>BSBN01001164.1:0-4800000 GCA_027924645.1 Cunninghamia lanceolata | reverse complement strand
TCTCCTGCTCGGCTGTCAATTCCCTACACCTGGGAGACCTTTCTCTCTCTGGGACCTAACTGGTCTACCTCCTGACCACCTCTGGGCTACTCACCCACCTATTTGGGACCTTAACGGGCAAGGGCTTCCTCGAGAATCTGTCTCAACTGGGCTCCATCAGGCTGACCTTGACCTTCCATGTTCTGACCCCCGCCTTCATGGCCACTCCCATGAGGAGAATTGGGAGGAGGAATACTGCCACCACCTCTCCCATGACCCCTTCCTCTACCCTAACCTCGGCCCCTACGTCTAGGCATCTATCCTGAAAGCAAAAGGGCAAATATTAAATTAAGAAAAGGGTCGCAACATGAGTTAAATAGTACTACAGAGTTTAAGCACGAGGTTTCATAATGGGCTCAAATTCAACCAAGGTACCCAGTGTTTTAACTTGGCTCTAATACAGATGTAGTGCCCCGCCACGAACACCTTGGAAGACAACACATCTAAGCAAGCAAGCGGAATTTTTTTTTTTTGAATAAGATAACAAGTAAGGCTTAGCAGTTCAATACACATCATTAACTATCATCTTGTCTCCCAAGGTGCCATGGTTGCACTACTTGACAAATAACCAACATAATATGCATGCAAAACTAACTAACATCGACAAATCATTCTAACTCTATTGCAATATTGATTATACATATACATCTCCATTTCGTGACATCAATTAGATACTCAACTTAAATCAAGATTACATGCACATAATCCAAGTCCATACAAATGAGTATATCATTGTGTAATTTACATCATTACTATTCTAATTACATTTGAATACATACAATCTAAATCAACTGATTTACCGGCTAGAACATGAGCACAATAAGTGTCTTCAAAAACAGGTACAAGATCTGATGTCTGAAGCACGAGGAAAGTTTCCCTTTGCTTACAAACAATGGCAAGGGAAAATCCAATGGGATAAGCTCTTCCACCTGACCATGTGGAACCCTAAGGTCCACCCCCCAAGCTAGGAGTTAACATGAGGTCCCCACTACAACATACGGCCAGGTAGACAGTAGGCTATGAGACAACACATGACTATCACAAGTCACCATCACAAACAACACAACAGTACTTCCAGAGGCAACACTTAGAAAATGGGGAGAGTACAACTAGGGAGTGCTAGGCTGTAGTAAGGAGAGTGTCATCGCATGGTCCTAACATGGGTTACCCAGGCAGTCTCTCTCTAGACACCGGCCCCCATCTATGGTTACCCTGGCGGTCTCTCTCTAGACACCGGCCCCATAGGATGACGCATGTGGAATCAACCTTCCTTTTGTGATGACAAGGAAGTAGATCTTCCAATCCCAGCCTTCTCCCCTCATCCTTAGTTTGAACTAGCACTACAGGCATGAGTGAGGAACAAAACATCTTATTATCTTGTTAGTGTGAAAACTACCCAGCCCCTAGGTATTTTATTATGTTATCACTGAATTACCAACTCCCAGTGGGTTACCCTGGCTTAGCCACTTGGCACTGGCCCCCACATTGGAAGCCACTCCCTTACCTACAACTAGGAAACCCTACACAACAGGCATAGCAAGACATCACAACAATGAGGGTACGAAACCATGCAAGGCATTGACCATCTTGCATAACAACTATCCTTATATAACAATACAAAGCATTAACCCTCCATAACATAATTATAAGGGTAGGACTCCTAGACCATTGCCCATAATAACACATATTCATTACAACTCTAAGATTTCCATGTGACCCTGTTCCATATTTTACCACAAAACTGGATACAAGACTAGTACAACTAGTTGGATAACAATACAACACATGAAGTGCATTTATCATTCATTTGTCATTTAATCCATACATAACCAGAGACGACAAGGCTTCTTATAACATCATGATCTCAAGACATCTAACAACAGAACACATGAATTCAAGACATCCCAATCTAAGCCTCTGGAACTCTAGCCACATGGGAAGATACACAATCAAAGACTATAAGAACGGTTTTATGACCCACAAATTGAATTAACATGTTACGAGAATCAAATATACTTATGATCAAATTATGCCCTATTACGACTAATTCCACTATAACAATTTGCACTTGACTAAGTTGTTTCATTGGTATATCAATCATCAAGATAAAGCTTGCCATTCGATTGTATTCTTACAAGGGATAAATCTATGACTTACATTAAAGTGAATTATGTTTAAACATGTATTACAATAATCATTTAATTAATCTACATGATACAATTATCATTGATGTAACTAAAGTAAACTTCTATTATCAGTGTTATAAATCAAATTGATTAAATGATTATAAGGAAAGTTTAAATTCATTTCATATGGATAAGTTGAGTATTCCGATTTAATTTATAACCAAAAGAGGAACAATGTAAATCACTTCTACGTAATTAATGATTACAACTACCTATAGATCACATATCATTGTCTATCTATCACAACATTCATGAGAATATCAAAGTATATTTACAACGAACGAAGTCTAGTTCAACAAGTCATTAATAAAGGGAAGGTGATAGATTTAAATACTACGTTAAATACATTTATCCATTCTACGAATCAACATGTTGAATATTAATTATTCCAAATCTAATATACAATTTTTCCTTATCATGTTCCATTTAATTTTATCATTTAATAATCCTAATAATAGATTATATCAATTTCGATGGCTTGATTTAAATAAAGCATGTGAAACAAATAATAATAATAATAATAATAATAATAATAATAATAATAATAATAATAATAAAAATAATAATAATAATAATAATAACAATAATAATAATATTTAAGTTCCACAATTCATTTGATATCTAATATATTTTCCATCTGAGTCATTAGACAAATAACGTTACACTCTACTAACAAGTCTATTATAGATAACCCTATCGAATACGTATTCCTCAAGATTACAAATGAAAATACAAAGGAATAGATATAATATTCTTGAGACTGATCAAACAACTATGACATGAAGTTAATAAGGATAATGGCTAGACTCATGATGATCCTATAAGGTAGAATGAACGGATGACCATACAATGACCACTTACAGGATGTAGTGCAAAACGTGGGCACATATGGATATACGTGGATCACATCTATTTGCCACATAACATTTTCCATATGGGAAGATGTCTCCCTATTCGCAAGAGCTAATAGGTATACCATGATCCACCACGACGACCACAACAACATATGGGACGCGACTTCTAAGCTCGCTCTTGGCTACAGGCTTCAATTGCCCACAACATCCTTGGCGATGGAAGGGCACAAGCTACAGTTCACTATTAGCCTAGACAACTACGGGGAAACAAGACACAATGCACCATTCCTACGACACCTACAAAGCTCTTAGCCTAACACAGACATGAATTAGAGACATTTACTGCCGAAGACTATTCCAGTTAACAAGACTACCACTTTACTCTCGCTGAGCCCACGACTTCACCCACGTTTTCTGATCAAGACATATTTTCTATTGATGACTACTACCACAGACCTCCCACTAAGCCTGCAACTTCCCAAAACGGTAGCCTAAACCCACGATCCACACTGACAGAAAGGTCATGGAAAACTGATGCCCAACGTAATCATTCAAGATAGAAGTGGTGATGCAATTGGCAAGGGGTTTAGTCATACTCCACATCCATCAGATGACATAGGCCGTCAGTCACAGAGGCATAGAAACTGGGGAGTAATGGTCAACTGCCAGCAGGGGTTGACCCACCTTCCTATTTAATCACGTAATACTTATTTAACTCATCTCAAGCAATCTTTAAAATGTTACACATTTCATGTTTTTTGGAGTTAATATGGATCCAATGCAAAAAGAGGAGGTTCGGCCATGATACAGACAGAGGAACAGCCAGAAGGAATCAACCACATTACAAAGGAAAAATTGACAGGGTTGCTGTGGCGTATCGCCTCTTAAAGGTAAAACAGATGTAAAAAGCTATAAGATCCATCACAAGCATGGAGTTCTTCCTGTTAACATCGACTCTAGGAGTGGACTTAAGATCATAATGAAGATGCCAAATTTTGCAGAGAGGATTTATTTGTAGGCTTTAGGAATTTTAAGCACTTTCAATTGACAGAATTTTATATATGTCTACATACCAACTATATATATATATATATATATATATATATATATATATGTATATGTATATCCAAGATGACATGTGCACCACACCAGGGTTCGGAGACAGAGATCAACAAGGATAAGGCAGAGCTCTATCAAAATGCTAGTCTGTGTGCCCTATTAGATGCATGGGACAAATCCAAGGGTGTAATATGTTTTGTTCGACAAAATGTTAGGTAAGAAGTCACAAGACACTACAAGAGTTTTTTTTTTCTTTTTTTTTCCACAGAAGGGGTGCCGACTCCATTTCACAAGAAGATTCAACTCAGCATTCAAGGATACAAATAGGGGTATAAGGGTAAGTCAGATTGGAGACATTCCATTGTGTTTTGAAGCACAAGGAAGATTTGACAAGTCTCAGAACTAGAGATAGACTGAAGGTCATGAGTAAATTCAAGTCTGCCATTCAAGGAATTAAATACCAAACCCAGAATAAATCTTAACAATAGAGGAAGGCACAATTAACCTGATTCTGTTAAAATTTTATATGAAATAGGCAGATATATATAATGCATACCTGAAGTATTTAAGCTTTTACAAGAGTCTTCTTTCCTCTCTGAGTCCAATTCCCCTTCTCTTCTCTTCCCAAAAATCCTTTTCTTACCTTCACCAAGACTCTATCCCCTTAGATAAATGCAGAAGGCCTACCTTTCTTCCCGGCAACCCACTGTCTCAAAACATGGGTCCATCTCTCGAGTAATTGCAAGAGCCATGCTTCTCTGAATCCAACATCCCACATTCTTGTGAGATTCTTCAATTTCACTTTCCAAGGGATTCCAAGCCTTGAACTTGCAATTGACGGCATAAGACATTAATCTTGTTCATTTCCAAATACTGAACACATAAAACCAAGCAACAACCCCCATTATTTTAATCCTTAGAATATCATCTTTTATAACCGTCAATTCATTTTATCAAAATGGTAATTGTTAAATCATCTTACTTTTAAAACTTATTTTCTTTTAATTAAATCCACTTACCACTTAGGATGAATTATTTAATTTTACTCATTTAATTACTATTTTTCATATTAGTTTTACCAATTATCAATAATTAAATTATTTATAATTAATAAACCACACACATAATCCTTAGCAATGTTTATTTAATTTAGGCTTTAATTTAACCTTATTTAAATGAGATATTAATCATGCATGAATTGACACTTAAATTGGATATACCCTAATTCACAAGGTGATACCTGACCCAAGTGAAGCCACAAGACATAACGACCAATGACGACAAGGGTCCACTGACGGTGATGACAGGGTACAACACTGAAAAACTCATCCTCCTTGAGGATGTTGACTAATTAGGGAAACCTCATGTCAACTCCAATCCACAATTCCATTGGCTAGGGCACGCTCAGACCTGGTAATTCAGGTGGAGTCGATCCCTGGTACTTGCATCCTGTAATGAACAACAAGGTTGTGCATATATACATATATAACCATGTAATCACAAGCATAATGAATGGAAGTCGCAGCGTGGTAGGGTACTCAGACATGAGTAATGCAACACTATTCTGTTCAAGTAACACATCATTAAATAACTTATACCAATCATACATCATAATCATGATCGAACAAAATATTAAACTAAAAGTAACATCAATCCATAATCATGTCCATCAACTGTGAAGGCACAAAGTACAAGTAATCAAGCATCATCTAACATAAATCCATATCTAGCTTGCATGATAACCAAGTGTCCATCAAGATCAAGGAGAACATCAACCATAACATAGAAATCAAAATATCTTGAACTGTAACATGCACTATAAGACTATCATCTATACTAGAACTATCATAGGAGTCATGAAACTAACATCTATCATAAGCAAGAGCGAGGGGCATTACAGAGAAGGTCAAGGATGAATTGATCCTTGAGACTCAAGACTGGTTTAAAACGTATGTTGGTATAGTGCTTGATTCATTGTTTTCAAAAGGAGATGTTGATTAGTTTTCTATGTCAAAAATTAGTTTACATGATGAGGCAGCAGGTATAGGGGCAAAATATCAGGTGGGAGAAGAGAAAAACAAAGGTACAAAGATCATAGTTACATTGAAAAGGAAAAATAATAAGGATAACATCTATCATTTTCTTGTTGTGATGGCAATTTTGAGGAGGGACAAACCAAAGTTCAAGATGAAACCTAAGGTGAAATTGAAGGCTACATGGAGCTGCTTTAAGGAAGACATAGCGAAGATCATAGGGGACATCAAGGAGGAGCATTCAAAGGATGAATACTTGTTACTACCCTCAATCCAAGAGGGCTTGGATTTTCTTTTGGTTAGGAGTCTGATGCAAGAGCATCCATGGCAAATTACCAATCAACATCACCAAAAATATTTGTCATTTGATTTATTTTAATTTGTTTTCCTTAGGATAGATTAATTAGATGTTAAAAATAAATGTAATATTAGGCCAAAATGTTATAAATAATTATTGGCCTCAATATTGTAATTTTGGTGTGTAGTCTAGCCTATGTGGCATTCCATCCTCATCTTTTATTAAAAAAAATATTATAAAAGGGCAAAAGAGGGCAGTGGATTTTGGGCGTTTCAACTTTTGGAAACTCATTATTGCTCTTAAAAAGTTGCAAAACAATGTGGACAACCAAGTTGAGTTGGCAGTTACTTTTCTATTTGGGTCCCTATTTTCTAGGAGTGGGAATTTTGAAAGTTTGTTATTCTTGGAAAATTTGTTGGAAGTGGATTTGGATAGGTTGTTGGAGATTTAATAATTCTAAAATATGAAATTCAATGCATCATTAAAAATTCCTAAAAAATAGGGGTGGAGATAGTGGAAGTCAAATTTTTCTTTAATGCATGAAAGCAAGAAAGATAAAAATAGCACCACCACAAAGCATGGCAAGACACCAAGTCAGAATGGCTAAATTTAATCAATTTAATTGATTAAAATAAATGAAATTGGCTATTTTCGAAGATGGGGACATGCATTTTTGAGTTGGCATGATAAATGCATTTGAAATGAAATTAAAATGAGGGAAAATTACATTTCATGCAATTGGAGGAGAAATACAAATGGAAATGGCATTCATTTTTTTGAAGAGAGTTTTTTTTAGGTTGAAGGAGAGACATAGGGGAGGCGTGGCTGACCTCTATTGGTTTATAGATTTGCCATTTAAATCTATATTCTTTTGCCCAAACAAATGACGATGTAACCATAGTTGAGTCAGTAATAATAATATTTTATAACTAACTCTCTACTTATTTTACAAGGTGGCAGCTACCTTCGATTGGTGTTCAACGAATCAAAAATCTATGATGCTTTTAACTAGAAAGAAAAGAAAGGAGATGCTTTTAACCAAAAATCTTTGAAAGGAGATTTTCATGCAAATAAATAGACTAATTCTCATAGAAGCTCAAAGACTTTGAATAATAATAATAATCGAAATGAGAAGATTTTGAATCACAATCACCATAACATATCCATTCAAAGATAGATATCCATACCAATGAAATCACCAACTAAATTCTCCAATATAAAGAAAGATAACCACAAATATAACATTCAACATAAGAAGAATGATAGCCCAAGCATTATAATACAAAGATCACATAAACTTGAATAGTTCCAACCGTGTATCTTTTCTATATATTGAAGTAAATTGAAATCAAACAAAACATATGAGATATCTAACTAAATTGAGAAAAAAAAAGTTTGTCCAACCAGAAAGATGCTTTCGTTGTTCCTCAATTACATATTTATAAGCATAGAAAAATAATTGTCTTAGAAAGAGGAACGGTTTCTTGAGGACAACTGTTTCTTTTCAAAATAGTCTTTTTAAGTTTTGAGCCAAATAACTGAAAAGCATAAAAGAAATAAACTTAATTCACCACCCCTTCATCTTCTTTAGGATCTTCAACACTCTCCACCACTTGATCTTCTACCATCTTCTCTCATACCTTCAACCTCATCTTGTACTCCCAATACTTTGTCATGATAGTAGTAATACATTTGCTCCCTGGAACAGTAGTGTTCTACAATCTAGTTCTAAATTTGGCCAAGTTCTTAGCTACTCCTACCATTGTCTCCTAGATCATCTCATCCCTATTTATGTAACCATTAAGATAGACTTTCTTATAGCCCAATTTTCTCAAGAATTCACCAAAAATAGTCTTAGGATCAGCAAGTTCACTACAAAGCATGTCTTTGACTTCTTTGTTGATATCCTTGGGATCATGTAGGTTTTCTCCAAAGTCATCCAAAATATTTATTTCAAGTGCATTACAATCTCTTTGAATACCAACCATTAGATCCAGGTATTCTTGCAGAGTCTTGTTGATCTAATCAATAAGATTGTCATACATATTGAGCTTCCAGTCCAATGAGTCAACCCAAGACAAATCAATTTAATGGGGGTCGCTAGCCAGATTTTCCTTTGTGAGTGTTATGGAATCCAAGGCTGCTAACTCAACAACTTCCCTCAAAAGCACATAAGTACTTCCTTGTTCCTTTCTTACTTGTTGGAGCTCATTGACCAATTCTTTTCTTTTATTGTGTATATGAGAGTAGCTTTGTATCAATTTAGTCAAGAAAAATAAAATATCAGAAGATAATTTTTCAACCCACTCATTGATAGCTCTAGATATAAGGGTTAAAGACCCATGAGGCCAAAAAAGGGTCTTAAGTGGCCACTTTTTTTTTGAAATTAGGAAATGCTAGCCTTGGATGAGAAATTGAGCATAGTTACACTCAAAATTTGGAGATGCAACCAAAACAATGTTCGTAGTGCTTTGAGTCTACTTTCTAAACTACTTTTTTTTTAAAAATGGCATAGATTAAGGGGTTCAAAAGAGGGAGCCACAGAAATTGGTGTTGTTTCTGTCAAAAAAACATAACATAGCATGTTTTGTGGTTCCCTCAAAAGGTCAACTTTTTTTTGTTATTTTTAAATCACTTTGGTGAGAAATTAGCTAATAGCATGTAGTTTATGCCTGATTTTTTTGATAATTTTTTGGTGAATATTTAATTTTTTACTAATTTTCAAAGTGGACACATCCTAAAAAATAGAATTTTGGCCGTGCTACCCCTATAAATTTTGAAAACTAATTGAAAATCATTTTTCTATTTTTTTAATATGTGTATACTGAAGTCTAGTTTCTAAATATTTTTTTTTTTAAATTTCAATGAATAGTTAATTTACAATGAAAAAAAGACCAAATAGTGGTTTTTGCCCAAAAATGGACACACAAACAAAAGAAATTAAAGATGAAAGGCTTAACATTGTTAAAATGTGAAAAAAATCACATCGTCAAATAGCTAAGAGAAAGCCTAACATTACCCAGGTGTTCAATTTGTTCGACCTTGAAACATGTACAAATCTGAGGGTTAGCATGAACGAAATTATGTGAAATCTTGAAGAATATGGAAAAACACGTCTGTGGATGTTGAAAAGGCACTCCAAGCCTTTGGGTTGGAAATCCAAAGCAAATCCCAAGCCCAAGGCTTGGGATTCCCAAAGTAAAACATAATGTGCTCATGTTATTGTTTGCTTTGCATTTTCCCTTTTCCACAAAAGTTTATGTTGTTTGTCATGTTTTACATAACGCGAGCACGTTATAACACGCTCGTGTTATGTTCCCCTTGAATTTTTTTATGTTCAAGGTTATTAATCATGTATGTATGTATGTATGCCTATATGTATGTATGCATCTATGTATGCCTATATGTATGTATGTATAGTGTCGAGGGTAATGGAGGGTAGAGATGGGAGTGACCCAGATAGGGGAGGAGAGGGGTGGATAAGGATTGAGTGATTAAGGTTTAAGGTTGAGGGTTGAGGGTTTAGGGATAGGATTTAGAGTTTAGGGATAAGGGATTAGAGTTTAGGACCTTGAGGGATTAGGGTTTAGGGTTGAGGCTTTAGGGATAGAGTTTAGGGTTAAGGGTTGAGGGATTAGGGTTAAGGTAGAGTGTTGAGGGTAGAGGGATTAGGGATAGGGTTTAGGGTTGAGGGATTAGGGTTTAAGGTATAGTTTTGAGGGTTGAGGGTTTAGGGATAGGGTTTAGGATTTAAGGTTTAAGTGTTGAGGGTTGAGGATTTAGGGATAGGGTTTATGGTTTAGGGATAAGGGATTAGGGTTTAGGGTTTAGGGATTAGGGTACCATAAATTATAATTAGGGATTAGGGTTTATAATTTAGGGACTAGGGATTAGGGTTTAGTGTTAAGGGATTAGGGTTTATGGTTTAGGGATGTACAATTAAGGGGTACCATAAATAAACTGGAATTTAGGAAGGGTTGGGAAAATTTTGTGAATCATCATGGGCTGGAGATTAGAGATTTTGTTGTGTTCAAGTACATATCCAAGTCATAATTTAAGGTTACGATATTTCAAAGAACAGGGTGTGTGAAAAACATCAATGCTCTTTGGCTTATGAATACCAACATTGATACAGATAAAAGATGCCCTTCTTCTAACAAAGTATGCAGTTCAAGTGAACCGATGGGCAGCAAGTTGTCGAATGAGTTGGTCTAATGGGTGTACCTCCTTCTTCAAGGCCCAAGTTGGCGGGAGTGGGATGTACAATTAAGGGGTACCATAAATAAACTAGAATTTAGGTAGGGTTGGGAAATTTTTGTGAATCATCATGGGCTGGAGATTGGAGATTTCATTGTGTTGAACTACATATCCAAGTCATATTTTAAGGTTAAGATATTTCAAAGAACAGGGTGTGTGAAAAATATCAATGCTCTTCAGCTTATGAATACCAACATTGATACATATAAAAAATGCCCTTCTTCTAACAGAGGATGCAATTCAAGTCAACCAATGGCCAGCAAGTTGTTGATCTTGAATTGGTTTCTGATGAAGAAAACAATGATGTTGTCGAAGCAATGGAAGAAAATCAAAATTGTAAGTCTAATTTAATTTATTTCAACTTTCAAAGTAGGCATTTGAATTGTAGCTTTACCTAGAGGATTGGTATAACAAAAACTTAATTATGTTACAAGCCTTTCTTTGAAGAACCTTAGACAATATGGACCCTATCATCTAGAAAAGCACATGACAGTGAACTCTGCCCCACCTTTCATGTCAGATATTTACCTTTTTATTCAATGAAAATGAAGTCACAGAATGTAAACCGACCATGCATACTAGTAAGATCGAATTCTCTACCTTATATTCTTATTACTCTTACTTTATTAAGAGAAGAGTGTCAAAAAGAATGGGTTTAATTGTAAGCTAACATAAGGCAAAGCAGTTTTTTTATTACATTTTTTTGAGGGATCTCTAATAGTCTAATATAATGCAGTCTTCTATAATATGAACATCTGCATTTGTGTGAATGCTAAGCTTTACTATAGTAGAGTATTAAATCAATGCAATCAGCTATTTATTGGGTTAAAATAACTTAGTTTTTGTAATGGTTTGGGAATGCAGGAGTTGCCAAAAATAGGTGAATGTCCTCTACAATTACCAAGAGAAAAAAGTTTAGTAGTTCTTGTGGATAGAGCTAGTAAACAATGGGAGATTATTTGCCTGTTTCATAAGAATATACCTCCCCTAAGTGCGGGGTGGACAACAAGAAACATAGATGTACCCCAATGAAAAGCTTTTCTCATAATGATCATCCTTATGATTTCAACTATTAATTACTCACTGTGGATATACCATACGCAAAGCTTTTCTCATAGTGTGTACACCTATTGGCATAATGAACCCCAGATGGGCTAGAAAAACATGCCATATAACATTACTAACATTAAAAAAGTTCATAGCCATTTTTCTAACATATTCTTGCAACTCAGATATCTTTAAGAGAAGAGTGTCAAAAATTATGGGTTTAACAACCTAACATAAGAAAAAGCAATTTTGTTGGGTTTAGGGTT
Organism: Cunninghamia lanceolata; assembly: GCA_027924645.1. Classification (NCBI taxonomy): domain Eukaryota; kingdom Viridiplantae; phylum Streptophyta; class Pinopsida; order Cupressales; family Cupressaceae; genus Cunninghamia; species Cunninghamia lanceolata. The sequence continues at coordinate 4,787,961 of BSBN01001164.1, read as the reverse complement.
TAGGGTTGAGGGATTAGGGTTTAAGGTTGAGGGATTATGGTTTAAGGTATAGTGTTGAGGGTTGAGGGTTTAGGGATAGGGTTTAGGGTTGAGGGATTAGGGTTTAGGGTTGACAGATTAGGGTTTAATGTTGAGAGTTGAGGGTTGAGGGTTTAGGGTTTAGGGATAGGGTTGATGGTCATAGGATTAGGGTTAAAGTAGAGTGTTGAGGGTAGAGGGATTAGGGATAGGGTTTAGGGTTGAAGGTTTAACGATTGAGGGTTGAGGCTTTAGGGCTGAGGGTTAAGGGATTGTGGTTTAAAATATAGTGTTGAGCGTCAAGGGTTTATGGATAGGTTTTAGGGTTTAATTTTTAAGGGTTAAGGATTGAAGGATAGGGTTTAGGGTTTAGGGATAAGGGATTAGGGTTTAAGGTATAGTGTCAAGGGTTGAGGGTTTAGGAATAGGGATAGCATTTAGGGTTTAGGGATGAGGGATTAGGGTTACAGGTTGAGGGATTAGGGTTTAAGGTATAGTGTCAAGGGTTGAGGGTTTATTAATAGTGTTTAGGGTTGAGGGTTGAGGGATTAGGTTTTAGGGTTGATGGATTAGGGTTTAAGGTATAGTGTTTAGGGTTGAGGGTTTAGGGATAGGGTTTAGGGTTGACAGATTAGGGTTTAGGGTTGACAGATTAGCGTTTAATGTCGAGGTTAGGGTTAGAGTGTCAAGGGTAAAGGGATTAAGGATAGGGTTTAGGGTTGAAAGTTTAAGGATTGAGGGTTAAGGCTTTAGGGATGAGGGTTTAAGGCTTAATATATAGTGTCAAGTGTTGAGGGTACAGGGATAGGGTTTAAGTTTTAAGGGTTAAGGGTTGAGGGATAGGGATTAGGGTTTAAGGTATAGTGTTGAGGGTTGATGGTTTAGGGATAGGGTTTAGGTTTGAGGGATTAGGGTTTAGGGTTGATGAATTAGGGTTTAATGTTGAGAGTTGAGGGTTGAGGGTTGAGGATTTAGGGATAGGGTTGATGGTCAAGGGATTAGGGTTAAACAGGAGTGTTGAGGGTAGAGGGATTAGGGATAGGGTTTAGGATTGAAGGTTTAAAGATTTAGGGTTGAGGCTTTAGGGATGAGTGTTAAGGGATTAGGGTTTAAGATATAGTGTCAAGTGTCGAACATGTAGGGATAGGTTTTAGGGTTCAAGTTTTAAGGGTTAAGGGTCAAGGGATCAGAGTTAAGGGTTGAGGGATTAGGGTTTGATGTTGAGGGTATAAGGGTTGTGGGATAGGGTTTAGGGTTTAGGGATAAGGGATTAGGGTTTAAGGTATAGTGTTGAGGGTTGAGGGTTTATTGATAGTGTTTAGGGTTGAGGGTTAAGGAATTAGGTTTTAGGGTTGATGGATTAGGGTTTAAGGTATAGTGTTGAGGGTTGAGGGTTTAGGGTTGACAGATTAGCATTTAATGTCAAGGTTAGGGTTAGAGTGTCAAGGGTAGAGGGATTAGGGATAGGGTTTAGGGTTGAAGGTTTAAGGATTGAGGGTTGAGGCTTTAGGGATGAGGGTTTAAGGCTTAAGATATAGTGTCAAGTGTTGAGGGTGCAAGGATAGGGTTTAAGTTTTAAGGGTTAAGGGTTAAGGGATAGGGATTAGGTTTTAAGGTATAGTATCGAGCCCATTGACGGCTTAGGAATAGGGATAGTGTTTAGGGTTTAGGGATAGGGTTTAGGGTTGAGGGATTAGAGTTAAGGGTTGAGAGATTAGGATTTGACGTTGAGGGTTAAGGGTCAAGGCTTTAGGGTTTAGGGTTTAGGGATAGGGTTGAGGGTCGAGGGATTAGAATTAAGGGTTGAGGGATTAGGGTTTGATGTTGAGGGTTGAGTACATTAAGGTTTGAGGGTTGAGGGATTAGGGTTAAAGTAGAGTGTTGAGGGTATAAGGATTAGGGATAGGGTTGGAGGGTTTAGGGATAAGGGATTATGGTTTAAAGTATAGTATCAAGCCCATTGAGGGTTTAGGAATAGGGATAGTGTTTAGGGTTTAGGGATAAGAGATTAGAGTTGAGGGATGACAGATTAGGGTTGAGGGGTAAGGGTTGAGGGATAAGGGTTTAGGGATAAGGCTTAGGGTTGAGGGTTGAGGGATTAGGGTTAAAGGTATAGTGTTGAGGGTTTAGGGATAGGATTTAGGGTTGAGGGATTAGAGTCAAGGGTTGAGGGATTAGGATTTGACGTTGAGAGTTAAGGGTTGAGGCTTTAGGGTTTAGGGTTTAGGGATAGGGTTGAGGGTCAAGGGAATAGAGTTAAGGGTTGAGGGATTAGGGTTTGACGTTGAGGGTTGAGGGTTAAGGTTTGAGGGTCGAGGGTTTAGGGATAGGGTTGAGGGTCGAGGGATTAGGATTAAAGTAGAGTGTCGAGGGTATAAGGATTAGGGATAGGGTTGGAGGGTTTAGGGATAAGGGATTAGGGTTTAAGATATAGTATTGAGCCCGTTGAGGTTTGGGAATAGGGATAGTGTTTAGGGTTTAGGGATAGGGTTTAGGGTTGAGGGATTAGAGTTAAGGGTTGAGGGATTAAGAATTGACATTAAGTGTTGAGGGTCAAGGCTTTAGGGTTTAGGGTTTAGGGATAGGGTTTAGGGTCGAGGGATAAGAATTAAGGGTTGAGGGATTAGGGTTTGATGTTGAGGGTTCAGTACATTGAGGTTCAAGGGTTGAGGGATTAGGGTTAAAGTAGAGTGTCAAGGGTCTAAGGATTAGGGATAGGGTTGGAGGGTTTAGGGATAAGGGATTAGGGTTTAAGGTATAGTATCGAGCCCATTGAGGGTTTAGGAATAGGGTATAGAGGAGAAAAAAGAAATGAAATGAGATAACAAGCTTTTTTTTTAATTTATAATAAGTCATAATGTGCTCGCATTATAACGTGCTCACATTATGCATTAATTTTTTTTAAAACAATTTGGCCACTTTTTGGCCCCCCATCTTTTTGTACTTACCCTAAGAGCACATGTGAAATGTAGAGGTCTCTTAAAACTTCAACAATTGTTCATTCAAGTGATAGCTTATCATTTCAGCCCAATCAATAAACTGATTCTCACTACATATAAAGTGACACATCCAGAATTCAAAAGTGGTAGCATCTTCTCTACCCACCACTTGGTGCAATAGAGTGACAATATCTGAAATTTCATCCTTAAAATGTGATCTTTTAAGTGTAGGGGGTAACTGAGACTTACCTCTTTTCTCTGACTTTAGCTAGTTGCATGCAATAGAATTTCTGCACCCAGGGCTATAGATATGTTTTCATATTTCTCCTATCTTGGAATTTTCAATGCACGAGAGATAAACTCAGAATCAATCCTCGCAACCACCACACCTTCCTTAGTCTTGATCTCCAAAGTCTCGGGGTCATATCTCTCCATGCATGCAACGATTAAATCTTAACAACACATTGAAACAGGGAATCCTGCTGCATGAGCCAAACCACTATGTAGAATTTTCTTTGCGAATGATGACCTATCTTCTCGTTGCAAACGAGACTAGAATTCTACCAAGTCTATGTGTCCAAGTTTAGTGTCTTTCACTTTAGACCAATTGCTCTCAATTCCAGAGTGGGAGGAGACACCCTAAAATTTGAATTTCATTACAACGACCAAGTACCAGGGACGATGACAGAGTATCATAGAAATAACAATTCAAAAGAGAAAGAAAGCAAGCAGAACACTTAGATAATTTTGCCACAAAGAGTGAAATGATGTGCAGAACGTGGTACCATTTCCACACCTTGAGAAATTAACCCAAGGATTTGCTCATTTTCTAAAAATTCCCCAAAGGACATCTCACACTGGTGGTGTACAACTCTTTAAATGATCATTAATTGCCTTGGTTTCCAGTCCATCACTTAACTGTCACTAAATCATGAGAAATAAGAACTTCAAAACCTTAAGTCATGGGTTATAAAGTTTAGAAAATCTATAACACAGCGATAACAAAAGGGAACCAAACGGGCTACAAAACATAACACAAAGAATGTGAAGTCACGGGATCATGGGGTTTCGAAACTCTAGAACCTAGCAATATGGTTAGGAATTTTAAGGGAATAGTGACTAGGTTAAGAAACTTGTAGTATCCATGATTTCAAAAAAAATTATAAGGCACAACAGTGGAAATTCATAGCCCTTGGGAGTTAGAAACCTAGAGTACCACGAGAATGAACAATAGAGATGATTGAGAGTTAGAAATAAAAAGAAGGGGCAACAACTAGCTCTGAGTAGGGATAAGGACCAATAGGACACAAAGAATCTAGAACAACATGGCACAAAGCCTTATTCATTGGGCGATAGAGGGAAAAGAAACAAAAACAAAGAAAATAGAAATAAACTATGGTACAAGATGAAGGCTCAAGACTGCTACCAGTTAAACAATTTCAAATCTTGCCCATTATAGGCAAGAGGCAAAGGAGTACCATTTGGATATTTCAATAGGAAAGAATTATCACCAACAACCTGTCTGATCACAAAGGGACCTTTCCATAATGAATCAAACTTTTTATGTGCACCCTTTGGTTCTTTCCTTCTATCCTAGAGAAGTATAGAATCTCCAACCACAAATTTTCTTTGCTTGGCTCTTTTATCAAAGATTTTCTTGACCATCTGTTGGTGTCTGGTATTTCTGTGCACAACCATTCCTCTTTCTTCTTCTAGCTTATTCAGATACATGATTCTCTTCTCTAGTGCAGACTGAAATTCCTCATTTTCTATGGCCTTTTGTAAACTTAATGTTGATAGCTCCAAAGAAATATGAATAGTACTATCAATGTCGTAAACAAGATGGAAAGGAGCCATGCCTATAGCTCTTTTATATGTGATCATGTCTTCCCAAAGAGCATCATATATCTTCTTATGTCATCCTCTTTGTCCTTCATCTACCAGTTTCTTGGTGATAGAGATTAAATTTTTATTGCTAGACTTGGCTTGCCCATTGCCCTGAGGATAATAATCAGATGAATGTCCCAAACTGATACCATGTTCATAATAGAAAAGAGTAATCTCAAAAGATGAAAAAGAGCTAGCATTGTCTATGATTATCTTTTTTTGGATACTGAATCTTACTATAATATTCTCTTTCAAGAAATTACACACCACTACTAAGGTAGTTTGTCTCACTGGGATGGCTTCTACCCATTTGGTAAAATAATCTGTGGCAGTAAGGATGTGTGTGTGTCCTGCATTTGAGTTAGGATTGACAGGACCAATGAAATCTAGGCCCCATTGTTGGAATGACACATCAATCACCATAGGTTTCAAAGGCAATGCTACTAGATGAGGACGACTAGTGAAATTTAAACACTTTTCACATTTAGATACCCATTCCTAAGCATCCCTAAACATACATGGCCAATAAAAACATTGTCTTAGGATCTTAAAATCTATTACAGAGGCAAAAAAATGTCCACCACAAGCTTCATCATGGAAGGCTTTCAGAAGTCCCCTTTATTGTTCCTTGTCAACATACCTAAGAAATATCCCATCTACCCCTTTCTTATATAAATTTCCTTCCCAAAGAACATGCTTACTAGCCTTCAATTTTAGGTTCCTTTTTTCTTTGGTTGATAAATGAGCAAGGTAATCACCATAAGTTAAAAAGTATGAGACATCTGAAAACCACTCATCAATTATACTAGTAAAAAGAACCAGAGGTAATTGCTCTTCATCAATGATTTTATTTTTAGAAATCAGTTTACATAGACCCTTACCCCTTACTAGATTAGTAGGTTTGATGTCTACATCATATTCCCGGACCTTCGCTATCCAAGCCCCCCATTTGTTACATCTAATTTCTTGTTGTGTAAGGATACTTTTAACAGCAGTTTTAGGAACAAAAACTATGGTATGTGAATGTAGAATATAGAACCTAAAACTTTTCAAAGCTCTGACAACAACATAAGCATGTTTTAAAAGTGGTGTGTACTTAAACTCATAACTTTTGAGAGGGGTACTCATAAATGAAAGAAGGGCTTCAATGCCTTGCTCATTTTTTTGCATTAAAATGGCTGATAAAGTGTGTTATGATGCATAGCAGTATATAATGAAGTCTCTATTGAAAGGACATACCAGTGTAGGTGAATTTGCTATGGTGATTCTTATATCCTCAAATGCCTTCTTTCCTTCACTACTCCACTTGAAAGCTGGGTGGTTCTTTATCATTTTGGCTATGGGCCTTGTCAACTCAGTGAAATTAGGTACAAATTGTTGGCAAAAGACACTGTGTGGCTTCATGAGTGTTGTCATTGATGGCAACAAAGTCTATCCTACACATCCGCAGTACATAGTATGCTTATACCAGAAGTCAGATTGAAGATCGTTTTGATCCGATGAACAAGAACAGAGTATGTAACAAGGTTCGACAATCAAGTTTGGATCTCTCAGATGATGTAGCTCAATAAGTTACGTACTTGGGAAAGTCAAGAGGGGTATCATGACTACCTTTCTCCAGATATTTAGCCTCTTTTTATAAATCAAACAAAAGATATGAGGATCTAAATGTTGGGTTCCAGTCAGGCAGAGCAGATAGAGGAAGAACTGACCGGCAAAGTATCAGACTTCAATCTAGATGAGTAAATGATGTTGATCAAGTAATTTGTGGGATCATACATTGTTGGCCAACATGATTAATGACTTCTATATCTATGTTTTTGATGCGCATCACAAATCAAGCATGGATTTAGCCGACAGAGTAATTACTTGAAGTGTTCTTGTTGCTGACTAGGAAGTTGATGAGAATCCTTTATGCGGATATATATACTAGATGAATTCTAGTATGTAGGTGTGTGTGGTGAAGTTGTGATGAAATAAAGTGCAAAGAAAAGTAGGAATAAGTGTGAAAGCAACAATTCAAGTCCGGTATGTAACAAAGCAACAACACTAAAATAGAGGAAGAATGAAGTGCATCATATCAGTGTATTAAGCCTAACCGAAACTAAACTCTTGCATTTATAGATGCCTCTCATTAATCCAAACACCTGATTACCTTATGTAAGTTATGTAGATAGTTAGTCTCTTGTAGGCAGTGTGCCTCTTGTGAGTAGTGTGCTCGGGCAGTGAGCCCCAATTGGCAAGTGCCATTTTGTACTCCTTTATTCTTTTAACAAAGAATACAATCTTGGGTTAGTCACCTTGTGGTTTTTCCCTTAACAGGGTTTTCCATGTAAATATCCTTGTGTTATGTGTGTTTATTTTATTTCTATTCTTATGATCACATATGCTTATATAATTTGATGTTGCACTGATTATTAAGATAACAAAAGAAAAGAGAGAAAGAAAATTTTGATATAACTGATTCACCCCCCCTCTTAGTTATCTACCTTGTTTCCAACAATTGATATTAGAGCTAAGTTCCTTTGAACAAAGCCTAACATCTTGAGGAAGATTTGGGAATCTCAATGGATATATATGGTATGAAGGAACAACTTCAATCTTCCCTAGATAATCTTAAACAATCTCATTCTGAAGTCAATAATTTGAGAGAAAGACTCAAAGAAGCTGATGATTTCATAAATGAGCTAAAAGAAAAACTTAGTATCTCTGTGAAAAAGAGAAAGGAACTACTTCAAAAATTAGCCAAGTAGAGTGAAGACAATGATACTAATGAAGATCTGAATGAGAAAAATAAGCTATGTGAGAAGCTGTCAAAAGAGGTCATTATGGTAAGGCATGAAATGGAATCAGGGGTTATGAGATTCACCCAAGAAATTGAAGAAAAAAATAAAAGTGAAGATAATTTAAAACAATCCCTCAAGGAGAAGATAGAGGACTGCCACAAAATGGACAGAATAATTAGGTATCTTGAATCTGATCTTGAAGAAGCTAAAGAAAATGAAGAACAACTTGAGAATTAGATAGACACTCTGAAACAAGATCTTCAAACAACAAATGAATACAAAGAGAAATTAAAGATAAGCTTAGCCCAACTTAAAGTTCTTCTTGAAAGCCAAAAGAGGGTAGATGATAAGCATGGCTTGGGATATAAGAAAGCTGAAAGCTCCAGGGCTAGTCAGAAGAACTTTGGACCAAGAAATTAAAGAAACATGCCTAGAAGAGCTCCGGTAAGGTAACCAAATGCTCAAAGATATCCATCCTTCAATGGATATTGCTTCAATTGCAACAATTTCAGTCATAAAGCAACTCAGTGTAGAAGGAGAATGAATTAGACTAATCCATTCTTCTCCAAACAATGTTTCAACTACAAAAGGTATGGTCACAAATCTCATCAATGCAAAAATATGCAAATAAACAATACATTCAATGGTACATGCTTTGCATGCAATAGAATGGGACATATGGCTAATCAATGCACATCAAGAGGATATCAACCAAATATGCAAATAAATGTTGTCTGTTACAATTGCAATAGATCCAGTCATATTGCCAAATTCTGTAGAAGTAAAAATTAGGATAAAAAGGGTCTAGTGCAACATAATCAAAAACAAGATAAGGGTAAAGGTAAAGTGAATGTGGATGAAGTTCAAAAGAAGATGAGCAAGATTTGGGTGAAGAAGAGTACAAAAAATATTGGGGATGGATCCGCATCAGAATCCGATGCTAATATTCCTTTCGAAAACTAAATAGATGAGCTCTGGCTCAAGGGGTGTCATAGAGAAAAGCAAATTCCCCTAGCGAGTCAATTAGTGCCTAAATTCAGCACATGGAATGCTGCGGATTAATGGGTTCTCAGAAAAATATCTATATAACCCTTAGTAAAAATATGAAAGATCTGCATGGATTTTTGCAAGAGTTTAACCGCTCAAGTTGATTCGGTTTGATAGCCACCCGGTAAAGCAAGATTTTCATAGATAGATCCGGTATGATTCAGAATTAAAATACTTTGATGTGTAGACTCATGGTATGACTAAAGAAAAGAAGATACATTATCAATCCTCACTGACAATGATTCTAAGTTTAGTACAGTGATTCGAGAAGATCTCTCTCAAAATAGAGCAACTGGATAACTTATGTTGTACATTTATTACAAAAGGAAATTAGGGTTTGCGCAAGGATAAAATGGTTCATTCACTCATTATTTGCACATTTACATTCAACAAGAAGAAAAGAAGAGTTCTGCAACAAACTTTCTACAATTCACTCAAGATCAACTGGAATATCAAATTCAACTAGTGATTTGCTTCGGCTCCTATTTCAAATCCTAAAAGCGTAAAAAAGGTATTTCCATTATGAAAATATCTCTCTGAATCTTTTGCAAGATGGCTACTCCAATGGTTGTAAAGATCTCTGATAGGCCGCATCCTAAATTCAAGAAACACCCCTATAAATCTATAGAAGTTGATCCTTTAGGCACATTTTCTAGCATTCTGCATGGGGTATTGCATGTTGAAGATGTTAGGGTCTATGTCCATGCCAACATTGAGGAATTTGGAGACTCAAAATTGATGGATATCTATCACAAACAGCTAATAGATGAGAGTTTTAAACTCAAACCTCAATACAAGGCCCTCTGGAATAAATACTTTGGACATTGCATACACTTTCCTTATTTTGTAGAAGATGATTGGGTTTAGTATGTCCTAAGCAAGATGCATGACAATTTCATGTGGTTAATGGGGCCCTTCAAGATAACTAAAGATGCCATCAGGGCAGTGACTAGACTAGATTCTTCTGGTGGGTTACTTGCACTTAAATCTGTCAAGAACTAGATAGTAACTGAAGCCACCAGATCTAAGTTTGAAAAAAGAGTAATGACCATAGATGACATCACAAATCTGGATGTCAAGTTTGCCTCAATGATAATTGGGTACAAGACCTATCATTCTAGTAGGGAGAATTCTATGTCTGGGACAACAATCTATGCAGCATATCAGATGTTGAGGGAAGATGCAGATTATGACCTATGTGAACTTCTCCTAAATCAACTATTAGAAAACCTGTAGAAGATCAAAAAGGATAAGAAGAATTCATTCAAATATGGTTGTCTAATACTATGTCTATTCTTCTATTACATGAATGAGCTACCCAGATCAATTGGTTGGGTTTGGCAAAATGACAAACCAGTTGCAATCCAGATTAGAGATTATATGTATGGACTTGGTGATGCTAAAGGTCAAAACACAACTCTCTGGGATTACTTTAAGAACTTCCAAAGCATAATGTAAGCCAGAGAGAGAATACCTCAATCCATAGTTGAGAAATACAAGGATACAGTGTGCTTCATGGTTGACACTGATCAATGCCTAATGGAGGCAGTTGAGCCTAGAACAATGTGGATAATGCCTATGGGATACAAGGTCGATGAGAAAATCTTGGAGCTACATATTCAACACCTGTTGAGCCAGCCTAAGGACCTTGAGGCAAAAAGGTTTGGAACCTTTCAAGAACTAAGAGTAAAAATACATGTTGAGTTAAGACAACCGAAAATAAAGAGGAAAGTAAGAAGGGAAGTAGAGGAATTTGCCAAAAGATTTGGCATATCAAAGGAGGCTCTTGATGCTAATAGAGAGAAAATGGAGAAGTCAGAAAAAGAAAGAGAAGAAGCAAAGGAAGAAAGTGCCCCTACACAAACCTCCTCTAGGACTAGATCTTCCAAGAGTTCTGCTCCTATCACTTCCAAGAGCTCAAAGTGTACCAAACTAGAAGTCAAGACATCCATAAAAGGAGAAAAAAGGATGAAGACCAAAGCCTCAAGGAAGTATACAAGCCCTAAAGATGATGAGGAAATAAAATCAGATGAAGAAATCCAGGAAATAAAGAAAAAGAGAACATCCAGGAAGTTCTCTGCTAGCAAAAAGGAAGAAGAGAAGGCAGAGGAATTTGTAGTAAAGCCCACTCTTTCCATTGATGACATCATCAAGGTAGTCACTATGGATGGGAACCTGTAGCTGGTGACTGAATTCTATGATGAATACAGTGATACAGACAAGAGAATTTTGGAAGAAGCTACTATTAGGTACTTGAACATTTATAATAAAGCCTTCATTGAAATTATATCATTAATTCCTAAGGGTCTAGAAAAAGTACTTGAGCTAAGAAAAGAGAGTGCAAAGGCAAAAGACTTAGAGATTAGGGAGCAGATAGTAATTTAGCTTTATCCTTCCATCACTCCAAAACAAATGAACATGATTTTCAAATATAGTAAGGATGAGTTCTAGAGTAAGGCAAGATTGAATAAACTCATGCTTGGAGAAACAAACCAAGTAGCAAGTGAAACAAAAGATATCCTCTAGAATGCCTTGAAGAGATTCAATCTTCCCATTGTAGAAGAAACAGATGAAGAACCTTCTACCATGGATGTTGAAGGATTAAATGCAATCAATGAAGAAACTTCTGACAAGAATGTCGAAGGACTAAATAAAATAAATGAATAAATCTTTGAGAACTTAGACTCCTTAGTTCCGGAAGAGGAAGTTCTTGGAGCAGAAAACTCAGGTGCAATCTCTCCTCTGGATTCCATTGCAGCTGTGATAGACATTCTAGTCTCTAAAGCTAAAGGAGAAGGTAGAAGAGAGGAGAAGGAGACTCAAGAAGAAAAGGTTAAGGGAAAAGAAGAAAAACAAGCAGATAAGACAAATGACGACTCTTCTGATATTTCAAAGAAGACTCAATCACCAACAAGAGACACTGCAAAGACAGTAAAGAACTTCTTAGACAAAGAGGTGGTGGAATTAGATGAACTAGAGTTGTTTCAAGGGCCCCTAAATCTAGATACTCTCTCTCCAGTACAAATGATGAAGAAAGCATCTTTTGCCCAAGCCAAGGCTAAAGAAAAACTCTTGACATATCACATGGAGGATTGTGAACTATTGGAGATTGCATCTGGGATGCTGGAGAAGATCATGCCATCCTTCCAAAAGGATCCTTTGGCTTCTCCATCCGGTAACTTGAAATCTTTGGTTAATTCTATTAGCACTCATTTTGAATCTTTAGAGAAATCGGCAAAAGCAAAGGTCCAGAAGGAATTTTTGGGAAAAAGATTCTCTGAGGTTCAAGGACTGATTACTAATGATAGGAGGACCCTAGACATTGGAATAAAGATCCTTGAAAATACTCTTAAAGATGGTGGGGATATATACAAATTTTGTTTATCTTGGCCCAAAGTAACAAAGGACATTGAGAAGAAAGTGAAAGAACAAGAAGGTAAACTATCAAGTTTATCTCAAAATTTTGATCCCCTCAATACCTCTCTAATGAATCAAGAGTGCCAGGACATTGTTATTATCAATGAAGTAAAGAGGCTAGACAAAGAAAAGAAGAACATAATAAACAGAGTGGGTGAACTCAGAGGGATAATTATCCCTAAGTTAGGGGCAATGCATGAGGCCTTGACAGATGCTCGGACCATAGCTCAGACTAGTGATCTGAAAGATTTAAGAAGGGAATAAGCATATGCTTTTTTTTTGAGTGGTCACATCTCCATTTTGGATAGGATGAAGTAGAGCTGGGCCACATAATTTTTATAGTTGAAGGCCACTTTTGTGGATATACTTAAGTATATGTAAGTATAACATATACATATACTTATGCGGCCATGTATAGGTTAATTTTTGCAAAATTTTAGTATGTGGATTCTGCCCTTTGCCATTGATGTCAAAGGGGGAGTGAGGAGTAGTGAAAAATGTGGAATCCAACTAAGGGGGAGCTCTGGTAAAATAGTGCAAAAGACAGAGCATCAGCCAAGGGGGAGTTACTGTGACACTTAGCCATTTTTCACTAAGTGTTACCATCAATGCCAAAGGAGGAGATTATTGGCAAAAGACACTGTGTGGCTTCATGAGTGTTGTCATTGATGGCAACAAAGTCTATCCCACACATCCACAGTACATAGTATGCCTATACCAGAAGTCAGATTGAAGATTGTTTTAATCTGGTGAACAAGAATAGAGTATGTAACAAGGTCTGACAATCAGGTCTAGATCTCTCAGATGATGTAACTTAGTAAGTTACAGAATTGGGAAAGTCAAGAGGGGTATCATGACTACCTTTCTCCAGAGATTTAGCCTCTGGTGATAAAGCAGACAAAAGATATGAGGATCTGAATGTTGGGTTCCAGTCAGGCAGAGCAGATAAAGGAAGAACTGACTGGTAGAGTATCAGACTTCAATCCGGATGAGTAAATGATGTTGATCAAGTAATTTGTGGGATCATACATTGTTCGCTGACATGATTAATGACTTCTATATCTATGTTTTTGATACGCATCACAAGTCAAGCATGGATTCAGCCGACAAAGTAATTACTTGAAGTGTTCTTGTTGCCGACTAGGATGTTGATGAGAATCCTTTATGTGGATATATATACCAGATGAATTCTAGTATGTAGGTTTATGTGGTGAAGTTGTGATGAAATAAAGTGTGAAGAAAAGCAGGAATAAGTGTGAAAGCAGCAATTCAAGTCTGGTATGTGACAAAGCAACAACACTAAAATAGAGGAAGAATGAAGTGCATCAAATCAGTGTATTGAGCCTAACTAGAACTGAATTCTTGCATTTATAAATGCCTCTCATCAGTTCAAACACTTAATTACCTTATGTAATTTTTGTAGATAGTGAGTCTCTTGTAGGTAGTGTTCCTCTTGTGAGCAGTGTGCTTGGGCAGTGAGCCCTAATTGGCAAGTGCCATTTTGTACTCCTTTATTCTTTTAATAGAGAATACAATCTTTGGTTAGTCACCCCATGGTTTTTCCCTTAATAGGGTTTTCCATGTAAAAATCCTTGTGTTATGTGTGTTGATCTTATTTCTGTTCTTATGATCACATATGCTTATATAATTTGATGCTGCACTGATTATTAAGATAACAAAAGAAAAGAGAGAAAGGAAATTTTGAGATAACTAATTCACCCCCCCTCTCAGTTATCTTCCTTGTTTCCAACACAAATCTCCTCAGGAAGTTCACCTAGCCAATGAATGATCTAGTGCTATCCTTATTCGTGGGCAATCCCAATTGTATGATTGCTTTCAGGGTAAAAGCACAAAGCTGTGTCACACTTGTAGCCGACTTATTAGCACAAGTTAATTTAAGTATTTCTAACTTAAAATCAATTTTGATCAAACATATGATCTTGTAAGATTCATTCTAGCTAAGTTAGATATGTCCACAACTTTTCCAACTAAAATTGTTGGCTAAATGCATATGTAGCACCACTATGAGGCCAATTTAACAAAAAATAAAATTATTTGAAAACCTTGATATTTCAACAACTTCTAGTCGTGTAAATAACATTTTTTTAAAAATATAAAAATACCCTTTTGTAGATCTATAAGTTTAATTTTCAAAAATATATATATATATATATATTAATAGTTTAATTATTATTTATATTTTCCTTTCTATTTTTAATAAAAGTAGGTTATTAGCACAAAACATTAGGTCGATTACCATGTCAAGGAAAAATAGTAAAACTTATTAAAAAAATTGAAAAAAATATGATGTACTAGATAAAAGAATCTATATTTAGATGGTATAATTTTTTTCTATTTTAAATAAATAGTTAATATGAAAGTTGATGTCGAATGGAAACAAATACATTTTAATACATTCACATTTTATTATTTATTTAAAAATATATATTTATCAAAATTGGAAAAAAATATCCATGCACTAAAGTTTCAAGTTATAAATACACAAAAAAATTGAAGAAAAAAAAAATTACTATATAAAGATTGACGTCTCATGTAACTTCATTTTTCAGCATTTTATCAACAACTAAATTATAGTGTCAATTTATTAAAAACTATATTCAAATAATTTTTTAAAATTTTTAAAAAAATACAAACATAAAATATACTAAAAAATAAATATTTTATTAGTTTACATCATTTCAAAATTCAAAACATATATGTCACTTTTTAGTGATTCAAGTTTAACAGCTGGATCAGCGTTGGCCGTTTCCTTTATAAAAGTGTGACATAGCTTTGTGCATTTACCCTTCACCCTTTCGGGATCAACCCTAATCCCATCTTTTGAGACAATGTGTCGCAAAAACTTACCTTCTGTAATAGAAACAATAGATTTCTTGGGGTTTAATGAGATCTCTTGTTCTCTACAACGTTGTAACACAACTTCCAAATCATGTAGGTGATGTTCTCTTTTCCTTAAGGAAACTATCAAGTCATCTAGATACACCACAATGATTTTATTTTTCAAATTCCCAAATGAGATATCCATAGCCTGTTGAAAAGTAGCACCCACATTGATGAGACCAAATGGCATTTTATTGTAAGCAAACACACCAATGGGGGTGGTGAATGCTGTTTTATATTGATCTTCTAGAGCCACTTCAATTTGATTATAACCAGAGAAACCATCTAACATTGACATCATTTTAGAACCTACAACAGTCTGCAGAATGTGATCCATAATAGGTAGTAGATAATTGTCCTTTAATGAAGCCTAGTTTAAGTTCCTAAAGTCAACACAAATCCTTATTTCTCCATTTTTCTTCATGACAGGAACTATGTTAGCTACCCATGTAGAATGATAGATTTGATAGATAATATTAGCTTTCAACATCTTATCTATCTAATTGAAGATGGCCTCTACCACTTTTGGCTTATAAGTTTATTATTTTTTCCTGTAAGGTGCAATGCCAGGTTTCAAAGGTATCCTATGTTGTAATTCTCCATTCTTGAACTTCTTCAAGTCAGCATAATACCATGCAAAAACATCTTTGTATTTTATCAACAAAGAAATCAATCTTTCCTTTTCATGGGGAGATTAGCATTTTCCTATGTACACTACTTTAGGATCTTTATCTATACTAATATTGACACAGTCATAATTAGAAGATGATTGAATATTGACCTTATTCTTCGTTTCATGTACTGATCATGTCTATTGAACAAATCTTCTAGAGAAACCAAACCTTTTGGTATTTTGTTTCCCTTCAATTGAATCATTTTAGTCTTCTCTTCCCCATGTGCATTGACATATCCATCCATAACATCATTGCTCACATTATCACTTCCTTCAAAGAAAACATTAGCAAAAGCTTCAGCCTTCTTGAGAAATGAAATAATTTGCCTATCACTATCGAACACTTGCCAATGGTTTACATTATCAGGGACACTGGAGTGATATATTAATTCAATCCTATAAGGTTTATCCTTAAAATCAAGATGAGGTAATAATAAGGATGCAGAAACAGCCAATGAATCAACTCTTGTATTAAGGTCTCTAGGCATTGCTTCAATAGAAAAAGCATCAAAATCTTCAACACAATCCCAAACTCTATTTCTGTAATGTCTCAGTCTATCATTCTTTATAGAGTATTGTTTCCTGACCTGCTTAACTATCAACTCTGCATCCCCTCTGGCTCTCAATTGTTTTATACCCCTTTCCTTAGCTAAGGCTAAGCCAAGTAGAAGAGCCTCATATTCGGCAGTATTGCTGGTGTTCTCAAATTCTAGTTTGTAAGCAAAGGGAAAAATGTAACCATCTAGAGAGATTAAAACAACTCCTGCTCCAAAGCCAATATTGGAACAACTTCCATAAAATTCTAGTGTCCATAACTCATTCACTAAATTAGGGCTAATAAGGTTTGAACATTCTTCTTCTATGGAAGTACACATATAAGTGCCTGGTCTAGTCTCAACAAATAGGACATCTGCCCTAGGATCTCTAGACTTTAATACTATGAACTTGGCCTTAGACTCTGGATTAAAACGTAGTTTATTTCCTTCAAGTGGTATTAAAGCATGAGACCAATCCATTTGTATTTCCCCTCCCAAGTCTTTGCAAAAACTCCTACTCAGAAGCATGACATAACTGGCAGGAATATCACTAATGAGGATAGTTAAATTTAATCTTTTTTTGGGGAAAGAAGCTAAAGCAACTTGTGCATCTTTTATTTGTCCCAAAATTGGAACTTGTGAGCCATCCATTAAAAAGTATTTACCATGGGAAGGAGTATAAGACAACCCTAAAGTTCTAGCCACTTGAGCATGCATTACATTATCGGAAGCACCATAGTCAATGACACAATTACTCAATCTAAAACTAGCTATGTAAAGAGACACATAAAATGGTTCTGGCTTAGAGAAAGGATCTTGATGTCTTGATTCTTTTTCATATAGATTATGGGAAACTTGTTCATCAATAGGTGTGTTGACCTCATTAGACACTTGTGTGTTACTTTGAGATGGGGAGGGTTCCTGTCTGATATATTTCACTAGTCGGTCCAACTCAGATGGGTTGAGTCTAAGGTACTCAGCTTGGGAGATCTAAATTTTGGTATTTTTACATGACTCAATTATATCAAATAAACTAGTAACAATAGTATCAGGGGATAGAATAGATGGTACCTCTGCAGATGCATTCTTGGAAGTGGTGTTGTTAGGTTTCTTAGGACTAGAAGCAGATTGCCTAGATATAAGGTACTTTGGAGTAAAAGATGAACCACTCATTTGTCCTTTAGAGTTTGCTCCTTTCTGGGCCTGTTGTCCTCTAGTGAAAAATTCACAATTAGGATCAATCTCTGCATAAACATCTTCTCTTGTTTCTGCATTTGATTCATACTAAAAGAAATTAACACTTGCATCATAAGATGGGCCAGGTTCTTCTACATATGGCACTTCAGCTTGTTCATTGGTAGAAAACATTTGCATGTATCAAACCATCTTCGGGCAAGTGGACCCATCATGATCTGTAGTCAAATGAAAGTTTCACATCATGTTACCTTTACTAGTAGAGGGAGTGTTCTCAATAGCTAGCCTTTGTGCAGGTCCAGTTAAAGGCAAAGTTTTGTTATGACCACCTTGATTGCCATAATCCTTCCTTGGTATATCTTGGTAAGGTGGTTGAAACTGTCCCTTTGGCATTTGCCTCTTTATGGTGATTATATCATTGGCCAACCTTTGTATAACTGGGTCAGTAGAATTCACACAAGAAGGTTTACGAGTCTATAATTCTCTTTCCCATTTCCCTACTATGATCAAATTGTCTTCTATGGATATGGCCCTTTCTTGGGATGCATTTACATCAGCTGCCCCTTCTCTTTTGATAGTAAAACTAACATCTGGTGGAAGGGTATTAATAAAGAAACATTTTAATAGATCATCCCCAAGCCTCATGTTATCAGGAATTCTATTGCATAGCTTGTTAAATCTGGCAATGAATTCCCTCATTGGCTCTTGTATCTCTTTTTTCACTATGGCTAACTGTGTAACAAGAGTTTGTTCATTCTTTGTAGATTTGAATCTTCTTTCAAACTTTGTTTTTTAAGGTATCCCAACCATTAATAGAGTCATTAGGAAGATGATAAAACCAATCAGTGGCAGCATCAGTTAGGGATTCTACAAAAAGTCTCATGGCTACATATTCATATTGTACGACAAGGATAGAAGAGGCTGCAAAAAAAGCTTGCATATGTTCTTCTGGGGTGACTTTCCCATCTCCTCTAAATTTAGGTATAATTTTCCTTGACCCCTTAGGTAAATCATGTAATTGGGCTCCAAGATTGAGTGGACCTATGGTGGCTTCCCATGGAATAGGTGGAGGATGGGCCATGATAAGCATATTTTATACGAGGAAATTTACTTGCAAAGGGAGGGTAACTCCATGTAAAAAGAGAACTTGACAAGATGCAGACGAAGTACTTGGAGGGTTTTGACTAGGTGGAGGGGATGAGGGTCTACTAATAGACCTAACCTTTTGATTAGGTGGGAAGGAAGAAAAGTTGATGGATTCTAAAAATGCAAAATCTTCATCGAAGATCCCCTTTGTTCTATCTCCCCTAGTATATCTTTTAAAAGCCAGATTTGGATAATAAAACTTAATAAAAATAGAGTCACCAACTTCACTTATTGATTAGCTCATGGAAGATATTGTTGATTGTTTAACTAGTTCCTTCGATTAACCCCCTAGTTTCTATGCCTATCGTTAGGAAGTGCTAGGACACGAAACACTCTTTCTCTTCGTGCCATAGGTACAACAACCTCAATAATAATAACTTCTTCAGTGTTTTCAAAATGCCTAGCGTTCTCTCTCACAATTTCACCAATTTCTTCTTCTTCTTCTAACACTTCGTTAACTTGATGGTATTGCAAGTTAGTCCTTCTATGTTGTCAGGCAAGCAACCCTAATCCAGTAATGATATCTTCCTAATCACCTATAAGCCAATCAACATTGGGTTGAAGAATAGGAGTGTTACATCTCTGAAGAACCATTAGAGCAACTCACAATACATACTTAACAATTATAATCCCTAGTAGAGTCGCCAAAAATTTGTTGGTTTATAGATTTACCATTTAACTCTATATTCTTTCATCCAAACAAATGACAAATGTAACTACAGTTGAGTTAGTAATAATAATATTTTATAACTAACTCTCTACTTATTTTACAAGGTGGCAGCTACCTTCATTTGATGTTCAATGAATCAAAAATTTATGATGCTTTTAACCAGAAAGCAAAGAAAGGAGATGCTTTTAACTAGAAAGCTTTGAAAGGAGATTTTCATGCAAACAAATAGACTAATTCTCATAGAAGCTCAAAGACTTCGAATAATAATAATCGAAATGAGAAGATTCTGAATCACAATCACCATAACATATCCATTCAAAGATAGATGTCCACAGCAATGAAATCACTAATTAAATTCTCCAATATAAAGAAATATAACATTCAACATAAGTAGAATGATAGCCCAAGCATTATAATACAAAGATCATATAAACCTAAATAGTTCCAACTGTGTATCTTTTCTATATATTGAAGTAGATTGAAATCAAACAAAACATATGAGATATCTAACTAAATTGAGAAAAACAAAGTTTGCCCAACCAAAAAGATGCTTCTGTTGTTTCCCAATTACATATTTATAATCATAGAATAATAATTGTCTTAGAAAGAGGAATGGTTTCTTGAGGACAACCGTTTCTTTTTAAAATAAAGTCTTTTTAAGTTTTGAGCCAAATAACTGAAAAGCATAAAACAAATAAACTTAATTCACCACCCATTCATCTTCTTTAGGATCTTCAACACTCTCCACCATTTGATCTTCCACTATCTTTTATCATACCTTCAACCTCAGTGATGAGTGCCAAGTTGCACCCATGAAATACATCTTTTTACCTCTTTTTTTCTCCTTCCTGATTCCATCTTTCCTAATGTCTACACCTGAATAAGCTAGCAAGATCGTTCTAGTTAATGATTAATTGATATAGATTACTTAAGATCATAATTTATGATTGAGTGACTAATGTGCATGGAATTGATGGAAAAATGCAGAAACTTCTCTCTTTTTGAATCAATAGGTGTAAATGCCAGGAACAACAATTTTGTGCATCTCTAGAGATAGTCTTCAATGATCTCTAGAGACAATACTAGAGTACCACGACACTAGAAGTTTTGAAGGAAAGAGAAAGCCTCTCCGAAGCTGAACAAAGAAGGCCACACTGGTATCTCCAGAGCTACAGACATATCTCTGGAGCTGCAGACAGGGACAGATATCTCCAACACCTCCTGAGAGTAGGGCATATTTCTAGCATAAGCTACTGATCAGGCACTCTCAGCATTAATCATAATACCCCACATTTCACTCAAATCATTACTTGAGTGGTGAAGGGTCATCTTTAGTTAAACTACTGGAGTTTATCTTTTTAAATTTTTTGCATGAGTTACAGATAGAACTGATTCAATACCCATATTTTTAGGGCCTCGCTGCCCAAATGTATTAAGACTCAAACTTAGAATTCTAAGTGGACTTCTGTTCCACTCAGTCTACTTTTATTACATGATTATTTTCTATAGTTACATAGCTCATGTAATAAGGAGATAGATGTCATCTCATAGAAGAACTGGTAGATAAGATAAGTGATATGTCATAACTCATTTTCATATATACTTATAGAAACAACAGAAGAAATATACAATGATGGAATTATTCTAATTCTCAGTAATCTCAATTTTTCTCTAATATCAATATTTTTCATGAATGCAAAGTGAATGGAATTGGACCAGATTTAGTTGTGATCTTCTTTTGTGTTGATTCCCTATTGTAGCCTTCAACCCCAAGGGTGTGGAGCAAGGGCCCACTCTCACCACCAAGGCAGAAGGCTAGTACCACTATTTTATTACTTCAGATTTTTCTGTGAGAAGTATTTACTGATTTTGATAGATAGATGCATGTTACTATTTTTAAATTGCTTTAAGTAACTTCCTATTTAATTCTATTTTCAGTATTCCTTAAATTCATTCAGTAGATAGATTAATCTCTTCAAATTAGTAGAAGTTGTTAGGATTAGCTAGGGAAACTGGTAACTGTAGAATCCCTAATTGTAGACAGCCGAGGACACAGCCCCTAGATTTTTTACATCTGAAATATGATTAAATGATGAGGTACAATGACACCTTGTCATTTTTGGCACCGTTTTCGGGGATATATTGTGTTAATTAGGGAAACTTAGTTAAAACAGTTTTTAGGATAGATCTGTATGGTTAGAGTTGGAGATTTAAAAGGAAGATATATAAAGCAGACACCCCACCAACAAGCCATAGGGGAAAGTAGTGGGGTGGCACAAGATCTTGTTGAAGAGAGAAACCTAGAACCTACTTTGGAAGCTGCACCTCAAAACAATAATCCCTTAGATCCTCCAAATCTTCCACTTGCCAGTTATATCTAAGAATTACAACAAAAGTTTCAAGCAGATCCTTTAATAGAACCTAATTTCCTAGAACCTCAAGGAGAAGAACCAGTACTAAACATGGATAATGATAATCATGAAGAAGAGGCAAATCAAGCTCCAAGAACCTTCTCATATCCTATTGTTTTGGCTATTGGAGACAATGCTCCTATGAAGAATATCTCACTAGCACACTTGCCAAATTTTAGAGGACTTTCTTTTGAGGATCTAGATTAGTTTTTATTTGAATTCAAAGTAGTCTGCCAAACTTATGATTATGGATTAGATAACCAAAAACTCAAACTGTTCCCTTCAACCCTGAAAGATTCTACGATGAGATGGTTTATGGGTTTACCCCAGAATTCTATCCATTCTAGGGATCAGATGGAAACTGAATTTTTGGGAAAGTATCAAGATTACTGTAGATCTAGTAATAAAAATGAATAATTGTTTAAAATTAGGCAAGGGGAGGAAGAGACCTTAGAGGACTATGTGGATAGGTTTAATTTTGCCTTGAGAAGGTATGGCAACCCAATAGATCATTCCTTGGCCAGAACCCTGTTTGTAAAAGGATTGGATAAAGAATCAAAACAGGCACTGGATCTAATGGGAAAAGGAAATATTAACAAAATGGATATACCTACCATAGAAGAACTCTGCAGGAACTATTCTAGAACCCAAAATGGAGTGAGGTCATCCAAAACTTTTAAAGGGAAAAATGAAATAGGACAATTAATGGAAGAGATTGCAAATCTAAAAATAGACATTTTAGTCTGGAATTAAATACCACATTGGATGGGATTCAAGTAAAAAATAGAATAGCTTATCAAAATAGAACAACTGAACCACTCTCCATCTATTGTCCTAGCTGTAGAAACAAACATCTGTTGAGAGAATGCCCTTTGGACAAATCAGAGATTTGTCAGATCTGTGATAGGAAACATCCTACCAGTCAATGTAGTCAACTTCTAGCCTTGAAAAGATTAAGTAAGAAGAATGCTATAATAGAAGAGGAATTGAACTCTTTGGGACAAAAACAAGCTGGGAATTTCCCTTATAACTAGTATCCAAACCAGCCTTCTTACAGGGGTCCTTCTTATTGGGGAAATATTTAGTGGAATCCAACTTGGCATGGGCCTCAAAATAATCCTCCTTGGGGGCAGCAGGATTGGCCAAGTCAAAATTGGCAAAACCAAAATTGGGAAAATCAGTCTTGGGGAAATCAACAGTGGCCACAATAGTTTGGATCACAAAACATGCAACCTTAATGGGGTTCTCAACAAGGATATAATCAACAATATCAGGGACAACCTAGACATTTCCAACCTCAACAACAAGCTTTACTAACTGGACCCTCCAACACACAAGGTCAATCACAAAATTAACTAGTTAGCCAACCACCTTTACAAACTCAGCCTATACCAAACCCATGGAATAAACAGGGAACAACTATTTACATGATAGAGAAAGAAAATCTGGCTGGAATTAATGTTATATATTCAAATAATCTCCAGTTGCGTTTTGGGAAAGCATTCCCAAGACCATCTCCTCCAACTATAGTTGAAGTAACCAATGATGAGGAACCTAAAAATTTGTCCACTCAACCCCTGGAGGATATTACTAATGCAAAAGTACTAGAAGAATCATCCTTGGATAAGTCCGGAGTTGCTCCTAAAAGAATGACTCCGGAGAACATTCCTAGACACAATTCTGACAAGAGCTCCAGAGATGCTCCAGAGATGGAAAAACTAGCACCATACCCAGAACGGCTTAAACAGTATGATCCCCAGAAAAAAAAATCCTACAAAAACAAGTCCAAACCAACCTAGAATTAGAACTTTTACAAGAAATCAAGCAACTAAACATTGAAATTCCTCTTCTCCAAGCAATCAGAGATGTACCAAAACTAAATTAGTTCATTAAATAATATTGTATCAAAACGTAGGGTAGGAAGAAAAACTTCCCTTCCACAATACAAGTGGAAGGAAAAGTAGTAGATCTATTGATGGGAGAAATTCTCCTCCCAAAATATAGAGACCCTAGAAATCTTGTCATAACTGTTTTCATCTCAGGGGTAGAAATTTTAAATGTTCTGGTTGATCTAGGAGTAGCAATTAATGTGATGACAGTTCACACAATGAACAAATTAGCTCTATCAGGTATCCAATCCACAACTACAATTCTTCAACTTGCTGACCAGTCAGTAGCTATTCCAAAAGGAGTAATCATTGATGTAGCAGTTGTGATAGATTCATGGGAATTTCCAGTGGACTTCCTGATATTAGAACCTAGAAACCAGAGAAATGCTTATCCACTGATTTTAGGAAGACCATGGCTGGATACAGCAGCAGCATCTATTGATTGTCAAACTAGAGATATGGTCATTTCTAATGGGATAGATTTGAAGAAAATATCTTTGTATCCTACAGCTAAACCATCAATACATTATACAGGAAGAGTATGGGTGGATGAACTAGAGAATAATGACAATAGTGCCTCAGTAGCTATGGTAACCATCAAGGAACATCTGGGAGAGTTAGAAGAAGAAATATACTATGATACAATAGAAGACATCACTCACATCCTAATCAATAAGGATGCGATGGAGCTCGCCCAAGATTCTAGGAGAGAACTTCTTACTTCTTCTCATTGTACCCTCACCAACATCATTCCTTGTGGGGAAACCTTTTACAAAGACTTAGCCACTTTCCACATATTGCTTCCACATTCTTGTCCTCTTAATACCATGACTCCAATGTACGGATTAACTACATCTATGGATCAAATCACAAAACAGGTCATGATTTTACCAGGGAAAACACTTAATATCAATACTTAGTTAACAACAAATCAGGAAGAAAAACTTATCCAACTTCTGATTTCCCATTTAGCATCTTTTGCTTGGGAATACCAAGATATGAAAGGCATACCTCCTGAGATATGTACCCATCATATAGACACTGAGGATATTAAACATGTCAGACAACCCTAGAGAAGATTGAATCCTGCTTTAAAGGACATTGTCAAAACTGAAATAGAGAAATTACTTCAAGCAGGGTTTATATATCCAATCTTAGACAATCAATGGGTCTCACCTCTTGTCATAGTGCCTAAAAAGAATGGGAAATGGAGGGTGTGTATTGATTATAGAGAACTCAACAAGGCCACAAAAAAGAACTACTTTCCCTTACCATTCATTGACCAAGTACTGGAGAATCTTGCTGGGAGAAAGTATTTTTCTTTTCTAGATGGATTCAGTGGGTATAATCAAATTCAAGTAGCACCTGAAGACCAAGACAAAACCATCTTCACATGCTCTTGGGGAACTTTTTATTACAAAGTTATTCCCTTTGGACTATGCAATGCCCCAGCTACATTTCAAAGACTTGTTTTAGCTATTTTTGCTGAACTAACGAATGAATGCATGGAGGTCTATTTGGATGACTTTACTGTGTATGGGGATAATTTTGAAAAACCTCTCACAAACATTGAGAAAGTACTAAAATGCTGTGAGAAAAATCAATTATCCCTTAGCCATTAAAAGTGCTTTATGATGGTGGAGGAAGGAATTGTTTTGGGACACCACATTTTAGAAAAGGGGATCAAAGTGGATCAAGACAAGATAGAAGTGGTCACACAGTTGCCTTCACCCAAAGATCAAATAGATGTTAGAAGTTTTCTAGGTCATGCAGGCTACTATAGGAGATTCATAGAAAATTTCAGTAGAATAGATGCCCCCCTATTTACCCTACTTAACAAAGACACAAAATTTGTATGGATAGAAGAATGTCAATCAGCATTTGAAACCTTGAAAGAGAAGCTTACTGTCACACCAATTTTAAGAGGACCTAATTGGACTTTGCCATTTCACATATAGACTGATGCTTCAAATGAGTCCATTGGGGTAGTTTTAGGACAAAAGGAGGAAAGAGAAATATGCATGCCATTTATTACATCAGCAAAAACCTTACCTCTACAGAAAAGAAATTACACCACAACTGAAAAAGAATTCTTGGCAGTCATCTATGCTATAAACAAATTTAGGCATTATATCACTGGATATAAGATATTTGTGCATACTGATCATGCATCCATCAAGTACCTAATGAATAAACTAGTAGTGGGTGCAAGGATCATCAGGTGGTTATTGCTATTGCAAGAATTTGATATTACCATAGTTGATAATCCAAGAAAGTTTAATTTGGTTGCTGATTTTTTGTCAAGATTGCATATAGGAGGAGAAAACCAACTGGTGGAGGACAAGTTCCCAGATGATCATCTTTTCGCTATCTCCTCTACTGTACCTTGGTTTGCTGACATAGCTAATCTTTTAGCCACAGGCTTGTATCCATCCCATTTTACCTCAAAACAAAAAAAAATGTTTGGTTAAAGAAAGTTTATCTTACAAATGGTTGAATGGTTTACTATTTAAATGTGGTCCTGATTTCATTCTACGCAGGTGTTTAAAAGATGATGAGATTTTTTATGTGTTGAGAGCATGTCATGATGAACCATCTAGTGGCCATTACTCCTTCCACCGGATAGTCCACAAGATCCTCAGATCTGATTACTACTGGCCCTCTCTTCATAAAGATACAAAGAAGTATGTGCAGCACTGTGACCAGTTCCAAAGGATGGGACAACTAACCTTTACCCAGGAGATGTTACTGCATCCTTAAGTCATGATGGAACCATTTGAGTAGTGGGGTCTAGACTTTGTGGGACCAATTTCTCCACCATCATTAGGCAAGGAGTACATTCTAGTATGCACAGACTATGTTACTAAGTGGGCTGAGGTTAAAACATTACAATTTGCAAGAGAAGAAAAAGTTGTCGATTTCCTTTACAATAAGATTTTCTTAAGATCAATAATTGCTAACAGCTGAGGACACAGCCCCTAGATTTTTTACATCTAAAATATGATTAAATGATGAGGTACAATGACACCTTGTCACTCAGCTTGTACTCCCGATACTTTGTGATGATAACAGTAATACCTTTGCTCCATGGAACAATAGTGTTCTGCAATCTGGTTCCAAATTTGGCCAAGTTCTTAGCTACTCCTGCCATGGTCTCCTAGATCATCTCATCCTTATTTCTGTAACCATTAAGATAGACTTGTTTATAGCCCAATTTGCACAGGGATTCACCAAAAACAGTCTCAGGATCAGCAAGTTAACTACAAAGCATGTCCTTGACTTCTTTGTTGATATCCTTGGGATCACGTAGGTTTTCTCTGAAGTCATCCAAAATATTTATTTCAAGTGCATTACAATCTCTTTGAATACCAACCATTAGATCTAGGTATTCTTGCAGAGCCTTGTTGATCTAATCAATAAGATTGTCATACATATTGAGCTTCCAATCCAATGAGTCAACCCAGGACAAATCAATTTCACGGGGGTCGCTATCCAGATTTTCCTTTGTGAGTGTTATGGAATCCAAGGCTACTAACTCATTAACTTCCCTCGAAAGCACATAAGTACTTCCTTGTTCCTTTCTTACTTGTTGGAGCTCATTGACCAATTCTTTTCTTTTATTGTGTATAAGGGAGTATATTTGTATCATTTTAGTCAAGAAAAATAAAATGTCACAAGATAATTTTTCAACCCACTCATTGATAGCTCTGGAAAAATTTTGACTCTTTTTAATCTGCTTAACAGTATTTGCATTGATCCCAATGACCTCTGAGTTAGGAGCTTCCTGAGGAGAAGGTGTCACTATTGACTGGATGAAATGGCTTAAAGACAATATTTGAGATTGGAGTTTTATATTTTCTTTTCTTTTTTCCTTGGCCCTTTTAATCAAAACATTGGCAAAATAATTTTCATGGTAGGACTCGCCTTCAAGAGTGGAAGGGCCCAAGTCAATATGACTTATCTTATAATCTTCCTCAGTTATATCATTTTCATCCAAATCTTTTATGGGGTCAGCAATTTCCAATACTTGGTGGCTAGAAGTGGCATCATTTATCATCCTGGACATTCTCCTAGCCTTCTTAGGCTTTGAAGTCCTTTGCAGAAGCATAGCAACAATATCAATTTTTTTGGCCCCAGTGGGATCATTTTTCCTCTTTCTCTCTACCACCTTTTTCAGCCAGCTACGAGAGGAAGTCACCACAATAGTATTTATATTATCAGACACATATTTATTTCTATCTTCCAATAGGAAAGAAACAAGAATTTCTTCATTATCAGGAAAAGAGTATACATTGAGAAAAGTGGGAAAAGAGCTATCATTAAAAATTGAGTCAAAAATGGGGTCGGGGTTCACTGCCACTTTCTAAATATTTCTTTTCCTCACAAGAGGACTATCTGATTCACACCTTGATTTCAATTTGAGAACACCATTGGGCCTCTCACCATCACCTCCTCACTGTGAATTAGAAATAGATTGTGACATGTCATGTGGCCATGTGGAACTCTATGTAGCAGAATCCTGCACCGTTTTCTATCTAGTAGCCCTAGAACTACCTGATTCATGAGTTGTGTAGACACCTAAAATTGACTTGCTCTGCAAACCAATTTCCCGTATCTCTACACCAATTATCCCTCCTATTAATTAAATAAATTCATTTTATTTAGTTAATTTATCCCCAACCATCTATCATCTATCCTTTGTGATCAATTAATTCACTTAATTTATTACTATACCTTATAACTATATCCTTATTGATTAAATAAATATTCCTAATATTTATTTAGTTAATTTGTCCATCTCCTTAATCCCTATTAATTAAATAAATCATGCTTATCTAATTAATCTACCCTATTAATCAACCTATCCCTATCCTAGTTAATTAAATATCAATTATTTAATTAGCTACCCTAGTTTACCTATCCCCTAGACCTAAATTAATTAAGTTAAACACTTAATTAACCTTGCTTAGCCCATCCTCCCATACACCTTTGAATAAAAATTAATTTTTTATTCAAAGGGTCAAATCTCCCTTACAACTCATTTATCACCCTCTTACACATGTAAGTGTACATGTGTCCTTCAGCCTTCACATCTCGACATAAAAGTGAATTTTTAATTCACACTCCCCCATGAGTTGAATTTTTAATTCACTTGTCATATCCACTCTTCCCAAAAATGAATTTTTAATTCATTTTTATCCTCAACACCTTTCCCCGTATGAATTTTTAATTCACAAATAATGAGAGCCCTTCAATCCCATTGACTAAACCTCAACCATTGATATCTCTCATCCACTTCTCTTGTGACACTTGTCACAAGGCTATGACTTCAATCCTAACCCCAACTCTCAATCATATCTAGCCCTTGATCTCAACCTTTGATCCTCACCCTCCATCCTCTTTTCAAAAATCTATAAATGAAACCCTCACCTAAGCCATTTAGAACAACTTCTTCTTGCATCCTTACTATGCCAAAATCTCTCCAAAATCTTCTTGTCCCAGCATCATAATGCCAAAATCATTCCTCATCCCCATCTCAATCTCCATCTAAATCCAAATCTCTCATCCTATTGTGTTGAATCTCAAAGAGCAATCCACATTCTACATCCATTTGGGTAAATCGAAGGAGTGTTGGGTGCAACTCCTTCCACCCTATCTTGGATTTGTGGGTCATTGTGAAGGTATATCTGTAGATTAGTAAAACAAAATGAATTGAAAACATAAAATAAATGCATAAAACACAAAATTATACCTCACATGAAGACCCAATCTCATCAAGGGAGAAGGAAGCTTGCACCCAAGAGCTCCTAAGACATGATATTCCCTATTTGATTGAAATGTGGATTGCTCTTGCTTTCAACACAATATGATGATAGTATGATGAAGAGATTTGAGAGAAACTTGGACATGGTTTTGATGCAAGAAGAAGTTGTTATGAATGGCTTGGGTGAGGGTTTCATTTATAGATTTTTGAAAAAGGAATGGAGGGTGAGGATCAAAAGATGAGATCAATGGCTCTCATTATTTGTGAATCTTTAATTCATAATGGATGAATTAAAAATTCTTTTTTGAGAAGAGTGGATTATGACAAATTGAATTTTTTAATTCAATTAGTGGAGGACAATTGAATTAAAAATTCAATTAGTGGAAGAGTGGAGGATAATTGAATTAAAAATTCAATTAGTGGAGGACAATTGAATTAAAAATTCAATTAGTGGAAGAGTGGAGGACAATTGAATTAAAAATTCAATTAGTGGATGACCATTGAATTAAAAATTCAATTAGTGGATGACCATTGAATTAAAAATTTAATTAGTGGAGGACCATTGAATTAAAAATTCAATTAGTGGATGATAGTGGGGGACAATTTGATTTTAAATTCATTTTTGGATAATGAGGATATTAGCTAATTAAATATTAAGAATATTTAATTATATGTGCCACATGGTGAGGTGGTAGAGATGAGGTGGATTTAGGACTTAGGATAGAGGGAAATTGAAATAATAAATATTGCATATTTATTAAATCAATTGGCTAAGGTTTTAGACTATTGAATTAATGAAATTAATTCAATTTTAGGGATAATATGATGGAAAATAGGGTAATGAAGGGATAATTAATTAAATAAAAATTCAATTAATTGGTTAGGAGGGAAATTGACATGTTTAGGGATGTCAGGAGTCGGTTCGATGGTAGAAGCCATTTTTAAGTGTCTATATTTGCCCCTCTTTGAGATGGTGTTGCAGCTAAGTAACATCACTTCAAAGAAGTTAAAACATAGAGTTGGATTGGATAGAGAAAATATTTTGTCTTAGAAGAATCAGGTAAGGTTTTGGGATAATTGGTAAGGGTGATGCCCCCTCGAGAGGACAGGTGTGTTGTAAGAACACGGTTGTGCTCTCGAAATGGGTGGAATAGATTGGTTGAACTAGTCAGAGGATAAGTGGTGGGATGAAAGGATGATGATGTTGGGAGATGATTGGTGGATGATCATTGTGCTGAAAATGATTTAGAGCAATCCTAGGTTTGATATAGCAAAGTGCATATTTTCACCAAGGTATAGAAGACCAGGGTGATGATTTTTATCCAACAGTTGCATGGACTAGACACGCAAACAAAGGGATGATCCCATGCATGCCCAAGATAGTACAACCTTGTCTAGACGAGGGAAGGGGACTCATAGCATAAGTCCTTAGTACACAAAAGGTATGATGAACCTTAGATGCATAAGGAGATCAATTTGCTAGAACCGACCCTATGATCAACAAGATATGAATACTAGCTTGGAGTAATGAAACCAACCCACAAGCACATCATACAAAAGCAAGACTATGCCTCATTCTAGATGTTTTCGCCACATACCATGATATAGTAAGATCAAGGTAGCTTTGATGTGATCTTCAAATAGGAAAAAAGATAAAAATCAAAAACCAAAAGACCAACAAACCAAACAAGTAGCCATTGTATCTCTTGCCAAGATGGATGATGATTTGATAGATTCTGCCTATCATAGGAAAGATATATCCTAAGGTAGGAATTCATAGAGGATTGGATGATGTTGTAAAATTGGCTCAAGATGTGATGGTGACAAGTTGTGATTGATGCTAATTTGATAGTTGAGGATTTTGATTAAGGACAATGCTCTGATAGGTGATGCGAAGCTTGGATCGAGTGTAAGCTTACTGAGGATAGATGTGATGATGATGTGGGATGATGATAAATGTGACAATGATGAGAGTGTGATGGAGCAAGTTTGATTTTTGTGATGAATAGATTGTTTTGGTATTTTTTGTGTGTTTTCGATTGTTTTGGAATTTTTTTATGTTTGTGATGTGTTTGGATTTTTTGATTTTGTGATGCTTTTGGATTTTTTTGATTTTGTAGAAAGGGCATGATTTATTATGATGGTTTTCTGGTTGAATTTCAAAATTTTGAAGCAAATGATATTTATGGAAGCTGCAAGGAAGTGCCAATAATAGAGGAGGACTTAAATGTTGATGATTAGGAGTGTAAGATGAGTAAAATCCATACTCTTAGAACACAACCAAAGATCTGTAAAGAGTGCATAGAGGATAGAGAAAGCTGTGAATTTATGCGTAAATTGGAATATAGAAATGAGGAGATTCGTATACATCTTTTTTGAGGTAAAGAACCTCCTAGGTCCATTTTAGCTTCCTCTGGGTCTTTATCTGATGTTGAACAACACACATCAAAGAGGTCTCAGAAGACATCGACAAATGGTAGCTCAATTAACTTGAGAGTTTCTGGATGCACAACTATGTATCAATTGAAGATGATGGTGTGGGAATCCCTTGGTGTGGTGAAGGAAAATCAGAAGCTTCATAAAGGCACAATGGAACTGGTCAATGAATTGGCCACTTTAGCCGACTTGAATGTTTTCCCTGGGGATAGTCTGTGGGTTATGGATACTGAGGTTTATGAAAATTAAGATATTGCTGAGGAGCTATCAAAGTAGGAAATGGAAAATGAGCAATTGGAGGAAGGATTCAAAGGGACACTTTTGACATCAACTGTCCCTACTCAAGTGGTTGCAATAGATGAATGGAGGATATACTTGGAAAGGAAGTATGCCAAGAGGTCTCCAAAGCATGTTGTTGATATTTTTCCCCTTGTCTTTATCAAGATCTAAGGTGGGAGATATAGTGGATAAGAATATGATAGGATAAGGATAAGACAGTGGATAAGATGTGCAAGGATATTTTGGATGTGGATGAAGGATACGGTTTTGCCCCCAAGTGTAGGATGCAAAATGAATGGAGAAGGGATTACACATGATGCCCACAAGGGGTTTTCATCATGGTATGTGCCCAAAGTGCCACAAGGAGTGGTTTTCCCCATTGGATGGATTTTTTCTCTTTACTATTTTCTTGATTTTTTTGCATTTTTATGGAATGGGGACTCTAGCGTCTGTTTCCATAGCAAGGAGAAGATGGTCCCATGGTGGATAGTATTATGGATGATAAGTACATGGATGTGGGTAGATAGGAGAAGATGGAATGGATTATAGATAATGGATTATGGTGTGGATTATGTGGATTATGATGTGGACAATGTGGATTATGATGTGGATTATGCAAAAGCATGGACCATAGGGATGTGACGGGGAAGATATGTAGGATAGTGAATGAAAGATGGAGAGATGGAGGTATGTGGGAATTGCAAGTGATGGAGGGGAACCAAGACCAGTGGTTGCACACATCGTGATGTATTTGGAAGCTTGTACTTGGGATGTGGAGTTGGGAGTAATGGGGATTGGGATGGGGGATATTTGGATG
This sequence comes from Cunninghamia lanceolata, assembly GCA_027924645.1. Classification (NCBI taxonomy): domain Eukaryota; kingdom Viridiplantae; phylum Streptophyta; class Pinopsida; order Cupressales; family Cupressaceae; genus Cunninghamia; species Cunninghamia lanceolata. Next base: position 4,755,151 of record BSBN01001164.1, on the reverse strand, counting down.
GTTGATTTGGGGTTTTAGGGACCCAAATAGACTTAGACTTTGGGGGATTTTTAGATGGGGAGCAAGATGTTTGGGATTTTGGAGTGGATTGGGATGTGGATGCCTCATTAGAGTTAGTTGCTTTTTGTTTAGGGACCCACACCATTTTTGTTTTTGCTTTTTCTTGTGATGGTGTGGGATTTAATAGCCTTTTTGATTTTTCAGGTTGATTGGAAGGGAGAATATCCTTAGGCTTTTCTGCTTTATGAGTTGAGGCATTCAAATTATTACTTTTGAAACCCATGGATTTGGGGGAAGCTTCATGTTTGAAAGATGTGTGCTTTTGTTGGTCTTGATTGGGAAATTTAGGGGGTTTATGGGTGGAGGGGTTAAAAGTGAATTTTTGGATAAATGGATGAGGAGATTTGAGGATGGGGATATTAGGAGTTGGTAGGATAGGAGGTAAAGTGGACTTAATAGGGATATTTGGAGTTGGAAGTAGTGGAGGTAAATTTGATGGGGGAAGATGGATGGTCGTATGCTTTTGCAAATGATAGGATGATGGAGGAGGGATGGCGACATATGTTTTGGGAGTGCGATGAGATGCACCATGTTTGGGATTGGATGAATGGATTTTAGGTGTGTGGGTGGTACCAACATGTTCATTTTGTTTGTCTTGGGATGTATAGCCGAGGCCATGCAAGGATGGATGGAATGTGGTGTGGATGGGCACCAAGATGCCTTGCTCATGTAGGCCTAATCTTGTGCCTTAATAGTTCATATGTTGGAGTATGTGACATGCGATGGGATGTTTAGTGCTTTGGGAACAAGACGCGAGTCTATTATTTGTTGGAGAAAGATAGGTGGTGGATGGAAGTTGTTCGCCTCCTACAAGGGAGTAACCACGGATGAAAGTGCTTGTGCCAAGTAGATAAGGGGATGGATTTTGGATGGGATTAGTAGATGGAGGTGAAGGATTCATGGGGGATGGTGAAGGGGTGGTAGAAGATGGGGTGGGATCAATAATTTGATCAATAGATGGGAGGGGATCATGTATGGGATTAGATGGGATGGTTAGATCTTGATTGGGAGAAGGGGTTGATGTTTCAACATGCTTTGGATTTGATTCTTGACATAGGTCATGTGTTTGAATGGAAGTGGGATTGACTTGGATAGATGTGGGGGGTGCTTGGATGGATGTGATAGGTGTTTGGATGGATGTGATAGGTGCTTGGATTGCTATGATGGGTGCTTGACTTATGGGCTCTTGAACATGTTTGCATGATGGTTCTTGAGTTATGATAGGAGATTGTTCAAGGGGTTTGGTGGATGTTGGATGGCATGAGGGTGTTTTATTCCTTGCTATTAGCCAATGGATGACATCCTTCATGAGTATATGGGTGGAAGAACAATATAATGGATGGATAATGATGGTGGATGGTGTAGAAATAGGATTGGGATTGGATAGGTAGGTGATAGGATTAGGTAGTGATGGTTCTTGGGTGGGTTCAAGGATAGGTGTGGGATTAGATGGTGGTGTTGGAGGGCACTCTAGATTGGTATCTCCCTTGTCAAAGGTTATTAGATCTTGCTGAGGATAACTTGGGCTCATTTGATTTATGGAGAAGGGACCACTTGGACTTGCATGTGCTTCTTGTTGCAAAGGTGGATTTGGGCTCACTAGTGCTTGTTGTGATATGATTTGTTGTTGATGTTGGTAAATGTGTTGATGTGATGATGATGGAGGGGTTGCATAGGATAATGAGTGTTGGGATATGGATTGATATAGATAAGGGTTGTGATAAGTTGATAACAGGTTGATATGACATGTGGATGAATTTGGTTGATATGATGTGGGATAAGTGGATGCAGAATTGGTTTGATGTGTAGGTGGATATGATGGGATAGGTGCTAGATAGGATGGATGTTGGACTTTACAAGTGACCAAGAGGTGTTGGATTTCTTTCGAGAGGTATTGTATTTGTGAGGAGTGGCTTGTTCGACCTATTTGGATCAATTCTTGAATGCTTTGAAAGGTTCGATGCTCTAGAGGGGATTGGCTTGCATGCATGTGGTGAAGCATATGAAGGAGCTTTTGGAAGTCCTCTAAGGTTGACATGATGTCACACATGTGGTTAAATCTTAAGTCCTTGTTGGCAGTGCTTGGTTATGATGATGATGATGTGGATGGTTTGGATGAAGTTGATTAAGATAAAGGTGACTAGGATGTGCTTATGGATGATTAGGATAGAGGTTGATTTGAGAAGGATGGAGAGAATGATGTTGTGTAATGTTTAGAATGATGTTGTTTGGATAATGATTTAGGTAGAGTGGTGATAATTTGGTGATGTAGGGTGACAAGGATGTGAGTAGGATTGATTATGGATGACTTGGATGTGATTAGGACTGAGGTGGTTAAGAATGGGTGATTAGGATGAGTGTGATTGGATTTGAATGTGATGAATGACTTGTCTTATGTGTTTGATGATTTAGTTTGATTTGGCATTGTTTAGCAAATGATCACATGTACAAACAAAAATCACTCACACAAGACACCAGCAAAGTTAAATTTTGAATATGAATAATATGATAATGATTAACAAGCACATGTGTAAGACAAATCAACAGGCCCTAATGTCTAGTTTGATGGGATATGGCCAGTTAGGTTTGGTCAATGTTTAGATGAGGTTGACTAATGATTTGAAAGGAAAATCCTGTCACACAGCTGGGAGAAGGGGGTAACCCACCCTTCACCTTCACTTCCCAAAGGTAGAAAGTTCTTTGGGGCTTATCCAAGAGTGACAGGATTTTGATTTCAAAGAGGGTGTCTTTCAATTCAGCCTTGGATGAGGTCATCCCTAGGGGTGGTGAAATCCCCTAGCAGGCCTCCTACGAAAGGAGTTGACAAAAGTGAATCAAGTGAGGTGTTTTTGATCTCCAAGATCACCTTGCAGTGCGAGGAGAGAGCATACACACATCCACTTGATTCACACTCGTAGTTGATTAATTGACCCTTAGAAATTGAAATGTGATGAAAAACACATCAAACAATGGTTCTTTTTTAGCCCAATTTCAAAGTGTGATTGAAGACACTGGTTGATTTTATGCCAAACTGAAGTGTGTTTACAAGAAATGATCTGAGAGATAAAGGATGAAAATGAATGCACCTGATTAAATTGCTATCCAAATTGATGTGGATGTTGCACCTGATGTTACTCCAAACCTGAATGATCACCTGCAAGTCACAGAAATGAAAACGGAGCAAGTAGACTAGCCAAGGAGATTATGATGTGAAAATTGATAAGATGATAAAATTGGATGAAAAATGAATAGATACAAAGAAAAGAAGCATATAAACATATTCTTCAAGAGATTCTATGTGATTTGAAAAAAAAATTTGTGAAAATTTGATCAAAAACACAAAAGATATGACGATTTGAAATTTGCAATGAAGTTTGACTTCGACTGATAAAAAAGGTAGGAAAAGGGTACTGTCACCTAATGAAAACCTCACAACTGCGAAGTGCTCAGAGTCCTCTTTCCAACGACTATTTGTTGGCAAAATTTTGTCTCCGTTTGCTCCAATTATGATCAAGAGAAAAATTCAACCTCCTTCGGTATGTAAGAGACACTAGAGGTTAACTAACTGTTTAAACCGTTGGTAGTTTGGCAAAATCTGGTCACATGTCAAGGTATTTAGCTAACTGTTGGAGCTAGTGGTTAAGGGTCTGTTTGGCAGTTAGAGGCAAAAAAGGCCCCTGGTCGCTGATATGACCAGGGGCTAGATCCAACGAAAAATCAAAAAAGAATGTCAAAAAGGGCCTTAAACCCCATCCTCCTATGCCTCACGATAATACCTAGCAAGTTTAGGTTTTATGTCTTTTTTTTTTTTTTTGTGTCTGCGTTTGGTGTTAGGGTTTAGGCAGGATGTTCGGTGGTGCTGGGGTCTATAGGGAGAGCAGTGGCAGAGGACGATGGTCGGGCGTTGGGAGGATGGAGGCGAGCGTGGAAGGAGGGAGGACTGGAGGTCGGGGGGGCCAGGGTTGTGCAGTGCAGCATGGGCGGAGGTGGGCAGTGGTGGTGGAGATAGGGGGAGCTCGGCGTGGTCAGTTGCGAGTGGTGGTTGGTGGTTACTGGAGGTCAGAGGGGAGGTGTTGAGGCGGGGAGGATGAGGGTAGGAGGAGGGTAAGATGAGGGCAGGAGGAGGGGAGGTGAGGTTTGCAGGTTCAGGGCAGGAGTTTGGAGTGGGGAGCGTGGGGTGTTAGCAGGGGTGGCGACCGGGTGGTGGACGGTGGCGATGGGGTTTGGGATGGTGGTGGGATGTTAGGGTAGCAGTGAGTGGTGACAGGGAAATGGTGTGGTGGTGACGGGGAATCGGGGGGTGGTTGTGGTGGCAACGAGGCGGCAGGGGAATGGTGGATGGGTGGCGACTGCAGTTGGGGGGTTTCGACCTGGCAGAGGGGGGTGTGTGCCAGCGGCAGTGAAAAACCTAAACCTGCAAATGAAACACATAAAACCTGCAAATAAACAAAAAAATCCTACAACCCAACAAATGAATGATTAGTGCACCATGGGCCGCGGGTTCCGTACAGTACGACTTGTGGCCCTAAAAAAATTTCAAAAAATTTTCAAAAAATATAGTGAACTTTATAGTCAAAATTCATGGAATCGACATCCTGAGCACAAAAATGATGTCTATTTTTGCGTAGGATGCAACCTGCAACACTTCCTCACCAAAACTTCATGAAATTTGTTAGAAAAAGAAGATTCTAACAACAAAACTTGCATAAATTGAGGATTAGATTCGAGGCCAGGCATGCCAATGTAGATTAGGAAAATAAAATGAAGTGAAAACATAAACTAAATGCATAAAACACAAAATTATACCTCACATGAAGACCCAATCTCATCAAGGGAGGAGGAAGCTTGCACCCAAGAGCTCCTAAGACATGATATTCTCTATTTGATTGAAATGTGGATTGCTCTTGCTTTCAACACAATATGATGATAGTATGATGAAGAGATTTGAGAGAAATTTGGACATAGTTTTGATGCAAGAAGTTGTTATGAATGGCTTGGGTGAGGGTTTCATTTATAGATTTTTGAAAAAGGAATGGAGGGTGAGGATCAAAATATGAGATCAATGGCTCTCATTATTTGTGAATCTTTAATTCATAATGGATGAATTAAAAATTCTTTTTTGAGAAGAGTGGATTATGACAAATTGAATTTTTTAATTCAATTAGTGGAGGACAATTGAATTAAAAATTTAATTAGTGAAAGAGTGGAGGATAATTGAATTAAAAATTCAATTAGTGGAGGACAATTGAATTAAAAATTCAATTAGTGGAAGAGTGGAGGACAATTGAATTAAAAATTCAATTAGTGGAGGACCATTGAATTAAAAATTCAATTAGTGGATGACCATTGAATTAAAAATTTGATTAGTGGATGACCATTGAATTAAAAATTTAATTAGTGGAGGACCATTGAATTAAAAATTCAATTAGTGGATGATAGTGGGGGACAATTGAATTTTAAATTCATTTTTGGATAATGGAGGATATTACCTAATTAAATATTAAGAATATTTAATTATATGTGCCACATGGTGAGGTGGATTGATGAGGTGGATTTTGTGAGGTGGATTTAGGACTTAGGATAGAGGGAAATTGAAATAATAAATATTGCATATTTATTAAATCAATTGGCTAAGGTTTTAGACTATTGAATTAATGAAATTAATTCAATTTTGGGGATAATATGATGGAAAATAAGGTAATGAAAGGATAATTAATTAAATAAAAATTTAATTAATTGGTTAGGAGGGAAATTGACATGTTTAGGGAGGTCAGGAGTCAGTTCAATGGTAGAAGCCATTTTTAGGTGTCTACAATATCATTTGTTTTTTTATTTGATTTATGTTTTTGGCTTTCATTTTGACTTCATAGATCACATTTGGCATGCCCAGTGGGACCCACAAGGTCTCAGTCTAACAATCTTGTGAGTTTTTTTGGTTGTTAAGACATGTTTTTTGCAAATTAGCGCTATCTTCCTGCGTAGTAGCTCCATTTTACCTGCATTTTGGTGCTATTTTCAGACTGTGGTGGCACCTTCTTACCATGACATTGCTTGATCATTTGGACTCACATATTTTGTGTTTTTTCACCTTTTCAACATCTTTTGTCTTTTGCTCTTTGTGTTGCAGGATTTTATGCAGGGATAGGGGGAGACTATGTCAATTTTTTCCTAAAATCATATCCTTGACCATCTCTACATCGTTTTGGCACTAAACTCACCTAGTTCAGTTCTATCTTTCTCACTCCATAAGTTAAAGTAAGGCAAATACATAGTTTAGTGCTATCTTGCCTCTGTATTGGCGCTATCTTGCCTCTGTATTAGAGCAATCTTGTATATTGGTGCTATCTTGTATATTGGCACTATTTGGTATTTGTATTGGCACTATCTTTCATATTGGCACTATCTTGCTCTATATTGGCACTATCTTGTGTATTAGTGCTATCTCGTATATTGGCGCTATCTTGCCTCTAGATTGGTGCCATTTTTCTATACTAGCTTAGGGATTTGTGCAGGGTTGGGCCCCTTTTTTGTAGGATATTTTAGATCGTCGAAGACCATCATCTCAAAACTACTAACATCTTTTGCAGGGATTTAGTAGATTAGACAAATCTTCTTTTGGTGCACTAAAAAGAACCTTTGTGTGCTTAGCTTAGAAAACACTTAAATTTGGTGCATAAAATCAATCTTGCTTGCAAACAATCTACAATCAAACACTCTATCTTGGTGCACCTAAAAAGAATCTTTGTGTGCCTTAGTGTAAAGAACATTTGATTTTGGTGCAACTAAAATTAATCATTACTTGCAACAAACAACTTTAGACACATTTTTGATTTGGGCTTAAAATAAACATTAGCTTTTGTTTGTCGTGTCTTGTGCACTTACACGTTTGTGTTATCCCATAGGGTAGAATCAAAGTATCATCTCCCCTTGCCTTTAAAAGGATCTTGGGTGAAGAGAAATGGTTCTATTCTATTTTTCTTTTTAGGACATGGGCTTGCCCTTGAGACACATCCATTCAGAGAACTCATTGGCGACCCCAAGCAGTACTTTCATCTGGTCCACTATACAAAAAAGGATAAGGTGAAAGCCAAGTCCGAATCGGTATGAACGTTTACCATTTGATGCTAGCTTGAAAGGGAGTAGTACCTTATGTATATGAAACCCTTAGTAGAGCTAGTTAAAACCTTAAGTGGTTTATTGGATGCTCGTAAGGTGCCGATCCCCTAGATGTTCCCCCACTACGAACCTTTGTTTTAGTGGCCCAAATCCCTCTACTTGTTCCACAAGTATTGTCCTTGCTTCGCCTTAGATTGTACATGCTTGATTATCACATTTTCATAAATCAAACCTTTGGCTACTATATTCTCTTGTGTGAAGTGTTTGCATGCTTGCCAAGAATCCCATCAATTGAGCTTATCCAATCCTAATCATTCTTATCCACTTCATCTTAATCCAATCACTCATCTATCCTAATCATCCTAACCACCTATCTTATCCAAATCATTATCCAAACCATTCAATTCAATCTTATCTCAATCACCCTCATCATCCTTAATCCAATTCATCACCATCATTTTAAATCCCATTTCCCTCATCCACTTGACCAATCTCATCCAAATCAAATCCAAAACCCAACCAACATCAATCCATAATCTTCCAAACCATAGTCCAAATCTAATCCAAAATCAACATCAATCCCAATCATTATCCAAATCCCCCAACATCATTATCAAACTCCAAATCCAAATCAATCCAATAAAAAATCAAGACCTTAGTTGATCACATCAACCCTCTTGCTTAAGATCATTAGTCTATCTTAAGCATAATAAAAAACAAATCAAATCAAATCAAATCATCCTAAGGTCTTGAAATTGTCTCCCCAACATCACAATCATCCATTATCCTCCATTTCATCTCATATCTCTCCAACAAAATGGATCCTTATGTAGCAATGCAACACTTACAAAGACTTAGAAAAATCTATGAGAACATGGATCCTCGTGCTAAGGAAAAATGCAAAAATGACATTAGAGATATACCCTTAGCACACCTCATCATTGGAGAATCCCAAACCCCTACCCCATCTTCATCATATCAACCTTCAACATCCTACATATCCAAACCATCAACCTCATACCAACCTCCATCATATCAACCTTCATCATATCAACCTTTACCCTCATATCAATTTTCATCCCCCTATATATCCATACCATCATACCTATCCAACCAATCAATACCTCCAACTTATCCATCCCCCAACCTTTGTCATGATAACTTTGATCAAGAGAACACCAATCTATCACACCTTATATCTGAAATTCAAAGCTTATATCAACAACCATTTCCCCACGCGAATCTCCAATCCCCATCCTCCAATCCTCCCATCACAATATCCCCCCAACCTTATCAACCTTAATCCATCATCTTATGTATCTCCCAATCCACCAACCCCCATCATCCATACACCATCTAACCCTCCATTAAATCCTCCTAAGCCTACGACATCCAAAGAATCCTTGTGGGATTTCCTCTAAAGAACATCACCTAAAAATGAAAGCAAAGCTATAGAATCCCCCAAATCTCCCACCCTGCCAACATCACCATCTAATCCAACACCTATCCTTGAACCCATCCAAGAACTATCGCCATCTAATCCCATTACCCACCTATCCAATCCCAATCCTAATCCTACACCCACCATCATTATCCATCCATTATATTGTTCTTCAACCCATACACTCATGAAGGATGTCATCCATTGGCTATTAGCAAGGAATCAAACACCCTCATGCAAACCAACACCCATCGAAGCACCTATCGCATCCATCCAAGCATCCACCACATCTATCCAAATCACTTCCACTTCTACCCAAACACGTGAGCTATGTCTAGAATCAAATCCAAAGCATGTTGAAACATCAACCCCTTCTCCTAATCAAGATCTAACCATCCCATCTAATCCCATCCTCGATCCCCTCCCACCTATTGGTCAACTTATTGATCCCACCCCTTCTTCTACCACTCCTTTACCATCCACCATTAATCCTTCACCTCCATCTACCAATCCCATCCCAAATCCATCCTCCTATTCACTTGGACAAAGTACTTTCATCCATGGTGACTCCCTCGTAGGAGGTGAACAACTTCCATCCACCACCTATCTTTCTCCAACAAATAACAGACTTGCATCTTATTTCCAAAGCACTAAAATCTCATTACATATCGTATGCTCCAAAATATGAACTATCAAGGCAACGGCTTAGACCTTCATGAACAAGGCATCTTGGAGCCCATCCACACAACATTCCATCCATCCTTGCATGGCCTTGGCTATACATCCCAAGGAAAACAATCTCAACATGTTGGTACCACCCACCCATCCTCCAAAACCCATTCATCCAATTCCCAATCTGGTGCATCTCATCGCACCCCCAAATCATATGTCGCCATCCCTCCTCCATCATCCTATCATTTGCAAAAGCATGTGACCACCCATCTCCCTCCATCAAATTTACCTCCACTACTTCCAACTCCAAATATCCCTATCAAATCCACTTTACCTCCTATCCTACCAATGCCAAACACCCCTATCCACAAATCCTCTCATTCTCCTATCCTCCCAACTTCTAACATCCCTATCCTTAAATCCCCTTGTCCATTTATCCATAAATCCACTTTTAACCCCTCCACCCATAAATCCCCTAAAATCCCCAATCAAGACCAACAAAAGCACACATCATCCAAACATGAAGCTTCCATCAAATCCATGGGATTCAAAAGTAATAATTTGAATGCCTCAACTCATAAAGCACAAAAGCCTAAAGATGTTATCCTTTCCAATCAAAATGAAAAATCCAAAAGGCTATCAAAACCCTGACCATCAAAAGAAAAAGAAAAAATAAAAATGGTGTGGGTCCCTAAGCAAAGATCAATCAAAACAAATAAGGCATCCACCTCCCAATCCACTCTAAAATCCCAAACATCTCGCCCCCCATCTGAAAATCCCATAGATCCTAAGTCTATTTGGGTCCGTAAAACCCCAAATCAACCATCCAAAAATCCCCTATCCCAATACCCATTACTCCCAACTCCACATCCAAAATACAAGCTTCCTAATACATCACAGTGTGTGCATCCATTGGTATCGGTTACCCTCCACCACATGACATTCCCACATACCTCCATATCTCCATCTTTCATCCACTATCATACATATCTCCCCCATCACATCCCTATGGTCCATGCTTTTGCATAATCCACATCATAACCCACCATCCACCATTCATGTCATCTCCTATCTATCAACATCCATGCAATCGTCATCCATAATACTATCCAACATGGGACCATCTTCTCCTTGCTATGGAAACAGACATTAGAGTCCCTATTCCATAAAAAAAGCAAAAAATCAAAAATCAAGAAAATAGTAAAGAGAAAAATCCATCCAATGGTGAAAACCACTCCTTGTCGCACCTTGGGCAAGTACGATGATGAAAACCCCTTGTGGGCATCATGTGTAAGTCTCTTTCCCATCCATTTGTACCCTACACTTGGGGGCAAAATCATCCACATCCATAACATCCTCTTGTATATCATATCCATGTATCCTTATCCTATCATATTCCTACCCACTATCCCCCTATTTATCCTATCATTTCCCATCCATCCCACCTACTATATCTCTCTCCTTAGATATTGATAAAGACAAGGGACAAAATATCAAAAACATGCTTTGGACACCTCTTGGCATACTATCTATTCAAGAAGATCCTCCATCCATCTACTACAAAGTCCATTCATCCAAACATAAGTCTATCATGTATTGGGGCATATGATTCCTTGCAACTTAAGCCCTTTGAGAAAATCCTAAAACCCCCCATCTTTACAACTCGTGTATCCCTACCCAATCCTTTATCCCCCCATCCTATCCCTTATCCGCATGTATCTATCTATCTATCAAAAATATTCGATCCATTTTCCTTTCATCGCCAATCCCCCAATCCAACCCCATCACCTTCACCCCTAGACTTGGTGTTCCCTTGTCATTGGTATCTAGCACAAAGGCTATCCAAACGCAATCCAATACAACCATCTCATAATAAACCATTCCCTATCTAGAAAATCCAAAAAAAATAAATAAATCAAAATATCCACAAAAATCCTAAAAACAATCCCACAACATCATCACAAACATTCAACTCATCCAACACATCATCTTCCAACATCATCACATCTATCCTCAATCATCCCACATCATCATCACAAATCAGAACTACATATCATCACCACCCGCATCTTGATGTTCTTTGATCTCGTGGATACAGGGTATGTAGGCAGTCTGGAATACAAAGGAAGTTTCCAGTACTCGGGTACATAAGATGCACCCATCCAACCCACTTGGATGGTCCCTATCCCCTGAGCTTACACTAGAGCCAAGCATCACATTACCTATCAAAGAAATCATCCCTTAACAAAAATCACCAACTATCAAATCAGCACCAACTACAACTTGTCACAATCATATCTTGAGCCAATCTTATGACATCAACTAGGCATGATCCAATCATCAATCGATTCCTGCCTTAGGATATATCATTCCTACAATAGACAGAATCTATCCTATCATCATCCATCTTGGCAAGAGATAGAATGGCTACTTGTTTGATTCGTTGATCTTTTCATTTTTGATTTTGTATCTTTTGTCCTATTCGAAGATCACATCAAAACTACCTTGATCTCACTATATCATGGTATGTAGTGAAAACATCTAGAATGGGGGCATAGTCTTTCTTTTGTATGCTATGCTTGTGGGTTGGTTTCATTACTCCAAGCTAGTATTCATATCTTGTGGATCATAGGGTCATTTCTAGCATATTGATCTCCTTGTGCATCTAAGGTTCATCATACCTTTTGTGTACTAAGGACTTATGCTATGAGTCCCCTTCCCTCATCTAGAAAAGGTTGTACTATCTTGGGCATGCATGGGATCATCCCTTTGTCTGCGTGTCTAGTCCATGCAAATGTTGGATACGCATCATCACCCCGGTCTTCTATACCTCAGTGAAAATATGCACTTTGCTATATCAAACCTAGGATTGCTCTAAATCATGTTCAACACAATGATCATCTATTTTCCAATCCATCATCATTCTTTCATCTCACCCCTTATCCTCCAACCACTTCTACCAATATGTTCCATCCATTTCAAGAGCACGACCATGTTCTTGCAACCCACCTATCCTCTCGAGGGGGCATCACCCTTACCAATTATCCCCAAACCTTACCCTATTCTTCTAAGACAAAATCTTTTTTCTATCCAATACAATTCTATATTTTAACTTCTTTGAAATAATGTTACTTAGCCGCAACACCATTTCAAAGAGGGGCAAATGTAGACACCTAAAATTGACTTGCTCCGCAAACCAATTTCCCGTATCTCTACACCAATTATCCCTCCTATTAATTAAATAAATTCATTTTATTTAGTTAATTTATCCCTAACCATCTATCATCTATCCTTTGTGATCAATTAATTCACTTAATTTGTCACTATACCTTATAACTATATCCTCATTGATTAAATAAATATTCCTAATATTTATTTAGTTAATTTGTCCATCTCCCTAATCCCTATTAATTAGATAAATCATGCTTATCTAATTAATCTACCCTATTAATCAACCTATCCATATCCTAGTTAATTAAATATCAATTATTTAATTAGCTACCCTAGTTTACCTATCCCTTAGACCTAAATTAATTAAGCTAAACACTTAATTAACCTTGCTTAGCCCATCCTCCCACACGCCTTTGAATAAAAATCAATTTTTCATTCAAAGGGTCAAATCTCCCTTACAACTCATTTATCACCCTCTTACACATGTAAGTGTACATGTGTCCTTCAACCTTCACATCTCCACATAAAAGTGAATTTTTAATTCACACTCCCCCATGAGTTGAATTTTTAATTCACTTGTCATATCCACTCTTCCCAAAAATGAATTTTTAATTCATTTTTTGTCCTCAACACCTTTCCCCATGTGAATTTTTAATTCACAAATAATGAGAGCCCTCCAATCCCATTGACTAAACCTCAACCATTGATCTCTCTCATCCACTTCTCTTGTGACACTTGTCACAAGGCTATAACTTCAATCCTAACCCTAATTCTCAATCATTTCTAGCCCTTGATCTCAACCTTTGATCCTCACCCTCCATCCTCTTTTCAAAAATCTATAAATGAAACCCTCACCCAAGCCATTTAGAACAACTTCTTCTTACATCCTTACTATGCCAAAATCTCTCCAAAATCTTCTTATCCCAACATCATAATGCCAAAATCATTCCTCATCCCCATCTCAATCTCCATCTAAATCCAAATCCCTCATCCTATTGTGTTGAATCTCAAAGAGAAATCCACATTCTACATCTATTTGGGTAAATCTAAGGAGTGTTGGGTGCAACTCCTTCCACCATATCTTGGATTTGTGGGTCATTGTGAAGGTATATCATTTGTTTTTTGTATTTGATTTATGTTTTTGGCTTTCATTTTGACTTCATAGATCACAAGTTAGACTTAGGGCACACAATTGAGAGGGGGGTGAATTAGTTGTCCAAAACTTTCTCCAATTTCACACTTAAATCCTCTTAGTGATTAGCAGTATATCAATCATAAAATATAATGCAATTAAATCAAAAGCAGAAACTCATCAACACATGAGACACCAAGATTTTGAAGTGGAAAACCCGGTTAAGGGAAAAACCACGGGGTGATTAACCCAAGATTGTATTCTCTATTAGAAGAATAGAAAAAACAAAATGGCACATGCCAATTAGGGCTCACTTCTCACAAGAGGCTCACTACCTACAAGAGACACATTGTCTACCAAGAAATAAGTATCACCTACTTGAACTATAAAATAGCATCTTCACCATGCTTGAATCAGTTCTATTTAAGCCCAATACTTTTGCTCTACCTTTTGATCTCCTCCTTGCTACCACACACTCATCTACACAAGGACACCTTTGCAATGACTTTGCAACCCCTTATTTATACAAGACATCAACTTAGGAATAATCATCTAAGTCAGCAAACATCTACAATAACGTCTGCAAGATGTGTAACTCATCCGGTCGGCCAGTCTCAGGAAGAACATCATCATTCGGAAGTTATTCTTCAATTGCAGGCTCTAACTCCAATGCAGACCACCAACATGAACTGGACACGATCCAAAGACCTCCACAAGATTTCCTGAAACACCAACAACATCCGCACTTCATCTGCTTACTGGAATCCTTCTCTCCTTCATCTAGAACCTCAAGAACACAGTCTGTCATCATTGTCACAGAAGAACAGATGCTTTCGGACCTTCAAGCCATGAACCAAACTAGTTAACACATCACAAAGACTTCCTCAACACTTCCTCAAATCCACAGAATAGGACAATGTATTTCTGGATCTCACAAGACCTATCTGTGTTACTCTGTCATCTCTAAACACCTGCCGGAACCGGTTCTACTTGAGTGGCCACAACTTCTTCAGATCTTCATGCAGACCTCTGAAATCTTGAAGGATCACATTAAGACTCATATCTACAAACCCTTTGAACTGCAACCTCTGATAGTCATCTTAACTTGGATCTTTACCTTACTGTCTTCAATGTTCTTCTCTGTTCCTGATGACTAATTTTTCAATATCCTCAGCACATAGTTCATCCAATCCTTGTCATTACTACAACAGGAGTATGTTGACATCAATGACAACACCAATTAGACCCATACTTGCAACAATCTCTCCCTTTGTCATTGATGGCAACATATGATGTGAAAAACCATCAAGATAAGAAATTCTCCTTACTGTCACAACTCTCCCTATCAGCAACAACCATTCACATGTCTTCTCTTCCTTCACTACTCCCCCTTTGATCATTAACCACTTGTTTTTCACATGTCTTCTCTCCCCCTTTGACATCAATGGTAAAGGGCTCATACTTGCAACTCTAATACTTCAGAATCATACCAGCAGCTCCCCCTGAGTGGTAGCTCCCCATCATCAATCTGGATCACAAGATATGACTGTGATATCCACCAGACTGATGCACATCAGTGCACCTTAGTTCATCACCGAAGGGGCAATAACCCCTAATTTCTCCCTGAGATACTCAAAAGAGTCCTTAGGTAGAGGTTTAGTAAAGATATCTACAATCTGATCCTTGGAAGGCACAAACTCCAATCTAACTTCATTCTTGTGCACTTGTTCTCTTAGAAAATGAAACTTGATAGATATATGCTTAGTCTTTGAATGCAACACCAGATTCTTAGATATATTTATTGCACTTGAATTATCACAGAATATTGTGATAGGCTCCTCATATTCCACTCTTATGTCTCTTAGCATTTGCTTCATCCACAAAACCTGAGTGCAACTACCTGCTACTGCAATATATTCTACTTTAGTTGTGGATAGAGATATTGCCTCTTGTTTCTTGCTTAGCTAAGAAACCAATCTCTTCCCCAAAAAGAATGCTCCACCACTGGTACTCTTCCGGTCATCCACATCTCCTGCCCAATCAGCATCTGTATATGCATGAAGAGAGAAATCATGATCTCTAGGATACCATAGACCATACTCAACTGTCTCTTTTAGATATCTAAAAATCCTCTTGATTTCCATGACATGAGATTCTCTAGGATCAACCTGAAATCTAGCAATAAGACCAACAACCTACATAATGTCTAGTCTAGTTTGAGTGAGATATAATAGTCCTCCAATCATTGACCTATACTTTGTCTGATCAGGCTTAGGAGAATCATCATCTTTGCTCAGTTTACATCTGGTTGCCATGGGAGTGTTCATTGGTTTTGAGTCTTCCATCCCAAATTTCTTCAACAATTCTTTCATATATTTGGTCTAAGAAATGAAGATTCCTTTCTTTGTTTGAGTGATTTGCAGACCCAAGAAGAAATTCATTTCACCAAGCATGGACATCTCAAATTCACTTTTCATTTGATCTGCAAAAGTTTTACACATACTATCTCTTCCTCCAAAAATGATATCATCAACAAACACTTCAACAATCAAGATATTTTCATGATCAATTTTGAAGTACAAATTACTGTCAGTAGTACCTTTGTTGAAACCAATCTTCAAAAGATGTTTATCCAATCTTTCATACTAGGCTCTTGGGGCTTGCTTCAATCCATACAAAGCCTTCTTCAACTTGCAGACCATATTACCATGATCAGACAATTGAAATCCATTCGATTGCTCAATGTACACTTCTTCTTCCAAGTCACCATTTAGGAAGGCAGACTTGACATCCATCTGATATACTTTGAAATCTTTTAAGGCAGCAAATGCTGCTTCAATTCTTGCCACCGGAGAAAAAGTTTCTTCAAAATCAACTTCTTCTATTTGAGAATAGCACTTGTAGACCAATCTGGCTTTATTTCTGATTACTTCACCAACTTCATTTAGTTTATTTCGGAAGACCCATTTGGTTCCAATCACATTCTTGTTTCTAGGTCTAGGAACAATATCCCAAGTGTGATTTTTCTCAATTTGCATCAACTATTCCTCCATTGCTTTGGTCCAGTTTTCATCATTGCAGGCTTCATTTATTGTCTTACGTTCAATCTTTGAAATCAGACAATACTCATCTGAATTTTGAGCAATTCTCCTTCTAGTTTGCACACCTTTGCTTTTGTCACCTATGATTTGATCTTCAAAGTGGTTCAGTCTTACATACCTTAGAATTTTGGGAGTTTCTTGCACTTCTGCTTCTTGATCAGGCTCATTCAGACTTATTTCTTCTTCCTAATTTACCAGATTAATTTGTATCTGTCTTTCTGAAAAGGTTTGGGCTCCTTGAATCAAAACACCATTATGATCATCTTCATCATATTCATAAAACCTTGAGGGTTTCTCAGTTACCTCATCAACCTTTCACATTTGTACTTTCTATTATCTTTCTTAGTCTCTTGTTATAACACTGGTATGCTTTGCTTTGAGTGGAGTAACCCAAGAATATTCCTTCATCACTTCTAGCATCAAACTTTCCTAGATCTTCATCTCTTTTAATGTAACATTTGCTACCAAAAACTCTGAAATACCTCATGGTAGGAGTGATGCCAAACCAAAGTTCATAGGGAGTCTTACCTATATTACTTCTGATTTGAACTCGATTGAGAGTATAGACTGCAGTGCTGACAGCTTCTCTCCAATAGATCTGAGGAATATTTTCTTCCATCATCATGGTCCTAGAAGCTTCCTAGATGGTCTGGTTCTTTCTTTCCACTACTCCATTCTGCTGTGGAGTCCTAGGAGCAGATAACTGTCTCTTTATTCCATGTTTCTCACAGAACTCTAAGAACTCACCGGATGTGAATTCCCCACCTCTATCAGACCTCAGACATTTTAGTTTTAATCCAGTTTCATTCTCTACCATAGCCTTGAATATTTTGAATTTTTCAAGAGCTTCTGATTTTTCTTTTAGAAAGGTTACCCACATCATCTGGGAATAGTCATCAATTAGTAGCATGAAGTATCTATCACCTTGCACACTCCTGATTCTTACCGGTCCACAAAGATCAGTATGAACTAAGTCCAATAATCCAGTAGAAGATAGTTCCTTACTCTTGAATGTGACTTTGCTCAGCTTACCCAAGTGACATTATTTACACAAGCTATTTGTAGGTTTCACCAATTTTGGAAGATCTCTTACAGCTTGAGTATTGCTTATCTTGATGATATTATCAAAATTCACATGACACATTCTCCTATGCCATAACCAACTTTGATCAACTTGATCAAACAAGAAACTTTTACCAGTACCAACCAAGTGGAAGATATTACCTTTAGTTTGGCTACCGGATGCAATCTCAGTTCCAAAACTTTCAAAGATCTTGCATTTTCCATTCTTGAACCGGAGATCATAGCCTTTGTCCACCAATTGTCCAACACTGAGAAGATTGTGCTTCAAACCTTCAACATATAGTACATTACCAGTTTTGTTCCTTCCATCAAAAGAAATAGTTCCTCTTCCTCTGATTCTACCAGCAGAATTGTCACCAAACTTTACCACTCCTCCTTCATACCTTTCCAAATCTATGAACTTATTTTTGTCACCTGTCATATGGTGAGAGCAGCCACTGTCAATGACCCAGTCATCATTTTCTTCAATTTGAGCAGTCAGAGCTCTTTCTACAGTTTTATGACTGACAGATTCAGAGGATATTGGTTCTTCTTCCTTGATGGCAATAAACACCCAATCACTTCCGGATTTATTTCCTGTCCATGATTTATCATGTATTACTCCTTCATTATCATCTTCTTCATGAACATAGTAGAAATTCTTTTGGAACCTTGATCTATTAGGATTTGGCCTTGAAAACCTTTCTGAACACTTTGAGTTAAAATGACCAATCTTATTGCAGTTAAAACACTTAAAAGGCAATTTTCCTTCATACTTACTGGATCCTCTTGGCAGCCTCTTTGCAATAAGGGCTTCAAGTTGAGCAGTTTCTACTTCCTCTTCTTCCAGGTCTTTTCTTGCTTTTTCATACCATGACAGTTTCCTTGATGAGTTCTCTCCCGGATCAAACCTTTGTTTACCTTTTATAGAGGCACTAGCTTCAAATGCAGATTCAGTCTTAGGGAGGTCATCTCCAAAATCTGTCATTTCAAATGTAGCCAATTTGCCAGCCAATTGATCTCTTGTGATAGTTGTATGGGCTCTGAATTCTTCAATGGCAGCAACCTTGATTTTATAAGAGGCAGGAAGGGATCTGAGAATTTTGCCAACAATCTCATTTTCATCCAAGACTTCACCAGCATTTCTAATTCCACAAACAATCTCATTAACCCTTGGCATAAAAGTAGTGATATTTTCGTCATCCTTCATCTTTAGATTTTTAAATTTCCCTTTGACTCTGTAACCTTGCACATTTAACATACTTGTCTCCTTCATGCAAAAGTTCTAGTTTTTGCCAAATCTCAAAAGCAATTGGTAGGTCAACAACATTTGAGAGCTTTGTATCTAATAATGCGCTTAGAAGAGCTTCAACAATCCGCAGATTGTTTTCAGCATCTGTAATTTCATTTGCAGATTTTGGACCACCCTGTGGAGGTGTATACTGTGTTGTAGCCATGGTCCAGTATGCCGTACCCATACATTGCAAGTGACATTTCATGTGACATTTCCATAGATTAAAGTTGGTTCCATCAAACTTTAGACTATCCTTCTTATAAGACGACATCCTGGATCTCCTCAAGCGGTTAAGCTCCTTTTAGAGGAACTTGGCTCTGATACCAATTGTTAGACTTAGGGCACACAACTAAGAGGGGGGTTAATCAGTTGTCTAAAACTTTCTCCAATTTCACACTTAAATCCTCTTAGTGATTAGCAGTATATCAATCATAAAACATAATGCAATTAAATCAAAAGTAGAAACTCATCAACACATGAGACACCAATATTTTGATGTGGAAAATCAAGTTAAGGGAAAAACCACGGGGTGATTAACCCAAGATTGTATTCTCTGTTAGAAGAATAGAAAGAACAAAATGGCACATGCCAATTAGGGCTCACTGCCCGAGCACACTGCTCACAAGAGGCGCACTACCTACAAGAGACACACTGTCTACCAAGAAATAAGTATCACCTACTTGAACTGGAAAATAGCATCTTCACCATGCTTGAATCAGTTCCATTTAAGCCCAATACTTCTGCTCTACCTTTCTCTCTCCTCCTTGCTACCACACACTCATCTACACAAGGACACCTTTGAAATGACTTCGCAACCCCTTATTTATACAAGACATCAACTTAGGAATAATCATCTAAGTCAGCAAACATCTACAAGAACATCTGCAAGATGTGTAACTCATCCAGTCAGCCAGTCTCAGGAAGAACATCATCATCTAAAAGTTACTCTTCAATTGCGGGCTCCAACTCCAATGCGGACCACCAACACAAACTAGAAATGATTCAGAGACCTCCACAAGATTGCCTGAAACACCAACAACATCCACACTTCATCTGCTTACTGGAATCCTTCTCTCCTTCATCTGGAACCTCAAGAACACAGTCTGTCATCACTGTCACAGAAGAATAGATGCTTCCAGACCTTCAAGCCATGAACCAAACTAGTTAACACTTCATAAAGGCTTCCTCAACACTTCCTCAAATTTGTAGAATAGGACAATGCATTTCTAGATCTCACCGGACCTATCTGTGTTACTCTGTCATCTCTGAACACCTGCCGGAACCGGTTCTACTTGAGCGGCCACAGCTTCTTCAGATCTTCATGCAGACCTTTGAAATCTTGAATGGATCATATTAAAACTCATATCTACAAACCCTTTGAACCACAACCTCTGATAGTCATCTTAACTTGGATCTTTACCTTACTATCTTCACTGTTCTTCTCTGTTCCTGATATGACTAATTTTCTCAATATCCTTAGCACATAGCTCATCCAATCCTTGTCATTACTACAATAGGAGTATGTTGACACCAATGATAACACCAGTTAGACCCATACTTGCAACACTCCTTCCACCCTATCTTGGATTTATGGGTCATTGTGAAGGTATATCATTTGTTTTTTATATTTGATTTATGTTTTTGGCTTTCATTTTGACTTCATAGATCACAAGTTGAACCTGCATGTCCATGCCACTTACCAGCTAGCCAATCTTCAGTCCTCTTAATAACTGGTGCAGAACAAACATTTATATCCACAACCTCCTTCTCAAACCAATTTATACAGGGAAGGGATTTTGACAGCATATTTTGGTATTCCATATCAATTACTTCAAAGTCCTCAGCTTTTTCTAGAATATAAATGGGTAAACCAAAATCCTAGATTTGACTTATGGTAAGTCTCATGTAGCTTCTTCTCAGAACTTCATGGTCATCCACATAATTCTCCCAAAAGTCCTCTAGGCTCGAATGATGCTCATAAGAGCTAGAGGCATAGAAGTTCTACTTTACATAGTTCTTGATGTTAAAGTGTTGCCTCAAAGATAAAGAGTGAAGATTAAATTCTACCAATGCATGCTCGGCTCCTTTAGCGGCATCTTCTTTTTTACAAGAATAAACTGATAAAGACAATGGAAATGTGTAGCCCTTCTTTCTCATGTTCTGGTATTTGAGATTTACAATAGTCATTTATCTACAAACTTCCAAAAATACAATATAGTCATTAGGGTATCGAGGCAACTTGGTTGGGGCTAACTCATAACCCCCCAACCTCAAGTAGGTGAACCTATCAAATTGAATATAAAAACTCCCAAATTGCATAACCAAAGATGTAGCTTCAGGGGAAATCCTCATTTCAGAATTATAGTTCAACTTTCTCACCAAAAACATTAAAAAGGCATCATTAACTCGATGAAAATATTTCATCCCAACATCTTTTGTAAATTGAGGAAAATAAGCATACACAGGTGTATCTGGGGTTAAAGACCCACAAGGCCTCAACCCAGCCCAGAGAACCTCTCAACTGGCTAGAACATATACCAAATAAGAGCACATGTGAAATGCAGAGGTCTCTTGAAACTTCAACAATTACTCATTCAAGTGATAGCTTATCATTTCAACCCAATCAATAAACTAATTCTCACTACATATAGAGCGACACATCTAGAATTCAAAAGAGCTAGCATCTTCACTACCCACCACCGGGTGCAACAGAGTGACAATATCTAAAATTTCATCCTTAAAATGTGCTCTTTTAAGTGTAGGTGGTAACTAAGACTTACCTCTTTTCTCTGACTTTAGCTATTTGCTTGCAATAAAATTTCTACACCAATCTTCATTCTCCTTCGAGAATTCTACACCCAGGGCTACAGACATATTTTTGTATTTCTCTCATCTTGGAATTTTCAATGCACAAGAGATAAACTCAGAATCAATCATCGCAACCACCACACCTTCCTTAGTCTTGATCTCCAAAGTCTCGGGATCGTATCTCTCCATGCATGCAACAATTAAATCTTCACAACACACTGAAACAGGGAAACCTGTTGCATGAGCCAAACCACTCAGTAAAATTTTCTCTGTGAATGATGACCTATCTTCCCAATGCAGACAAGACCAGAATTCTACCAAGTCTATGTGTCCAAGTTCAGTGTCTTTCACTTTAGACCAATTGCTCTCAATTCCAGAGTGGGAGGAGACACCCTGAAATTTGAATTTCATTATAGCGACCAAGTACCAGGGACGATGACAGAGTATCGTAGAAATAGCAATTTAGAAGAGAAAGAAAGCAAGCAGAACACTAAGACAATTTTACCACAAAGAGGGAAATGTTGTGCAGTTATGGCACCCCTGTCATGATTTTAAATGTTAGGCTGACGTGGTACCATTTCCACACCTTGAGAAATTAACCCAAGGATTTGCTCATTTTCCAAAAATTCCCCAAAGGACATCTCACACTGGTGGCGTATAGCTCTTTAAATGATTATTAATTGCCTTGGTTTCTGGTCCATCACTTAACTGTCACTGAATCATGAGAAATGAGAACTTCAAAACCTTAAGTTGTGAGCTATAAAGTTTGGAAAACCTGTGACACAATGATAACAAAAGGGAACCAAATGGGCTACAAAACATAACACAAAGAATGTGAAGTCGCGAGATCACGGGGTTTCAAAACTCTAGAACCTAGCGATATGGTTAGGAATTTTAGGGGAATAGTGACTAGGTTAAGAAACTTGTAGAATCCGTGATTTCAAAAAAAATTCTAAGGCACAATAGTGGAAATTCATAACCCTTGGGACTTAGAAACCTAGAGTACCACGAGAATGAACAATAGAGATGAATGAGAGTTAGAAATAAAAAGAAGGGGTAACAACCTCCAAGAGTTTTTTAGAAAGGTTTTGTTATAGATTTGGAGCTATTTTGTACAACCATTGTGATTCCAGAAGAACCAGTGCAGTTGCATAGTTGTTTGTTATGATTTTTTACGAGATGGAAGTCTAGTTTTGTGAAATTTGTGTTTGTTGTAGCAAACTAATTTGCTGTTGATTTTTGAATGCCTCTGTACCAATTGGTATCAGACCTCAAAAGGTCTGGGCAAAAGAGAGTTTGGTGTTTGCGGGTTTTTGTTTGTACAGGTTGAAAAGAGAACCTGGTTGCCAAAAGACTAGGTAGAGGAAAAGAGAAAAGACCTAGGTGAGGCAAAGACAAGAAGAAGAAAGGTGAAAGAGACTTGCTTGAGGAAAGATGGATTTGTTTAGAAGGTACTTGTAGGCTAGAGGTTCACAAAAGAAGAAGCAAGAAGAAAAAGAGAGGAAGAGGAAACAAGAGGAAAAAGAGATGAAGAACAAAAAAGAGAAGGAAAGGCAAATGGAAATTGACCAAGAGATCATGGAGTTGAAGCAAGCCATGTGTAGAAACTAAAAATTGTCTAGGTCTTGTTTACACATGACCTTGTATGTCTTTTCCCTAGGTCCTAGTTACACAACACATTGTCGACATGAACTTGTATATGTCCCCTAGGTCCTAGTTCATCCTAGTTCATCTAATCTCATCCCACTTAATCCCATTCATCCCTAGGTACTAGTTCATCCCATCTTAATCATCTTCCTGATTGATTAAATAAATCCACTTTATTTAATTAATCCCACTTGATCACATTCCGATTAACTAAATAAATCCCATTTGTTTAGTTAATAATCTCCCTTCACATGTCTCACATAATTCAAATTAAAAATTTGAATTATTCCCTCACCTCTCTCACATTGTGACACATGTCGTATCTCTCCATCTTCCACTTAATATGCCTTCACATGTCAATCTAATTTAAATATTTTGAATTAGATTCCCCTTTATTCTCCATCGTACACTTGTCATGTGACTATAATCCCTCTTTGAGTGGGAAACCTTAATCCAACCCTAATCAATCTTGACCATCCATATTCTCCAACATAACTCTCAATCACAACCGTTCAATCCAATCAGCCATATCCTATAAACCTAGCCTCCTCTTGAGCCATTTAGATTGAATCTTCTTCTAGCATCCTTACTCTACCGAATTTTCTTCTCAATCTCTCATCCATCTATCTTAAATTCATCCAATCTTCCATCTACCAATCCCTATCCTATCGTTATGCTGTTGAATCGAGCAATCAACATTCATTTCTCTGGGTAAAGCTAGAGTGCTTTGGATGCAGCATTCTCAACCCTATCAATGGATCGTGAGTCGATATGAGTGATGCAGAGGATTAGATCAGATTCACTTCATAGAGGCATATTTCAAAACAAAGTGTTTCAAGTCCAACCTTGTCATACACCAAGATCCTCAACATAGCATAAAATTTGGGCTTTCACCTTTTCTGACCTGATCAAGGCCACAACCATATTTTTTTATTCATCTAAGACATTCAATTAACCAAAACAACCAACCATTAAGGTCTGCCCTTTCATCTCATTATCAATCCTTCATAAATCCCTTGTTTCATAGCACAAAAAACTTAAAAAAATCAGAAATTTACTATTTTTTGACCATAACTTTCAAACCCGACCTGATTTCCAACATCTGAAACCTGTTTTGAGTACCCATTAAGGCATTTTAAAACATATGTAGAAATCAATGTAGGTTACTTTGGAAGGAACCATCCAAAATAGGACTGTCGCTGTGCTAAATAGGCTTAATAGGCTTAGCCTACACAAGGGTTTATTGGTTTGGGTAACTCAATGACTTCCCACACCTTGCATGTGCATGGAACACATCATAAAATGTCTGCATGAGCTTATTAGTTCACCAAAAGTCCATTCCCATGAATGTTTTTAACAAATCCTACACCTATATCTCAAGACTGTCCTCTAAACTCTGTTTTCTGGACAGCCACACAGAAAACAACCACAAACTTTATTTTTTCCTTCGTAAACCTTACTTATTTGATTCAAAACCTCTCTAATATGAAATCAATTGCTACTACAATCATTTTCCATTGGAGGTGAGTAACATGCAATGCACAAACACATGAGAAATACAGTCTTTCTTGCCACTGTTTACCCTAACAGAGGGTTTGGACTGTCAACACAAAAAATGCAATATCTTCCTTAAAACAAAATTAAAATACATGCAACCAAATGCAAATGGAAGGTGATAGATAGACCTTTCATGAAAAATCAGTTAGAAACATACTCAACTCCGTACAGATCTGTACAAAGCAAGAAGACAGCAATTCTAGAGGAAAAAACACAGAAAACACTGTTTTTTACTATTTCAACTCAAATCTCCTATCACCTCCGAGGTATTTTGATGCTACAAAGCCTTAATAAAGGCATTTCAACATGTCTCTCTAGCTTCCACTTCCTTCCAATGACCAAGACACAAAAATAACCTTTCAAATTCCCAAAACTATCTTTTTAGCAACATGACTGTTTTTTTCTAATTTTACATTGGCAACTTGTACATTCTTGCAATATTTTGCACATTTAAGAGTCCTAGTCTCCAAGACACATAATAATGACTCAAAATAACCTTATTACAATGTTGTAACATTACAATTTAATCAAAGCCAAGGTGCTCCTGCACCATACTCCTCAGCATGAAGAAAACTCTTGTCCCAAGAGTTGTGTAGTCTGCTTCAAATGACTTTTGCCTCTTTATGTCTTCAACCCTGATTTGATGCCTCCTCTGCTTCCTCTTTACCTTCCAACTGTGACTCCTATTAATGGAGTTTGACTGGCTGCCTCCAAGGTGCATCAGAAGTTCACTCCTTCCTGCTACAACAACACTCTTGTCCCTCACCTGGGAGTCCTCTCTTGCCTGTCTCCCCAATACTGTTGGCGATAGCCAATGGACCATCTCCTCTGGCCCTCTTGACAGACCTTCCTGTCTGCCTACAACAGTGAGTGATCTTGCATCTGCAACCATAAAACTTCTCAACAAGAATTAGATAGCAAAAACCAATGCTCATCCCGAACTCCTAGTGTAGATTGCCTCCTTCGATGCTCTAGCTACATGCTCAGAATCTTCTAAGCTCTGATACCAATCTGATGCAGAGGATTAGATCAAATTCACTTCATAGAGGCATATTTCAAAACAAAGTGTTTCAAGTCCAACCTTGTCATACACCAAGATCCTCAACATAGCATAAAATTTGGGCTTTCACCTTTTCTGACTTGATCAAGGCCACAACCATGTTTTTTTGTTCATCTAAGACATTCAATTAACCAAAACAACCAACCATTAAGGTCTGTCATTTCATCTCATTACCAATCCTTCATAAATCCCTTGTTTCATAGCACAAAAAACTTAAAAAAATCAGAAATTTACTATTTTTTGACCATAACTTTCAAACCTAACCTGATTTCCAACATCTGAAACCTATTTTGAGTACCCATTAAGGCATTTTAAAACATATGTAGAAATCAATGTAGGTTACTTTGGAAGGAACCATCCAAAATAGGACTATCGCTGTGCTAAATAGGCTTAATAGGCTTAGCCTACACAAGGGTTTATTGGTTTGGGTAACTCAATGACTTCCCACACCTTGCATGTGCATGGAAAACATCATAAAATGTCTGCATGAGCTTATTAGTTCACCAAAAGTCCATTCCCATGAATGTTTTTAACAAATCCTACACCTATATCTCAAGACTGTTCTCTAAACTCTGTTTTCTGGACAGCCACACAGAAAACAGCCACAAACTTTGTTTTTTCCTTCTTAAACCTTAGTTATTTAATTCAAAACCTCTCTAATATGAAATCAATTGCTACTACAGTCATTTTCCACTGGAGGTGAGTAACATGCAATGCACAAAACGTGAGAAATACAATCTTTCTTGCCACTGTTTACCTTAACAGAGGGTTTGGACTGTCAACACAAAAAATGTAATATCTTCCTTAAAACAAAACCAAAATACATGCAACCAAATGCAAATGGAAGGTGATAGATAGATCTTTCATGAAAAATCAGCTAGAAATGTACTCCAGTTTGTATAGATCCGTACAAAGCAAGAAGACAACAATTCTAGAGGAAAAAACACAGAAAACACTGTTTTTTACTATTTCAACTCAAATCTCCTATCACCTCCAAGGTATTTTGATGCTACAAAGCCTTAATAAAGGCATTTCAACATGTCTTTCCAACTTCCACTTCCTTCCAATGACCAAGACACAAAAATAACCTTTCAAATTCCCAAAACTGTCTTTTTAGCAACATGACTGTTTTTTTCTAATTTTACATTGGCAACTTGTACATTCTTGCAATATTTTGTACATTTAAGACTCCTAGTCTCCAAGACACATAATAATGACTCAAAATAACCTTATTACAATGTTGTAACATTATAATTTAATCAAAGCCAAGGTGCTCCTGCACCAATGAGGTTTGCATTTTTTTAGTTTGCATTTTTTATCATTTCCCTCATGTCGATTTTCCATGATTTCATTTGGCACGCCTGGTGTTGGATCTAATCGTCAGTTTTTGCAGGTTTTGTTGTCAAAATTTTGCATTTTCTAAACCTAGTTTTGTCAAGTTTTGCAAGTTTTGGGGGTGAACTATTATAGATTGTGTCCTGGGCAGAAAATAACCTCACCATCGCGATCATGACGTTGATTCCATTAATTTTGACTGTAAATTTGCCTATCTTTTGTAACTGGAAATTTTTTTAAAAACTCAATTTTTTTTAAATTTTCGTAGGCCGTACCATACGGATCCATACAATCTGTATGGAATCGTATGGCTTGCATAAGGTCTCTGCTGGTATCGATTTGTTTTGGGTGTCATTAGATTTCACGGCTAATCATTTGGCTTGTAGGTTTGAGTTTGTTTGGTTTTTGTTTGAATTATTGTTGCAGGGTCAAAAAGATTCAAACCCTAATGCCTATTACCTCCCCTATCTACCCAATTGCCACCAACTAAGCCTTATGTCACCGCTATTTAAAACCCAGTTGCCACTGGTAGAAACCGCCAGTGGAAACCCAATCCACATCCGCTCGATCGCCACCATTCATAAACCTTGTCGCCACTTCTCTCCACCTGGTCGCCATCTATAACTCCATTGTTGCCCCATATTCTTGACCACTTCCTGGGAAAATTCTCCACTTAGCTCGGAGCGTTGACCTCTCCATCCACTCCATAGTGGGTTGAAACCCTAATAGGCCTTCGCATATCCGGTCACCACCCGAATCCCACTCAGTCACCACCACTCCTCTGCATCGCCACCTCAAAAACTCCCACCGCCACTCACTTAGATTTTGACCACCCACTGCTGTCAAAACACCCTTAGACTGATGAAGCCCTAACGTCAAGCCTTAAGCTTTAGCTAGTCAGTCTTCTCCTTAGCAGTGGTGGTTAGGATTTGGAACCCTTGACTGCCGACCACACGGGGAAGGGGGGGCTAAGAAGCCTCTCCTTTCATTTGTTTTATTTTTTCATTCTTCCCAGCCCTCAGTCATATGATTGACAGCCAATCATAAATTTAACTGCCTGAACATAACCATAACATGTGACTGGAGTTTCTCTAACAGTCAGCAGTTTTTGCAAAAAAGTTAAGTCAAACCCCCTTTTTTACCCCTCAAACCCTAAAGAGGCACGATTTTTCAAACTGGCACAATTTTCGCATACGGTGGCGAAATCAAGCAAATGAATAGTCATTAGAGAGAGAATTTAGAGAACTTTGCATCTGTGATTATTTTATTAGTGACTTACAGGTGATCTTACGGGGCTGGAACAACATTAGGAACAACATATACAGCAATTTGGACAGTGAAATAATCAGGTGCACTCATTCTATTTCTCATTTCATCATAATCTTGTTTGCAAACACACTTCAATTTGGGACATAAAATGAATCATTGTTTGCATACACATTTCAATTTGGGCTTAGAATGAACATTTATCTTCATCACATATCAAAATTGGGCATAAAATCAACAAGTGTCTTCAATCACACATCTTGACTTTGGGCTAAACAAGAACAAGTGTCTTCATTGCTTGGTGAAGTTGCATGTGATTAGTGGTGTGTATGCTCTTCTCATGTGCTTTGTGTGATCTTGAGAATCAAAAACACCTCTTATCCATTCAATTTTCATACACACATTTCAATTTCTAAGGTTTAATTTACAAGTGTGAATGTGAATCAGGTGTGCGTGTGTATGCTCTCTCCTTGCACCACAAGGTGATCTTGGAGATCAAAAACACCTCACTTGGTTTGCTTTTGTTTAACCTTCTTAGGAGGCCTGCTTGGAGACACACCACTCCAAGGGATGACCTCATTCAAGGCTGAATTGAAAGACACCCTCATTGAGATTTGGAATCTTGTCACTCTTGGCTAAACCCCAAAGAACTTTATACCTTTGGGAAGTGAAGGTGAAGGATGGGTTACCCCTTTCTCCCAGCTGTGTGGCAAGATTTCTCTTTCAATTTCTTAGTCAACCTCATGTAAAAAATAGCCTAAGACCTAATTGGCCATACCCTATTTCAAACTAGTCGTAGGGCTCGTTGATGTGTCTTCCACGTGTGCTTGTTTAATCATCATTACATTCATTCAAATTCAAATTCAAAATTGGTTATGTGTCTTGCATGAGTGATTCATGATTGTACATGTGTGATCATTTGATTGAACATTGCCAAATCAAGCTAAACACCAAACACATAAAGACAAGTCATTCAACTCATTCTTCCAACACATTCAAATCCAATCACATTCATCCTAATCACCCATTTTTAGCCATTTCATCCTTAATCATATCCAAGTCACCATAATTCAAACCCTAATCATTCCAAACCACCTTCTTTCTAATCAACCCCTAATCATCCTAGTCATCATCCTAATCAATCCAATTCATACAATCTTGCCATTCTAAATCACATCCAAGTCATCCTAAATCAATCCTAATCATATCCTTGTCACTCTACATCATCAAATCATCATCATTCTATCCAAATCATTATCCAATCAACATCATTCTAGTTCTTGTCAAATCAACCCTCGGTCTAACCATCCTAGTCATCACACATTATCCAATCATTCCAAGCCAAATCACATCCGAATTAATTTCATTCCAATCCAAACTCCAAATCAACCCAATCAAAAATCAAGACCTTAGTTGATCATCATCAACCATTATCCAAACTTTCTTGAGATCATTAGTCTATCTTGAGTAAGTCAAACAATCGAACCAATCCAATCAACCCTCTATTACTTAAGTGTCATTAGTCTACCTTAAGTATAGAGAATCAATCCAATCACCCTCTTACTTGAGATCATTATTCTATCTCAAGCATAGAGAGTCATCCATCCAAAACAAAACAAATCAAATCATCCTAAGGTCTTGAAGTGTGATCCCAATCACTCCACATCAACATCATCCTAAGCATTTACACATCATCCACATCATCAAATCTTCATCCAATCAATTCTCCACATCTACCACTTGCAAACATGGACATGGAATTTATAAACAAAACCTATGAGAATGATCCTTATGGCACCAAACGAATGCTTAACCAACTTAGGCAACTTAGTTGGTTATTAGAAAGGAAGAAGATCCTGTGTCACCACAACATCAACAATTCCTGCAACATCAAATCCTAGGCCAATATCAATGCTCCCACATTCCATCACAAGCCCAACAAGCACATAATCCAAACACTAATGCCACCTCATCCATACCACAAATCACCCTCACTATTCCTAGCAACACCCCAAATGCAAGTACTTCCATAAGTCTACCATCCAATGATCCTAACTCCATTGCCTTCATATCACAATTACTTTCTGAACAAATTTCCAACATCAACCAATGTCCACAACAATCCACTTCACAAAATCTTTCACCTACAAATCCTATCATTCGAATTCATCACCAAAGCTATCCACATGGAAATCAAATGTCCTTACAAGAACAACAAGCAAGTCCAAATGGCCCTATGTACATAAATCAAGAAAGTCCAAGTCATCTTATGCAAGACCTAAATTCCTTTGACAAGCGAGAAACCAACCTAGAAAGTGCCTCCTTTGAGTCACCTTCACCATCCAATCATATGCCAACACATGAGCCAACTTGTCCCATCCCAACACCTTTATCAAGTCCTTCATTGTCTTCATCACCTTCATCCCCATGTTCCACTAATCCTTCATGACAAGCTTCCATGGAGATACTTTTAGAGAAATTGATCCAAGCAAATTTGATTGAGCTATACCCACTCAAAGCATATTCTCCATTTTTTATTAAACCTAGAGGGTATAATGAAAACCATTATTGTGCATACCATAGGTATAGGGGCCATACCATATCCACTTGTGTCCAATTTCAAAGATTGGTCAAGAACCTAGAAGATTGTGGTAAGGTTGTCTTGGATAAAACCAATCCCTCTAATTCCATTATTTTTCCATCTAGCCCAAATCCTAATCCCATTATACATCCAACAAATCCCAATCCTAAGCCTTCAACTTCCACTATTATCATCCATCCACTATATTGCCCATTCACCCAAACCCTTGCAAAGGATGTGATCCATTGGCTATTAGTAAGGAATAAAACATTGCCATGTCATCAAACATCTATTCTTGAGCCTTCCCATGAGTCCTTAAACACTTTGTCTAGTCTTCTAACGCCATCATGTGATCTACAAGCTATCAACCTTATTAAAGAGCCTTCCACTTCCATTCAAGGAAGTCAAGAGGTATGTAAAGAGTTTAATCCTAATCATGTGAAAACATTAAACCCTAGTCCTAATCAAGGTCAAATCATACCCATCCAATCTATCCATAACATGTACCTTCTGTATGATCAAGATGATACCTATGAAGAACCTATCCATGAATAACTTGATCCTATCCATCTCCCCACAACTATCCATGAACAAGACACCCAAGACCTACATGCTCCATCTAACGAAAGTCTTGTTGACTTACTTTAGCATTCACCCTATTTCATGGCCTTCATTCAAAGCAAAGAGACCCCTCCACCTAGCCATGATCCCACAATATCCACTTGTCATGGTGAGACACTTGTCCCCCAAGCAAATATAGAAGATCAAACAAATAACTTGGATCTCAAAGAACATGATCAAGAACCTAATCATCCTTCCACATCCACCATTGATCCCATTTCAAATCCACCATATCCTACTAGTCTATCCACATTCATTCATGAGTGTTCCTCCTTAGAACACCAACAACCATTATCCACTTTACCTTCTCCATCTAATTGTTAGGGTAAAATAGGATCAATAATGAATATGCAATGGTAAACAATCAAATACACATAACTCAATAGAATAGTGAAACTAAGAAGATTGAATGAAATGAAGCAATGAATAAAGCAATGCAAACCTTCCTTGAATCGAAACTTCTATTGTTTGCCTATTAAAACCATCCTTGCTTGTATGAAGTAGGGCCCTCAGAGAGTGCACTCCTTTGCTGTGTTCAAGGATGTTGATAGTAAATGGCTATGGTGATAAACGTGCAATGAAGAGGAGTTTCAAAGCTTTGGGTGATCTCAAGCAAATTGTATTGGGGTGCCAAAGGCACGCTAGTGAATTTCTATAGAGTAACAATACAAATAGCCTAGATGAATAGAATGGAAGAATGAGGTTCCATTTATAGACTGGGGAGAATGAAGATCAACGGTTGAGACGAAATGAGCAGATCAATGGTTGAGAATGGTTGAGGAATGTGCAACAAATAGGGAGAGGACAAGTGTCTCACTTCCATCATGTAACAGGGTAGTTAACAAAATTGATTGAAGAGTTAATAGAATGGATTGAGGAATTGACAGAATTGATTGCTTAGTTACCCGAATAGATTGAGGAGCTGACAGAATTGATTGATTAGTTAATAGTTTTGATTGAGGAGTTAACTAATTTTGATTAGAGAAGAAATAGGACATGTGGGTGAGGGAATATTAGCTAATTAAATATTTAAAATATTTAATTACATGTGCAACATAGTGAGGTGGATTGGTGAGGTGGATTTAAGATTAATTAAATAATGTAGGATTATTTAATTGTGTGAGACATTAGAAGAATTTAGGGAATTTAATTAAATAAATTGATTTTATTTAATTTTAGACTTTAGGAGAAATAATTAAATATTTTGATATTTAATTAATTAAGAGGAATGTGAATCAAATAAATAAATATGTTTATTTATTTATTGATAGAAGAATTGGGAGGGAATAAATATTAAGAATATTTATTTAGACTAAATCATGTCATTTTTAGGCGTATACATTTTGCCCCTCTTTGATGCAATGCAGTTTACGGCGTTGCTTCAAAGAATAAAAAGTCTGATGGTGATACATGCCCCAGTTTGCCCCTGGTACAAGTTTGACGACAGGATTCCCTGTTAGGAGATTGGATGGGAAGGAGGTAGAAGGGACGTGAGACGGACAATCTCATGAAGATGAAGGGTTTAGGTTAGGTTGGAAGAAAACAAGGCGTGTTTCAGAGAAACAAGAAGAAAACAGGAAGAAAAATGGGTGCGGGAAGTAGTCACAGTCACCACCTAGCCAGGTTAGGGTTTGCAAGCTATAAATAGGAGCTGGGTCCACAAGACAATTCATTTGCACACTTGTCTTATCTGGATTTGTCTTGGATAGCTTAGAGGAGCTTTTGGAGCAGCATGGCAGCTAGAGAGGTAGACATTCCACATGAGGAGAATCGATTCGAGCGAGTCTGTTGATTCAGCCGACCAGTAGAGGCTGGACCCCTAGTATGTATCTTGAAAATTTTCCCCTAGGGTCAAGTTAGGGTGTCATAAATGCTAGGGAAAAATTAGGGAAACAGATGCGCCGAAACGGCAAACGACGCATATGCAGCGCGAAACAGTGCATACGTCGTTTTACAGTGCATATGCCGAATTATGCAGTGCATGCATAAAAGCTACACATATGTGGACCTTGGCGGCGCATACGTGAATCTGCGGCGCATTCGCCGAATGTAGTGGCACATGCATTGAAGCTGTGCATATGTAGAACAAAGCGGCACATCCATGATTCCATGGCACATTTACTGAATGTAGCGGTGCATTTGCCAGAAGTGGCGCATGTGTGAAGAAATGCCACATTTACCACCTGTAGTGGCACATATGAAATGGATATGCAAAAGACTTAGCAAATTGACTCGATTGGTGTCTTGCTTGACACGTCAATCGATAAGCTATCTCTGAGAGTTGCAGGAATCTAGTCAAGAGATGTAGTGTGCTGTTTTGATCAATTTTGAATGCTAAGTTAGTTGATATGTTGCTATAGATATGTTGAGTATGGGACTTGTACTTTTGGATTGACGCCTTGTTCTGTGTGCTTGTAGGAGGAGATACGGGATACACTACAGTCTAGGGAGCAGTTCCCTATGCCCTTGTTGTAGAGATATATGCTGACCGAGATAGATAGAGAGGTGCTTGGTGCTATGGGACTGGATTATGCATGCTTCATGCCTGAGGTTCAGGTGAACCGCAGATTGCTGACTACTGCAATGGAGAGATTCCACAGTGAGGATGGGACTTTCCACCTCCCTACTGGCAAGATGACCATCACCCTGGAGGATGTCTACCGGATCTTACACTTGCCCATTAATGGTGAACTTGTGGAGTATGACCCACAGAGAGGTGTAGGACTCACTAAGTGCAAGCGAGTATTTGATGACCCGGAGTTGGTAGGACAGGCCATCCCGTGGCAGGATATCTATGACTATTATGACTACTTCCCTGGGATAGTGGCAAGATTGATCATAGGCGTTGTGTACCCCGACAAGAGATCGCATGGATTCCCCATTGGATGCGGTAGGATCATGGAGAGGATGGTGACAGAGGGCACCCGATATGCATAGGGTGTCTGCATACTGGCTCACTTGTATCATGACATGCACCAGGTAGTATACCACCAAAGCATGAGCCTTTCAGCCGGTGTGTCACTATTATAGTTTTGGCTATGGGAGCACATAGCGATCACGAGACTGATATGTGTTTTTGCTAGATAGAGAGGGGAGCCATACAGCTATGGCTACGCGGGGGTGATTTCCCAGCATAGGCTGGGGAAGCTGGAGTACTGGAGACATGCCTTTGATGGGATAGATGTGGTCATCTGGCGGCCATATCTAGACTGTGAACCATGGGATGACGAGGCAGATGAGCTACCTTACTGCTTTCAGACAAGATGGCTGATATGGCGGACCCACCACATACTAGAGAGGTAGATTGTTGGCAGAGTACTAAGACAGTTCGGCAAGAGGCAGGGCATGCCACAGGGGCAGGCTTACTTTGCATAGACACATGCGAAGAGGGTCAGATGGGGGCCGATGGCATCCTATGAGGAGGCCCTAGTAGAGTTTTGGCAGACACCTTATGTCGCCTGGGATAGGAGGATGGAGATAGCAGATCTAGGGATGACGCAGGATTACGAGGACTGGATTATTGCACACCCCTTTCTGAGATATTCAAGGCCTGGGATGTTGGTGCCTCGCATAGATGAGGCAGACTCATATGATGAGGGCCAGGTGGGCCAGAGGAGGGGGAGGGGGAGGAGAGGAGGATGAGGGGGTGGCCAAGATGGAGGAGATGATGGAGATGATGGGGATGACGGAGGTCAACCTAGATAGAGGAGGAGAGCGGAGCAGGCAGTACCACCACAGGATGCATAGTAGGTACCACAGCAGGCACAGATGCCACCACCCCAGTAGGTGGCATAGCAGCAGGGACCTCAGCCACAGGGGTAGAGATAGGCAGAGGCAGCTCAGGGTCCAACACAGTTAGATGTGCAGGAGAGGGCGATAGCCACCCTGAGGTGAGAGATTAGACAGCTGAGGGCACAGCTCAAGAGAGTTGATAGCCGGTGAGAGACAGACGCAAAGGTGATTGTGGGATTGGCCAAAGAGAGACATGGCAGATGCATGGATACGAGTCATCTGTGTAGAGTGGGATACCACATTGGCAGCCCTGGGGACTATTGGTTTTTTCCCAGACTGGATGCTTACTCCCAGATTTCCCTACAAGGTAGCCATCAATGATAAACAGGATCTCTGGGCCAGGGGCCAACAGTGTAGGAGATAGACTCTATATTTTATCTCCTCTTCCTCTTCAGGCTTTGCAAAACCTAGGGGGTATTCCCTACTCAACATCCATGAGGATATGCATACAAAGGCTGGGATGCTGACAGAAAGTAGATAAGTCCTCTTGTAAGTAGACCAAAACTGTAAGATAAGAGCAAAGGGGCTGGCTTTGGGCCTATTTGCAGTTGTAGACAAAGGACTTGGATCCTAAAACTAATTCTAATGTCCTAATGGTTGTTTTAAAGTTTGATTTTGATTTTATATTTGGATGCAGAGCTGAACATGGTATATAACACAGACACAAAGCTAGATCGGTGCCTGTCCAGGGCCTGGAGTCAGTAGACATACACCTGTGAATGATCAACATGAACAGCTAAAACTAGATTTCAGGGGGACACATGTGATACCTACCTTACAGATATCTCCCAATACAAAGTGTTAAGCTATCTATACTTATGGCATCCCTACTACAGTATACCCTTCCCAATGTTCAATCTGAGAACAATTTAATCTACCCCTTGAGCAGAAGTTAAGAGATCAGACATTCAACACAAGAATTCTATGTTCTAGAGTCTCAAAAATTCCTTAAATATCTAGACTCAGAAGAAAGATACATGCAATACTAGAGACAGAATTAACAAAACACATGCTAACATAGCATTTCTCATATAAAATTAACCATGAAATCAGTGGATTCATGCAAAAACATACAACAGGAGATACATAAACTCACAAGTTTTGCTGCACAGAGCAACCAAATCAGCTGTATTGCATTACAGAGCCAAAATGTTCAACTTTCAACAACCACAAAAATGGTAACACAGTCTACCTATATCGGCCAGAAAGTGTACCTCTAGCAATTAATTACATGTTTTGACAAAAAATTTGCCAAATACAGATCCTACAAAGGAATGGTGCTCAGAAGTTATTGCTGCAATAGACAAGAGAGGCCTCGATCCTTACGCCGCCATCTGGAAGTCTTCATTCACAATTGGGTAGTTTAATTGCTTGTACCATCGCCCATACCCCTGCTACAGTCGCCATTGATGGCTCAACCACCCACGGCCACTTCAAAACTGTCACAGCATTAAAAAAGGGATTTCCTACCAAAACACTTCTTCGCAGGTTCAAATTATGCAGGAACATTAATCCCACATGCACAGTGCAGAGAATCCTTTAGTAGTTTAAAAGCATGGCTGCGAGCATAATAGGTGTCGAGCACTTTTGCCACGCTCGACACATGCCTTTCTCTCCAAAAGCCCATTGCCAAGACCACTACCATCGGCCAACTCGAAAAACCTCTCGCTGACTGCTACACTACACTCCCTTTCATCAGCCAGAGATTAGTCTATCGGGCAACCATTCCACAGTTCACCTGACAATGCAACTCATGCCAATAAACCCTGGCATCCTCCCTTACGTCAGTGTGACACACACCATCGGGGCATCCAAAAAGTTTCTTGCCGATCTCAAAGGTCACGCCGACGACACCTTCGCCAGCTACATACTGCTCCTCCATCGGCCAGACCCACGCCGATGACACCCCATCGGCCAAACACTCTCCATCGGCAGACCCTCCAACAGCTAACCTGATACATAAACTCACGCCAATGGCACTCCCCATCGGGGTGACTCCCCCCATCGGTGAACCACAAAATGCTGCTCCTGATAGCCAAAGTCACTCCGATGGCTGAACAAAACATACCCTCTTCGGCAAGTCTATAACCATCGGCCCAGCCAAAAATCCACCTGCTGACATACGTACTCCTGCCGATAACACATCAGCCTCCTACTTCTCCTTTCGTCAGGTTGAACCATTGGCTAAGTTCAAAAGAAAGGTTCAACCGCAAGGTTCAACCCGATAGTTCATCTGTTGGCAACACAAAATGCAACCCCACGAACCCATTGAACCAATGAACCGGTTCAACCCGATGGTTCAATGGCGAGGTTCAAACAAGAAGTTCAATACTCCATCGGCAAAACACTTCAGCCGAGACTAAGATCACAAAGCATTGAACCATTGAACCTTGAACCATTGAGAAAATGAACTTGCGAAAAAAGGGGTTCACGTCCAAACTGAAATGTCGAAGACATAAAAATGAACTCATGCTGATGGAGAAAACACGAAGACCGCCTCCGTTGAACTAAGATGCAAACGCTGAAAAACACTGAGAGGCCCCAAAACTTAGAACCTTTTTAGATTTTTTGGGAAGGTACTTGCATGAAAATTCCTCCAAAACTGAGAGCCAATTCAGGCACCAACAGTGGCTCTGTCTGGGGACATGCAAGTGCAAAACTACAGTGAGAACCAAATCTCTAGGATGCAGACCAGTCCCCATCCATTGGGCATAGAGTCATGAAGTTACCATGATCTGCATCACCAATCACATTATTTTTTAAATAGTATTTTGGTGGCCCATGGTAGCCAAAAAGAAAGAACCATAATTTTTTCTTGTCAAATGCCTGATTCCAAACTGAAAGCTCCCAATCCCAACTGAAAAGATTAGCATAATCTGCCCACAAGGTCATTTGTTCAATTAGATATTCCACCACTTCTGAAAACTTGCCACTATCATTTTCACCTCTATCATATTGGATTTCAAAATTAGACATAGTATCATACACAGTATATTCTTCAACATTAGGTAACATATGTATGTTATATCCCTCAGACAGTACATCATACTGCTCTTGGCATTCTTCATCATTTATCTAGCTGCTGCATACCATCAGGCACTCATCTAGCTGATCCAAAAGCTGAAGACATTCAGAAAATATGAGACCCTCATCATCATCTATATCATTTATGGGTAATGGTAACAAAACCTGATCTGCACATCCATAATTGCACATATCTGAACCAACTGATGATGAACATCCATCATCCACAGTTTGCAAATCCACATCATCATCATCAAATAGAGGGTTAATCCTGCACCAATGAGGGTCATGACTCACAACACCAAATGCATCCAAAGGCTCATCATAAAGGGGATTCATGCTCATTATAAAGGTCTTTGCTTCTTCTTCATGACAATCCAATTCTTCTTCATTACTATCAGATCTAGAGTCATAAGAAGAACAAACCTGATCCATGCACTGGTCATGGATATCATCTTTATCATCTGATTGCCCCACATACAAGATTTCTGCTACTTCAATGCATTCTGAAGTTGAGCTATCTGCATCATTTTCCAGCCCTCTAATACTTCCTGATGAAACTGATATTGACTGTTGATCCACATGATCACAACTTTGCACAACTAGATCATTTAAACATGAAGGCTCTTTGATGAGGACTGGCATGCAAATACTACTTAAAAAACCATTGTTTTCAACTTCATTTGCTAGGCAAAAAAGGACATCCTCCTCTATAACAGTAACATCATCAACTTGGAATGATGCAAAAACTGGGATAGTAGGGGTGTGATTACTTTGACATTCATTGTCAACATCTGAATTAAAACTTTCATTAACATTGGGGGCTGCAAGACAACAAATTTTTTTAGAAAAATAACCCTTTTGTATTCCATACCTCCAATTGTTTTCAATATCTATTGCAAACTGATGTGCCTGATGCAATGTGGTAGGTTCCTTATCTCTCAATCTATAACTCATTTTCTTATCAAAGGTTTCCAAATAGACAACTAAACATAGTGCATCATTAGGTCTCATACACTCTGGTATTATGTTCAATGCCCTCATAAATCTGAGGTTAAAGGCTGGGATCAACTCATCTTCTTCAATATGGATGTACATAAAGTCACTAATGACTGCATACTCAGAAATTCTTTCACCATATTGTACTAGAAATGCAGATTTAAAATCATGCCAAGAGCTGACAGAGTGAGCTGGAAGGTAGGAAAACCAGTCCCTTGCATCTTCATCTAGAGATTGAACAAATAATCTCATAACCATGTCCTCATGGTCAATCTCAAAGTCATCTATCACATTTATAAACTACTGCAAGTGTCTCTCAGCTGATTCATCCTTTGTACCATTGA
The DNA here is from genome assembly GCA_027924645.1 of Cunninghamia lanceolata. Classification (NCBI taxonomy): domain Eukaryota; kingdom Viridiplantae; phylum Streptophyta; class Pinopsida; order Cupressales; family Cupressaceae; genus Cunninghamia; species Cunninghamia lanceolata. Next base: position 4,715,068 of record BSBN01001164.1, on the reverse strand, counting down.
ATTTAGGCAAACACTTTCTGATTTTAGGTGGAAGAGCATTTGGATAGCCACAAATTCCATTAAAATTTATGGGCTTATATCTATCTATGTTGAAACTTCTTTTATTACATGGTTGGGATTGACTATTATACATTTTTGCACTTGACACCTCACAAGGGTGCATGGGCTGATAATACATCCTTTATGTTTTTACAACCCTCCTCTCTACTCAGATTTTCTACAAACAATGACTTTAGGCACTCAAAATTTTGACTGTTTTTTCAAACTTTCCTAAAGTCCTTTAAATGAGTCTTTTGAACAACATTGCATGCCCTTTGAAATACAGAGTAAGTTCTAATAGAAGCATGCAAGCTCTGCTTTCACCAATGTTCCCCTTTTAACCAGTGCTATCTCACCAAATAGGGAGTATGTCAAACAATATGAAATACCTAGATATGTTGCAGGAGCTGCAAATTCTTCTCTGACTGATTTTGTTCTTTTATCAGGTTCTTTGATGCAGGGTTGCCACCTCCTTGAAGAGGAATGAGCTTCAAACAAGCTGAAGTTGCAAATTGATTTCTTTCTTTCTGGGCCATCCACCAGCAGAGTCACATATACAACCTTTTTCTCTGCTGCAACAAACACATCTAGGCCTAATTATTCAATCTTGTAGACTCAAACTTTCATGGATATGACATTGTCTCCCCAACAGAGTCACCAATTTCTGTTGGTTTTTTCCCAGACTGGATGCTTACTCCCAGATTTCCCTACAAGGTAGCCATCAATGATCAACAGGATCTCTGGGCCAGGGGCCAACAGTGTAGGAGATAGACTCTATATTTTATCTCCTCTTCTTCTTCAGGCTCTACAAAACCTAGGGGGTATTCCCTACTCAACATCCATGAGGATATGTATACAAAGGCTAGGATGCTGACAGAAAGCAGATAAGTCCTCCTGTAAGTAGACCAAAACTGTAAGATAAGAGCAAAGGGGCTGGCGTTGGGCCTATTTGCAGTTGTAGACAGAGGACTTGGATCCTAAAACTAATTCTAATGTCCTAATGGTTGTTTTAAAGTTTGATTTTGATTTTATATTTAGATGAAGAGCTGAACATGGTATATAACATAGACACAAAGCTAGATCAGTGCCTGTCTAGGGCCTGGAGTCAGTAGAAATACACCTATGAATGATTAGCATGAACAACTAAAACTGGATTTCAGGGGGAGACATGTGATACCTGCCTTACAGATATCTCCCAATACAAAGTGTTAAGCTATCTATACTTATGGCATCCCTACTGCAGTATACCCTTCCCAATGTTCAATCTGAGAACAATTTAATCTACCCCTTGAGCAGAAGTTAAGAGATCAAACATTCAACACAGGAATTCTATGTTCTAGAGTCTCAAACATTCCTTAAATATCTAGACTCAGAAGAAAGATACATGCAATACTGGAGATAGAATTAACAAAACACATGCTAACATAGCATTTCTCATATAAAATTAACCATGAAATCAGTGGATTCATGCAAAAACATACAACAGGAGATACATAAACTCACAAGTTTTGCTACACAGAGCAACCAAATTAGCTATATTGCATTACAGAGCCAAAATGTTCAACTTTCAACAACCACAAAAATGGTAACACAGTCTGCCTATATCGGCTAGAAAGTGTACCTCTAGCAATTAATTACATGTTTTGACAAAAAATCTGCCAGATACAGATCCTACAAAGGAATGGCACTCAGAAGTTATTGCTGCAACATATAAGAGAGGCTTCGAGCCTTGCGTCGCCATCTAGAAGTCTTCATTCACAATCAGGTAGTTTAATTGCTTGTACCATCACCCATACCCCTACTACAGTCGCCATTGATGGCTCAACCACCCGTGGCCGCTTGAAAACTATCACAGCATTCAAAAAGGGATTTCCTACCAAAATGCTTCTTCGCAGGTTCAAATTATGCAGGAACATTAATCCCACATGCACGGTGCGGAGAATCCTTCAGTAGTTTAAAAGCATGGCCGCGAGCATAATAGGTGTCAAGCACTTTTACCACGCTCGACACATGCCTCTCTCTCCAAAAGCCCATCTCCAAGACCACTACCATCGGCCAACTCAAAAAACCTCTTGCTGACCGCTACACTACACTCCCTTTCATCGGCCAAAGATTAGTCTATCAGCCAACCATTCCACAGTTCACCTGACAATACAACTCACGCCGATAAACCCTGGCATCCTCCCTTCTGTCAGTGTGACACACACCATCAGGGCATCCAAAAAGTTTCCTGTCGATCTCAAAGGTCACGCCGATGACACCTTCGCCAGCTACATACTGCTCCTCCATCAGCTAAACCCACGCCGATGACACCCCATTGGCCAAACACTCTCCATCGGCGGACCCTCCAACGGCTAACCCGATACACAAACTCACGCCGCTGGCACTCCCCATCGGGGTGACTCCCCCCATCGGTGAACCACAAAACGCTGCTCCCGATAGCCAAAGTCACTCCGATGGCCGAACAAAACATACCCTCTTCGGCAAGACTATCACCATCGGCCCAGCTGAAAATCTGCCTGCCGACATACGTACTCCTGCTGATAACACTTCAGCCTCCTACTTCTCCTTCCGTTGGGTTGAACCATTGGCTAAGTTCAAAAGAAAGGTTCAACCACGAGGTTCAACCCGATAGTTCCTCTGTCGGCAGCACAAAATGCAACCCCACGAACCCATTGAACCGATGAACCGGTTCAACCCAATGGTTCAATGGCGAGGTTCAAACAAGAAGTTCAATACTCCATCGGTAAAACACTTTGGCCAAGACCAAAATCACAAAGCATTGAACCATTGAACCTTGAACCGTTGAGAAAATGAACTTTCAAAAAAAGGGGTTCACGTCCAAACTGAAATGTCAAAGACACAAAAATGAACTCATGCCAATGGAGAAAACACGAAGACCACCTCTGTTGAACTAAGATGCAAATGCTGAAAAACACTGAGGGGGCCCAAAACTTAGAACCTTTTTGGATTTTTTGGGAAGGTGCCTGCATGAAAATTGCTCCAAAATAGAGAGCCAATTCAGGCACCAACAGGGACAGACGTAGTGACTAGTTTCTTGGTTGGGCAAGTGTAGCAGGCACAGGCACAGTTAGGCCAGACACAGACACAGCTAGCATAGGTGTAGGGTGAGTTTTGTAGAGCACAGGCTTAGGTTCAATATTATCGGGGGTTGTACCATGGTGCCATGCCGGTGAGCCAGAGGGCCTCTAGCTATAGGAGCCAGTCTGCAGCCTCCCAGAGAGTAGGTCCATCGAGGTCAGGAGCTTCTATGATGGGCCCACAATAGTCAGGGGTTGGCAGAGGGGGAGACACTGTTGGCAGTGGTGGTCCACAGCAGCAGGGGTAGACTTTTATCACACTTGTATTTTTGAGACATGTATCACCATCCATTGGGATGTATTTTTGTATATGACTTTTGATTCAGAGACAGATACTATGAGATTGTACGTTTGGACTTAGTTTATGATGTGTATATGATGATGCAGCTATGCGATTTTGCTTTACATGTTATGAGTTTATGATTCTTTTCAATTTACATGATGTGATGCATATGCAGACTTAGATGTTTTACCTAATGCTATATGAGATGTTATCTGGATGCAACTTTTGATATGATGCTATGTGATGTTTAGATGAACTAATGTAGTGTGAAATGATTTATCTGATGTGTTTGTAATGCATGTGAATGCAAAATGATATCTATATGACTATGCAACATGATGTGATGCTCTTAGCTATGTTTTTTATTTTTTGACACTCTATGATGATGGGATATGGATGACCTAATGCACTCTATTTTGTATGCAACTGATTTAATCATGTAAATGACTATCTCATGTGATATGATATGCAAATAGATGTTATGTTTTTGTGTTTGTCCCAATGTACTTTATCGACATAGAAATGACAGGATGATAGATAGAAGATAGATTGGATAGAAGAATGACTCAATAGAGAGGTTCACAAGCTTCACTTTGTATTATCACTCTACATTGTTTGGATCTTTTATTGCATGGGATATGGATGTATGGATATGTAAATGGATGGATTTGATTTTGACATCTTGACGGTGCAAGTATTTTGGAGTGCTTTATTTCATCATTGGGTGATTTTTTTGGTACTTTTTCTGAAATGTTATAAGTTAATACAAGCATCTAGGTATAATTGAACCAAGATGACCTGATCGTTTCTTACATGGATTTTGATTTAGCAAGTTAATACAAGCATCTAGTCAAAATTGAATCTAGATGACCTAAGTACTTCTTGCGTATCAACAAACAAGGATTGGCCCATTCATGTTAGACCTTTGATGTCCTCGATGATCTTTTGCTAATCATGTCCTTAGACTAGGCTTCAGATTACTAAAGTTTAATCCACAAATAACAAACAAAGAAAATAATCATGCCCCCATCATAGCATCTCTAGCTTTTGGCATCCATGAGTAGCATAGAAAGGCATGATAGCAGAAATCAAGACTCTGTAATTTTGACCTAACCAACACAAATCATTCTTGCATTTAGATGTGTTTGTTTCTTGCCATAATTTGAGTAAAATCATTTAGAGGGCCTTGGGTATTTGCTTTTCTTTGGGTAGGTTAAAATGCCTTGTGTTGAAATTTCTGCTTGAAGCGTGGGTTATGCTTGCACTTGCTTGTTTGGTGAGAAAATTTTACAATCCTTATTGGTGAGACGGACCCTAAGGGACTGACCTAGTGCCTCGGGGGCTCATTGCTAAATGGCCTTGCCTACGTGACGACGCAGAGGCAATGTAGTTCATGGACTTGGACTTTGATGGACCTAAGATATGTATCGGATGAGACATGATATGGAATAGATATGGATCAGACATGGAACAGATATGGATCAGATAAGACACGATATGGAACAGATATGGATCAGACATGGAACTGATATGGATTAGACAAGACACAATATGGAACAGATATGGATTAGGCAAGACATGATATGGAATAGGTGATACCGATGACAAGGAAACACCACGGATAGGTAGATGTATGGGTGATAAAGAATGGAATGGGTAGGTATGAGGATGGGCAATAGTGGATAGAAGGAAACAAGGATGTGATCTCCAAGGACTATGTTGCATAAGAATAACATGCCCCATTGTAGGTAGAATACTTAGGATTTTTCATGGCAATGCTTACGACGATAGGAGGATGAGAGGGTAATGAAGGATTTGCATGGGTTGTGTTGGCACTCATTTTGGTTTGGAATTGAACGCGAATGTTGGGGGGGTTTTTTTTTTAAAGCCCTAAGTCTTCTTGTTCATTGGAGTAACTTGGCATTTCGGCGAATGTTCTTTTTGAGTGCTCCAATTGTGTCTTTGAACTTTCGGTTTGAACTTGAACCCTTTTCTTCAAGGTTCAAAGGTTCAATGGTTCGTGGTTCAATGGTTCAGGGGCTTTGGTTCCTTATTTTCCGTAAGGGAATCCTTTGCTCATCTATGTGATCTAATCGGTATGGTTGAACCACCGCATTGAACCACCTGCTTGAACCCTTTTCTTCAAGGTTCAATGGTTCAAGGTTCAATAGTTCAAAGCTTTATGATTTTGGTCCTATCGGAGTGATCGACATCATCGGCAAAGGATTTCTGAGTTGGGCCGATAATGGATGTTTGGCCGATGAGATATCATTGGCGTATGTCTTGCTGAAGAGGATTGGGTTGATGAAGTGCCATCGGTAAGACTATTGTGGTCGGCGAAGGAGTGTTCAGTTGCTTCGATAGTGTTGATCTTGCCAATGGAGGAATGCGGAGGTAAGCATCAGCATGACGATAGGTATCGGCATAGGTTTGAGATGTTGTTCTGATGGTGTAAGTCACACCGACGGAGGTGGGAGGCCGATGTGTTATCGGCAGGAGTTGTTATGTCGGCGAAGGAGCTTTTGGCTAGGCCAACAGTGTTGGTCTGGCTGATGGTGAAGGTTTTGTCGGTGAGACTATCGAGATCGGCAGGAGAATTAGTAGTTGGGCCGACAGTGGAGGTTTGGCCGATGAGATGTCGTCGGCGTGTGTCTCGCCGAAGGATGTGTATCAGGGTGACTAGCTCTATCGACATAGGCATTTTGTTGTTCGCCGATGGCATTGGTCTTACCAATGGAGGCTGTGTTTTGTTTGCCATCAGAGAGACTTGATAGATCAGTGGGGGTGTGGAGAGCTGGCTCGATGGTCTTTCTCTGGCCGATGAAGGGAATGTGGAGTAGGTGTTGGTGAGACAACTGAGGTCAGCAGGAGATCTGCGGGGAAAGCCGATGGTATATGTTTGGCCGATGGGCTTTTGGTGAAGGCTTGTGCGTCGAGTGCAGCAAAAGGTGCTTGACATTTGTTATACATGCGGCTATGTTTTTAAAATGCTAAAGTGGTCTCCACACTGTGCATGTGGGATTAATCTCCTTGTATAATTTGAACTTGCGGTAAGGTGCATTTTGGTAGGAAATTCTTTTTTGAACGCTATGATGGTTTTCTTGGTGGTTGCAGGTTGTTGGGCCATCAATGGCGACAGTGCAGGGGTATGGGTGACGGGACAAGCGATCAGGTTGCCCCATTGTGGACGAAGACTCCCGGATGGTGGTGTGGGGCTCGAGGCCACTTTTGTCTACTCTCTTGTCTGTTGCAGCAATAACTTCTGAGTGCCATTCCTTCTAAGGACTGTATCTGGCAGATTTTTGTCAAAAACATGTAATTAATGCTGAGTACACTTCTTTGGCTATTTTAAGCAGGAAGTGTTACTCATTTTTGTGGTTGTTGAAAGTTGAACATTTTTGGCTCTGTAATGCAATATAGCTGATTTGGTTGCTCTATGCAACAAAACTTGTGAGTTTATGTATCTCCTATTGTATGTTTTTGCATGAATCCACTAATTTCATAGTTAATCCTATATGAGTAATGCTATGTTTGCATGTGTTTTGTTAATTCTGTCTCCAGTATTGCATGTATCTTTCTTCTGAGTCTGGATATTTAAGGAATGTCTAAGATTCTAGAACATAGAATTCTTGTGTTGAATGTTTGATCTCTTAACTTCTGCTCAAGGGGTAGATTAAATTATTCTTAGATTGAATATTGGGAAGGATATATTGCAATAGGGATGCCATAAGTATAGATATCTTAACACTTTGTATTGGGAGATATCTGTAAGCCAGGTATCATATGTATCCCCCTGAAATCCAGTTTTAGTTGTTCATGCTGATCATTCATAGGTGTATGTCTACTGACTCCAAGGCTTGGATAGGCACCAATCTAGCTTTGTGTTTGTGTTATATACCATGTCCATCTTTGCATCCAAGTATAAAATCATAATCAAAACTCCAAAACAACCATTAGGACAATAGAATTAGTTTTAGGATCCAAGTCCTCTGTCTACAACTGCAAATAGGCCCAAAGCTAGCCCCTTTGCTCTTATCTTACAGTTTTGGTCTACTTAGAGGAGGACTTATCTGCTTTCTATCAGCATCCCAGCCTTTGTATGCATATCCTCATGGATGTTGAGTAGGGAATACCCCTCTAGGTTTTGTAGAGCCTGAAGAAGAAGAGGAGATAAAATATAGAGTCTATCTCCTACACTATTGGCCCCTGGCCCAGAGATCTTGTTGATCATTGATGGCTACCTTGTAGGGAAATCTAGGAGTAAGCATCCAGTCTGGGAAAAAACCAACAGAAATTGGTGACTCCGCTGGGGACTTGTGAAAGAACCCTGATTTACAAAAGAAAATAATTCCTAGAAATAGGTGGTGACTCCGAAGTAATCTCCAAACCGGTCAAAGTAAAATTTATATGCAGGGGAGAAGATCCCAACAGAATCCTTTATTTGAAGAGTTACGAGTAACAAGAAGAATGATGTACAGAAGAAAGGGAGCTGTCTCAGTCAGTCATGAGGGTTCCCCCAGAAAAAATGATGATATGTAAGATAACCCTAGGCCATCAGGACAGCATGTGCCTTACTTTTCAAATGCAGAAGCTGATATTCAGGGTACATATGAGAGGCAATAGGGTGGTAGCATGAGAATGAGGTTTGAGGTGTTCCAAGAATGCCCATTTCTAGAGCCTAGTGAAAGGTTTGAAGAGGCAGAGTCTTTGAGGGATGATGAAGATGATGACTAGAATGGTATGAGACCATCTACCTCTATGCCTAAAGAAGAACAGTTAGCTGAAGAAATCATAAATCTGAGAGCAGAACTAGAATATCTACAAGCCATGAAAATCAGAGATGACATGAGGCAGAAAGTGTAAGCTTTAAGGACTGCCCAAAATGATTCAATTCCTACCCTTGAGAATGCAAATGTGCAGAGACATCAGCAAAGAAATAAAGTGCAACATCAGTATAATGATCAAAGACAAAATGTGAATGATGCTAGGATACCACTGAACAATGTTAGAAACCAAAATGAATGCAGAAACATTAATGCTAATCAGTTTGACAGACAGCCCATGTAGCTAGATAGATTCAGACAGCTGGTGTTTGATGGTATTCCTGGGTATCCTAACCCCATTGACAAGCATCTAAGGCTGCAAGTGCCTAAATTTTCAGGAAACAACACTGTGTCAGGAGAAGATCATCTAAAGGCTTTTCAAAATGTCATGGATAACTTTGAGGTTGAACATGAAGATGTTTTCATGAAGTCATTCATGCAATCTTTAGTAGATGAGGCAAGAGAATGGTACAAGAATCTGCCTATCCGGAGTATTTCATCATGGGATGATTTTAAAAGGGTGTTCAAGGAGCAATATGGTGACAAAACTGACCCTAGCTTTTTTGTAAATGAGTTTACCAGTATCACTAAAGGGTCAAATGAGCAGGTTGCAGATTTTAATGCAAGATTAACTAAAGTGTTAAACAAATTGCCACATCATATGAGGCCAAAAGAACCAATGTGTATAATATTGTATATCAATACCTTTGATGCAAAAACTGCATATGGATTAAGAGATAAAAGTCCTGCTACTATCAGAGATGCTTTTAGAATTGTAGTGAATATTGAGAACAATAGGAAAGCATCAGGGAAAACAAACAGAAGGGATGACGTGAAAATTCTGCAGAATCCAAACAAGCCTCAGAACACTCAAGGTAATACATCTGCCCCTGAAGATAAGATAGACAAATTGGCAAATGTTGTTAAGGACCTAACCTATAGACTAGCTAGAAGTGAAAAAGGGATAGGTCTTGATAGGTAGGTCTACCAAAGGCAGGAAAAGAGGCCATCATTGCATGATATGCCTTATAATACCAATTGGCATAATGGCAAGCCTATATTCCCACATAACAACACAAATCAAAGAACTCAACATGTCAAAGAAACTCCTGATCCTCTAAAGAAAGCTATAAATATTGTTGATGATACTCCATGGTGTATAATTTGTCAGATGCCACATTCACAGTCACAGTGTATGATTACTCAGTCCTTATATGATAATGTTGCATCTTGTAATGAATGCAATGAGCCACATTATGTGCAAGATGATGATGTAAATATGATGTCCATAAGTAGTGGATACCCTCTTTATGATGCTGATGAAAGTATAGATGATGGAATTCGGGCCTGTCAACAGGATTCTTATGATGAAGGTAATGAAGAAAGCTATGTGTATGCTTAAAGCTCACACAAATTTCTGAGTAACTTACAATGACCTTCTGATGAGGAAATTAGGGCCCTCACAGCTGCAGCAGTGGCCCAAGTCAAGAGTAACTACAATCTCAGAGGTAAAACTCAGATAAGTAGCCCACATCAACCAGAAGGTGTTTCTGCAGATCAGCCAGTGCATGGTCGTAAGGGGATTGAACCACAAAAAAGGCAGTGGGGTAATAATAAATAGAATTTTAGACATAGAATAGGTCATGAATCTCAAGGACTAGAAAATAGAATCCCCCAGGCTGAAGATCAGAGTAAAGGTTCCCAAGACAAGAATGATGATTAGGGAACTATGAAAGTAAAAGCTAAATCAGTTCAGGATAAAAACAAGATTGTGGAGCAAGCTACAACTGTTATACAAAATTATGCTCCATTTGACATAGCTCAATTCCTCTCCTAGGTAAAAGTCTCTGTCCCACTTATGGAACTAATGAAGGTTGAAGAGATCAAGAATAGGAGAGTATCCCTAATTTCAGGGGTTTCTTCTCAAGCTAAGCAGAATGCTCAGATCCAGGGTGAGAAGCATGTCATGTGTAATGAGGAAGATGAGGCTCCTGAGGTTTATTTAGGAATGACTATGACAAATTGCCCCTCACAAGTGGAACCATTTTATGTATCCCTGGTTATAAATGGAAAAATAATCAGAAATTGTATGCTTGACTCTAGAGCATCTACAAATATCATGCCATTAGCCATCATGCAACAAGCTGGATTAAAATTTGACAAGGCATGTGGGAAATGTTATGCTATGGATGCCAGAGAGGTACCAGTTATTGGAATCATGAAGGATGTAGATTTCAAACTGGTAGCATTTCCTGAAAAAAGATATAAAATGAATATAATAGTGGTTGACATCAAGCCACAGTATGGTATGTTGTTGTCAAGAAGATGGGCAGCACTAATTGGTGGAAGTATGTAGTTGGACTTGTCATATGCCATGATTCCAATGAATGGCAGGGATGTTAAGCTAATTAGAGAAGAAAGATCATCAGAGATAGTGGAAGACCAAGAAGCAGAGGAACAAATATGCTTTGTAAACACTGACTGTGATAACTTCAAGGTTGTCTCAGATGATAGAGAAGATAAAGAGAAAAATGTCTACATTAAAGCGCTAGACCAGCAAGGTTTATGGACCATGTATTTTGATGGAGCTTGTGCAAAAGAAGGCTCTGGAGTTGGAGTTGTTTTCCTGTCTCCAAATGGTAAGCTCCTCAAATTCTCTTTCTTGCTGAGGTTTGCTTGCACAAACAACATTGCATAATATGAGGCTTTACTCTTAGGCCTAAATATAGCTCTCAAACATGGAATCAAAATGCTAAGAGTATTTGGGGATTCTGAGTTGATTGTATCCCAAATTAGAGATAGGTATGCTTCAAAAAACAAAAGATTGAAACAATACAAGCATGCTGTTTGGGATACCATTGAACTATTTATGCATTTTCAATAGGCTAGGTAGAGAGATCAAAGAATGTTATGGCTGATTTCTTAGCTAATGTTGCAATAAGGCCAAATGACATCACTTTGTCAGATGTTACAAATGTAGAAGTTAAAATCAGGCCTGCAGTACCAGAGAACATATGCAGTTGGCAAGTGTTTAATGATGATAGGGACTTGTTAAATTTTTTGCACTGCATAGATGAATATGAGGATCAAGAAATTGATTTCCAAGCTTTTGTAGAAACTATAGATGGAAAAGAAACTCTTGTGGGGAAAGAGATAATTCAATTGAAGACTAATAAAATCCCTAGAGGGTTAGTAGCTTTATAAAGAGCTTTTGACAATAGAGACCAATTGGTCATAATGACATCTCCCACAAACAAGGAAGATTTAGAAGAGATAAATTTGGGGACATCTCAGGCCCCCAAGAAGGTATACATTGGTAAGCAGCTCAAACCACACATCAGGAGTATGCTGATTGCATTACTGAAAAGGTATAAACATGTTTTTGCTTGGTCATATGAGGACCTCAAAGCCTATAGAGAAGACTTATTCCAGCATGAGATCCCATTGAAGCCTGGAGCTAAACCATTTAGACAAAGGCAAAGGCCTATTAATCCTACCTTAGCTCCAAAAATGCAAGAAGAACTCAAAAAGCTTAGAGAAGCCAGAATAATTGTGCCAATCAGACATTCAACTTGGGTGTCTAACCTTGTCCTAGTCAGAAAAAAGAATGGTGATATTAGGCTTTACGTTGACTTTAGAAATTTGAATGTATCATCTTTAAAGGATAACTATCCATTGCCTAATATGGAAGCTATGTTGCAAAAAGTGACTGGTTGTGAACTCTTATCCATGATGGATGGATTTTCAGGTTATAATCAGGTGAAGGTAAAAGAATTAGAATAGTATAAGACTACCTTCACCACTCCATGGGGAACATATGTGTATATTAGAATGCCATTCGGACTAACAAATGCAGGTGCTACATTTCAAAGAGCAATGGATGTTGCTTTTGCAGGGTTGATTGATTCAATCCTGGCTGTATATCAAGATGACTTGACTGCCTATTCAAAGAAGGAAGAGCAGCATTGTTTGCATCTAGAGTAGATTTTCATAAGAGCACTAGACTATGGAATTTCTCTAAATCCAAAGAAGTGTGCCTTTGGGGTAGTTGAAGGAAAACTCCTAGGGCACATTGTTTCCAAGGATGGAGTTAGGATAGATCCAGAGAGAGTAGCTGCTATTGACAGAATTCAAATGCCAGAGACTGTGAAAGGAGTTCAGTCCTTCTTTGGATAGCTAAATTTTGTTAGGAGATTTGTTCCCAACTTTGCAGAAACCACAAGGAGCATTTCCAAGATGATGAAGAAGGATGCAACTGTCCACTAGGAAAGTGAAGCAATTGAATCATTTTAGAGTATCAAAGAGGCAATCAAGATGGCCCCTGTTCTTAAATCTCCTAATTTTTCTAGGCCATTCCAAGTGTTTTTGTTTGCTTCCTTTCACACTGTTGCTGCATGTTTGCTACAGAAAAATGAGGATGGATTTGAGCAACCCATAGCTTTCTTCAGTATGTCCTTGCAGGCTTCTGAGTTAAAATATGATATCATGGAAAAATAGGCATATGCACTAGTCAGAGCCATCAAAAGTTTCAGACCATACCTGGTAGGATCACAGATAATTGCATATGTACCCCATGCAGCAGTCAAAGACATATTCACTCAACAAGAGGTGACTGGAAGAAGGTGCAGATGGATAAATAAATTGTAGGAGTTCAACATAGAGATACAAATTACCAAGTTGGTAAGAGGACAAGGATTAGCCAAGATGATGGCACAGTCAAACTTGGAAGCATGCCAAGTCAATGCAGTCCAAAATGAGAATATAAATGTATCAAGATCTGAATGGTACAAGGATATTATATACTACTTGCAAAATCTGAATTGTCCTTCCTATTTCAGTGACAGTCAAAAGAGGACTTTAAAGTTACATGCAATTAGGTATGTTATTGTTCAAGGTGAGCTATACTGGAAAAACCCTGATGGTGTACTGCTGAGGTGTGTGGATGAAGATATAGCTAACGATGTTTTGATTGACATGCATAAAGGATTGTGTGGTGGACATTATACTGCCCAAACAACAGCCCATAAGATTCTTAGAGTAGGATATTAGTGGCCCACTCTCTTTTCAAATGCATAAAGGTTAGTGAGGAAGTGTGACCCTTGCCAAAGATTCTCAGGAAAGTTGAGATATGATGGTGCTTTACCCCTCAGAACTATAACTGTGGATGCTCCATTTCAGAAATGGGGAATTGACTTCATAGGGGAAATTGCAAACAAGTCAAGTGGGGGACACAGTTGGATTTTAGTGGCAACTAATTACTTTACCAAATGGATTGAGGCCATTCCAACTAAGAGAGCTACAAGTAAGGTGGTGACGGATTTCATACTGGAAAATGTTATCATCAAGTTTGGAGTACCATTCAAGATAGTCATTGATAATGCTATGTGCTTCAGATCAGGTGAATTTGCTGATTTTTGCAACAGGTATGGGATAAATCTATCATATGCATCACCATACCACTCACAAGGAAATGGTCAAGCAGAATCAAGCAATAAAAGCATCATGAAAATTATCAAGAGGATACTGGACAAGAACAAGAGAGCTTGGGACTCAAAATTAAAGTTAGCAATATGGGTTGACAGAGTGATAGTAAAAAGGCTATTGGGATGTCACCCTTTGAGCTAGTATATGGTGTATCGGCTAGATTGCCCATAAACAATCTCCTACCAGTTTACAAATTTATCCAAGATAATGATGAGGAGATTGAAGATTCCATGACAGAAAGAGTGAACCAGCTGGTTGCACTGGATGAGAACAGAAGGAAAGCACACCAGATCAACCTCAAGAGACAACAAGATATGAAATATCTGTTTGATAAGAGAGCTACTAAAAGGAAGTTTCAAATCAAGGATCTAGTGCTCATCTAGAATGCAAAAAATTAGGACAGGGGTAAACATGGTAAGTTTGAACCCTTATGGATGGGCCCATATCAGATTTGCAGCACTCATGGGGAGGACTCTTATTTCCTCCAGGCCCTAGATGGTGAAGCTTTGGAATTTCCTGTGCATGGTTAGTTCCTCAAGTTTTACTTTGTATGATGGCCCATCTCTGTGCACATGTGTAAAAAGTATGTATATATTGTAAATGCCTTGTACAATTCATGTTCTTTTTGGTTTTTGCCTGGTCTGCCCGGAGATCTAGTTCTTGCTACAGTTTGGCACCTGTACGTCCCCATTCGGAGCCAGTGTTGGCACTCATTTTGGTCTGGAATTGAACGCAGATGTTGGGGGGGCTTTTATTTTTAAAGCCCTAAGTCTTCTTGTTCATTGGAGTAACTTGGCATTTCGGCGAACATTCTTTTTGAGTGCTCCGATTGTGTCTTTGAACTTTCAGTTTGAACTTGAACCCTTTTCTTCAAGGTTCAAAGGTTCAACGGTTCAGGGGCTTTGGTTCCTTATTTTCCATAAGTGAATCCTTTGCTCATCTATTTGATCCAATCGGTATGGTTGAACCACCACGTTGAACCACCTGCTTGAACCCTTTTCTTCAAGGTTCAATGGTTCAAGGTTCAATGGTTCAAAGCTTTATGATTTTGGTCTTATCGGAGTGATCGGCATCATCAGCGAAGGATTTTTGAGTTGGGCCGATAGTGGATGTTTGGCCGATGAGATATCATCGGCATATGTCTTACCAAAGAGGGTGGGGTTGATGAAGTGCCATTGGTAAGACTATTGTGGTCGGCGAAGAAGTGTTCAGTTGCTCTGATAGTGTTGATCTCGCTGATGGAGGAATGCGAAGGTAAGCATCGGCATGACGATAGGTATTGGCATAGGTTTGAGATGTTGTTCCGACAGTGTAAGTCACACCGACGGAGGTGGGAGGCCGATGTGTTATTGGCAGGAGTTGTTATGTCGGCGAAGGAGCTTTTGGCTAGGCCGACAGTGTTGGTCTGGCCGATGGCGAAGGTGTTGTCGGCGAGACTATTGAGATCGATAGGAGAATTAGTAGTTGGGCCGACAGTGGAGGTTTGGCCAATGAGATGTTGTCGGCATGTGTCTCGCCGAAGGATGTGTATTAGGGTGACTAGCTCTATCGACATAGGCATTTTGTTGTTCGCCAATGGCATTGGTCTTACCGACGGAGGGTGTGTTTTGTTTTCCATCGGAGAGACTTGATAGATCGGTGGGGGTGTGGAGAGCTGGCCCGATGGTCTTTCTCTGGCTGATGAAGGGAATGTGGAGTAGGTGTCGGCGAGACAACTGAGGTCTATAGGAGATCTATGGGGTAAGCCGATGGTATATGTTTGGCCGATGGGCTTTTGGTGAAGGCTTATGCGTCGAGCGTGGCAAAAGGCACTCGACGTTTGTTATACATGCGGCTATGTTTTTAAAATGATAAAGTGGTCTCCGCACCGTGCATGTGGGATTAATCTCCCTGTATAATTTGAACTTGCGGTAAGGCGCGTTTTGGCGAGAAATTCTTTTTTGAATGCTGCGATGGTTTTCTTAGTGGTTGCGGGTTGTTGGGCCATCAATGGCGACAGTGCAGGGGTATGGGCGATGGGACAAGCGATTAGGTTGCTCCATTGTGGATGAAGACTCCTGGATGGTGGCATGAGGCTCGACGCCACTCTTGTCTACTCTCTTGTCTGTTGCAGCAATAACTTCTGAGCGCCATTCCTTCTAAGGACTGTATTTGGCAGTTTTTTGTCAAAAAACATGTAATTAATGCTGAGTACACTTCTTTGGCTGTTTTAAGCAGGAAGTGTTACTCATTTTTGTGGTTGTTGAAAGTTGAACATTTTTGGATTTGTAATGCAATACAGCTGATTTGGTTGCTCTGTGCAGCAAAACTTGTGAGTTTATGTATCTCCTATTGTATGTTTTTGCATGAATCCACTGATTTCATGGTTAATCCTATATGAGTAATGCTATGTTTGCATGTGTTTTGCTAATTCTGTCTCCAGTATTGCATGTATCTTTCTTCTGAGTCTAGATATTTAAGGAATGTCTAAGATTCTAGAACATAGAATTCCTGTGTTGAATGTTTGATCTCTTAACTTCTGCTCAAGGGGTAGATTAAATTGTTCTCAGATTGAATATTGGGAAGGATATACTGCAATAGGGATGCCATAAGTATAGATAGCTTAACACTTTGTATTGGGAGATATCTGTAAGGTAGGTATCATATGTATCCCCTTGAAATCCAGTTTTAGTTGTTCATGCTGATCATTCACAGGTGTATGTCTACTGACTCCAAGCCCTGGATAGGCACTGATCTAGCTTTGTGTTTGTGTTATATACCATGTCCAGCTTTGCATCCAAGTATAAAATCATAATCAAAACTCCAAAACAACCATTAGGACAATAGAATTAGTTTTAGGATCCAAGTCCTCTGTCTACAACTGCAAATAGGCCCAAAGCTAGCCCCTTTGCTCTTATCTTACAGTTTTGGTCTACTTACAGGAGGACTTATCTACTTTCTGTCAACATCCCAGCCTTTGTATGCATATCCTCATGGATGTTGAGTAGGGAATACCCCCCTAGGTTTTGCAAAGCCTGAAGAAGAAGAGGACATAAAATATAGAGTCTATCTCCTACACTATTGGCCCCTGGCCCAAAGATTCTATTGATCATTGATGGCTACCTTGTAGGGAAATCTGGGAGTAAGCATCCAGTCTGGGAAAAAACCAATAGGTTGGAGGGATAATGTACGTCAAGAGACATCTAAAACATTTGTCAACATTGTGCCCCCAATCTTTATCAAGACCAAAGAATAGAGGAAAGGAAGATTGGATGGATGGATGGGATAGTATAGGTATGTAATGGCCAGAAGGATAGGATAGGAAATGGTATGGAAGGAAACTGGTAGGAGAAAAGTGATATGCTGATAAGACAAGGTGCCCCCAAGTGTAGGTGACATAGAAGATCAACTTACAGATAATCCCATTGTCCACCGCATACTCCAACATATGAACTATCAAGGTAAAGGCTTAGGCCTCCACGAACAAGGTATTTTGATCAACTCAAGTCTAGTGTCCAAACTACACCTAGTCCTATAGTCAATCGCATGCTCCAAAACATGAACTACCAAGGCAAAGGTTTAGGCCTACATGAACAAGGCATTCTAGAGCCAATCCATGTCAAGGTCCCTTCTCACTCATTTGGCCTTGGATACATGATGCAGAGCTTTGAGAGATTTATACAAATTCCCAGAACTCCACAGTCATAATACTTCCTCCTATCAGAAAGAGAAAACTATTCTCTTTCTGACGTACTCCATTGCCTAGACATGACTTATCGGCATCTTCAAAATATGTCACTCTGAGTTGTTGATTACTCTGACGCGACCATCTGCAGGAAACTTTCCCTATCTTTCTGATGTACACTATTGGCAACGCATTATACTTCCATCATACAGTCTTAATACTGTCGACAACTCTTGGTTGAACCGCTGAACCATTGAACCGTTGAACCGTTGAACCATTGAACTAGTTCAACCGTCGGTTCAACTATCAGCACCTCTTACTTTGTTGGACCAATGAACCTATTGAACCATTGAACCTTTAATAATTCGGTTCAACATAGATACCGATTCAATATACCCTCATCACCTAGACTTTTCTGATTAAACCTTCAAGTTCATTGAACCGTTGAACCCGATGCTCCTTATTGAATCGACGAACCAAATGAACCCGCTATATCTGTTGAACTATTGAACCATTGAACCGGTTTAACTGTCGAAAACACTTACTATGATGGACCAGTGAACCACATGAACCTACTGTATCCATTGAATTGTTGAACCGCTGAACCGTTGAATTGGTTCAACCACCCGCAAACATCTATTATCAGTTTCCCTGATATGCTTCAACCCGATACATAGATGCAAGATACACATGAAATGTATATTCGCATACAAATGCAATATACACATGAAATGTACTTAGGTACATTAGCGATATACACACTACTTGTATATTCAGCGAACAACATGAACTTAACCCAAAAAGACTTTTATACATAACTTTCTTCACAGGATATACATAGGATGATACTCGCATACAAATGCAATTTACTCACAGACTGTTCCAGCCTGCAATTGACATATATATATATAATGTATATCTAAATCTCACATTGATAACCTCCTCTGTAACAAATCTCACAATTTCTATTCTGCCATGACCACGAATACAAGGAAAACAAAACAAAAAACTATTTTACAAGTCCATTCCACTGATTTCACAGAAATCCACCAGTGGAATGGTTTTAATCGTGCATCTTGACAACATAAAAACTAAATTAAATACAAAACAATTCTATACAGATAATATACATAGAATAATTTGATATATAGAGTATTTACACAGAATCTAGAATTTGTAAAACATAACTAACAGAATTTATATTCCTTCATTCCAATTTCATCTCCTGTGTCTCAAGGAACATAGGCTGATTACAGAGATTCCTACATTTGATAATTCCAGAAGGTGAAAAAGCCAACTGCTCTTCAACCACCTCTGCCCTATTTTTGTTACCAACTACTACTCTGTTCTATTTTTAGAATTTTTCTTAAACCAAGATTATAATCCAAATTCCTAACTAATCACACGACACATGTTTATCACAAGACAAAAAAACACCTAATAATACAACACATTGGTTTAATCCTCCACATACCCCAAATGTCTAATGATGTCCAAATTGGCTTATTGGGATGCCAAATTTGTGACCTTGATTCACATGGTGGGGTCTTAATTACAAACATGAAATGTCAACACAAATACTACATGACAACATGAAATGTATAAAACATATTAAAACTTTATTCTTCTCCCTTAGATGTATATTTATCTTGTTGAAGGGGTGCTCTTGCACCATACTCCCCAGGAGAAGAGCTCTCAAGTCCCTTTGAGATCAGAGTTTGAAGGTCTGCACCATTGTTTGTGATCTGATCTTCAGTCATCCAAACTACTTCTGAATCAGGTTTCTCGTGCCAAGCCACCAAGTACTCCATGTACTCTTTGTTCCTTGTCTTCTTTGTCACTCTGGAGTCTAATATCTTCTTCAATTTTGATGGATCATGCTTAGGAATATCATCATCTGCTATATCCTACAATGGTTCCTATTCTATATCTGCATTCTGCTTGTATGGAGTTAAATCACATACATTGAAAATGGGTGACAGTCCAAGATCAGGAGGAAGTTGGATCTCATAGGCATTCTGCCCACACTTCTTCAAAATCTAACATGGTCCAATCTTCCTCTGCATTAGCTTGGTATATTTACCTTTTGGGAGCCTCTCATTCTTTAGATTAATCCACACCAAATCTGCTACATCAAATTGTACATTTCTCTTTTTGTTATCAGCATATGCTTTGTACTTCAATGTAGTTTGTTGGAGTTGGGTCTTGACTTGATCACTCCTTGATGGCTGATGCAAAAGCTTCTCCATCTACACTAATAGACTCTCCTATAGGCAAATCTCTCAGCTCCAAAATACCTCTTGGATGAATACCATAAACTACTTGAAAAGGTTGTTGATAACTGAGAGGGGGGGTGAATCAGTTATCCTAATTATTTCTTCTTTTGAACTTTCTTATTAATCAATGCAGCATTGAATCAAACATAAAAATATTACCATGAAATGAGAAACACATGACATAGTATTTTTGATGTGGAAACCCTATTAAGGGAGAAAACCACAGGGTGATTAACCCAAAGATTATTCTCTGTTAGAAGAATAAGGAATTACAAAATGGCACTTGCCAATTAGGGCTCACTGCCTGAGCACACTGCTCACAAAGAGGCACACTGCCTACAAGGAGACACACTATCTACAAAAGAATGTTATACAATATTTGAACTGATTAGAAGCATCCACATATGCTGGAGTTCAGTTTCGATTAGGCTCAGTACACTGATCTGTTGCACTTCATCTTTCCTCTTCTCTTTATTCTACTTTCCTTTCACATACTGGATCTCTCTAGCTATTTCTGCTCTCTTCTACACTTATTCACACATCAACAACACACATCAACACATCTCACAACTAAATCCATCGTGCATATATATCCGCACAAGTAATTTCATCACCTTTCTAGTCGGCATCTGGAACAGTCTATTTTCTCACAAACTCTGTTCTGTCAGCTGAATCCTTGCTCATCAAGTAATGCGGATCAAGCATATACTTGTAGAAATTATTATTCATGTTGGCCAAACATAATCCATGTCTTCATAACCTTTACCACTGTCAGAAACACATCCAAAAAGCAATTTGATGTTCTGTTAGTCAGTTCTTCCTCTATTCACACTGTTACTCAGGAATCCAGTATTCAACTGTTCATATCTTTTTCCTTGTCCATCACCGGAGGCTAAATCCTTGGAATCTATTACTCAAGGTAGTCCTCTTGACTTCCCCAAATCCACACTGCACCAAGATACTTCCTCTGGGAGATCCGGACCAATCTGTCAGACCTTGCCATATGCTCTATTCTTGTTCACCAGACCACAACAATCTTCATTCTGACTTCTGGTAGAGACACACCATGACTTGCGGATATGTGGGATGACCTTTGTTGCCATCAATGACAACAACCATGAATCCATATAGTGTCTCTTGCCAACAATCTCCCCCTTTGGCATTGATGGCAACACTTAGTGAAAAATGACAAAGTGTTTACACTATGCTCCCCCTTGGCTGATGCTCTATCTTTATATACAAGAACTCCCCTTTAGTTGGATTCCTTATTTTTCACTACTCCTCACTCCCCCTTTGACATCAATGGCAAAGGGTAGGGTTTGCACACCAAAATTTTCAAAAATTTACTATACTTAGCCGCATATTACATACTCACATAAACTAAAGAATGTCTGCAAAGGATGTCTTCAATTGGACCAGTTCTGTAGCCCAACTTTGCTTCATTCTATCCAAAATTGAAATGTGACCACTCAACAAAAATGCAAAAGCTTCTACCCTCTTGAGATCTGTCGGATCATTGGTTTGGGTGGTAGTCTGAGCATCACTTATGGCCTCATGCATAGTTTCTAACTTAAGGATTATAATCCTTCTAAGTTCTCCCATCCGGTTAGTTATATTCTTCCTTTCCTTCTCAAAGTTCTTTATTGCATTTGTGATTGCAATAGTTTGACATTCTTGATTTACTATGGAGGAAGAGAGAGGATCAAAAATTTGAGACAAACTTTGTAGTTTGTCCTGTTCCTCTTTTATTTTCTTATCAATTTCTACTGTTGCCTTTGACCAAGAGATACAAAATTTGTAAATGTCACCACCATCCTTAAGAGCATTTTCTAAGCTCTTTATTCCAATACTCATATTTCTCCTATCATTAGAGATTAATCCTAGTACTTCTAAAAATCTCTTATCCAAAAACTCCTTCCAGACCTTTTCTTCCGCTGATTTTTCTAGAGAATCAAAATGTGTATCAACGCTGTTTACTAAGGTTTTGAGATTACCGAAAGAGGAGGCTGTCGGATCTATCTGGACCGATGGCATAATCTTCTCAAGCACTCCAGAAGCAGCCTCTATCAACTCACAGTCTTCCATATGAGACTTTAAGAGTTTTTCATTTGCCTTAGCATTTGCAAATGAAGCTATCTTCATTGTCTATACCGGAGAGAGGGAGTCAAAGTTGAATGGACCTTTTAGAAGCTCCGGTTCATCAATCTCTATTGTTTCTTGGCTCAGAAATTTTTGAACAGTTTGTGCAGTGTCTCTTGCCAAAGACAGATGTTTCTTCTTTTCTGCAGTCTTGTCCTTTTCTCCTTCCACATTCTTACCACTTTTAGTTGTGGTTTTCTCTGTTGGAATCTTCTCTTTCTCTGCATCCTTGATACTGTCAACTTCCTTTTCTTTTATCGCTGCTTCTTTCTCCTGTAATTTCTCTTCTTCTTTGGATCCGGAGACTGTAGGGGAAACCAGAGGAGAAATGTTGGTTTGTTTAGGGCCCATCTCTTCTGTTGCTTTCTCAGAAGTTTCTTCTGCAGCACTTGTGGATGAGGGATCAGTACCCAAGTCCTCTACAACAGGAAGATTAAACCTTTTGAAGGCCTTCCAGAGGATCTCTTCTGTCTCTATGGCCACCTTGTCAGTCTCACCAAGCATGAGTTGATTCATCCTTGCTTTACTCCTGAACTCATCTTTGCAGTCTTTGAATATTATGTTCATTGTCTTGGGATCAATTTGAGGATATAGCTGAATAGCTATCTGCTCCCAGATCTCAAGATCTTTTGCCTGGGCATTGTTCTTTCCTATTTCTAATTCCTTTTCTAGGCTTTTAGGAATTAGAGATATAATCTCAATGAAAGCCTTATTGTATATGTTCAGATACTTGATTGTGGCTTCTTGCAAAATCTTTTGGTCAGCCTCATTGTAGTCATCATAGAATTTAGTCATTGGTTGAAGGTTTCCATCCACCGTGACTGACTTGATTACACTCTCTAGAGACAGGGTGGGCTTTTCAACAAATACCTCTGCCATTTCTTCCTTGTCTTGGCCTGTGGAGGGTTTATCGGATCCTTTCTTCTTCTGCTTCTTTATTTCTTTTACCCCCTCATCTGATTCTATTTCCTCTTCATCTTTCTGACTAGTATAAGCCCTTGTGGCTTTTATTTTAGACCTTTTCTCTCCTTTACCAGATGTCTGACCTTCCGGTTTATATATTTTTGAGCTTTTGGTTCTGACAGGTGTAGATCCTTTTGATGATCTGGTCCGGGTTGAGGTTTCCACCGGAGCACTTTTCTTGCTTTTCTTTTCTGCCTCTTTCTTTTCTTCCTCAGCCTTTCTCCTCTTTTCCCTATTGGCATCAAGTGCCTCCTTTGGGATGCCTAGGCCTTGGGTAATATGTTCAACTTCTTTTCTTACTTTCCTTTTTATCTCAGGTTCTCTGAGTTCCACATGGATCTTTACACTCAGCTCCTCAAAGGTTCCAAACCTTTCTGCTTTTGGATCTTTAGGTTGACTAAGCATGTGTTGAACATGCAGTTCCATAATCTGTTCATCAACCTCATATCCCATGGGCATGATCCAGACTGTTCTTGGCTCAACTGCCTCCATTAGGCACTGATCATTATCAACCATAAAGCAAACTGAGTCTTTGTATTTTTCAACAAGAGACTGGGGGATTCTTTCTCTTGCTTGCATCATACTCTGGAAGTTTTTGAAGTATCCCCACAGAGTTGTATTTCTTGCTTTGGCATCCCCAAGTCCATGTAAGTAATCTCTGATCTGGACTGCTACAGGTTTGTCATTCTACCATACCCATCCACTTGATCTGGGTAGCTCATTCATGAAATAGAAAAATAGACATAATATAAGAGTACCATACTTAAAAGAATTCTTTTTGTCCTTTTTGATCTTCTGTATATTTTCCATTAATTGGCTTAAAAGAAGTTCACAGAGATCATAATCTGCATTCTTCCTCAGCATCTCATAGGCAGTGTATAATGCAGTTCCGGATATAGAATTTTCCCTACTAGAGTGATAAATCTTGTATCCTATTATCATAGATGCATACTTGATATTCGGATCAGAAACATCTTCAATGGTCATTGCCCTCTTATCAAATTTTGATCCGGTGGCCTCAGTTACAATGTTATTTTTGAAGGATTTGAGGATAGGTATCCCTCCGGAAGAGTATAGACTAGTTACTGCCCTAATTACCTCTTTTGTGATCTTGCAGTGTCTATCCAGCCATAGGAAGTTGTCATGCATCCTACTCAATACATATCGGACCCATTCATCTTCTTCAAAGTAGGGGAAATGAATGAATTGATCAAACTGTTTCTTCTGGATACCCTTATACTCTGGTTTAAGCTCAAAAGCATTGTCTATCAGTTGTTTGTGATAGAAATCTCTCAATTTGAATTCCCCAAATTCCTCAATGCTTGCATGTATGTAAACCCTAATGTCTTCTGTGTGTAAAACGCCATGAGGAACACTAGAGAATGCTCCTAAGGGATCTACCTCCAATGACTTGTATGGGTGTTTCTTAAATTCAGGTCGGGGCCTATCTGAGATCTTTACTATATTTGGAGTAGCCATTTCTCAAAAGATTTGTAGTAAGATATTGAAAACGGAAAATACTTTATGCGCTTTTGGTTACACGGAGTGGTTGGATTGATTTCTGTATGTAATGACTTCGGTAGGAGATCTTTGGTGAGCTTGATGAATCTTGTTGCAGAGCTCCACTTTTCACTTCTTCTTGAGTGCAGAATGAGCAAGTGATTTATGAGAAATCCCTTATATCGCTCCGTAAACCCTAATATTTGATGGCAATAAATGCTCGACCTACATTATTCCGGTTTGCCTTATTCGAATAACTTGAAGAACTGGATCAGTCCTATTCTATGAACATCATGCGGATCTTTCAACCATAAAAAAATCAAGATGACACATCACAAGGACACCCCAAACACTCTGTCCAATCCGCAGAATATGACAATGCACTTCCGGATCTCTCCAGACCCTTTTTGGTAATCCTCTGTCATTCCGGAGCATCTCCCAAAACAGGTCTTACTTGATCAATCACAACTTCTTCACATCTTCATGCAGACCTCTGAAATCTTATCTGGATCATCTCAAGACTTATATCTACAAACCCTTTACTCTGCATCTTGTGCCACATCCGGCACCACTTGATTGGCTGGGGGAACAGGATTTTCTTTGAGTCTCCCCCTAAGCCAGAGCTCACCTTTTAATTTCTGGAAGGAATATCAGCACCAGAGTCTGGTGCAGATCCAACCTCTACATTCTCTAAACTTTTCTTCACCCAAATCTTGTTCATCTGATTCCTAACTTCATCCACATTCATCTTTTGTTTACCCTTGTCTTGATTCTGATTATACACCAGACCTCTTTTGTCCTGATTCTTACTTCTGCAGACTTTTGCATTATGATCGGACCTGTTACAGATTTGGCAAATAAAATTTCCTTGCATATTTGACTAATAACCTCTTGATCTGCATTGATTAGCAATATGACCTATTCTATTGCATGCAAAGCATCTACCATTGAATGATTTGTTTATTTGCATATTTCTGCATTCATGAGACTTGTGTCCATACCTTTTGCAGTTAAAGCACTATCCGGAGAAGGATGAATTAGTCTGATTCATTCTCTTTCTGCACTGATTAGCTTTGTGACCAAAGTGATTGCAGCTGTGGCAGTATCCATTGAAAGATGGATATCTTTGAGCATTGGGCTATCTTACCAGAGGTCTTCTAGGCCTATTCCTTGGATTTTCTAATCCAAAATTCTTTTGACCGGATCTGGAGCTTTCTCCTTTCTCATATCCCAAACCATACTTGTCATCTACCCTCTTTTGACTTCCAAGAAGAACTTCAAGTTGAGCAGAACTTATCTTGAATTTCTCTTTATATTCATTTGTTGTTTGAAGATCTCTTTTGAGAGAGACAATTTGATCCTCAAGTTTTTCTTCATTATCTTTGGCATCTTCAAGATTAGATTCAAGATGTCTGATAATCCTGTCCATCTGGAGGCAATCTTCTGATTTCTCTTTAAGAGATTGTCTTAGATTGTCTTCAGCTTTTCTTTTCTCTTCAATCTCTTGAGTAAACTTTATAACTCCTGATTCCATTTCATGTCTTATCATAATGACTTCTTTTGATAACTTTTCACATGACTTGGTTTTCTCACTCAATTCTTCATTTGTATTACTTTCTTCACTTTATCTTGCCAATTGTTGGAGCAGCTCCTTTCTCTTTTTATAGAGAGACTTAATTTGTCCTTTTAGTTCTCTCATGAATTCATCAGCCTGTTTGAGTCTTTCCTTTAATTCATTGACTTCAGAGTTTGACTGTTCAAGATCCTCAAGAGTAGTCTTGAGTTGCTCCCTTAAACCATATGCATCCATTTGAACTCCCAGATCTTCCTCAAGCTGTTAGGCTCTATTAGGAGGAACTTAGCTCTGATACCAATTGTTGATAACTGAGAGGGGGGGTGAATTAGTTATCCTAATTATTTCTTCTTTTAAACTTTCTTATTAATAAATGCAGCATTGAATCAAACATAAAAACATTACCATGAAATGAGAAACACATGACACAGTATTTTTGACATGGAAACCCTGTTAAGGGAGAAAACCACGGGGTGATTAACCCAAAGATTATTCTCTGTTAGAAGAATAAGGAATTACAAAATGGCACTTGCCAATTAGGGCTCACTGCCTGAGCACACTGCTCACAAAGAGGCACACTACCTACAAGGAGACACACTGTCTACAAAAGAATGTTATACAATATTTGAACTGATTGGAAGCATCCACATATGCTAGAGTTCAGTTTTGGTTAGGCTCAATACACTGATCTGCTGCACTTCATCTTTCCTCTTCTCTTTATTCTACTTTCCTTTCACATACCAGATCTCTCTAGCTGTTTCTGCTCTCTTCTACACTTATTCACACATCAAAAACACACATCAACACATCTCACAACTAAATCCATCGTGCATATATATCCGCACAAGTAATTTCATCACCTTTCTAGTCGGCATCCAGAACAGTCTATTTTCTCACAAACTCTGCTCTGTCGGCTGAATCCTTGCTCATCAAGTAATGCGGATCAAGCATATACTTGTAGAAATCATTAATCATGTTGGCCAAACATAATCCATGTCTTCATAACCTTTACCATTGTCAGAAACACATCTGGAAAGCAATCTGATGTTCTATCAGTCAGTTCTTCCTCTGTTCACACTGTTACTCAGGAATCTGGTATTCAACTGTTCATATCTTTTTCCTTGTCCATCACCGGAGGCTAAATCCTTGGAATCTATTACTCAAGGTAGTCCTCTTGACTTCCCCAAATCCGCACTGCACCAAGATACTTCCTCTGGGAGATCTGGACCAATCTGTCGGACCTTGCCATATGCTCTGTTCTTGTTCACCGGACCACAACAATCTTCATTCTGACTTCCGGTAGAGACACACCATGACTTGCGGATATGTGGGATGACCTTTGTTGCCATCAATGACAACAACCATGAATCCATACAGTGTCTCTTGCCAACAAAGGTGACTTCCCTATACTCATATTGATAGTGTCATTATAGGAAAATTCTACTTGTGATATAATGTTATCCCACTTCTCTCCATGCTGCCTTGTCAAACACCTTAATAGATTTCCCAATGAATGGTTAACAACTTTAGTCTGCCCATCCATTTGAGGATGGTAGGCTGATGAGAAAAATAAATTTGTTCCAAGCTTCATCCAAAGAGTCCTCCAAAAGTAGCCAATAAATTTCACATCTCTATCTGACACTGTGGTCAATGGCAAACCATGTATCCTTACTATCTCTTTAAAAAATAGATCAGCAACATATGAAGCATCACAAGTGGTTTTGCATGGCAAGAAGTGTGCCATTTTACTAAATCTGTCTACTACAACAAAAACACTATCATATCCCTTCCTTGTTCTAGGCAAACCCAACACAAAGTCCATGCTTATGCTCTCCCATGGCCTAGAAGGAATGGGTAGTGGTTGATACAAACCTGCATTTGTGGATCTCCCTTTTGCTTTCTGACATATCACACATGCCTCCACAAATCTCCTCACATATGACTGTAACTTGAGCCAATAGTAATGCCTCTTCACAAGATCAAGAGTCTTATCCAGACCAAAATGTCTTTCCATGGCCCCACAATGTTTCTCCTGAATGATATTCAATCTCATAGAACACCATGGAATGCACAACTGTCCACCCTTGAAAAGTAATCCATCTTGGAT
Source organism: Cunninghamia lanceolata (assembly GCA_027924645.1). Classification (NCBI taxonomy): domain Eukaryota; kingdom Viridiplantae; phylum Streptophyta; class Pinopsida; order Cupressales; family Cupressaceae; genus Cunninghamia; species Cunninghamia lanceolata. The sequence goes on along the minus strand of BSBN01001164.1, from coordinate 4,687,116 downwards.
CAGAAATTCAGAGAACTCAATATGATATTTGTCACCAAAGGAAATACATACCTTATAGATTTCTCCAAAGTCTTCATCAGCATCATACATGGTCTTCAAAGAGCCAATGCCAACACTCTCCAATTGGATCTGATTGATGGTTAGAACCCTCTTACTCAAAGCATCTGCTACTTTGTTCTTGACCCCTTTCTTGTGCTTGAGTGTGAAGGTGAAAGCTTGCAAAGTCTCCACCCACTTCAGGTGCCTATGGTTTAGTTTCTCTTGATTGTTTATGAAACTAAGGGCCTTATTATCTATGAACACTATGAATTCTTTTGGCATCAAGTAATGCCTCCACTTTTTGAGTGACTGTACTAGAGCGTACATCTCCAAATCATATGATGAGTATCTCTTCTTTGCATCATTTAGTTTCTCACTGAAAAATGCAATAGGCCTACCTTCTTGACTGAGTACTGCCCCAATTTCCATGTGTCTTGCATCACATTCTATTTGAAAAATCTTGTTGAAGTCAGGAAGTGCAAGGACTGGCTGCTCTGCCACCTTCTTCTTCAATGTTTCAAATGAATCATTTGCCTCCTTTGTCCAAGTGAATCTGCACTTCTATCCTCCTTTTATGGTGTCAAGCATGGGTGAACAAACATGACTAAACCCCTTTATAAACTTTGTATAAAAGGTTGCTAACCCATGGAAACTTCTAACATCACTCAAGGTTTTAGGAGTTGGCCAAGACAATATGGCACTTACCTTCTCTTGATCCATTTTTAGTTTGTTATGTGAGATGAAAAATCCCAAGTAGATGATCTCTTCCTACATGAACAAACATTTTCCTAAGTTGATCATTAGCTACTCTTCATGTAACCTTTTGAGGACCAAGTCTATATGGTTGAGGTGCTCTTCCCTTATATTACTAAAAATCAGGATGTCATCTAGATATACTATGACAAATTTACCTATGAATTCCATCAAGACCTCATTCATCAACCTCATAAAGGTACTAGGGACATTGGACAAACCAAAAGGCATGACCTTCCACTCATATAACCCCTCATTGGTCTTAAATGCAGTTTTTCATTCATCTCCTGGCCTAATCCTAATCTGATGATAGCCACTCTTTCAATCTATTTTTGTGAAATATTTAGTACCACCCAAACAATCAAGCAAATCTTCTATCCGAGGCATTAGGAACCTATACCTGATTGTTATCTTGTTGATAGCCCTTGAATTAGTATAAAGTCTCCAAGTGCCTTCCTTCTTTGGTGCTAGCACAATCAGTACTGCACATGGGCTTAAACTTTTGCCAATTAGGCATGTCTCCAACAATTCCTCAATCTACCTTGCTACCTCTGCATTCTATTTTGGGGTAAGCTTGTATGCTGCTTTGTTTGGCAGTGTAGATCCTAGGATCAGATCTATGCAATGACTGATGTCTCTTATAGGTGGTAGGGACCTTGGTATTCCATTAGAGATGATGCCTTTGTATTTGTCCAATAGCTCTTGGACAGCCGGATCTATGAACCTTTGCCTCTTTTCTCCCTTGACTTCTTGCTATTGCTCCTTGTTCACCTTTAGGCATGGAATTAGAGCATATGCAACTGCTCCTTCTACTGTCTCTTTCATGAATTGTTTGCTTTCTACCATCATCGCCTTGACTTCTTTCCCTTTTGACTCCACCTCATTCTCCATCAATGGTAGCAACTTTATCACCTTACCATCCTTGGTGATTGAATATGTGTTTCTGACTCCATCATGGTGTGCTTTCAAGTCATATTGCCATGGTCCTCCAAATAGGAGATGACAAGCATCCATCTTGGCAATGTCAAACAATAACCTATCCTTGTATGGTCCAATTTGCAATTCCACCCAAGCCTGTTCTTCCACAACTATTTGCTAACCTTGGGTGAGCCATGGGATCTTGTATGGGCAAGGATGTGGTAGTCTTCTAAGCTTAAGCTTTTCTGCCATTTCAAATGACACAAAATTTTCAGTGGATTTGGAGTCAATCAGAACTTTACATACCTTTCCCCCTACCTTGCAAGTAGTTCTGAAGAGAGACTTCCTTTGTGGGGGTTCTTTGTCAGGCACCTTCATGGTGGTCATTGCTCTCCTAATCATCAAAGATTCTCCTTTCTCAAGATGTCCATAACTATCAGGAGCATTCACACTTTGAAAAGTGTTTGAGCTTGTCACACTTTGACAATCAGATTCTTGGATCATATTTTTCCCCCTTTCTCCCATTGAACTTGTTTCCTTTCCTGGACATCTGCTGGCTATGTGGCCTTCTTGATTGCAATTGTAACATCTGATAGGTCCCTTGCCCTGAGATCTCCCTCTAAATTGTGGTCTTCTACCCCTAAAATTTCCTCTTTGATTGTAACTTCCCCCTTGATTTTGACTACTATCTCCCTTGTTGTTCTCTTGATTAGATTCACCTTGGTATCCAAATCTATTTCCTCTGCCTTTGAAAGGGCTTCTTCCTCCCCTTTGTTGTCTCCCTTTTCCTCTACTGTTCTGCTCTTGTCTTCTCTTGAATTTCTCTTCCACTTTGAGTGCCAATTGGTAGCACTTTTGGACTATCTCTGGGTTATGCAAATTTAGGTCTTCTTGGATGGCAAACCTCAATCCATTGAGGTACCTTGCCACCTTCTCTTCTTCATTCTCCTTTACCTTTGTCTTGACACATAGTTTCATGAACTCTTCTGTGTATGAGCTGACATCTAGCTCCTTCTGCTTTAAATTTTGTTTTCTCTTATGTAATTGGATGTTGTAATCCAATGGAACATAGGCTTCCTTCACTAAAGCCATCATCTTCTTCCAAGTAGCAACTCTGTTCTTTCCTTCTTTTACCCTATCATCTTGGATGAAATTCCACCAAGTTAGTGCAACTCCTTTCATTTTGGATTGAACCATCTTCACTCTTTGGTGGTCTGGTATTTCCTCAGTCTCAAAGAAGTTATTCAAGGAGTCTATCCACTCCATCACTGAATCAAGTTCCATTTTTCCTGCAAACACTGGTAGGTCTATTTTCATGTCATGGTCCTTTTCTCCATGGATTTGAGGGCTTTAAGTAAGGGTCTCTGGTTTGCAAGAACCTCCATCTCTTCCTACCTAGGGATCTCCTCTTCATCCCTGTCTTCTCGCCCACCAAAATCTTCTTCTCCCTTCACTACTCTGTCCCTCAACTTCTCTACCTCTTCTTTCAAAGCCTGATTCTGAGCCCAAGCTAGTCTGCTCTCTGCCATTTGCCTTCTCACTAAGGCCGCCAACTTAGCGTTGGTCATCTTTGCTGGGTACTCTTCTGACCCCTCTCCTTCTGACATCTTGTCTTCTTCTTCTACCCAAAGGATACTCCTTTTCTCTGATACCACTATGACGCAGAGCTTCGAGAGATTTATACAAATTCCCAGAACTCCATAGTCGTAATGCTTCCTCCTATCGGCAAGAGAAAACTATTCTCCTTCTGACATACTCCATCGCCCAGACATGACTTGTCGGCATCTTCAAAATATGTCACTCTGAGTTGTTGATTACTCTGACACCACCATCGGTAGGAAACTTTCCGTGTCTTTCCGATGTACACTATCGGCAACACATTATACTTCCATCGCACAGTCTTAATACTGTCGGCAACTCTCAGTTGAACTGCTAAACCATTGAACCATTGAACCGGTTCAACCGTTGGTTCAACTATCGGCACCTCTTACTCCGTTGAACCAATGAACCTGTTGAACCTTTAATTATTCAGTTCAACATACACTACTGGTTCAATATACCCCTGTCACCTAGACTCTGCCAATTGAACCTCCGAGTTCATTGAACCGTTGAACCCGATGAACCAAACGAACCTACTGTATCCATTGAACCGTTCAACCGGTTCAGCCATCGGTTCAACTGTCGGCAACACTTACTACAATGGACCAGTGAACCACATGAACCTGCTATATCCGTTGAACCGTTGAATTGGTTCAACCACCCACAAACATCTATTATCAGTTTCCCTGATATGCTTCAACCTGATACACAGATGCAGGATACACATGAAATGTATATTCGCATACAAATGTGATATACACAAGAAATGTACTTAGGTACATTAGCAATATACACACTGCTTGTATATTCAGCGAACAACATGAACTTAACCCAAAAAGACTTTTATACATATTTTTCTTCATAGGATATACACAGGATGATACTCGCATACAAATGTGATTTACTCACAGACTGTTCTAGCCTGCAATTGACATATATACATAAAATGTATATCTGAATCTCACGCTGATAACCTCCTCTAAAACAAATCTCGTAGTTTCTATTCTGCCATGACCATGAGTACAAGGAAAACAAAACAAAAAACTATTTTACAAGTCCATTCCACTAACTTCACAGAAATCCACTAGTGGAATGGTTTTAATCATGCATCTTGACAACGGAAAAACTAAATTAAATACAAAACAATTCTATACAGATAATATATACATAATAATTTGATATACAGAGTATTTACACAAAATCCAAAATTTGTAAAACACAACTGACAGAATTTCTATTCCTTCATTCCAATTTCGTCTCTCTGTGTCTCAAGGAACACAGGCTGATTATAGAGATTCCTACATTTGATAATTCCAGAAGGTGAAAAAGCCAACTGCTCTTCAACCACCTCTACCTTGTTTTTGTTACCAACTACTACTCTGTTCTATTTTCAGAATTTTGCTTAAACCAAGATTATAATCCAAAACCCTAACTAATCACATGACACATGTTTATCACAAGACAACAAAACACCTAATAATATGACACATTGGTTTAATCCTCCACATACCCCAAATGTCTAATGATGTCTAAATTGGCTTATTGGGATGCCAAATTTGTGACCTTGATTCACATGGTGGGGTCTTAATTACAAACATGAAATGTCAACACAAATACTACATGACAACATGAAATGTATAAAACATATTAAAACTTTATTCTTCTCCCTTAGATGTATATTTATCTTGTTGAAGGGGTGCTCCTGCACCAATACACACCCCAAGGTCAATGATCTAACGATGTTCCTCCACACTTCCTAAATCCACTTCCTTCCATCATAAACCCCATCATATTCCTAAAACATACATGGCCATTCCACTCCCATCATCCTACAAATGTCAAAAGCATGAGACCATTCACCTTCTGCCATCCACTTTACCTCCATTGCTTCTGACTCAAAATATCCCTCCATCCACTTTACCTCCACTTCTATCAACACCTAATTATCCATTTATCCATAAATATCCTTACAATCCTAATCATGACCAACAAGTGCACGCATTGTATAAACAAGAAACTTGCACTCGTTTCATCCACCACATGGTATTCAAAAACAAACATTTGGATGCCTCCTCACATAAAACCAAAAATCCTAAGGGCCCTAATGCCTTTAGGGTACAAATTGAAAGAATCAAATCAAAATCCATTCAAAAAGTTGTCCAAGCCCAAACCTTCACAAGAAAAGTCCAAAAGAAAAATGGTTTGGGTCCCTAAACAAAAATCAATCAAGTCAAATGAGGCATCCACCTCTCAAAAATCCCAACTGTTCCCCTCCATTCAAATATTTCAAACATCCCATATGAAAAGCAAAAATCAGAAACATACTAGGTCCTTGTGGGTTCCAAAAGTCCTAAATCATCCATCTCCTAAGCAAACATCACCATTGCTTCCTACACCACCATCCAATCAAAAGCTTCCATGTTTAACACGGTGTGTGCAGTCCTTGGTCATGATTCATTTCCATACCTCCATCACTCCATCATTCACTCATTTTCCTACATATCTCCCCCATCATCTTCCTATGGTCCATGCTTTTGCATAAGTCCATTATAATCCACATCATACTCCACTTTCACCCCTCCATAATCCACATCATAATCCACTATCTACCTTATCCATCTCACTTTCATGCCATCTCCCTACCAACATCGATGAGCACATTTGACATGGTCCATGTGACGTTCTTCTCTAATGGGACTATACCATTACATGGAACTAGACACTTGAGTCCCTCTCATTCATATCCACCTTATTCCAAAAGTCCAAAAAGTAAAAAAAAGGTCAAAAAAAAAAAAGTAAAGATAAATCCCTTTGTCCAATGGTGAAAACCTGGCAAACAGGCGCCTTGGATAAGTACCATGATGAAAACCTGAGAAACAGGTGCCATGTGTAGGTTTATCTTCTATCCCACTTACACTTGGGGGCACCTTGTGTCATCCTACATATCATTTTCATATCCTATCCATTGCATACACATTCCTATCATATTGAGTCCATCCATCCACCCTTCCTCTTTTGATCTTGATAAATATATGGAGGCAACAATGTTGAAACATGTTTTGGATATCTCTTGATGTACCTCATCCCATCTAACCCATCCTATCATTATCCTCTAGTCATTACCCAGTTATTCATCTTATCCAATCCATCCTATCATCCCATTGCCTTAAGCATTGTATTAAAAAATCCTAAGTCTACTACCTAGAATGGGGCATGTTATTCCTATGCGACATAGCCTTTGGAGATCACATCCTTATGCATACATCCATTGTGAGTTTTTCATCCTATCCACTATCGCACATCCCTTTATCCATCCATTTATCATGATCCTTTCATCCATCCACTATCATCCATCCTTTTGTCTAATCCCATTCATTCCCTTCATCTAGACTTGATTTCTCCCTTGTCATTGGTACCTAGCATACAAGCTACTCAAATTGTAAATCCATTGGCATTTATTTCAAAACACACAAAAAAATCAAAATATCCCAAAAATCCAAAAAAATCAAAACATTTCAAAATCACAAAAAAAATCAAATATTCTCAAACATCCAAAAAAATCACAACATTTCCAAAAAACACAAAAAAATCAAAATATTCCCAAAGATACAAAAAAATCAAATATCCATCAAAAATCCAAGCAATAAGATCAATCATCATAAAAAAAAAAAAAATTCAATCAAATCATCAATTCAATCAATCAAATCATCAAATCCATCACATCAAATCCATCAATCCAATCCATATCATCCCATCAATAACATCACATTATCAAACATCCAATCAATCCCAATCAATCCATAACTTGATCCATCCAAACCATCTTCATCACCATCATCAATAAAACACAAATAAGAACTACATCTCATTTCTATCATTAAGTACCTTGATCCCGTGGACACGGGTATGTAGGCAATCTAGAGCATGAAAGAAGTGCCTAGATTTAGGCACAAGACGATATTCCTCTTTCTTCTTTCATCATTCTTCTATCATCTACCTTCATCACATCATCAAACTTTCAAAACATTTCTTTCAAATCAATCCAATTCATCCAATTCTTCTTCAATCCAATCAATCAAATTAATCAATTCATCAAGTCTTCTAATCAATTTGTCAATCACTTCTTCCAAATCTCATTATCAAATCATTCCAAGCAATGATCCAAATGCAAGCCATTCTTAATCCATACCAAACAAGTCAATCCAACAAGTCAAATTATCCAATTGCAATCAATGGTCTTGATCCTAATCTTGTCGTAAACCAAATCAATCAATCAATCAAACATCATCATCATCAATGGGATATATCATTCCGACATCCTTGTGTTGATCTAGGGATATATCATTCCCTGCCATGACAACACTATCTTTATCAAATCATCATCAATCAATCACTCAATCATTGGTTTATAGCTTGACAGGGACAATACCTTGTTTGTGTTTGTATCATTTGTGCATGCTTGCTTGCTTGCTTGTATGTGTGATCATTTTTATCTCACATTTGTATCCGAATCCAACCTAGCTAATATTCATATGTTGTATCTAGACAAGGTTGTATTGTGCTGGGGCATGCGACACATCGTCACCTTGGTCCTTATACCTTGGTGTATAATGGCTCATGCTATATCAAACATCATGGTTTCTCACTTTCATTGTAGCATAATGCATTCATCCTTTCTTCTATCCATTCTTTCTTCTTTTGCCATCCCTTTTCATTTTGAGAGCCTACCCGTGTTTGTCCAACCCACCTATCCTCTCGAGGGGGCATCATCATCCTATCCTTTTCCTCTCTCCATACCTTAGCTTCTTTGAAATGATGTTACTTGACACAAATCTTATCATCTCGCAACATCATCTCAAAGAGGGGCAAATGTAGACACTAAAAAATGTCTAGGTCTTGTTTACACATGACCTTGTATGTCTTTGCCCTAGGTCCTAGTTACACAACACATTGTCGACATGAACTTGTATATGTCCCCTAGGTCCTAGTTCATCCTAGTTCATCTAATCTCATCCCACTTAATCCCATTCATCCCTAGGTACTAGTTCATCCCATCTTAATCATCTTCCTGATTGATTAAATAAACCCACTTTATTTAAGTAATCCCACTTGATCACATTCCAATTAACTAAATAAATCCCATTTGTTTAGTTAATAATCTCCCTTCACATGTCTCACATAATTCAAATTAAAAATTTGAATTATTCCCTCACCTCTCATCACATTGTGACACATGTCGCATGTCTCCATCTTCCACTTAATATGCCTTCACACGTCAATCTAATTCAAATATTTTGAATTAGATTCCCTTTTATTCTCCATCGCACACTTGTCATGTGACTACAATCCCTCTTTGAGTGGGAAACCCTAATCCAACCCTAATCAATCTTGATCATCCATATTCTCCAACATAACTCTCAATCACAGCCATTCAATCCAATTAGCCATATCCTATAAACCTAGCCTCCTCTTGAGCCATTTAGATCAAATCTTCTTCTAGCATCTTTACTCTGCCGAATTTTCTTCTCAATCTCTCATCCATCTATCTTGAATTCATCCAATCTTCCATTTACCAATCCCTATCCTATCGTTATGCTACTGAATCAAGAAATCAACATTCATTTCTTTGGGTAAAGCTAGAGTGCTTTGGGTGCGGCATTCTCAACCCTATCAATGGATCATGAGTCAATATGAGGTTTGCATTTTTTTAGTTTGCATTTGTTATCATTTCCCTCATGTCAATTTTCCATGATTTCACCATGGAACAAATGAGAAAGATATGGAGGAAATGGAAAGAAGAATAGACCTTGAGATGCAAAGGTGGAGATTACCAATGAAAAAGAGGGTAGCATGGCCTATTAAGAAGTTCGTTTGAAAAGGATAAGGCAAGAGAAGATAATAGAATATTTGTTGGTAAAGGAAGATGATGAACAAAACAAGCAAGTTGAGGATGCAACCACTTCAAGACATGAAGATGCCATGACAACAAACATGAAGAGCAATCAGATTTTGGAGGGAAATGATGATAAAGAGAAGGTCAAGGATGAATTGATCCTTGAAACTCAAGACTGGTTTAAAAGGTATGTTGGTATAGTGCTTGATTCATTGTTTTCAAAAGGAGACGTTGATCTGTTTTCTATGTCAGAAATTAGTTTGCATGATGAGGCAACAGGTATAGGGGCAAAATAGCATGTGGGAGAAGAGGAAAACAAAGGTGCAAAGATCATAGTTACATTGCAATGGCAAAATAACAAGGATGACATCTATCATTTTCTTGTTGTGATGGCAATTTTGAGGAGGGACAAACCAAAGTTCAAGATGAAACCCAAGGTGAAATTGAAGACTACATGGAGCTTCTTTAAGGAAGGCATAGGGCAGATCATAGAGGACATCAAGGAGGAGAATTCAAAGGAAGAAGACTTGTTACTACCCTCAATCCAACAGGGCTTGGATTTTCTTTTGGTCAGGAGTTTGATGCAGGAGAGTCCATGGCAAATTGGCAATCAACATTACCAAAAATATTTGTCATCTAATTTATTTTAATTTGGTTTCCTTAGGATAGATTAATTAGATGTTATTAATTAGATGTTAAAAATAAATTTAATATTAGGCCAAAATGTTATAAATAATTATTGGCCTCAATATTGTAATTTTGGTGTTAGTCTAGCCTAGGTGGCATTCCATCCTTATGTTTTATTAAAAAAAATATTATAAAAAGGCAAAAGAGGGTGGTGGATTTTGGGAGTTTCAACTTTTGAAAACTCATTATTGCTCCTAAAAAGTTGCAAAAGAATATGGGCAATAAAGTTGAGTTGGCAGTTACTTTTCTATTTGGGTCCCTATTTTCTAGGAGTGGGAATATTGAAAGTTTGTTATTCTTGGAAAATTTCTTGGAAGTGGATTTGGAGAGGTTGTTGGAGATTTAATAATTCCAAAATATGAAATTCAATGCATCATTCAAAATTCCTAAAAAATAGGGCTGGAGAGAGTGGAAGTCAGATTTTAGTTTAATGCATAAAAGCAAGAAAGCTAAAAATAGCACCACCACAAAGCATGTCAAGACACCAATTTGGAATGGCTAAATTTAATCAATTTAATTGATTAAAATAAATGAAATTAGCTATTTTCCAAGAGGGGGATGTGCATTCTTGAGTTGGCATGATAAATGCATTTGAAATGAAATTAAAATGAGGGAAAATTACATTTCATGCAATTAGAGGAGAAATACAAAAGGAAATGGCATTCATTTTTTTGAAGAGAGTTTTTCTAGGTTGAAGGAGAGATAGAGGGGAGGCATGGCTGACCTCCAAGAAGGTTTTAGAAAGGTTTTGTTATAGATTTGGAGCTATTTTTTACAGCCATTGTGATTCCAGGAGAACCAGTGTAGTTGCATAGTTGTTTGTTGTGATTTTGCAGGAGATGGAAGTCTAGTTTTGTGAAATTTGTGTTTTCTGTAGCAAACTAATTTGCTATTGATTTTTACAGCTTTGTATCAATTAGTATCAGAGCCTCTCTCTCTCTCTCTCTCTCTCTCTCTCTCTCTCTCTCTCTCTCTCTCTCTCTCTCCAAACCTCAGTAACCCTAAACCCCAAACCCCTAAACTTTAAATCCAATCAACTCTAAACCTTTATCTCCATATCTCTCCCCTATCTCCCTATCTCTATCATTCCTCTACCTCTCAATCTCTCTCCCTATGTATCTATCCATTGTCCCTCACTCTCCATATCCCTATCTCTTCCTATGTCTCTGGCCATGTACCTCACTCTCTATATCTTCGTATTGGTCCTCTCTCTAAACACTAAACCCTAAACCATAAACCCTAAATAATGCTCCTAAACCTTAACCCCAACCCCTAAACCCTAAATCTGAGAAATCCTAAACCCCTACCTTCCTATCTCTATCATCCCTCTACCTCTCAATCCTTGTCCCTATCTCTCTAGATATCTCACTCACTCTCTATCTCCCTATCTTTCCCCTACGTCTCCTCTATCTCTCCCTATTTGTCTCCTCTCTCTCTCTAGCTATCTCCAAACCTAAGCAACCCTAAATCCAAGAAACTCTAAACCTCTATCTCCCTATCTCTCCCCTATCTCCCTATCTCTACTATCCCTCTACCTCTCAATCTCTCTCCCTATGTCCCTAGTCATATGCCTCACTCTCTATCTCCCTATCATTCCTAGCTTTCCTAGTTTTCCTTTTCCTTTCCAATTTTCCTTTAGATCCCACCAAATTTTCCCTATTTTATTATTTTGCACCTCTCCTCTCATCATTCTTCCCATCCAATGAACTTTAGTTTTATCTTGTTTCCATTTCATCCTGCCAATTTATATCCTCATCCCTCTTTTCATGTCCTAGTTTTCTTGTTTCCATTTGCTTTGTTGATAAGGGAGACATATAGGGACAAAGAGGGAGAGAGAGAGAGAGAGAGAGAGAGAGAGAGAGAGAGAGAGAGAGAGAGAGAGAGTCCTAGTCTTCTTGTTCATTTCCTTCATTGATAGGGGAGAGGGAAAAATAGAAGGGAGATATAGGAAGATATAGGAATGATAGGGGAGAGAGGCAAGAGATCGAGAGATAGGGAGAGATAGCTAGGTAGATAGAGATAGAGAGGAGATAGATAGGGAGAGATAAAGCAGACAAAGGGGAGAGATAGAGAGATAGAGAGTGAGAGAGATGTCTAGAGAGATAGGGAGATAGAGGAATGATAGGGGAGAGAGAGGAAAGAGATAAGGAGAGATAGATAGGTAGAGAGAGGAGAGATAGAGGAGAAAGAGGGAGAGATAGGGAGATATAGAGTGAGTGAGATGTCTATAGAGATAGGGAGAGAGATTGAGAGGTAGAGGGATGATAGAGAGAGGGAGATAACAGAGAGATAGGGAGATAGATGTTTAGGGTTTCTCAAGTTTAGGGTTTAGGGGTTAGGGGTTAGGGATTAGGGGCATTATTTAGGGCTGAGAGATTTATAGAGAGAGAGAGAGAGAGACTTCTTTTGACATGCAACCGTAAACCCTAAATAATTCCCCTAAACCCTAAACCTGAGAAACTCTAAACCTCCAAACCTTAAATAATGTCCCTAAACCCTAACCCCTAAAACATAAACCCTAAATAATGCCCCTAAGCCCAGAGCCCTAATACCTAAACCCTAAACCTGAGAAACCCTTAATCCCTAAATCCTAAACCCCAAAACCCCAAACCTCTATCTCCCTATCTCCCTATCTCTATCGTTCCTCTACCTCTCAATCTCTCTCTATGTCTTTAGTCATGTCCCTAACTCTCCATATCCCTATCTCTTCCTATGTCTTTGTCCATGTACCACAATCTCCATATCTCCCTATTGGTCCTCTCTCTCTAAACACTAAACCCTAAACTTCTAAACCCTAAACTGTAAACCCTAAATAATGCTCCTAAACCTTAACCCCTAACCCCTAAACCCTAAACCTGAGAAACCCTAAACCTCTATCTCCATATCTCTATCATCCCTCTACCTCTCAATTCTTCTCCCTATCTCTCTAGATATCTTACTCAATCTCTATCTCCCTATCCCTCCCCTCTGTCTACTCTATCTCTCCCTATCTGTCTCCTCTCTCTCTATCTAGCTATCTCCAAACTTGAGCAACCCTAAACCCCAAACCCCCAAACCTTAAATCCAAGCAACTCTAAACCTCTATCTCCTTATCTCTCCCCTATCTCCATATCTCTATCATCCCTCTACCTCTCAATCTCTCTCCTTATGTCCCTGGCCATGTGCCTCACTCTCTATCTCCCTATCTCTCTCTATAGCTCCCTATCATTCCTCTCTATCTATAAACCCTAAACCCTAAACCTCTAAACCTAAACCCCTAACCCCTAAACAATAAACCCTAAACCCTAAATGATGCCCCTAAAACCTAACCCCTAAACTCGACAAACTCTAAACCCCTAAACCCTAAACCCCAAACCCATAAATCCTAAACCCTAAACCCAAGTAACCCTAAACCTCTATCTCCCTATCTCTCCCCTCTCCCTGTCACTTTTATCCCTCTACCTCTTAATCTATCTCTCTACATCTCTGGCCATGTCCTTCTCTATCTCTCCCTATCGCTTTGGATATCTCACTCACTCTCTATCTCCCTATCTCTCCCCTCTTTCTCCTCTATCTCTCCCTATCTATCTCCTCTCTCTCTCTCTCTATCTATTTGTAAACTTGAGAAACCCTAAACCCCAAACCCCTAAACCCTAAATCGAAGCAACTCTAAACCTCTATCTCCCTATCTCTTCCCTATCTCCCTATCTCTATCATCCCTCTACCTCTCAATCTCTCTCCCTATGTCCTTGGCCATGTTTCTCACTCTTTATCTACCTATCTCTCTCCATAGTCTTGTCATATCCCTATAATGATTTATAATTGAATCATTTATTTAAATAATAAGTTAGCCTTATATAAACTAAATATATAATATATTTATTTAAAATATATTATTAATATGTATTAGTTAATAAATAATATTATTAATTTAATATAATTTAAATATTATAAAATATATGAAATATATATATTTAATTAACTATATATATTATAAATATAAATATTTTAATATAATATTTATGTGAATAATTAATAATATATATTACTATATATAAAAATAAATATTATGAAGAGTCTTACCCATTAGAGCTAGAAAGTAAAGTAATTTAGAAAGTAAAGTAATTTGGAATAAGGCAAAGTAATATGGTTAAACAAAAGGTCAAATTCAAAATAAAATCATATAAAGATAAAAGTCTATTAAGACAAAAACATTATCCCACCATATTATATGCTTGTGAATAAAATAAGATAAAAGAGCTCCCATACTTAATAACAAATGTATTTATTTATACTATATATTATATAAATAATGTACTTTAAAAAGATTAAGGGGAGGCCAAAGGAGGATATTTATAAGTGCAGCGATTAAGTTGGTTGACACAAGCGATCACATTAATAAATAATATATTATAAATATATCTAATAATATAAATACAAATATTATTATTATTATCTTATATTGTAATATAAGTATAAATAATAAATGATATAATATAAATAATATAAAATAAATAATATATCATTTATTATAATGATATAATATAAATACAAATAATATAAATAAATAATAATATAAATAAACATCTTTTAACCTATCCTCTTATGATAAGGGAGTTACGTATGGTTAGAACTAGTTTTACCACAAAAGGGAATTAATATAAAGTAATAAAAATTATAAGAGGGTAAGTATGTCTTTTACCACCAAGCATAATAAGAGAAGCACCTCTTCGAACATATCCCTTGAAAGAGAAATAAATAAAGGTTGTGAGATAGAAGGAAAACATCATCGGAAGAAAATATAAAAAGATATATATATATATATATATATATATATATGTATGTATATATATGTATGTATATATATATGTATATATATATATGTATATATATATATATACATATATATGTATTTCTGAGTCATAAGTAGGAAAGATATCATAAATTAATATATAGAGATATGTACATCAATAGTAAAAGGGAGTGAAATATATATTATAAAATATATAAACGGCAACAACAATACAATAAAAATTATACATAGGTAAGGAATTCCAGGTAAAACTATAGTAGGTAAGTAAGTATTTATATTTACTTATTCAATTTATGATTTGAATTCATGAGTGATTTATTAACACCATATGTGGGAAAGAGTAGAAAGTGCCAAGAGGCCATTCATGGATATTTATCACATAAAGGCCTTGTCACATGAGGTATGAGGTACCCATAGTGCAAGGATTGTGAATTAATGGCCTTGGCTACATAGAGTACCAAGGAGTCTCACAGAGGCCTTAGCTCCAAGAGTACAAAGGTACTTCTTGAGTTAGTATGGGAGACATTAGAGCCCCATGATGGATAGCAGCAACTCTCATCTCATCTCACATAAGTTGTTAATAAATGACATATGAGAGATAGCAAGTGTGTAATATGTTTAGATAAAGATCATAGATCATGTGAAATATTATGATAGAGAATATGCAAGGCATATGAATAATGATCCTAATAATAGCATGTGAAATATGAAATATAGATAAGGGCAATAGTGTTAATCCACTCACCACTATGAAGAGTAAGGAAGATTAGGGGCGGGAAATCGACCAAGGATAGGTACAGGTTCATCGGTCTAGAGAACCCCTTTGAGCCCTTGTCTCAAGATGGTACCTTAGGGAGCAAGAGGTAGTCTTTTGACTTGAGTGGTCTAGAGAGCCCCAAGTCAAAGTAAGGTCCTAGAGTGGCCTGGGTCTAGAGTACCCCTCAAAGGAAGAATGACCTATACCATTGGCATTGCACCCTAATGGATTCACTCTCATAAGATGGAGGATTTGATTAACAAAGGCCCAAGTATATCTCTTCTAGAGAATCATGAAATGTATACAACCAATCTATGATAACAAATGGCTTATGTTTATAAATGATGAAATGATTTTGAAAGAAGATTTGAATACTAATGTTCTCTTTGTAAGTTGAAATTGTGCAAGGTTGCAAAAATTTTGGCTTGCTAGAAGGGGACATTACAAGTCTACTCTATATCTCCCTATCATTCCTCTCTCTTTATAAACACTAAACCCTAAACCTCTAAACATGAACCCCTAACCCCTGAACAATAAACCCTAAACCCTAAAT
This sequence comes from Cunninghamia lanceolata, assembly GCA_027924645.1. NCBI lineage: Eukaryota > Viridiplantae > Streptophyta > Pinopsida > Cupressales > Cupressaceae > Cunninghamia > Cunninghamia lanceolata. Next base: position 4,671,125 of record BSBN01001164.1, on the reverse strand, counting down.
AATGCCCCTAAACCCTAACCCCTAACCTGTAAACTTGAGAAACCCTAAACCTATATCTCCCTATCTCTCCCCTCTCTCCCTATCACCTTTGTCCCTCTACCTCTCAATCTCTCTCCCTATGTCTCTGGCCACATCCCTCACTCTCTATCTCCCTATCTCTCCCATTGGTCTCCTCTATATCTCCCTATTGGTCCTCTATCTCTCTCTAAACCCTAAACCCTAAACCTCTAAACCTTAACCCCTAACCCCAAAACCATAAACCCTAAATAATAACCCTAAACCCAAGTAACCCTAATTAGTGCTAAATTAGGCGCTAAAGCAGGCTCTAAAGTAGGCGCTAAATTAGGCGTTAAATTAGGTGCTAATGTAGGCACTAATTTAGGTGCTAATTTAGTCACTAATTTACACCTAATTTAGTGCCTACTTGTTCTTATTAGTCCAAAAAATGCCAAAAATAGTGCCATCCTGATAAATAGCACTGACTTTTTCAAGAAAATGGAGAAAAATACATTAAAAAAGTGGGTGAAAGTAAAAAACAAAGCAAAAAAGGAGCTAATCACAGGGATTTGTTGTAGTGAATATCTTCTCCTTGCATCATTCAACTTCTCACTAAAATATGTTATAGTTCTACCTTCTTGACTTAACACTACTCCTATTGCATTTTCACTTGCATCACAATCAACTTGAAATACCTTAGTGAAATCTGGTAATGCCAAAATAGGTTGCTCTGTCACTTTCTACATCAACAACTCAAAACTTTTGTCTGCTCCTGATGTCCAATTAAAGTCTTTTCTATCACCTCTCATTGTCTATGTCATAAGGTTACAAACTAAACTAAAATTTCTAATGAACTTCTGGTAGAAACTAGCTAATCCATGAAATGATCTGACTTCTTCAATGCTCTCTGGTGTAGGCCATTCAACAATTGCTCTTACTTTCTCAGGGTCCATCTTCAATCCTTCCACAAAAATCACAAATCCCAAGTATACCAGTTCGTCCTTCATGAAACTACATTTATTGATATTTATCAACAATTTCTCCTCTCTTAGTCTCTACAATACTTGTCTAAGGTGTCGCAAATGTTCTTATTTTATCTAACTAAAAATTAGAATATCATCCAAAAATACAATAACAAGCTTACCCAAGAATTTCTTCAAAACTTCATTCATCAACCTCATGAAGGTACTTGGTGCATTTGTCAATCCAAAGGGCATCACTAACCACTCATACAATCTCTCATTTGTCTTAAAAGTAGTCTTCCATTCATCTCCTTCTCTTATTATGATCTGATGGTATCCACTCTACAAGTCCATCTTTGTGAAATACTTTCCTCCGCTCAAACAGTCCATGATATCATCAATCCTAGGTAAATGAAATCTATACTTAACTATGATCTTGTTTATTTCTCTAGAATCAGTACACATTCTCCATTCTCTATCCTTTTTCAATACTAACATTGTAAGTACTATACAAGGACTCAAACTTTCTCTAATCAAACCTTTCCTCAACAATTCTTGTATCTGTCTATGCAACTCCTCATTCTCTGTTGGTGTCATTCTATGTGTTGCTTTATTAGGAAAACTAGCTCCAGGTATAAGATCCATGTGATGACTGATACTCTTGATTGGTGGAAATCCTTCAAGTACATTGTCTGATATGATGTCTTCATACTTTGTTAGCAGTTCTTTTACCTCCTCCAGTTGTGATTCTTCATTCTTTGTCTTCAATGTTTCAGGCTTCTTAGGAATCAAAGCATAACACATATTCTCATGTCTCAAACCATCCAGAAATTTTCTTCCATCTACCAAACTAGCATTTCCACATACCTCACTCTTAGGATCATCTTCAAAAGGAATCAAAGTAAAGCACTTTCTATTTGATATTATAGTGTATGTATTCTTTCTCCCATCATGTATAGCTTTCCTATCATACTTCCAAGGTCTACCCAACAAGATATGACATACATCCATAGGCATAATATCGCACAAGACTTCATCATGATAAGATCGAATATGAAATTTCACCAAACATTGTTCACTCACCAGTACCTTATGATCATCCCAAATCCATGCTATCTTATAGGGCTTAGGGTGTTTCATTCCAACATCAGCATAGTCACCATCTCCTCTGAAACTAAATTATCAGAACTACTACTATCAATTACAACTTTACAACATTGACCTCCTAATTTGCATCTGGTTTTGAACAAACTTTTCCTCTGCGGTGGTTCTTCATTTGTCTCTTCTTAAAATAGTGCTCTCCTCAGGACAAGTGATTCTCCTTTCTCAAGTTTATTGACCAAGCTAGGTGATCCAATAGGTTATTCTTCCACATAGGCTATTCTTCCACTATTCTTTGTCATCTTACTTGTACTCCAATGATTGCATTTAAATGCTCTATGTCCTTCACCTCCACACTTGAAACAAGTGCCTCTAAATGTCCTCCTATCAGTTCCTCTTCCTTATCTTCTATATCCTTCACTCCGGTATGCATTAGGGTTTCCTCTCTTGTAGTAATTTCTATCATCTCTTTGATATGCATTGTTATCTTTGTCATCCTTCTTGAATGTATTCTCTTGTCTATTCTACTCTGCATATGATCTTTCTCCTCCGTAAAATGTTCTACCTCTCTAAAATTTACCTCCTCTGCCTCTATGTCTCTGATCATGCCTCTTGTTCAACTTTTCTTCAACTTTTAGGGCAAACTGATATGCTTCTTCCAAAGATGTCATTCTTACCAAAATTAGTTCTTCTTGAATGTTCAATCTTAGTCCATTGATGTATCTAACCACTTTCTCCTTTCTTGCTTCACTATGTCATATCCTTATGATCATCTTATGAAATTCTTCTGTATACTCCTTCACAAATTTCTCCCTTTGTCTCAAGTTCTGCAATCTCTTGAACAATTCCAACTCATGGTCAGCAGGTATAAACTGATTCTTCAATTTTGTCACCATTCTGTCTCACATTGTAATTTTCTCTTTTCCTCTTCTATTTCTATCCAACTGAACTTCTTTCCACCATATAGCAGCATGTTCTTTCATCTTTGTCTTTGCAAATTTCACCTTCTTCAGATCTTCAAATTCTTTATATTCAAAGTATTCTTTCGTGTCATTTATCCAGTCAATCAACTCTTCAGGGTTCATATTGCCAGTGTAATTAGGTACATCAACTCTAGGTCTTTTCCTAATCTTTGAAATAGCTCACAACATCTTGACTTGATTTGATTCTTCTTCTTCATCATGTCCTAGAATTTTTCTATTTTGATCGGTGGATTGAAATTCTTCATCATCACTCTCAATATCAATTCTAGGGCTCAATCCTTTTCTTCTATCTTCTTCAATAGCATCTAGTCTAATTTACATTTTTTTCATCATTTCCATCATCTCATCCATTCTTCTATCCATTGTTCTAACAGCAAGGATTCTCCTCAGTGGCATTCTTCCTCAGATCAAGTGTAACTACCTCAAATTCAGTGATCAAGCTACACGGTGACAACTGCCTCACAATTCGCGATCGGTTAACAACACCAGTAACCTGCCTCAACTTCAACAATCTGTTCACAACAAGATCTTATAGAATTCCTTTGCCAACTTCACTCAATTCACTCCCAAAGATTCAAAATTTTTCTCTGATACCACTTGGTGCAGTCACAGTTAGGAGGGTCCTCAAAGAGAACAATCCAGATCATGTAGCTAGAGTAAACACAACATAAACAACTCAAGGATATAAAGCAAATGCAACTGTAGAACTTCTTAGAAATATGGCAGGCAGCCCTCGGCTATAATAGAATTCGTGGACCTTCAAATTCTTGTGCTACTGTAGTGGTTGGAGCTGATACTGTGGCAGGATAGGATCTTGAGTCATCTTCTCGACTGAAGGATCGTCATCTGTATTATGTTTCTTTGGAGGAGGGGGCTGCCATCAATCTTCCTTGTCTTCTTCTTCTTATCTCTGTCATCACCGTCACCATCTGCTTGGCCACCAGTGGTTGTGGATACCTGAATGAGTCTGTGTGGCTTGCAGATTCAGTCATTTAGTATATCATTGAACTCAAATACAACTTGGTTGGCATCATTTGGGCTTACAATTAGGGCTCATAGGCCTGATTATAGAATTGTAGTATAGGCACAAGATATGGCTTTGAAGTTCCTTCGCAGAGAATTCAAACTATCAATTATGAACTAATGATCAACTACTTGCCTAGGCATCTATTAGATCAATATATATCATCTCTAGTTCTTAAGATTCCTCCACATTAGCCAAGGAAGACCACAATCTCCAATGAAGAGTTATAACATGTGTACATAGATAGGTTGGACCTATTTGAATAGAAGACCTCCACAAATGAATGGAATGATGTGAAGAACTCAGGAAAGGTCGGGCACAACCCAAACAACATTGAATGATGTGTCATTTATCTCTACAAGACAAGAAAATCTCTACAAGTCTTCTCCTTTAGCTGATTGTCTAAGACTGTCAGGATGCTCTGCTCTGAGGAAATAGTTGATCTTATGATAGTGATAACTTTCTAATACTTGATCCAAATGCTCTAAAGATTAGCTATGATGTAGATGAATGTGTCTAGATGCTAAGTCTAGCTCTATAAGGTCTAAAATGAAACTACGGTAGAATGTGAACTAAAATACAAAAACTTCTACTAACTGAGCTAACTGGAAAATGAAAGAAACAAACTGTAATGCAAACAAACTGAAATACAAATGTTTTTGGTTGATTCAAGATATCTCTTGAATTGGGGATGCTCCTACATCATAATTAATTAATATTTTAAAATACCCTAGAACATCATATAGCTAGATAATATTGTGTTATTTTTAATTCCTTATTTAATCTTTATCCCTTCATATATATCTTCCACTTGATTATATAAATTACATTATAGAACATAGAGACCCCATTGAGATGTACATTCATACACAAAAATTTGAACTACATTCATAAACAAATATTAAATGGCAAAGTTAATTCAAATACACACACACAAGAATTCTAAACTTCACTCAATCACACACACACACATGCACGTGCATGCGAATGCTCACATGCACACACACACACACACACACACACACACACACAAAATAAAAATAAAAATAAAAAATTCATATGCAAAGTACTTTTAGACATACATAAATGATCTTCACACAAAGAGAATGTTAATACCCCATAGACATACTTCTAGAACATAAAGACCCCATTGACATGTACATGTATTATAGTGGGACAATGAAATCATGAATAGTAAGGAGCCCATTTTGCTTCAAGTCAAATTCATTCCACTTGGAAATATTAGCATTTTTTTATTGTTTTTTAGCTTCTTCCTATGAGTGCTAGTGAGTAATCTCCTTGTTCTCTATTTTATAGTTCATTGAATATGTTCCTTTTAGCCCTCTTATTTTTAATATTACACACATGTAAGCATGCATGCACACACATAAAAGAGTGTCAAAGTTCAATCAATCCAACATAAATACATGACACAAAGTGAATGTCAAAGATTATTTTACATAGACACACTCCACAAACACACACACACACACACACACGCGCGCGCGCACACACACACACACACACACACACACAAGAATTCCAAATTTCACTCAAACACACTGACACATGACAAAGTGAATATTAATGTTCATAAATTCCATAGAAATTGAATGTCATCATTTTTTCTAGATATACTCAACATGAAATGTAGTTGAAGTGTATTCATACACAAAAATTAGATGCCAAAGTTCTTTCAAACACTCACACAAGAATTCCAAACTTCACTAAAACATGAACATACACGTGCAAAATAAAAATAAAAATAAAAAATACATACACAAAGTACTTTTAGATATACATAAACACTCTTCACACAAAGAGAATGTTAAACTATTTTTATGCATACACAAATACTTTACACATAAAATGATAGTCAACTTGTACAGTCACACACACATAAAAATGTGACTGAAAAAATGAATGTCAAATTACTTTCAAATATACACACATGGTGCCTACCAAAGTTAGTTCAAACACACATACACACACACATGCAATTTAAACAAAGTGAATACCAAAGTTAAATTTTGATGTACACACACACACACACACACATACATTTCATACAAAATGAGTGGAAAAATTAAATTTATCACACACTCACACACACATGCATGTATTCACTTAGAGTGAATTCCAACATTCATTCACAAAAACAATGAATACCAAAGTTAACTTTGAAACCCCATATACACACATTGAAACCTAAAGTTCACTCATACACACAAATTGAACATCATAAAGTTTGAAAATATTTTAATACATACACTTCACCCAAAGTGAATATCAAAGCGCTTTTGTACACACAATAAATTCCAAAGTTCTATCTGTCTCTCACACACACAAGCACACACATGTACATGCAGACAAGGGGAATGCCAAAGTTCATTCACATACATAGTGAATGCAAAATTTAACTTTCAAGTCCCACAAACACAATGCAAGCCAAATTTAAATCAAACACACATACATATACACAAAAAGTGAATATTATTGATTCTCAAAAGCATTTTTGTACATACAATTAAAATAAATTGTGTTAGAGTCAGGATCTGCTGCAAGAATTCATCTTCGAGAGAGCCATGACAAAGCCAAGAGAGAATATTGATGCAAAGATAGGAAAATCCATTAATTAACATCTATAAAAATACATGCAAAGGAGTGAGTATAAAGGCAAAGTGAGTGGGGTGAGGTGGCAATATTGACCCAATGAGAAATGTAACTCCAGCATCTCCCAAAATAGGGGGGAGGTGGAGTAACTTCCCATGTAGTGGATTGACACTTCACACACATGCACCCACTAACATGAATATGACCTATTAAATAACTCACAATTAGTTAACTACCTAATCAGGCTTTAAAATAAAATAAAGGAAAATAAAATCCTACACTAACACCCCCCCTTAAGCATAGCATAGGTGGATGTAAAGATGGGTCCCAGAAAATAAGCCATGTTAGGTACCCAAGTAAAATGATGTTGGAGAATGTCATAAGACTCTCCAAAGATATAACCATCATACAAACATGATTCCTCAAGAAGAGGATGGAGAGGATCAAGTGTTCATCATAGGTAGAAGTAACTTCAAAGCCACTGAAAGATGCAAGACAGAGGAAGATAGTGCATTGTTTGCATACAACATGTCTTCCCTTGGAAAGAAACAAGACCAATGGAGGATGAAGAAGCCACTCCCACAAATTTGATGAAGAGGGAAACCAAATCCAAGTGTATGCCTCTGAATGCAACTTAGATGACCTCAAGTTGGAAGATGATGTTGATGAAGGGGGTAAATCAGAAAACACACAATAACATAAATTGCGCACAGAAAATAAAATGATATTTTATTAATATGGGCAAAACATTACATTACAGAAGCTCAAATACAATCAAAAGATGAATCCCCTACAGGCTGCAACACATTACAGCTCCCTCTCTCAAGACTCTGGAATCATCTACCTTCTATAACCCCAAATTAGCTAGGGTTCATGTTTTCTCACCTATTCTTACTCTAAACTTTCCCCCTTAACTCCACTACCCCAAGGGTTCCCAAAAATAGTCATATATAGCCCTTTTTGGTGGCCACCAACTTAATTTTGAAATTTGCATCTCCCTCCAAACATAGGTCAACTTCGCAGGGCCATAACTTTCGATCCGACTGTTGGATTTTCAATTATAATACCTTTTTGGAAAGCTCTTGAAAAGACAATGGTACACAAGTAGTAACAAAAGGTAGACTGCTTGGGTTTCCCACCAAATTTTGGGCCCATCCGGAGCCTCTAAGTGCCTCAAATTTGACTTTGAATATTTCAATAGGATTTTTGGAATTTGAAATTTTAATATCTCACAAATGAAAAATGATATTGAAGTGATTTCTTCACCATTCTAGAGGTCTGTGTAAGATTTTGTATCCAACCATGCACAAATGCAAACTTACTAAAAATAGTAACCCTGCCAAATTTAGCCCTTATTGAAAAGAAACAATTTTTTTTTGTTGATGCAAGATTGCTCTTACACCCTGGATGCTCCTGCATCAGACACCTGAGGTAATTTGAAAAGTGACCCTATCACTTCTCATGAGTTAGAGAGAAACCAAAATGGTTAACCTTAGGCTCAAATAACCATGACGAATCTTCAACAGGAATTCCTTTACATTTCACCAAGTATTCTGTATACTGCCTGTTTCTTGTACTCTTACCCACATAGCTATCCAGAATGGCCTTTATCTCCTCCTTCTCTAAAGTAGATGCTAGAATGTCCCACTGTGTTCCTTTATCAAGTCCATCGTCATGATACTCTGTCAAATCTGAAATGTTGAACACTGGTGAAATATTGATGTCATCAAGCAACTCTACCTCAAATGCATTTCCTAAATCATGCTTCTTTAGGATTCTACACGGTCCAAATTTCTTCATTTTCAACTTATTGTATGTTCAATTTGGGAACCTTTCTTTTCTCAAATGAACCATGACTTCATCTCCTACCTGGAACTCCTTATATCTCCTCTTCTGATCTCCTTAGCCTTGTACTGAATATTCATCTTATTAATGTGCTTTCACACTTCTTCATGCAAATTCTTCAGGTGTTCTGCAAAGTCTTCGTCCTCGGTACTTGTCTTTTCTCCTTTGTCTAGCTTCCTTAACTCTAAAGCATTTCTTGGACTATTGCCATATATAATCTGGAATGGTGATTTACCAATACTCCTATTGATAGAATTGTTGGAAGCAAATTCTGCCTATGGCAAAATCAAATCCCATCCCTTGGTCTTATCTCCTACTAAGCATCGTAGCAGGTTACCCAAACTCCTATTCACCACTTCTATCTGTCCATCAGTCTGTGGATGGTGTGTAGAACTGAACTTCAAATATGTCTTCAACTTCTTCCACAATGTCCTCCAGAAATAACCAACAAACTTGGTATCTCAATCTGAAACTATCCTCTTAGGTAGACCATGTAGTCTCACCATTTCCCTGAAAAATAACTCTACAATATGAACAACATCATTAGTCTTCTTACAAGGAATAAAATGTGCCATCTTCGAGAATCTGTCCACCACCACAAAATTGGAATCATGCCCTCTCTGTATCCTTGGTAAACCAAGAACAAAATCCATACTAATATCATCCCATGGCTTCTTCGGTATAGGTAATGGCTGATATAGACCTGTATTCTGAATTGCTCCTTTCACCATTTGACATACTCTACAACTCTGCACAAATTTCCTCACATCCTGCTACAACTGTGGCCAATAATAATTTTCACCAACAATAGCAATCGTCTTATCTCAACCAAAGTGTCCAGCCAATCCTCCACTATGCTTCTCCTTAATCATGTTCTCTCTCATGGAACTCCTTGGAATGCACAACTGGCTTCCTCTAAACAACATGTCATCTTGGATTATGAAATCCAACCATTTTATCCTGTGCAAAGTAACAGGTTCCAAACAAGATTTCCAAGCTTCTGCAAAATCTAGATCTTCATGATACAAACTTTTGAGCTCATCGAACCCAACAACCTCTATCTTCATTTCTATCAACAAATTGTGCCTTCTGCTCAAGGCATCTGCAACTCTGTTGGACTTCCCACTCTTGTGCTTCAAAACAAAAGTATAACTCTGCAAAACCTCAACCCATTTTAAGTGCCTTTTCTTTAACTTTCCTTGACTATTAAGATACTACAAAGCCTAATGATCAGTATATAAAACAAACTCTTTTGGCAATAAATAATGTCTCCATTTCTTCAAATCTTAAACTATTGCATAAAACTCTTGATCATAAACAAAATACTTTTTCTTGGCATCATTAAGCTTCTCACTAAAATAGGCAATGGGCTTACCTTCTTGGCTCAAAACAACTCCTATACCACTACCACTAGCATCACAATCTACCTGAAATACCTTATTGAAATCTGAAAGTGCCAAAACAGGTTGTTCTACGACTTTCTACTTCAATGTATCAAAGCTCTTGTCTGCTCCTTTAGTCCATCTAAACTCTTTTCTATCCCCTCTCATTGTCTCAGTTACGGATGCACAAATGCTATTGAAATTCTTGATAAACTTTCTATAAAAACTTGCCAATCCATGAAAATATCTTACCTCAAAAGCACTCCTTGGCATAGGCCATTCAATGATAGCCCTCATCTTCTCTAGGTCCATCTTAAGACCTTCCTCTGAGACAACAAATCCCAGGTATACCAACTCCTTCTTTGCAAAACTACATTTCTTGAGATTAATTGACAACTTCTCCTCCCTCAGCTTCTCTAAAACTCTTCTCATATGCATCAAATGTTCATCCCAAGTCTTATTAAAAATCAAAATTTCATCTAAATAAACAATAAAAAAAACTTCCCAAAAATTCTTTCAGTACCTCATTCATGAGCTGCTGAATGTGCTCAGTGCATTGGTTAGCCCAAATGGCATGACTAAGCACTCATACAAACCTTCCTTTGTTTTGAAGGCTGTCTTCCACTCGTCTCCTTCTCTGATTCAAATCTGGTGATACTCACTCTTCAGATCAATCTTCATGAAGTACTTGGCTCCACTCAAACAATCCATTATGTCATCCATTCTGGGTAATCGAAATCTGTACTTGATTGTGATCTTGTTGATGGCTTAGGAATCTATACGTATCCTCCACTCTCCATCTTTCTTTGGTGCTAGTACTGTAGGTACCACACATGGACTTAGGCTCTCTCTTATCAATCCCTTCCTCAAAAAATCCTAAACTTGTCTGTTCAACTCTTCACTCTCTGCTAGAGTCATTCTATGGGCTACCTTGTTTGGCAAACTAGCTCCTGGTATCAAATCCATTTGATGACTTATCTTCCTTACTGGTGGTAAACCTTCTGGTCATTATCAGAGATAATGTCCTAAAATTCTTCCAACATATCTGAGACTTCTGCTGGTACATCTTCACATTTCTCTTGACTAATCTTAGGAATCAATGCAAAGCAATGACGCTCATGCTTCATACCCTTCAAAAAATTTCTACCATCTACCAAGCAAATTCTAGTAGTACTACATACCTTTTCTTCCATCTCCTTCAAGGGCTTCAACTTATGATGAACTCCATCCTTTGTTAGGGAGTATGTGTTCGCATGGCCATCATAGACAGTAGTCCTATCATACTGCCACGACCTCCACAATAACATATGACATGCATCCATCGGTATGATGTCACACATCACCTCATCATGGTAGTCACCAATCTTGAACTTCACTAAACACTTCTCATTGACCAAAGCTCTATGGTCCTTCTGTAACCATGCAATCTGATATAGATGCAGATGCTTTCTTCTTGTCAACTTCAACTTGTCAACCATCTCCTCTGAAACAAGATTATCAGTGCTTCCACTTTCAATAATAATATCACAACACTTACCTTCACATTTGTACCTTGAGTAGAATAAAATCTTCCTCTAATTGGGTTATTTCTCCTCATTCAACAAATTTCTTCTAACGACTAGGGTTTCTCCCCTTTTAGCATCTTCAAAGTGCTCAGATTGTGCATCTTCAGAGACATGTGCAACTCGTGCATTACCTTTAGGTCTTCTATTTATCCTTCCTTGATGTTGTGGACACTCGTATGCTCGATGTCCTTCTTCTTCACATTGGAAACAGGTTCCTCTGAAACCTCCTCTTCCAGGTCCTTTCCCAGGTCTGCCTCTTCCTCTTCCTCTTCCTCTTTGCTCACCATTGTTCTGGTCACGAGGGCGGTAGATATTAACTCCTCTCTAATTTTGACTGGTGTCAGCTTCTTCACTTTTCTTTGAATCTTCATTTCGGCCCTCATAGAGTCTTCCACTAGTCCTTCTGCCTTGACCTCTTCTCCTTTGCTTGCTGTCAAATATTTTATTCAGCTTCTCTTCCACCTTCAGGGAAAATTGGTATGTATCTTCTATGGTGGTCATTCTGACCAGCCTCAACTCCTCTTGAATACTTGGCCTCATCCCATTAATGTAATGGGCTACCTTCTCCTTGTTGGCCTTTGCATGACTAGTTCGAATAGTAATCTTATAAAACTCTTCTATATACTCCTTAACAGACTTGTTGCCTTGCTTCAATCCTTGTAGCTCCTTCAACAACTCCATCTCATAATCCACAGGAATGAACTGCTTCTTCAGTTTCTCCACCATTCGATCCCATCTGGTGATCTTTCCTTTTCCTCTTCTATTCATCTCTAACTGGACCTCCTTCCACCAAATACTAGCATGGCCCTTCAATTTTGTTTTTGCAAACTTGACCCGATCTGGGTCTTCCACATCTTCATACTCAAAATATTCCTCCATGTCATTGATCCATTCAATAAGCTATTCTAGATTCAAATCTCCAGAATATGTAGAAACTTCGATCCTAGGCCTCTTTCCAATCTTAGAAATGGCCCTCAACAACCTAACTTCTGTAGGATCTCCTGTAGCTTCTTGTTCTTCCTTAGATAGCTCCTCTTTTGCTTCATCCTTGCTTTCTTCTCTTGTTCTTGGCTCAAACCCTCTTCGCAGCTCCTCTTGCAATGCATCAATTTGTCTTCGTAGGGCTCTAAAACCCTCTTCCATCAAAGTGTTCCTCCCAATACAATTTCTTCATGGAGGCATCTTGATCTCCGCAACAAACCCATAACTTCAGGTCCTGGTGCAAACTGCCTCACAGTCGGTGATCTGTCTACACACTCAAGAAACCTTGCTCTAATACCACCTGATGAAGGGGGTAAATCATAAAACACACAATAACATATATTGCACATAGAAAATAGAATGATATTTTATTAATATGGGCAAAACATTACATTACAGAAGCTCAAATACAATCAGAGGATGAATCCCCTACAGGCTGCAACACATTACAGCTGCCTCTCTCAAGACTCTAGAATCATCTGCCTTCTGTAACCCCAAATTAGCTAGGGTTTATGTTTTCCCACCTATTCTTACTCTACACTTTCCCCCTTAACTCCATTACCCCAAGGGTTCCAAAAAATGGTCATATATAGCTCGTTTTGGAGGCCACCAGCTTAATTTCAAAATTTGCATCTCCCTCAAAAAACAAGTCAACTTCGCGGGGCCATAACTTTCAATCTGACCATTAGATTTTCAATTATAATACCTTTTCGGAAAGCTCTTGAAAAGATGATGGTGCACAAGCAATACCAAAAGGTAGACTGCTTGGGTTTCCCACCAAATTTTGGGCCCATCCGGAGCCTCTAAGTGCCTCAAATTTGACTTTGAATATTTCAATAGGATTTTTGGAATTTGAAATTTTAATATCTCACAAATGACGAATGATATTGAAGTGATTTCTTCACCATTAGCTTCAATTCATCATTCTAGAGGTCTGTGTAAGATTTTGTTTCCAACCGTGCACAAATGCAAACTTACTCAAAATAGTAACCCTGCCAAATTTAGCCCTTATTGAAAAGGAACAACATTTTTTTAATTTTTGGTTGATGCAAGATTGCTCTTACACCTTGGCTGCTCGTGCATCAGATGTCTTCTCCAAAACAAAAGGTGTCTGCATAGTCAAAGAAGAAGAACTAGGAGAGGAAATGATGTGAACTGCATCTGGAAACATAGAAGATTAAGAGATGATAGTTGTGTTGTGACTATCATTAAATGTGTCCTCAAGATCTACAATGTGAGACTATGAATAAAACAACTCAAAAATACCTATTAAATAATCATCCCACACAACAAAATCAAAAGAACAACCATTATCCTGCTTAACCATAGAAATAGGAATATCTGAAGAAGCGAAGGATGAGAAGAAATGTCAACACAAGTATCAAGAATTGGATTAGATATGAGAATAGCAAGGTTCAAGTGACCACACTTCTCCTTAGAAATATGGTTCACACAAGGAGTGTGAATATCAACCAGAGTATCTGAACCATCATCAGGAGCAAAACCAGAAAAGGTATATAACAAAGTTTCATGATCAACAACCCTTGTACTAATAATCTTTATACTCTCCAAGTCTTTGATGATAACTAAATCAGGTGTGAATTCAACAGTCTTCCCTGCACCACTTTGAGTAATCTAATATATGGAAAGTGTATTGTTTGTCAAATAAGGTACAGAAAGTACATCATTAAAAGTACCATCAACAACCTCAATTGATCCCTTCCCAATTGCATTTACATATGTATTGTTACCCATTAAAATTGGTGGCATAATGCAAGGCTCAAAAGTCAAAAACATGGACTGAGATGAAGCCATATGATGAGAGGCTTCATAATAAATAATCCATTTACATGAGTTGGAACTTGTAGATCCATAAAGTGCTTTACCTTTCTATTTGTTAGAATAACCTACATGGTCTTTTTTAGAAGATTCTGACTATTTTGATGAAGGAGTAGGAGTAGATGAACTAGGAGATGAGGCTGAAGGAGTACTTGCATTCATTTTTTGAATAAGATTCTTCAACTCATCCACTTCCTTTTTGTAACAAACTTGTTCATTGTGTCCATGCTTCTTGTAGTATGCACAAGTGGGTCTCTCCTTTTTCTTCTTTTTGCTGGATGAAGATGACTCAATGGTAGCTTGAGGTGTTGATTTTTTTGTCTTTCTCACTATCCTTGTTTTTGGGTCATCCCACAATAATAGGTTACACTTTTTGGCCAAACTTGACAATTCAATCAACATTTTGAACTAAATCTTCACTTTCTGACACCTATAGCTGCTAAATCATTAGGAATTTGAAGATGATGTGAACTAGTGATTTGTGAGATTTTGTTTGTAGATTCTAAATATATTTTTTAAAAAAAAAATTGGACTTAAATTGTAAAATTATTTATGTCTCCTTTGGTAACTAGTTTTTAATAGTAAACAACATTTTTTTTAAGTGATGTGTATTTCGTAGCACATAACTTTTCTCTATAAAAGATAAAATTCTGATTCTTTTTAATTTAAATTGCTAACACCAATATATTGGGAATGCATTTGGTTTCTTAATGTTTTGTTGAATATTTTTTTTAAATTAATTTTTGAGGTCAAACCAATTATAATTTAGACATAGGTGTATTCCGTAAGACAACTTTTTTTGTACGTATCAAAATTCAATTTTGTTATTTTTGTTGAAACAAGGACATCAATACCTAGGGCATAGATTTTTTTAGAATTTTTTTCACTAACTTACTAATTTTCCATATATGTAGAACACAGTACTTGATGTTTGGTGAAAAACATACATTCACACGAAATAAAAAATAAATATAATAATCAAATTAAATATATTTAAAATTATACTTTTTGGGAAGCTTATAATAAGGACTACATACTTACAAAACATAAATTTTAAATGAATCCATTTGATCCCCCAAAAGGTAGATCAAAAGTGTTGTTTTATCAGCATTTTCATAGGTGTACAAGAGACTCCATTATAGGTATGGTTTAAAACTAGTGTGGTTCTATCCAAGGGGGTTTGAATATAAGGGGGTTTGATCAAATCCTCTTCAATTAAAATCCTTTAAATGGAACCTTTCAAGGTTTAAATCATTATATTTTCTAAAAATATGTGATTTCAGCAAAAATCATAATGTCCTAGAAAGTGTAACCCATTATTGTGGTAGCACCCTTTTTTATTTTTGTTCTTTGCCACTTGAAGCCTTTTGCTCTTTTGTAACAAGAGCATGAGATTTTGAAGACTTCAAAGTACCCATCTGCACCAATTTTATTTGTTCTCTTATGAGGGATGAAGCAAAGTCATTAAGAGAAGGAATTTTATATCTGACATTAAAAGCATCTTTAGTAGCATAAAAGGTGGATACAAAAATAGAATAATTAGGACCAAGTTTAGCAAGAAAGGACAAAATCAATTGTGTATCCTCTTTTTCAATACCACATAGTTTTAACTGCAATCTCAGAGACTTAATTTTGATGAATAAGTCTTGATTACTATCAAAGTCTATAGGTTTCAAACTAATAAGTTCATTCTCCAATTCATATCCTTTCATTATATCTTGTGTTCCAAATAAACCCCCTAATGTTGTCTAAATTTCATTTGGAGATTGACAAGATTAAATATGAAAGGGAAGATCATGATAAATTGATAGAGCAAGAGTACCAAAGGCTTCATCTTTCCTATCATTTCGTTTCCTCTTTTCTTTTGCACTATTGTGTTCTACATTTGTACCCATAACTGTTCTATGCAAGTGCAATTTATGCAAAATATACTCCATTTCTTCTTACCTTTTATGTTAGTTATGAAGAGTAAGAAGTTCAATTTTAGGAATGTTCATGATGATTACAGAAAAAACTGGGAGAACAACAATAAAATACCCTCACAAGGAAGAAATTATCCCCCTTGTTCAAGTAAAAACCACTAAAATGTCCTTTTTCCAACAAACAGGACAAACAGTAGAGATAAAAAAACATAGATACCTAGTTAGATTTTCTAGAAAAATAAAACTTAAGGGATGTGTGGAGGACTGAATCACTTTTTTAATGATATTTTGATTTCCCTATTTTGACACCATATGCAAAAGATATGCCCAAAATACTGAGGACAATACTGAAAAAGAAGACCTAAATTATAGTGAGAAAAATAGGCTACTAAAAAAAATCATGAATAGTTACCTACACCACTAGAAAGTGCTTTGAGTCCTCTTTCCATTGATATCTTGTTTTCACAAAATAGAGTCTGGATGCCCATGTTATGACAGTTTTCTTGAAACTTCTCCTTTAGGTCAGTGAGAGACAAAATAGCCCCCCTGGGCTAAGAGCCTGGTTGTTGAAAGTAAGGAATACTGAGAGGGTAGAAGGAATCAATGTTCCACAAAACCACTTGTTAACTTTATTAATCCAATTTCCAAAATTAATAACATAAAAGCAGAACAAGTATAAGAGTAACAACCATAAAGACATAACACATTGACACTAGGATTTTTACATGGAAAACCCAAAGAGGGAAAAACCACAGTGAGTGTTAGCTCACAATATATTATGATAGGTCAATATTAGATTACAAGAAGGGTCACTACCTTAGGGCTCATTGCCCAGGGCTCACTGCCCTATGAAGAAGTGCTCACTGTACAAAGGCTAATTGCCTAGAGAAAAGAAGAAAGAAGAAGGATTGGCTCACTGCCAGAAGATGAACTATTGTTGATGCATCTATCACATGCTAGATCACAGTTCCATTGAAGGATCAATATACAAATTCAAAGGTCTTCATTTATTCTTCCCTGCTTCTCAACTTAACTACATATACTCTATTTTCTATCCTTGTTCAACTTTTCTTCTCTGTACTCTCCTCATATTCCTTCACACATGAATTCGCACACCACAATACTACTCCATCACACCAACATCAAATTCCATTGAGTATATATAATAGCTACAAGGTTTATCTCATAATCAGGTCTGCAAGCAAAACATAAACCATGTACACAAATACTACATCTTGTCGGCTTAAACTTGTGTATAATCTGCAATGCGGACTTGAACAAACATACAAAAGTCTTCACATAGGCCAGCTTCAATCATACTATGGACACCTGAAAATGGTCACAACCAACTTCATTCACTCATGCATTCAACCCTAATCCACTCACATCGCTTCGTCCAATTCAATTATTAATTAAATAATTTTTAATTATTTAATTAATTTATTTTTCACCTTTATCATGTCATAAAAAATCAAATTCCTCTACTATAGTTTGAAAATTAAATTTTTTTGACTATAGTATATTCCAAAAATTAAATAAATTATCATATTTATTTAATTCCCTATTTTGTGCACTTTTGATTACTTTTTGTAATCATGATTATTTTCTTCCAATCCATGTGCACATGAATTAATTTTAATTAATTCATCATTACAAACCCCCATGTTTCTAGAAGTCCCCTTGTCATCCAATGTACACTCATGTACATGACAAGTGGTACTTTGGAAGCATGGGCAAATCTTCCAAATTGAATACATTTGTCCTCTTTCTTTCACCCCACTCCATGTGTCACTATTTATCTCAATTTAAAATTCCATGTGGCACTAGTTGAACACTATTCTTCTAATTTTAAATTCCACTTGTCATCTCCATGGAATTTAAAATTCATCACAAAATCCAAGCCTTACCTTTTCATAAATGAGTCCTTACATGTCATACACCTACTCAATCCTAGCCATCCATCTGTTCAAACTTGCATTCTCATCCATTAATCATCCCTTGAATCTTGGGGCAACCTTCTCACCTAATCTAATCATGCCATTTGTCCAATTCTTCTTGCGTGAGGATCCTCAAGCAATCTCAACCATTGATCCTTCAAATTGATCCTAGCCCTCCAATCCCATCTCCAAAAATCTATAAATTAAGGCCTCCACCTCCCATTTGGAACAAGTCATTTTGTGCAATGTTATGTTGTCAATTTGAGTGTTCACATCTATAGCTCTTAGTGCAATTCAACATAGGCTAGTTTAGTTTATCATCCATCTAGGACATATCATCAGTAGTTTTCTTAGATAGGGTGTATGTTTTAGTATAAAAGCATAATAGTGATTTAGTCCAATCTTGAGGTCCCTTGGACTTGCGATTGGATGCATTTTAGGTGTAATTTGCATCCATTTTAGGTCTCATCTTCATAGGTAGACACATACCATCACTTAGATTGACTATTAAGACAATATAACTTCTCTGCATAAGAATCTAACATGTCTATCATCTTGTTCCTTAAGAGTATATACTTGATCAACTCATTTGTCACATCATAATTCCCACTGTAGACCATATGAGACTCTGAGATGCATAACCAACAATCATTTTGGATCTCTTAGCATACCTTCAGAACTGCAGAACAAAATATACAATTGCGAAGGAATAAGGACCCTTTTCTCTAGCACTATGTATGGTTCTTGACTTAACTATGTTCACCCAAACTTAAGTATTTTACCATGTGACTTCGGAAGGAAGTCAAGACACGAGCACTAGAATAAATCATCACTAAATAGCTATGAACATACCTAATCCACATATACTGATCTTTTATTGCAGAGGCATACCATCTCAAACATTATTACTTACTCTGTATAATGTATACTATTCATACTTAGTCATTTCTGCTTCTGGAGTAAAGTCTCTTTGTCATACTGGTGGAGTTTCTTTCCTTTTTTCCCATCAATGACAACATTCAACCATCAAGACAATGTCTCTTATCAGCAATCTCCCCCTTTGGCATTGATGGCAACAGTTAGTGAAAAATGTGCATCTGCTCCCCCTTACTTTGAGTTTCTTCCCTCCCTAAGATGTTTACCCATTTTTCACTGATCTTCTTCTCCCCATTTGACATCAATAACAAAGTTGTATGTATAAGAGTCAAAAATTAGACCAAAATTGCAAAAGAAATCTTCATACTCTACCCCATATGTACACATACAATACTTCAACTCAATTAGTAGCTAGTGAAAGAATATCCTTATACACAATCTTTAATTGTGTAATCTCTTCATCCCATCAAATTTTAGCTCTTTCCAAAATTTGAATGTGACCATTTATTATAAAGACTAATTCTTCTAATTTTTGCACATCAGAGTTTGCGTCAATGTGTGAAGTTGCTTGTGCTTCTACTGCAATATTGACCATTGAATCTAGCTTAGGACTAATTAGTCCTCTTAACTGACACATTTTATTTTTCATCTGATCCTTCTTATTCATAAGATTACTCAACACTTCATGAATATTAATTACTTGTATTTCTTTGATGCATACCGATTCAGCTGTTGGATCAAATGTTTTGGAAATATTTATCAGCCATAGTTTCTGATCCTTTATCTTTTCTTCTAGCTCTTCTATGGCTACTAGCCAAGATAGGAAATTTTTTTTATAGGTCACTTGCTTCTTTGATGGCACTCTGTATGTATTTCATTTTATTATCTAGTAGAGCTTTGTCATTCACATCATAGTCTTTAGCTCATTTAACCTTTTTCCCATCAAACTCATGTCTCACTTTTGTCTTAGCGGATTTCTTAAAAGTTTCAAAATGCTCACTTATAGATTTTATGAGTCCTTTAAGTTGACTTATAGAAGACAAAGAGGTGGCTTTTTGATATGATGGCATTAGCTTATCCAAAATTCTAGATGCCTCACCAATCAGTTCACTGTCCTGTATGTGAGACTTTAAAATTTCTTCCAGTGCCTTTGCCTGCACAATTGTCACTAGTTTAAATTTATGTACTGGGGACATTGAGTCTAGGTTTATTGGTCCTTGCAAAAATTCTGGCTCATCCAAGACCTATTTATTTCTCTCCAAAAAGTCTTCAATCGATTATGTAGTGTCTCTTGCTATAACATAGACATCTTTTTCTTGGTTTAGTTCTAGAGGATTTAAGTCCATATCTTCATTTGCACTATCCTTTTGTTTCGTTGTAGGAATTTCCTTATCCTGCTTCTCTTCTTGATCATCAACCTTATCTGTCTTCTTAGTCTTCTCCAATCCTGTCTTGTCACCTGTTTGATGTTTCAGAGGGAGACTAGTCTCAATAATTGTAGTAGATGCTTCCTTCTTTTTAGCCACTTTTTCAGCTAACCCTTGTTCCAAATTTGCTTCCAGAAAAGATGTGTCATCTCCAAAATTTGTTTCATTATTGTCATAGATTGTTGGGAGATGAAATTGTCTTAGCACTCTCAAGATGATTTCTTTAGTCTCCTTTATTAATTTCTCTATTTTGCCTCCCATTAGAGTGTTCATTCTCCTTTTTGTCCTGAATTTGTTATTAAGAGCTTTGGAGATCATGGTATTTTCTTCTAGGGTAATCTCCAGACAAAACCTAACAAGTGTGTGCTCTCTGATTTTAGTATTATTAGCCATGGTAGTTTCTTTCCTTGCATACATAATGATTTTGAAGCTGTTAGGAAGATCGCCAATGATTTCAATAAGAGCCTTATTTTATATGTTCAGATACTCTAAAATGACATCTTCCAAAACCCTTTTATCTGCATCATTATAATCATCATAGAATTGGGCTATTGGTTTCAAATTTCCATCCACTGTAACAACCTTAAGAACATCCCCTAGATCTGGATGTGATACGTTTTCTCTTGCCCTTTTCTTTGTTGTGTCTTTTCCAGAGGTTGTCCCTTTACTACTTCTGGAAACCTTGGGAGCCTTAGTTTTCATTCTTTTTACTTATTCATCTGTTTCTGTCTCTTCCTCATCAACTATAATGCTTACATGCATTTTTTAGCCTTTGTTTTCTTCCTTTGGTAGTCTTGGTTGTAGGAATTTCCACACTTCTAGATGGTGTGGGATTAGAGGGAATAGATGCAGCTTCTACAGAGGTAGATCCTCTGGTTCTCCTTCTTGACACATTTGGTTTTTCTGGTTTTCTCTTGGGTTCTTCTAGAGCTTCAACTGGTTCACTTTCTCTCTTTTCTCTTTTCAACTTGTGCCTTTTCCCTTGCCTCTTTCACTTGTTCTTTTATGAATCCTTGTCTCAGGGTGAAATCCTCTACCACTCTCTATGTTTTTTGGATATTTTAGGTTTTCTTACTTTAACATGAATTTTAGCAGACAATTCTTCATATGTTCCAAATCTTTCCTCTTTGGGGTCTTAGGGCTTGCTTAGCATGTGTTGTGCATAGTTATCTAGAATAGCTCCATCTACTTCATAGCCCATTGGCATAACCCAAACAGTTCGAGGCTCAACAACCTCCATCTAGGATTGGTCTTTGGTTACAATAAAGCATATGTCATCCTTGTATTTTTCCATAATTACTTTTGGAATTCTTTGTCTTGATTGCAACATTTTCTAGAAGTTCTTGAAATAGCCCCATAGGGCTATATTTTTTTCATCATGGTTTCCAAGGCAATTTAAATGATCCCAAATTTCAAGGGGTATTTGCTTTGTTTTGTTTTCCTCAAGTTCTCCATCACTTCCTGTCGGAGCAATTCATAGATATCATAGTCTGCATTGTCCTTGATCATTTGATAGGCAGTGTATATTGCAGTACCAGAGACAGAGTTCTCTTAGTTGGTGAAATAAACTTTGTATCCCAACACCATGGATGCAAATCTTACCCCGTAATCTTTAATATTATTGATTGTTAAAGCCCTTTTATCAAATTTCACTCTGGTGGCCGCCATTATTGTATCATTTGTCATAGCTTTCAATAGGGGAACACTACTGGTAGATCCTAGTCTAGCGACAACCCTAATTGCATCCTTGGTAATTTGGAAGGGCTATTCCAACCACATGAATTCATCATGGATTCTTCTCAAGATGTACCAGACCCATTCATCTTCTGCAAATGTAGGAAAGTTTTGATATTGAATAAAGTTTTTCTCTTCTAGGGATTTGTATTCTTCATTTAACTCAAAATAATCACCACTTAGTTAATTTTGATACAGGTCTAAGAATTTTCTATCACCGTTCTCTTCTACCTGGCAACATGGATGTAAGCCCTAACATCTTTCACATACATTACACCATACAGAATTATAGAGAATGCACCATTTGGGTCAACCTCTATTGATTTGAATGGATGCTTTTTGAATTTTTGGCTGAGCTCTTTCGGTTATATCAATCACATGTGGTGTTGCCATTTTTGCAAAGATTCAAATGAATTCATGGTAGGGTTTTGATTCTAAAGAATACTTCTTTTCACCAAGTTAGGGTTTCCTTAGCTTGAGATCGATTTAGCTTGAATCACTTGGAAAATCTTAGTAGACCCTTGGAATTACACTTTAGTTTGCCTTAGACACTTTAAAGTTTGAGTGCAGAATGATTTTACCATTGAATGAAGCCCCTTTTAATTCATTATCTGTCTTGACCTAAACACCATAAATGTTCCTGTCTCTATTAAGCTCAACCAATCTAGATTGCTCTGCAATAATCGACATTTGATCCTTTTTCACTAGAATTTCTTTCAAAAGATCTATCATATGAATCCTTTCAACAACTCTTCATGCTGGATCTCAGCACTAACTTTTTGGCTGGGGGTTTTGGATTTTCAACACAGCTCCCCTTGAGCCAATGCTCCCAATTTACTTCCCAGAGGAAGTATCTACACAGGATGTTGGTGTGGATCCATCCTTGACTTTAATTACTTCTTTCTTTATCCAGATCTTGTTTATTTCTTTCTTATTTTCAACCGGATCAACTTTTTCTTTTCCCTTATCATTCCTCTGCTTTGTTTTCATTTCTTCAACATAGTAGTTTCTTTTCACATTCTTGCTTCTACAAAATATTGCAACATGTCCAAACTTATTGCAATTGTAGAACACAATGTTACCCTGTCCTTGATTCCTTCCTCTGAATGAATTCATCCTTGATCTGCATTGATTAGGCATGTGTCCAAATCTATTACAAGCAAAACATCTTCCATTGAATGATTGAGTATTCCTTGAATTGTGAAAGTGATGCAGGATCATCCCTAGTTCAAGAGAAATCCTACATCAACCAAAAACATTTGTATTTCAGTTTGTTTACAGTTTAGTTTGTTTCTTTGCATTTTCTGGTTCAGTTCGAGCAGTTTAGTCAGAAGTAGTTTCATCTTTTGGTCTAATATTTGGCTGCAATTACATTTCACACCTTACAGATTTGGACTTAGCATCTACATCATATCCAGAATTTAGAGCATTTGGATTAGTTATCAAAAAGTTATCGCTATCAAAAGATCAACTATTTTCTCATAGCAGAGCATCCTGATAGTCTTAGACAATCAGCTGAAGGAGAACGCTTGTAGATCATTCCTTGACTTGCAGATCTTAATGACACATATTTTAATGATCTTTGGTTCATGGCTGACCTTCCCTAAGGGTCTGCATGTTATTCTATTCATTTGAGGAAGTGTTCTATGCATTTAGGTTTGACCTATCTTTGTACACATTACAGCGCTTCATTGGAGTTTTTAACCTTCCTTGGCTGACGCGGAAGGATCCATTGGTTCAGAAAGGATATATAAAGATGTAATAGATCCCTAGGAAAGTAGTTCATAACATAGTGATAGATGATAGTTTAGATTTTGTGCGAAGGAACCTTAAGGCTTTATCTTGCGCATGCATGTAATCAGGCCTGTGAGCCCGAGTTGTAAGCCCGCATGTTGCCGACAAGATTTTATTTGAATTCTATGATATAATAAATGACTGAATCTGCATTTGTTCCATTTCTCTAATTTGTTTCCATTGTGTTTACTCTTGCTGCATGATCCAGATAGTTCATTCTGTGAACCCTCCTACTGTGACTGCACCGGAAAGCCATTTCCTACCAGACTTCTACATTCATTTGATCTATGACCAATTTCCTTGCAATTAAAACATTGACTAGAGAATGATGGAACATTTTGATTTATTCTACTCCTACACTGGGTAGCTTTATGACAGAACTTTTTGCAATTAAAATAATGGCCATTGAATGATGGGTACCATTGAGAATTTGGTTGATTGATTGGAGGTCTTTTAGGTCTTCTTCTTTGATTCCTAAACTAGTTGCATTTGTTTTTCTTCAACAAAAAGTTTCCTTTACCTAATTTTAAACTTTATCCTTTCTCAAATCCTAAGCCTTTCTTATCATCTAAACTCTTTTGACTAGTAATCATGTCATCACATTTTATAGAACTTATCTTGAACTTTTCTTCATAGCTCTTGGCTTTTTCCAAGTCTATTTTTAGGCTCACAACTTCTTCTTCCAATTTGACACATTCTTCTATTTTGTTGTTTACCACCAGATTTAGATCTTCTTCTGCTTTAGCTCTTTTAATAACTTCCACTTTCAAATCATCCAGGTTCTCATTTGCTGATATCAATTGTTCACTAACATCTCTATATTTTTCTTTGAATTTCTTGACTTATTCTTTCACCTTTAAAATGCACTCATCGGCTTCTTGAATGTTATCCTTCAGATCCCTAATTTTTACTTTAGATTTTTCAAGATCAGCAAGAGCTGCTTCCAATTCGACATTGTTTTCATATGAAAAGTTTCCATATCTCCTGGCTTCCATGAGTGAACTTTCCCAGATCTTCCTCAAACTGTTAGGCTTCTTCTAAGGAACCTTGATTTGATACCAATTGTTGAAAGTATGGAATACTAAGAGGGGGAATGAATCAGTATTCCACAAAACTACTTGTTAACTTTATAAATCCAATTTTTGAAATTAATAACATAAAAGAAAAACAACCATAAGAGAAACAACCATAAAGACATAACACATTGACACTAGAATTTTTACATGGAAAATCTAAAGAGGGAAAAACCATGGTGAGTGTTAGATCACAATATATTATGATAGCTCAATACCAGATTACAAGAAGGCTCACTACCTTAGAGCTCACTGCCCTATGAAGAAGTGCTCACTGCACAAAAGGCTCATTTCCTAGAGAAAAGAAGAAAGAAGGAGGATTGGCTCACTACTAGAAGATGGACTACTATTGATGCATCTACCACATGCTGGATCATAGTTCCATTGGAGGATCAATATACAAATTCAGAGGTCTTCATTTATTCTGCCCTGCTTCTCAACTTAACTACATATACTATGTTTTCTGTCCTTGTTCAACTTTTCTACTCTGCACTCTGCTTATATTCCTTCACACACGAACTCGTACACCACAACACTACTCCATCACACCAACATCAAATTCCATTGAGTATATATATTCACTACAAGATTTATCTCATAATCATCTTGGCAACCAAAACATAAACCATGTACACAAATACTACATCTTGTCGACTTGAAATTGTGTACAATCTGTAATACAGAATTGAACAAACATACAAAAGTCTTCACATAGGTTCGCTTCAATAATACCTATTGATTAGAGTTTTTACACACTCATAGCATAGTTAAAATTCACAGAAGAACCTTAGCTATCTTGAAAGATATCCAGAATTAACTAGTAATTCTCAATCTCAAGTTTCTGGATGGTCAGTTCTTGACCACTTGGGATAGACCAGCAGTTTGTTGTGAAGCTGTTATATTTAAGGGGCCTTACTAAATCTAAGGACATGTTACTGGCAATTATCACTCATTATATGAAATATCTCAAAATATCTCTCAAATCGATGATCCTTTGCAACTATTTATAACTTTCAAGTCAAACTTTATATGAATTTCACAGAAAACAGACTTGATATTTCAGACTTTATGAAAATCATTAATGATCATTAGCATTTCCATGTATTTAATAGGATCTTCCACAATTTACTTTAGATAACTCCATTCTGGTTAATTATTTAAAGATTTCTAGAGAAAAGTTAGAAAAGATAAAGTTTAGAAACTTTAATTCCACAGGACTTAATTTTCTGTTACGCATGCACATAAGTTCAGTCAATTTCAATGATTCAAAGAGTAAATTTCATGTATATTTATCCCGAGCAATATCATGAAATCATATACAGAAATGCAATCATCAAAGGAGATATACTAAAGAACACTTGAATCTAATGTACTCTTGAATAGATGTAACAAAAGATGTTTATATTCAGTAATATACCGAAAGCCTTTTGAATTTACAATGTATTTAGACCTTAAATTCTTTGAAATCATCAACAATCAACTAGAAGACTTATAGACATTTCATAGATAAAATGGAGAAACTGGATATTCCACATTATCCCTACTGTAGACACAGATGCCTTCTACCTCACCTAAGAATTTGCTCAAAGTCTAGTACTTCCTTTTGCCTAAAATTTAATATGTCTTTTGCTACAAAACTCTGTGTAATTCAAATAAATGTAGCAGAGCTTCTTATATAGATTTTGAAACTTCTCTCCTGCTGCGGTTACAAAATCCATCCAATGGTCTACATTCAAATCTTATAGATCAATGGTGGGAATCATTCCCAAAATATCTTTATGGTATCTTTTCCTCGACAAAAAGATGCCATTAGAATCTTTTCAAAATAGAATATACCCTCATTGACTCTCTTCCCTTTGTTGACTTCATGTTGGTGATAATAGCAAAAGAATCCCTGAGCACATGCATACATCATTGTTTAAAGTATCCCC
Source organism: Cunninghamia lanceolata (assembly GCA_027924645.1). NCBI lineage: Eukaryota > Viridiplantae > Streptophyta > Pinopsida > Cupressales > Cupressaceae > Cunninghamia > Cunninghamia lanceolata. The sequence goes on along the minus strand of BSBN01001164.1, from coordinate 4,644,139 downwards.
TTTTTGATACGCTCCTACTCCTTTAGGTATTTCGCAAAATTGCCTATCACACCCATAATAAAAGTGTGATCACCTTCTTGACTCTTTGTCCATGCATACTGCTACACTTTAACTCCTTCTTTCAACCTCCTCTCTTGCTTTGCTAAACCCTTCACCCTCTTCTGATATTGCCTAATCTTAGCATTTATCTCCATAATTGAATCAATCATTCCTATACTTAAATGTGTTGCAGGGTTCTCCAAACATGGTGAATAAATGGCTTTGAATTCTTTCATTGCCTTGTTAAGCCATATACCGGTACTTCTTGGCATTCATGCCCAATGAGTTTTTCTATTATCTTCATATGTACCCTTATTGTATTATCATCAAATTCTTCCAAATCTCTAGTAGTCATAATACAAACTTTGAGAATGTCCTCCCCAAACCTTAACTCTAACCTTTTCTATGGTAACTAGTTAGCCATTCGAGGAGTAATGATTCCTTCATTTATTGACTCCTCCACTCTTTCATCTATGTCTTCAAGCTATTTTGATTCCAATCTGCACTCTTCTAATCTAGACTGACATTGATATATGAGAACATTACATTTGTTTTTCCCTATAAGAGAAATATCCCAACCTGTCATTGCCTGTTTTGTTACATCCTCCCCCTTTTGCATGAACTTGAGCCAATTCTCAAAAATATCTGCTTCAACTCTCTTATTCTCCATCTCATTTATTTGATTTTTAGACAAAATTGCTAGTTCTGTAGGTAACTCTAGCATACTAGAACTAGGACCAAATATACCTGGATAAACTGTTATAGCTAGACAATGTGTCCTTTCGAATACTCATACTTATCTTTATCCTTCCTCATCATTTCAATGGTGACATATTCATATCCCACCATTCAGTGATGTGTTTCTCCCTTGTCACATATCCAAGATCCATGTTAATCAATTTATAGTCATCCATGTTCATTTCTCCTTTAACCTTCTCCTTTTGAGGTATAGCTAACTCTAAAGTTTTGGATCCAGAAGGATTTCTCTTTATTGCTTACATAATCCTTTCTTTCCTTTTCTCCTTTCTTGGATGACCTCCCAATAAACATTTCATATCAATAGGTACTAACTATATTTCTTCCTTTTCTCTTTGAACTTCTGTACCTATTCAAGCTGGTGCTCTCATACCTATCCCTGCTTTCTTTTCTATATTTATTACCTTTTCTTGAGGTTTCTCTATTTCCAATTGTTCTTGTTGTGATGATTTCTGCTGTGGAGGTTGTTGATCTAAGACTGGTGGTATATTGTCTTGTTGTTGTGCATTCTTTTCTTCATCTTCTTCTTTTTCTTCTTCTTCTCCTGAGTCTTCTTCATCATCCCGTTCCATATTTTCTCCTTCTATATTTTCTCTTGGTTCTCTATGCTCAGCATCATTTTTAGGAATATTTTCTATATTTTCCTCAGGACCACCTGATATATTTGATGCCTCCATCATTGTTTCAATTTGTCCTTGCACATTTTTAGGCATGCTTGCTTGATATGTCTGTGCGAGTTGATTTGTAAATTTGTCAAGCCCTTCTATAGCCTCTTCTCCCTCCCTTTTTCTTTCTCTGTTCTCTTCTTCCTCTACATTTTCCTCTTGTTCACTTTAATCATTATAAATATTAAGAACATCCAGAGCATCAATATTAGAAACATTTTCTAACATTGGTTCCTCTGTCATCTCCTTAGCTTGAATTGGTACCTCTTATGTCATGCTTATTCTCTCTAATTGTGATGATACCTCTGTTTCCTCTATAACCTTTTCCTTTTTATCTTCTTTTTTTGATTCCTCTATTTGTTGTACAACAACTTGCACTTCCTTTATTATCTCCAGTGTTACCAGTGTACTAAAAGGATTTATTACCTCTAGCTCTCCTTGTACCTTTTCTCCTTTTGATCCCAAGCTTGTGCCTTCCTCATATATACCTGGGTATTATGTTCCTCTATTACAATAGAACCTTTATCTACTTATTCCTTCTTTCTAGGTTCTACTTTGGTATTGGTGTCTACTTCCATAACTTCCTCATCACTGCTATCATCTTCCACATTCACCAGCTCACCTACTTCCTTGATTTCCCAGGCTTTTGACTCTTGCATTTTCTCCTCGATTAATTCTTTATTAACCTTTATATAGCTCTATTTTATTTCTCCTCTTGTGAATTCAGTAGGAATGTCCTTCTACTTAGTTTCTACCTGTGAAGCACTTATAACTTTAGCTTGTAATGGGGCATTTCCTATTGAAGATTCAATCACTATAGCCTTCATGATTTTTTGTCCTGCTAGCATCCCAACTATTTGGGTCTGTTCTGCACTGATGCCATGACTTGATGATCCTGCCTCTACAAATGTTACTGAGGCTATTTCTACTATGATACCAAAGTCATAGGGATCCATTAAAGTTGCATTTTTATCCTTTTCAATGACCTTGGCCTCCACAATCTTCCTCTTCTTTTCATAAAAACATTGTAGCTCATCCTGATTTTTTCTTCCTCTTTTATTGCCTTTTTTCTAGAATGTAGGTTCAACACCTTTTGCCTTGAGTTCCTCTATCTGATCTTTCAACCATGTTTTAGAGAATACAGTAACTGGTTTTGATAGAGCATCCAAAGATGTTTCCCAGGGCTGTGTCCAATCTGGTTCATTAATGGGAATCTGTCTTGTGTTCTCATAACTGTGGTGCAGTACCTTCTTATCTTCTTCAATTTCTAAGGGAACATTAATTTCTCCCATTGTCTTCATCTGTTCTACAGTCAACCTCTAATGAGCTCTCTTTCTTACTTCCCTCTCATTCTTGCAATCAAACCAATAATCCTCAATATGTATTTGATGTCTACATTTAGAGTCAATATACTTTTGAATCCTATGAAAAGGATCAAAGTATCTGACCAACTCAAATTCTTCAAAACCATAATACCTCAGCTCTTTTTCTGAATAACCAGCTACTTCCTCACTGCAACAGGAATACCTTCGAGTAGCCCAGGGGAGTTTAATATTTCCTCTACCCCACTTCTTTTTGTGCATTCTAAATGCATTTAGATTCTGCCTAGAGAACTCTAGTACAATTAGTTTATCTAAAGGATATTGAGGCAACATGAATGGTTTTCCTTCAAAACCTTCAATTCTGATATATGTGAAGTTAGGAAATTGTATGTACCTTGAGCTATGTGGACCTATAGTACTTGCTTCTTCTTTAGACAACCTCCTATCCTTGTCTCCAATCAAAATCCTCACCATATATGTGTAAAATACATCATTTACCAGAGAAAACTTCTTCAATACATTATCTTCTTGTAAGTATGGATAATGATCATAAACCAATTTCTAATCTAGACCATCTCCCAGGCTCCCAATTCTATTAATCTCAGCTATGTAGGTTGAATATTAGCTGCACATGAATATAAAACATAAGATGACAAATAAAAAGGCATGAGTTTCTGATTCCTTAACATGGCCTGCTTCCATATGATGGTGCTAATAGGTTTGGCCCAATGAATTTTCCCATCCCGCTCTTTTGCTTCTCTCATGAATTGAATAATAGTGAACATCCATGGTTCACACTTTGTTGCATCTCTCAATCCTACCAATCTACTCAGTAATGTAATCATCAAATGTATTTCTTCTCTAAAATCGATTATGTAGAGGTTCTTTGGTACCCTCACTACAACCTTAGGTTTGTTTTCTATAGTGTACCATTTGTAGAAGATTGTACCCTTGCATTCTCTCTGATTGTTATTAAAATCTTCTGTATATTAATCTATATCTATATCCATCATTTTATCCTAGATTTCTAGGCCAAATGTCCTTGCTATCCCCTCTATGGATAAATCAGCAATGACCTACTCTTCATGCATTACCCTTCTAGTTCTTGCGTCATATCTACTTATACATTCTAAACCCAGATCCTTATCTTCCATTGCTAACGGGAACCCCACAACTTTATATAACCCTTTTTCCCAGATGCACTTTATATCAGGACTAGCTTCTCATGATGTGATTTTCTTTAAGACATCCTCTGCATCATAATAGCCAACATTTCTATCTGTTGCAACTCCACATGTGCTGATTAGAGATGAATATCCCCATGCTCAAAATTCCACTTTGTTTGTTTCTTTTCTTGGCATTCTTTCCTTTTTTACCTTTACCTTTTCTTCATCCGTTGTATCGACCTTCTTTTGCTTCAGAGCCATCCTGTAAGGAAATTTGTATGTTTTAATCCCTTCACTTTATTCTTTCTCCTTAGGGTTTTACCATGCATTTTTACATTGTCACATTTACCCTAACCATTTTGTCTTTTCCCTATTTTGGATTTCATGCTATCTAACAATAGTCAATTTCTTTCCCTAATTAGCTACAACAATTTGCTATTCATCTGTTTCATTTTCAAATGAAATTACCTATAACTAATTTGTAGTTTTTGTTAATTGTATTGTAACGGGGTTTTAGGGTACATACCTATGTTTGTGACCAGCTTAACTTTATAAGTCTTGACTTGATTTACCATTTCAGCTGCACCGTTACCATTCTAAAATTTTGTTCAACTGTTGAATCTTCGCTCAATCTGTGTAATATTCCCTTTCCTCTGCAATTTTAGCTCTCAAATGAAACTATGAAAGTAAAACAAACTTTATTTAACCCTAACATGTTTAAAGTCCACATCTTTCATTTTTAGTTATGCATTAAATGCAGCATTTAATGCCTCTCTTAAGCTTGCCTCTTTATTTCCATTTTGTATTTGTTGTCAATTCAAGTATGCACCCTTGTTAAGTTTGCAAAAGCTTAACTACTTGTTGAAACATGGAATCATTCTCAGATGTGGGTCTTCTTTCATGAGAACGAATCTTCAGAGTGAGCTAGTTCTCTTATAATTTCTAAACTACTAACTTGAGGGGAAAAAAGATAGAAGGATGTAACTGAAATACAAACTAACTCTAGAATCTAAACTTGATGAAATTCTATCACTCACAAACAAATCCTCTAACCTGAATCCTCACAATTTCACTGATAGTTTATTCCTTAAGTAATTTACAACAAGGTTTGGATCAAACACAAACTCCAACCAAGAAAAAACTAAGTTTAACAGTATTGAGACATAATAAAGGACATAAAAAGTCACAATATAACATCAAATTAAGACTACAAAATATGTGAAACAGGATGATTTTCTATTAGAACTGGAAGGAGTACACTACATGAAAATAAAATATGAGCCAACTACCTGTATATAACTCTGCCTGTGAACAAGAGAGAAGAAACTGATGCTAACTGACTGAGAAAAAATAAGTTTTTCTCCTATAAATGTTTCCAAAAGATCTCCCTCAAAGAAAGCTGAAAAATCTCCTAAAAATAGACCCTAAGTCCATTTTCGAGCTACTCATGAAAGCCAAAAATAAAGCATTGGATCTGTCACCAATCTGAAAAATAAAGCTATAAACTTGCCATCTCATGTGGTCCCACCATAAAACTGCTTTCCTCTGCTCATGAAAGCTCCAAAATTTGTCCTATATTACTCTAAATAAAAAAAAATCAAAATGGAATATTTGATCTGTTTTATTAGCCTATAAATTGCCTAAAAATAGTTAAACTTTAAAAGCAATTTATAATTTCATTGCTTTAAGTTAACTTTACAATGTTGTGGCAATTTTAATCAATATCCTATCCGATATGATTTTTTGCAAAAATAAAATGCTAACTGGCTTATAATTTCTCCAAGATATTTTACAAGATATCACTATTGATTTTTTATAAAAATCATAAAAAGATGAAATATTACACATATTTGCAAAAAATAAATGAAAGCCTTAAAGGCTTGACACCATGGCTTCCACGTGTCAATATTCTTCCACGTCATCTCTATCCATATGCCTTGGACAACGCCAACATACTGCCCATATAGTGGCACCATGTCGCATTTGACCCTTTGACCATGTCATCACCTTGCATACTCTTCACATCTCCAAAGGTTATTGTTTTGATCTTGTGCATACATTTGAAATATGTGAAGGAATAGAATAATGTATAAGTGGGAGGTCAAAGACTCTCAACCAAAAGAATGATACATTGACTACACTTAGGTGTCGGCCATACTAAAGGTTTGAAAGTTAATCAAAAGAATAAATTTTATCCACTAATGATATACACCTTTGACTTGCAACGATCAAACAAAGGAAGGACTGTTGGCCACTTAAAAACATGATGGCTAGGCACCATCAATTACAAGGTTTTGACCACGATGTTGTTTGGATAAAATACTTATGTTTGTTGCAAAGTCAAAATATGAAAAGAACATCGAACAAAAGCAGAGATTAAACCCTAAAAGTTAAGCATTTTCATTTTGTTGTCAGTTGTCGAACTTGCTCTACAATTGTGGTATGCTGCCCACTTGGGGTTTCATGCTCTGCATTCTCTTCTCCATATCTGATCTTCTATGGTTACAAACATTGCACTTCTTGAGCCAAAATGACAGGCCGCTCTTAGTGAGTTTAAATCTGAAGCTTAAAATGGTGTTTGACTGTATTTTAATGGCATCTCTTTCTTAAATGGCCACGGCCATGTTGCTCTTTCTTTAGTTTCTTAGCTTGATGTACATGTGCTTGGTTTCTTTTGTGTTGAACTTCACAAATATGGCAAAAATGACAAAGTCTTGAAGCTGCGTCGTGGCCATATAGTTTTCCTCCTCTACAATGCCATACAGTGAGTTCTCACTATTATTACTTCTACTATGGCTTCTTTCATTTCTGTATGTGTAAACTACGATGAGGGTTTCATTTTTTCATTGGCTGGGTATCTCAAAATACCTTCATATAGAGTATGGTCGTGGCATATAATGTGTTCTGTAGCTTGCTCTTTGTCGTTTAATATGAAAAAATGAAGTTTTCCCATCTTTGAAGTGAGGGTTCCTTTTATATTACATAGAAACTTCTTTTCCCTTTGTGGGCATGTCTCAGATGCTCCACTTTTACTTTGCTTGACTATATATTGCAAGAAGAAATAAAACTCTTTTAAACTCGACAAGGGTTTCATGTTTTCACTGTATAAATAGGAACTTCACCTATGGCCTTGTCTAGACATTTTACTTAACCATTCCTTTTCTTTTCCTTCTACAAAATATGTTGGGGTTCCAAAACTCGATATGGGTATTTGAAAAAATGAATATACATGGCATGACATGTTACAACCTTACTTAGATATATCTTTGCACTTTTATTTCACTGTATGAACCAAGTTTTTTTTTCAAAATTAAAACAATGATTCTATCTTTTTGAGCACAAAACTCTTCCTGTAACATACACTGGCATATGATATTCTTTTCTCTTTCTTATGTTGTTATTGCTGAGTCATATTTATTTTAATAAAAGTGAGGATTTCAAATACTGTTCTCTATTTCTATAGCTCCATTTTCTCCTTCATGGGTGTATACTATTGGCTTCGAACTTATAAGTCCTCTTCTCTCTGGAAGCATATGTGTCTTCATTTTTGTAGATTCACTTACCAGTCCAGTGGACTGTAGTAAATACACACTTCAAACTTGATTGATGCCTTCTTTGTGTCATGTCATTCTAGCACTGTAACAAATGAAGAAGTCACTTACTCACTTATTCTATATATACTATGGCAACATGATGACTTTCTATTATTCTTCTCTGTACTTTATCATATCAAATTCATTATGTGAGATCCTCTGCCACATGATAGTTATGTTCTATTGTAACATATGTAATGAAGTGTTCTTTTAATCCTTTTGAAATTTGTCAAAGACAAAATGAGCCATCTAAACTAGCTGTCTTGTATTCTTCTACTATAGATCTGCAATATTGTCATGTTTCTTTCATAGATATGCATTGAATGTAACATGTGATACACATTGTTTTGATGGTCAACTTATCAATAGAAAAATGTGAAGCATAATTGGATATATTTCATCAGTTAAAAGGTAGCTTATGTAACTTAATTCTAAATTTGATTTTGCCACTTCACTTAAATGAGAAAGTATGATGCTTGGTACTCACCCATCCTTGCAAACTTGCTTACTGGTTTATAATGGATACTCCTATTGGACTATTGATCATGGATGAGTAAGCAATCCTCAAATAGTCAACACTTGTGAACACTTATTCTTTTATCAGTCTGATGATTATATATGCATTATGTACTCCTGGTCATTATCATGCCTGAGAATGTCATTTTCAAGATAGTTGGAACAATGACATAAGTTGTTATATGCATTAAATTTTGTCCTCCATCAGTTTAGGTCATGTTCTTGGTTGCATTTCATACCTTGAAGTGAAATCATGGTCATGTCTTGAAATGGGATTGATGTATATGATTGTCCTTGCTATTCCCTTAGCTTATCATGTGAATTCCATCAATGATTTTCTTCTTTCAATTCATCCCTTCTGAGATCAAGGGGTAGTAGCATGCTAGGCTTAACCCTTGTGGGAGCCCATTTGATACCACATGCTGAAAGTCTTCAATCAGATTCATGATTTGTCTTATACCTACAAATGAAACAAACAGATTAGAATAAAAGAATGATACTCTATGTTTTCTTCTGTTTAGTTCCTTCTGCATATGGATGTTGCTCATTTGATCAATACATTATAACTAAAGTATTATGCCTCTCCTGATTGATGAAGGATTTTCATAACCAAAGCTTCTAACAGGACCCTTCCTACAATTTTTTCAGGTACATGCCAAGGTAGGGAGCAGGACTGGAGGCTACTATGAAGATCAACCAAAACAAGGCAATGATGGCTATGTCTTTCCCTCCTCTGTCATTAGATGCATAGTATTTTGTTTATTTTTGCATGAGTTCAGCTATAACCCATGGCTTGTGTGGGACATCTGATATGTCATAGTTTCCTTCAATGCAATGTTTATTCCTTTATGTATTCAAACTTGTAAATGAATAACCATTGATGAATCAATACTTATCTCATTTTACTGCTTTGCAATGCAATGAATGATTTGAAACTTTTCTTCCTTTCCTGAACAACTAAACTTCATTTGTCATAATAACTATGCAACTATCATACAACAAAAGTAAATCAAACTTCATTAAAAAAATAATATATATTAAATCTGCTCAGCCAATCTTTGAGTTGTGGTAAAAAAATGGTAGGATTTCTGGCGACTTCTGCTATATGCTTGCCTACTAAGCATCTGACAAGTTGTCTTGACATCCATTGGGCATTGAGTCATACTCTGTCCTTCTCAGAAACTCAGAAAACACTGTAGTTCAGCTCTCCAACAGTTCAAAACAGCAATAGAAAACTGGAAACAAACTCTACTAAAAGTAAACTAATAGGCCTTGATGGCTAAAACAAAATACCAAAAACAAATGTGCATGAGCACTTATTTACTGCAACACTACTCTACTATGTACAAAAGAATTTTTATCCACAAAGGCAATGTTTGAGGTGGACCCCATTAACTGGGATAGAGAACACCTCTCCACTCAACTTGGTTAGTTGAAATGCATTGTTTTCTTTGCACTATGTGATAACATAAGGCCCATCCCAAATGGCATCAAATTTAGAATGCTTACCTGGCCTACTCCTTAGTTCATTCCACTTGAACACCAAATCTCCAACAATAAAATTCCTTGGTGTTGCTCTCTTATCAAATGTATTCTTCATTTTGGTTTGATGCATATCAAGTTTTCTTAAGGCCTCTTTCCTTGTCACTTCCAGCTCCATGAGCTGAGCTAGCCTAATTACAAGAGGCTGCTCCTCTAGTAGCTCAAGTTCTTTGATAAAGGCCAATGTAGGCAATTCAACTGAAATAGGTAACCGAGCCTCTTTTCCATAAGTAAGAACATATGGGAAACAACCAATAGCCCTCTTAGGTGTAATTATGTTAGCCCATAGAGCTAACTTTAACTTTTCGTGCCAAGTTTTTTGATTGTCCTCAATAGTCTTCTTGATGATCCTTATCATATTTTTGTTGGTAGATTCAGCCTACCCATTACCTTGTGGATAATAATTAGATGAAGTATTCAAATAGATATTATTTATGACAGACCAATCTGAAATTCTCAATCCCAAAAAGGTTAAGACCATTATCAGAGTTAATTGAATCTGGTGTACCGAATCTTGACACTAGGTCTTGATAAAAACTTAGGACAACAGATTCATTTGCCTCTTTTAATGCAATAGCCTTGGTCCACTTGGTAAAATAATCTATGGGAGTCAAAATCCACCTGTGGCCTGCACTTGAAAGCGGGTTTATTGGTCCTATGAAATCTAGCCCCCACTTTGCAAATGGTTGTTCAACTTTAACAGGATGTAGGGTTAAGGTAGCAAGTCTTTTCTTACCTACAAATAAGGAACACTTCTCACATCTTCTCACCCTAGAAAAAGAATCTTTAAACAAGTCAAGCCAGTAACAACTGCAAAGTGACCTCCTGAAGGTCCATTGTGAAACTCTTTGAATAGTCTATCAACTTGATCAAGTCCAACATACCTCAAAAATATGCCATTAAAGTCTCTCCTATATAAAATACCATCAATAATAGAATAAGGAGTAGCTTGCAATTGAAAATACCTTCTACCTACCCTATCTAAACTAATTGGGCACTCACTCGTCTGCAAATAATGCATCATCTAATGCACCTAGCTATCTGTTTGAGCTAGTGTATTAGCTGATCCCTTATTATTCAGCACTATTTCAGTGTCCTCTTGGTGTTCATTCTCAAACTCCTTACTTTCAGCAAGCTTCTCACATAAGCTCTTACCTCTAATCAGCCTGATTACTTGGATGTCAACATCAAATTCCATAACTTTGGTTATCCAACCAGCTCTCTTCACATTTATATCTTTGTTTAATAAAAAAACTCTTGACAGTGGGATGATCAATCTTTAAGTGAATTTTATTATTAGATAGCATATGTCTAAATTTCTGAGGCTCCTTACAATAGCAAAAAATGTTTTTCAATAAAAGAGTACTTTACCTCATAGTCGTGCAGTACTTGGCTGAAAAATACAATTGGCTGCTCTAAACCTTCATCATTTTGCTAACATAACATTGCAGAAATGGTGTCAGCTCCTCCAAAAGCATATAAAATGAAATCCTTCTCATAATTAGGATTGATGAGGGTAGGGGTAGTAGCGAGGGCTTCCTTTATCTTCTTGAAGCTTCCTTTTCCCTCCTTAGTCCAATTGAATGGCACATTCTTTTTCAACATGGTAGTAAGAGGTTGTAGCAAAGCTACAATAGCCACTGCTTGCTACCTAGTAAACAGGTCTCCTACATTAGCTCTTGTTGGTAAGACACCTATGGAGGTGTGGTCTGGTAAGAAGCCTTAAATTAGACATCTTCATATTTTTGGTTGTGAGGCATATGGACATGTGTCTAGGGATAAAAGGTCAAAATTGGAGAATAAGGTTGTTAAGTGTATTTTCATTGGCTATTGTGTCAGTGTGAAAATACAAGCTTTGGGATCCTATGGATGAAAAGGTGTTGTATAGTAGAAGTGTTATATTAAGAGAGATAACACCTTCTTCCATTGTTCTATAGCCAGAAGAGAGAAAAAAGAAAGAGGATGTGGTTTAGTTTCCTTCTACCCCTGAGAAGACTTAACTGACAGACCCTGTGAGACTTGATGATGAGGAGAGCTCTAGCAGCTCTGAAAGCTCAGAAGAAGAAGTAGAACCTCAACCTTAGCCCTTGAGGAGGTCTACATGAACAAGAAAGTAACCTAATAGGTTTGGTTATTCATAGCTTGATTCTAGTTGTGCTTTTGCCTTGCTTACTATCACTAATGAGCCTAGAACTGTGACAGAGGGTACGGGCATGAAAGATGTAGGTTCTTGGAAGGAGGCCATGGAAGATGAGATGGCTTCTTTGGAGAAGAATAAAATATGGGGCTAGGTTCCTTTGCATGAAGGATGGAAACCCGTTGGTTGCAAATGGGTGTTCAAGAAGAAATTCAGTGTAGATGGCAGTGTTGAAAAGTACAAGGCCAGACTAGTTGCGAAGGGGTACTCACAAGTGGAGGGAATTGATTATGGTGAAATTTTCTCTCCCGTTGCAAAGCTAACATCTATTTAGTTCTTGTTATCTCTTGCAGTAGCTTATGACTTAGAGGTGGAGCATATGGATGTGAATAGAACATTCCTTCATGGTGATTTGGAGGAAGAGATTTACATGTCACAGCTAGAGCATTACATAGAGAAAGGTAAAGAAAATTTGGTTTGCAAGTTCCAAAAGTCTTTGTATGGTTTGAAGCAGTCTCCTAAGATGTGCTACTTGAAGTTTGATTCCTTTGTGTTGTCGATTGGATTTCTGAGATCAAAATTAGATCATTGTGTGTACTATAAATTTGACAATGATCACATTCTCATTATTGCATTATATGTTGATAATATGTTGTTAATTGGGAATGGTAAGAATATGATTTCTGATTTGAAGTCTTAGTTGTCAGCACAGTTTGAGATGAAAAATATAGGGATAGTGAGGTACATTCTAGGAATGGAAATTAGAAGAGACAGAGCTAACATAAAACTTTGGTTAAGCTAGAGTAAGTATGTGAAGACCGTGTTGGATAGGTTCAGCATGGCAGATTGTAGACCATTGTGTGTTTCCTATTTCATTGGGGACAAAGTTATCTATTAATGATTGTCCAAAATCTCTTAGTGAGGTGGAGGACATGAGAAGAGTACCTTATCTTAGTGTTGTTGGCAATTTGATGTATGCCATGGTCTGTACAAGACCAGACATTGCCCAAATAGTGGGAGTCCTTAGTCAATTTATGGGTAATCCTTGACAAGTACATTGGGATGGAGTAAAGAGAGTGTTCAGATATTTGAGGGGTACTTTTGAGTATTCCATATCCTACCATGGTAATCCTATAAGACATCTGCATTTTGTTTGTATTTGTGGATTTGTGGATTCAGATTGGGTGGGTGACATTGATAGTAGGAGATCCACCAAAGCTTACATGTTTACTATGTTTGGTGGTGTAATTAGTTGGATGAGTAAGCAGCAACCTATGGTCACTTTGTCCATGACAGAAGCTAAGTATATGGCAGCAACTCATTCTTGAAAAGAAGCAATTTGGCTTAAGAGATTGTGTTTAGATATTAGTGTTGATACAAGACAGATTACGATTTGTTGAGACAGTCAGAGTGTGATTTGCCTAGCAAAGAATCCAACTTTCCATATCAGAACAAAGCATATTGATGTATAGTTTCACTTCATGCAAGACATATTAGAGGATGGGAAGGTGAATTTTGAGAAAGTAGACACTTTGAAGAATGTTGCAGATGCATTGACGAAATCAATGGGCACAGAGAATTTCAGATGGTGTTCGGATTATGTAGGCCTCTCGGCCTATAGCAGTTAAATCCTGTCATTTCCATTGGCTCTTACAAGGTGTTTGACAAGTGGGAAAATATTGGGAATTAAAGTGTCTCAACCTTGGTAATTCCTTGTATTAATTGATTGTATGTATTTCTTTATTGTCTATTAATGTATTTTGGATTTTATTGTCTATTAATGTATTTTGGATGCAAGTCCTGTTTCCTCATCTTGTGGGAGTTGGCATGGTGATGTGTCATCCTATGTGGAAGGTGACCACATGTAATTTTTTCCTCACATGAGGAGATAGGCATCCTACTTAGTGGTAGAGGTATTTTTCCATGTGTCGGCACTTTGACAGTGTGTAAGTGAATCATGACCAAAACAGTTATGACAGATTCCTATGACAGAATCTATGATGTGTAAGAGTCGTAAATGGAAGGTTCTATGATAGGTGAAGACATGCATTGCAAGGAATTTTGGAAGAAGGCATCTTTGGGTGCCCCAAGGAGGGTGATGATGTGTTCTAAGAAGAATATGCTATTTTTACATAGTTATGATAGATACTCTTAAAGTTGTAAGAGCTGTTAGTCATGACGGATTCTATGATAGTCATAAGATGCGTAATAGCATTTGTCATTGCCCAACTTAGGAAATAGGCAACCATATTGGGATGGGGTGATGTTACAAGTGTCATGACCATCCTGCAGTGTTGGACAAGTTTCCCTAGGCATGGATTTTGGGCCATGAGGCCAAGTTGGATGCCCATCTCAAGGAAAGTACATTTTTCCCTTGTAAACTTCTTTTTAGGCAGGTGCTTTGAGAGATGTTATGTGATTTATAGGTATTGTTATGCTGTCAAATTGTCTCCAGATATGAGTGTCGAAGACACCTGTAAAGACTTGCATTGAAAGTATGTTGTAAACTTCATTGTTTAGATAATACATTGTGCAGGTTTTGGAGTGTGGGGTTTTTCACCCATAAGGGATTTCCCCATGTTATATATTGTCTCTCTCTTCTTTCTTACATTCTTGTGTTGTGTATTGCTGCAATAGCTATGTTGTTATGTTAACATTGTTGTAACTATAAAGATTAAAATAAATTTGCACTCATCTCTCCTCTTTAGATTAGTGTAGGAAGCAATTTCTACACACCTAGCTTCCTTTCACCTATTTTGGGTCTGCCCTAAATCTAATGTCAGCTTTATGACCATTATTTGGGTCCTATGCCAACATCTCAAGTTTAAATTATGAAATTCTTAGTGGGAATCCTTGTAGTTGCATATTTTAAAGCATGGTTAGGTTTCATTTGTAAACTAGAGATGAAAAATAGATGGATAATGCAAACTTGTGATTTTGTGTCAAAGTGATTCAAGGAATTCATTGTGTTACAGAGCAATGCTTTGTTGTTATTATGTTTGTATTTGTAGATTTTACTCCATCTCCTCATGGCCTGAAGAGCATCTTCCTTCCATGGGATTTACACTTCAAGGTGATATCTATTATGTTTTCAATCATTTATCATTTGAATTTTTTCCTTTATCCTATCGGGATATGCACTCTCATCTGACAATGGTGTTTGGAAGACTTGAATGTCTCTCTGGGGCTTGACCGAGGCAAGCCTCTAAACACCACAACCCCCTCCCACACTCCTTTATGATTGCAAGTTATAGGTATCAAGTTTTGTGGAGTGGAGTTGCAGAAAGGAGATTGCAGACAACAAGGATTTCAGATCTGAAAGAAAGAAGACAAAGGTAAACATTTTAGGAAAAGGGTACTAGTGTCGGTGTCCTCCACCTTTTCCAGAGTAGAAATGAAAGATACAATGAAGATCAGTGTTATAAGGAGATCTAGATTCTGTGACAAAAATAGTACTTTGGACCTAGATGCTAGATCTTGTTGCAAGTATGGGCCTAACTGGTGTTGTCATTGATGTCAACATACTCCTGTTGCATTGATGATAAGGATTGGATGAGCTGTGTGCTGAGGATATTGAGAAAATTAGTCCTAATCAAGAATAGAGAAGAACAGTGAAGACAGTGAGCTAAAGGTCCTAGCTAAGATAAAGATCAGAGGATGTGCATCAAAGGGTTTATAGATATGTGTCTTAAGATGATCTAATAAAGATTTCAGAGGTCCGCATGAAGATCTGAAAAAGTTGTGGCCGCTCAAGTAAAACTTGTTCCGGTAGGTATTCAGAGGTGACAGAGTGACACAGATAGGTCCGGTGAGATCCAGAAATGTAATATCCCTTTCTGCAGATTTGAGGGAATGTTTAGGAAGCTAATGTGAATTGACAACTCAATTGGTTCATGGTCTAGAGGTCCGCAAACATCTACTCCATTGTAACAGTGATGACAGACTATGTTGTTGAGGTTCTAGATGAAGGAGATAAGGATTTCAGTAAGCGGATGTAGTGTGGATGTTCTTGCTGATTCAGGCAAGATTGTGGAGGTCTTTGGATCGTGTCTAGTTCATGTTGGTAGTCCGCATTAGAGTTTGGGCTCGCAACTGAAGAATAATTGCCAGATAATGGTGTTCTTCCTAACTCTGGCCGACCGGATGAGTTACACATCCTACGGATGATCTTGAAGATGTAATGTGAAGATTGGTGTGTTTCTAGAAGAAGATTGAAGTCTCAGATCTGTGTGGCCGACAATGTATTGATCCGCGTGAAGTCTTTTGTAATTAGTCGTGTTGTATTTATGTATTTTCTCTATAATGTTTGCCGACTTAGATGATCATTCCTAAGTCGATGTCTTGTATAAATAAGGAATTGTAAAGTCATTCCAATGATCATCTTTGTGGGGATGAGAGTGTGGTAAAGAGTAGAGGAGCGAAAGGCAGAGAAGAAGTATTGGGCTTAAATGGAATTGATTCAAGCATGATAAAGATGCTATTCTCTAGTTTAAGTATGTGATACTTATTATTTTGTAGATAGTGTGTCTCTTGTAGGTAGTGGGCCTCTTGTGAGCAGTGTGCTCAAGCAGTGAGCCCTAATTGGCATGTGCCATTTTGTTCCTTCTATTCTTCTAACAGAGAATACAATCTTGGGTTAATCACCCCATGGTTTTTCCCTTAACCGGGTTTTCCACATCAAAATCCTGGTGTCTTATGTGTTGATGTGTTTCTGCTCTTGATTTAATGCATTATGTTTCCATGATTGATTTATTATTATATTGTTGAATTACAAAGTGGATTTAAGTGTTTAATTGGAAGAAATTTTTGGACAACTGATTCACCCCCCCTCTCAGTTGTCTGTCCTGAATCTAACAATTGGTATCAAAGCTAAGTTCCTCTAAAAGAGCTTAACCACTTGAGGAGATCCAGGATGCCGTCCTACAAGAAGGATAGTCCAAAGTTTGATGGAACCAATTTTAATCTTTGGAAAAGTCACATGCAATGTCACTTGCAATGTATGGGAATGTAGTATAGGACCATGGCTTCAACGAAGTATACTCCTCCATAGAATGTCCCGAAAACCTCAAATGAAATCATAGATGCTAAAAACACACTGCGGACTAAAGAAGCTCTTCTAAGTGCCTTGTCTCATTCAGAGCTGACAAATGTTGTTGACCTACAAACTGCTTTTGAGATTTGGGAAAAATTAGAACTTCTACATGAAGGAGACAAGTATGTTAAATGTGCAAGGCTACAGAGTCTGAAAGGAAAATTCAAAAATTTGAAGATGAGAGAAGATGAAAATATCACTACTTTTATGCCAAGAGTAAATGAGCTTGTTTGTGGCATTAGATGTGCTAGTGGAGTCTTGGATGAAGATGAGATTATTGGTAAAGTTCTCAGATCCCTTCCTACTTCTTATAAATACAAGGTTGCTACCATTGAAGAATTTAGAGCTCATTTAGGTGTCACGAGAGATCAATTGGTTGTTAAATTAGATGCATTTGAATTGGCCGAGTTTGGAGATGCCCCCCCAAGATTGAATTTGCATTCAAAGCTAGTGCCTCTATAAAAGGTAAACAAAGGTTTGATCTGGGAGAGAACTCATCAAGGAAACTATCATGGTATGAAAAAACAAGAAAAGACCTAGAAGGAGAAGAAGCAGAAACTGCTCAACTTGAAGCCCTTATTACAAAAAGACTACCAAGAGGATCCGATAAGTATGAAGGGAAATTGGCTTTTAAGTGTTTTAACTGCAATAAGATTGGTTATTTTGCCTCAAGGTGTCCGAAAAGATTTTCAAGGCCAAATCCTAAAAGATCAAGGTTCCAAAAGAATTGTTACTATGTTCATGAAGAGGATGATAATGAAGGAGTAACAAATGATGAATCAGAGACAAGAAACAAATTCGGAAGTGATTGGGTGTTTATTGCCATCAAGGAAGAAGATCCAATGGCCTCTGAATCTGTCAATTATAAAGTTGTAGAAAGAGCTCTGGCTGCCCAAGTTGAAGAAAAGGATGATTGGGTCATTGATAGTGGATGCTCTCACCATATGACAGGTGACAAAAATAAGTTCATAGATTTGGAAAGGTATGAAGGAGGAGTGGTAAAGTTTGGTGATAATTCCACTGGTAGAATCAGAGGTAGAGGAACTATTTCTTTTGATGGAAAGAACATGTTGGTTTTTCTTCTGAATTAGCATCAGGGTTTGCCAGTTCCTATGCACATGCAGATTTAGCCAACTAATACAGGAGGTTGTGTGAGCTCCTCCCCTTCACTTCTGGTTCTGCCACACCAAGGGGGTATCCCTATAACTCAAGATGTAACCTTGACTAGCTCAATGACTGATAGATTTAGCTTGACAACAATAGGAAGAATACTCTCATGTATGGACCAAGATCTGCATGACAGATCACAAGGTTGGCAACATTCTTGGACATATTGTCTAGTTGGGTATGAGAGTATGCAGGGGGTTCCTAATCCTACTCCTCCAACTAACAGATGGAGGTGATGAAATGGGTGGAAATAATGTCCTGGATGCAAGACAAGGGGTTTTGGCTCATAACTACTAACCCAAGAGCAGACTGGTGCCTATCCATTGGGCAAAGAGTCAACTAGACATATACAACAAATGGTTTGCAACTTTCACTCGAGTTTTAGGGGGTTGAACTGATGCTTGCCTTACAAACATCACCTAAGAATTGGTATCTAACTGCCTCTATTTATAGATATCCCTGCTGGCATGCAACCTTCTCCATACATTGACCTAAAACAGTTTAATCCACTCCTTGAATGGAAGTTATAGATCAAGCATGCAGTATAGATATATATACCCTAGAATCTATGAAACCCTTAGCAACCAGATTCAAAAGAAGGAGAATAACATGCAGCAAATGGAGACAAGCAGATAGACACATGCAATAAGCATTTTCATATGACATTAACATTAAAACTGAAAATATGTGCAAAATACACTCATGTTGCAACTCATAAACTCCAAAATGGGATAGGACAACCAGGACCATGCCCTATTCTTCATTATTTACACAAAAATGCCTCAGGCCTTCCCCCTTGAATGAATAACATAGTCTGCATTATATAGCAAGAAGGTGTACCCATCATTAATTACATGGCAGATTTCAAAATTCACCAGATATAGCTCATTGAGAAAATGGCTCTCAAACATTCAATGCAGCAGGTGGGAGAGGAGACAGGGGAAGGTTCTCGAGCCTTGCACCTCCGCCCATGGATGTACAACTTCAATCAGGTACCAGATCCATCCATGCCAACACCCATACCTCTGCAACAACCGCCATTAATGGCGCACCAACCTACAGCCTTGGGAAATGTAGAATACTGTGCATCACAACTGTTTCCCACCAAGATTTATCATCCTGATATTTCAAATCATGCAGGATCTAATTATCCCACATGCACCCTGCGGCAACCTCCTCACCACCTTATATACTAGGTCGCGAGCATATATGATGTCGGTGCTTTTGCTCCTGATGACACTAGTATAAGCCTTCATCATCATCATCCTCTAGCAGCATGATATCCGGATATAAAATATCACCCTGACGTCATCATCACCCTGCAAGATAATCGCCCCCAAACATCACCCTGATATCCTACATCAGCCTGATGTGAAATATCACCCTCATTGGAAAGATCACCCCGATAAGGAAAGTCACCCTGATATCCACCTTCATTGGCACAACCTGATGCATCGGAGAAAGATCCTCCTGCTTAGCCGATACCAAATGTCTGGCTGATGAACATCCTGATGACATCACCGTCATATCCTACCTATCACGCACCTCCTCATATCCAGATGACATCATCGTCATATTTGCAAATATTAGGGGATCTCCACAAGATGACTAGTGTTAGAAATATGACCCCCCAGACCTTGATGACATCACCATCATGTTGGCATCAGGATGATATTTGGAAGATAACTGAATATTATGAAATATCACCCTGATAAAAATATCGGGGTGCACTGTAGCTCCACTGTAGGATCGGGATGATATCTGAATATCACCTGATATTGAAACATGATGACCCTGATGAAATATCCAGTCGATAGAATATCATGAAGATGCTGACCACCTCCTAAGAGAAAATGATGCCGATGCAGACAGGCAAATATCACCCTGATAAAAGAATGACGTCAGAAGCATCGGGCGATAAAGCAAACATGAAGTGATAAAGTAACATCAGGATGATCTTAACCAAGATCACCCGATGTTCAAATATGATGACCCTGATGCAAAATGGGTCATACTTAGAACCTTGCAGCAATATCATCAGGATGATCTTAAGTAAGATCACCTGATGTTAAAATATCACCCCGAAGCGAAAGATCAGGCTAATAGAAAATGTGATGATGACACCTGCGAGAAACAATAGGGTGATGACCGGAAACATGATGATGATGATGACCTCCTCCTCAAAGGAAATATGATGCTGTAGTTGAAAAATACTAAGGAGGCCCAAGGACTTAGAACCTTTTTTGGATTTTTTGGGAGGGTGCCTGCATGTTTATATGCTTGAAAATTGACCGCTCATGTAGGCACCAACAAAACAAAACCGGTAATGTACTGTATGTTGAAGGATTGAAGCACAATCTTCTCAGTGTTGGACAGTTGCTAGACAAAGGCTATGATCTCCGATTCAAGAATGGAAAATGCAAGATCTTTGAAAGTTCTGGAACAGAGATTGCATCTGGTACTCAAACAAAAGGTAATATCTTCCATTTAGTTGGTACTGGTAAAAGTTGTCTATTTGTGCAAATTGATCAGAGTTGGTTATGGCATAGAAGGATGTGTCATGTGAATTTTGATAATATCATCAAGGTAAGCAACACTCAGGCTGTAAGAGATCTTCCAAAACTGGTGAAACCTACAAATAGTTTGTGCAAAGAATGTCAATTGAGGAAACAAAGCAGTGTCTCATTCAAAAGCAAGGAACAATCTTCTACCAGATTATTGGACTTAGTTCATACTGATCTATTTGGTCCGACAAGAATCAGGAGTGTGCAAGGTGATAGATACTTCATGTTATTAATTGATGACCATTCTCGGATGATGTGGGTTACTTTTCTAAAAGAGAAATTAGAAGCTCTAGAGAAATTCAAAATATTCAAGGCTATGGTAGAGAATGAAACTGGATAAAAATTAAAATGTCTGAGGTCTGATAGAGGTGGAGAATTCACATCTGGTGAGTTCATAGAATTCTATGAGAAACATAGAATAAAGAGACAGTTGTCTACTCCTAGGACTCCACAGCAGAATGGAGTAGTGGAGAGAAAGAACCAGACCATCTAGGAAGCATCTAGGACCATGATGATGGAAGAAAATGTTCGTCAAATCTATTGGAGAGAAGCTGTCAGCACTGCAGTCTATACTCTCAATTGAGTACAAATCAGAAGCAATACTAGTAAGACTCCTTATGAACTTTGGTTTGGCATTACTCCTACTATGAGGTATTTCAGAGTCTTTGGTAGTAAATGTTACATTAAAAGAGATGAAGATCTAGGAAAATTTGATGCTAGAAGTGATGAAGGAATATTCTTGGGTTATTCTACTCAAAGCAAAGCATACCGGTGTTATAACAAGAGATTAAAGAAGATTGTGGAAAGTACAAATGTGAAGGTTGATGAAGGAATTGAAAAACCCTCAAGGTTTTATGAATATGATGAAGATGATCAAAATGATGTTTTGTTCAAGAAGTCCAAGCTCCCTCTAAAATTCAGATTCAAACTGATCAGGTAAATCAGGAAGAAGAGATAAGTTTGAATGAACCTGTTCAAGAATTAGAAGTGCAAGAAACTCCCAAAGTTCCTAGGTATGTAAGACTAAATCACTCTGAAGATCAGATTATAGGTGATAAAAGGAAAGGTGTACAAATAAGAAGAAGGATTGCTCAAGATTCAGAAGAGTATTGTCTGATTTTAAAAGTTGAACCTAAGACAATGAATGAAGCTTGCAAGGATGAAAACTGGACTAAGGCAATGGAGGAAGAACTAAAGCAAATTGAGAAGAATCACACATGGGATCTTGTTCCCAGACCTAAAAATAAGAATGTGATTGGAACCAAATGGGTCTTTTGGAATAAACTAAATGAAATTGGTGAAGTAATTAAAAATAAAGCTAGATTGGTCTGTAAGGGTTACTCTCAAATAGAAGGAGTTGATTTTGAAGAAACTTTTGCTCTGGTGGAAAGAATTGAAGCAGTTAGATTATTTCTTGCTTTTGCTGCCTTTAAGGATTTCAAAGTGTATCAAATGGATGTCAAGTCTGCCTTCCTGAATGGTGACTTGGAAGAAGTATACATTGAGAAACCAGATGGATTTCAATTGTCTGATCATGGTGATATGGTCTGCAAGTTGAAGAAAGCACTATATGGACTCAAGCAAGCCTCAAGAGCCTGGTATGAAAGATTGGATAAGCATCTTTTGAAGATTGGTTTTAACAAAGGTATTGCTGACAGTAATTTGTACTTCAAAATTGATCATGAAAATATCTTGATTGTTGAAGTATTTGTTGATGATATCATTTTTGGAGGAAGAGATAGTATGTGCAAAACCTTTGCAAATCAAATGAAAAGTGAATTTGAGATGCCCATTATTGGGGAAATGAATTTCTTCTTGGGTTTGCAAATCATTCAAACTAAGAAAGGAATCTTCATTTCTCAGACCAAATATGTGAAAGAATTGTTGAAGAAATTTAGGATGGAAGAGTCAAAACCAATGAGTACTCCCATGGCAACTGGATGTAAGTTGAGCAAAGATGATGACTCTGATAAGACTGATCAGAAAAAGTACAGGTCAATGATTGGAGGATTGTTGTATCTCACTCAAACTAGACCTGATATTATGAATATTGTTGGTCTTATTGCTAGATTCCAAGCTGATCCTAGAGAATCTCATGTAATGGCAATCAAGAGGATTTTTAGGTATCTAAAAGGGACAGTTGAGTATGGTTTGTGGTATCCTAGAGATCATAATTTCTCTCTTCATGCATATACAGATGCGGATTGGGCAGGAGATGTGGATGACTGGAAGAGTACCAGTGGTGGAGCATTCTTTTTGGGAAAGAGATTAGTTTCTTGGCTGAGCAAGAAATAAGAGGCAATATCTCTGTCCACTGCAGAAGCAAAATATATTGCAACAACAGGTAGTTGCACTCAATTTTTATGGATGAAGCAAATGCTAAGAGACATAAGAGTGGAGTATGAGGAGCCTATCACAATCTTCTATGATAATTCAAGTGCAATAAATATTGTTGATAACTGAGAGGGGGGGTGAATCAGTTATCCTAATTATTTCTTCTTTTGAACTTTCTTATTAATCAATGCAGCATTGAATCAAACAAACAAACATTACCATGAAATGAAAAACACATGACACAGTATTTTTGACGTGGAAACCCTGTTAAGGGAGAAAACCACAGGGTGATTAACCCAAAGATTAATCTCTGTTAGAATAATAAGGAATTACAAAATGGCACTTGCCAATTAGGGCTCACTGCCCGAGCACACTACTCACAAAGAGGCCCACTGCCTACAAGGAGACACACTGTCTACAAAGTGATAAGAATCACAGTCTTGAACTGATTGGAAGCATCTACATATGCTGGAGTTCAGTTCCGGTTAGGCTCAATACACTGATCTGCTGCACTTCATCTTTCCTCTGTTCTTTATTCTACTATCCTTTCACATACCAGATCTTTCTTACTACTTCTACTCTGTTCTACACTTATTCACATATACCTTCACACAATTCATTTTCTTCACAACAAAATCCATCCTCTATATATATCCGCACAAGTAATTTCATCACCTTTCTAGTCGGCATCCGGAACAGTCTAGTTTCTTACAAACTCTATTATGTCGGCTGAATCCTTGCTCACCAAGCAATGCGGATCAAGCATATACTTGTAGATATCATTAATCATGTCGGCCAAACATGATTCATGCCTTCACAACCTTTACCATCAATAGTAACACATCCAGAAAATAGTCTGATACTCTGTCAGTCAGTTCTTCCTCTGTTCTCACTGTCTCTCAGGAATCTGGTACTCAACTATTCATATCTTTTTCTTTGTTCATCACCAGAGGCTAAATCCTTGGAATATACTACTCAAGGTAGTCCTCTTGACTTCCCCAAATCCGTACTGCACCAAGACACTTCCTCTGAGAGATCCGGACCAATCTGTCGGACCTTGCCACATGCTCTGTTCTTGTTCACCGGACCACAACAATCTTCATTCTGACTTCCGGTAGAGACACACCATGACTTGCGGATATGTGGGATGACTTTTGTTGCCATCAGTGACAACAACCATGAATCCATATAGTGTCTCTTGCCAACAATCTCCCCCTTTGGCATTGATGGCAACACTTAGTGAAAAATGACTAAGTGTTTATACTACGCTCCCCCTTGGCTGATGCTCTATATACAATTTCCGGAACTCCCCCTTAGTTGGATTCCTCATTTTTCACTGCTCCTCACTCCCCCTTTGACATCAATGGCAAAGGGTAGGGTCTGCACACCAAAATTTTCAAAAATTTTCTATACATAGCCGCATATTTACATACTCACATATACTGAAGAATGTCTGCAAAAGATGTCTTCAGTTGGATCAGTTCTGTAGCCCAACTTTGCTTCATTCTATCCAAAATTGAAATGTGACCACTCAACAAAAATGCAAATGCATCTGCCCTTTTTAGATCTTTCAGATCACTTGTCTGGGCTGTGATTTGAGCTTCTGCTATGGCCTCATGCATGGCCTCTAGCTTAGGGACAATTAACCCCCTGAGCTCACTCAACCTGCTTATTCTATTTTTCCTTTCCTTCTCCAGTTTCTTGATTTCACTCAAGACTGCAATAGTCTGACATTCTTGATTTGTTATTGAGGAAGAAAGAGGATCAAAACTTTGAGACAAGCTTAGTAGTGTGTCCTCTTGCACTTTTATTTTATTCTCAATGTCCACTATTACCTTGGGCCAGGAGATACAAAATTTGTATATTTCACTGCCATCCTTAAGAGCATTTTCTAAGCTCTTTATCCCAATGTTCATGTTTCTCCTATCATTAATGATCAAACCCTGAACCTCGGAGAACCTTTTATCCAAAAACTCCTTCCGGACCTTTTCTTCAGCTGATTTTTCTAAAGATTCAAAATGTGTATTAACACTGCTGACTAAGGTTTTGAGATTACCGGAAGAGGAGGCTACCGGATCTATCTGGACCGATGGAATAATCTTCTCAAGCACTCCGGAAGCAGCCTCTATCAACTCACAGTCTTCCATATGAGACTTTAGGAGCTTTTCATTTGCCTTAGAATTTGCAAATGAGGCTATCTTCATTGTCTACACCGGAGAGAGGGAATCAAAGTTGAATGGGCCTTGTAGTAGCTCCGGTTCATCGATCTCTATTATTTCTTTGCTCAAAAATTGTTGAACAGTTTGTGCAGTGTCTCTTGCCGGAGACAGATGTTTCTTTTCTTCTGTAGTCTTGGAACTGTCCTTTGGGATTTTCTCTCCTTCCACATTCTTACCACTATCAGTCATGGTCTTCTCTGATGGAGTCTTCTCTTTCTCTGCACCCTTGGTACTGTCAACCTCTTTATCTTTCACCACTGCTTCCTTCTTCTGTAATTTCTCTTCTTCTTTGGATCCAGAGACTGTAGGGGAAACCGGAGGAGAGATGCTAGCCTGTTCATAGGCCACTTCTTCTGGAGCAGAGGGTTCCAAGTCCATAGCTGTTTCTGCACCTAAGTCCTCTACAACAGGAAGATTGAACCTTTTGAAGGCCTTCCGAAGGATCTCTTCTGTCTCTTTGGCCACCTTGTCAGTCTCACCAAGCATGAGTTGATTCATCCTAGCTTTACTTCTGAACTCATCTTTGCAGTCTTTGAATATTATGTTCATTGTCTTGGGATCAATTTGAGGATATAGCTGAATAGCTATCTGCTCCCGGATCTCAAGATCTTTTGCATGAGCATTATTTTTTCTTATTTCTAATTCCTTTTCTAGGCTTTTAGGAATTTCAGAAATAATCTCAATAAAAGCTTTATTGTAGATGTTCAAGTACCTTATTATGGCTTCTTGCAGGATCTTTTGATCTGCCTCATTGTAGTCATCATAGAATTCAGCCACCGGTTGAAGGTTCCCATCCACAGTGACTGATTTGACTACACTGTCTAGAGACAGGGTGGGCTTTTCAGAAAATTCTTCTGTCATTTCTTCCTTGTCTCGGCCAGAAGAGGGTTTACCAGATCCTTTCTTTTTCTGTTTCTTTATTTCTTTCACTCCTTCATCTGACTCAGTTTCTTCTTCATCCTTTTGGCTTTGATAAGCTCTTGAGGCTTTTGCCTTGGATCTTTTATCGGATCCCTGGACTTCCGGTTTTGAGCTTTTGGTTTTGATAGGTGTGGATCCTTTAGATGATCTGGTCCGGGTTGAGGATTCCATCGGAGCACTCTTCTTGCTTTTCTTTTCTGCCTCTTTCTTTTCTTCCTTAGATTTTCTTCTCTTTTCCCGGCTGGCATCAAGTGCCTCTTTTGAGATGCCTAGGCCTTGAGCAATGTGCTCTACTTCTTTTCTCACCTTTCTCTTTATCTCAGGTTCCCTGAGTTCTACATGTATCTTTACACTCAGCTCCTCAAAGGTTCCAAACCTTTCTGCCTTAGGATCTTTGGGCTGACTTAGCATGTGTTGAACATGCAGCTCCACTATCTGTTCATCCACTTCATACCCCATGGGCATGATCCAGACAGTCCTTGGCTCCACTGCCTCCATTAGGCACTGATCAGTGTCCACCATAAAGCACACTGAGTCTTTGTATTTTTCAACAAGAGACTGGGGAATTCTTTCTCTTGCTTGCATCATGCTTTGGAAGTTTTTGAAGTATCCCCATAGGGCTGTATTTCTTGCTTTGGCATCCCCAAGCCCATGTAGATAGTCTCTTATTTGTACTACAACAGGTTTGTCATTCTGCCATGCCCATCCACTTGATCCAAGCAGCTCATTCATGAAGTAGAAGAATAGACATAATATAAGAATACCATACTTAAAGGAATTCTTCTTGTCCTTCTTGATTTTCTATATATTTTCCATTAATTGGCTTAAGAGCAGTTCGCAGAGATCATATTCTGCATTCTTCCTTAGCATTTCATAGGCAATATACACTACAGTTTCAGATACAGAATTCTCCCTACTGGAGTGATAGATCTTGTATCCTATTATCATGGACGCATACTTGATATCCGGATCAGAAATATCTTCAATGGTCATTGCCCTCTTATCAAATTTTGATCCGGTGGCCTCAGTTACAATGTTATTTTTGACAGATTTGAGGATAGGTATCCCTCTGGAAGAGTATAGACCAGTTACTGCTCTAATTGCCTCTTTTGTGATCTTGCAGGGTCTATCCAGCCATATGAAGTTGTCATGCATCCTGCTCAGTACATACCGGACCCATTCATCTTCTTCAAAGCAGGGGAAATGAATGAATTGATCAAATTGTTTCTTCTGGATACCCTTATACTCTGGTTTAAGCTCAAAAGCATTGTCTATCAGTTGTTTGTGATAGAGATCTCTCAATTTGAATTCCCCAAATTCCTCAATGCTTGCATGTATGTAAACCCTAATGTCTTCTGTGTGTAAAACTCCGTGAGGAACACTGGAAAATGCTCCTAAGGGATCTACCTCCAATGACTTGTATGGATGTTTCTTAAATTCAGGTCAGGGCCTATCTGAGATTTTTACTATATTTGGAGTAGCCATTTCTTCAAAAGATTTGTAGCAAGATATCGAAAGTGGAAAATACCTTTTACGTCTTCGATTGCACGGAGTAGCTGGATTGATTTCTGTATGTAATGACTTCGGCAGGAGATCTTCGGTGATCTTGATGAATTTTGTTTCAGAGCTCCACTTTTCGCTTCTTCTTGGATGTGGAATGATCAAATGATTGTTGAGAAATCCCTTATATCATTTTGCAAACCCTAATATCTGTTTGCAATAAATGCTTCACCTATATTATTCTGGTTTGCCTTGTCCGGATAGCTTGGAGTATCCCGGATCAGTCCTGATCTATGAACATCATGCGGATCTTTCAATCATTAATAAATCGAGATGACACATTACAAGAACATCCCAAACATTCTGTCCAGTCCGCAGAGTAAAATAATGTACTTCCGGATCTCTCCGGACCCTTTTGTAGTCCTCTGTCATTCCGGAGCATCTCCCGGAACAGGTCTTTACTTGATCGATCACAACTTCTTTATATCTTCATGCGGACCTCTGAAATCTTGTCTGGATCATCTCAGGACTGGTATCTTCAAACCCTTTACTCCGCATCTTGTGTCACATCCAGCACCACTTGATTGGCTGGGGGAACAGGATTTTCTTTGAGTCTCCCCCTGAGCCAGAGCTCACTTTTTAATTTCTGGAAGAAATGTCAGCACCAGAGTCTGGTGCGGATCCAACCTCTACATTCTCTGAACTTTTCTTCACCCAAATCTTGCTCATTTGATTCCTAACTTCATCCGCATTCATCTTTTGTTTACCTTTGTCTTGATTCTGATTATACACCGGACCTCTTTTGTCCTGATTCTTGCTTCTGCAGATTTTAGCATTATGACCGGACCTATTACAGATTTGGCAAATAACATTTCTTTGCATATTTGACTGATAACCTCTTGATCTGCATTGATTAGCCATATGACCTACTCTATTGCATGTAAAGCATCTACCTTTGAATGATTTGTTTACTTGCATATTTCTGCATTCATGGGATTTGTGTCCATACCTTTTGCAGTTAAAGCACTGTCTGGAGAAGGAAGAATTAATCTGATTCATTCTCTTTCTGCACTGATTAGCTTTGTGACCAAAGTGGTTGCAGCTGTGGCAGTATCCATTGAAAGATGGATATCTTTGAGCATTGGGCTGTCTTACTGGAGGTCTTCTAGGCCTATTCCTTGGATTTTCTGATCCAAAATTCTTTTGACCAGATCCGGAGCTTTCTCCTTTCTCATATCCCAAACCATACTTGTCATCTATCCTCTTTTGACTTCCAAGAAGTACTTCAAGTTGGGCAGAACTTATCTTGAATTTTTCTTTATATTCATTTGCTGTTTGAAGATTTCTTTTGAGAGAGGCAATTTGATCCTCAAGTTTTTCTTCATTATCTTTGGCATCTTCAAGATCAGATTCAAGATGTCTGATAATCATGTCCATCTGGTGGCATTCTTCTGATTTTTCTTTAAGAGATTATCTTAGATTGTCTTCAGCTTTTCTTTTTTCTTCAATCTCTTGAGTAAACTTTATAGTTCCTGATTCCATTTCATGTCTTAACATAATGACTTCTTTTGATAACTTTTCACATAACTTGGTTTGCTCAGTCAATTCTTCATTTGTATTGCTTTCTTCACTTTGTCTTGCCAATTGTTGGAGCAGCTCCTTTCTCTTTTTCATAGAGAGACTTAATTTGTCTTTTAATTCTCTCATGAATTCATCAGCCTGTTTGAGTCTTTCCTTTAATTCATTGACTTCAGAATTTGACTGTTCAAGATCCTCAAGGGTAGTCTTGAGTTGCTCCCTTAAACCATATGCATCCATTTGAACTCCCAGATCTTCCTCAAGCTATTAGGCTCTATTAGGAGGAACTTAGCTCTGATACCAATTGTTGGTAACTGAGAGGGGGGGTGAATCAGTTATCCTAATTATTTCTTCTTTTGAACTTTCTTATTAATCAATGCAACATTGAATCAAACAAACAAATATTACCATGAAATGAAAAACACATGACACAGTATTTTTGACGTGGAAACCCTGTTAAGGGAGAAAACCACGGGGTGATTAACCCAAAGATTATTCTCTGTTAGAAGAATAAGGAATTACAAAATGGCACTTGCCAATTAGGGCTCACTGCCCGAGCACACTGCTCACAAAGAGGCCCACTGCCTACAAGGAGACACACTGTCTACAAAGTGATAAGAATCACAGTCTTGAACTGATTGGAAGCATCTACATATGCTGGAGTTCAGTTCCTGTTAGGCTCAATACACTGATCTGCTGCACTTCATCTTTCCTCTGTTCTTTATTCTGCTATCCTTTCACATACCAGATCTTTCTTACTACTTCTGCTCTATTCTGCACTTATTCGCATATACCTTCACACAATTCATTTTCTTCACAACAAAATCCATCCTCTATATATATCCGCACAAGTAATTTCATCACCTTTCTAGTCGGCATCCGGAACAGTCTAGTTTCTTACAAACTCTGTTCTGTCGGCTGAATCCTTGCTCACCAAGCAATGCGGATCAAGCATATACTTGTAGATATCATTAATCATGTCGGCCAAACATGATTCATGCCTTCACAACCTTTACCATCAACAGTAACACATCCAGAAAATAGTCTGATACTCTGTCAGTCAGTTCTTCCTCTGTTCTCACTGTCTCTCAGGAATCCGGTACTCAACTATTCATATCTTTTTCTTTGTTCATCACCGGAGGCTAAATCCTTGGAATATACTACTCAAGGTAGTCCTCTTGACTTCCCCAAATCTGCACTGCACCAAGACACTTCCTCTGAGAGATCCAGACCAATCTGTCAGACCTTGCCACATGCTCTGTTCTTGTTCACCGGACCACAACAATCTTCATTCTGACTTCCGGTAGAGACACACCATGACTTGCGGATATGTGGGATGACTTTTGTTGCCATCAATGACAACAACCATGAATCCATATAGTGTCTCTTGCCAACAAATATATCTAAGAATCCGGTGTTGCATTCAAAGAACAAACATATATCCATCAAGTTTCACTTTTTGAGAGAGCAAGTGAACAAGAATGAAGTCAGATTGGAGTTTGTGCCTTCCAAGGATCAGATTGCAGATATCTTTACCAAACCTCAACCTAAAGACTCTTTTGAGTATCTCAAGGAGAAGTTAGGGGTTATTACCCCTCTAGTGATGAACTAAGGTGCATTGATGTGCATCAGTCCGGTGGATATCACAGTCATATCTTGTGGTCCGAATTGATGATGGGGAGCTGCTACTCAGGGGGAGCAGCTGGTATGATTTAAAAGTGGTGAAGTTGCAAGTATGTGCCCTTTGCCATTGATGTCAAAGGGGGAGAGAAGACATGTGAAAAACAAGTGGTTGCTAATCAAACGGGAAGCAGGAAAGGAAGAAAAGTTGTGACAGTGAGGACAAGTTGTTGTCTTGATGGTTAAAATAGTTTTTCACATCATATGTTGCCATCAATGACAAAGGGGGAGATTGTTACAAGTATGGACCTAACCGGTGTTGTCATTGATGTCAAAATACTCCTATTGCATTGATGATAAGGATTGGATGAGCTGTGTGCTGAGGATATTGAGAAAATTAGTCCTAATCAGGAACAGAGAAGAACAGTGAAGACAGTGAGCTAAAGGTCCTAGCTAAGATAAAGATTAGAGGATGCACATCAAAGGGTTTATAGATATGTATCTTAAGATGATCCAGTAAAGATTTCTGAGGTCCGCATGAAGATCTGAAGAAGTTGTGGCCGCTCAAGTAAAACTAGTTCTAGAAGGTATTCAAAGGTGACAGAGTGACACAGATAGGTCCGGTGAGATCTGGAAATGCAATATCCTATTCTACAGATTTGAGGGAATGTTTAGGAAGCCAATGTCAATTGACAACTCAATTGGTTCATGGTCTGGAGGTCCACAAGCATCTACCCCATTGTAACAATGATGACAGACTATGTTCTTGAGGTTTCAGATGAAGGAGATAAGGATTTTAGTAAGCGGATGTAGTGTTGATGTTCTTGGTGATTCAGGCAAGCTTGTCGAGATCTTCGGATCATGTCCAGTTCATGTTGGTAGTCTGCATTAGAGTTTGAGCTTGCAACTGAAGAATAACTTCTAGAAAATGGTGTTCTTCCTAACTCTAGCTGACTGGATGAGTTACACATCCTGTGGATGATCTTGAAGATGTAATGTGAAGATTGGTGTGTTCCTGTTGACCTATTTTCCTCCGTCCAGAGCCAAATAGTTCACCTTGTATTTTCCTTGAAAATCCTTTAGAAAATGACCATACAAGGTGTAAATCTTTCAATTACTCATGCTCTGCCTTGCCAAATTTCCCAAAATCTTGCCTAAGGATTCCTTGCAAAAAACCAAAAAAAAACCTAGCAATCTTTTAGCTTCAAGTATTTTCTATTGCTGGGATTTCTCATTTTCATAACTTGTATTTGTATGCATTCTTGAATGAACATTTGCATATACATTTGCCTCTGTACATACAAAGGAATATGCAAAGGGTAATACAAGGTTTTGCTTGTATATTGCCAATGTATGTTTGATATACAATAAAAGCATACAAGGCAGAATGTGCAAAGAAAAAAGATGCATTTGCTACAATGGCTTGTATATTTCCCTTCGTATGTTTTCACATACAAAGTCAATATACAAAGGGACAAACATACAAGCCGTAGATACAAGTGAAATATGCAAAGGTTGTGCATCGGCTATAGTGGAATGTATATCGCCAACATACATTCGCAATATGCAAGGCCGAGATACAAGGGCATAATACAATGCCCGATTTATATACAAATGGCAAAAAGCATACAAGGCAGAATATGCAAAGGAAAAAGGTGCATCCGCTATAGTGTCTTGTATATTTTGCTTTGTATGTTTTCACATACAAGCTGATATACAAAGAGTTAGACATACAAGTCACAAGTAGAGGCCATATACAAAGGAACATACATTGGCAATAGTACATACAAGAGGAAACAATGCTGGGATCCACAGGCAGTTGCATGTATATCTAGATTGTATATTCGCATATACAATGCCATATTCAAAGACAACGATGCAGGGAGTCTTATGCAAAGTGCTAGACAAGCAGGAGATACAAGAGGTGGGGTCCGTAGATGCAAAGGTTTTTGTATAGTGGGCGATTGTATCTTACATACAATCGAAGAAGAAAGGATACATACAAGGCAGACCCGATGGTAGAATTATGCAGCGGATAAAAGTTTGGAGTTTGCGGCTTGTATCTTGGCATTGTATATTGCGATATACAAAACAAAATATACAAAGTGAAGTGATACAAGCCAGACCTATTGCAAAGTTACAAAATGGTTAATGGTCTTTTGAGGTCCGCGCATTGTATGTATATTTGTGATTGTATGTTTTCATATACAATTGGATATACAAAGGTTTTTTGCATATACTAAAGTAAAGTGTTTGTAATGTATAAGTGAGTCTACAGTTTCCTTTGTATATTTCGCATTGCATATTGCGATATACAAAGGTCAGATACAATGGTGATATGCAAGGCGGACCTGACTCAGAAATCAAATTTGACGAATTTAGCATTGGAGTCTATGACTTGTATGTATGTTTTACTTGTATGTGTCAATATACAAAGGTAATATACATTTCTAACATACAAGGTCTGGATCTGAATAAGGATCAAATGTAGCAGATAAAAGTTTGGAGTCCACGGCTTGCATATGCACATGTGATTGTATATGCGATATACAATTGCGGTATACAAGGCTGATAGCAGGTGTTGTTTTTCAGCGATGCTCCTCAGACTAGCTTAGTGACCAATCAAGTGCTGCCACATGGCGGGTGATACAAAGGCCAATTAAAAAGGGTAAAAACCTGCATTTGTATGCAGATTCAAATGCATATACACATGACAATTTCAAAGGGCCGTTTAAGCACCAAAAGCAAAGGTATATACAATGAATTTTTGGCATGACTTTATACATCGGCGGCTCGACTGAAGGTCATTCCGACAGCCCGATGTAGCCTGATACAAGGTGCTTTGTACATACAAATGCAGTTTTCAGAGGCTGATACAAAGCCAAATGCAAAGTGATATATACACACAGTTGACTGCAACTTTGACCACCCGTATCTCCTCCATTTTAGCAAATTTCCACATTCTGCAACAAGCAGAAGTGCATGTTTTTACCTCCTCTTTCATTTGGTGGGCTTTTTGGGGGTTTTCTTCCACTTTCAAAAGTTGGATCTAGCTTTGCACAATGAATTGACTGGACGTTTCAGTGACCACAGTGACACCTACAGACTTAGCCCTTTAATGTGTTCATTGCTGCAGATCGATGATTCAGCAACCTTCATTAAAGACTCAAAGATATCTTCTATCTACCCAGTTCTAGATATTTGACGCCATTACCTCTTGTAGTTGGGTGTCCCTTCTAAGGAAGATATTTTTGACTGAACAGAGATATTATTTTTGTATTGTAATTGATTTAGGACTTTTTGAAAATGCTATATATAGT
This sequence comes from Cunninghamia lanceolata, assembly GCA_027924645.1. NCBI lineage: Eukaryota > Viridiplantae > Streptophyta > Pinopsida > Cupressales > Cupressaceae > Cunninghamia > Cunninghamia lanceolata. The sequence continues at coordinate 4,610,088 of BSBN01001164.1, read as the reverse complement.
TCATTAAGAGATGTAAAAAGGTTTGGACATTGGGAGTTTTATGCAATATATGCTTCTATTTTCCAAATAGAGCTTTTCTCTACTGTAACCTTGCCTTTTGAATAGATACATGCCGGTTATTAGACCTTTTCATGCTATTTTGACTCTATTTGATATGAGGATGATGTTTTTTTGAATGTTTAATTCCTTCTAATCATCTCTTGCTCCTCATCTGTGTTAAAATCAGTTTGATCTGTGTGTGTTTATTGGTTGTATCTAGTCATTCTGTGCATCTTTTTTTAGTTCTATGAAAGTTTCTTTGAATCAATTTGGTGCATCACCTTAGATAATAGATTTCATTTACTGCAATCCTTCTTCCCCTTTTCCTCAGCAAAATTAGTATTTTTAGGTGATACTAGATAGGAAGCTGACCTTCTCCAGAGGTTCTTTCCATTACAGGTAACCCATAGACCTGGAAAGATCTCATGTTTCTCCAGATCGCTTAAGTTTTACAACTTAGGAAGGGTGCAAATCTGAGAGACAACAGTTTTTGGCATGCCCGATGGGACTGAAGGAATTGGAAACACTTTGAATACTACCTTTTGTTGCTGGTTTTGATGTGCAGCCAGCAATTTTTAGACCTGTAAGAAGTTCAAACCTACATATCTGGTGACTCTGAGCTTTGGTTTAGCAACATCAGTGAATTGTTGCTTATGAAAAGGATACAAGCCAGAAGAAGCTCTTTGTCTTTTGAATATTTACAACTATCCCCACCTAGGAGAAGGGGAATAACAGTTGAGAAACCCAAGAAAGCTCATGGTTATTCTAGGAGAGCCAAGTCCACTCCTCCTGCTATTGGAACTCATTCTATCCCAAGAGTTTCGGTAACAATGATTCCTACAGCCAGAAATCAACCATTTGTTGCATTCAATCAAGGCAGGCCACTAAATTTAGCTCAGTATGATGATATTCCTATAGCTGCCTTGAAAAGTTTACCATATTTTAATGGTGAAGATCAAACTACTCTAGCTGAACACATAAAAGACATTGCAAACCTGTGTGTTGTCCATCATGTGACAGAAGAGAATGTTGCAATCAAGTTATTAGCAGCTTCTTTCAAAGGGAAAGCTTTGCAGTGGTTCAAAAGCCTACCGGTGAACTCCATAGATTCATGGGATCATTTGGGAGAGGAGCTATGCAGTTTCTTTGAGGACAAATTAGATCATTTGTCATTAGTGGAGCAGCTATCCATGATTAAAAGGGCTCCTCATGAAGTTATGACAGACTTCAATCACCATTTCAAAAAGACATGGGATAGAATCCTACTAATGGTAAGGCCTACAGCTGACATGCTTTCTTATATTTTTTGAGAGCTTTGAACAGTGACATTTTCATCATGATCCAATCTATGGGAGGAACATCCTTACCATAGGCTTATTCCATAGCCATAAGAGCTGAAAACAGCCTCATACAGGCTAGTAAAATTGCCCCCAGGCCTCCTTTGCCAATTTTCCTAGCTATTCAGCCACCAACGCCAATATATGTGCCTCCTATAACTATTATACCTACTACACCAGTATTACTAGCACCTAATACTCACCCCAATAAACTAGAAAATGTTGTTCAAAATCAGTCTTCTGAGTTACAAGAAATCAAAGGACTGTTGCAATCTTTTGGTAATGAGATTGTGAACCTCAAGAGGCAGCAAGGCCAAAAAAGACCTTATCAGTGCCCATTCCAATCCAATTATTAGCAAAATTAGCTAAATAGGCTGCCTTATCAGCCTAATAATCAAGCTCCAAGGCAAACTTTTAATCCTAGACCTTATTAGGCCTACAATCCAACTGCTACCAGTTCCTCAAAAGAGATTGTGCCCACGCAGAACAATTTGGTTCAAGATAACGATTGGTGTTTTCCTTGTAATCTACCCCATAACCAAAACACATGCACTAATGGGGTGAGGAATCAGGCTCTGATGGTTTAGAACAATCCAACAATACAGCCTAATGTGCCTGTAGAACCTCCTGTTCAGCAACAAGAAGAGTAGGTACATGAGACAATGTTCATGAACTGGCAAGGAGAAGAGTTCTGTGGGATGAACCAACTGGGTTCTTCAATTGTAGATAACACACATAGTAAGAAAAGGGCTATTGATGAAAGACAGCAAGCTGGTAAAGTTCAAGCTCATAGGCATCAAATGCCAAATGTGGGTCAAGGTGTTCCTAACCCCTCAAAGGCTGAAAAAATTCAAGGGTCATCAAAAGATCAGCCTTTGATAGGCAAAGAGTAGATTAATACACTAGTTCAACTAACTTGTGCTCAAGGTGATGTGGCTACCCCTAAAAGCCAGGCTAAAATAGGTACATCTGCTTTCAATATTCTTGAACATATGAAAAAACAAATGTATCCATGTCTATGTGGGATTCCCTGAGTATCCCTAGCCAAAAAGACTTGCTTCAATCAACCTTGTCAAATTTAAAACTGTCTCAAGAGTCTGATATAGGTAAGTCCAAGGCTATTTTGACAAGTAACCTTGAAAAAAATGTAGAACAACAAGCTTCAGAGGTCAAACCCCCACCATTCTACGTATCTTTGATCATAGGGGATCATTTAGTTCATAACTGCATGATTGAGTCAAGTGCTAGCAGTTCTATCATGCCCAAACAGATTGTTGACGGGTTAGGCATTAAATATGAACCATTAGAAAAGGGAGTTATTCAGCTAGATGGAACTGCTGTTAATATAGTAGGTGTCATTAAAGGACTGAGTTTAACTCTACATGCTTGTCCAAATTTCTCCATCCCGCAGGACATATATGTCATTGAGTTACCTCCTTATTTTGCCATTTGCTTGTCAAGGGATTTTACAGCAAAGATAGGAGGTTACCTATCCTCGGACTGGTCTCATATTTTTCAGAACTAGATACGGTACTAAGGTGACTATCAAGTCATAACCTATTGCCAAAGACCATATTGAGCCTTACACTACATGCCCCATCAATGCCAATTTGGTTGCAAGTGAGTTAGAAATAGAGCAACCCGCTGTCTAAGAAGGCAGTACACTAATTGTAGGCATACCAGAAATCCTCCTTGATGAATGGGCAAATCAAACTCAAGTAGTCAATCCATTTGAACACCTGGATGAAATTGGTTTGGGTGTATATATGATGCGCAAGCCTGATCTATTTCTGCCTAACATTAAAAAATAGTAGAATGAGCAGCAAGAAAATGAAGTCTGGGAGTTGTTTTTTGATGGTTCAAGGAGTAGAATGGGTGCCGGTGGTGGATGTATGCTTGTTTCCCCACAGGATGAAAAGTACTATTTAGCTTTCAGATTCTATTTTAGCTGCACTAACAATGTGGATGAATATGAAGCTCTAATTCAAGGCTTTGAATGGGCAAGACAAAGAGGTAGTGGCTGTCTAAAAGTCTATGGGGACAGTGAACTAGTTGTAAATCAGGTGAGAAAACTCAATGTTACCAAAAATGATTTGCTGAAGTCCTACAGGCATAGAGTATGGGACCTCTTGGAAGGTTTTGATGCTTTCAATTTGATCTCCATACCCAAAAATCAGAATAAACATGCTGATAGGATGGCTGCTGTAGGGGTAGAATTTGACATTCCCAAGGAAATTAGTAGTGGAAAGACAAATCAGCATATTAGGATTGTTGTCAGGCCTGCTGTGCCGGATAATAATATACACTAGTAGGTGTTTGATAGTGATCAATAGATTATAAATTTCTTGAGAGAGGAAGCTAAATTCTCTCATGCCAACCAAGGGAAGCTACATCACCAGTATGGTGACCAAATCATTCAGCTAAAAAAAACAAGATGCCAAAGAGTTTGGTCACCTTAGAGTCCATCTTTAACACTAATGATGAAGCTATCAAGCCCCAGTCCCGCCTACAAGTGCAACAAGATCACTATGAAGAACTTGAGATCTTTAAGGGTAAGCTCCTTAAACTAGGCAAGATATGTACAGTGAAGGAAAGATGGGCATTTATTCAACTATTTCAAGAATTTAGTGACATCTTTGCATGGGAATATGGGGACTTAAAAGGGTTTGATCCCAAGCTTGCTCAACATACTATTGAGCTGGAACCTGATGCCAAGCCTGTTAGGCAAAAATAGAGGCCTTTGAATCCTAAATTAGAGCCTCTCATGAAGATGGAACTGAATAAGCTGATTGAGAGTTCCATAATATTTCCTATCAAGCACACCTCATGGGTTTCTAACCTTGTGCCAGTTAGGAAGAAAAGCGGGGAGATCAGGTTGTGCGTGGACTTCTATGACTTGAATAAACCTTCCTTGAAAGACCGTCATCCTTTTCCTTCCATGGAATAGATTCTCCAAGTAGTGTCGGATCAGAAAGGTTTTCCTTGTTGGACGGCTATTCTGGTTACAATCAGATTTTGGTAAGAGAGGAAGACCAGTACAAAATAGCCTTCACCACAAAATGGGGGACTATTGCTTACAAGAAGATGCCTTTTGGTTTGTCCAATGCTGGAACAACCTTTCAAAAGGCTATGGATATGACCTTTCAGGGGCTGATGTACAAGATTGTCCTAGTTTATCTGGATGACATTACTGTTTTCTCTAAAAAGGCCAAAGATCATCTAAATCACCTAAGGCAGATTTTTAAGAGGTGTAGAGAGTTTGGGATATCACTAAATCCCAAAAAGTGCATGTTTACTATCCATGAGGGCAAATTGCTCGGTTACGTGGTGTCAAAACAAGGCATCACAATTGATCCTCAGAGAATAAGCGTGATTTTGGCTCTGCCCTTACCGGCACACAAGAAGGGCTTACAAAGTTTTATTGGTAGGATCAACTTTGTCAGGAGGTTTATCCCTGACATTGCTGATCTATTGAACCCATTAACTGCTATGTTAAAAAAGAACATATCTTTCAGCTGGACTAGAGAAGGAAAGCGAAGTTTTGAACTTATTAAAGAGGCTTTGGTGCCCACACTCCTAAATCCTGATTTTTCTAAGGATTTCACCTTGTATGTATATAGTAATGTTGACTCTATTTCTGCTATATTGGTACAGAAGAATGAGCTAGAAAAGTTGGAGTAGCCTTTGACTTTCTTTAGTCAGGCGTTGAAAGATTATGAACTGAGGTATACTTTTGTTGAAAAACATGTACTTGCTATTATAAGGAGTTTGAAAAAGTTCAAGCACATGTCAAATAACAAGATTAATCTGATGGTCGTTCATTTGAGCATAAAAGAATTTTTGCTGAGTAAAGATCTCAGTGATAAAAAGGCTGGTTGGGTGACTAAGGTCATGGAGTATGATGTGGACATTAAAGTTACCAAGATGATTAGAGGAAAAGGGCTGTATGAACAGCTTACTGATGGCGCTATCAGCAAAGAAGGACACAATCATGAAGCTGTTCTGGCAATGTAAGACAAAGAACAAACAGCCGCTTCAAGTCCGATTGCCGATTGGGTGCAAGAAATGGTTCATTTCTTGTAGACCAGCGAGTGTCCTCAGGGCTTGGATAGGGCCAAATGAAGGTATTTCAGATTGCAATCCATACCTTGTGTGCTCATTAATGATTTGCTTTTTAGGAAGGATTATAATGGAGTATTGCTGAGATGCATTGGACCCAAACAAGTTGAAAAAGTGTTGCATGAATTTCATGAGGGGTCAGCTGGAGGCCATTTTTCACCTAGAGCAATAGCTCTGAAGGTGATGAAAGGTGGCTATTATTGGCCCAGTTTGTTTAAAGATGCACAGTTGTGGGTTAGAAAATGCAAGGAATGTGCTCTATTCACTGGAAAAGAGAAGTTGGTAGCCTTGCCTTTGCAGCCAGTTCAGGAGGAGCATCCCTTTATGAGGTGGGGATTAGACTTTATTGGGGTTATAAACCCTTCATCAAGTGTTGGCCATAAGTGGGTTCTAACAGCCGCTGATTATTTCACTAAGTGGACTGAAGCAGTCACACTTAAGGAAGCTAATGAGTTTGTTGTTTTAAATTTTTATGAGAAGCTGGTTATCAGATTTGGAGTGCCTGAGTCACAATGCGCTTGCTTTTGTTAGTTCCAGAATTTCTGATTGGGCTGTAAAAAATGGAGTTTATCTCAATACATCTTCTAATTACTATCCGCAAGGTAACGACCAAGTAGAATCCACCAATAAAAACTTGATCAGAATCATCAAGAAGACCATGGAGGGAAATTAGAGATCCTATCACATACAGTTAAGGTCAGCACTTTGGGCTGATAGAATCACTACAAAATGATCAACAGGGCATTCGCCTTTCATGTTAGTGTATGGCAAAGAAGCAAGGCTTCCTATCACACTTGAGTTACCAGCACTTGATTTGGTAAATCAGCTAGACATGCTAGAAGAAGGCCCTATGATAGTAAGGCTAGCTCAACTGGTTGAGCTTGAGGAAATCAGAAATGGTGCCATGAGAAACATAGAGCATCATCAAGCCCAAATGAAAAGGTCATTTAACAAAAGGGCATCTCTAAGAACATTTCGGGAAGGTGACATAGTGCTGAAATGGGATGTCTTGAAAAACAAACCTGGGAAGCACTCCAAGTTTGATAGCATGTGGAGTGGCCCATTTATCATAACTAACTACAAGGAGCACAATGCATTCCAGTTATCAAGCATGGATGGAAAAAACTTGCCTATCCCAGTCAATGGGATACATTTGAAGAGGTGTTTTTGAGGTATGAGTTGCCTTGTAAATTAATAGGGTAGGTTTCTTGCTTTCAAATAAGTGTTGCTACACAATGGTTTAGATCCTCTTTTTGTTGGTCCCTAAGTACTGTCTAGCACTAGTAGCTGGGTTGTTCTCAACATGTTGTTTTGGTTTTGGCCTTCTAGGTGTTCTTCATTGCTAAAATATTGAGTTACTAAGGTCAAGTTTGTTTGTCAAGGGTTTATTTTTGAGTCTCTATATGACTCCATGCCCAATGGAGCCTTAAGGCCACTGATCATTTGTTTAGTAGGCAAACATCCCATAGAGGTCGCCAAATTGTTGACCTATTTTCCTCCGTCCAGAGCCAAATAGTTCACCTTGTATTTTCCTTGAAAATCCTTTAGAAAATGACCATACAAGGTGTAAATCTTTCAATTACTCATGATCTGCCTTGCCAAATTTCTCAAAATCTTGCCTAAGGATTCCTTGCAAAAACCCAAAAAAAATCTAGAAATCTTTTAGCTTCAAGTATTTTCTATCGGTGGGATTTCTCATTTTCATAACTTGTATTTGTATGCATTCTTGAATGAACATTCGCATATACATTTGCCTCTGTACATACAAAGGAATATACAAAGGGTAATACAAGGTTTTGCTTGTATATCGCCAATGTATGTTCGATATACAATAAAAGCATACAAGGCAGAATGTGCAAAGGAAAAAGATGCATCTGCTACAGTGGCTTGTATATTTTGCTTTGTATGTTTTCACATACAAAGCTGATATACAAAGGGGCAGACATACAAGCCGTAGATAAAAGTGAAATATGTAAAGTGTAGATAACTGAGAGGGGGGGTGAATCAGTTATCCTAATTATTTCCTCTTTCTGAACTTTCTTATTAATCAATGCAACATTAATTCAAATAAGCAAACATTACCATGAAATGGAAAAACACATGACATAGTATTTTTGATGTGGAAACCCTATTAAGGGAGAAAACCACAGGGTGATTAACCCAAAGATTATTCTCTGTTAGAAGAATAAGGAAATACAAAATGGCACTTGCCAATTAGGGCTCACTGCCTAAGCACACTGCTCACAAAGGAGGCACACTACCTACAAGGAGACACACTATCTACAAAAGAATGTTATACAATACTTGAACTAATTGAAAGCATCCACATATGCTGGAGTTTAGTTCCGGTTAGGCTCAGTACACTAATCTGCTTCACTTCATTTTTCCTCTTCTCTTATGCTGCTTTCCTTTCACATACCGGACCTTCCTTACTGCTTCTGATCTACTCTACTTTTATTCACATATCACATATCACCACTACACTTCTCACAACTAAATCCATCCTATATATATATCCGCACAAGTGATTTCATTATCTTTCTAGTCGGCACCCAAAACAGTCAATCTTCTCACAAACTCTGTTTTGTCGGCTGAATCCTTACACATCAAGTAATGTGGATCAAGCATATACTTGTAGAAATCATTAATCATGTCAGCCAAACATGATTCATGTCTTCATAACCTTTAACACCATCAGTAACACATCTGGAAAGTAGTCTGATGTTATGTTAGTCAGTTCTTCCTCTGTTCACACTATCACTCAGGAACCCGGTACTAAGTATTCATATCTTTTGCCTCATCTATCACCGAAGGCTAAATCCTTGGAATATACCACTCAAAGTAGTCCTCTTGACTTCCCCAAATCCACACTGCACCAAGATACTTCCTCTGAGAGATCCGGACCTGTCTGTCGGACCTTGCCACATGCTCTGTTCTTGTTTACCGGACCACAATATTCTTCATTCTGACTTCCGGTAGAGACACACCATGTCCTGCGGATGTGTGGGATGAACTTTGTTGCCATCAATGACAACAATCATGAATCCATATAGTGTCTCTTGCCAACAATCTCCCCCTTTGGCATTGATGGCAACACTTAGTGAAAAACGACTAAGTGTATACACTATGCTCCTGCTTGGCTGATGTTCTGTCTTTATATATATTTTCTGGAGCTCCCCCTTAGTTGGATTCCTTATTTTTCACTGCTCCTTACTCCCCCTTTGACATCAATGGAAAAGGGTAGGGTCTGCACACCAAAATTTTCAAAAATTTTACTATACTTAGCCGCATAAGTATATATATACAAGTTGTACTTACATATACTTAAGTATGTTTGCAAAAGTGTTCTTCAACTGTACAACTTCTGTCACTCAACTCTGCTTCATCCTATCTAAAATTGAGATATGCCCACTCAACAAGAATGCAAACACATCTACCCTTTTTAGATCTATCAGATCATTGGTCTGGGCTGTAATTTGGGCTTCTGTTATAGCCTCATGCATGGCCTCTAGCTTAGGGACAATTAACCCCCTCAGCTCACTCATCCTGCTTATTCTATTTTTCCTTTCCTTCTCCAATTTCTTGATTTCACTCAAGACTGCGATAGTCTGACATTCTTGATTTTTTATAGAGGATGAAAGAGGATCAAAACTTTGAGACAAGCTTAGTAGTTTGTCCTCTTGCTCTTTTATTTTCTTCTCAATCTCCACTGTTACCTTGGACCAGGAGATACAAAATTTGTATATTTCACTACCATCCTTAAGAGCATTTTCTAAGCTCTTTATCCCAATGTTCATGTTTCTCCTATCATTAATGATCAAACCCTGTACCTCAGAGAACCTTTTATCCAAAAACTCCTTCTAGACCTTTTCTTTAGCTGATTTTTCTAGAGAATCAAAATGTTTATTAACACTGCTGACTAAGGTTTTGAGATTACCGGAAGAGGAGGCTGTGGGATCTTTCTAAACTGATGGCATAATCTTTTCAAGCACTCCGGAAGTAGCTTCTATCAACTCACAGTCTTCCATATGAGACTTTAGGAGTTTTTCATTAGCCTTAGCATTTGCAAATAAAGCTATCTTCATTGTCTGTACCGGAGCAAGAGAATCAAAATTGAATGGACCTTGTAGAAGCTCCGGTTCATCAATCTCCATTGTTTCTTTGTTTAGGAATTCTTGGATAGTTTGTGCAGTGTCTCTTGCCAGAGATAGATGTTTCTTCTCTTCTGCAGTCTTGGAGCTATCCTTAGGAGTTTTCTCTCCTTCACCACTAGCAGTTGTGGTTTTCTCTGCTGAAGTCTTCTCTCCTTCTACAACCTTAGCACTGTCATCTTCTTTTTCCTTCACCTCTGCTTCTTTCTCTTGTGATTTTTCTTCTCCTTTAGATCCGGAGACTGTAGGGGAAACCGGAGGGGAAATGTTAGTCTGTTTGAGGCCCACCTCTTCTGACATTTTCTCAGGAGTTTCTTCTGCAACATTTGTAGGATCAGTACCCAAGTCCTCTATGATAGGAAGATTAAATCTTTTGAAGGTTTTCTGGAGAATCTCTTCAGTGTCCTTGGCTACCTTGTCGGTCTCACCAAGCATAAGCTGATTCATCCTTGCTTTGCTCCTAAATTCATCCTTGCAGTCTTTGAATACCATGTTCATTGTCTTGGGATCAATTGAAGGATATAGTTGAATAGCTATCTGTTCCTAGATCTCAAGGTCTTTTGCCATGGCATTGGTCTTTCTCATTTCCAACTCCTTCTCTAGACTCTTAGGAATTAGAGAGATAATTTCAATAAAAGTTTTATTGTAAATGTTCAAAAACTTAACTGTGGCTTCCTCCAAAATCTTTTTATTTGCTTCATTATAATAATCATAGAATTCTATTAAGGGTTGTAGGTTGCCATCCACAGTGACTACTTTTACTACATCATCTAAGGAGAGAGTAGGTTTTTCAACAAATTCCTCTTCCTTCTATTCTTCTCCTTGACCGGATGATTTCTTCTTCTTCTTTAGTTTCCTGATCTCATCATCTAATTCAGTTTCCTCTTCATCCTTTTGACTTACATAAGCCCTTGTGGCTTTTGTCTTTGATCTTTTCTCTCTTTTACCGGATGCCTGGACTTCTGGTTTTGAGCTTTTGGCTGTGACAGATGCAGATCTTTTTGATGATCTGGTCCGGGTTGAGGTTTCTACCGGAGCACTTTCCTTGCTTTTCTTTTCTACCTCTTTCTTCTCTTCCTCAGCCCTTTCCATCCTTTTCTTGTGGGCATCAAGTGCCTCCTTTGAGATGCCAAGGCCTTGGACAATATTTTCTACTTCTTTTCTCACCTTCCTCTTGATCTCTGGTTCTCTGAGTTCAACATGGATTTTTATACTCAGCTCCTCAAAGGTTCCAAACCTTTCTACTTTCGGATCTTTAGGCTGGCTTAGCAATGTTTAAACATGCAGCTCCACAATCTGTTCATCAACTTCATACCCCATGGGCATGATCTAGACTGTCCTTGGTTCTACTACCTCCATTAGGCACTGATCAGTCTCTACCATAAAGCAGATTGTGTCTTTGTATTTCTCAACAAGAGACTGCAGAATCCTTACTCTTGCTTGCATCATGTTCTGAAAGTTCTGAAAATACCCCCACAGAGCTGTATTTTGTGCTTTGTTGTTACCAAGTCCATGTAAATAATCTCTGATTTGGATAGCTACCGGTCTATCATTCTCCCATACCCAGCCATTAGATCCAGGAAGCTCATTCATAAAGTAGAAGAATAAGCACAATATTAATCCACCATACTTAAATGAATTCTTTTTGTCTTTCTTGATTTTCTGCAGATTCTCCAATAGTTGGTTCAAGAGAAGCTGACAAAGATCATAGTCTGCATCCTTTTGTAACATTTCATAAGCAGTATAGATGGCAGTTCCAGGTACAAAATTTTCTCTGCTAGAATGATATATCTTATATCCAATGATCATAGAAGCAAACTTGACATCCAGATCAGTGATGTCATCTACTGTCATTGCTCTTTTGTCAAACTTAGAACCAGTAGCCTCACTCACAGTTTGGTTCTTTACAGATTTAAGAATAGGAATCCCATCGGATGAGTGTAATCCGGTAACTGCCCTGATGGCATCCTTAGTGATCTTGAATGGTCCATTCAACCACATAAGTTGTCATGTATTCTGCTCAGAATGTACCTAACCCATTCATCCTCCGTAAAATAGGGGAAATGTATGTATTGTGCAAAGTGCTTGTTCTGGAGGCCTATGTATTGGGGTTTGAGCTCAAATGAATCATCTAACAGTTGTTTGTGATAGATATCTCTTAGTTTAAATTCCCCAAACTCTTCAATATTTGCATGTATATAAACCCTAATATCTTCGGTGTGCAACACACCATGCGGAACACTAGAAAATGCACCAAGGGGGTCTACCTCCAAGGATTTGTATGGATGTTTCTTAAATGTAGGGTGAGGTCTATCAGAAATCTTTACAATATTTAGAGTACCCATTATCAAACAATCTTACTGAAGGATATCAAGAACAATAAATACCTTTTACACAGGTTAGGGTACACGAAGAAATCTGAATAGAGCTGTATGAAGAGTTGCCTTGATCTTTTGGGAGAAGTTGTTTGCAGAGCTCCTTTTCTTTCTTCTTTGCATGTGAGTGTACAAGTGTGTAAATGACAGACAAATGAACTCTTTTATTCCAAGAAGCCCTAATTTTCACCCTGCAATAAATGCGCAACCTAATTCATTCTGGTTTGCCTGGTTTTCCTTGTTTAAGGAGGAAGAAACTCATCCAAATCATTATGATTCCCTTGTGATCGATGTTAGTGATGAATCATCATATCCACTTGTCCTTCTGATCATCTTATGTATCCGCAGATCAAGCTGTATCAATTTGGATTCATACCAGACCAACCTTGTGAGAAACCTATTTTACCGGAAGACTTGCTTAACCGGACCAATTCTGAAGGAATTGAACCTTTTAAATTTTCTTGCGGATCTCTCAGATCTTTACCTGACCTTTTTTACATGTTCCTCTAGAAACCCTTTGATCCGCAGCTTCTCATGTGCCAATTTCAGGCACCACTTAACTGGCTGGGGGAACAAGGTTTCCTTTGTGTCCCCCCCTGAGCCAAAGCTCACCTTTTAGTTTCTGGAAGGAATATCAGCACCAGAGTCTGGTGCAGATCCAACCTCTACATTCTCTAAACTTTTCTTCACCCAAATCTTGTTCATCTCATTCCTAACTTCATCCACATTCACCTTTTGTTTACCCTTATCTTGATTCTGATTATGATATACCGGACCTCTTTTCTCCTGATTCTTGCTTCTACAGAATTTTGCATTATGACCGGACCTATTACAGATTTGCCAAACAACATTTCTTTGCATATTTGACTGATATCCTCTTGATCTGCATTGATTAGCCATATGACCTACTCTATTGCATGCAAAGCATCTACCATTGAATGATTTGTTCATTTGCATATTTCTGCATTCATGAGACTTGTGACCATACCTTTTGCAGTTAAAACACTGTCCAGAGAAGGATGAATTAGTTTGATTCATTCTCTTTCTGCACTGATTAGCTTTGTGACCAAAGTGATTGCAGCTGTGGCAGTATCCATTGAAGGATGGATATCTTTGAGCATTGGGTTGTCTTATCGGAGGTCTTCTAGGCCTGTTCCTTGGATTTTCTGATCCAAAATTCTTCTGACCAGATCTGGAGCTCTCTCCTTTCTCATATCCCAAACCACATTTGTCATCTACCTTCTTTTGACTTCCAAGAAGAACTTCAAGTTGAGCAGAACTTATCTTGAATTTCTCTTTATACTCATTTGCTGTTTGAAGATCCCTTTTTAGAGAGACAATTTGATCCTCAAGTTTTTCTTCATTATCTTTAGCATCTTCAAGATCAGATTCAAGATGTCTGATAATTCTATCCATCTGGTGGCAATCTTCTGATTTCTCCTTGAGAGATTGTCTTAGATTATCTTCAGTTTTTCTTTTTTCTTCAATTTCTTGGGTAAACTTTATAACTCCTGATTCCATTTCATGTCTTACCATAATGATTTCTTTTGATAACTTTTCACATAACTTGGTTTTCTCAGTCAGCTCTTCATTTGCATTATTTTCTTCACCTTGTCTTGCCAATTGTTGAAGCAACTCCGTTCTCTTTTTCATAGAGAGACTTAATTTATCTTTTAGTTCTCTCATGAAATCATTAGCCTATTTGAGTCTTTCCTTTAATTCATTGACTTTAGAGTTTGACTGTTCAAGATCATCAAGGGCAGTCTTGAGTTGCTCTCTTAAACCATATGCATCCATTTGAACTCCTAGATCTTCCTCAAGCTGTTAGGCTCTGTTAGGAGGAACTTGGCTCTGATACCAATTGTTGATAACTAAGAGGGCGGTGAATCAGTTATCCTAATTATTTCCTCTTTATGAACTTTCTTATTAATCAATGCAACATTAATTCAAATAAGCAAACATTACCATGAAATGGAAAAACACATGACACAGTATTTTTGATGTGGAAACCCTATTAAGGGAGAAAACCACAGGGTGATTAACCCAAAGATTATTCTCTGTTAGAAGAATAAGGAAATACAAAATGACACTTGCCAATTAGGGCTCACTGCCCGAGCACACTGCTCACAAAGGAGGCACACTACCTACAAGGAGACACATTGTCCACAAAAGAATGTTATGCAATACTTGAACTGATTGGAAGCATCCACATAAGCTGGAGTTTAGTTCTGGTTAGGCTCAATACACTGATCTGTTGCACTTCATCTTTCCTCTTCTCTTATGTTGCTTTCCTTTCACATACCAGACCTTCCTTACTCTTCTGCTCTGCTCTACTTTTATTCGCATATCACATATCACCACTACACTTCTCACAACTAAATCCATCCTATATATATCCGCACAAGTGATTTCATTATCTTTCTAGTCGGCACCCGGAACAGTCAATCTTCTCACAAACTCTATTCTATCGGCTAAATCCTTACACATCAAGTAATGCAGATCAAGCATATACTTGTAGAAATCATTAATCATGTCGGCCAAACATGATTCGTGTCTTCATAACCTTTAACACCATTAGTAACACATCCGGAAAGTAGTCTGATGTTCTGTCAATCAGTTCTTCCTCTATCCACACTGTCACTTAGGAACCCGGTACTCAAGTATTCATATCTTTTGCCTCATCTATCACCGGAGGCTAAATCCTTGGAATATACCATTCAAAGTAGTCCTCTTGACTTCCCCAAATTTGTACTGCACCAAGATACTTCCTCTGAGAGATCCGGACCTGTCTGTCGGACCTTGCCACATGCTCTGTTCTTGTTTACCAGACCACAACATTCTTCATTCTGACTTCTGGTAGAGACACACCATGTCCTATGGATGTGTGGGATGAACTTTGTTGCCATCAATGACAACAATCATGAATCCATATAGTGTCTCTTGCCAACACAAAGGTTGTGCATCGGCTATAGTGGATGTATATTGCCAACATACACTCACAATATGCAAGGCTGAGATACAAGGTGTGATACAATGCCCGATGCATATACAAATGGCAAAAAGCATACAAGGCAGAATATGCAAAGGAAAAAGGTGCATCTGCTACAGCACCTTGTATATTTCGCTTTGTATGTTTTCACATACAAAGCTGATATACAAAGAGTTAGACATACAGGTCACAAGTAGAGGCCATATACAAAAGTCTTTGTATATCGGCCTTGTATATTTGATATACAAAGGAACATACATTGGCAATAGTACATACAAGAGGAAACAATGGTGGGAGCCACAGGCAGTTGCATGTATAGACGGATTGTATATTCACATATACAATGCCATATACAAAGACAAAGACACAGGGAGTCTTATGCAAAGTGCCAGACAAGCAGGAGATACAAGAGGTGGGGTTCGCAGATGCAAAGGTGTTTGTATAGTGGGAGATTGTATCTACATACAATCAGAGAAGAAAGGATACATACAAGGCAGACCTGACGATAGAATTATGCAGCGGATAGAAGTTTGGAGTCTGCGGCTTGTATCTTGGCATTGTATATTGCAATATACAAAACAAAATATACAAAGAGAAGTGATACAAGCCAGACCTGTTGCAAAGTTACAAAATGGTTAATGGTCTTTTGAGGTCCATGCATTGTATGTATATTTGCGATTGTATGTTTTCATATACAATCAGATATACAAAGGTTTTTTGCATATACTAAAGTAAAGTGTTTGTAATGTATAAGTGAGTCTACAGTTTCCTTTGTATATTTCGTATTGCATATTGTGATATACAAAGGTTAGATACAATGGTGATATGTAAGGCGGTCCCGACTTAGAAATCAAATTTGACGAATTTAGCATTGGAGTCCATGACTTGTATGTATGTTTTACATGTATGTGTCAATATACAAAGGTAATATACATTTTTAACATACAAGGTCCAGATCTGAATAAGGATCAAATGCAGCAGATAAAAGTTTGGAGTCCGCGGCTTGCATATGCACATGCGATTGTATATGTGATATACAATTGCAATATACAAGGCCAATAGCAGGTGCAGTTTTTTAGCGATGCTCCTCAGACTAGCTCAGCGACCAATCAAGTGCTGCCATGTGGTAGGCAATACAAAGGCCGATTCAAAAGGGTAAAAACCCGCATTTGTATGCAGATTCAAATTTATATACACAGGGCGATTTCAAAGGGCCGTTTAGGCACCAAAAGCAAAGGTATATACAAGGAATTTTCAGCATGACTTTACACATCGGTGGCTCGACTGAAGGTCATTCTGATAGCCCGATGTAGCCCGATACAAGGCACTTTGCACATACAAATGTAGTTTTCAAAGGCCGATACAAAGCCCGATGCAAAGCAATATATACACACAGTTGACTGCATCTTTGACCACCTGTATCTCCTCCATTTTAGCAAATTTCCACATGCTGCAAAAGGTAAAAGTGCATGTTTTTGCCTCCTCTTTCATTTGACGGGCTTTTTGGAGGTTTTCCTCCACTTTCAAAAGTCAGGTCTGGCTTTGCACATTGAATCGACTAGACGTTTCAGCAACCACAGTGACACCTACAGACTTAGCTCTTTGATGTGTTCATTGCTGCAGATCGATGATTCAATAGCCTTCATTAAAGACTCAAAGATATCTTCTATCTACCCAGTTCCAGATATTTGACGCCATTACTTCTTGCAGTTGGGCGTCCCTTCTAAGGAAGATATTTTGACTGAATAGAGATATTATTTTTGTATTGTAATCGATTTAGGTCTTTTTGAAAATGCTATATATAGTTCATTAAGAGATGTAAAAAAGGTTGGACATTAGGAGTTTTATGTAATATATGCTTCTGTTTTCCAAACAGAGCTGTTCTCTACTATAACCTTGCCTTTTGAATAGATACATGCTGGTTATTGGACCTTTTCATGCTATTTTGACTCTGTTTGATATGAGGATGATGTGTTTGTGAATGTTTAATTCCTTCTAATCATCTCTTGCTCCTCATCTCTATTAAAATCAGCTTGATCTGTTTGTGTTTATTGGTTGTATCTAGTCATTGTGTGCATCTTTTTTCAGTTCTGTGAAAGTTTCTTTGAATCAATTTGGTGCATCACCTTAGATAATAGATTTCATTTTATGCAATCCTTCTTCCCCTTTTCCTCAGAAGAATTAGTATTTTTAGGTGATACCAGATAGGAAGCCAGCCTTCTCCGGAGGTTCTTTCCATTATAGGTAACCCACAGACCTGGAAAGATCCCATGTTTCTCTAGATCGCCTAAGTTTTACAACTTAGAAAGGGTACAAATCTAAGAGACAACAGTTCCTAGAAGAAGATTGAAGTCTCAGATCTATGTGGCCGACAGTGTGTTGATCCGGGTGAAGTCTTTTGTAATTAGTCATGTTGTATTTATGTATTTTCTCTGTAATGTTTGCCGACTTAGATGATCATTCCTAAGTTGATGTCTTGTATAAATAAGGAATTGTAAAGTCATTCCAAAGATCATCTTTGTGGGGATGAGAGTGTGGTAAAAAGCAAAGAAGCGAAAGGTAGAGCAGAAGTATTGGGCTTAAATGGAACTGATTCAAGCATGATAAAGATGCTATTCTCTAGTTCAAGTATGTGATACTTATTATTTTCTAGACAGTGTGTCTCTTGTAGGCAGTGGGCCTCTTGTGAGCAGTGTGCTTAGGCAGTGAGCTCTAATTGGCATGTGCCATTTTGTTCTTTCTATTCTTCTAACAGAGAATACAATATTGGTTTAATCACCCTATGGTTTTTCCCTTAACCGGGTTTTCCACATCAAAATCTTGGTGTCTTATGTGTTGATGTGTTTCTACTCTTGATTTAATGCATTATGTTTCCATGATTGATTTATTACTATGCTATTGAATTACAAAGTGGATTTAAGTGTTTAATTGGAAGAAAGTTTTAGACAACTGATTCACCCCCCTCTGAGTTGTTTGTCCTGAATCTAATAGATCTGGTGTCCCCAACAATTCCAGTTTTTGAACTTTGAAAAATAGTGAGTTGATAATCTCTGTCCTTCATATTGGTCTAAAAGGATTTGCTGTAATTCATTGATTTGCTTACTATTTTTCTTATTTGGAGTTTTTAGAGTAATTGAGCATCAAATTGAGATATTGTTTGATACATCTAAACTTTTGCATCATTCCAATAGGAAGCCCAACCTCTAGGTGATTGCTCTTGCTTAGTGGAGATTCAACTCAGTTGATATGCCCTTGAATGTTTGGTGAGAAGGGAGGATTTGCCTTTTAAACCTAGAACAAAATCTATCCATCCCCCTTTTTAACCCAACTAAACATTTTAGTGAACCTCTATTTTTGGATTTTTTGCACCTTGTTGAGTGTTTTGTGATAGATTTGCATTCATTCATCTTATTGCATTCAAAAAACTTATTAAAAAATTAAAAAAATTGGCATCTTAGGCTTACATTTTAGCATAATTTGAACTAATTAGCATTCAATTTCATTGAATTTATATTATTTTCATTAAATCTGATTTAAATTACAGAAATTCATCATTTAGAATTCACTTACATTGTGTTGATGCATAAACATGTGGGTCTAATCCAGCAGCAACATGAGAAACTCTGAGACATGGGATTACTCCTCAGAGTGACCTCCAGATTTTAGGCAAGCTGGCTCTTCCATACTTCAATGTGTCTTGGGGAAAAGGGTAGAAACTAATAGAATTACAGATTTAGTTAAAGCAAATCTATCTATGGTGATGCGCCTGAATAAAAGTGTTTTCTCTCTAATTAAGCACAGTGAAGCTATCCTCAAGATTCAATTATATTAAAGAGAAGACGTTGCATGATTAACATAATAAAATATAATGAATAAACTCAAAGGCTCACAACCAGACAATTTGGAATGACACAGAAATTAGTTTTTCTCATTAATTTTCCAGCAACATAAGAGGCACAGTTACATTCACAGTTACATCCACTTACTAAATCAAGAATAACAAAATAAAGGCAAATGATATTCACTGGTCACAGCAAAAAGTCTCAAACTTCTCTCTTAAATCTCTAACAAAAATATCTCTATCAAAACTAGAATTCTAACTTGAAAAACTAACTCTGATTCATTACAAATGTTACGTATTTATAGCACAAGATCGACTCTAGATTGTCTGCAACAATCGAATCCCAACGGCCCAACCGAACTGGAGATAACTAGAAGTCTCTGACAAAAAAGATCTTTAGAATCTAAGACAGTTACTCCTTCCTTCAAGCCCATTGGCTGTGACAAAACATATGTGGCATACCTCCTCCTATAAGGAATAGACACTTGGTGGCTTCCGCACTCTTGAAACAATAAACTCCGTGACAGATGGCAACGTCCATGCGCATAACTTGAAACTCCTTCATCTCTTAGGAAGAAATAGGAAACTGACACTTGGCGGCTTCTACAGTACTTAGAAACAAATATGTGTCTTTATCCACACCTCTTTACTTAACTGTGTCTTTTATACTCAGGAGAACTCTACAGGTGACAACTATCGCAATCCGCAGCTTTGAAACTTTAAGACACATTAGGAATGGGACCCACAACTTCCCACTCATTCACTTTAAAAAGGAGGAAAACAGGGACAGGTGGCGAACTCTGCGTGCACAACAACTGATACATGGCGCTTTCTACAACACTTGAAGCATCATTTGAAACTCTTTGAAACTTAAAGAGAGGTTGACACATGGCGGGTTCCGTATCATTTGGGAAACATTTAATACACCGGAGAAAGGGACAAAAATCTTTCAACTTTGGCACCGCATCCACCACGTGGCATTCACTGCATCACTGATACTCAAAACTGTGGCCCACCTCCTTCCTTTACTTAGCAACAAAAGATATAGAAACCAACCTGCGGAAACTGACAATTGGCAAGCTCCGCATCTACCACAAAAGACACACGGCTTCTTCCGGTTGGTAACTGAGACAGGGGGATGAATTAGTTATCTTAATTAATTTAACTTTATGTTCTTCTTTAACAACTAGTGCAACATCAAAGCAAATAAGCATTCATATTCATGAAAGTAGAAACAAAGTCAAGATACATAACATAATGATTTTGACGTGGAAAACCTTGTTAAGGGAAAAAACCATGGGGTGACAAACCCAAGAATGTATCTCTGTTAGAAGAATAGAAATACAAAATGACACTTGCCAATTAGGGCTCACTGCCCAAGCACACTACTCACAAGAGGCTCACTGCCTACAATAATTTATAGAAGAAAACAAGATACTTGCACTGATGAGAAGCATCCACATGTGCTTGGTTTCAGTTCTGGTTGAGCTCAATATACTAATCTACTGCACTTCATTCTTCCTCTGCCTTAGTGCTGCTATTCTGTCACATACCGGACCTCTATCTCTATTTCCACATTGTTCTCTACTTTTCTTCACACTACTTACTACACCACACACACCTTCATATCGAACCAATGATTTCATCCACTTTCTAGTCGACATCTAGAATACTTACTATTTTCCTAAACTCTTGGTCTGTCAGCTGAATCCTTTCTTATCAAGTGAAGCATATCAAAGAGATGATCATAGAAGTCATCAACCATGTTGTCCAATCATGAATGATACCACAAGAAACTTGATCACCATCAATAACTCATCTGAATTAAGGTCTGATGCTCTGCCAGTCAGTTCTTTCTCAATCAACTCTGCCAAATAGGAACCCAACACTTAGGTGCTCATATCTCTTCACTCTTTCATCACCGGAGGCTCAATCTCTAGAATGTATTAGTCAAGGTACTCCTCTTGACTTCCCCAAGTCTGTACTTTACTAAGATACTTCCTCTGATAGATCCAGACCTTATTGTCAGGCCTTGCTGCATGCTCTATTCTTGCTTACCGGACCACAACACTCTTCAATCTAACTTCTGGTATAAGCACACCATGTCTTGCAGAAGGGTGGGATGAACTTTGTTGCCATCAATGACAACACTCATGAAGCTACACTGTGTCTCTTGCCAACAATCTCCCCCTTTGGCATTGATTGCAACACTTAGTGAAAAATGACTAAGTGTCACACTGCACTCCCCCTTAGCTGATGCTCTGTTCTACTGTACACTTTACCGGAGCTCCCCCTTAGCTGGATTCCACATTTTTCACTACTCCTCACTCCCCCTTTGACATCAATGGAAAAGGGTAGGGTCTGCACACCAAAATTTCAAAAATAATCTATATTTAGCCGTATAAAACATATATACATGTTTTAGTTACATATACTGAAATATATCTGCAAAAGTGGTCTTCAACTGTACCACTTCTGATGCCCAACTCTTCTTCATCCTGTCCAAAATTGAGATGTGACCACTCAACAGGAATGTAAAAGCTTTTGCCCTTTTTAGATCTGTCGGATCATTGGTCTGGGCTATGGTCTGAGCATCACTTAGGGCCTCATGCATGGCTTCTTAGGAATGATTATCCTTCTAAGTTCACTCAACCTATTTATTCTATTTTTATTTCCCTTCTCAACCTTCTTTATTTCATTTGTGACTACAATAGTCTGACACTCTTGATTTACTATGGAAGAGGAGAGAGGATCGAAAGTTTGAGATAAGATTAACAGTTTATCCTCTTGCTCTTTTGCTTTCTTCTCAATATCCTTGGTCACTTTGGGCCAGGATAAACAAAATTTATAAATATCTTTGCCATTTTTTAGAGTATTTTCTAAGCTCTTTATCCCAATATCTATAACTCTTCTATCATTTGAAATTAGACCTTGCACTTCAGAGAATCTCTTATCCAAAAATTCTTTCTGGACTTTCTCTTCTGTTGCTTTCTCTAAAGAGTCAAAATGTGTGTTGACAGAATTTACAAGAGACTTTAGATTACCGGATGTGGAGGCTAAAGGATCCTTTTGGAAGGATGGCATGATCTTCTCCAATACACCGGATGCAGTTTCTATGAGCTCACAGTCTTCCATGTGGGACTTCAGAAGTTTTTCTTTTGCCTTTGCTTGAGTAAAGGATGCTAGCTTCATGGTTTGAACCGGGGAGAGGGAATAAAAAATGAATGTTTCTTGAAGCAGTTCTGGTTCATCAAATTCCATCATTTCTTTGGTCAAGAACTCTTTGATAGTTTTTGCAGTGTCTCTTGCCGGAGACAGAGTCTTCTTCCCTTCTGCAGTCTCAGAACTGTCTCCTGGAGTCTTTTCTGTTTGGCCTTTTTCTTTTTCTTTTACTTCTTCTCCTTGACTGGTTTTCTCTTCTATTTTTTCTTCTCCTTTAGATCCGGATTCTACAGGGGAATCTGAAGGAGAGATGTTTGCTTGTTCATGAACTTCCTTTTCTGGAGCAGAGGAGTCTAAGTCCTTGGTTTTCTCTTCACTTGTCTCCTTTGCCTCTTCTCCATTTTTCACAGTAGATTCTTCTTCTTTATCCACGGCAAAGGGTTCATTACCTAGGTCCTCTATAATAGGAATATTAAATCTTTTAAAAGCATTCTGGAGGATAGCTTCTGTTTCTTTTGCCACTTTGTCAGTTTCTCCAAGCATGAGCTAATTCATTCTAGCCTTACTCTGGAACTCATCCTTGCAATCTTTGAAGATCATATCCATTTGTTTCAAAGTAATTGAAGGATAGAGTTTAATAACTATTTGTTCTCTAATTTCTAAGTCCTTTTCCTTGGCATTTTCCTTTCTCATTTCAAGTTCTTTCTCTAAACTTTTGGGAATTAGAGAGATTATTTTAATAAATGCTTTATTGTATATGTTCAAGTACTTAACTGTGGCTTCCTCCAAAATCTTTTTATCTGCATCATTATATTCATCATAGAATTCTGTTATTGGTTGTACATTTCCATCCACAGTAACTACCTTGACTACATCATCAATGCGAAGAGTAGGTTTTTCAACAAATTCCTCTGCCTTCTCTTCTTTGCCTTGACCAGTAGAAGGTTCATTGGTTGTTTTCCTCTTCTTCTTCATTTTCTTTACTTCCTCATCTGTCTCTGTCTCTTCATCATCCTTGAGGCTTGTGTATGATCTTGTAGCCTTTGTCTTTGTTCTCTTTTCTCCTTTACTGGATGATTTTGCTTGCAGTTTTGATGCCTTTGAGCATTTAGTAGTTGCGGGTGCAGAGCTCTTAGAGGATCTGGTCTAGGAGGGGGCTTCTACCGAAGCATTTTCTTTTTCTGCTTCTTCCTTTTCTTTTTCTTCTCTTTCCATCTTCTCTCTGTGGGCATCAATTGCCTCCTTTGAGATTCCATGCCTCTTGGCAAGTTCTTCTACTTCCCTTCTTACTTTTCTCTTGATCTCTGGCTATCTAAGTTCAACATGAACTTTTACACTCAGCTCTTGGTAAGTTCCAAATCTTTCTGCCTTGGGATCCTTGGGTTGACTCAGCATGTGTTGAACATGTAGCTCTACAATTTTCTCATCTACTTCATACCCCATTGGCATGATCCAGACTATCCTTGGCTCCACTGCCTCTATTAGGTATTGATTAGTGTCTACCATGAAGCACACTATATCTTTGTACTTCTCAACTAATGATTGAGGGATTCTTTCTCTAGCTTGCATCATACTCTGAAAATTCTTGAAATAGCCCCAGAGTGTTATATTCTATGCCTTGGCATCACCAAGCCCATGTATATAATCCCTGATTTGTATGGCTACTGGTTTTTTATTTTGCCACATCCAACCATTAGATCCGGGTAGCTCATTCATGTAATAGAAAAATAGACAGAGTATCAAGCCACTGTATTTGAAGGAATTCTTCTTATCCTTCTTTATCTTCTACAGATTCTCCAAAAGTTGGTTCAGAAGGAGCTAACAAAGGTCATAGTTAGCATTCTTTTCTTAACATTTCATAGGTAGTGTAAATTGCTATTCCAGATATAGAATTCTCTCTGCTGGGGTGATATATCTTGTAGCCTATTATCATGGAGGCAAACTTGATATCCGGATCTGTGATATCCTCAATTGTCATTGCTCTTTTATCAAATTTGCATCTGCTGGCCTCACTCACAGTTTGGTTTTTGACTTATTTGAGAGTAGGTAACTCACCGGATGAGTGCAATCCGGTCACTGCCCTAATGGCATCCTTTATGATCTTAAATGGCTTATTGAGCCACATGAAGTTGTCATGCACTCTGCTCAAAACATACTGGACCCATTCATCTTCTACAAAATAGGGGAAATGGATGCAATGTCCAAAGTGTTTGTCCCGGATAGCCTTGTACTATGGTTTGAGTTCAAAAGCATCATATATTAATTGATTGTGATAGATATCCCTTAACTTGGATTTCCCAAATTCTTCAATATTGCATGAATGTAAACCCTAACATCTTCTACATGCAAAATACCATGCAGAATGCTAGAAAATGCACTTGAGGGATCCACTTCTAGAGATTTCTAGGGATGCTTCTTAAATTTAGGGCATGACCTATCATTAATCTTCACAACATTCAGAGTAGCCATTTTCAAGAAGATTCATAGAGAGATATTCAAGAACAAAAAATACTTTTTACGCTTCTAGGTTTCACGGTATGAGCTGAATTGGATTGCTTGAAGAATTGACTTCTGTGGTTGATCTTTGAGAGGCTTGAGACAATTTGTTTACAGAGCTCCTTTTCTCTTCTTCTTGAATGCAAATGTATAAATGATAAATACAAGAACCCTTTTATTTCTCCGCAAACCCTAATTTTGTTTGCAATAAATGCATACCTTGAGTTATTCTGGTTGCTCTGTTCTCCTTGTCCTGAGAGATTTTTTCGGATCACTAAGATGCACTTAAAGTTACTCTCGGTGGATATTAGCAATCTATCTATCTTTTACAATCATTCCATTTATCCGCAGATCAAGATACCTCAAATTCGAATCATACCGGATCTAACTGTGAAAATCCTGTTCTTACTGGATAACTATTGAACCAAATCAATCTTGGGAGATTAATCTTTTCAAAACTTCTTGCAGATCTTCCATATATTTACCATGGCTTATTTAGATATTTCTCTAAGAACCCTTTGATCTGCAACCTTTCATGTGCCACTTTCAGGCACCTATTGACTGGCTGGGGGAAAATGTTTTTCTTTTGTTACTCCCCTTGAGCTAGAGCTCATCTATTTAGTTTTCGGAAGGAATATCAGCACCAGATTCTGGTACGGATCCATCCCCATCATTTTTTGTACTTCTCTTCACCCATATCTATTTCATCTCTCTTTGAATTTCATCTGCATTTACTTTTCCTTTTCCTTTGTCTTGGTTTTGATTGTGATGCACTGGACCCTTTTTGTCCTGATTCTTACTTCTGCATAATTTGGCAATATGACCGGATCTATTGCAATTGTAGCAAACAACATTTTGCATATTTGACTGATATCCTCCTGATCTACATTGATTAGCCATATGTCCCATTCTATTGCATGCAAAACATCTACCATTGAATGAATTGTTCATTTGCATATTTCTGCATTCATGAGTTTTGTGACCATACCTTTTGCAATTAAAGCACTATCCAGAGAAGGATGAATTAGTCTGATTCATTCTTCTTTTGCACTGATTTGCTTTATGACCAAAGTTATTGCAATTGTGGTAGTATCCATTGAAGGAAGGATGTCTTTGAGCATTTGGTTGCCTTACCAGAGGTCTTCTAGGCCTGTTTCTTGGATTTTCTGATCTGGAGTTCTTCTGATCGGATCCAAAGCTTTCACCTTTTTCATACCCCAAGCCTTGCTTGTCATCTACGCTCTTTTGGCTATGAAGAACTTCAAGTTGAGTAGAGCTTATCTTGAATTTCTCTTTGTATTCATTTGTTGTTTGAAGATCCCTTTTAATAGTGTCAATCTGATTATCAAGTTGTTCTTCATTATCTCTAGCTTCTTCAAGACCAGATTCAAGATGCCTGATTAGTCTATCCATTTTGTGGCAGTCTTTTAATTTCTCCTTGAGAGATTGTCTTAGATCATCTTCAGTTTTTCTTTTCTCTTCAATTTCTTGGGTAAATTTCATAACTCCTAATTTCATTTCATGTCTTACCATAATGACCTCTTTTGATAACTTTTCACATAACTTGGTTTTCTCCTTCAGATCTTCATTTGTATCATTTGCTTCACCTTGACTTGCTAATTGCTGAGTAGATCCTTTCTCTTTTTCATAGAGATACTCAGTTTTCCTTTTAGTTCATTTATGAAATCATTAGCCTATTTGAGTATTTCCTTCAATTCATTGACTTCAGAGTTAGATTGCTCAAGATCATCTAGGGCAGACTGAAGTTGTTCCCTCATACCATACACATCCATTTGAATTCCCAGATCTTCCTCAAGCTGTTAGGCTCTGTTTGGAGGAACTTAGCTCTAATACCAATTGTTGATAACTAAGAGGGGGGGTAAATCAGTTATCTTAATTAATTTAACTTTCTGTTCTTCTCTAACAACTAGTGCAGCATCAAAGCAAATAAGCATTCATAATCATGAAAGAAGAAACAAAGTCAAGATACATAACACAATGATTTTGATATGGAAAACCTGTTAAGGGAAAAAACCATGGGGTGACTAACCCAAGAATGTATTCTCTATTAGAAGAATAGAAATACAAAATGACACTTGCCAATTAGGGCTCACTACCCGATTACACTGCTCACAAGAGGCTCACTGCCTACAATAGTTTATAGAAGAAAACAAGATACTTGAACTGATGAGAAGCATCCAAATGTGCTTGGGTTTAGTTCCAGTTGAGCTCAATATATTGATCTACTACACTTCATTCTTCCTCTGCCTTAGTGCTGTTATTCTGTCACATACTGGACCTCTATCTTTATTTCCACACTATTCTCTGCTTTTCTTTGCACTACTTACTACACCACACACACCTTCATACTGAAATCAATCTGGTATATATATCCACACCAAGGATTTCATCCACTTTCTAGTCAGCATCCAGAATACTTACTATTTTCCCAAACTCTTGGTTTGTTGGCTGAATCCTTACTTATCAAAGTGAAGCGTATCAAAGAGATGCTCATAGAAGTCATCAACCATGTCAGCCAATCATGAATGATACCACAAGAAACTTGATCACCATCAATAATTCATCCAGATTAAGGTTTGATGCGCTGCTGGTCAGTTCTTTCTCAGTCAACTCTACCAAACAGGAACCCAACACTTAGGTGCTCATATCTCTTCACTCTTTCATCACCAGAGGCTCAATCTCTAGAATGTATTAGTCAAGGTACTCCTCTTGACTTCCCCAAGTCCACACTTTACTAAGATACTTCCTCTGAGAGATCTGGACCTTATTGTCAGGCCTTGCTGCATGCTCTGTTCTTGCTTACCAGACCACAACACTCTTCAATCTGACTTCTAGTATAAGCACACCATGTCATGCGGATGGGTGGGATGAACTTTGTTGCCATCAATGACAACACTCATGAAGCTACATTGTGTCTCTTGCCAACCCTTCCATGCTCATACTGAAACATAAAGGGAGTACCTCCGTTGACGACACATGGCGCCTTCCACAGGGTTGTAACTTAGAAACAAAATTGAAACATCCTCCGCTACATGGCATGCTCCACTTTAAAGTTGTAACTTAGAAACAAAAATGCGGCTTGAACTGAGGCTCGACACTTGGTGAATTCCGCAGCTCTGGCAAAATGAAACCCTCGCAGCCATACTTAGAAACTGTTATCCTATTTTCCTCTACCCAGAGTTAAATAGTTAACCTGGTAGTTTCCTTGAAAATCCTTAGAAATGATCATACAAGGTGTAAATTCTTCAAGATATCATGCTCTGCTTTGCCAAAAATCCCAAGATCTTGCCTCAAGAATCCTTGCAAAAAACACAGAAAAACCCAGAAATCTTTTAGCTTTAACCATTTTCTATTGTTGGGATTTTCTCATTTGTATAGCTTGTATTTGTATGTATTTTGAATGTACATTTGCATATACATTTGCCTTTGTACATACAAGGAATATGCAAAGAAATATACAAGGCGAAATATACATTGGCAAGCCAAAAACCTCAATTGGCTTTTAAAAAAAGGTGGAAAAGATGGTTGTATGCATCCCAAATGCATATTGGGTTTGTATATGCATTCAGGGAATCTTTCGCAGATTCCCCAGAATATTTTGTGCTTGCATATCAAAGGATTGTATATCGGGTTTGTATGTTTGCACATACAAAGAAATATACAATGAAAAACATACAAGGCTGACGGACATACATGTGCTACAGTGGAATGTACATTCGCCAATGTACAAGGCAGGGAGCATACAAGTCAAAGATGCAAAGGATAACATACAAGGCTGATATACAAGCAGAATATACAAACCGAACCCAAAGGCTTTTTTCAAAAAGCTTTATAAAAAGTTTGAAATCCGGGTTGTATATTTTGCAGTTGTATATTGCGATATACAAGTGGAGATACAAAGGATGCATACAAGGTAGATTTGAACCGAAGGTCAAATTTAGTATATAAAAGTTTGAGGTCCAGCTTGTATGTATAAGTGCTTTGTATGTTTGCACATACAAAGAAATATACAAAGAAAGGATATACAAGCCAGACCTGATAGAACAGTCAAATACAGTTAATGATCAGTTTGGGGTCCACAGCTTGTATGTTGGCAGATACAAAGGATTTTCAACTGGTGGGACCCGTACATACAAGGGCAATTGTATGCATATACAAGTCGCGATTACAAAGTGGTAAAGTGCATGATTGTATGTGCTAGTTTTTGTATGTATGTTTCACTTGTATCTTTGTATATACAAGCCAACATGCAAAGGCCAATATGCAAGGGAGTTTTCAGCCAAATAGGATGCAGTTCTTTAGCAATGGGTCCCAGTTTCAGTTCAATGGAAAATCAAGAAGTACCACGTGGCAGTGGCGAATGCATATACAAGGGCTCTTCCACATACAAAGATGATTTAAGAGGCAATTTCAAATGCATATTCTGAAAGTGATTACAAAGGCCTTTTAGGTGCTAAAGACATAGATACATGCAAAGCATTTTGTACATGCAAAGGCAGACTCAGAGGTATTTTTAGAGGCCGATATATACACAGATGCAAAGCGATATATATAGGCAGTTGACCAAAGCTTTGACTGCCTGTATCTCCTCCATCCTAACAAATTTTGACACGCTGTAAAAGGCAAAAGTGCATATTTTCTCCCCCTCTTTCATTTGGCAGGGTTTTTGAGGGGATTTTCTAGTTTTTATTTTTCAAATCTGGCTTTGCATATTTCAGCCAATAAGACGTTTCAGCAGCCGTCTTGAAGATGCGGGGGACTTTTCTTCTCCCCAGTGGCTCCGGTTGGTGGTTTCTGTAGGTGCATTCATGGCTTATGGGCTCTTTTTCTTGCAGGACCAATTTATGTGCATTAGATGGCGACCTTGGGGGTTTTCCTCCATGCCCTATCCTATCCCACATCCTGACAGCCATTATTTGTTATTTTTTGCCCTGTCAGAGGCATGGTCCTTGTCCCTTCACCATACCTCTGCCCATGCACCCCTGGTTCTAGCATTTATGGCCTGGGTTCCGTGAATCAGAGACTCATTGCTTTTCTGGCAGGAGTCTGACCTATAAATGTAATGTAAACTCTCTTGTTAAGGAGGATGGTTTTATTGGGGCTGTTATGCTGCCGAATTTTCTGTAGATAGATCCTTTTTGTTTCTAAACATTTTGTATTGTAATGGTTTTGGGGCCTTCATGATTAATGTATGTTGACTTCTCACCTCTCTTATGTCTAGATTTCTGTGTTTTAATTGAAGTTGTAGTCTGTTCTGTGGGTAAAACGTCTCCTCTGTAGGTTTAACTATCATACCGAAGCCTCAACCAGTCATAAGTCTGTGTGAACCTCCCTCAGCAGTGGAAAAAATCATTGTTGTGTCCACACCATGACCACCATCGCTCACAAAATCTGGTGTATCACCCTCTTTCCCTTTCAATTTTCTTCTAACTCTTTTCCCTTGCAAAATTTTAGCACTAGGTTTAGTTGCACTGCTCTAAGTAATAGGCTTAGAGAGAGGAACCAGCCTTCTCTAGAGGTCTGATCTCAAATTGCAAGGTCCCACACTTTGAGATCATTCCCATGTTACCCTGGATTGCTGAAGTTTTATAACCGCATCAAAGGGTGCAAATCTGGGTGATAACAGAAACATTCACAGAGACAAAACTGTAACCCATGGAGCACTGTAGCTGAAACAAAATGTAGATTCTTATACTCTACAATTCTTGGTGACCAGTAGGACTTTTGAGCCTGCTAAAAAAGAACCCAAAACTTGGCAAAAATATATGTATTTAAAATACAACACAGGGTCACAAATTCTGCAAAGCTGTCTGGTAAACAGACCATTCCGAATCAGAGAGTCCCTGTTTACTCTGTAAATCTTGAAAAGAAAAATCAAGATTTATTATATCCTTGTGGGAGAATGTCTATAAAATTTGAACCACGGCCTTTAATTGAAACTCCAACTAGGCCGTTGGCATCAAGATAGCTTCCACCTCTTGTACTGATGAGAAATCACTTAAACCTTGAAAAATAGATCGATCATTGTGCCTTGTTAAAAGCAGGGCCTTGATATCATCAATCATCAGTATAGTATTATTATCTGGAAATGGTGAGGGAAGACCCAACTACACCAAATCCTCTATGTGTCTCTTCATATGTTTGACTCCTTCTTTTACAGTATCTAGGAGCTCCTGGCAATTTGTGGTAGCTGAGTTGCAACTTAAAACTTCATTTACCTTCTTTGTAGCTATCATTCTATCACTAATCCCTTCTGCTGATAGAATTTCATCTATTGTGTCATATAGTTTCTTTAGCAATAGTTGAGAGTCAGAAACTCTCAAAGAAATAGTAGACAGAGTGGCCTCAACCGAAGCTTCCACTTTCTCACACAACTGCTGTGCATTTAACAAAAATGTTAATGAGGGCCTTAGCTGGATAGTCTCCTCAGAGATTCTTTTCCAAACTGAAACATATAGCTCCTTGACCAGATTTAGAACTCCAGCATTTTGAGGCCTGTTAGCTAACTCAAGTGTTAGCTGTTTTGTTGTTTGTTGCTTTGCTAGGAGTTGTGCCTGTATTGCAGCAACAACATTCTGCTCACTCAACAACTTCTGCTGAGACTATGTGGTTTGTTGCAGCTTTTCTTGATATTTCTTCTCCAAGGTGGCCTTCTCTTGCCTCAAAACATTTACTGCAACTTTTTCTTGAGCTAGCTCTACCTTTAGAGAAGCATTTTGTGCCTGTGTTGCTTGATGGATCTGACAGGAAACAGTATTTTGTAACTATTTATTCAGATTCTCTATTTCATCCTTCTTAGATTGCAACTCTCCAGCAAGGTTTCCACTATTTGTCTTCTCCTAAGCTAAGTCACTTTCAACTTTTTGCAACTTCCTAGAGACTTTCAAATAGTCAGTTGCAACAGTAGAAGTGGTTTCATTGAGTAGCTTGACCCTATCTTGTGGTCTAAAAAGAGACATGTCTATCCATGGCTACTGCATTCATTGAAAAGTCTTGAGGCTACATCTGCTCAGTGGGCTTCACCACATTTGGGAATAAATGTGTGATAGTCAACTATTGTTGAATAGGGTCAAAAAGTGACCTCATATGTGGCACAACCAGGCTTTTATTTTCTTTTTTTCTTTTCTTGTCCATCCTGGCTTCTCTAGCCCTTTTTGTTGTATATGCCTGAGTTTGGAAAGTGGGAGGTGAAGCAATGTATCCCCCAGCAAAGGGATGACCTTAAGGTAGGCCATAAGGAATAGCCAATAATTGTTGGCTAGGGGAAATTTGGGAAGGGGCTCTTTTTGGAACAGAGGGGGAAACGAGTAGCAATGAGGTGGCCTGTGAAGACATGGCCTGAGGACTAGCAATTGAGGCAAGTAATGATATAGGCACAACAAAAGTGGCAGGGGGTACTAATATTTGGCTAGTTGGGATTGCCACCCTAAGGTAGAAGAAAGAGATAGAGGGGAAAAAGGAGAAGAAACACTTACCTGAGGAGCAGTGGATGTGGCTGGTATTTGCTGTTGCAGTGGTTCTGTTTCTTCTTCTAACTCTTCTTACAGGTGTAGTTTTCTATGCTTCCTTGGCCTTTCTCCTGTTTCCTCTTCTGATTCCTTTTTTGTTACATTTACCACTACTGAGGGTGGCAAGGGTACAAAACTGGAAGCCCCAGTAGCTGAAACTGATGGAGTCCCTTTGGTTGGTGATAACACCACACCCTTTTGTTTCTCTAAAGTACTGAGAGATTGGGGCCAGGGAGATATAGGGACAATAGATGAGGCCTGTCCTGTTTCTTGCATTGTATGGGTTGACTCAGCTTCTTCTTCTAATTCTTCACCCTTCTTCTGAACTCTACTTGTATCAGGGCTAGAGATTGGGGATGGATGCCACTCATCCCAGATTGATTCCCATTTCTCATCTGTGTCAATCTTCCCAAAAGAATGTGTCAACTCTGAAACTTCCTGCTATATTTCCAATAGGCCTCAATTTTCTCTGGTTTCCATTCCTGGGCTTTCAAAATTTTCTTTAAACCAGTACCCATTCTGATCTTAGGGTCATAGGCCTTTTGTTTAACATAAAAGGTCTCCCATGGCCTGGGCCCTTCATAAGGCAAATCTACTAGTTCCACATATAGGTCAGGGTTATCTTCCATAGGGCTTCTCCTATCTTCCCAAAAGGGCCGACCCTCATGCACTATTTTAGCCCAGACCTTGTTGTTTCTTATCCAGGAGGCCATAAAACTATCTGGGTCATACCTCCATTTATCTTCAATGATGAAGAATACCAAGATAGCTAGCTTTCGTAGCAATAGGCATTCAACATCTCTAACTTCTAGGGCCATGTTCCTTTTGACCCATGGGATGTCATACATTTTCTTCTTCTTCTTCTCGGTGCCAAACTCATTGTCAATCACAGACACTTGCCGGGTTACTTCTAGAAATGCTACCCTAGGGGTCAAAATTTTAGGCATCAGCATGGGTTCTTCATTGAAGCCATGGACCCTAATGATAGTATTTCATGCCCCAAAGAAATAATCACATGGGATTGAGCAATTGGTCATGAAACCCCTAATGCTCTGTGTCAACCTATGTTCAATAGGCTCAGGGCTCAAATGGCAAAAGGCAAGGGTAACAAAGAGTTCCCAAAACTCATAAGGGTCTGATGCCTCAGATAATACATGTGTCCATGCAGACACAGGGATAGTTCTATTTTGACCAAATTCTAGGTCATACTTATTCAATTGCATATTTTGTGCAAAAAGGCTATGGTTCTAATATAACATTAAATGGAACAGATAAGCGGAATACCTGAAAACTCCCTTAGATTTGAAATTGACCAGCTGATCAACCATGGAGTAGGTAATTTGTTTGAAAAAATCTAGCCAGTATTCCTATGACTTGTCTACAGTCTTCAATCTGAAAATGATTGCAATTTGCCAGTCATAGACTGTATTGTCTTCCTTCATCCCAAAAATGAAAAACATCATTGACAGTGCCTCTTGACTAGCTTGACTGAATTGTACCCTTCCTGTAGGTAGTATGGGCATCTGGGTGTTCTCATCTCCCAGCTGCATTTCTGAGTTGAGGAACCTAATCTGGTTGTTGACATTAGCCCATGTCTTTTGCATTTTAGCAATAGTGGGAAATGTGGCCTTTCGATCATGATATAGGGCCAGCATGTCTCTTATGGCTTTGGGTGTAATTTGCACTATAAAGGGACCATGTTGTATGGTGTTTGAGGGAGCATGAAAAAGCTTTGCACATAATTCAATTAGGTCAGGACATAGGTGCACACTTGGAACTAAGAACTGTACCAACTGTGACGTCCAAATCCTCATTCCAAAAGTTTCAAACTGTCCACTCTTTGCCTTTTGAATGCATCTCTGGTGTGCCCCTTCACAAAGAGTCCTGGTAGAGTTTTGAAGGGCTGGGTCAAAGATACCATCTGTGAAATCCTTTACCTTTGCTGGGTCAACAAAATACCCTACCTCAGGAACCCTCGTTCTTGGATAGGTTCGCTTAGGTTGCGTGGGCACTGAGGCATATGATTTACTGCTTAAAAGTATGTCAATTGACTCATAGATTCTGAGTCCCTCCTGAGAAGACTGTGCTTCGGCCATATCTGTATCTATTGGGAGAATGTGAGAAGCTTTGACACAGCAAAGATAGAAACTGCGTAACAAAAGTGACACTCAGCTAGGAAGCGCTTGCTAAGGATTAGAGGCAACAGTGATTCACAGCAGAGAGATAGAAACAAATGAGAGCCACACTTAGGATTTAACTCTAATTTAATGGGGCTTTAATGACACATCTAGTCTTATAAATGACATTAATGCCAAGAAACTGTTAATGTATCTTTTGAAATCTATGGAAAGAAGTGTCAGAAACATTACGAGAGTGGCTGCAAAAGTGTGTACTTTCAGGGATTTTGGGGATTCCAGACAACCTTAATGAATGCAAGATTTTTAAAAAGAGAAGGGGGCTTATGCTGCTGACATGTGTTCACTGAACACTTATTGGAAAGGAAAGCAAGAAAATAAAGTGGGAAAATAGGGAAAAAAGAAAGGGAAACTAACTATGGTACATAAGAGCCCCTATTTAATTGAAATGTTTCAAATAGATCCCATTTACAGGAATCTCTTCAGGTTCACCATCCATAGTCTCAAGTTCAAAAGAATTTTGTTATTTATAGGAATGAATCTTGTAAGGACCAGTCCATAGTGATTCAAATTTGTTGTGTCAACCTGGCTTGGCAGGTCTCTCATCCCATTTCAATACTATTGAGCCAACTTCAAAAAGGGGATTTGAAGTTTTCTTATCAAAATAGTCCTTGACTATTTTCTGGTGTTTCATCAGTGACTCATGTGCTTTTTCTCTTTTCTCTTGTACTTCCAGCAGTTTAGCAAGCTTGACTTGCATGGGGCCATTCTCTTCAATCTATATCTGTTTCAATAATTGCAAAGCAGGGATCTCTAAGCTCAGTGGCATTACTGCTAGTTTACCATAAACTAATTCATATGGAGACATCTTTGTCACTTGCTTAGGTGTGATCCTGTCAGCCCACAGTGCTGTATTAAGTAGTTTGTGCCACTCTCTGTGATAATTAGTCCCTATCCTCTTAATGAGTTTGATTAGGTTTTTGTTAGTGGACTCTGCTAGACCATTACCCTGAGGGTAATAATTTTAAGAAGTCTTCAAATAAATCCCATTCCTTAATGCAAACTCAAATAATTTTGTTCCTAAAAATGCTTTAGCATTATCTAATATAATGGTACGAGGAGGACCAAACTAAGCAGTAATACCTTCTAGAAAGTCTAATATTACCTTTTCTATTGCTTCCTTGAGTGGTACTGCTTCACTCCATCTAGTAAAGTAATCTATGGCTATGAGGATCCATTTGTGTCCCATACTTGACACTGGATTGAGCATACCAATAAAATCAAGACCCCATTGGGCAAAGTGTTCATCCACAATTATGGGCTTAGAGGCATTGCTGCATTTCTTCTTTTTCCTGTATAAAACTGACAGGCCTGGCATTCTTTAACCAGCTGATAGCAATCTATGAATAGAGTGTGCCAGAAGTATCCTGCTTGAGTCACTTTGATTGTTGTGGTCCTTGCTGACAAGTGTCCTCTTGAGGCTCCATGGTGTAACTCATGTAGTATTCTTTGAGCTTCATCTTTCTCTATACATCTCAAAAGTATGCCATCAACATTTCTTCTGAATAAAATATGGTTAATTAGTACAAAGTGGGCCCCTTGTTGCCTATAATACCTTCTCTTATCATGGGAGAGCTCATTTGGGAAAATCCCATGCTTCATAAATTGTATTCTGTTTGTGACCCAAGAACTTTGATCAACCTCTTGGATTTTCAACACATTTTCACTTTCTGTTTCTTCAGTCATCATTCTCTCCATGTCTTAAGCCATATATTGACACAATCATTTGCCTCTGACTAACTTAGTGGGTCTGATCTCCACATCATATTCAAGGATCTTTGTTATCTAGTTTGTTCTTTTCTCGGTGATCTCACCCTCCATAATATATTCTCTTACACTAGGATGAGCCACTAATATCAGAATCTTATTCCCTGTTACCATATGTCTAAATTTTTTAAGAACTTTTACCATGGCATATGCTTGCTTCTCCACAAAATTGTATCTAGCCTCATATTCTCTGAGAGTTCTAGAGAAAAAGGCTATTGGGTGCTCTCCTTTTTGCTGATCATCTTTCTGAGTTAAGACATCAGCAACACTGAATTCTCCTCCATACACATACATTATGAAAGACTTATAAAAGTTTGGGTTTCTGAGTACTGGGGCTATTGAAATGGCTCTTTTGATCTCTTCAAAAGCTTGCCTCCACTCTGTAGTCCATTTGAAAACCAGGTCCTTCTTTAGCAACAGTGTCATTGGTCTAATTAGACCTGCAAAGTCAGATATGAACTGGCTAACAAAATTGATCTTCCCCAGAAAGGATTGAACTACTTTCTTATTGACTGGTAGGGATAGATTCATTATGGCAGTGACTCTCTTTGGATCAATAAAGACTCCTTCTTTTGACAATATATGCCCTAATAGTTTACCCTAAGGTACTGCAAAGATACACTTCTTGGGATTCAAGGATATTCCAAACTCTTGACATTTCTTAAAAATAGCTTATAAATGATCAAAATGATCAATAGCATTTTTAGATAAAATAGTGAGGTCATCTAGATAAATCAGGATGATTTTATTTATAAGTTCCCCAAATGCTACATTCATTGCTCTCTGAAAAGTAGCTCCAGTATTTGAAAGGCCAAATGGCATCTTAGCATATGCAAATATTCCCCATTGTGTAGTGAATGCAGTCTTATGCTAGTCTTCATCAGCCAACCAAATCTGATTGTATCCAAAGAAACCATCCAACAAGGAAAACCTCTCTGATCCAGCCACAATCTGTAAAATTGTTGCATAGAGGGCAGGGGATAATGATCCTTCAAAGATGCTCTATTCAGATCCCTGAAATCTACACAGTCTTATGTCACCATTCTTTTTCTTTACTAGCACTAGGTTTGATACCCAGGTTGAGTGCTTAATTGGAAAAATAATCTTTGATTCTAAGAGCTTTTGCAACTCATCCACCATTAGAGGTTCAATTCTAGGATTCACTGGCCTTTGCTTCTATCTGACTGGTTTAGATCCTTCAGTTAGCTCTATGGTGTGCTGAATGATATCTCTATTATAGCCATGGAGGTCTTCATAGGTCCAGGCAATCACCCTATCATATCTTTCACACAAATCAATCAATCTTTCCCTTTCTTGCTGGGTTGTAGAATTGCCAACCTTCAATTTTCTTCCTTCACTAACTTGTATTTCAGAATAATCTTCTTTATTTGCTTGAAACCTCTTCTTCTCCAGGCTTACATCTTCTGGGTCAAACAAATTTTCTAAGGTAATCAGTCCTTTAGGGAGCTTATTTGACTTCAGTTGAATAATTTGGTCACCATATGCTTCTTCAAACTTAGGGTGCAACTGATCAGCAAATTCTTCTGATTGTTGCAAAAATGAGAGGACTTGGAAATCATTTTCAAAAACTTACCAATTTTGGTCATTGTTAGGGATAGTTGGTCTCACTATAACTTTGACTGATTCATGGTTGACTAGTAGGTCAGTTGCTAGGTCAAACTGTGAACCAATTTGTGCCATTCTATCTGCCTCAGAATTTTGGGTTCTAGGAACTACTTCAATATTGAAAGCTTCAAAACCATCTATTAGGTCCCAAATTTTGTGCCTATAGGATCTCATTCTTACATTTTTGGCTACTACCTTTTCTCTAATTTGTTTCACCACTAGTTCTGAATCTCCTCTTACTATCAGATTCTTTACTCCTTTTTTATTTGCCAACATAAGTCCATGCATGAAGGATTCGTACTCAGCATCATTATTGGTACAAGCAAACTGAAAGCAAATGGCTCTTAAAATTTTCTCACCATTTGGGGCAATAAGGCAAATTCCTACACCAGCACCATTTTTACTTCTAGCCCCATCAAAATTTAGAGTCCAAATTTTTGAGTCTTTTTCAGATTCTTGAGTCTGTGATGTTTCTTTCCTTAAAACATTTGGGATCTCTTGGTCTTCTTCAAATATGACATAAGTGCCTAAACCAGTAGAGTCATAATTTCCATAGGGGTCGCTTTGCATCATAGTCAACAACTGATTATTCTCTTTTTCCTGTTGGTCATGTTTAGTCTAGTCACCTAACTCTTCAACAAAGATTCTTTCTTCTTTATTCAGCATAGCATGCGTTGCTTCTAATTTTGGGGTTGGTTCATTTGTGATATGGTCTTTTGATAATGGCTCAGATAGTATTTTGATCTTTGTCCCATATTTGGTTCTTAGAATGAGGTGTGACCAATCTAGTGACATGTAACCTCCTATCTTGGCTATAAAATCTCTGGATAAGCATAGACCAAATACAAGGGGAATATCTATGACTACCACATCCTAATTTACAATTATATTGGGCAAGTATATAGTTGCAATAAGAGTTGTTTAATTTTTCCTATTGTTTGCACAGGTTTCCCATCCAACTGCATAACTCCTCTTGTAAGTGGCTCATATTCTATCTTCAAAGCATCTGCTATTTGCTTTGGAATTACTATAGTACTAGCCCCAGAGTCTATCATTGCATTATGCAATAGTTTCTTCCCAACTATTAGAGTCAAATAAAAGGGATCTGGTCTAGATTTACCTACCTCAGGTGCATTATTCAACAGGGCTATTGTCTGCAAAGGTACAGTATCTTTGAGCTGCAGGTTTTCTTTATCAGCAGATCCTCCTTTAGCACCAGTATATTTAGGAACTTCTTGGCCTTGCAGATTGGTGCAGGAGCACCAGGACATCAGGGATTTGTTTGATCCTCTAGTAGTTTGTTTGGTTTGATAAGGTCTTTAAGACCATCTAAATGTTGTAATGAGGCTTGAAAGCCATATTTGTAAATGGACTATGTCCAAATGTCTAGAATCTATTTTTCATGTAGTAGTCCTCAAGAGGACAGTCTTGTGGCAAAAAGGCAGTCATTAAAGTCATTTAAGTTTTAGTGTTTGTAAGCCTATAGAGGCATGTCTAAGGTTTGGAGATGGGTTAGAACCTTGTCCAAGGTTAAACCACATGTTAAAAAGTATTATGAAACCATAAAAATAGTAAATGCAGTCAAAGAATGGACAGTTACTAAGACAATCTTTATTGTTGTAGTTAGAAATTAGAAGGAAGCGTGATGGGTTGGGCAGTTACATCAACCCCCAACCACTCCATGCATTGTAAGAGGCTTACTTAAAGCCAAAGATGATTCATTGTAAAGGGAACATTCAGAGAAATGGAAGGAATAACATAAAGACAACTATTTTTTGCTTTTCTGTGTTTTCTTCATTGTTAATAGTCCGTACCCGCGCCTGTATGGAATAGTCATAGGCCAAGTTTATAATGGATAGTTAGAGTATTGAAATAGCTTTGATTTGGATCTAGTTTGGGGTCTTGATAATGACCTAGGTGGGAGAAATCACGGTGGAACCTTAAACTGCTTTTTAAGTATGTTGTCTTCTTTCAAAATACACTATTTTCTGCATTATTCCGTACTTGTACGGCTGAGTAGTGGTTGGTGCCTTAGATGGTTGATTAGTGTGGAGTGTTGCCTATCTTTTGCAAATGGTTTGAGCTCTTGACATTCTTGTATAGCTCTATATTTCTCTTTCCTCTACAAGTGGGTTGAAACCCTGATTTAGGTTTTGCTGAGTAGCCCGATGGAGATCTTCCCATTCTATTGATTTTTTCTATTTCTAATCAATGGAAGGGGATGTAAAGTAGTTAGTCCATAGCCTTGTAAAGGTTGCAGGGGTAGGAGAATGGATATGGTGAGTGTGGGCATGTGAAAGACCCCTGTAGAATCATGGTTAGGAGTTCAGAGAAGGACATCAGTCATAACCAAGAAGGAATAGGTAAGTTTGGTGAGTTTGTTTGCTTTGTCAATAAATACATTAGGTGTTAGGTGTGTTAATGGATTTGGAATTGAGTTATGTTAATGGAAATCACCCCAAGGAGGGTACCATGACTGTCTCCTAAGAAATCAGAAGTGTGTGATTGTCTTTAATAGATAGTGTTGAAGACTGTTGTCCTGCATAGTGGTTGGATAGAGTTTTGATTGGAGTTGGGCATCTTGGAAGGTGTGCCCTGAAGTCCTCCCTCTCTTTGGTGTCAAGAACAAGCTATTCTAGTGTTGAAACCCTTCCTTGTGTGAAGGCTGATCTCAGTTAGAGATAGTGGATTTGGTGAGTTATGGCATTGAAGGTTTGAACTGTCCTTCAATGGAGATAGGTTGTTGGTATCTTATGATGTTGTCTGCATCAAATTGGTATCAGAGCTGGTGAAAGATTTGGGTGTTGTATTTGTTCCTGTCACTGAGAAGGTAGGTGAAGAATTGAAGGAAAGATTGTGTTGGTGACCATTATTTTGTTTACTAAGTTGTTTGGTTACATGTGCTTGGTCCATCTAGCTGCAGAAGGATATTTTCTGAGGTTGTGTGTGTGGGCAGACAAGATGAGGTCTGTCATAACCATTCTCCAATGGAGATTAGGCTGGATAAGGGTGCAGAGAGAAACCACTAAGGAGAGAGTGGTAGGTGCATCACCAGAATCTGCTGTTGGGTGAGATGAATGGCTTGGTGAGTTGGTTTGTTGTGAAGCAGTGAGAGAGATGGATACCTGACTAAAGAAGCACTTGATGTTGCAGCCTGAAGAGTACTCCACTAATGGGAGTAGAAGGAGCTTGAGGATGCTCTATGAAGATGGTAGTTTGATTTGTTGGTTGGTTGGTCACCCTTCCTATTAGTTTGAAGATTGGAAGACTGAAGCTAAAGAAGATGAAAAGATAGATAGAGATGCAAAAAAGACTTTTGTTGCAGATACATTTCTAAGGGACTTAGAAATATTTGTTGGTTGGTTGTATGGTGCAAGAGCACTAGGACATCAGGGATTTGTTTGATCCTCTATTAGTTTGTTTGGTTTGATAAGGTCTTTAAGACCATCTAAATGTTGTAATGAGGCTTGAAAGCCATATTTGTAAATAGACTATGTCCAAATGTCTAGAATCTATTTTTCATGTAGTAGTCCTCAAGAGGACAGTCTTGTGGCAAAAAGGCAATCATTAAAGTCATTTAAGGTTTAGTGTTTGTAAGCCTATTGAGGCATGTCTAAGGTTTGGAGATGGGTTAGAACCTTGTCCAAGGTTAAACCACATGTTAAAAACTATTATGAAATCATAAAAACAGTAAATGCAGTCCAAGAATGGACAGTTACTAAGACAATCATTATTGCTGTAGTTAGAAATTAGAAGGAAACACGATGGGTTGGGTAGTTACATCGACCCCCAACCACTCCATGCATTGTAAGAGGCTTATTTAAAGCCAAAGATGATTCATTGTAAAGGGAACATTCAAAGAAATGGAAGGAATAACATAAAGACAACTATTTTCTACTTTTCTGTGTTTTCTTCGCTGTTAATAGTCCGTACCCGCGCCTGTACGGAATAGTCATAGGCCAAGTCTGTAATGGATCGTTAGAGTATTGAAATAGATTTGATTTGGATCTAATTTGGGATCTTGATAATGACCTAGGTGGGAGAAATCACGGTGGAACCTTAAACTACTTTTTAAGTCTGCTGTCTTCTTTCAAAATACACTGTTTTCTGCATTATTCCATACTTGTATGGCTGAGTAGTGGTTGGTGCCTTAGATGGTTGATTAGTGTGGAGTGTTGCCTATCTTTTGCAAATGGTTTGAGCTCTTGACATTCTTGTATAGCTCTATATTTCTCTTTCCTCTGCAAGTGGGTTGAAACCCTGATTTAGGTTTTGCTGAGTAGCCCGATGGAGATCTTCCCATTCTATTGATCTTTTTTTGTTTCTAATCAATGGAAGGGGACGTAAAGTAGTTAGTCCATAGCCTTGTGAAGGTTGCAGGGGTAGGAGAATAGGTATCATGAGTGTGGGCATGTGAAAGACCCCTACAGAATCATGGTTAGGAGTTCAGAGAAGGACAACAGTCATAACCAAGAAGGAATAGGTAAGTTTGGTGAGTTTGTTTGCTTTGTCAATAAAGACATTAGGTGTTAGGTGTGTTAATGGATTTGGCATTGAGTTATGTTAATGGAGATCACCCCAAGGAGGGTACCATGACTGTCTCCTAAGAAATCAGAAGTGTGTGATTGTCTTTAATAGACAGTGTTAAAGACTGTTGTCCTGCATAGTGGTTGGATAGAGTTTTGATTAGAGTTGGGCATCTTGGAAGCTGTGCCCTAAAGTCCTCCCTCTCTTTGGTGTCAAGAACAAGCTGTTCTAGTGTTGAAACCCTTCCTTGTGTGAAGGCTGATCTTAGTTAGAGACAGTGGATTTGGTGAGTTATGGCATTAAAGGTTTGAACTATCCTTCAATGGAGATAGGTTGTTAGTATCTTATGATGTTGTCTGCATCACAGAGCCTCTTGCAATAGTGTCTTCTACTCAGGAATAGCTAGCATGTCCCAGATTGATACCTACACTAGAGTTCTTTTTAGCTGATCCACCACATTCACAGGTCCTAATGCTTGGGCCTTTGAGTAATAAGGGTACCTTGCCTTTTCTAGAACTTGTCCTGAGGCTACTTGATTCTACACAGGCTGGGGCATTTCTTGTCTATAGACTATGTTCTGGTGACTTTGAAATGGAGGAGCTCCCATGATCTCATTATTAGTGACTTCAGGCTGCTCCATTATTCTCCTCTTTGCTCTAGTATAGTAATCTGATTGCACCAATGGCTTCTTGGAAGTATATGCTTCATTCAAGAACACTAAATCTTCCTCTTCAATCCATGAAAACAAAGCATGCTCAGGGGCTATTTCCTCTTCATGTTGTAAGGACATCCCTTGCATCTGGGCCACCAGGACTGCATTTCGTACACCAGGAGACTGATATGATGGAGTGTTAGAAGTTACAAATTGTCCTTCTAATCCTCTCTGCTCTGCTATCTTCTACTGTAAATTTCCTCTAGGGTAGTCTCTAGGCATATGGGCATTGTTGCAAGGAAAACACCAAGCATTTGTGCCATCTGCAAAATTATTTTGCCTTGGGACAATTTCCCTGTTGGGATTGGGAGGAATAGTTTGTAAAGGTGTAGGGAATGTGACTAGCTGGTTGGATGGCTGAGGATTAGCTTGCCTTTGAGGGCCTTGATATTGATTTGGCTAAAAGGGAGGTCTATTTCCTTGGTAACCTTGATAAGGGGGTTTTGGATAAGGATTTTGTTGTCTCTTTAGGTTAATTATCTCATTTGAGAAGGTCCTTAAAATGTTCTTGACATCATCCATTTCAGATGATTAAACAGGGGCAGTTGCCTTAGCAGGCTGTTGAGGAAATGAATACATAGTCACAGGTGGGGTTGTAGGATTAGGAGCTTCTTGAGGCAAAGGTAAGGTAATTTCTAGGAACATGGGCATAGGAGGTCTTGGGAGCAACTTTCCAGCATCTATTAAGTTATTTTCAGCCTTGACTGCCAACTCGTAAGCTTCTGGTAGTGTCTGACCTCCAAGAGACTGAATCATCACTAATATATCTAAGTTTAAAGCTTTAAGGTAAAACACAATAGCCATACCTGGTAATGGTCTTGCTGTGGTAGGAATTCTCTCCCAAGTCTTTTGAAATCTTGAGCTGAAATCAGTCATTGCTTCTTGTGGTGCCCTTTTGATAGTGATCAATTGTTGTAGCAAGGAAGATTTATCACCCTTTTCTTTAAATCTTGCAAAGAAAGTATCTCCAAGATGATCCCATGTAGATATTGTGTTTGGGGTTAAAGATCTATACCAGTCTAGGGCCTTCCCTTTGAAAGATGCTGCTAACAGTCTTATGGCCACATTCTACTGAGTAATAACATGTACTGTACATACATCAGATACATCTTGCAGATGCTCTTTAGGTGTCTTGAAATCTTCCCCACTGAACTTAGGCAAAGCCTTCAGAGCATTGGCTGGAATAGCATTCCAAGTGGCTGGTGGTATTGGGAGAATCACAGGACTGCCAGTGTTCCAATTTGCATAGTTCCTTAGGGCTACAGGTGCTCCCATATTTGCTCTTGGTGCTGCTACAAATTGATTTACTCTTCTCCTTGGATTAGCTATTAATGGTGGCAAAAGAATACTTGGATTAGTAGCAGATTGAGCTCTTGTTACAGGTCCATAGCTCTAACTTCTTATGGCTTTTTGGCTCATACAATCCTGATAGAAACTTCAAGAATGGTCCCAATGGGCATGCCAAAAACTGTTGATGCATAAATCTGTGGGTCTAATCTAGCAGCAACATGGGAAACTTTGAGATGTGGGATTGTTCCTCAGAGTGACCTCTAGATTTTAGGGAAGCTAGCTCTTCCATTCTTCAATGTGTCTTGGGGAAAAGGGTAGAAACTAACAGAATTACAGATATAGTTAAAGCAAATCTATCTATGGCAATGCACCTGAATAAAAGTGTTTTCTCTCCAATTAAGCACAGTGAAGCTATCCTCAAGATTCAGTTACATTAAAGAGTAGATGTTGCATGATTAACATAAGCAGATATAATGAATAAACTCAAAGGCTCACAACCAGACAATTTGCAATGACACAGAAAATATCAACCAAGGCACAAAACTCAGTCTTTCTCATTAATTTTCTAGCAACATAAGAGGCATAGATACATGCATAGTTACATCCACTTTCTAAATCAAGAATAACAAAATAAAGGCAAATGATATTCACTGGTCACAGCAAAAAGTCTCA
This sequence comes from Cunninghamia lanceolata, assembly GCA_027924645.1. Lineage (NCBI taxonomy): Eukaryota > Viridiplantae > Streptophyta > Pinopsida > Cupressales > Cupressaceae > Cunninghamia > Cunninghamia lanceolata. The sequence goes on along the minus strand of BSBN01001164.1, from coordinate 4,565,261 downwards.
AACTTCTCTCTTAAATCTCTGACAGAAATATCTCTATCAAAACTAGAATTCTAACTTGAAAAACTAACTCTGATTCATTACAAATGTTATGTATTTATAGCACAAGATTGACTCTAGATTGTCTGCAACAATCAAATCCCAACGGCCCAACTGAACTGGAGATAAATGGAAGTCTCTGACAGAAAAGATCTTTAGAATCTGTGACAGTTACTCCTTCTTGCAAGCCCATTGGCTATGACAAAACATATGTGGCATACCTCCTCCTATAAGGAACAGACACTTGGTAGCTTCCGCACTCTTGAAACAATAAAATCTGTGACAGATGGTAGCGTCTACGTGCATAACTTGAAACTCCTTCATCTCTCGGGAAGAAACAGGAAACTAACACTTGGCAGCTTCTGTAGCACTTAGAAACAAATACGTGTCTTTATTCGCACCTCTTTACTTAACTATGTCTTTTATACTTAGGAGAACTCTGCAGGTGACAACTGTCGTGATCCGTAGCTTTGAAACTTTAAGACACATTAGGAATGGGACCCACAACTTCTCGCTCATTCACTTTAAAAAGGAGGAAAATAGGGACAGGTGGTAAACTCCACACACACAACAGCTAATACGTGCCACTTTTCGTAACACTTGAAGCATCATTTGAAACTCTTTGAAACTTAAGCGAAGGTTAACACATGTCGGGTTCCGCATCATTTGGGAAACATTTAATACACCAGAGAAAGGGAGAAAAAGCTTTCAACTTTAGCACCGCATCCACCACGTGGCATTCTCTGCATCACTGATACTCAAAACTGTGGTCCACCTCCTTCCTTTACTTAGCAACAAAAGATATAGAAACTAACCTACGGAAAATGACACTTGGCAAGCTCCGCAGCTACCACAAAAGACACACAGCTTCTTCCATGCTCATATTGAAACATAAAGGGAGTACCTCCACTGATGACATGTGGTGCCTTCTACAGGGTTGTAACTTAGAAACAAAATTGAAACATCCTCCGCTACGTGGCACGCTCCGCTTTAAAGTTGTAACTTAGAAACAAAAATTTGGCTTGAACTAAGGCTCGACACTTGGCGAATTCCACAGCTCTGGCAAAATGAAACCCTCACATCCATACTTAGAAACATTCACAAGAGAAAACTGTAACCCGCGGAGCACTGTAGCTGAAACAAAATGTAGAGTCTTATGCTCTACACATTGCATTTACACGCTTAAATTGTCAAAAATTGCTTGAAATTGTGCATTTTTCATAAAAACCTAGTTTTGCATTAGCTAGGGTTTGTAGTCAAAATCTTGTTTGAAATTTTAATACCCTTTAAAAACAATCATTAGGAATGATTTCTAATTGTAGTGTTGTATCATAGTGGTTTTCTTGCAAAATTTCATGTCTAGGGTTTGAAAACCTTGCATTTTCACTAGATTTGGCCTTATTGTCTCTCTAGAATTGCATTACAAGCATGTTGTGATAGATTTTAATGCATTACTTGAATGATATCAAGGTTATTATCTACTTTCCCTCCTCAAATTCCTTACAACACCATTTCTATTAGGCATGTGCATTGAAAATTGGTGAAAATTTGCATATTTTAGGTGTATTTTCACTAGGTTTTGACTTATCATCACTCTAGACTTGCATCAAAAATGTGTCGTGAAGGATATTGTTGCATCAGTGGACTATTACTAGGCATATTATTTTCTTTCCCTCTATAAATTCCTTACAACACCTCTTCTTTCATTCATTTGCATTGAAAAAGGTTGAAAAATCAAGCATTTTTAGGTCATATTCATACATACTTTTGCATTTGTTCTTGCATAAGTGGCAAAAATCTTGAAAATCTGATTTGGAATTCATTTGAAAACATACACATGTCTTCTCAATACAACAATAATTCTAGGCTTCCTCCTAGGCCTTATTTGAAAAGATGAGCCCCTGAACTTGAAATAACATTTACACCTCATGACAAAGAAATGGTAGATACTGAAGGGCTTCTTTACATTATAGTGAACATAATGGAAATACTTGTGGATGGAACACTCATAGACCCTAATTGCATGTCTAATGTGGTTATGGAAGAGTTTCTTCTTAAACATGACTTGGCACAAGATTATTATGAACCATCAGATTTGAGAATTAAAACACATAATGGAGCTTTGATGAATACATTTGGAAAGATAACCTTATTGGTATCAGTTTATGACAAAGTCATGGATCAGTTATTTGATGTTATCCCCTTATCCAACCTCTTCCATGTAAAACTAGGACATCCATGGCTTAAGTCTATGAATGTTGTCCCTTCAACTATTCACAAATGCTTAAAATTCCCTTTGCACGAAGAAATTCATAGTATCCATTGTAATTCATATCAACCTTCAGCTAAGAACAAGAATTTCACTCTTGATTACTTTTGGTCTTAACTTGATATATACCTTGATCCACTAAGAGAGCAATCTTTTATAAATTACAAATGATACAAAGTAAAATAGCTAGCTAGAGTGGTCAGGCCTCCTTTACAAACAATTAGAAAAGAACATGTATTCGAAGATCTCCTTAGAGCAAAAGGAAAATGATAAATAAAACAAGACCTCTATGGCTACGATAAACTATTTGATGTGATAGATGTGGATAAGAAAAAGTTTCATAACTCACTTCATCCATGAAGAGATGGCATCTATGCTGAGGTCCCTCCCCCGTCATCCATATAAGGATCGGGAGGTTTCCATTGACAACAAAACATTCCACCAAGACCAATGAAAGTTGAATATGGTGCTTCTTCCTCTAATATACAAAACCTTATGGAAAAACATGGAAATTCCTTTGAAGAGATAAGTAGTAAGACAAGAAGGAATATACAAGCAGGAGAAAGGAGGACAAGAACACAAGCTTTTGCCCAATGAATTGCAGTTGACCCAACAAGAAAACATCCAACCTAACATTGAATCAAAATTAGATAAACTTAACACTGAGCAACCTGAAAAAAGAAAAAAAGTTGGTCTATGGTATTTACACACCTCTTTCCTCTAGCATCCAAGATTGGGAGGAGGATGATTTTCTTGTCGATAACCCCTAGATTAGTTGTCCCTACAACTAAGTATTTCTAACCGTTTACCTTCATGTTGTACTTCCCTTGTGATGTGTTATGTGTTGTTTAGGCCTCCTAGGATGACCCTTGATACTCTCGTAAGGTGAGGGATACTAGGAGATCACCTCTGTTGTGACCCTTCTTCTATTTGTATCATCATTCTTCTATATTTCTTCTCCTCTATTTTCATTGTTGTGTGTTGTGTCTAACAGACATAGCATTGTGTTGGTGACTTCGGGGCACCCTCCTACGTTATTGTCCCTAAGACACTTGTTTCTCCTCTCTTGATTTAATGTTTACCTTCATCTAGTGCTTCTATCTAGCTAATGGATGATAAAAAACATATTATACTAATACGAACCTAGTGTCCCTTCAGCAAGAAATAAAAAAAATGGACCTTGTCCATACATGACTATGGGGTTGATATATATTATCCGACACTTGGCTAGTAGAATCACTCCATGTGTTATCTTGATGTTGTCTTATCGTACTTACAAAATGTAACAATATTGTTGCTCTGTGCACTTTATCTATCTTGGATCTTGCTTTCCTCAGCTCTTTTACATACATTGTTGTTTATCATTATTATATGGATGCTAACACCTTTTCCTGGAGGAAATTGTGTGTTTGTGGGAACACATGGTGATCATAAAGTACATGTCACCTCTTAGGGGCATGGTATTTGCGAGAGCTCGTGTTACCTTGTGTATTTTCTTCCTACCTTAATATGCTTGATATTGGTACATGATATCAACCACCTTAAGGTGGGGGCATATATAAGGTAAGTTGTTTGATTTAAATGCTAGCAAAGTGTATTTGAAAAACTTGATATCTATTGCAATCATTAAGCCCTCTGTGGAGGAGGGATATCGTGCATATCCTTTTATTTTAAGCCCTTCTGTGGAAGGTTGGGATGGTGTATTTCTCAAGGAGATTGTACATCCTATCATTTTATAAAAGTCCTCTAATTAGGTTGGGAGTGGATCTAAGATTATCCTAACCCTTAAGTGTGTCTTCGGTGATTTTTATGGTAAAGCCCAATCGTCGGTGTGTGCTTATAATGTGCTTGAGATGGCTCCGAACCTAGCAATAGGTTTCTTTCATCACTTGTTTGTCATGTTTTATCTGTGTCTTCCATGTGTGTGTGTATGGTGTGTTTGTTCCCAAGCATCGTCTAAAGACGTGTGGCTATGAGTCCCTCCTATGCTTTGGGATTTTTATGGCATGTTTATTCTCAAGTGTAGTCTAAAGACATGTGGCTATGAGTCCCTCCTACACTTTGAGATTTGTATTGCATGTCTGTTGCCCCATATGCAGTCTAAAGACATGTTGCAATGAGTCTATCCTCCATTTTGGGTTGTGTGTTTACTTTCCTTGTACTTACATTTTGCATTTCATATATAAGAAAATGAAAAAAGAAAAAAGAAATAATCACTACATTCACTGTATTCTCTATGTTTTGTGTGTCTACAATGTTGTCTTCTCCGTGTTCTGCATGACTGTAATTGTCTTCTCCATGTCTTGCATGCCTATTACTATATTCAATGTGTTTAGTGTGTCTTCACCGTGCTTGGCGTGTTTGCTGTGTTTGTTGACCTTACTTTAATGCATGTATTGACCTTGTGTTTATACATACATTAAATTAGGAGTTAAATGTTATGTCAGAAAATGTCCCCTTGGGGGCTTTTTCCTCTTAAGGTTTAGCTCTCAGGTCCTTAGAGTGCATTTAGAGCATCTTGAATGTTAATTTGACTCACGATGAGAAAACCCTGAAGTCTTATGGCAAATAGGACCTAGGGGATGGCACTTTGATGATCCTAGAGCAGAAATGAGGGGTTGGACTTGGGTGCTAGCACCCTAGTCCTACCCTATTTTAGGTTTGCCATAAATTTTAATGTCATCTTTATGATCATTATTTGAGTCCTATGCCGACATCTCAAGTTGGAATTACAAAATTCTTAGAGGGAATCTTTGTAGTTGCATCTATAAGGATGATTAGGTTTCATTTACAAACTAGAGAGGAAAACTAGATGTATAATGCAAACTTGTGATTTCATGTGAAAGTGATTCATAGAATTCATTGTGTTGTAGAGAAGTGCTTTGTTGTTATTGTGTTTGTACTTGCATATTTGACTTCATCTCCTCATGGCATGAAGAGCATCTTCCCTCCATGGGATCTAAACTTCAAGGTGATATCTATTGTGTTTTCAATCATTTATCATTTAGATTTTTGCCTCTATCTCGTCAGGATATGCACTCTCATCTGACAATAGTGTTCGAAAGACTTGAATGTCTCTCTAGGGCTTGAATGATGCAAGCCTCTAAACACCATAACCCCCTCCCACTCTCCTTTTATGATTGTCGGTTATAGGTACCAATTTTTGTGGAGTGGATTTGTGGAAAGGAGGTTGAAGACAACAAGGATTCAGGATCTAAAAGAAAGAAGACAAAGGTGAAAATTTCAGGACAAGGGCGCTAGTGCTGGTGTCGTCCACTTTTTCTAGAGGAGAAATGGAAGATAAAGTGCAGATCAATGTCAGAAATAGATTCAGATTCTATGACAAAAATAGTACCTTAGACTTGAGCACTAGTGCGAGTGTCCTCGACAGTTATGTTTTCCAAAGTTTGAAAAATAATGAGTTGATAATCTCTGTCGTTCACCTTGGTCTGAAAGGATTTTTTGTAATTCATCAATTTGCTTAATATTTTACTTATTTGGAGTTTTTAGAGTAATTGAGCATCAAATTGAGATATTGTTTGATACATCTAAACTTTAGCATCATTTCGAGAGGCAGCCCAACCTATAGGTGATTGCTCTTTATTAGTGGAGATTCAACTCAATTGATATGCTCTTGAATGTTTGGTAAGAAGGGAGGATTTGCCTTTAAAACCTTGAACAAACTCTGTCTATCCCCCTTTTTCACCCTACTAAAGACATCAAAACAGTCAGAATCTTCTGAAAAAGGCCATGTAGGTTATGCTAACAAACAAAAAGGTAAATCACTTTATGCATCTACAAGTTCCAACCTAGGTAAATGGATTCTTGATTATGGAGCCTCTCATCATATGGCTTCATTTCAGTCCATGTTTTCTACCTTTGAGCCTTGCATTATGCCACCAATTTTAATTTGTAACAATACATATGTGAATACAATTGGGAAGGGATCAATTGAGATTGGTGATGGTACTTGTAATGATGTACTTTGTGTACATTCTTTGACAAACAATATACTTTCCATGTAACAGATTACTCATAGTGGTGCTGGGAAGATTATTGAATTCACACCTAATTTAGTTATCATGAGAGACTTGGAGAGTATAGAGATTATTGCTATAGGCATTGTTGATCATGAAACTCTATTATATACCTTTTCTAGTTTTTCTCTTAATGATGGTTCAGATAGTTTTGTTGATATTCAGACTCCTTATGTGAACCATATTGCTGAGGAGAAGTGTGGTCACTTGAACCTTGTTGTTCTCACATCCAATCCAATTCTTAACACTTGTGTTGACATTTCTTCACCTCCTCTTGCTTCTTCAAATATTCTAATTTCCATGGTTAAGAAGGATAATGGTTGTTCTTATGATTTTATTGTGTGGGATGATTATTTAACAGGTATTTCTGAGTTGTTTTATGAGTCTCACATTACAGATCATGAGGACACTTTTAATGATAGTCACAACACAACTGTCATCCCTTCAACTTCTGTGTTTCCAAATGCAGTTCACATCATTTCCTCTCCTGGTTCTTCTTCTCTGACTTTGCAGATACCATCTATTTTGGAGAATACATCATCTTCTAGCTTGAGGTCATTTGAGTTGCATTTAAAGGCACACACTTGGATTAACTTTCCCTCTATATCAAATTTATGGGAGTGGCTTCTTCATCCTCCATTGGTCTTGTTTCTTCCCAGAGGAAGAAATATTGTATGCGAACAATGCACTATCTTCTTCTCTCTTGCATCTTTCAGTGGCTTCGAAGTTACTTCTAACTATGATGAAAACTTGATCAGGTCTCTATCTTCTTCTTGAGGAATAATGTTTGTATGATGATTATATCTTTGGAGAGTCTTATGACATTCTCCAAAATCATTTTACATGGGTACCTAACATGGCTTATTTTTTAGGACCCATTTCTACATCCACCTAAGCTATGCTTAAGGGGGGGTTATAGTGTAGGATTTTATTTTCCTTTATTTTATTTTTAAGCGTGCTTAGGTAGTGTAACATCAGAAAATCTCCCCTTGGGGGCTTTTCCCTCATAAGGTTTAGCTCCTAGGTCTTTAGAGTGCATTTAGGACATTTTAGTTCATATTTTAGCATCCTAATGGAATGAGACCTAGGTTCCATGGAAAATTGGACCTAGGTGGACCCCATTGAGTTGTACCCTACCCAAAATAGGGGGGAGGACTTGGGTGTCCATGCCCTAGTCCTACCCTATTTTGGGGTAGCCCTAATTTCTAGGTGTCAGTTTATGACCGTCAGTTGGTTCTTTTGCTGACACGAGAAAGTTTTACTTTTAAAATCTTGGCGGGAATGCTTGTAGGTGCATATATAAGCATGTGTAGGCATTCATTTGTAAACTAGTTTTCAATTAGATGATCATTGTGAACTTTAGGCATTCTCAAGGTGATTCAAGGCTTTCTATTGTGTTGCAAGAGCAGACTTGTATGTTTTGTGTGTTGATATTTGTAGATTTGAGCATCAATTTCCTCATGGCATGAAGAGCATCTTCCTCCACAAAGAGCTTCACTAGAAGGTGACATAATATTATGTTTTTATCATTGATTCCTTTGGTTTTTGTCCTCTGCCTCACAAGGGTTTTCCCTCTTTATCTGACAATGGTGTTCGAAGACTTAAGTGTCCTCTGGGGCTTGACTGAGGCAAGCCTCTAAACACCACAACCCCCAAACCAAGTCTTGTGATTGCAGGTTACAAGTGTCGCATCTAGAAAATGTGGAATTGTAGGAAGGCTTAGCAGACATCAAGGATTTAGGATTTGAAGAAAAGTTAGACATAGGAGCACTTCCAGGACTAGGGCACTCGCAACAGTGTCCTCCACAGACAGATCTTGGGAAACAGAAGTTACATGGCTGATCAATGTCGGAAGGAGGTCCAGATTCCCTAAAAAAGTAGGTGCCTTGGACTTGGGTACCCGCACCTTAGTCCCCAACTATTTTACCTCAGAACCCTAAAAACAAGTATTGTATGATTTGTTATTTTACCCCCGTCTGCAAGAGCTTTTTCTGTTATTCATCAATTTGTTGTCGTCTTTGCATAATTAGGGTTTTAATTGTCAATTGGACATAGGAGAAGGTAAAATTGATAATTAATTCCCTAATCCAAGTTTTCCTTCATTTGTAAGTGACCTAGGGTATGATAGTTCTCGCCACTCAACCCTAGATCCTTCAATGTTTAGTGGAAAGGAGGGTTTTAACATCTAAACAACAAAAGATTAACAAAATCCAATTTTACCTTAACCATTTTGGTGAACCCATGTTTTTGGACTTAAATTTCAACTTGCTGAGTGTTTGTCTTTAGATTTGGATTTCATTCATTCATTCATTTGGTCATTTATTTTATGCATTCAAAAAAATTCAAAAAAATTGAAAAAATGGAAAAAAAAAAAAAAATTGCATTGTTTGACTTACTAAATTGCATGAATTCTTTCTAAATTTTCCTAATTCATGATTTTTGCATCAGATCTGATATAAACTACAGAAAAATTAAAAACATCATAAATTTACCTTGCATTTTCATCATTTAATTGCTAGGGTTTTGTGGAAATTTTGACAATTTTATATAACCTAGTAATTCCAAAATCTAGGGTTTGTTGGCAAAATCTTTTATCAAATTTTTCTACTGATTTTAGAGGCTCATTCAAATTTTCATTTGTCTGTATTTTTTAATTTTAGTCTCAATTTGCATTTAGATTTAAAATATTTGCATTTTTGCATAGAAAATCTCAACAAAACTAGCAATTTTGATGCATTTTCATTAAATTTGCATGGGCATTTTGCATGTTAAGGCCTGAAAATAATTTTCAGATCTTAGAGTAAGCCAATTTCATCATAAATAAGACTTAAAATCATTCACATAGAACTTTTTCGCAAGATTTCAAACCTAGGGCTTCAAAAACAACAATTTTCACTAAAATCGGCCTTATCGACTCTCTAGACTTGCACTATAGGTGTGTTGTGAAGGATATTTTAGCATTAATTTTTTGTTACTAGGGTAATCATTTTCTGCCCTCATAAAAATCTTCACAACACCCTTTTATTGGGCTCTTGTATTGAAAATTTTGCAAAAAACTACATTTTTTAGCTATTTTTTGCCCTAGGGTTAGACCTAGTTTGCACTCCAAGCGTGTTGTGATCAATTCTATGGATTGAGGTGACTAATATTATTGATATTCTCTTTTGTACCACCTAAAATTCCTTACAACACCCCTTTTTCTAGGTCTTGGAGTTGAAAATCCGTGAAAAATTGCATATTTTGCTATATTTTCACTAGGGTTTTACCTTAAGCAGCACTAAAATCATTTTGTGTTGGGTATTTTGGCACCAAGTGGCTGTTATTACTGATATTATTTTCTGTCCATCATCATTTTCTTCACAACACCCTTTGTTATGCTCTTTTGCATTGAATTTTGGTGAAAAATGTGCCTATTTCGACATATTTTCTCTATATTTTGACTTAGCATTATCTTGGATTTGCATCAAGAGTGTGTTGAGTGATTATATTGCTGTTTTGGATTGATATAAGACATATAACTTGCTTCCCTTGACTGAAATCATTACAGCATCCTTTGTGTTATTCATTTGCATTGAAAAGAGTACAAAAAATGAAGCATTTTGGCCGTCAATCATATCCTTCTCCTAAGATTTGTTCTCTTAGTTTGAGTAGTGTGTATTGTATGTTTTTGTATAATATTTATGACACCCTATCCTAAAAACAATATCCCTTTGAGAAGATGTAAAAGATTAATGGGATCTAGTGCTCCTGAAGAAGTTGGTACTTTGGACATCTTCTTTACAAAGGGAGAAACTCAAATTGTGCAAGATACTATACATCCTCCAACCTCAATGGAAGAACAAAATTTTCATGATGTTGATAATGCTATTGAGGCAACATGATATGTATCTGATGAGCAAATAGATAAGTTGGATAAAGACCTAGCTGAATTTCAAACATTTATGGAAAACGAGAGAATAGTTGAAGAAGTCGTTCCTACAATTCATAATATAAGAGAATTGATAAAAGAAGGACAACCTGGTGTTAATGCACTTTGTGATCTAGAACATATTGTACAAACCAATATCATGTTGGTAATCGAATGTGCGTAAATGATAAATAACACTTTATCACCATCTCATACTCAAGTTTGCATACCTATACCAAATACAGGAATATCCACTTTTACATCAACGATATTAACAACTAATGTGAATGCTTGTAATAATGCTACCACTAGTATTGGAGTATATAATGGTACTAATTACAAAGCTGTAGGATGTAATTATCAGAATTTGATTCCTAAAGGGACATCTTCTATGAATAATTGTTCTCAACCTCCTATCTATTCCACTCATTTCTGGCTACCTATTACATACTCGCAACCATCTTCCACCTATCAGTATGGCCAACCACCATTAACATATTCTCAGCCTCCACCCATTGTATGTCAAGCTCAATCACCTCTTCACCTCGGTTCTAATTCCTCACAACAAACCACGTCTCCCAATGATGCCATCCTAAACCAACTTTTATAGGGCATGACTGCTTTGCAACAAAAGGTAACAAATTTGACAAATTCTTTGTAGCCTAGTTTGCCAACATATTATGCCTGTAATCCATTATCCTATATGATTTTGAGAACTCCTATGCCTGAGAGGTTTGAGCTCCTCGCTTTGAAAAATATGGTGGAAAAGGTGATCCTAATATCCATGTGGCAGCATTCACAACTATGTGTAGTGATTTTTATTTTGAAGGGGATTTGTTAGCAAAACTTTTCCTGCTCTCTCTCAAAGATACTTCTTTAGAATGGTTTTTCTCATTGCCTCCGAATTCAATACACTCCTTTTCGCAATTGATTGATCAATTTTTACAACATTTTTAGGCAAACATCATACCCCAAGTCACTCTTATTGACTTGGTTCAATGCAAACAAGGTCCCAAAGAAATGTTGACTGAATTCATTGGTCGATATCAAGGGCTTCATGCACAGATTCAATATCAAATAAAAGATGAGGATGTTCAAAAGATATTTATTACAAATCTACAACTTAATATTTGTGATAAGATTCTCTTGATGAAATACAACTCCTTTCAACATTTATGCACCGCTCTTCATGATTATCATCTTTCATCTAGTCAGTATGAAAACTAAAACTCATCGGCTCAAATTGGTCATACCTTGGGTGGATCATCACAAAACAACTTTAGAAGGAACAATAATAGGAGTTTCATAAATATCAATGGAACAAATACGAATGTGTCTACTATAAATAATCCAAAGAAAGCATCATATCAACCAAGAAAGTTTACTTCGATATTTGAGTCCTATCATTCTATCATGAATCAAGATGTGAGTAATAACATTCTGAAGCTTTCCCAGATGAAGCATGTTGCTCCTAGTAAACAAGGACCTTACTTTGATGCTAACGCCTTTTGTCATTATCATCAAACACAAGGACATGACACTAAATGATGTATGCATCCTAAACATGAGATATAGGACCTTATTGATTCAAATGTCATCCAGGTATTGGGTGTGAACGATAATGGAAATAAGTCAGTTGCTCCACCAAATCAAAATTTACAAATCTTCACTAATCCTTTTCCTAAACATACCAAAAATAATATGGTGGAACAAGATTTAGTGGAAGTAGATGAGGATGATTACATGGACTATGATAGTATTGTGGGTATGATTGAAGTCAACAAGAAATAAATGGATAACCCACCTCATCCACAAAGAAATGGTATTTATGCTGAGGTTCCTCCTCCATTATCCTTATATGGATTGGGAGATAATCAAAATGTCTTTGAAAAGCAAGATCAACAACCGATACAGATGAGCAAGAGGGTACAAGATGATTCTGGTTACTATCCTAGAAAGATTCAATAACAAAAACTCTGTTAAAAATTAGAAAAGAGCAAGACTACAATCAAGAAATGGAAATAATAGTGGTTCTCCCCCTCATAAGGAATAAAAAGTCTCATTTAAACAAGGATTTAAGGGACAAGCATCATATGATAACAAACAAGACTTTCATAAGAACCACTCAAATTTTGCATTAAACATGATCAAGTACCTCTCCAAGAGGTTCGAGAGCTGCAAGATATAATATGAAGACCCTAGAAGTAAGTATCTCTAACCATTTATATCTTTCATGATGTGCTTCCCCTGTGATGCGTTATATGTTGTTTAGGTCTCCTGGGATGACCTCGAATTCTCCCGTAAGGTTCGGGATACCAGGAGACCGCCTCTGTTGTGACCTTCTTCTATTTGTATCATCATTCTTCTATATTGCCTCTCTCTGATTTCATTGCTGTGTGTTGTGTCTTGTGGACATAGCATCGTGGTTGGTGACTTGGGGGCACCCTCCTACGTGACTATCCCTAAGACACTTGTTTCTCCTCTCTTATTTATTGTTTCCCTTCCTCTAGTGTTTCCACCTAGCAGGCGGATGATGACAAACATTTATACTAATGAGGACCTAGTGTCCCTTTCGAGAGCAATCAAAAAATGGACTTAGTTCCTAATATGACGAATGGGGTTTTATATCTTATCTGACACTTGGCTAGTGGAAGCACTCATGCTTTCCACGTAGTGAATTTCATGATGTTTCTATCGCATTTATAAACCTTAACAATACTGCTACTCCATGCACCTTTGTTTGCCTTTGAATTTAGCCTTGGCGCTACTCAATTGGGAGAGCTTTGTGATATAGCCCATAGTTATCCTTGAACTTTGAATTCATTGTATAACCTTGGTTCTTTGTGTGGTTAATCATATGCATTGATGTTGTTGTTTATCATGATTTTGTAGACACTAACATGTTTCTAGCAGGGATGTGTTTGTGGAAACATTTGGTGATCGTAAAGTACATGTCACCTTCAGGGGGCATGGGCTTTACGAAAGTCGGTGTTCGCTTGTCTATTTTCTTCCTACCTTAACATGCTTGATATCGATAACTGATATCAACCACCTTAAGGTGGGGGCGTATATAAGGTAAGCTATCTATTATAGATGTTAGCAATGTGCTTGACCTCAGATGTAGAGACTTGCGCCTTAAGGTAGTGCATCGTGCATCTTGAGCTTGTTTGCAATTAGTCAAGCAATCATATATGCCCTCTATGGAGGTGGGATATCGAGCATATTCTTTTTCTTAAACCCTCTACAGAGGTGGGGATGGTGTATTTCTTGGAACATATTGTATCATGCTGTCATGTTCAAAAGTCCTCTGTGGAGGCGGGGAGCGTTTCTGTGACTAACTCAACCCTTAAGCGTGTCTTTGGTGATTGTTGTGGTGAAGCCCAATCATTGGTGTGTGCCTGTAATGTGCCTGAGATGGTGATGAGCCTAGAAATAGGGAACACACCATCGCTTGTCTATCATGTTTTCTCCGTGTCTTCAAGTGTGTGTGTTTTGGCATGCTTTTTTTGTGTGGTGTGTTTGTTGCCCCATATGCAGAGACCAGTGCATTTAGGTAGTGCTTCTTGCATTTTCAGAGGTTTTGTGTGTATTGCGTGTGTGTTGCCCCATTTATACAGAGACCTACGCCTTAAGGTGGTGCATCCTATATTATGGGAGGTTTGTTTACTTTCTAGTACTTACATTAACATTTCATATATATGAGAAAAAGAAAAGAAAAGATATCATTTCTATCTTCCATGCATTAATGTGTCTTCTATGCATTGACTATCTTCGTCATGTTCTGCATGACTATAACTATCTTCTACATGTTTTGCGTGCCTGTTACTGTCTTCTATGTGATTAGCATGTTTTATCCCTGCTTGTTGTGTTTGCTGTGTTTGTGACCTTACTTTAATTCATGTATTGGCCTTGTGTTTATACATACATTAAAGTGGGGGCTAAATGTAACGTAAGAAAATGTCCCCTTGGGGGCTTTTCCCTCATAAGGTTTAGCTCACAGGTCTTTACAGTGCATTTGGGACATTTTAGATCATATTTTAGCATCTTGATGGAATGAGACCTAGGTTCCATGGAAAATTGGACCTAGGTGGACCCTTTGAGCTGTACCTTGCCCAAAATAGGGGGGAGGACTTAGGCGCCCACGCCCTAGTCCTGCCCTATTTTGGGGCAGCCCTAATTTCTGGGTGTTAGTTTATGATTGTTAGTTGGTTCTTTTGCCGACATAGTAAAGTTTGATTTTTAAAATCTTGGTGGGAATGCTTGTAGGTGCATATATAAGCATGTGTAGGCATTCATTTGTAAACTAGTTTTCAATTAGATGATCATTGTGAACTTTAGGCATTCTCAAGGTGATTTAAGGATTTCTATTGTGTTACAAGAGCATACTTGTATGTTTTGTGTGTTGATATTTGCAGATTTGAGCATCAATTTCCTCATGGCATGAAGAGCATCTTCCTCCATGAGAGCTTCACTAGAAGGTGACATAATATTATCTTTTTATCATTGATTCCTTTGGTTTTTGGCCTCTGCCTCACAAGGGCATGCCCTCCTTATCTGACAATGGTGTTCGAAGACTTAAGTGTACTTCAGGACTTGACTGAGGAAAGATTCTAAACACTACAACCTCCAAACCAAGTCTTATGATTGCAAGTTACAAGTGTCATATCTGGAAAAATTGGAGTTGTAGGAAGGCTTGGCAGGCATCAGGGATTCAGGATCTGAAGAAAAGTCAGTCACAAGAGCACTTCTAGGACTAGGGCACTCGCAATAGTGTCCTCTGCTAACAGATCTTGGGAAACAGAAGTTACATGGCTGATCAGTGTCAGAAGGAGGTCCAGATTCCCTTAAAAAGTAGGTACCTTGGACTTGGGCACCCGCATCTTAGTCCCCGACTGTTCTACCTCAGAACCCTGAAAATAACTATTCTGTTATTTGTTATTTTACCCCCGTCTACAAGAGATTTTTCTGTTATTCATCAATTTGTTGCCGTATTTACATAATTAGGGTTTTAATGGTCAATTGGACATAGGAGAAGGTAAAATTTATAATTAATTCCCTAATCCAAGTTTCCCTTCATTTGTAAGTGACCTAGGGTATGATAGTTCTCGCTATTCGACCCTATATCCTTCAATATTTAGTGGAAAGGAGGGTTTTAACATCTAAACAACAAAAGATTAACAAAATCCAATTTTACCCTAAACAGGTAGTAAAATAATTGTAAGTTATTTAATAGGTCATATTCATGTTAGTGGGTGCATGTGTGTGAGGTTTCAATCCACTACATGGAAATTTACTCCACCTCCCCCATATTTTAGGAGATGTTGGAGTTACATTTCTCATTGGGTCAATATTGCCATCTCACCCCACACTTTGCCTATAATAGTCACTCCTTTGGATGTATTCTTATAGAGGGTAATTAATGAATTTTCCTATCTTTGTATCAATATTCTCTCTTGGATTTGTCATAGCTCTCTCGTAGATGAATACTTGTAGCAAATCCTGGCTCTAACATAATTTGTCTTAAGTGTTTGTGCAAAAATGCTTTTGAGAATCAATATCATTCACTTTGTGTGTATATGTATGTGTTTTTTAATGAACTTTGGCTTTCATTGTGTCTGTGGGCTTGAAAGTTAAATTTTGCATTCACTAGGTATGTGAATGTGTGTGTGAATGAACTTTGGCATTCACCTTGTCTACATGTACATTTGTGTGATTGTGTGTGTGTGTGTGTGAGAGAGAGAGAGAGAGAGAGAGAACTTTGGAATTCATTGTGTGTACAAAAACACTTTGATATTCACTTTGGGTGAAGTATATGTATAAAAATATTTTCAAACTTTATGATGTTCAATTTGTGTGAGTGAAATTTAGGTTTCAATGTGTGTATATGGGTTTGAAAGTTAACTTTGTTATTCAATGTTTGTGTCAATGAATGTTGGAATTCACTCTATGTGAATACATGCATGTGTGTGTGTGTGTGATTAATTTAATTTTTCCACCCACTTTGTATGAAGTGCATGTATGTGTGTGTGCATGTGTCTGCATCAAAATTTAATTTTGGTATTCACTTTGTCTAAAGTGCATGTGTTTGTATGTGTGTTATAACTAACTTTGGTAGGCACCATGTGTGTATATTTGAAAGTAATTTGACATTTAGTCTTTCATTCACTTTTTAGTGTGTGTGAATGTACAAGTTAACTATCATTTTATGTGTAATGTATTTGTGTATGTATAAAAATAGTTTAACATTCTCTTTGTGTGAAGAGTGTTTATGTATGTCTAAAAGTACTTTGTGTATGTATTTTTTTTTTTTTTAATTTTGCATGTTTGTGTTCATGTTTTAGTGAAGTTTGGAATTCTTGTGTGTGTGTGTGTGTGTGTGTGTGTGTGTGTGTGTGTGTGTGTGTGTTTGAAAGAACATTGCCATTTAACTTGTGTATGAATGTACTTCAACTACATTTTGTGTGGAGTGCATGTGTAAAAAATGATGACATTCACTTTCTATGGAGTTTATAAATATTAACATTCACTTTGTCATGTGTTAGTGTGTTTGAGTGAAATTTGGAATTATTGTGTGTGTGTGTGTGTGTTTGTGGAGTGTGTCTATGTACAATAATCTTTGACATTCACTCTGTGTCATGTGTTTATGTGTGATTGATTGAACTTTGACACTCTTTTATGTGTGTGCATGCATGCTTACATGTGTGTAATATTTAAAATAAGAGGGCTAAAAGGAACATATTTGATGAACTATAAAATAGATAACAAGGAGATTACTCACTCGCACTCATAGGAAGAAGATAACAAACAATAAAAATAATGTTAATATTTTTGAGTGAAATGAATTCGACTTGAAGCAAAATGGGCTCTTTACTACCCATGATTTCATTGTCCCACTATAATACATCTATGTATCTCAATGGGATCTTTATGTTCTAAAAGTATGCCTATGGGGTATTAACATTGTCTTTGTGTGAAGATCATTTATGTATGTCTAAAAGTACTTTACATATGAATTTTTTATTTTTATTTTTATTTTGTGTGTGTGTGTATTTGAGCGTGCATGTGAGCATGTGTGTGTGTTTTTTCGTGTGTGTGTGTGTGTGTGTGTGTGTGTGTGTGTGTGTGTGTGTGTGTGTGTGTGTGTGTGTGTGTGTGTGTGTGTGTGTGTGTGTGTGTGTGTGTGTGAATGAGTGATGTTTGGAATCCTTGAGTGTGTGTGTGTGTGCGTGTTTGAGTGAACTTTTCTATTTAATAATTGTTTATGAATGTACTTCAAATTTTTTTGTATGAATGTACCTCTCAATGGGGTCTCTATGTTCTATAATGTAATTTATCTAATCAAATGGAAGAAATATTTGAAGGGATAAAGATTAAATAAGTAATTAAAAATAACACAATATTATCTATCTATATGATGTTCTAGGCTATTTTAAAATATTAATTGATTATCATCACATTTTGCTTCAATAGTTCCCCTCAAATTTTCCCCCCAATATTACAAATTTACATAAATTAATCTTAATCATGGCATGACTTATATGTTGACAAGTTGACATATTGTGTTGTGTGTTGGAATTAATTTCAACATATACAATTGGCAGGACAATATATACAATTCTAGGTCAATGGCAGTATTTTGTTGTGAAAGTTCATTCTTATGAAAGAAGCATGCTTGATGTCAAAGAAGGTATCATGCTGATCAAAGAAAGTGTCATGTTGAACTGAGTGTCATTGATGAATGATGTTGGTAGTTATGCATTAATGGTAGTGTTATATGATGGTGTGGTATCCTTGTGTTGTGATGTCCACTCTGTCACTGAATGGAGAAGACAGTCATGTCATTTCATGGAGGAGACAATCCAAGATAGCTTGATGGGTGTATTGTTGTATTTTAGGTGTTCAGACCTTCATGAAGAATGGAGAAGATAGTTGATTGTCATTGTAAAGTCTGAAGATACTACATAGTAAAAGTAACAAACAAAAAGCAACTCAATCCAAAAATGGAAAGTAAATCAATTGATTAATGGAATATCCATAAATGTTTAACATTTAGAGAGCTTCCATAATAAGCAAAGATCATTTACAAGTACATGAAGGAAGTCATATTACATCTTTTATAATTGTTCCCAATACATCAATAGTAAATAATGAGAAGTACAATTTACAGAATAACTAATAATCACCTTCAGATTTTTCAATTACCTACACCATTCATATAATGCTTGTTTTCACAACAATAACCTGCACAATTAGATTTTGACATGAATCTGCACAACTAGATATAATCATTAGTCCTGCAAAATCAATAAATAAGATATTAGATATCCATGCACAAGATGACGAACCTACAGGCCATAACGGGTTGACCTAATGCCTCGGGGACTCATTTGTGATGGCCTTGCCTATGTACACGTAGTGTAGAGGCTTCATAATTAAAGGTAACTTGTCTTGCAATCACAAGGTTGATTTAATACATTTGTTCAAAAAAATGACAACAAATAATTCTTAATCAAGTCTTTACTAGAAGAAGGCTCCCTCTTCTAACTCGAGAAGAAAAACAGCCTCAGATGGGCAAGATTTCTTGACATTAATAGATGTTAGGACAAGGTCTTCACCACAAATTTCTAACAGTAATGACTTGGTACTCGATATTGAAAAGGTTATGTTCATTCTATAATCATGACCATACTAAGTAGTTCAACCTATAGAATCATTATTTGATGTAAAGAAAGAAAGTGGATAAAATACCCATGAAGTCATACCTAAATGAAATAAACCACTTAGACAAGATCTATCATATACCCATTCCATGTAATATCAACAATATGGTATAAAGGAAACTATCATCATTAGTACCATCATAAGAACAATACCAAGAAAATACATTTTATTATAAATTCCACCAAATAAATAGACATTAAATAAAATTAAGATAGAATAATAAATTAAATTAAATAACAAAATATTTATTTTCACATGGTAATCCAAATTTAAAATAAAATTTTATATAATTTTGTTAGGAACCCATGTTTAACCCTTCTCTTTGCTTTGTTAGTATATTACATTTGGACGCATATGCTTTGTAAGTCATCTTATGAGTATATTGTATTATCCCACATTCATGGGAAGTAATAGTTGTTTAGATTAGACTTAGTATATAAGTACGTGTTGAGGCCAATAAAGGCATCCACAGGTTTATTGTATTGAGCTTGCTCAAAGGAGGTTGCCCCCTCGAAGTGGCCTGTGATCAATAAATTCCTTCTGTGTTCTACTATTTCTATTATTTCATGCATTTTTCATTATATTGTTGTAGGAGGTTCCTCTCATCTGGTATCAGAGCACTTTCTTGGGCTCGCTGGGTGGAATTTCTGCCGAATTTTTTTTCACAATGGCCTCCAGACGCTGTGATTATTGCCATAGCTCTTTTTTCTTTGCATCTGTATTGTTCATTTCAATTACAGGTTTGGATCAAGGAATAATCCCTATCTACTTAATTGTGGGAAGTGCTGGGGCATAGACCTAATACTCATTGTGAGGAGTACCACAAGAACCCCGAAGTAGCTAGTCCATTAAGAGGACCTGCCAGTGAAAAGGGCAATGGCCCCTACCTAATTGACTAGTTCCCATCTGTGAGGTAAACCAAGAGCTGTTGTTTGTGGAAAAGTGATTATCAATTTTACCTGAGTCATGGAGTGAGGGGTACTACCCCAATACACAAGCCGTTAGATAGCATTGGTAGTCGAGTGAATCCCTTGAACCTTTAGGAAGCTGAACATACCTAGGGTTCATATCTATTGCCATCTGACAAAACACAGATTGAATCTGTCCAGATGCATTTGTAGATTGTTTCCAGAAAAAAAAAAGAAAAAAAAAGAGTAAAAAAATTTCTATTTTTTTTGCCATATCTTCCTTGCTTTAGCTCCGTTTCCTCTAAAAATTCACTGGAACCCCTAAAACTCCATTTTGTATATTTTTTTCCTTGAGGACCCTATCCCAAATTCAACTTATTGAAGCCAGAAATCCCACATTTGTCTATTTTTAGGGTTTGCCATAACTTCTTCGATTCCCATCCAATCACCTTCAAATTTTGCCACAGTGTTCATTTCCTATTTCTGCTCCTTTGTCCCTCTTGGACAAATTTTTCCATTCTTTCACCCTGCTTCTGAAATCCCCATTTTCTACTTCCCTATCCCTCAGAAAGTGTCCAAAACCTAGTCAAACCCCAATTACCCATCAGAGTTTTTCACAAATCCAAATTTTCCTTTACTAAAAAAGTTTCTATTTTTTGTTTCGCTACCCATTCCAAAAAAAAAAAATCCTGGTTATGGTTGTCACCCGTGCAGGAGAAAAAAACATGGAGGAACTTGCAGCCATCAAGACCAAACTCCAAGATCTGGATGAAAAAATTCTCAGGCTCAATCTTCAGCATTTAGCCATGAACAATAGATGGCAGCTAGAGTCTTCTGTAGATATAGGGTTTTCTTCTTCCGGTAATTTTCGTGGACCAAAGCTTGATTTTCCTCACTTCAATGGTGATGATTCGACTAAATGGATATATTGAGCAGAACAATATTTCAAGCTACCTAATACTTTTGATGTCAACAAAGTCCCACTTGCCTCCTTTCATTTGGAACATGAAGCCCTTCAATGGTTCTGTTGGTACATCAAAGCTCATGAAGAGCCAAAATGGATAGATTTTTGCAAACTCATTTTACAATGATTTGGCCCTAGTGCTTTTGATGACTTCACAGGAGCACTCACAAAACTGCGCCAAACAGGCACTGTGAGAGAATATCAGACAGAATTTGAAAAACTCACCAATCACACAAAGGGATTATTTGATGAATTCTTCAGGAGTTGTTTTGTCAGTGGTTTGAAGAATGCAATTCGCTCTGAGGTTAAAATGTTCTTTCCAAAAGGAATGTAAAGATGAAAAGAAAAAGAAGAAGAAGAATGTCTTAGACTCAGATTCTCATAGGTCACAAGATGATGGTGATGCCTTCATCGTAGCTCTCACCACCCATCCATCTGATGATGTGTGGTTGATTAATTCTGGTGCATCATTCCACATGACCTCGCATCGAAGTTGGTTCACGAAGTATGAAGAGTTCGATGGTGAAAGAGTACACTTGGGTGACGATTCTCATTTGAAGATTGTTGGTCGTGGAAGAGTCTTAATCCGATTCCTTGATGGACGAGTGACGGGGATCACTGGGGTCATGGACATCCCAGGCTTGGCATGGAACCTGCTTTCTATAAGTAAGTTGAATGATGTAGGTGTGCAGGTTGTCTTTTCAAAGGATCGATGCAAGATGGTTAGAGGATCTATGGTGCTTGTGAAGGGTACTTAGAGAGGTACTTTGTTTTAGCTGGAGGCATGCACTTTACAGTGCAATAGTTCTTCTGACTCGAAGAAAAGAGCTGCAGTTGCATCATCCCCACCATCTGAACCAGCAGTGAAGTAATTTGTTGTATCAAATTCTGATGGTAGTGTATTTTGAGTACCAAAGGGTGCTCATGCTTTGGAAGTTAAGCTTCCTGCTGAAAAGAAAATGTTATGGCATAAGAGATTTGGCCACATTGGTGAGAAGGGTCTTAGAACCCTAAAAAATAAAAACATTGTTGATGGGTTAAATGATCAAGTAATCTTGAGTTCAACTTTTGTGAACATTGTATATATGGAAAGCAAAACCATGTTCAGTTTTACTCTAGTTCTCACAAGTCTTCTAGTGTGTTGGACCTTATTCATTTTGATGTGTTTGGTCCTATTAGTGTTCCTTCGATTTCCAAAGATGTATATTTTGTATCTTTGATAGATGATTACAGTAGATGGACATGGATTTATTTTCTTAGAAGAAAGTCTGAATCCTTTAGTTGGTTCAAAGAGTTTAAAGTTTTTGTTGAGAATCAGACTAGTAAAAAGGTTAAGTGTTTGAGGAATGACAATGGTGGTGAGTTTTGTTTGGTAGAGTTCGATAAGTTCTGTGAAGAGCAAGGGATTGAAAGACATAAGACAACTCCATACACCCCACAACAAAATGGAGTTGTAGAGAGGATGAACATGACACTAATGGAGAAGGCTAGGAGTATGGTTAGTGCAGCAAGCCTCGAACAAAAGTTTTGAGCTGAAGCTATAGCCATTGCTTGTTACCTGGTAAATAGGTCTCCTACATTAGCTCTTGTTGGTAAGACACCTATGGAGGTGTGGTCTGGTAAGAAGCCTTTAGTTAGACATCTTTGTGTTTTTGGTTGTGAGGCATATGGACATGTGTCTAGGGATAAAAGGTCAAAATTGGAGAATAAGGTTGTTAAGTGTATTTTCATTGGCTATGGTGTCCATGTGGAAATACAAAATTTGGGATCCTATGGCTGAAAAGGTGTTGTATAGCAGAAATGTTATCTTCAAAGAGCTAACACCTTCTTTTGTTGTTCTACATCAAGAAGAGACAAAAAGGAAAGAGGATGTGGTTTAGTTTCCTTCTACCCCTGAGAAGACTGAACCGACAGACCCTGTGAGACCTGATGATGAGGAGAGCTCTAGTAGCTCTGAAAGATCAGAAGAAAAATTAGAACCTCAACCATAGCCCTTGAGGAGGTCTACATGAACAAGAAAGCAACCTGATAGGTTTGGTTATTCATTGCTTGATTCTAGTTGTGCTTTTACCTTGCTTACTATCACTAATGAGCCTAGAACTATGATAGAGGCTATGGGCATGAAAGATGCAGGTTCTTGGAAGGAGGCCATGGAAGATGAGATGGCTTCTTTGGAGAAGAATAAAACATGGGACTTGGTGCCTTTGCATGAAGGATAGAAACCTGTTGGTTGCAAATGGGTGTTCAAGAAGAAATTTGGTGCAGATGGTAGTGTTGAAAAGTACAAGGCTAGACTGGTTGTGAAGGGGTACTCACAAGTGGAGGGAATTGATTATGGTGAAATTTTCTCTCCTGTTGCAAAGCTGACATCTATTCGGTTCCTGTTATCTCTTGTAGTAGCTTATGACTTAGAGGTGGAGTAGATGGATGTGAAGACAACATTCCTTCATGGTGATTTGGAGGAAGAGATTTACATGTCACAACTAGAGCATTACATAGAGAAAGGTAAAGAAAATTTGCTTTGCAAGTTGAAAAAGTCTTTCTATGGTTTGAAGTAGTCTGCTAGGATGTGGTACTTGAAGCTTGATGCCCTTGTGTTATCGATTGGATTTCTGAGATCAAAATCAAATTATTGTGTGTACTATAAATTTGACAATGATCACATTCTCATTATTACATTGTATGTTGATGATATGTTGTTAATTAGGAATGGTAAGAATATGATTTCTGATTTGAAGTCTTAGTTGTCAGCACAGTTTGAGATGAAAAATCTAGGGGTAGCCAGGTACATTCTAGGAATGGAAATCAGAAGAGACAAAGCTACTAGAAAACTTTGGTTAAGCAAGAGTAAGTATGTGAAGACCCTATTGGATAGGTTCAGCATGGCAGATTGTAGACCATTGTGTGTTTCCTATTTCATTGGGGACAAAGTTATCTATTAATGATTGTCCAAAATCTCCTAGTGAGGTGGAGGACATGAGAAGAGTACCTTATCCTAGTGCTGTTGGCAATTTGATGTATACCATGGTCTGCACAAGACCAGACATTGCCCAAGCAGTGGGAGTCCTTATTCGATTTATGGCTAATCCTTGATGGGTACATTGGGATGGAGTAAAGAGTGTTCAAATATTTGAGGGGTACTTTTGAGTATTCCATATGCTACCATGGTAATCCTATAGGACCTCTGCATTTTGTTTGTATTCGTGGATTTGTGGATTCAGATTGGGCAGGTGACATTGACAGCAGGAGATCCACCAATGCTTACATGTTTACTATGTTCGGTGGTGCAATTAGTTGGATGAGTAAGCAACAACCTATGGTCACTTTGGCCATATATGGCAGCAACTCATTCTTGAAAAGAAGCCATGTGGATTAAGAGATTGTGTTTAGATATTGGTGTTGATACAGGATAGATTACGATTTGTTGTGATAGTTAGAGTGTGATTTACCTAACAAAGAATCCAACTTTCCATGCCAGAATAAAGCATATTGATGTACAGTTTCACTTCATGCAATACATATTAGAGGATGGGAATGAGAGGAACCTCTTGCAATAGTATAATGAAAAATGCACAAAATAACAGAAATAGTAGAACACAGAAGGAATTTATTGATCGCAGGCCACTTTGAGGGGGCAACCTCCTTTGAGAAAGCTCAATACAATAAACTCATGGATGCCTTCATTGGCCTCAACACGTACTTATATACTAAGTATAATCTAAACAACTATTACTTCCCATGAATGTGGGATAATACAATATACTCACAGGACGACTTACAAAGCATATGCATCCAAATGTAATGTACAAACAAAGTAAAGAGAAGGGTTAAACATAGGTTCCTAACAAGGAAGGTGAATTTGGATAAAGTAGACACTTTGAAGAATGTTGCGGATGCATTGACGAAATTAGTGGGCACATAGATGTTCAGATGTTGTTCAGAGTCTATCGGCCTCTCGGCCTATAGCAATTAAATCCTGTCATTTCCATTGGCTCTTACAAGGTGTTTGACAAGTGGGAAAATGTTGGGAATTAAGGTGTCTCAACCTTGGTAATTCCTTGTATTAATTAATTGTATGTATTTCTTTATTGCCTATTAATATATTTTGGATGCAAGTCCTGTTTCATCATCTTGTGGGAGTTGGCACGGTGATGTATCATCCTACGTGGCAGGTGACCACATCTAATTTTGTCCTCACATGAGGAGATAGGCATCCTACTTAGGGGTAGAGGTATTTTTCCATGTGTTGGCACTTTGACTAGTGTGTAAGTGAATCTTGACTTAAACAGTTATGATAGATTCCTATGACAGAATCTATGACACGTAAGAGTCATAAATGGAAGGTGCTATGATAGGTGAAGACATACATTGCAAGGCATTTTTTAAGAAGGCATCTTTGGGAACCCCAAGGAGAGTGATGATGTGTTGTAAGTAGAATATGCTATTTTCACATAGTTATGATAGATACTCTTAAAGCTGTAAGAGTTGTCAATTATGACAAATTCTATGACAGTCATAAGATGCCTAATAGCATCTGTCATTGCCCAACTTGGGAAATAGGTGACCATATTGGGACGGGATGATGTGACAAGTGTCGTGACCATGTTGCAGTGTTGGACAAGTGTCTCTAGGCATGGATTTTGGGCCATGAGGCCAAGTTGGATGCCCATCTCAAGGAAAGTACATTTTTCCCTTGTAAACTTCTATTTAGGTAGGTGCTTTGAGAGGAGATGTTATGTGATTTATAGATATTGTTATGCTATCGAATTGTCTCCAGATACGAGTGTCAAAGACTCTTGTAAAGACTTGCATTGAGAGTATGTTGTAAACTTTATTGTTTAGATAATACATTGTGCAAGTTTTGGATTGTGGGGTTTTTCACCCATAAGGGTTTTCCCCATGTTATATATTGTCTCTCTCTCTCTTTTGTCTTACATTCTTGTGTAGTGTATTGCTATAATATCTATGTTGTTATGTTAACATTGTTGTAACTATAAAGATTAAAATGAATTTGCACTCATCTCTCCTCTTTAGATTAGTGTAGGAAGCAATTTCTGCACACCTAGCTTCCTTTCACCTATTTTGGGTCTGCCCTAAATTCTAATGTTAGCTTTATGACCATTATTTGGGTCCTATGCCAACATCTCAAGTTTGAATTATGAAATTCTTAGCAGGAATCCTTGTAGTTGCATATATTTAAGCATGGTTAGGTTTCATTTGTAAACTAGAGACAGAAAATAGATGGATAATGCGAACTTGTGATTTTATGTGAAAGTGATTCAAGGAATTCATTATGTTGCAGAGCAGTAGTTTGTTGTTATTGTGTTTGTATTTGTAGATTTGACTCCATCTCCTCATCACATGAAGAGCATCTTCCTTCCATGGGATTTACACTTCTAGGTGATATCTATTATGTTTTCAATAATTTATCATTTGAATTTTTTCCTCTATCCTATCGGGATACGCACTCTCATCTGACAACGGTGTTTGGAAGACTTGAATGTCTCTCTGGGGTTTGACTGAGGCAAGCCTCTAAACAACACAACCCCTTCCCACACTCCTTTATGATTGTAGGTTATAGGTACCGAGTTTTGTGGAGTGGAGTTGCAGAAAGCAGATTGTAGACAACAAGGATTTGGGATCTGAAAGAAAGAAGACAAAGGTAAACATTTCAGGAAAAGGGTGCTAGTGCGGTGTCCTCCACCTTTTCCAGAGTAGAAACGAAAGATATAGTGAAGATCAGTGTCAGAAGAAGATTTAGATTCTGTGACAACTAGAGTACCTCGGACTTGGATGCTAGATTTGGTGTCCCCAACAGTTCCACTTTCAGAACTTTGAAAAATAGTGAGTTGATAATTTGTCCTTCACATTGGTCTGAAAGGATTTGTTGTAATTCATTGATTTTCTTACTATTTTTCTTATTTGAAGTTTTTAGAGTAATTGTGTATCAAATTGACATATTGTTTGATACATCTAAACTTTTGCATCATTCCAACAGGAAGCCCAACCTGTAGGTGATTGCTCTTGCTTAGTGGAGATTCAACTCGGTTGATATACCCTTGAATATTTGGTGAGAAGGGAGGATTTGCCTTTTAAACCTAGAACAAAATCTTTCTGTCCCCCTTTTTAACCCTACTAAATATTTTGGTGAGCCTGTGTTTTTTGACTTTTTACACATTGTTGAGTGTTGTTTGATAGATTTAGATTCATTCATCTTATTGTATTAAAAAAAAATTATTAAAATTTTGAAAAAATTAGCATCTTAGGCTTGCATTTTAGCATAATTTGAACTAATTGGCATTTAATTTCATTGAATTTATATTATTTTCATTAAATTTGATTTAAATTACAAAAATTCATCATTTAGAATTCACTTGCATTGCATTCCCGTGCTTAAATTGCTTGAAATTGTGCATTTTTCATAAAAACCTAGTTTTGCATTAGCTAGGGTTTGTAGTCAAAATCTTGTTTGAAATTTTAATACCCTTTAAAAAAATCATTAGGACTGATTTCTAATTGTAGTGTTGTACCATAGTGCTTTTCTTGCAAAATTTCATGTCTAGGGTTTGAAAACCTTCAATTTTCACTAGATTTGGTCTTATCGTCTCTCTAGAATTGCATTACAACCATGTTGTGATAGATTTTAATGCATTATTTGAATTATATTAGGGTTATTATCTGCTTCCCCTCCTCAAATTCCTTACAACACCATTTCTATTAGGCATTGGAATTGAAAATTGGTGAAAATTTGCATATTTTAGGTGTATTTTCACTAGGTTTTGACTTATCATCACTCTAGACTTGCATCAAAAACATGTTGTGAAGGATAATGTTGCATCATTGGACTATTACTAGGCATATTATTTTCTATCCCTCTATAAATTCCTTACAACACCTCTTCTTTCATTCATTTGCATTGAAAAAGGTTGAAAAATCAAGCATTTTTAGATCATATTCATACATACTTTTGTATTTGTTCTTGCATAAGTGGAAAAAATATTTGAAATATGATTTGGAATTCATTTGAAAACATACACATGTCTTCTCAATACAACAATAATTTTGGCTTCCTCCTAGACCTTATTTGTAAAGATGAGCCCCTGAACTTGAAATAACATTTACACCTCATGACAAAGAAATGGTAGATACTAAAGGGCCTCTTTACATTACAGTGAACATAATGGAAGTACTTGTGGATGGAACACTTATAGACCCTAATTCCATGACTAATGTGTTTATGGAAGAATTTCTTCTTAAACATGAATTGGCACAGGATTATTATGAACCGTCAGATTTGAGAATTAAAACACATAATGGAGCTTTGATGAATACATTTGGAAAGATAACCTTATTGGTATCAGTTTATGACAAAGTTGTGGATCAGTTATTTGATGTTATCCCCTTATCCAACCTCTTCCATGTAAAACTAGGACATCCATGGCTTAAGTCTATGAATGTCGTTCCTTCAACTATTCACAAATGCTTAAAATTCCCTTTGCACAGAGAAATTCGTACTATCCATTGTAATTCATATCAACCTTCAGCTAAGAACAAGAATTTCACTCTTGATTACTTTTGGCCTTAACCTAATATATACCCTGAGCCATGAAGAGACCAATCTTTTATAAATTACACATGATACAAAGTAAAATAGCTACCGAGAGTCATTAGGCCTCCTTTACAAACAATTAGGAAAGAACATGTATTCGAAGATCCCCTTAGAGCAAAAGGAAAATGATAAATAAAACAAGACATCTATGGCTATGATGAACTATTTGATGTGATAGATGTGGATAAGAAAAAGTTTCATAACTCACTTCATCCACAAAGAGATGGCATCTATGCTGAGGTCCCTCCCGCTTCATCCTTACAAGGATTAGGAGGTTTCCATTGACAAAAAAAAATTCCACGAAGACCAATGAAATTTGAATATGGTGCTTCTTCCTCTAATATACAAAACCTTATGGAAAAAAATGGAAATTCCTTTGAAGAGATAAGTAGTAAGACAAGAAGGAATAGACAAGCAGGAGAAAGGAGGAAGAGAAGACAAGCTTTTGCCCAATGAATTGCAGTTGACCCAACAAGAAAACATCCAACCTAACATTGAATCAAACTTAGATAAACTTAACAATGAGCAACCTGAAAAAAGAAGAAAAGTTGGGCTATGGTACCTTACACACCTCTTACCTCTAGCATCCAAGATTGGGAGGAGGATGATTTTCTCGTCACCAACCCCTAGATTGGTTGTCCCTATAGCTAAGTATTTCTAACCCTTTACCTTCATGTTCTACTTCTCTCGTGACGTGTTATGTTTTGTTTAGGCATCCTAGGATGATCCTTGATACTCTTGTAAGGAGAGGAATACTAGGAGACCACCTCTATTTTGACCCTTCTTCTATTTGTATCATCATTCTTCTATATTTCTTCTCCTCTATTTTCATTGTTGTGTGTTGTGCCTGATGGACATAGCATTGCGTTGGTGACTTGGAGGGACCCTCCTACGTGATTGTCCCTAAGACACTTGTTTCTCCTCTCTTGATTTATTGTTTACCTTCCTCTAGTGCTTCTATCTAGCTGATGGACGACAAAAAACATATTATACTGATATGGACCTAGTGTCCCTTCAGCAAGAAATAAAAAAATGGACCTTGTCCATACATGATGATAGGGTTCATATATATTATCCGACACTTGTCTAGTAGAATCACTCCATGTGTTATCTTGATGTTGTCTTATCGCACTTACAAAATGTAACAATATTGTTGCTCTGTGCACTTTGTCCTCTTGGATATTTCTTTCCTTGGCTCTTTTACATACATTGTTTTTTATCATGATTATATGGATGCTAACACCTTTTCTTGGAGGAAATTGTGTGTTTGTGGGAACACATGGTGATCGTAAAGTACATGTCACCTCTTAGGGCCATGGGATTTGTGAGAGCTCGTGTTACCTTGTTTATTTTCTTCCTACCTTAATGTGCTTGATATCGATACATGATATCAACCACCTTAAGGTGGGGGCATATATAAGGTAAGTTGTTCGATTTAGATGCTAGCAAAGTGTGTTTGAAAAACTTGATATCTATTGCAATCATTAAGCCCTCTATGGAGACAAGATATTGTGCATATCCTTTTATTTTAAGCCCTTCTATGGAAGGCGGGGATGGTGTATTTCTTGAGAAGATTGCACATCCTTTCATTTTATAAAAGTCCTCTGAGTCAGTTGGGAGTGGATCTACGATTATCCTAACCCTTAAGTATGTCTTTGGCGATTGTTGTGGTGAAGCCCAATCACTAGTGTGTGCCTATAATGTATTTGAAATGGCTATGAACCTAGCAAAAGGTTTCTTTCATCGCTTGTTTGTCGTGTTTTATCTGTGTCTTCCATGTGTGTGTGTACGGTGTGTTTGTTCTGAAGCATAGTCTAAAGACATGTGGCTATGAGTCCCTCCTATGCCTTGGGATTTGTATGGCATGTTTATTCTCAAGTGTAGTCTAAAGAAATGTGGCTATAAGTCTCTCCTACACTTTGAGATTTGTATTGCGTGTCTATTGCTCCATATGTAGTCTAAAGACATGTTGCAATGAGTTTGTCCTCCATTTTGGGTTGTGTGTTTACTTTCCTTGTACTTACGTTTTGCATTTCATATATGATAAAATGAAAAATGAAAAAAAGAAATAATCACTACATTCATTGTATTCTCTATGTTTTGTGTGTCTACAATGTTGTCTTGTCTGTGTTTTGTGTGACTATAATTGTCTTCTCCATGTCTTGCATGCATGTTACTATATTCAATGTGTTTAGTGCGTCTTCATCATGCTTGGCATGTTTGTTGTGTTTGTTGACCTTACTTTATTGCATGTATTGACCTTGTGTTTATACATACATTAAAGCAGGGGCTAAATGTTATGTCAAAAAATGTCCCCTTGGGGGATTTTTCCTCTTAAGGTTTAGCTCTCAGGTCCTTAGAGTGCATTTAGAGCATCTTACATGTTAATTTGACTCCAGATGAGAAAACCTTGAAGTCTTATGGCATATAGGACCTACGGGATGGCACTTTGATGATCCTTGAGTAGAAATGAGGGATTGGACTTGGGTGCTAATGCCCTAGTCCTACCCTATTTTGGGTCTGCCGTAAATTTTAATGTCAGCTTTATGATCATTATTTGAGTCCTATGCTGACATCTCAAGTTTGAATTACAAAATTCTTAGAGGGAATATTTATAGTTGCATAAATAAGCATGATTAGGTTTCATTTACAAACTAGAGAGGAAAACTAGATGTATAATGCAAACTTGTGATTACATGTGAAAGTGATTCAAGGCATTCATTGTGTTGCAGATTAGTGCTTTGTTGTTATTGTGTTTGTATTTGCATATTTGACTCCATCTCCTCATGGCATGAAGAGCATCTTCCTTGCATGGGATCTAAACTTCAACGTGATATCTATTGTGTTTTCAATCATTTATCATTTACATTTTTGCCTCTATCTGATCAGGATATGCACTCTCATCTGACAACAGTGTTCGAAAGACTTGAATGTCTCTCTAGGGCTTGAATGATGTAATCCTCTAACACCATAACCCCCTCCCACACTCCTTTATGATTGTAGGTTATAGGTATCAAGTTTTACGGAGTGGATTTGTGGAAAGGAGGTTGAAGACAACAAGGATTCAGGATCTGAAAGAAAGAAGACAAAGGTGAAAATTTTAGGACAAGGGCGCTAGTGCTGGTGTCGTCCACTTTTAGATTCAAATTCTGTGAAAAAAATAGTACCTTGGACTTGAGCACTAGTCCCAATATCCTTGACAGTTCTATTTTCCAAAGTTTGAAAAATAATGAGTTGATAATCTCTATCGTTCACCTTGGTCTGAAAGGATTTTTTGTAATTCATTGATTTGCTTACTATTTTACTTATTTGGAGGTTTTAGAGTAATTGAGCATCAAATTGAGATATTGTTTGATACATCTAAACTTCAGCATCGTTCCAAGAGGTAGCCCAACATGTAGGTCATTGCATTGTATTAGTGGAGATTCAACTTGATTGATATGCTCTTGAATGTTTGGTGAGAAGGGAGGATTTGCCTTTGAAACCTAGAACAAACTCTATCTATCCCCCTTTTTCACCCTACTAAAGACATCAAAACTGTCAGAATCTTCTGAAAAAGGCCATGTAGGTTATGCTAATAAACAAAAAGGTAAAGCACTTTATGCATCTACAAGTTCCAACCCAAGTAAATGGATTCTTGATTATGGAGCCTCTCATCATATGGCTTCATTTAAGTGCATGTTTTCTACTTTTGAGCCTTGCATTATGCCACCAATTTCAATTTGTAACAATACATATGTGAATACAATTGGGAAGGGATCAATTGAGATTGGTCATGGTACTTTTAATGATGTATTTTGTATACCTTCTTTGACAAACAATATATTTTCCATGTAACAGATTACTCATAGTGGTGCTAGGAAGACTATTGAATTCACACCCAATTTAGTTATCATGAGAGACTTGGAGAGTATAGATATTATTGCTACAGGTGTTCTTTATCATGAAACTCTATTATATACCTTTTCTGGTTTTGCTCCTGATGATGGTTCAAATAGTTTGGTTCATATTCACACTCCTTGTGTGAACCATATTTCTGAGGAGAAGTGTGGTCACTTGAACCTTGTTGTTCTCACATCTAATCCGATTCTTGACACTTGTATTGACATTTCTTCACCTCGTCTTGCTTCTTCAAATATTCTAATTTTCATGGTTAAGAAAGATAATGGTTGTTCTTCTGATTTTGTTATGTGGGATGATTATTTAACAGGTATTTCTGAGTTGTTTTATAAGTCTCACATTGCAGATCATGAGGACACTTTTAATGATAGTCACAACACAACTATCATCCCTTTAGCTTCTATGTTTCCAAATGCAGTTCACATCATTTCCTCTCCTAGTTCTTCTTCTCTGACTATGCAGACACCATCTATTTTGGAGAATACATTATCTTCTATTTTGAGGTCATCTGAGTTGCATTCAAAGGTACACACTTGGATTTACTTTCCCTCTTCATCAAATTTATGGGAGTGGCTTCTTCATCCTCCATTGGTCTTGTTTCTTCCCAAGGGAAGAAATGTTGTATGCGAATAATGCACTATCTCCTTCTCTCTTGCATCTTTCAGTGGCTTTGAAGTTACTTCTACTTATGATGGACACTTGATCAGGTCTCTATCTTCTTCTTGAGGAATCATGTTTGTATGATGGTTATATCTTTGGAGAGTCTTATGACATTCTCCAAAATCATTTTACATGCGTACCTAATATGGCTTATTTTTTAGGACCCATCTCTACATCCACCTAAGCTATGCTTAAGGGGGCGTGTTAGTGTAGGATTTTATTTTCCTTTATTTTATTTTTAATCCTGCTTAGGTAGTGTAACATTAGAAAATGTCCCCTTGGGGGTTTTTCCATCATAAGGTTTAGCTCCCAGGTCTTTAGAGTGCATTTAGGACATATCAGTTCATATTTTAGCATCCCGATGGAATGAGACCTAGGTTCCATGGCAAATTGGACCTAGGTGGACCACTTGAGTTGTACCCTACCCAAAATAGGGTGGAGGAATTGGGTGCTCATGCCCTAGTCCTAGCCTATTTTGGGGCAGCCCTCATTTTTGGGTGTCAGTTTATGACCGTTAGTTGGTTCTTTTGCCGACACAGTAAAGTTTGATTTTTAAAATCTTGGCAGGAATGCTTGTAGGTGCATATATAAGCATGTGTAGGCATTCATTTGTAAACTAGTTTTCAATTAGATGATCATTGTGAACTTTAGGCATTCTCAAGGTGATTCAAGGCTTTCTATTGTGTTGCAAGAGCAGACTTGTATGTTTTGTGTGTTGATATTTGCAGATTTGAGCATTAATTTCCTCATGGCATGAAGAGCATCTTCCTCCATGAGAGCTTCACTAGAAGGTGACATAATATTGTCCTTTTATCATTGATTCCTTTGGTTTTTGGCCTCTTCCTCACAAGGGCATGCCCTCTTTATCTGACAACAGTGTTCAAAGACATAAGTGTCCTCCAGGGCTTGACTGAGGCAAGCCTCTAAACACCACAATCCCCAAAGCAAGTCTTGTGATTACAGGTTATAGGTGTCGCATCTGGAAAAAGTGGAGTTGTAGGAATGCTTGGCAAGCATCAAGGATTCAGGATCTAAAGAAAAGTCAGGCACATGATCAATTCTAGGACTAGGGTGCTCGCAACAGTGTCCTCTGCAGACAGATCTCAGGAAAAAGAAGTTACAAGGCTGATCAATTTCAAAAGGATGTCCAGATTCCTTGAAAAATTAGGTACCTTAGACTTGGGCACCCGTACCTTAGTCCCTGACTATTTGCCTCAAAACCTCGAAACTAGGTATTATGTGATTTGTTATTTTACCCCCATCTCCAAGAGCTTTTTCCGTTATTCGTCAATTTGTTGTCGTATTTGCATAATTAGGGTTTTAATAGTCAATTGGACATAGGAGAAGGTAAAATTGATAATTAATTCCCTAATCCAAGTTTCCCTTCATTTGTAAGTGACCTAGGGTATGATAGTTCTCGCCGCTCAACCCTAGATCCTTCAATGTTTAGTGGAAAGGAGGGTTTTAACATTTAAACAACAAAAGATTAACAAAATCAAATTTTACACTAAACATTTTGTTGAACCCATGTTTTTGGACTTAAATTAAAACTTTTTGAGTGTTTGTCTTCATATTTGGATTGATTTCATTCATTCATTTGGTCATTTATTTTATTACATTGAGAAAAATTCAAAAAAATAAAAAATTGGAAAAATACAAAAAAATACATTGTTTGGCTTACTAAATTGCGTCAATTCTTTCTAAATTTTCCTAATTCATAATTTTAGCATCAGATTTGATATAAAATATAGAAAAATATAAAAAATCTAAAATTTACCTTGCATTTTCTTCATTTAATTGCTAGGGTTTTGTGGAAATTTTGACAATTTTATATAACCTAGTAATTCAAAAATCTAGGGTTTGTTGGACAAATCTTTTATCAGATTTTTCTATTGATTTTAGAGGCTCATTCAAATTTTAATTTGGATGTAGTTTTTAATTTTAGTTTGAATTTGCATTTAGATTTAAAATATTTGCATTTTTGCATAGAAAATTTCAACAAAAACTAGCAATTTTGATGCATTTTCATTAAATTTGCATGGGAATTTTGAATGTTAAGGCCTGAAAATCATTTTTAGATCTGAGAATGAGTCAATTTCATCATAAATCAGACTTAAAATCATTCACATAGAATTTTGTCCCAAGATTTCAAACCTAGGGCTTCAAAAACAACAATTTTCACTAAAATCGACCTTATCGACTCTCTAGACTTGCACTATAGATGTGTTGTGAAGTATATTTTTGAATTAATTTTCTATTACTAGGGAAATAATTTTATGCCCCTCATAAAAATCTTCACAACACCCTTTTATCGGGCTCTTGTAGTGAAAATTTTGCAAAAAACTACATATTTTGTGTATTTTTTGCCCTAGGGTTTGACCTAGTTTTCACTCCAAGTGTGTTGTGATCAATTTTATGGATTTAGGTGACTAATATTATTGATATTATCTACTTTACCTCCTAAAATTCCTTACAACACCACTTTTTCTAGGTCTTGGAGTTGAAAAACTGTGAAAAATTACATATTTTGCTATATTTTCACTAAGGTTTTACCTTAAGCGGCACTTAAATCATTTTGTGTTGGGTATTTTGGCACCAAGTGGCTGTTATTACTGATATTATTTGCTTTCCATCATCATTTTCTTCACAACACCCTTTGTTATGCTCTTTTGCATTGAATTTTGGTCCAAAATGTGCCTATTTTGACATATTTTCACTATATTTTGACTTGGCATTATCTTGGATTTGCATCAAGAGTGTGTTGAGAGTGATTATATTGCTGTTTTGGACTAATATTAGACATATAACTTCCTACCCTTGACTGAAATCCTTACAACATCCTTTGTGTTATTCATTTGCATTGAAAAGAGTATAAAAAATTAAGCATTTTGGCCGTCAATCACATCCTTCTCCTAGGATTTGTTCTCTTAGTTTGAGCAGTGTGTATTGTATGCTTCTGTATAAGCTTTATGACATGCTGTCCTAAAAACAATATCCATTTGAGAAGAAGTAAAATATTAATGGGATCTAGTGCTCTTGAAGAAGTTGGTACTTTGGACACCTTCTTTACAAAGGGAGAAACTCAAATTGTGCAAGATACTATACATCCTCCAACCTCAATGGAAGAACAAACTTTTCATGATGTTGATAGCACTATTGAGGCAACAGGATATGTATTTGATGAGCAAATAGAAAAGTTGGATAAAGACCTAGCTGAATTTCAAACATTTATGGAAAATGAGAGAATAGCTGAAGAAGTCGTTCCTACAACTAATGCGAACGCTTGTAGTAATGCTACCACTAGTATTGGAGTATGTAATGGCACTAATTACAATGTTATGGGATTTAATTATCAGAATTTGATTCCTAAAGGGACATCTTCTATGAATAATTGTTCTCAACCTCCTATCTATTCCACTCATTTCTAGCTACCTATCACATACTCGCAACCATCTTCCACCTATCAGTATGGCCAACCATCGTTAACATATTCTTAGCCTCTGCCCATTGTATCTCAAGCTCAATCACCTCCTCACCTTGGTTCTAATTCCTCACAACAAACCACATCTCCCAATGATGCCATCCTAAACCAACTTTTATAGGGCATGACTGCTTTGCAACAAAAGGTAACAAATTTGACAAATTCTTTGTAGCCTAGTTTACCAACATATTATGCCCGTAATCCATTATCCTATACGATTTTGAGAACTACTATGCCTGAGAGGTTTGAGACTCCTCGCTTTGAAAAATATGGTGGAAAAGGTGATCCTAATATTCATGTGGCAGCATTCATAGCTATGTGTAGTGATTTTTATTTTGAAGAGGATTTGTTAGCAAAACTTTTCCTGCGATCTCTCAAAGATACTACTTTAGAATGGTTTTGCTCATTGCCTCCGAATTCAATACACTCCTTTTCATAGTTGATTGATTAATTTTTATAACATTTTCAGGCAAACATCAGACCCCAAGTCACTCTTATTGACTTGGTTCAATGCAAACAAGGTCCCAAAGAAAAGTTGACTGAATTCATTGGTCGATATCAAGGGCTTCATGCATAGATTTAAGATCAAATAAAAGATGAGGATGTTCAAAATATATTTATTACAAATCTACAACCTAATATTTGTGATAAGATTCTCTTGATGAATACAACTCCTTTCAACATTTATGCACCGCTCTTCATGATTATCAACTTTTTTCTAGTCAGTATGAAAACCAAAACTCATCAGCTCAAGTTGGTCAATCCTTGGGTGGATCATCACAAAACAACTTTAGAAGGAACAATAATAGGAGTTTCATCAAGATCAAAGGACCAAATATGAATGTGTCTGCTATAAATAATCCAAAGAAAGCATCATATCAACCAAGAAAGTTTACTCCGATATCTGAGTCCTATCATTCTATCGTGAATCAAGCTGTGAGTAATAACACTCTGAAGCTTTCCTTAATCAAGCATGTTGATCCTAGTAAACAAGGACCTTACTTTGATGCTAATGCCTTTTTTATTATCATCAAACACAAGGACATGACATTGAACGATGTATACATCTTAAACATGAGATAGAGGACCGTATTGATTCAAATGTCATCCAGGTATCGGGTGTGAATGATAATGGAAATAAGTCAGCTGCTCCGCCAAATTAGAATTTACAAATCTTCACTAATCATTTTCCTAAACATATCGAAAATAATATGGTGGAACAAAATTTAGTGGAAGTAGACGAGGATGATTACTTGGACTATGATAATATCGTGGGTATGATTGAAGTTGATGAGAACCAAATCGATAACCCACCTCATCCATGAAGAAATGGAATTTATGTTGAGGTTCCTCCTCCATTATCCTTATATTGATCAGGAGATAATCAAAATGTATTTGAAAATAAAGATCAACAACTAATACAGATGAGCAAGATGGTACAGGATGATTCCCGTTACGATCCTAGAAAGATTCAACAACGAAAACTTGCTAAAAATTAGAAAAGAGCAAGATGACAATCAACAAATAGAAATAATAGTGGTTCTCCCCCTCATAAGGAACAAAAAGTCTCATTTAAACAAGGATTTAAGGGACAAGCATCATATGATAACAAACAAGACTTTCATAAGAACCACTCAAATTTTGCATGAAACATGATCGAGTACCTCTCCAAGAGGTTCAAGAGCTCCAAGATATAATATGCAGACCCTACAAGTAAGTATCTCTAACCCTTTATATCTCTCGTGATGTGCTTCCCCCGTGATACATTATATGTTGTTTAAATCTCCTGGAATGACCTCGGATTCTCCCGTAAGGTTCAGGATACAAGGATATTACCTCTGTTGTGACCTTCTTCTATTTGTATCATCATTCTTCTATATTGCCTCTCTCTGATTTCATTGTTATGTGTTGTGTCTTGTGGACATAGCATCGTGGTTGGTGACTTGGGGGTACCCTCCTACGTGACTATCCCTAAGACACTTGTTTCTCCTCTCTTATTTATTGTTTCCCTTCCTCTAGTGTTTCCACCTAGCAGGCGGATGACGACAAACATTTATACTAATGCGGACCTAGTGTCCCTTTCAAGAGCAATCCAAAAATGGACTTAGTTCCTGATATGACAATGGGGTTGTATATCTTATCTAACGCTTGGGTAGTGGATGCACCCATGCTTTCTGCATAGTGAATTTCATGATGTTTCAGTCGCATTTATAAACCTTAACAATACTACTGCTCCATGCACCTTTGTTTGCCTTTGAATCTAGCCTTGGCGGTACTCGATTTGGAGAGCTTCGTGATATAGCCCACATTTATCCTCAAACTCTAAATTCATTGTATAACCTTGGCTCTTTGTGTGGTTAATCATATGCATTGATGTTGTTGTTTATCATGATTTTGTAGACACTAACATGTTTCTTGCAGGGATGTGTTTGTGGGAACATTTGGCGATCGTAAAGTACATGTCACCTCCAGGGGCATGGGCTTTAACAAAGTCAGTGTTCCCTTGTATGTTTTTTTCCTACCTTAACATGCTTGATATTGATAACTAATATCAACCACCTTAAAGTGGGGGCATATATAAGGTAAGCTATCTGTTATAGATGTTAGCAATGTGTTTGACCTCAGATGTAGAGACTTGCGCCCTAGGGTAGTACATCATGCATCTTGACCTTGTTTGCAATTAGTCAATCAATCATATAAGCCCTCTGTGGAGGTGGGATATCGATCATATTCTTTTTCTTAAGCCTTCTGTGGAGGCAGGGATGGTGTATTTCTTAGAGCAGATTACATCATCTTGTCATATTCAAAAGTCCTCTGTGGAGGAGTCGAGTAGTTTTGTGGCTAACTCAACCCTTAAGAGTGTCTTCTACGATTGTTGTGGCTATGCACAATCATCAGTGTGTTCTTGTAATGTGCTTGAGATGGTGATGAGCCTAGAAATAGGGAACACACCATTGCTTGTCTGTCGTGTTTTCTCTGTGTCTTCAAGTGTGTTTGTTTTGGCATGCTTGTTTTGTGTGCATTTTTGTTGCCCCATATGCAGAGACTAGCGCCTTTAGGTAGTGCTTCCTACATTTTGGGAGGTTTTGTGTGTATTGGTGTGTGTTGCCCCATTTATATAGAGATTCGCACCTTATGGGAGGATTGTTTACTTTCCAGTACTTGCATTTACATTTCATATATATGAGAAAAAGAAAAGAAAAGATCTCATTTCTATCTTCCATGCATTAATGTGTCTTCTATGCACTGACTATCTTCGTCGTGTTCTGCATGACTATAACTGTGTTCTCTGTGTTTTGTGTACCTGTTACCGTCTTCTATGTGATTGTTGTGTCTTCTCCATGCTTGGTGTGTTTGATGTGTTTATGACTTTACTTTAATGCATTTATTGGCCTTGCATTTATACATACATTAAAGTGGGGGCTAAATGTAACATCAGTAAATGTCCCCTTGGGGGCTTTTCCCTCATAAGGTTTAGCTCCTGGGACTTTAGAGTGCATTTAGGACATTTTAGTTCATATTTTAGCATCCTGATGGAATGAGACCTACGTTCCATGGAAAATTGGACCTAGGTGGACCGCTTGAGCTGTACCCTATCCAAAACAAGGGAAGGACTTGGGCGCCCATGCCGTAGTCCTTCCCTATTTTGGGGCAGCCCTAATTTCTGAGTGTCGATTTATGACTGTTAGTTGGTTCTTTTGCTGACATGGTAAAGTTTGATTTTTAAAATCTTTGCGGGAATGCTTGTAGGTGCATATATAAGCATGTGTAGGCATTCATTTGTAAACTAGTTTTCAATTAGATGATCATTGTGAACTTTAGGCATTCTCAAGGTGATTCAAGGATTTCTATTGTGTTGCAAGAGTAGACTTGTATGTTTTGTGTGTTGATATTTTCAGATTTGAGCATCAATTTCCTCTTGGCATGAAGAGAATCTTCCTCCATGAGAGCTTCAATACAAGGTGACATAGTATTGTGGTTTTATCATTGATTCCTTTCATTTTTGGCCTCTGCCTCACAAGGGCATGCCCTCTTTATCTGACAACGATGTTCAGAGACTTAAGTGTCCTTCGAGGCTTGACTAAGGAAAGCCTCTAAACACCACAACCCCCTAACCAAATCTTATGATTGCAGGTTATAGGTGTTGCATCTGGAAAAAGTGGAGTTGTAGGAAGGCTTGGCAGACATTAGGGATTCAGGATCTGAAGAAAAGTTGGACACAGGAGTAATCCTAGGACTAGGGCACTCGCAACAGTGTCCTCCACAGACAGATCTCACAAAATAGAAGTTACAGGGTTGATCAGTGTTGGAAGGAGGTCCAGATTCCCTGAAAATGTAGGTACCTTGGACTTGGGCAGCCCCACCTTAGTCCCCGACTGTTCTGCCTCAGAACCCTGAAAACAAGTATTCTATGATTTGTTATTTTACCCCCGTCTGCAAGAGCTTTTTCCATTATTCGTCAATTTGTTGTCATATTTGCATAATTAGGGTTTTAATGGTCAATTAGACATAGGAGAAGGTAAAATTGATAATTAATTCCCTAATCCAAGTTTCCCTTCATTTGTAAGTGACCTAAGGTATGATAGTGCTCGCCACTCAACCCTATATCCTTCAATATTTAGTGGAAAGGAGGGTTTTAACATCTAAACAACAAAAGATTAACAAAATCCAATTTTACCCTAAACAGGTAGTAAAATAATTGTAAGTTATTTAATAGGTCATATTCATGTTAGTGGGTGCATGTGTGTGAGGTTTCAATCGACTACATGGAAATTTACTCCACCTCCCCCATATTTTGGTAGATATTGGAGTTACATTTCTCATTGCGTTAATATTGCCACCTCACCCCTCAGTTTGCCTATAATACTTACTCCTTTGCATGTATTCTTATAGATGGTAATTAATGAATTTTCCTATCTTTGCATCAATATTCTCTCTTGGATTTGTCATGGCTCTCTAATAGATGAATGCTTGTAGCAGATCCTGGCTCTAACATAATTTGTCTTAAGTGTATGTGCAAAAATACTTTTGAGAATCAATATCATTCATTTTGTGTGTATATGTATGTGTTTTTTAATGAACTTTGGCTTTCATTGTGTCTGTGGGCTTGAAGGTTAAATTTTGCATTCACTATGTATGTGAATGTGTGTGTGAATGAACTTTGGCATTCACCTTGTCTGCATGTACATTTGTGTGATTGTGTGTGTGAGAGAGAGAGAGAGAACTTTGGAATTCATTGTGTGTACAAAAACACTTTGATATTCAGTTTGGGTGAAGTATATGTATAAAAATATTTTCAAACTTTATGATGTTCAATTTGTGTATTAGTGAACTTTAGGTTTCAATGTGTGTATATGGGTTTGAAAGTTAACTTTGGTATTCACTATTTGTGTGAATGAATGTTGGAATTCACTCTATGTGAATACATGCATGTGTGTGTGTGTGATTAATTTAATTTTTCCACTCACTTTGTATGAAGTGCATGTGTGTGTGTGTGTGTGTGTGTCTGCATCAAAATTTAATTTTGGTATTCACTTTGTCTAAAGTGCATGTGTGTGTATGTGTGTTTGAACTAACTTTGGTAGGCACCATGTGTGTATATTTGAAAGTAATTTGACATTCATTTTTTTATTCACTTTTTAGTGTGTGTGAATGTACATGTTAACTATCATTTTATGTGTAATGTATTTGTGTATGTATAAAAATAGTTTAACATTCTCTTTGTGTGAAGAGTGTTTATGTATGTCTAAAAGTACTTTGCGTATGTATTTTTTATTTTTATTTTTATTTTGCATGTTTGTGTTCATGTTTTAGTGAAGTTTGGAATTCTTGTGTGTGTGTGTGTGTTTGAAAGAACGTTGCCATTTAATTTTTGTGTATGAATGCACTTCAACTACATTTTGTGTGGAGTGCATTTGTAAAAAATGATGACATTCACTTTCTATGGAGTTTATAAACATTAACATTCACTTTGTCACATGTCAGTGTGTTTGAGTGAAATTTGGAATTATTGTGTATGTGTGTGTTTGTGGAGTGTGTCTATGTAAAATAATCTTTGACATTCACTCTGTGTCATGTGTTTAGGTGTGATTGATTGAACTTTGACACTCTTTTATGTGTGTGCATGCATGCTTACATGTGTGTAATATTTAAAATAAGAGGGCTAAAAGGAACATATTTGATGAACTATAAAATAGATAACAAGGAGATTACTCACTCGCACTCATAGGAAGAAGATAACAAACAATTAGAAAAAATGTTAATATTTTTGAGTGAAATGAATTCGACTTGAAGCAAAATGGGCTCTTTACAACCCATGATTTCATTGTCCCACTATAATACATCTATGTATCTCAATGGGATCTTTATGTTCTAAAAGTATGCCTATGGGGTATTAACATTCTCTTTGTGTGAAGATCATTTATGTATGTCTAAAAGTACTTTCCATATGAATTTTTTATTTTTATTTTTATTTTGTGTGTGTGCGTGCATTTGAGCATGTGTGTGTGTTTTTTCATGTGCGTGCGTGCTTGCGTGTGTGCGTGC
The DNA here is from genome assembly GCA_027924645.1 of Cunninghamia lanceolata. Lineage (NCBI taxonomy): Eukaryota > Viridiplantae > Streptophyta > Pinopsida > Cupressales > Cupressaceae > Cunninghamia > Cunninghamia lanceolata. Next base: position 4,522,223 of record BSBN01001164.1, on the reverse strand, counting down.
ATGCATGCGCGCGTGTGTGTGTGTGTGTGTGTGTGTGTGTGTGTGTGTGTGTGTGTGTGTGTGTGTGTGTGTGTGTGATGTTTGGAATGCTTGAGTGTGTATGTGTGTTTGAGTAAACTTTTCTATTTAATAATTGTTTATGAATGTACTTCAAATTTTTGTGTATGAATGTACCTCTCAATGGGGTCTCTATATTCTATAATGTAATTTATCTAATCAAATGGAAGAAATATTTGAAGGGATAAAGATTAAATAAGCAATTAAAAATAACACAATATTATCTATTTATATGATGTTCTAGGCTATTTTAAAATATTAATTAATTATCATCACATTTTGCTTCAATAGTTCCCCTCGAATTCCCCCCCCCCCCAATATTACAAATTTACATAAATTAATCTTAATCATGGCATGACTTATATGTTGGCAAGTTGACATATTGTGTTTTGTGTTGGCATTAAAGTCAACATATACAATTGCTAGGTCAATATATACAATTGCTAGGTCAATGGCAGTATTTTGTTGTGAAAGTTCATTCTTATGAAAGAGCATGTTTGATGTCAAAGAAGGTATCATGATGGTCAAAGAAAGTGTCATGTTGAACTGAGTGTCATTGATGAATGATGTTGGTAGTTATACATTAATGGTAGTGTTATATGATTGTGTGGTATCCTTGTGTTGTGATGTCCACTCTGTCATTGAATGGAGAAGATAGTCATGTCATTGAATGGAGTAGACAATCCAAGATAGCTTGATGGGTGTATTGTTGTATTTTAGGTGTTTAGACCTTCATGAAGAATGGAGAAGATAGTTAATTGTCATTGTAAAGTCTGAAGATACTACTTACTAAAAGTAACCAACAAAAAGCAACTCAATCCAAAAATGGAAAGTAAATCAATTGATTAATGGAATATCCATAAATGTTTAACATTTAGTGAGCTTCCATAATAAGCAAAGATCATTTACAAGTACATGGAGGAAGTCATATTACATCTTTTATAATTGTTCCCAATACATCGATAATAAATAATAAGAAGTACAATTTACAGAATAACTAATAATCACCTTCAGATTTTTCAATTACCTACACCATTCATATAGTTCTTGTTTTCACAACAATAACCTATACAAGTAGATTTTGACATGAATTTGCACAACTAGATATAATCATTAGTCCGGCAAAATCAATAAACAAGATATTAGATATCCATGCACAAGATGATGAACCTACAGGCCATAACGGGTTGACCTAATGCCTTGGGGACTCATCTGTGATGGCCTTGCCTATGTACACATAGCACAGAGGCTTCATAGTTAAAGGTACTTGTCTTGAAATCACAAGGTTGATTTAATACATTTGTTCAAAAAAATTACAGCAAATAATTCGTAATCAAGTCTTTACTAGAACAAGGCTCCCTCTGTGAGGCCGATTATTTTTCCTTCCTTATTTTGATCGTTATGCATTTCAGTTGATGGCATTATCAAACTTTTAGAGACTATGGTTTCATTTTGTAGACTTGATTATATCTCCTGATTTTGATATGACATTGATTAGACATATGGTGATTCGATTTGATCTTATTTTGATGCTATTTTATGATTTGACCTATGAGATATATTAGATGATTATTTGACATGTGATAGAAAAATGCAGTTTAATTTAGAATTACGTTATAGATGATTATTGTTGTATTTAATGGCATGAATTTAATTCCAGTTGCTTCGGCTATGATTATTCATGATATGATTGACACTTGATCGAGATGTGCATGATTACATTCCCAGGCCATGGGAAATTAGGAGTAGAATTCACACATATGTTATTCCCTGTGAACCCGATCCATTCCCAAGAGGGATGAGGATCACGTTTGAAATTGAGTGTTGATTTAAGTACTTGTTTAATCTTATATTTTGGCCTAGTACCCTTTGTTTAAATTAATTATATCATGTGTTGTATAATTTTTATTGATTTATACCACTTGGTATTGTTTTTATTTTTGAGGCCATTTAAAGTGGATTTATGACCCCCTAGGTGGTTACCCATGGGTCTAGGGTCAATTTTGACTAACTAAACCTTGGGATAACTCGCTTTTGGTCACTCTAAACTAAGGTTTAGTCAAAGTGACGAAATTTGAATAAGATAAGGTGGCAGATGAGTCATGCTTTGGGAAAGACTCATCTCCCTTCCCAAAGTTTGGGAATCCCTTCCCTAGGAAGACTTGGGAGGTCTCCAAGACTCCCAAGTGTGTGGGATCTTCCTCCAAGACTCTCACACATGTGTGAGGGCATCTTGGAGGGAGATGGCTCTCTTAGAGAATAAGAGGATGCCATATGGCATCCCTTATCCTCATGGAGGCTTGGAAGGGAATGCCACCTCACCACTTGTTCTCTCACACATGTGTGAGAGCACAAGTGGATAAGGTGAGAAATGAGATGGAATTGGAGGATGACACTTGTCACCCTCATACTTCCTCTCCCTTGCAAGTGGCATAGGAGGAAGAAGAAGGTGACAAGTGTCACCTTCTCATTCCTCAAGGCCAATTTAGAAGGCCTCTATTACCTCCTCTTGTTGAGAAGTGTGGGGTTCTTGCATTTTGGAGATTTCTTTCCTATTTTGAGCAATTTTTGGGGAAGTTAGAGGGTTTTTGGAAATTAGAAGGTTTGGAGAAGCTTGGAGCTCATCACCAAACGTGCTTCCATTATAGGGCTTTTGAAGGTAAGCCTCATGACTATGTTCTTTACCCTTGCATTTATTTTATTGTGATGTGTTTGTAGTTTTGTTGTTTGTTGTTTTATTATTTTGTGTGGGATGGGAGTTTGGTGAGAGCACCTCCATTTAGAGGTAAGGATCAACTTGTTTGGGGTAGGGGAAAGGAACCTCCTTGAGGTCACTCCCATATTTGTGTTATTTATGGCCTTGAGGGCTTCTTACTTGTTGTGGAGATTATTTGAATGACAAGAGTGCCATGGAAGTTATTTTGAGATATTTGAGGAGTTGTGGTTTTGGAGGTTTTGGCTTGAGGCCATGAGACTTGGTATTTTGGTATTTTGGTGTGGTCTTTGAAGTAGAGGGGTCCATTCCCTACTCCCATCAAACTTATTTTCATGAGTTGTATTATGTGTTTATCCTTGGGATTGATTTTTGTGTTGTTGTTGCTTTGATGCTTGTTGTGGTGTGTTTGCAACCGTGTGAATCCCTACCTCCCTAGCTCAGGGGTGACCCACTTGCGGGTCTACGGTAGGGAGGAGGGCATTTTGAAGTGGCTGGATTTTCCTTCTTGTTATGTATTTATTTATTGCATGTGCTTAAATGAAGAAATAAAGCTTGATGAGAAGTCCATTTTTGTGTTGCTATATTCATTTGTTGTGGGCTGTTTGAGCCATGGCCTTTGTGGCCCTATTGTAAAATTTGTTAAGTTATTTTACCTATGGAGTTGGCTGTAAAAAAAAAAGTGTTGTAATGATAACATTCTTTATATTTTATTTAAAAAGCTGTTTATTCTCTAAGCTATGAAGTTTGGGTGTTTGTGAGTTGCATGAGAATTTATCCTTTTTGCTGTCATGTCTTTCCTTACAAAAAAAAATATATGAGTGTTGTTAAATAAATTTTATTGCATAGAAAAGAAAGGAAGAGAAATTATTAAAATTAGTTTTCTGTTGTTGCCTTTAAAAGTTCATATTGCTAGTTGTTGTTAGGAAGTTAAGCTGTTGGAAAGATTTAGACTATAATGCATATTCTACCTTATATGATTCTTTAAAAAAAAAAACAGAGAGTTATCCATGTATATTATGCTTTCAAAAAAAAAATTAGTATCCTATGATTACATAAAAAAATTGAGTTAATGAGAAAGAGAGTTTGAAGTGTGTATATATAATTATACATATATATATGGGATTATATATATGTATAAATATATATACATGCATTTTTCTTTTGAAACCTAGTTGCTATTTTTTTTTAATTTATTTTACTGTGTATATGCTACAAATAGAAGAGACAACAAAAGTTATATATTGTTGTTTATATTAAAATATATATATATATACACTTATATATATATATAAGTGCATATGTATATATATTTATACAAAAAAAAAGAGAAACTAAACCATACATAAGTTCTATATATATTAATATATATATATGTGTGTGTGTGTGCATATATATAAATATATATACATTAATGGAAGACAGTATTTATATTGTGATATTGGTATGGACTGTATCTTTAAACCTATGTATATACATATTTATATATATATATATATACATACATATATAATAGTCAGTAAACAATTAATATGCAACAAGCAGATTTTGAAATAGAATACAGAGAAATAGACTGTCGGCAGACTGTTGCAGTGCAGTTCTGAGTTAATATAAATGTTGGGGGTGGGGCTGTGGTGGGCAACGTCCACCACAGACCCCATAGCTGCCTTTGTTTCTTTAAAGGGTGTGGGTGGGGGTTTCGACCCCCTCCCCACCGCTACACTCAAATAATAGCAGCCTCCCCACCATTGCACTCTGCACCTCACGCAGCCCCTCCCCGTGACTCTCGCACTCCCCAAAACCCTCTACTCTGCAAACTTCACGCTGCCTCCCTTGCATTTGTTGTTTTCCACCCTCTGCTCCACTGCGACCTCCACCACGTGGCCGCACCTCCCCTTCGACCCATTTACCATTAGACCCTGCAACGGCGGCGGTGCCATGAATCTTTCATTCAACCCTGCAGCAAGTAAATAATTTTTAGCATACACATTTTATATATATTGATATATATATATCACTATCACTCATTTTAAAAAAAAAAAAACTTGTAATAAGCTTGTTCTGTATACCTCCGTGAGAGGTAACAACAAGCTCTACTCTTGACCTCCATCCTTTTTTTTCTCAAACCCTAACCTGCATAAACAAAGAGGCAAAACAAAACAACACCAAAAAAAGGGAAAAGAATGAGTGAGAAAGAGAAGTAAGGCAACAAAGAGGAAACAATAAAACACAAATTAGGGCTTCTCAAATTTAGAAACAATATTTTATTGAGAGGTGAGAGTGTGAGGAAAATTGTTATTCCTTATTTTTAAATTTCCTATTTTTTCCCTTGTCTTTTTATCTCTTGTGCTCATTTAATATGTTTATAATTTAAATGGGGTTTTGCATTTTTTGTTTTATTACCTTGTGAATCAAAATTTTAAGGAGAGGGATTAATTTTTGTTATGATGGGAATTGTATTCCCTTTGTTTTTAATTCATTTTATTAGGGCATTTATCTTAATTCCTAGCATGCTTTAATTAATTATTTGTTTATCAATTTCATTTTGTTTTATGGGAAGGAGTATTTTAATCTCTTCCCTTCTCTATTATTCTGAGTTTGTTAATAAATATAATGCTGAAATTATATTTATTAACGGACTCAAATTTTGATATTCAATTTGGCGTCATGTAATTATTTTATTATTTTATTTCAAATTTTAAATCTTTTAATGCAAGGTTGATTTATTTGACCTTGGCAGGGTATTTATTTTGTTATTTTAAATTGTTTTAGATTTGTTCTTAAGTTTAAAATTTTTATTCTTAAATTTTGTTTAATTTCTTATTGGAGTTTTATTTTAAAATTTTTAAGTCGATTGTTGAAAATGCGTTATGCTGTCAAATTTTTTTAGATTCTAGGGTTTTAATTTTGTAATATTTTATCAACTGTTATTTCACCATTCCACTTTAATCATGCTTCCATCATGCCATTTTTCTTAATCATTGTTTCGATTTCATTTTGATCTGAGTTAGGGTTAGGTTTTGAATCTGGCGAGATCACCTTCCCACCTAGGAAACTTAGGGTTCGAATTGAAATCATTCTAACCCTAAAAATGACACACTTCATGTCGCATACCCCCTAGACGGCTATCATCATGAAGGGGACTGTGAGGGACAACACACCTCCCTAAACTTTTGTTGACATGTTTACGCCTTATGCATATTACCACCGAGCACGCAGACGCGTGTGAGGGGGTTCCTAGGGATAGGTAGAAAAGTTTTTCATAATTCATTTCATGACCACATGGCAAATGTGGACATGACACGTGTTGTGTGTCATGACCGCATGGGAAATGTGGGCATGACACCCTCTTCTAACTTGAGAAGAAAAATAGCCTTAGATGGGCAGAATTTCTTAACATTAATAGATGTTAGGACAAGGTCTTCACCAAAAAGTTCTAACAGTAATGGCTTGGTACTCAATATTGAAAAGGTTATGTTCATTTTATAATCATGACCACACTAAGTAGTTCAACCTATAGAACCATTATTTGATGTAAAGAAAGAAAGTGGATATAATACCCATGAAGTCATACCTAAATGAACTAAACTACTTAGACAAGATCTATCATATACCCATTCCATGTAATATCAACAATATGGTATAAAGGAAACTATCGTAATTAGTATCATCATGAGAACAATACAAGGAAAATACATTTTCTTATAAATTCCACCAAATAAATAGACATTAAATAAAATTAAGATAGAATAATAAATTAAATTAAATAACAAAATATTTATTTTTACATGGTAATCCAAATTTAAAATAATATTTTATATAATTTTGTTAGGAACCCATGTTTAACCCTTCTCTTTACTTTGTTAGTATATTACATTTGGACGCATATGCTTTGTAAGTCATCCTGTGAGTATATTGTATTATCCCACATTCATGGGAAGTAATAGTTGTTTAGATTAGACTTAGTATATAAGTACGTGTTGAGGCCAATGAAGGCATCCACGAGTTTATTGTATTAAGCTTGCTCAAAGGAGGTTGCCCCCTTGAAGTGGCCCGCAATCAATAAATTCCTTCTGTGTTCTGCTATTTCTATTATTTCATGCATTTTTCATTATATTGTTGTAGGAGGTTCCTCTCATTTGGTATCAGAGTGCTTTCTTGGGCTTACTGGGTGGAATTTTTGCTAAATTTTTTTCGCAGTGGCCTCCAGGCACTATGATTATTGTTGTAGTTCTATTTTCTTTGCATCTGTATTGTTCATTTCAATTGTAGGTTTAGATCAGGGAATAATCCCTATCCACTTAATTATGGGAAGTGCCTGGGCATAACCCTAAAAATTATTGTGAGGACTACGACAGGAACCTCGAAGTAGCTGGCCCATTGAGAGAACCTGCCAATGAAAAGGGCAACGACCCCTACCTGATTGACTAGTTCTCATCCGTGAGGTAAACCAAGAACTGTCATTTGTCCCAAAGCGGTTATCAGTTTTACCTGAGCCATGGAGTGAGGGGTACTACCCCAATACACAAGTCGTTAGACAACATTGGTAGCCGAGTGAATCCCCTGAACCTTTAGAAAGCCAAACATACCTAGGGTTCATATCTATTGCCAGCTGACAAATCACATATTGAATTTGTCCAGATCCGTTTGCAGATCCTATTGTAGTTCATTTCTAGAAAAAAATAAGAAAAAGAAAAAAAGTAAAAAAATTAATGTTTTTTCACCATATCTTCCTTGCTTTAGCTCCATTTTCTCTAAAAATTCACTGGAACCCCTGAAATTCCATTCTGCATATTTCCTTCCTTGAGGACCGTATCCCAAATCCAACTTATCGAAGCCAGAAATCCCACATTTGTCTATTTTTAGGGTTTTCCATAACTTCTTCAATTCTCACCCAATCACCTTCAAATTTTGCCACAGTGTTCATTTCCTATTTCTACTCCTTTATCCCTCTTGGACAAATTTTTCCATTCTTTCACCCCGCTTCTAAAATCCCTATTTTCTACTTCCCTATCCCTTAGAAAGTGTCCAAAACCTAGTCAAACCCCAATTACCCATCAGAGTTTTTTCCAAATCCAAATTTTCCTTTACTAAAAAAGTTTCTGTTTTTGTTTTTCTACCCATTCCAAAAACAAAAAAAATCCTAGTTATGGTTATCACCCGCATAGGAGGAAAAAACATGGATGAGGAACTTGCAGCCATCAAGACCGAACTCCAAGATCTGGATGAGAAAATTCTCAGGCTCAATCTTCAATATTTAGCCATGAACAATAGACGGCATCCAAACTCTTCTGTAGATATAGGGTTTTCTTCTTCCAGCAATTTTCGTGGACCACAGCTTGATTTTCCTCGCTTCAATGGTGATGATCCAACTGGATGGATATATCAGGCAGAACAATATTTCAATCTGCATAATACTTTTGATGTCAACAAAGTCCCACTTGCCTCCTTTCATTTGGAACATGAAGCCCTTCAATGGTTCTATTGGTACATAAAAGATCATGAAGAGCCAAATGGATAGATTTTTGCAAACTCATTTTACAACGATTTGGCCCTAGTGCTTTTGATGACTTCACAGGAGCACTCACAAAACTGTACCAAACAGGCACTGTGAGAGAATATCAGACAAAATTTGACAAACTAGCCAATCACACAGAGGGATTGTCTGATGAATTCCTTAGGAGTTGTTTTGTCAGTGGTTTGAAGGATGTAATTCGCTTTGAGGTTAAAATGTTCTATTTGAAAGGAATGCAAAGAGGAAAAGAAAAAGAAGAAGAAGAATGTCCTAGACTGAGATTCTCACAGGTCACAAGATGATGGTGATGCCTTCATTGTAGCTCTTGCCACCCATGCATTTGATGATGTGTGGTTGATTGATTCTGGTGCATCATTCCACATGACCTCACATTGAAGTTGGTTCATGAAGTATGTAGATTTCGATGGTGAAAGAGTACACTTGGGTGATGATTCTCATTTGAAGATTGTTGGTCATGGAAGAGTCTCAATCTGATTCCTTGATGAATGAGTGATGAGGATCATTGGGGTCATGGACATCCCAGGCTTGGCATGAAACTTTCTTTCTGTAAGTAAGTTGAATGATGTAGGTGTGTAGGTTGTCTTTTCAAAGGACAAGATGGCTAGAGGATCTATGGTGCTTGCGAAGGGTACTCATAGAGGTACTCTATTTTAGCTAGAGGCATGCACTTTACAGTGCAATAGTTCTTCTGACTTGAAGAAAAGAGCTGCAGTCACATCATCCCCACCTTCTAAACCAATAGTGAAGAAATTTGTTGTATCAAATTCTGATGGTAGTGCATTTTGAGTACCCAAGGGTGCTCATGCTCTGGAAGTTAAGCTTCCTGCTGAAAAGACAATGTTTTGGCATAAGAGATTTGGCCACATTGGTGAGAAGGGTCTTAGAACCCTAAAAAATAAAAACCTCATTGAGGGGTTAAATGATCAAGTAATATTGAGTTCGACTTTTGTAAACATTGTATATATGGAAAGCAAAACCGTGTTCAGTTTTACTCTAGTTCTCACAAGTCTTCTAGTGTGTTGGACCTTATTCATTCTGATGTGTTTGGTCCTATTATTGTTCCTTCGATTTCCAAATCTATATATTTTGTATCTTTCAAACATGATTACAGTAGACGGACATGGATTTATTTTCTCAGAAGAAAGTCTGAAGTCTTTAGTCAGTTTAAAGAGTTTAAAGCTTTTGTTGAGAATCAGACTAGTAAAAAGGTTAAGTGTTTGAGGACTGACAACGGTGGTGAGTTTTGTTCGGTAGAGTTTGATAAGTTCTGTAAAGAGCAAGGGATTGAAAGACATAAGACAACTCCATACACCCTGCAACAAAATGGAGTTACAAAGAGGATGAACATGACACTAATGGAGAAGGCTAGGAGTATACTTAGTGGAGCAAGCCTCGAACAAAAGTTTTGAGCTGAAGCTATAGCCACTACTTGCTACCTGGTAAACAGGTCTCCTACATTACTCTTGTTGGTAAAACACCTATGGAGGTGTGGTCTAGTAAGAAGCCTTCAGTTAGACATCTTCATGTTTTTGGTTGTGATCCATATGGACATGTGTCTAGGGATAAAAGGTCAAAATTGGAGAATAAGGTTGTTAAGTGTATTTTCATTGGCTATGGTTTCGGTGTGAAAATACAAGCTTTGGGATCCTATGGCTAAAAAGGTATTGTATAGCAGAAGTGTTATCTTTAGAGAGCTAACACCTTCTTCCATTGTTCTACAGCCAGAAGAGATAAAAAAGAAAGAGGATGTGGTTTAGTTTCCTTCTACTCCTGAGAAGACCATACCGATAGACCCTGTGAGACCTAATGATGAGGAGAACTCTAGAAGCACTGAAAGCTCAAAAGAAGGAGCAGAACCTCAACCTTAGCCCTTGAGGAGGTCTACACAAACAAGAAAGCAACCTGATAGGTTTGGTTATTCATTGCTTGATTCTAGTTGTGCTTTTGCCTTGCTTACTATCATTGATGAGACTAGAACTATGACATAGACTATGTGCATGAAAGATGTAGGTTCTTGGAAGGAGGCCATGGAAGATGAGATGGCTTCTTTCGAGAAGAATAAAACATGGGACTTGATGCCTTTGCATAAAGGATGGAAACCCATTGGTTACAAATGGGTGTTCAAGAAGAAATTCGGTGCAGATGGCAGTGTTGAAAAGTACAAGGCTAGACTAGTTGCGAAGGGGTACACACAAGTGGAGGGAATTGATTATGGTGAAATTTTCTCTCCTGTTGCAAATATGACATCTATTTGGTTCCTGTTATCTCTTATAGCAACTTACAACTTAGAGGTGGAGCAGATGGATGTGAAGACAACATTCCCTCATGGTGATTTGGAGGAAGAGATTTACATGTCACAGCTAGAGCATTACATAGAGAAAGGTAAAGAAAATTTGGTTTGCAAGTTGAAAAAATCTTTGTATGGTTTGAAGTAGTCTCCTAGGATGTGGTACTAGAAGTTTGATGCCTTTGTGTTGTCGATTGGATTTCTGAGATCAAAATCAGATCAATGTGTGTACTATAAATTTGACAATGATCACATTCTCATTATTGCATTGTATGTTGATCATATGTCGTTAATTGCGAATGGTAAGAATATGATTTCTGATTTGAAGTCTTAGTTGTCAACATAGTTTTAGATGAAAAATCTAGGGGTAGCCAGGTACATTTTGGGAATGGAAATTAGAAGAGACAGAGCTAACAAAAAACTTTGGTTAAGCTAGAGAAGTATGTGAAGACCTTGTTGGATAGGTTCAACATGGCAGATTATAGACCATTGTGTGTTTCCTGTTTCATTGGGGACAAAGTTATCTATTAATGATTGTCCAAAATCTCCTAGTGAGGTGGAGGACATGAGAAGAGTACCTTATCCTAGTGTTGTTGGCAATTTGATGTATGCCATGGTTTGTACAAGACCAGACATTGCCCAAGCAGTGGGAGTCCTTAGTCAATTTATGGCTAATCCTTGATAGGTACATTAGGATGGAGTAAAGAGAGTGTTCAGATATTTGAGGGGTACTTTTGAGTATTCCATATGCTACCATGGTAATCCTATAGGACCTCTACATTTTGTTTGTATTCATGGATTTGTGGATTCAAATTGGGCAGGTGACATTGATAGTAGGAGATCCACCGATGCTTACATGTTTACTATGTTCGATGGTGCAATTAGTTGGATGAGTAAGTAGCAAGATGTGGTCACTTTGTCCACAACAGAAGCTAAGTATATGATAGAAACTCATTCTTGAAAAGAAGCCATTTGGCTTAAGAGATTGTGTTTAGATATTGGTGTTGATACAGGACAGATTATGATTTGTTGTGACAGTCAGAGTGTGATTTGCCTAGCAAAGAATCCAACTTTCCATGCTAGAACAAAGCATATTGATGTACAGTTTCACTTCATGCAAGACATATTAGAGGATGGGAAGGTGAATTTGGAGAAAGTAGACACTTTGAAGAATGTTGCGGATGCATTAACGAAATCAATGGGCATAGAGAAGTTTAGATGGTGTTCGGAGTCTATGGGCATCTCGGCCTATAGTAGTTAAATCCTGTCATTTCCATTGGCTCTTACAAGGTGTTTAACAAGTGGAAAAATGTTGGGAATTAAGGTGTCTCAACCTTGGTAATTCCTTGTATTAATTAATTGTATGTATTTCTTTATTGCCTATTAATGTATTTTGGATGCAAGTCCTGTTTCATCATCTTGTGGGAGTTGGCACGGTGATGTGTCATCCTATGTGGAAGGTGACTACATGTAATTTTTTCCTCACATGAGGAGATAGGTGTCCTAACCTCTATAAGTGAATCTTGACCGAAACGGTTATGACAGATTCCTATGACAAAATCTATAATGTGTAAGAGTCATAAATGGAAGGTTCTATGATAGGTGAAGACATGCATTGCAAGGCATTTTGGAAGAAGGTATATTTGGGTGACCCAAGGAGGGTGATGATGTGTTGTAAGTAGAATATGCTATTTTTAGATAGTTATGATAGACACTCTTAAAGCTATAAGAGCTGTCAGTTATGACAGATTCTATGACAGTCATAAGATGCATAATAGCATCTGTCATTGCCCAACTTGGGAAATAGGTGACCATATTGGGACAGGGTGATGTGACAAGTGTCATGACCATGCTACAGTGTTGGACAAGTGTCCCTAGGCATGGATTTTGGGCCATGAGGCCAAGTTGGACGCCCATCTCAAGGAAAGTACATTTTTCCCTTGTAAACTTCTATTTAGGCAGGTGCTTTGAGAGGAGATGTTATGTGATTTATAGGTATTGTTATGTTGTCAAATTGTCTCCAGATACGAGTGTCAAAGACTCGTGTAAAGACTTGCATTGAAAGTATATTGTAAACTTTATTGTTTAGATAATACATTGTTTAGGTTTTGGAGTGTAGGGTTTTTCACCCGTAAGGGTTTTCCCCATGTTATATATTGTCTCTCTCTCTTTTGTCTTACATTCTTATGTTGTGTATTGTTGCAATATCTATGTTGTTATGTTAACATTGTTGTAACTGTAAAGATTAAAATGAATTTGCACTCATCTCTCCTCTTTAGACTAGTATAGGAAACAATTTCCACACACCTAGCTTTCTTTCACCTATTTTGGGTCTACCCTAAATTCTAATGTCATCTTTATGACAGTTATTTGGGTCCTATGCCAACATCTCAAGTTTGAATTATGAAATTCTTAGTGATAATCCTTGCAATTGTATATATTTAAGCATGGTTAGGTTTCATTTGCAAACTAGAGATGGAAAATAGATGGATAATGTGAACTTGTGATTTTGTGTGAAAGTGATTCAAAGAATTCATTGTGTTGCAGAGAAGTGCTTTGTTGTTATTGTGTTTGTATTTGTAGATTTGACTCCATCTCCTCATGGCATGAAGAGCATCTTCCTTCCATGGGATTTACACTTCAAGGTGATATCTATTATGTTTTCAATCATTTATCATTTAAATTTTTTCCTCTATCCTATCGGGATACGCACTCTCATCTGGCAACGGTGTTTGGAAGACTTGAATTTCTCTCTGGGGCTTGACCGAGGCAAGCCTCTAAACTACACAACCCCCTCCCACACACCTTTATGACTGGAGGTTATAGGTACCGAGTTTTGTGGAGTGGAATTGCAGAATGGAGATTGCAAACAACAAGGATTTGGGATCTGAAAGAAAGAAGACAAAGGTAAACATTTGAGGAATAGGGAGCTAGTGCCGGTGTCCTCCACCTTTTCTAGAGCAGAAACAAAAGATATAATGAAGATCAGTGTCAGAAGGAGATCTATATTCTGTGACAAAAATAGTACATTGGACTTGGACACTAGATCTGGTGTCCCCAACAGTTCTGCTTTCTAAACTTTGATTAAGAGTGAGTTGATAATCTCTGTCCTTCACGTTGGTCTGAAAGGATTTACTGTAATTCATTGATTTTCTTACTGTTTTGCTTATTTGGAGTTTTTAGAGTAATTGACCATCAAATTGAGATATTGTTTGATACATATAAACTTTTGGATCATTCCAACAGGAAGCCCAACCTGTAGGTGATTGCTCTTGCTTAGTGGAGATTCAACTCGATTGATATGCCCTTGAATGTTTGGTGAGAAGGGAGGATTTGCCTTTTAAACCTAGAACAAAATCTATCCATCCCACTTTTTAACCCTACTAAACATTTTGGTGAACCTATGTTTTTGGACATTTTGCACCTTGTTGAGTGTTGTGTGATAGATTTGCATTCATTAATCTTAATGCATTCAAAAAAATTATTAAAAGTTTGAAAAAATTAAAAAAATTGGCATCTTAGGCTTACATTTTAGCATAATTTGAACTAATTGGCATTTAATTTCATTGAATTTATATTATTTTCATTAAATTTGATTTAAATTATAGAAATTCATCATTTAGAATTCACTTGCATTACATTTCCATGCTTAAATTGTCAAAAATTGCTTGAAATTGTGCATTTTTTAGAAAAACCTAGTTTTACATTAGCTAGAGTTTGTAGTCAAAATCTTGTTTATACCCTTTAAAAACAATAATTAGGACTGATTTCTAATTGTAGTGTTGTACTATAGTGGTTTTCTTGCAAAATTTCATGTCTAGGGTTTGAAAACCTTGCATTTTCACGAGATTTGGCCTTGTCGTCTCTCTAGAATTGCATTACAAGCATGTTGTGATAGATTTTAATGCATTATTTGAATTATATCAGGGTTATTATCTGCTTCCCCTCCTCAAATTCCTTACAACACCATTTCTATTAGGCATTTTTCATTAAAAATTGGTGAAAATTTGCACATTTTAGGTGTATTTTCACTAGGTTTTGACTTATCATCACTCTAGACTTGCATCAAAAACGTGTTATGAAGGATATTGTTACATCATTGGACTATTACTAGGAATATTATTTTCTATCCCTCTATAAATTTCTTACAACACCTCTTCTTTCATTCATTTGCATTGATAACGGTTGAAAAATCAAGCATTTTTAGGTCATATTCATACATACTTTTGCATTTGTTCTTGCATAAGTGGAAAAAATCTTTAAAATCTGATTTGGAATTCATTTGGAAACATACACATGTCTTCTCAATACAATAATTTTTCTAGGCTTCCTGCTAGGCCTTATTTGAAAAGACGATCCCCTGAACTTGAAATAACATTTACACCTCGTGACAAAGAAATGGTAGATATTAAAGGGCCTCTTTACATTATAGTGAACATAATGGAAATACTTGTGGATGGAACACTTATAGACCCTAATTTCATGACTAATGTGGCTATGTAAGAGTTTCTTCTTAAACATGACTTGGCACAGGATTATTATGAACCATTAGATTTGAGAATTAAAACACATAATGGAGCTTTGATGAATGCATTTGGAAAGATAACCTTATTGGTATTGGTTTATGACAAAGTAGTGGATCAATTATTTGATGTTAGCCCCTTATCCAACCTCTTCCATGTAAATCTAGGACATCCATGGCTTAAGTCTATGAATGTCATCCCTTCAACTATTCACAAATGCTTAAAATTCCCTTTGCACGGAGAAATTCGTACTATCTGTTGTAATTCATATCAACCTTTAGCTAAGAACAAGAATTTCACTCTTGATTACTTTTGGCCTTAACCTGATATATACCCTGAGCCATGAAGAGACCAATCTTTTATAAATTATAGATGATACAAAGTAAAACAGCTAGCTAGATTGATCAGGCATCCTTTACAAACAATTAGAAAATAACATGTATTTGAAGATCCCCTTAGAGCAAAAGGAAAATGACAAATAAAACAAGACCTCTATGGCTACGATGAACTATTTGATATGATAGATGTGGATAAGAAAAAGTTTCATAACTCACTTCATCCACAAAGAGATGACATCTATGTTGAGGTCCCTCCCCCATCATCCTTACAAGGATCGGGAGGTTTCCATCGACAACAAAACATTCCACCAAGACCAATG
Organism: Cunninghamia lanceolata; assembly: GCA_027924645.1. NCBI lineage: Eukaryota > Viridiplantae > Streptophyta > Pinopsida > Cupressales > Cupressaceae > Cunninghamia > Cunninghamia lanceolata. The sequence goes on along the minus strand of BSBN01001164.1, from coordinate 4,506,449 downwards.
AAATTTGAATATGGTGCTTCTTCCTCTAATATAAAAAACCTTATGGAAAAAAATGGAAATTCCTTTGAAGAGATAAGTAGTAAGACAAGAATGAATAGACAAGCAGGAGAAAGGAGGTAGAGAAGACAAGGTTTTGCCCAATGAATTACAGTTGACCCAACAAGAAAACATCCAACCTAACATTGAATCAAACTTATATAAACTTAACACTAAGCAAACTAAAAAAAGAACAAAAGTTGGGCTATTGTACCTTACAGACCTCTTTCCTGTAGCATCCAAGATTGGGAGGAAGATGATTTGCTCATCGACAACCCCTAGATTAGTTGTCCCTACAACTAAATATTTCTAACCCTTTACCTTCATGTTGTGCTTCTCTCATGATGTGTTGTGTTGTTTAGGCCTCCTAGGATGACCCTTGATACTCTGGTAAGGTCAGGGATACTAGGAGACTGCCTCTGTTGTGACCCTTCTTCTATTTGTATCGTCATTCTTCTATATTTCTTCTCCTTTATTTTTGTTGTTGTGTGTTGTGTCTGATGGACATAGCGTTGCATTGGTAACTTGGGGACACCCTCCTACGTGATTGTCCCTAAGACACTTGTTTCTCCTCTCTTGATTTATTGTTTACCTTCCCCTAGTGCTTCTATCTAGCTGATGGATGACAGAAAACATATTATACTGATACGGACCTAGTGTCCCTTCAGTAAGAAATAAAAAAAATGGACCTTGTCCAAACATGACGATGGGGTTGATATATATTATCCAACACTTGGCTAGTAGAATCACTTCATGTGTTATCTTGATGTTGTCTTATTGCACTTACAAAATGTAACAATACTATTTCTCTATGCACTTTGTCTATCTTGGATCTTGTTTTGCTATCATGATTATATGGATGCTAACACGTTTTCTTGGAGGAAATTGTGTGTTTGTGGGAACACATGGCAATCATAAAGTACATGTCACCTCTTAGGGGCATGGGATTTGTGAGAGCTCATGTTTCCTTGTGTATTTTCTTCCTACCTTAATGTGCTTGATATTGGTACATGATATCAACCACCTTAAGGTGGTGGCATATATAAGGTAAACTATTTGATTTAGATGCTAGCAAAGAGTGTTTGAAAAACTTGATATCTATTGCAATCATTAAGCCCTCTGTGGAGGCGGGATATCATGCATATCCTTTTATTTTAAGCCCTTCTGTAGAAGACGGGAATGTTGTATTTCTCAAGGAGATTGCACATGATGTCATTTTATAAAAGTCCTCTGAGTAGGTTGGGAGTGGATCTAAGATTATCCTAACCCTTAAGTGTGTCTTCGGCGATTGTTATGGTGAAGCCCAATCATCGGTGTGTGCCTATAATGTGCTTGAGATGGCTACAAACCTAGCAATAGGTTTCTTTCATCACTTGTTTGTCATGTTTTATCTATGTCTTCCATGTGTGTGTGTATGGTGTGTTTGTTCCCAAGCATAGTCTAAAGACGTGTAGCTATGAGTCCATCCTATGCTTTGGGATTTGTATGGTGTGTTTATTCTCAAGTGTAGTCTAAAGACATGTGGCTATGAGTCCCTCCTACACTTTGAGATTTATATTGTGTGTCTATTGCCCCATAGTAGTCTAAAGACGTGTTGCGATGAGTCTGTCCTCCATTTTGGGTTGTGTGTTTACTTGTACTTACATTTTGCATTTCATATATGAGAAAATGAAAAATGAAAAAAGAAATAATCACTAAATTCACTATATTCTCTGTGTTTTGTGTGTCTACAATGTTTTCTTCTCCGTGTTTTGCATGACTATAATTGTCTTCTCCATGTCTTGCATGCCTGTTAATATACTCAATGTGTTTAGTGTGTCTTCACCATGCTTGGCGTGTTTGTTGTGTTTGTTGATTTTACTTTAATGAATGTATTGACCTTGTGTTTATACATACATTAAAGTGGGGGCTAAATGCTATGTCAGAAAATGTCCCCTTGGGGGCTTTTTCCTCTTAAGTTTTACCTCTTAGGTCCTTAGAGTGCACTTAGAGCATCTTGCATGTTAATTTGACTCCTGATGAGAAAACCCTGAAGTCTTATGGCAAATAGGACCTAGAGGATGGCACTTTGATGATCCTTGAGAAGAAATGAGGAGTTGGACTTGGGTGCTAGTGCCCTAGTCCTACCCTATTTTGGGTCTGCCATAAATTTTAATGTCATCTTTATGATCATTATTTGAGTCCTATGCTGACATCTCAAGTTTGAATTACGAAATTCTTAGAGGGAATCTTTCTAGTTGCATATATAAGCATGATTAGGTTTCATTTACAAACTAGAGAGGAAAACTAGATGTATAATGTAAACTTGTGATTTCATGTGAAAGTGATTCAAGGCATTCATTGTGTTGCAAAGTAGTGCTTTGTTGTTATTGTGTTTGTATTTGGATATTTGACTCCATCTTCTCATGGCATGAAGAGCATCTTCTTTCCATGGGATCTAAACTTCAAGGTGATATCTATTGTGTTTTCAATTATTTATCATTTAGATTTTTTCCTCTATCCCATCAGGATATGCACTCTCATCTGACAATAGTGTTCGAAAGACTTGAATGTCTCTCTAGGGCTTGAATGATGCAAGCCTCTAAACACCATAACCCCCTCCCACACTCCTTTATGATTGTAGATTATAGGTACCAAGTTTTACAGAGTGGATTTGTGGAAAGGAGGTTGAAGACAACAACGATTTGGGATTTGAAAGAAAGAAGACAAAGGTGAAAATTTAAAGACAAGGGAGCTAGTACTCGTGTCATCTACTTTTTCTAGACGAGAAACGGAAGATACAGTGTAGATCAATGTCAGAAATAGATTCAGATTCTGTAACAAAAATAGTACCTTTGACTTGAGCACTAGTGCTAGTGTCCTTGACAGTTCTATTTTCCAAAGTTTGAAAAATAGTGAGTTGATAATCTCTGTCATTCACCTTAGTCTGAAAGGATTTTTTGTAATTCATTGATTTGCTTACTATTATACTTATTTGAAGTTTTTAGAGTAATTGAGCATCAAATTGAGATATTGTTTGATACATTTGAACTTCAGCATCATTCAAAGAGGTAGCCCAACTTGTAGGTGATTGCTCTTTATTAGTGGAGATTCAACTCGATTCATATGCTCTTGAATGTTTGGTGAGAAGGGAGGATTTGCCTTTGAAACCTAGAACAAACTCTATCTATCCCCCTTTTTCACCCTACTAAAGACATCAAAATAGTCAAAATCTTCTGAAAAAGGCAATGCAGGTTATGCTAACAAATAGAAAGGTAAAGCACTTTATGCATCTACAAGTTCCAATCCAGGTAAATGGATTCTTGATTATGGAGGCTCTCATCATATGGCTTCATTTCAATCCATGTTTTCTACTTTTGAGCCTTGCATTATGCCACCAATTTTAATTTGTAACAATACATATGTGAATACAATTGGGAAGGGATCAATTGAGATTGGTGATGGTACTTTTAATGATGTACTTTGTATACCTTCTTTGACAAACAATATACTTTCCATGTAAAAAATTACTCATAGTGGTGCTGGGAAGACTATTGAATTCACACCTAATTTAGTTATCATGAGAGACTTGGACAGTATAGAGATTATTTCTACAAGCATTGTTGATCATGAAACTCTATTATATACCTTTTCTGGTTTTTCTCCTGATGATGGTTCAGATAGTTTGGTTGATATTCACACTCCTTGTGTGAACCATATTTCTGAGGAGAAGTGTGGTCACTTGAACCTTGTTGTTCTCACATCTAATCTAGTTCTTGACACTTGTGTTGACATTTCTTCACCTCCTCTTGCTTCTTCAAATATTCTGATTCCTATGGTTCAATAGGATAATGGTTGTCCTTCTAATTTTGTTGTGTGGGATGATTATTTAATAGGTATTTCTAAGTTGTTTTATGAGTCTCACATTACAGATCATGAGGACACTTTTAATGATAGTCACAACACAACTATCATCCCTTCAACTTCTGTGTTTCCAAATGTAGTTCACATCATTTCCTCTCCTGGTTCTTCTTCTCTGACTGTACAAACAACATCTATTTTGGAGAATACACCATCTTCTAGCTTGAGGTCATCTGAGTTGCATTCAAAGGCACACACTTGGATTTACTTTCCCTCTTCATCAAATTTATGGGAGTGGCTTCTTCATCCTCCATTGGTCTTGTTTCTTCCCAAGGGAAGAAATGTTGTATGCAAACAATGCACTATCTTCTTCTCTATTGCATCTTTCAGTGGCTTTGAAGTTACTTCTACCTATGATGGACACTTGATCAGGTCTCTATCTTCTTCTTGAGGAATCATGTTTGTATGATGGTTGTATCTTTGGAGAGTCTTATGACATTCTCCACCATCATTTTACATGGGTACCTAACATGGATTATTTTTGAGGACCCATCTCTAAATCCACCTAAGCTATGATTAAGGGGGGATGTTAGTGTAGGATTTTATTTTCCTTTATTTTATTTTTAGGCCTGCTTAGGTAGTGTAACATCAAAAAATGTCCCCTTGGGGACTTTTCCCTCATAAGGTTTAGCTTTGGGGTCTTTAGAGTGCATTTAGGACATTTTAGTTCATATTTTAGCATCCCAATGGAATGAGACCTAGGTTCCATGGCAAATTGGACCTAGGTGGACCCCTTGAGTTGTACCCTACCCAAAATAGGGGGAGGACTTGGGTGCCCACGCCCTAGTCCTGCCCTATTTTAGGGTAGCCCTAATTTTCGGGTGTCAGTTTATAACCGTTAGTTGGTTCTTTTGCCGACAAGGTAAATTTTTATTTTTAAAATCTTGGCAGGAATGCTTATAGGTGCATATATAAGCATGTGTAGGCATTCATTTGTAAACTAGTTTTCAATTAGATGATCATTGTAAACTTTAGGCATTCTTAAGGTGATTCAAGGCTTTCTATTGTGTTGCAAGAGCAGACTTGTATGTTTTGTGTGTTGATATTTGTAGATTTGAGCATCAATTTCCTCATGGCATGAAGAGCATCTTCCTCCATGAAAGCTTCACTAGAATGTGACATAATATTATGTTTTTATCATTGATTCCTTTTGTTTTTGGCCTCTTCCTCACAAGGGCACGCCCTCTTTATCTGACAACGGTGTTCGAAGACTTAACTGTCCTCCGAGGTTTGACTGAGGCAAGCCTCTAAACACCACAACCCCCAAACCAAGTCTTGTGATTGCAGGTTATAGGTGTCACATCTAGAAATAGTGGAGTTGTAAGAAGGCTTGGAAGACATCAAGGATTCAGGATCTAAAGAAAAGTTAGACACAAGAGCACTTCCAGGACTAGGGTTCTTGCAACAGTTTTCTCTGCAAACAAATCTTAGGAAACAGAAGTTACAAGAATGATCAGTGTTGGAAGGAGGTCTAGATTCCCCAAAAAAGTAGGTACCTTGGACTTGGGCACCCGCACCTTAGTCCCCAACTATTTTTCCTTGGAACCCTAAAAATAGGTATTCTGTGATTTGTTATTTTATCCTCGTCTGCATGAGCTTTTTCTGTTATTGGTCAATTTGTTGTCGTATTTGCATAATTAGGGTTTTAATGGTCAATTGGACATAGGAGAAGCTAAAATTGATAATTAATTCCCTAATCCAAGTTTCCCTTTATTTGTAAGTGACCTAGGGTATGATAGTTCTCACCACTTGACCCTAGATCCTTTAATGTTTAGTGGAAAGGAGGGTTTTAACATCTAAACAACAAAAGATTAACAAAATCTAATTTTATCCTAAAAAATTTTGTGAACCCCTATTTTTGGACTTAAATTGCAACTTTTTGAGTGTTTGTCTTCAGATTTGCATTTATTTCATTCATTCACTTGGTCATTTATTTTATTGCAATGAGAAAAATTCAAAAAAATTGAAAATTTGGAAAAATACAAAAAATTGCATTGTTTGGCTTACTAAATTGCAGCAATTCTTTCTAAATTTTCCTAATTCATGATTTTTGCATCAAATTTGATATAAACTATATAAAAATACAAAAATTCAGAAATTTACCTTGCATTTTCATCATTTAATTGCTTGGGTTTTGTGAAATTTTGACAATTTTATATAACCTAGTAATTCCAAAATCTAGGGTTTGTAGGCAAAATCTTTAATCAGATTTTTCTACTGATTTTAGAGGCTCATTCAAATTTTCATTTGTCTGTAGTTTTTAATTTTAGTCTAAATTTGCATTTAGATTAAAATATTTGGATTTTTGCATAGAAAATTTCAATAAAAACTAGCAATTTTGATGCATTTTCATTAAATTTGCATGGGCATTTTGCATTTTAAGGCCTGAAAATAATTTTCAGATCTGAAAGTAAGTCAATTTCATCATAAATCAGACTTCAAATCATTCACATAGAATTTTTTCACAAGATTTCAAACCTAGGGCTTCAAAAACAACAATTTTCACTAAAATCGGCCTTATCGACTCTCTTGACTTGCACTATATGTGTGTTCTGAAGGATATTTTTGCATTAATTTGCTATTACCAGGGTAATCATTTTCTTCCCCTCATAAAAATCTTCACAACACACAATTTTGGCTATTTTTTGCCCTAGGGTTTGACCTAGTTTGCACTCCAAGCGTGTTGTGATCAATTTTATCGATTGAGGTGATTGATATTATTTATATTTTCTTATGTGCTACCTAAAATTCCTTACAACACCCCTTTTTCTAGGTCTTGGAGTACAAAAACCATGAAGAATTGCATATTTTGCTATATTTTCAATAGGGTTTTACCTTAAGCGACACTAAAATTATTTTGTGTTAGGTATTTTGGCACCAAGTGGCTATTATTACTGATATTATTTGCTTTCCATCATCATTTTCTTCACAACACTCTTTATTATGCTCTTTTGCATTGAATTTGGTGAAAAATGTGCCTATTTTGACATATTTTCACTATATTTTGACTTGGCATTATCTTGGATTTGCATCAAGAGTGTGTTGAGAGTGATTATATTGTTGTTTTGGACTGATATCAGACATATAACTTCCTGCCCTTGACTAAAATCCTTACAACATCCTTTGTGTGATTCATTTGCATTGAAAACAGTACAAAAAATCAAGCATTTTGGCTGTCAATCATATCCTTCTCCTAGGATTTGTTCTCTTAATTTGAGTAGTGTGTATTGTATGCTTTTGTATAAGATTTATGACATTATGTCCTAAAAACAATATTCCTTTGAGAAGAAGTAAAAGATTAATGGGATCTAGTGCTCTTGAAGAAGTTGGTACTTTGGACACCTTCTTTACAAAGGGAGAAACTCAAATTGTGCAAGATACTATACATCCTCCAACCTCAATGGAAGAACAAACTTTTCATGATGTTTATAACACTATTGAGGCAACAAGATATGTATCTGATGAGCAAATAGAAAAGTTGGATAAAGACCTAGCTGAATTTCAAACATTTATGGAAAATGAGAAAATAGCTGAAGAAGTCATTCCTATAGTTCATAATATAAGAGAATTGATAAAAGAAGGACAAGATGGTGTTAATGCACTTCATGGTCTAGCACATATTGTACAAACTAATATCATGCCGGTAACTGAACGTGTGGAAAAGATAAATAACACTTTATCACCATCTCATACTCAAGTTTCCATACCTATACCAAATACAGGAATATCCACTTTTACATCAATGATCTTAACAACTAATGTGAATGCTTGTAGTAATGCTACCACTGGTATTGGAGTATCTAATGGCACTAATTACAAAGCTATGGGATTTAATTATTAGAATTTGATTCCTAAAGGGACATCTTCTATGAATAATTGTTCTCAACCTCCTATCTATTCCACTCATTTCCAGCTACCTATTACATACTCGCAACCATCTTCCACCTATCAGTATGGCCAACCACCGTTAACATATTCTCAACCTCTGCCCATTGTATCTCAAGCTCAATCACCTCCTCACCTTGGTTCTAATTCCTCACAACAAACCACATCTCCCAATGATGCCATCCTAAACCAACTTTTACAGGGCATGACTTCTTTGCAACAAAAGGTAACAAATTTGACAAATTCTTTGCAGCCTAGTTTACCAACATATTATGCCCATAATCCGTTATCCTATACAATTTTTAGAACTCCTATGCCTGAGACATTTGAGACTCCTCGCTTTGAAAAATATGGTGGAAAAGGTTATCCTGATATTCATGTGGCAGCATTCACAGCTATGTGTAGTGATTTTTATTTTGAAGAGGATTTGTTAGCAAAACTTTTCCCACAATCTCTCAAAGATACTGCTTTGGAATGGTTTTGCTCATTGCCTCCAAATTTAATACACTCCTTTTAGTAGTTGATTGATCAATTTTTACAACATTTTCAGGCAAACATCAGACCCCAAGTCACTCTTATTGACTTGGTTCAATGCAAACAAGGTCCCAAAGAAAAGTTGACTGAATTCATTGGTCAATATCAAGGGCTTCATGCACAGATTCAATATCAAATAAAAGATGAGGATGTTCAAAAGATATTCATTACAAATCTACTACCTAATATTTTTGATAAGATTCTCTTGATGAAATACAACTCCTTTCAACATTTATGCATCGCTCTTCATGATTATCAACTTTCGTCTAGTCATAATGAAAACCAAAACTCATTGGCTCAAGTTGGTCAATCCTTGGGTGGATCATCACAAAACAACTTTAAAAGGAACAATAATAGGAGTTTCATCAAGATCAATGGACCAAATATGAATGTGTCTGCTATAAATAATCCAAAGAAAGCATCATATCAACCAAGAAATTTTACTCTGATATCTGAGTCCTATCATTTTATCATGAATCAAGTTGTGAGTAATAACATTCTGAAGCTTTCCCCGATCAAGCATGTTGATCCTAGTAAACAAGAACCTTACTTTGATGCTAATTCCTTTTTTCATTATCATCAAACACAAGGACATGACACTGAACGATGTATGCGTCATAAACATGAGATACATGACATTATTGATTCAAATGTCATCCAGGTATCAAGTGTGAACGATAATGGAAATAAGTCAGTTGCTCTATCGAATCAAAATTTACAAATCTTCACTAATCCTTTTCCTAAACATACCAAAAATAATATGGTGGAATAAGATTTAGTGGAAGTAGATGAGGATGATTACTTGGACTATGATAGTATCGTGGGTATGATTGAAGTCAACAAGAAACAAATGGATAACCCACCTCATCCATGAAGAAATGGAATTTATGTTGAGGTTCCTCCTCTATTATCCTTATATGGATTGGGAGATAATCAAAATGTATTTGAAAAGTAAGATCAACAACTGATATAGACGAGCAAGATGGTACAAGATGATTCCCGTTACTATCCTAGAAAGATTCAACAATGAAAACTCGCCAAAAATTGAAAAAGAGCAAGACGACAATCAACAAATGGAAATAATGGTGGTTGTTTCCATCATAAGGAACAAAAAGTATCATTTAAACAATGATTTAAGGGACAAACATCATATGATTAAAAACAAGACTTTCATAAGAACCACTCAAATTTTGCATTAAACATGATCGAGTACCTCTCCAAGAGGTTCGAGAGCTCCAAGATATAATATGAAGACCCTACAAGTAAGTATCTCTAACCCTTTATATCTCTCATGATGTGCTTCCCTCGTGATGCATTATATGTTGTTTAGGTCTCCTGAGATGACCTTGGATTCTCCCATAAGGTTCGGGATACCAGGAGACTGGCTCTATTGTGACCTTCTTCTATTTGTATCATCATTCTTCTATATTGCCTCTCTCTGATTTCATTGTTGTGTGTTGTGTCTTATTGACATAGCGTCTTCGTTTGTGACTTGGGGACACCCTCCTATGTGACTGTCCCTAAGACACTTGTTTCTCCTCTCTTATTTATTGTTTCCCTTCCTCTAGTGTTTCCACCTAGCAGGCAGATGATGACAAACATTTATACTGATGCGGACCTAGTATCCCTTTCGAGAGAAATCAAAAAATGGACTTAGTTCCTAATATGACAATGGGGTTGTATATCCTCTCTAACACTTGGCTATTGGAAGCATTCGTGCTTTCCGTGTAGTGAATTTCATGATGTTTCTATCGCATTTATAAACCTTAATAATACTATTGCTCCATGCACCTTTGTTTGCCTTTGAATCTAGCCTTGGCGGTACTCGATTCAGAGAGCTTCGTGATATAGCCCATAGTTATCCTCAAACTCTTAATTTGTTGTATAACCTTGGATCTTTGTGCGGTTAATCATATGCATTGATGTTGTTGTTTATCATGATTTTGTAGACACTGGCACATTTCTTGCAGGGATGTGTTTGTGGGAACATTTGGCGATCGTAAAGTACATGTCACCTCTAGGGGGCATGGGCTTTGCAAAAGTCAGTGTTCCCTTGTGTGTTTTCTTCCTACCTTAACGTGCTAGATATCGATAACTAATATCAACCACCTTAAGGTGGGGGCATATATAAGGTAAGCTATCTGTTATAGATGTTAGCAATGTGTTTGACCTCAGATGTAGAAACTTGCACCCCAGGGTAGTGCATCATGCATCTTGACCTTGTTTGCAATTAGTCAATCAATCATATAAGCCCTCTATGGAGGTAGGATATCAAGCATATTCTTTTTCTTAAGCCCTCTGCGGAGGCGGGGATAGTGTATTTCTCAGAACAAATTGCATCATCCTGCCATTTTCAAAAGTCCTCTGCAGAGGCAGGGAGCAATTCTGTGACTAACTCAACCCTTAAGTGTGTCTTCAGCAATTGTTGTGGCGAAGCACAATCATCAGTGTGTGCCTGTAATGTGCCTAAGATGGTGATGAGCCTAGAAATAGGGAACACACCATCACTTGTCTGCTGTGCTTTCTTCGTGTCTTCAAGTGTGTGTTTTGGTATGCTTGTTTTGTGTGGCTTGTTTGTTGCCCCATATGCAGAGACCAGCGCCTTCAGGTAGTGCTTCCTGCATTTTGGGAGGTTTTGTGTGTATTGCATGTGTGTTACCCCATTTATACAGAGACCTGCGCCTTAAGGTAGTGCATCTTGTATTATGGGAGGTTTGTTTACTTTCCAGTACTTGCATTTACATTTCATATATATCAGAAAAAGAAAAGAAAAGATATCATTTATGTGTTCCATGCATTAATGTGTCTTCTATGCATTGGCTGTCTTCACCATGTTTTGCATGACTGTAACTTTCTTCTCCATGTGCCTGCTACTATCTTCTATGTGATTGGTGTATCTTCTTTGTGCTTCATGTGTTTGTTGTGTTTGTGACCTTACTTTAATGCATGTATTGGCCTTCCGTTTATACATTCATTAAAGTGGGGGCTAAATGTAACGTCAGAAAATGTCCCCTTGGGAGATTTTCCCTCATAAGGTTTAGCTCATAGGTCTTTAGAGTGCATTTAGGACATTTTAGTTCATATTTTAGCATCCCGATGGAATGAGACCTACGTTCCATGGCAAATTAGACCTAGGTGGACCCCTTGAGCTGTACCCTACCCAAAATAGGGGGGAGGACTTGGGTGCCTGTACCCTAGCCCTACCCTATTTTAGGGCAGCCCTAATTTCTGGTTGTCGATTTATGACCGTTACTTGGTTCTTTTGCCGACACGGTAAAATTTAATTTTTAAAATCTTGGTGGGAATGCTTGTAGGTGCATATATAAGCATGTGTAGCATTCATTTGTAAACTAGTTTTCAATTAGATGATCATTGTGAACTTTAGGCTCAAGGTGTTTCAATGCTTTCTATTGTGCTGCAAGAGCAGACTTGTATGTTTTGTGTGTTGATATTTATAGATTTGAGCATCAATTTTCTCATGGCATGAAGAGCATCTTCCTCCATGAGAGCTTAACTACAAGGTGACATAATATTGTGTTTTTATCATTGATTCCTTTAGTTTTTGGCCTCTTTCTCACAAGGGCACGCCCTCTTTATCTGACAACGGTGTTCTGAGACTTAAGTGTCCTCTAGGGATTGACTGGGGAAAGCCTCTAAACACTACAACCCCCAAACCAAGTCTTATGATTGTAGATTACAGGTGTCACATCTGGAAAAAGTGGAGTTGTAGGAAGGCTTGGCAAGCATCAAGGATTCAGGATCTGAAGAAAAGTCAGACACAGGAGCACTTCTAGGACTAGGGCACTCGCAACAGTGTCCTCTACAGATAGATCTTGTGAAACAGAAGTTGTAGGGTGTTGTGTGGTTGCACAAACTTGAGCTCTCTTGCTTCTGGTGTACAGAGAATCTACCAGAATGTAGTATGCTAAACAAAATTTTGTAACAAAATGGAAAAGAACTAAAAATACTTCAACTCGGAGCGTGAGGCTTCAAGTTGCGTGTTCCTTCCCCAGTAGAGTCGCCAAAAGCTGTTGGGTGAATATTTTGGCTTCAACTAACTGAAGGCAAAATGGGTATATCAACCACAGTGCAATGAGATAAATCTCTCCTCTCAGCAAGGGGAGGTTCCCTATCAATTATTACAACTTTATTTTTAACTAAAACTAACTTGGGGGTGTGATCATACCATCCATTTCTCTTTTTTCAGAAACGATGTTTACAATATATTATGATTTCAACAAAACTGATATAAGGCCAAGAACTATGAATTACCACAAAATCCACGGAAACACAAAGTCTTCCGTTACTTTGTTCACCAAAGGAAAATAAAATGATTCGGAGTAGAGTGCAGCCCAAAGTCTTCACTATACGCCAAAATGAGATAAATAGATTAATGATAACCACTTGCAGCAAAAAGTCTTCAAGCTATTTCTCATTCACGAACACAACACAATTCTCACAGATGATTTTATAGCTCAAAGTCTATTAAAATCAGATTTAGAATACTCCTTGATCACTTGAAATAGACCCTCACACTTCAATTACTTATCAAAGATAATATGATAGCAAAGACATAAGAACAATTCTATCATAAAACAAATCACTCCAAGACAAAGATTGGAATTCAACTTGCTCTCTTGTATTGATAAATATCTGAAAATTGATTTACACAAATAAGCACAAAGTCTCAACTTGCCTCTCAATTCGGTAGAGTTTTGCTACAATAGATAAAAGATAATATTTACAAAAGAGGCCCTCTTTATTTATAGGGAGAGGCCTTGAGAAAATTTAGGAAATCTACAACTACTTTGACTTATTCAACAAAAGAGTCCTATTTGACTTGGGACTTCTCTTGTATCACATGTAATTACATTTTGGAAAATTACATGTGAAAATGTCCAAAACAAAATTCAATTTACATATCTAAGAAAAATAAGCTAAGGCACTAGTTTCCTCCATCTTTTTTTCTCAGGAAGTTTTGGTACATAGTTTGAATGATTGACATCTCGCATGCATCTAGTTTTGTTGTATTCCCTAAGATGGTGCGGGCTCAGAGAATTGAATCTTTCACCACCTTTATTGCCTTTCATGCTTGTCTAGATTATTTTTCAAGTTCTCTAGAGTCAAATGTTGGTGATACAAGTTATCCATTGAAATCACTGAGGGCACCTCCTCTTCAAATTTCTTTTGGACCATTTCTTCAAAAGAACTTATCATTTCCTATGCTGTGAGGAACCTATGATCTTCCCTTGTCAAGGTACAAGGAAGTTCTTCTAGCCGGTGTAGAAGTGTGACATCACTATCTTCACTGGCTTCTCGAGCTTGGCATAGATCTTCAAGTAGACTCTTTATTATGTAAATATGATGAGCCAGAGTCTCCTTGGTCTTAAGATATGATTCTCTGTTGGTGATGACCCCAACGGTGATCAGATTCTTTATCTTGATCTTCTTCATGTCTATCCACTCTTCTAGGCTCTCTTCTTGATCTTGCAGCTCTTGTGAAAGTAGATCTACCAGATTGTCTAGCTCATCTTTAGCTTTGACCATTTTCTCTTTCCTTTCCACAGTGGTTTTTAGCAAAACTCATCCTTGAGCCAACAACCGCTCCACTACATGCCCCACTATCTTACCTCTGGCTTGCATTTTTTCAACCTTCTGTATCAGGGGATCTTCCACTGTCACTGCCATGGGTTCTATTATTTCTGATGACTTCACTATTTTTTGAAGGACAACAGCAAGTTGTTCTGCTTTTACTTTATACTATTCCTTCTCCTTCTTGGCTTCGTCATACTTTTCAAGTAAAGTACTGGCAATAGTCTGGAAATCTGCCTTTATACCCTTGTGAGTCACTTTACCCAACTCAACCCTTGAGATGACATAATTACTCATGTCAAAAGTGTCAGCGGTGGCATCTTCGGGTGGTTTGGCAATCTCAGCATATCTGATCCCCTTTTCAGTGACCAGCCTAGAAACAGTCTTAGGCTTCTTCTTCTGGTTCTTTGCTTTCACGGGCAACAACTTTTCAATGTCAATCTCATCAGGTGAGATGGCTTGCTTCTTCCTCTTTGGAGTATTGGCAGATAGCCATGGAGGAAGTGTAGAAGCACCGATAGCCAGAGAGGGATCCACTACTTGCTTGACAGGCTCAATATTTGTACCTGTGATGGTCACAATAGGACTTGTGTTGGTAAATATCATACCTGTATCAACAACCTTTTGTGAAGCATCCAGAAGGTTTTCTAAAATAGTTTGTTCCCCAATATCAAAAGATGCGGAAGATAAGCTTGGAATGGAACCTGAAGAATCAAAAATAGTTCCAAAGCTAGCCTTCATGGATGGAGGAGTATTATCAGAAGAAACAACAAAAATTGGAGAAAGAGGAACATTCGAAACCATTGGAAAACTATTAGCAACCGGAACATGAGGAGGAGGTGTAAGAACTTGTGTCTCAGAGGGAAGATCTTTCACAAGAGTTTGAGGGGAACCATCAAGTTGTTCTACTTCTACGTCTTCTCCTTTACCTTGTTCAGCTTCCTTTTCCTTGTCAGATTCATCAGATATCTTTGTCTTAGACTTTTGAACATTTTGTTCTTAAGCCTCAACGTCTTCAATTTCCATTTGATCAACATTAGTATCTTTAGCATCTGACTTAGTGAAGTCATAAGTTTTTGCAACTTCCTTCTTCTTTCCTCCTTTGGATACAAATTTGATCTTTGGTTTGTGTATCTTGGAAGAAGAAGGGGCATCACTCTTATTTTTGGTCCTATTCTCGGCCTTCTTACCTGTTTGCTCCTGTGTTTCAACTTCAGACCCTGTGAGGAATTCTTTCAATTTAATTCCTTTGCCTTCTAACCATATGTTGGTGTTAGCCAGTATTGGCTGGAATCTTTTCTTGATAGATGTCTCCTCTTTGACTAACCATTTCACCTCTGGGAGAGGTGAAGCCTCAACATTTTCTGTGTTGTACTTGGGATCCAGAATGTCACCGTCATCCTCCATTCCATCTAGAATATCAGCGACGCCTAGTTCTTCAATCTGACTCAGGTGAAGTCTGCAGAAGTCTAGCTTTCTGATCTTGTTCTATATCCTGAGATCAGACCATATGTCTTCAACCATTGGGACATGAAAGTTTGACTTCCTCTTGATTTTATCCTAAACTCTTCTGAAGTCAAAGTGGTCTCTTTTCTTGTAGGTCTTCATGGTGACCAGTTGCAATTCAGAGTCAATTATTTTTGCCTTATTGGTGGATTGAACTGAGTACCTCCCAATTTCAATGGGAAACTTTATCCCTGACTTCTTCAGCTCCATCTGTTTGTTGTGTACCACAATTAGCTATCTGCATAGCTCCATAAGGACAATGCGATCACTGGGATACCGTGGAAGCATATAAGGGTAACCAGGATAATATCCTACCTGAAGATATGTGACGGTGGGAAATTGCAGGAACAAGCAACCAAAAGAGTTCACAACCTGCCAAGCTTCATCTGAGACTCTATTCTGAACCAATTCATTATCCCATAGACACATGAATACTGAGAAGAAGGTGTCATTGACCCTTCAAAAATGATAAATTGATCCCTTCAGAGTAATTTGGGGATAATACTCATATACTGGGATCAATCTCCTGTCTCCTATCTGAGTTAAGCCTAGAAAGTTTCTCATGCTTGCAGTAGCATAGACGAGATAAGAGGTCATGTAAAATTTGAAGGTGGTATTGACTCTTACCAGTTGTTCATGCAATGCATTACTGATCTATTCTCCCCATAATATCTTCTGATTACCCCGTAGAATCACCTTGATGTAAGTGTACATCCAGTCCTGGAATTTGGAAGCAAAAGGGAGTCCTCTGATGTGACTTAAGAGAGTAATCAAATCACAAACCTCTTCTACAAAGTCACTCCTGTGAAGATCCTTTGGCCATCTAGTCAAATTCCCTCTAGGAATCTTTAACCATTTGTTGTTTATATACCTCCTAGCAGATTCCACATCATTATCATAGTCTTGTTGACCCTGAGCAAAATCAATCTCTCCAATGTTTCCAATAGGTGGACACATGAAGATTTTGTCAAAGAATTCCACATCCAATCTCATGATTACATTTCCCTGAGAATGTATCACCACTCTGGTGTCTTTGTTGTAGTGACTGGCCACTTGCAGAACAAATTTAGGATTGTGTGCAGAAACTAGAAATGACACAACCAAATGAATATTGTTGTCAATGATTTTCTGCATGGGCTTGGATGGATTTGCTTGTTTTGTTCTATCTACGAATTCTGCCATGTCCACATGCCCAATTTCTATGTCTCTGATTTCATCAATGTTTGATTGCACTGCCATTACCAGAAAGACACCCTGGTATTTGTACTTCATGACTTTGGCCTTTGATGGAGACAGTTTTGTCATGAGCTCTAGAGAAAACTTTGAATTTGAACTTCACCAGGAACGTTGATTGAAAACTGCAAAAGGCCATGATCTCACAGTCAGGGGAAAAATTGGGTAAAACTGGGTCAACTGTGATTCAATGATCATGGACAAGAAAGCACGCATTTGAAGGGCTTGAGTGCGCGTAAATCAAGGCAAGGGTGAAAGCGGGCTAAAAGTCTTTGAAAAAAATGAGTTTTTCCAGTGTTAGGAAAAAGTACAGGAAAACATGCATGAGCGGTCAAGATGACCACTCTTGCATGTTGGAAGGGTTTTCATGTGTAAAGGCGGGTGAAAACACCACTATTGCATATGTACGGGAGATTATTGGTTAACATGCATGAGCGGTCAACATGACCGCTATTGCATGTAATGAGGAGTTTGAAACTTCAAATGCTCGGGTAGGTGATTTCACCGCCATTGCATGTAGAAGGAGTCAAATGTCAATAGTAGATGTTTGGGCAATGGGAAACATCGCTCATGCAGGTAAGTGGTTTAAAACTTCGTGCAAGGGTTTTGGTGTAGGAGTGGCAATTTTTGCGGCCCATACACATCCACTTCAAAAAATCCTCACAAACGACAAATTTCTCTGCTTTGCATATGAGAAGAGTTTCTCCGTGATGTTCCATCAGCAAAAATGGCTAATGATGCATATCATTAGTTACCAAGGTAACGGAAGGGAAGGACGGCAAATTTCGGCAACACTGTACAATTGTAGGAATTGAGGTTGTCGTGTAAAGGTGGCAAATTTCACCACCCATACACCTTGGTATTTAGCAAGTGTTAAAAGGTTCTAAGGTTAGGTTTAGCAAAATCACCAACTTCCATACAGGTATAACCTAGGGCACATAGTTTTGACAGAATTTACTTCAAAGACACAGGAAAACTCAAAAAATAATTGAAAGACAGAAATGACAACAAAACTCAAACAAAAATAAAAAGCCTTTGAAACCCTTTAATGGAAACCCTAGGAAGAAAAGGAAAATGGAAGCGGGTAAAAAGACTTACCCATAACGGCAGAGGAAAACCCTAGAAGTGGTGATGATGAATTCGATTCACTCCGAGCTCAACGTAATCAATCGGCGCAAAGGAGTCTTTGAGATTGGCTAGGCAGAAGGAGAAAATGAAATAACTAAGAAGCTAAACAAAAGACTTTTTAAAGGTTTGAAAATACGTTATTAATGTGGCACGAATGGCCATTAATGGAACTCCAGTCAAAAGATCCAGAGATCTTGCTCAGGTGGGTGCTTCAGGCACTCCGGCAGGCAGAGTCAATAACCGTATGTAACGGCGGGCGTTTTCACCAACCTGGCAGGTTCCATCGAGCAAGACATGTAGAGGCGGGTGATTTAGCCACTGTTATATGTTAATCAAAAACTTCAAAACATGTAATAGTGGTTAAAAATGCCTCTTTTACATGTTAAAACAAAAACTTCGCCAACACCTGAAAATGACTAAAAATTGACAATCTTTATCAGCTTACGACTTGAACGATCTTCGCGAATACCAAGAAATCAATTCAAGGGAATGTCGCAGGCCAGTTTAGAATGTCAAATGACTTCACGCAAGATCAAGGAAATCTTGTCTCAATTTGCAATCTTAGAGTGTAGATTCATGAAATGGATAAGTTTCGTGGGGGTTGTCTACAAAAACGAGCGTAGCTGATTTTGAGAACAACAGCTGGCTCTAACTGGGGAACTTCCTTCGATCAAACTTTGAAATGATTAAAGGGAGTAGAATCTAGCTTCTAAGTGCCTTCATCCATGCCATTGGGCTATAGAGTCAAGCTAAAAAGAAAAAGATAGAAAGACTGAAAGAAAATACAAAAATAAACACACACAACTATACAAATATACAATTGAAATTATCTGATACTTCAAGGATTGAAGTGCTTCAGGCATTGCCCACTGTGAGGCAACAAGAATGGTGTCCCATCCTGATACTCCAGCAAGAAACTATTTTCACCATAGAACTGGTGAATAGTGAATGGACCTCTCCACAAGGAATCAAATTTTCCATGCATTCCCTTTGGTTCTCTCCTCTTGTCCCACAACAAGACTTGATCTCCAATCTGAAACTCATGAGCCTTTGCCTTCTTGTTGAAGAGTTTCTTGACTTGACTTTGGTGCTCAGCAATACGGTCCACCACCATAATGCACTGCTCCTCAAGTTCAGTCAGATACATGATCCTTTAATCAATAGAACTATCAAAAGTTCTATCTTCCAATGCCTTCACCAACCTCAATGCTGGCAATTCCAGGGTAATTGGTATCTCCGCATTGAGACCATATAGAAGTTGAAATGGTGACATGCCTATCACCCTTTTAGGAGTAATTCTACCTGCCCATAAAGCATCAAACAATGCCTTATGCCAAGTTCTCTGATTCTCATCTACCAATTTCCTGATAATAGTGACCAGATTCTTATTGCTTGATTCTACTTGACCATTTCCTTACGAATAATAGTCTGAAGAATGGGAAAGAATGATCCCATGCTCGTAGCAAAATTTAGTAATCTCATGAGAGGAAAAACAAGTAGCATTATCTACTACAATCTTGTTTGGAACTCCAAACCTGGAAATAATGTTTTCCTTAAGAAAACCACATACCACTTTAGAAGTAGCATGCTTGACTGGAATAGCTTCCACCCATTTGGTAAAACAGTCTGTTGCGGTGAGAACATAGTTATGTCCTACACTTGATGATGGATTCAATGTGCCAATGAAGTCAATACCCCATTGCTGAAAAGGCTCCTCAATCACCACTGGTTTGAGAGGTAATGCTGCCAACTTTGGTTTCCCAATGAACTGTTGACACAACTCACACCTACGTACCCAATTGTATGCATCTTGGAACAGTGTGGACCAATAATATCTAGCTCAGAAAATCTTGTGAGCCATTACAGGTATGGAAAAATGTCCTCCACAAGCTAAATTGTGGAAAGACTCCAAAAGTCTACTTTGTTGCGCTCTATCCATGCAACAGAGAAATACACATTCAAGACTCCTTTTGTACAAACCATTGTCCCAAAGGACGTAATTAGCTGCCTTCAACTTGACTGTTCTTTTCTCCTTATAAGACAAGTGAGAAGGACACTCACCATAGGTAAGAAAATGAGCAATATTAGAATACCACTCGTTAGTTGTGACAAAAAGAACAGTTGGTGTGTGCACAACTTCTTCTTCTTCATCCCCTGTCTCTTTTGGAACGTTATCAGCGATCAATTGACAGAAACCCTTACCACGCACAAGCTTGGTAGGCTTGATATCCAGATCAAATTCTTAGATCTTAGCAATCCAATTACCTCTCTTTGTTCCAAACTCCTGTTGAGTTAGGATAGACTTGACTGTTGTATTAGGAATCATAACAACAGCGTGTGAATTTAGAATATAGAACCTGAAATGCTTCACTGCTTTGACCACGGCATAGGCATGCTTCTCCATATTTGAATACTTCAATTCATGAGCCTTGAGAGGACAACTCATGAATGATATGGGGGATTCTACACCTTCTTCATTCTGCTGAACCAGAATAGCCGAAAGTGTGTGTTCTGAAGCATAGCTATAAACTACAAAATCTTTGGTGTAATCAAGACACACAAGAACTGGAGCATGAGAAATAGCCCTCTTGATATCCTCAAATGCTTCTTTGCCTTCCACAGTCCAACAGAAAGTAGCCTTACCCTTCATCATATTGACCATGTAACGGGTTTTCTCTACAAACTCAGGAATGAACCTTCGCAGGAAATTCACCTTTCCAAAGAAAGAATGAACTACAGTCTTACTAGCAGGCAGAGTAAAAATTTGAATAGATTTGACTCTTTATGAGTCAATCTTAGTACCTTCCCAGGATACAATGTGTCTGAGAAGCTTACCTTTTGTAACCCCAAAAACTGACTTCTTAGGATTGAGGGAAATACCATTGTGCCAACAGCGCTCCAGTACTTGTTGTAAATGATGCGCATGATCATGATGGTTTTTGGAGAAAGCAGTCAAGTCATCGAGATATACCACGATGAACTTTCCCATCTCATCTCTGAAAGCAAGATCCATTGCCCTCTGAAATGTGGCACCAGCATTGATCAGACCAAAAGGCATTCTGCGATATGCAAATGTGCCCCATGGTGTAGTGAAAGTAGTTTTGAACTAATTTGCTTCATTGACCTCCACTTGGTTATACCCTGAAAAACCATCTAGCATAGACAGCATTTCTAAACCAGTCACTGTTTGCAATACTTGATCCATGATGGGCAAAGGGTAGTTATCTTTTAGGGAAGATTGGTTGAGATTCCTAAAATCAACACAGATACGGATTTCTCCATTATTCTTCCTTACGGGAACTATGTTTGCGATCCAGGTGGAATGATGAATTGGAAAAATTATCCTTGCATTCAACATCTTCTAAATTTTAGAAAGGATCATACCTGATATCTTAGGATTGTAGTGCCTCTGCTTCTGCTTGTGAGGCAACGATCCAACTTTAAGGGGAATTTCATGTTGAACCTCCTTAGGCCTGAAAGACTTCAGATCATCATAGGAGTAAGCCAAAACATCAATGTAATGGCAAAGAAGGGTAATGAATTTGAATCTTTCATCAGCAGTGCAACATTTTCCAATGTTGACCATCTTAGGATCTGCTTCTGAACTCAAATTTACCTGCTCAAATTCCATAGAGGAACTTGAATCCTGTTGTTGTTGCCGCTGCTTGATATACCTGTCATGCTTATCAAATAACTTCTCAAGGGAAACCAAACCTTTTGGAATCTTATTCCCTTTTAACTGAAGAAACTCTTCACCAATCTATGAATCTATCTTAGAAACATATTCCCGTGGTGGAGACTCACTGCCTTCAAAATAGAGTTCGTCAAAGCTATCCATCTTTTCTAAGAAAGCAATGATTTGGTTATCACCATTGAACACCTACCAATGGTCAGTGTTATCAGGTACACTTGGTCAGAAGACTAGATCAATAGTGTACTTGTTTCCTTTGAAATACTTGTGAGGAACCATGAGGGTGGCAGAAACAGCTAATGAATCTGCACGATCATTCAACTCCCTTGGCACTGCAGAAATGTTGAAAGCATCAAAACCTTCAATGCAATCCCATACGCAATTGCGATAGTGTCTCTGTCTTTCATTTTTAGTTTGGTACAAATTCCTCACTTGACAAACCACCAACTCGGCATCCCCTTGAGCATGAAGAATTTTAACGCCTCTAGCATGAGCAACTTCCAATTTGAGCAACAAAGACTCATATTCAGCAGTGTTATTGGTATTGTCAAATTGTAACTTGTATGAAAAAGGTAAGATATCACCTTGTGGCGATATCAAGACCACTCCGGCTCCAGAACTGGTAGAAGAACAACTGCCATCAAATTCTAAAATCTAGACTTCATCAGAATTTGATTTTTTGGAATCTCTTCGATCAGAAGATTCCTCTTCATCGGTGAGGGAAGAATCTAGCATTATTATACCTTCACCTAAACTTTCATCTGAAAACTCTTCTGCGTCTCCATCTGACATATCCAAGCTATCACCTGATGTACGCTCATCTGATGAACTAGAACCATCTTTAGTTGACAGAAAATAATTACCCATTCCCGAGGACTAAAACAAAATTTGAGCTTTGGGATTTGATGTTTGGGTAACAATGTATTTTGCTTCCTTCTTAGGAAGCAACTTTTGCATGACACCTTTAACAGGTATCCTTGCTTCAGATAGATCCATGTTCAACTCCCCACCTACATCTTTGCAGAAATTATGCCCAAGAAGAATGTCGTACGAAGCTAGAACATCAGCTACCAAGACTGTCATCTTGATTCTATTATCTGGAAAAGCTGCAAATGCAAATTGGGCATCTTTGATTTGACCCAAAAGTGGAACTTGCTTATTCTCCATAGAGAAACACCTCCCAAAAGTTTTGGTTAAGGTGAGGCCAAGGGCGTCTACTACCTTAGCAGGCATAACATTGTCAAAGGCTCAGGAATCTATTACGCAATTGCTTAATTTATGACCATTCACTAATAGGGAAACATAGAAAGGTTTAATTTTTCCAGAGGCTTCAAGGGGAGTAGTGACAAGATTATTTTGGGTAGGTTTGCTTTTTGAGGAATCATGAGTAGCTTTTGGAAACTCTTGTCCTGCAGGAACGGTCTTATTTTTGACGTATTTGGCTAATCTATCAAATTGCTCAGGATTAGCTTGTAAATACTCAACTTCAGACATTTGGATCTTAGTCCTCCTAGCATGATCTATTATATCAAACTGCTAAAAGGAATTAGAAATGGAGGAAGAAAATCCATCATTCTAATTTTTAGTAGAGATAGTACTAGTCTGAGGAGTAGAAGTGGAAGGTATAAATTTGTTAGAGGCACTTACTTGTTTATTGATCACCGGGTCTTTTGATTGGAAAGGTAGCGGAGTCCCTCATTTAGCGATTGAAATCACCGGTTGAGATTCTTCTCTCGCCTTCCCTTTATCAGCTTGAAGAGCTGACTGCTTTTGAGACCTAGTGAAAACAACATATGCTCCTTCACACACTTCTCCCTTTTCATCTTCGTCTTGGTAATTTAAAAAGCTGATGGTAGAGTTGCCAGCTAATTCTTCTTCTCCTTCTTTGAAGAGATTAGCACCATTTTCATAATCCAACTCAGGTTGGAAAGAAAGTTCATTTTCAGCTTCATAATAGCCAACAGCTGAGTTGACTGGTGCTGCTTCAATGGCAAGCTTCCCCTGTGTAGGCGGAAGACGGTTGTGTTGTCCTTGATTTCTAGCAGTATTGCCTTGATATGAATTATTTGGAAATGTCCTCCTTGGTATATCCCGATAAGAAGGAGGGGCAAACATACCTTGGGACATTTGTCTCTTCAGAGCTAGCAATTCATTTGCTAGCTTTTGCACCATAGGGTCTGTGGTGCTTGTGGAAGAATTCTCAATAGAAGAGGAGCTTTTATTTCTATTAGAATCCCTTCTTATCTTACCCGCAAGGATAAGATCATCTTCCACTTCAGTTACCAGAATCTGTGCTGCAGCAAGATCGATAGGAGCAGCTCGCCTCAATAGAAAACTCACCTCAGTTAGTTGTGTATTGATAAAGAAACATTTAAGGTTCTCCGTGGTTGGCTCAACAGTGGTGGGAATCCTGTTTCTCAACTTATTAAACTTAGCGATGAAATCTCGCATAGGTTCGTGAGGTTCCTTTTTCATTTGTGTTAGCTATAACAACAATGCATGTGCATCTTCCGCAGGTTTAAACCTAGCTTTGAACTTGGTTTTGAGAGTATTCCAGTTCATTATGGTCTGAGCTCGAAGGTGGTAAAACCAGTCTGCAACAGCACCTTGCAGTGTTTCTACAAAGAGTCGTACAGCTACATCTTCATGCTCGACACCTATCACACCACAGGCTATACAGAAAGCTGCAATGTGTTCATTAGGATGGACCTTCCCATCACCGTAGAATTTGGGGAAATTCTTTCTTGAACTACAAGGTAGTTCATGCAATGGTGGGGTCAAATTTAGAGGACCAAAAGTATTACCCCAAGGGCCTCGTGCTGCCATGACATGCTGGTTGAAAGGTAGGATAACAAACCTTTGTGTCGTATGAATAGATAAAACTCTGCTAGCACTAGCACTAGAAGCCTCACCTGGTATTGGAGACCTGGTGTTTGTAGGAGGAAAACTCCTGGTGTGTTGAAGACGAGGTCATGGAGGCAAGAGTCCAAAATTATTTTGCTGCATCAATTCAAATGCAGGATCAATAATACCTTGAGCTCTCTTGCTTCTGGTGTACCAGGAATCTACCAGAATGTAGTATGCTAAACAAAATTTTGCAACAAAATGGAAAAGAACTAAAAATGCTTCAACTCAGAGTGTGAGGCTTCAAGTTGCGCGTTCCTTCCCCAGTAGAGTCCCCAAAAACTGTTGGGTGAATATTTTGGCTTCAACTAACTGAAGGCAAAATGGGTATATCAACCATAGTACAATGAGATAAATCTCTCCTCTCAGCAAGGGGAGGTTCCCTATCAATTATTACAACTTTATTTTTAACTAAAACTAACTTGGGGGTGTGATCATACCATCCATTTCTCTTTTTTTAGAAACGATGTTTACAATATATTATGATTTCAATAAAACTGATATAAGGCCAAGAACTATGAATTACCACAAAATCTACAGAAACACAAAGTCTTCCTTTACTTTGTTCACCAATGGAAAATAAAATGATTCAGAGTAGAGTGCAGCCCAAAGTCTTCATTATAGGCCAAAATGAGATAAATAGATTAATGATAACCACTTGTAGCACAAAGTCTTCAAGCTATTTCTCATTCACGAACACAAAACAATTCTCACAAATGATTTTATAGCTCAAAGTCTATTAAAATCAGATTTAGAATACTCCTTGATCACTTGAAATAAACCCTCACACTTCAATTACTTATCAAAGATAATATGATAGCAAAGACATAAGAACAATTCCATCATAAAACAAATCGCTCCAAGACAAAGATTGGAATTCAACTTGCTCTCTTGTATTGATAAATATCTAAAAATTGATTTACACAAATAAGCACAAAGTCTCAATCTCAATTCGGTAGAGTTTCTCTACAATAGATAAAAGATAATATTTACAAAAGAGGCCCTCTTTATTTATAGGGAGAGGCCTTGAGAAAATTTAGGAAATCTACAACTACTTTGACTTATTCAACAAAAGAGTCCTATTTGACTTGGGACTTCTCTTGTATCACATGTAATTACATTTTGGAAAATTACATGTGAAAATGTCCAAAACAAAATTCAATTTACATATCTAAGAAAAATAAGCTAAGGCACTAGTCTCCTCCATCTTTTTTTCTCAGGAAGCTCTGGTACATAGTTTGAACAAATGACATCTCGCATGCATCTAGTTTTGCTGTATTCCCTGAGATGGTGCGGGCTCGGAGAATTGAATCTTTCACCGCCTTTATCACCTTTTCATGCTTGTCCAGATTATTTTTCAAGTTCTCTAGAGTTGAATGTTGGTCATACAGGTTATCCATTGAAAGCACTGAGGGCACCTCCTCTTCAAATTTCTTTTGGACCATTTCTTCAAAAGAACTTATCATTTCCTGTGTTGTAAGGAAACTATGATATTCCCTTGTCAAGGTGTAAGGAAGTTCTTCTAGCCGATGTAGAAGTGTGACATCACTATCTTCACTGGCTTCTCGAAATTGGCATAGATCTTCAAGTAGACTCTTTATTATGTAAATATGATGAGCCAGAGTCTCCTTGGTCTTAAGATATGATTCCATGTTGGTGATGACACCAATGGTGATCAGATTCTTTATCTTGATCTTCTTCATGTCTATCCACTCTTCTAGGCTCTCTTCTTGATCTTGCAGCTCTTGTGAAAGTAGATCTACCAGATTGTCCAGCTCAGCTTTAGCTTTGTCCATTTTCTCTTTCCTTTCCATAGTGGTTTTTAGCAGAACTCGTCCTTGAGCCAACAACCGCTCCACTACATCCCCCACTATCTTACCTCTGGCTTGTGCTTTTTCAACCTTCTGTATCAGGGGATTTTCCACTATCACTACCATGGGTTCTATTATTTCTGATGACTTCACTATTTTTTGAAGGACAACAGCAAGTTGTTCTGGTTTTACTTTATACTGTTTCTTCTCCTTCTTGGCTTCGTCATACTTTTCAAGTAAAGTACTTGCAGTAGTCTGGAAATCTGCCTTTATACCCTCGTGAGTAACTTTACCCAACTCAACCCTTAAGATGACATAATTACTCATGTCAAAAGTGTCAGCAGTGGCATCTTCCGGTGGTTTGGCAATCTCAGCATATCTGATCCCCTTTTCAGTGACCAGCCTAGAAACAGTCTTAGGCTTCTTCTTCTGGTTCTTTGCTTTCACGGGCAACAACTTTTCAATGTCAATCTCATCAGGTGAGATGGCTTGCTTCTTCCTCTTTGGAGTATAGGCAGATAGCCATGGAGGAAGTGTAGAAGTGCCAATAGCTGGAGACGGATCCACTACTTGCTTGACAGGCTCCATATTTGTACCTGTGATGGTCACAATAGGACTTGTGTTGGTAAATATCACACCTATATCAACAACCTTTTGTGAAGCATCTAGAAGGTTTTCTAAAATAGTTTGTTGCCCGATATCAAAAGATGGGAAAGATAAGCCTGGAATGGAACCTGAAGGATCAAAAATAGTTCCAAAGCTAGCCTTCATGGATGGAGGAGTATTATCAAAAGAAACAACAAAAATTGGAGAAAGACGAACATTCAAAACCATTGGAAAACTATCAGCAACCGGAACATGAGGAGGAGGTGTAAGAACTTGTGTCTCATAGGGAAGATCTTTCACAAGAGTTTGAGGGGAACCATCAAGTTGTTCTACTTCTGCGTCTTCTCCTTTACCTTGTTCAACTTCCTTTTCCTTGTCAGATTCATCAGATATCTTTGTCTTAGACTTTTGAACATTTCATTCTACAGCCTCAACGTCTTCAATTTCCATTTGATCAACATTAGTATCTTCAGCATCTGACTTAGTGACGTTACAAGTTTCTGCAACTTCCTTCTTCTTTCCTCCTTTGGATACAAATTTGATCTTTGTTTTGTGTATCTTGGAAGAAGAAGGGGCATCACTCTTATTTTTGGTCCTATTCTTGGCCTTCTTACCTATTTGCTCCTGTGTTTCAGCTTCAGACCCTGTGAGGAATTCTTTCAATTTAATTCCTTTGCCTTCTAACCATATGTTGGTGTTAGCCAGTATTGGTTGGAATCTTTTCTTGATAGATGTTTCCTCTTTGACTGACCATTTCACCTCTGGGAGAGGTGAAGCCTCAACATTTTTTGTGTTGTACTTGGGATCCAGAACGTTGCCGTCATCCTCCATTCCATTTGGAATATCAGTGAGGCCTAGTTCTTCAATCTGACTCAGGTGAATTCTACAAAAGTCTAGCTTTCTGATCTCGTTCGGTATCCTGAGATCAGACCATATGTCTTCAACCATTGGGACATGAAAGTTTGACTTCCTCTTGACTTTATCTCGAACTCTTCTGAAGTCAAAGTGGTCTCTTTTCTTGTAGGTCTTCATGGTGACCAGTTGTAATTCAGAGTCAATTATTTTTACTTTATTGGCGGATTGAACTGAGTACCTCCCAATTTCAATGGGAAACTTTATCCCTGACTTCTTCAGCTCCATCTATTTGTTGTACACCACAATCAGCTATCTGCATAGCAACATAAGGACAATGCAGTCACTGGGATACCGTGGAAGCATATAAGGGTAACCAGGATAATATCCTACTCGAAGATATGTGAAGGTGAGAAATTGCAGGAACAAGCAACCAAAAGAGTTCACAACCTACCAAGCTTCATCTGAGACTCTATTATGAACCAATTCATTATCCCATAGACACAGGAGTACTAAGAAGAAGGTGTCATTGACCATTCGGAAATGATGAATTGATCCCTTTAGAGTAATTTGGGGATAATACTCATATACTAGGATCAATCTCCTGTCTCCTACCTGAGTTAAGCCTGGAAAGTTTCTCGTGCTTGCAGCAGCATAGACGAGATAAGAGGTCATGTAAAATTTGAAGGTGGTATTGACTCTTTCCAGTTGCTCGTGCAATGCATTGCTGATCTGTTCTCCCCAGAATATCTTCTGATTACCCCGTAGAATCACCTTGATGTAAGTGTACATCTAGTCCTAGAATTTGGAAGCAGAAGGGAGTCCTCTGATGTGACTCAAGAGAGTAATCAAATCACAGACCTCTTCTACAAAGTCACTCCTGTGAAAATCCTTTGGCCATCTGGTCAAATTACCTCTAGGAATCTTTAACCATTTGTTGTTTATATACCTCCTAGCAGATTCCACATCATTATCATAGTCTTGTTGACCCTGAGAAAAATCAATCCGTCCAATGTTTTCAATAGGTGGACACATGAAGATTTTGTTAAAGAATTCCACATCCAATCTCATGATTAAATTTCCCTAAGAATCTACCACCACTCTAGTGTCTCTGTTGTATTGACTGGCCACTTGCAGAACAAATTCAGGAGTGTGTGCAGAAACTGGAAATGATGCAACCAAATGAATATTGCTGTCAATGATTTTCTGCATGGGCTTGGATGGATTTTCTTGTTTTGTTCTATCTACAAATTCCGCCATGTCTACATGCCCAATTTCTGTCTCTGATTTCATCAATGTTTGATTGCATTGCCATTACTGGAAAGACACCCTGGTATTTGTACTTCATGACTTTGGCCCTTGATGGAGATGGTTCTGTCATGAGCTCCGAAGAAAACTTTGAATTTGAACTTCACCACGAACGCTAATTGAAAACTGCAAAAGGCCATCATCTCACAGTCAGGGGAAAAATTGGGTAAAACTGGGTCAATTGTGATTCGATGATCATGGACAGGAAAACACATGTTTGAAGGGCTTGAGTGCGCATAAATGAAGGCAAGGGCGAAAGCGGGCTAAAAGTCTTTAAAAAAATGAGTTTTTCCAGTGTTAGGAAAAAGTACAGGAAAACATGCATGAGCGGTCAAGATGACCGCTCCTACATGTTGGAAGGGTTTTCATGTGTAAAGGCGGGTGAAAACACCGCTGTTGCATATGTACGGGAGATTATTGGTTAACATGCATGAGCAGTCAACATGACAGCTATTGCATGTAATGAGGAGTTTGAAACTTCAAATGCTTGGGCGGGTGATTTCACCGCCATTGCAGGTAGAAGGAGTCAAATGTCAACAATAGATGTTTGGGCAGTGGGAAACACTACTCATGCAGGTAAGTGGTTTAAAACTTTGTGCAAGGGTTTTGGTGTAGGAGCGGCAATTTTTGCTGCCCATACACATCCACTTCAAAAAATCCTCACAAATGACAAATTTCTCTACTTTGCATATGAGAAGAGTTTCTCTGTGATGTTCCATCGGCAAAAATGGCTAATGATGCATATCACCAGTTACCAAGGTAACAGAAGGGAAGGACGGTAGATTTCAGTGACACTGCACAATGGTAGGAATTGAGGTTGTCATGTAAGGGCGGCGAATTTCACCGCCCATACACCTTGGTATTTAGCAAGTGTTAAAAGGTTCTGAGGTTAGGTTTAGCAAAATCACCGACTTCCATACAGGTATAACCTAGGGCACATAGTTTTGATGAATTTTACTTCAAAGACACAGGAAAACTCAAAAAACAATCGAAAGATAGAAATGACAACAAAACTCAAACAAAAATAAAAAGCCTTTGAAACCCTTTAATGGAAACCCTTGGAAGAAAAGGAAAACGGAAGCAGGTAAAAAGACTTACCCGTAATGGCTGATTTTGACAACAACACAATTTAAATATGGAGTTATAGGGAATACACATCAAGGAAGTACATATTTGGCAGCATGGGAACTTAAAATGCACAGTGGCAAGGAGGATACCTTGCTGGACTCTGTGTTTGTATCTGGAATGTGGAATGTAGCTAGTTTCCCATATTCCATGGAATCTCCTAAGTTTGTTATTGAATGTGCTAGAAATTATAATCCACACATAAGAAGGGTGGAGAAGCATGGCAGAGTATATGCAGATCTGTCTATCAGTGGCCTTTCCACCACCTTCGATATGCCACTAGGAAAGAAGGTTGTTAGCATGGATTTTAAGAAACTGGAAGTAGAATATGAGAGTAATAAGAAGGTTGCCCGGAAGAGAATGTACCAATTGAGAGTGAGAAATAGTCCTTATCCTGTAGCTACCAAATTGCTGGTACATCTGTATAAGTTTGATTTCGATGATGAATACCAATATATGATCACCCTACTCAGTCAAGTAACGAGCCAACCAAATGTTGGAAGTTTCAAGGAATGGATGTATGGCGTCATCCTGATGTCCCTCTAAATAGACAATAGGCCATTGTGGGCCAAGATGATAAGAGATGCCCTGCATGATCAACTCATGAACCTGGGAGGTTCAGAATGTTCTTTTTATATGACTTCCTACATAGTTTATTCATGTTCCTACAGGGGTGCATTTGATGCGTTGACAACAAAAGGAAAGATTGGTGGCAGCACCAATGATGCTCACATCTGGGATCATTATCCCTAGCTACTAAGGCAGAATTACCTCCAGGACTAGAAATTAGTAAATGATACATTTTCTATGCATCTAGTCAGAACAATGGAGGATGACAGAACTAAAAGATTGACCATGGAAGCTCAGGAGGTCATATACAGGCATGGAGCCTGGTATTCAGTATGCAACATTCTCTTATATAAGAATTGAGGACTTTGAAGGTCAACCCCTCATGCTCCCAAGATACCCCACTGATGTAGTAGTTTTGATGGAGTTCATGAGACAAGTGGCTACAATATTGGATGCTTACAAAGCAAGTAACAAGCTTCCACTAGTATTGTTCCCAGTTACAATGGGCTGGTACATGTGCCTAGATTCTGAGAACATTAAGAAAGCTATAGTTGGCTTAAGTATGAAGAGATTACAGCCATTCCCACTGGCAAGGTCATATGATCCATATGGTAGGATGCATAAGATCATGGGGAAACCCATCCATCAGAGGAATCTTGACAATTTCTGGGCAGATTGTGAGGATGAAGCTGAAGCCAGAAGGAGAAAATACCAAAGGCTAACCCTCAACCAGATCAGGACCTTTGATTGCATCCCAGTGCCAGCGCAATTGAAGAAAGATGATGGCAACTTAATAACTGATGAGTATGAAGAGAAAAAGATATACAATGACACAATATCAGTGCCTGATCTTACTCAGCATGAGGATATTTCACTGGATCAGTTTACAGGCAGGACCCTACAGTTAACCCAGTCTTGGGTAGATGACCAGACAAATACACTGAAGAAGAAGGGTGTAGCCCTTACAGTGGATAATAAGAAGAAGAGACAAGATATTCCTGATGAGGAATATGATGATTTCCTCACAAAGAAGAGGAAATCCAAAGGAGAGAGAATGAAGTCTCCAGAACAAAGCAAGAGACCCCCTAGAGGTAATAAAACTAATAATGAACCTAAAGGGGTAGTAATTGAAAGAATAGAGGTGCCAGCTGAAGGTGCATCAGGATCAGGACAAGCATCAGCATCATCTGCACCACCTCCTATGGATAAACAAAAAGCTAAAAGAATCCAGAGGCTAGCTGCACAACATACTGACACATATGAGGAGGGTCAGGCGTCTCAACAAAAGAACATAGAAGAGGATATTTCTCTAGATAAAGAGCCTGAGGAAGAAGAAGACACTACACCCCTCACTAGAAATAGAAAAGCACCTCAGGTGATGGTATCCACACCTAAGAAACAGAGAACTTCAATGAGAGGTGAAATAAAATAAGACCCCATAATGCTAAGAGGGGCAGGTAGTGAAGTGTTCAGAAAAGAGCTGCAGCATGAGGTACCCCTTCCTACCATAGTAAAGTTCAAGACTGAGAAGGCTAAGGAACAAAGGAAAGAAACCTCAAGAGCAATACAAAGAGGTCATGTCTCACTGTAGGAGACTGTGGACCTATCTGATGATGAGGTAGTAAAAGATGTCGCCTCTCAGAAAATGGAAACCCTTGCTGCTAACGCCCACACGACTCCACAAGGAACCCCATTAGTCCAGGCAGCAATGTTAGAAGAGTTAAAGCAAGTGGAGCAAGAAAAAGAAAAGAGCCCAGAAAAGATTACACAACAAATAGGGCTAGATGCATTAGTTGATCAGGTGACAAGTCCTGCAACAATAGACTTGACGTATATAGAGGATGTAAATCCTAAAGATATAGTAGGTATATCTAATAGAACAAAAAATGTTGAAGAAGTTAAACAGATGGAAGTGGAGGATAAAGCTCCAGATATGGGTCAGCAACAGCAAGAAATATCAACTGAACCTAAAATAGTTGAAGTCTGGCCAAAGGATGGAGAAACCTTAGGAGATAAAGAAACATCAGGTCATGATGACCTAAAGGCTCAGGAGGTAGATACATCAGGTGCAGAGCAAGATGTGATGCAAGATCAAATGGAGGCATCTAAGTTCGATAAAATAATATCCACGGGTACCAATGTACCTCAGGATGAGGAAAATACTAAAGTGGATGAGGCACCTCTAGAGGAAGTAAAAGATTAGGATCATGATAAACATGCAGATGATCAACAGGATCACCCTCCGAAAGAAGAGATTCCTCAACAAGAGGAAGCACCACAGGATCACCCTCATGAAGAGCATCATGAGGAGGAAATAAGAAATTCACCTTCACCACAAAGGATGATAACAGATACTGGAGATCAAGGTGTACATGATGATGATGGTGAACATCCAGGATCCAGTAACCAAGTTCCTCCCTAGCTAGAAAAAAGAGAGAAGTACAGAATCCAGTTTTGAAATTCAAGAATTTGATATATCTACATTGTTTTCAAAAACCCTAATAAAGCCTAAGAGGAAGGCAAGATTAACTTCTGCCATTAGAAGAGATCCTGATATAGGTAGAAGAACTACCCAAATAGCAATCCCCACAGTCGAGAAGTAAAGAGGCAAGATTACTCTGGAAGAATTCTAGATTACCACATTAGATCTAGGATTTGCCAATGAAGACCAATAAGGTCAAGAGTGGAAAGAAATTATTGATTCTTTGACCCAGAAGATAAAGAGAGAGAAGGAGAAAAATAAGTAGCATAAAGAGCATATTGCTCAGCTGCATGCCTATATAAAGGGGTTAATTAACCCTGATGGTACATCAAGTGATCGAGCAGTCCCATTGACTGTAATTTATCAAGAGGAGGTCAACAGGTTGAACCTTATGAGACATGAATCAGTAATAATGTTAAAATGAATGTCATTTGCACTTGATGCAGCTGAGGAAGTGGTAAAATCCTCTTTGAAGAGGTGGAATTCTTTAGGTGCCTCCAGGAGGAGGGTGGATAAACTACAGATGGAGACCAGGAAGAGGTCATTTCAACTGGAGAAAGCCTTGAGTGCTTTAGATGAAATAAGAAGCATTAACCCTCAAATTCTTATAAATAATCAAGTACTAAATAATAACACAGCCATATTGATTGATATTTGGAATAAAGACATCAGGTTTGAATGTGATGTGCTAAAGCGATGCAACAATAAACTAAGAAACATCAGTATGAAGTTACATGATATGATGTCTTACAAAGTAGAGGTCCTGGAGACCTTAGAAGGGAAAGTAGAAGGGAAGATTGAAAATCAAGATGAAGAGTTTGCAATTAAGGCTCTACATAGTAATTTCCAGCTGGTAGTGGATGACCCTTTGAACCACCTGACAGAAGAAGTAATGGATAAAGTAATGAGAATAAAAGTAAGAGTGGAGAGTTATAATGAAACACTGAGCAACAGGAGGAATAAGTTAGAAACCCTCCGAAACAAATATCAAATGCATAAACATGCCATCGCCAAAGCAAGAACTCAAGATGGCAGAGAATTGGAAAAGGTAGTGCAAGCATTTGAAAGTATTAGGATATCTATGCAGGTCCATATTCAAGGAGAGAATTATCAGGGTGATGAGGATAGCGAAAGCGCTGAAAGTGATGATCATGACAATAAAAATGATGATGAAGAACTAATGAATAGATGAAGATGCACCACAAAGGGAACACATGTATCGGGTACTTAGGAAAATATGAGTTACCTAGATGGTTGCCAACTGGCAACCTATGCCACGTTGAAAAAGTTGACTTGGTCAATGAGTATGAACCATAGATCTTAATAGATAAATCTTGATCATAGATCAATTACAACCGCTCCCTCACCTTGTTCTATAAAAGGTGCAGGGATGCCTTTTTTGAATCATTCAAAACTTAATTGAAATCTGTTTGATGAAGTATTCAGGGCTTATTTCAAAGTTGTTGTATACATATATGTTCTTGCATACTAAATGAATGAGAAGACTTTTTTTATTACAATCCATCATAAATCTTAAGTAATTAGTGCATGAATTCTTGATATATGCTTTGATTTGTTGCGTCCCTTGGAGTGCTCATCAGTATGCATATATTTTCTTCATGCCTTTCCTTTGAAGTTAGCATCAAATGTATCTAGCTGTGGAATGTCCTGGTGAACATATGGTTTGATTTCTTCTCTTCATGATTGTATCTGATGTGTATGTGGCTCAATAATTGAAGGTTCAACATTATTTGAAGTATTCTTTTTAGTTTCTTGCAATTTCAGAGTAATTCACCATCACAATTGCAAATAATTGACTATCAGAAGCAAATAGTAGTAAATATGCAGATATCTTGAAGATAATTGAAAATTAGTAGCATATTTGAGTTAAAGCATGTCAAATTGACTCATATCATGCAAAGATTTAAGTACAAATATATCCTCTAGAGAAATATACTGTGAAATAACATTTCCTTGTAGCATTTTATCAGATCCTGTTGATGAATGTAAGGCCCCAAAATGGAAAATAGCAATGCACATCAACCACTGAGTAACATCAGTAGGTTACGAACTAATCTACGGAGACTTGGGATCATGAATTCTTTGAATTCATCGTATCTTTCAAGATGAGTAAAGGTTATTGCACAATTTTTATTCTATGTTTCTTTATGACTAACATCATCATCAACATAAATTGGCTCTAGAAGGAGGGCTCAGGATGAGGATCATCATCAGTAGTTCAGGTGATGATAAAGATTGTAAGGTAACGCTCAGACACCACTAAATTTCCAAGTTAGACATAAATATTTTTTGTTCTAAGCTTGTACATGCTAATTCCATGTGAAGTTTTTGAGATCGATCATAAATATTGCAAGCTTTACAGCCGATCATCATGAATTTGTAGAAATAGGCCTTGTCTCATGTAAATTTGCCCAAATCTTTGAGGTAATTAGCCTAAAAACTTGATATCCCGCTGCTTGTGACACAGAATTTCAAATATTACCTCATATTTGTAGCATCTTTGCAAATATTTCTTGAATATACAGTCAGTAACCATTTCTAACCATAAATACAGCCTTTGCTGGTAAATTCTAGCCAATCTTTACAGTTATCCAGCCAATTTTCTTAAATTTGAGACATCTTGGCTCTTAGGCCAAATACCAGATCCCGATCTAGTGGAGTATTTAAAGAACTACCTGTCAGGGGGTTTAGACCAAGAACTGTTGATATTCACCATACTCCAGGTTCTAGTGCTTCAGGAGCTTCACCTGAGCCTCCTCCTGTAACTCCTATTGGTTTACAAATACCTTCTAGACTATCGATGACACCTCCTGTCCAGCCTCAACCCCAGGTTCAACCTCAGCCGATCATACCTCAAGTTTAACCTCCTCCAGTTGCAATGTCTTTCTTTGCAGTAGAGTCATATTTGACCTTTACTGCATATCACACTTTACCAAAGAATCTAGATAAACTCTGTCCAAAGTATCATCCTTATCAAGATGCGGATGATCATATCAGAACTTTCAAGGAAGCCTGTTGTAGGGCCAGAATAGAACATCAGGATGTTGTATGTAGATTATTTTCTTTTTCCTTAGGGGAAGAAGCTTATAATTGGCATATTAGTCTCGATCAGGGTTCTGTCGGATCATGGGACGTTCTTGAAAAAGCTTTCATTGATAGGTTCAAGGTACCAATAGATCCTTCAATGAACTATCACCTATTCACCACAATCAAAAGATTTGAAGGTGAACCTATTGCCAATTTCAATGCTAGGTTCCAGAAAATGCTATCCAAGTTAGTTGCCCCATATGTTGTAGCAGATGCTGCTACCAGGAATATCTATTATTCAACTCTAGATCCTTTGACTTCCATATTCATCAGGAGAGCACATCCTGAAATCATAACTTTGACAGGAGCTTTTTAGGAAGCTATCAAAGTCAATCAGCAGTTGGTACCTACTCCAACACCAAACATAGCCTTTCTTACACTGCCTGGATATCCTACATATCCTTCACAATATCCTAATGGAGCTATGGTACCTCCGACAGTCATGCCAACACCATTACAAATATCTCCACTAAGTATCATGCCTCCTCCTCCTGATGGAAATGGTCAAATGCCATAGTATCCAAGTCAGACACAAGTGCCTCAAGGTGCTGATCAGTCCAACAATAACCGTGGATCTTCTTTTTTCAAACCTCAAACTGAAAATGTGGTAGCCAAGGTCCAGGAAGAGAAAGAAGAAATCAAGGAAATATCAGCTTAGCTAAGGAAGCTTACAACTAAGATTACTCACCCAAGAAACCAAAACTTCTATTCTCAGCCTAATCAGAATAGAGGTTACACCAATGACAGACCTAGTTATCCTGATAGGGGGTATAACAACAATAACTACAACAATAACAGTGGTAACAACAATCCCCCTAGACAGCCTAGAGTATGGAACTCGAGGCCAAATAATGGTTCCTTACCATCACCTTTAGATAATCAATCTCCTGGTGAAGCTAAACAGACTACTAGAGTTAATCTTGCTAAGGCAGCCCTCACTAATTGGTGTAGGATACACAATACTAATGCTCATGCAGAGTTAGACTGTCCACAATTTCAAATTGCTGCCAGTATTTTCCAAACTGAGGTGTCCAATACTACAGGAAATGCACATCATGTAGAAGGGAATGAGCTTGTCCCCTGTGGGTATGATTCAGCCTTAGTACTAGAAAGTTACACTGATCAGCCTTATCAGTAGACTATGTCATCTCATCAGCAGTATACCTAGGCATGTGAAGATTCAGCTATGGCTTTTGAGTCAAATTATGTTTTTCCCTTTGAGGATGACAATGAGCCATCAAATGAACATGAGGAGGTACATGCTTACCAACAGTAGTACTAGGGTAAGCACAATTATAACTTGAGAAATAATGCCAATAGACCTACCGATCCATTGACCTCTTTCTTGCCTCCGAATAATTTTAACACACCTCTTGATCCCAAAGCAAGCAATAACCCAGGATTTCCCAAGGTCAGTGCTCAATATCTAGCATCACCAAACACAACATCAAAAGTGAATCTGACCAGTTAGTCACCTATCTGGTAGATGAGATGAAAAAGATCAAAATTAGCCTATCCTTGTCAGAGATGCTAAAAACTCCAGCCATTAAAAAAGCATTCATGAAATCACTAGATGATCCTACTCCTAAAGAGGATAGCCATTTTTCAGGTCAGCCTGGAGGTAAGGTTCATGTTGTTAGAGACAATAATCTTAAAACTAAAGTCCTAGCTACTGTTCATGCTACAGAGACCTCCCACATGACCTTATATAGAGATAAAAGTGAGTCACCTCCATTTCTCCTTACCATACGAATGTTTGGTAAGAATTTGCATAACTGTCTAGTAGATTCAAAAGCATCCACCAATGTCATGCCCTTGTCCATATGCAATGCTTTAGGGTTGCATCCTGTTAAATCTCTAAAGAAGGTAACCCAACTAGACAAAATAGAGGTGAATGTAATAGGGGAGTTAACTCACATTCACATGCAACTGGCATCAGACCCTAGGTTCAGTACTATATTGACATTCAGGTAGTTGACATACCTAATACATATGGAATGTTACTTAGCAGAGATTGGTCTAAAACCCTCAACAGATATATGTCTACCCATTTTAGTCACATGTGGCTACCTCGGAAAGGTATACCAAACCAGATAAGGGTAGATGCTAAACCAAGAATGAAACATATGATCACCGAGTACAACAAAACAAATGAGATCATGTACGTGAATGTTGAACCTGGAGTTTACTCCATTAGACCTCAAACTGTCATGATAGAAGAGGTCCTGATGTATGATTTTCATCATGATCATGATCCTGACGATCATCTTCATGATGATAAAGCTGTAGTTTTAAGACCTAATTATGATCATGGAAACGAAACAAAAGTAGATCATTTCAAGAGCTTTGAAATATACTTGTCCAAGCAGGTAAAACACTGTCAATTATTGGATATACCTGTTCATGATATTTTGATTAATGGTTGGTACAGATTACATGATGAAGCACATTCAGAGAAAACTTGTGAAGCATGCATTGACATGATGGAGCTTGAGCAAACATGCGGAGAAGCATCATCATCATCATCAGAGGTAAGTTCCACATATAGTGATGATGATCATATTGATTCTTGTTCGTCTGTTGTAGGAATAGGAGAGAATATGAGTCAGGAGGAGGATTTTATCCAAGAGACAGAAGAAATTCTGGTCTGCAATGAGAATAGGAAAAGAAATAATAAGATCACCCCAGGGAGTGATTGTTTGATGGAGTCAGATTATGAGTTATCTGATGAAGACAGAGGTAGTAACCTGACCAGATTTGAGAAGTTTTTATCAAGAGAAATTAAAAAAATGATAGAACAAGAGAAGCCTCCACAAGATGCACTGACTGAAGGATGGTTTAGGTTGCATGAGGCACCTCACTCAGAAACTGCTTGTTCAATGTGCTTACATATTTTAAAGAGACATTTAGTGCCTAGTTCAGAAGGTCATCTTTTTGATGAAGAAAAGAAAGAAGAAAGATCAGCTTTGTAGAAGAAAGGAAAGATGAAGTCTGAAAAAGCTGAAATTCCTAAGTTAAAATGGATATCATGTGGAACAGTTGCCAGAGTTACAAAGAAGAAGGAAGGCTCAGCTAAGCCCCTTGCTGAAGATAAACTATGGATCCTTAGATTTGACGGATCCAAGTCAAAACAAGGTACTGGAGTAGGGACTGATCTCATTGATCCATCAAGAAAGTCCTACCTAGCAGCCTACAGACTACAGTTTCCTTGTACCAATAATGTAACAAAGTATGAAGCTCTAATACATGGGATGCTGTTTGCCCTTAAGAAGAAAGTAAAAATTCTGCATGTCTATGGAGACTCAGAATTAGTTGTTAGACAAGTAAGAGGAATTTACTCCTGCAATTATAAGAAATTGTCTAATTACAGACACAGGGTGTGGGATCTGATTGAAGACTTTGATGCATTTAATATCACCCATGTACCCAAAGAACAGAACCATAGGGCATATGCTTTAGCCCAAGCTGCTAGTACTTTAGAGCCACTATCTATTTCTAGTTTAAAGAGGTTTTCAGTGGAACTAGTATCAGTGCCTTCAGTACCTGATAATGTTACTAATCTCCAAGTATTCAATGATGATCAGCATATCATGGACTTCATCTCCAACAGGGATGTATTTGATGCTCAGATCACAGATGAGAACAAAATGGAAAATCATGTTTGGGAAGAAGAAGAAATATTAGAGTTGCCTAGCAATAGGATTCCCAAAGGAATGCTTGAGTTAGAAAGAGCCTTTGATCTGGATAACATCCTGAAGTAAAAAGATCTTCCAAAAGCTGATGGAGGACAATATTCACAAGTGAATATTGGACAGGATGATGACAAAAAAAAGTTCTGATAGGGAAGGTGTGCACATAAGAAGAGTTAGAAGGAATAACTCAGGCACCCAAAGATTACATCCATGTAATAGCATGGACTTATGATGAGTTCAAAACATATGACACATTAGTCATAACTCATACCATACCCCTTAAACCAGATGCCAAGCCTTTCAGACAGAAGCAGAGGCCTGTCAATGCCTTTGTAGAGCCTATAATTTTTTAGGAGGTCAAGAAATTGTTAAATGCCAGGATTATATTTCCTATGAGACACTCCACCTGGGTGGCTAATTTAGTCCCAGTGAGAAAGAAGAATGGGGACATCAGGTTATGTGTAGACTTCAGGAACCTAAACAGAGCATTTGAAAAGGACAATTATCCTTTACCCTCGTTAGATGAAGTTTTGTAGATTGTAAATGGAGCAAAAATGATGTCATTCCTGGATGGTTTTTCTAGTTATAATCAGGTAATGGTTGACAAAATTGACAGACTAAAAATTGCCTTCACCACAAAGTGGGGGATATTCACTTATAGACGCATGTCGTTTGGGCTAATAAATGCCAGAGCAACATTCGAGTGAGCAATGGACATAGCCTTCAGAGGCTTAATAGGAAAATGTATAGTCATATACATGGATGACTTAACAGTATTCTCTAAGGATAGAGGAAACCATGTAGCAGATCTTAAAAATGTACTGAAAAAATGTGAATAGTATGGCATATCCCTGAACCCCAAGAAATGTATATTTGGGGTAACAACAGGAAAGTTGCTAGGCCACCTGATAACTGAAAATGGAATTATCATTGATCCTGACAGGGTGGATTCCATCATGAAAATATAGCTTCCTGGAAGCAAGAAAGAACTCAAATCTTACTTTAGTAAGATAAATTTCGTCAGGAAGTTCATCACTGGCTTTGCTGAAATAGTTAGACCTTTAAATGCTATGCTGAAAAAAGATGCAAAGATTGAGTGGACATCAGAAGCTAGAGTAGCCTTTGAAGACATAAAGAAAGCAATATCTGAAGCTCTAGTACTGATTAGTCCAGACTACACCAAGGACTTCTATATTTACTCATTTGCTTCAGAGCATACCTCTGCAGCAGTGCTGACACAAAGGAATGAAGAAAAAGAAGAAAAGCCTATAGCATTTATGAGCTATCCATTTAGAGATGCAGAACTTAGGTATATGGATGTAGAAAGACAGGCTCTTGCTTTGGTCAGAGCAGTGAAGAAATTCAGGCACTATATCCTGAGAAGTAAAGTGATTGCTATGGTACTTGATCCAGTAGTGAAGATGTTATTAATGTAGAGTGAGCCAGGTGAGAAAAGGGCCAAGTGGATCACTGTCCTATAGGAATTTGACATGGATATCACACCCATGAAACTAGTAAGAGGACAGGCATTAAGCCAGATGATATCAGAGATTGATCCAAATATCACAAGTCAGCAGTATGTTATTAATGAGAAGGATAATGGAGAGTGGTACTCAGACATCAGGCATATCCTGATTACTAGAAGATGTCTTCCAAGACTGCAAGCTTCACAAAGAAGAGCCCTAAAAATAAAGTCCCAGAAGTACATGATGAAAGCAGGAGTACGTTTCAAGAAAAATTATGAAGGAATATACCTAAGATGCCTAGAGAGGCCTGAAGCAGATAAAATATTATCAAAGTTACATGACAGGTTTGGAACAGCACATGGGTCATCCTTAGCCACAACACATGCAATCCTCAGAGCAGGATACTACTGGCCCACCATTTTCAAGGATACTGCTGAACATATTAAGTGCTGCCATACATGTCAGGTAGCTGCCAACAGAGAGAGATATGTTGCCCAACCTTTGCAACCAATGATGGAAGCGTGCCTATTTGCACAATGGGGCATGGATTTCATAGGACCAATTAATCCTCCATCATCATCGGGCCACATGTATGTTTTAACAGTTACTGACTATTGTACCAGGTGGACCAAGGCTGTCAGCACCAAAACTTGTAGTGCAGATAATGTCATCAGATTTTTGGAAAGTAATATAGTCACCAGGTATGGGGTTCCTTATGCTCTGGTAAGTGATAATGGCTCTGCTTTTGCTTCAACCAAATTGTCAAGCTGGGCTTTTGATTATGGGATCATACTGAAGTTCTCATCTAATTACTATCCCCAAAGGAATGGATTGGCAGAATCCACTAATAAAAATTTGCTGAATATCATAAAGAAGTTAGTAGACAAGAACCCTAGGGAGTGGAATACACTTCTAAAATATGCCTTGTGGGTAGACAGAACCAAAAACAAGGCTGCATTAGGAAACTCACCTTATCATTTAGTGTATGGAGTGAATCCCATCCTCCCTGTTAACCTGAAGATTCCTACCCTATAGTTTGCCCAAGAGTACCTAGGCATAGACAATAACCAAGAGGTCAGGTTGGTTCAACTGATGTACCTGGAAGAGAAAAGAAGTCAGGCAATTGATCAATTTGCCAAACATCAGGCTATTGTTAAATGCTGGTTTGACAAAAGAGCCAAAGTTAAAGCCTTCAGGATATCTGATTTAGTCCTGCTGTGGGATAAAGCCCATGAGAGGAAAGGAGACCACGGTAAGTTTGATAAATTATGGATAGGTCCCCTCCAAATTTCTGAGATATTAGGAGACAGCACTTTTAGGCTTAAACACTTGACAGGTGAGGATGTTCCATTACCAGTTAATGGACAGTTCCTCAAACATTATTTCCAAGCCTAAATAGCTTCATGTCAGTCATGTGTATCATAGTGTATATTTGTATAGTGGTTTGTACAGTGTCTTCTTGTTTTATTTTTGTTTTGGTTTGCTTGTTGAATGTTTGTTTTGGTTAGCCAAGATGATGTAGCTCATCACCCCAAAAAATAACTAAATTGTTAGGATTCAAGTGATGATAACACATTTATATATAGGTTATGACTCATATTAAGAGAGTATTTATGATCAGGTCTGTGATATCTTTTCATCAGGGTGCCTTTTCTTAACCAAAGTGATTTTTTCACAATGACTCACCTAACAGCCTTGGGTTTGTTGAACACACAAGTATTGGTGTTAAGTGAAAAATCTAAAGGGACTCCCTTGCTACCAATGCAATCTCAAACCTAAAACAGCAAGTGACCATACCTTGCACACTGATCTTACATGATGACATCAGATATATAGAGTATAAATGTTAAAAATTAAAAAATATATATATAATAAAACTAGGCCATCTAAGTAACTCTATCGGGGCTATAGATGCCTGCTGGCAGTGGGGCTCTACTTAGGGGGATTGTATCGATAACCTTGCCAGGGCTATGGACACCTGCTGGCAGCAAGACTCTATCCAGGTTGGCTATGAGGGATGATCTCCAACTATGTAGTTTAACATCAGTTACTCATGTTTTCAACTGGCTTTCAACATGAGGATAACTAATCATTTGCACACACCTAATCCTTTGTTAGCATTGTTACCATGAGGACATTTTATCATTCAGAAAGATTATGATACTTATGCTTAAAGAGAGTTAGAATGCTATGTTAGAATGTGTTCACATCACTTGAATCATTAGAATTTTGGTGTTTTCTTTGGCAGCAAGTTGTTGTGTGGTTGCACAACATGCCCCATTTTGACTTGACAAAATAGGGACCCAACCTTTTGTTTGGCTTGGCTTGTGTTTTCTATTTGCTGGCAGTCTTGTAAAAGTAAGTCAATACAGATGATCCTGCATAGAGGGGACTGGGTAAGTCATCACAATGAGGTCAATTTTTCAAAGTTAATATTTCATGTCAATAACCTCATGATTGGATAGGTTACAAAATTCCATGTAGGTTTGCCTTTTGGATCACCCCGATATTCCTTAAAGAATGAGAGTTATGGTGAGTCAAAGTCCTGGTGAAACCTGATATCCCGGGGGGAGGATCATATTTCTTAACATCGGTCATCTTGTGAAAGATACCCCAATCCAATTTTATCACCTGATAAATCATTTATCTAAAGATCCAGACATCAATTTTAGGTGATAGAGGTATTTACCCTTCGAACAATGTCATATATTTTGCGGGGGTCATATTTTGAATATAACCTAATCTCTCGAATATCACCTGATATTCAGAATATCACCCTGGCGCAAAATATCACCC
Organism: Cunninghamia lanceolata; assembly: GCA_027924645.1. NCBI lineage: Eukaryota > Viridiplantae > Streptophyta > Pinopsida > Cupressales > Cupressaceae > Cunninghamia > Cunninghamia lanceolata. The sequence goes on along the minus strand of BSBN01001164.1, from coordinate 4,462,224 downwards.
TAGAGCCAATATCCTGATGACATCATAGTTCCGATAAAATGAGAAAATTGACATAACGATGGCATCATCATCCTTTTTAACTCACGGAGGTATATTTCCAATAGTGACCCTTCTTGCATAACATGACGATGACGTCATGGTGCGACAATGATTAACCAAGTTATTATCCTAATGGTGTCACCCTAATATTCCAAGGAAAAGTCACTTTAGTTCAGGGGGCGATGTTATAAATATCACCAGACATTCTGAACACCCCCTTATATTTTGAATATCACCCGATATTCTCAACCTGACCCGATGTTTCGACATAGGTTTTTCCTACCAAAGCGGATAATCATAGTACACATGGAGGACATATTATACAAAAGGGGGTCATAATCTCAATATCACCTGATATTCAAAATATCACCTGATCTTCAGAGATCACCCCAATTCTTTTGTCGCCATGATAATAAATGCCATAAATGTAGTAGGTGGTTCTCGTCGATTACGAATGCGATGTATACACCTGGCGAGATCCAGAAGTTTCGTATAGAAAATCACCAGTATTAATTAATTTGCCCTAAATCACCCTAATAAGAGGGATAAAGTGAATTTACAGTCATTTTTACACTTACCTTGTGAAAAAGAGAGAATTTACAGAGCCGAGCTTCCAAACCCTCATACGAGTACCTGCATACACCTATAGCTTATAGCAGAATGAAGCACGCAATTATCATCAGTATCAAGATCACTTCCAGATAATCACTAGTATAAGTAAAAAGATAAGCGCACCAGGTAAGTAATTGAAACCCTACTACTGTTGTTTTCTGCATATTCAGGTAGTATAACGTTTAATGGTTTGAAGCTGTGAATTATGCATATCAGGCTGAACTAAATCTTGAATGAATGTAACATGCATCATGCCGTAGAATGTAATATATATAAATGCACGTGAAGTACCAATTGTAAAACTAGTCTTGTCAATTGCAGGAAATCATGGCAAACAAGAGGTTGAACAAGTCAGAATCTGAATTCGTTAAACTGATGTTTGCTCAGCCTAAGGGTGTACAATTTAAATATGGAGTTATAGAGGATACACATCAAGGAAGTATAGATTTGATAGCATGGGCACTTAAAATGCACAGTGGCAAGGAGGATACCTTGTTGGACTCTATGTTTGTATCTGGAATGTGGAATGCAGCTGGTTTCCCATATTCCATGGAAGCTCCTAAGTTAGTTATTGAATGTGCTAGAAATTATAATCCACACACAAGAAGGGTGGAGAAGCATGGTAGAGTATATGCAGATCTATCTATCAAGGGCCTTTCCGCCACCTTCAATTTGCCACTAGGAAAGAAGGTTGTTAGCATGGATTTTAAGAAACTAGAAGTAGAATATGAGAATAATAAGAAGGCTACCTGGAAGAGAATGTACCAATGGAGGGCAAGAAAGAGTCCTTATCCTGCAGCTACCAAATTGTCGGTACATCTGTATAAGTTTCATTTCGATGATGAATACCAATACATGATCACCCTACTCAGTCGAGTAACGGGCCAACCAAATGTTGGAAGTTTCAAGGACTAGATGTATGGCATCATCCTGATGTCCCTCTACATAGACAATAGGCCATTGTTGGCCAAGATGATAAGCAATGCCCTACATGATCAACTCATGAACCTGGGAGGTTCAGAATGTTCTTTTTATGTGACTTCCTACATAGTTTATTCATGTGCCTACAGGGGTACATTTGATGCATTGACAACAGAAGGAAAGATTGGTGGCAGCACCAATGATGCTCACATATGGGATCATTATCCCTAGCTGTGAAGGTAGAATTACCTCTAGGACTACAAATTAGTAAATGATGCATTTTCTATGCATCTAGTTAGACCAATGGAGGAGGACAGAACTAAAAGATTGAGCATGGAAGCTCAGGAGGTCATATACAGGCATGGAGCCTGGTATTCAGTATGCAACATTCTCTTATATAAGAATTGAGGGCTTTGAAGGTCAACCCCTCATGCTCCCAAGATACCCCACTGATGCAGTAGTTTTGATGGAGTTCATGAGACAAGTGGCTACAATACTAGATGCTTACAAAGCAAGTAACAAGATTCCACCAGTATTGTTCCCAGTTACAATGGGCTGGTACATGTGCCTAGATTCTGAGAACATTAAGAAAGCTATAGCTGGCTTAAGTATGATGAGACTACAGCCATTCCCATTGGCAAGCTCATATGATCCATATGGCAGGAAGCATAAGATCATGGGGAAACCCATCCATCAGAGGAATCTTGAGGATTTCTGGGTAGATCGTGAGGATGAAGCTGAAGCCAGAAGGAGAAAATACCAAAGGCTAACCCTCAACTAGATTAGGACCTTTGATTGCATCCCAGTGCCAATGCAATTGAAGAATGATGATGGCAACTTAATAGCTGATGAGTATGAAGAAAAAAAGATATATAATGATACAATATCAGCACCTGATCTTACTCAGCATGAGGATATTTCACTGGATCAGTTTATAGGCAGGACCTTACAGTTAACCCAGTCTTGGGTAGATGACCAGACAAATGCACTGAAGAAGAAGGGTGTAGCCCTTACAGTGGATAATAAGAAGAAGAGACAAGATATTCCTGATGAGGAATATGATGATTTCCTGATAGAGAAGAGGAAATCCAAAGGAGAGAGAATGAAGTCTCCAGAACAAAGCAAGAGACCCCCTAGAGGTAAGAAAACTGATATTGAACCTAAAGGGGTGGTAATTGAAAGAATAAAGGTGCCAGCTGAAGGTGCATCAGGATCAGGACAAGCATCAACATCATCCACACTGCCTCCTATGGATAAACAAAAAGATAAAATAATCTAGAGGCCAGCTGCACAACATACTGACACATATGAGTGTTGATAACTAAGAGGGGGGGTGAATCAGTTATCCTAACTATTTCTTTTTCAGAACTTTCTTATTAATCAATGCAGCATTAATTCAAACAAGCAAACATTATCATGAAATAAAAAACACATGACACAGTATTTTTGACGTGGAAACCCTATTAAGGGAGAAAACCATGGGGTGATTAACCCAAAGATTATTCTCTATTAGAAGAATAAGGAATTACAAAATGGCACTTGCCAATTAGGGCTCACTACTCGAGCACACTACTCACAAAGGAGGCACACTGCCTACAAAGAGACACACTGTCTACAAAAGAATGTTATACAATACTTGAACTAATTGGAAGCATCCACATATGCTGGAGTTTAGTTCCGGTTAGGCTTAGTACACTGATCTGCTGCACTTCATCTTTTCTCTTCTCTTTATTCTGCTTTTCTTTCACATACCGGATCTTTCTAACTGCTTCTGCTCTGCTCCACTTATTCGCATATGACATGACACCACAACACCTTTAACAACTAAATCCATCATGCATATATATCCGCACAAGTAATTTCGTCACCTTTCTAGTCAGCACCCAGAATAGTCAATCTTTTCACTAATTCTCATCTGTCGGCTGAATCCTACCACATCAAGGAATGCAAATCAAGCATATACTTATAGAAATCATTAATCATGTCAGCCAAGTATGATTCATGCCTTCATAGCCTTTAACACCATCAATAACACATCCAGAAGGTAGTCTGATGTTCAGTCAGTCGGTTCTTCCTCTGTTCACACTGTCACTCAAGAATCCGGTACTCAACTATTCATATCTTTTTCCTCATCTATCATCAGAGGCTAAATCCTTGGAATATACCATTAAAGGTAGTCCTCTTGACTTCCCCAAATCCGCACTACACCAAGATACTTCCTCTAAGAGATCCAGACCAATCTGTCAGACCTTGCCACATGCTCTGTTCTTGTTCACCGGACCACAATAATCTTCATTCTGACTTCTGGTAGAGACACATCATGACTTACGGATATGTGGGATGACCTTTGTTGCCATCAATGACAACAACCATGAATCCATATAGTGTCTCTTGCCAACAATGAGGAGGGTCAGGCGTCTCAACAAAAGAACATAGAAGAGGATATTTCTCTAGATGAAGAGCCTGAGGAAGAAGAAGACACTACACCCCTCACTAGAAAGAGAAAAGCACCTCAGGTGATGGTATCCACACCTAAGAAATAGAGAACTTCAATGAGAGGTGAAATAAAATAAGACCCCATAATGCTAAGAGGGGCAGGTAGTGAAGTGTTCAGAAAAGAGCTGCAGCATGAGGTACCCCTTCCTACCATAGTAAAGTTCCAGATTGAGAAGGCTAAGGAACAAAGGAAAGAAACCTCAAGAGCAGTACAAAGCGGTCATGTCTCACTGGAGGAGACTGTGGACCTATCTGATGATGAGGTAGTAAAAGATGTCACCTCTCAGAAAATGGAAACCCTTGCTGCTAACACCCCCACGACTCCACAAGGAACCCCATCAGTCCAGGCAGCAGTGATAGAAGAGTTAAAGCAAGTGGAGCAAGAAAAAGAAAAGAGCCCAGAGAAGATTACACAACAAATAGGGCTAGATGCATTAGTTGATCAAGTGACAAGTCCCGCAACAATAGACTTGACATATATAGAGGATGTAAATCCTAAAGATATAGCAAGTATATCTAATAGAACAAAAAATGTTGAAGAAGTTAAACAGATGGAAGTGGAGGATAAAGCTCCAGATATGGGTCAGCAACAGCAAGAAATATCAACTAAACCTGAAATAGTTGAAGTCTGGCCAAAGGATGGAGAAACCTTAGGAGATAAAGAAACATCAGGTCATGATGACCTAAAGGCTCGGGAGGTAGATACATTAGGTGCAGAGCAAGATGCAATGCAAGATCAAATGGAGGCATCTAAGTTAGATAAAATAATATCCACGGGTACCAATGTACCTCAGGATGAGGAAAATACTAAAGTGGATGAGGCACCTCTAGAGGAAGTAAAAGATCAGGATCATGATAAACATGCAGATGATCAACAGGATCACCCTCCGAAAGAAGAGATTCCTCAACAAGAGGAAGCACCACATGATCACCCTCATGAAGAGCATCATGAGGAGGAAATAAGAAATTCACCTTCACCACAAAGGATGATAATAGATACTGGAGATCAAGGTGTACATGATGATGATGGTGAACATCCAGGATCTAGTAACCAAGTTCCTCCCTAGCTAGAAAAAGAGATAAGTACAGAATCCGGTTTTGAAATTCAAGAATTTGATATATCTACATTATTTTTAGATACCCTAATAAAGCCTAAGAGGAAGGCAAGATTAACTTCTGCCATTAGAAGAGATCCTAATACAGGCAGAAGAACTGCCCAAATAGCACTCCCCATAGTCGAGAAGGAAAGAGGCAAGATTACTCTAGAAGAATTCTAGATTACCACAGTAGATCTAGGATTTGCCAATGAAGACCAAGAAGGTCAAGAGGGGAAAGACATTATTGATTCTTTAACCTAGAAGATAAAGAGAGAGAAGGAGAAAAACAAGCAGCATAAAGAGCATATTGCTCAGCTGCATGCCTATATAAAGGGGTTAATTAACCCTGATGATACATCAAGTGATCGAGCAGTCCCATTGACTATAATTTCTCAAGAGGAGGTCAACAGGTTGAACCTTATGAGATGTGAATTAGTAATAATGTTAAAATGGATGTCATCTGCACTCGATGGAGCTGAGGAAGTGGTAAAAGCCTCTTTGAAGAGGTGGAATTCTTTAGGTGCCTCCAGGAGGAGGGTGGATAAACTACAGATGGAGACCGGGAAGAGGTCATTTCAACTAGAGAAAGATTTGAGTGCTTTAGATGAAATAAGAAGCATTAACCCTCAAATTATTATAAATAATCAAGTAGTAAATAATAACATAGCCATATTGATTGATATCTGGAATAAAGACATCAAGTTTGAATGTGATGTCCTAAAGAGATGCAACAATAAATTGAGAAACATCAGTATGAAGCTACATGATATGATGTCTTATGAAGCAGAGGTCCTGGAGACCTTAGAAGGGAAAGTAGAAGGAAAGATTGAAAATCAAGATGAAGAGTTTGCAATTAAGGCTCTACATAGTAATTTCCAGCTGGTAGCGGATGACCCTTTGAACCACCTAACAGAAGAAGTAATGGATAAAGTAATGAGAATAAAAGTAAGAGTGAAGAGTTATAATGAAACACTGAGCAGTAGGAGGAATAAGTTAGAAATGCTCTGGAACAAATATCAAATGCATAAACATGTCATCGCCAAAGCAAGAACTCACGATGGTGGAGAATTGGAAAAGGTAGTGCAAGCATATGAAAGTATTAGGATATCTATGCAGGTCCATATTCAAGGAGATAATCATCAGGGTGATGAGGATAGTGAAAGCGCTGAAAGTGATGATCATGACAATAAAAATGATGATGAAGAACCTAATGAATAGATGAAGATGCACCATAAAGGGAACACATGTATCAGGTACTTAGGAAAATATGAGTTACCTAGATGGTTGCCAGTTGGCAACCTGTGTCACGTTGAAGAAGTTGACTTGGTCAATGAGTATGAACCGTAGATCTTAATAGATAAATCTTAATCATAGATCAATTGTAACCACTCCCTCACCTTGTTCTATAAAAGGTGTAGGGATGCCTTTTTTGAATCATTCAAAACTTAATTGAAATGTGTTTGCTGAAGTATTCAGGGCTTATTTCCAAGTTGTTGTATACATATATGTTCTTGCATACTAAATGAATGAGAAGACTATTTTGATTACAATCCATCATAAATCTTAAGTAATCAATGCATGAATTCTTGATATATGCTTTGATTTGTTGTGTCCCTTGGAGTGCTCATCAGTCTGCATATATTGTCTTCATGCCTTTCCTTTGAAGTTAGCATCAACTGTATCTAGTTGTGGAATGTCCTAGTGAACATATGGTTTGATTTCTTCTCTTCATGACTGTATCTGATGTGTATGTGGCTCAATAACTGAAGGTTCATCATTATTTGAAGTATTCTTTTCAGTTTCTTTCAATTTTAGAGTAATTCACCATCACAATTGCAAATAATTGACTATCAGAAGCAAATAGTAGTAAATATGTAGATATCTTGAAGATAATTGAAAATTAGTAGCATATTTGAGTTAAAGCATGTCAAATTGACACATACATGCAAATATTTAAGTACAAATATATCCTCTGGAAAAATATATTGTGAAATAACGTTTCCTTGTAGCATCTTATTAGATCCTGTTGATGAATGTAAGGTCCCAAAATGGAAAACAGCAACACACATCAACCACTGAGTAACGTCAGTAGGTTATGAACTAATCCACGGAGACTTGGGATCATGAATTCTTTGAATTCATTGTATCTTTCAAGATGAGTAAAGGTTGTTGTGCAATTTTTATTCTATGTTTGCTTATGACTAACATCATCATCAACACAGGGCTGATCAGTGTCAGAAGGAGGTCTAGATTCCCTGAAAAAGTAGGTACCTTGGACTTGGGTGCCCGTACCTTAGTCCCTGACTATTCCACCTCAGAACCCTGAAAATAGCTATTCTGTGATTTGTTATTTTACCCTTGTCTGCAAGAGAATTTTCTGTTATTCATCAATTTGTTGTCGTAATTGGATAATTAAGGTTTTAATGGTCAATTGGACATAGGAGAAGGTAAAATTGATAATTAATTCCCTAATCCAAGTTTCCCTTCATTTGTAAGTTACCTAGGGTATGATAGTGCTCACCACTTGACCCTGTATCCTTCAATATTTAGTGGAAAGGAGGGTTTTAACATCTAAACAACAAAAGATTAACAAAATCCAATTTTACCCTAAACATGTAGTAAAATAATTGTAAGTTATTCAATAGGTCATATTCATGTTAGTGGGTGCATGTGTGTGAGGTTTCAATCAACTACATGGAAATTTACTCCACCTCCCCCATATTTTGGGAGATGCTGGAGTTACATTTCTCATTGGGTCAATATTGCCAACTCACCCCTCGCTTTTCCTATAATACTCACTCCTTTGCATGTATTCTTATAGAGGGTAATTAATGAATTTTCCTATCTTTGCATCAATATTCTCTCTTGGATTTGTCATGGCTCTCTCGTAGATGAATGCTCGTAGCAGATCTTGGCTCTAACATAATTTGTCTTAAGTGTATGTGCAAAAATACTTTTGAGAATCAATATCATTCACTTTGTGTGTATATGTATGTGTTTTTTAACGAACTTTGGCTTTCATTGTGTCTATGGGCTTGAAAGTTAAATTTTACATTCACTATGTATGTGAATGTGTGTGTGAATGAACTTTGGCATTCACCTTGTCTTCATGTACATTTGTGTGATTGTGTGAGAGAGAGAGAGAGAGAGAGAACTTTGGAATTCATTTTGTGTACAACAACACTTTGATATTCACTTTGGGTAAAGTATATGTATAAAAATATTTTCAAACTTTATGATGTTTAATTTGTATATGAGTGAACTTTAGGTTTCAATGTGTGTATATGGGTTTGAAAGTTAACTTTGGTATTCACTGTTTGTGTGAATGAATGTTGGAATTCACTCTATGTGAATACATGCATGTGTGTGTGTGTGTGTGTGTGTGATTAATTTAATTTTTCCACTCACTTTGTATAAAGTGAATGTGTGTGTGTGTGTGTGTGTGTGTGTGTGTGTGCATGTGTCTGCATCAAAATTTAATTTTGGTATTCACTTTGTCTAAAGTACATGTGTGTGTATGTGTATTTGAACTAACTTTGGTAGGCACCATGTGTGTATAATTGAAAGTAATTTGACATTCATTTTTTAATTCACTTTTTAGTGTGTGTGAATGTACAAGTTAACTATCATTTAATGTGTAATGTATTTGTGTATATATAAAAATAATTTAACATTCTCTTTGTGTGAAGAGTGTTTATGTATGTCTAAAAGTACTTTGTGTATGTATTTTTTATTTTTATTTTTATTTTGCATGTTTGTGTTCATGTTTTAGTGAAGTTTGGAATTCTTGTGTGTGTGTGTGTTTAAAAGAACATTGGCATTTAATTTTTGTGTATGAATGTACTTCAACTACATTTTGTGTGGAGTGTATGTGTAAAAAATGATGACATTCACTTTCTATGGAGTTTATAAACATTAACATTCACTTTTTCATGTGTCAGTGTGTTTGAGTGAAATTTGGAATTATTGTGTGTGTGTGTGTTTGTGGAGTGTGTCTATGTAAAAATAATATTTGACATTCACTCTGTGTCATGTGATTATGTGTGATTGATTGAACTTTGACACTCTTTTATGTGTGTGCATGCATGCTTACATGTGTGTAATATTTAAAATAAGGGGGCTAAAAGGAACATATTTGATGAACTATAAAATAGATAACAAGGAGATTACTCACTCGCACTCATAGGAAGAAGATAACAAACAATAAAAAAATGTTAATATTTTTGAGTGAAATGAATTCGACTTGAAGCAAAATGGGCTCTTTACTACCCATGATTTCATTGTCCCACTATAATACATCTATGTATCTCGATGGGGTCTTTACGTTCTAAAAGTATGCCTATGGGGTATTAACATTCTCTTTGTGTGAAGATCATTTATGTATGTCTAAAAGTACTTTGCATATGAATTTTTTATTTTTATTTTTATTTTGTGTGTGTGTGTGCATTTGAGCATGCATGTGAGCATGTGTGTGTGTTTTTTCATGTGTGTGTGTGTGTGTTTGTGTTTGAGTGAACTTTTCTATTTAATAATTGTTTATGAATGTACTTCAAATTTTTGTGTATGAAAGTACCTCTCAATGAGGTCTCTATGTTCTAAAATGTAATTTATCTAATCAAATGGAAGAAATATTTGAAGGGATAAAGATTAAATAAGCAATTAAAAATAACACAATATTATCCATCTATATGATGTTCTAGGCTATTTTAAAATATTAATTAATTATCATCACATTTTGCATTAATAGTTCCCCTCGAATTTTCCCCCCAATATTACAAATTTACATAAATTAATCTTAATCATGGCATGACTTATATGTTGGAAAGTTGACGTAATGTGTTGTGTGTTGGCATTAATGTCAGCATATACAATTGCTAGGTCAATGGCAGTATTTTGTTGTGAAAGTTTGTTCTTCTTAAAGAAGCATGTTTGATGTCAAAAAAGGTATCATGTTGGTCAAAGAAAGTGTCATGTTGAACTAAGTGTCATTGATGAATGATGTTGGTTGTTATACATTAATGGTAGTGTTATATGATGGTGTGGTATCCTTGTGTTGTGATGTCCACTCTGTCACTGAATGGAGAAGACAGTCATGTCATTGCATGGAGCAAACAATCCAAGACAACTTAATGGGTGTACTGTTGTATCTTAGGTGTTCAGACCTTCATGAAGAATGGAGAAGATAGTTGATTGTCATTGTAAAGTCTGAAGATACTACTTACTAAAAGTAACCAACAAAAAGCAACTCAATCCAAAAATGGAAAGTAAATCAATTGATTAATGGAATATCCATAAATGTTTAACATTTAGCAAGCTTTCATAATAAGCAAAGATCATTTACAAGTACATGAAGGAAGTCATATTACATCTTTTATAATTGTTCCCAATACATCGATAATAAATAATGAGAAGTACAATTTACAGAATAACTAATAATCACCTTCAGATTTTTCAATTACCTACACCATTCATATAATGCTTGTTTTCACAACAATAACCTACACAAATAGATTTTGACATGAATCTGCACAACTAGATATAATCATTAGTCCCGCAAAATCAATAAACAAGATATTAGATATCCATGCACAAATGATGAACCTACAGGCCATAATGGGTCGACCTAATTCCTCGAGGACTCATCTGTGATGGCCTTGCCTATGTACACATAGCGTAGAGGCTTCATAGTTAAAGGTAACTTGTCTTGCAATCACAAGGTTGATTTAATACATTTGTTCAAAAAAATGACAGCAAATAATTGTTAATCAAGTCTTTACTAGAATAAGGCTCCCTCTTCTAACTCGAGAAGAAAAACAACCTCAGATGGGCAGGATTTCTTGACATTAATAGATGTTAGGACAAGGTCTTCACCACAAAGTTCTAATAGTAATGACTTGGTACTCAATATTGAAAAGGTTATGTTCATTCTATAATCATGACCATACTAAGTAGTTCAACTATAGAACCATTATTTGATGTAAACAAAAAAAATGGATAAAATACCCATGAAGTCATACCTAAATGAACTAAACCACTTAGACAAGATCTATCATATACCCATTTTGTGTAATATCAACAATATGGTATAAAGTCCAAACTATTGTCATTAGTACCATCATGAGAACAATACCAAGAAAATACATTTTCTTATAAATTCCACTGAATAAATAGACATGAAATAAAATTAAGATAGAATAATAAATTAAATTAAATAACAAAATATTTATTTTCACATGGTAATCCAAATTTAAAATAAAATTATATATAGTTTTGTTAGGAACCTGTGTTTAACCCTTCTCTTTACTTTGTTAGTATATTACATTTGGACGCATATGCTTTGTAAGTCGTCCCATGAGTATATTGTATTATCCCACATTCATGGGAAGTAATAGTTGTTTAAATTAGACTTAGTAAATAGGTATGTGTTGAGGCCAATGAAGGCATCCACGAGTTTATTGTATTGAGCTTTCTCAAAGGAGGTTGCCCCCTCAAAGTGGCCTGCGATCAATAAATCCCTTCTGTGTTCTGCTATTTCTATTATTTCGTGTATTTTTCATTATATTGTTGTAGGAGGTTCCTCTCATCTGGTATCAAAGCACTTTCTTGGGCTCGCTAGGTGGAATTTTTGCCAAAAAAAAATTTCACAGTGGCCTGCAAGTGCTGTGATTATTATCGTAGCTCTTTTTTCTTTGCATCTGTATTGTTCATTTTAATTGTAGGTTCAAATTAGGGAATAATCCCTATCTGCTTAATTGTGGGAAGTACCTGGGCATAGCCCTAAAACTCATTGTGAGGAGTACCATAGGAACCCTGAAGTAACTGGCCCATTGAGAGGACCTGCTAGTGAAAAGGGCAACGGCCCCTACCTGATTGACTAGTTCCCATCTGTGAGGTAAACCAAAAGATGTCGTTTGTGGCAAAGTAGTTATCAGTTTTACCTGAGCCATGGAGTGAGGGGTACTGCCCCAGTACGCAAGTTGTTAGACAACATTGGTAGCCGAGTGAATCCCCTGAACCCTTAGGAAATTGAACATACCTAGGGTTCATATCTATTGCCAGCTAACAAATCACAGATTGAATCTATCTAGATCCGTTTGCAGATCCCATTGCAGATCATTTTTAGAAAAAAAAAAAACAAACAAAAAAATAAATAAATAAAATTACATTTTTTTGCCATATCTTCCTTGCTTTAGCTCCATTTCCTTTGAAAATTCACTAGAACCCCTAAAATTCCATTCTACATATTCCCTTCCTTGAGGACCCTATCTCAAATTCAACTTTTTGAAACTAGAAATCCCACATTTGTCTAATTTTAGGGTTTGCCATAACTTCTTCGATTCTCACCCAATCGCCTTCAAATTTTTCCACAGTGTTCATTTCGTATTTCTTCTCCTTTGTCCCTCTTGGACAAATTTTCTCATTCTTTCACCCTGCTTTTGAAATCCCCATTTTATGCTTCCATGTCCCTCAGAAAGTATCCAAAACCTAGTCAAACCCTAATTACCCATCAGAGTTTTTCCCAAATCCAAATTTTCCTTTACTAAAAAAGTTTCTATTTTTTTTCCTACCCATTCCAAAAAAAAAACCTGTCTATGGTTGTCACCCGCACAGGAGAAAAAAACATGGAGGAGGAACTTGTAGCCATCAAGACCAAACTCCAAGATTTGGATGAAAAAATTCTCAGGCTCAATCTTCAGCATTCAACCATGAACAATAGACGGTAGCCAGAGTCTTCTGCAGATATAGGGTTTTCTTCTTTCGGCAATTTTCATGGACTGAAGATTGATTTTCCTCGCTTCAATGGTCATGATCCGACTGGATGGATATATCGGGTAGAACAATATTTCAATCTACATATTACTTTTGATGTCAACAAAGTCCCACTTGCCTCCTTTCATTTGGAACATGAAGCCCTTCAATGGTTTTGTTGGTACATCAAAGCTCATGAAGAACCAAAATGGGCATTTATTTGCAAACTCATTTTGCAACGATTTGGCCCTAGTGCTTTTGATGACTTTACAAGAGCACTCACAAAACTGTGTCAAATAGGCATTGTGAGAGAAGATCAGACAGAATTTGAAAAATTAGCCAATCACACAGAAGGATTGTCTGATGAATTCTTCAGGAGTTGTTTTGTCAATGGTTTGAAGGATGTAATTCGCTTTGAGGTTAAAATGTTCTATCCAAGCACTATGATGGAAGCCTTAGGGTTGGCTAAGTTGGCAGAGGACAAGATCATAGCTCAACAACAGTCCAAATCCAATTTTGTTCCATTCAGAAATATGGATCCCCAAAGCCCTCAAATAATGCCAGCTCCTAGAACAACTCCTATCAAGCATTTGACTGAAGCAGAGATGCGGGCATGTAGAGAAAAAGGGCTTTGTTATAATTGATGACAAATTCACTTGGGGACATAGAGGTGTTGAGAAAAATCTCTATCTCTTGGATGTGGATTCTCCACCTGAAACTAAAGTTTATGCAGATGCTCAGGATATAGTAGCTAATTAGGTTGAAACTCAACAGTCGCTTGTTGACCCTACTTCTTAGGAAGACCACCCAAAGATCTCTCTCCATGCCGTAGCAAGAGTCACCACCCCACAAACCATGTGGGTCAAGGGTTACTTCAAGAAGCTCCCTCTTACAATACTCATTGATTCTGGTAGTACTCATAACTTCATTGACCCTCGAATAGCCAAACAGGATGATTGTTTTGCTCATCCTTGCTCAAACTTTGAAGTCATGATTGTCAATGGGGGCACATTACCTTGCAAAGGGAAGTGTCGCAATGTGTGTATCTCTATTGGAGATTATAACCTGCGCTCTGATATGTTTGTCTTGCCCTTAGGTGGATGTGATGTGGTTTTGGGCGCCCAATGGTTATGCACACTTGGACCCATCTTATGGGATTTTGCTGAACTTTGGATGCAGTTTTCAGACAATGGGCACAAACACACATTGAAGGGCTTACAACCGAGGTCTCTTAGCATCATAAGTTCACATCACCTAGAAAATCTTCTTAAGATGAATTCACATGGTGTCATCGCTCAGCTTCACTCCATTCAGATGCAAACATCCATGGTCTCCACTACTCCTTCATCTCTACAATGAATGATGGCTATTTTGCATGCAGTACAGAAGTTACGGCCATACCTACTAGGGAATCATTTTTGCATCAGGGCTGCTCACTAGAGCCTAAAATATTTCCTGGAACAATGGGTCTCCTCCCTAGCACAAAAAAAATGGATTAGTAAACTCATGGGTTATGACTATGAGATCACTTACAAGAAGGGTAAGGACAATATTGTGGTGGATTCTCTTTGTCACACATGTGATGACCAAGCTTCTCTTTCAGCTATTTCTATGTCTATTTCAAATTGGTTGGAATCTGTCCCGCAAGATGTCTTCTATGAACTCTATGTTTCTCCATTGGTAGGGCACTCTGGGTTCCTCAAAACTTATGAGTGGGCATGACATCACTTCTTTTGGAAGGGAATGAATAGGGCAATTCAATAGATTGTGGCTACATGTGATACCTCAGAACAACAGCATCAGTGGGCAAAGTGGCTCCCTCTCACTGAATGGTGGTACAATACCTCCTACCACACTGCATCTAATATGACTCTATATGAAGCAATCTATGGTCAAGCATCACCAATGCTCCTTCCATACTCCCCCAGTAGTTCACAAGTTTAGGCAGTCAACACGGTTCTTTGCACCTAGGATCAGATTGGGGATCATAAGCTGGCTCCTTCTTCCTGCGTTCATCCAATATTTCATGTCTCTTGTCTAAAGAAATTTCTTGGCACCAATGACAGAGCACAAACTATTTTACCACAACTAGATAATGAAGGATCCATCCTTTTGGTGCTAGAGGTAATCATCGACAGGGGCACTTGTCCTTTTCGCTCTTGATCCATCACAGAGGTATTAATTTAGTGGCATGGAATGCACCCAGAGATTGCTACAAGGGAACCACTCCTTCAGATTTAGCATCAATTTCCACATCTTACGCTTTGAGGACAAAGCTTTTCTAAGAGGGAGGAGATGTTAGGAACCCATGTTTAACCCTTCTCTTTACTTTGTTAGTATATTACATTTGGATGCATATGCTTTGTAAGTCATCCTGTGAGTATATTGTATTATCCCACATTCATGGGAAGTAATAGTTGTTTAGATTAGACTTAGTATATAAGTACGTGTTGAGGTCAATGAAGGCATCCATGAGTTTATTGTATTGAGGTTGCTCAAAGGAGGTTGCCCCCTTGAAGTGGCCTACGATCAATAAATTCCTTCTGTGTTCTGCTATTTCTGTTATTTCGTACATTTTTCATTATATTGTTGCAGGAGGTTCCTCTCAAATTTACTTTAGAACAAAAGAGAAATCAATTAATTTGATTATAATAAAAGAAATAACTAAATTAACATTAAACTAGTTTAATATGAAAATTTAAAACAGGCTATTTTACTAATATTAATTTCTTTCTTTTTTCTTTTCTTAATTTTCTTTCTTTCTATCTTTCTAATTTACTTCTAAAATCATATCCTAATCCAAACTTTCCTTTTTGTTTATTTTTTGCTTTTCTATGGATTTCTTTCTATTCTTAATATATCAGTAATTTGAATAATTTAATCCATTTAAATCATATACTAAATTTGAAATAATTTACCATATTTCATCTTAATGTAAGTAAAATAAATAAATAATATGTAATACTATATTTTTTATTAAGAATGAGATTATGACAATGATATTAAATGTTACAGAAAATCAGAACCGGTAGTAGAAAAAAAATAATATCTTCCTTATTTCTAAACTAAATTTACAAATTCAAGATTAGGCAGAAATCTATAACATAGGGGATTAAAACCCAAAAGGGAATTAGAGAGATTCACTAACATGAAAAAGTTGTTCATGCCAAAAAATAGACCAATATCCATCAAAAACGTGGAGAAAGAAATTAATATGTCAGTCATCACTTTGATATTTTGAGGATTGCATTTAGGCTTCACCTATGTTACAAATCTTAAGGAAGTGATTCAATCATACTCCATACCATGTTCGAGGCTATGATCTTGGCTTGAATAACCAGAAACAAAACGTTGACCATCTTAATGCTTCTCTCACTCCCCTCTAAGATATAGAACAACCATTCTTTATAATAATGTGTAGTGACAGCTTCATTACTCTAAGCACACATAATATATACATATATATATATATATATATATATATATATATATATATATGTATATATATATATATATATTCATCAAAGAATGCTTTTAAGGAATAGAATAGATATGCAACAATAAGTTTAGCATTGATAATCGATAAACAAAGATCTATTTCCAAGGTCAAAATGAATCCCTTCCAATAACACTCATTTCCCCCCCAAAACTTACTATCTCCCCCTGCTATTTTATTATCATTTTGTTTCTATATTTTTATCTTTTTGATTTATTCCATTTCTATTTTGTTTCCAATGTTGTTCGCTTTCATCATAATCTTTAAAAATTTATAATGCTATCTTTAAAAAGTTAAACTCACCTAACAATAAGGTAGCTTATTTTCTATTTTCTTACTTTTATTCTATCTTTTCTTTTGTTGCTTTTATTTCATTAACACTTTCTATTAAAAAAGTATATTAGATAAATATTACTTCTAATATTTATTTATTTATTTCTAATTTAGTTTATCTCCTTTATTTTTCTTCTATTCTTTTGATCTCTTTCTATCTTTTTGTTTTTTTTATTCCAACTTTAAAACCTTGTTATTATGTCAATAAGGCTTAAAAGAATTTAGAAATTGTAATGTCAGAAAATGTCTCCTTGGGGGCTTTTCCCTCATAAGGTTTAGCTCTTGGGTCTTTCATTTGCATTTAAGACATCTTGCATCATATTTTGACATCCTGATGAAATGAACTCTAAGTTTCATGATAAATGGGACCTAGGGGGATCCCTTGAAACAAACCCTACCCAAAATAGGGAGGGAGGTTGGGCCCAAATTTTGAATGTCATCTTGTGACTGTTATTTGGGTCCTATGCCGACACGGTAAGTTTGAATTACAAAATTCTTGGTGGGAGTGTTTGTAGTTTCATAAATAAGCATGTTTAGGCATTCATTTGTAAACTGATGGACATTAGATACAATTGTGATTCTCAAGATTTTGTGAAGGTGATTCAAGGTATTCATTGTGTGTTAGAGCAGTACTTGTGTTGTTTATGTGTTTGTATTTGTAGATTTGAGCATCCATCTCCTCATGGCATGAAGAGCTTCTTCCTTCCATGAGATCTTCACTACAAGGTGATATCATTTATGTTTTCAAGCATTTATCATTTAGTTTTTGCCTCTGCCTCCAAGGGCACATACTCTCTATCTGACAATAGTGTTCAAAAGACTTGAATGTCTCTCCGGGGCTTGACTGAGGAAAGCCTCTAAACACCACAACCCCCTCCCCATTTTTTTGTGAATACAAGTTACAGGTTGAAGAAGCAGGAAAAGTGGAGTTGCAGAGGAGTGTTCCAGAGTGTCAGATTTGTAGATCAAAGATGAAAATAGGGACCTGGACTCGGCCGCCCGCTCATTAGTCCTCCAGATCTTGCAACAGACAAATCTTTGAGATAGTAGGAATAGGTTGCAGATAAAGTTTCCAAATCCCAACAAAAAGCATGGCACTGGACTAGGGCACCCGTTCATTAGTCCCTGACTATTCCACTTCCAGAACTTTAAAAATTGGTACACATTTGTATGTTATTTTACATCTTTCTATAGCAACATTTTCTAGTATTCATCTGTTTGCTTCCGTATTTGCATAATTAGGGTTTTGATGTATTAATTGACTATAGTTGAGCATAATTGACAATTAAATCTCACAAATCCAAATTTCCCTGCATTCCTAAGTGACCAAGGGCCTAATTGTGCATTGCCACTCGACTCAAGGTCCTTGAATGCTTTAGGGTGAAAGGAGGATACACCACAAACCATCAAATCAAACCCTATCCTAATTTTACCCTAAACATTTTGGTGAACCCATGTTATTAATGAATTTTGCACCTTGCTAAATGTCTTGCTTCAGATTTATATTGATTTCATTCATTCATATTTTCATTCATCTTATTGCATTGGAAAAATTACAAAAAAAATTGAAAATTTTGAAAAAAAGCATTCTAGGGTTTCTATTTTGCATCCATTAATTTGAATCATTAAATCTGAGTCAAATTGTAGAAAATTACAAAAATTCAATCACTTGCATTGCATTTTCATCATAAAATTGCTAGGGTTTTGTTGGAAATTTTGAATTTTTCATATAACCTAGTCATTAGAAAAACTAGGGTTTGTAGGTAAAATCTTGTTTCTGATTTTTCTATTGGTCTTAGACATTCAAATTTTCATTTGGCTGTAGTGTTGCATTTTAGTGTAAATTTGCATCTTTACATCGAAAATTTCAACAAAAAACTAACATTTTCATTGATTTTTCATTAGATTGGCACTTGTATTGTGCAGGTAGGGTTTAAAAATAATTTTCAGATCTGAGTGGAACTAATTTTCATCATAAATCAGATTTGAATACATTCACATAGCATTTTACATTAAAATCTCAAACCTAGGGCTTGAAAAACAATGATTTTCACTAGATTTGGCCTTATCGACTCTCCAAATTTGCACCATATGTGTGTTGTGAAGAATATTTTTTCACTAATTGGCTATTATAATGGATATTATCTTCTTCCCTTCCTAAAAATCTTCGCAACACCTTTTTATTGTATTGAAAATTTGGTGAAAATTTGCATATTTTTGCTATATTTGCCCTAGGGTTTGACCTAGATTTGCACTCCAAGCATGTTGTGACAAGTTTTATGGATTTAGGTAACTTATATTATTGCTATAATCTGCTTCACCTCCTAAAATTCTCTACAACACCCCTTTTGCTAGATCTTGGAGTTGAAAATTTGTGAAAAATTGCATATTTTTGCTATATTTTCACTAGGTTTGATCTTGAGTGGCACTATAAGCGTGTTGTGACAGATTTTTTGGCATTAGGTGGCTATTATTACTGATATAATTTACTTTCCATAATCTTATTCTGCACAACATCCTTTGTCACACTCTTTTGCATTGAGATTTGGTGAAAATTTTGCATATTTTCATGTATTATCACTAGGTTTTGACTAGTCATCATTCTAGATTTGCATCAAGAGTGTGTTGTGAAGGATATTATTGCTGAATTGGACTGATATTAGACATATTATTTACCACCCCTAATCAAAATCTTTACAACACCTTTTATTTCACTTATTTGCATTGAAAAAGTACAAAAAATAAGCATTTTAGGTCATTTTTGCACTTAGTTTTGCATTTGTCTTTTGCATAATTTTTGAAAACATTTTAAAGTCTGATTTTATATTGATGTTACAATAAGTTTCACCATGACATCTTCATCTCATTACTCTTTGGTATCTTTACATGCATTTATCAAAAACTTTGAGAGTTTCTACAAATTTCTTAATATGAATCCTCATGTTCTCACTTACTTACAAGCTATGTATCACAAGGATATATTTAAATGCTCTTCATTTGAAATCCTTGACTATGTATCTAATTATGAAAACTTTATATCTCTCATTAGTACATACCCTTGGGTAGTGGAGGATTTAACAAGACACATTGAGAATAATGAGTGTGAAACTCCTCTTAACGCGTTGAAATTCATAGCTAAAACATGTGATGATGACATAGAAAATGACTCCTCCTATGCAGATATACTAGCACAAAAGGATGAAATGATTGACACATTCTTAAACATTACCCTACCCTCTTTGCAAAAGAAACACCAGTGGATAAAGGCTCCCTCTCAAGAAGGATTCTTCATGTGTGGAAAAAGAGTATTCACCTAGCGATCATTTGGTGCATGACACCTCTATGGATAATCCACTAGATCTTCCACCTTTGATTGAAAACTCAAGGACCTTAGATGAGAAGACTATGAACAACTCTATTAATGATACACTACCTTGCTTTCCTAACAATTTAGTACCTTCCTCTCATCCCATCGCTTCTCTGGCCAAGATGTAGCATTAGTGGATGAGAAAAGGTCTCTCACATTAAATCCTTTAAGGATAGATGTGTTGAAATGCATCGGACAACCGAGAGGGGGGATGAATCAGTTGTCACAAAAACTTAAACACTTCTTCACTTACACATTAATCATTTGTCCATAATTATTATGATATAACAATGAATGCATGAAATCATAAACTTAAACACACATGCAACATTATACACAAGAGACACCAGATTTTTATGTGGAAAACCCCAAGGTAGAGAAAAACCACAGAGAGGATTAGCTCTCAAAATATATTGCAATCTTTGAAAAATAATGTTTAGGCTTGTTCACTCCACAAGCCCAAAACATACTCGCTCACTGCCTCAACCTTGAGTTTTGTTAAACCCTATTGGCGACTCACTCCCAGGCTCACTACCATGATCAACATCTTCTTCATGTCTGAGAATCATACATTGAAGTACAATTGGTCCTCTGCTTTGCCCTACTCTGCCTTTCCACTTCTTTCCTTATCTTCCCATCTTTGTACAAGGACATCTTTTCCACAAATCAACTACAAGTATTTATACACTTCATCAACCTTGGAATGATCATCAAGGTCGGCATTACAATCATCAACCATTGGAACAATCTCCAAGGTTGGCATTACCAACATTTACAAAATAGGTCCTGACCTATTTCAACATTATGTAAAGGGAATGAAGTAAAGATGTATGTGGATCATGCCACGCCTTAGCTGGGACTCAAACACAATCTTCCACGCTACAACACGCTTCCACAATACTCAAGGAATCTCTGCAATCACTGAAATTAACCAAGTCGGCTAAGACTGGTTACATGCTTCATTATCTTGGAACAATATTCAAACACAGTCTCAATTCCTTAATGTGGACCAATGTCAAGATAGGAACATGATTAGGAGACATCCACAAGCACGTTATAATCATCAGAAGCAACCGCACAAACATCAACCACTTTAGTCATAGGAATCTTCTCACCGGAACACATGAACTTCACTGTCTTCAACTGACATAAAAGAAAGATAGCTTGCCGACCACCAAAACATAAACCAATGCATTTGTAGGCACTTATCATCATCCCAGACTTCCCTCTAGAACTATAGAGCAAAATACTTTCTCCCTGTCACCAGATAATAATCAGAGAAAGCAGGTTTTACTCTGGTGAATGCCACTCTCTCAATTCTTCATATCGAAGACTCAAACTCAGGATTTTGCATCTTTAGACATCCCTTTAACTAAAATCTAATTTGTCAACAAAGATCTTCAAACAATAGGAAATACGGAGTAATCTACTGGACTGTTCTTCAACATACAACTCACTGTCTATACTGCACTTCACTGTAACTCACTTGTTTCTTCCAAAGAGGCCAATTTTCTCAATATCCTCAACATACAAAGCTTCTAAATAAATAATAGGATAGAACACAGTTGACACTAATTACAACAAAGATATATTGACATCAATGACAATACCGATTAGGCACATACTTGCAACAATCTCCCCCTTTGTCATTGATGGAAACATATGATGTGAAAAACTGCAACAAGCATCAAGACATGATTCTCCCCCTATCTCTTTACACATCTGCGCTCTTTCTTTCTGACCAAGATTATCCCCCTATCTTTTTACACATCTGCACTCTTTCTTTCTGAATCTTTTTACACATCTACATTCTTTCTTTCTAATTTTTTCACATGACTTCTCTCCCCCTTTGACATCAATGGCAAAGGGCACATACTTGCACTTTTTTTCTCTAATTCCATTTCTCTTCTAAACTCTCTGACTACTTCCCCTGAAAAGTAGCCCTAAAAGCATCAATCTGGATCTAAAGAGGCACCACTGGACTGATGCACTCTTGTGCATCTTATTTTGGAGCAGGAGGGATAATAACCCCTAACTTTTCTCTGAGATACTCAAAAGTATCTTTAGACAGAGGTTTGGTGAAAATGTCTAAAATTTCATCTTTTGTAGATACATACTCAAACTTGACTTCATTCTTTGTCACCTTTTCTCTTAGAAAGTGGTATATTATGGATATGTACTTTGTCCTTGAGTGCATTACTGGATTCTTTGATATGTTTATGGCACTTGTATTGTCACAAAAGATTGCAATTGGATCTTCATACATAACTTTGATGTCCTTCAAAGTCTACTTCATCCATAATACTTGAGTGCAACTACATGTTGCTGCAATGTATTCTGCTTCTACAGTAGATAGGGATATTGAATCTTGTGTCTTGTTCAGCCAAGATACCAACCTTTTCCCCAAGAAGAATGCACCTCCACCTGTACTTTTCCTGTCATCCATATCTCTGGCCCAATCTGCATCAGTGTATGCACTGAGAGTGAATTCATTGTCCTTTGGATACCACAAACCATAATCTATTTTTCCTTTAAAATATCTCAGAATTCTCTTGATTGTCATCATATGTGACCCATTGGGATCTTCTTGAAATCTTGCCACAAGACAAATTGCATGCATTATGCCAGGTCTAGTTTGGGTCAGATAGAGTAGTCCTCCAATCATAGATTTGTACCATTTTTGATCTGCCACAGGTGAATTGTCATTTTTTCTCAACTTACAACTAGTTATCATGCGAGTATTTACCAATTTAGAGTCTTCCATCCCAAACTTCATTAGCAACTATTTCACTTACTTAGACTAAGAAATGGAGATACCTTTATCTGATTGATTTATTTGTAGACCCAAAAAGAAATTCATCTCACGAAACATGGAAATTTCAAATTCACTTTGCATTTCTCTGGCAAAAACTGTGCACATACCTTCATTGCCTCCAAAGATAATGTCATCAACAAAGACTGCTAAAATTAGGATTTGTTCATCACTGATCTTGAAGTAGAGATTATTTCCTGTAGTACCTTTACTGAACCCAATCTTTATTAGATACCTGTCCAACCTTGCATACCATGCCCTGGGGGCTTGTTTTAATCGATACAAATCCTTCTTCAATTTGCATACCATGTCATGCTGATCAGATGACTAGAATCCTTCTGGTTGTTCAATGTATACTTCTTCCAACTCTCCATTCAAGAATGTAGACTTTACATTCATCTAATATACCTTAAAATCTTTATAGGCTGTAAATGCCAAAAGCATTCTTATAGCTTCAATCCTTGCCACTAGTGCAAATGTTTCCTCAAAATCTATTCCTTCAACTTGAGAGTATCCTTTGCATACCAACCTTGCTTTGTTTCTTACTACACCATTCTCATTCATCTTGTTTCTGAAAACCCACTTGGTACCAATTACATTTTTATCTACCAGTCTGGGAACAAGATCCCAGGTTTGATTCTTCTCTATCTGTATCAATTCTTTTTTCATAGCCTTTATCCAATTCTCATCATTGCAAGCTTCATTTGCAGTTTTAGGTTCAATCTTTGAAATCAGATAGAAATTTACTTGTTCTTCTACAGCTCTACTTCTAGTCAGGATTCCTTTACTCTTATCTCCTATGACTTGATCTTCAAAATGATTAAGTTTTACATACCTTGGTGTCTTGGTAGCACTTTTCAGAGCTTGATCCTCTTCATCTGAGTTGTCTTCATGCTGCACTAATTCTAAAACATCTGGTTTCTCTGATTCATATCCACTAGATTCTGGAGACCTTTCTTTGCTCTCATCAACTTTGACATTTGCATTCTCAATGATCTTATTCAGCCTCTTGTTATAGCACTAGTAGACCTTGCTCTTGGTTGAATAACCAAGGAAGATTCCTTCATCACACCTAGCATCAAACTTGCCTAGATCTTCTTCTCTTTTGATATAACATTTGCTACCAAAAACTTTGAGATATTTCATAGTAGGAATTTTACCATACAACAATTCATAAGGAGTCTTAAAGTTGTTACCTTTGACTTGGAATCTATTTAGGATATATACAATGATGTGGATTGTCTCTCTCCAATATACTTCTAGAAGATCAGCTTCCTTCATCATGGTTCTAGCAGATTCTTGAACTGTTCTATTTTTCCTTTCAATGACTCCATTTTATTGTGGAGTTCTCTTTATCCCATGTTCTTTGCAAAAGAAATTGAATTCATTTGATGTGAACTCTCTTCCTCTATCAGACTTGTCTCCTTGTAGACTTCTTACTCTGGCAGGTCCACACAAATTTGTATGCACTGGTTCTAGTAATCCATCAACTGAACGGTCCTTGCTTTTGAAACTTGTTCTTGTTTGTTTCCCAAATTGATACTCCTTGCAAATAGGATTAGTAGGCTTCACATGCTTGGGCAAATCTCTAATAGCCTATGCAATACTTATCTTCATAATCTTGTAAAAATTGATATGACACAACCTTCTATGCCATAGTCAACTTTAATCAGTCTAAGCCAACAAATAGTAATTATCAGTTCCTTTCAAGTGGTAGATATTACCTCTAGTCTTCTAACTAGTTGCAATGATTGTTCCAAAGCTTTCCCTAATCTTGAATCCATTGTCCTTGAATCTTAGGTCATACCCCTTGTCACACATCTGACCCACACTCAAAAGATTGTGCTTTAATCCTTTCACATACAAGACATCTTCAGCATTATGCTTGTCATCAAAAGAAATATATCCTTTTCCACAGATCTTACCAGTTGTATCATCTCCAAACCTAACTAGTCCACCATCATATCTTTCCAAACTTACAAACTTACCTTTTTCACCAGTCATGTGGTGAGAGTAGCCACTATCAATAACCCATTCATCTTTGTCTTCAACAACCTGAGCAGCCAAAGCACTTTCCACTGGTTTTTCTTTCTTCATACAACTAGTAGGATTAGTAGGCACAGGTTCTTCTTTAATAGCAATAAACAAGCATTCATTATCAAAAGTACTAGCATTATCTAGTTCACCATTATTGATGCAGGAGCATCCAGGGTGTAAGAGCAATCTTGCATCAACCAAAAAAAATGTTGTTTCTTTTCGATAAAGGCTAAATTTTGCAAGGTTACTATTGATAAGTAGGAGGTATTTTTTGTAGCATGTCCAATTATGATGTTTTATTTTAGGGTTTAACTACATAGTTTTTGAGTCAAACACAGGAACCATATTTCATGAGTAGTGGTTCACATGAACCCATCTCTCATGTTAATGAATGGTCCACTTAGCACTCATTGCATCTAGGTGATGCACACAGGGGTGAAGCATTGGGACTTCTTTGAAGGTCACCCATCCCAGTACTACTCCAACTCAAGCATGCTTAACCATGGAGTTTCCCCCAAGATCAAGCCCACTTAGCTTGGTACCCCATTTGTAAAACCTTCAGCAAGTGTTGTGCCTTATAAACCATTCATTATAGAGCCCCTTTAGCTCATCAATTGATAAGTAGGAGGTATTTTTCACAGCATGTCCAATTATGAGCAAAAGGGGCTCTATAATGAATGGTTCATAAGGCACAACACTTGCTGAAGGTTTTGCAAGTGGGGTAGCAAGCTAAGTGGGCTTGATGTTGGGGGAAACTCCATGGTTAAGCGCGCTTGAGTTGGAGTAGTACTGGGATGGGTGACCTCCTAGGAAGTCCCAATGCTTCACCGCTATGTGCATCACCTAGATGCAATGAGTGCTAAGTGGACCATTCATTAACATGAGAGATGGGTTCATGTGAACCACTACTCATGAAATATGGGTCATGTGTTTGACTCAAAAACTATGCAGTTAAACCCTAAAATAAAACATCATAAGGTTACTATTTTTAGTAAGTTTGCATTTGTGCACGGTTGGATACAAAATCTTAGACGAACCTCCAGAATGGTGAATTGAAGCTAATGGTGAAGAAATCACTTCAATATCATTTGTCATTTGTGAGATATTAAAATTTCAAATTCTAAAAATCCTATTGAAATATTTAAAGTCAAATTTGAGGCACTTAGAGGCTCCAGATGGGCCCGAAATTTGGTGGAAATCCCAAGCAGTCTACCTTTAGGTACTACTTCTACACAACCATCTTTTCGAGAGCTTTCTGAAAAAGGTATTATAATTAAAAATCCAATAGTCGGATCGAAAGTTATGGCCCCATGAAGTGGACCTATTTTTGGAGGGAAATGCAAATTTCAAAATTAAGCTGGTGGCCATCAAAAAGGGCCATATATGACCATTTTTGGGAACCCTTGGGGTAGTAGAGTTAAGGGGGAAGGTGTAGAGTCAAGAAAATATGGGAAAATAGAAACCCTAGTTGATTTGGGGTTACAAAAGGCTAAAGATTTCAGAGTCTTGAGAGAGGGAGCTATAATGTGTTGCAGCCTGTAGGGGATTCATCCTCTGATTATATTTAAGCTTCTGTAATGTAATGTTTTACCCATATTAATAAAATATCATTATATTTTTTGTGTGAAATTTTTGTTATTGTGTGTTTTATGATTTACCCCTTTCATCAAGTGGTATCAGAGCAAGGGTTCCTGAGTGTGTAGACAGATCGTCGACTATGAGGCAGTTTGCACCAGGACCTGAGGTTGTGGGTTTGCTGCAAAGATCAAGATGCCTCCATGAAGAAACTGTGGTGGGAGGAATGCTTTGATGGAAGAGGGTTTTAGAGCCCTATAAAGACAAATCGATGCATTTCAAGAGGAACTACGAAGAGGGTTCGAGCCGAGATGAAGAGAGGAAAGTGAAGATGAAGCTGAGGAAGAGCTATCTGAGGAAGAACAAGAAGCTGCTAGAGATCCTACAGAAGTTAGGTTGTTGAGGGCCATTTCAAAGATCAGAAAGAGGCCCAGGATCAAAGTTTCTACCTATTCTAGAGAGTTGAATTTGGAACAACTTATTGATTGGATCAATGATATGGAGTATTTCAAGTATGAAGATGTGGAAGACCCATAACAGGTCAAGTTTACAAAGACAAAGTTGAAGGACCATGCCAGTATTTGGTGGAAGGAGGTCTAGTTAGAGAGAAATAGAAGAGGAAAAGCAAAGATTACCAGATGGGATCAAATGGTGGAGAAATTGAAGAACCAGTTCATTCCTGTGGACTATGAGATGGAATTTCTAAAGAAGCTGCAAGGATTGAAGCAAGGTAACAAGTCTGTTAGGGAGTATACAAAAGATTTTTATAAGATCACTATTAGGACAGGCCATGGAGAGGCCAACAAGGAGAAGGTAGCTCATTACATTAATGGGTAGAGGCCAAGTATTCAAGAAGAGTTGAGCCTAGTCAGAATGACCACCATAGAAGATGCGTACCAGTTTTCCCTGAAGGTGGAAGAGAAGCTAAATAAGAGATTTGAAAGCAAACAAAGGGGAAGAGGTCAAGGCAGAAGGACTGGTGGATGACCCTATGGAGGCCAAAATGAAGATCCAAAGAAAAGTGAAGAAGTTGGAACCAGTTGAAATCAGAGAGGAGATAATACCTACCTCCCTTGTGACCAGAATAATGGTGAGCAAATAGGAAGAGGAAGAGATAGACCTAGGCAAGGACCTGGAAGAGGAGACTTTAGAGGAACATATTTCCAAAGTGGAGAAGAAGGGCATCGAGCATAGGAGTGTCTGCAACATCAAGGAAGGATGAATAGAAGATCTGGAGGTAATGCACAAGTTGCACATGTAGATGAAGATGCACAGTCTAAGCATTCTAAAGATACTCAAAGGGGTGAAACCCTAGTTGTTAGAAGAACCTTGTTGAATGAGGAGAAAGAACCAAATCAGAGAAAGAGTCTATTCCACACAAGGTACAAGTGTGAAGGTAAGTGTTGTGATATTATTATTGATAGTGGAAGCACTGACAATCTTGTTTCAGAGGAGATGGTTAATAAGTTGAAGTTGACAAGGAGAAAACATCCACATCCATATCAGATTGCATGGTTGCAGAAGGACCATAGAGCTTTGGTCAATGAACAATGTTTAGTTAAGTTCAAGATTGGAGATTACCATGATGAGTTGTTGTGTGACATCATACCGATGGATGCATGTCATATGTTGTTGGGAAGGCCATGGCAGTCTGATAGGTGCACTATTCATGATGGCCATGTAAACACATATTCCCTGACAAAAGATGGAGTTCATCATAAGTTGAAGCCCTTGAAGGAGGTGGAAGAAAAGGTATGTAGTATAGCCAGAGTTTGCTTGGTGGATGGTAGGAAATTTTTGGAGGGTATGAAGCATGAGCATTATTCTTTGCATTGATTCCTAGGATTAGTCAAGAGAAATGTGAAGATGTACCAGTAGAAGTCACAGATATGTTGGAAGAATTTCAAGACATTGTCTCTAATAATGTAACAGAAGGTTTACCACCGGTGAGGAAGATAAGTCACCAAATGGATTTGATACCAGGAGCCAGTTTGCCAAATGAGGCATCCCATAGAATGACTCCTGCAGAGAATGAAGAGCTGAACAGACAAGTTCATGAGCTGTTAAGGAAGAGACTGATAAGGGAGAGCCTAAGTCCATGTGCGGTACCTATAGTAGTAGCACTGAAGAAAGATGGAGAGTGGAGGATGTGTACAGATTCCTGAGCCATCAACAAGATCACAATCAAGTATAGATTTCTATTACCCAGAATGGATGACATAATGGATTGTTTGAGTGGAGCCAAGTACTTCATAGAGATTGATCTGAAGAGTAGGTACCACTAGATTCAAATCAGAGAAGGAGATGAATAGAAGACAGCCTTCAAGACAAAGGAGGGTTTGTATGAGTGTTTAGTCATGCCATTTGGGCTAACCAATGCACCAAGCACATTCATGTGGCTCATGAATGAGGTACTGAAAGAATTTTTGGGAAGTTTTGTTATTGTTTATTTAGATGACATCTTTATTTTCAATAAGACTTGGGATGAGCATTTGATGCATATCAGAAGAGTTTTAGAGAAGCTGAGGGAGGAGAAGTTGTTGATTAATCTAAAGAACTGTAGTTTTGCAAAGAAGGAGTTGGTATACTTAGAATTTTTTGTCATAGAGGAAGATCTTAAGATGGACCTAGAGAAGGTGAGAGCTATCATTGAATGGCCTATGCCAAGGAGTGCTACAGAGGTAAGATCTTTTCATGGTTTGGAAAGTTTCTATAGAAAGTTTATTAGGAATTTTAGTAGCATTTGTACACCCCTAACTGAGACAATGAGAGGGGATAGAAAAGAGTTTAGATGGACTAGAGGAGCAGACAAGAGCTTTGATACATTGAAGCAAAAAGTCGTAGAACAACCTATTTTGGCACTTCCAAATTTCAATAAGGTATTTCAGGTAGATAGTGATGCTAGTGGTAGTGGTATAGGAGTTGTTCCGAGTCAAGAAGGTAAGCCCATTGCCTATTTTAGTGAGAAGCTTAATGATGCCAAGAAAAGTATTTTGTTTATGATCAGGAGTTTTATGCAATAGTTCAGGCTTTGAAGAAATGGAGACATTATTTGTTGCCAAAAGAGTTTATTTTATATACTGATCATTAGGCTTTGCAGTATCTTAATAGTCAAGGAAAGTTAAATCAAAGGCACTTAAAATGGGTTGATTTTTGCAAATTTATGCTTTTGTTTTGAAGCACAGGAGTAGGAAGTCCAACAGAGTTGTAGATGCCTTGAGTAGAAGGCAAAATTTGTTGACAGAAATGAAGATAGAGGTTGTTGGTTTTGATGAACTCAAAAGTTTGTATCCTAGATATCTAGATTTTGTAGAGGCTTGGAAAGCTTGTTTGGAACCTGTTACTTTGGATAGGACAAAATGGTTGGATTACATAATCCAAGATGGCATGTTGTTTAGAGGAAGCTAGTTGTGCATTCTGAGGAGTTCCATAAGAGAGAACCTGATTAAGGAGAAGCATATGGAGGATTAGCTGGACACTTTGGTTGAGATAATTCCATTGCTATTGTTGGTGAACATTGTTACTGGCCACAATTGCAGTAGGATGTGAGGAAATTTGTGCAGAGTTGCAGAGTGTGTTAGATGGTAAAAGGAACAAGTCAGCATACAGGGCTATATCAACCATTACCTATACCAGAGAAGCCATGGGATAATATTAGTATGGATTTTGTTCTTGGTTTACCAAGGACACAGAGAGGACATGATTCCATTTTTCTGGTGGTGGATAGACTCTCAAAGATGGCCCATTTTATTCCTTGCAAGAAGACTAATGATGTTATTCATATTACAGAGTTATTTTTTAGGGAGGTGGTGAGAGTACATGGTCTACCTAAGAGCATAGTTTCAGATTGAAAAACTAAGTTTGTTGGTTATTTCTGGAGGACATTATGGAAGAAGCTGAAGACAGATGGACAGACAAAAGTGGTGAATAGGAGTTTGGGTAACCTGCTACAATACTTAGTAGGAGATAAGCCCAAGGGATGGGATTTGATTTTACCATAGGCAAAATTTGTGTACAACAATTCTCTCAATAGGAGCACAGGTAAATCTCCATTATAGGTTGTGTGGGAGTAGCCCAAGAACTGCTTCCAAATTGAGGAGGATGGATAAGGGGGAGAAGAGTAGTGCTGAAGCTGAAAATTTTGTTGAGCACATGAAGAATTTGCATGAAGAGGTAAGAAAGAATATCCATAAGATGAATTCTCAGTATAAGGCTAAGGCAGATCAGATGAGGAGACAAAGAGTTTCAGGAGGGTGATGAAGTCATGGTTCACTTGAGAAAAGAAAGATTTCTAGTTGGTACATATAATAAGCTGAAGATGAGGAAATTTGGACCATGTAGAATCCTGAAGAAGCCTGATTCAGGAAATGCATTTGAGGTAGAGTTACCTGATGACATCAATATTTCACCAGTGTTCAACATTTTAGATTTGACAGAGTATCATGATGATGGACTTGATAAAGGAACACAGTGGGACATTCCAACATCTACTTTAGAGAAGGAGGAGATTGAGGGCATTTTGGATAGCCATGTGAGTAAGAGTACAAGAAATAGGCAGTATACAGAATACTTGGTGAAATGGAAAGGAAGACCTGTTGAAGATTCATCATGGTTATCTAAGACTGAGGTTAACCATTTTGGTTTCCCTCTAACTCATGAGAAGTGACAGGATCACTTTTCAAATTACCCCAGGTGTCTGATGCAAAAGCATCCAAGGTGGAAGAGCAATCTTGCATCAACCAAAAAAAATGTTGTTTCTTTTCAATAAGGGATAAATTTGGCAGGGTTACTATTTTTAGTAAGTTTGCATTTGTGCATGGTTGGATACAAAATCTTAGACGGACCTCTAGAATAGTGAATTGAAGCTAATGGTGAAGAAATCACTTCAATATCATTTGTCATTTGTGAGATATTAAACTTTCAAATTCCAAAATCCTATTGAAATATTCAAAGTCAAATTTGAGGCACTTAGAGGCTCCGGATGGGCCCAAAATTTGGTGGAAAGACCAAGCAGTTTACCTTTAGGTATTGCTTGTGCACAACCATCTTTTTGAGAGCTTTCTGAAAAGGTATTATAATTGAAAATCCAACAATCGGATCGAAAGTTATGGCCCCGCAAAGTTGACCTATTTTTGGAGGGAGATGCAAATTTTGAAATTAAGCTAGTGGACGCCAAAAAGGGCTATATATGAACATTTTTGGAAACCCTTGGGGTAGTATAGTTAAGGGGGAAGGTGTAGAGTCAAGAAAAGGTGAGAAAATAGAAACCCTATTTGATTTGGGGTTACAGAAGGCTGAAGATTTTAGAGTCTTGAGAGACGGAGCTGTAATGTGTTGCAGCCTATAGGGGATTCATCATTTGATTGTATTTGATCTTCTGTAATGTAATTTTTTGCCCATATTAATAAAATATCATTCTATTTTTTGTGTGAAATTTATGTTATTGTGTGTTTTATGATTTACCCCCTTCATCAATTATTTGAAACTCCTTGATCATCATCAAATCTTCAACATAATAACATTTCTTTTGGATCCTAGGCCTGTTCTCATATCTTTTCCGATTTCTTTCAATTCTTTCAGGACATATGGAAGCAAAATGGCCTACTTTACCATAGGAAAAACATTTGAACGGTAATTTACCTTTAAACTTACTGTATCCTCTTTGCAGTCTATCCACAAAGTTAGCTTCAATTTCATTGAACTCATCATCTGATTCTACCTTGTGCTTTTCTGATCTAGAGGTTTTCCCAGAAGTACTGGCTTCGAAGGCAGTCTCTACTTTTGGGAGGGCATCACCAAACTCTCTCATCTCAAAGGCAGTAAATTTACCAAGCAACTGATCTTTGTCAACATCCTTTACTTCCATAAATTCTTCAATTGTAGCTACCTTGTGACTGTAGGTCTTTGGTAGTAATCTAAGAATTTTCATTACAACTTCCTTATCACCGAGAGTCCCTCCCCATACCTTTTATTCCGATGACAAGTTCATCAACTCTTTGCATAAAGGCTAATATATTTTCATCTTCATTCATCTTCAAGATTTCATATTTCACCTTCAAACTTTGCAGCTTGGCTTCTTTCACAGAGTCATCTCCCTCATACAGATTTTTTAGCTTTTCCCATACCTCATTTGCAGTTTCAAGATCCATCACTTTTGTCAATACTATGTCATTCAATGAACTTAACAGATGATCTTTTGCTTTGACATCAACTTCATATTCCTTGATTTCGTCTTCAGTCGTCAAACCATTCTGAGGCAAGCTATATTTTGTTTCTACAGCTTTCCATACTTTGTAACCAAGACAAAGAAGATGACTTCTCATTTGTTCCTTCCAAAGAGCATAGTTCGTTCCATCAAAATGTGGTGCTTCCTTCTTATAAGACATTTTGGATCTAACTCAAGCTATTAGACTTTCTTCAGAGGAACCTTACTCTGATACCAATTGTTGAAATGCGTCGAACAACTGAGAGGGCGAAGGTGAATCAGTTGTCACCAAAACTTAAACACTTCTTCACTTACACATTAATCATTTGTCCATAATTATTATGATATAACAATGAATGCATGAAATCAAAAACTTAAACACACATGCAACATTATACACAAGAGACACCAAATTTTTACGTGGAAAACCCCAAGGTGGGGAAAAACCATGGAGAGGATTAGCTCTCAAAATATATTGCAATCTTTGAAAAATGATGTTCAGGCTTGGTTACTCCACGGGTCCAGAACATACTGGCTCACTGCCATGAAGTACAACTAGGTCTAGCAGGCTCACTGCCTCAACCCTAAACCTAGAAAGATTACAATAAGGGTTGTTAAACCTTGAGGGTTGTTAAACCCTACTGGAAGATCACTACCAGGATCACTGCCATGATCAACATCTTCTTCATGTCTAAGAATAATACATTGAAGTACAATCAGTCCTCTGCTCTTCCCTGCTCTTCCTTTCCACTTCTTTCCTTATCTTCCCATCTTCACACAAGGACATGTCTTTTCCACGACTCAACTAAAAGTATTTATACACTTCATCAACCTTGGAATAATCATCAAAGTTAGCATTACAATCATCAACCATTGGAACAATCTCCAAGGTTGACATTACAAACATTTACAAAATAGGTCATGACCTATTTCAACATTATGCAAACGGAATGAAGTAAAGATGTATGTAGATCATGCCATGGCTTAGCTGGGACTCAAAAATAATCTTTCATGCCACAACATGCTTCCACAATCTTCAAGCAATCTCTGCAATCACTGAAATTAACCAAGTCAGCTAAGACTGGTTACACGCTTCGTTATCTGGGAATAATCTTCAAACACAATCTCAATTCCTTAATGCAGACCAATGTCAAGATAGGAACAGGATTAGGAGACATCCACAAGCACATTATAATCATCAGGAGTAACCGCACAAACCTCAACCACTTTAGCCATAGGAATCTTCTCGCCAGAACACATTAACTTCACTTTCTTCAACTGACATAAAAGAAAGATAGCTTGTGGACCACCAAAAAATGAACCACTACATTTGTAGGCACTTATCACCATCCCAAACTTCCCTCTAGAACCACAGATCAAAATACTTTATTATGGAGGAATGCAGAGCCAAATACTTTCTCCCTGTCACCAGACAATAATCAGAGAAAGCAGGTTTTACTTTGGTGAATGCCAGTCTCTCAAGTCTTCATACTGAAGACTCAAACTTAGGACTTTGCATCTTTAGACATCCCTTTAAATAACTTCCAATCCGTAGATAAAGATCTTCAAACAGTAGGAAATGCAGAGTAATCTACCAGACTGTTCTTCAGCATACAACTTAGTGTCTATACTGCACTTCACTGTAACTCACTTGTTTCTTCTGGAGAGGCCAATTTTCTCAATATCCTCAACATACAAAGCTTCTAAACAAATAATAGGATAGAACATAGTTGACACCAATGACAACAAAGATATGTTGACATCAATGACAATACCGATTAGGCACATACTTGCAACAAGATGTTGGGTACAATCAAGAGGGAAACAGTGTTAATTCAATATTCATTAATAGATTTTGTAGCAATATTCCTAAGATTGTTGTCCGAGGGGAATCTAGTACACCCTCTTGCTTAAATTCGATGATTACTATTCAAGGTCAACCCCTGAATCACTTCTACAAATGTGCACAATGAATTTTTCAACCAAGTCAAGGTGTTCAAAATGTGTTAAAACAACTACACCACAATGTGATTGCTCACACATACAACACCTATAATAATAAGCAAAGTAAGAAAGCACCGCATGTACCTATCTCTCTTCCATGTTCTCAACCTATGCTCCAAGAAGCTTTGTGCTACTCTGGCTAAGATATCTCTTTGGGATTTAATACAAACATTGCCTACATACCATGGAATGCTCCAAGAAGCTTTACAAAAGGTGATTGCCCACCTGCTGTTAAGCCAAATGATGTATCAACTCTATTAGATTGTATGCATATGACAAAAATAGATATTCTCTTTCAACCACATGAATTGCCATCAATTGAAGTTCAAAACCAATATGATCCACTTATAATCTTTTTCACAATAAATAAAATGTTGGTAAAATGAGTTATGATTGATAATGGATCAGCTTTGAATGTTTGTGGTATGGATTTGTTACATAAGATTAAGGCTGACACATCTTTAATCAAATTTACTAGCATTAGCATTCGTGGCTTTGATAATGTTGAACAACAATTCGTAGGCACTATAACTCTACCTATACAAGTAGGACCTATGATTATGCCTACCCTGATTCATGTCATGCCTTGTTCTCTATCTTACAACATGATTCTTTGTAGATCTTGGATTCATGCATTAGGGGCGGTTCCTTCCACCCTACATCTCTCAATCAAATTTATATTCAAAGGTAAACTTCATACTATTCATGCTGATCCTGAACCAAATAACTATTTACATATTGAAATACGAAAACAAATTTACAATCATATGAGCTTAAACAATTTATGAGTTGATTCATCAATGTCTCTAGCCACAAATGATGTTGTGAAAGATTCTATACCATCAAATGTACTCTTTGGTGATGATTGGGGCCGATTAGATTTTAATCCTTGCAGTATAGGGGAATATGAAATTAATAGCCTTGACACATCAAAATTTGCATCGATCTTACCTAAGCAATCTTTTGAAACACCTAAGAAACCTAAAGTCCCCTTGGTAGAAATTAAAAACAATACTCTCATTTATACCACAAACTACAAGACCTATGAGGCTTCACTATCCCCTAAAGAAATGACATCCCTCTATGGTCGAGGATTTAAAATCCTTTATAAAAATTGTGACTATGTAGGTAAGGGATGTGGTGTAAATCAACAAGGAATTTGAGTACCTATAGAATCCGCTTCAACACATTACTCAAGCGGCATTGGATATAATCCTTTTAAAGAAAAGAAAGCCTCCTGTCATCCTAAACTTAACGTTAATGCAATATCAACAAGACCAAAACAACATGATAGATATCCTAGATACGTATGCTCTTAAGATTGGGATGAAATAGGTAAGTATTTCTAACCCTTTATCTCTCGTGATGTATTTCCCATGTGATGTGTTATGTGTTGTTTAGGCCTCCTAGGATGACCCCTGATTCTCTTGTAAGGTCGGGGATACGAGGAGACTGCCTCTGTTGTGACCACCTTCTATTTGTATCATCATTCTTTTATATTGCCTCTCTCTATTTTCATTGTTCTGTGTTGTGTCTTTTAGACCTAGCATTGCAGTTGGTGACTTGGGGGCACCCTCCTACATGACTGTCCCTAAGACACTTGTTTCTCCTCTCTTATTTATTGTTTCCCTTCCTCTAGTGTTTCTACCTAGTGGGCGGATGATGAA
Source organism: Cunninghamia lanceolata (assembly GCA_027924645.1). Classification (NCBI taxonomy): domain Eukaryota; kingdom Viridiplantae; phylum Streptophyta; class Pinopsida; order Cupressales; family Cupressaceae; genus Cunninghamia; species Cunninghamia lanceolata. Next base: position 4,425,814 of record BSBN01001164.1, on the reverse strand, counting down.
AAACATTCATACTGATGCGGACCTAGTGTCCCTTTAGTGACAAATCAAAATTGGACTTAGTTCCTAATATGATGATGGGGTTGTAATATATTATCTGACGCTTGGCTAGTAGAAGCATTCCATGCTTTTTGCATAGTGATCTTGATGGTGTTTTATCTCAGTTACAAAACATAAAAATATTGTTGCTCCATGCACTTTGTTTGTCTTTGAATCTCGCTTTGGTGACACTCGGTTCTAAGATTTTCATGATATAGCCCCATGGTTATCCTTGATCTCTAAGTTCATAGTATAACCTTGGCTCTTTATGTGATTGATCATATGCATTGTTGTTTATCATGATTATGTGGACACTAACTATTGAATTAGGTCCAAACAACTGAGAGGGGGGGTGAATCAGTTGTCACACAATTTAACAATTTCTTTCTCTTAATCTTGCTTTTATAATCAAATCAATGATGTAAACATTTCAGCATTAATCAATAACACATGAGCTGAAACATAAATAATACACTTGACACCAAGATTTTTGACGTGGAAACCTGGTTAAGGGAAAAACCATGGTGGCGATTAACCCACAAAGATTATACTATGTTAAAAGTATTACAATGGGGAATGCACATGCATTCGGGCTCATTGCCCAGAGTTCACTACTCAAAAGAAGGCTCACTGCCTACAAGAAAGAAGAGTTACAATAAATTTGAACTGATATTTGGCATCTATCAATGCTAGAGTTTAGTTCTAGTTAAGTATAGAAAACTGACTTGATACACTTCATCCTTACTCTCCTCTTACTGCTCTGCTAGCATCTAAACTTTGATCTCTACTTCTTTTCACAATTACTCCATAGTCACAACACACACACACACCAAAATCATCCAATTCCATTGGATATATATATCCGCAACATGATCTACAATCATTTTACCAGTTGGCTTCAAGAACATTTAAAACTTTGTAGAGTACTCTGCTCTGTTAGCTAGATCCATACATAATATGAGATGTGGATCAAAACTTACACTTGTAAATCATCAATCATGTTGGCTATCATTACTTATCATCACAATTGCCTAATAAACAACTTCTATACATCTAGAATTAAGATCATTCACAAGGTCGGCTTGTTCTTCTGTTTGTTCTGTCAAACTAAAACTCGATACTCAAAAGCTAATATCTTTTGAGTCCTTCATCTCCAGAGGACAAAACTCTAGATTTAGAGTGTCTTGACAATGCTACAACTACCTTAGATCTGTAGCAAACCATGCCTTTCCACCGGATGGATCTGGACCAAGATACCGGACCCTGTCACCTGCTATGTTCCTGACTGCTCAGACTTAGACAAATTCTGATTCTGACTTCCAGTGTGAACAAATTGTGTTATGCAGATGATAGGGATGATCTTAGTTGCCATCAATGACAACACTTATCATGCCTAGCAGTGTCTCTTGCCAACAATCTCCCCCTTTGGCATTGATGGCAACACTTGGTGAAAAATGACTAAGTGTCAAAAGTAGCTCCCCCTTTGCTTGTGCTTCATACTGTTGTTCACACTGCTTTCTGTTGCTCCCTCTTAGCTAGATTCCTCATTTTTCACTGATCTTCACTCCCCCTTTGACATCAATGGAAACGGGTGGGGTCCGCAAGCCAAAATTCTCCAAAAAATTGTATATAGGACCGCATATGTACAACTAATCATTAAGTTCTATTCACATGAATTTGAGAATATCTGCAAAACTATTTTTCAATTTCACAAGTTCAGAGGCCCAAGTTCCCTTTATTCCATCCAAAATTGAGATGTGTCCACTTAGAAAAAATGCATATGCTTATGCCTTTGTTAGATCTGAAGGATTACTTGTCTGAAGTGTAGTCTAAGCTTCTGATAAGGCATTAAACATGGTTTCTAACTTGGGGGCAATCAATTCCCAGAGCTCACACATTTTCTTCATAATGTTACTTTTTTCTTTACCGAGCCTCTTTATCTCATCTGTCAAGCTAATTACTTGACATTCCTAACTTATAGGTGAAACTATTAGAGGATCAAAAATTTGAGAAAGATTTGACAATTTATGTTCTTTCTCCTTTATCTTCTTCTCAATAACCTCACTAATTTTGGGCCATGATAGATAGAATTTGTACATATCTCTTCCATCATTTAAAGAATTCTGAATACTCCTTATGCTAATGCCGAGTATCATCCCATCATTTCCTATTGCATTCTATACTTCACTAAATTTTTTATCCAGAAACTCTTTCCGGACCTTTGCCTCTGCAGATTTTTCAAAGGATTCAAAATGAGTATTTATAGAACTTACAAGATTTTTTAGATATTTGGAGGGGGAATCAGATGGACTCTTCTAGTAGGAAGGCATTAACTTCTCCAAAATCCCAGTTGCAAGCCCCAGTAGCTCAGTATCCTCCATGTGAGACTTTAAAAACTTTTCTCTAGCCTTTACTTGGGTGAATGATGTTATTTTCATCAATTGAATGGGAGAGAGAGCATCTAGATTGGTTAGACTTTGGAGTAGTTTAGGCTCATCAAGCTCAATCATCTCTTTTTTAAGAAGACTTTTCACGGCATCTACAATGTCTCTTGCAACATTTTTTGAATCATCCATTTGTTCATAAAATTTTTTAGCATCTGTTTTAGGTGCTTCAACATTTGCACCATCTTCTTTTGCTTTGTCTTCTTGGTTTTCTTCCTTCTCTTCCTCTGCTTTACCATTTCTTGTATCACTTGCAGGTGAAATATTTTCTTTGTCTTCACCACTCACTAATTGATCTAGAGGGGTCTGTATAGAAGCAATATCCTCTTCTTTTCTGGAAAGATCAGGTGGAAGAGTTTCTCCTGCATCAATTATTTTGTCTGTCATTTCTATGTCCACCTGACTGACTTGTTCCTCTTCTAGAATAGAGGCTTCACCAAACTTAGATTGCTGCTTAATGATGTTCTTTTCCTGAACTTCTCCAACATTTAGATTTGATGAATCAAATCCAACATTAGTCTCTTCATAGGTTAACTCCGGAGGATCTAAATTAACACCTTGGTCATCAATTCCCTTGTTAATCTCTTCTTCTGGAGCTTCCAATTCTGGAACTAGAGAATTGTCTTCTTCAACTTGTTTCTCTGAAATAATATAATATTTATCCTTGTCTAGGACCTTTCTCAAAATTTCCTCTGTTTCTTTTGCAATTTCCTTAGTTTTACCAAGCATGACCTTGTTCATCCGAACCTTGCTTCTAAATTTTTCTTTAACTTCACTGAGGATTTTATCTTCTTCTCTTCTAGTCATTACATGACACAAAGTAGAAATGACATACTCTCTGAGTTCTAGATCTTTATCCTTGGCTATTTCTTTCCTTATTTCCAGTACTTTCCTTAAATCCTTGGGAAGTTCTTGTAAAATTTCCAATAGGGCTCTATTGAATTTGTTCAAATATATGATAATGGCATCTTCCAAACTTTTCTTATTTGCTTGATCAAAATTATCATAGTAAACTCTGATAGGCTTTAAGTTTCCATGAACAGTGATTGTTTTTACAATTTCATCAATAGTCATAGTGACCTTACCAATTACTTGCTTTTTACTGGTCTTAATGCTTCCAGAAGGCTGGTCTTCAGAAGTCTTCAAAGTTTTGGCTTTCTTTGATTTTATTTCTTTGACTTCTTCATATGTCTCTCTCTCCTCATCATCTTTTGTGCCCACACTCATTCTTATGGATTTTGTTTTCTTTCTCTTACTTGCTTTACCGGATGGTCTTGTCGTGATGTTCATAGCATGCCCCATTTTACCTCTTAGAAAAATGAGGACCCCTATTGTGGCTATTGCTTTTGGTGTGTGTGTGGTCATGCTTGGTGGTAAACAGAAAAAGAGGTAAGTGTTACAAACCATGTTGAAAATTGAAAATACCTAGCATTAAGTACAAGGCACAAGTAATGGTGAATTTGTTGTGAAAAATGAGTAAGGGTTGTTTTTTAAACCAATGAGAAATTCCTAGTATTTTGTGAGATATGCTTGTTTCTTAGTAAAATGCATCATTTTGGAGGTTTGTATGTCATATACAAATTCGTTTGTATGTAAGGTCTTTATATGGGTCGTGTTGGGTGCAATCAGGTTTTTGTATCTTGGTGATTGTATGCATGTGTTCAGTGTTTGGGCCCTTTGTATACCAATTGAACCTGATAGGTGTTCAAAAGTTGAATGAATAAAGTGTCAGGTCTGCATTGTATGTGGGTTGGTATGTGTTGGTTTTTTCCCTGACTAGATACTTTCTCCCAGATTTCCCTACAAGGTAGCCATCAGTGATCAACAGGATCTCTGGGCCAGGGGCCAACATTATAGGAGATAGACTCTATTTTTATCTCCTCTTCTTCTTCAGGCTCTGTAAAACCTAGGGGGTATTCCCTATTCAACACCCATGAGAATATGCTTGTGGGTTGGCTTGGGATGTTGATACAAAGTAGATAAATCCTCCTATAAGTAGACCAAAATGGTGGGATAAGTGCAAAGGGGCTAGCTTTGGGCTTATGCTCAGTTATAGACAGAGGATTTGGGTCCTAAAACTACTTCTATAGTCCTAATGGTTGTTTTGGAAGTTTGAATTTGATTTATGTTTGGATGCAAACCTGGACCTAGTGTATAACCTCAATACAGAGCTAGATTGGTGCCTATCCAAGGCTTGGAGTTGGTAGACATACACCTGTGAATGATCAGCATGAACACACTAAAACTAGATTTCAAGGGGATTTGTGTGATATCTGCCTTACAGATACCTCCCAATACAAAGTGTTAAGTTATCTCTACTTATGGCATCCCTATTGCAGTATATCCTTCCCAACACTTAATCTGAAAACACTTTAATCTAACCCTTGAGCAAAAGTTGAAAGATCAAGCATTCAATATAGGAATTCTATATTCTAGAATACTAGACACCCCTTAGATATCTAGATTTAGAAGAAAGACACATGGAATATTGGAGACAGAATTAACAAAACAAATGCAAATACAGCATTACTCATATAAAATCAATCATGAAATCAGTAGATTCATGCATGAGACATACAACAAGAGATACATAAACTCACAAGGTCACCTGCACAGAGCAACCAGAACCAGTTGTATCTTATTACAGAGCTAGATATGTCCAGTTTTCAACAACCTTGAATTGAGTAGCATCATCTACTTATAAAGCAGGATGATGTACTCCCTCATTAATCACAGGGTAGTCCCCAAGACATCACCAGATACAGTACATCACCAGGGGATGCCGAAAACATTTAATGCAGCTACACACACAAGAGGGAAGGGGTAGGTGAGATCTTGACCTACAATGCCCTGTCATGATTTTCTATCTAAATCGAGTAGCTGGCATGTCCTTCCGACCCATACCTCTGTGTAATCTTGCCATTAATGGCATACCAACTCACAGCGTTGGGATACAGCAGTTGTGTGCCTTGCAAACCTTCTCCCACCAAAATGCACGTTCATGCATCGAGAAAAACCTTTCTTTCAAACATCGCCATCGATCACCTTGCTTCCCACCGATATTTACGACATAGATCATGCTGCAAAGTCAACGAGCAAAGATATATGTGCCTCGCAAGTACATCATGTTGACTTTCCTTTTAAATATCATGAGGATGTATTATCCCACATTCACCCTGCAGCACCTTTTGAACACTTTATATGCTAGGCCGGTTACATATATAATGTCGACGATTTTGTTCCTGACAGCACCTAGTACAAGACTTCATCATCATCATCCTCCAGCATGATATCTGGATACTCAATATCACTCTGACATCAGCATCATCATCTGCATGAGCTCACCCTGATAATTCACATCACCCCAATGTGAAATATCACCCCGTAGAAAATATCACCCCGCGGAAGATCCTCTTGCTTAGTCGATACCAAATGTCTGGCTGATGAACATCCTAATGATGTCACCGTCATATCCTACTGATGTCATTAGTATATCTGCCTATCGCGCACCTTCTCATATCTGGATGACATCATCATCATATTCACAACATCGGGGGATCTCCATAAAATGACTGATGTTAAAATATGACCCCCAGACCTTGATGACGTCACCACCATATCGGCATCAGGATGATATTCGAAAGATAACCAGATATTTGAAAATATCACCCTAATGCACAAAAATTATGTTGCACTATAGCTCCACTATAAGATCAGGGTGATATATCAATATGACAGATATTTGAAATGATCACCCCCACTAGACAATGCATGAGCCGATAGGCGGATATCTCCCTTCAGAAATATCATGTTGCAAACAGGCAGAAAAGTGGATATCACCCTGACATAAGAATGACGTCAGCATCATCAGGGTGATAAAACAACGAACATGAAGTGATAAAATAACATCAGGATGATCTTAACAAAGATCACCCGATGTTCAAATATGATGACCCCAATGAACATCGGGTCATACTTAGAACCTTGTAGCAACATCATCAGGATGATCTTAAGTAAGATCACCCGATGTTAAGGTATCGCCCCCGAGCAAAAAATCAGGCTGACAGAAAATATGATGATGACCCCCACGAGAAACAAAAGGGTGATGACTGGAAACATGATGATGATGACCTCCTCCTCGAAGAAAATATGATGCTGCAGTTGAAAAATGCTGAGGAGGCCCAGAGACTTAGAATATTTTTGGATTTTTAGGGAAGGTGCCTGCATGTTTATATGCTTGAAAACTAACTGCTCATGCAGGCACCAATAGTGGCTCTGTCTAGGGATGCATGCCTCTTGCAGGCATGGCAAGAACCTTAGATCTTTGGTATGCAGACCAGTCCCCCATCCATTGGGCAATAGAGTCATGAAGTTATATTGATCTGCATCATCAAACACATTATTTTCAAATATTATTTTGGCGACCCCGGGCAGCCAACAAGGAAGAACCATAACTTTATCCTCTCAAATGCCTGAGTCCAAACTGAAAGATCCCAATCCCAACAGAAAAGACTGGCATAATCTGCCCATAATGTCATCTGCTCAATTAGATATTCCACCACTTTTGAAAGCTTGCCACTATCATTTTCACCTCTGTCATTTTGAATTTCAAAATTAGATATATAATCATACACATAATGTTCTTCAATATTAGGTAACACATGTATATTATATCCCTCAGACAGTACATCATACTGCTCTTGGCATTCTTCATCATTTATATGGCTACTACACAGCATCAGGCACTCATCCAGCTAATCCAAAAAATGAAGACATTCAAAATAAACGAGACCATCATCATCATCTATATCATTTATGGATAATGGTAACAAAACCTGATCTACACATCCATAATTGCACATGTCTGAACCAACTAATGATGAACATCTATCATCCACAGTTTGCAAATCAGTATCATCATCTTCAAACAAAGGGTTAATCCTACACCAATGAAGGTCATGACTCACAACACCAAATGCATCTGTAGGCTCATCATAAAGGGGATTCACACTCATTACAAAGGTCTCTGTTTCTTCTTCATGACTATCCATTTCTTTTTCATTATCAACTCCATAGTCATAAGAAGAACAAACCTAATCCATGAACTGATCATGGATATCATCACTATCAACTGATTTATCTGATTGCCCAACATACAAGATTTCTGCTACTTCAATGTAATCTGAAGTTGAACTATCTACATCACTTTCCAGCCCTCTAATACTTCCTGATGAAACTGATATTGATTCTTGATCCATATGATCACAACTTTGCACAACTGGATCATTTAAACATGAAGGTTCCTTGTTCAGGATTGGCATGCAAATATTACTTGAAAAATTATTATTTTCAACTTCATTTGCTGGGCAAAATAGGACATCCTCCTCTATAATAGAAACATTATCCACTTGGAATGATGCAAAAACTGGGACAGCAGGGGTGTGAGTACTTTGACATTCATCCTCAACATTTAAACTATATCCCTTATCAACATTGGGGGCAGCAGGACAGCAAAAATTTTTAGAGAAATAACCTTTCTGAATTCCATGCCTCCAATTATTTTCAATATCTATTGCAAACTGACATGCCTGATGCAATGTGGTGGGCTCCTTATCTCTCAATCTATAACTCATTTTCTTATCAAATGCTCCCAAATAGACAACCAGGCACAATGCATCATTAGATCTCATACATTCTGGTATTCTATTCAATGCCCTCATAAATCTGATCTTAAAGGCTGGGATCAACTCATCCTCTTCAATATGAATGTACATAAAGTCACTAATGATTGCATATTTAGAAATTTTTTCACCATATTGCTCTAGAAATGCAGATTTAAAACCATGCCAAGAGCTGACAGAGTGAGCTAGAAGGTAGAAGAACCAATCCATTGCATCTTCATCTAGAGATTGAACAAATAATCTCACAACTACATCTTCATGGTCAATCTCAAAATCATCTATAACATTTATAAACTGTTGCAAGTGTCTCTCAGTTGATTCATCCTTTATACCACTGAATTTAGGCAAATATCTTCTGATTTTAGGTGGAAGAGCATTTGGATAGCCACAAATGCCACTAAAATCTATGGGCTTATATCTGTCTATGTTGAAACTTCTTTTATTACATGGTTGGGACTGACTACTATACATTTTTGCACTGGACACTTCACAAGGGTGCATGGGATGACAATACATCTTTTTATGCTTTTGCAACCCTCCTCTCTACTCAGATTTTTGATCACAATATGACCTTAGGCCCTTAAAATACAAACTACTATTTCAACCTACCTAAAGTCCTCTATATGAGTCTTTTGAACAACATTGCATGCCCTTTTGAAATATAGAGTAGGTTCTAACAAAAGCATGCAAGCTCTGCTTTCACCAATGTTTCCCTTTTACCTAGTGCTATTTCACCAAATAGGGAACTTTTCAAAAACTTGTACAAATACCTGGATATGTTGCAGCTGCTGATAGGTTCATTCAATAGAGTCGCCACCTCCTTGGTAGAGGAATGAGCTTCAAACAGGCTGAAGCTAAAAATTGATTTCTTTCTTTCTGGGTCATCCACCAGCAAAGCCACACATACAACTTTTTCCTTTACTGTAACAAAGCACCTCTAGGTCTAATTTTTCAATCTTTTAGACTCAAACTTTCATGGATATGACATTGTCCCCAGTAGAGTCACCAATTTCTGTTGGTTTTTTCCCTGACTGGATACTTTCTCCTAGATTTCCCTATAAGGTAGCCATCAGTGATCAACAGGATCTCTGGGCCAGGGGCCAACAGTATAGGAGATAGACTCTATTTTTATCTCCTCTTCTTCTTCAGGCTCTGTAAAACATAGGGGGGTATTCCCTATTCAACACCCATGAGAATATGCTTGTGGGTTGGCTTGGGATGTTGATACAAAGCAGATAAATCCTCCTGTAAGTAGACCAAAACTATGGGATAAGTGCAAAGGGGCTAGCTTTGGGCTTATGCTTAGTTGTAGACAGAGGATTTGGGTCCTAAAACTACTTCTACAGTCTTAATGGTTGTTTTGGAAGTTTGAATTTGATTTATGTTTGGCTACAAACCTGGACCTGGTGTATAACCTCAACATAGAGCTAGATTGGTGCCTATCCAGGGCTTGGAGTCGGTAGACATACACCTGTGAATGATCAGCATGAACACACTAAAACTAGATTTCAAGGGGATTTGTGTGATATCTGCCTTACAGATACCTCCCAATATAGAGTGTTAAGTTATCTCTACTTATGGCATCCCTGTTGCAGTATATCCTTTCCAACACTTAATCTGAAAACACTTTAATCTACCCCTTGAGCAGAAGTTGAAAGATCAAGCATTCAATACAGGAATTCTATATTCTAGAATACCAAACACCCCTTAGATATCTGGATTCAGAAGAAAGACACATGCAATATTGGAGATAGAATTAACAAAACACATGCAAATACAACATTGCTCATATAAAATCAATCATGAAATCAATAGATTCATGCATGAGACATACAACAAGAGATACATAAACTCACAAGGTCACCTACATAGAGCAACCAGAACCAATTGTATCTTATTACAGAGCCAGATATGTCCAGTTTTCAACAACCTTGAATTGAGTAGCATCATCTGCTTATAAAGCAAGATGATGTACTCCTTCATTAATCACAAGGCAGTCCCCAAGACATCACCAGATATAGTGCATCGCCAGGGGGCGCCAAAAACATTTAATGCAGCCGCACAGATAGGAGGGAAGGGGTAGGTGAGATCTTGATCTGCAACGCCTTCTCATGATTTTCTATCTGAATCAAGTAGCTGGTGTGTCCTTTCGACCCATACCTCTGTGCAATCTTGCCATTAATGGCATACCAACTCATAGCCTTGGGATACAACAGTTGCGTGCCTTGCAAACCTTCTCCTGCCAAAATGCACGTTCATGCATCGAGAAAAACCTTTCTTTCAAACGTCACCATCGATCACCTTGCTTCTCACCGAGATTTGCCATGTAGATCATGCTGCAAAGTCAATGAGCAAAGATATCCGTGCCTCACAGGTACATCATGTTGACTTTCCTTTTAAATATCATGCGGATGTATTAGCCCACATTCACCCTGCAGCACCTTTTTAACACTTTACATGCTAGGCCGGTTACATATATAATGTCGACAATTTTGTTCTCGACGGCACCTAGTACAAGACTTCATCATCATCATCCTCTAGCATGATATCCAGATACTCAATATCACCCTAATGTTAGCATCATCATCTGCATGAGCTCACCCTGATAATTCACATCACCCCAATGTGAAAAATCACCCCACAGAAAATATCACCCTGTGAGAAAGTATCATGCTGTCCACATCACCTGATATAAAATATCACCCTAATGTTTGAATATCAACCTAATTACCAACCTTACCTTCATGTGAGATATCAACCTGATGCATCGGAGGAAGATCCTCTTGCTTAGCCAATACCAAATGTCTGGCCGATGAACATCCTGATGACGTCACCATCATATCCTGCTGACGTCATTAGCATATCTACCTATCGCGCACCTTCTCATATCCGGATGACATCATCATCATATTCGCAACATCGGGGGATCTCCATAAAATGATTGATGTTAAAATATGACCCCCAGACCTTGATGATGTCACCACCATATCGACATTAGGATGATATTTGAAAGATAACCAGATATTTGAAAATATCACCCTGATGCCTAAAAATCATGTTGCATTGTAGTTCCACTATAAGATCGGGGTGATATATGACTATGACAGATATTTGAAATGATCACCCCCCACTAGACAATGCATGAAGCCGACAGGTGGATATCTCCCTTTGAAAATATCATGTTGCAGACGCGTAGAAAAGCGGATATCACCCTGACATAAGAATGACGTCAGCATCATCAGGGTGATAAAACAACGAACATGAAGTGATAAAATAACATCAGGATGATCTTAACAAAGATCACCCAATGTTCAAATATGATGACCCCAATGAACATCGGGTCATACTTAGAACCTTACAGCAACATCATCAGGATGATCTTAAGTAAGATCACCCGATGTTAAGATATCACCCCCGAGCGAAAAATCAGACTGACAGAAAATATGATGATGACCCCCGCGAGAAACAAAAGGGTGATGACCGGAAACATGATGATGATGACCTCCTCCTCGAAGAAAATATGATGCTGCAGTTGAAAAATACTGAGGAGGCCCAGAGACTTAGAATATTTTTGGATTTTTAGGGAAGGTGCCTACATGTTTATATGTTTGAAAACTGGCTGCTCATGCAGGTACCAACAGTATGTATGTTCAATGTAAGCGCAATCTATATACATAGGGATGATATACATGCACGGACCCAAGGCAAGTATACAATGCAGTTTATTAAAGTGAAAAAGGTACTTTACGCAGTATTCTATTTTTGTATGTCTCAACTTTGCATCCCTAAAAGTACATACAATTACGGATTCTAGAGGCTATCTAAATCCGATATAAATGATACATTGTTTCTTGGCGCATTTTGGATAAGTATGCAATCACTTGATATACATGCACGGACCCGAAAAGATTATGCAATATAGTTAGTGAAAGTCAAAAGTCAAATATGGTTGTATCAAACATTTGCATGTATGAGTGATTGTATCCAAGTGCGGATACAATTATTGTTTCTTTGAAGAGACAAAAGTGGGTAAGTAAAGTGGGGCCCATGATGGTATCCTGTCATTGTATGTTGCATATACAAAGGGAGATACAAAAGGAGAGATACAAAGGGGGTGGTACAAAAGATGAAAAAGTAAAGCTAGATGCAGATTTTAAAAGGAGATGAAATAAGATCAATACGTTTGTATATATGAAAGATTGTATACATACAATCTCGATATACAAAAAGGGTAAAAGTGCATTGTCGGGAAATAAAAGGAAAGTAAAGTGAAACTAAGTTATCGGTTGCATTTGTATAATGGTTTTGTATCTATTATATGTACATTGTGATATACAAATAGGAGATACAAAGCTGAACATGAAGTAAAGTGTAACATTGTTTTATAATCCATTGCATATTTTGGTTTGTATATTAAACGATATACAAAAAATGATATGTGAAGTTAAAATGCAAAGGGTAGATTAGTAACAGATACAATGTTCAAAATATAAAGTTAAAATGGAGAGCCGAGTCTGTATGATGCATTGAATGTAGCATTTAATGTAGAACTAATAGTGAAAGGATGAATTTAAACATGTTAGGGTTAAATAAAGATTGTTATTCTTTGATAATTGCATCTTGAGAGCTAAAATTTGTAGAGAAAGGAGATTATTGCAAAAATTCAACAAATAGTCCATAGCTGAACAGAATTTTGGAATAGGAACGGCATGGTAAAAATGGTAAAGTGGGTCAATGCTCATAGAGTTAAGCTGTCACTAAAATAGGTATGTTTCTTAAACACCGTTACAATATAGTTAATCAAAAAAGGTAAATTGGTTACGAGTAATTTCATTAAAAAAGTAAGAAAATGGCAAATTACCGTATCTGATTAAAGAAATTAATGAATTGTGTTAAATAGCATGAAATCTAAAGAAAGAAAAGACAAAAAGGGTTAGGGTAGATGTAAAATGGAAGAAATTCATGGTAAAACCCTAGGAAGATGAAGTAAAACAGGAAGTTAAATATGCGCTTTTTTCAAACAGGATGGCTCCGAAACAAAAGAGAACAAATCCAATAGGCGAAGAAAAGGTAAAGAAAGAAACAAATCCAATAGGAGGAATTTTTGGTGCACAGAGGATATCCATCCTTGATTAGCATGAGTGAGGTCGTGACCGATACAAATGTAGGATCTTATGATGCAGAGTATGTTCTTCAAAAAATTACAGCATTAGATGCTACCCCAGATATAAAGTGCATTTGGAATAGGGGATTGTACAAGGCTGTAGGGCTCCCATTAGCCATGGAGGCTAAGGATCTAGTTTTGGAGTGCATAAACAGATATGATGTAAATACCAGAAGAGTAATACATGAAGGCCAGGTTATTGCAGATTTGTCCATAGAGGGGATAGAAAGGATGTTTGGTCTAGAGATTCAGGAGGAAATGGTGGATATAGACATAGACCAATATACAGAAGATTTTAAAAGCAATGAAAGAGATTGCAAGAGTAGAATTTTTTACAGCTAGTACAATGCAGAAAATAAACCTAAGGTGGTAGCAAGAGTACCAAAGAACCTTCACATGATAGATTTTAAATAGGAAATACATCTAATGATTACAATGTTGAGTAGACTAGTGGGGTTGAGAGATGCAACCAAGTGTGAACAATGGATGTTCACTATTATTCAATTTATGAGAGAAGCAAAATAGGAAGATGGGCAAATTCACTGGGCCAAGGCTATCAGTATAGCCATATGGAAGCAAGCTATGTTAAGAAAGCAGAAAATGATGCCTTTTTATTTGTCATCATATGTGTTGTATTCATGTACATCTATGATCTAGCCCTACATAATGGGGATCGATAGAATTGGGACCATGGGGAATGGCCCAAATCAGAAATTAGTTTATGATCATTATCCATATTTACAAGAAGATAATGCATTGAGGAAGTATGCCTTGGTAAATGATGTGTTTTATACTTACATGGTAAGGATTTTAACTGGGGAAAAAGATAAGAGGTTAAATGAAGAAGCAAAGAACACTATTGGGCTACATAGTTCATGGTATATACAATTCTCAAATTTTACATATATTAGAACTGAAGTTTTTGAGAGGAAGCCATTCGTGCTGCTTAGGTATCCATCAAATAAACTTATTATATTGGAGTTTTCTAGAAAGAACCTGAATGCATTTAGCATGTACAAAAAGAAGTGGGGCAGAGGAAATATCAAACTCCCCTAGGCTATTGGAAGATATTCCTGTTACAGTGAGGAGGTGGCTGGTTATTCAGAAAAGGAGTTGAGATACTATGGTTTTGAAGAATTTGAGTTAGCTAGACACTTTGATCCTTTCCATAGGATCCAGAGAACTATTGATTCTAAATATAAACATCAGGTTCATATTGAAGACTATTGGTCATATTGTAAGAATGACAAAGAAGTGCGTAAAAGAGCTCATCAAAGGTTGATTGTAGAACAGATGAGGACTATGGGAGAAATTAATGTGCCCTTAGAAATTAAAGATGATAATAAGTTGTTACACCACAGTTATGAGAACGCAAGGCTTGCTCCCATTGGGGAGCCTGATTGGACATAGCCATGGGGAACATCTTTGGATGCATTATCCAAACCAATTATTTTATTTTTGAAAACATGGTTAAAAGATCAAATAGAAGAACTCAGAGCTAAAGGGATTGAGCTTACACTTCAGAAAAAGGGTAAGAAGAGGGTAAGAGAGAATCAAGATGAGCTACAGTGCTTTTATGAAAAGAAAAGAAGAATTGCAGAAGCTAAAATCAATGAAAAGGATGAAAATGTAACCTTAATGGATCCCTATGCCTTGGGTGTTATAGTAGCAATATCCTCAAGGACATTCATGGATGCAGAGTCATTAGGACATAACATTAGTATAGAGTAGACTCAAATTGTTAAGAGGCCAACAGGACAAAGAATTATGAGAGCCATAACAATTGAAACCTCAAAAGGACAAACATCAAAATAGGGTGAGGTTATAGGTGCTCAACAGGTGGGTACTAAGCTAAGTGGCATACATAGTGAATCCACACTAGAAGAGAAAAGACAAAGATATGCAAAGGTTAAGAAAGAATTGATTGAAGAGAAGCTGCAAGAGTTAAAACTTCATGAAGTCAAAAAAGTAAGTGAGATGGTAAATGTAGAAGATGACAGTAGTGACAGTGAAGTTAGGGAGGTGGATCCTAGTGCCAAAGGGGAAATTGGAAGGAATGAAGAAGAAGTAAGTGAATATTCTGATATAGGAGAAGAACAAGATACTCAGGTATGTATGGAAACAACACAAAGCCCAGAATTAGAAGAAGAAAATAAACAGGACATGTCAGAAACAGTTGATCCTTTTGGTACACTAGTGCCACTTGAGATTATAAAGGAAGTGCAAGATGTGGCAAAACAAATAGAGGAATCTGAGAAAGAAGAAGAACCAAAAAAGTTGTAAAAGAAACACCAGACCAAACTGAGGAAGAGACAGGAGTAAATGTTTCTAGTACTAATGTCCTAGATATTCTTAATATGTACAATGAACAAAGTGAATAGGAAGAAAATATAGAAGAAGGGAAGACATAGAGAGCAAACCTGAGAAGGGAAAAGATGTAGAAGAACCTGATAAAGTCATAGGTTCACCCTCGCAGATGGATCAAACAAATATGCCTAAAAAAGTACAAGAACGAGTTGAAACAACAAGGGAATCGGTGGGAATATCAGGTAATCCTGAAGAATGCTTGGATAACATAGAAAATATTTCTAAAGATAATATTGAGCATAAAGAGTGAAAGAAAATATGGATGGAGAAAATATGGAATAGAATGATAAAGAAGAAAAGGAACAAAAGAAATTTTTAGAAAAAAGAGAACTTAGAAGATGAGGAGGGAGGGGATACTAAAATAGAAGAAGATAATGATGAGGGAGAATCACAATAGCATGATGATCCACTTGTTCTAGAGCATGGTCCTCAACCTCAATCACCTCAGCAACAACAAGAACAACACATAGAATAGGTAGAAATGGAGAAACCTCAGGAAGAGGTGATAAATGAAGAAAAAATAGTAGAAGCTACCACGGAGGCTCCAACTTGGTTAGGCTCTGAGGTCAGAAGAGAGAAGGTAGCAGTACAATTAGTACCCATTGATATCAAGAGTTTACTGGGTGGTTCTACACCACAGAAGGAGAAAAGAAAAGCTATAAATATGTCAGCAATTAAAAGAGGTCCTTCTGGATCTAGAATTCTAGATCTAGCTATACCACAAAAGGATAAATCCAAAGGAGAAATGATTGTGGATGATTATAAATTACTTAATCTAGATTTAGGCGACATGACCAAGGAGCAACATATGAATGGGGAGATATGCACAAGGTCACTGCTGAAATACTACAGAAGGATAAAGATAAACATGATTATTTGAAGGGACATATTGTCCATCTACAGTAGTTCCTTAGGGGGATGTTTGATCCCAATGCCACCGTGCCAGAATTGCCTATTGAAATGGTAGTATTATCAAAAGATGAGGTGAAAGAGATGGAGAATAGAAAGATTGAAGTTAATATTTTTGAGAAATGGTTCAAGGAATTTATACAGAAAGGAGAGGAGGTAACAAAGCAAGCAGTGACATGTTGGGATATGGCTTTGATAGAGAAAAATAAATGTAATGTTATTTTACATAGTTGTCAATTTAGAAAGGAAGAATGCATATCAGAATTGAAACGGCTTGAAGAAATGGAGAAGAGAGTAGAAGAATTCATAAATGAAGGAGTCATTACTCCCCGAATGGATAATCAATTGCCACAAGCAAGGTTTGAATTAAAATTTGAAGAGGACATTCTTAAAAATTATATCATGAATACTAGAGACCTAGAAGAGGTTGCTAACAATATGATAAGAGTACATGTGAAAATAATAGAAAAACTCATTGAGCATGAATGCCTAGAGGTACCAGCATATGGCTTGGAAAAGGCATTGAAGGAATTTAAGGCTATTTTTTCACCATGTTTGGAGAACCCTATAGCACATCTTACTACAGAGATGATTGATTCAATAATGGAAATGAATGCTAAGATCAAGAAGTATCAGAAAAGGGTTAAAGATTTGGTAATAGAAGAAAGAAGTTGAAAGAAGGAATCAAAGCACAGGAGTATACATGGATAAAAAGTCAAGAGGGGGATCATACTTTCATTAAAGGGATAAAAGTTAATTTTGTAGAGTACCTGAAGGAGTAGAAAGATATCAAAAGGAGGATATGCTAAATAAGAATGTGCTTGGAGAGTATCATCGGCCAAAAGTCAACAAATAGGGAAAGGTCAGCAGGTATCTTTTATTTTGAAAAGATTCTAAAGCTATACCATTGGGATATTTTGGGAACAGTTAGGAAATGATTCCTACCATTGATCTAGAAGATTTGAATGCTGACCATTGATGTGATTTTGTGACCGTAGCAAGAAGAAGCTTCAAAGTCTATATAAGAAGCTCTGCTAGTTGTATTATTTACACAGGGATTTTAAACTTTTAGTTTAAAGTTGTAATTGGCAAATTCTATTGAAGTATAGAAGACAATTCTTTTAGTTTTAGAGAGGAGGTCGCTTGTGTCTGCATTAAGGAGTGTGTAGAATGTCTGGTCTCCTTAGTGTATCTGTCAAAGCATCTGTAAATTTTTCTGGTGATTTGATCAATGAAACAAAAGTCATTCTTACATTGTAAATTTTGTATGACTTTATAATTTAAATAAAGGTAAACTCTAAATTCTGCATCTATTACAGAGTGTTTTCTGATTCAGACATTTACTTGAAGTATTATTCTTTGAAACATTGCAATATATTATGTATGTTCATGAAAATGTTTAGGACTTTACATTTGTAGATTTGATTGTGTTGAATTGTTTAGATTACTGTATTCTTTAATACGTGAATAGTAGAGCATTTAGATCTTGTATGGAATGGTGTTGTAATTTGAGTCTTTCTAACTTTTCTCCAACAATTGATAAATAATTATCTTAAACGTGAAAAAAATATGAAGGAAATTGTCATACATTTGAATAAAGAATGAGGAATTGCAGTGATTTTTGACAATTTTCATATAAATTTGAAAGACAAAGTTTGTTTTACTGAAATTCATGCAAAGCTTTGTGAAGTAATAGTGAATTTATGCAAAAGAATGAATACTTTGTTGATATTTGTAACAATTTGCATAATTTGAGG
This sequence comes from Cunninghamia lanceolata, assembly GCA_027924645.1. Classification (NCBI taxonomy): domain Eukaryota; kingdom Viridiplantae; phylum Streptophyta; class Pinopsida; order Cupressales; family Cupressaceae; genus Cunninghamia; species Cunninghamia lanceolata. The sequence continues at coordinate 4,407,456 of BSBN01001164.1, read as the reverse complement.
TCCAGTAAGCTACTGATTACTTTAATTTGTGTAAGGCCCCTTGAATATAATAGCTTCACATCAACCTGCTAAATTATCCACAAGGTCAAGACCTGACCATACAGAAACTTGAGATTAAGAATTCTTAGTCAATTCTTCATATCTTCCAAGATAGCTAAGGTTCCTTTGTGAATTTTAACTTTTGTTATGAATGTGTAAAAACATACATCAACAGGTCTGACTTCTAGTTTTGTAGTTTTAGGAGGAATAGAAGTAGCAGTAGAGCTTCTAGTAGTCCTTGAAGTGAAGGATGGTTCCACTGAAGCATCTTCTTGTTTCTTGTCCTATTTTTCTTTTTCATTCTTCTCAATTCTTTCTTTGTTCTACTTCACTGCTTCCTTGGTTAGGCCAATGCTCTCAACATACTTTTCAACTTGCCTCTGCACTTTCCTCTTGGTCTCCGGCTGTCTAAGTTCCACATGCAATTTTAGACTCAGTTCCTTGTAAATTCCAAACCTTTCCACAGAGGTATCTTTAGGTGTTCTCAGAAGATACTGAGCATACATATCCAAAACTCTTTCATCCACCTCATAACCCATAGGCATTATCCAAACTGTCCTTGGTTCTACAGCTTCCATCAAGCACTGATCTTGTTCCACAGGTTAGGGTTTCTCTTGAGGATCCTCTTCGCGCTTCAATTCTTGAGAATTCTCAGCTTAGAGCTCATTCACTCCTTCACTTCTTACTTTCTTCTGATTGAAAGTGATTTGTCTGGGGAATGAATGACCCTTTTATGCTCCATGGTGCTTAACTTGTCTTTTTAATAAATGCTCTGCCCTAGTGCATTCAGTTACTCTGTTTGTTGAACAGTTTCTCATGAATTATTCCACAATTTTCCATATCCACCTTTTTTCTTCAGGAAATCCTTCCAAATGATTTGAAACAATCCAAGATCACTTTTCTCACTGTGCCAGATTTAGGCACTTACTTATTGGCTAGGGGATTTTGATTTTTATTGTAGCTCCCCCTGGGCTAGAGATCCTAATTTAATTCCATGAGGAATTATCTACACTGGATTCTGGTGCAGACCCATCAATATGGTTCACAATTGCTTTCTTGCCCATGTCTTACTTGTTTCATTCTAGATCTCATTCTCTTCAATTTTTCTTTTGCCTTTGTCTTGTCTCTGCTCATCCAATTTTCTGTTTACTGGACCTCTTCTTTCATTAGTCAGGTACTTCTATAGAATCTTACAAAATGACTAGATCGGTTATAATGGAAGCACACAACATTTCTTTTCCCATTTGATTGATTTCCTCTTGATCTGCACTGATTGGCCATATGTCCAAATCTATTGCATGCAAAGCATTTGCCATTGAAGGAATTCCTATTTCCTCTATTTGATGAGTTATTCATTATCATACTTCTACATTCATTGGATTTATGATCATACCTCTTACAATTGAAGCATTTTATAGAGAAGGATGGATTATTTTGATTTACTCTACTTCTGTATTGAGTTTCTTTATGACCAAATTTATTGCACTTGAAACAATTTCCATTGAAAGATGGATACCTTTGAGCATTAGGCTATCTTACCGAAGGTCTTCTAGGTCTGTTTCTCCCATTCCTTGGTTGAAAGTTTCTATGTCCAAATCTGGAGCTTTCACCTTTCTCATATCCAAGACCATGCTTGTAATTAGCCTTTTCCTGACCCTCAAGTATTGCTTCAAGTTTAGCTGAACTTATCTTGAACTTCTCCTTGTATTCATTTGCAACTTCTAGATCATGTCTGAGAATGACAATTTGTCTTTCAAGATCTCTTACATTATCTTTTCTTTCTTGTAGATCAGACTTTAGATGACCAACTATACTGTCCCATCTATAGCATTCATCAATTCTTTCTTTTAGAGTTTAATTTAAATCTTCTTTAGTATTCTTCCTTTGCTCAATTTCTTTGGTAAACCTCATTGCCCCATATTCCATCTCAACTTTTAGAACAACAACTTCTTTTGACAGCTTCTCACACTCCTTTGTCTTTTCTTCCAAGGCTTCATTCATGCCATTTTCTTCAGTTAAACTGGATAATTGCAGAAGTAGATCCTTATTCCTTCCCATAGACTTCTTTAATTTATCTTTTAACATTTCAATGGTATCATCAACATCCTTGATTTCATCTTTCAGATTAGATATATCTACTTTAGATTGATCAAGATCTTTTAGAGCCACTTGAAGTTGATCTTTGAGTGAACCCATTGAAAAACTCCTTCCAAGATCTTTCCTCAAGCTGTTAAGCTTGTTTTAAGGAACCTCTCTCTAATACGAATTGTTGAATTAGGTCCAGACAACTGAGAGTGGGGGGTGAATCATTTGTCACACAATTTAATAATTTCTTTCTCTTAATCTTCCTTTACAACTTATAACCAAATCAATGATGTAAAAATTTCAGCATTAATCAATAACAAATGAGTAGAAACATAAATGATACACTTGACACCAAGATTTTTTACATGGAAACCCGGTTAAGGGAAAAAGCACGGTGGGGGTTAACCCACAAAAATTATACTTTGTTAAAAGTATTACAATGGGGAATGTACATGCATTTGGGCTCACTTCTCAGAGCTCACTACTCAAAATAAGGCTCACTGCCTACAAGAAAGAAGAGTTACAATAAATTTGAACTGATATTTGGCATCTATCAATGCTGGAGTTTAGTTCCAGTTAAGCATAGAAAACTGACTTGATACACTTCATCCTTACTCTCCTCCTCTTACTGCTCTTCTAGCATCTGAACTTTGATCTCTGCTTCTTTTCGCAATTACTCCATAGTCGCAACACACACACACACACCAAAATCATCCAATTCCATCAGATATATATATCCGCAACATGATCTACAATCATTTTACCAGTCGGCTTCAAGAACATTTAGAACTTTGTAGAGTAATTTGCTCTGTCAGCTAGATCCATACATAATATGAGATGTGGATCAAAACTTGCACTTGTAAATCATCAATCATGTTAGCTATCATTACTTATCATCACAATTGCCTAATACATTTGGAATTAATATCATTCACAAGGTCGACCTATTCTTCTTTTGTTTGTTCTGTCAAACTGAAACCTAATACTCAGAAGCTAACAACTTTTGAGTCCTTCATCTCCAGAGGACAAAACTTTGGATTTAGAGTGTCTTGACAATGCTTACAACTACCTCATATCCATAGCAAACCATGCCTTTCCATCAGATAGATCCGGATCAGGATACCAGACCCTGTCACTTGCTCTATTCCTGACTACCTAGACTTAGACAAATTCTGATTCTGACTTCCAGTGTAAACAAATTGTGTTATGTGGATGATAGGGATGATCTTAGTTTCCATCAATGAAAACACTTATCATGCCTAGTAGTGTCTATTGCCAACACTAACATGTCTCTTGCAGGGATGTGTTTGTGGGAACATTTCATGATCATAAAGTACATCTCACCTCCGGGGGGCACGGGATTTATGAAAGTTTGTGTTCCCTTGTGTGTTTTATTCCTACCTTAACTTGCTTGATATCAATACATGATATCAACCACCTTAAGGTGGGGGCATATATAAGGTAAGCTATCTATTGTAGATGTTAGCAATGTGCTTGTCCTCAAGTGCAGTTTAAAGACTAGTGCGATGAGTAATTCCTGCACTCTGAATGTGTTTGCATTCAATCAATCAGTCAATCAATTATCTTAAGCCCTTTCTAGAGGCAGGGGTGGTGTATCTCTTGCGGAGAGTGACCATCCTATCTTGTTCAAAAAAGTCCTCATCGGGAGGAGGGGAGTGGTTCTGTGACTAACTCAACCCTTAAGCGTGTCTTCGGTGATTGTTGTGGTGAAGCACAATTGTTGATGTGTTCTTGTAATGTGCCTGAGATGGTGATGAGCCTAGAAATAGGAACACTCCATCACTTGTTTGACATTTTTTCTCCATGTCTTTAAAGTGTGTGTGTTTGGTGTGTATATTGCCCCATATGCAGTCTAAAGACCAGTGTAATGAGTGCTTCCTGCATTTTGGGACATTTGGCATGTCTTGCATGTGTGTTGTCCCATGTATGAAGTCTAAAGACCAGAACGATGAGTGCTTCCTATATTATGGGAGGTGTGTTTACTTTCCTTGTACTTGCATCTGCATTTCATATATATGAGAAAAAGAAAAAGAAAAGAAATCATTCATTGTCTTCCATGCATTAACTCTCTTCTATGCATATGTTGTTTTCTCTATGTTTTGCATGACTGTAACTATCTTCTTCGTGTTTTGCATGCCTGTTACCGTCTTCTTTGTGGTTGGCGTGTCTTCTCTATGCTTGGCATGTTTGTTGTGTTTGTTGACCATACTTTGATGCATGTATTGGCCTTGCGTTTATACATACATTAAAGTGTGGGCTAAATGTAATGTCATAAAATGTCCCCTTGGGGGCTTTTCCCTCATAAGGTTTAGCTCCGGGGTCTTTCATCTGCATTTAAGACATCTTGCATCATATTTTGACATCCTGATGAAATGAACCCTAAGTTTCATGATAAATGAGACCTAGGGGGATCCCTTGAAATAGACCCTACCAAAAATAGGGAGGGAGGACTTGGGCATCCATGCCCTAGTCCTACCCTATTTTGTGTCAGGCCCAAATTTTGAGTGTTAGCTTGTGACCGTTATTTGGGTCCTATGCCGACACGATAAGTTTGAATTACAAAATTATTGGTAGGAGTGTTTGTAGTTGCATATATAAGCGTGTTTAGGCATTCATTTGTAAACTGGATGGACATTAGATACAATTGTGATTCTCAAGCTTTTGTGAAGGTGATTTAAGGCATTCATTGTGTGTTAGAGTAGTACTTGTGTTGTTTATGTGTTTGTATTTGGAGATTTGAGCACCCATCTCCTCATGGCATGAAGAACTTCTTCCTTCCATGAGATCTTCACTACAAGGTGATATCATTGTTGTTTTCAAGCATTTATCATTTGGTTTTTGCCTCTACCTCCAAGGGCAAGCACTCTCTATCTAAAAATGGTGTTTGAAAGACTTGAATGTCTCTCCGGGGCTTGATTGAGGCAAGCCTCTAAACACCACAACCCCCTCCCCATTTTTTCATGATTGCAGGTTACAGGTTGAAGAAGTGGGAAAAGTGGAGTTGCAAAGGAGTGTTGCAGAGTGTTGGATTTACAGGTCAAAGCTGAAAAGAGGGACCTGGACTTAGACGCCCACTCATAATCCTCTTGATCCCACAATGAATAAATCTCTGAGACAGTAGGAACAGGTTGCAAATAAAGTTTCCAAATCCCAACAGAGAGCATGGCACTAGACTAGGGCACCCGCTCATTAGTACCCGACTGTTCTGCCTTCTGAACTTCGAAAACTGGTACACATTTGTTTGTTATTTTACATCTTTCTATAGCAACATTTTCTGGTATTCATCCATTTGCTTCCCTATTTGCATAATTAGGGTTTTGATGTATTAATTGAGTATAGTTGAGCATAATTGAGAATTAAGTCACACAAATCCAAATTTCCCTGCATTCCTAAGTGACCAAGGGCCTGATAGTGCATTGCCACTCAACTCAAGGTCCTTGAATGCTTTAGAGTGAAAGGAGGATACACCACAAACCATCAAATCAAACCCTATCCTAATTTTACCCTAAATAGAAATATTATCACAAAAACAAATATATGTATATATTTATTTTATCTTTTCTAATTTAACACATAATTATAAAATAATCTTTTTAAGATGACATTGCATCATTATCTATTCTAAAACATATCAAATTATTTAAATAATTATTCCAAAATATTTCCATTAATCTATAACAACTATTATAACCAGTCAAATGATTATTTTAATGAAATGCAATATTAATGTGACTAAATATTTCTATCTAATCAACCAGATTAATTATGAAATTATTTTCACACACACACATTGATGCAATTTAAACTACAAGAAACTATTTGGTGTGTTCAGATTCTCTTCACCACAAGTTGCCATCAATCAGCTAGTCACCCCCTTCTTGATGATACTCTCTTTCCATCAAGAGAGTATTTCTATAACTCACATAAGTTGAAATTAGTCGACGATCATTAAAATAGCAATATTTAAATTTAAAGTTAATTATTGAAATTAGGGGTTGTGAAATCCTTTCCCCTTAAAACAATCATCGTTTCGATGATCAAATCAACTTAAATTATGATTAGGTTTCATACCTCTTTTAATTCTATTTTACCTCAATATCAAAATCAGCCCACCTGACAAATGTGTCATTTTCTCCAAGGACCTATTTGTTCTTAAAAGCAAAAATTTCTCTGTCTAACATTCATTCACTTGTACACATCATTAGCATCTCACTGCCTCATCAACTAGCTTTATTTCTATACTTTTAGACAAGTAAAATCATGCTAGCTAATTCATTTCTTTCATACAATCTTCTATAGCTTAATCAAATCTTTTTCATATTTCAGGACATTTATATATAGAAGGAAAAAAATTCTATTCACTTTTTCAAAATGCCTACTCACATGAGACATCTGAACAATTGCTATTATGATAAAAAATAAGCATCCCATACTACTTGTTATCATCACTGGCAGATCAAAATCACTAAACAAAAGGAAAATCTCTCAACATATAGAAAATATTAAATACTTTCCACTAACTAAGAATAACCATAATGGAATAAAACTTAGTGTATAAATGGAAATTGAATCTTTCTATTAATATGTATAATCCTTTAAAGTTTTACAAATGCAACAAAAGTGCATCAAAGAGGAGCAATTATATCAATTGACTAAACAAGCCATACAATGATATATACCAATCTTCTAAATTACATTAAGAAAATAAAATATTCAATCTATCTTCAGGCACCATAACCCACTGGTCTTCCGCAAGATGAAATTCAAGAGCATGGCTAAGGTGCTTTTCCACCCAACCACAAAGCACTACACTTCCTCAGAATTCTTCCTAACTCAAAGAATACCCGACCCTGCATGAGATGCCTAGCAACCTAGAACAAAAGGGTAGGAGAGAAACTCTCGATGCATGTCTGATGCCTTATATGCACTCTAAACTAGAATGAACATATTTCTTGCATACAAGATGTGGCAGAGAAACATATAATATAAATTTTGTTAGGCTTATATTCATCTATTTCAATGAATACATGGCTTTGGCCAAAGCACTTTAAAAAAATTGGTCAAATCCTAAAAGGAGGATCAGCCTTCTCTGTTATTCCACATTCAGCATCTTGTCCCAGAAGGTAAGCTTAAAACTTATCACATACAACACATTCAATAAGAATAATCTATTTCAATTGCATAAAATATAGACTAGATAAATATGATAGTGCATAACACACACAAATCCATAATGAATAATTAACAATGAGAATGCATGAACCCTTTGTGCATAACTCACATAGGCTATGAATACATAAATTACTTGTGATATAGGGGCATCGTGCTCTTAACAATTTTGATTTATTTTTCTTTGCTGACTTTTAGGTTTTTGTTAGTTTTCTTTTGGGAATAAGTTGTGCTACCAATATGAGCTCATGTCACTTCATATGAGCTCATGTCGCTATGCTTTGCGCTATAGGTGAATCCCAATTTGGTTCAGAGGAATTTTCTGTCACCAGCATGATAGAAACAAAATCTAGAAAGGAATTTAAAACCATCGACAGTTGTGAAAGGTAGTTGGTAATAGCAAGAGAATCATCTCTGCAAAGAAATAGAGAATGTGAAGAGTTGATAGAAAATAGAGAGAAAGGATGAATGGTCTTTAAGAGAAAAGAGGGACCGATGGTGGCATAATAGAGTAGGAGAGAGAGCGATAGAAATACTGGTTAAAGAGGCCTTTTATAATTGTCAAATCATTCTTAATAACTTGGTTTAATTCTACTGCTAGGAACAACTGGACAGAAAGGAATCTACAATAGGTGTTTGTGAGTAGATTGAAGGTGTTAAAAGAGACAAGGTCGCTGATATAGAGAGGATAGATCAAATGTTAAGGGGGGAATTGGAAGCCAATGCAGAAAGTAGGCCAAAGACCAAAATAATTGAGACTCAAAAGAGGAGTCAAAGGTCTATGGAGACACCAAAGGATAGGGCCGAACACAAAAGGATAGAAAAAGAGGCCACGAATTGTGATAAAGGATGAAAGGAAAAGAGAAAGTCGTGAAAGTGAGAGAAGAGAGACCACAGACCAAAAATAAGGTCGTAGGGTTTGTGTCTAGGTCAGACTGAGGCCAAATTGAAAAGGAGATCAAATAGAGAATGTGGTGACAGAAAGAGAAAGAGTATGGAATGTTGTGCATGAAGGAAATTGTGTGGGAATAGTGAATGCAGAATAAAATGGAAGGTGATGGAAGCTATCAACAGGGAGGATTAGGAAGAGTCTGGTTATTCACTTTTGGCCCATTTATTTGGGCAATGCATGTAATCAAAAACATTGTAATATGTTCTTTCATTATATGAAATGATGTCCTGTTATGGATATGAGTTATAGTTTTGTAATCTATCAATGTTGGCTACTAATGTATTGATTGATACAGTCCTTGAGAGGCATTGAACACCTGTGGTAATTTAGTTACTATCACCTGATAGACAAGTTACATATGTTAATGGCTAGTTACTGTCGCATAACTAAGTTTGATTATGAACTGCTTGGATGTGGTGTTTTTGTGTAATCCGTTACTGTCGAGTTCTTGTCGATATTGTGACAGGAGGTCTGTAGAAGTTTGTTTAATATACAGAGACTAGGTTCTCAGTTGATGGATTGCATTGGGTATGTGTGCATGCATTATGGAAGCGTGCTATCAGAATGGTATCAGAGTGCAAGGTTGGTTCTGAGTGCTGAGTAGATCACTGAAGTGAGGCAACTTAGCTAGGACCATGGTAGCAGAGAAAGGAAAAGGTGAGAGTTGTAGTTTGTTGTAGATTGATAAGTTGTGGAGAATAAAAAGGAAAATATAAAGAAATAAAATGCAAATTTCAAAAGAGAGCTGGTAGAGTTGAAAAGAGACTTAAAAGAGTACGTGATTGCCATGCAGCAAAGATATGAAGAAGAAAGCCATAAATACTTTTGGGTATGGACAATGGAAAAGAAAATAAGATGGCCTGTAAAATAAATTGTTGATAAGAGAAAAAGGCAGAGAATAGATGCCTTGAAAAGAGTAGGTAAGAGTGGAAAGAGTACCCACAGAGGTTGGGATAGCAAGAGGTTGCCAGATGAGCAACATGCACCAGAAGTTGTGAATGAAGTTCTCATGGAAGAGAACATGAGTGAAGATTTGACAGAAAGAGAGGAAAGAAGAGATAAGGAGAAAGAAGTGCCGCAAGCAACACTTGTGGAAAGGAGAAATGAAGAGAGAAGAGTGTCCATGAAGAAGACACTAATGGAGACATTGTGGTCTCTTATTTTGTTTATTAATATTGTGTTTGCAGATGTGTATGCAGGTATAAAGAATGTGTTGAGGAAGGTCAAGGAAGAGACCTAGAAGAGGATGAGATATGGGGCAAGAATAGCACCTGTGGAAAGAGTTGAAGATGGGGAAAGGTTGATTACAGCAGAGGTACCTTGCCAAGTACCTGAGAATAAAGAGGAGTATGAAATTGAAGATATCCAGCCAAATAAAGAAGATGAGGAAGTAGCCATGGAGTTTCATGATGCCCTGGAAGATGATGCAAATAAAGAAGAGGAGTCTTGTAAAATTGAAGAGTTAGCAAGCCATGAAGCCAAGGTGAGAAGCAATTTGGGACAGCCAGTAACAGAAGGACAAAATGTTAGTTTTGGTAAGAAAATTATTAGCTTTGATTATGTGAATAGAAGTGTGAATATAGATAGACAAGTTGATAAGGAGAGGAAGCAATTGGAAAATGTAAATGTGATTAAGGATCATGGGTATATAGTGCCATATTGGTAGGGAAAACAAGTTGTTATGGGGCAGCAATTAACATGTAAAGAAATAAATGCTTTTGATTGTGTTTATGTTAACAAGCAAGTGTAAAGAATGAGAGTTGTGTAGATAAGTAAATGGAAACCAGATGTGAGGGTGAATTGGCCAGCAAAGAGGCCAAAGGAAGATGATTTGAGGCTGAAAATAGAACAAGGAAAGAGAAGCACAAGTGCAGCAATGAAAGGACAGCCAACCAATAATAAACTATGGATGGTGAAAGTTAGCACAACATCCAATGGAGTTGGTGCAATAGAAGATGGTGAGAAGAAAACCTTGCACGAGAATAGAAGACATAAATAAATTATTGGAATCATGAATGAAGAGAGGGTGTTGCAACATGGTAGCCAAAGCCAACAAGTTGAAAGCCATGAAGAGGACATGCCTATAGAAGTTGAAACAAGAGGAAAGAATGAGATTGAAAGGGTTACAAGAGTAGCTTGGAGGAAGTTAGAGGACGATACATTCAAGATAAAAGGTAAACAAATTGCTTCGGTTGAATTAAATCGTGAAGATTTTAAATTTATAGATGCAGCGGTTGAAGACAAGAGTTTAGAAACGAATAGTGTAGATGGCATTTATGAATATGAGATGGAGTTATGGAGTCTTGTAGATGAGAAGGAAATGAGGAGAAGAAAATATTGTAAGAAACAAGGAAATAAACAAAAGCAAATGGAAAATTTCTAGTGGATGAAGAGTTATGCAAAGCAAAACAAGGTAATAGTAAAAGTACGAAAGAATGAGAACCGTGAAGAGGTAAAGAATGAGATTGCAGCCATCGCCAAGGTTAATGAAAGGAGGAATGGAAGTACTTCGAATGGTGGAAATCTTGTTAATGACAAGTGGTATAGAAAGGAAGAGGAAACTAAAGAGGTAGATTTGGATAAGAGAGCAACAATAACCCAGGAAGAAGAAGACAAACAAAAGGATGGTGAAGCTCATGCAAAGGTAAAATTAGAAGGAGGAGCAACAAGTGGAAACATGAAAGGGGATTTATGGGAAGAGTATGCAACCATTGTATAGGAGTGGAATGGTAAGATTGGAGGAATACAAACAAGTGTAACAATGGTCAATGTGCAGATGGAAGTCATGGTTAAGGATCAAGGGATTATTGTTAAGAAAGAGGCAGAAGATTTAGTGTGTTGGGATGTAAATAATGAAGCTAAGAATGGTCTAGTGTTGCAGTAGTTGGCTATGGATGATAATTGCCTGGAAAATGTGTTAAGTGAGGTGGTAGGAAGTGCAAATATGATGAAGTGTGCAGCCAAAATAGGGGTTGTTATGCGGAGATGTGGAATGAGTAAACTAGAAGGCATTAAAATCTTTGAAGACTAGATATGCAAGAATAGAAGGAGAATGATGAATGGGGGAAATGTTGTCATGAGTGGAGAATTGAATTATCAACCACAGAGTGGGAGGAATTTGGTAGCAGTAGCATTAAGATGCTGGAAGAAGTGGAAGAAAGATTAGAAAAGTTTGAACCACATGTGTCGAAGCACATGATCTTTTGACTCCTGGGAGTTTGATGCTGGGGCATCGTGCTTTTAACAGTTTTGAATTATTTTTCTTTGCTGATTTTTGGGTTTTTGTTAATTTTCTTTTGGGAATAAGTCATGCTACCAATATGAGCTCCTATCACTTCATATGAGCTCCTGTCACTGGCCTTTACACTGTAGGTGAATCTAAATTTGGTTAAGAGGAATTTCTTGTCACCAGCATGACAGAAACAAAATTGAGAAAGGAATTTAAAACCATCAACAGTTGTGAAAGGTAGTTGGTAATAGCAAGAGAATCATTTCTACGAAGAAACAAAGATTGTGAAGAGTCGATAGAAAATAGAGAAAAAGGATGAATAGTCTTCAATAGAAAAGAGGGACCGATAGTGGTAGAACGAAGTAGGAGAGAGAGCAATAGAAATACCGGTTAAAGAGGCCTTTTGTAACTGTTGAATCATTTTTTATAACTTGGTTTAATTCTGTCGCTTGGAATAGCTGGATAGAAAGGAATATGCAGTAGGTGTTTATGAGCAGGTCGAAGGTGTTAAAAGAGACAGGGTCACTGATATAGAGAGGAAAGATTGAATGTTAAGGGGGGAATTGGAAGCCAATGTAGAAAGACGACCAAAGGACAAAATAATTGAGGCTCAAAAGAGGAGTTAAAGGTCTGTGGAGACACCAAAGGATAGGGATGAACACAGAAGGATGGAAAAAGAGGCTGTGAATCATGATAAAGGCCAAAAGGAAAAAAGAAAATCATGGAAGTGAGAGAAGAGAGAGGCCACAGATGAAAAACAAGGTCGTAGTGTTTTTGTCCAGGTCGGATGGAGGCTGATTTGAAGAGTAGATCAAATAGAGAATGTGGTGATAGAAAGAGAAAGAGGATGGAATGTCATGCATAAAGGAAATCGTGTGGGAATAGCGAATGCAGAACAAAATGAAAGGTGATGGAAGCCATCAGCAGGGAGGATTAGGAAGATTATGGTTATTCACTATTGGCCCATTTATCTGGGCAATGCATGTAATCGAAAACATTGTAATATGTTCTTTCATTATATAAAATGATGTCTTATTATGGATATGAGAACTATAGTTCTGTAATCTGTCTATGCTAGCTACTAATGTATTGATTGATACATTCCTTGAGATGTGTTGAATACCTATGGTAATTTAGTTACTATTGCCTGATAGACAAGTTGCATATGTTAATGGGTAGTTCCTGTCGCATAACTAAGTTTGATTATGAACTATTTGGATGTGATGTTTTTGTGTAATCCATTACTACTTGGTTCCTGTCAATATTGTGATAGGAGGTTTGTAGAAGTCTATTTAATATGCAGAGACTAGGTTCTTAGTTGATGGATTGGATTGGGTATGTGTGCATGCATTATGGAAGTGTGCTATCAACTTGTAGTGCATCATTCACACAAACTATGAAATATGCATAAATCGTATTAATATAATTATAGTGATCATTACTTGATCCAAATAACACAATGAATATAAAAAGTGTATCTCACACACAAATTATGAATGTAATCATTACTCAAGTGCTTTATCTGCACAAAGGAATCAATAACTTACTCTAGTGCATCACTCGCACAAGGACAACAATAATATGAAATATGCATCACTCACATTAGTATAAGTATACTGAACAGTTCTCGTTCAAGTATAAAAATAATAAATATGATAAGTGCATTTAAGGCAACAATTTTGCTATAATATGAATAGAATCACTCATATAGATGTGTCATTTGCACAAAGCATGAGAAGTGCATAATTGTACATGTGCATGACTTGCACAAGAAAAGTATCATTCTCATATAGTACATATTCATAGGTACTCTCACTAATAACAATCAAGCATACATGATTCACCACATCAATAATTCCTACCTTGTCTATAAGACAAATCAAGAAAACTTATCTGATCATCCTTATTAATGAAGGCCCTTAAGGCATCTCAACTTTGCATTCTTCAAAGATCTCGTGGATTCTACTAGATCCATATCCTAAAAGAATAAGACATTGCTCAACAATCAACTTGCCCAAAACCCAGTATTGTTACAAAACATTCTTGCCTTTAAAACATCCATCTTAGGTTTCCTACCTTCGAGAAGGCTCAACCAATATTTATCCATTATTATCAACTTTATTTACTTCATAGGTGATTTTTCCTTCTTCCTCTTATCAAAAATTTCATCTTTTCTTTTTTCCTTGTATCTTATCAACTCATTCATCCTTTACATCATCAGAGAGATCTCTCTTCTCAATATATTTCTCTTATTAATTCACTTTTATTTCCACATCATCATTTATGGGCTATCACCATATCTTATCCCTATCGACTTAGGTATATCTATTTAACTTACCTCATCATTCACCCTTTTAATTCTCCAATCCATCATTCTCACAGTGTCCTATGAAAAAGCGATTAAGGCGAAGAGGTCTCACACCTCTAGAGTTCTCTGAATGATCAAACTATGTCTAAACTTCTACTTGGTTCCCACTAACTAGCTAAGAATCACCAGGAGTCTAACTCATCAAAAGAATCTTTGGCTGATAACTAGGGTTCTCTATTGGATACAACATGTTCATGTACTATAATGCAACCTAAGTGTAGAAGACTTGAGGCCTGAGTGCTGAACACGGAATGCTCTGATACCACATGTAAAGTCCAAAGATACTACTTACTAAAAGTAACCAATGAAAAGCAACTCAATCCAAAAATGGAAAGTGAATCAATTCATTAATGGAATATCCATAAATGTTTAACATTTACTGAATTTCCATAATAAGAAAAATCATTTACAAGTACAAGAAGGAAGTCATTTTACATCTTTTATAATTGTTCCCAATACATCAATAATATATAATGAGAAGTACAATTTATAGAATAACTAATAATCACCTTTAGATTGTTCAATTACCTACAACATTCATATAATGCTTGTCTTCACAACAGTAAGCCGCACAAGTCTTTTGACATGAATCTGCACAGCTAGGTATAAACATTAGTCCCACAAAATCAATAAACAAGATATTAGATATCCATGCTCAAGATGATGAACCTATAGGCCCTAAGGGGTCAACCTAATGCCTCAAGGGATCATCCGTGATGGCCTTTCCTACGTACACGCAGCACAAAGGCTTTGTAGTTCAAGGTAACTTGTCTTAAAATCACAAGGTTGATTTAATACATTTGTTCAAAAAAATGACAGTAAATAATTCTTAATCAAGTCTTTACTAGAACAAGGCTCCCTCTTCTAACTCAAGAAGAAAATAGCCTCAGATGGGCATGATTTCTTGACATTAATAGATGTTAAGACAAGGTCTTCACCACAAAGTTCTAACAATAATGACTTGGTTCTTGATATTAAAAAGGTTATGCTCATTCTATAATCATGACCATACTAAGTAGTTCAACCTATAGAACCATTATTTTGATCTAAAGAAAGAAAGTGGATAAGATACCAACGAAGTCATACCTAAATGAACTAAACCACTTAGACAAGATCTATCATATACCCATTCCATGTAATATCAACAATAGCAGTTTACCAGTGCTATTGAGTAATTTCCCCTTCCAGCCAACTTACATCTTCTGAGTTCTTTCCAGAATTCCATTCCAAAATCCTTCAGAAACCTCTTTAACTATGAGGGGGAGGCCAAGATAAATAGCAGGAAGATCAGCCTCAGCACAGCCAATAATATTAATGATTTTATGCTGGAGATCAGCTGGAGTATTAAAAAAATACACATTGCTCTTCTGAAAGTTTATGTATTAGCCAGAAGCTTTGGCATAGTCATTTAAAATATTCCTCCACCTATGAGCTTCAACCACAGAAGAGATACCAAAGAGAATGGTATCATCCACAAATTGTTGCACTGACATAGGGGGGAGAGAAGAAGCAAGTTTAATACCCACAATTTCCTTAGAGGTAATCTTAGAGTGTACATATCTCCCCAGGGCCTCTGCCATCATGATAAACAAATATGGTGAAAGAGGATCCCCCTGTCTAAGCCCTCTCAAGGAAGAGAAAAAACCCCTAGGGACCCCATTAACCAGAACAGAGAATTTAGCAGTAGTAACAGCCTCTCGAATGAAAAGGGATATTTTATCATTAAAACCCATTTTTTTTATGACTTTAAACAAGAACTTCCATGAAACTCTATCATATGTCTTGGAGATATCTAATGTAAGAACCATACCAGGGATCCTGCTCTTATCCATAGAATGAATAGTTTCATGGGTGGAAATAATAGCATCGAGAATTTGTCAACCAGGGACAAAGCCTTTCTGAGAAGGGGAAATAATTTTGTCCAAAAAAGGCTGAAACCTTAGGACAATCAATTTAGTACATATCTTATAGATGGTATTACATAAGCTGATGGGTCTGAAATTAGAGAGATGCATAGGCTTAGGCTTTTTAGGGACAAGCACAATAAAAGTATTATTAATCTGTTTGAGAAATTTACCAGTTCTAAAGAAATCCCTAACAGCAGCAGTGACATCAAAGCCCACAATATCCCAATATTTCTGAAAGAATATTGGAGGAAAACCATCAGGGCCCGGAGCTTTGAAGGGGCCCATAGAGAATAAGACAACACGGACCTCCTCCTCAGAAATTGGTTTTAGCATTTCAATGTTATCCTCTTCTATAATCAAAGAGGGGATTTTATCAAGAAACTAGTCTATAATCCGCCCATTGCGAGCAATATCCACTTGCTCCGATAGCAAATTCTGAAAAAAGAACACAGCTTGATCCCCAATCTCATTGTCCTCAGTGATGACATTGCCATCCTCCAAACATAATTTAGAAATAGAATTAGCTTTCCTATGCTTCATGGCTGAAAGATGAAAAAAAGTAGTATTCCTATCCCCTTCTTTGAGCCACTGAACCCTGGACTTCTGTTTCCAAAAAATTTCTTCTTTGCTCATAACATTCTTCCATTCAGAAATCAGATCACTTTCCTCTTGAGTAATATTATCTGTACCACCTCCTTGAGCCATTAGTTGTTGAAGGTCAGCTAATCTTCCAGAGATAGTTTTCTTCTAGATAAACACATTGCCAAAACTATATTTATTCCACCCATGAACTATAGTTGATATCCAGATCCTTATGTAGCAGATCTCTAGAGTTGATATCTCTCATATATATAGAGAGGGAAATAGGGTTGCTGATGCCCTTGCTGACTATGGCCAGCAATTTTCAAATTGACGATGTTGGCACCAAGTTAAAAATATCCCTTTAAACATAAGGGATTTAATTCAAAAGAAGCTGACTTGTCAAGGATGACTCAGCATACTAAGAGAGATAGTTTGTTCTGTCGGTTTTGTTGGAAGATGATGATGTGTATCTTGAAGTATGTGCTTTTATATACTTCGTTGCTCAATGTCACTTTAGCATTATTACTCCCTTGTGTTAAGGAGAGTGGCTTATTTGCTAATTATAGTGAATTCCTGATTATTATGTTCAATCATGGGAAAGGCAGGCTTCAATTGGTTTTTCGAAAGGTGGCTCTAATTAATGATAATTCGTGCAGCCCTATTATCATAATTCCTTATCAAGCTGATACTTTTACCTTTCACATTTACTCTGCAAATTTCTAGTTTTGGGGGTTCTGTGTTATTGTTTGGAAAGCTAAAATGGGAGGTGATTGGATTCGAATGGAGCCTATTTCCTATTGCAAATTCAAAGACAATGCTGTGGTCTAGCACTACTGCAAGGAAGGTGGTATCAGTCCTTTTCTAGAATGACTTAATGGTTATGATGAGAATTTGTCTGAACAATTCGCTCGCACCTGGCAAAACCATAGAGTCACTATTGGGAGAATTGGATTTGAGATTTCTGAGAAAGTTATTGCTATGGTGACTGGTCTTTCTACTAAGGGGACCAAGTTGCAACGAAAAGCGAAAGTGGTGGACCATTCTAACCAGAAGTTGTTCCTTGGGGAAGGTGAAGAACTTGTTCCCTACCAGGGAGGGTTTGAACAGGCCAAGCTGCCAGAGCCATGGGATGAAATGTGTTTCCTCCTCATGAAATACTTCACCCTGGAGGGTCAGTTTACCAGGTTTTACAATTACCACCTTCCTTTGCTTAATCATTTTAGATGCAATGCTCACATTAGTTTCCTATTCTATTTACTATCTTCTCTTGAGCATTTGGTCTTTAGGGCTACTGCTAAGTCAGCTAAGAAACCCTCTAAGAAACCCGTGCCCCTGCATCAAGGTCTTATCCTCTACTTATAAAATTTTCACCTTGATTTGGAGCCACCTAAGCCTATCTAGACCCATAGTGGTGAAATTTTTGCCAATCCTGATCATACTATCGTCTCTGAAGAGCCTAAGCCTTGCCCTTCCCCTACTCATAAATTGAAAGGGGTTTCTTTTTCGCTGTCCAATGAGGAAACTACCATGGTGACCATTATGCACACTCCGGCCTCCAAAGGGAGTGTGAAAAGTAAGAAGAGGAAAATAAGGGAGATAGAAGAGGATACTATGGGGACCCCTATAAATCTTAGCAGTACTCCTGTGGGACCTAGCAGTAAATCTACTCTGTCTTCTAAAGAAAAGAAGGGGGGTTTATCTTCTGGGGTTAGGAGGTCAAGTAGGATTGCTGGCAAACCTGTGCCCAAAGCTAAACTTATTGATTATTCAGAGAGTGCTTCTGATACCTCCACTCAGGGGGATGATACTAAGGACTTTGAAGTCCAAGAGATCTCTAAAGATGCTAAGGGCAAGAATGTGGATAAACCAACTAATGTTTCAGGAGGTGTTGTCGCTAACTTTGAGGACAATGCTGATGAAGGGGGAAAGATGTTTGTGGAGGAAGCTGCTGATGAGACCAAGGAAGGTGATGGCCACAGGCATGACATTGTTGTCTTAAGGGGTTGGGTGGAGAAGCTGGAACAGTTAATTAGCAATATGCTCAGGTGAATGGTGTTGCTTAATCTTTCTGTGTTGCAGGATATTGGGACTACTGCTACTGATGACAAAGAGGAGAATTTCAAAAAGTTGGATGAATTTATTGGAACTTTGGCTAAAAGATGGGAGAATGTTTCTCCCTAGTTCTGTTTTATATTATGTTGTATGTTCTCTGCTGCTTTATATCTATTGTCTATGCTGTCTATGTTGTTTTTGCTGGTTAAGCAGGTTATGTTGTAACTGTTTCGAGGCTCTTTTGTTCTTTTACCTCTGGGGTTTCCTTTTGTTGTACTGAAAGGGTTCGGCCCCTTGTTTTAGCTGCCTTATTTTATCAAAAACAATATGGTATAAAGGAAACTATCGTCACTAGTACCATCATGAGAACAATACCAAGAAAAGACATTTGCTTATAAACTCCACCAAATAAATAGACATTAAATAAAATTAAGATAGATTAACAAATTAAATTAAATAACAAAATATTTATTTTCACATGGTACTCCAAATTTAAAATAAAATAGATTATATAATTTACTTTAGAATAAAAGAACAATTATAATAAAAGAAATAACTAAATTAACATTAAACTAGTTTAATATGAAAAATTAAAATAGGTTTTATTACTAATATTAATTTCTTTCCTTTTGCTTTTCTTAAGTTTCTTTCTTTCTATCTTTCTAATTTCATTCTAAAATCATATCCTAATCCAAACTTTCCTTTTTGCTTATTTTTTCTTTTTCTATGGATTTCTTTTTATTCTTAATATATGAGTAATTTCAATAATTTAATACATTTAATTCATATACTAAATTTGAAAGAATTTACCATATTTCATCTTAATGCAAATAAATAAATAAATAATATGTAATACTATATTTTTTTTAAGAAAAAGATTATGACAATGATATTAAATGTTACGGAAAATTAGAACCAACAGTAGAAAAACATTAATGTCTTCCTTATTTCTAAATGAAATTTAAAAATTCAAGATGCCACAGAAAGATAAAATATAGGGGAATAAAACCCAGAAGGGAATTAGAGAGATTCACTAACATGAAAAATTTGTTCATGCTGAAAAATAGACCAACATCCATAAAAAGCATGGAGAAAGAAAGTGATATCTCAGTATCACTTTGATATTTTTAGGATTGCATTTAGGCTTCACTTATGTTACAAATCTTAAGAAAGTGATTCAGTCATACTCAACCCCATGCTTGGGGCTATGATCTTGGCTTGAATAACTAGAAACAAAACGTTGACCATATTAATGCTTCACTCACTCACCTCTAAGATATAGAACAACCATTCTTTATAATAATGTGTAGTGACAGCTTCATTACTCTAAGCGCGCACACACACACACACACACAAATATATATATATATCAAAGAATGCTTTTAAGGAATACAATAGATATGCAACAATAAGTTTAGCATTGATAATAACACTTACTATATCCCCCTCTTTTATTATCATTTTGTTTCTATATTTTTTATATTTTTGATTTATTCCATTTTCATTTTGTTTCCAATGTGTTTGTTTTCATCATAATCTTTAAAAAATTAAACTTACCTAACAATAAGGTAGCTTATTTTCTATTTTCTTGCTTTTATTCTATCTTTTTATTTTGTTTCTTTTATTTCATGAAAATTTGCTATTAAAAAATATATTAGATAAATATTACGTCTAATATTTATTTATTTATTTCTTTCGAATTTAGTTTATCTCCTTTTTTTCTTCTATTTTTCTGATCTCTTTCTATCTTTTTTCTTTATTCCAACTTTAAAATCTTGTTATTATCTCAATAAGGCTTAAAAGAATTTAGAAATATTATCACAAAAACAAATATATGTATATATTTATTTTATCTTTTCTAATTTAACACATAATTATAAAACAATCTTTTTAAGATGACAATGCATCATTATCTATTCTAAAACATATCAAATTATCTAAATAATTATTCCAAAATATTTCCTTTAATCTATAACAACTATTATCAATCAATCAAATGATTATTTTAATGAAATGCAATATTAATGGGACTAAATTATTCTATCTAATCAACCAGATTAATTATGAAATTATTTACACACACACACACATATTGATGCAATTTAAACTACAAGAAACTATTTGGTGTGTGCAGATTCTCTTCACCACAAGTCACCATCAATCGACTAGATGCCCCCTTCTCAATGATTTTTTCCATCGAGAGAGTATTCATGTAACTCACATAAGTCAAAATTAGTCGATGATCATCAAAATAGTAATATTTAAATTTAAAGTTAATTATTGAAATTAGGGGTTGTGACAGTCATTCATTGTGTGAACAAAGTCAGTGTGTGCATGGAGGAATGATTATCATTCAATATGTGAACAGAAGCAATCTACATGAATGTTTGTTTGTCATTGTTTAAGAAGACAATCTGTCTCTACATTATGATGCTCAATACTTTTATTACTATCATTGGTGATGCTTTAAAACACATCTGGTGTAAATCCTTAGTTCTATATAGATTGTATCTACATTTGGAGAAGCAATCATTTTGAAAGGACTATATGGAAGTTGTAGTGAGATTTATATCATCTAGTTTGGTTGTTTACAAAAGATAAGGATAACATTTCAAGATTAGGGTTTGACTGTTTGTGTCTTCAAGAACAAATTTTCTCTTTCTTTTATTTTAGGATCAAAGGAATTCCTTTAACATATGAACATCCTAATATCATCTGAAGGAATGCTTACAGAAGATAAGGGTCTTATTCAATTGGTGGCATACTAGGTTTGACAGTTTGAAGACCTAAATCCTAAAGATCCTAAAACCCTAAGACCTCCCAAAAAACCCTAAAGACCTAAAAGCAAAGTTGATTTTATTTTCTTTATGATAGACTCACTTTTATGTTTTAATTTGATAGTGACTTGTTATCAGTGGTCACTAGGCACTTAAGTGACAGTGTTATGGGTTGGTGACCATTTGGTGACCAACCCCTTGACCTAGTCGAGACCCACTTCTCCTAACCATACCTTGTAAAAAGGTGAGAAGACAGCAATCAACTGTGTATATTTAATATTTTAAGCACGTGAAGAATTCAATCTATGGTGTTGTTTTAAATACATAATGACTACTTTCTAGCATATGAAGTTTGATGGGCGGTGACCTATATTACCTAATTGACAATAGTTTTGAGAAGTTTGGTTAACTATTTTCTTGAATGATGATTTGGTAGTTACAGATGGAGTTATAATGAATGTGTCCTCATGCTCTAGAGGGTTGGATGATAGAGTAAATTAAGTATATTCATTTGTGTAGGGATACTATATGATGATTTGATATAACAAAATGTCTTTTGTGTGTTGAATTGAGATATTGAACTCGTTTAGCATAATAGAGTAATAATGCAGATGTATTAGTGTGTATATTGATGGCTTCAAAAGTGTTATTGATTTTGAAAATCTTCACATGGAGGTGATTGAATGAAAGAGATACAAAATCCATCTATAACCTATGATGTCAATGTAAATAGAGCAATACTTTGTATTTTTAGTCTATTTGCATTGGAGTTGGTGCTCCTAGGGTCAGTGCCCTGAATTGTAATTAGTGAGAATCTATGTCCCAGTGAGGCCTACATTGTATAAGTGATCAGATATTTTGTGAGGTTAGATTTGGATAGTAGATCAAAGTAGCATTTCACCTATGGTTTTTCCCATCTAGGGTTTTCCACATATATGCATGTGTTGTGGTGTGCCTTATGTGATCCCAATTCTTTCTAAGTGTCTTGACGTGTAGATAATTGACATTGCAAAATAAGTTGATTAATTGAATTTAGTGTTTGTGTACCATTGATTCACCCCCCTCTTAGTGGTCTAGTGTGTTCCAACAATCAGTATCAGAGCTATATTTTTCTTGTAGAATTCTAATAGACTTAGGTTGATCTTGGTAGCAGAACACTATGCCAAAAAGAAAAGGAAACATGGGAAAAAGAAATACCCAGTAGAATGTTAATCAGTAAGCACCACGAAAACCAAATACAAATGTTGATGGAGAAGCAGTTATAAGAAATGGATCACAAATTGAAATAGATACAAGGTTAGAAGAAGATGAATATGATGAAGAGGAAGCCCAAGTTGGTCTTGAAAGTGAATTGATTGCTGCTTTAAAGGAATTAAAGAATGAAAAAAGGCAAACATAAAAACTAAAATTAAAGTGTGAAGAATCTAATTAGCTTATTGAGAATCTAAAATTGTGTTGGCAGAGTCTAAAAGAATTGAAGAAGTCACTAGTTTGAATTTGCAAACCAAAATAGAAGACTGCCAAAAGCTAGAGGATGAAATGGTGTCCTAAGAAAGCAACTAAAGAAGGTAAATCAAGAGTTGAATAGAAGTCTTCAAAATGAGAAGAGCACTGAGTTATTTGAGAAAATGATTTTAAGTCAAAGGTCACTGTCAAACAAATCTAGGTTAGGATGTGAAGGAGAATAGACTTACAAAGATGTTCTAGTGTCCAAGAAGAATGATGGAAAAGCACCAATGAAGTTAGCAAACTCATCTAGAGAGGCAATATATGAACAAGGAGAATCAACCACTATTTCCAAAAGGCTTGCATATCAAATTATCAATGAAGAAGGATACAAAAGTGTTCATAATCCCAAGAAAGGACTAAGGAGAAGGTCATAGGAAAAACAAACCAGGTTCACTTCCTATTTTCATGGTTATTGTTATTTTTGTCATAAATTTGGTCATAGAGCTAGAGAGTGTAGAACTCATGAAAGAAATGATTTTGAATGGAATAATAATAAAAGTTCTTGTAGATTGTTAAATACGAATTACAATATTGTATGTCATAAATGTAACAAAGTTGGTCACAAAGAAAGATATTGTAGGGCACATGAAAGATATAATTATGTATGGAACAAAAATAGAAGTTCTTATGGGTTGTCAAGACACACTATAATTCCTTTTCTCAAGATTACAATGTCATATGTTATAGATGTAACAACTTCGGGCATTTAGCACACTTTTGTAGAAATAGTGTTGTGGTCCAACTACTTAGACATAACAAGAAAGTGACTATACTAATCAAGTAAAAGGAAGAATTTGTGAAAGTTTGGAGAAGAAGACAAGAGAAAGAGAAGAAAGAACCTATTCTTGTGCATAATGCACAAGAGGCATCACTGAGTGCATAAAGAGACCCATGATTTTAGGGGAGTTGATTATTGCATCACTTTTCAGCCCCTTAGAGAAGACAAAGAGGGTGAAATAGAAAGAATCTAGGTAGGACTTGAAAGAGCTTAAGATAAAAGATGAGTTAAATATGAAGAAAGAAGTTGTGTGTACTTCTAGAAGAGTATTATAAGAAGCTAGATGCTAGTTTGAAGGCACTTGAAGGGAAGCAGCAGATAAAGATCATGTTAAGGGATCTTGATAGTACATAGTGCAATGACAAGAGTTAGAGTGGAAGAATGAAAAGAATGTAGGATGTGAAGCAACTTTGAAGAAAGTTTTTGGAACATTAGAATGGAGGTTCATTTGATATATATTGCAAATGGTGTTGTGACAGGTAGGGAAGAATGTTTGTTACATAACAAAGCTATTATGATCAAAGTGAGGCCACTATATGTGAATTTCATGTTCTTGTTGTTGGTGACAGTACTAAGGATAGAAAAATCATTGAATGACTATAGAGAATATTTTCTTATCAAGTGACAAGTGTTGATGGTGTGAGAAATGATTTGGAGTTCCTTGGTTTAGAAGATGACCATCTAGGCTTAAATGTTGATAAGATAAAGGTGAATTTGATAGTCATAGACTATAGTATTCTAGAGCTCACAGGCTATGAATTTCTTAGAAGAGTTAAGGAGTCAGAAGGGTATGATAACACTATTTATGCATGGGACAATAGTTTCAAAATAAATAAAAAACTAGAGACAATTCTGAGATAGAGATCAAGAATGATAAAGCTTCAAGGCTCTAGGCATGATGAGTGTCTTAGATTAAGAATCTTGGATCTATGAAAAGTTTACAATCCTAGACACATTTGGTGTTGTAGCATCTATAAGGTAGTGCATGTAGTTGTTGTAGAATTTTTTAGAGGATACATGGATATTGAGACAATGTGGAAACATAGAGTTATTTGTCAATACAAAATTTGCTAAAAGACTAAAGGTTGTTGTGTAT
This sequence comes from Cunninghamia lanceolata, assembly GCA_027924645.1. Lineage (NCBI taxonomy): Eukaryota > Viridiplantae > Streptophyta > Pinopsida > Cupressales > Cupressaceae > Cunninghamia > Cunninghamia lanceolata. The sequence goes on along the minus strand of BSBN01001164.1, from coordinate 4,382,892 downwards.
GGTTTGAAAACTTGTCAAGGGTTTGAAAAAGATAAAGAAGGTCTAGAACAACATCAAGGGTTGGAACACCATCAAGATTTAGATCAACATGACAAGAGAGAAAATAGTGTAATAAGACCGAGATTCAGTACAAGTTGGAGATAGGCTATTGGAATAATAATGTTATATACCTTTTTGAAGATCTACTAAGAGAGTGATGTGTATCATCTAAGAATATACATTTTTTTACATATTAAGATCTTATATGGATGAATGATTCAAACCAGGGTTTTCTGATGATAGTGTGTGGTAAGGTCTCAAGTGTATTTACAGTTAATTATCAATAAAAATGTGTTTTGCAATAACTATTATACAGTGCAATGGTTGAATAGGGTAGGATCCATGCCAGTGACAATGTATATCAGTCAATCATAATCATCAAGGCAGAAGTGACCACTAGTCAGTGTTCAAAGTATGCTATAGTGTCCAGTGTTCTTAATGGTCATTATACAATGACACCAGATATAGTGGTACCAGTGATACAAGTATCCATTAACAATAGTTTTTTTGACATGGTTCTTTTAATTGATATGTGCAGTTGCAGTGTCCAATCACTCTTTGATCACTACTAGTATTATATAATGATTGCTACATGTATTTGATCACAGTGAATGCTCCATGTCCTTGATCAATACTTCTTTGCTCATTGTTTATAGTATGACATTTTCATACATTACATTCATATTGAGGATAACTATGTTTGTATTCTTTGTAAGTGTCAAAGTCATAGATAGTATATATATAGTGTATTGTGAAAGACATCCCATTAGTGGCAATGATCAAGAGAGTAAAGAAAATGACATTCTTTGTTGACAATGTTTTGTATCAGTCATCACTTGTTGGTTACATGTCCTCAATGCTCAATGACTGATGAAGTGACTGATGACAATGGTATTGAAGTGACTATTGATGATAATATGTATTTGACTAATGGAGTGACTGATGAGAATGGTATTGGAGTGAATGTTGATAACAATGTGTATTTAATTGATGACAATGTTAATCAATATAAAAAGTTTCAATATTTCATCAGTATTTGAAGTTTCATTATAACATCACATTATGATAGTGTTAAGGCACGTTACTATAAGTGTTAAGCCAAGTTATCAAGTATTTCATAGAATATGTAAACAATGGGTCAGTATATTAATATCTCAGTCATAGTCGGTGTTGGTGCCTGAATTGACTGTCAGTTAATTTAGGAATTTTCATGCAGGCACCTTCCCAAAAAATCCAAAAAGTTCTAAGTTTTGGCACCCCTTCAGTGTTTTACAGTACCCGCATCATCTTTCTTGAGGAAGGGGTCATCATGTTTTGTCCATTGGTGAAAGTTTTGTTTTTTTGAGTGCTCCGATTGTGTCTTTGAACTTTCGGTTTGAACTTGAACCCTTTTCTTCAAGGTTCAAAGGTTCAATGGTTCGTGGTTCAACGGTTCAGGGGCTTTGGTTCCTTATTTTCTGTAAGTGAATCCTTTTCTCATCTATGTGATCCAATCGGTATGGTTGAACTACCGCATTGAACCACCTGCTTGAACCCTTTTCTTCAAGGTTCAACGGTTCATAGGTTCAATGGTTCAAAGCTTTATGATTTTGGTCTTATCAGAGTGATCGGCATCATCGGCGAAGGATTTCTGAGTTGGGCCAATAGTGGATGTTTGGCCGATGAGATAGCTGTTGATAACTGAGAGGGGGGGGTGAATCAGTTATCCTAATTATTTCCCTTATTGAACTTTTCTTTTAATTGAAGCAGCATAAAATCAAACACAAAACATTAACCATGAAATAAGAAACACATGACACAGTATTTTTGACGTGGAAACCCTGTTAAGGGAGAAAACCACGGGGTGATTAACCCAAGAATTATTCTCTGTTAGAAGAATAGAAAATTACAAAAATGGCACTTGCCAATTAGGGCTCACTGCCCGAGCACACTGCTCACAAGAGGCCCACTGCCTACAAGAAGACACACTGTCTACAAAGTGATGATAATCACAGTCTTGAACTGATTGGAAGCATCTGCATATGCTGGAGTTCAGTTCCGGTTAGGCTCAGTACACTGATCTGCTGCACTTCATCTTTCCTCTGTTCTTTGTTCTGCTATCTTTCACATACCGGATCCTTTTTGCTACCTCTGCTCTTTCTCTGGATTTATTCGCATATCTCTCCACACCCACACAACACTTCACAACTAAATCCATCCTCTATATATATCCGCACAAGTAGTTTCATCACCTTTCTAGTCGGCATCCGGAACAGTCTTAGTTTCTTACAAACTCTCATTCTGTCGGCTGAATCCTTCCTCACCAAGCAATGCGGATCAAGCATATACTTGTAGATATCATTAATCATGTCGGCCAAACATGATTCATGCCTTCACAACCTCTGTCATCAACAGTAACCCATCCGGAAAGCAGTCTGATACTCTGTCAGTCAGTTCTTCCTCTGTTTTCACTGTCTCTCAGGAATCCGGTACTTAACCATTCATATCTTTTTCCTTGTCCATCACCGGAGGCTAAATCCTTGGAATATACTACTAAAGGTAGTCCTCTTGACTTCCCCAAATCCGCACTGCACCAAGACACTTCCTCTGAGAGGTCCGGACCAATCTATCGGACCTTGCCACATGCTCTGTTCTTCTTCACCGGACCACAACTTTCTTTATTCTGACTTCCGGTAGAGACACATCATGACTTGCGGATATGTGGGATGACCTTTGTTGCCATCAATGACAACAACCATGAATCCATATAGTGTCTCTTGCCAACAATCTCCCCCTTTGGCATTGATGGCAACACTTAGTGAAAAATGACTAAGTGTTTTCACTATGCTCCCCCTTTGCTGATGCTCTGTCTTTATATACAATTTCTGGAACTCCCCCTTAGTTGGATTCCTCATTTTTCACTGCTCCTCACTCCCCCTTTGACATCAATGGCAAAGGGTAGGGTCCGCATATCAAAATTTTCAAAAATTTCTTATACTTAGCCGCATATTTACATACTCACATATATTGAAGAATGTCTGCAAAGGATGTCTGTAATTGAATCATTTCGGTAGCCCAACTTTGCTTCATTCTGTCCAAAATTGAAATGTGACCACTTAACAAAAATGCAAACGCTTCTGCCCGCTTGAGATCTGTCGGATCTTTTGTTTGGGCGGTGGTCCTAGCATCACTGATGGCCTCATGCATGGTTTCCAACTTAGGGATTATAATCCTTCTAAGTTCTCCCATCCGGTTGGTGATGTTCTTCCTTTCCTTCTCAAGATTCTTTATTTCGTTCAAGACTGCAATAGTCTGACATTCTTGATTTATTATAGAGGAAGAGAGAGGATCAAAACTTTGAGATAAGCTTTGTAGCTTATCCTGTTCCTCTTTTATTTTTTTGTCAAATGCTGCTGTTGCCTTTGACCAGGATATACAAAATTTGTAGATATCACCGCCATCCTTAAGAGCATTCTCTAAGCTCTTTATTCCAATGCTTACAATCTTTTTGTCTTTAGAGATTAATTCTAATATCTCTGAAAATCTCTTATCCAAAAATTCCTTCCAGACCTTTTCTTCAGCTGATTTTTCTAAAGAATCAAAATGTGTATCAACACTGCTGACTAAGGTTTTTAGATTACCGGAAGTGGAGGCTGTCGGATCTATCTGGATTGATGGCATGATCTTCACAAGTACTCCGGAAGCAGCCTCTATCAACTCACAGTCTTCCATATGAGACTTCAGGAGCTTTTCATTTGCCTTGGCATTTGCAAATGAAGCTATCTTCATTGTTTGTACCGGAGAGAGAGAGTCAAAATCAAATGGGCCTTTTAGAAGCTCCGGTTCATCAATCTCTAGAGTTTCTTTGCTCAAAAATTGTTGAACAGTTTGTGCAGTGTCTCTTGCCGGAGACAAATGTTTCTTCTCTTCTGCAGTCTTAGAACTGTCAACCTCTTTGTCCTTCACCACTGCTTCCTTCTCCTGTAATTGCTCTTCTTCTTTAGATCCGGAGACTGTAGGGGAAACCGGAGGAGAGATGCTAACTTGTTCATGGGCCACTTCTTCTGGAGCAGAGGGTCCCAAGTCCTCACTTGTCTGTTCAGGGCTCACTTCTTCCGGAACAGAAGATTCCAGATCAACAGCTGTTTCTGCACCTAAGTCCTCTACAACAGGAAGATTGAACCTTTTGAAGGCCTTCCGGAGGATCTCTTCTGTTTCTTGAGCCACTTTGTCAGTCTCACCAAGCATGAGTTGATTCATCCTGGCTTTGCTTCTGAACTCATCTTTGCAGTCCTTGAAGATAAAGTTCATTGTCTTGGGATCAATTTGAGGATATAGCTGAATAGCTATCTGCTCCCGGATCTCAAGATCTTTGGCATGAGCATTATTCTTTCTTACTTCCATTTCCTTCTCTAGGCTCTTAGGAATGAGAGATATGATCTCAATGAAAGCCTTATTGTATATGTTTAGATATTTAACTGTGGCTTCCTGCAGAGTCTTTTGGTCTACCTCACTGAAGTCATCATAGGATTCAGTCATTGGTTGAAGGTTTCCATCCACCGTGACCGACTTGATTATGCTCTCTAGTGACAGAGTGGGCTTTTCAACAGTTACCTCTGCCATTTCCTCCTTGTCTTGGCCTGTGGAGGGCTTACCGGATCCTTTCTTTTTCTATTTCTTTACTTCTCTTACTCCCTCATCTGATTCTGTTTCCTCTTCATCCTTTTGGCTTCCATAAGCCCTTGTGGCTTTTGCCTTTGATCTCTTACCGGATGCCTGGACTTCCGGTTTTGAACTTTTGGTTGAGGGAGGTGCAGATCTCTTTGTTGATCTGGTCCGGGTGGGAGCTCCAACCGGAGCACTTTCTTTGCTTTTCTCTTCTTCCTCGGCCTTCCTCCTCTTTTCTCGGCTGGCATCAAGTGCCTCCTTTGAGATACCTAGGCCTTGAGCAATGTGCTCTACTTCTTTTCTTACCTTTCTTTTAATCTCAGGTTCCCTGAGTTCTACATGTATTTTTACACTCAGCTCCTCAAAGGTTCCAAACCTTTCTGCCTTAGGATCTTTGGGCTGACTTAGCATGTGTTGAACATGCAGCTCCACTATCTGTTCATCAACTTCATACCCCATGGGCATGATCCAGACAGTCCTTGGCTCCACTGCCTCCATTAGGCACTGATCAGTGTCAACCATAAAGCACACTGAGTCCTTGTATTTCTCAATGAGAGATTGAGGAATTCTCTCTCTTGCTTGCATCATGCTCTGAAAGTTTTTGAAGTAACCCCATAGAGCTGAATTTCTCGCTTTTGCATCCCCAAGTCCATGCAAGTAGTCTCTTATCTGGACTGCAACAGGTTTGTCATTCTGCCATACCCATCCACTTGTTCCGGGTAGCTCATTCATGAAATAGAAGAATAGACATTCAATAAGAGTACCATATTTAAAGGAATTCTTCTTATCCTTCTTGATTTTCTATATGTTTTCCATTAATTGGCTTAGTAGTAGTTCGCAGAGATCATATTCTGCATTCTTTCTTAACATTTCATAAGCAGTGTATATTACAGTTCCGGATACAGAATTCTCCCTGCTGGAGTGGTAGATCTTGTATCCTATTATCATTGATGCATATTTGATATCCGGATCGGAGATGTCTTCAATGGTCATTGCCCTTTTGTCAAATTTTGATCCGGTGGCCTCAGTTACAATGTTGTTCTTGACAGATTTGAGGATAGGTACTCCTCCAGAGGAGTATAGGCCAGTTACTGCTCTAATTGCCTCTTTTGTGATCTTGCAGGGTCTATCTAGCCATAGAAAGTTGTCATGCATCCTGCTCAGTACATATCGGACCCATTCATCCTCTTCAAAACAGGGGAAATGAATAAATTGCTCAAATTGTTTCTTCTGAATATCCTTATACTCTGGTTTGAGCTCAAAAGCATTGTCAATCAGCTGCTTGTGATAGAGGTCTCTTAATTTGAATTCCCCAAATTCCTCAATGTTTGCATGTATGTAAACCCTAATGTCTTCGGTGTGTAAAACTCCGTGAGGAACACTAGAGAAGGCTCCTAGTGGGTCAACCTCCAATGATTTGTAGGGATGTTTCTTGAATGAGGGGCGAGGTCTATCGGAGATCTTAACTATGTTTGGAGTAGCCATTCTTCAAAGATTTGCAGTGAGGTAATGAAAAACGGAGAATACCTTATGCGCCTTCGGTTTGCACGGAGTGGTTGGATTGATTTCTTTATCCAATAGCTTCGGCAGGAGATCCTTGGTGTGCTTGAAGAACCTTGTTGCAGAGCTCCACTTTTCGCTTCTTCTCGAGTGCAGAATGAACAAATGACCTTTGAGAAATCCCTTAAATTGCTCCGCGAACCCTAATACCTGTCTGCAATAAATGCTTCACCTACATCATTCCGGTTTGCCTTGTCTGGATAGCTTGGAGTATCCCGGATTAGTCCTGATCTGTGGATATCATCCGGATCTTTCAATCATGAATAAATCGAGGTGGCATATTACAAGATCATCTCAAACACTCTGTCCAATCCGCAGAACAAGATAGTGCATTTCCGGATCTTTCCGGACCTTTTTGTAATCCTTTATCATACCGGAGCATTTCCCTGAACAGGTCTTATTTGATCGATCATAGCTTCTTCATAACTCCATGCAGACCTCTGAAAACTTGACTGAAGTATCTCAAGACTCATATCTACAAACCCTTTGATCCGCATCTTGTGCCACATTCGGCACCACTTGTTTGGCTGGGGGAACAAGATTTTCTTTGAGTCTCCCCCTGAGCCAGAGCTCACTTTTAATTTCCGGAAGAAATATCAGCACCAGAGTCTGGTGCGGATCCAACCTCTACATTCTCTAAACTTTTCTTCACCCAAATCTTGCTCATCTGATTCCTAACCTCATCCGCATTCATCTTTTGTTTACCCTTGTCTTGATTCTGATTATACACCGGACCTCTTTTGTCCTGATTCTTGTTTCTGCAGATTTTAGCATTATGACCGGACCTATTGCAGATTTGGCAAATAACATTTCTTTGCATATTTGACTAATATCCTCTTGATCTGCATTGATTTGCCATATGACCTATTCTATTGCATGTGAAGCATCTACCTTTGAATGATTTGTTTACTTGCATAATTCTGCATTCATGGGATTTGTGTCCATACCTTTTGCAGTTGAAGCACTGTCCGGAGAAGGATGAATTATTCTGATTCATTCTCATTCTGCACTGATTAGCTTTGTGACCAAAGTGGTTGCAGTTGTGGCAGTATCCATTGAAGGATGGATATCTTTGAGCATTTGGCTGTCTTACCGGAGGTCTTCTAGGCCTGCTCCTTGGATTTTCTGATCCAAGATTCTTCTGACCGGATCCAGAGCTTTCTCCTTTCTCATATCCCAAGCCATACTTGTCATCTGTCCTCTTTTGACTTCCAAGAAGAACTTCAAGTTGAGCAGAACTTATCTTGAATTTCTCTTTATATTCATTTGCTGTTTGAAGGTCTCTTTTGAGAGAGGCAATTTGATCCTCAAGTTTTCCTTCATTATCTTTGGCATCTTCAAGATCAGATTCAAGGTGTCTGATAATCCTGTCCATCTGGTGGCATTCTTCTGATTTTTCTTTAAGAGATTGTCTTAGATTGTCTTCAGCCTTTCTTTTTTCTTCAATCTCTTGAGTAAACTTTATAGTTCCTGATTCCATTTCATGTCTTAACATAATGACTTCTTTTGATAACTTTTCACATAACTTGGTTTGCTCAGTCAATTCCTCATTTGTATTGCTTTCTTCACTTTGTCTTGCCAACTGTTGAAGCAGCTCCTTTCTCTTTTTCATAGAGAGACTTAATTTGTCTTTTAGTTCTCTCATGAATTCATCAGCATGTTTGAGTCTTTCCTTTAATTCACTGACTTCAGAATTTGATTGTTCAAGATCCTCAAGGGCAGTCTTGAGTTGCTCCCTTAAACCATATGCATCCATTTGAAATCCCAGATCTTCCTCAAGCTGTTAGGCTCTATTAGGAGGAACTTAGCTCTGATACCAATTGTTGATAACTGAGAGGGGGGGGTGAATCAGTTATCCTAATTATTTCCCTTATTGAACTTTTCTTTTAATTGAAGCAGCATAAAATCAAACACAAAACATTAACCATGAAATAAGAAACACATGACACAGTATTTTTGACATGGAAACCCTGTTAAGGGAGAAAACCACGGGGTGATTAACCCAAGAATTATTCTCTGTTAGAAGAATAGAAAATTACAAAAATGGCACTTGCCAATTAGGGCTCACTGCCCGAGCACACTGCTCACAAGAGGCCCACTGCCTACAAGAAGACACACTGTCTACAAAGTGATGATAATCACAGTCTTGAACTGATTGGAAGCATCTGCATATGCTGGAGTTCAGTTCCGGTTAGGCTCAGTACACTGATCTGCTGCACTTCATCTTTCCTCTGTTCTTTGTTCTGCTATCTTTCACATACCGGATCCTTTTTGCTACCTCTGCTCTTTCTCTGGATTTATTCGCATATCTCTCCACACCCACACAACACTTCACAACTAAATCCATCCTCTATATATATCCGCACAAGTAGTTTCATCACCTTTCTAGTCGGCATCCGGAACAGTCTTAGTTTCTTACAAACTCTCATTCTGTCGGCTGAATCCTTCCTCACCAAGCAATGCGGATCAAGCATATACTTGTAGATATCATTAATCATGTCGGCCAAACATGATTCATGCCTTCACAACCTCTGTCATCAACAGTAACCCATCCGGAAAGCAGTCTGATACTCTGTCAGTCAGTTCTTCCTCTGTTTTCACTGTCTCTCAGGAATCCGGTACTTAACCATTCATATCTTTTTCCTTGTCCATCACCGGAGGCTAAATCCTTGGAATATACTACTAAAGGTAGTCCTCTTGACTTCCCCAAATCCGCACTGCACCAAGACACTTCCTCTGAGAGGTCCGGACCAATCTGTCGGACCTTGCCACATGCTCTGTTCTTCTTCACCGGACCACAACTTTCTTTATTCTGACTTCCGGTAGAGACACATCATGACTTGCGGATATGTGGGATGACCTTTGTTGCCATCAATGACAACAACCATGAATCCATATAGTGTCTCTTGCCAACAATAGCATCGACGTATGTCTTGCCGAAGAGGGTGGGGTTGACGAAGTGCCATCGGTAAGACTATTGTGGTCGGCAAAGGAGTGTTCAGTTGCTCCAATAGTGTTGATCTCGCCGATGGAGGAATGCGGAGGTGAGCGTCAGGGAGACTCTGTGTTTGGTTTGGCTGATGGAACTGCCATCGATGTGATCTATGCTATCGGCAGAGGAGGTTTTTGTTAGGTTGATAGTTGTTTGTCTGGCCAACAATGGAGCTGGTTTCAGAGATTTATGGGCTATCAGGCTAACCATTGGAGGGTTCATTGATATGCAATGTTTGGCCGATGAATGTCTATCGGCGAGAGTTGTATTGTCAGCCTAAGTGTTTTGAGTTGTGCCGATGATGGGAGGCTTGGCCGATGGGGAGTCGTCGGTGTGTGTCTGGCCGATGGTGGAATTGATGGTAGGCATCGGTGTAACATGTGTGATCGGCCGAAGAGTTTTTGACTTGCTCGATGGTGTATGTCACACCGACGGAGGGGGAAGCCAAGGTTCATCGGCATGAGTTGTATTGTTGGCAAGCGTCTTTTTTGTTGTGCCGATGGCCATTGTCTTGGCGACGGGTATGTTTTGCTTGGCTTCATCGGTGTGACTCGGCCTATCGGTGAGAGTTTGTTTGGGTTGGCCCAATGGTTCATCTCTGGTCGATGGAGGGGATTGTAATGTAGCGGTCGGCGAGACAATTGTGATCGGCAGGAGATTCGTGGGTTTAGCCGATGGTGTTAGTCTTGGCGATGGGCTTTTGGCGAAGGCTTGTGCGTCGAGCATGGCAAAAGGCGCTCGACATTTGTTATACATGTGGCTATGTTTTTAAACTACTAAAGTGGTCTCCGCACTGTGCATGTGGGATTAATCTCCCTGCATATTTTAAACCTTCAGTAAAATGCATTTTGGCAGGAAGCTCCATTTTGAACAGTGCGCCAGTTTTCTTGGTGGCCGCGGGTGGTTGAGCCATCAATGGCGACTGTGCTGAGGCATGGGTGAGTTGTTGAATAGTCATGTACCTAATTTTTGGCATGAAGACTTCCAGATGGTGGTGCAGGGCTCGTGGCCACCCTTGTCTACTCTTCTGTCTGATGCAGCAATAACTTCTGAGCGCCATTCCTTCTAAGGACTATATCTGGTAGATTTTTATCATAAGCCATGTAATTAATTGCTAGAGGTACACTTTTTGGCCGATATAGACAGACTGTGTTACCATTTTTGTCGTTGTTGAAAGTTGAACATTTGGCTCTGTGATACAATACAGTTGATTTTGGTTGCTCTGTGCAGCAAAACTTGTGAGTTTATGTATCTCCTGTTGTATGTTTTTGCATGAATCCACTAATTTCATGGTTAATCTCATATGAATAATGCTATGTTTGCATGTGTTGTGCTAATTCTATCTCCAGTGTTGCATGTATCTTTCTTCTGAGTCTAGGTATTCAAGGAATGTCTAAAATTCTAGAACATAGAATTCCTGTGTTGAATGTTTGATCTCTTAACTTTTGCTCAAGGGGTAGATTAAATTATTCTCAGATTGAATATTGGGAAGGGTATACTGCAATAGGGATGCCATAAGTATAGATAGCTTAACACTCTATATTGGGAGATATCTGTAAGGCAGATATCACATGTATCCCCCTAAAATCTAGTTTTAGTTGTTCATGCTGATCATTCACAGGTGTATGTCTACTGACTCCAAGCCCTGGATAGGCACCAATCTTACTTTGTGTTAGTGTTATATACCATGTCTAGCTTTGCATCCAAATTCAAAATCAAAATCAAACTCCAAAACAACCATTAGGACAGTAGAATTAGTTTTAGGATCCAAGTCCTCTGTCTACAATTGCAAATAGGCCCAAAGCTAGCCCCTTTGCTCTTATCTTACAATTTTGGTCTACTTACAGGAGGACTTATCTGCTTTCTGTCAGCATCCCAGCCTTTATATGCATATCCTCATGGATGTTGAGTAGGGAATACCCCCCTAGGTTTTGCAGAGCCTGAAGAAGAAGAGATAAAATATAGAGTCTATCTCCTACACTGTTGGCCCCTAGCCCAGAGATCCTGTTGATCATTGATGGCTACCTTGTAGGGAAATCTGGGAGCAAGCATCCAGTCTAGGAAAAAACCAATAGTCGGGATGATAGAGCAGTCACATTCATCATGGGGTTGGACTAATTATTATGATATGTGTTACATATTCAGGATGACATGTTTATCAATATTCAAAGGGGGAGTTCTAGTGTAAGTGATAGTGTCAAATAGGGGGAGTTGTAGTGTCAAAGTAGTACATTGTGGCATATTGTGTTATGTTGTCCACACCCTTTCTCATTAATGTCAAAGGGGGGGTAATTTCATCACTTGTAATTGCAAGTTGCTTGCAGATTTTGTCGCAAAAGTGAAAAGTGCAATTGCATTTGTATAATGTTGTCATCAATGCCAAAGGGTAAGATTGTTAGCAAGCTAGCATATTGTGTTGTGTGTTGGCATTAATGTCAACATATACAATTTATAGTTCAATATATACAATTGCTAGGTCACTGACTGTATTTTGATGTGAAAGTTTAGTCTTATGGAAGAAGCATGTCTGATGTCAAAGAAGGTATCATGCTGGTAAAAAAAAGTGTCATGTTGAACTAAGTGTCATTAATCAATGATGTTGGTAGTTATATACATTAATGGTAGTGTTGTGTGATGATCTGGTATCCTTGTGTTGTGATGTCCACTCTGTCATTGAATGGAGAAGACATGCATGTCATTGCATGGAGCAGACAGTCCAAGACAACTTGATTGGTGTATTGTTGTATTTCAGGGGTTCAAACCTTTATGAAAAATGATGAAGATAGTTTATTGTCATTCATTGTGTGAGTAGAGTCAATGTGTGGATAGAGGAATGATTGTCATTCAATATGTGAATACAAGAAGTCTACATGAATGTGTGTTTGTCATTGTTTAAGAAGACAACCTATCTTTGCATTATGATGCTCAGTCCTTTTGTTATTATCCTTGGTGGTGCTTTAAAAGACATCTAGTGTAAATCCTCAATTCTATATAGACTATATGTGCATTTGGAGAAGCAATCATTTTGAAAAGACTGTATGGACTTGTTGTAGTAAGACTAATATCATCTAGTTTGGTTGTTTACATAACATAAGTATCACATTTCAAGATTAGGGTTTGACTGTTTGTGTCTTCAAGAACAAAGTTTCTCTTTATTTTGTTTTAGGATCAAAGGAATTCCTTTAACATATCATCATCCTGATATCATTTCTAGAGAGTGCTTACAGAAGATAAGGGTCTCATTCAATTGGTGGCATAGTAGGTTTGATAGTTTGAAGACCTAAATCCTAAAGGTCCTAAAACCCTAAGACCTAAAAAACCCTAAAGACCTAAAAGAAAAGTTTCTTTTTATTTTCTTTATGATAGAATAACTTTATGTTGTAATTCACTAGTGACATATTATTGACAGTCACTAGTCACTTAAGTGACAATGTTGAGGGTTTGTGATCGTTCGGTGACTAGCCCCTCGACCTAGTTGGGATTGGATTCTACTGACCATACCTTGTGAAAAGGCGGGAAGATATCAATCAACAATGTATATTTAGTGTTTTGAGGATGCGAAGACTTCTATCTATGGTGTTGTTTTAAACACATAATGACTACTTTTTAGTGTATTAAGTTTGATGGGTAGTGACCCGTATTACCTAATTAGAAGTAGTTTTGAGCAGTTTGGTTAATTATTTTCTTGAATGATGATTTGGTAGTTACAAATGGAGTTATAATGAATGTGTCCTTGTGCATCTAGAGGGTTGGATGATAGAGTAAATCAAGTACATTCATTTGTGTAGGGATACTATATGATGATTTGATATAACAAAATGTCTTGTGTGTGTTGAATTGAGGTATTGGACTCGTTTGGCATAATAGAGTAATAATGTAGATGTATTGATGTCTCTATTGATGACTTTAAAAGTGTTACTGATTTTGAATATCTTCACATAGAGGTGATTGAGTGAAAGAATTACAGAATTCATTTGTAACCTATGATGTCAATGTAAATAGAGTAGTACTCTCTATTTTTTGTCTATTTGCATTGGAGTTGGCACTCCTAAACCCTGAATTGTAATAAGTGAGATCCTATGTGCCAGTGAGGGCTGCATTTTATAAGTGATCAGATATTTTGTGAGGCTGGATTTGGACAGTAGATCCGAGCAGCATTTCTCCCATGGTTTTTCCCATCTAGGTTTTTCCACGTATATGCATGTGTTTTAGTGTGTCTTATGTGATCTCAGTTCTTTCTAAGTGTCTTGATGTGAAGATAATTGACATTGTAAAGTAATTTGATTAATTGAACCTAGTTTTTGTGTACCATTGATTCACCCCCCTCTTAGTGGTCTAGTGTGTTCCAACATTATAAATATAATGGTGGATGTGATGTTGTAGGATCTAGAAATAAAACTGCCTAGGAGAGTGTTGACGTCTATTGATGTTGGAACAAAAATATATGTGAGTGACAAAGATGAAATTGTTGAGTGAACTCTTAGTTACTTCAATGTTCTAGCCCTAGTTGGAGACAATGTCTAAGAAACCATTTATTTCTATTTTAGGAAAGGATGCCCAATAGTAATTCTAATAAATAGCTACATTTTGATAATGAATCCATTGCCTACATTGTGTTTTGTTACTATTGATGTTGTTCCTAAATTTCTAGCTCTCGCAATCTTGATTTTTGTCTTGCTAAGCCTGTTTCAAGTAGAAATTTATCTCTTAATAGGAATATCCAAGAAAAAACTTCTCATATGAGTCATAAACCATGTATCTTTTTAATAAAAATTAGGTATTCCACATGTCCATAAACTATTAGATTTCTATCCAAGAATGCAAGTGATTGAGAGAAAGCAAAATAGAAATCAGATATGAGCCAAATAAACTATATTTAACTAAAGAGAATGCAAAGAATTACAATAGAATGGGATGCTCATATGAGATCAAGAGGTGGGTATATATAGGATATTCCACCCAAGAAACTCAATACACAACCAATGTGGGATAAAGTGAAAAAGTCCCTAAGTAAGCTTAACCTAGTGTGAAAAGAGCTAAGGTGGAGAACAAGCTAAGAAAGAGCTAGATAGCAAAGTAACCATGTTCACACTAACACCCCCCCTTAAGTGCAACTTAGGAGGAAATGTGGAAATGGGTCCCGGCATATCAAGCCTGATGAGGTACCCATGTACATAAAATTCCCCCCAAAGAGAGAGAAAAGCCCCCCCCAAAATAGAGAGAGAGGAGACCCCCCCAAAAGTAGAGAGAGTGAAAGAGACTATGAAACCCCCCACAACAAAGTAGCTCCTATGCCAAAAGAGGATGCCCATATATGAATGCTGAAGATGATCCATTTGTGACAAATGACATTTCTCCCCTTAGGAAGAAACAACTCCAATGGTGAATGTCGAAGTAACTCCCACTCAAAGAAGCAAGGTGAGGAAGGAGGTCTCAAGATGTATCCTATCTCAGAACTGTGCTCAAGTGTCCCCATGTGAATATCAAAAGATGCCTCAATGCACAAAGGTAGAAGCAATCCAATCCCATGTGTACAACTAGGAGATACAAGATCCAAAGACAAGGAAGATGGGATAACAATGATGAAATGACTGTCATCAAAGAGGAGTTGAATGTCCTCAAGAGTGTCATCTAAATCTGAAATGTGAGACTCTACAAACAAATAAGAGATGTCTGGTAGAAATTGGTCCCAATGAAGTGAATACAGAAGACAAATATGATCCTGCTGCAAAGAATCACTGGAAGCCCTTGAAGAAGCCTCTTTGAACTCTGTAGTAACAACAGGTGCAAGGAAAAAATAATTGTCATGAAAGGGGAGAGATAGCCCCTCAAATGTGTCCTCCAAATCTAAAATGTGAGACTCCACAAACAAAGATGCAATGTCTAATAAATAGGAATCCCAATCAGGAAGACTGTAATGATCCTACTGCAAAGAATCACTAGAAGCTCTCAAAGAAGCATCTCTGGAATTTGATGAAGCAACAGGTGTTGTATCTGAAGATGGGGTATCAATATATGTCACACAAGATAGGGTAAAAGAAGATTTAGTATCATCCACTAGAGCCTAGTCATCCAAGGAAACATCACTATTAGATGAAGATCCAAAGTCTCCATACAACTGCTGGATGATGGTCCAAGCAGTGAAAGGGCACTCAGTGTGCTCTATGTGATGTAGAATATCCTTAGAAATAGTAATACATATTAGTCCATAGACCATGTCATTATTGTTAAACCATGCATTCTTCTGTTCATAGTCACTTGGCTCAGGAATGAGTCCAAAGAGATGGGGCAATAGATCTTGCTCAAGGCAATGATTCTTTATCCCTTGTTTCCAAGACAAATAGTTCTCTGAGGTTAACTTAACAACAGAAGGATGGAAATAACCAATATCCATGATGAACCCCCAAAATGATTACAATAACCCCATAAAATATGTGACTCAAAGAGAGCACATAAGACACCCCATTTTCCACTCAATAAAAGAACCCCCCCAAGAAAATATGATTTAGAACTTTATATTAGTGCATTTACAATGGCCACTAGCAAGAGAATGCTAAGTGGATTTGACTTCAATGCTTTTACAAATCCTCACAAAATGAACATATACTGAAATTACAATTTTGGAACAAACCCAAATGAAATTAGAAGTACCACTGCAAAGTACATGAAAAAATATGCACTTTCAAAAAAAGAATCGCCTCAATCCGAGGTTGTATGCAAAAGTTATGATCCTCCGAAGTTCCCAAAAATGAGAATTGTGCAATGTTGCGACTGAGAATCTGCAATTTCTGAAAAATCTAAGCATCCAAATCAAAAAACATCTGCACTAGGGCATAGAACATGAAAAAATAGCTAAAATCAAAAAATGAATCTCGCAAATCGGAGGTCGGGAGCCCGAGTTACAGCCTTTGGAAGTTGAACTGTAATTTCCAAAATGCCAATGGAGAGGGGTTTTGCTGTAGCTTTCTGACATCGTTTCTGCAAAATATATAAACTATATGCAAAAACTAATAGATACCCAGATAGTTTTTCGGTGCTACGAACAAAACCCAGAAGGCATTTTTCTCTGTGATCTACAAAAAATGTGACTCTAATTGAAAAAAAGTGTTTTGCACTAAAAAATGGCATGCAAAGACTGATTTAGCTACCTAAGATAAACAAAGGCATGCTACAACCTGCAAGATTGATCATAATAAATAAAATGCAAACTGATTGTTAGATTTTTTCTCAAAGAGTCTTGAGGAAGCTATGAAAAAAAATTGCAACTGACAAGTCAAAATATGAACCCCCCCAGAACCTAGAGTTTTCTCCACACTTTTCTGTTTCTCCAGATCATCAGAAGATGCAAGAGAAAAGCATACTCATGTGCTTCGAAACCCACAACTCACAAACTAGAGTTTTCTCCACACTTTTCTGTTTCTCCAGATCATCTGAAGATGCAAGAGAAGAGCATACTCATGTGCTTCGAAAAACAACTCTACACTCTTAGATTTCTAAAAAGAATGCTAACCCACAACTCACAATGCTCTGATACCATGTTAGATTTCTACCCAAGAATGCAAGTGATTGAGAGAAAGCAAAATAGAAATCAGATATGAGCCAAATAAACTGTATTTAACTCAAGAGAATGCAAAGCATTACAATAGAATGGGATGCTCATATGAGAGCAAGAGGTGGGTATATATAGGATATTCCACCCAAGAAACTCAATACACAACCAATGTGGGATAAAGTGAAAAAGTCCCTAAGTAAGCTTAACCTAGTGTGAAAAGAGCTAAGGTGGAGAACAAGCTAAGAAAGAGCTAGATAGCAAAGTAACCCTATTCACACTAACATAAACAAAGAAACCATGTTGCATATGTTCATAGTAAACAAACCTAGGATATGCATGGGCATTACTTTAGATATTCATCAATACACATCAATGCAACATACATCATGAATTGCAACTCATACTTTGAAAATCTATTTTCTAGATGTGGACCAATCAATTATTGTGTATTTTGATTTCCTAACATTGGGCATGCCTGTAAAAATAAATTTATAGAAAATCAATTGCTCATAACTAGGGGAATGATGTACACAAATTTGTTTCAACATACAATTGTAGGTTACCCACTTTGAGATTCATTGTTGTCCTCTATTCTTGTATATATCAATGGATTTCATCCCAATCAACATCTCTAGAAATATGACTCCAAAATTAAAGAAAAACATTTTTGTTTATTTGTGATTTGTCCTATCTCTTTATACCTAGGTGCAAGATACATGTTATGGAAAAAATGAATACTAATATTTCCTTCCTCTAACATTAAGCTACCCATGATACCTCCTAGACATGGGATACAAATTTAATGTAACAATATTGAAGATTTATGGTAATGTCATTGTTATGAAGGATGTAATATTCATTTTTATCTTGCAAGTGCAAAGTCCCCAACCTATAGTGATGTCATATTAAATTCAACATAAAACTTAAACATGAGGATCTAGAGCATAAATATTTACTTGCATATATCTTAGGACTGTAGTGTGCATTGAAGTTATCGATTTTAATAGTCAATATTTGTAAATTTGTATATACTTTTTTTAATAAATTTGTGTAGAATTATTTACATCAACATTTTAGATCACACTCTATGATTCATCATCTCAATTAAACACATAGAAAATTTCCACTATTTAACTATACCCAACATTTGATTTTGAAGATTGCTTATCCCTACAAATTCTTAACATTTTGTGTTTGTTTGTAAACAAGACAATGATTCCCTATAATGTGAAGGGAATCGGAAGATCTACTAAAGGAAAGAACATCAAGTTCCTTAGTGGTTAGAGATGCACTAGTGTGTACCTGTAACTTCAGGCCATTTTCCCTTTCTATCAATTTTGACCTTGTTCAAAATCCAAGGCATTCATTCATTTACATTAACTAGAAGCCTTAAATGAGGATACATCTTGAAACATATAAAAAGGTAGATGTGTTATCATTGCATCAAAATCATGTGTCAAGAGAATATTATCGGGTTAGAGGCCAAAGCTCAATTTTCTACCTTACTACCATCTTTACCTTTTCATCAATTAGCAGTAACTTGCTATCAATCCATTGTGGATTACAAAAAATAGTTGTTACAATTAGGAATACAAAAACTTTGAAATAGACAAGAAACTTAGCATGGTGGATCTGTTTGTGTCCATTGAGGAGAAAGTGGGAACACTAGCTCTATTTGTTTCAACTGATAGGAAAGTGGGTCGTGTAGGGGGTCACTCTAGGTTGCCTTCATTAAAAACTTTCTGAACTATTTCCTAGAAAATCTACCATTTTACCATACATAGTAAACTATCTACTTTATAGAAATGGTTTATATCCTTCTGCATCCTTCATATAACAAATATTTGAATAGAGCTACAAAATGGAACCCCAAAAATTTTAAATGACACAATTTACAAATCTTTGTCAAAATTAATAGAGGTTTGATTACAAACTGGCAAGTTTAGATGTCTCCTAGATATGTTAAGTATTGGAAAAGTAATTCAAAGTTGGCAAATTGAAGAGTTCTACACACCAATAATAAACATAATCTTTTTATTGAAGTGATTTGTTGATGGTGGTTTTAGCATGTAGAAACATAGGTAAGATATAGGATATCTCACCTCTCTTGAAAGGTATCCTATCCTAGATAGGACTTCCCCAAGGTTTATATAGCTAGGTCTTAGCTTTACAGGAATAACTTAAGTGGATATGTATTAGTTGTTCCAACCAAGGGGACTTACATGCAATGACAGAGTTTACAAACTATTACAGCAAAGTGTGCAAGCTACCCTTTGATATTCTTAGTAGATTTGATAGAGTAGATGTTGCTTAAGGCCTAAATCTAACAACTTTTTATAAAGAAAATGCAAAAGGATTAAGGGTTGAGAGGGAAGGTGAAATCCTAAGTGACAATCACAACTGAATGAATTGTTGCAGATAGACAAATGCTTTTCAGTAAACCACCTCTTACTTTACTAGGTTACGATACCACAATGTTATAAGAGACAATGCAATCTTTAATGGAAACTTATGATTTTCAAATCACATCTACTCATTAAATACCCAGGTCATGGCGTAATCTAACTTGTAAAATGCAATCAAACTAAATTCAACAAGGCCCAGGCTAACTATACACAGTAATTTACAATCAACAAGCACTAATAGTATGGACCAAAGCATTCATCAGATATCTTTAATATTCATCCAACATTGCAAAAGCACATTTAACTAAATATATATTGATGTGAACCATGAAAGCAAAAGAGATAACACAATGGACAAATTTCTAGCAATCCTGCAAAATTTGTTTTGTATTAATCAATTCAGTAGAGTCTCAACAATTCACCATCAAAAGATCTATTGCAATGAGAGGAAAGGATGACCCTTTTATAGACAAAGCTAGAGATTATCTCAACACTAAGGGCCTAGATTTATATTGCATTAAATGAGATACAATAGTTTGTTACATTTTCGGATTTGCATTTGTCCTCTAGGAAAAAGACAAAATACAACTTGCAAATACATTGAATGTGGACAAAATGACTACCCATTTGGTTGTATAGGACAAAGAGCCAATTTACAAGACAAAATAAAGTCAAAATAATGTCATATGACCCTTGAAAACTACAGTTGAAGTGGAATGATGGGATTTCAAAATCTAGTTGGAATATTCTATTGATCCTCATCATCCAAGTTGACTTTATTCTTCTCATCTTCTTTGTTGTTGTATGTTTTAAGAGTTGATAACATTGGATTAATGTCTTCTAGGTCAGTATCCTTGATGTAATCTATTCTGAACTTCAGCCAATCAACCTCCTGTGAAAACTTGTAGTAGACTACATCTCTTGACCTCTCATTTATTCTAAATTCTACAAATGTAGCTCTGAGATCACTAACTTTTTCTAATTTCCCAATCAAATTAAGTGGTGATTCTCCATAGATAATGTGATACAACTTATCTTTACTTTGTTGTACATTTACTTGAGCCATGTCATCAAGGTTAGAATTTGTACAAGCTCTCAAAAAATCATTTATTTTATAGATCACCTCCATAAATTAGGCTCTAGTTGTACCAAAAGAATATTTAGCCTTGTCAAAGACCTCTTTCCTCAATCCGATTAGTTCTAACCATTGTTCACGCTTCTCTATTATGTCTTGAGTCAAAATGCCTTCTTCCCACAAAACTTCATCAGGGAGGTTGGCCATGGCTCACACTCTAGGATACATATGGGAATGTAGTCTTCATAAGTAGTGCAATCATCATTAAATTCTTCCCACTCAGATTTTAAGATACAAAAATCCATACGTAATAAAGTTGCCATGTCAATAGTCTTGCAGCCCTCCATATAAACCTTGTGAAACCATTCCTCAGTAGTTGCTGCAGTAGTCATAATTTTATCAAAATTTGTCAGCTCCTCCTTAGAAAGAAGAGAAGGTGATATCTCTAGCTCTCCATTTGAATTCATCTGCTTCATCAAAAACTTTATACATGCCCTGAGCTCTTCATTATGTTTCCTCAACTACTGCTTAGTCAGCTCATCTTTATTTATTCTATCTAGGATACTAGATATAGATCCTCTGAATTCTTTAATTTCTTGTTCCTTGGAGGCTGATCCTAGATTTATTGTGGTGACTATATAATCCTCTGGTCGTACATCCTCCTTATAGGCTTGTTCTAGAGGGACTCCCACCTTTGCAACATGAGAGCCTATCATATCCTTACAGATTATGGATTGGATCTTAGCCTTCTTTTGTTTCTTATGTTTATCCAATCTAGCCAAAATTGTGTCCAAATCCAAGGACATTAACTCTACCTCTAGAGGCTTATTGCTTATTCTTTGCTACAACCAATCTGGTGCCATGGAAGTGTCTTTAGGAGAGTCAATGTGACTATCTCCTTTATTTAAAGAATCTTCATGAATATTTTATGTTTCCAACTCCTTTTCTATCTCTTTATCCCCAGTTCCATTTTGCTCATCATCTACTGTGATCAGGTCCAAGGTCATTTAAGTGGTATTTTTGGTATTTTCTACATCTTAGCAAATTGCATTTTCAGAGGTAAAAAGTTTAAATTCCAACAAAATAGCTAGGATTTATGACATTGCGAAGGGGAAGATCCAAAATTTCATAATTTTTCAAAATTTTGAAATTTTGTAAAATGTTTTCACTTTCCAAGTGTTCTTTTTGTATTCCAAGGGTAATGTGACCCTTCATATTTTATGTAAGCCTATATATTTCAAATTGGAATGAATAAAAATTAGTTTTGGGAGGCAATTCACAACTCCCAGCGAGTTTGACTACTTGTAGAACCTCTTTTGTACTTTGTTTTTCATGTGCATTACAATACCAAAGGCTTAGTGCTAGGTATTGTCCAGATCAGTGGTATCAAAGCCAAGTTTCATTTGGTTCTTCTCTAATCAGAGAGGGTTTTAGCCACGAGAATTCAAATAGTGTAACCTCAGTTCAAAATATTTCTGGGTTTTGTCAACAGCATCAAAATCCTATCTGCGTATCTCTTATTTTTTGTAGAAAGTGCATAGATTTTGAGAAAATAGATCGCAAATCCACGTCCCTATTTTTTTGCCTCTGCTTGGCTTTTTTTGGCCTTTTTAGAGCAGTTTCGCTAAATCGAGTATATCTTTCTCATCCAGACTCCATTGTGTGCCAACAAGATATCATCAGAAAGAAGACTCAAAGTACTTTCTAGTAGTTTAGGTAATTTTTCTGATTTTTTCTCAGCTGCTTGTTGTTTTCACCAGAAGTCGAGTCTTCTTTTTCAGCATTGCCCTCAGTGTTTTGGACATATCTTTTGCATACAGTGTCAAAATCTGACAAACAAAATATCATTAGAAAGGTGATTTAGTCCTCTAGACAGTGATCAGATTATCATCCTTTGAGGTGCACTTGATTAAAAATGTCAGAATGACATGATCATTCAGATGCTTTCAAGATGATGGTTGAAAAAGCGTTAACAAAACAACATGAGGAGATGACGAGTTAGTTCTCTCATCTGCTACAACAAAATCAAGGATATCAACAACCCAACATGGGTAGAGTACCATTTGTTGGTCACACTCCTTTCAAGGTGCAAGTAAATTTTGATATTCCAAATTTTGAAGGAAAAATAAATGCAGATGTTGTTGATGATTAGCTGTCAAAATTAGAAAGATATTTTTTTGTGAATCACTTTTCTAATGGTGAAAAAAAAGTATTTTCTCTCCTCAAAACTGAGCATTGTGTAAAACAATAATGGGAAAATAGACTATCATCTAGATAAAACCCTGATATAGAATTTGATGAAGCAACTCAAGATGATCCCTCCTGGGGAAAGTTTGTTGAACATATCAAGGGAGAATACTATCCTAAAAATTCATATGAGAATAAGTATATGGAGTGGCAGATGCTTCATCAGAAGAAGGACCAATCTGTTCAACATTACACTAATATGTTTCATGCTCTTTCAGCAAAGCTTGGCATCATGGATATAGAAAGGCATCAAATTCTAAAGTACTACAACGGACTTCATCATTATATCCAAACAGAGAGGGATTTTCTCAATATTGAGACCTTGGGGACTGCCTACAAATATGCAGTAAAGATTGAGGAAAAATTCAAACAAAAGGGAAAAAAAGGTTATTTCTCAAATAATAAATCCAAGAATAAAGGTGGCAACAAATTTTTGGGAAAACAACCAACCAATGATTCCTCCTCACAAGCATCATCAACAACAAACAAGAGTGTAAAGAAGATGTGTGAATTCCATAGAATCCTAGGACATAACATGAAGGACTGTTGAGCCACCAAGACGTTGATGATAGGATTACAAGAAAAGGGAGCCGAACCTGAACCATTGCCTATAGACTCTCTTGAGCAAAGAGATGATGACCAAATAATTGAAGATAACCCCTATGCCATAGTTGGCACTACCAGGATTTTACCTCATGAAGAGGAGGAGAATTTGTTCCACTCACAAATGTGGGAAAAATGGCAAGGCCCTCCATTTCATTGTTGATAGTAGAAGTGAAAAGAATCTAATCTCTATTGAGATTGTTAAAAGGATGAACTTGCAGACCACACCTCATCCACAGCCATGTCATGTGAGATGGGTAAGCAACCAAGGACGATATCTTCAGGTAAATAAGTAATGTCACTTACCTTTTCCTATCAAACCATTCAATGATCAAGTCATATGTGATGTGGCACCCTTGGATGTGTGTGATGTATTGTTGGGACACCCATATATGTACAAGCGTTATGGTGTATATGAGTCCAGACCTCGCATTGTCATTATCAAACTGGGAGGAAAAAAGTATTGAATACCTGAGGTAAGTCCTGCACATCTAGCATCTTTGATTACTACAAAACAATATAAATGTTGAATTTCTCATACTAGAAAAATTGTTTTGTTAATGGTTCAAAATGACAAAAAGAGGTTAGTTGTAGCCAATACCCATGACAAAATGGTCACCACTACCACTCAACAGAAAAAGATGGATTAAATATTGTCAACATATGAAGATGTTTTTACCTCACCAGCAAGGGTACCACTACACTATCAAGTCAAGCATTTGATCTAATTCCAAAGACACCATTACCAAATGGGCCACTATATAAATGATCAGTTTTGGAGAATGATGAAATCAACCACATCCAACAATTGATTCAAAAAGGACATATTCTCTCAAGTACTTCACCATATGTGCATCATAACTACAATCATTCTTTGCATGGTTCCATAGGACATAGCCCATTTGAAGTGTGTCTTGGGTATCAACCATTGGCTCCTATTGATGTAGCAATACCAATTATTTTAGATGCTCCATCACCACATGCTGAGAAAGAAGTAGATATAACAGCCATGTTTGTTAAAAAAATATGCCATATCCAACAACAAATTCAAGAGATATTATAGTACACCAGTCAAAAATATAAGGACAAGTGCATGACCAACATCATATACCTCACCAATTCCATGTTGGAGATAAGGTATGGCTTCACCTTAAAAAGGAGAGACTTCAAGGGCCATATACCATCACAAAGAAAATAAAAGTGGCCAAACATATTAGCAATACATAATTAAGTCCAGACACCACTGCTCCACTCACAATTGATCAGATCACTGATGTCTTGGTCATGACACTAAAAAGACAACATATTCCTCTTTACCATGTAGTTCAAGCAGGTAAACTTCCTCATTAAGGAAAGTGGTTCCCTAGGGATCATATTGAAAAGCAGTTACCTAAATTATTGTAGACCATAGATGCAATTTGCCTCTCAAGGGGGAAGCAATGATCAGGTCCAGGGTCATTTGAGTGGTATTTTTGGGAAAATATCAAAAATTTAGTTTTTTTGGTATTTTCTACATCTTAGTAAATTGCATTTTTAGAGGCAAAAAGTTTAAATTCCAACAAAATAACTAGGAGTTATGAACTTGAGAAGGGGAAGATAAAAAAAATCGTAATTTTTCAAAATTTTGAACTTTTATAAAATGTTTTCACCTCCCAAGAGTCCTTTTTGTATTCCAATGGTAATGTGACCCTTCATATTTTATGTAAGCCTATATATTTCAAATTGGAATGAATAAAAATTAGTTTTGGAGGTAATTCACAACTCCTAGCGAGTTTGCCTACTTGTAAAAACTCTTTTGTACTTTGTTTTTAATGTGCATTACAATATCACAAGGTCAGCAATAGGTATTGTCCATATCATACTATATCATTGTGAGGAGACTCTGGTTGCTCTATATACTGTAGATTTTCAGTGACTACCTTCTGAGCTATTTCCAAAACTTAGTCTATAGTTCCCCCTTTGTTGGACTATCTGCAATTTCAACTGCTTCAATTATGTTGAGATCAGTGAGAGGTTTATCTATTATATATTTGATATTTCCCTTCTCCTGAGACTCTAATTCAACACACACCTTTTCTATTCTAGGTAGTTGAGGAACAGGTAAGGACACTTGGATTGAATCTGTAATGGAGGCAATATGATGAGATAGGGAGTTAATTACCACAGTAAAAGAATTGGTAGCAGTAGGTGGAAAATATACATGGGACAAGTTGGCAAAAGAGGCAAAGCCTAAAGATGGTGGAACAAGAGGAGAAGAAAGCATGGAAGAGATAGCAATGGGTGAAGAAAGGTTGAGTCATGGAAATGAAAAGGAAGGTGAGAGGATGGTACAAATAGGAGGTAGATAAAACTATGTGGAGAATGAGGTGGAGGAGATGGACGGGGAAGCAAAAGAGATAGATAGAGATGTGGATGATACTGGAGAGATAGATGGTACAGATGGTAGAAATGGAAGGTAAAGAGGAAATGGAGGAAATGATATAGGAATTGATAGATGGAGAAAGTGGAATGGGCGAGCTTGTACTTATTGCTAGAGGAGAAGATTTAACTACCATGGTGGATGGAGAGACAAATGATGAAGTATCAATGGTAGCAGAGGAAGAGATAGTTGTATTTGGTTGTGGTGGCGTGGTAGTAGATGTAGTAGGATGAGGAACTATAGGGGTTGATACCTTAGGTTTCTTTGCTTTGGAAGTCTCCCCTTTCTCACTGATCATGTCCTTCCTTTTTGCAGCCCTTCTCCTAGTTGATGGAGGATTTTATTTCTTTTGTGTCTTGGGAGGGGCTTTCTTGGCTTTCCCCTTATCTACTAGGGGTATATCTTCTTCATCATCTCCCTTAGGTGTATCTCCTGTGATAGTATCTTTTATGACCTCTTATGTTGGATCATGAACCTCAATGGGCTCATCTTCCTCATCACTACTTGTCTTATCTTCAGTCTGTTCTATATAAGTCAGGATTATTCCTACTTGTGTCAAGTTTGCAATCTGACCTCTAACCTAGTTCTTTCTCAACCTAATTGGGTTTTTCATTGCTTCATCCAATGAGCTCACTTATGAATCAGCCTAGTTAGGAAAATGAATTAGCTAATTAAACAATGCATCCCATGGTCCCCTTTGGATCAGGTTATCATCTTCCACCACTTGATTAGGGACTTGCATGATATCAAATGTCTTGATGAAATCTAGAGACAACCTGGAATAATTTCTTTTCAAAACTTCATAGTCTTCAGCATAGTTAGCCCAAAAATCTTCAAGGTGTTCTTTATGAAATATCTTCTTTCTCACATCCCTCTCCATTATTCCAAATGGATCAAAGTGTTTTGTTTTAAAATGCATATGGAGATTAAATAATTGTAGCTCTATATCTACGTGTTCAGCTACCCCAAGAGTAATACAGGAATAATTGCCTCTTCCTAACAAGATGGGGAATTTCATCAAGGCTTGGTGCAAGAGTTTTAACTTATCTACACAAGGTAGGAGCTATCTTCTTAGTTCAAGGACCACAACCTTATCTATAGGATAATGGGGCAACTTATATGGTGCTCCTGTAAAACCATGTACTCTCAAGTAAGTAAACTTTTGGAACTGAATATAACATCTCCCATATAATTGAACAACATTGGTAGCTTCGGGAGAGAGCCTCATGGTAGTGTTATTTTGAAGGATTCAAGTAATGTACATGGTGAAAGCATCATTAACTCATTTATAGTGCACCAAAGACTGGGAGATCTCAAGTTGTGGATAATATTTGTACACTTTAAATTGGACATCTGCATTGCCAACATTACCCAGTCTAAATAGTCTAGGATATACCACATGCCTTTCCAGAGCATACACAATGTAGGATGTCCATCTAAAAGTTTCATCTATGTTGAAGGCAACAAAAGCTTCATGAATGTTGTTGCTAAGGATTTGGACCGAATGTATCTTTTCTCTCCATGCAAAATCTCCTCAATATATGCAAACATCCACCCCTCAAATGTGGAAGCAATGGGCAATCCCATGATCCTACTTAGGAGTGTTACCAAATATCCAACCTCCTCCTTGAAATCACTTTTATACAGAGTATGAGGATGTATTGACAAGGTTGTCCTTTTGTTCTTCATCCAACCCTCATTTATCTTCTTTCTACAAGCCTTTGGGTCTTTCTTATACATCTTTTCAGCTTCTTCCTTGTCCATCATGGAGAGTTTTGGGAATGGGGGAATGTAAAATGTTTCTGTGATGGATAGTGCACTAAGATTTGCCAAGACCTGTCCATCCTAAGTTTGTATAGTTCTGTTGACCTGACCATAGCTACTGGCATAGGCTACAATCAGTTCTGGCTATTGTACTGATGTGGGGAACGTGGATGCATGACCTATCCCATTATCTCTAATCCTATTGGCCAATAGAGTGGGATTAGTCCTAGGACTCTGAGTCTGAATTATTCAATGTCTATATGTCCCAAGTCAGTGTCTTTGATGTCTATCCATTCCAATGTAATTTTAGTCACTGGAGGGATTCCCTTGAATTAGTACTTCATGTTGATAGCCCAGGCAAACATTTATCCTACAAGACTAGACCTAATGAGTAACTCTTATAACATAGTTGTCCTAATAGCCTAGACTTAGGTTCAAGATAGTTACATGCTTTTTCTATCCATATCCTAAGTCAAAAGTTCTTCAAACTAAGGTAACACTTAATCAAACTACATTAAAATTCACTACCCTGATTCAAAACACTCTAGAATCAGCTAAGACTTTCACTAAATCCCTCACATTAGTATTTATTATAGAAAATTGCAAGAAATGAGTAGTAAAAATAGTCTAGTGGGATTTTCTTGCCTCACTGAATTTGTGTGATAAATACTAAGCTAATGTGCATAATCAGATAAAACATATAAAGTTCAATAAATTTCATGTACATTATGCATTCAATTGATTGATAAGACACCTTCAAATTCCTCAAAAAAACATTTAGCATTGTATTTAAGTCTTTTAATGAGGTCAGCGGGGGTTTGAGTGTTCACTAGACCTAGCGGGCTTTTCGATCATCATAGGATTTGCAGGGTTTCAAGCAGTTGCAGGATGGCAGGGAAATCATGGGTCACTAGATATATTTGGTAGATCACATTTTTAGCGCAATCCTTAGTGTTGAAGAACTTTGAAGTGTTTTCTAGGATTTATGATCCCACTAGATAGCAAAGAAATCGTCAGTCAAGGTATATGTCATGTGAAGACCACTATTAGCACTAATTCTTTAAAGTACTTCTGGCAAGGAATTCGTCCATCACTAGATATGTGGGGTTTTTGTTTGTGACTAGACATGTCTAGTGAGGTGCTAATTCTGCACAAGCCTAGTGACACCATTTTCTAGCACAAAGTTAATATGAATTTCAAATATCCTCAGTTGACGGAGGTTTAAGACTTCATTGGATTGGTGGGGTTTATGGCATTTGTTGGATATGTCTGGTGAGTGCAACTCTTAGTGCAAGTCATGTGATGGTGGATTTCAGTGCTAAGTCCTTCTTTTAATTCAGTGGGACTTTTTGGCATTGATGGATATATCTAGTAGAGCTAAATTTTCATGGAGATTGAGTGATGAAGGTTTCTACCACAGATCCAATGACATCATCATACAATGCTAAGTCTACTTGAGTACTTAATTTTGTAGGGAACCTAACTACAAAATTTTAAGTAAGTAAAGAAAAGGTCTTGTGAAGTGGTTTTTCCTGTGCAAGCCTAGTAGGGTTTGTCATAGCGTGTTCTAAATTGGATTTCCTATGGTTTTTGAACACTTCTCACCTAAGATTTTCTTTTAAGACATAAGCTAAGGATTCTAAGAAGCACTTGACTGTGAATTCTTCAAGAAAGCAAAAGGAAACCCCAAACCCAACATATACACACTAAATATATAGACAAATTTCAAAGAAAACCCTAAATTGAAACCTAACTGCTGACCACTCAAAAGGATCTTCAGTGAAAACTAAAACAAAGTAAATGAAAGCTATGAATGTTCAAACCAATTAAAACCCTTAATGAGTAACGTTAAAATACAAAACTAGTGTTTTAGTGGCTCCGACCTATGAAATGCAGTATTTGAATGGAGAAGAAGTTGAATGCATCATGCTATAATATGCTCTGAAGTCAATCGAAATCACATCTACTCAATAGAAATTGCCCAGACAAGCAGAAATATCAAACACTCAGATGTAGGATAAGTCAAAAATGAAGGATTGGGATGTTTATTGCATTAAGAATTTTCCAATAATGGCAGAGGTACCATGACAGGATGTCACGCACTTACAATGGGAGTTTTGCCTCTAACAGGATCTACAAAGATTTTGCCAATCACCGACTAGCAGGGCTTTTAATGACAACCAGACATGTCTACTAAAGCGTAATTTATGTACAAGTCTATTGTCCCAAATTTTTAGCACAAAGGATGTATAGAAAGGGTAGCATGGATATCCGATATCACCAGATTTTAGTGCAAGTGCAGTGACACCACTTTTTAGCACAAAGTGTTCAAAGACTTAAGATTCCATTACAAAGTGCCAAACCTAGTTTGAAACTTAATTCCAAATGGATTCTCTTAATTTTGGCTTGATTTTGAAGTGCTCAAGTACTTCATCACAACAGACTCATGCAAGTAAGACTCAAATGTGAATAGGTTTGATCTTTAAATTACAACACCAATTCTCAAGAAATATGTTGGGACCAAGCTGAATTAAAGTAGAGCAAAAGGAAAGGGGGTCTCCATTTGATAAAATGGGGCGTGTGTGCAAGGCACAACAAATAGCAACTACTTGGGAAGTTTTGAACCCAGAATCTTTGTGTTTCCCACATATTAGACTGGATAGCTTGATACCATATCAAAGAAGTAGAGATCACTAACTTAGTACAACTATCCATATCCTGAAAGTCTGAGTGTGTGTAGTTGCATTCATTCCCATCCTTCCACCATTGAGATTGTCAAGGTTCACTTGCATTAA
This sequence comes from Cunninghamia lanceolata, assembly GCA_027924645.1. Lineage (NCBI taxonomy): Eukaryota > Viridiplantae > Streptophyta > Pinopsida > Cupressales > Cupressaceae > Cunninghamia > Cunninghamia lanceolata. Next base: position 4,352,794 of record BSBN01001164.1, on the reverse strand, counting down.
GCTACATAAAGATACACACCTTTTGAACTACCTTGGACATTGCCCTATAGCTAGTAGGTGTCTATAGCCCTGATGAAGTTGTCTCTATGATTCCCTCAAGTATTGCTCTACTACCGATTAGGCATCCATAGCCCCTGATAGAGTTACTTGAATGCTCTAGTTGATTGAATGATTTATAAAGAAAAATTAGGAAGTATTGTTTTAGCAAAGTATTTATTTGATAATGTATTGAGCTTAGCTCTTGATATGTGTATTAAAAAGCACCGCATACCCTTGTAACACATGATAAATATCACATGGGCTACCAATTGGTTTAACTTTGCTAGGCTGGAAATCATAGTGGTGGCAAAGGTGATCCTATAGATTTTTCACTTAACCCAAGATCACCAAGATTCCTTTAGAAGCTTTAGGATTATTTAAAGATATGAAATAGATATGACTAGAAAATACTTCAAGTGAACCAAACTAATGACTCCTTTCCCATGAACAAGCATCACACCATCTAATAGTAACAGTAGAGCCCACAAGAAGACCTACATGGAAAACCAAAGTTTCTGAAGGAAATCATCCATATTAGTTACCCAAAGAGGACCTTTTGCAGGACTGCACAGCTACCATCATGTCCAAGAAATGGAGAACCCTAGCAAAACACATGCAGGAAGAAAAAGCAAAGAAAGCAAAATAACCAACCTAAAGAAAGAAAACAACACCTAATAGCTAAGGAAAACAAAAGCAAAGCAGAGACTAAACTAAAATAGCAAACTAACCTAACCAAAACAAAACCAACAGAAAAAGACTATGTACACAAAAGAAGGCCAGGGTGCCTCCTAAGCCTTAAAATTGTCCTTTAGGAACTGTCCATTAATAGGTAGCAGGAGTTTCTCACCAGTAAGTGTCTTCAATCTATATGTATTGTCCCCTAGGATCTCAGCTATATGGTAGAGGCCTAACCAAAGTTTATCAAACTTCCCATCTTCTCCCTTCTTCTCATGGGCCTTGTCTCAATACAGGACCAAATCATAAATGCAGAAAGCCTTGACCTTGGCTCTCTTGTCAAACCATCATTTTACTACACCTTGGTGTTTTACAAAGTTTTCAATTGCAGTGTCGTGTTTCTCTTCTAAGTGCAATAGTTGGGTTGAGAGGTCTTAAATTTTTTCATCTGGCTCTAGGTAGACTTGTATAAATTGTAGTATAAGAATTCGCAGATGGATGGGGAAAACAGGTTCTAGTCCATAAACCTGATGATAGGGTGAAGTAACTAGGGCAGCATTGTGTCTAATTCTATCTACCCATAAGGCAAATCTTAGTTAGGTATGCTAGTCTCTGGGGTTCTTATCAAGCAACCTTTTAATGACTTCAAGCAGATTTTTGTTTGTTGACTATCCTACTCTATTTCCTTGAGGGTAGTAATTAGATGAGAACTTCAGTACAATACCATGGGCAAAGGCCTCGTTTGACAAACGTATAGATGAAAATGTTGGACCATTATCACAAACCAGAGAAAAGGGGTAGCCAAATCTTGTAATGATGTGCTTTTCAATAAATTAAATTACCACCTCAAGTGTACATTGTTTAAAAGCTTGTGCTTCAGACCATCTTGTACAGTAGTCAGTAGTTATTAGAATATACTTGTGGCCTGTAGAAGAAGATGGATTGATCAAACCAATGAAGTCAAGCCCTCACTATGCAAATGGACAAACCTCCACTACTGGTTGTAATGGCATAGCAGCATTTCTTTCCCTTGTAGCAGGAGTCTAGCAAATATGACAAGTTTGGGTATGTGCATGGGCATATATGCTAGACTCAAATATGCACATGTGGAGTTCAGCTCATTCCATTGCAAATATGACAAGTTTGGGTATGTGCATGCAAAGCAGTGGAATGAGCTGAACTCCCAAACTTTTCATGAAAATTGGTTAAAACCTATGTCACTTATGTTTTGTCCAAACATCTCAAGTAAATTCCTTCATGATTTTTCTTATATAAGATTAATCCCTTAACCATGAAGCTATTGCTTTTCAGCATTAAAGCTCTTCTCTGAATTGAATTTAGGTGAGGTGGACATCATTGGTTGAGGAGGTAGAACAAAATATCACCATATCATTCATCTTTCGAGATATCTTCCAACACATATTATTGGGACACCAACCCAACATCTATCTCTACCATGGTCTTAGTAAGTGCTTGTCCTCATACCAATTTCATAGGTTATATCTCTGGATCAAACTCTACTAGTATCATGACCCATTTCCCTCTTCTCTCATCTAATTCACTTTGTATCAGTAATTCCTTATTTACAGCATCAGGAACTATAACAGTCACCCTGCTTCTCAGAATGTAATGACAAAATTTCTTAACTGCTTTAACTAGAGCATAGGATTGTTTGTCTACATCCAAATATCTAAGTTCAGCATCTTTCAATGGGGTACTCATAAAAGCAATTGGGTGTTCATCATCGACTCCCCTTCTCTGTGTCAACATAGCTGCATAGGTGTGTTCTTAAGTAAAGGAGTATATGCAAAATGGCAAAGTATAATCTGTACTTACCAGTACTGGAGCATTGGCTATTGCTTTCTTAATTTCTACAAAGGCAGCTTTGGCTTCTGATGTCCACTCAATCTTAGCATCCTATTTTAACATCGCATTCAAAGGCTGGACAATCTTAGCAAACCCAGTAATAAATTTTTGAATGAAATTGATCTTCCCAAAATAAGACATTAACTCCTTTTTGCTGGTTGGAGGCTGGATCTTAAGAATAGCCTAAACTCTGTTAGGATCTATCAATATACCTTCTTCTAAGATCACATGTCCTAACATCTTACCTTCAGTGACACCAAAGATACATTTCTTGGGATTTAATGAAACTCCATAGTCTCTACACCATTGCAGTACCTTTCTTAAATTAGAAATATGATCACCCCATTTCTTGGAGAATATGGTTAGATCATCCATGTAAACTATAATGCATTTACCTACCAAGACTTTGAAAGTGATATCCATGGCATGTTGGAATGTTTCTCCCACATTTATCAGACCAAATGGCATCCTCTGGTATGCATAAATCCCACATTTACATGTGAAAGAAGTTTTAAGTCTATTAGCATATTCAACCATCACCTAATTATAACCTGAATACCCATCCAAGAATGACATCATCTGTGACCCGTTGACTATTTGTAGTACTTCATCAAGAGATGGTAACAGATAGTTGTCTTTTTCTAAAGCGATGTTCAAATTCCTGAAGTCTACACATAGTCATATCTCGCCATTCTTTTTCCATACTGGTACCAGATTAGCCATCCATGTGGAATGTCTTACTGGAAAGATAATTCTTGTTGTTAGTTATTTCTAAACTTCTTTGAGAATCAGTGGTTCTAGGGGAGCATTTACTGGCCACTGTCTTTGCCTAAATGGTTTGACTCCTGGTTTGAGAGGTATGATATGAGTCATGATGGATGTATCATATGTTTTCAAGTCTTCATAACTCCAAGCAATAACATCATGGTAATCGCTTAATACTTGAATGATTCCTTCCATTTCCTCAGGAGTACATATCTTCCCAACGAAACCATCAAAACATTCTACAAGATTGCAAACTCTATTTTGGTATTGATTTAGCCTCTTATCATGACAAGAGTACTACCATCTGATTTACCTAACCACTAACTCTAAATCTCCAAATACTTGAATTACCTTAACCCTTTTTTGGAGTGCCATTAATAGCCCATGAACTAAGGATTTGTTGGTAAGAGACACTAATCTGGTATGGACTTGTATGTTGTCATTGATGGAAACAAGGCTCATAGATCTCATCAGCATGACAAGGAGACACAACTCCAGAAGATCACATCAGATTTCAAGACAGGTTGGAAGAAATAGCTAAGTACGGATGTACAAAGAGTATAGGACAGTAAGTTGGATAGTATGCCTCCACAGATGATGATCAGGTAATGCGGTTCAGGTATAATATTCTCAATTGTTTTGCTTTAGAGATTAAGTCCTAACTTCCTCCAAAAGTCACCTTGAAGAATGTCTAAGTCTGGGTAAGCAAAGGTATAGCAAGAACAGTAAATAGGGTATAGTGCAGTGGTCTACATTCCTCTATAGGTGAGCATTTTATTATGAGACTTTGAGGTGTATTAAACACTTATATGAAGTGTCTAATTCCAAAGTTGGGAGATCTAAAATCCACCAGAAGGATAGTTACAAGCTACTAAGTATTGGTATAGTGTTTGATAGAGTCTAACCAAGACAGAGTCTGAGTTCAATTGGTCTACATTTCTCCGCAAGATGATATCATGCCTTGCGATTCTGAGGGTAAGTTTGGGAAGGTATAAAGAATCCTTGATATGGTTTTTGAGGTGTTTGGTGATTCACAGTAAAACATGTAAGTCAACAGATGAACCTATCAAGCATGCTCTTGAAGAATAGGCTGACTAGTATGATAAATCATTATGTGGAAAAGAGACAATATTTAAAGGATCTATCTAAGTGATTGAATGATTAGATCCGACCTATATGAGCACGTTTGGGAAATTTTTTGGGTCCGTACAATATATAGTGCATTGGATTAAGTTGACAAGCCACATCTTTCTATGTACATGTTTCATCTCTTGGATACCGACCTGATTGTGGATCAAATAATGATGTGAATACATCAAGGTGATGAGTTTTAGTTGTGAGGTGTGTGAGTGTGGGTATGTGATGCGAGTATGTGAATAACAGAGCAGAGTTAAAAGATCAGTATCGATGAAGACTTGGGATTTAGAATTCAGTTGATAGATGACTGCACCCTAGCATAGTGATAGAAGCTTTTGTAGTATAATTTGCTTCATACTTTACAGTGAGCTTTCTTCATCAAGGCACTAATCTTGGCAGTGAGCCTCCATTAGGGTTTAACAGCCCTTATTGTAAACTTGCTAGGTTTAGGGTTGAGGTAGTGAGCCTGCTAAACTTAGTTGTACCTCATGGTAGTGAGCTAGCATGTTCCAAGCCCGTGGAGTGACCAAGCCTGAACATCATTATTTGTAAATATTGCAATATATATTTGAGAGCTAATCCTCTTCATGGTTTTTCCCATTTTGGGTTTTCCACGTAAAAATCTTGGTGTCTATGTGTCATGTTTTTATGGTTGATGTTCATATGCATGTTGTGCTTATGTTTAATTAATTTTGGAAAATGGTTGAAATTTGAAGGGTCTCAAAAGATTTTTAGAATATTGATTCACCCCTCTTAGTGTTCCTGACATTCAACAATTGGTATCAAAGCCAAGTTCCTTGGAAAAAGTCTAACAGCTTGGGGAAGATCTGAGATGGTGTAATCATGGTAGCAAGAAGATTTGGAAATTATGAAAGCAACAAGCAACTAGAAGCAACTCTTATGGATCTTGAAAATTCTGAAGTAGAAGTCAAGGATATGAAAGAAAATTTCCAACAAGCTGATGAATACATATCAAAGCTAAAAGAGCAAGTCAAGAAATTCAAAGACAATTACAAAGAAGTTAATAATCAATTGATATCAGCAAATGAAGCCCTAAATGAATTGGAAGCATAATTTATAGAAAGAACAAGAGCAGAAGATGATATGAATCTGATTGTGAAGAACAGATCAAAAGATTGTGCAAAACTGGAAAAAGAAATTGTAAGTCTAAAACGGATCTAGAAAAGGCCAGAAGCTTTGAAGAAAAATTCAAGATAAGTATTACAAAGCTTGTTGAAATGATTATTAGCTAGAAGAGTGTTGATGATAAACAAGGATTAGGATTTGAGAAAGGGGAAAGTTCAAAATTTGGTTAAGCAAACACTAAATTAAAGCTAAACAAAGGAAACCAGTTCAGAAATCAGAGAAGAAGACCTAGAAGACCTCCAGTCAGACAACCAAATGCTCAAAGGTACCCATCCTTCAATGGTTATTGTAACTTATGTAAAAAGTTTGGTCATAAGGATACTCAGTGTAGGAGTAGAATAAATCAAAAGGTTCCATCATTCTCTTGTCATTGTTTCAATTGCAATAAAATTGGTCATAGAGTAGTTGAGTGCAGAAGTAAAGTGAGTCAAAATTCTATTAGGTGCCATGCATGCTATAAAATGGGACACAGAACAAATGAATGTAGAAGTTTGGTAAGAAACATTTTTCAAAATATAAGGAACAGTCAATCATTCAATGGAAAGTATTTTGCATGCACTATATTTGGACATATGGCTAATCAATATAGATCAAATCCAATCAATAAAAGGAATCAAGGTCAAAATAATGTGGTGTGCTTCAATTGCAACAAATCTGGACATATTGCAAGATTTTGCAAAAATAAGAATATGAAGAGAAATTACTATTCTGAAGAAAGGAAGACAGAGTAGAGAAATGATAAGGGAAAAGAGAAAGTTGATTTGGTTGAAAACAAGAAAGAAATAGACAAAGTATGGATCAAAAAAGAAGTAATTGAAGTCAGGGATCGATCCGCACCAATATCTAGTGCAGATACTTCCTCTGGGAAGTGAATTGTGAGCTCTAGCTCAGGGGGAGCAATGTTGAAAATCCAAATCCCCCTGCCAGAAAGTGGGTGCTAAAATCTGGCATGAAGTTTATGATGAAATCTGATGTGACACAACTCTTAGAAGAAAAACTAGAAGAAAAAGGGTCAATGTGGCATATTGTGAAAAAATCCTAATCGACTAGGTTCTACAGTGAAGGGCATTGAAAGCTTTTTGGGAATGAGCATTAATGACAACTAGGTCAAGTCACACAGAGAATAAAAAGGAACTTGTTTGGTTTCAAAATTACTTTGCACTTGGAGCTATCAGAAACTCAGAGAGATTGAAGCTAAACGTAAGCAGTGACAACCAAGATTTGAAGCATTCAAAGAAAGGAAACCCTAACTTAGTGAAACAAGGTATTTTCATTGAAACCTCATTTGTGAATCTGCTAAATATCTGCAATGGTAACTCCGCAAGTCATAGATATCTCTGATCACCCTCAACCTAATTTTAAGAAATGCCCCTACAAGGCAACCGAAGTGGATCCAATGGGTGTATTCTCAAAAATACCCTACGGAGTCCTGTATGTGGAAGATGTTAGGGCATACATCCATGTGGCCCTAGATGAGCTCGGCGATGACAAATTCTTAGATCTATTCCTGAAATACTTAAGCAATGATCAATTTGACTTAAAAGAAGAATACAAAGCATTGAAGGAGAAGAAATTCATCTAGTATGCAGAGTTTCCCACATTTGCAGAGGATGAGTGGGTTTGGTATATCCTTAGTCAAATCCATGATGAATTCCTGTGGTTAGGGAAAGGGCAACCCTTTAAAATAACAAAAGAGGCAATTCAGGTAGTCACTAGACTAAACTCCATCGGAGGAGTGCCATTATTGAGGGCAGTCAAGAATCAAACAGTTACAGATGCTACCAGAGAAAAATTTAACAAAAGGGCTTTGACGATAAATGATATCATTGATCCTATAGTAAAGTTTGCCTCAATGGTCATAGGTTACAAGGTTTACTTCTCAAACTGGGAGAACTCAGTTTTTGGTATTGCAATATACACCACCTATCAAATGGTCAAAGATAATGCAAATTATGATTTGTACGAACTATTGCAAACCCAACTATTGGAGAATCTGAAGAAGATAAAGGAAAGCAAGAACTATCCATTCAAGTATGGTACGCTAATTATTTGTTTATTCTTCTATTTCTTGAATGAATTCCCAAATCATAATGGATTGGTTTGGTTGAGTAATAAACCAGTAGCTGTGTAAATTAGAAATTGTCTTAACAACTTGGGAAGTTATAATGAGTAAAAAACAGCCCTATGGGGATTTTTCAAGAATTTTCAAAGTATGATGCACTCTAGAGAAAGATTCCTCAGAAAATTGTTGATAAATACAAGGACACAATTTGTTTCATGGTCACTAAGGATCAATATTTAATGGAGGTTGTGGAACCTAGAATGGTATGGGTAATGCCCATGGGTTATGAGGTAGATGAACAAATTTTGGAAAACTATGCCCAGCACCTTCTCAACAAACCTAAAGATACCAAGGAAGAAAGGTTTGGAACATACATGGAGTTATATGTGAAACTCCATGTTGAACTTAGACAAGATGAATCCACTAGAAAAGTGAGAAAAGTGGTGGAACAAATTGCCACAAGGTATGGCATAACTAAAGAGCAACTCAAGGAATCAAGAGAAAATGCAGAGAAAGCAAAGAAGGAAAAACAAGAAAGTGAACATGCTAAGGTTTTGGAAGAGCCTATAAAGAAGAAAAGAGAGCCTAAAACAACACAAAGGACTACCAGAAGCTCTACTACTTCATCTGGTACAACATCTTCAAAGAAACCCTCTGACAAAGATACAAAGAGAAAGAAGATGAAGGGAAAAAGATTGTATGTCAGTGTGAGAGAAAAGGATGAAGAAGAGATAGAATCAAATGAGGAAGTAAAGAAAATGAAAATTGAGGCTACTAAAGTCTCTAAAAGTAGCAAGGAGAAGTCATCCAGAAGAAAGATACGCAGCAAAAGACAAAAGGTAGATGAGTCTCAAGCCACATTAAAGCTTGAAGATATATTAAAATCTGTCACTATTGATGGAAACTTAAAACCTATGGCTGAATTCTATAATGATTATAGTGATGCTGATAAAAGGGTTTTGGAAGAAGCCACTATAAAGTACCTAGACATATACAATAGAGCTCTCATTGAGATCATTGGTGATCTCCTAGATACCTTGGGAAGTATTTTATCAGCCAGAAAAGAAACTATTATCGCCAAAGATATTGAACTCAGACAACATGCATTAACAAGGTTAAGTCCAGAGATCACTCCTAAAGAAGAAGCCAAAATTTCTAAGGAACCCAAGGATGCCTTTAGAACCAAGAAAAGGATGAATTCATTAATGATAGGTGAAATTGACAATGTGGTCAAGGAAACAGAGAAAACCATTTTAGAAATATTAAAGAAAAACAATATTCCTACCATCTATGACGATGAAGAAACAAATGCTGGAGATGACACATCTATTCTGGAAGTTAGCATTGAACAAGGTTTGGAGAAAACTGATAAAAATTCTCTGGTATAAGACATAGTAACAAAAAAGAAAAAGGAAGAATCTGATCAAACCCCTATTGCTGAAAAGGATCAAATTGAAACAAGTCTTCTTCTAGGACAACAGACTGATGATCCAGATAACAAGGAGAAAATTGATGAATAGATCCAAGTTGATAATCAAGAACTTGATCAAGTTGAGGAAAGCCCTACACCAGAGAAAAATACTGGTCAACAAGAGAATATGGACATGGAACCTCTAGAACAAAATCAAGAAGAAGTGTCTAAAGAAGCAGCAAGAGACATTGCAGAGACAGTAAAAGAGCTTTTCAAAAAAGAAGAATTAGTTCTAGATGAGCCTGAATCAATCCAAGGTCCAATAAACCTGAACACAATTTCTCTTTCTCAAATGTTCAAGTTGGCTTCAGTTGTCCAAGCTAAAGCAAGAAAAGAGATTTTGAAGTCCCACATTGAGGATAGTGAACTCATAAATGATGCATCCAACATTTTGGAAAAGCTAGTGCCAACTTACTGGAAGGATACCTCTCTATCTTCCACATGTCAACTCAAGGGACTAATTCACTCTATAAGTACACACTTTGAATCTCTTGAAAAATCTGCTAAAACAAAAATTAGACAAGAGTTTAATGAGAAAAGGCTAGATGAGTTGACAAAGTTGATAGCCCATGATAAGGCTCAACTAGAAAATAGAATACAAAATATTCAGAGTACTATTGTAGAAGCTAGTGATGTATATAAATTTTTTCTATCATGGCTAGAAGTTACAAAGAAGACAAAAGAAAAGATCAAGGAATTGGAAGAAAAACTAATGGTGAGTGGGCTCAAGTAAAGAGCATGTCCAATGACATCCTTTAGCATATGAAAAATTAAGTTGAAGATTACACTTGTAAATATGCGGTAGTGTACATAAATCTTTTGAAGTTTTGACAAATTTTTGGTTCTGAATCACACCCTTTGCAATTGATGTCAAAGAGGGAGAATAAGATCAGTGAAAAATGGATAAACATCTCGGGGGGAGTAGAAAAATAAAGCGCATATAGTAAGGGGGGCAGTCAAGCATTTTTCACTAAGTGTTGCCATCAATGCCAAAGGGGGAGATTGTTGGCAAGAGATAGTGTTCCAGTATGGACTTGTATGTTGTCATTGATGGAAACAAGGCTCAGAGATCTCATTAGCATGACAGGGAGACACAACTCCAAAAGATCACATCAGATTTCAGGATAGGTTGGAAGAAATGGCTAAGTATGGATGTGCACAAAGTATAAGATAGTAAGTTGGATAGTATGCCTCTATAGATGATGATCCAGTAATGTTGTTCAGGTATAATGTTCACAATTGTTTTGCTTCAGAGATTAATTCATGACTTCCTCCGGAAGTCACCTTGAAGAAATGTCTAAGTCTAGGTAAGCAAAGGTATAGCAGGAACAGTAAACATGGTATAGTGCAGTGGTCCGCATTCCTCCATAGGTGTGCATTTTGTTATGAGACTTTGAGGTGTTGTAAACACTTATATGAAGTGTCTAATTCTGGAGTTGGGAGATCTGAAATCCACCAGAAGGATAGTTACAAGTTGCTGAGTATCTATACAGTGTTTGACATAGTCTGACCAAAATTGAGTCTGATTTCTGATGGTCTGAATTTCTCCGCAAGATGATATCATGCCTTGCGGTTCTTAGGGTAAGTTTGGGAAGGTATAAAGAGTCCTTGATATGGTTTTTGAGGTGTTTGGTGATTCATATTAAAAGTTGTAAGCCAGCAGATGAACTTGTCAAGCATGCTCTTGAAGAACAGGTCGACTAGTATGATAAATCATTGTGCAGAAAAGAGAGAATGTTTAAAGGATCTATCTAAGTGATTGAATGATTAGAGTCAACCTATATGAGCACATTTGGGAAAATTTTTGGGTCCGTACAATATATAGTGCATTGGATTAAGCCGGCAAGCCACATCTTTCTATGTACACGTTTCATCTCTTGGATGCTGACCTGATTGTGGATCAAATCATGATGCGGATATATAAAGGTGATGAGTTTCAGTTGTGAGGTATGTGAGTGTGGATATGTGATGTGAGTATGTGAATAATAGAGCAAAGTTAAAGATTAGTAGCAATGAAGACTTGGGATTTAGAATTTAGTTGATAGATGATTGCACCCTAGCATAGTGACAGAAGCTTTTGCAGTATTCAGTTTTCATGTGTAATTTGCTTCATACTTTATAGTGATCTTTCTTCATCAAGGTACTGAGCCTAGTAGTGATCCTTCATTAGGGTTTAAAATCCCTCAGGGTTTAAAATCCCTTAGGGTTTAACAGCCCTTATTGTAATTTTGCTAGGTTTAGGGTTGAGGTAGTGAGCTTGCTAATCTTAGTTGTACCTCATGGCAGTGAGCCTGCTAATCTTAGTTGTACCTCATGGCAGTGAGCAAGCATGTTCCAAGCCCATGGAATGACCAAGAATAAACATCATTATTTATAAAGATTGCAATATATATTTGAGATCTAATCCTCTCCGTGGTTTTTCCCATTTTGGGTATTCCACATAAAAATCTTGGTGTCTATGTGTCATGTTTATATGGTTGTTCATATACATGTTGTACTTCTGTTTAATTAATTTTAGAAAATGGTTGAAAGTTGAAGGGCATCAAAATATTTTTAGAACATTGATTCACCCCCCCCTCTCAGTGTTCCTGACATTCAACAAGATTTGTACTCTGTGATATTATTGGTACAGGGGAACTGCAATCTATATGTAGCCAGGTAGGAATCCCCTGTAGGACTAATTAGATCGAAGCCTGCACCAGAACCTTGTCTAGGCCCTGACCCATCAAAACTTAATGTCCAAATTTGGGGGTCTATTATCTCTTTCTCTAGAATAGACTCATGTCTACCTTGCGATGTAATCTTATGATGAACTATAGGAACAGGTTCAACATTTTTTTCATTAGAGGCAAAAGTTAACTACAAACATTTCTGGACTTGATATACCACCTACTGACATAAATAATAGGTAAACTCTAAATATGATGCATTATGAATACAACACCAATTAGGTAGTGACAGTTCTTCCATTTGTATTTTCTTCCCAATAGCTAACTGATCACACATGAACTTAGCAACAAATCCCCTGAATCCCTCAAAAATCCCTGGTTCATCGTCAGAGGAAGAGCCCTGATCAGATTGATCTAAGGAAGATATACTCGAAATCTACTTTTGAGTATAATATTTCATTCATCTAGTTGTACTCCGTAATCATGTGCTTCATCTTGGGCTCTCTCTCAATATGAATTTGGTTAGACAGCCCTTTCCATGGAAGCCACATATGAGAAAAGTCAGTAGCCACGTATCCATTCAATGTTTTGAACCAGGATCTACTTAGTAACATGCCATATGTGTCAGGAATATCAACCACTTGGATATCTATGTATTAATGTACTGTTGGGTTTGACACCAACTGCGTGTGAATTTGATTCAATTGTCCTAGAATGTTGACTTCTATTTTGTCTAGTTCAGTAACCTTCTTGGAGGACTTGGCAGGAGCTAGGCCAAGTGCCTTACAAACTAATAAAGGTATCACATTAGTGGAGGCCCCTGAATCTACCAGGTAGTTGTGGAGGTTTTTCCCAAATATCCCCACGGTTAGCAAAAAAGGAGGGGACTCTCTCTTTTCCTTGTACAAGGTCAATTTTTGTTCAGCATCTGTAACATGGACTCTACCTTTTCCTTTGTCAAGATTTTCCTTCTATGGGATTTCTTTAGGGGAGGACTCAACCTTAATATTCACTCCAATACCTTGAAGGAAGGACCTCTAGGACTTTCATTAACTCAAATACTGACAAGATGACCTTCATATTTTTAAGCTCATCTACCACATACTATCCTAATTTAGCCACTTCAGTCCTCTAGGAGAACTCAACTGGTTGACTCTGATTTGCAGCCTAGGGTACCACCTTAGCGGGCTCAGGATTATTGGAAGCCTTTGTGTCAGGTGGCACTTGATAGTTATTCAAGGTTATAGAGGTAGTGAAATGACCCTTTGGTTTGTTACTTCTGATGTTGTATGGAGTTCTATTATACTATTGGTAGGCATGCACTTCTTCAACCTCTTCTTCCTTAGGTTGATTTTCATCTTAGAAAGGAAAGATGTAACAATCTAGAACCAAAGTAGTATCATACCTCTGGGTGGGTACCAATTCATACTGAGTAGGTGGAGTCTCTTGTGCCTCCACATTCTAAACCTCCATCTGAAAGATATAGGATGCAATATGGAATTCATGACAATCCAATTCAGAATGTGCACTTGTGTTATGAAACCTACACCATGAAGATAAAGCTACTTCTTCCAACATGACTCGGATAGGTGGATGATTCTATGTGCTTTGATTCTCCAATGGTTAAGGGACTCCACCATTATTCAGTCAGGAATTCTGTGTTCTATTGGGCCTTTGGTAATTTTGATTCTGGTACTGGCTTTGACCCTGGTTTCTTTGTTGCAAGTAGGCATTCTAGTTTCTTAGATGTGTCACCTCAGCTATGAGTTTCTTCATCTGTTCTTCTAACTCCCTAATATCATCCTTATCATCCTTGGCTTTTGCAGCCTTGGCTAACTGAAGGAAAGATAGTTGTACAGGTGGCAGTTCTAAGATTGGAGTTCCAAGGTGAATGACTAAGGCATGTGTTGCTATAGGGACTGGAATAGGGTTCATTACTGGGGTTTGGTTGGCCAAGGCCTGATTAATCAACAATATTTGGTTTGTCATGGCCATGGGACACATATGATTCAGTGGTCCTGTTGCATCCTACCCTAATTGTGTGTTTTGTTAGCAACATAGTCAAGAGACACTGTTGATTTGGTAATGTTGTCACTAATGGCAATAATGCAAATAGACCATGATAGAGCTAATGATGATTGGGAACTCAACTTAGAACAACCTACATATAAGGATCTAGTCCAGACACAAAAGGATGGTGCAAATGAAGCTATGAATTTAGATCCTTCGGAGCTAAACCAAGAAGAAGATTCTCTGGTATAGCAAGAGACACTGTGAAGTCAGTTAAAGACATTTTGGAGAAAGAGAAACAAGTCTTGGATGAGCCTAAATTTTTGAAAGGACCAATAAATCTAGACTTGATGTCTCCTGTATAAATATTCAAACTGATATCAATTGTGCAGGCAAAGGCACAGGAAGAAATTTTGAAGTCTCACATATAGGATAGTGAACTGATTGATGAGGCATCCAACATTTTGGAGAATTTGATTCCATCATATCAGAAGGACACTTCTTTGTCTTTAATAAGTCAACTAAAAGAACTCATAAATTCTGTAAGTAAGCATTTTGAATCTTTTGAGAGATCTGCTCAGATAAAAGTAAGACAAGAATTTGATGAGAAAAGATTATATGAGTTGAAGACTATGATAATAAATGAAAAAGCTCTCCTAGAAAATAAAATCAAAGGCATATAGAATGCTATCAGAGAAGCAAGTGACCTGTACAAATTTTGTCTCTCTTGGTTGGTCACAACAAAAGAGCTAGAAGAAAAGGTAAAGGATCCGAAACAACATCTAATAAATATTTCTAAATCGTTTGATCTAGTAGCTGAGTCAGTGAGAAGAAAAGAAATACAAGTAATTAATATTCATAATGAGTTAAGTGATATTTTAAATAAGAGGGATCAGATGAAAAATAAAATGTGTCAGTTGAGAGGACTAATCAGTCCTAAGATAGATTCAATGGTCAGTATTGCAAGAAAAGCACAGGTAGCTTCACAAATTGAGACAAATTCTAATGTACAAAAAGCAGAAGAATCAGTCTTTTTAATAAATGGTCACATTAAAATTTTGGAAAGAGCTAAGATTCAATGGAATGAAGAGATTACACAATTAAAATTTGTGTATAAGGACATTCTGTCACCATCAACTAATTGAGTTGAAGTATTCTATGTGCACATATGCAGCAGAGTATGAAGATTTTTATAGTTTTGGTCCAATTTT
This sequence comes from Cunninghamia lanceolata, assembly GCA_027924645.1. Lineage (NCBI taxonomy): Eukaryota > Viridiplantae > Streptophyta > Pinopsida > Cupressales > Cupressaceae > Cunninghamia > Cunninghamia lanceolata. The sequence goes on along the minus strand of BSBN01001164.1, from coordinate 4,337,743 downwards.
GATTCTTGTACGTACATATTTTCCATTGATGTCAAAGGGGGAGAAGAAGACTAGTGAAAAATGGGCAAACACCTTAGGGGGAGAAGAATTAAAGAGTAAGGGGGAGCAGATACACATTTTTCACTTTAAGTGTTGCCATCAATGCCAAAGGGGGAGATTGTTGGAAACATAGTCAAGAGACACTATTGATTTGGTAATGTTGTCATTGATGGCAACAATGAAAATAGAGAATGATGGAGCTAAGGATGATTGGGAACTCAACATGGAATAGCCTGCATATAAGGATCTAGTCTAGACACAAAAGACTCAGGTAGAATGGCTAAGTACTGATAACACAGAGTTAGTAGCAGAAACTTAAGTGGTATTCCTCCACAATTGATGGTCAAGCTATGCGGTTTAGGTAAGTTATTCATGATTGTTTGGAGGTACTATGTTCAATATTACAAGTCCTGATGACTTCCAGAAGTTAAGTAGTGATTGGTTTAAGTCTGGGTGAACAGAACTAAGACAAGAGTAGTACATAGTGTCATAGAAAAAGGGTCTGTATTTCTTCGCAGTTGCATAATTTGTCTTGTGGTTCTAGAGTTATGATCTATGATGATTTAAGAGCCTCTAATATGGATTTGAGCAGGTCTTGTGGTCCACAGTGGAAGATGTTGTCTGACAGTTGAACTGAACTACTAAACAGTATGTGAATAAGGTAGACATAATAGTATGATGTGTGTGTGGTAAAGTTTTGGTGTTTGGAACTTAATCCTGAGTGGTAAAATAGTTGAGGTTGACATGTGTGATGGTGTTCCAAATATTGTTTGGGTTCAGCATAGATTTTGGGAAATAAATTTGGCTGACAGAGCACATAATGCATGACTACACGATACACTTTATTAGGCCGACCTAGTATGAAGATTTTATTTGTTGCAGATATATATGGGATTGATTTCAGTATCTGTGGTGTGTGTAGAATGTGAATAGAAGAGTAGGCAACAAAAAGAAGAAGAAGAGAGATTTTGTCTAATGTAAAAACAGAGCAGTGAAACATAGCAGTAAAGATGAAAAGTTTTGAGATAGTATTTTGAGCATACATTGAAGCTGCATTCGTGCATGTGTAGATGCAATCTAAGCAGTTCATTTTGGCATTGAGCCATCTCCTTGTTTCTTTTTGTTCTCTTGGCAGTGATCCTTTGTGCAGTGACCACTTCTTCATAGGGCAGTGAGCCTTAAGGTAGTGAGCCTTCTTGTAATTTGGTATTGAGCTATCATAATATATTGTGAGCTAACGCTCACCGTGATTTTCCCTTTTTGGGTTTTCCACATAAAAATCCTGGTGTCCATGTGTTATGTCTTTATGGTTGCTGTTCTTATGCTTATTCTACTTTCATGTTATTGATTTTGGAAATTGGATTAATAAACTTGTTAAGAAGTGGTTTTGTGGAATATTGATTCACGCCCCCCTCTTAGTATTCCTTATACTCAACATGTTTACCATAATAGCTTCAGTATATGCCTCATCTAGAGTTGTTGGAGGTGGATTATCCCTCCTCACAAACATGGATGTTAGCTTATCCAGTGCTGCATAGTAAATAGGCAAAGTCGCTAGTTGAGCAAGGTCAAAAGGAGCCTGAAGATGGTTGTATGCCTTATGAAACTGATTGTCGGAGGAACTTATCAGTTCTCCTTTGGCTCTATGAATCTCCACAAAGGACCTATAAAGGTCTGTAAGGGTGGTGGCCATCCTGAAGTGGTTTAGGAATACATTTTTTAAATTTACCCATGAATTGATGGAAACAAAAGGAAGGTTAGCAAACCAATAATAAGTTTCATCTTGCAGTGAGTAGGGGAATAGCCTATCGACCACATCCTCATTTTGTACCTATAACATGAACATACTACTTTCAAAAATCTTAATGTGTTCATTAGCAGTTTTGTCGAGGTCGTTAGTGCGGAACTTTGACCAAAACTTATTAGGATTTTTGGGCATGTCATGGTAGTTGTTGAAATTGAGAGACTAGTTATTGGCAGTGAAAAAAGCCATGTTTGGGAAATTGACTTAAACTATAGCTGGGTTTCTTGGGGCAGACTATGTCATTGGAGTCCTGGACACTCCTTGGTCCCTCCTGGTTTTTCCAAACTGGGTTAAGGATAGCAGTTCTTCTCCAGCTGAACTAAATCTAGTATGTCTCTGCCTAGTCCCCAACCTTACTTTTTGAAGCAGAAGCATTTATATAAGGTCTAAGATGGTGGCCCTCCTAGTGCCAATTCTGTTGATTGTGGTTTTAGTACATAGTAATGTAGGTAAGATATAGGATATCTCACCTCTCTTGAAAGGTATTTTATCCTAGATAGGACTTCCCCAATATTTATATAGCTAGGTCTTATCTTTGTAGGAATAACTTCAATGGATATGTTTTACTTGTTCCAACCAAGGGGACTTACATGAAATGATAGAGTTTATAAACTATTGTAGAAAAGTGTGCAAGCTACCCTTTGATATTCTTAGCAGATTTGACAGGGTCGATGTTACTTAAGGCCTAAATCTAACAACTATTTATAAAGAAAATGCAAAAGGATTAAGGGTTGAGAGGGAAGGTGAAATCCTAAGTGACAATCACAACTAGATGAAATGTTGTAGATAGACAAATGCTTTTTCAGTAATGTTGCAGATAAACAAATTAGTAAACTACCTCTTACTTTACTAAGTTATGAAACCACAATGCTATAAGAGAGTTACCATTTTTTCACCACAGCTCAAAAATTTGTAGAGCTGGTATATTGTTCATTTTAAGGTGAAAAAATTCAATTTATTTCTTCCTTGCTTAAGCCTTTACACGTATTGATTTTATAAGAAGGTCAGTTGTGATAGTACAAGGGATGCATGAGGTTTGTAGTTTAGTTATTTAATAGAAGAAAGATTCAGTTCATTCATTGTATTACAGGATACCCATCAGAGAGATAAGTATTTCATTCACTACAATGATTATTCGTTTACAAGTGAAGTACATAAAAGGATAAACATTGCATTGAAAGAAATAATGATGGACCAAATGTCCCACACAAGCCATGGGAATAGCTAAACAAATGCAAATATAGGAATAATGTTATGCATCTAAAGATAGGGAGAGAAGGTCATAGCCATCATTGCCTTGTAAAGTCTTCAATCTCCGAGGTTGTCATCTTGTTCTTGCTCTTGATCTCCAATGAGAACCTACAAAAAATGTGGAAAAGGCCTGTTAGAGCTCCGGTTATGAGATCTCTATGTCCTATCAGAAGAGGCATTACACATTGCCTATAATGCATTGATCAATGAACATCATTCACATGAAAGACGAACTGAGAAAGAAACAATCATGGAACTTCATTATTTTTATTCTAATCTGTTTGTTTCATTTGTAGGTATAGGATAAATCATGTAGTTGATTGAAGACATAACAGCATGTGGTACAAAATGGGCTCCCACAAGGGTTGAGCTTAGCGTGCTACCCTGATTCTCAGAGGGGAAAGATTGCAGATACATCATATTGCTTAATCGAATCAATCAAACTGAAGGAGTATCAAATCAAGCAGGTGCATACTCATGAATGCAATTCAAGTAATGAAGTAAAGCCATAAGAATGAACTAAAATCACAAAGATAGTTGTCATTATTGCTTCAAGATCCATTGAGGAAGTGAAAGTTATAAGTGATCTTTGAACCCATTCATGTTGTCTAAGACAGAGTAGAAACATTCAAGAAGGGATTTATCTATCTACTGTAACAAGAGAATCAGAGAAAATTACTTTGGATAGCCAAGTATCAGATGAATGCAATGAATATACAGTGAGCTTAACTAACAACAACCAATGCCATAAAGATGCAAGTCGTATACAATGCATGGATCAGCCATGATCAACTATAGAAACAACATGTATCTTTTCATTCACAGTAGCAATTAAAGGAGTGAGTAGGATTTTTGTTTTCTCCTGTCTCAAGAGTGATAGGAAGTGGGGCATATTTACTTCAGTTCATCATAAATATCACAAATCCATGAACGAGACATCCAGAACATTAGGTATGATCCCAACATTTGTATGCTAAATAGTTTGCAATGGACGATATCATGCAATAGTACATGACTGTTTTGGTCATAGCATAGCATCAGAAACAAATATCATTTTATGCATGATTTGAATAAACTAAAGAGTGCAGATGGACAACCATCAAGGAACCACATATGATGCCATGTCACTTTTATGTTGAAGTAATGAGCAGTCACAGGTAGAGAATGTAAAGAGGTAAACATGCATGCAACAGTCATCAATAGATACTATACAAAATCATGTTGCTTCAGCCATGAAAATACAAGAGGTCACTGTCTCAGTGAGCAAGTGAAAACATGCACATATCAGCTAGAAGATGGCAAGGAGTACAACCTCAATGTTCATGTATATCTATTGGAGGTATAGAGAAAGTAGCATGTGTGCTAGCTCTTTCTATTTCATCATGGAGTACAACATGAATGATCAGATACACATATGGAGCAACATCATCATCATAGTTGCAGTAAATCAAGCATGTAAACATCATGATTCAAATTGAATATAGCCACATATGATAGCATCAGCTAAGATATCAACTTTGGTTGATATATTTCAAGAAAGAGGAATCTCAATGTCTATATAATGCTACAGTAAGGTTGGATGTAATCATGTTGCTATAGCAATCAATGCCAAATCTCAATGATAAAATGAACAACATAACTCCATGATACATATTTCCTCAACCTTGTGAGTGGCAACATTTGCAAAAGAGGATTTATACATGAATAAATCATAGTTATAGTTATGGACAAAAAGTCATATTCAGAGAGGTCCAAGCTAGAACAACAGTCACTGAGTATGGGACATCAATGATCAATACCAGACAGTCAAGAGATCATGAGTGATAGATGGATAAAATCCTATTCAGAGTGTATACAGAAATCACCAAAAGGGGTGAATTCACATAAGCAATGAATAGTTAGGGACAGCTTATCCCACATCAACTACACTCCTGAAACATACAGGATATAACACATTTGAAAATAAAGAAAATAAGTGTGCTTATACAAATCAGTTGTCATAAAGAATTTGCAAATCATAGTAAAAAAAAAATTAATATGACAGCCATAAAAGGAAGAGAACAACTATGTGCATAATTAAACATAATTGCAAAAGAGTAACATCATTTGATGATGTGTGACAGTTTTAGTCATAGCATGGCATCAAGAGTAAGTATTATTCCATGTAGAAAGAGTGAACTAATCATCAAAATAGACCATCACAAGAGCACAGTTATGAACAAGAAGCCACATTTTATTTGCAGAGGGCATAGATGTCATTATAATAAGGTACAGTTGGAGTGAACTTTTGATTTCTTCATATTGGCTTCAGACAATGTTTTAAAAAAATAGCAAAGAAGCAAGTAACATGAGTTTTATCTTTACAAATGCATGTGGAGCCGTAATACAATGAACTAAACTATATCTTTTATCCCCTCATAGGTCTTGAGTCATCAGTGGACCATGTGATACAGTCACTAGATATCAAAGAGGTGTCTACATTCTTATCTTGTAATGAATATCATATGTGTAGTGTATTGCCATCCTAATATAGTGTAGGTTTGAACAAAGAGTTGGGGTTTATACGAAGTGGAGCACTTAGGAATGATGAAACCATGCCAGTTTGCAAAGTATAGCTACAGCTAAGATCTGTAGGTGCCATTTTAGAACTTCATGGAAATGTTGAGATGCAAAAGAAGCATACAGGTTTTGAAGAGATTAGAAGCTTACCTTGTTCAGAGTAGGGTCTATGTATGAAGTCGAGGGTTTCCTCATTTTCACTTTGATATTGTTCTTAGTTAAACTCAGTAAAGACATCCATGGTGGCGCAAGCACAAGAGATGGCAGTAAAGGAGCATACAGAAAGCAAAATCTATCAGAGAATAATGTAAAAAGCCGTAGCTGTTAATGTCATTCTAACTTAGAAATTCAAAAAAGAGAAGCATTTCCAGTAATTTGACTGTGATTCCAAAAAGAATGGTGTTAAGATCTGCCAAAATGATGAGGTTTCATGCTTGAAACCCTAGCTGGGAGCCGCCACAAAGCCTCCTCTCCACAAAAGTTGAAAATACAAAATGACAAATAGATTTTAGGGTTCAAAAGTTTTGTTTGTGGGCTCACTTTGCCCTAAGTGTTAAGTGGGGATTTTGTCACATTTGTATTTATTTTGAGACCTCTCTTAATGCCATCATGGGTATGTGGCCATAGAAACACTTGCCTAGGAATTGATTTGGCCCTAGTAACATTTTGTGAAGTCTTTATGCCTTAGGGGCAGATTATCTTTTTAATGCATTGGAGATATTTTGGAGAGGCTAATGTTATGCCTTAGACCCCATGGAGATGGAGCTCATGCCTACAAACCTTTCATTTGGAAAATGAGACAAGTCAATATGCTTATGTGATGCAGAGATAGGTCACATGGAGATAAGCCCACCAGGCTTTTATTTTGCAAATAATATGTAATGCCCTTCATATTTTTTTTATAAGAAAAATCAACATTGTAAAAGCCTTGTAAGGTTTTATTTTCTTTAACCAAAGCCAAATTAGAAAACTGCAACCATGTAAAGTTTGTTTTAAAGCAATAATTTATAAATTACTTTAAAAGTAAAACTATTTTATGCAGTTAAATCAAAATAAAGAAGATAGAATCTTCTTTTGGTTTTTGCTTTCTTCTCGCCGAGTTGGGCAAATGAGGACAAAATAAGAGCCTTTAGGGGTCATATAAGGCCTTATTTTAAAGCAAGTTTGGTGGGGCCACCTAAGGGAATAGTTTCACAGATTTATTCTTCAGTTTGGAGACATATTGGTGGCAAATTGAGGGCTTTATTTTTGGCTTTTTGATGGATTCCGAAAATGGACTTGGATGTCTATTATTAGGAGTTTTTTTTTAGCTTTTTGGTTAGATCTCTTGGCAGGGCATTTATAGGAGGAAAACTGAGTTTTTGGAGTCAGTTGATACCATTTTCTTCTCCCTTGAGCACAAGCAAAGAGTTGTATATAGGTAGTTGACTCATTTTGTTTTGCATGGTACTCCTTCTAGGTCAATATAACAGATTTTCATATCCCATCAATTTGTCTTCTTTTAAAGTTTGTTTTGATCTCATTATGGCAGTTTCATGTCCTCTATTATGTCTCTTACTATAAGATTTGCTTTTGGTCCTGGTTGTAATCTGTGTTCAACTTGAACCTTTTTTACAAATCAAATCTTAGAAGTGGGGTTGTGAAAGTTTAAATGTAAAGGGTTGTTTGTGAGTGAAGATATTCCTTTAGATTAAATCTTAGAATTAGTTTTGTATTTCAGTTATTCTCTCTCCTTTTTCTCAAACAAGTCATTAGATTAGGAAAATCTTAAGGAGAACCATCTCACTCTGGAGATTCACTCTCGCTATAGGAAACCCACATCCTGAAAGTGTTTCCATGTTTCAACAGATAGCTAGGTCTTCCATAAACTTGGCATAGGGTGCATATCTCATTGACAACAAAGAGACAATACAATCTTCAATGGAAACTTATGATTTTCAAAGCACATCTACTCATTAAATACCTAGATTATGGCGTAATCTAAATTGTAAAATGCAATCAAACTAAATTCAACAACAAGGCCCAAGCTAACTATACACAGTAACTTACAATCAACAAGCACTAATAGAATGGACCAAAGCATTCATCAGATATCTTTAACATTCATCCAACATTGCAAAAGCACATTTAACTAACTCCAAATTGATGTGAACCATGAAAGTAAAAGAGATAACACAATGGACAAATTTCCAACAATCCTAAAACATTTGTTTTGTATTAATCAATTCAACAGAGTCTTAGCAATTCACCATCAAAAGATCTGTTACAATGAGAGGAAAGGATGGCCCTTTTATAGACAAAGCATCGTACCAAGTTTTTGATGAATGGTGGAGATTATCTCAACACCAAGAGCCCAAATTTACATTGCATTAAATGAGATACAACAGTTTGTTACATTTTTTGGATTTGCATTTACCCTTTAGGAGAAAGACAAAATATAGCTTGCAAATACATTGAATGTGGACAAAATTGTTGGACTGCACTGGACAACTGAGAGGGGGGGTTAATCAGTTGTCCTAAAACTTTTAACCAATTTTAATCATCGACTTATCAATTACTCATATTCAGATATAACCAGGAAAACATAAGATGAGAATCTCAACACAAAAGCATAATCAACACAAGAGATGCCATATTTTTATGGGGAAAACCCTAAAAGGGAAAAACCATGGTGGGTGTTAGCCCATAGAAATATATAAGTTATATCAATACTGAAAATCAGAGGCTCACTACCTACAGGGGTCATTGCCCAAATTGCTCACTACAAAGGAAGGCTCACTGCCTAAGGTTGGCTCACTGCCGAAGGGTGGCTCACTGCCAAAAGAAGGCTCACTACCAAATGATGCAAAGGTGTCAGGTTTCTAGAGGCAATTTAGCAAGATCAAAAGATTTAAATCAATTGTGGGCTTCAACCAATAAGACTCACTAGTCTTCCCCTTGCCCTAAACTCCACCAAAGGGCTCAAACTGGGTTCCGACTTCTAAGATGCAATCTTACACCTTCTAGGGTCTTAACATGCCCTAATCAATAAGATTCAAAAGGCATCACACACCATTTTGACTGGTTCATTGATAACCCCTCTTAACTAGGCCTAATCCTAGTAGCCCTGTTCAGCGGGTAATCTGCACTTTTCTCCAATCTTTCCCAAAACACTTCTAAAAAAAATGACTAATCTGAGTACCCTTTTCAGTGTTCTATAACATATCAAAAACTCATGCACTGTTACTTTAGACCAAACTGACTATTCTGACACCCTGCAACCTTCCTACAAGGCCTAATTTGTCCACTTTTCAAAGGAACCCTATTGGATACTTGTCATACTCACTCCAAACCTTCAAACAATCTTAGGAGAGGTTCCAAAACAAGGTATTTTCAAGGTTTCAGACAATGATTTGCTCATTCAAATGGTTAAACACCAAACCCCCATCTCTAAGACCCAAAACCTAGGGTTTACTAGATCTCCCACTTCCAATCACTTCAAAACCTCATTCAAGGGTCTAACACCATCTCAGTGCTCATACTAGACAACATCAATCATAGAAAGGTTACCTTGTTAAGGTAGATCTCCTGCTGTTACACTTGTGCCATCATGCCCATGCTCTTTTCACATGCAATCTTGCCTTCTAACGGTGATCACCTCCCAATCTGCACTCCTCCTACCTTGTTAAGGTTAGAAATCATATTGTACATGTGAACAAGGACCTATTCCATGAGAATCAGGGTCTTGCATTCATGGAAAGGTCCAAAAATGCATTGTCACCTCTCAAAACACACAGGACAGTTTGTTGTTCTTTGTATCAGTCAAGTGAACAAAAATAAAACTAGTCTAGAAACCTTCTCAGAGAATTAAATAAGGTCTAATACTGTACAATGAAGATTTAATACATTTACTATGCCACCACAAATCAAAAGATCATCAAAAATGTAAGGAAAAAACAAGAACTAGATGAAAACCTCTGTTTATTTCTGTCAGACTGTACAACCCAGGTCTCAAATGATTCCACACATGCCATCTCATGCCTTGGACAAGCTTACATAACCTCTGCCCCAACTTCCACAACTGATTCCCATCAGTTGGAGTTGGTTAAACCATAAAAATAGTTCAAAATGACTTTCCCGCCTAAATGCTTGTTTCAAAATTTGAATTTTAAACTTTGTTTTAATGGATTTCTACCCTACCAAACCATCATGTTCTATCTCCTTAGGATCATTACACTTTGTTCCTAACCTTAGACACCTATATTTGACTTTAGAGGCACTATTGGCCCAACTTACATCAATTTTGGTCCTAGGGTCCTTGCCAGGACCCTCAAGACATTTGACCATTACATCATCTTGACCATTACAACATGCCATAATTAGTTGTAAGATGTCCCAATTGACTTGATTTGCTCCATAGGCTCCTCCCATGGTCATTGGTGTCTTCTTGCTCCAAGGTGTTCCTATAGGCGCTCCTGCGCCACCAAAGGGTTGAACTGAGATAATAGAATCTAGTCCATGCCAAAGTTTAGATCCATTGAAGCACAAACACCTATGCTCTGCTCTACTACCTTACTTCGCTTCTATCTTTGCATCTTCAAACTTCAATACATTTTCATGACTCAATTACAAGTATTTATACACTACATCAATCTTGAAATGATCATCAAGGTCAGCATTACAATCATCAATAGTTGGAACAATCTCCAAGGTCAGCGTTACAAACATACATAAAATAGGTTTTGACTTAATACAAATTTAGCTAAGGAAAAGATGTAAGAATGTATGCGGATCACACCACACCTTAGCTGGGACACAAACATAATATTCCACGCTACAGCACACTATCACAATCTTGAATACTTTTTCGTAGATGATGAATTCAACCAAGTCAGCCAAGACTGATGTTAACACAAGTATTCTCAAGAACACACTTCATGTACTATTTGAATTACACCTTGTGGACCAATCTGAATGTAGGAGCATGATCAAGAGACATCAACAAGCACATTGTAATCACCAGGAACAACCACATGATCTCTAACAACTCTATCAATCAGATTCTTCAAACTAGAGCACAAGAACAACACTGTCAACCATTGTCATAAGTAAAAGATAGCTTGCGAACCACCAAATCATGAACCATTGTAGTTGAAGGCACTTAACATCATCATAGAATTACTTCCAGAACCATAGACCAAAATACTTCAATGCGAAGGAATGTAGAGCAAAACACTTTCTCCCTGTCACCATCCAACACACAGAAAAAGATGTTTTCACTCTGGTGAACATATATCACTCAATTCTTCATACCGGAAGCTCAAATTTAGTATATAACATCTTTAGACAGGATTCTAAATAACTTCCAATCTATAAGTAAATATATTCATTCTTCAAGAAGTGCAGACCATTCTTCTGGACTGTTCTTCTGCATGTAATGCACTGTTTCTACTACGACACATTGTGATCACTAGAGGGGCTAATTTTCTCAATATCCTCAACAAGGTAAGAGTACATTTGACACCAATGGCAACACAGATATGTTAACATCAATGACAACACTAATTAGGCACATACTTGCAACTATATCCCCCTTTCTCATTGATGGCAACATACGATGTAAAAAACTAAAAAGACCATCAAGACAAGAGTCTCCCCCTTTCTCTTTACACATCTGCATTCTTTCTCCCCCTAAGTTTTTCACATGATTTCTCTCCCCCTTTGACATCAATGGCAAAGGTTGCTATATATTATACATTTCTTTTTTGGCATATACTTGCAAGCTTCTGAACTTGCTTTTCTCTTTTACTCCCACCATCAACAATACTGCAACACTTACTACTCTTATTGTCAAACATCTAGCTACCCCCGCTGAGATGTAGCTACCAAAACACCAATCTAGATTAAAGAATGACTCTTTGAGCTCAACTAGATTGATGCATCCCTATGCATCTTAGTTCAGGACAGGAGGGGTAATGACTCCTAGCTTTTCTCTGAGATACTCAAAGGTATCTTTAGGCATAGGCTTAGTGAAAATGTCTTCAATCTGATCCTTTGTGGACACATATTCCAAGTTTACTTCATTCTCTATCACCTTCTCTCTTAAAAAGTGACACCTTATTGATATGTGTTTTGTTCTTGAGTGCATCACTGGATTCTTTGAAATGTTTATGGCACTTGTATTGTCACAAAAGATTACAATTGGATCTCCATACACAACTCTTATATCCTTCAAAGTCTACTTCATCCATAATACTCGAGCACAACAACACGCTGCTGCAATATACTCTACTTCAGTAGTTGACAAGGATATTGAATCTTATTTCTTGCTCAGCCATGAAACCAATTTATTTCTAAAGAAGAAAGCACCTCCACATGTACTCTTGTTGTCATCAACATCTCTGGCCCAATCTGCATCTATATAAGCACTAAGAGTGAAATCATTATCTTTTGGATACCATAAGCCATAATCTAGAGTACCTTTCAAATACCTCAGGATTCTCTTAACTTCCATTACATGTGATTCTCTTGGATCAACTTGAAACCTCGCAACAAGACAAACTGCATGCATAATATTAGGTTTGGTTTGAGTTAGATAAAACAATCCTCCAATCATGGATCTGTATTTTTTCTGATCAGCCTTAGATGATTCATCATTTTTGCTCAACTTGCAACCAGTCACCATGGGAGTACATACTGGTTTAGAGTCTTCCATCACAAACTTCTTCAACAACTCTTTCACATACTTAGACTGGGATATGAAGATTCCTTTATCTTATTGATTAATTTGTAGACCCAAAAAGAAATTCATTTCACCAAACATGGACATTTCAAATTCACTTTTCATCTCACTGGCAAACCTTATGCACATACCTTCATTTCCTCCAAAGATAATGTCATCAACAAAGACCTCAACAATTAGGATCTGATCATCATTGATTTTGAAGTATAGATTGCTATCTGCAGTACCTTTATTGAATCCCAGTTGCAATAAATACTTGTCTAATCTTGCATACCAGGCTCTAGGATCTTGTTTGAGTCCATACAATGCTTTCTTCAACCTATATACCATATCACTTTGATTTGACAATTGGAATCCTTCTGGTTGCTCAATGTATACTTCCTCTTCTAACTCACCATTCAGGAAGGCAGATTTCACATCCACCTGATATACCTTAAAACCTTCATGAGCTACAAATGCCAAAAACATTTTGATTGCGTCAATCTGAGCTACTGGGGTAAAGGTTTCTTCAAAATCTATCCCTTCAATTTGAGAATAACCTTTGCATACAAGTCTTGCTTTATTCCTTACAACTTCTCCATTTTCATTCAGCTTGTTCCTGAAGACCCATTTAGTTCCAATAACATTTTTGTCAGTCTTGTCACCTATAATCTAATCCTCAGAATGATTGATCCTTACATACCTGGGAGTCTTGACAACATTTTTTGGAGCCTCTTCTTCATCCTAGTTGTCTACTTGCTTATCTTTCTCTTCAATCACTATAGTCATAGGTTCATCTGGTTCATAACAACTCAGGTCTAATATTCTTTCTTTGCCTTCATCTACCTTCACATTTGCACTCAACAATCTTTTTGAGCCTTTTGTTGTAGCACTGGTAAGCCTTACTCTTGGTAGAGTATCCAAGAAAGATTCCTTCATCACATCTTGCATCAAACTTTCCTAGATCTTCATCTCTCTTGATATAACATTTGCTTCCAAAGACTTTGAAATATTTTACTGTGGGAATTCTTCCATACCACAATTCATAGGGAGTTTTAGTAGCATTACATTTCACTTGAACTCTATTTTGAATGTAGATAGTAGTGTGAATAGCTTCTTTCCAAAATACTTCCGGCAAACCTTCTTCCTTCATCATTGTCCTAGCAGCCTCCTGAACTGTCATGTTCTTCCTTTCTACAACTCCATTCTGCTGAGTCTTAGGTGCAAACAGTTGTCTCTTTATCCCATGCTCTTCATAGAAAATGTTGAATTTATTTGATGTAAACTCACCTCCTTTATCTGATCTCAAGCATTTGATCTTCAAATCTATTTCATTCTCAACCATTGCCTTAAAAGATTTGAACTTCTCTAGGGCTTTTGATTTATCTCTTAGAGAAGTAACCCAAGTCATTCTAGAATAATCATCAATAAGAAACATGAAGTACCTATCACCTTGTAGACTTCTCACCCTTGTAGGACCACAGAGATCTATATGCACTAGATCCAACAAACTGGTAGAAAATTGTTCTTTGCTCTTGAAACTTGTCCTTGTATGCTTTCTCAACTGACATTCCTTACAAATTGAGTTGGAGGGTTTCAGAATTTTTGGTAAATCTCTCACATCCTGACTTGAGCTTATCTTTACCAAATTATAAAAGTTTATATGACACATCCTTGTATGCCACAACTAACTTTCATCTGCCTGAGCCAATAAACAATAATCATTAGTTCCTCTTAATTAATAGATGTTACCTTTTGTCTTCTTACCGGTAGCAATCAGAGTTCTGAAACTTTCCTTGATCTTGCACCCATTATCTTTGAATCTTAGATCATATCCTTTGTCACACATCTGACCAACACTCAAAAGATTATGCTTCAAACCCTTCACATATAGAATATTGTCAGTATTATGCTTTCCATCAAATGAAATAGATTCTTTTCCACAAATCTTACCAGCTATATTATCTCCAAACCTAACTAGTCCTCCATCATACTTTTCCAAACTTACAAACTTACTTTTGTCACTAGTCATGTGATGTGAGCATCCACTATCAATAATCCATTCATCCATATATTTCTCAACCTGAATAGCCAAAGCACTTTCTTCTACTAGTTTTTCATCCTTCACACAACTAGCAGTTTTAGTAGATGCATGATCTTCTTTAATAGCAATAAATAGACATTCATTTGCACTAGTGTTAGCATCATCAGATTCATCATCAATTACCCCTTCATTATCAAAATCTCTGACATAGTAGCATTACTTTGGAACTCTAGGCTTTCTGTCATATTTCTTATTATATCTTTTAATTCTTTCACGACATCTGGAAGCATAGTGACCTACTTAACCATGGAAGAAACATTTGAAAGGTAATTTACCTTTGAACTTACCAGAACCTCTTTGAATCCTGTCAACAAAGTTGGCTTCAATTTCATCAAAGTCATCATCTACCTTGTATTTCTCAGCTCTGGATATCTCTGCTGAAGTACTATCTTTAAAAGCGGATTCAACTTTAGGTAGGGCATCACCAAATTCTCTCATCTCAAAGGATGTAAGCTTTACAAGTAACTGATCTCTATCAATAGTTTTCACAGTCATGAATTCTTCAACTGCATCCACCTTGTGACTATATGACTTTGGTAGAGATCTGAGAATTTTCATCACAACTTCCTTATCACCAAGAGTTCCTCCCATACCCTTTATTCCAGTTACAAATTTATCAAGTCTTTGTATAAAAGCTATTATGTTTTCATCTTCATTTATCTTCAAACCCTCATACTTTACTTTCAGTCTTTGTAGCTTGGCTTCTTTTATAGAATCATCTCCTTCATACAGATTTTTTAGCTTATCCCAAACCTCATTTGCAGTTTCAAGGTCCACAACTTTTGTCAGCATAGAGTCACTTAAGGAACTTAGTAGAGCATCCTTTGCTTTGACATCCACCTCATATTATTTGATTTCATCTTCAGTCATCAAGCCATTTGGAGGCATGGTATATTTTTCTTCTGTAGCTTTCCATACTTTATAACCAAGACAAAGAAGATGGCTTTTCATTCGTGCCTTTCAAAGAGCATAGTTTGTCCCATCAAAATGTGGAGCTTCCTTCTTATAAGACATCCTAGATCTTCCTCAAGATTTTAGGCTTTCTTCAGAGGAACCTTGCTTTGATACCAAATGTTGGACTACACCGAACAATTAAGAGGGGGAGTGAATCAGTTGTCCTAAAACTTTTAACCAATTTTAATCATCAACTTATCAATTACTCATATTCAGATATAACCATGAAAGCATAAGATGAGAATCTCAACACAAAAGCATAATTAATACAAGAGACACCAAATTTTTACATTGAAAACCCTAAAAGGGAAAAACCACAGTGGGTGTTAGCCCACAGAAATATATAAGTTATATCAATACTAAAAATTAGAGGCTCACTACCTACAAGGCTCACTACCCAAATTGCTCACTGCAAAGCAAGGTTCACTGCCTAAAGTTGGCTCACTACCTAAGGTTGGCTCACTACAGAAGGGTGGCTCATAGCTAAAAGAAGGCTCACTGCCAAAGGGTTGAATTGAGATAATAGCATCTACTCCATGCCAAATTTTAGTTTCATTGAAGCACAAACACCTCTGCTCTATTTTGCTACCTTACTTCACTTCTATCTTCACATATTCACACTTTGATACATTTTCATGACTCAATTACAAGTATTTATACACTATATCAACCTTGGAATGATCATAAAGGTTGGCATTAGAATCATCAACCATTGGAACAATCTCCAAGGTCAGCATTACAAACATACATAAAATAGGTCTGGACCTAATACAAATTTAGCTAAGGAAAAGATGTAAGAATGTATGCAGATCACATCACATCTTAGTTGGGACACAAACACAATCTTCCATGCTACAACATTCTATCACAATCTTTGATGCATTTTCGTAGATGATAAATTCAACTAGGTTAGCCAAGGCTGATGTTAACACAAGTATTCTAAAGAACGTGCTTCATGCACTATCTGAATTACACCTTACAGACCAATCTGAATGTAGGAGCATGATCAGGAGACATCCACAAGCACATTTTAATCACCAGGAATAACCAAATGATCTCTAACAACTCTATCAATTAGATTCTTGAAACCGGAGCACAAGAACAACACTGTCAACCACTGTCATAAGTAAAAGATAACTTGCGGACCACTAAATCATGAACCATTGTAGTTGAAGGCACTTAACATCATCATAGACTTACTTCCATAACCATAGACAAAAATACTTCAATGCAGAGGAATGCAAAGAAAAACACTTTCTCCCTGTCACTATCCAACATACAAAAAAAGTTGTTTTCACTCTCGTGAACATATCTCACTCAATTCTTCATACCGGAGGTTCAAACTTGGAATATAACATCTTAAGACAGGATTCTAAATAACTTCCAATCCACAGGTAAAGATATTCATTCTTCACGAAATGCAGAGCATTCTTCTGGACTATTCTTCTGCATGTAATGCATTGTTTCTACTACAACACATTGTGATCACTGGAGGGGCTAATTTTCTCAATATCCTCAACAAGGTAAGAGCATATTTGACACCAATGGCAACATAGATATGTTGACATCAATGAAAATACTGACTAGGCACATACTTGCAACAAAAATGACTTCCCATTTGGTTGTATAGGACAAAGAGCCAATTTATAAGACAAAATAAAGTTAAAATAAGGTTATATGACCCTTGAAAACTAGAGTTGAAGTGGAATGATGGGATTTCAAAATCTAGTTGGAATATTCTATTGATCCTTGTCATCTAGGTTGAATTTATTCTTCTCAGATTCTCTGTTGTTGTACATTGTAAGAGTTGATAATGCTGGATTAATGTCTGCTGGGTCCAGATCCTTGATGTAAGCTATTATAAACTTTAGCCGATCAACCTCCTGTGAAAACTTGTAGTGGACTGCATCTCTTGACCTCCTATTTCTTCTAAATTCTACAAATGTAGCTCTAAGATCACTAACTTTTTCTAATTTCCCAATCATATTAAGTGGTGATTCTCCATGGATAATGTGATGTAGCTTATCTTTACTTTCCTATACATTTACTGGAGTCATGTCATCAAGGTCAAAATTTGTATAAGCTCTTAGTACATCATTTATTTTATAAGTCACCTCCATAATTTGGGCTCTATCTATACCAAAAGAATATTTAGCCTTGTCAAAGACCTCTTTCCTCAATCAGATTAGTTCCAACCATTGTTCAGGCTTCTCTATTTTGTCTTGAGTCAAAATGCCTACTGCCAACAAAACTTCATCAGGGAGGTTGGCCATGCCTCGTACTCTGGGATACATATGGGTATGATAGTCTTCATAAGTAGTGCAATCATCATTAAATTCTTCCCACGCAGATTTCAAGATTAAAAAATCCTTATGCAATAAAGCTGCCACGTCAATAGTCTTGCAGCCCTTCGTATAAACCTTATGAAACCATTCCTCAGTAGATGCTACAGTAGTCTTAATTTTATCAAAATTTGTTAGCTCTTCCCTAGAAAGAAGATAAGGTGTTTCCTTTGGCTCTTCATCTAAATTCATGGGCTTCAGAAAAAACTTTATATAGGCCCCGAGCTCTTCATTCTATTGCCTCAATTGTTGCTTAGTCATCTCATCTTTATTTAATCTATCTAGGATACTAGATACAGATCATGTGACTTCCTCAATTTCTTGTTCCTTGGAGGTTGGTCCCAAATTTATTGTGGTGATTGTATACTCCTCTAGTCTTACATCCTTATTGGCTTGTTCTAGAGGCACTACCACCTTTGCAACATGGGAGCCTGTGGTATCCTTATAGATTCTAGATTGGATCTTAACCTTCTTTTGTTTCCTAGGTTTCTCCAATCTGGCCAAAAATGTGTCCAAATCCAAGGAAATTACCTCTACGTCGAGAGGCTTATTGCTCAGTCTTTGTTGCAACCAATCTAGTGCCATGGAAGTGTCTTTAGGAGAGTCAATGTGACTATCTCCTTTATTTATAGAATCTTCATGAGTATTTTCTATTTCCAACTCCTTTTCTATCTCTTTATCCCCACTTCCCTTTTGCTCATCATCTATTGGATCATTGTGAGGAGACTCTGGTTGCTCTATATACTGTAGATTTTCAGTGACTACATTCTGAGCTATTTCCAAAACTAAGTCTGTAGTTCTCCCCTTTGTTGGACTATCTACAATTTCAACTACCTCAATTGTGTTAAGATCAGTGAGAGGTTTATCTATTATATCTTTGATAGTTACCTTCTCCTAAGACTCTAATTTAGCACACACCTTTTCTATTACAGGTAGTTAAGGAATGGGTAAGGACACTTGGATTGAATCTTTAATGGAGGAAATAGGATGAGATAGGAGCTATTTACCATAGCAAGAGAATCAATAGCAATAGGTGGCAAATATACATGGGACAAGTTGGCAAAAGAGGCAAAGCTTAGAGATGGTGGAACAGGAGGATAAGAAAGCATGGAAGAGATAGAGATGGGTGAGGAAAGGCTGAGTGATGGAAAAGAAAAGGATGGTGTGAGGTTGGTAGAAATGGGGGGCAGAGAAAAGTGTGTGGAGAATGAGGTGGAGGAGACGGAGTGGGAAGTAAAAGAGATGGACAGAGATGTGGAGGAGGATACTGGAGAGATAGACAGTACAGAGATGGTAGAAATGTAAGGTAAAGAAGAAATGGAGGAAATGACAGAAGAAATGATAGGTCGAGAAAGGGAATGGGACAGCTTGTGCTTATTGCCAGAGGAGAAGATAGAGTTGTCATGGTGGATGGAGAGACAAATGATGAAGTATCAATGGTAGTAGAGGAAGAGGTAGTTGTATCTAGTTACGGTTGAGAGGCAATAGATGTAGTAGGATGAGGAACTGTAGGGGTTGATACCTTAGGTTTCTTTGCTTTGGAAGTCTCCCCTTTCCCACTAGGCATGCCCTTCCTTTTGGCAGCCCTTCTCCTAGCTAATGGGGGATTTTCTTTCTTTTGTGTCTTGGGAGGGGCTTTCTTGGCTTTCCCCTTATCTGCTAGTGGTATATCTTCTTCATCATCTCCCTTAGATGTATCTCTTGTGACAGTATCTTTTATGACCTCTTGTGTTGCATCATGAACCTTAATGGGCTCATCTTCCTCATCACAACTTGTCTTATCTTGGGTTTGTTCTGTATAAGTCATGTTTGTTCATGCTTGTGTCAAGTTTGCAATCTGACCTCTAACCTAGTTCTTTCTCAACCTAATTGGGTTTTTCATTGCTTCATCCAATGAGCTCACTTCTGAATCAGCCCAGTTAGGAAAAAGAATTAGTTGATTAAACAATGCCTTCCATGGTCCCCTTTGGATTAGGTTATCATCCTCCACCACTTGATCATAGACTTGCATGATATCAAATGTCTTGATGAAATCCAAAGACAAATGTGGAATAATTTCTTTTTGAAACTTCAAAGTCATCACTACATTTAGCCCAAAAATCTTCAAGGTGTTCTTTATGAAATAACTTCTTTCTCACATGCCTCTCCATTACTCCAAATGGATCAAAGTGTTTTATTTTAAAATGCATATGGAGATTCAACAATTGCAGCTCTATATCTGAGTGTTTAGCTGCCCCAAGAGTAATACAGGAATAATTGCCTCTTCCTAACGAGATGGGGAATTTGATGGAGGGTCAGTGTAGTTGTTTTAACTTTTTTGCACAAGGTAGGAATTGTCTTGTCAGTTAAAGGAACACTACCTTATCTGTAGGATAATGGGGTAGCTTATATGGTGCTCCTGTAAACCTTGTACTCTCAAGTAAGTAAACTTTTGGAACTGAATATACCATCTCCCATATAATTAAACATTGGCAGCTTCGGTAGACAGCCTCATGGTAGTGTTATTTTGCAAGATTCAAGTAATGTGCATGGTGAAGGCATCATTAACTCGTTTATAGTGTACCAAAGAGTGGGAGATCTCAAGTTGTGGATAACATTCATACACATTAAATTGGCCATCTGCATTACTAACATTACCCAGTCTAGATAGTCCGAGATATACCACATACCTTGCTAGAGCATACACAATGTAGGATATCCATCTGAAAGTTTCATCTATGTTGAAGGAAACAAAAGCTTCATGAATGTTGTTGCTAAGTATTTGGGCCCAACATATCTTTTTCTCTCCATGCAAAATCTCCTCAATATATGCAAACATCCACCCCTGAAATGTGGAAGCAGTGGTCAATCCCATGATCTTGCTTAGGAGTGCTACCAAATCACCAACCTCCTCTTTGAAATCACTTTTATATAGAGAATGAGGAAGTTTTGACAAGGTTGTCCTTGTGTTCTTTATCCAACCCTCATTTATCTACTTTCTACAAGCATCTGGGCCTTTCTTATACATCTTTTTAGCCTCTTCCTTGTCCATCAAGGAGAGTTTCAGGAATTGGGGAATGTCAAATGTTTCTATGATGGATAGTGCACTAAGATTTTCCAAGACCTGTCCATCCTTAATTTGTAGACTTGATCATATCTACTGGCACGGGCTACAATCAGTTCTAGGCATTGCACTAATGTGGGCAATGCAGCTGCATGACCTAAATTCCATTATCTCTAATCCTCTTGGCCAATGGCATGGGATTAGGTCCTTGGACTCTGAGTCTAAATTCTTCAATGTCTATATGTCCCAAGTCTGTGTCTCTAATGTCTGTCCATGCTAATGTAATTTTAGTCACTACTGGGATTCCCTTGAATTAGTACTTCATGTTGATAGCCCAGGTAGACATTTATCCTATAGGACCAGACCTAATGAGTAACTCTTATAACTTAGCTATCCTAATAGCCTGGACTTAGGTTCAAGATAGTTACATGCCTTTACAATCCATATCTTAAGTCAAAAGTTCTTCAAACTAAGGTAATTCTTAATCAAACTACATTAAAATTGACTACCCTAATCCAAAACCCTCTAGAATTAGCTAAGACTTTCACTAAATCCCTCACATTGGCATTTATTACACAAAATTGCATGAAATAAGTAGTAAAAATAGTCCAACGGGCTTTTTTGGCCTCACTGGATGTGTGTGATAAATACTAAGCTAATGTGGATAATTAGATAAAAACATATAAAGTTTAATAAATTTCATGCACATTATGCATTTAATTGATCAAATACCTTCATATTCCTTGAAAAATATTTAGCAGTGTATTTAAGGGCTTTAATGAGGTCTGTGGGGGTTTGAGTGTTCACTGGACCTAGAAGGATTTTTGAGCATCACATGATTTGCAGGGTCTCAAGCAGTCACAGGATGGCGGGGAAATCATGGGTCACTGGATATATCTGGTAGATCACCTTTTTAGTGCAAGCCTAGTGTTAAAAACCTTTGAAGTGTTTGTGGGGATTTATGATCCCACGAGTAGTAGAGAAATCATCGGTTGAGGGATATGTCATGTGAAGACCATTATTATCGCTAACTATTTAAAGTACTTCTGGTCGAGAATTCGTCTGTCATTGGATATGCGAGGTTTTTGGTTGTGACTATACATGTCCAGTGAGGTCCCAATTATGTGCAAGCCTAGTGACACCATTTTTTAGTGTAAAGTTAATATGAATATCAAATATCCTTATTGGCGGGGTTTATGTCATTCGTTGGATATGTCTAGTGAGTGCAACTTTTAGCACATGTCATGTGATGGTGAATTTTAGTGCTAAGTCATTCTTTTAAATTGAAGGGACCTTTTGGTGTTGAGGGATATATCTAGTAGAGATGAATTTTTGCCTAGATCAGGTGGTGAAGGTTTCTAGCATAGATCCAATTATGTCATCATTTGGTTCTAAGTCTACTTGAGTACCTAATTTTGTAGGGGACCTAACTGTGGAATTTTAAATAACTAAAGGTAAGGTCTTGTGAAGTGGTTTTTCTATGCAAGCCTAGTAGGGTTTGTCATAGTGTGTTCTAGGTTGGATTTCCTATGGTTTTTGAACACTTCTCACCTAAGATTTTCTTTTAAGACATAAGCTAAGGATTCTAAGAAGCACTTGATTGTGAATTCTTCAAGAAAAGAAAAGGAAACCCCAAACCCAACATATACACACTGAATATATAGACAAATTCTAAATAAAACCCCAAATTGAAACCTAACAGCCGACCAGTCAAAGGAATCTTCAATGTAAACCAAAACAATGTAAAGGAAAGATTTTAAGAATGAACATCCAAACCAATTAAAACCCTTAATTAGTAATGTTAAAATACAAAACTAGTGTTTTAATGGCACTAACCTATGAAAGGCAGTACTCAAATGGAGAATAAGTTGAATGCGTCATGCTATAATATGCTCTAAAGTCAATAAAAATCGCAGCTACTCACTAGCAATTTCCTAGACATGCAGAAATATCAAACACTCGAATGCAGAATAAGTTAAAAATGAAGGATTGGAATGTTTATTGTACTAAAAATTCACCATTAATAGTGGAGGTACCATGATAGGGTGTCACGCACTTACAACGGGAGTTTTGCCTCTAAAAGGATCTACAAAGGTTTTACCAATCACTGACTAGTGGGGATTTTAATAACAACCGGACATGTCTGGTGAAGAGCAATTTATGTGCAAGTCCAGTGTCCCAAATTTTTAGTGCAAAGGATGTATAGAAACGGTAGCATGGATATCTAGTGTCATCAGATTTCAGCACTAGTGCAATGATGCCACTTTTCAACACAAAGTGTTCCAAAGACTTAAGATTCCATAACAGAGTGCTAAACCTAGTTTGAAAGTTAATTCCAAAGGGATTCTCCTAATTTTGACTTGATTTCAAAAAGATCAAGTAATTCATCACACTAGACTCATGCAAGTTAGACTCAAATGTGAACACATTTGATCTTGACATTACAACACCACTTCTCAAGAAATATGTTGGGACCAAGCTGAATCAAAGCGGAGCAAAAGAAAAGGGACTCTCCATTTGATAAAATAGGGCGTGTGTGCAAGGCACAACATGATCTTTAAAAGGCATAATAAATTTTAGGGTTAGATGAGAAGGCCATAAGTATAGCTTAAGCCAAGAAGGGTGACAATAAATTTAAGATATTGTCATTTCAAATTAGCTCAGCTAGGCATTCATTAGTGTAAAACCCTAAGTACAAATGATCAAGTGTTACAAGTTTAATCAATTTTTCATTATTATAAATCCCTAATTTCAAATTGTATGCCAAAATGTCCTTGATTCAAAACCCTAAATTTAAATCTCACAAACATTTATTTTAAGTATCATGAATCGTTCAAACAATAATGTTAGAATTGTTGAAGTCGTAACTTAGTTTGAGATACAAAGATGACCACTTGAAATAAGCTTTGACTAAGGAATACAAAGAGAAGATAAATACTAAAAATGAGTGAATTGTATATTTACATGAGCTCAAGATAAAGGTTCAGATTCAAGTTCAAATCCTAAAGAACTTTGGCATTTAATTTTTTGTATCAAATGTACTTCAACTACATTTTGTGTGGAGTGTATGTAAAAAAAATGATGGCATTCACTTTCTATGGAGTTTATGAATATAACATTCACTTTTTCATGTGTTTGTGTGTTTGAGTGAAATTAGGAATTCTTGTATGTGTGTGTGTGTTAGTGAAGTGTGTCTATGTAAAATAATCTTTGGCATTCACTCTGTGTCATGTGTTTATGTGTGATTGATTGAACTTTGACACTTTTTTATGTGTGTGCACGCATGCCTACATGTGTGTAATATTAAAAATAAGAGGGCTAAAAGGAACATATTTGATGAACTATAAAATAGAGAATAAGATTACTCACTCGCACTCATAGGAAGAAGATAAAAAGCAATAAAAAAATGTTAATATTTCTGAGTGAAATGAATAAATGACTTGAAGAAAAATGGTCTCTTTACTACCCATGATTTCATTGTCACACTATAATACATCTACATCTCAATGGGGTCTTTATGTTCTAGAAGTATGTCTATGGGGTATTAAATTTTCTTTGTGTGAAGATCATTTATGTATGTCTAAAAGTACTTTGCATATGAATTTTTTATTTTTATTTTTATTTTGTGTATGTGTATGTGTGCATGTGAGCATGTATGTGTGTGTGCACACGCGCATGCACGAGAGAGAGAGAGAGAGAGAGAGAGAGAGAGAGAGAGAATTTTGGAATTCTTGTGTGTGTGTGTGTGTTTGAATGAACTTTGCCATTTAATATTTGTTTATGAATGTACTTCAAATTTTTTTGTCTGAATGTACATCTCAATGGGGTCTATATGTTCTATAATGTAATTTATCTAATCAAATGGAAGCAATATTTGAAAGTATAAATATTAAATAAGGAATTAAAAATAACACAATATTATCTAGCTATATGATGTTCTAGGCTATTTTAAAATATTAATTAATTATCATCACATTTTGCTTCAATAGTTCCCGTCAAATTTTCCACCAAAAATTACAAATTTACATAAATTAATCTTAATCATGGCATGACTTATATGTTGGCAAGTTGGCACATTGTGTTATGTGTTGGCATTAATGTCAACATATACAATTTCTAGGTCAATGGCAGCATTTTGTTGTGAAAGTTCATTCTTATGAAAGAAGCATGTCTGATGTGAAAATAGGTATCATGCTAGTCAAAGAAAGTGTCATGTTGAACTAAGTGTCATTAATGAAAGATGTTGGTAGTTATACATTAATGTTAGTGTTATTTGATGGTGTGGTATCCTTGTGTTGTGATGTCCACTCTGTCATTGAATGGAGAAGACAGTCATGTCATTGCATGGAGCTGTAATGTCAGAAAATGTCCCCTTGGGGGCTTTTCCCTCGTAAGGTTTAGCTCCCAGGTCTTTAGAGTGCATTTAGAACATTTTAGTTCATATTTTAGCATCCCGATGGAATGAGACCTAGGTTCCATGGCAAATTGGACCTAGGTGGACCCCTTGAGCTATACCCTACCCAAAATAGGGGGGAGGACTTGGGCACCCGTGCCCTAGTCTTGCCCTATTTTGGGGCAGCCCTAATTTTTGGGTGTCAGTTTATGACTGTTATTAGGTCCTTTTGCCACCATGATAAGTTTTGATTTTTAAAATCTTGGTGGGAGTGCTTGTAGTTGCATATATAAGCATGCTTAGGAATTCATTTGTAAACTAGATTTCAATTAGAATATCATTGTGAACTTTAAGCATTCTCAAGGTGATTCAAGGCTTTCTATTGTGTTGCAAGAGTAGACTTGTATGTTTTGTGTGTTGGTATTTTCAGATTTGAACTTCAATCTCCACATGGCATGAAGAGCATCTTCCTCCATGAGAGCTTCACTACAAGGTGACATATCATTGTGTTTTTATCATTGATTCCTTTGGTTTTGGCTCTGCCTCACAAGGGCATGCCCTCTTTATCTGACAACGATGTTCAGAGACTTAAGTGACCTCTGGGGTTTGACAGAGGCAAACCTCTAAACACCACAACCCCCAAACCAAGTCTTGTGATTGCAGGTTACAGGTATCGTATCCAGAAAAAGTGGAGTTGCAGGAAGGCTTGGCAGACATCAGGGATTCGAGATCTTAAGAAAAGTCAGACAAAGGAGCACTTCGAGGACTTGGGTGCTCACTCCAGTGTCCTCTGTAGACAGATCTCAGGAAACAAAAGTTACAGGGCAGATTAGTGTCAGAAGGAGATCTAGATTCCCCAAAAAAGTAGGTACCTTAAACTTGGGTACCTACGTGTCCCTGACTATGCTATCTCAAAACCTTGAAAATAGGTATTTTGTGATTTGTTATTTTACTCCCGTCTGCAAGAGCTTTTTCTGTTATTCATCAATTTGTTGTTGTATTTGCATAATTAGGGTTTTAATGGTTAATTAGACATAAGAGAAGGAAAAATTGATAATTAATTCCCTAATCCAAGTTTCCCTTCATTTGTAAGTGACCTAGGGTATGATAGTGCTCGCCACTCGACCCTCGATCCTTCAATGTTTAGTGGAAAGGAGGGTTTTAACATCTAAAGAATAAAATATTAACAAAATCTAATTTTACCCTAAACATTTTGGTGAACCCATGTTATTGGACTTAAATTGGAACTTTCTGAGTGTTTGTCTTCATATTTGGTGTGGTTTCATTCATTCATTTGGTCATTTATTTTATTGCATTGAGAAAAATTCAAAAAAATTGAAAAATTGGAAAAATACAAAAAATTGCATTGTTTGGCTTACTAAATTGCATCAATTTTTTCTAAATTTTCCTAATTCATGATTTTTTCATTAGATCTGATATAAAATACAGAAAAATATAAAAAATCAGAAATTTACCTTGCATTTTCATCATTTAATTGCTAGGGTTTTGTGGAAATTTTGACAATTTTATATAACCTCGTAATTCCAAAATCTAGAGTTTGTAGGCAAAATCTTTTATCAAATTTTTCTACTGATTTTAGAGGCTCATTAAAATTTTCATTTGGATTTATTCTTGCATTTTAGTGTGAATTTGCATTTAGATTTAAAATATTTGCATTTTTACATAGAAAATTTCAACAAAAACTAGTAATTTTGATACATTTTCATTAAATTTGCATGGGCATTTTGCATGTTAAGGCTTGAAAATAATTTTAAGATCTGAGATTAAGTCAATTTAATCATAAATCAGACTTAAAATCATTCACATAGAATTTTGCCCCAAGATTTCAAACCTAGGGCTTTAAAAACAACAATTTTCACTAAAATTGGCCTTATAAACTCTCTAAACTTACACCGTAGGTGTGTTGTGAAAGGTATTTTGCATTAATTTTCTGCTATCAGGTTAATAATTTTCTTCCCCTCATAAAAATATTCACAACACCCTTTTAATGGGCTCTTGTAGTGAAAATTTGGTAAAAATCTACACATTTTGGCTATTTTTGCCCTAGGGCTTGGCCTAGTATGCATTCCAAGCATGTTGTGATAAATTTTATGGAGTGAGGTGACTGATATTATTGATATTATTCACTTTACTTCCTAAAATTCTTTACTTCCTGTTGAGTATTTTTGCATCAAGTGGCTGTTATCACTGATATTATTTTCTTTCCATCATCATTTTCCTCACAACACCCTTTTTTATGCTCTTTTGCATTAAATTTTGGTGAAAAACGTGCTCATTTTGACATATTTTCACTATATTTTGACTTGGCATTATCTTGGATTTGCATCAAGAGTGTGTTGAGAGTGATTATATTGCTATTTTGGACTGATATTAGACATAAAACTTTCTTCCTTAGATCAAAATCCTTACAACATCTTTTGTTTCATTCATTGGCATTGAAAAGTTTTGAAAAATCAAGCATTCTGGGCTATTTTTTCTCTTGTCTTTTGCACCAATTTTGAAAAGATTTCAAAATCTGATTTGGATTTGGTTTGAGCATATAAACATGGCCTCTAATCATAACAGAAACAATAGGTTCCCTCCTAGACCTTACATAAAAAGAAAGGCTCCTGAACCTGAAATTGTCTTCACTCCTCATGATAGAACAACTGGAGAAACAGAAGGACCTCTTTACATTACTATGAAAATAATGGGAAACCCCGTCAATGGAACTCTTATCAATCCTAATTGCATGACTAATGTTTCCACTGAGGAGTTCCTCTTTTCACATCAATTAATGCAAGGTTCTTATGACCTCTCGAGCATGATGATCAAGATGCATAACGGAACCTTTATCAAGCCTTTGGGTAAGATATCTTTGTTAGTAACACTATCTGGAAAACATGTCAAACAATGGTTTGATGTTGTCCCCATTTCTGACCTATTTCTCATTAAATTGGGACATCCATGGCTAAAATAAATGAAAGCTATCCCCTCAACAATACACCATTGTCTGAAATTCTCTCTGGATGGCTGTATAATCACTGTCCCTTGAAACAAGTATAAACCTTTGGTTCAGCAAAAACATTACAAGTTGAATTACTTCTAGGATAAAACTAAAATACCTATCCTCCTACATAGGAAATAACAAAAGATGAACAACCCGCATGTGAAGAGAACTTTAGACTGAAAGGACAAGGTCCCTATGCTGAGGTTCCTCCCCTAAAATCCTTACAAAGATTGGGAGGTCATTGTCAACAACCAAGTGTTCCACCACAACAAATGAGGTTTGATCCCAGTGCTTCATCTTTTAATTTTCAAAAGCCTATGAAAGAGGATAGCCCTATCTTACAAAAGATAAGCGGTAAAACAAAATGAAATAGAAAAGCAAGGGAAAGAAGAAAAAGAAGAAAAAGAAGACAAAAATATGCTATAAACCTTGCCTCTCAACAAGAAAACATCGATCCTAACATTTAACCAAATAGAGATGATCCTAACAATGAACAAATTGATGAACAGGATATGAATTTGGCTATGGTACCGTATGTCCCACTATCCTCCAACATTAGGGAGTGGGAAGATGACGATGATGATTTGCTTATAGACAACTTCTAGCCCGAAAGGGTCCCTACAGGTAAGTATCTATAAAATTTTATTTCCATCATAATGTGCTTCCCCCGTGATGTGTTATGTGTTGTTTAGGCCTCCTGGAATGACCTCAGATTCTCCCGTAAGGTTCGGGATACCAGGAGACCACCTCTGTTGTGATCTTCTTCTATTTATATCATCGTTCTTCTAAATTGCTCTCTGATTTCATTGTTGTGTGTTGTGTCTTACAGACATAGCATCGTGGTTGGTGACTTGGGGGCACCATCCTACGTGATTGTCCCTAAGACACTTGTTTTCTCCTCTCTTATTTATTGTTTCCCTTCCTCCAGTGTTTCCATCTAGTGGGAAGATGACGACAAACATTTATATTGATGCAGACCTAGTGTCCCTTTCGAGATCAATCAAAAAAATGGACTCAGTCCCTAATATGATGATGGGGTTGTATATCTTATCCAACGCATGGCTAATGGAAGCACTTGTTCTTTCCGCGTAGTGAATTTGATGATGTTTCTATCGCATTTACAAACCTTAACAATACTGCTGCTCCGTGCACCTTTGTTTGCCTTTGAATCTAGCCTTGGAAGTACTTGATTTGGAGAGCTTCGTGATATAGCCCTTGGTTATCCTCAAACTCCAAATTCATTGTATAACCTTGGCTCTTTGTGTGGTTAATCATATGCATTGATATTGTTGTTTATCATGATGTTGTAGACACTAATATGTTTCTTATAGGGATGTGTTTGTGGGAACATTTGGCGATTGTAAAGCACATGTCACCTCTGGGGGGCATGGGATTTGTGAAAGTCGGTGTTCCCTTGTGTGTTTTCTTCCTACCTTAACGTGCTTGATATCGATAACTAATATCAACCACCTTAAGGTGGGGGTAAGCTATTTGTTATAGATTTTAGCAATGTGTTTGACCTCAGATGCAAAGACTTGCGCCCCAGAGTAGTGCATCGTGCATCCTAAGTTTGTTTGCAATCAATCAATCAATCAGATATTGAGCACATCCTTTTTCTTAAGCCCTCTACGGAGGTAGGGATGGTGTATTTATTGGAGCAGATTGCATCATCCTGTCATTTTCAAAAGTCCTCTGCGAAGATGGGGAGCAGTTCTATGACTAAATCAACCCTTAAGCATGTCTTCGATGATTGTTGTGGCGAAGCCCAATTATCAGTGTGTGCCTATAATGTGCCTGAGATGGTGATGAGCCTAGAAATAGGGAACACATCATCACTTGTTTGTCATGTTTTCTCTATGTCTTCAAGTGTGTGTTTTGGTGTGCTTATTTTGTATGGCAAGTTTGTTGCCCCACATGCAAAGACCAGGGCCTGTGAGTAGTGCTTCATGCATTTTGGGAGGTTTTGTGTGTATTGCATGTGTGTTGCCCCATATATATTGAGACTTGCACCTTAAGGTAGTGTATCCGATATTTTGGGAGGTTTGTTTACTTTCCAGTATTTGCATTTGCATTTCACATATATGAGAAAAAGAAAAGAAAAGATATCATTTCTGTCTTCCATGCATTAATGTGTCTTCTATGCATTGACTATCTAGTCCATGTTCTGCATGATTGTAACTGTTTTCTCTGTGTTTTGCGTGTCTATTACTGTTTTCTATGTGGTTGGTGTGTCTTCTCCATGCTTGGTGTGTTTACTCTGTTTGTGACCTTATTTTAATGCATGTTTGGGCCTTGTGTTCATACATACATTAAAGTGGGGGCTAAATGTAACATCGAAAAATGTCCCCTTGGGGGCTTTTCCCTCATAAGGTTTAGCTCCTGGGTCTTTAGAGTGCATTTAGGACATTTTAGTTCATATTTTAGCATCCCGATGGAATGAGACCCAGGTTCCATGGTAAATTGGACCTAGGTGGACCCCTTGAGCTATACCCTGCTCAAAATAGGAGGAGAGGACTTGGGCGCCCGCACCCTAGTCCTGCCCTATTTTGGGGCAGCTCTAATTTTTGGGTGTCAATTTATGACCATTATTAGGTCCTTTTGCTAACACAGTAAGTTTTGATTTTTAAAATCTTGGCAGGAGTGCTTGTAGTTGCATATATAGGCATGCTTAGGCATTCATTTGTAAACTAGATTTCAATTAGATGATCATTGTGAACTTTAGGCATTCTCAAGGTGATTCAAGGCTTTCTATTGTGTTGCAAGAGCAGACTTGTATGTTTTGTGTGTTAATATTTGTAGATTTGAGCTTCAATATCCTCATGGCATGTAGAGCATCTTCCTCCATGAGAGCTTCACTACAAGGTGACATATCATTGTGTTTTTATCATTGATTCCTTTGGTTTTGGCCTCTGCCTCACAAGGGCATGCCATCTTTATCTAACAATGGTGTTTAGAGACTTAAGTGTCCTCTGGAGTTTGACTGAGGCAAACCTCTAAACACCACAACCCCCAAACCAAGTCTTGTGATTACAGGTTACAGGCGTCGCATACGAAAAAAGTGGAGTTACAGGAAAGCTTGGCAGGCATCAAGGATTCAGGATCTGAAGAAAAGTCAAACAAAGGAGCACTTCCAAGACTTGGGCACTCTCTCTAGTGTCCTCTGTAGACAAATTTTGGGAAACAAAAGTTACAGGGCTGATCAGTGTCGGAAGGAGATCTAGATTCCCTAAAAAAGTAGGTACCTTAGACTTGGGTGCCCGCTCCAATGTCCCCAACTGTTTCACCTTGGAACCCCAAAAATAAGTATTCTATGATTTGTTATTTTACTCCTGTCTACGAGAGCTTTTTCTTTTATTCGTCAATTTGTTGTCGTATTTGCATAATTAGGGTTTTAATGGTTAATTAGACATAAGAGAAGGAAAAATTGATAATTAATTCCCTAATCCATGTTTCCCTTCATTTGCGAGTGACCTAGGGTATGATACTGCTCACCACTCGACCCTAGATCCTTCAATGTTTAGTGGAAAGGTGGCTTTTAACATTTAAAGAACAAAAGATTAACAAAATCCAATTTTACCCTAAACAGGAGTCCAAGACAACTTAATGGGTGTATTGTTATATTTCAGGTGTTCAAACCTTCATCAAGAATGGAGAAGATAGTTGATTGTCATTCATTGTGTGAACAGAGTCAATGTGTGCACAGTGGAATTCAATTGTCATTAAATATATGAACATAAGCAGTCCACATGAATGTTTGTCTATCATTGTTTAAGAAGACAGCCTATCTCTACATTATGATTTTAAATCTTTTTGTTACTATCCTTGGTGATGCTTTAAAAACACATCTGGTGTAAATCCTTAGTTCTATATAGACTGTATCTACATTTGGAGAAGTATTCATTTTGAAAAGACTACATGGAAGTTGCAATGAGACTGATATCATCTAGTTTGGTTGTTTACAAAAGATAAGGACCACATTTCAAGATTAGGGTTTGAATGTTTGTGTCTTCAAGAACAAAGTTTCTCTTTCTTTTTGTTTCAGTATCAAATGAATTCCTTTAACATATCAACATCCTGATATCATCTGTAGAGAGTGCTTACAGAAGATAAGGGTCTCATTCAATTGGTGGCATACTAGGTTTGATAGTTTTTAGACCTAAATCCTAAAGATCCTAAAACCCTAAGACCTCCTAAAAACCCTAAAGACCTAAAAGCAAATTTGTTTTTTATTTTCTTTATGACAGTCTCACTTTTATGTTTTAATTTGATAGTGACTTATTATCAACAGTCACTAGTCACTTAAGTGACAATGTTGAGGGTTGGTGATCATTTGGTAACCGACCCCTTGAGCTAGTCGAGACTGGCTTCTCCCGACCATACCTTGTGAAAAGGTGAGAATATAGCAATCAACAATTTATGTTTAATGTTTTTAGAGCACGAAGAGTTCTATCTATAGTGTTGTTTTGAACACATAATGACTACTTTTTGGTATATGAATTTTGATGGGCAGTGACCCATATTACCTAATTGACAATAGTTCTGAGAAGTTTGGTTAACTATTTTCTTGAATGATGATTTGGTAGTTATAGATGGAGTTATAATGAATGCGTCCTTGTTCATCTAGAGGGTTGGATGATAGAGTAAATCAAGTACATTTGTTTGTGTAGGGATACTATATGATGA
This sequence comes from Cunninghamia lanceolata, assembly GCA_027924645.1. Classification (NCBI taxonomy): domain Eukaryota; kingdom Viridiplantae; phylum Streptophyta; class Pinopsida; order Cupressales; family Cupressaceae; genus Cunninghamia; species Cunninghamia lanceolata. Next base: position 4,304,861 of record BSBN01001164.1, on the reverse strand, counting down.
TTAGATATAACAAAATGTAGATTGTGTGTGTTAAATTGAGATATTGGACTTGTTTAGCAGAATAGAGTAATAATGCAAATGTATTAGTGTGTATATTGATGGCTACGAAAATGTTATTGATTTTGAATATCTTCACATAGAGATGATTGAGTGAAAGAGATAAAAATCTATCTGTAACCTATGATGTCACTATAAATAGAGCAATACTCTGTATTTTCAGTCTATTTGCATGTTAGATTTGGTGCTCCCAGGGTTGGTGCCCTGAATTGTAATTAGTCAGATTCTATTTGCCAGTGGGGCCTGCATTGTATAAGTGATCAAATATTTTGTGAGGGTGGATTTGGACAGTAGATCCAAGCAGTATTTCTCCCATGGTTTTTCCCATCTAGGGTTTTCCACATATATGCATGTGTTGTGATGTGCATGTGATCTCAGTTCTTTCTAAGTATCTGTTGGTGTTTTTCCCAACTAAATGTTTCCTAAGCAATCCCTACAAGGTAGCCATCACTTATTAATAGGATTCTCGAGTTAGGGGCCAACAGTATAGGAGACATACTCTATAAATGTCTCCTCTCCTTCTTTAGGCTCTGCAGGACCAAAGGGGGTATTCCCTATTCAATATCCATGAGATGAACCTATGAACTTGCTAGGCTATTGACACAAAGTAGATAAATCCTCTCTAATTCAAACCAAAACTATAAAATAAGAACAAAGGGGCTAGCTTTGGGTGTTATGTTCAGTTGTGAATAAAAGGATTTGGTATCTAAAACTACTTCTAAAATCCAAAAGGTTTGTGATTTGGATTTGATTATATTTGATTTTTGGATGCAAGATTAGGGCTCTGAATCATAACCTCAACACAAGAACAGACTGGTGCCTATCTTAGGGCATGGATTCAACTAGACATATATATGTTAATGTTTATCATAAACTTAAAACAATAATCAGATTTCAAGGGGATTTTCTAGTATCTTCCTTACAAATACTTCCCAAGACTGAGTATTCAATTATCCATACTTATAGATATCCTCACTACAATATATTTTTCCCAATGCTTAACCCAAAACATTTAATTTGTTCCTTGAACAAAACTAGAAGATTAAACATTCAACATAGAAAACCCATGTTCCAGAACCTTGAATAACCCTTAGCTATTTAGATTCAGAAGAAAAACACACACAACTGGGAGATGGATAACCAAACACATGCAACAAAGCATTACTCATTTAAATCAATATGAAATTGATAAGATTTATGCATAAAATATTCAACATATAATTCATAAACTCACAAGAAATAGAGCAACTAGTTGAACTATATTTATTACTTCTGCAAAAGTCCAAATCTTCAACAACCAACAGGAATGAGCAACACAGTTCCTTTATAGACTAGGAACGTGCCCTCAGCATTAATTACATTGTTCTTCAAATTGTTGCAGATACAAAGAACTGCCAAAAACATGTTGGAAGACATTAATTGCATCAAACAGAAGAAAGAAAGAGTGGTTGAACTTGGAAGATGTGCAGCTACTTGAAGATTTGCCTTGTTAATGCAGGGAGGGTGGTGGTTGGCTTGTCAATCCTTCGATCCTTATATGCCCTTCCACTCACTATATGTCTCTTCTGTCGGCCAAGAGAATGAAAGTACCTCTGCAATCTTGCCATTGTGGCTAACATACTTGGCATCCAGGATGCTTTTTACATGCTTACAAAACATATCAAAACTTACTTCAAGAGTGTGCAACTTGTCCAATGATAAGCTCAATACTTGCATAGTTGGGTCACTTGCATCACAAAAAGAAGGAATTAATTGGTAACTATTGTCTATTATCTCCATCTTCCACTTGTCCAAGTCTTTTGTTTTACCATCACCCTCGAAAATAGGAGGTAACCACTTAGTGTCCAACTTTTCAATAGCTTGCATCTTCTCTTTCACAATTGTAACCAATTTTAACTAAAAAGTAGCAACATCCTCAAAATATTTCAACATGTCTGATACCGGCTTCAATTCAAGAGGTACATTGGGATCATACCTGGCACACCTAAGGAATTCTCTAACCTATCCAATTCTATGCAACCACTTTCCTTTTATACTCAATAGCCTTTGTTTGTCAGATTCATGCTTCTCATAGGTTGCCCTTGGTTGTGAGTAAGATTTCCAAGTCTCCTCAACTCTGGCCAAAACCTTTGTCACCCTATTCTTGATCAAATTGGTGACTACATCCTTAACCTTGTTTTCCTTTTCTTCCTTCAATCTCCTGTTATCCTCTTTCAACTCTCTAATTTTTGCAAGGAGAGGCTCTATATCCACTGGAAGGGATTCTGTAGTTTGTATGATAGGAGGAGTTTGAGATGTACCAGCTTCCAATTGTGGTTGACTTTCATACATGCTCACCTTAGCCATAGCCACTGTGTACTTCTCCAAAAGCTCATTGTAATCCTTCTATAGTTTGACTGTCATTGCCTTTGGAAATTGTGTAGTCTACACATTTAAACTGGTAGTCCGAGGAGCAGGGGTGTCTAACACCCTTTTTATTATCACATTTCCAGTTAATTCATCTAAACCAACTTTTGGTTTCTTGTCACTAGGGGCCAATTCCCATATTGCCAAGGTTTCAAACCTTGGATCAAATGCAACACTCTACATAAGTCTGTTGACCTATTCCCCTGTTACATTAGAGTCATCTCTTGTAATTGTATCAAATGTAATAGCATCTGATAGAGTCCATTGTGGTAGCAGCAAGATGTTGCTCCTGGTTACAAGTGCGCTACCTTCCTTAGGAGTCATTGCACTGATGTCTTTGCTCACTTCATCCAAAACCCTCTTAGTATCATTGGCATCATACTCTGTGGGGTCTGCACCACCTTTTGCTTCTTCAATTCTTTTCTGAAACTCCTCATTTTTGGTCCTTAGCACAAATGATCTAAACTTAGGAGTGCTGATAAATGCATCATCTGAAATAAATTGGTTGCAGGACACCATCCTCACGTCCTTTGTATCAACTTCATTATTAATTGTGGACCTTCTCAACCTATTTTTTGGTGAGGAGTAAGGCGCTATCCTTGGTGGAGAACTCACCCGATGAGGGGACTCCTGAACTTGATCCTTTGCTGCCCCTTCCTCCAAATTTACAACTTCTACAGGTCCTCCTCTATCTCAAGATCAATAGTTTTATCTCTCTTTGGGGCAGTGGGGTCAGGGGACTCCTCTTTTCTAACATATTTTCCTTTTGAGCTGCTTGGCTAGTAAGATGGCCTTTCCTCACCTAGAGGTGCATTAGCTATTAACTCCTCTGCCTTAGCAAATATCATTTCTATTCTCTTTATGGGGTCTTGTATCTCAACAAAAGCCCCAAGGTAAGCAGCATTGGCATTTTTCTTCAATTTCTCTACTCCCATTACTACATTCCATTTACTTCTTAAAGAATGCACCTCCTGCATTGATTGACAATTTCTTACTATGTCTTCATCCAAGAGAACATGGTGAGGGTAAGTAGGTCTGGTGACCTTTAATCTTATGTTATGAATGAAACTTTCAGGGTCAAAGAATCTCACCTACTCCATGTTCATCCTGTAGCATTGAAGCATGAGGCCTATCTCATCCAATCCACTCTTGTCAATTGTTATGAAATCACCTAGTTTCAATGATGTGGGGATAAGTGATCCCTTCCTATGCTTCCTGAAATGTTCCTTATCAGCTTCATTTAGCTACTTGATGATTTCCATGAAATCCAACCTCCTAGGCACAAATTTGGGCAAAGTATATGGTGCAACCTTGCACCCATAAATCTTGATGCAAGTTGTATTCTCATGTAGGAACCAATCCCCCCAATTATGATCTATGTGTAGGTGTGGGGCTCTCTCCAATGGTCTTAAAAAATCTTTGATTTCTTTTGGTATTTTGTCAGCTATAGGCCCCAAGAAACCTAGTACCTTCCTCACAAAATGCTCTTCAAATACAACATAATTTGCATACTTAAAATGCTTGTCCAGCATGCAGGTCCACATTTGCACTAGCATGATGTTGCCTTCTAGATTAGTCATCTTCAAATGTAAATCTTTAGTCCAGTGGCTAGACAAAGAGAACAAGATCATATGACACATTAGTGACTACCATGTGAACTTCACATGGGGGCCAAGAGTATACATATTGTTCTTTATGGCCATCATCTACTCATGCATTTTCTTGGCCAGATATCCTGCATAGTCATATGGTTTTTTGGCTCCATAATCTTGAATATATACTACCATCATCATTAGAGCCACTGGCATCCTATATGTTGCATCTCTTCCAAGCACAAGACATAAGCTATGATAGGTCCTAACAAAGTACTCCATGAACAGATTGCAGTGGAAGGGCTCCTCTTCTCTATCAGAAATTTTTATCAAGCCTCTGTCAACTCCCTTAGGTCTATGCTTGGCCAGGTTAAAAGACCTATAAGCATACCTAATAGTTTTGTATTTCTCTCTAAAAGCATTCAAATTAATGGGCATACTAGAGGTAGGTCAAGATTGAAAACAGTGGAAATATATGCCTTTGTAAATCTGATGATGACATCACCATTGCCAGACAAGACAGACATGGTCTTAGGGTCATATCTACTTGCTATTTCTCTAACCAAGTTTGGGTTTTCAAAGACATCAGGGCAAATTAGCTTAGCTAAATAAAATTTCCATGCATGAGAAACTGGGGCTCTATAGTCCATTCTCTTATACCAATGTTCAAACAAATTCTAGGTAGACACAAGTATCTTGGCATCTCAAAAATCTACACATAGGTCATAAATCTTGTCATTTTTTCCTTCTATCCCTGACCCTATTATAGGTCTCTTTGATGACCCAGGACACTAAACCATAAGATCTTCATCTAAGCTACATTTGGAGGTTGAAGGCTGATTGGAATGACTCATTTTTATGTTTACGCAGACGAACCAGGGCCTTTACAACTTTAAGTAATCTCTAATAACTTAAAGCAGTTGAATAGATAAGACTCAGAGGAATTGAAACAACTTATTGGTTTTGGTGCTACAGAGACTCAAAATTTCACTGACTTGCTTGATCTGAAGCTCCTTTTTCTTTGAATGCAGCTTATGCTCTTGAAAATGACAAGAAATGCCCTAATTCTACCTGTTTTATGTTGAATTCCTTCATAATTCTCTATATTAATGGAGGTCATGATAGTCATTACTCTTGTTCATGCCACAGACACTCATAAATCTTCCTCTTTGAAAGTTTGGATTTGGGTCTTTGATCTTTGCCTTACATTCTGAAATCTATGACTCTGATCAGTTGACTAGATTTGACAATCTTCGTCACCTTTGCTGAATAGTCTTCATCCAATTAGAACAGGCCAAGTCATCAGTACACTCCCTATAGGTCACATCACTTTTTGGCTGGACCAGACACATGGTGTCATTTCATGGCATCGTAGCTAGAAATGGCCCACCACTTACCTATCATGCGCGGGCGCGATTAACCCTACATGTGCCTTCTTTATACTTGCTTCTCATTAGGTGGTGCCATGTGTCAACATCTCATTGCCTCATAGTGAATATTCTTCTTGAAAAGATTCCTCTAAGCTGGATCATAGCCATTGGATCACAAGTTGATACATCGACAGGTGGCGGCAGACTACTGGCAGAGATAAGATCCCTATAAAGCATTACGCAGGTAAAGATTCGTGGACAAGTGGAAAACTATCGCGGCGTCGCAAGGCATGATGACATCATAAAATTTGCTACGTGATGGCGCAATATGTGCTCAAATTAACTTCAGGACTTAGCGGGTGACTTAGGATATAAAAGATTTGATTTTTCACCGACGACAGTGGGTAACTACTAGGTAAAGGGGCCGGTCAACCTACGAACACTGATACATAAGGTCATAAATTAAGTAACTGACAACCTACTAAAGACAGTCAACATGGAGATAGGACATAAAGCACAGGACTTAGGGAAACAAGGGTAAGAGGAAATTTTAAAGGTAAACACTTGAATATTGCAGACCTAAAACCCTAAACCCTAAGGGGGTCCTGCCATCTTGATGTGAAGATAATTGACATTGAAAAGTAAGTTGATTAATTGAATTTAGTTTTTGTGTACCATTGATTCACCCCCCTCTTAGTGGTCTAGTTTGTTCCAACAATTGGTATCAGAGATGTAAGTTCCTTGTAGAAGTATAATTGACTTAGGTTGATCTAGGTAGTGGAACACTATGGCAAAAAGAAAAGGAAACAAGGGAAAAAGTAATACCCAACAGAATGTTAATCAACAAGCACCACCAAAACCAAATACAAATGATGATGGAGAAGAAGTTATAAGAAATGGCTCACAAATTGAAATAGATACAAGGTTATAAGAAGATGAATATCATGAAGAGGAAGCCTAAGTTGATCTTGAAAGTGAATTGATTACTACTTTAAATGAATTAAAGAATGAAAATTGGAAAACAAAAAAACTAAAATCAAGGTGTGAAGAATCTAATCATCTTATTAAGGATCTAAAATTGTAGTTGGCAGAGTCTAAAAGAATTGAAGAAGTCGTTAGTTTGAATTTGCAAACCAAAATAGAAGACTGTTAAAAGCTAGAGGATGAAATGATGTCCCTAAGAGAGAAACTAAAGAAGGTAAATCAAGAGTTGAATAGAAGTCTTCAAAATGAGCAGAGCATTGAGTTGATTGAGAAAATGATTTTAAGTCAAAGGTCACTATTAAACAAATCTAGGTTAGGATGTGAAGGAGAAAAGAGTGACAAAGATGTTGCAGTGTCCAAGAAGAATGATGGAAAAACACCAATGAAGTTAGCAAACTCATCTAGAGAGGTAAAATATGAACAAGGAGAATCAAGCACTACTTCCAAAAGGATTACAAATTAGAATTTCAATGAAGAAGGATACAAAAGAGTTCATAATCCTAAGCAAGGACTAAGGAGGAGGTCATCAGCAAAACAAACTAGGTTCACTTCGTATTTTCATGGTTATTGTTATTTTTGTCATAACTTTGGTCATAGAGCTATAGAGTGTAGAACTCAAGCAAGAAATAATTTTGAATGGAACAAGAATAAAAGTTCTTGTAGATTTTTAAATAAGAATTACAATATTTTATGTCATAAATGTAACAGAGTTGGTCACAAAGAAAGAGTTTGTAGGGCACATGAAAGATATAATTATGTATGGAAAAAAAATAGAAGTTCTTATGGGTTGTCAAGAACAAACTATAATTCCTTTTCTCTAGATTACAATGTCATATGTTACAGATGCAACAACTTCAGGCATTAAGAACACTTTTTTGTAGAAATAGTGTTGCGCTCCAACTACTTAGACGTAACAAGAAAGTGAATGTACTAATCAAGTGAAAGGAAGAACTTGTGAAAGTTTGGAGAAGAAGAAAAGAGAAAGAGAAGAAAGAACCTATGCTTGTGCATAATACACAAGAGGCATCACTAAGTGCATAAAGAGACTGATGATTTTAGGGGAGCTGATAATTGCATCACTTTTCAGCCCCTTAGAGAAAACAAAGAGGGTGAAATAGAAAGAATCTAGGAAAGAGTTGAAAGAGCTTAAGATAAAAGATGTGTTAAATATGAATAAAGAAGTTGTGTGTGCTTCTAGAAGAGGATTATAAGAAGCTAGATGCTAGTTTGAAGGCACTTGAAGGGAAGTAGTAGACAAAGATCATGTTAAAGGATCTTGATAGTACATAGTACAATGACAAGAGTTAGAGTGGTGGAATGACAATAAAGTAGGATGTGGAGCAACTTTGAAGAACATTTTTGGAACATTAGAATGGAGTTTCAATTGATATCTATTGCATTTAATGTTATGATAGGCAAGGAAGAATGTTTGTTACATAAGGAAGCTATTATGATCAAAGTGAGGCCACTATATGTGAATTTCATGTTCTTGCTGTTGGTGATAGTACTAAGGATAGAAAAATAATTGAATGACTATTGAGAATATTTTCTTATCAAGTGACATGTGTGGACAGTGTAAGAAAAGATTTGGAGTTCCTTGGTTTAGAAGATGACCATCTAGGCTTCAATGTTGATAAGATAAAGGTGAATTTGATAGTCACAGACTACAATATTCTAGAGCTCAAAGGCTATGACTTGCTTAGAAGAGTTAAGGAGTCATAAGGGCATGAAAACAATGTTTATGCATTGGACAATAGTTTTAAAACAAAGAAGAAACCAGAGAGAATTTTGAGATAGCTCGATCAAGAATGATAAAGCTTCAAGGCTCTAGGCATGATGAGTGTCTTAGATTTAGAATCTTGGATCTATGAAAACTTTACAATCCTAGACACATTTGGTGTTGTAGCATCTATAAGGTAGTGCATGTAGTTGTTGTAGATGTTTTTAGAGGATACATGGATATTGAGACAATGTGGAAACATATAGAGTTATTTGGCAACATGGAATCTGCTAAAAGACTAAAGGTTGTTATGTATGGTTTGAAAACTTGTCAAGGGTTTGTAAAAGACAAAGGTCTAGAACAACATCAAGGGTTGGAACACCATGATCAAGATTTAGATCAACATGACAAGAGAGAAAACAGTGTAATAAGACCGAGATTCAATACAGGTTGGAGATATGATATTGGAATAAGAACATTATATACCTTTTTGAAGATCTGCTAAGAGAGTGATGTGCATCATCTAAGAATATACATTTTTTTGTATTAAGATCTTATATGGATGTGTGAGTCAAAAAAGGATTTTTTGATGACAGTGTGTGGTAAGGTTTCAGGTGTATTGGTAGTTAATGATTAGTAACAATGTGTTTTGCAATAACTATTATATAGTGCAATGGTTGAATAGGGTAGGATCCATGCCTGTGATAGTGTATATTAGTGATAGTGTATATTAGGGCAGCAATGACCGTCAGTCAGTGCTCAAAGGATGATGTAGTGTTCAATGTTCTCAATGGTCATTATACAATGACACCAGATACAATGATACCAATGATATAGGTATCCATTAACAATAGTTTTTAACATGGTTATTTTAATTGGTATGTGCAGTTGCAGTGTCCAATCACTCTTTGATCTGTATTGGTATTATATAGTGATTGCTACATGTATTTGATCACAATGAATGCTCCATGTCCTTGATCAGTACTGCTTTGTTCATTGCTTATAGTATGGCATGTTCATACATTACATTCATATAGAGGATAACTATGTTTGTATTCTTTGTAAGTGTCAATAGACAATATATATATACAGTGTATTGTGAATGACATCCCATCAGTGGAAATGATCAGGGGAGGAAAGAAAATGGCATTCTTTGTTAACAGTGTTTTGTATCAGTCATCACTTGCTGGTTGCATGTGCTCAATGCTCAATGACTGATGCAGTGACTGATGACATGGTATTGAAGTGATTGTTGATGACAATATGTGTTTGACTGATGGAGCAAATAATGACAATGGTATTAGAGTGAATGTTGATGACAATGTGTATTTAATTGATGACAATGTTAATCAGTATATAAAGTTTCAATATTTCATCAATATATGAAGTTTCAGTATAACATCACATTATGATAGTGTTAAGGCATTTTACTATAAGTGTTAAGACAAGTTATCATGTATGTCATAGAATATGTAAACAATGGGTCAGTATATTCATATCTCAGTCATAGTCAAGATGACAGAGCAATCACAATCATCAAGGGGTTGGACTCATGATCATGAAGTGTGTTACATAATCAGCATGACATGTTTATATCATTATTCAAAGGGGGAGTTGTAGTGTCAGTGACAATATCAGATAGGGGGAGTTGTAGTGTCAGTGACAATGTTAGATAGGGGGAGTTGTAGTGTCAAAAGTAGTATGTTGTGGCATATTGTGTTATGTTGTCCACCCCCTTTGCCATTGATGTCAAAGGGGGAGTAATTTCATCACTTGAAATTGTAGGTTGTTTGCAGATTTTGTTGCAAAAGTGAAAAAGTGCAATTACATTTGTATAACGTTGCCATCAATACCAAAGGGGGAGATTGTTGGTAAGTTGGCATATTGTGTTGTGTGTTGGCATTAATGTCAACATATAAAATTTCTAGGTCAATATATACAATTGCTAGGTTAATAGTAGTATTTTGATTTGAAAGTTTAGTCTTATGGAAGAAGCATGTTTGATGTCAAAGAAGGTATCATGCTAGTCAAAGAAAGTGTCATGCTAAATTGAGTGTCATTAATGAATGATGTTGGTAGTTATACATTAATGGTAGTGTTGTGTGATGGTGTGGTATCCTTGTGTTGCGATGTCTACTCTATCATTGAATGGAGAATACATTCATGTCATTGCATGGAGCAGACAGTCCAAGACAACTTGATTGGTGTATTGTTGTATTTCAGGGGTTCAAACCTTTATGAAGAATGATGAAGATAGTTGATTGTCATTCATTGTGTGAATAGAGTTAATGTGCACATAGAGGAATGATTGTCATTTAGTATGTGAATAGAAGCAATCTACATGAATGTTTGTTTGTCATTGTTTAAGAAGACAACCTATCTTTGCATTATGATACTCAGTCCTTTTGTTATTATCATTGGTGATGCTTTAAAAGACATCTAGTGTAAATCCTTAGTTCTCTATAGACTATCTACATTTGGAGAAGCAGTCATTTTGAAAAGACTACATGGAATTTGTAGTGAGACTGATATCATCTAGTTTGGTTAATTACAGAACATAAGGATCATATTTCAAGATTAGGGTTTGACTGTTTGTGTCTTCAAGAACAAAGTTTCTCTTTCTTTTGTTTCAGGATCAAAGGAATTCATTTAACATATCAACATCCTGATGTCATTTGCAGAGAGTGTTTACAAAAGATAAGGGTCTCATTCAATTGGTGGCATACTAGGTTTGATAGTTTGAAGACCTAAATCCTAAAGATCCTAAAACCCTAAGACCTAAAAAACCCTAAAGACCTAAAATCAAAGTTTCTTTTTTTCTTTATGATAGAATCACTTTATATTGTAATTCAGTAGTGACTTGTTATCAGTGGTCACTAGTCACTTAAGTGACAATGTTGAGGGTTGGTGATCATTTGGTGACTAGCCCCTCGACCTAGTCGGGACCAGCTTCTCCCAACCATACCTTGTGAAAAGGTAGGAAGATAGCAATCAACGGTGTATATTTAGTGTTTTGAGGGCACAAAGACTTCTATCTAGGTATTGTTTTAAACACATACTGACTACTTTCCGATGTATGAAGTTTGACAGGTAGTGACTTGTATTACCTAATTGGTAGCAGTTTTGAGTAGTTTGCTTAATTGTTTTCTTCAATGATGATTTGGTAGTTACAGATGGAGTTACAATGAATGTGACCTTGTGCATCTAAAGGGTTGGATGACAGAGTAAATCAAGTACATTCGTTTGTGTAGGGATACTATATGATGATTTGATATAACAAAATGTCTTGTGTGTGTTGCATTGAGATATTGGTCTCCTTTGGTAGAATAGAGTAATAATACAAATATATTGGTGTGTCTATTGATGACTTTGAAAGTGTTACTGATTTTGAATATCTTCACATAGATATGATTGAGTGAAAGAGTTATAGAATCCATCTGTAACCTATGATGTCAATGTAAATAGAGTAGTACTCTCTGTTTTTAGTCTATATGCATTGGAGTTAGTGCTCCTAAACATGCAAGGGGTTGGTGCCCTGAATTGTAATCAGTGAGATTCTATGTGCCAATGAGGCTTACATTGTATAAGTGATCAGATATTTTGTGAGGCTAGATTTGGATAGTAGATCCAAGCATCATTTCTCCTGTGGTTTTTCCTATTACAAGTATGGGTCTAACCGATGTTGTCATTGATGTCAACATACTCATGTTGCAGTAATAAGAAGGATTGGATGAGCTGTGTGCTGAGGATACTGAGAAAATTAGTCTCAATCAGGAACAGTGAAGAACAGTGATGACAACAAGGTAAAAGTCCAAGATAGGTTGAGGATCAGAGGATGCAGTTTAAAGGGTTTGTAGATATAAGTCTTGAGATGATCCAGTCAAGTTTTTAGAGGTTTGCATGAAGATCTAAAGAAGTTATGGTCTCTCAAGTAGAACTGGTTCCGGCAGGTGTTCAGAGGTGACAGAGTGACACAGATAGGTTCGGTGAGATCCGGAAATGCATTATCCCATTTTGCGGATTTGAGGGAGTGTTGAGGAAGTCCTTGTGAAGTGTCAACTTGATTGGTTCATGGTTTGAAGGTCCAGAAGCTCTTATTCCTTTGTGACAATGATGACAGACTGTGTTCTTGAAGTTCCAGATGAAGGAGAGAAGAATTACAGTAAGCAGATGAAGTGCGGATGTTCTTGGTGATTCAGGAAAGGTTGTGGTGATATTTGGATCGTGTGCAACTCATGTTGGTGGTCCACATTGAAGTTAGAGATCGTATTTGAAGAATAACCATCGGATATTAGTGTTCTTCCTGAGACTGGCCGACCGGATGTATTACACATCTTGCGGATGTTCTAAGTCGATGCCTTGTATAAATAAGGGATTGTGAAGTCATTCTAAAGTGTGTCTTGTGGAGATGAAAGTGTGGTAGCGAAGAGGAGAGCGAAAGGCAGAGCAGAAGTATTGAGCTTAAACAGAACTGATTCAAGCATGGTGAAGATGATATTCTCCAGTTCATGAAGGTGATACTTATTTCTTTGTAGACAGTGTGTCTCTTGTAGGCAATGAGCCTCTTGTGAGCAGTGTGCTCAGGCAGTGAGCCCTAATTGGCATGTGCCATTTTGTTCTTTCTATTCTTCTAACAGAGAATACAATCTTGGGTTAATCACCCCATGGTTTTTCCCTTAACTGGGTTTTCCACATCAAAATCTTGGTGTCTTATGTGTTGATGAGATTCTGCTTTTGATTTGAATGCATTATGTTTCATGTTTAATATACTGCTAATCACCAAGAAGATTTAAGTGTGTAAATTGGAGAAAGTTTTGCACAACTGATTCACCCCCCCTCTCAGTTGTGTGCCCTAAGTCTAACAATTGGTATCAGAGCCAAGTTCCTCTAAAAGGAGCTTAACTGCTTGAGGAGATCTAGGATGTCATCTTACAAGAAGGATAGTCCGAAGTTTGATGGAACCAACTTTGCTCTTTGGAAAGGTTGCATGAAATGTCACTTACAGTGTATGGGAATGGCGTACTGGTCCATGGTTACAAAAGTGTATGTACCTCCACAAGGTGGTCCGACAACCCTAAATGAAATCACATATGCTGAAAACAATCTGCGGACCAAAGAGGCTCTTCTAAGTGCATTATCTGACTCAGTGCTCTCAAATGTTATTAACCTACCAACTGCTTTTGAGATTTGGAATAAACTGGAACTTTTGCATGAAGGAGACTAATATGTTAAATGTGCAAGGTTACAGAGTCTAAAAGGGAAATTTGAAAAACTGAAGATGAGAGATGATGAAAATATTACCACTTTTATGCCAAGAGTAAATGAGCTAGTTTGTGGAATTAGAAATGCTAGTGGAGTCTTGGATGAAAATGAGATTGTTGGCAAAATTCTCAAATCCCTTCCTGCCTCTTACAAAATCAAGGTTGATGCCATTAATGAATTCAGAGCCCATACAACTGTCACAAGAGACCAACTGGCTGGCAAATTGGCTGCATTTGAAATGACCAAGTTTGGAGATGATCCCCCCAACACTGAATCTGCATTCAAAGCTAGTGCCTCTGTGAAAGGTAATCAAAGATTTGATCCGGGAGACAACTCATCAAGGAAACTGTCATGGTATGAAAAAGCAAGAGACCTGGAAGAAGAAGAAGTAGAAACTGCTCAACTTGAAGCCCTCATTGCAAAGAGACTACCAAGAGGATCCGGTAAGTATGAAGGAAAATTGCCTTTTAAGTGTTTTAACTGCAATAAGATTGGTCATTTTGCCTCAAGATGTCCGGAAAGATTTTCAAAGCCAAATCCTAATAGATCAAGGTTCCAAAAGAATTGTTACTATGTTCATGAAGAAGATGATAATGAAGGAGTAACAAATGATGAATCAGAGACTGGAAACAAATCAGGAAATGAATGGGTGTTTATTGCCATCAAGGAAGAAGAACCAATATCCTCTGTATCTATCAGTCATAAAGTTGTAGAAAGAGCTCTGGCCACCCAAGTTGAAGAAAAGGATGATTGGGTCATTGACAATGGTTGCTCTCACCATATGACAGGTGACAAAAATAAGTTCATAGATTTGGAAAGGTATGAAGGAGTGGTGAAGTTTGGTGATAATTCTGCTGGTAGAATCAGAGGAAGAGGAACTATTTCTTTTGATGGAAGAAACAAAACTGGTAATGTACTATATGTTGAAGGTTTGAAGCACAATCTTCTCAGTGTTGGATAGTTGGTAGACAAAGGCTATGATCTCCGATTCAAGGATGGAAAATGCAAAATCTTTGAAAGTTCTGGAACAGAGATTGCATCCGGTGCTCAAACTAAAGGAAATATCTTCCACTTGGTTGGTACTGGTAAAAGTTACTTATTTGTTCAAGTTGATCAAAGTTGGTTATGGCATAGAAGGATGTGTCATGTGAATTTTGATAATATCATCAAGATAAGCAATACTCAGGCTATAAGAGATCTTCCAAAATTGGTGAAACCTACTAACAACTTGTGCAAGGAATGTCAGTTGGGTAAGCTGAGCAGAGTCACATTCAAAAGCAAGGAACTATCTTCTACCGGATTATTGGACTTAGTTCACACTGATCTTTGTGGTCTGGTAAGAACCAGGAGTATTCAAGGTGATAGATACTTCATGCTGCTAATAGATGACTATTCCCGGATGATGTGGGTAACTTTTCTAAAAGAGAAATCAGAAGCTTTTGAGAAATTCAAAATATTCAAGGCTATGGTAGAGAATGAAACCAGATTGAAGTTGAAATGTCTAAGGTCTGATAGAGGTGGAGAATTCACATCCGGTGATTTCATAGAGTTCTATGAGAAACATGGAATAAAGAGATAGTTGTCTGCTCTTGGGACTCCACAGCAGAATGGAGTAGTGGAAAGAAAGAACCGGACCATACAGGAAGCTTCTAGGACCATGATGATGGAAGCTAATGTTCCTCATATCTATTGGAGAGAAGTTGTGAGCACTGCAATCTATACTCTCAATCAAGTTCAAATCAAAAGCAATATTGGTAAGACTCCTTATTAACTTTGGTTTGAAATCACTCCTACTATAAGGTATTTCAGAGTTTTTGGTAGCAAATGTTACATTAAAAGAGATGAAGATCTAGGAAAGTTTGATGCTATAAGTGATGAAGGAATTTTCTTGGGTTACTCCACTCAATGCAAAGCATACCGGTGTTACAATAAGAGACTAAGAAAGATGATAGAAAGTACAAATGTGAAGGTTGATGAAGGAATTGAGAAACCTTCAAGGTTTTATGAATATGATGATGATGATCAGAATGGTGTTCTGATTCAAGGAGCTCAAACTCCTTCCGGTACTCAGAATCAAATAGATCTGGTAATTCAGGGAGAAGAGATGAGTCATAATGAGCCTGATCAAGAATTAGAAGTGTAAGAAACTCCCAAAGTTCCCAGATATGTAAGACTGAACCACTCTGAAGATCAGATCATAGGTGATAAAAGCAAAGGAGTTCTAACAAGAAGGAGAATTGCTTAAGATTCAGAAGAGTATTGTTTGATTTCAAAGATTGAACCTAAGACAGTGAATGAAGCTTGCAATGATGAAAACTGGACTAAAGCAATGGAGGAAGAGCTAGTACAAATAGAGAAAAATCACACTTGGGATCTTGTTCTCAGACCTAGAAACAATAATGTGATTGGAACCAAATGGGTCTTCCGGAACAAACTAAATGAAGTTGGTGAAGTAATAAAAAATAAAGCTAGATTGGTCTGCAAGGGCTACTCTCAAATAGAAGGAATTGATTTTGAAGAAACTTTTACTCCGATGGCAAGAATTGAAGCAGTCAGATTATTTCTTGCCTTTGCTGCCTTTAAGGATTTCAAAGTATATCAAATGGATGTCAAGTCTACCTTTTTAAACAATGACTTGGAAGAAGAAGTGTATTTAGAGCAACCGGATGGATTTCAGTTGTCTGATCATGGTGATATGGTCTACAAATTGAAGAAGGCACTTTATGGATTAAAGCAAGCCCCAAGAGCTTGGTATGAAAGATTGGATAAGCATCTTTTGAAGATTGGTTTCAACAAAGGTACTGCTGACAGTAACTTATATTTCAAAATTGATCATGAAAACATCTTGATTGTTGAAGTATTTGTTGATGATATCATCTTTGGAGGAAGAGATAGTATGTGTAAAACTTTTGCAAATCAAATGAAAAGTGAGTTTGAGATGTCTATGCTTGGTGAAATGAATTTCTTCTTGGGTCTGCAAATTACTCAAACAAAGAAAGGAATCTTCATTTCTCAGACCAAATATGTGAAAGAATTGTTGAGGAAATTTGGGATGGAAGATTCAAAGCCAATGAATACTCCCATGGCAACCAGATGTAATTTGATCAAAGATGATGACTCTCTTAAGGTAGACCAGACAAAGTATAGATCAATGATTGGAGGATTGTTGTATCTCACTCAAACTAGACCAGATATAATGCAGGCTGTTGGTCTTGTTGCTAGATTCCAGGCTGATCCCAGAGAATCTCATGTCATGGCAATCAAGAGGATTTTTAGATATCTAAAAGGGACAGTTGAGTATGGTTTGTGGTATCCTCAAGATCATGATTTCTCTCTTCATGCATATACAGATGCAGATTGGGCAGGGGATGTGGATGACCGGAAGAGTACCAGTGGTGGAGCATTATTTTCGGGAAAGAGATTGGTTTCTTGGCTAAGTAAGAAACAAGAGGCAATATCTCTGTCTACAACTAAAGTAGAATACATTGCAGTAGCAGGTAGTTGCACTCAAGTTTTGTGGATGAAGCAGATTCTAAGAGATATTAAAGTAGAGTATGAGGAGCCTATCACAATCTTCTATGATAATTCAAGTGCAATAAATATTTCTAAGAATCCAGTGTTGCACTCTAAGACTAAGCATATATCTATCAAGTTTCACTTTTTGAGAGAGCAAGTGAACAAGGATGAAGTCAGACTAGAGTTTGTGCCCTCCAAGGATCAGATTGCAGATATCTTTACTAAACCTCTTCCCAAGGACTCTTTTGAGTACCTCAGGGAGAAGTTAGGGGTTATTGCCCCTCCGATGATGAAATAGGATGCACTGATGTGCATCAGTCCAGTGGATATCACAGTCATATCTTATGATCCGGATTGATGATGGGGAGCTGCTACTCAGGGGGAGTAGTTGGTATGTTCTGAAGTGATGGAGTTGCAAGTATGAGCCCTTTGCCATTGATGTCAAAGGGGGAGAAAAGACATGTGAAAAACAAGTGGTTGATGATCAAAGGGGGAGCAGTAAAGGAAGAGAAGACATGTGAATAGTTGTTGCTGATAGGGGGAGTTGTGACAGTAAGGAGAAGTTCTTGTCTTGATGGTTTTTCACATCATATGTTGCCATCAATGACAAAGGGGGAGATTGTTACAAGTATGGGTCTAACCGGTGTTGTCATTGATGTCAACATACTCATGTTGCAGTAATAAGAAGGATTGGATGAGCTGTGTGATGAGGATATTGAGAAAATTAGTCTCAATCAGGAACAGTGAAGAGCAGTGATGACAATAAGGTAAAAGTCCAAGATAGGTTGAGGATCAGAGGATGTGGTTTAAAGGGTTTGTAGATATAAGTCTTGAGATGATCCAGTCAACTTTTTAGAGGTCCACATGAAGATCTGAAGAAGTTATGGTTGCTCAAGTAGAACTAGTTCTGGCAAGTGTTCAGAGGTGACAGAGTAACACAGATAGGTCCGGTGAGATCCGGAAATGCATTATCCCATTCTATGGATTTGAGGGAGTTTTGAGGAAGTCCTTGTGAAGTGTCAACTTGATTGGTTCATGGTTTGAAGGCTCGGAAGCTCCTATTCCTTTGTGACAGTGATGAAAGACTGTGTTCTTGAAGTTCTGGATGAAGGAGAGAAGAATTCCAGTAAGCAGATGAAGTGCAGATGTTCTTGGTGATTCAGGAAAGGTTGCGGTGATCTTTGGATCATGTCCAGTCCATGTTGGTGGTCCGCATTGAAGTTAGAGTTTGCATTTGAAGAATAACCACCGGATATTGGTGTTCTTCCTGAGACTGGCCAACTGGATGTATTACATGTCTTGTGGATGTTCTAAGTCGATGCCTTGTATAAATAAGGGATTGTGAAGTCATTCTGAAGTGTGTCTTGTGGAGATGAAAGTGTGGTAGCGAAGAGGAGAGCAAAAGGCAGAGCAGAAGTATTGAGCTTAAACGGAACTAATTCAAGCATGGTGAAGATGCTATTCTCCAGTTCATGAAGGTAATACTTATTTCTTTGTAGATAGTGTGTCTCTTGTAGGCAGTGAGCCTCTTGTGAGCAGTGTGCTCGGGCAGTGAGCCCTAATTGGCATGTGCCATTTTGTTCTTTCTATTCTTCTAACAGAGAATACAATCTTAGGTTAATCACCTCGTGGTTTTTCCCTTAACTAGGTTTTCCACATCAAAATCTTGGTGTCTTATGTGTTGATGAGATTCTGCTTTTGATTTGAATGCATTATGTTTCATGTTTAATATACTGCTAATCACCAAGAAGATTTAAGTGTGTAAATTGGAGAAAGTTTTGCACAACTGATTCACCCCCCCTCTCAGTTGTGTGCCCTAAGTCTAACATTTTCCATCTAGGGTTTTCCATGTATATGCATGTGTTGTGGTTTGTCTTATATGTGATCTTAGTTTTTTCTAAGTGTCTTGATGTGAAGATAATTGACATTGTAAAGTAAGTTGATTAATTGAACTTAGTTTTTGTGTACCATTGATTCACCCCCCTCTCAGTGGTCTAGTGTGTTCCAACATTATAAATATAATGGTGGATGTGATGTTGTAGGATCTGGAAACAAAATTGTCTAGGAGAGTGTGGACATCTATTGATGTTGGAACAAAAATATATATGTGAGTGACAAAGATGAAATTGTTGAGTGGACTCTTAGTGACTTTGATGTTTTAGTCCTAGTTGGAGACAATGCCTAAGAAACCATTTATTTCTATTTTAGGAAAGGATGCCTAATAGTAATTCTAATAAATAGCTACATTTTGATAATGAACCCATTGCCTACATGGTGTTTTGTTACTATTGATGTTGCTCCTAACTTTATAGCTCTTGCTATCTTGATTTGTGTCCTGCTAAGCTTGTTTCAAGTAGAGATTTATCTCTTGATGGGAATATCCAAGAAAAAAACTTCACATATTAGTCATAAACCGTGTATCTTTCTAATAAAAATTAGGTACTCCGCATGTCCATAAACAAAGAAATAATGTTGCATATGTTCATAGTAAACAAACCTAGGATATGCATGGGCATTAATTTAGATCTTCATCAATACACATCGATGTAACATACATCATGAATTGCAACTCATACTTTGAAAATCTATTTTCTAGATGTGGATCAATCAATTATTGTGAATTTCAATTTCCTAACATTGGGCATGCCTGTAAAAATAAATGTATAGAAAACCAATTGCTCATAACTAGGGGAATGATGTACACAAATTTCTTTCAACATACAATTATAGGTTACCCACTTTGAGATTCATTGTTTTCCTCTATTCCTGTATATATCAATGGATTTCATCCCAATCAACATCTCTAGAAATATGACTCTAAAATGAAAGAAAAAAAAAATTCTTTATTTGTGATTTGTCCTATCTCTCTATACCTAGGTGTAAGATACATGTTATGGAAAAAATGAATACTAATATTTCCTTCCTCTAACATTAAGCTACCCATGATACCTCCTAGACATGGGATACAAATTTAACGTAATAATATTGAAGATTTATGGTAATGCCATTCTTATGAAGGGCATAATATTCATTTTTATCTTGTAAGTGAAAAGTCCCTAGCCTACAGTGATGTCATATTAAATTCTACATAAAACTTGAACATGAGGATCTAGAGCATAAATATTTACTTACATATATCTTAAGACTATAGTGTGCATTAAATTTATAGAATTTAATAGTCAATATTTGTGAATTTGTAAAGACTTTTTTTAATAAATTTATGTAGAATTATTTACATCAACATTTTAGATCACACTCTATGATTCATCATCTCAATTAAACACATAGAAATATTCCAATATTTAACTATACCAAACATTTGATTTTGAAGATTGTTTATCCCTAAAAAATTCTTAACATTTTGTGTTTATTTGTAAACAAGACAATGATTCCCTATTATGTGAAGGGAACTAGAAGAGCTACTAAAGGAAATAACATCAAGTTCCTTAGTGGTTAGAGATTCACTAGTGTGTACTTGTAACTTCATGCCATTTTCCATTTCTATCAATTTTGACCTTGTTCAAAATCCAAGGCATTCATTCATTTACATTAACTAGAAGCCTTAAATGAGGATACATCTTTAAACATATAAAAATGTAGATGTGCTATTGTTGCATCAAAATCATGTGTCAAGAGAATATTATCAATTCATAGGCCAAAGGTCAATTTTCTACTTTACTACCATCTTTACCTTTTCATCAAGTAGTAGTAACTTGCTATCAATCCATTGTGGATTACAAAAAATAGTTGTTATAATTAGGAATACAAAAACTTTGAAATAGACAAGAAACTTAGCATGGTGGATCCGTTTGTGTCCATTGAGGAGAAAGTGGGAACACTAGCTCTATTTGTGTCAGCTGATAGGAAAGTGGATCATGTAGGGGGTCACTCTAGGTTGCCTTCGTCAAAAACTTTCTGAACTATTTCCTAGAAAACCCATCATTTTACCATACATAGTAAACTATCTACTCCATAGATATGGTTTATATCCTTCTGCATGCTTCATATAACAAAGATTTGAATAGAGCTACAAAATTAAACCCCCAAAATTTTAAATGACAAAATTTACAAATATTTGTCAAAATTAATAGAGGTTTGATTACAAACTAACAAGATTAGATGTCTCCTAGATATGTTAATTATTGGAAAATTAATTCAAAGTTGACAAATTGAAGAGTTCTACACACCAATAATAAAGATAATCTTTTTATTGAAGTGATCTTAAAAAGGAATAATAAATTTTAGGGTTAGATGAGAAGGCCATAAGTATAGCTTAAGACAAGAAGGGTGACAATAAATTTAAGATATTGTCATCTCAAATCAGCTTAGCTAGGCATTCATTAGTGTAAAAACCTAAGTACAAATGATTAAGTGTTATAAGTTTAATCAAGTTTTCATTAATATAAAGCTCTAATTGCAAATTATATGCTAAAATGTCCTTGATTCAAAACCCTAAATTTAAATCTCACAAACATTTATTTTAAGTATCATGAATCATTTAAAAAATAATGTTCAAATTGTTGAAGTAGTCGGTTAGTTTGAGATGTACAAAGATCGCCAATTGAAATAAGCTTTGACTAAGGAATACAAAGAGAATATAAAAACTAAAAATGAGTGATTTGTATATTTACATGAGCTCAAGCTACAGGTTCATATTCAAGTTCAAATCCCAAAGAACTTTGTTAATGAGTATGGTGGTGCTCAAACATGTATCTCCACAAATCCCAAAGAATTGCCCCAAAACCTACTTGGAAATGGATATGGCATGAAAGGTAATGGGTAGAAATTATGCTTAGACATGCATAAATGGGCCAATTATTATGAGTGGGTAAAGTCACATTCATCTGTAGTCTCTACAAGGTGAAGGGGGATATTCCTTAAGGTCTCAACAACAAGACAATTAAAGAGAAATGACAATTAAAACACTAGGCCCTTAAGCAACCATACCCAATATGCAATGAACCCTAATATTTGTCACTAAGGTCATGTTAGGATTAGCTACATACATACTTGTAAGGCCTTGGATAAATAGATGATAATCCACTCTCATCCTACACCAAAGATTATTGCTACACAACATTTTCCATTGATAGTACTACATAATGCCTACACAACATCGAAAACCTTTTTCCATCCAACCAATTCTTTTGGGTTGAGAAGCATCCTCACCATAGCTAAAAAATCCTCATCCGTAAGGAGTCACCAACTTCTCTTATTATATTTGAAAATCTCATAATCCATAGTTTAAGATCAGGGGTTTGTATTTCCTTTTCCAAAAAAATGAAAGAAATTGTTCAACATATCTTCACCAAATTCACTCTCTTTTTTTTTTCCTTTCCAAACACTACGCATCACCTTCACACCTACCACAATATGTTTACCCTTAGTAGTTCTCATGGCGTAAACCAGAATTTACCCAGCCCACCAATAATTAATGAAATGTATCTCTTTTTCCACATGAAAATAAATCATTAATAAACACAACCATTAACCCCAACGTGAGATGTTGCCACTAATATTTGAGTCATTACACATATAAAGAAGGAAAATATAGAAATAATTGATTCATCAACTTTATAAGTTTCATATATGATTGTGCATCAAATTCCATGCCTAAAATCATAAATATCATCATGAGACGTTATGATTGTTTCTCAAATATGAACAAATTTTTTAATAAAAAAACACAGTGACAAATATTTTGTAATTTAATCAAAGAAAGAAGAACATTTTACCACCTTTTTCCCTTACCCTTATTTATGCACATTCTCACTTCTAATCTCCACCTTCATGTTTATTCAACACAAATTCCCTTGCTCAAAAAATAAAAAAAGACAATTATTACATTTCAGTCATTATTATGACTTTAGTGATTTAGCGGCACTTGCAATGGATTTGTAGTAATTTTTAGCTGCTCTCTTTAAATTTAATGATTCAATTCTAATAATATTGAAGATCTATTGTAATGTCATTGTTATGAAGGACATAATATTCATTTTTATCTTGCAATTGTAATGTCCTGAACATACAGTGATGTCATGAGGATCTAGAGCATAAATATTTACTTGCATATATCTTAAGACGATAGTGTGCATTGAAGTTATAGATTTTAGTAGTCAGTATTTGTGAATTTGTAAAGACTTTTTTAATAAAATCGTGTAGAAAATTATTTACTTCAACATTTTAGATCATACTCTCTGATTCATCATCTCAATGAAACACATAGAAGATTTTCACTATTTAACTATACCAAACATTTGATTTTGAAGTTTGTTTTTGATAATATACGGCAGCAAAACTAGGGGCCGAACCCTTACAAAGAAGAACCCAAAAAGGGCAAAAAAGGCTCAGAAAACAAAAAGAGTCAGAACCACCACAGACAACTTACATACAGCTGATATACAGCAAATAGAAACTATCAGTAAAAAACTAATAAATAAAAAGCATAGAAAGAAGACTAGGAAGGGATGTCTTCCCAGCCTTTAGAAAGAAATTCAAACATTTTGTTGAATTCCTTAGCCCTATTGTAATCAACACCATGAGTGAGGACTTCATGTTCCTGCAACAGAGAGAGATTAGCCATAGCCAGCCTACAAAGCATGCTTGTAATGAACCTGCCAAGAGATAAGACCCTCTTCTCCAGAAAATCCACCCGCTCCTTCAACTGAGACAAATCATCAGAATGATTACCTTCCTCATTTACATCCTCCTCCCATCATTGTTACAATCCTCCTGAATAAAATCAAGGTCTGCAGGAACCTCAATGGGAATAGAGTGAACATCATTCCCATTGTTATCATTAGTGCCAATAGCCTCCACATGAGTAGTAGTAGCTCCCACATCAATATAGTCACCAATGGGAGTAGAATTTTCAAACCCTTTATTGCCCTCAATATCAAAGGTCTCTACAGCTATTTCTTGCCCATCAAACTCCTCAACACCACCTGAATCTTCAATAACAATCTCCTAAATAACATCACTCTTGGACTTATTCCCCCCCTCTTGAGTAGAGGCTTCAGAATTACTTTCAGAGTAATCAATCAGCTTCAACTTAGGAGCCAATTTGCCAGCAATATGACCAGACTCCCTAACAATAGCAAATTTACCCTCCAGTTTGACTTTTTTCAAATTTCTTGAAGGTCCCTCCCTGACCAATTCCTATTTATTCTGGGGCCCAGAATCCCTAATATCCTCTTTCAAAAGGTTAGCTTCCACAGCAGTATCAGAGAGACATTTTTTAGATTTCAACTTGGATTTGGTAAGAGGGTTTTGAACATTTTTGACAATTGAAAATTTAGGAGTACCAGAAGAAGGAACATATTTGAGAAATAGCTTAGGAGTAGTATGACTAGTTTTCATAGAGGTGTAAAGTCAGACAATGTCCCCTTGGGGTTTTTTCCCTCATAAGGTTTAGCTCCCAAGTCTTTAGAGTGCATTTAGGACATTTTAGTTCATATTTTAGCATCCCAATGGAATGAAACCTAAGTCCCATGGAAAATAGGACCTAGGTGGACCCCTTGAGTTGTACCCTACCTAAAATAGGGGGAGGACTTGGGTGCCCGTGCCCTAGTCCTACCCTATTTTACGATAGCCCCAATTTTTGGGTGTCAGTTTATGACCATTAGGAGGTTATTTTACTGACACGGTAAAGTTTGATTTTTAATATCTTGGCAGGAATGCTTGTAGGTGCATATATAAGCATGTGTAGGCATTCATTTGTAAACTAGATTTCAATTAGATTCCAATTAGCAAACTATTGTGTTCTCAAGGTGATTCAAGGCTTTCTATTGTGTTGCAAGAGCAGACTTGTGTGTTTTGTGCATTGATATTTGTAGATTTGAGCATCAATTCCTTCATGGCATGAAGAGTATCTTCCTCTGTGAAAGCTTCACTACAAGGTGACATATCATTGTGTTTTTATCATTGATTCCTTTGGTTTTTGGCCTCTGCCTCACAAGAGCACGCCCTCTTCATCTAAAAATGGTGTTTGGAGACTTAAGTGTCCTCCGAGGTTTGACTGAGGTAAACTTATAAACACCACAACCCCCAAACAAAGTCTTGTGATTGCAGGTTACAGGTGTCACATCTGGGAAAAATGGAGCTATAGGAAGGCTGGAAAGACATCAAGGATTCAGGATCTAAAGAAAAGATGAACAAAGGAGCACTTCCAGGACTAGGGTACCCACAAAAGTGTCCTTTGCATACAGATCTCAGGAAACAGAAGTTACAGGGATGATCAGTGCCGGAAGGAGGTCCAGATTCCTGAAAAAGCAGGTACCTTGGACTAGGGCGTCCACAAAAGTGTCCTCGACTGTTCTGCTTTAGAACCCCGAAAATAGGTATTCTGTAATTTGGTATTTTACTCCCATTGTAAGAGCTTTTTCTGTTATTCATCAATTTGATGTCGTATTTGCATAATTAGGGTTTTAATGGTTAATTGAGCATAGTAGAAGGAAAAATTTATAATTAATTCCCTAATCCAAGCTTCCCCTCATTTTCAAGTGACTCTAGGGTATGATAGTGCTCACCACTCGACCCTAGATCCTTTAATGTTAGGGTGAAAGGAGGATTTTAACATCTAAAGAGCAAAAGATCAATAAATCCAATTTTACCCTAAACAAGAGGCAGTAGCGGTATCAGTAAGGGGTTCAAGACCAGAGGGCTGAATAGAAGGAGGGGACAGAGCCAAGTGAAATTGGTATAACCTATGGATAAGCCCTTGATGGAGGGGAATAGGCTTTTCATTAGGCTTTTTAAGCAAAATCCTTTTAACATGTTGAACAGAGAACTCAAGAGATGAGAGCAGATAGAAAGGAAACTAATAGTAGCATTCCTTCTGAAGTGGTTTAACAAAGGAAGATGATAGTAAAAGAACCTGGTGAAATGACCCTCCAGAGTGAAGTATTTCATCACCATATAGTACATGTCCCCCCATGATTCAAGAAGTCTGGCTCTCTCAAATCCTCCCTAATAGGGCACCAACTTCTCGCCTTCACCAAGGAACAGTTTCTGGTTTTGGGCATCCAAAACCCTAGACTTCTTTTGCAGCTTCGTACCCTTAGCAGATAAACCCATAGCCATAGCAATTTCATTCTCTGAAACCTCAAAACTGATATTCCCAATTTGAACCTTACAATTTTCTCATGACTGAGCAAATTAAATAGACAAATTTTCATCATGCCCATTCAAACACTCAAGGAACGAAGTGATACCACCTTCTTTACAATAATGCCAGATCAAGGCATTATCTTTAAATTCCCTCTAGTTATTAGGTTTGGTTCTGATCCTGTCTCCTCCCATAATGAAATACTAGAAAATCCCAAAGAGCTCAGAGAAGGAAGTAGCAGAAGTTTGAAAATCTTTGTCTAAAGGGCTTCTAACAATATTGTGAAGAATTCGAGAGACTTTGATCACATAGCAATGTATAATAATGAAAAAGGCCATAATGTAAATATGAGCAGAAATAGGGAAATCATTACACTAATATCCCAAAGTTCTTATGCAATATTTCCTCATTAACTGCCCGTCCTTCACACGCGTGCATAGCTATCTAAACTCACTCCAATCACCAACAAAGTGTCTAATCAGCATGACTTGTGTTAAAAGACAAGCCACATAGGTAAGCCAAGCTAAGTGATGTGTCATCATCATATGGTTTCTTGCTCTTTTTGAATGATATCCCCAATCTGACACGGGATATTATTAAGTTGGCACCAACAACGCCAGTTTTGAAACTGCTGTCCAAAATTTGCCAGGGCATCAGCAACAGTGTTCCCTTCACTATGAATATGAGAGAAGGAAATGATAGGAATGGCCTATATAAGAGTTTAAATATCAGAGACAATGTCTCTAAGTTGCCATCCACACTCTAAAGCTTTAGTGACAACATCAATAATAATTTTGGAGTCACCCTGAACATGAAGTTGGCAAATTCCCAGAGATATAGCCAACTTGAGACCCCATAAAAGAGCTAAAGCTTTAGTAAAGTTATTGGTTTGGTTCCTAATTCCTCTAGTATAAGCAGCAATTAAATCTCCTCTATCATTCCTTATAACTCCTCCTCCACTAGCCTTTCCATTTGACTTAGCAGCACCATCAAAATTCAGTTTAAGCCACCTTGGGTCTAGGGGAGTCCAAATAGTATTTAACCTTTTAAGGCATCTGGAATCATTAAATGCAGTAATTTGATTCATAATCCCCTAGTTAGAAGCCACAAGGACCTCATGCTGAGTAAGAGGTTTATCAGCAGTTTTGATGTTGGAATTAGAAACACTTTCTAGGAGGGCCTTAGATAAAGAATAGAAAACCTGTGGAGGATTCCTAGTTGTTTCTCTAAAAATTATACTGTTTCTTTCCTTCCAAATGAACCATGCAACAAAAGGAATAGTTTGAGTCCATAGTTCCACTAACCAAGGATGGGATAGAGGAGGGATCCAATTAGCAATGATTTCTCTTATATCCTTATTGTAAACCCATTGTAAGCCAAAATTCAAAAAGACTTTGCTCCAAATATCAGTCGCAAATTCACAGTGCAAAACAAGATGAGAGACAGATTCTTCCTCTTTCAAGCACATGACACATCTATTAACCAGTTGAAGACCCCTTTAGCTGGAGATTGTCCTGAGTCAATATCTTATTATGAACAACTATCCACCAGCAAAAGTTAACCTTAGGAAGGAGTTTGCAATTCCAAACTTTCCTCCAAATGGCATCCATAAGATCCTCCTCAATCAACAAATGGTAAGCTGATTTAACTGAAAAAAACCCTTTTTTATTAGCAGACCAAAAAAGTTGATCATTTCTAGGAAAAAGAGGAATCTGGGTATTAAGAAGTATTTTTTGTATGGCATTAGCCCAGTGATTGAGATTCGGATAATTAGTACAGCACTCCAGCAGATTTTTCCATTTTCTAACACCATGGTCTTGATGAATATAATGGCTAACTTTAGTGCCAAAAAATTTTTTAGCAAGAGCAACAATAGCTTCATTGCCCATCTGATTAGAGAGAGGTCGTCCATCACCCAACCAAGGATCTTCCCAAAAATTGATGAGAGACCCATCACCAAGTTTCCATTTCATTCCCTTATTAACAAGACTTCTAGATTTAATCATTTTATTCCAAATAACAGATCCTTGAGGAAGACCCTCTTGATTGAGAAAAGAATATATGTCAGAGTCTTATAAGTACGTAGCCTGTATAATAACTCCCCATTTTGTATCCTTGTTTATGAAGTTCCAAATAGTCTTAGACAAAAGACCCTTGTTCATTTTTTGGATGGTTCTGATGTGGAGCCCACCATGAGACTTAGGAAGACAAACTTTGTCCCATTTAACCAGAGAGATTTGCTTTTTTTCCTCCATACCAGACCATAGGAAAGTTCTCTGTATTTGCTCATTTGTCAGTCAAATATCTAGGCATTTTGAATAAAGATAAAAAGTAAGTAGGTATACCCTGAAGAGAAGCCTTAGAAGCTGCAATTTACCCACACTGCTTAAAAGTTTACCTCTCCATCCCAACAATTTATTTTGAGTTCTTTCGAGGATGTTATGCCAAAAACTAGGAGTAACTTCCTTAGTAGTTAAAGGGAGACCAAGATAGACTGAGGGAAGGTCAGTCGTACATCCAAGGATAATAATAATTTTCCTTTGAAGATCCCCTGGAGTATTAAAAAAGAGAACATTGCTTTTTTGAAAATTAATATGCTGACCAGAAGCCATGGCATAATCATTTAGTAAAGATTCTAAAATAGAGGAGATGCCAAAAATAATGGTATCATCCACAAACTGTTGAATGGGTATTGGAGAAAGAGAAGAAGCTAGTTTAATCCCAATTAATTCTTTTGAGGTGATCTTGTTGAGGACTGATCTACCAAGAGCTTCAGCTAGCATAATAAAAAGGTAGGGGGACAAGGGATCTCCCTGTCTAATTCCCCTAGTGGGAGAAAACAAACCCCTTGGAACCCCATTAACAAGGACAGAGTATTTAGCAGTAGTAATAGCTTCCTTGATGAGAAGGGATACCTTATCATTAAACCCAAGCTTCTGAATGATTTTAAACAAAAATTTCCATGAGACCCAATCATAAGCTTTAGAAATATCAAGTTTGAGAACCATACCTGGGATGCAACTCTTGTCCATAGAATGAATAGTTTCATGAGTAGCAATCATAGCATCTAAGATCTGTCTCCCTAGAACAAATCCCTTATGTGAGGGAAAGATACTTTTGTCAAGAAGGGGTTGGAATCTAACCACCAAAAGTTTAGTGCAAATTTTATAAATTATGTTACAGAGGCTAATAGGCCTGAAGTCAACAAGCATCTCTAGGTTAGGCTTCTTAGGAACAAGGGTAATGAAGGTATTATTTAGTTGTTTCACTAATTTCCCAATTCTAAAAAAATCTTTGACAGTTGCAGTGACATCATATCCCACTATGTCCCAGAATTCTTGGAAGAAGAAAGGGGGAAAGCCATATGGACCTAGAGCTTTGAAAGGGCCCATAGAAAAGACCACAGCACGAAACTCCTCCTTAGAGATAGGTTTTAAAATATCAACATTGTCTTCTTCAGAAATCAGTGAAGGAATGTTATTCAGAAGTTGATTCACAATCTGTGAATTGTCAGCACTCATGCCTTGTTTAGATAGCAGGTTATGAAAGAAGTTGATAGCATGATCCCTAATCTCCTCATCCTCAGTAATCATTCTACCATCCTCCAATCTCACTCTAGAAATAGAGTTAGATTTTCTATGCTTTAGAGTAGAAACATGAAAGAAAGCTATATTACGATCACCTTCCTTAAGCCATTGCACTCTAGATTTTTGTTTCTAGAATAACTCTTCTCTATTCATTAAATTCTTCCAATCTCTAATTAAATCATTCTCTAATTGCATAGAAGTATCAGAAGTATCTCCTTGAGTAATCTTATATTGAATATCTGCCAGCTTCTCGGACATGATCTTTTTTTGGGAAAAGACATTACCAAAACTATATTTATTCCAACCATAAACTTCTCTCTTGACATGCATCAACATTTTAAAGAATCTAAACATGGGATTACCCAAAACCAGAAGTTTCCACCATCTAGAAAGAAAATTTTTGAAATCATGATGTTTAATCCACATAGCCTCAAATCTAAAGGGAAAGGGGCCTTTCCTCTTCTGATTAGTCTAGTCCAGAATGATAGGATTATGATCAAAAATAGTCCTAGGCAAAGCAACCAATTTAAGTGAGACAATATTTGGCCAATTATTGGAAATAAGAAATCTGTCCAGCTTCACATGAATCATTTGGTTCCCTTTCCTCCTATTGGTCTAGGTAAAATTTTGATTCATCAAGTCAATGTCAAAAAGCCCAAAGAAATTTATAAAATTAGCAAAGTCCAACATACTATCAGAGTAGTCCAAAATTCCCCCAGACTTTTCAGAAGGATATAGATGGGTATTAAAATCACCTGCCAACATCCAATATGAGTCAGGATGAGAAGAGAGTTGACTAGCCAAGTCCTCCCAAAGATTCTTCCTTAGCACCCTAGTGTTAGGGGCATAAACATTAACCAGACTCCATCTAAAGGAGGGCAAAGAAAAATCAATCACCAATCAGTGTTTGCTCAAAAAAGAAAGTTTACCTCAAATTCTAAAAGCATTCCACATAGTCACAATTCCCCCAGAGGCACCAACAACATGGCTTATGTAGAAGGAAGCATTAGGCCAAATCCTATCAGTAATCAATTTAAAATTTTCTTCAAACATTTTAACTTCCTGAAGTAAAAGAATATCCACCTTGTGGTCAAAAATATAGTTTTTGACCTCAAATTATTTTGAGGGGTTATTAAGGCCCCTCTTATTCCACGAAAGAATTATCATTTAAATAACTTTTTGGAGTTATTTTCTAGTGTCTTTTGCTTACCACTGGAAATCTCCCTAGCTGCTTCTCTTTGTCTAGTTTCTCTCAATGTAGGTCTACCTTTCAGAGGATCAAACCCTCATCAACAGTCTTTTTTGGTTTACAACCTTTTTCCCTCTGGGATGTCCACTCCTCATGGTCACTTAGGGAGGCACTAGCTACTCCAGGAGAAACAAGAGGTGGACTAGATTGTTGTCCTAGAGAAAGAGGAAATAACCCTCCTTTGAGAAAACCTGAAGTGAGTTTCCCTAGGGAAGGGTAAGACATTTTTTGAGCTGGAGAATGCAAATTGTCATTCGACAACACTCTAGCTTCTTGGTTAGAATCAATCTTAGTAGGTTGGTGATCTTGAACTTGAGTCACCAAGTTGCAAGGAGAGGAACATTTATCTAGATTCTCCTCCTCTTTGTAACATCCCATCTGGGTCTCCTCAACTTTGTCAACTTCAACTTGAACCTCTTCAAAATTACCAACCTCTAACTAAGTTTCCTTAACTTGGTTCAGAATCTCACCATCTTCCAATTTTGGTCGTGAAACCTCATGAAGATGGAGGTTCTGTTCCTCAACATCCCTAACTGGCTCAGAATCCTATGAAGCATCAAAAGTTGTTTCTTCCTATACATTCTCCTTACCAGGATGAGTAGATTCATTAGCAATGGTCTCCTTATTCATGTTATCCACAACTATTTCCTTATTAGTATTTTCTTCAGCTTTCTTGAACTTACAATGCGAAATGAGATGCCCTTTCTTCTTACATTTCTGACAGTAAATCATGGAATTCTCATAAGTGATGGACTGCCTCCAGACTCCATATTTAGAGCTAATATCAATGAACATGGGCAAAGTCTTGTTGATTTTCACATTTACACAGAATCTTGCATAAACAAAGTGAGATTTGGTGTGTGTGGAGTAATCAAGGGTAACAAAATGACCAAAAGTATTAGCAATGGAACTAAAAATAGTTTCATCCCAGTATTCTAAAGGAAAACCAAGCAAATGAACCCATACCGGGGTAGTTTTATTAAGATCAGCACTAGGGTCAAACCCTAGTCTCCAACAACCCAATGAAAGTGAATGGGTACCATAAAGCCATGGTCCTCCAGATAAAATAGACAGCATGTCTTCTTTGCTGGTGAAGCGAAATAGGAATAGTCCTTGCGCCATACCCATGACAGTCACATTACCTTTAACACGCCAACAATTGGAGACCCATTTGCGAACCATCTCAATGCTGGGTCAGAGAGAGAAGAACTTGCCAACTAGAGAAAGATCCATAGAAGCGACAATCGTATCCACCAAATTATCAGGAACCACAAGGGAAGACGCTTCAACCATCTCCTTTTGGTGACAGACCACTGTTTGTCCATTATGAAGAGAGTCCATCTATCCTGTCAGAACTTCTTTCCAGTTTGCAGGCCTGGCAGAGTCTGAAACGGGTAGGGGACTAGAGGTACTGCTAGCTGCAGCACCCTCCATCCCCAACTAGCACATGGAAAGAAAACAATCAAAATCCTAGAAAACTTAAAAACCTAAAAACCCTAGCAGAGCAAAACGAACCTAATGTAGTACAATTCGAGCATTGTTTATCTGTACACATTCTTAACATTTTATGTTTATTTGTAAACAAGACAATGATTCCCTATTATGTGAATAGAACTAGAAGAGCTACTAAAGGAAATAACATCAAGTTCCTTAGTGGTTAGAGATGCACTAGTGTGTA
The DNA here is from genome assembly GCA_027924645.1 of Cunninghamia lanceolata. Taxonomy (NCBI): domain Eukaryota; kingdom Viridiplantae; phylum Streptophyta; class Pinopsida; order Cupressales; family Cupressaceae; genus Cunninghamia; species Cunninghamia lanceolata. Next base: position 4,272,334 of record BSBN01001164.1, on the reverse strand, counting down.
CCTGTAACTTCATGTCATTTTCCTTTTCTATCAATTTTGACCTTGTTCAATATCCAAGGCATTCATTCATTTACATTAACTATAAGCCTTAAATGAGGATACATCTTGAAACATATAAAAAGGTAGATGTGTAATCATTGCATCAAAATCATGTGTCAAGAGAATATTATGTGGTCATAGGCCAAAAGTCAATTTTCTACTTTACTACCCATCTTTACCTTTCCATCAAGTAACAGTAACTTGCTATCAATCCATTATGGATTACAAAAATTAGTGGTTACAATTAGGAATACAAAAACTTTGAAATAGACAAGAAACTTGGCATGGTGGCTCTGTTGGTGTCCATTGAGGAGAAAGTGGGAACACTTGCTCTATTCGTGTCAATTAATAGGAAAGTGGGTGGTGTAGTGGGTCAGTCTAGGTTAATTTCATCGAAAACTTTCTAAATTATTTCTTAGAAAATTTATCATTTTACCATACATAGTAAACTAGCTACTCCATATATATGGTTTATATTCTTTTGCATGCTTCATATAACAAAGATTTGAATAGAGCTACAAAATGAAACCATCAAAATTTCAAATGATAAAATTTACAAATCTTTATCAAACTTAATAGAGGTTTGATTACAAAGTGACAATTTTAGATGTCTCCTAGATATGCTAATTATTGGTAAAGTAATTCAAAGTTGGCAAATTGAAGAGTTCTACACACCAATAATAAAGATAATCTTTTTATTGAAATGATCTTAAAAAGTGTCATAAACTTTAGGGTTAGATGAGAAGACCATAAGTATAGCCTAAGACAAGAACAATGACAATAAATTTAAGATATTGTCATCTCAAATTAGCCTCTCAAGGTAGCCTCTCAAGGCCAAGGGGAGTATTCCCTAAGGTCTCAACAACAAGACAATTAAAGAGAAATGACAATTAAAACACTAGGCTGTTAAGAAACAATACCCAATATACAATGACCCCTAATATTTGTTACTAAGCTCATGTTAGGATTAGCTACATACATACTTGTAAGACCTTGGATAAATAGATGATAATCCACTCTCATCCTACACCAAAGATTATAGCTCACATAATTTTCCATTGATAACATATTTGTACTACACAATGCCTACATAACATCGAAAACCATTTTCCATCCAACCAATTCTTTTGGGTTGAGAAGCATCCTCACCATAGCTACAAAATCCTCACCCCTAGGGAGTCATCAACTTCTCTCATTAGATTTGAAAATCTCATAATTCAAAGAAATTCTTCAACATATCTTCACCAAATTCATTCTCCTTCCTTTTTGTTCTTTCCAACGCTAGGCATCACCTTCACACCTACCACAATATGTTTACCTATAGTAGTTCTCATGGCGCAAACCAAAATTTACCCAACCCATCAATAATTAATAAAAATGTATCTCTTTTTCCTCATGAAAATAAATCATTAATAAACACAACCATTAAATTCAATGTGAAATGTTGCCACTAATATTAGAGTCATTACCTATAAAGAAGGAAAATATAGAAAATAAAGTTTCATCAACTTTATAAAATTCATATATGATTATGCATCAAATTCCATGCCTAAAATCATAAATATCATGTTGTGTTTGTTTCTCAAGTATGAACAATTTTTTTAATTAAAAAAACACAGCCACAAATATTTTGTAATTTAATCAATTAGTATATTTATATTTAAAAAATATATCTACATATGCCTTTGTTTTAAAATAGCAAAGGCATCTTTGAAAGTGTTGTAATATTTATTGTGGTGTTTCATTATGATCTTGTATCTTAATAATCTCATGCATATAAATCTTATTTTTTATTTTTTAAATTGGAATCTTATAAAAATAATCTTTCAACTCTAAGTATTTTTTTTCTATCTTTTATTGTTTGTGATAATCAATTATTTTCCTATTCACCTTCATTAAAATTCAAAAGAAGAGAATATTTTTTTAAATTTTTAAATAACAAGATGCATTTTTAGAGTAATCATCTTTGTTTACTATATTTTGATTTAAGAGGGGAAGTACATTCTCATGGAGATAAATAGACCTAGAAAACATCTTGCTACTATTGTTGGAGAAATTGCTCGAAACTTGGGAGACATTATGATGTATTTTGTGGTTTTCAAAACCATTTAGACCAAATTGCATAAGCAAGTTCACTTAAGTAAGAGGCTAGAGGACGACAAGAGGTTGGCTTAAAAATTTTGATCTTGAGTTCACGATTACCTTAGATATTGTAGTGATATTTTACCAACAATAATTTTGGTTAAGAAGAAGTTTGATCAATAAAACCTTAGAAACCAAAGATTAATTTTGTTGTATGATCTCACATAAAGATATAATAAGGTCCAACCCAAGTACTTTATTTTACAGAATAGTTGTGTTTTTCACAATTTATATTCTAATTTTTTTTACTATATCCTCTCCTTGTCTTCCAGATACTTCTTTCTACTCTTTTTTATAGGAAACAACTATAAAGAATCAGCCGCCCCATATCTCCACGCCAGTAGATACTTTGGGATACCAGCGGCTAGCAAAGGGTGATGCCTCTTTGATCTTGTAACTGTTGTATTCATTGTCTTGACAGACAGAGGAAAGTGCAGCGCCAGATTATAAATATTCCATTAACAACTGTGTCGAATGTATTATTGCCAATCGTCAGCCAAAGAAATGGTATTATAGATACCGCTGTAATACAGCTATTTTTACAAACAGCATTTGTTTTTTATGACATCAAATAATGAACAGTTACAAATACTTGTAAGTTTCAGACATCTGCCCTCTTTAAATTTAACGCCTCAGTCATCTGCTCTCTTGAAACGTAACCTCTGATTTTTAGCTGCCCTCTTTAAATTTAACACTTGGATTATATTCAATCATTACCGGTTCTCTTTCAAATTTAACGGACATCGCATTTCATCTTCTAATCGCCAAGCACGCTGCCAAGCTAATTATCTAGCGTTTTCTCTGGTATCTTCTAGTTTGATTGAGCTGCAAGAGTATTTCAATTTTTGCTCATCTTTATTTCGTTTTGATTTCTCAGAGTTTGGGAAGAGATGGGCGGGCAAATCAGTAGTATAACGAGAACAGGGACTACTAAGTATACAGAAGAATTGAATCAATATGAAGAAGCACGTTATACCAATGAAGATGTGAAGAAATCTGATGACGACACAAATCAAATTATGAATGCTCTGTCCAATAGTGTCTCTTTGGAGGATTTAAAAAAATTAACCTTGTTTTTATGTCAATCTGAAGAGAAAGTTGCAAATTTTCTTTTGCAACGCAAGAGTGATATATGGAAGAATGAAGATTGGTTCAATCTAGTTCAATATTTTTTCGATAGTAGCCTGGAAACTCTAAAATTCTATGGTATTTTGGAAAAATGTTTGATGAAAGCCGAGGACGACCAATTTGTAATGGAGAAGGCTTTAGATGAGATACGACTGGACATACCCTCTCCTTCTAGAAAAACGCAGTACAAGAAGATTCTGAAAGCTCTTGAGAATTTCAAAAGGGCAGGTAATACATTTTCTGATGATTTATTTGAGCATTTGAATTCTGTCCACAAACTGCACACATCCCAAAAACAAATGTTGGATAAAAAGCTTAGGCATATCAAGACATGGAATAATACTTCCACTGTTATTTCTGTGGCCACTGTTGTGATGGTGATGACTACATCCCAAAAACAAATGCTCGATAAAAAGCTTAGGCATATCAAGACATGGAATAATATTTCCAGTGTTATTTTTGTGGCCACGGTTTTGATGGTGATGACTTGGTCGGTGGTGGTCATTTTGTCATCGAACAAGGAGAAGGCTCCTATCGAGGAAATGGAAGAGTGGATTGACTTCCTGCACCAACTTTATGCCATTAGAGGCCAGCAGGATTTTTCATGGGAAAGTTCCATTGTCGATGCAATGAAAAAGGGGAGTACAAAGACACTTCATGAACTAAATACCATTAACAATATTGTGGAGCATCTGGAACACCATCTCAATTCATTTCTCACAAGTGTTGAGACCGAGACAGATGTGTTGTTATACATGGACAAACTAGGGATGGAGCAACAACTTTTTCTTGAAAGGATCAAGAGTCTTTCCAATGCAGTGAGTCATTACCGTACAAAGATTATTCAAGCTAGGGAGTTGGTTATAAACAAGATAAGGAGATGCATGTGTTACTTTTAGTTTAGGCAGTTTGTTAGAGTTGTATTTTAAGAAATGTTACTTTTAGTTTACGCAGTTTGTTAGAGTAGATGTCGTTTAGATTAATGTTTGTCAGTATATGGATTGTTTTTTTTGGGTGTGTATCACATGTTCTTATAATACTTTTATTTTCATAGTTTTATCACAAGAATCTTTATTTAATTCCAGAAGTGAAAAAAAACCATACAGGTGACCCATTCTCCACAACAATACATTTATAAAAGATCAATGCTCTTCACAATGTCTTCGAGGTCTACAGAGTTTTATTTGCATTTAACAAATTTTGTACAGTATTAGTCATTTGGTGATTTACAATTTCCCCTCATATAGCTCTGTGACTAGGTTATAACTAACAACTAGCAATTGGGATTTCAAAATTTGAGCAAAGCATTATGGCATTTCTCATATCAAATATTTCTGAAGTATGTGATATTGCAAGATAAACTAGAGTTGTAAAAATGCTTAATGAAATGGACTTCTAATGGATTTTTAAGTTTTAACAGATCAAGATTGATGTGTTCCAAGTATTGTTTAGGAGGAATTGATGATGGAGATTGCATATCCAATAAACCCCTTTTGGTATGAAGGCCCAATTATGCCTAATAAAGTCTGAGACAACTATTTTTCAAGCATTTGTCCCAAAAGACCCATACCTCAATTTCTAATATGTTTTAGATAAGCCTGATGGGTATCCTAAGATGTGATTTATTTTGGATTTCTGTGCATACACTGTTAATGAAACTCTGACAGTCATGTGGGCAGACCTACTAGCCCTTAGGTCTGATTATGAAGGATTGACAACCAAGACAAGAAGACTATACATCCTGGAGTGTAAAAGCAGATTAAACATGTTGTTTCAATCATAGTAAAGCTGTCCTCTGTGTTGAATCAGGTTTTTTTGTGATTTGGAGAGCAAAGTTGGGTTTGTAGTAATGAGAACTAGTCATTGTTTGTCCTGATATTGAATGATTTGAGTGAGATGGTGTTTCTAATGAGTTTGATGAAGTTGGTTAGACTTGTTTGAGTCTGAGAAAGTTGAAAACTCAGTTTGTGCCATTGATTTATGAAGATTTCTTGTGAAGTTGAAGAGTTTGTGGGATGTTAAGCCCATTGTTGTGAAATATGGTATCAATGGTTTGATTGCCTCCTTATATTGCATCACACATCTCCACCAGAAGTGGATACTACGAATGTGTCATATTTTGACAAAACCGTGCATGAGATCTGTTTTGCCGGATCTTTGTAACCTGAATCATGTGTGGTTGATTGACTAGCTGACTCCAAGGACCGAGTTGGATTGGTAGTTGTTGCCTGAAAATAAGTTCGTAATACTCAGTCAAATTAAATGCATTTATTAATTTAGAACACACTGACTTCCATTGTAAGTCCAAGTAAGTGTCTATCTTAGAGTTTGCACCTTCCCAGTTGTATTCACCTTGTTACATGTCCATGTCCATCACTTGTGAGCTGCTTTGGAGTCCAAAGCTAAGACAATAGAACCTGTGTTTGTATAGGGTAACTGAACAATCTGTAGAGCACAATAAGGAAAACTAGAGGTACACAAGAGAACAAGCAAATGAGATTCTGCATTTAACCACATAGTTTTATCTAGCATACAGAGTACGAGAGCTTGCCTTTCCCTCTGGCTTTGAATCTGGTAATTTGAGAGACCTACAGTGGGTTGAATATGACACCCCTGCAAGGTTCCAGTTTTAAATCTTGTTTGCATCCTCCTCTCGAAGACTTTGTTTGACATATGTTGGCCAGTTGCTATCAGAGTTGTTCTGTATATGTGTAACAGTCATTGCAGTTAATTATGGATTTCAAGAAACAGTAATTTTAGATGCTTATACACTAGTGTCAAATGAAGGTGATGAGAATGGAGAGAACATGATATTGTATTAACTATTAAGAATGTAGAAACAATTACGCATGACTAGCCTGAAATAGGCTGCCCTGTACTCCACACCAGAATTTTCCCATATCCTAACACACCCCTTAACATGAAAATAAGTCAGAGCCCCTTTAATATAAATTTTCAACATTGGACCAAAATCAAGGATTGGATCACAATTGTCTAAGGTTTTTCAAGTCTTCCATGAAATCTTCAAAATTCCATCCTCTCTCTAGTATCAACTCCAAAAGCTCCATAGAGTTGGTTTAAAATACAAAAATCCACTCATTGACATTGCCCAATGACTAACTGACGTAGGATACTGCCAACAAATGGACCCACCTAGACATTCATCCTGATTCCTGAATAAGGTATATTCAGATTGTCATCACCTTTGTAAAGATAGAATTATACCTACGTTTCCAAATTCACCTAGACATTCATCCTTACTGAACCACCCAATCCACCAACATTTCTACTTGACAATTTTCATATTATACGATTTCTAGATTTTCGGAAAAACTGCATTTGAGGGGCTGACATTTTCAATATTTATTGATTCATATATCCAACACTAAAAATAGCTAGAGAAGGCCTTATCTTACCTAAAAGAAAGGACTGGATCTTGGATACTGTCTTATATCAAGTCACAGATTACCATCAAATTTTACCAACATAAATGTTGAACAGGGTGGTCAAATTTTACTTGGACACTGTCTTATAATCTGTTTTTCCCCAACAAATTTAGAGATATAAGCAGTTCAAAACTGCAATACACCACACAGAATCAATATGAAAGGCATCTGTAAAAATTGCAGATCAATTTCTACTTCTTCTAAGTTTGGGTGAGACAAGACTGTTTTCTTTTAAATTCTCACTGATCCCTTTTATTTAAGGCAGATGTAGTCCAAAGAATACATTGTGACTCGATCTTCTAGAGCTCTGGATATGTAACTGCAAGATATAACTTTAGGGATCAAATCCATTTTTAAAAATATGTTGTTAATAAATAAAAATAATTAATATATATATATATATATATATATATATATATATATATATATATATATATATATATATATATATATATATATATATATATATATAAAGTTTAGAATCTTAAAAAAAAAATCACTCTCCTTTTAACAATATGTTAATGAACATTAACATTGACTTTGTAGAAAAAATTGAATACTCAACAAACAAATATTATTCCTTGATTTCATTTTTCCCATGTCCAGGAGTTGTTATTATGTAATCAATCTTTATAATAACAGGCCTATGTTCTGATACGGTATCAGTAAATATAAGTGATTGTACAATAATATCCAATAATGCTGAGGAGATTGGAGAGAGTGGCATTATAATAAGAAAAATGCAAGAAATCATACATGATGTGGCTAGCTTGAATTAGCCAAATCTGTGATTCAAATAACTACTTACCTTCAACAATTTCACATTTCATATTCGTACCAACAAGAATGGGATAAGATTGTTGAAAGTTTGAATCTCCTTATCATCAACAAGAATATTAATTTTACATTGGTCACATGTGACCTTCCATTTTCATGTTATGTTCTTCACAAACTTAAATGACTAGCAGATGCATTGTATTTCATAAACTGCATGATCCATGCAGAAGGCCACATAAGAATGGAAGTGAAGCTACTTACCACTGATACTGCTGATAGAATCTTTTCTAGGCAACCCGTGGTACTAGAGAGTGGGGTAGTTTCATTTACAGAAGCAACAGGATTTAGAACCGTGTCCTGCATTCAGATGATATGATAAATGTTTTTGTCGTTGGGTGCTTGACCATGATAAGTGTATGATGTAGCATTGTACCTTTGTTACTAATGCCTCTGCAGGCATCTTTTCTCCATAAAACACTTCATTTTTTAGTATGTGAAGCAACTGCAGTCCATCTGCATTGGCTAAGATCTTAATCCCACTGTTCTTTGTTGTCACAGCCAATAAGGACCCTTCTTTGTTGAAACAGAGACGAGGCCGGCCTGCAAAATATGACAGGGCCTAGTCAATGAAGAGTATTAATTTATAAAATCATATTTTTTCGTAACTGTAGAAAATTGTACCAATGGGCATCATGGTAAGTCTCCTTTTACCTCCAAGCAACCTTCCTCAACATCAGTTGTTGCCAATATATTGACATTGTCCATGTCCCAAAACTTAATTTGGTTATTATCTCCTGCTGCTAGGAACCTATTCCTTGTTGTATCAAATTGCACCAGCCCAAAGGAGGGCTTTAGAAGGCCAGAATATGTACGCTTGATTGTTCCGTCCCTTTCATTCCACTCAACTAGGTATGATTCACCTTCTCTGCTTGTTCCACATGAGAAAAGTCCAATCCAACAGAAGATAAAGAGAATCAAAGAATATCTCTAGGAATTCCATTTACTGATCAGAAAAAACTAATATCATTGAATTCCCACCATATTCTGTAGTCAAACCACAAAATAAGGACTTCTAACTTAGAATATCACATAGTACCGTGATCCATCATCACAATAAGCTATTGCAGTGCAGAACTTCCCAGGCGCATCATAGTCAAATGCACACCCCCTACCATCATAAAACCAGGCTTTGATCTTGCCATCAATAGCTGTAGAGAAGATGAGCTGCAATGAATGATGAAAGATTATGAGGCATGTTCTGAACATTTCAGATCATTTATCTTAAGGCTAGAGCAATCTGAATTTGGAAAGAAAAGATTTAGAGACATGCAATTTCCAATTTTCTACATAAATGGCTTATCCTTCAACATTCTTTTGATTATGAAGAACCTTCTGGGAATCACATGCCTCGCTGTTCGCTTTCTGATGAGGAAAAATACAATAGGCAGGGGCTTCATGACCTTCAAATATGTACTGCATGTGCCCTGTTACTGCATTCCATACCTTCATAGACAACTAATTTGAGATAGGGCACTATCACAGTGCTATATAGTATAATTGACTACTTCAAATCTGCTATTTCAAAAGAACTGATGTTCCTCATGATGAACAGAATTATTGTTGGTCAGTAGAATACATATATGATTTACCTTGATGCACTTATCATCCCCACATGTGAATACATATATGATTTACCTTGATGCACTTATCATCCCCACATGTGATAACACAAAGCTGCTGGTTATGATAGTTGAAGGCAATATCATTTACCCCCCCAATATGAGCATTGATCTGCAAATTTTGAATTTAATTTTGTTAGTTTCTGTTGAATAGCAAATAGAGGAAACAAAGAACATCTTATTTCTGAAGTTGTGTATGAACCTCAAGGTGTGGTCTCAATTCTCCAGCCCCGGTATAGGAATATATGTGAATAATACACTTCGAAAAAGCAACTCCTGGAAGTCAGATCATATGAACTTAGAAAACAAATCCTTCAAAAAATTATTTCTATTTTTTTAGTATCTTTGTCTACTTATCACAAGGGATCATCATCAATAACACAAGAAGTGAATATCTAAATGCCTATCCTAGGGGCCAGTAAGGTAGATCAACATACCAACCAATTCTCCGTTTGGGCTCCAAATACAACAGTTCACTGAGACAGCTGGTTCATCAACAGGAAGTACAGACTAAGCACAAAATGGCAGGAAAAACAAATATAAGTTAGTTCTTTGTTATTAAAAAAATCACTCTATTTGTAATGAGAAGATCTGCAAACAACTAACATAGTACATGTTCCTTCACCTAGGTTGATGATTACTAACATTACAGACAGAAAAGAGACCTGCATATTTGTGGTGCAATTTGAGGCATCCCAAACTTCAAAAGTCTTGTGAACTAATTTTTCACCTGATCCCATGTCCCAAATTCCAAGATCACCAGTACTTGTTGCTTAGAAGCTGTGGCAAAGTAAGGAGAGAACTGGGACCTTTGATTTATGAGGAGTCTTAACCTAGAAGATTGAATATGTGGAAATGTCAGCTTATTGCGAATTTGAGGGTTATTTTCTATAAGCTTTCTCAACCTGAGAAACATTGATTTCCATGTGGATGTTGTATCCCCATGCGGAGAAAGCTTCTCATTTTCCCTACATAGAGCCAACTCATGTTTTAAAAGTTAGAAGCAATATGAAAAAGAGAAACAATGGGATAACGTGGAAAAGCAATAAAAACAAACATAAAACAGAGCACTACCTGATGTTTTCCAAAGTTATTAACTGTGTGAACTCTTTGTAAACACCATCGTTGACAGGTTCAAATACTTTGAGATCCTTTCTAAGTATTTCAACAGCTTTTGCATAGTCTTTCCTGGAAAAGTAGAAAACTACTCTGAAATTATAACCTAAAAAAACTCAGTGCTGCATTATTTATATACAGCTGAGGAATGTATAACCTTAAACTCATAATTCTTAAAATGATTGTCTACAACATTCACAAAATATGAAAAGACTCCAAAATAAACTAACACAATCCACCAACATTTTGGAATCTGAACGGTGAAGAGTTTGAGAGCAAGAAGCAAGCAATACCTCAATAGCAAAAATAGAAGTATTGAACAGAATCACCAATTAACCGTACATTGAACTGTTTGACAAAATGCCTCAAAGAACTGTGGTTTCATGGAATGCAATGGCTGTGGGCTATGTACAAAATGGATTTGTTGAAAAAGCTTTAGAAATTTTCAAGCAAATGCAAATGGCAGGTGTAAAGCCAGACTCCACAACCTTTGCCAGCATCCTCCCTGCCTGTGCCAAAATGGAAACATTGGAACATGGTATGGACCTCTGTCAAAGCATAACGAAATGGGGATTTTTGTCTGATACTGTAGTTGGAAATACTCTGGGAGACATGTATGCAAAATGTGGAAGCATAGAAAAAGCTTGTGAACTATTTGACATAATGCCTCAAAGAGATGTAATCTCATGGAATGCAATGATTGCAGGATATTCACAAAATGGATTTGTTGAAAGGGCTTTCAAAACTTTCAAGCAAATGCAATTGGAAGGTCTAAAGCCAAATCCTACAACCTTTGCCAGCATCCTCCCAGCCTGTGCCAAAATGGGAGCTTTGCAACAGGGTATAGAAATCCATCAAAGCATCAAGGATAGAGAAATTTTGTCGGATGTTGTAGTGGCAACTGCCCTGGTAGACATGTATGTATGCAAAATGTGGAAACATAGACAAAGCACGTGAACTGTTTGACAAAATGCCTCAAAGAAATGTGGTCTCATGGACTGCAATGATTGCAGGATATGCACAAATTGAACTTTTGAGAAGACTTTAGAAACTTTCAAGCAAATGCAATTGGCAGGTGTAAAGCCAGACTCCACAACCTTCGCCATCATCCTCCCTGCCTGTGCCAAAATGGGAGCTTTGGAATAGGGTATGGACATCCATCAAAGCATGAAGGATAGAGGAATTTCGTCAGATGTTGTAGTTGCAACTGCCCTGATAGACATGTATGAGAAATGTGGAAACATGGGCAAGGCACATGACTGTTTGATAGAATGCCTCAAAAAAATGTGGTCTCATGGACTGCAATGATTGCAGGATACACACACATTGGATTTCCTGAAAAAGCTCTAGAAACTTTCAAGCAAATGCAATTGGCAGGTGTAAAGCCAGACTGCACAACCTTTGCCAGCATCCTCCCTGCCTGTTCCAAAATGGAAGCATTGTAACAGGGAATGGGCATCCATCAAAGCATAATGGAAGGGGGATTTTTGTCAGATATTACAGTTGGACAGAATGCCTCAAAGAGATGTCATCTCTTGGACTGCAATTATTGCTGGATATGCACAAAATGGATTTGTTGAAAAGGCTTTACAAAGTTTCAAGCAAATGCAATTGGCAGGTGTAAAGCCAAATTCCACAACCTTTGCCAGCATCCATCCTGCCTGCGCCAAAATGGGAGCATTGGAACAAGGTATGGACATCCATCAAAAAGTAATGGATAGAGGAATTTTGTCAGATGTTGTAGTTTCAACTGCCCTGGTAGACATGTATGCAAAATATGGAGGCGTTGACAAGGCATGTGAACTGTTTGGCAGAATGCCTCAAAGAGATGTCATCTCATGGAATGCAATAATTGCGGGATATGCACAAAATGGATTTGTTGAAAAGGCTTTAGAAACTTTCAAGCAAATGCAATTAGCAGGTATAAAGCCAAATTCAACAACCTTTGCCAGCATCCTGCCTGGCTGTGCCAAAATGGGAGCTTTGGAACATGGTATGGACATCCATCATAGCATAATGGAAGGGGGATTTTTGTCAGATATTATAGTTGGAAATGCTCTGGTAGACATGTATGCAAAATGTGGAAGTGTAGATAAGGCACGTGAATTGTTTTATGGAATGGCTCAAAGAGATGTTATCTCTTGGAATGCAATGATTGCAGGATATGCACAAAATGGACTTTGCAAGGATGGTCTCAAAATATTTGAATTAATGAAGCACTCTGGAACATATCCTAACATTGTAAGCTTTGCTTGTGTTCTATGTGCATGCAGCCATGCAGGTTTAGTGGATGAGGTGGCAAAGGTCCTACAAATCATGGGGGCAAATGCTTCTACATTAGTTGGAAGGCATCATTTATTGGGAAGATCTCTATACAGAGATGGAATTATTCTTCAGCATTACAACAATGACCCTTTGGCACTAATTACGCAACCTTTTAGTCAACTAGGGCTGGTTAATATTGGATTTTGGAGATCAAAAGAGTTCAATCCTCAAGAAATTTTTAAGGGCTTAACTAGCAATCATGCTTACTGGGCAATGGGTATGATGATAAGTATCTACATAATTTTTGTGTCCATCAAGTATGAAGATGAATATAACCGAACTTGTATGGACCACAAATCAAAACCTTTCAAGTATGAAGATGAATATAACCGAACTTGTATGGACCACAAATCAAAACCTTTCAACTAAACTAAGACCTTGTTATGGGAAATCTAAATCTCTAGTTGACAAATTTGCGATGCCCATTTTGCAACCCAAAAGTTTAAGGCTCTTGAAATTATTGGCGAAGCCAATTCCCAAACTGATGAGTCTTTAAAATCTCCATATGAAATCTGTACATGAATGTTGGCTCCTGGGCTGTACGGAAAAAGTTGACTTGGTCAATTATGGCCCCCGAGAGCATAGTCAGGTTATTATACTCCTAGCCTCTGTACGCATCTATGGTTTGGCATAAACAACAATTGAATTAACTGGATTCTAGACAAGCTACACATTCCCTTATGGAAGGAAAATTCTAGCTTGCACTACAAGCTTATAAAGTGCTGCTTCAATTAACCAAAGTCTCCTTTACCTATGTGGATGTTAGTGACTCAGATCAGGTTGATGGCCATCCACCGCATACAACATAATGTAGGCCACTGATTCCCAATCCTTGCTATATGGGAGGTCGATGCATCCCACAAAACTAATTAAATATAGATTTTTGTAGGTAGCCTAAGCATGAATGTTTTTTCCATTTGATCATGTGGGAATGTTTCATGTTCATCTAATAACCAAAGGGTAGACAAGCATTAATGGCCATTATTCTTTCAAAAAAAACACTTCAACTACCAGTGACTGTTCAGAACTATTTTATTGGCCAAAGCATTGGCATGGATTCAAAATCTGGCAACTCAAACAGTTCTGTATAATGTAAACTACAAACCCATGCAAAGTCGAAGCAACATTGCATGCTTTTAGGGATTTTGAATGCTCATGTGGGCAAGTAAAAGTGATCATCTAATTGTTGATACATGTGGCAGCATCACATGCATTCAGCATTTTTTTGATATGCAAGAGGGCAAGCATGAGTGAGCAATCGATCATCCGAAAGATACGGACCAAAGGCTCTATTAAATTTGTCAATCCCAAGTTTCAACACAAAGTTCAAATGCATCACCAAAATTATAACAGCACTAGAGCAGATTAACTATTTATCTATTCTTATTAATAATAAGAATAACTGAATCGAATTCCTGGAAATGATCCAAAAAAAACTCTCCTAGAAATTATCTTGATGCCTCAAAAGCCATCACACCCATAATTGAACCACAACAAGCTGGAACATATGTATGTTCCAGATAAAATGTTCAACACCAGTCACACACAGTAGTCATATGAACTATGCACTCCATCTACATCAGTTTGTCAATCCTTCGAAAATCAAGATCAATGATTGGGCATGTGCTACAATCAAAACACCCATTTGCCTTGCATACATTCTTCAAGACCACTCTTAGTTCTCACGTATAGTTCATCTCTGGCAAGCCTATCCTCCAGTAGTATACAAACTAATATAAGGCATTTCATATGAGTTGTGTACTCCATTTGCATCAGTTCGCCAATCCATCGAAAATCAAGATCAATGATTGGACATGTGCTACAGTCAAAAACACCCATTTGCCTTGCATACATTCTTCAAGGCTACTCTTAGTTCTCACGTATAGTTCATCTTTGGCAAGCCTATCCTCCATAGTACCCATTGATGTCATTAAGATTTCCTTTTCCAACTTAATGCAAGAAAATTGAGAACCTTCTTTGAATTGGGGTCCAAACTAATACTAGCTGCAGTATACTCAACAAACCAGATAGATCACTGAAGCACTTGGAGGCTACCAGTTAAATGCTCAACTCAGCAATTTTTCAGTACATAATCTCTCTGCAGATTGATGGCATCTATCCGTAGCCTAAAACCTCAATTTAATTACCACAACTGTAATCCAATTACAGCTATATGCATGAACTTTTACCTTGTTATTAAATCTCCCTATATAAATCATACATTCTCCATACCCGAAGCCATTAGCCTTAATGACATCTATAACAATATGCCTCCTCAAACCACCTACAGTGCTTTTTCACATTGTTGAAGTGAGATCATCTATAGTCAATGATATAAGGTGGCCAAAATTAATGATAGCAAATGAGCCTTTCCATTCTTCAATGTTCATGCACATTTTGGTACATCATTATTCCTGTCAGCAACATTCGGAAAAAATAAACATTGAATTATTTATTTATTTATTTTGAGCTGGTGAAGCTCAGGTCTCGAACAGATGCATCATGTTTGTTGCATTTGTCTGGGTTGTGATCCCGGCCATTAGGGAGGCCACTTGAAGTCACACCACAGTTCACCAACCATATGTGCTTATGCAATGGTCACATTCAGCTACAGGCAATCCTGCTGACCTTGGAAAATCTTCAAATCACAGATGAAAATGAGCAGACCCGTCGCTTTAATCCTTGTTCTGTCTGTGAACAGAAAAAAATATATGATTTTACCTCTGCATACCCAGCTGGTGACAGAATCATTTGTTGGGGTTCCATTTTACAGCACATGCTATCTAACCTTCACAAATTGTAGATTGGAGAAAGGCTTTAATTCCAAGTTAGATAACTCTGAGAAGCAAGTAGGGACTTGTAATCCTCAAAATATGATTATCCATCAGATGTTTGTTGAAGACAGTGATATCTAGTTCTCAAACCCTAGGTGGGACAGTTTACTTAGAATAAGAGGTGCAAAGGTAAAGAGTTTATAGCTGCAAGGATTGATAGGTCTCTATCCTCAACTAGTAAATTAAATTCCAGGTACCTTCTCACTTCTCAGCTCCAAAACGATGATAAAAGGTGGTTCTGAATCACCGGCTGACCTATTAGGATTGAAGAGAACAAATATCCAAAAGGAAGCCTTTTCAAATTCGAGAATAAGTAGCCAGAAAACCTAGTTTTTGATGAAACGGTTAAATAAATCCTGGAATAATTGGAGGAGTTGAGGATGAGGGTGCAATGTTACTAATCTACACTCAAGTTTTTGGTTTTAATTAATTGATCCCTTAAAGGTTTTAATAGTTATTCAAATGCCTCAGGGAATGGATCCACTTTCTCCATATTGTTATATCCTAAGGCTTTAGACCATCATCTCAACTATCTCAAAAGTCTTTCAAGATGACTCAAAGAACCCCAGGTCTCTTTGGAAAGGAATTCCTATACACACCTTCAATTTGTGGATGGTCCTCTTCTTCTTGCATCTCTTATCAAACAAGAGACCCATATAATCAAAGACCTTTTGCATTATCAAGAGGCCTCTAGTCAAAAAGTTATCAGGAGAAAGTCTAACTCTAGGGTTTATTTCCTTAATGTTCCTTCTACTGAATAGAGTTTCCTTGCTAGACAGCTGGGGTTTGAAGATGCAACAGTGACCACTTACCTCAGTTTTCCTATATTCAAAAGTAGGAATGAAAGACATCTATGGAACCCTCTTCTGGATAAAGTGCAGGCAAAACTTGTTAGGTTGAAAGGAAAATGACTATCCTTGGTGAGGAGGATCACACTTGTCAGGTTTGTTCTTAACTATCTCCTCCAATTACTAGTTCTCTCTTATCTAAGCCCCTAATAGTATTAGATCTTTATAATGGCAAGGTAAAACAGAAAAGTGTAAATTCCCTAAGACTCAAGGCCATGTTTGCAAACGCAAACTGCTTAGGCTAGGGGGAAGTGGTATCAATAATCTCAGGCTCTTGTGGCCAAGCTCATGTGGAGGGTCAGTAAGGACCATATTAAGAATTGGATTATTATGCTCTGTGCTTAGTATCTAGAGTCTTTTTCCATGGATTTGTATACCGGTTTCAGCAATGATGCATTGACCCTCACATGGAGAGTAGTAAAGAAGGTGAATACATCTCGTTGGACAGTCGTTCATTGCATGTAGTGATAACAATATGAATTCCTATACAGGATACACAAGCCTTCTGTAAGCTGCAGTCGTCATAATCCATGAGAAAATGTCCAGTTTAGTTACATGATCAAAAACTCTGTGTGCATCCAACAAACTTCAGTTCTTCTCATACATTATGATAAATTTATTTTCTAAGACTGTGTTGGGGATTAATGTAAATTCATTGCCATTGATGTGAGAGCGGGATATGTTTAGCCTTTGAAGTGTCTTTGCGGGCAATGCAGGTGTTCAATGAACAACGGTGTACAGTGATGTATTACAGGCCTGTGTGTGATAAACAAAATTTGTGAACCTTCCTTTTTCATGCAGTTTGCTTTTGAGCCAGCAAGGCTCGGGGCTTAAATACTTACCATGAGATTTCAATCCTTGACAACCCAATGAAAAACAACGATCACATCCTATGTACAAAATCTAATTCTTTCTGTTCATCTGTTTCACTGAGTGACAATGCCAACACTCTAACAATTCATTCAGTCTAAACTAGTACATTTAGAATCTTCAGTAAAGTATAACAAAGAGGGTCTGGTCCAGCAGGTTATGGTCTATAATAAAAGGTGAAGCAGTTAGCATGATGAAGACCAAGGTTCAAACCCCACTGGGTCATGCTTGGCCATTCCCAAATGAGGCTAGCTGCAAGTCCCAGGAAATGATGGCAGAATAGACCCTTGAATGTAGCTTATAACCCCAATGGTGCACTCTCATCTTCACATCAGGAGGAGTGTAACAATTTATCTAAAAAACGTAAAACAAATGAGGTAATCAGAAAGAAATAAACGAGCCATAGAACTGAATCCAATCTAGCTGATTATCTAAGTGACAATTCATCTTTAAAAATGTACAACAAACCGGGTATTAAGAAAGAGAATAACACAAGCCATATTAGCTTAATCCCGATCAACAGATTGTCAGACTACAAAATGAAATAAAATACCATAGAACCCTAGGAGCTGTATTCTAATATATGGGTTGGTGAAGAAATTTGTAATGTCCCCTTTTTGGCACATAGATCTTTTGTGCGCGTTATGCTTGTTCTCAATCTTTGGGAGGCTATTCAGTTTGTTAGGAAGAACTCCAACATTCTTGGAGTGGGCGGTTGTTCGTGCCTTTAAGTCCGGCTAGTCATTTGGAGTTCATAGATGCTTTCGGAATTCAATTCCGACCTCTCGGGTGCTCTCCAACTTTCTTGGAGAAACATGCTATTTTTAGAAAGTCACCCGACGGCCTCCGATCTTCATCCCAAGTTTTCAATACCTTGTTGGTATGGTCAGAATTGCAAAAGTATATCATTTGGATGTTTTCCGCAACTTGGGTATATTATTGGGCTAATTAATTATTTATTCACTTAAGTTGTCTAAGGATGAGAAATATTAAAAGATAACTTAAGTATAATAGCTCTTTGGAAAGGTGTTGAAATATATTTTATGATGCTCACATAAAAGGAATATTAGGCAGGGGTGACACAAAGTGAGCAAATAAAAAGGTTATTTTATATGTGACGAGGAAATTAAAAGAAAAGTAAAATTATTATTATTATTTCCTCTTGTTGCCCTAAAAGTGTCTTTATAAGGGAGTTTTGGGCTCATTTGGATGATGGCTATTGGATATATTTTCATGTCTTTTGTAAACTTATGTTGTTGAGCAGAGTTTCTTCTTGGGGTTGTTTAGCCTCAATCTCTCATCTGGTTTCAGTTGTGAAAGATCAACCATAGCTAGACATATGGTGATTTCATCCAAAAATCACATTGAACTTATTGCTCATAATTTCTCCTTTAGTCCACACACAGATGACCCGATGATTCGTAAGTGTGGATTGGCTCGGGATTCCTATCGTCCTTTGTGGGATGAAGAGTTGCCATCTTCAGAAGATGGAACTAAAGATTGCAAGTGTTTGACTCAGTTGTTTTTAGAGGCTTACTTGCAGGGTCAGAGGTCGGATTACCATCATATTGATGTGTACCAGATAGAGTTTGCAACTTCTTTGTCTCAAAAATTTCCATTGGAGACATGGCTTCAGAGAGGTCATAGTGTCAGTAGGCATGATGGCATGTTTAATCTATACAGTGGTGATGGTGGAGAGTTTTATCATTCCCTCAATTTGGGAGGAGTAGTTACATATCTTCCAGCACCTATGAGGGATAGACAACACATCCATAGGAGATTTGCAGAGGATGAAATGGGATGTTGTGGTGCAGACATGCCTGGATATTCTTGTACCTCCTCTTGACTGATGAATGTGAGTTTTGATTGTATTGGGATCTAGGTGGTGACAGGATTGGCATTGTGGTTTGGATGGGTCCCATTGGGTTGCTTCACCACTCTCGACATGGTGAAGTTGATATCAGATTAGTGCAGTGGAAGTCAGAGGATGTTATGCATGGAAGACTTCCATTCTGGGTTTGGGATCCAGGGATATATTATTGGGCCCTCTATAGTTTGCTATGGGATCCTTCTTGTGCATCAGGATTCCAGTTAGGGTTTGCTGATGAGTTTTACAGCGTGTACATTGTGTGGTATGCATACAGGTTCACCTTTGATTCACAGGTACATGAGCTGATTTCGATGAACAAATCTTGATGGCAAGAGTTGGACAAATGGCATGATGTTTATCTTTACGCAGTTGTGTTTATGCTGGTGCTGCTTGAGTTATTTGGTGACATGTGGGTTATTCTACAATTCTTCCCTTGGGCCTCTGAAGGATTGATGTTTCCTATTCAGTTGTGATTGCTTGGGGACAAGCACTTTCAGGGAGGGTAGACTGTAATGTCCTCTTTTTGAGCGAGCATCAGAGTTGGTGGTTTAGCCTATCATCAGGTCCTCGTAGGCTAATAATAGTGTTTAGAGGGCACAGTCTTGGAGTTAGCTAGCTCCTCAGTTGGCAGTTGGTAGTGTTTTCATCTCCAGTTCCTTAGCTTGTTCAGAGGTTATGATATTCAGGGTGTTTTAGCTCCATTTTTTATATACTTACTATTTATAGTAAGTCAGTGTGTTGATAGAGGCCAACCGTACTATTTATGATGGTTAATGATAGAGTTATATTATTATAATTATTATTAAAGTTATACTTTAATAATAATTAATTAGTAAGTGCATATCATTAATGAATTAAGTGGACTTTATTTAAAAGGGAGATTTAAATGCCTTTAAAAGTATATTTTATAATAAGTGTTAAATAAATGGGAGATATAAGTGAATAATAAAGTATACTTTATATTATAAGTTGTGTACCAAAAAGGAGGGAAAAGAAAATGAAATTAAAGTAAATTAAATGAGATGAAGTAAAATGCAAAATGCAAATTAAATATTATAAAAAGGCATTTTTGGAATTCATTTCATTATGATTGATTATTTTCTCTCAACTTGGCTTTGTGCTTTGGCTTTGGAGGTGAAACCTAGGGGTTTTGCTATAATTTCAATCATGGAGAACATAGCCTCTCTTGGATTGTGCTTCCTACAGGCGAGAAAGATCACCCTAGGTTTGCAGGTTATTGGTGGCTTCACACGGAGGTCACATTTGTGCATCATTGAAAGAAATTTATGAAGTTTTTCACAAGGGTTTGAATAATATTGCAAGTCAGAAATTATTGTACCTGATGCTACAAAAGTCATGCTACAATACCCATGCTACAGTGTTAAGCATTCATCATTATGGATTTTGAGCATTCGTTGGGGTTTTGCAGAGGTCTGGGAACTGGATGAGTTATAGTTTGAGTTAAATGATTCTAGGAGACCTAGTGTTTGCTACTGCTAAGGAATTCTATGCAATACTGGAGGTTATTTTGACATTTCAGACTTCTATGCATGTTGTTCCAGGTCTGAGACTTCCTTATTTTCATTGTATCTTGCTTGAATTGTCAAATCCCTCACTAGTTATTATATATCTCAGTCAGTTCAATCTAACAGAGTTAGAGGGAAGTCTTGTAATTTGTACGCTGATTATAGATTGAAAATATGAACTTGTCTGGGCTGTGGTATTTTTGAGTTGTTTAGCTGTCCTATTTTCCAATTGTGATACTCAGAAATTAGTTGTAAGGGGTTTACATTAAGGGTTGGTCTGTGATCAGAATTATGATGAACTGTTGTACCTTTTATAAGTCTTGTAATTGCTCAGTATGGGTGTTGAGATTGAATGTTACTAGTCTGATATAACAACTTATATACTACTCTTCATGCTAGAGTTCCCTTACAATTTATCTGTTGCACTCAATATTCAGTAGTGATCTCAAGGGAACTGGAAATGCATTTGAAATATGTCTATGCTTTTCAGTATGTATGTGAAGATCAAATTTGAGAAGCCAATGTAATCAATTCTATGCTCTTGAAAATCAGTTCAAGTCAAATGTGCAAACTCAGTGAAATTTGGGACTGTACAATCATTCAAATATCAAATTTGTAAGTTGATGCTTCTATTTGAGTATATCTCTACTTGCAAGTATATGTGTGTCATTTTATTTCCTGGCAATATACCATTTGAGAATCAAAAACCCAAATATTTTATGAATCAAATATTCAAACAAGGTAGAAAATTTAGTTTCCAAGTGTCCACCTGAGTTGGTACATTACAGTGGTATCATTTTCTCTTTACCAGTGAAGCTCAAACTCCATCACCATAATGCGAACAACAGTTCTGGGTATGTTCCAAATATGATATTATGATGATTTGACCTTCTGGGTATGTGTTTAAAGTGATATTTTTTATTGCAGCTTCTAGGTACTGAGTAATAAGCTTCTATTTTGTATGATCAGTTGCATTATTCATTTCTAGGCATAAATCAACATTTAATATTATTGTTTAGACATTGTTATTAGACTTGAACCTATTTGTAGCTCATGGGTATTTGAAAATATTGACCTTTTAGTGATTTAATATTTTGGGTATTTTTGCATGTTGCATATTTCCCTGTTATTCTTTAGTATTAAATGTGAAAATACCAACAAACAAACAAACAACACATCAACAAAAAATAAAATTTTGGCTTCAGAAAGAACCACAAATAGGGGTGTATATTACAGTGGTATCAGAGCTAGTTTTCCTACCAGCCTGTTGGAATTGCTAACCCTTGTGTAGAAGTTCATATTAGAATTTTTAGGTGCATGTTAGTACCCAGTACTTGCATGTCAGTTTTGAGACTACCTAGGTATTTGCATGTCATTTTTTAGAATGAGCAGTTGTTGCATGTCATTACCCAGTACTTGCATGCTAGTTTTGAGACTACCTAGATGCTTGCATGTCAGCTTCGAGGGCCATGCAGTAGTTGCATGTGAGTGATCTGCATTTACATGTGAGAGTTGAGACTGAGGGTATAGTTGCATGACAGTGATTTAGCATTCAAGCATGTCAGAGTTACAACACTTGGTTTAATTTTTCTTTGAAGTTTTCCAAATCTCAAAACGATGGATGGAAGACGGCTACCCACTTTTCTTCCGAGGACAACTATGTATGTTTCATCAACAAAAGATCAAATCTGCACTAGGTTTAATGATTACTATGCTCTTCCTAATGAAATTCAAGATGTCCTAACATTCAAAACATTTTTGGGAGAACTAGAAGAAGAAGATGACTATGTGACAGATAAATCTTTGGACATGCATGCAACTACCATGGATGAGGTGATGCATGAAGAAAAGGACAAAATAACAACTTTGGATCCTAGTTCGGATTCAACTAGTGATGATTCTAATGACTTCCTTGATTATTCCTAGGGAGCAGATGATTGTGTTGAGTTCACTCATGTATTTTCAGAGGAAGGACATGGAGAAAGCAAATATGATGATGACTTCAAAATAGCTTTTGATGATCCTTTATCTTATTCTGGTGATGTTAATATAGGTGGCCTTGGATTTGACTTTCAAACCAAGCCCATGGAGGGATATACTTACATTGACACCAATGTTAGTGAATTAGAGGTGGTTATTGATAGGCCTTGTGAAGAGATGAGTTCATTGGATGATATTGGGTTTGTTCATGACATTGTCCCATCATTCTTACTTGAGAGTTGTAAGGCATCAACTAGCGAGACAATTGATTTAGAAGATGATATGACTCTTGCAAATGAAGACAAATCAGAAAATGTGGTGTTTGAAGAGCATAATTTCTTTGCTAATTTTGATCAAGGGCCTAAAGAGCTACAAGTTTTAAGGGACAAATTATTGGTTTTAGAAGAGAAGGTTGTGAAAGCCTTGACCAGGTTTGATAATGCACACAACTTAGTTGAAGACCTCTTCTGGAAGGGTCAATTTAATGAGAGACATAATGACATTAAGGATGGAGCTACCCTTGCAAATCTACAAACCATCAAAGAAGCTTTACAGGTAATGAAATTGGATTATTTGCATTTTCTTTTTGATAGGGATAATGCCATTAAGTTTGCAAAAGAAACCTATGATGCCTACCAAGAGAAGGAGAAAGAGGTTGATGGGCTTTGCCTTGATCTTAGCCTAGCTCACCACTCTCTCTACCAAGCTAAAAATCAGTCAACTATTGCAGCCATGAACAAGGAACAAGTAGCAGATGCAAGGTCCATGGAGATCAAGAAACTAGTTGAAGGTATTAATGAGCTCCAAAAATATTCTTATGTGGAGCCAAGTTGTTCACTAATTTATGAAGAAGAATTTAGCATGGATGAATTATTTCATGAAGATTGTAGCATACCACTTGTTGAAGATTTGGGTACATATCACAAGGAAGTGCCAAGCCCTGTAGTTGGTAATCCTCCTGGGAGACCACCAGATATGAAATGTGTAAAGAAGACAAAGGAAGATTTAATAATGAGTGTTGTGACACTAGGAGATGCAGTATCTTCATGGGATGAATTGATTCATGGAAACTTCTTCATTTATGATTTTGAAAAGTTTCCAAATAATGTTCTTGAGCTTGCTAGAATCTTCAAAATAGCAACAAGTAAAGAACGTTTCAATCTTGTTGCATATGTAACTCTAGAGGAAGGACTTAAGCATGACATCTACATCTTTGACAACCTATCCTATAGATTGAATGATGTTTTACCCCATACTAATTCTTCCTTGGGGTTGGTTTTGAAGACAACAATTGCTCGTTGCACCTTAGTTGTTGATGCTTTCAGGGATGGGTTACAAGAGATTAATGAAAGGGGAACAAACTTCCTTGATGTGCATACTATTATGAATGGCACCTAGATTGATGATGTGTATCTTTCTAGTTATGTTAGAGATTATTCTTGGCTGGGTATCCATGGTTGGGATCCTCAACAAGGATTGATGGAGCTTATTGGGAAATGTAGGTATGACCTTTGGAGGTATAAGGATGAAAATTTCAAAATTAACAATGTTGTTCCTTTCTTTACCATCCATATGGTGATTCCATTTGCTTATCTACAGATGTCTTGGAGAGATATTTTAAGTAAGGATTGGAGTAATGAACAAATGGTTACTCTTGGGAAAGTTACTTGGCAATGAATGGATCAAAATTTCAGTGTTGAGCTTGTTGTTTGGTTGCAGATTAGCCATTTGAGTGGTCGGGCTGCTCACATTCATGAGAGTTGGCACGACATTGGTGTCAAGGAAAATGATTATTTGTAGTTGGAGGTTGCTTGGAAGTTTTCTCCAACCTTTTCTAAGGTGATGCTGAACAATACAATGCTCATTTTTCATGATCATTCTTAGAGTTTCATTTGGTGTAGCTGTTGTTCCTTGTGCAAGCTGTTAAAATCAGATTGTTCATTGCTAATTTCAGTCATGAACAGTAGCAAGTTGGTGTTTTTTCAGACCTTCCAAACCTTGAGAGATCATCTTACCAAGGTTTATGGTGTAAACTATGATAGTTTACCTTGGGAGTTTATTCAGAACAATGAACTTTTGCATGCTTGGGTTCATCATTCAGTGATTCTTGGAAGAAGAACAATGACAATTGCAATGGTGAGATAGCATGGCACATGGTATTTGGGGGTTCAAAAACCTCCTAGATTAATTTGGGACTATGGAGTGACATCATTCAAGATGGTTCTATTGGTTATGGTTTGCAAATTGCTTGAAGGCAAGCAATTCCGAGAAGGGAGGACTGTAATGTCCCCTTTTTGGTGCATAGATCTTTTGTGTACATTATGCTTGTTCCCAGTCTTCGCAAGGCTATTTGGTGTGTTAGAAAGAACTCCAACATTCTTAAAGTGGTCATGGCTCAATCTTTCAGAGTGGTTGTTCATGCCTTTAAGTCTAGCCAGTCATTTGGAGTTCATAGATGCTTTCAGAATTTAGTTCCGACCTCTCAGGTGCTCTCCAACTTTCTTGGAGAAACACACTATTTTTAGAAAGTCACCTGACGGCCTCCGATCTTCATCCCAAGTCTTCAGTATCCTATTGGTATGGTCAGAATTACAAAAGTATATCATTTGGATGCTTTCCGCAACTTGGGTATATTATTGGGCTATTTAATTATTTATTCACTTAAGTTGTCTAAGGATGAGAAATATTAAAAGATAACTTAAGTATAATAGCTCTTTGGAAAGGTGTTGAAATACATTTTATGATACTCACATAAAAGGAATATTAGGGAGGGGTGACATATAGTGAGAAAATAAAAAGGTTATTTTATTATTATTATTTACTCTTGTTGCCTTAAAAGTATCTTTATAAGGGAGTTTTGGGCTCATTTGGAATGGGGGATATTGGATATATTTTCATGTCTTCTGTAAACTTATGCTATTGAGTAGAGTTTCTTCTTGGGGTTGTTTATCCTCAATCTCTCATCTGGTTTCAGTTGTGAAAGATCAACCCTAGCTTGACATATGGTGATTTCATCCAGAAATCACATTGAGCTTCATGGAGTTTGATGTTCGAGATGAGTTTTGGATTTGGAGTGTTGTTCAGTTGTGTGGATTTGATAGTTTTTGGTGATGCATTTCTGAATACTTTCATGGTAGATTTTTTGAGTGATAATAGCAGGGTTTGTGAGAGTTTATGGGCTTGGATGTCTAGGGTTTGAAGTTCTTGTTTTCACATATGAGGGAACCATCTTGATATCAGTAAGGTTTTGTCATTCTTTTTAAAGAAAATCAGAATTCTAGGCTATAAGTGCTAACTTCCAGCCAACTGTATTATTGTTCCAATCTTTGTATCATCTTTGTATGCAAACAACAGTTCTAGGTATGTTCCAAATCTGATATTATGATGATTTGACCTTTTGGGTATGTGTTTAAAGTGATATATTTTTATTACAGCTTCTGGGTATTGAGGAATAAGCTTCTATTTTGCATGATCAGTTACATTATTCATTTCTAGGCATAAATCAACATTTAATATTGTTGTTTAGATAGTGTTATCAGACTTGAACCTATTTGTAGCTCATGGGTATTTGAAAATATTGATCTTTTAGTGATTTCTTATTTTGGGTATTATTGCATGTTGCATATTTCCTTGTTATTCTTCAGTATTGAATGTGAAAATACCAACAAACAAACAAATATGACCATGTGGACACATTTAGTTTGGTCACATAGTTGAGGTGGCATGGTGACATGTCATCTTACTTGGAATGTGACTTGAACGGTCAAGTCAAACCTACATGGATTTGGGTGTCCCATTTGAGGTGGCACTAATATGCCATGTGTCAATATCTTGTGGTGTGTGGAAGACAATATTCCATATGACAGAATCTATGACGCGTAAGAGCCAAGTTTGGAGATTCCTATGATGAGTGATGACAAGTGTTGTTGAGTATCTTTGCACGAGGGAAAGACATCTTTGGATGCCCAAGTTGGTCTATGACATGTTGTAAGAGGAATATGGTATATTTAGCATTGTATGACGGATTCTCTTACAACATGCAAGATTGTTGTGTTGCAAAAATTTATGACAGTTGTAAGATGCGTAAGAGCATCTGTCATAGTTGATTTTTAGCAGTGGAGCTCTCTATCTTTGGAAGTCAAATCTACCATGTTATGATAGATGTAAGAGGTGTATTTATAGCTTGGACAAGTATCCTTTGATGTGGGAAAATGGCCATGTGTCTAAGGTGGACACCTATCCCAAGATGCTTCCAGAATTTGCCTTGTATCTCTATAAAATGTGAAGTTTTGGAGTTGTAGTTGTATAGTGTTTTTATAGGTACTGTTATGCTACTGAAATCACTCCAGAAATGACATTTGAAGACTCTTGAAAGAACTTGCATTGCAAGTGTATTGTAAATTATTTCAGTTTTGATAATACATTGTGCAGGTTTTAGAGTGTGGGGTTTTTTACCTGAAAAGATTTTCCCCATAATACATCTTGTGTTTACATTCTTTTTGTTTATGTTTATTGCTGTAATATCTCTGTTATATGTTTCATATTGCTGCAACAGTAAATATTTAAATAAGTTTGCATACTACTTTCCTCATTAGATCGGTGTAGGAAGTGTGTTCCATATACCTTGCTTCCTTTCAGTAGTGGTGTCTTGGAATGGTATTTATAAGAAGCATTCCATTGTTCAAAAACTTCAATGCTTTTGTTGGTGGTAGTGGTGTTCTAGACCAGTAGCTTCAATGCTTTTGTTGGTGGTTTTTGCTTTGGTTTTGATGTCTGCATCATTTTTTTTTGTTTTTTACCACAATTTATTTCAATACAAGATATTTACATTGCCTCCTTCCATGAATATTTTTTAACATGCTGTTAATATTTGAGGTGTGATGAAGTGATGGCACCCACCCCCTTGTAGGCACCTAAAAATCCACTAAAATGAGCAAACAGGTAGAAAAGGAGGGATTGTGTTGCTATAAGCAACCTCGCACAACCTTTATGGAGGTCTACACACGTGCTGCAAGCCCAATAATCAACTTTGGAGGTATAAAAACAACTGTAGAGACACAAACTAAGTTGTCAAAGACAGATTGTTGCTGCGGGTAGTTACAACAATGGCTGTAGGTGACTATTTACAATTTCAGCTACATAAATGACTTGAAACTTGCAAATGAAAACCTAGACTTTTAGAACAATAAATTTATAAAATAGTGCTTATAACCACACACACATAGGGATAATAGCCATGAAAAGGAAAGATTATATTAACTTTAAAGTTCAAGTTCTTACACACTTATATATACATTTACATAAATATTGGCAGAATAAACTCCCTCTATCATTCCTCTTTCTTTCTTTCTATCCTCTTGTTGTTTGCTATAGGCCTCTCTGACTACTTCAAAACATTCCTTTTCTACTGTCCTCTAAACTTCCTTGTTATCCTCTTCTATTTCCTTGTTTTTTAGTATTTTGGCCTCTTCTTCCTTTCTCTCTCCTCTATTTTTCTGTTATTCTATCCTTCTCTAAAAAAATGTCCAAAATCTAGAAGCTTCTTGCCAAAATTCTCCAAAAATCGTACCTAAAATTGTTGCAACAGTCAAAACCCTTCATAAATTCCTCCACCTACCTAATTTAAGTTCAAAAACTCCTACCCAGTTTTGCCTTTTTCATTTCTTTCATTGTGTTGCTCATTAAATGAGCTCACAGGAGGTAGTTTGCCGTCCCAAAAAAAACAAATTTAAAATTTAAAATTTAGAACTCCTACTACTTGCTTCATGTGGCATTAACAAAGGGAAAAATTAAAATAAATATCAAAAACAAAACGATGCCCCTACATCAAACTACTGGGCTAAAATGTTTTGTGAGCTCCTGCTCACTATGTAAAACTCTGTGTTGTTGTGCTAACTAGAGTGATTCCAGCTCTGCTAGGCTTAACCATGTTGCATCCTTCCATTTTTCTGGTAATGTGTTCTCTTCTTCTTGCAGCTATGATGTCTCTCCCTCTTGATAAGTATATAAATCAGAAACATTAAAAATTGGAGAGATTTCCAAACCTTTAGGCAGCTCCAACTCATAGGCATTCAGTGAAAACTTCTTGATGACCTTGCATGGTCCAATCTTCTTCCACTTAAGTTTGTTGTAGGCATGGTTGGGGAATCTTTCCTTTCGCAAGTGTGCCAATACCATATCTCCTATTGGGTCTTTCTCTCTGAATCGGCAAAGGGTTTGCCAGTTCCAATGCACAGGCAGATTCGGCCAACAAATATAGGAGGTCGCATGAGCTACCTCCCCTTCACTTCTGGTTCTGGTGCACCAAGGGGGGTATCCCTATAGCTAAATATTTAACTTTGACTCACCCAATGACATAAAGATTTAGCTTTACAACAACATGCAGAATACTCTCATGTATGGACCAAGATTTTGGTGATAAATCATAAGGTTGGCAGTGTTCTTGGACATATCTAACTAGTTAAGGATGAGAGTATGTAGGGGTCCTACTTCTACTCCTACAAACTAACAGGTTGAAGTTATGAAATGATTTGATTTAATTTTCTAGATGCAAGACAGGGGGCTTTGGATCATAACTACTACACAAGGGGCAGACCGGTGCCTATCTCAGGGCAAGGAGTCAACTAGACATATATAAGTGAATGATTTGCACTAGAATTCAAGCTTCAAGGGGCCAGATTGGTGCTTTCCTTACAAATACCACCCAAGAATGAGTATTTAGCTATCTCTACTTACAAACATCCCTGCTGCCATACAATCTTCTTCATACTTAACCTAAAATAGTTTAATCCACTCCTTGAATGGAAGTTAGAGATCAAGCATGCAATACATAAACATGTATCCTAGAATCTTAGCAACCCTTAGCAACCAGATTCAAAAGAAGGCATGCATACAACAATGGAGACAAACAACTAAACACATGCAACAATGTATTTTTCATATAAAACAACAATGAAACTGAACATATGTGCAACATGCATTCAAAATGTAACTCATAAACTCCAAAAGAGACAGAATAGCCAAAAAGTTCTATTCTTCGTTATTTCCTCCAAAAATACCCAAGTCTTCAACAACCTCAAAATGAGTAACACAGTTTGCTTTTTATAGAAAGAATGTGCACTCAGTATTAAGTACAATGGTCAACTCAAAATGCTACCAAATACAATGCACCATTAGAATGGCACCCAAAACATTTAATTTAACAGGGAGACAAAGAGAAAAGGAGCAGGTGAGATTGAGAAACGTGCAGTCGATTGGAGGTTTTCACCTTAAAAATGGTAGTTGGCCTGTCTCTTCGACCCATACCTCTTGCAAACTTGCCATTAATGGCCAACCTACAGATTTTGGGATGCAACAATGCTTCATGCACTTCTGAAGTTTCTTCCCACTTGAAATGAGACTGCAGTTACAAAGAAAAACCCTCCTTCAAACATTTGAAACAGAGCCATTGATTCATTTCCTCCCGCTAAGATCTGCGGCCTCAAATCATGCTGAAAGGTTGTCGGCCAATGCGATCGTGCCACGTAGGTGCCCTTTTTCCATTGCTAACTTTTCCGTCGTGAACATACATTTTACCTTTTTTGCCACTTCAAATCCTTGTATATGCAGTTGTATATACATATAACTGACTTGGACACATGGCAGCACTTGATTGGTTCTCCATCGCTAATCACTTGCATCTCCATCGGCCGTTGGAAAGACCTTGGAAGTGTTAGCCGATAGGCATTGTCCTGTCGACGAGCCAATGTATCCATTCTTGCTATCAGACCATTGCATCAACCTTTGTATCTTGCATTTGTATATGCAATTGCATATACAAATAATCACAATGTATACAAGCGGCGGACCCCAAATCTTTATGAAACAAACTGAAATCACATTAAGGTTCGGCTTGTATATTTTCCTTTTGTACATCACTTTGTATATTGCACATACAAATGCAATATACATACAATGCAGATTCCAGCACACATATGAGGCAGATTGGAATAAATTTTGAATCTGACATTGTATCGGCACCTTTGTATGTCTAAACATACAATGCGAATACACAAGCGAAAGATGGATACAAACATGCTGGCCTTTATCAACTAAACTGCATACCTTTTCGGGTCTGAGCCTTATATCTAAGAAATATATATGCCCCTTGCATATGCGATTGTATGTGCAAAGATACAATCACATATCATACAACTGGTGGGCCTGAGGCTTTGTATCTCTTTTGACATGTTTCCTTGCACGTGTGACTTGTATATTCATCGGCTCATCGGAGAAACCTTGGACTTAGCTGCTGATGAGGCTTGTCTCGCCGATGACCCTTTGTATATTGGCCTCTTGTATATTTTCCTTTGCATATCGCCTTTATATCTTGGTGATGTACATTTCCTTTGCATATCACCATTGTATCTACCCGTTGTATATCGAATATACAACAAAATATACATGCAAAGTTTTTACATACAAGCACATAATCTACGATGGAATATGCCTGCAATGTACATACAGATTTTCACCTCCAGAAATGTACCTGAATGATAGATGCAAACCCGATATGCATACAACGATGCATACAACCATTTTTTCACCATTCTGAGGCCGAATGAACTTATTTTTCGAGCCCGCCAATGTACATTCGCGCTTGCACATTCAAATGTACATACAAACAGCGATGCATATACAAAGATACATGCATGAAAAAGTGAAGGCCAATAGATTTAGAAATTTTTT
Source organism: Cunninghamia lanceolata (assembly GCA_027924645.1). Classification (NCBI taxonomy): domain Eukaryota; kingdom Viridiplantae; phylum Streptophyta; class Pinopsida; order Cupressales; family Cupressaceae; genus Cunninghamia; species Cunninghamia lanceolata. The sequence continues at coordinate 4,241,027 of BSBN01001164.1, read as the reverse complement.
GGATTTTCTTGAAAAGTGCCTGCAAATTTAAATGCTTGAAATCTAAATTTTATGCAGGCACCAACATCTCCCACTTCAAAATTCTTTTCTCTCCTCTTCAAATCATCCTTCTCCTTATACTATTGGCTGCTCCAACTGAGTTTTGCCCTCACTTATTGGTATAAATCTTGCATATATTTGACAAACTCTTCTCCTTCAGCACTTCTCTTATATCCTTCAGTATTTGCAAGCTCCCTTAATTTTGAAATACCTCTAGGACTATGCCCATAAACAATCTAAAATGGAGTCTTACCAGTGCTTTTATGGACTAAGCTATTGTATGCAAACTTAGCTTGAGGTAATATATAATCTCATTGCTTAGGCTTGCCACCAACTAAACATCTTAACAAATTCCCTAAGCTCTAATTAAAAGCTTTAGTATGTCCATCCATTTGAGGATGATATGCAGAACTAAACTTTAAATCAGTCCCTAATTTATTCCAAAGTGTCCTCCAAAAATGTCCTGCAAACTTAGTATCAAAGTCTGAAACTATACTTCTTGGCAAACCATGCAATCTAACAACCTCCATAAAGAACAAATTTGCTACATGTGTTGCATCATTTGTCTTCTTACATGCTATAAAGTGAGCCATTTTGGAAAATCTATCAACAACTTCAAAAATAGAATCCTTACCTCATTGTGTTCTTGGTAGTCCAAGCACAAAATCCATACCTACATCTTCCCACGACTTCTCTAGTATGGGTAATGGATGATATAGGCCTGCATTTTGACTCCCTCCTTTGGAATATTGACAAATTTGACATCCTTGCACAAATTTTGTCATTTTTGCCCTCATCTTTGGCCAAAAATATCTTTCACTAAGTTGTGCCATTGTTTTATCAGCTCCAAAATGTCTAGCTAAACCACTACAATCTTTTTCTCTTATAAAATTCTGCCTCATTGATCCTTGTGGTATGTAAAGTTGTTGTCCTTTGAACAACAATCCATCTTGTATAAAATAATCCCCCCAAATTATCCTATCCACACTAGTAGACTCCATACATGTTGTCCATGCATCCTTAAAGTCCAAATCATCCTTATACAACTCTTTCATAGCATCAAATCCAACTACGTCAGCTCTCATTTCAGTCAACAATGTTGCACTTCTACTCAATGCATCCTCTCTTATCATAATTTGGTGATATCCACTCTTTAAATAAATTTTTGTAAAATATCTAGCCTTTCCCAAACAGTCTGTGAGATCATCCATTCTTGGTAAAGGAAAATGATACCTTATTGTTATATTGTTGATGGCTCTTGAGTCCATGCACATTCTCCATTCACCATCCTTCTTTGGTGCTAACACAGTTGAAACTACACATGGGCTAAGGCTTTCTCTAATCAACCCTCTTTCTAATAGCTATTGCACTTGTTTGTTCACTTCTTCATTTTCTGCTGGTGTCAACCTATAGGCAGCCTTGTTGGGTAAACTTTCCCCTGGAATCAAATCAATATGATGGCTAATTCTCCTCATAGGTTGTAGTCCTTCTAGTAAATCCTTGGACACAATTTCATGAAACTCTTCAAGCAGCTCCTTTACTTCGAAAGGCATGTCATAGCTATCCTTTCCTGCATCTACTTCTAGCTCATTGGGAACTATAAGGAACCAACACCTTATTAACAAAATAATACTAACTCTGATTTTGAAAAATACCAAGGACAAAAAAATTTGATCAATAGATGCAGAAGATGCAGATTCATAAAATTTTACTCAATAAATGCTCAATAAATGTTATAGGGTTTAGATGAAATAGATTATTGGAGAGTATTGGAGACTTCTTGTTATCTAATTTGTTCTATTATGTTTTCGAGATTACGATGTTAATTATATAAGAACACCCTATATCTGGGGGACTTGAGTACTGGGGGCATCCTTTACCTTCCATACTACCTACATACCCTGTATCCATGGGATCAAGGCCCCCTCTAGATGCGACTGACACTGGGGTTTACGAATATGTAGTTCTATCTTGCACTATGTTTGATGCAATTGTGAGTAGGTATGTAGCCCTTTCTAGGGTGATTCCCTACCCCAGATAGTTCTTCATTGGCTGCCACCCACTCAGGTGAAACAAGGACATAATTAAATCTACTATCTTTGTTGTGAGAGTTTTAGGAGAGTTCAAGGTATCCCTACTCTTCTTGATTGAAGATTATCCAAGGCAACCTTAAGGAAGGAAAAGAAAGATCAAAGGAATAACAATCTTAAACTAATTCGAACTTGAACGTTTAGTTAGAATAAAAGAAAAATTGCCACAATTACCATCATTCGAATAGTTGTATTAACAAAATGTTAATATGACTGTAGGTTTTTCAAGTTCAACAAAAGGAATATTTGCCATAATACAATTACACACACTCCCTCATATATATATATATATGATCTGTCTCATTTTAATACAGTTCCCATGACACACTCAACTGAGCTCACAACAAAACCCTCCTATTTGAGCTCGATCCAAGTCACAATACATACCCAAATATACAAAATCGAGACTAAGGCATATATATCCATCGGCACAATATTAGTATTAGTTCTATCATTTCCCTTAATACTTTTCATTAAACAATACATCCTAGCTAGAATTTGGATTTCAATACATAAATAATTTCTAATCATCTATTAAGAATGACAACATGATTTAAGATCCTTATAACATTTACTCTTTAAAACTAACTCCAAAAAGGAAGTCATTAAAGTCAAAACATTCTAACCTAAATTCATTCTTTAGTGTAAATCCATTAACCCTAAATACATAGAAACCTATTGAAAACTAGATCAGTTCTATATTCTGAAATTTAAATCTAATCTATGCATAAAAATATTCTAAATACTCAATTTTTTAAACCAAAGGCTTATATACATAATACTATCAATTATAATAGGAATATTTCTATCAATACATCTACTTTCTAACGAGAGATTAAAAACTTAAATTCTAACTTGAATTAATCTAAAATAGAAAGATAAATTCCTTATGATGGAAAAAATAACATTTTCTGAATACTTATCTACAAGCATAAGTAAGACCTTCTTAGACATCGACAATTGAGAAAAACATAGTCTATACTCCTATATTGATATTAAAAAATCAGAGATTGATATTAGATAGAGAGGTCACGTATCCCTGGAGACAAAACAATAGAATAGTCAAGCTTCATTGAACTAGGATCATTCTTCAATTACAAAGCTAAATACTCTTTATCTCCTCATTTCATTTCTAAATAAAGTAATATATGTTGATAACTGAGGGGGGGGGGGGTGAATCAGTTGTCTTAATTAATTTAACTTTCTATTCTTCTTTAGCAACTAGTACAGTATCAAAACACATAAGCTTAAATGAACATGAAAGCAGAAATGAACTCAGTACACATGACAAAATATTTTTGATGTGGAAACCCTGTTAAAGGAGAAAACCACGGGGTGATTAACCCAAGAATGTATTCTCTGTTAGAAGAATAGAAATACAAAATGGCACTTGCTAATTAGGGCTCACTGCCCGAGCACACTGCTCACAAAAGGCTCACTGCCTACAAGAGATTCACTATCTACAAGTTATAAAGAGTGTAACAAGATACTTGAACTGATGAGAAGCATCCACATGTGCTGGTGTTCAGTTCCGGTTAGGCTCAGTATACTGATCTACTGCACTTCATTCTTCCTCTTCTTTTGTGCTGCTATCCTTTCACATACCGGACCTGCCTTACTACTTTTATACTTCTCTTTTGCTTTTATTCGCACACCACAACAAACAAAACACACCTTCATACCGAAATCAATCTGGTATATATATGCACACCAATGATTTCATCCACTTTCTAGTCAGCATCCAGAATAGTCAATATTTATCCAAACTCTGATCTGTCAGCTGAATCCTTACTTATCAAGTGATGCGTATCAAAGAGGTGCTTATAGAAATCATCTAACATGTCGGCCAATCATGGATGATACCTTAAGAACCTTGATTACCATCAATATCTCATCCAGAATAATTCTGATGCTCTGTCAGTCAGTTCTTCCTCTATCTACTCTGCCAAATCAGACCCCAATACTTAGATGCTCATATCTCTTCACTCTTCCATCACCAGAGGCTCAATCCCTGGAATCTATTAGTCAAGGTATTCCTCTTGACTTCCCCAAGTCTACACTTTACAAAGATACTTCCTCTAGGAGATCCAGACCTGACTGTCGGACCTTACCACATGCTCTGTTCTTGCTTACCGGACCACAACACTCTTCAATCTGACTTCCGGTATAGGTACACCATGTCCTACGGATGTGTGGGATGAACTTTTCTGCCATCAATGACAACAATCATGAAGCCATAATGCGTCTCTTGCCAACAATCTCCCCCTTTGGCATTAATGGCAACACTTAGTGAAAAATGACTAAGTGTTATACTATACTCCCCCTTGGTTGATGCTTTGTTCTAATGTACATTTTATCGGAGCTCCCCCTTAGCTGGATTCCACATTTTTGATTGCTCCTCACTCCCCCTTTGACATAAATGGAAAAGGGTAGGGTCCGCACACCAAAATTTCCCAAAAACAATCTATACTTAGCCGCATAAGTATATATACATGCTATACTTACATATACTAAAGTATATCTGCAAAGGTTGTCTTTAGCTGGACAAGTTTTGTTGCCCAACTCTACTTCATCCTATCCAAAATTGAGATGTGACCACTCAACAAGAATGTAAAAGCTTCTACCCTCTTCAGATCTGTTGGATCACTGGTCCGGGCTGTGGTCTGAGCATCACTTAGAGCCTCATGCATGGCTTCTAACTTAGGGATAATTATCCCTCTCAGTTCACTTAACCTGTTTATTCTATTTTTCTTCTCCTTCTCAAGATTGTTTATTTCATCTATGACTGCAATAGTCTTATACTCTTGATTTATTATGGAGGAGGAGAGAGGATCAAAACTTTGAGATAAACTTAACAGTTTATCCTCTTGCTCTTTTACTTTCTTCTCAATATCCTTGGTCACTTTTGGCCAAGATAAACAAAATTTATAGATATCTCCACCATCTTTAAGAGCATTTTCTAAGCTCTTTATTCCAATATCCATAACTCTCCTATCATTAGTTATTAGACCTTGTACTTCAGAGAATCTCTTTCCTAAAAACTCCTTCCAGACCTTTTCTTTTGCTAACTTTTCTAAAGAATCAAAATGCATATGAACAAAATTTACAAGAGACTTTAGATTATCAGATGTGGAGGCCGAAGAATCCTTTTGGAAGGATGGCATAATCTTTTCCAATACACTAGATGTAGCTTCTATGAGCTCACAGTCTTCCATGTGAGACTTCGGAAGTTTTTCTTTTGCCTTTGCCTGAGTGAAGGATGCTAGCTTCATGGTTTGCACCGGAGAGAGGGAATCAAAATTGAATGGACCTTGAAGCAACTCTAGTTCATCAAATTCCATCATCTCTTTGGTCAAGAAATCCTTGATTGCTTCTACTGTGTCTCTTGCTAGAGACAAAATTTTCTCCCCTTCTGCAGCCTTACCACTATCATCTGTGGCTTTTTCTGTCCTTGACTCTTCTTCTCTTCCCTTTACTTGTTCTTCTTGACTGGATTTTTCTTTTATTCTTTCTTCTCCTTTAGATCCAGAGTCTGTAGGAAAAATCGGAGGAGAGATGTTTGCTTGTTCATGGACCTCCTCTTCCAGAGTAGAGGATTCTAAGTCCTTATCTTTTTCTTCACCTGTCTCCTTTACCTCTTCTGCTACAGCCTCAGTAGATTCTTCTTTGTCATCCATGGCAGAGGTTTCATCACCTAAGTCCTCTATGATAGGAATATTGAATCTTTTATAGGCATTCCTGAGTATCTCTTCAGTTTCTTTTGCCACTTTATCAGTTTCTCCAAGCATAAGCTGATTCATTCTAGCTTTGCTCCGGAACTCATCCTTGCAATCTTTGAAGACCATGTTCATTTGTTTCGAAGTGATTGAAGGAAAGAGCTAAATGGTTATCTGTTCCTAGATCTCAAGATCCTTTTCCCTAGCATTATTCTTTCTTATCTCTAATTCCTTCTCTAGGCTTTTGGGAATTAGAGATATGATTTCAATAAAAGCCTTATTGTATATGTTCAAGTACTAAACTGTGGCTTCCTTCAAGATCTTTCTATTTGCATCATTATATGCATCATAGAATTCTGTTATTGGTTGCAGGTTCCCATCCATAGTAACTACTTTAACTACATCATCTAAGGACAGAGTGGGCCTTTCAACAAATTCTTCTGTTACTTCTTCAGTAGAGGGTTCACCGGATGTTTTCCTTTTCTTCTTTATTTTCTTTACTTCCTCATCTGATTCTGTCTCTTCATCATCCTTCTGATTGATGTAAGACCTTGTGGCCTTTATTTTAGTTCTTTTCTCTGCTTTACCGGATGATTTTGCTTCTGGTTTAGATGCCTTTGAGCTTTTAGCAGTTGCAGGTGCAGAGGTCTTAGAGGATCTGGTCCGGGAGGGGACTTCCACCGGAGCACCTTCTTTCTCTGCTTTTTCTTTTTCTGCCTTTTCCATCTTCTCTCTATTTGCATCAAGTGCCTCCTTTGAAATTCCATGCCTCTTGGCAAGATCTTCTGCTTCCCTCCTTACTTTCCTCTTGATTTTAGGTTGTCTAAGTTCTTCATGAACTTTTACACTCAGCTCTTGGTAGGTTCCAAACCTTTCAGCCTTAGGGTCTTTGGGCTGGCTCAGTAGATGTTGGATATATAGTTCTACAATTTTCTCATCTACTTCATACCCCATTGGCATGATCTAGACTATCATTGGCTCCACTGCCTCCATTAGGCATTGATCAGTGTCAACCATGAAACACACTGTATCTTTGTACTTCTCAACCAATGATTTGGGAATTCTTTCTCTAGTTTGCATCATATTTTGAAAGTTCTTGAAGTAACCCCACAGAGCTGTATTTCTTGCCTTAGCATCCCCAAGCCCATGCAAGTAGTCTCTGATTTGAATGGCAACAGGTCTATCATTTTGCCATACCCAACTACCAGATCTAGGCAGCTCATTCATAAAGTAGAAAAACAAACATAGTATTAGCCCTCCAAACTTGAAAGAATTCTTCTTATCCTTCTTGATCTTTTGAAGGTTTTCCAATAGTTGACTTAGAAGAAGTTCACAAAGATCATAGTCTACATTCTCTTTTAACATCTGATAGGCAGTGTAAATTGTAGTTCTGGGTACTAAATTTTCCTTGCTGGAGTGATATATCTTGTAACCAATTATCATGGAGGCAAACTTAACATCCGGATCTGTGATGCCTTCTATTGTCATTGCTCTCTTGTCAAATTTTGATCTAGTAGCCTCACTCACAGTTTGGTTTTTGACATATTTGAGAACAGGTAATCCTCCGGATGAGTGCAAACCGGTTATTGCCCTAATTGCATCCTTGGTGATCTTAAATGGTCTATTCAACCATAAGAAGTTATCATGCACTCTGCTCAATACATACCGGACCCATTCATCTTCTTCAAAATAGGGGAAATGAATGCATTGACCAAAATGTTTATCCCGGATGCCCTTATATTGTGGTTTGAGTTCAAAAGCATCATCTCTTAATTGTTTGTGATAGATATCCCTTAATTTAGATTGCCCAAATTCTTCAATGTTCGCATGAATGTAAACCCTAACATCTTCTACATGCAAAATACCATGCAGAATGCTGGAAAATGCACTTGAGGGATCCACTTCTAGAGATTTGTATGGATGCTTCTTAAATTTGGGGCGCGGCCTAATAGAAATCTTCACAATATTTGGAGTAGCCATTTTCAATAAGATTTATAGAAAGATATTCAAGAGTGGAAAATACCTTTTGCGCTTCTAGTTTTCACGGAATGACCTGAATTAGATTGCTAGAAGAAGTGACTTCTGTAGTTTATCTTCGAGAGGCTTGAGACAATTTGTTTGTAGAGCTCCTTTTCTCCTTTTCTTGAGTGCAAATGTACAAATGATGAATACAAGAACCCTTTTATCTCTCCTCAAACCCTAATTTCATTTGCAATAAATGCATGTCTTAAGTTATTCCATTTTTTCTATTCTCCTTGTCCTGAGAGATTTTTCTAGATCACTAAGATGCACTTAAAGTTACTCTCAGTGGATATTAGCAATCTATCTACCTTTTACAATCATTCCATTCAGTCTTAGATCAAGATACCTCAAATTCGAATCATGCCAGATCTAACTGTGAAAATCCTATTTTTATTGAATGACTATTTAACTGGATCAAACTTGGAAGATTATCCTATTCAAAACTTCTTGCGGATATTTCATCTCTTTACCAAAGCTTATTTAGATGTTCCCTTGTGAACCCTTTAATCCGCAACTTTCCTTGTGCCAATTCTAGCACCAATTAACTGGTTGGGGAAAAGTTTTTCCTTGTGTCTCCCCCTGCGCCAGAGCTCACCTTTTAATTTCTGGAAGGAATATCAGCACCAGATTTTGGTACGGATCCATCCCCTACATTTTCTATACTTCTCTTCACCCAGATCTTTTTCATCTCACTTTTGACTTCATCCACATTCACTTTTCCTTTTCCCTTGTCTTGATTCTGATTATGATGTATCGGACCTCTTTTGTCCTGATTCTTGCTTCTATAGAATTTGGCAATATGATCGGATCTATTGCAATTGTGGCAAACAACATTTCTTTGCATATTTGATTGATGTCCTCTTGATCTACATTGATTAGCCATATGACCCATTCTATTGCATGCAAAGCATCTACCATTGAATGAATTGTTCATTTGCATATTTCTGCATTCATAATATTTGTGACCATACCTTGTGCAGTTAAAACACTGTCCGGAGAAGGATGTGTTAGTCTAATTCATTCTCCTTCTATACTGATTAGCTTTGTGACCAAAGTTATTGCAGTTGTGGTAGTATCCATTGAAGGATGGATATCTTTGAGCATTAGGTTGCCTTACCGAAGGTCTTCTAGGCCTATTCCTTGAATTTTCTGATCCAAACTTCTTCTGACCAGATCCGAAGCTTTCACCTTTCTCATCTCCCAAACCACACTTGTCATCTACCCTCTTTTGGCTTTCAAGAAGAACTCCAAGTTGAGTAGAACTTATCTTGAATTTCTCTTTATATTCATTTGCTGTTTGAAGATCCCTTTTAAGAGAGATAATTTGATCCTCAAGTTTTTCTTCATTTTCTTTAGCATCTTCAAGATCAGATTCAAGATGTCTGATTATTCTATCCATCTTGTGGTAGTCTTCTGATTTCTCCTTGAGAGATTGTCTTAGATCATCTTGAGTTTTTCTTTACTCTTCAATTTCTTGAGTAAATTTCATAACTCCTAATTCCATTTTAGGTCTTACCATAATGATCTCTTTTGATAACTTTTCACATAACTTGGTTTTCTCCTTTAGATCTTCATTTGTATCATTTGCTTCACTTTGACTTGCCAATTGCTGAAGTAGATCCTTTCTCTTTTTTATAGAGAGACTTAGTTTCCCTTTTAGTTCATTTATGAAATCATCATCCTATTTGAGTCTCTCCTTCAGTTCATTGACTTCGGAGTTGGATTGCTCAAGATCATCTAGGGCAGACTAAAGTTGTTCCCTCATGCCATACACATCCATTTGAATTCCCTGATCTTCCTCAAGCTGTTAGGCTCTGTTTAGAGGAACTTGGCTCTGATACCAATTGTTGATAACTGAGAGGGGGGTGAATCAGTTATCTTAATTAATTTAATTTTCTGTTCTTCTTTAGCAACTAGTACAATATCAAAACACATAAGCTTAAATGAACATGAAAGCATAAATGAACTCAGTACACATGACACAATATTTTTGATGTGAAAACCCTGTTAAAGGAGAAAACCATGGGGTGATTAACCCAAGAATGTATTCTTTGTTAGAAGAATAGAAATACAAAATGGCACTTGCCAATTAGGGCTCACTGCCCGAGCACACTACTCATAAGAGGCTCACTGCCTATAAGAGACTCACTATCTACAAGTTATAAAGAGTATAACAAGATACTTGAACTGATGAGAAGCATCCACATATGCTGGTGTTCAGTTCTGGTTAGGCTCAGTATACTGATCTACTGCACTTCATTCTTCCTCTTCTTTTGTGCTGCTATCCTTTCACATACCGGACCTGCCTTACTACTTTTATACTGCTCTTCTTCTTTTATTCGCACACCACAATACACAACACACACCTTCATACCGAAATCAATCTGGTATATACATCCGTGCCAAGGATTTCATCCACTTTCTAGTCAGCATCTAGAATAGTCAATATTTATCCAAACTCTGATCTGTCAGCTGAATCCTTACTTATCAAGTGATGCGTATCAAAGAGATGCTTATAGAAGTCATCTAACATGTTGACCAATCATGGATGATACCTTAAGAACCTTGATTACCATCAATATCTCATCCGGAATAATTCGGATGCTCTGTCGGTCAGTTCTTCCTCTGTCTACTCTGCCAAACTGGACCCCAATACTTAGATGCTCATATCTCTTCACTCTTCCATCACCGGAGGTTCAATCCCTGGAATCTATCAGTCAAGGTATTCCTCTTGACTTTCCCAAGTCCGCGCTTTACAAAGATACTTCCTCTAGGAGATCCGGACCTGACTGTCGGACCTTGCCACATGCTCTGTTCTTGCTTACTAGACCACAACACTCTTCAATATGACTTCTGGTATAGGTACACCATGTCCTGCAGATGTGTGGGATGAACTTTGTTGCCATCAATGACAACAATCATGAAGCCATAATGCGTCTCTTGCCAACAAATACATATCTCACACCCACTCCTAATTATAAATCTAAACTGATTTAATCTTATGTACATACATGTTATAAGTTAACATAGAGTAAACGCTTACACTTTGGGATTGTTTATTTCCCTTTTGAACACTTCCCTTTTCAACATAATTAACCCAAAGTAATATTGATATAGTAATAATAACTTTGGCTTACCAATTAAAATGACATATAATTGTAGGACAATCTACCTATTATAAAGATGTTGGATCATAAAATGGTGTGATCGTGGGTGAAATAGTTATTAAGATTTTCAAGAATGGTACTCAAGCTTTCCAGTGTGCATTCCCAATTAGACATAAACTCATGCTACCAATTTATCTTACTACTTACTCATTTCATTTCATTCTAACCTTTATTATCTTCTTATAATTAATTTACATTTATTATAAAACTTTACTACATCAATCACATTTTTAACCCTTATTACATTACACCTATAGTGGATCATTATGTGTGCATGGTTGACCTTCTGGCCTATGCTGGCTATCTTGAGGACACCCTAAACTTTATCATTGAGATTCCAGTAAAATCTGTGGTGGTTGTATGGATGTGTTTTTTGGTGCCTAAAGATAACATATGGATATAGGCTTATGAGAATTTACAGTGATGTTGCTTTTCATTTGGATCCTAAAAATGCTGTTCAGCTTATGTTATCTCAAACATGTATGTAGAAGTCGATAGATGTATAGAGGGTCAAATTTGGTTAAGAGATTGGTGAAAGATAAAGGAATTAAAAGGATCCCTGGATACCGTTGGATTTAAGTACCTAAATGGTACATGCTTGTCTGTAGTAGACAAGTCCCATTCGTAGACAAAGGAGATCTTATGCAAAGTTAGAGAAATTGGTTTGATAGATGAAGGCAGAAAGGTACTTTCTAGATTCAAGATCTTTACTAATGCTATGAAAGAGTAGGAATTTCTCTGCCATCATAGTAAAAGTTGGCAATGGCATTTGGTTTATTAAACATGCCCTGTGGAACAACTATTAGAGTTGTTAAGAACCTTCGAGTATGTGCTAAATGCCAAAATGCAACAAGACTTATCTCCAAGATTTTCGCAAGAGATATTGTTGTGAGAGATGTGAATCATTTCCATCATTTTAAATAGGGACAATTTTCTTGTAATTATTGGTGATGCTAGATGAAGAAATCTAAAAAATAGGCTTCTACTATAATAATGTGTAGTATTAGATCTCTAGTAATAATGGAGGGACATCCATTAAAGCAAAATGGAAGGGATTTTTTTTAAGATGTTGTAGTTGTAAGTGCCCTGGTAGACATGTACGCACAATGTGGAGGCATAGAATAGGAACGTGAGTTGTTTGATAAAATGCCTCAAAGAGACGTCAACTCATGGAATGCAATGATTTCAGGATATGCACAAAAATGGATTTGTTGAAAAGGCTTTAGAAAATTTCAAGCAGATGCAATTGAAAGGTGTTAAGTCAAATCCCACAACCTTTGCTAGCATCCTCCCTACTGAGCCAAAAATGGGAGCTTTCGAATAGGATATGAACATCCATCAAAGCAAAATGGTAGGGGATTTTTATTAGAGCTGGTAGTTGCAAGTGCCCTAGTAGACCTATATGCAAAATGTGGAGTCATAGACAAGGCATGTGAACTATCTGACAAAATGCCTCAAAGAGATATGGTTCCATGGATTGTAATGATTGCAAGATATGGACAAAATGGATTTTGTTTCAAAGACTTTAAAAATTTTACAAGTAAATGCAACTGGTAAGCATAGAGCGAGCCTTGGACTCATTCCGGTATACATGTATGCAAATAGTGAAGTGCAAAGAGAAAAAACACAAACTATTTGACATAATTCCTCAAAATGATTTTAGGCATAGAGGCAATAGTTGCAAGTGCCGAGCAGGCCATTCATTCTCACAAATTGTTCCAAAATGTCTTGAGGTGCAAGAACATCAAGATATGCACAAACTAAGATTAATTAAAGGTTTTAGAAATTTACAGCCATAAGTGTAGAGCTAAATATTTGTGACCTAGGGTAGAAAGATGTAGGAATTAAACCCTAAGAAACAGGTGAAAAAATAGAGATAAAGAACATTAACTGCTAGACAATTTGTCCCAAATGAAATGCCAACTCTTGTGATTAAATGTTCACCAATGAAACACAAAATGAATTTGATAATAGAACTAAATGCCAGGAGTTCCAAAAAAGTATAAAAGCATAACAAAAACAAAACTGATAACAAATACCACATGAAACATGGTCTATAAAAATACCATGGTTGAAGAAAACACAAATATTGAAACATAGAAAAAGCTCTTGATGAAAACCCCAAATAGTGGAGGAGAACAAAAAACTTAACATTTAGGTATTTCACAATTTTTTTAAAGCTAAATTCCCATTTAATCATTTATTAAAAAATCAAGAACATTATGCAAACCTAGACCTCTGAGCTTTTTCCCCAAACCTTGTTGAGTTTTTGCATTTTCCCTAATTCCTTACTCTATTTCCCCATATACCTGTATTTCATCTCCCTTTCTTTTTCAACTCAAAATCCTCCCCTAATAAAAAGACTTCACACCCTTCATCATCAATTCCCCCCACTGGTAAACACTAATTGCTCCCCTTCCATTGAATTGTGTCCCCAAAACTATTTGCCGACATATCTCTGACTTAGCATGCAAGAAAGACCTCCCTTAACAGCAGACTTCCCATTTTTCACCTTCAGTCAAGGAAAGAGGACTAAAAGTATTAAATTGCATTAAATTTTCTATCAAAAATTTTGCTTGCACCCCATGCCATTCCACCATTTAATGTTCTATTGACTATATGCATACAAATGTAAATATGTCCATATAGGATATTATATAATAATACTAATATATATATATATTATATGAAAATTCATGTATACATATATTTTATTCCTAAGGGTAATTTTATCAATTATGGAGATTTCGTAAGTGCCCAAAAGAAAACCTTTATGCACAATTTTTCATAAATTACACATGCAATATATTTATTAAGTCAAAATCAATTCAAATGATGACATTTTATAATATTAAATGACAATTAACTAATAATGATTTTAGTAGCAAATCAGTAATTAAAAATAAGAGTCGGGATTAATTAATTAAATGAAAAGGCTATAGACAACATTTCATAGAAGCATTTAGAATAATTTATATTAATAACTAGACATCAACATTTCGAATTGCAAACAAATAGGGTTGTGACAAGAACTATTGCAAAACATAATTTTTCCATTTTAATCTCTTTCAAGAATTGTTTCCCTATTACTAGCAGCATTCTTGGACCACTTTCCACCTCTGCTTTCTTAGTTACCAATGGCGTAAGAGTGTGTTTTCTTCCATTTTTTTCCAATGTGTAAGTGTTCTCTCTTCCATTATGGATTTCCTTTCCATCACATTGCCATGGCCTCCCCAAGAGTAAGTGGCATACATCCATGGGCATGATATCACACCACACCTCATCTTCATATGTGCCTATTCAAAAATTCACAAGGCATTGCTAATCAACAAAGACTTGGTGCCCTTTTTGTAACCATGACACCTTGTAAGGGGTAGGGTGAGAGCTGTCATTTTTAACCCCAAATTATCCACCATTTCAATAGAAACTAAGTTATTAGTGCTACCACTATCTATTATGACTTTGCAGCATTTTCCACCTGATTTACATATTGTTCTAAATAAAATTTTCCTTTGGATAGGTTCATCTTCTTTCTTGGTTGGCTTCAATAATGTACTCTTCATCATAAGTGCTTCTCCTTTCTCAGGTTCATCTGGTTGACTAATAGACCATGTAGATTCATTATCCCCCTTTGCTACATGTGCATTTGTTGCCCCTGTTCTCCTTGATCCTTCCAATCTGCATTGTGGGCATTCATACAACCTATGGCCTGACTGTCTACAATTAAAACATGTGCCTTAGAAGCCTCTACTTTGGCCTCTTCCATATCCACCTCTACCTGTCATGGGGTATGGGCTTGACCTTGTTTCATCCTTCTCCTTTTGACTTTTTGATGGGTTGGCCTCCTTACCATGGTTGTAGTTTTTTTGTTGCTACACTTTCCCTTTGCTGAATCTACCTTTGCTTTTATTTGTTCCTTGCTTTGTTTCCAATTTCTCTTCAACCTTTAGAGCATATTGATATGCTTCTTCAACATTTTGTAGCCTTATCATGCTTAGTTCATCTTGAATGTTCAACCTCAATCCATTAACATATCTTGCTACTTTTTCATGGTCTAACTCATTATGACCAGAACTAATGGAAATCTTATAAAATTCCTCTGTATAGGCCTTCATGTACTTAACTCCATTTATTTTAAATTATGCAATTTCTTGAGAAGTTTTAGCTGATAATCACCAGGTAGAAACTTAGCCTTCATCTTGCTTACCATTCAATCCCACTGAGTAATCTTATCTCTTCCATTTCTTCTTCTCTCAGTCAGCACCTCTTTCCACCAGAATGCTACATGACCTTTCAACCTTGTTTGAGAAACCTTCATTCTTTTAGGGTCCTCTACTTCATCATACTCAAAGTATTCCTCCATCTCTATTATCCAATCAATTAGTTCATATGGTTCTAAATTTCCTAAGAAGCTTGGTAACTCTACCCTTGTCCCTTTCCCAATATTGGAAATAGCTCTTATAATCCTTCTTTCACCTGCATCCATATCTCCATTTGCATTGTCACCTTCTTATTTAGCCATCTCTACTCCTCCTTCATCATCTTCACTGTCACTTTCTTCATGTGCTTTGCCTCTTCTCATTCCACCTTCTATTGTGTTAATTCTTTCTTGCATTCCCCTTAGGGTTTCTAACACCTCATCTATTTTTCCTGTTGCCTCTGTAGTTGTAACCTCTACCATCCTTCTCCTTGGTGGCATCCTGCTACTCTAACTTGCTTTCTTTTCCTTTTCCTTCTTACTACAGTCTTCTAGCTGTAATATTCCTTATTGTAGGGACACACCCATAGTTCCAACTCATGGGGATTCTTCCAACCCCAATCTCAACTCACTATCCTTCTTCTTCGAGTTGTAACTGCGCTTTGATACCACGCTGATGGCACCCACCCCCTTGTAGGCACCTAAAAACCCACTAAAATGAGCAAACAAGTGGAAAAGGAGGGGTTGTGTTGTTGTAAGCAACCTCACACAACCTTTATAGAGGTCTACACACATGTTGTAGGCCCAATAATCAACTTTGGAGGCATAAAAACAACTGTAGAGACACAAACTAAATTTCTTCCAAAAACAGTCTGTTACTGCGGGTAGTTGCAACAATGGCTATAAGTGACTATTTACAGTTTTAGCTACATAAACAACTTGAAACTTGCAAATGAAAACCCAGACTTTTAGAACAACAAATTTATATAATATTTCTTATAACCACAAACACACAAGGATAATAGCTATGAAAAGGAAAGATTATATTAACTTTAAAGTTCAAGTTCTTACACACTTATATATGCATTAACATAAATATAATTTACAGAATAAACTCACTCTATAATTCCTCTTTCTTTCTTTCTATGCTCTTGCTGTCTGCTACAGGCCTCTCTGACTACTTCAAAACATTCATTTTCTACTATCTTCTAATATTCCCTGTTATTCTCTTCTATTCCCTTGTTTTTTTACTGTTCTAGCCTCTTCTTCCTTTCACTCTCCTCTTTTTTTCTGTTGTTCTATTCTTCTCTCAAAAACTATCCAAAATCTGGAAGCTTCTTGCCAAAATTCTCCAAAAAGCCTGCCTAAAACTGTTGCAATATTCAAAAACCTTCACAAATTCCTCCACCTACCTAATTTAATTTCAAAAACTCCTGCCCACTTTTGCCCTTTTCATTTCTTTCATTATGCTGCTCATTAAATGAGCTCACGGGAGGTTGTTTTCTATCCCCAAAAAAAACAAATTTAAATTTAAACTTTAAAACTCCTACTACTTCCTTCATGTGGCATTAATAGAGGGAAAAATTAAAACAAATATTTAAAACAAAATGATGCCCCTGCATCATGAAGGGAAATGCCAATAGAAAATAAATAAATCACCTTTGGAGGAATCGATCCAAGGTCTGGAGGAAGTTCTTCAATCTCCTTATCTTCATGCTTCAATTTCATTCTTGTCTTCCAATTTCGTTGATGTGCAAATCAGATTTCATTCTAAACTTATGATTAATTTGTTTTCAAAATTCAATAATAATACTCTATTTGCATTATTTTATCATCTAAATGAATATGTATATAAACATATACATACATATGTTACTGTAAGTATATATTGTTCATTTACATTATATAAAAAACTATCATGAATTCATCTACAATTTATTTTTTATATAGTAGCATTAAAATTTGTCTGCAACTGCAGAAACATCATACCAATTTCATCCTAAATTGTGAACCACTAAGCCTTTCATAAGAGAAGGTTTGCCTCCCCATAATCCTATGGAAATATAGAGCAGCCATGAATCTAAAATAAATTTCCATGTTCAATAATTAATACATTTTTCAATAAAAAAGGCAACGATAGTAGGCCAAATTGGTTTCTGCTTAAACTTCATTACACAGTATTTTTTTAGGATTAATGGTATTAATCCAACAATGAAAATTTATAATTCAAATTGTTAACAACAAGTTATCATTTTGTTTTTGATTGCACTAAAAAAATATCTAAAGCACGCCAAGAGATGTCCTTCTTGAGGTGACTAAAGTTAGGATTGGTGATTAAAAAATAGGCACCTCGAGAAGGATATCTCTCGACGTACTTTAGATATATTTTTTAAAATGTAAATATGCTAGTGGCATGCGTAATCATAACCATAACACTAACCCTAACCCAAAATTAAATTTAACCCTGATGCTAATCTTGACCCTAATTAAAATATTAATTAAATTTGTAAACCTAACCCTGCCCATTATAACTTTAAACACTAATAATAATATAATAATAATATTATGATAATAATATTTTTTAAATTATTTTACATTCTTATGATAATATTTTATTTTATAATATTATATTTTATTATATTACTAATAATAATTATATTATATTATGAGGGTTATTATAAACCCTAACTATTTTATAATCCTCATTATTAATAATAATTTTTTAATATAATAATAATATTATTATGGTAATATTATTATAGTATATATTCATTATTAATATTATAATTAACATATTTATATTTCTAAGGATATCTGTCAGCTACTTTAGATATATTTTTAATAGCAATTAATATAGTAAAATAGTAATTAATATTTTAAAAAATATATGTGTATATATTTTAGATATATTATATTATATCATAATATTTTTAAATAGCAATATATATATATATATATATATATATATATAGTAATTAATAATAATATTATGATAATATTATATATAATATTATATATATATATTTTTTTAAACAAAAGTGGCAAGCCACTATAATTATATATTGATAATAAAAAGTTATAAAAAGATGGTTCGACAGAGCATACCGGCAGGAAAGAGCCAGCAAGAAAACCTCCGGTTATAGCTCAAAATTTATAAATTCCCACAATGGGTTTACAATTCCCTTAACGGGTTTACAAATTCAAAATGGGGGGGGGGAGTAGAAAAAGACAAAAAAGTTATAAACTTTGCCCCCAGAAATTCCACAAAAAAGAAAGGATTTAAAAATATCCCTCGTAGCATCAGCTGAATAAGAATAAAACTTCTGTAGATAACATCTCGACAGAACTAAACCAAACTGTATAGGGGAAGCTTTCACCAAAAAATTACAGAACCAGTGAATAGAAATAAGCAGACAGTCTAGCCAGCAACTGGAGCGTTGAGATCTTGCAACAAGACAACACCCTCAGTAACATCTGGTTTAACTGGTGACCCAGGAAAAGGAGAAATCTGAGGATGCTATTGAATTAAAAAGAGCAGAGCATGGAACTTCTCCTCCACCTGATTCACCAGAAGATCACCCAACTCAGCTCTATGTGCATGCAGAGGAATACTCAACAGATCCTCATTCTCAAGACGGATGGACGAACCAAAGGCATTGAAGGTGCAGTTATGAGCAGGAGAGTGGAGAATATTACATTTAGAGAACAAACCACCAATTAAAGCACCTGACTTAAACAAATCATAATTCTAAAAAGCATCTTGTAGCACCTCATCTATATACAGAAAACGATGAACAAACTTTTCAATTAACTATCTTACCACTGAGGAATCCTAGACAAAGTCCATCACATTAGAAGCAAACATAGATAAAATCTGAGAGGGGTAAAGAGACCGCGCACGAGAGTCCAACAATTTAGACCCAACCACCTCCTGCACTGCTTCTTCAGAATCTTGATTATCTATAGCAAACATAGAAGCTAAACATTCAGAATTAACACTGCCAAAAAAAGTCGTTTCCCATTTCTACACAGGAAAATGTAGCCTTTGATTCAATTGGATCTCCATCGTTTAAGCATAGAAACAAAGGATGAGAAAACCAAACACTTATTGAGGTTAAATAGACCAAGAGACTACAGAGTTTAATGCAAATCATCATTCCAAATCCTTTCGGCTCATTTGGAATTCAGCGAATTGAAGTGAGGTACTAAAAAATTGGATTCAGTGTAGATTATCCTACCGTGAAAGGAGCACACACACCACCGTTATCATAAACCAATTAATTCACACGTATAAACAACATAACACCATCGAAGGAGAAGAGATGAGATGAAGATGTTAGGATCATGCTACATTTACAATCATGCTTGACAAGTACTAGAATCTTTTTTAATCAAACTTAAGATGTTGGGATAACCTTCAATATTCCCACTATCTATAATTAAACAATCTACCTCCAAATCAAAGGCCAAATTAGCTAGAGCGTCAGCCAAATGATTGCCTTCTCTATAACAATGCAAAATAATGAAATTATCAAAAAATTTCATCAAGTCTCGGGCCTCTTCTAAAATATAATTAATCTTCCAGTTCAAGGCAACATTCTTCTTCAAAGCATTAATAATAACCAAAGAGTCCCCTTCTATATGAAGGTTGACAATCTTCAAATGCTTAGCTAGTTGCAAACCTTCAACCAGAGCCAAGGCCTCAGCTAAATTATTAGTAGTTTCATATAATTTCATACAAAAGGCTAATAAAAGATCCCTCGAAATTCCTCTTAAAGCCCCTCGAAGTGATGTAGGACTTGGGTTACCTTGCGAAGCACTGTCAAAATTAAGCTTAGTATAACCCTAAATAGGAGGCACCCAACTAATAATACTTCTATCAACTTTAATGTTGGAAGAGATACCTAAGTCTGGCAAAGGCTTTAAAAACTTCTAAGATTTCAAAAGCTAATCATCCCAAGAGGAAAAATTTAAATTTGAAGATTCCTTCCGTTGTAAATTGCTCATTACCACTTTAGATATAGACTTCTCGATCGTTGACAAAATAAATTCAAAAGAATGAGATTCTTTTCTAAAAATCCTCTAATTTCTTTCTAACCATAAATTCCAAATCACAATAGAAGGAGAGACTAACCAAATAGAAGAAAAAGTTGAACCTTTGTAGAGTATAGGCCAGCTACGAAACAAGTTCAAAATAGAGTTAGGTAAGTGAGCAAACCAATTAAGTTTTGAAAATAACCAATACCAACAAGAAGTAGCAAAAGGACAAAGTATTAAGAGATGATCAGGATCCTCATCACAAATACCACAGAATACACACTTAAAAGGGTTTGCTAAACCAAGTTTTGTAAGCCGTTGACTAGTCAAGATTTTCCCCTGAAGAGCCAACCATGCAAAAGCACCCGCTTTAGGAAAACAAGCAACATTCCAACAAAGAGGAAAAGGCCAATCCAACATTTGACTTCCTTTTTTAAGAACCAAGGATCTATATCCATCATGAACAGAATAAGAACCATTATTTGCAAAAGTCTAAATTAATTCATCAACTTTATCAGAAAAACAAACCTTCCTCTTTTGAAGCTGAAAGGAAAGTAAATTTTTTGTTCTTGAGGGAAATCACATTGCTAAAAATCTTTCCATACCATAGAGGAAAAGGCTCCATCCCTAATAACTAAAAAATAGTCTCTCACTTTACTCCCCCAGTTAAGTAAAAGATAATTTCTAGCCTGATCCAAACCATCACAAAGAGAAAGAGGGGGAGAACCATTCCAAGAATCCTCCCAAAAATTAGCCTTAGAACCATTAAAAACCTTCCAAGAAAGATTAGGAAGAATAACCCCCTACAGTTTACTAAAAGGTTCCACATACTTGACCCCTTAGGAGGATTCTCAACTATGAAAATTCTTTCAAGGTCAATAGAGTCCAAATACTTATATTGCATAAGTTTACACCATTTTAACTGAGGTTTGGAATAAAGTTTCCAAGACAACTTAGCACCCAAAGACTTATTTTGAGATTCTAATCCATGAATACCTGCTCCCCCTAAAGATTTAGGGATACAAACCTTATGCCAAGATATTAAGGGAATCTTATTACTAACTTCTGAACTTCCATTCCAAAGAAAGGACCTAAGAGATTTCTGAATATCATCAATAATACCTTTAGGAATTTGCAAGACTGAGAGCATGTAAATTGGAAGAGCAGACAAAACTGACTTAAGAAGGGTAATCTTTCCAGATAAAGTAAGCCATCTGCCCTTCCATAGGGCAATTTTATTATGAATTGACTTAGAAATCTTTGCCCAAAAAGACTTCCTATTGGGTCCAAAAAATAAAGGGATGCCGGCTAAATATTGTCTAGGTAATGATCCCAGTTTATATTTCAAAAGAGAAATGATTCTAGACTGAATACCTGCCTTAGTATTAAAGAAATTTTTTTTTTGACTTTTCCAAATTAACCTCCAAATTGGAAACAACACAAAAATTTTAAATTGTATTTTGAATGCATTTAGCCTCACTAAGAGAAGGAAAACCAAACAATAAAGTATCATCTGCAAAAAGAGTATGAGTAAAGGGAAAAGGCACCCGAGGAATCACAATACCCTTCCAATTAGAAAGTTGACATTGATATGAAATAGACCGACTAAGAGCATCAGCCATCAAAATAAAGAGGTAAGGAGAAAAAGGATCCCCTTGTCTGACACCTTGAGAAACTTGAAAAAAATCAGGACTTCTGTATATAATATAATAATAATATTATGATAATATTATTATAGTTTATATTCATTATTAATCTTTGGGAGGATTTGGCTATCCAACTTGATTCTCATCCTAATTCTTATTGGATGTTGGCGGGGGATTAATACCCCTCTATATCCTTCTAAAAAGTCTGGGGGAATTTTGGACTACTCTGATAGTATGTTGGACTTTGCTAATTTTATAAATTCCTTTGGGCTTTTTGATATTGATTTGATGAATCAAAATTTTACCTGGACCAATAGGAGGAAAGGGGACCAAATGATTCAAGCGAAGCTGGAAGATTGTTTATTTCCAATAATTGGTCAAATATTGTCTCCCTTAAATTGGCTGCTTTGCCTAGGACTATTTCTGATCATAATTCTATCATTCTGGACTGGGCTAATCAGAAGAGGAAAGGCCCATTTCCCTTTAGATTTGAGGCTATGTGGATTAAACATAATGATTTCAAAATTCTTCTTTCTAATTGGTGGCAACTTCCAGTTTTGGGTACTCCCATGTTTAGACTCTTTAAAAGGTTGATGCATGTTAAGAGAGAAGTTTATGGTTGGAATAAGTGTAGTTTTGGTAATGTATTTTCCCAAAAAAAGATCTTGTCCAAGAAGCTGGCAGATATTCAATATAAGATTGCTCAAGGAGATACTTTTGATACTTCTATGCAATTAGAGAATGATCTAGTTAGAGATTGGAAGAATTTAATGAACAAAGAAGAGTTATTCTGGAAACAAAAATCTAGACTACAATGGCTTAAGGAAGGGGATCGTAATACAACTTTCTTTCATGTTTCTGCTCTAAATCACAGAAAATCTAACTCTATTTCCAGAGTGAGATTGGAGGATGGTAGAATGATTACTGAGGATGAGGAGATTGGAGACCATGCTGTTAGCTTATTTTAAAACCTGCTGTCTGAATAAGGTATGAGTGCTGACAATTCTCAGATTGTCAATCAGCTTTTGAATAACATTCCTTCACTGATTTCTGAAGAAGACAATGCTGATATTTTAAAACCTATCTCTGAGGAGGAGGTTCTATTGATGATTATTTTTACACATTCATAAGCAAACTTAAAATTCACAAAAATGAACCTAACTGTCTTGAAAGATATGAAGAAATCAATTAAGATTACTTAATCCCAAGTTTCTGTATGGTTAGGTCTTGACCTTGTGGACAATTCAATAGGTTGATGTGAAGCTATAATATGCAAGGGGCCTTACTTGATTCAAAGTGATTTATGACTCACTGGACTCAAATTATGTAAATTATCACAAATATCAACACATTATCCATCTCTTTGCATACAATTTGTTACTGTATCACAAAACTTTATATGATTTATATTAACACAAGCTTTTCTTTTCAAATACTATGAAAATTGTCAAATATTAACTCAATTGTTCATGTTTCCCTCAAATATCAGACAATCTCCTTTAGATTTTATGTTTAACCTAAATATTTCAAATTGTTTGGGAAAAGTTAGAGAAATTTAAATTGAACTTCATTCTGCTATAGGATGTAAATGTTCTGTTATGTACGTTATAAAAAATACTTCAAATTTGATCAAATCAACAGACTAAATCATTAAATGTGAATGCCCTGAGTATTTTCACGAACATACATTCAAGATTGCGAGCTTTAAGAGATATTATTTCAAATACAAAGAAGAGCCAGAAGACACTCTGAATATAGATGCAGAATTTTAGATTCATTTGTATTCAAAACACACAGTCATATATGATTTACAATGTATGAATGACTCTTAGCTTCATTAATCAACTTCACAGAAAACTTACAACGCTATATAGATACAATAAGGAAGCCAGATTCTCCACGCATTCCTTAATGCAGACACAGACGACCTCCTTCTATTTGAAATATTCTTTCTACTCAAAATGCTTGAACCAATTACAACTGCTAGCTATCTTCTAAAAATCCCTGTGTAAGTAATGTACAAGTAGCCAAGTTCCTTATATAGATTTTGAACTTCTCCCTGCTACGGCTACAAACTTTTTCTATGGTGGAGATCCTTCTATTATTAATCAATGGTGCACAGTCATCTCCAACTGTTTGTTGAAATATCTAAATGGCATCTTTTTCTTCTCAAAGGATGCTGTTGGAATCTTTCAAAAATAAGATTCCCCTTTTCTTTGACTTCCTCTCGCTGATACTCTTTATTTGATTTTTCTCAAAATCATTGCTCGCCTTTGTCTTCTCATTCTTTCAAATATGTTTTGAAATTACAAATTACACCTTCTACAAAGGTGTGGTCCCCTCCTAGACTCTTTGCCCATATATACTCTTGCATCACAACTCCTCTCAATTTCTTTTCTCTATTTTCTGAGCCTTCCCTTCTTTTCTTATACTTCTTCATTTTAATGCTTTCTTCCACTAATGAATCCATAATTTGTTTGCTCATATTTGCCTCAGGATTTTCTATGCATGGTGTGCAAATGGAATTAAACTCTGTTAAGGCCATCTCCAATTTGTATACTGGTATATCCATGCATTCATGCTTTAGGAGTCTTTCTATTATCTTCTTGTGCATTTTAATCATTTCATCTGCTTTTCCTTCTAACCCTTGGGCAACTGTTATACACCTTCTAAGATTATCCTCCTCAAATTTAAGTTCTAACCTTTCTTGTGGCACTTGACTTACCAATGAAGGGGTAATAACTCCTTCATTGATTAACTCCTCTGTTCTTTCTTCTATTTCTGTCAACTGTGCCATTTCAAATATGCATTCTTCCTTTCTAAATTGACAATTATGCACAAGTATATTACATTTATTCCTTTCTCTTGCAACTATATCCCAACTTTTCACAGCCTATTTTATTATTTGCTTACCTTCTTGTATAAAATCTCTGAACCATACATCAAGAATATTGGCCTTTGAGCCTTTTATTTTCCATGTCCCTTATTTCTTCTTTGGATACCACTGCTATGTCACTAGGCAGTTCTGGGACTATGATATTGGGATCAAATATCCCTTTAATAAATTTTTGTAATTCAACAATATGTCCCTTCAAATACTCCTTCTTATCCTTGTCTTTTCTTAGTATCTCTGCTGTCACTTGGTGCATATCCTCCCACTTAGAGATGTGTTGTTCCCATGTACTATGCCCAAGGTCAAAATTAAGTATCTTATACTCTTCCAAGTTTATTTCACCTTTTTCCTTCTCCTTTTGAGGTATGGCTAGATTCAACACCCTAGATCCATCTGGACCTCTCTGTATAGCTGACATTGTCCTAGCCTTTCTTCTTTCTTTCCTTGGTGTCTTCTCACCTAAAAAACTCTTGATGTCAATTGGTACCAATTGTACCTCTTTCTTTTCTTTCCTTATCTATTCTCCTAACCATGCAGGATTTTCCTTGGTGTCCTCTGCAGTTTTAACTTCATCAATTACCTCCTCATGAGGTTTCTCTGTTTCAACTTCTCCTTGTTGTTGTTGTGCCTATTGCTGATCCTGCTGAGGTTGTTGTTGTGGAATTTGTTGTTGAGGTGGAGTCCCTTGTTCCATGGGGTCATTTTTCTATTTAGACTCCCCTTCATTTGTATGAAAATCTTCATTATATTGATCTATATCAATGTCTCTCATTTTCTCATTGATTTCCAATCCAAATGTCCTGGTAATCCCCTCTGTAGTTAAATCAGCAATAAGTCTGTCATACAACATAATCTTCCTGGTAGCTGGATCATATAGAGTTACACAATCTAAACACAACTCTCTAGCCTCCATGGCCAATGAGAAACCTGCAGCCTTGTATAGTCCACTCTCCCAGATACATTTCATATCCTGTGAAGCATCTGCAGCAGTGATTTTTTGTAAAACATCCTCTACAACATAATTTCCTATATTCGTATCAGTTCCCACTCCACTTGTACTGATTAGGGATGGATAACCTCTGTTCAAGGGTAATTCCTCTTTTTCTATTTCTTTTCATGGTTTCCTTTCCTTTTACATTTCACCCCCTGTGTCTATCTTTTTCTGCCTCGGGGCCATCATGTGAAACAATGCCTCTTTTAAATTCTTCATTTAACCTTTTACCTATGGTTTTACTGTGAACTTCCCTTTTTTACTATTTTACCCTAACCCAATTTATCCTTTCTGTTTTTACTTTTAAATTTGCTAAACTCTACCCAGTTAATTAATATTTAAAATAGTAATTTGACAAATGCCTACGTTTTATAACAAAATTACTGAAATTAACATGTAATTTACATTTGAACCATAACGGTGCTTTGGGGATAAATACCTGTATATCTGACCACTTGACTTAAGTCATTGACTTACTTTTACCATTTTACCTTCGTCCAACTACTGTAATTCTTCCGATCTGATGAGTTCTGCTCAATTCAATGTAACAATTCCTTCTCCTGCAATTTTAGCTCTTAACAATGTATATCTGAAAGCAAAATATCTTGAAATTTCCCCTAACTCTCGTTAAATTTTACTCTTCTTGAGTGTTAGATCAGCATTAATTACAACAATTAATGTGCCAAAAGTTCAGCCTTCTATTCCAGTGTTTACATTTTTTGAACTTTTTACCGTTAGTTAGATTTCGGCATACATCGTGTTTTCTTTATAATTTCCCTTGTGTGTTATCTTTGTATGTTTTCTTTGTATCTTTTAACATACAAGCATTTTATGCAAGAAATCAAACTAAATCTCTTTCCCTTTTCTCTTTTTCCGTACATGTATCCTTGCTTTGTATATCACTTTTTGTATGTTATCTTGTATAAGCGCATATACAAACAACCTTATGCAAACCCTCTGTTTACCTTTTATCCCTCGCGATGTCTTTACTGCTTCGTATCCCGGATATGTACATTGTAAACATACAAAGACTTTTCTATATTTAATTTCTTTTTCGCATCTGGTTTGTATCTTCTATTTGCATCCGTTCTTTGTATACCGGCTTGTATATCGAAGATATACATTGTAGTTATACAAACCCGATATGCAAACAATGAGGTCCACTTTACTTTTCACTTGTATCAAACCCTTAGATACAAAGCCCAATACATACAAGCTCCTTTGTATCACCTTTTCAGATTTATCCTTTTTATAAACCGTAGTTTACTTATTTTTCGGCTCCGCGACATGTATAAAGTGCAATGCATATTCTGATATACTTTAAGTCATGATGCATCACTTTAACCAAATTTTAACCCTTTTTGAGTTCTGTAGTGTATGTATATCGAAATGTATGTCCCTAAAAATATACATACAAAGTACGAAACATACAACTTAACCTTATTTCATAATCTTTTCGGTTCCGCGCTATGCATAAAGCTTTGTATATCCACTTTGTATGTTTCATTTTTTTGCCAAACATACAAACTAAAAATGCATCCACTAGACTTAACCTATTATTCATTTAAACTTTGACTCTGTCAGACCCGACTTGCATGTAAAAATAAAGTGTTAGCGAAATGCATTCAAGTACACAGATGTAACAAACCTGATAACCTGACAATATCTTAATACGACTCATACCACGACCCAATAGACAAACGACTTTGTATACGAGCAACCTTGTCTACAAACGACTTTGTATATGTAACATATAAACCCTCTTATTGTACATTTTACCCAAAAACATACATATCTTGCAAAATACTGGGAAATTCAAAATGGTTCAAAAAGCAACCCTTACTTATTTTTGACAAGGAATCCACCCATATTCTGCTCTGGTACTTAATGTTATTTTTTTTTAATTTTCAACAAGGTTTGTAACTTTCACTTCCTTTTCCCTTTTAGCACCAAGAAGATCCACACACACAAGCGAAGAAGCCGGCCACAACAGGGGTCCTCATTTTGCCAAAAAATAAAATGAGGCGTGTTGTGAGCATCACAACAACTAGTAACCAAACAAAATAATTAAATTAAAACCATTAAAGAAAACTAAATGAAATAAATTCATAATTTCCAACTATCTTTTCTGCAAATCATCATTTAACTTGAGACCTAATGTATTCAATAAGGTGCATGAATCTTCTCTTCAGTTTAAGTGGGTGCACGTGATTAATAATCCTCATCTTGAAAATCAGTTGAACAAACCAGTGACTAATATTAACCTACATAGTTGATGTCATTCCCTCATAGCCAACCAGATAGAGCCTTTCTGCCAGTAGGCCTTCATAGCCCTGACAAGGTTATTGTTACAATTCTCCTAAGTAGAGCCCCACTGCCAGCAAGCGTCTATAGCCCCGGTAGAGTTACTTAGATGGCCTAATCTAGATTTTTATTAAAATCCATTTTATTTATTTATTTATTTTATATTTTGGGTGAGATAGAAACTTCATAAGATATTACAGTTGTAACTTCATGATGCAAGGAATGATCACTTGCTGAAATTAAGCTGAGAATTGTAATGGTAGCAAGGGTGACCTCTAATTTTTCACCTAATATCTACACTGGTAGGTTCAACAAACCCAAAAATTTTAGGTGTGTCATTGTGAGAAACTTCCCTTGAATACTCAACCCATAGTTATTGAATACAAAATTTCACAAGTCAACTAACTTTCTACATTCATGACAGTCACAACAAGTTATGCATAAATTTCAAATAATTAACTTGAATGTTCTAAATTTTCTATTGTTTTTAGTGGTTGGTAGTCTGCTCCTATATACTTCAAAATAAAACAAACACCCCTACCAGGGCAACACAACGACAAACCAACACAAAAAAACAAAACAAACAAAACAAACAAAAACAACACCAAACCAAACTGTACATTATTTACATTATGATACAGAACATCCCAATAAACCTCACCTCAAGCCTGGAAGTAGTGTTTCAAATGTTGGCCATTAACTGGTAATGGTACATCTTCCCCAGTCAAGGTCTTGAGTCTGAATGTGTTGTCTCATATTATTTCCGAGACCTGTAATGGACCTAACCATAATTTGTCAAAGTTTCCATGATTTCCTTTCTTTTCATGTGCTTTATCCCAGCACAGCACTAAGTCTAAAATTCTAAATGTTTTGACTCTTACTCTTTTGTCAAACCATCTTTTAACCACTGCTTGATGTTTGGCAAATTTCTCAATGGCTTGATCTCTTTTCTCATCCAATTGTAACATTTGGACTATTTTGGCTTCTCTATGATCATCAAAGCCTAAATATTCATTAGCAAACTTCCAGATTGGTATTCTTAAATTCATTGGAAGTATGGGATTAGTCCCATAAACTAGGTGATAAGGTGCATTACCTAAGGCTGACTTAACCTTAGTCCTATCTACCCACAGCGCATACTTCAGCAATGTGTTCCACTCTCTAGGATTCTTTTCAATTAGCTTCTTGATTATATCCAATAAAATCTTATTTGTAGACTCAGCTAATCCATTCCCCTGAGGATAATAATTTGAAGAAAACTTTAAAATTATTCCATATTCAAATGCCCATTTAGAAAATTTCAAAGAAGAAAATGCAGGGCCATTATCACATACCAGCGAATAGGGAGCTCCAAACCTGGTTATGATATTTTCTTTAAGGAATTTGATAACCACCTCAGTAGTAGAGAACTTGCAACATGTGGCTTCAGTCCACCTTGTACAGTAGTCAGTTATTGTCAATATAAAATTGTGTCTTGCAGATGATGGAGGATTTATGACTCCAATGAAATCTAAGCCCCACTGTGCAAATGGCCTAGACTCAATGACTTGTTGTAATGGATTAGCCTGATTCCTTCCCTTATCTGCTATAATTTGACAGGTGTGACAACTTCTATTATGACTCTCTGTATCTTTAAACATTGTAGGCCAATAGTATCTTGCTCTCAATATCTTATGCATTGTAGCTAAATGAGAACCATGAGTGGTTCCATATTTATCATGTAATTCTGACAATACCTTATTTGCTTCAACTGTGTTTAAACACCTTAAATATATTCCTTCATGGTTCTTCTTGAATAGAAGACCTCCTTGTACCATGTACTTTTGTGTGTTGATCTTTAAAGTTCTCCTCTGAGATGATTTCATCTTACTTGGATATTTTCTTGATATCAGAAAAGTATTCGAATCATCATACCACCCTGATGCATCACTAGTATTCAACACATATTGCTATTTCACCAAGTTTGGATCTGTATTTGTTATGGTTTGTACTAGTGCTTGTCCTCTGACCAACTTCATTGGAATAATTTCCATATCAAACTCTTGCAATGCTATAATCCATTTAGCTCTTTTCTCTCCTAGTTTATTTTGCATCAACAGCATCTTCACTACTGCATCTGGTACTATAGCCTTAACCTGACTGCACAAGATATAATGTTTGAACTTTTTCACTGCTCTTACTAATGCAAACGCCTATCTTTCTATATCAAGATATTTCAGCTGTGCATCTTTCAGAGGTGCACTCATAAAAGCTATGGGTTTCTCTTCATTATTTTCTCCCTTTTGTGTCAAAGCAGCTGCAACTAAATGTGAAGATGCAAAGGAATAAATGTAAAATGGCTTTGTATAATTTGGACTTGTCAACACAGGAGCATTAGAAATAGCTTCCTTTATATCTTCAAATGCAGCTTTAGCTACTGGTGTCCATTCTATCTTTGCATCCTTCTTAAGCATGGCATTCAACGGTTGCACAATTTCTACAAACCTTGTAATAAACTTCCTGACAAAGTTAATCTTACCAAAAAATGACTTTAGTTCTTTCTTACTATTTGGTAATTGCAATTTCTTTATTCCTTCTATTCTATCAGGATCAATAGATATCCCATTTTTAGAAATGACATGTCCTAATAGTTTTCCTTCAATTACACCAAATAAATATTTCTTTGGGTTAAGAGAAATCCTGTACCTTTCACATCTCTTAAGTACTCTTCTTAGATCTTCAGCATGAGTAGATACCTCTTTGGAATAAACAGTTAAATCATCCATATAAATTACAATGTATTTACCTGACAATCCATAGAATACAATGTCCATGGCTCGCTGAAAAGTGGCACCTGCATTAATTAGACCAAAAGGCATTCTTCTGTATGCATAATTACCCCATTTACACATAAAAGTAGTTTTCAACCTGTCTTCTTTATCAACTAAGACTTGGTTAAAAATCCATCTAGAAAAGACATCATCTTAGCTCCATTTACTGCTTGCAGCACTTCATCTATGGGAGGCAAGGGATAATTATCTTTTTTAGATGCCTTATTCAAATTTCTAAAGTCTACACATAACCTAATGTCTCCACTTTTCTTTCTCACAGGTACTAGATTAGCTACCCAGGTTGAATGTCTGACTAGGAAAATTATTCTGGTAGACAACAATTTTTTTACTTCTTCAAAAATCAAAGGTTCTAAAATGGCATTCACAGGCCTTTGTTTCTGCCTAAATGGTTTAACATCTGGTTTCAATGGTATCACATGAGTTATGATGGACGTATCATATGTCTTTAAATCCTCATATGTCCATGCTATGACATGTTTGTACTCTTTCAGCACATCCACAATTTCTTTTCTTAATTCCTCAGAGCAAGCCTTTCCAATCAATACATTTTGTGGACTCTGCTCTATTCCAAGGTTATATGGATCAAACTTACCTCCCTCAGTTTTGGGTAAGTCTTTCTATCTTACTACCTCATCAAAGTCAAAAATTTGTTCTAACTCAATCACTCCCTTAGGCAAGAAATTGCTTTTCAAATTGATTATGTCTTCTTCATCCCAAGACACATTAGACCTTTCTTGTTCATCAATAATTTGAGCTTCAAACACCTCATTACAAGTTAGGAAATCCACAATTTGTTGATCTCCTTCAAATACCTAAAAATGAGTAACATTATCTGGTATGCTAGGAACATTTACCAATTAAACAACAAATCGCTTCAAACTTGATAGTGTTAAAGGTTCCAAAGTGCTAGCAACAACTGCTAATGCATCTGGCCTATGGTTCAATTCTCTAGGGATATGTTCTATGTTGAAAGCATCAAATGAATCTATCAAATCCCACACTCTATGCCTGTAACATACCATCTTTTTATAATTGCATGCGTACAACTTTCTTACTTGTCTAACCACTAAATCAGAATATGAAAACACTCTAATCATTTTTACCTTTTTCTTGACGGCCATCACAAGTCCATAAATCAAAGCTTCATATTCTGCCATATTGTTAGTACAAGGAAATTGTATCCTATATGCTGCTAAATATGATTTACCCTTGGGATCTATAAGTTCTACACCTACACCTGCACCTTGTTTAGATTTGGATCCATCACACTTCAGTGTCCACATGCCCTCTTTATTCTTTTGACCTTTTACTTTGGCATGTTTTGCTTCTCCTATCACAGGTGAGGTACTATTTTGTTTTTTCATTGGTGACTCATTTTGACTTATTTGCATATTTACATTTTCAATTTGTAAATCAGAATGACAAACACTCTTATCTTTTATTTCTTCTTCTAAATCTAGAATCAACACATCTAGGTTGTTTTGAAAGTATCTCTTTGGTTGATCAAGATTAACCTCTCCTTGCAATTCCATTCCTTTTGTGCATTTTATGTATTGATATTCAACATTGTCTTTGCACATTCCACAATTCTCCTCAGCATGAGGCTTACCATGAACTCTACACATATTTTTGTACAATTTGCATTGAACTAGAATATTTTGTTCCATGCACTTTTCCATTTCCTATGTAATGACCTAACCAAAACTATTTATTGCATTGTTTTCTCCATCAGAGGAATTTCCATCAAATTCAATGAATAATACTGTTTCCTTACTGACATGTTTTCTTCTGAAATTCAACATTAAGATTTCTTCAATTTGTACCCCTTTGTTAGTGATCCTATAAACACCAGGTTCAACAGAAGCATACAATATCTCATTAGTCCTATTGTATTCTGTAATCATGTGTTTCATCCTGGGTTCAGCTTCTATCCTGATCTGATTTGGAACACCCCTCCAAGGTAACCACATATGTGAAAAGTCAGTAGCCATATATCCATTCAATGTTTTGGACCAGTCTCTACTTAACAACATCCCATAATTATTAGGTATATCTACTATCTGAATGTCAATAAACTGACTCACCCCAGGATTTGAGGCTAATTTTATTTGAATATGCATTAGTTCTCCTATCACACTAACCTCAGTTTTATCCAATTGTGTAACAACTTTAGCAGATTTACTGGGAGTCAGCCCTAAAGTTTTGCATATCCCTAAAGGAATTACATTAGCTAATACACTAGAATCTACCATGCAATTATGTATGTTCTTTCCACACATCCTAATAGTTAACAAGAAATGAGGAGCCGCTCTTTTATCATCATACATTACCACATTAGTATTGGAAGGCTATTCAGTTTTCCTACTCTTTTCTTTGGGCTGTGAATCTTTGCTAGGAACATTCATATCAGTAGAAACTTCAACTGTCACAGATGTATCCAAGGATTTTATGAAAGCATTTCTAACCCCTGGACTTTTCAATAATTCACATAAAGGTATACTAACCTTGATTCTCTTTATCTCTTCTGACAAGTAACTCATCAACCTCATTGTTTCTACTGTCTCTGTTTTACTTGTTTGGACCTTTTGTGGTACTGTTCCATTATTTACATGGTGATTGGCCTTCAGTATAGCAGGATTATTACTAGCATTCTGGTTTGGGGGAGTATTGAAATTGTTAGGAGTGGAAGTAGTGAAAGGACCTTCTGGCCTAGTGTTATTTCTCAAATTGTAGGTATGATTTTTATTTGACTGTTGAAAAGCCTATACCTCCTCTGTCTCATACAAAACTTCATTTTCAGTTTCAAAGGGAAACTAAAAAGCATTCAAAACTAAGGCTAATTTTGGACATAGGTTTTCACAAAAGTAAGGTTCATCCTCTAGTAATTGATCTTCTTCCTCCCTAGTTGCAAAGGTAAAAGTCTCTAAGACTAAAGTAGTCTCATATCCTGAGGGCACTATTTCATTACCTTTGGGAATTAAAAACTTAGAAGTAGGAGCCTATATGTCTACATTGAAAATACTTGCTGCCAGATGAAACTGAGGACAATCTAATTCAACACGGGCACTGGTATTATGAATTCTACACCAATTCTTTAATGCTACATTGGCCATTTGAATCCTAGATATTTGATTTGTATCCTGGTTATCCAAATTTTCAAATGGAGAAGCTAGAGTGCCATTATTTGGCCCTGTGTTCCATGTCTTAGGTGGCCTGGGATGATTCTAATTCCTATTGTTATTACCCCAGGCTTTGTTATCTACAACAAGCCCTCTATTTTGCATTGTTTGCCCCTGATTATGATTCTGGTTTTAACTGTAATTCTGACCCTAATTAGAACCTTGACCTTGGTTATAATTCTGATTCTGATTTTGGTTGTGGCTCCGATTATAGTTCTGGTTATGGTTTTGACTGTATCTTGGGTTGCTTCTACCATAGAAATTTTCATTTCTTAGTTGTGTCATTTCAGTAGTCAATCTTCTCAAGTGTGCAGTAATCTCTTTGATTTCTTTCCTATCCTCTTGTGCTTTTTCCACAAATGTATCCTTAGGAGGCTGGAAGAAGGACTGACCATTATTCTGATTATTATTAACAGTGTTACCAGTATAAGGGACTATGGCCTAGATTGGGGCAGGATTATACATAGGTGTGTATGTAGGGACTGGATTCAACAATGGAGTATTACGTGTAGGGGCTCCATTCCATGATTGTGTCTGACTTTGTATCCTAGGGTTTCCTCCATTAAGAAATGGATTATAAGTTGTTTGTCTCATCTCCTAATTTACTGAGGCTGCCTCCTTATAAGCTTTGGATATTATATCTATGTCAGCCTTTCTTTTGACAAACATAGCAGTTAATGGATCTAAGGCAACATAATACATGGCTAACAATTTATCTGCATTTACTATGTAAGGAACTACTAACCTAGAATAAGCCTTTTGAAATCTATCATTAAAAGTATCAATCAGCTCTCCTTCACCTCTCTTAATTGTAGCTAATTTATGATATAAGGTGGAAGGATCAATTGGTCCTCTAAACCTAGACAAAAATGCTTCCTCCATAAGTGCCCAAGAAGAAATGTATCCATTAGGCAAGTTAACATACCAGTTGGAAGCCTACTCATTAAAGGTGTAAGGAAACAACCTACACACAACATCTTCATACTCTAACCTGGATCTAAAGCATGCCTCCTTGAATATCCTAATGTGATCTTCTGGATCTTGATGTAATTGATATTTAAGACATATCTTTTCAAGATTTTTTGGCATCTCATGATAATCAGTGAACTGTATGGTAGAGTTGACATTAAAATAAGCCATTGCAGGTACTTGTGCTTGACCTGGACCTGTAGGAATACCTAAATTTCTTGGTGGACTAGGACCTCTAGGAGGACTAGGACCTCTAGGAGGACCCGAACCAAGGTTTAAAGATCTAAATGAAGAACTGTCAGGACTCACAATATTATGAATGTTAAAAGGTGATCCTAGAGGTGTTCTAGATGAACCTCCTATGTTTGATATTCTAGGATTCCAAATTAATGGACCTTTACTCTGCCTCTTATCAAGCAATTATACAAAGATATCTTCTAAACTAGATCTAGACCAAGTCACTCTACTACTATTATGAGCCAGCTTTACTTAAACTCAACCTTAACTCCAAGCAGGCCCTCCTTCTAGCACCAAAAACTGTTGATGATTATTTTTACACATTCATAACAAAAGTTAAAATTCACAAAAATGAACCTAACTGTCTTGAAAGATATGAAGAAATCAATTAAGATTACTTAATCCCAAGTTTCTGTATGGTTAGGTCTTGACCTTGTGGACAATTCAGTAGGTTGATGTGAAGCTGTAATATGCAAGGGGCCTTACTTGATTCAAAGTGATTTATGACTCACTGGACTCAAATTATGTAAATTATCACAAATATCAACACATTATCCATCTCTTTGCATACAATTTGTTACTGTATCACAAAACTTTATATGATTTATATTAACACAAGCTTTTCTTTTCAAATACTATGAAAATTGTCAAATATTAACTCAATTGTTCATGTTTCCCTCAAATATCAGACAATCTCCTTTAGATTTTATGTTTAACCTAAATATTTCAAATTGTTTGGGAAAAGTTAGAGAAATTTAAATTGAACTTCATTCTGCTATAGGATGTAAATGTTCTGTTATGTACGTTATAAAAAATACTTCAAATTTGATCAAATCAACAGACTAAATCATTAAATGTGAATGCCCTGAGTATTTTCACGAACATACATTCAAGATTGCGAGCTTTAAGAGATATTATTTCAAATACAAAGAAGAGCCAGAAGACACTCTGAATATAGATGCAGAATTCTAGATTCATTTGTATTCAAAACACATAGTCATATATGATTTACAATGTATGAATGACCCTTAGCTTCATTAATCAACTTCACAGAAAACTTACAACGCTTTACAGATACAATAAGGAAGCTAGATTCTCCACGTATTCCTTAATGTAGACACAAGCGACCTCCTTCTATTCTAAATATTCCTTCTACTCAAAATTCTTGAACCAATTACAACTGCTAGCTATCTTCTAAAAATCCATGTGTAAGTAATGTACAAGTAGCCAAGTTCCTTATATAGATTTTGAACTTCTCCTTGCTATGGCTACAAACTTTTTCTACAGTGGTGATCCTTCTATTATTAATCAATGGTGCACATTCATCTCCAACTGTCTGTCAAAATATCTAAATGGCATCTTTTTCTTCTCAAAGGATGCTGTTGGAATCTTTCAAAAATAAGATTCCCCTTTTCTTTGACTTCCTCTCACTGATACTCTTTATTTGACTTTTCTCAAAACCATTGCTCGCCTTTGTCTTCTCATTCTTTCAAATATGTTTTGAAATTACCAGTTACACCTTCTACAAAGGTGTGGTCCCCTC
The DNA here is from genome assembly GCA_027924645.1 of Cunninghamia lanceolata. NCBI lineage: Eukaryota > Viridiplantae > Streptophyta > Pinopsida > Cupressales > Cupressaceae > Cunninghamia > Cunninghamia lanceolata. Next base: position 4,204,165 of record BSBN01001164.1, on the reverse strand, counting down.
CTGGACTCTTTTCCCATATATACTCTTGCATCACAACTCCTTCTCTCAATTTCTTTTCTCTATTTTCTGAGCCTTCCCTTCTTTTCTTATACTTCTTCATTTTAACGCTTTCTTCCACTAATGAATCCATAATTTGTTTGCTCATATTTGCCTCAAGATTTTCTATGCATGGTGTGCAAATGGCATTTAACTCTGTTAAGGCAATCTCTAATTCATATACTGGTATATCCATGCATTGATGCTTTAGGAGTCTTTTTATTATCTTCTTGTACATTTTAATCATTTCATTTGCTTTTCCTTCTAAACTTTGGGCAGCTGTTATACACCTTCTAAGATTATCCTCCTCAAATTTAAGTTCTAACCTTTCTTGTGGCACTTGAATTGCCAATGAAGGGGTAATAACTCCTTCATTAATTAACTCCTCTATTCTTTCTTCTATTTCTGTCAACTGTGCCATTTCATATATGCATTCTTCCTTTCTAAATTGACAATTATGCACAAGTATATTACAATTATTCCTTTCTCTTGCAACTATATCCCAACTTTTCACAGCCCATTTTATTATTTGCTTACCTTCTTGTATAAAATCTCTAAACCATTCATCAAAAATATTGGCCTTGAGCCTTTTATTTTCCATGTCCCTTATTTCTTCTTTGGATACCACTGCTATGTCACTAGGCAGTTCTAGGACTATGATATTGGGATCAAATATCCCTTTAATAAAATGTTGTAATTGGACAATATGTCCCTTTAAATACTCTTGCTTATCCTTGTCTTTTCTCAGTATCTCTGCTGTCACTTGGTGCATATCCTCCCACTCTGAGATGTGTTGTTCCTGTGTAGTATGCCTAAAGTCAAAATTAAGTATCTTATACTCTTCCAAGGTTATTTCACCTTTTGCCTTCTCCTTTTGAGATATGGCTAGATTCAGCACCCTAAATCCATCTGGACCTCTCTGTATAGCTGATATTGTCCTAGCCTTTCTTCTTTCTTTCCTTGGTGTCTTCTCACCTAACAAACTCTTGATGTCAATTGGTACCAATTGTACCTCTTTCGTTTCTTTCCTTATCTCTTCTCCTAACCATGAAGGAATTTCCTTGGTGTCCTCTATAGTTTTAACTTCATCAATTACCTCCTCATGAGGTTTCTTTGTTTCCACTTCTCCTTGTTGTTGTTGTGCCTGTTACTGATCCTGCTGAGGTTGTTGTTGTGGAATTTGTTGTTGAGGTGGAGTCCCTTGTTCCATGGGGTCATTTTTCTATTTAGACTCCCCCTCATTTGTATGAAAATCTTCATTATATTGATCTATATCAATGTCTCTCATTTTCTCATTGATTTCCAATCCAAATGTCCTGGCAATCCCCTCTATAGTTAAATCAACAATAAGTCTGTCATACAACATAATCTTCCTGGTAGCTGGATCATATAGAGTTACACAATCTAAACACAACTCTCTAGCCTCCATAGCCAATGAGAAACCTGCAGGCCTATATAGTCCACTCTCCCAGATACATTTCATATCCTGTGAAGCATCTGCAGCAGTGATTTTCTGTAAAACATCCTCTGCATCATAATTTCCTATATTCGTATCGGTTCCCACTCCACTCATATTGATTAGGGACGGATAACCCTATGCAAGGGTAATTCCTCTTTTTCTATTTCTTTTCATGGTTTCCTTTCCTTTTTCATTTCGCCCCCTGTGTCTATCTTTTTCTGCCTCGGGCCCATCCTGTGAAACAATGCATCTTTTAAATTCTTCATTTAACCTTTTACCTAGGGTTTTACTATGAACTTCCCTTTTTTACTATTTTACCCTAACCCAGTTTGTCCTTTCTGTTTTGATTTTTAAATTTGCTAAACTCTACCTAGTTAATTGACATTTAAAACAGTAATTTGACAAATGCCTACATTTTATAATGAAATTACTTAAATTAACATGTAATTTACCATTTGAACCATAACGGCATTTTGGGGATAAATGCCTGTATATCTAACCACTTGACTTGAGTCATTGACTTACTTTTACCATTTTACATTCATCCAGCTTCTGTAATTCTTCTGCTCTGATGAGTTCTGCTCAATTCACTATAACAATTCCTTCTGCAATTTTAGCTCTTAACAATGTATATTTGAAAGAAAAATATCTTGAAATTTACTGTAACTCTCGTTAAATTTTACTCTTCTTGAGTGTTAGATCAGCATGAATTACAACAATTAATGCACCAAAAGTTTGGCCTTCTATTCTAGTGTTTGCATTTTTTGAACTTTTTATCGTTAGTTAAATTTTGACATACATCGTGTTTTCTTTATAATTTCCCTTGTATGTTATCTTTGTATCTTTTAACATACAACCATTTTATGCAATAAATCAAACTAAATCTCTTTCCCTTTTCTCTTTTTCCATACATGTATCCTTGCTTTGAGTATCGCTTTTTGTATGTTATCTTGTATAAGCACATATACAAACAACCTTATACAAACCCTCTCTTTACCTTTTATCCCTCGCGATGTCTTTACTGCTTCGTATCTCAGATATGTACATCGTAAACATACAAGTGTTTAAACATACAAAGACTTTTCTATATTTAATTTCTTTTTCGCATCCGGTTTGTATGTTCTATTTGCATCCGTTCTTTGTATACCGGCTTGTATATCAAAGATATACAGTGTAGTTATACAAACCCGACATGCAAATGGTGGGGTCCACTTTACTTTTCACTTGTATCTCTGCGATGCATATAAAACTTGTATCAAACCCTTAGATACAAAGCCCAATACATACAAACTCCTTTGTATCACCTTTTTGGATTTATCCTTTTTATAAACCATAGTTCACTTATTTTTCGGCTCCATGATAGGTATAAAGTGCAATGCATATTCCGATATACTTTAAGTCATGATGCATCACTTTAACCAAATTTTAACCCTTTTTGAGTTCTGCAGTGTATGTATATCAAAATGTATGTCCCTGAAAATATACATACAAAGCACGAAACATACAACAACTTAACCTTATTTCATAATCTTTTCGGTTCCGCGCTATGCATAAAGCTTTGTATATCCACTTTGTATGTTTCATTTTTTTGCCAAACATACAAACTAAAAATGCATCTGCCGGACTTAACCTATTATTCATTTAAACTTTGACTCTGTCGGACCCGACTTGCATGTAAAAATAAAGTGTTAGCGAAATGCATTCAAGTACACAGATGTAACAAATCTGATAACCTGACAATATGTTAATACAACTCATACCATGACCCAATATACAAACAACTTTGTATACGAGTGACCTTGTATACAGATGACTTTGTATATGTAACATACAAACCCTCTTATTGTACATTTTACCCAAAAAAATACATATCTTGCAAAATACTGGGAAATTTAAAATGGTTCAAAAAGCAACCCTTACTTATTTTTGACAAGGAATCCACCCATATTTTGCTTTGGTACTTAATGTTATTTTTTATTTATTTTCAACAAGGTTTGTAACTTTCACTTCCTTTTCACTTTTACCACCAAGCATACCCACACACAGAAGCAAAGAAGCCAGCCACAACAGGGGTCCTCATTTTGCCAAGAAGTAAAATGGGGTGTGTTGTGAGCATCACAACAAGTTCGTGCTATGGTCTTTTCTATGGGCCCTTTCAAAGCTCCGGGCCTAGATGGCTTTCCCCCTTTCTTCTTCCAAGAATTCTGGGACATAGTGGGATATGATGTCACTGCTACTATCAAAGATTTTTTCAGAACTGGGAAATTATGGAAACAACTAAATAATACCTTCATTTCCCTTGTTCCTAAGAAGCCTAATCTGGATATGCTTGCTAACTTCAGGCCTATTAGCCTCTGTAACACAATCTATAAAATTTGCACAAAGCTTTTGGTAGTTAGATTCCAACCCCTTCTTGACAAAATTATCTCTCCCTCATAGAAGGGATTTGTTCTAGGGAGACAGATCTTAGATGCTGTGATTACTACTCATGAAACTATTCATTATATGGACAAGAGTCACATCTTAGATATGGTTCTCAAACTTGATATTTCTAAAGCTTATGATTGGGTCTCATGGCAATTTTTGTTTAAAATCATTCAGAAGCTTGGGTTTAATGATAAGGTATCCCTTCTTATCAAGGAAGCTGTTACTACTACTAAATACTCTGTCCTTGTTAATCGGGTTCCTAGGGGTTTCTTTTCTCCCACTAGGGGAATATGATAGGGAGATCCCTTGTCCCCCTACCTTTTTATTATGTTAGCTGAAGCTCTTGGTAGATCAATCCTCAACAAGATCACCTCAAAAGAAATAACTGGGATTAAACTAGCTTCTTCTCTCTCTCTGATGCCCATTTAGCAGTTTGTGGATGATACCATTCTTTTCAGCATTTCCTCTATTTTAGAAGCTTCAAGATGGAAATCTTTACTCAATAATTATGCCATGGCTTTTGGTTAGCATATTAATTTTTAAAAAAGTAATGTTTTCTTTTTTAATACTTTAGGGGATCTTCAAAGGAAAATTATTAATATCCTTGGCTGTGCGGCTGCTGACCTTCCCTTAGTCTACCTTGGTCTCCCTTTAACTACTAAGGAAGTTACTCCTAGTTTTTGGCATAACATCATCGAAAGAACTCAAAAGAAATTGTTGGGCTAGAAAGGCAAACTTTTAAACAGTGCGGGTAAATTGCAGCTTCTAAGGGCTTCTCTTTAGAGTATACCTACTTACTTTTTATCATTATTCAAAATCCTAGATATCTAGCTGAAAAACTGGAGCAAATCCAGAGAACTTTCCTATGGACTGGTATGGAGGAAAAAAAGTGAATCTCTCTGGTTAAATGGGACAAGTCTATCTTCCTAAGTCTCATGGTGGGCTCAACATCAGAACCATTCAAAAAATGAATAAGGCTCTTTTGTCTAAGATTATTTGGAACTTCATAAATAGGGATACTGACTAGGAAGGTATTATAAAGGCTAAGTACTTATGAGACTTTGACAAATATTCTTTTCTCAATCAGGAGGGTCTGCCTCAAGGATCTGTTATCTGGAATAAAATGATTAAATTCAGAAGTCTTGTTAATAAGTGAATGAAATGGAAACTTGGTGATGGATCTCTCATCAATTTTTGGGAAGATCCTTGGTTGGGGGATGGACCTCTCTCTAATCAGATGGGGAATGAAGCTATTGTTGCTCTTGCTAAACAATTTTTTGGCACTAAAGTTAGCCATTATATTTATCAAGACCATGGAATTAGAAAATGGAAAAATCTACTGGAATGCTATACTAATTATCCCAATCTTAATCACCAGGCTAATACCATACAACAAATGCTTCTGAATGCCCAGATTCCTCTATTCCCTAGAAATGATCAATTTTTTGGTCTGCTGATAAAAAGGGTTTTTTTTTTTGTTAAATCAGCTTACCATTTGCTGATTGAGAAGGATCTTATGGATGACATTTGGAGGAAAGTCTGGAATTACAAACTCCTTCCTAAGGTTAACTTTTTCTGGTGGACTACTATTCATAATAAGATATTGACTCAGGACAATCTTTAGTGAAGGGGTCTTCAACTGGTTAATAGATGTGTCATGTGCTTGAAAGAGGAAGAATTTGTCTCTCATCTTGTTTTGCACTATGAATTTGTGACTGATATTTGGAGCAAAGTCCTTTTGAATTTTGGCTTACAATGGGTTTGCAATAAGGAAATAAGAGAACTCATTGTTAAGTGGATCGCTCCTCTATCCCATCCTTGGTTAGTGGAACTATGGAATCAAACTATTCCTTTTGTTGCTTGGTTCCTTTGGAAAGAAAGAAATAATAGAATTTTTAGAGAAACTACTAGGAATCTTTCACAAGTTTTCTATTCTTTATCTAAGGCCCTCTTGGAAAATGTTTCCAATTCCAGCATCAAAACTATTGATAAACCTCTTACTCAGCATGAGGTCCTTGTGGCTTCAAACTGGGGGATTATGAATCAAATTCCTACTTTTGATGATTCCAAATGCCTTAAAAGGTTAAATACTATTTGGACTCCCCTAGATCCAGGGTGGCTTAAACTAAATTTTGATGGTGCTGCTAAGTCAAATGGAAAGGCTAGTGGAGGAAGAGTTATAAGGAATGATAGAGGAGATTTAATTGCTACTTATTTTAGAGGAATTGGGAACCATACCAATAACTTTGATGAAGCTTCAGCTCTTTTATGGGGTCTCAAGTTGGCTATATCTCTAGGAATTTGCCAACTTCATGTTTAGGGTGACTCAAAAATTATTATTGATCTGTCACTAAAGCTTCAGAGTGTGGATGGCAACTTAGATACATTGTGTCTAATATTCAAACTCTTATATAGGCCATTCCTGTCATTTCCTTCTCTCCTATTTATAAAGAAGGGAATATTGTTGCTGATAGCCTGGCAAATTTTGGACAACAATTTCAAAACTGGTGTTGTTGGCACCATTTTCATAATATCCCGTGCTAGATTGGGGATATCATTTAAAAAGAGCAAGTAACCATATGATGATGACACATCACTTCACTTGGCTTACCTACATGGCTTGTCTTTTAACAGAGCTCATGTTGATTAGACACTTTGCTAGTGATTGGAGTGAGCTCAGATAGCTATGCACGCGTGTGAAGGATGGGTAGTTAATGTGGAATTATTGCATAAAAACTTTGGGCTATTGGTGTAATGATTGCCCCACTTTTGCTCATATTTACATTATTGCCTTTTTCATTATTATACATTGCTATGTGATCGAAGTCTCTCGAATTCTTCACAATATTGTTAGGAACCTTTGGGTCAGAGATTTTCAAACTTTTGCTACTTCCTTCTCTGAGCTCTTTGAGGTTTGTTGGTTTTTCATTATGGGAGGGGACAAGATCAGAACCAAACCTAATAACTGTAGGGAATTTAAAGATAATGCCTTTGTCTAGCATTATTGTAAAGAAGGTGGTATCACTCCGTTCCTGGAGTGTTTGAATGGGCATGATGAAAAATTTTCCATTCAAGTCATGGGATAATCGTAGGGTTCAAATTAGGAATATTAGTTTTGAGGCTTCGGAGAATGAAATTGCTATGGCTACGGGTACGAAGCTACAAAAGAAGTCTAGGGTTTCAGATGCCCAAAACCAGAAACTATTCCTTGGTGAAGGTGAGGAGTTGGTGCCCTATCAGGGAGGATTTGAGAGAGGTAGACTTCTTGAACCATGGGTAGATATGTGCTATATGGTGATGAAGTACTTCACTCTGGAGGGTCATTTCACCAGGTTCTATTACTATCACCTTCCTTTGTTAAACCACTTCAGAAGGAATGCAACTATTAGTTTCCCTTTCTATTTGCTTTCATCTCTTGAGTGCTCTGTTCAACATGTTAAGAAGATTTTGCTTAAAAAGCCTGATGAAAAGCCTATTCGCCTCCATCAAGGGCTTATCCATAGGTTATACCAGTTTCACTTGGCTCTGTCCCCTCCTTCTATTCAGCCCTCTGGTCTTGAACGTCTTGCTGATACGCCTATTGTCTTTGTGAAAACTGGTCATACTATTCCTAAGCTATTTCTTAAAGGTGCTCCTTCCTTTGGTACTCCTAAATCTTCTACTGTCAAAAATGTTCAAACCCCTCTTACCAAATCCAAATTGAAATCTAAAAAATGTCTCTTTGTTTCTGCTATGGAAACTAACCTTTTGAAAGAGGACATGGGGGATTCTGGGCCCCAGAATGAATAGGAACTGATCAGGGAGGGACCCTCAAGAAATTTGAAAAAAGTCAAGCTAGAGGGTAAATTTGCTGTTGTTAGGCGGTCTGGTCGTATTGTTGGTAAACTGACTCCTAAGTTAAAGCTGATTGATTACTCTAAAAGCAATTCTGAAGCCTCTACTCAAGAGGGGGAGGATAAGTCCAAGAGTGATGATGTTCAAGAGGTTGTTGTTGAAGATTCAAGTGGTGTTGAGGAGATTGATGGGCAAGAAATACTTGCAGAGACCTTTGATACTGAGGGCAATAAAGGGTTTGAAAATTCTGCTCCCATTGGTGACTGTATTGATGTGGGAGCTACTACTACTCATGCGGAGGCTACTAATACTGATGATAACAATGGGAAGGATGGTCACTCTATTCCCACTGAGGTTCCTGCAGACCCTAATTTTATTCAAGAGGATTGTAACAATGCTGAAGATGGTATGGATGAGGAAGTTAATGAGGAAGGTAATCATTCTGATGTTTTGACTCAGTTGAAGGAGCGAGTTGATTTTCTAGAGAAGAGGGTCTTTTCTCTTCGTAGATTCATTACAAGCATGCTTTGTAGGCTGGCTATGGCTAATTTCTCTCTGCTGTAGGAACATGAAGTCCTCACTAATGGTGTTGATGATGACAGGGCTAAGGAATTCGACAATATGTTTGAGTTTCTTTTTAAAGGTTGGGAAGATACCCTTTCCTAGTCTTCTTTCTAAGCTTTCTGTTAGCTAGTTTTTTTACTGATAGTTTTGTTTTGCTATATATCGGCTGTATGTAAGCTATCTGTGGTGGTTTTGGGTCTTTTTGTCTTCTGATCCTTTTTTTCCCTTTTTGGGTTCTGCTTTGTAAGGGTTCAGCCCCTGGTTTTACCACCTTATACTATTAAAAACATATTTATATTTGTAAGGATATCTCTTGGCATAGTTTAGATATATATTTTAATAGCAATTAATATAATAAAATAGTAATTAATATTTTAATTACTATATGTATATATATTTTAGATATATTATATTATATCATAATATTTTTAAATAGCAATATATTATATTAGATATATTTTGTAATAGTAATTAATAATAATATTATGATAATATTACATAGTATATAGCATATTATATTTACATTATAGTATATTATATAATATAGTATATTATATATTATATTATATTATATTATATTATATATAATTATATCATATTATATATTAATAATATTATTATTAATATAATATTAAATATTATAAACCCTAACTATTTTACAATCCTCATTATTTTTTTAATAAAAGGGGGTAAAAATTTATTGAATTGGGAAAGCATTACAAAGAAAAATGAAACAAACCCACTAAGGGCAACAATGAAAACAACATTAAGTCACACACAAGAAGCACCTCATATCTTCCATAATATAGTCTTCAAGAACAAGAGCCAAATCTCTAGGAAGGTTTCCCTAGTCATCCATATTCCAAGTCCCGATCTGCTCAGAAGTCCACCTAGCCAAGCCATCAACCACTTTATTCCACTCTCGAGGAACATGAAAGAAAGCAATGGAATCAAAAGTGATACTCAAAGAAACAATTTGTTTGACCATCACCGCCAACTACCAATTTACATCCTCAAAATTTCTTTTATTCAGCAAATCAATGATAATCTGAGAATTAGATTCACATACAATCCACCTCCAACCAAGAGCACATGCATGTTCTAATGCTAGAAGAATAGCAAGAGCCTCCATGAGGTTATTAGTATGCACTCCTCTATACAAAGAGAAGAAAAACACCACCACTCCTGAACTATCTCTGCCAACACCAACTCCAGCATGCCTAGGATTACCTCTAGAAGAGCTATTAGTATTAATTTTCAGCTCCCTTGGAGCAGGGGGACACTAATTTCTAGATCGATGAACTCTCTTCCTCACATAGCCATGATGAACAGTCCTCAAATTTCTCCTTCCCTCTAGGTAAAGACCCAAAGCATTGACCACTCCCAAGTCACTAGAATCAACAAGAATAGTCAAATCACACTTAGCAATCAAAGTTTCTTGCAGGACCCCCAGAATTCTCAGCCAAAGCTGACCCACAAGCATCTTTTTATCCAATAAAATTCTATAGTTACACTCCAATCAGATATGCTAGATTATCAAACTAGGGCTAATGAGCCAAGCTATAAGAAGAAAAGAAGTCTTTACAGGCAGAGATTCCTGACCCCCCCAAAAGTCCTCCAAAGAAGAAGCATGTCTACACAGAAGATGCCACAGATTCCACTAGAATTGCCAAAGAGCTTTTGCATAAGAACACTGAAAGAAGAGGTGAGGAATACACTCTACTTGCCCAGCACACATAATACACATGGAAGGACCTTGAAAACCTCGCTTCCAAAGATTTTCCTAGGTAAGACATCTTCCTTGGACCACTAACCAAGAGAAGAAGTTACACTTAGGCTAGACAAACTTATTCCAAACCTTTTCCCACCACAAGACTTTAGTACTTTCAAACACCTATTTATCGAGAACTTGGTAACTTGAGGCAACAAAAAATCTGCCTTTCGGATCGGGACCCCAAGCCAGCATATCTCTCCCAGAAAGTGAATTACAAACATGGCCTGACAAAATCAAAGCTAGTTCCTGATGATCCTCATCCACACCACTAGGCAGCCACTCTTGTGGATCCTTCCACCTGAATGCACTAACTTGACCCAGAGTCTGTTGAGTTTTAAAATCAGCTACACGGCACCAACGAACATCCATAAAATTTTGACATAAATTTTACAAGTGAGGGTGAGTAGTCAAAATGGGAGGATGACCATCCCAAGAGTCCTGCTAGAAGAGTGTATCTTGGCCACCATTGCAAGTCCAGAACAACCCCTACTTGACTAATATTATATTATATTATAATATTATATATAATATTTTATTAAATTATATAATATTATATATTATTATTATAAACCCTAATCTATAATTATTTTAAAGTTTCTCTACATATTTAATTCTTAAAATTGATTACATGATTGTGTGATAGAAATAAGAAAACACTATCATACCCATTAGCACCATTACAACAACATTTAAAAAAACCTTTCAAAATTGAATTTAATCATGGATACAATGTGTAAATAGTCTCTAAACATTTGTCAAAAAATATTTCATATATATTTGGTGCCAAAAAAATTGTTTCTAAACACTTTCACATAGTGAGCCATTTATGCACCGATAACAACCCTTCATTAGGCCAAACTTTGATAGTCGTGTTAGACTTCACGGCATACAAGGTAGGTATACCATAGTGTGCATGTAACAACCTAAATGATGGAATGACCTGATGGACCTGGAATCTGATGGTGTACTTGAACTTTAAAACAACGAGCAACCATTCCTCAACTGGGCCTACATGAAAACTAATTTGCAATTGTCCCTTAAGGAATCACATGAATCTCATACTAAGCTCATTAGAAAGAGTGTGCATGTTGATGATCACTATTGGACTAATAGTGACCATCCAAATACATCCATAAAGGTAAAGATCTCAAAGCTCATGGTATAGAGAAACTGACCAGTCACAAAAATCTCCAATCTCTATTTGCAGATTAAAAAATTTAACATGCAAGCTCATTGTCACCTTGGATTCATAGAGGAAGTTAAAGTACTTAGCATAATTTTGAAATTTTATTCCACTAGTCCTTGGTCCATTTACATTAATTCTATTAACCATCTTCTCCCTCAACCAATAATGGACACTCAATTCCTCTATATGAAGGAGGACATTCCATGGAATATACCAATGATATTTGGACAACTAAGTTGACACCCATGTATTTGCATCATGTGACATCTTGCTCACTTGAAAAAAAAAATTATTAGTTTACTCATTTTTATTATACCAAAAGATATATATTGCCACACATTTTAGAAAACCATATATATGATACTAAATGTTAACCAAATATATGTCATCAAAAATAAAATTAGAAATAAAGAATGTTTTAATTTATTTATACAACTTTCATATTAAAGTAGGTATGAAGCAAGTTATAGAATATATAAATTAACATGAGTTTTTATGAGATTAACATAAAGATTGTGAACACGATCAATTTAGCAAATAATAATTAAAATCAGTAAACCATTATATCACAAAATTTACTAAATGTTAACAAAATATATGTCATCAAAACTAATATTATCGTTCAATAACTTTCCCTTACATAGCATCACTTTCCATCCCACATGTACATAAATGGTGGCATTATTTTAAGATGTAAATGCAAAATTAAGAGTTTTCTTTATTGTTTAGTTTAGTGAATCATAATTGCATGTTTTATTAATAGTTTAATGAAATAAAATTGCATGGTTTGCTTCATTAGATTTACATAACATAACATTAGAAATAAAGAATGTTTTAATATTCATTCAACTTTGTTTTTGATTAGTTCAACTGGAAGAAAGGGTACATAATATGTTTTAATATTCATTCATCTTTGTCATTAAAGTAAGTATGATGCAAGTTATAGAATATGCAAATTTGAGATCTTTTTTTATGAGATTAACATAAAGATTGTGAATATGATCAATTTAGAAAATAATAATTAAAATCAGTAAATCATTATAACACAAAATTTACGTGGAGAAACACTCTCAGAAAAAAACTCCACTAGAAAAAAGAGAGCACCATGTATATATTCATATGTAGAAATAGGGTTACAAATATACAAGATAGTTTAGTACTTTTTCAAATGCGTAATACCCTTGATAAAATATAAAAATAATGCATGCATTGCTATGATTTATTCTGCTATGCTCTACTATTCTCTATATTCTTTTCTCTTGCTTTGCTCTGCTCTACTATTCTTTATATGCTTTATTCTACTCTACCCTGCTTTGCTATTCTCTAATCTTCTAACAATTTTAGCCTTTGTTCTTCAACTTTTCTCTTAGCAAGTTGTTTTCCCTTTTTCATCTTTTCATAATGGTCATATGTAAATGGTAGCATTATTCTGAGACCTTCTAATGATTTTACATGAGATATAGCCATAAATGTCAATCCTTTTCTTTCTTTGTGCCCAATGTCAATAGTGGCTTTTGAAAGAGTTAAACCCTGTGATTTGTGTATTGTTAATGCCCATGCCAATCTTAATGGTATTTGGATCATGTGACCCCTTTGTATTGGTGTAATTGGAAATGTACATAGAGAATGGTCTTCAAATGGTATTCCCAAGTAATTATCAAACTCAACCATAATATATGTCAGTGGTTCTAGTGGTGCACTTGTTGGTTTGTATATCATTTTTTGAACATACCCTAGAGATCCATTTACAAGACCTGCTTCTATCCAAAGATTAGAAGTTAGCATGACCCATGCATCCTTAGAAATTAATAACTCCAAATCAAGTTCATCATTTTGACCCGCTTCTAGTGCATTGACACTACCCACTTTTGTTGCAATGCTACGTGCAATGGGCTGCTTCAATGAGCATATTTTTTTGTTATGGATATGTACATTTTCATTTGTGGAAAATAAATGAATACTTCTATCAAATTCCTCATTGGTTGTTGCATCGATGCCAACAATAGTTCTTGTCATCAGCAACTTCCAGTCATCAATATTTAGCTTTGCATATCTTAGACTAATGAGAAGTTGATGAAATCTTTGTTGTTCAATGCTTTCTCCTTCTTGCCTAAATATTTTATCCAAAGTAAGAACAGTTTTGAATTCTTCCCATAATAGTTTACCATGCCTGTTACTGTCATATGGTGGTTTATCATTAATAGGAGTTAATTGTCCTAAATATCTAATCGGAATCATAGATACACTTGTTGCAAATATTTGCCTAATAGATGTTTTCATTGATGTCAACATATCCTTGTTGGAATTGGTGTCAACTGTATCCTATTTTGTTGCCTGTGTAGAAGACTAAATTGTTGAGGATATTGAGAAAATTAATGAGGATCAATGTATGTGGACCATATGGCTAAGTAGAGGATTTTTTGAAGAAGCTCTAGTTAAGCTTCGAAGGTTTTGCATGAAGATTTGAAGAAGCTATGGCCATCTTAGTAGAACCAGTTTTGCAGTGTTTAGAAGAGATAGAGTGACAGGAAAGAGGACTGGATTGTTCTGGATATGTCAAATGATGATCTACGGATCTAGAGTCATATTTGGGAAGTCAATGTGTATCATCCATTCAAATGGTTCATGGTTTGGAGGTCCGCAAGCAAACTTTCTAAAGTGACAGTCATGGCAGACAGTGTTCTTGAGGTTCTAGAGGAAGATGCAAGTGATTTTGATGATTTGGATGAGTGTGGATGTTTTTGTTGAATTTAATGTGCTTGTGGAAGTCTCTAGATTGCGTGACTGCTATGTTGGAGGTCTGCATTGAAGTTTGAGCTTTTCAATGAAGATTTCCTTCTTGATGTTGCTGTTCTTCCTAGTCTTGGCCGATCGGATGATTCAAGCATGTTGCAGATGATCTAAGAGCATTTCTATGGAGCATGGCATGTTGATTAATGTAGATTTGAGTCCCAGTTATGTTTGGCTGACAACTTAGTGATTTGCATTAAGTCAGATGTTTGTAGTGCCGACCTTGATGTTCATTCCAAGGTTGATGAAGCATATAAATACTTGTTGATGAGTTGTGAAAAATCATCCTTGTGCAAAAATAATATAATTTGAAGCAAGGATCAAAGGCAGAGTAGAGCAGAGGAGAAGCAGAAGAATAAGATCTATTTTGATGAAGAGGTAGAGAAGAAATATTTGGGGTAGAGCATAAGTTTTTGTGAGCATTCAATGAAACTAAACCAGGCATGTAGGAGATGTTATTTATCAGTTAATTCTTTCTATATCAAACATCAATTCTGTAGGTAGTGAGCGTCTCTTGAGCAGTGAGCTTTGGGCAATGAGCCCAAAGGCATGTGCCTTCTCTTTTCTTCTAAGTACTTTTAACAAGGTATGAATCTTATGGGTTAACCCCCACCGTGGTTTTCCATTAACCAGGTTTCCACGTAAAAATTCTAGTGTTATGTGTGTTTAGTTTATTTCTGCTCATTTGTTGTTGATTCATGATTTAATGTTTACATTATTAATCTGATTGTAAGATGATAAAGAAGGATCAAATTAGAAAAGGTTAAATTTTTGAGACAACTAATTCACCACCCCTCTTAGTTGTCTGAACTAATTCCAACAATTGGTATCAGAGCTAGGTTCCTCTAAAAGGAGCTTAACCACTCGAGGAGATCCAGGATGTCGACCTACAAGAAGGATAGTCCAAGATTTGATGGAACAAATTACTCTATTTGGAAGAGTCGCATTTAGTGCCATTTGTAATGCATGGGTGATGCTTATTGGGTGTTAACTAAGGATGAGTATAATCCTCTAGAGAAAGCTCCATCAACTCCAAATGAACTCAAAGATACTAAAAATAACCTTCGAGCTAAAGAATCTTTGTTGAGTGTCGTGACTGATTTAGAAATGACAAATGTCTTTGGACTAAAAACTACTCATGAAATCTGGAAGAAGTTGGAGAATCTGTATGAAGGCGATGAATATGTCAAATTTGCCAAGCTACAAAGTTTGAGAGGAAAATTTGAAAATCTGAGGATGAGTGAAGATGAAAACATCACAATCTACATGCAAAAGATAAATGAACTTGTGTGTGGTATCAGGTGTGCTGGTGGAACTTTGGAAGAATTAGAGATTGTGGCAAAAGTACTCAGATCTTTACCTAATTCATACAAACATAAGTTTGCTTCTATAGAGGAGATTAGGATTGTCTTAGAAGTTACAAGAGATCAGCTGGTTGGCAAAATTTCAGCTTTTGAATTAAGTGAATTTGGTGATTCTCTTCCTAAGTCTGAATATACATTTAATTCCAGTGTATATAGAAAATAAAGATATGATCCAAGTGAAAGCTCTTTAGCAAGATCAAACAGATTTGTGAAGGCAAGGAAGGATCTTGAAGATGATGAAATTGAGACTGTAGATCTTGAAGCTCTTATTGCCAAAAGAATGCCAAGAGGATCTGGTAAGTATGAAGGAAAGTTGCCACTCAAATGTTTTGCTTGTAATAAGATTGGTCATTTTCCCTCAAGATGTCCGGAGAGATTTTCAAAACCAAACCCTAATAGATATAAAGGTTAGAAGAAATGCTACTATGTCCAAGAAGTTGGAGAAGGAGTCACAGATGATGAATCTGATCATGGAGGTACTATTGAAAATGATTGGGTGTTCATTGCTATCAAATAAGAAGATCCGATGTCTACTAAATTTACTAGTTGTGCAAATGTGGAAAGTGCCTTGGCTACTCAGGTTGTTGAAAAGGATGAATGGGTGATTGATAGTGGATGTTATCATCATATGACTGGTGATAAAAGTAAGTTTGTAAGCTTTAAAAAATATGAAGGTGGGCTTGTGAAATTTGGAGACAATTCAGCTGGTAGAATCCATGGTAGAGGATCCATCTCTTTTGATGGTAAGAATAACACTAATGATGTTTTGTATGAGGAAGGACTAAAGCATAATCTTCTCAGTGTTGGATAGTTGGTTGATAAAGGTTATGAGCTCAGATTCAAGGATGAAAAATGCAGAATCTTGGAAAGCTCTGGAACTGAAATTGCATCTGGTACTTAGACTAGAGGTAACATCTTTCATTTAAGTAGTTCGGGTAAAAATTTCTTGATTGCTCATGTGGATTAGAGTTGGCTTTGGCATAGGAGAATGTGTCATGTAAATTTTGATAACATTGTTAAGATAAGTTCCACTCAGGCAGTAAGATATCTTCCAAGACTTGTAGAACCTACTGATAGCAAGTGTAGAGAATGTCAATTGGGTAAATAGAATAGAATTTCATTCAAGAGTAAAGAACAATCATCAAGTGGATTGTTGGAACTTGTGCATACTGATCTTTGTGGTCTTGCTAGAATTAGAAGTGTACAAGGAGACATATTTCATGTTGCTAATTAATGATTGCTCCTAGCTGTGGGTAACCTTCTTGAAAGAAAAATTAGAAGCTCTTGACAAATTCAAAGTGTTCAAGGTCATGGTGGAGAATGAGATTAGTGCGAAGATAAAGTGTCTGAGATCTGATAGAGGTTGAGAGTTTACCTCTGGTGAGTTTGATTCATTCAGTGAGAAGCAAGGAATAAAAAGATAGTTATCTGCTCCTAGGACTGCTCAGTAGAATGGAGTTCTGGAAAGAAAGAACCAGACCATTCAAGAAGCTACTAGGACCATGATGATGGAAGCAAATGTTCCACAAGTCTATTGGAGAGAAGCTATGAGTACAACTATCTACACTCTTAACTAGGTGTAGATCAAAGGCAATTCTGGTAAGACTCCTTATGAACTCTTGTTTGGTCATCCTCCTACTATGAGATATTTTAGAGTTATTGGTAGTAAATGCTATATCAAAAGAGTTGAGGATCTAGGCAAGTTTGAAGTAAAAAGTGATGAAGGAATTTTTCTGGGTTACTCTACTCAAAGCAAAGCATATCGGTGCTTTACCAAGAGGTTGAAAAAGATTGTTGAAAGTACTAATGTCAGAGTTGATGAGAGAAAGGAAGGACATTCTAGGTCTTGCAGATATGATTTAGATGATCAAGATGAAAATCCAAGTCAAGAAAGCAAGTGCAAACTCAGATTTAGATCTAGATTGATCCAGAAAATCTAGTAATTCAAGAGGATAGTGAAGAAGTTGAGGAACAAGATCAAGAAATAGAAGTTCAAGCATATTCCAAAACTCCCAGGTATGTAAGGATGAATCATCCTGAAGATCAAATCATAATAGATAGAAATAAAGGTGTTCGAACTAGGAGAAGAATTGCTGAAGATCAAGAAGAGATTTGTCTAATTTTAAAGATTGAATGAAAAATAGTAAGTGAAGCATGTGGAGATGAAAACTGGGTAAAGGCAATGGAAAAAGAATTAATACAAATTGAAAAGAATCACACTTGGGATCTTGTTTCTAGACCCGAGGACAAAAAAATGATTGGAACTAAATGGGTCTTCTGGAACAAACTAAATGAAGATGGTGAAGTTGTAATAAACAAAGCAAGGTTGGTATGAAAAGGATATTCTTAAGTGGAAGGAATTGATTTTAAAGAAACTTTTGCTCTGGTGGAAACAATAGAAGCAGTCAGGTTATTTCTTGCATTTGCTGCTTATAAAGATTTCAAGGTCTATCAGATGGATGTCAAATCAACATTCCTAAATAGAGAGTTAGAAGAAGAAGTCTACATTGAGCAACCAGAAGGATTTCAATTGTCTAATCAGAAAGACATGGTCTGCAGATTGAGGAAAGCATTAAATGGACTCAACCAAGCCCCAAGAGCTTGGTATGCAAGATTAGATAAGTATTTGCTAAAGCTAGGATATAACAAAGGCACTACTGACAGTAATCTTTACTTCAAGATTGATCATGATAATATTCTAATTATTGAGGTATTTGTTGATGATATCATTTTTGGTGGAAATGAGAGCATGTGCAAAACATTTGCTGATTAGATGCAAAGTGAATTTGAGATGTCCATGTTTGGTGAGATGAATTTCTTCTTAGGTCTGCAAATCACTCACTCAGATAAAGGTATCTTTATATCTCAGTCTAAGTATGTGAAAGAATTGTTGAAGAAGTTTGGAATGGAAGATTCAAATCCAGTTGGTATGCCTATGGTAACCAGATGTAAGTTGAGTAAAGATGATGACTCACCTAAGGTAAATCAGAAAAGGTATATATCAATGATTGGAGGACTACTTTATCTAACTAAGCCTAGACCTTATATCATGAATGTAGTTGGACTTGTTGCTAGATTTCAAGCTAATCCTAGAGAATCCCATGTTGTAGTAGTCAAGATAATTTTTAGATATCTCAAAGGGACCATTGATTATGGATTATGGTATCCACAGGATAATGACTTCACTCTTCATGCATATACAGATGCTGATTGGGTAGGAGATGTGGATGATAGAAAAAGCACTAGTGGTGGTGCAGTCTTCTTGGGAAGTAGATTGGTTTCTTGGATAAGAAAAAAGTAGGAGACAATATCCCTATCTACAGCAGAGGCAAAGTATATAGTAGCAGAAAATAATTGTACTCAAATTCTATGGATGAAGCAAATGTTGAAGGACAACAGAATTGTGTTTGAGGAGCCTATCACAATCTTCTGTGATAATTCAAGTGCAATAAGCATCTCAAAGAATCTAGTGTTGCATTCAAAGACAAAGCACATATCCATCAAGTTTCATTTCTTCAGAGAGAAGGTAAATGAGAATGAAGTCAAGATAGAGGTTGTGTCTTCAAAGGATCAGATTGCAGATATTTTCACTAAGCCTCTTCCCAAGGATACTTTTGAGTATCTCAGAGAGAAGTTAGGGGTTCTTACCCCTCCTGATCAAAACTAAGATGCACTAAAGTGCATTAGTTCGGTGGAACTCATTATCATATCTTGTGATCCGGATTGATGTTAAGGAGGCACTACTCAAGGGGAGTAGTGTGCATACAATTTTTGAGTTTGATCTAAAACAAAAAAAGGAGAAAAGACTGCAACTATGTGCCCTTTGCCATTGACGTCAAAGGGGGAGAGAAATCATGTGAAAAACTAGTTACTGATGAAAGGGGGAGCAATGAAGAAAGTAGTTGCAGAAGTGATAAGAGAAAGGGAGAGAAGTTCTTGTCTTGATGGTTGAATTAGTTTTTCAAATCATATGTTTCCATCAATGACAAAGGGGGAGATTGTTGCAAATATGTGCCTAATTGGTGTTGTCATTGATGTCAACATATCCTTGTTGCCATTGGTGTCAACTGTATCCTATTTTGCTGCCTGTGTAGAAGATTGGATTGTTGAGGATATTGAGAAAATTAATGAGGATCAATGTATGCGGACCATATGGCTGAGTAGATGATTGTTTGAAGAAGCTCCAGTTAAGCTTTGACGGGTTTGCATGAAGATTTGAAGAAGCTATGGCCATCTAAGTAGAACCAGTTTTGCAGTGTTCAGAAGAGACAAGGTGACAGGAAAGAGGTCTGGATTGTTCCAGATATGTCAAATGATGATCTACAGATCTGGAGTCATGTTTGGGAATTCCGTATGTATCATCCATTCAAATGGTTCATGGTTTGGAGGTCCGCAAGTAATCTTTCTAAAGTGACAGTCATGGCAGACAGTGTTCTTGAGGTTTCGAAGGAAGATGTAAGTGATTCTGATGACTTGGATGAGTGCAGATGTTTTTGTTGAATTTAATGTGCTTGTGAAAGTCTCTAGATTGTGTGACTGCTATGTTGGAGGTTCACATTGAAGTTTGAGCTTGTCAATGAAGATTTCCTTCTTGATGTTGTTGTTCTTCCTAGTCTTGGCCGACTAGATGATTCAAGCATGTTGCAGATGATCTAAGAGCATTTCTATGGAGCATGGCATGTTGATTAATGAAGATTTGAGTCCTAGTTATGTTTGGATGACAACTTAGTGATTCGCATTAAGTCAGATGTTTGTAGTGCCGACCTTGATGTTCATTCCAAGGTTGATGAAGTGTATAAACACTTGTTGATGAGTTGTGGAAAATCATCCTTGTGCAAAAATAATATAATCTGAAGAAAGGATCAAAGGCAAAGCAGAGTAGAGGAGAAGGAGAAGAACAAGATCTATTTTGATGAAGAGTTAGAGAAGAAATAATTGGGACAGAGCATAAGTTTTTGTAAGCATTCAATGAAACTGAACCAGGAATGTAGGAGATGCTATTTATCAGTTAATTCTTTCTATATCAAACATAAATTTTGTAGGTAGTGAGCCTCTCTTGAGCAGTGAGCTTTGGGCAGTGATCCTGAAGACATGTGCCTTCTCTTTTCTTCTAAGTATTTTTAACAGGGTATGAATCTTGTGGTTTAACCCCCACCATGGTTTTCCCTTAACCAAGTTTCCACATAAAAATTCTAGTGTTATGTGTGTTCAGTTTGTTTCTGCTCATGTGTTGTTGATTCATGCTTTAATGTTTACATTATTAATCTATTTGTAAGTTGATAAAGAAGGATAAAATTAGAAAAGGTTATATTTTCAAGGAAACTAATTCACCCCCCTTCTGAGTTGTCCAGACTAATTCCAACAACACCTAGAAAATATTGAAAAACAATGCCTTTCTTTAGTGTATAGAATTAATTCTTAAATTTTATTATAATGAAGTATATGTTTTAAAATAGAATTAAAATACATATCTTGAACAAAAAACAAAGATATACCTCTAGAACTCATGTTTACATTTTGATGGAACCGGCTCTCACCAACTCTCTCATACCCGAGTACTTACAACACCTATTCATATGCCCATTAGAGATATTTATCGAATAATACCTGGTTTCTTGATTACATTGACTTCTACAAACTTTCTTGTCACTGTAGTGATAGGAACCAGGCATGAACTAAAAAGATATTAACAACCATTATAGACAACTCATAATAGTTTTAGCTAGTGACAGGAATTTGAAAACAATATTTACTACTATCTACCGGTGACAGGAACAACATATCACAATGTATCCACTCATCAAACATGGACTGTATGCATCATACATTAGAGATCATCATATGTGTATTATATGTCCACAACATAGATTAATACAAACACCATTTATTTATTATGAAACACAGATTACAAAATCTTTACATTCATACTCTACCCAGCTGGATCGGGCTCACAATGAAATTCACAATAAACTCTTAGACTTTCCTTCTTACCAATCCTTCTTGTAAACATATCCCTTCATCATCTTATTTGTTCTGTATTCTTCGCACTCCTTTTCCAGCTTCATGGTCTCCTTGCCATTCCTTTGACCATCACATTCTCTACCTTTCAATGACCGTCCTTCATTCGCCTGCTATTTTGATTTATGGCCTGCAACCTCTTCTTGCCTCTCTCAGCCTGCATCCTTTTCAACTAATTCCTCTCTCTCTATTTATCCTTGCAAATTCTTTTCATTCATCATCTCCCTTCTCACTGTCATGTCCTTTTCAATATTCAGTTTCTCTTTCTTTTTTTGTTTGTAATTGTCAAATCTTTGTATCACCGTCGCCTTCCTTTACTAAGTTTGACCTGCTCTTGATCTGAGTCGTCAACCATTTCATTTGCATTATTCAACCTCCTTTTCTTCTCTAAACCATTGGGCCTCTCTTTGCATGATAGAAAATCTTCCTTCTGTCACTTCGACTGTCCATACTCGGTTGATCCTTCATCTGCGCATTCATTGATTTTCTTATTTGTAATTGATGATTCTATTATTTGACAGCTCCACAATGCATGGGTTGTTTACAGTCTATTCAGCTTTGATTGGTGAGATAAATCGCAACCTCTCATCTCTTTCTAACTATCCCACAACCACCTGTCGAATTGGAAAGATAGTGCAGACAATGGTAGTTTGGTTTTGGACGACATGAACTCCCTTGGTATTAAGCTGTGACAGGAACTTCCACATATGCTGTAACAAGAGCTTCATAAGGCAATAGATGAACATGTGAATGACATGCCATGAAGGAGGGATAAAAGCCACCCAAAGGACAAAACACACCAAAACCTGCAAAAAGAACAAAAACAATCAAAAGAAGATAAGACCAAAAAATGTAGGCGAGATGCCCCTGCATCAGGCTTCCCAAGGGGCAAAATGCATGTGCTCCTGCACATGTGGCTAACAATCTACAACTGTTCTTTTCTTTCTTTTCTTCCACAACCGCTCGATGATCATTTTCATGCCTTTCCACCATCGTTGTTTACCACTCCACAATTTAATTCCAATATGCAATAGCCTTCTCCAAAATCTTTTTACCCATTCATCATTACACACAAAAAAATCCCTAAATTCCAGAAAATTAACATATTCCTTTTCTCCGAATTCATCAATCTAATTCACCTGTGGGATTATGTGAGAAAAATCATATTTTAATAACAAAAAAATTTGAACTACAAAAGACACATTACTATGACCAACATCCTTGTAAACCTCAATGCCATCCTTTTCCTATTTCAACATTCTTGCAACAAAACTTCCATGGTCTCTTGCTGTCCCAATTATTTGCACCTCTTAAACAAAACCACTCACACCATTCTCAACCCATTTCACTTCATTAAAACAAAATATTTCAACATTTTCCTCCACAAAAAAGTTAACTTTACCCATCGGGCTATCAACCAAACTACACAATAGCAACTCATAAATGACTCCTATATTCTCAATATAACCCCAATGGCTCCACTAAAATCTGCATCTACTATTTCATACTTTTATCCAAACATAAAAGAATACAAAGCAACATTCTCATTTACCTTTGTTTTAATTCGCTGCACCCACAGTTGCAAGCTTCCTTCATCAGTACTCTTGGACTTCCACTCTTGCTCTATCCCTAAACATTGTGCCCACAGATTATCAGCACTATGACTGTTTGTTGCTCCTTTCTCAATTTTCATACCCTTTCCATATCTTATAGCCAATTCATTCCTTAACATTTCTATACTCGTTATTGGATCCTTCAATCTACCTTCTCTGATCATCCTTTTTCTTCTCATATCTTTCTCTTCTTATTTTCTTCTCATTCACAAGCCACCATAACTGGTTATCATATTCATCCAAATCCTCAAAATCAACACATGAATCAAATGAAATACCTCTTACCTCATACTTATCATGCTGCCCTTTTGTTGCATGCTCTTCCTTATCATCCTCTTGTTTTGAATTCTTCTCACCATGTCCATTGCAATCTTCTTCTATCCCTGTCCCATGCTTCACTACCCACACTGGAGTTTTCATCTTCTTGGGATGATATCTTCCTATTGTTTTACTTGGCCTATTTTCTTGTTCACCTTGCAACCTTGGTAATTCTTATTTCCTTTATTTTTGTCTACTGTCACAACCTCCACCATTAGTCACCCACTGTTTACAATTGACTTGTTGTCCTTCCTTAGTGAATTTCCTTTGCCAACTAGGCACTATATAGCCATGTTAATTCATATTTTCTTTATCAACTTGTTTAACCACATTCTTATCTTCACATATATGACCAAAAGCAACATTCTTACCTCTATTTACCAGAGCAATCCCTTGTTATCTTGATTTCTTTTCACTCTTGGCTTCATGGCTTGTCAATCCTTCCATTTTGTAGGCTCCTTGCCCTTCATCTGTGACATCCTCTAATGCATATGAGGCAACTTTCACTTCTTCTCTTCCAATACTTTTCTTATCTCTATTCGTAGGTACTTTACAATGTACCCTGGCTTTACCATGTTGCACTACTCCTCCTTTGGTGTGTTGCTGTGGTTTGCCTCCAATTCTTCTCAACTTCAGGTGCCTTCTTTGCCCCTTTTTTCATCATCTTTAAGGCCTCATTCTGAGCCTTCTTCTTACCTACATTCACATCCTCAAACATCTCATCAGTAAAAAAATCATGAGACTAAGTTGTCTCCTTAAGTGCCTTCTTCATAGACACTTTCTTCTCCTTTTCCAATAGGAGATCTCTCTCTTCAACTTTCTCTTTTCCAAAGTTCATTTTCTAAACTTTTCCACCTTTAATTCCTACACACAAAATACCATTAGCAAACTTCTTATCACAAGAAGAATACTGGGACTCAACCTTACCCATTTGCTTTTTTGCTTTCTTCTTCTTTTTCTCATCCGCACTTTTCTTTTTCCACTCATTTTCTAAGGCCTCCAATCTCACTTCTATTTTCTTCAACCCTTCATGGAACTTTATATTTTCTCTTTCTTCCTAATATTGCTCCATAGCTTCCCATATAACTAACCTCTTCAAGAAAATCTTCCTTTTCTTTGTCAACTCCATCTTGACCACTCCTGCAATAGATTCTCTCACCTTCAACACTATTCTTTACCCAATCTTCTAGGTTCTTCAACAACTTGTCAATCTGCAATACACTTTCCTTTGCTTCCTGCAAGTCCTAGCTAAGTTGCCTCAATTCGGTGATATACTCAGCACTCTGAAGCTTCTGCGCCATTCTTTCTTCCTTTATCTTCCAGACACCTCACCTAGGGCTTCCTTCTCTTTCTCCTCTACCTAGTCTTTTGGTGCCAAGGTAAAACTATAATGTACAACTTTCAACAAATTCAATAACACATTCCATATACACAACTAGATCTAACCGTGCTCTGATACCACCTAATGGAACTGACTCTCACCAACTCTCTCATACCCGAGTACTTACAACACCTACTCTTATGCTAATTAAAGATATTTATTGAATAATACTTGGTTTCCTAATTACATCAACTTCTACAGACTTCCTATCACTGTAGTGACAAGAACCAGGCCTGAACTAGAAATATATTAACATCCCTTATAGACAACTCATAATATTTTTAGCTAGTGAAAGGAATTTGAAAACAACATATACTACTATCTACTGGTGATAGGAACAACATATCACAATGTATCCACTCATCAAACATGGACTGTATGCATCAATACATTAGAGATCATCATATTTGTATTATATGTCCACAACACAGATTAATACAAAAACCATTTATTTATTATGAAGCACAGATTACAAAACCTCTAAATTTGTACTCTGCCCAGCTGGATCGAGCTCACAATGAAATTCACAGTAAACTCTTAGACTTTCCTTCTGACCAATCCTTCCTATCAACAGATCCCTTCATCATCTTCTCTATTCTATATTCTCTGTACTCCTTTTCTAGCTTTGTGGTCTCCTTACCATTCCTTCGACCATCACATTCTCTACCTTTCAATGGCCATCCTTCATTGGTCTACTATTTTGATTTATGGCTTGTGGCCTCTTCTTGCCTCTCTCAGCCTATGTCCTTTTCATCCAATTCCTCTCTGTCTCTATTTATCAACCTTGTAGATTCATTTTCATTCATCAGCTCCCTACTCACTGTTGTGTCCTTTTCAATATTTAGTTTATCTTTCCTTTTTTCTTTGTAACTGTCAAATCTCTACATCACCGTCACCTTCCTTTACTAAGTTCGGCCTGCTCTCGATCTGAGCCGTCAGCCATTTCATTTGCAATATTCGGCCTCCTTTTCTTTTCTAAACTATTGGGACTCTCTCTGTATAAGAGAAAATCTTCCTTCTGTTGCTTCAATTGTCCATACTCGGCCAGTCCTTCATCTACACATTTATTAATTTTCTTGTTTGTAACCGATGATCCTACTATTTGACAGTGCCACGACGCTTGGGTTGTTTGTAGTCTATTCAGCTTCCATTGGTGAGATAAATCACAAGCTCTTATTTCTTTCTAACTATTCCACAGCCACTTGTCGAATTGGAAAGATAGTGCAGACAATGGTAGTTTGGTTTTGGGCGACAGGAACTCCCTTGGTATTAAGCTGCAATAGGAACTTCCACATATGATGCGATAGGAGCTTCATAAGGCAATAGATGAACATGTGAATGACATGCCATGAAGGAGGGATAAAATCCACCCAAAGGTCAAAACACACCAAAACCTGCAAAAAGTGTTGGTTTAGATCTAGACAACTGAGAGGGGGGGTGAATCAATTGTCACACATTTTCTTCTTTTCTACTTTCAATCCTCCTTTGGTACTTATAATCAATTTAATGATATAAACATTTCAGCATAAATCAATAACATATGAGACATTCAACACCAAGATTTTGACATCGAAACCCAGTTAAGGGAAAAACCACTGTGGGGGTTAACCCACAAAAATTAATACTCTGTTAAAAGTATTTATACAAATGGGAATGCGCATGCATTCGGGCTCACTGCCTAGAGCTTACTGCTCAAATAGAGGCTTACTACCTATGGAAATATTACAATAGAATAACAGAGATCTAAACTGATTAATAGCATCTACTCATGCAAGAGTTTTAGTTCCGGTTAAGTACAAAAAATGATCTTACACATTTCATCTTTGATCTGCTCTTCTTACTGTTCTGCCTTCATTCGCACCTTGGATTTCTGCTCTTCTCCAATACACCTTTTCCACATACACCTCACACTCTAAATCATCCAATACTATTGGCTATATATATCCACAACATGACCTACAATCATTTTCCCAGTCAGCTTAAAAAAAAACATTTAGAACTTGTTGAGTACACTGCTCTGTCGGCTAGATCCATACATAATATGAGATGCAGACTAGATATTGCACTCACAAATCATCAATTAAGTTAGCCAATATCACTAGTTATCACCATTTTCCCAATAAACAACTTCTATACATCTGGAATCAATATCTTCTACAAGGTCAGCCAGTTCTTCTTCTGTTTGTTCTGACAAAATGGAACTCGGTACTCAGAGGATAATATATTTTGAATCCTTCATCACCAGAGGACAAAAATCTAGAGTTAGACTATCTTGACAATGCATATGACTCCCCTAGATCCATAGCTAATCATGACTTCCCATCAGAGAGATCCAGACGAAAATATCAGACCCTGTTATTGCTTTGTTCCTAGCTGTCCGGACTTAGACAAATTCTGAATCTGACTTCCAGTATGAACAAGTTGTGTTATATGGATGATTGGGATGATCTTAGTTGCCATCAATGACAACACCTATTAATGCAAAGCAGTGTCTCTTGCCAACAATCTCCCCCTTTGGCATTGATGGCAACACTTAGTGAAAAATGGCTAAGTGTCTAGTGCAACTCCCCCTTTTCTGTACACTCATGTACTTCACTTATTCTAGTGTTCCCCTTTGCTGAATATCTCATTTGTCACTATCCTTCACTTCCCCTTTGACATCAACGCAAAAGGGTGGGGTCCGCAACTAAAACTCTCCAAAATTTCTATCTATATTGCCGCATATGTACAAATAATTATTGAGTCTTATTTACATGAACTTGAGAATGTCTACAAAGTTGGTTTTTATTTGCACAAGTTCAGAGGCCTAGATACTCTTCACTCCATCCAAAATGGAGATGTGCCCACTTAGCAAGAATGAATATGCTTTTGTCTTTGATAGATCATCTGGATCACTAGTTTGACCTGCACTCTGAGCTTCAGATAGGGCATTATATATTGTCTCTAACTTAGGAGCAATTAATCCCCGGTGCTCACACATTCTTTTCATAATGTTACCCTTTTCTTTAGCAAGCCTTTTTATTTCATCTGTCAACTTGATTACTTGACATTCTTGACTTATACGTGAAATTGTTAGAGGATCAAAATTTTGAGAGAGATCTGACAATTTCCGTTCTTGCTCCTTTATCTTTTTCTCAATATCCTCATTAATTTTGGGCCAAGATAGACATAATTTGTACATATCACTTCCATTATTCAGAGCATTCTAAATACTTTTTATACTAATACCTAGTATTCTTCTATCATTTCCTATCAGATTCTTTATTTCACAAAATTTCTTATCCAGGAATTCTTTCTGAACTTTTGCCTCCGTAGACTTCTCAAAGGACTCTAAATGAGTATTCATAGAACTTACAAGATTTTTCAGATGTTCAGAGGGGAAATCAGATGGATTCTTTAGGTAGGTAGGCATTAACTTTTCCAAAATTCCAGATGCAAGCCCCAATAGTTCATTATCCTCCATGTGGAATTTTAACATCTTTTCTCTGGCCTTTACTTGGGTGAATGATGCTATTTTCATTAGTTGAATTGGAGAGAGAGAATCTGTATTGGCTAGGCCTTGGAGTAGTTCAGATTCATCAAGCTCACTCATCTCTTTTTCAGGAAGACTTTTTATTGCATCTGCAGTGTCTCTTGCCACATTTTTTGAATCATCCTTTTGTTCATCATATTTCTAAGTATTTTCTTTAAGTGTTTCAATATTTGCACCATATTCTTTTTCTTTATCTTTCTTTGTGTTCTTTACAAAACTCTTTCCTATTTGTTCATCACTTGCTACCTAATCCAGAGGGCTCTGTGAAGTAGTAATATTATCCTCTTTCTCTGACATATCAGGTGGATTGGGAGTATCTCCTGCACCAACTACTTTATCTAATATTTCTGTATTCTCCTAATTTTCTTGTTCTACTTCCAGAACAGAGGCTTCACCCAACTCAGATTGCTGCTCAATAATGTTCTCTTCTTCACCATCCAGAGCTTCTTTTGTGACTATGGGAAAATTGTGCTTTCTTAATGCTTTCAAAAGAATCTCTTGAGTTTCTTCAATGATTTCACTTGTTTCTCTAAGCATGAGCTTGTTCATTCTCCTTTTGCTTTTAAAGTCATCGTTGACTTCCTTGAATATCATATCTATTTGATCAGGAGATATTTGAGGACACAAATTTATTATCTCATGCTCTCTGATCTCTATGTCCTTGCACTTGGCATTTTCTTTTCTCAACTCCAAGATATTTGCCAGACTTTGTGGTAACTCACAAGTTATCTCAATTAGTGCCTTGTTGTAGATGTTGAGATATCTGACCATTGCTTCCTCCAACACCCTTTTATCCATATCATTATATTCATCATAGAATTCAATCATGGGTTTTAGATTACTATCCATAGTGATTGATTTTATCACATCTTCTAGGGAGAGTGTGGGCTTCTCAACATATTCCTCATACTCTTCTATCTTTTGCTTTTTGCTAGTCCTTTTGATTCTATAGGACTTTTCTTTGGTTAACTTTGCAGCTTTTGTTCTAGTGACCTTTAGTTTCTTGATTTCAATGTCAGAGTCTGTGTCTACTTCGTCTTCTCTTATGCTTTCATAGGTCTAGGATTCTTTTATTTTCTTCCTCTTCTTCCATTTTCTAGATGATTTTGCTTTTGGTTTAGTAGTTTTTGAAGGAGCAGAGGTAGTAGCAGAGCTTCTAGTAGTTCTTGAAGTGGAAGAGAATTCCACTGGATCACTTGTTTGTTTCTTATCTTG
This sequence comes from Cunninghamia lanceolata, assembly GCA_027924645.1. NCBI lineage: Eukaryota > Viridiplantae > Streptophyta > Pinopsida > Cupressales > Cupressaceae > Cunninghamia > Cunninghamia lanceolata. The sequence continues at coordinate 4,174,654 of BSBN01001164.1, read as the reverse complement.
TTTCTCTTTCTCATCCTTCTCTGTTCTTTCTCTGAATTTCTTCACAGCTTCCTTAGTTAGGCCAAGATTTTCAGCTAACTACTGAACTTCTTTTCTTACTTTCCTATTGGTTTTAGGTTCTTTGAGCTCAGTATGCAACTTTAAACTTAGCTCCTCATAAGTTCCAAATCTTTCAACCATTATGTCTTTGGGCTTGCTTAGCAGATGTTGAGCACACATATCCAAGATCCTTTCATCTACTTCATACCCCATGGGCATGATCCAAATAGTTCTAGGTTCCACTGCTTCCAATAAACACTAATCAGTATCAACCATGAAGCATATTTCATTTTTGTATTTGTCAACAATTGAGTTAGAGATTCTTTCTCTTGAGTGCATCATACTTTGAAAATTCTTGAAGTAAACCCATATTGCATTTTTTTGAGCATTGAAATCACTAATGTTGCGAAGATGATTTTTGATCTGAATGGCAACTGACTCATCCTTAGTCCAGTGTACACCTTTTACCCCAAGTACCTCATTCATAAAGTAAAAGAATAGACATAGAATCAATGTACCATACTTGAAAGTGTTTTTCTTATCCTTTTTTATTTTGTTTAAATTTTCAATTAATTGATTCTGTAGTAGTACACACAAGTCATAATCAACATTTTCCTTTAGCATATTGTATGCAACATATATGGCTGTTCCAGAAATATAATTTTCTTTGCTTGAGTGGTATATCTTGTACCCAATCACCATGGAGGCAAATTTGACATTCGGTTCTGTAATATCATTAATGGTCATTGCCCTTCTGTCAAACTTAGCTCCAGTAGCATTAGTTACTGTTCGGTTTTTCACAACTTTCAACATGGGCAATCCTCTGGTTTAGTTTAAACTAGTTACATTTCTGATAGCATCCCTGGTAATCTTGAATGGTTTTAACAACCAAATAAATTCATCATGCATCTGACTTAAGACGTATCAGACCCATTCATCCTCATCAAATGTTGGAAACCCCATAATCTGAATAAAGTGTTTATCCTGTAGTGGCTTATACTTGGGTTTAAGTTCATGATTTTCATCCTTGAGTTGTTTCTAAAACAAGTCTACATACCTTGAATCTCCAAACTCATCTATATTTGGATGAATGTAAACCCTAATGTCTTCTACATGCAGCACACCATACAGAACACTTTAAAAAGTACCTAACGGGTCGACTTCAATTGATTTGTGAGGATGCTTCTTAAATTTGGGTCAAGGCCTTTCAATAATGTCAATAACATGAGGAGTATCCATCTTAGTAGATTTTAGATTTAAAGCTTTATAGAGAGGTACCTTTTTCTTTCACGGGGTTAGGGTTGATCAATTACCGATTGAATTCACTCTTTGCCTCAATCTCTAGATTTGTAGCTCAAATGCTCTCCTTCTTGTTTTCTTCCAATACAAGGTGAATCAAATGAGTGACCATGTTGCCTTTTAAAGCTTTTCATTACCTAATTTGCCTTTGTAATAAATGTGCTTCCCTAATTATATCCAGTTACATTGTTTTTAATAGTTCTTCATGTATCACTCCGCAAGATTTCATATCAACGTCTTTTCTTTGAAAAATCCTTCCAAAGGTTCTGGACCATTTCAGAGTATTCTCCTTTATTGTGGAAGACTCAGGCACCCACTCATTGACCGAGGGAATTTGATGTTCTATGCAGCTCCCCTTGAGCCAGAGCTTCTGACTTAATTGCCGGAGGAATTGTTAGCACCAAATTTCAGTGTGGACCCATTACTATTATTTATTATATCTTTCTTTGTCCAAATATTGTTCATTTCACTCCATATCTCATTCACATCAATTTTCTTTTTACCTCTGTCTTGTTTCTGCTCATCCGATTTTTTATTTACCGAACCTCTTCTTCCATTAGTCCTATTTCTGCAGAATCTTGCAATATGACCATATTTATTGTAGTTAAAGCACACTTGATTTCCTCTTGATCTACACTGATTAGCCATGTGTCCAAATCCATTGCAAGCAAAGCAGTAGCCATTGAAAGAATTGCCATTTGAGTTATTCATTGTCATACTTCTACATTCATTAGATTTGTGGCCATACCTTTTGCATTTGAAGCATTGACTGGAGAAGGATGGACCATTTTGATTTTCTCTACTTTTGTACTGAATAGCTCTATGACCAAATTTATTGCAATTGAAGAAATTTCCATTAAATGATGGATATCTTTGAGCATTAGGCTATCTTACCAGAGGTTTTCTAGTTCTGTTCCTTTTATTCTTTGGTTGGAAATTCCTTTGTCTAGATCCAGATCTTTCACCTTTCTCATATTTAAGATTACGCTGGTCATTATTCTTTTTCTCTTCCCCAATTAGTGCTTCAAGTTTAGCTGAGCTTATTTTGAACTTCTCCTTATACTCATTTGCAATTTCTAGGTTATGTCTGAGAGTGATAATCTGTTTCTCAAGTTCTCTCTCATTGTTTCTGCTTTCTTGTAGATTAGATTCTAGGAGATCAACTATTCCATCCAATCTGCAGCATTCTTCAGTTCTTTCTTTTAGATTTTGCTTCATCTCTTCTTCATTTTTCTTTCTATCTTCAATTTCCTTGGTTAGTCTCATAACCCCAGTTTCCATCTCATGTTTTAGGACAACAACTTCTTTAGCTAATTTTTCACATTCTTTTGTCTTTTCTTTCAGGGCCTTTTCTTCCGGTTGAAGAGGTTGCTACTTTCCTTTTGCATTGGATTTGCTCAATTTTTCTTTTAAGATCTCAATAAAGTCTTCAACGTTTTTGAGATTATCTTGTAGTTCTTGGACTTCTGCCTTAGACTGCTCAAGATCATCTAGGGTGAGATTAAGTTGTCCTTGAAGATTATATTCATCCATTTTATTGCCTTCCCAGATCTTCCTTAAGCTGTTAAACTTTTCCAAAGGAACCTTGCTCTGATACCAATTGTTGGTTTAGATCCAGACAACTAAGAGGGGGGGATGAATCAATTGTCACACATTTTCTTCTCTTCTACTTTCAATCCTCATTTGGTACTTATAATCAATTTAATTATATAAACATTTCGGCATCAATCAATAACATATGAACAAAAAACTTAAATAACACATTTGACACCAAGATTTTGACATGGAAACCTAGTTAAGGGAAAAACCACAGTGGGGGTTAACCCACAAAAAATAATACTCTGTTAAAAGTATTTATACAAATGGGAATGCACATGCATTCGGGCTTACTGCCCAGAGCTCACTACTCAAATGGAGGCTCACTACCTATGGAAATAGTACAATAGAATAATAGAGATCTGAACTGATTAATAGCATCTACTCATGCAAGAGTTTCAGTTCTGGATAAGTACAAAAACTGATCTTACACATTTCATCTTTGATCTGCTCTTCTTACTATTCTGCCTTCATTTGCACCTTGGATTTCTACTCTTCTTGCATACACCTTTTCCACATACACCTCACACTCTAAATCATCCAATTCCATAGGCTATATATATCCACAACATGACCTACAATCATTTTCCCAGTCGGCTTAGAAAAAAATTTAGAAGTTGTTGAGTACACTGCTCTGTCGGCTAGATCCATACATAATATGAGATGTGGACCAGATCTTGCACTCACAAATCATCAATTAGGTTGGCCAATATCACTGTTCATCACCATTTTCCCAATAAAGAACTTCTATACATTCAAAATCAAGATCTTCTGCAAGGTCAGCCTGTTCTTCTTCTGTCTATTCTGACAAACTAGAACCCGATACTCAGAGGCTAATATCTTTTGAATCCTTCATCACCGGAGGACAAAAATCTGGAGTTAGACTATCTTGACAATACATATGACACCCTTAGATCCATAGCTAATCATGACTTCCCACCGAAGAGATCCAGACCAAAATACCGGACCCTGTTACTGCTTTGTTGCTAGTTGTCCAGAATTAGACAAATTTTGAATCTGACTTCTAGTATGAACAAGTTGAGTTATATGGATGATTAAGATGATCTTATTTGCCATCAATGACAACACCTATCAATGCAAAGCAGCGTCTCTTTCCAACAAAAAGAACAAAAATAAGTAAGAGAAGATAAGACCAAAACATGTAGGTGAGATGCCCCTGCATCACATTTTTAGGGAATGCTTGATGGAGTCAAGAGTCAACTTTCTCAAGAAAATTCTAGCCAATGAAGCTCATTTCATCAATCAAAATGTATTTTATGTGTCGAATCTCTTTTTGAAAAGTTGTCAGTCTTGTTCCTTCTAACTGGGAAAAATCTGTGATTGGGATTCAAAGTACTAAATGGATTGTTGAAGCTCTGATATTGAATGCTGCTACTCCTGTCGATGCAAGTAATAGAAGTGGACTATGCTGTGGGAATGTTGCATTTTGGAGAGATTGATTTATAGCACCAATTAGATATGATTTTTCCTATTCTCGTCATTCCTTGAATTATCATGAATAATGGCAATGTATTTTAAGATCCATGATAATGTGTCATAATTATATCAAGTGCTTTTTTCTGTTTCTCACCTAATGCTACATAATTAATATGTTGCAGTATATCATCACATATGAGAAATCCATTTTCTTTCATGGTGCATATGAACTTTATTACCCTATTTGTGTACTCTTCACCTTGATATTCATTAGACCATGGTGTTTGTCTATCAACATCTCTTCTTCCCAACATATCTATTTTAAACACTTCCATAGTTTGATTACGATGGAGCCTCAAAATGATTTCCCACTCATGTTCTATTGTGTTTCCTTGAAGAGGTTCAATATCTTCAATTTTAGAATCACTACTATTTTCAAGATCTTCTGAGACAGTTGTTCATTCCAAATGCCAAGGATTATAATTAAATGACTCCCAATTTGATATTATTGCATCATTTTGAATACCACTATTTGTTTCTATATCACGAAATGGTTTGTAAAGTAAGATTTCAGACCAACAAAAATCAACCCATTTATCTGATTCATGTTCAGGGATTCATACAAACCTCAGAAATACTCTCACAGTAGCTACCATTTCCCTTGCTTCCCATTTGTTATCTCTAACTCTTCTTGGATTATATATCCATGATCTAGTAGCATCTAGAAGTGAAACACCTTCCATGCAAAATGACCTGCTTTTGTATCCATCAATAAAAGATTGTGTATGTTCTTTGTAATTATCTTCATTATTTTTAGCTATAGGTTTGAATACCTCACGTGAGACATTTAGATTGACAAATTTTCTGCTGCTCTCTACTAATGGAAGTTCTAATAGCATGTGACATGTTTCTTGTGCCACAATGTCTCTTTCTATAATTGATTTAGTACGAACTCTCCTATATATGCTCTTGAGGCTGAATCATCAGGGTTTTCCATGTTTGCATACTTGGCAATATACTTAATTACACAATGTTTAGAAAGAACAGGTTGTCAATCTATATTTAATCTCCACAATTGAAGTATGTAGCAACTGTGTGTATTAACCCTATCATCATTTCTTGCAGGTTTAAATTTTTTTCACCTATCTTTGAATCTTCGTATAATTTTGATCCCTCGAGATTCAATGGCCATGGAGCATTATACCTAGAACTCATAATAACATAATTTTATTTCATTGCAGTAATTTTATATTGTTGATTCTATAAAAAAATTTGTGAAAGATTTAAAATCTTACCTATAAACCATCCGTCCTCTTTTCTTATGTAGGCATGCACCCTCTCTACACATTATATGCCATTCTACACAATTTAAAATCTCTTCATAGTCATGTTCCATATTTACTTGTATAAGATGCCTTGTATTTCGAAGACATGGATGTTGAACAAAATTTTGGAATACCACCATTCAAAAAATATTAATATTTATTAGTTACACTAAAACATAAAGTTTATATACAATTATAAACTTTAAGAACACATGAATGAAACATACATGTATGTTTTGTTGATGTGGATCTTCTCTAGGATTCCATACATGAATAATTGAGTGGAAGTATTTCTCTACATTTTTTCTTTCTTGATCATTTCTCAATCAAGATTATCCATATTTGGTGCTCCATCTATCCATAAAAATTCATGCACATGTGGTGAACCTCTATGTTGCCATTCATATTTGGACCAATAATCTTTTACATTCATTCCATTTTCTAGTATCTATTTCTTGAAAATTGTATGTTGCAAGTACATGTAGTGTGCCACTATATGAAGATAATCAATAATTTTTTTTTCTCCATCTTTGGGCTTGTCATGGATTTGTTGATTGTGTTCCAGGCATAAATGCATGCAAATCTAGCCAATACATATCTGCTGCACTCAAAGTGAAGAATATCATTGGTGAACCAATTTGTTGAAGCATGTCTGTTAACTCTGCATGGCATTTACCCAATATGACCTTGTACCCCTTAATGTTGTTCCAAACTACATCAAGAGATCTACTAGACGGGAGTGGGGCACATTTTCCATATGTTCACGCAACACATTGATGGTGATTGGCATATGTTTAAGACTTCTTTTTGCAAACACTGCCGATGAATTCTGTGCACGATGTCTCATGATCATAATCATCATGTAATATATAAATTGTGGGTGTCGACCAAAATGGTGATCAATCCCTATATCAAAATAGATGTTTGGCAAACTCATGTAGATGTACTCATCTCATGCATGGTTCTAGCGAATCACATCTACAATCAGGAAATAATGTTGGAAATGCCATATCAAGCAAGCCTAATGTGGAGTACTCATTAATAGGAGATGTACCAATTCCTGGGTAATCAATCAATGTTCCTGGAACTACATCAGGGTTATTTACCCATGCATGGATTAATTCCATCTCTTTTTGAGAATTAGGTGGTCTAGAAGCCACTGATCAACATTGTATGATCAATGATATTTCCTTCATCCATCTCCATCAATGGACCCACAAATACAATTCATTTGCATATGAATCAAACTCCATATGCACTGAGTTTAGCTTGTTGAAGATATTTTCATTAGAGTTTTATGGAAGTTCACTAAGAGCAGCTTCATCTATTTGAACATCAGAATAGAACTTGTCATGTTCAATTTTGTATTTGAGCGCCTTATACACTCACTCTCTATTGACTATAAAGTTGTAATTCATGCCACATTGATCCCTCCTCTGAACAATAATTATTGGCAAATCTTTTATACGATGTGGCAAAACCTTTAAGATATAATTTACTTCTTGTGGAAAATTGATTGTGTGTCCTTTGTATTTGTATTGACCTCCATTTGCATGTGTCACTTTTAGGATTGAGTTGACACGTGCTATCAACATTTCCTCCACTTGTGACAAGTTTGCAAGTTCTTCTGGTTCTGGTCCTGGATCCATATTATTAGATGCTAAAAATTGATTATTACCTTTCTCTTGTTGACATCTATTACTGTGAGGGGGAAAACAGGTTGTTCAAATCAATGAAAAATGAACCCAAACATCTACAAAATAATAAATATAAAAGAGATAAAAACAAAGAGCAAACAATACCTTCATCTTTTACCTTTTTGCCTTCTGTAGTTCACCTATCTTCGTTTGATCTTGATTGTGAAGGCCTCAGAAGCTATTGCTTGCTCGCTTGTTTGAAGATGACAAATGAAGAATGGCTAGGATACTTTGGTATTTGAAGATGAGCTTCAAATATAGAAATGGAGAAAGCTATGAAGTGCTAAATGGAATAGGGGTGCCAAAGGCGCGCTTAGATTCCTGCAGCATAAATTTACACAAAACTCCCGATTATGAAATGAAGAGAAGAAGGTTGTATTTATAGAAGAGAGTAAGGGAAGATCAATGGTTGAGAAGAAAAGAAGGAATCAATGGAGGAGGATGGTTGAGGAATGTCCATCCAATAGAAGAAGGACACATGTCATTCTAAAAGTAGCTTAGTTGAGTTAACTCCTCTCTTGATGAGGATGAGATTTGATTTTCTTAAATTAGAATTTATTTTTCTAATTTAAGAGTCATTTTGCTTTAAAGATGTTTTTGCTTTTGTAACTCAGCGTTTTGCTTTTGTATGACAAGAGGAAAGTTATTTTTTGAAGATAAGGATGCATAATTAAATAAAAGATTTTATTTAATTATTTTGTAGATAATTGAGAGGAATAAAATATAAGAATATATTTTATTTTTGTGAAGATATTTGAAGAATAAAATAAAATATAAAAATATATTTTATTTAGTGGAGGATTTAGATTTTATTTAAATAAACTTTGCATTTTATTTAAATTTGGAAGAATAAAGATTTTAATTAAATAATTAAAATTATTTAATTATTTTAGAAGAATGAAGTTGGTGTAGGAGACTTTAATTAATTAAATAAAATGTAATTTATTTAATTAAATGAGAGGGGATGAATCAAATAAATAAATAAATGTATTTATTTATTGATAGAGGAATATGGTGATGAATAAATATTTAAAATATTTATTTAAGTAGAGTCATGCCAATTTTAGGTGTATACATTTTGCCCCTCTTTGATGCAATGTGTTTTATCACGTTGTTTCAAAGAATAAGAATTTTTGACAGTGATACATGCCCCAGTTTGCCCCTGGTACAAGTGTAACGACAGGATGCCCCCTCGGGAGATTGGACGGGGAGGCGGTAGAAAGGCATGAGATGGACAATCTCACGATGAAGAAGAGGAGAAACAGGAGAAGAAATGGTTGGATGCAGAAGAAAGATGGTGAATGATATGTGATGCAAGATAAAATGATGACATACATAAGAAAACAAGCAAGAATGCACAAATGATATAAGAACAGGCAAGGTATTACCCCTGTCAAGCGGTAAACTAAAGATATAGATCGATGATGTCTAGTTTTAGGAATGAAACATGTCGTATAAGACTCCGGGTCTGGTTTCGACAATGCAACATCCTGTCTAAGACATTTGATATGATAACGATATATGACAGTGTTGTCATGGCAGGGAACGATATATCCCTAGAGCAACACGAAGGATAGTTATGATTGATTGATATGGTTTGCGACAAGATTGGGATCAAGACCACTGATTGTGATTGGATCATTTGACAAAATTGACTTGACTCAATTGGTATGGATTAAGGATAAACTTGCATTTGGATCGCTACTCAGGTTGACAGCTAGAACTATTGATCAGAGATATGAAGACAAATAGAAATTTGATTTGATAGAAGAATGACTTGATAGAAGAAATCACAAGCTTTTGTAAACATTGATTCGCTACATTTCGGATCTTTATTGGATGGGATATGGAGTAATGCAATTGGATATGGATACGGATATGGATATGAACTACAATTGGATATGGTATGGATATGGATGTGGATATTTGTCATCTTGATATTGCAAGTACTTTGCTTTCATCATTGGGCACTTTTTGAAATGTGGTAAGAAAATACAAGCATCTAGCCATAGTTAGACCGAGATGACCTGAGTATCACTTACTTGGATTTTGATATAGCAAGTTGATACAAGTATCTAGTCAAACTTGAATCTAGATGACCTGAGTACTTCTTGCATTTCAACAGACAAGGATTGCCCCTTTTCATGTTCAGACCTTGAAGTCCTCAATGATCTTTTGCTGATCATGTCATTAGACAAAAGTTATCACATTACTAAAGTTTAATCCACAAGTAGCAGACAAAGAAAAAGATTATGCCCCCATCATAGCATCTCTAGCTTTTGGCATCCTCGAGTAGCATAGGAAGACATAATGACAAAAATCCAAGACTTTATAAGGTAACCTATTCACAAAACATTCTTTCCATTAGATGTGTCTTTTTGCCATAATTGATATAGAATTAGCTTGAGTGTTTCGGCATGGTACTCTGCTTTGTTTTGGATAGGTTGATGTTTTGAGTCAAGATTTTTGTTGTTGGGTAGTTTGCTTTGCTGTGCTTGTCTGGTGAAGGTATCGCAATCCTTTATTGGTATCCTCTTTAGAATAGTGGCATTCAAGAATCCAAATCCATAACTAGGTTGAGGAGTTGCCCTAGTTTAGACAAGGATCGACTTATTATGGGTGAGACGACAATAGATATGGAGAGACGGACCCTAAGGGACTGACCTAGTGCCTCGGGGGCTCATTGCTAAATGGCCTTGCCTACGTGATGACACAGAGGCAATGTAGTTTGGGGTAAACCCTGATGGACCTAAAACCTAGGTGATCAGAAAGTGGTGTGGACTCAGAGAGACAGAAGGACTAGACACGGGACAGATGGGATAGTGGAGCCTCAGGGATGCATTGAGAATGGCCTTGCCTACGTGATAACTCAGAGGCGATGTAGTTCGACAATGGTTCAAAGGACTTGGTTGAAGATGAATGATATGGAAGACACAAGAGACATGAAGTTAGAATAGATGAAGGAAGTGGGTTGTTGCAAAATAGCACCTGTTTACTAGGTTTTCACCACTTTCTTTTATTTGCATGGAAGCTATGAGTACACATGATGCCTGTTTGCCAGGTTTTCACCATGGTACCTATCCTAGGTGCCTGTTTGCCAGGTTTTCACCATGGTACCTATCCTAGGTGCTTGTTTGCTAGGTTTTCACCATAGGACGATTTTTTTGTTCTATTTTTGATCACTTTTTCAATTTTTTTGGATTTTTTCAGGACTCCCTTACATTGGGGTGCTCAGGTGTAGAACTTGCGGAGGTTCATACTGTTGATAGGATCATCAAATAGTTCACCCTCAGATGTGGCCAGTTGATGTGCCCCTAATCCGTAAGTTGCAATGATGACATAGGGACCTAACCAGTTGGGTTTGAATTTTCCTTTCTTTTCACGATCTTGCTGATTTGTTAGATTCTCCCTTAGGACTAGGTCACCAACTTGGAATATTCAGGGCTTTACTCTATGATTGTAGCTTCATGACATGTGCTGCTGATATGCTTTGAGGTGGTTAAAGGTCTATTGCCTTCTTTCTTCAAGCAGTTCTAACTCTTGGAGTCTTGTCACTCTATACTCTTCATCTGATATGAGGCCTTTTAGTGAAACACACAAGGATGGGATCTCGACTTCGATGGGCAAGATTGCTTTAGATCCATAGGCTAGGGAATATGGAGTTGCACTTGTGGGTGTGCGGATGCTTGTGCGGTAGGCCCACAGTGTGGGATTCAGTTGGATATGCTAGTCACGACTAGCATCATTGATAGTTTTCTTCAGGATTTTCAGAATGGTTTTATTCAATGCCTCAGCTTGGCCATTACCTTGTGGATAGTAGGGGGTTGAAAGGCGGTGCTGGATATGGAATTTGTCACATAGTTCCTTGACATCTTAGTTTTTGAAGGGTCGTCCATTATCAGTGATGATGGACGAAGGAACACCATAACGACAAATGATATAGTTTAGGATAAATGAGGCAATCTGCTTGCCTGTGATATTGGCTAGGGGCACAGCTTCAATCCACTTCGTGAAGTACTCTGTGGCAGTGATAATGAATTTATGGCCGCTTGAGGAAGGAGGGTGGATCTTGCCCACTAAGTCGAGTCCCCACTGACAGAAAGGCCAAGGAGTTGTTAGTGGTTGTAGCTCCTGCACTGGTGCATGTATCAGATTCCCATGGATTTGACATTTCTTGCATTTCTTCACAAAATGATAGGAATTTTGTTCCATTGTTGGCCAGTAGTACCCCATGCGTATGAGTTTCTTGGCTAGAGTAGGGCCACTAGAGTGGGTCCCGCATATCCCGTCGTGTATTTCTCTTAGAGCAGTTTGATATTCCTCTCTATCTAGACACCTAAGGAGAGTACCATCGAGACCTTGGTGATATAGGGTGTTTGCGACAATGGCATACCGGGATGCTTGTCAGATGAAGTTTCTTTTTTGGTTGCTGGAAAGGTCAGGTGGGAGGGTATTCTCTTTTAGGTAGGCAAATATTTTTCCATAGAGTGGGGAATCGGCTCCTATAATGTGGCATATGATATGGGAATCTGGGGTATTGTAAGCAGGACAAGAGACTGGCTCTACCAAGAACTCGTATCGTGATTGGTTATCTAGGATGTCGAGGAGGGATGCGATTGTGGCCATTGTGTCTGCAGCTTTATTCTCAATCCTTGGTATCTATTCGAAAGATATCTTGACGAAATATTCTTTAAAGTCATCTACCATTCATTTGTAAGGAATCAGTTTCTCATCCTTTCTTTGGTAGTCATCATTTACTTGGTTGATGACCAGCTGTGAGTCACCATAGACTTGAAGTTCTTTGATGTTCCATTCAACTGCCAGCTTGATACCGATGACCAGGGCCTCATATTCTGCTACATTGTTAGTGCAGGGAAACATTAGCCTGTATGACTTTGGAATAGTGTTGCCATTAGGTGTGATCAATAAGATACCTGCCCCCAATCCGTGTTGGGTATATGAGCCGTCAAAGTACATTTTCCAATTTGCTATGTTGACATGGAAGATAGATTCATCTAGAAATTCAAAGCTTAGGGGGTTGTCATCCGTTAAAGGTGCATCTACTAGTCGATCTACAAGTACTTGTCCTTTGATCGCTTTCCTATCTATGTATTCAATATCGAACTCACTGAGAAGAATGACCCATTTTGATAATCTACCTATTAAGGTGGCTTTGTTGAGTAAGTATTTCAGTGGATCAATCTTCGCCACCAGTTTAATAGAGTGTGATAGCATGTAATGTCTCCATTTTTGTGAGGTGAAGATGACATCTAGACATGCTCTTTCTATTGGTGTGTATTGCAATTCGTACCCAATGAGTGTTCGACTGATATAGTAGATAGCCTATTCTTTCCCATCATAGTTCTATTGTGCAAGGAGAGCTCCCAGAGCCATTGGTGTAGCTAAGATATACAATAATAGAGGCTTGCTTTGAATTGGTGGCATTAATACCGGTGGTTTCATGAGATATCCCTTTAGTTGTTGAAATGCCTGCTCACATGACTCGTTCCATTTGAAGGGTACATTTTTGTGTAGCAGATGAGAGAATGGGTGGCACTTGTCTGCCAGTTGGGAAATGAACCATCTAATAGACTGTAGTTTGCCCTGTAGGGATCTCAATTGAGTCAAATTTTTAGGAGGTGGCATTTCCATGATGGCTTTTGCCTTAGCAGGATCAACTTCAATACCATTTGCAGACACTATGTATCCTAGTAGTTTGCCTGACGTAACCCCGAATACACACTTCTTTGGGTTAAGGCACACATTGAACTATTCCAGTCTATTGAAGATCTTGTCTAGTACTGCTAGATGCCCTTCTCTTGTAAGAGACTTTGCCAGAATGTCATCGGCATAGTCTTCCATTATAGTGTGCATCATATTGTGGAATATTGTTGTCATGGCTCTCTGATATGTTGCCCCAGCATTTTTCAGACCAAACGGCATAACACACCAATAGTAGGTGCCCCAAGGACATGTGAAGGCAGTTTTGTGTTGGTCCTCAGGTGCAATCTTTATCTGGTTATATCCTAAGAAACTGCCATGAGTGACAGCATAGTGTGTCCCACTGTAAGATCGACAATCATGTCTATGTTGGGCAGGGGGAAGTCATCTTTGGGACAAGCCTTGTTCAAGTCTCTGAAATCATTGCATATTCTGACCCTGCTATCTGGTTTAGCCACTGATACTATATTCAAAACCCATTCAGGATAGTCTATAGGTCTGATAAATCCAACATCTAAGAGTTTCTTTAGCTCTTCTTTCACCATGAGGGCCACATGCAGATGCATCTTTCTAAGTTTTTGTTTGACCGGTTTGGCTCCTGGAGCTAAAGATAAATGATGCATGATAAGATTTGGATCTAGCCCTAGCATGTCAGCGTATGTCCATGCGAAGTTGATCTGTTTTCTTTTCAAGAAATCTATAAATGCTGGTTTTTCATGTTCTGTTAGAGCCTTTGCCATGTGGACCATTCTGGGATTATCACCTGTGTTGACATTGATTGCTTCTGCCGGTTCTATCAAGATCGACAATCTCTACTGATGTGTAAGGTTGGGGAGAGGGTCAAGCCTTCCATCCTTCGGCGCCTCAGAGAGGTTTTCACTGTTGGATATGCCTTTATTTTTACTATTTTGATGATCTAACACTGCCGCGGAGTGGTTTTCACTGTTAGATCATTCTTTTATTTTGATGTTTTTATGACTAAAAGGCTTGGCTCTCTCTCCAAAATAGGCCTTCTTGTTGAGATCAATGGCATAGCTAGCTCTGTGGTCTCCTGCAGGTATATGATCCCTAAGCTCAAGGTAGTCTATGATGGCGTCATCATTTTCAAAGGTATCAAGCTCAGGAGTAGTACCTTGTAGGTCCCAGTCTATGAGTTCAGGATGTAGCAATGGTAAGGGATCATTGGGTTGTTCTGGTTCAATGATGTTGATGGTTAGGATAGAATTGTTAAAAGCACGGATGAAATCTACGATGGTATTCTCTATTAGTGGATCGGTCAAGGGAGGTATCATTCTTTCCTCGTGATTGTCACTATTGTTATTATGCGGAACGGACTCTAGTGGTCTAGCCCTTGGACCTTGTCTCTCGTTGGCATGGGTCAGGTCATACTCGTGGACAACGTCAATATCCTTCTCATCATAAGACATCTCAGAGAGGTTATCCCATTCATACTCATTAGCATCAGTTTCGTTTCCCATCTGAATTCGTTCAACCCGATTGCTAGTAGAGGCTTCTGGTTGTTTTCCCTTATTCTTGTTGGTTCTATTATTTCTTGGTGCTCCAGTGTAGCCTAGCCCTGTAGTGTCTCGGGCTGTTAAGGTATGAGGTTGGATGGGTTCAGTGATGCCATCCTTTCTTGAACCAAGTGGACCGTGTCCTTCATACCCCATTCTCTGTAGCATTTGAAAACCTTGACCATACTTTTATGTTGGTATAGTGGGATGGTCATGTTGCGTTGAGGAACTAGCTTCATCTTTGTATAGCCACTATAGGACATCTTTTTCATCACTTTCATCTTCTAGACTTCCCCATTTCACAAATGGTCCTTTTGTAGGCTTTTTTGCTGTGGGTGTTTTTAAGATAGGCCTTCCATAGGATCTAGGAGATAGAGGCAGTTGTGCCAAACAGAGGGACTGAGATACTGTGTATTCACCCAAGCCTTTATCATTGAGTTGGAGCTTAGGTTGAGGTGCCCCTGAAGAGGAAGCAAGTGTAGCTGGATCAACATGAGATGACAAGGATTCAGAAGCACGGTTGTTGGGGATTATGACTTCTGGTTTGGGCTGAATGGAGTTGCAGTATTGATAGGGATTGGGGTCACCTTGGATGGTGATCTCTTGACCTTCATGTGAGAACTTGATACATTGATGGTATGTGGAAGGCACTGCTTTCAAAGCGTGTATCCATGGCCGTCCTAGAAGAATGTTGTATGCTAACTCCATGTCAAGGACTTGACAAGCCACATCTTTCACTATGGGGCCCACTCTAATTGGTAGGGTAACAATTCCTTTGGACGTTCTTTCTTCCTCATCATAGGCTTTTATGGTGATTTTTCTTTTCGAATCTATAGCCTTCTCTGAAAACCCCAATGTAAAGATTAGCTTTAATGTGCAGATATTCAACCTAGCTCCTCCATCGATTAGGACTCTTTTGATCTTGTGTTTATGTATGAAAACTTCAATATGGAGGGAGGCGTTATGGGGTTGAGTGATAGACATATCATCCTTCTCAGTGAATGATAGGGAGTGCAGTGAGGTGATGTGACCGACCATAGTTTGGAATTGCTCTTCAGCTAGGTTCATGGGAATGAAGGCTTCTACTAAGGCTTTGTCGAGTATAGACCTATGGGAAGGAGACAGACGCAGAAGTTCTAACATGGAGATGTGTGCAGGTGTTTTGTGGAGTTGATCCATGATATTGTATTGACTAGGCGGAGGAGCGGAAGCTCCTCTAAGGGTGACTCTGTTACTATGGGTAGTAACATTGTAGTCTAGATCCTTGTTGATAGTGATCACATTGATGTGTGAGTCACTTTCATAGATATGGTTAACAACATAGTCGTATCCGATATTCGTGTAATTTGCGTTGTTAGAGCCATGCTTATTTTTGTTGGAAGGACCTCCTTGCTCGTAGTTAGGAAGAGGATCCTTGAATGCCTGATGATCATTGTTTGAGGTATGTCCATTAACAGATATCTTGTTTTGATCTATTAAGTCTTGGATTATATGCTTGAGTGCAATACAATCATTTGTCTTGTGTCCCTTGTTTCGGTGATATTTACAGAAGTCATTGTCATTCCACCAATGGGGTTTGACCTTTGGTTCGTACTGTCGTGCTGAAGGAAGCGTTATGAGATTGTTGGCAATTAGCTTCCGTAGGGTAGTTTCTAGTGACTCATCCAAAGGTGTGAATTTTCTCCTTGCCTGAAAGTTGGTAAACCTAGATTCGGTATTTCTTGGTTTATTTTGCGGGAGATTTCTTTGAGGTGTTGATAGGTTAAAAATTGGTTGTTTAGGAGCCGCATTTTTTGCATCCACCACCCCATCATTCACAACATTCTTGTTTTTCATCTAGAATCTAGGTTTGTCATTGTTGGTGTTGGTATTAGGAGTGTCCTTATAGAGCTTGATTTGACCCTTTGCAATTAGAGCTTTTTCTATGATAAGGCCCATCTCATTGACTTTGCTAAAAGAAGTGGGACATTGGATTTGGATTCGGTAGCTTAGGTCTATTTGCAGATTGTGGACAAACATCTCTAGCATTTGTTTCTTTGGTATTTGGTGTGGGCACTTGCTTGCCAGTTGTCTCCATCTCTGTAAGAAGGCAACGAAAGATTCTTCTCCTTTCTGTTTGGTGTTACAGAGATCCAATATTGAGATGTCGTGCTCAATATTGTATGAGAAGTGGGTGACAAATTTGTTGACAAGTTCATTGAATGTTTTAATACTAGGTGGCAGTCTAGAGAACCAATCCATGGCTTGTCCTCCCAAGCTCCATGGAAATAGTCGCAAAAGGTAAGTGTCATTATGTGCGACCTCTAGACAAGCAGTATTGAACTCTCTAATATGATCTCTTAGATCACCCTTCCCTCGATACTTATCGAATTTAGGCACCTCAAATCTTGAGGGAAAGGGAATCATGTTTAAGGACCTATCAAAAGGATATGGTGAAATATCCTCTAGGGTGTAGTTTTTAGTCGATGTTCCCATTTTTATGTCTAAAATTTTTTGTTTGAGAGCTTCATATTTTTGGTTCATTAGACTTAGGGCATCCAAGGAGTCTATTGTTTCTTTGCTCTTATCTGTGGGTATTTCATCTTGTCTACTTCCTTCTGGGATTCTCTCTTCGTCAGTTTCTCTTAGAGCCTCTACATCATAACCCTTGGGAAGTTTTACTCCTAGGTTTGCTAGGTGTAGGAAGAATTTTATAGGATCTTGTGTGAGTACTCCATCTAATAGGCATTGAAATTTTGTGTCATGTTGCACTTTGAGGATCTCTTCCATGGAAGGTTCTTCGTCTCTTTCGTGACTATCAAAAAAACTTTTCTCTGCCATTTCTAACAGTTTTTGTTTTTGTAATCTTGTCAAGACCATGCAAGGTAGTAAAGAGATGGGATGAGGTGAGATTAGAAGATTTTGAGCAAGGTGCTAGGATGAAACAAGGTTTTAGCAAGGTTCCTCTTAGATCTAGATGGTGTCAAACAAGGTGGGTATACAAAAGCGATAGTCAAAAGCTAGAATGTTAGGAATCCATTACTTGATGTTGACTAGCCTTTGCACAATCCACTAGTGGAGTTCCGATAGAGAAGGATAAGTAATCCTTGATACTTGGTGGCTCACTAGGTCTTGTTTGAGATTTGATTTTGATCAAGAAAAAATTGACTATAACCTTGTTGGAAACTTGGAAAAAGATTTGGCGAGATTTTGGATGAACAAGTAGCTATGGTGCGGATAAGAGAGAAATGGTTGATTTTGCAAGGTCTTTAACCAGATTTTGAAAACTAGAACAGGTTTGAACTAGTTTTTGAAAAGTATTGATAAATTTTGCTCTTTGGAAGATACTGGATTTTTTCTCTTCAGTTTAAATGTGCAACAACAGGAGGTAGATGAATAAAAGGTCGATGCACATGCGCAATACTGGTGAAGTTTCAAATGCGCAAAGACAGAGTTCAAATACACAATACTGGCAAATGCACAAAAAGTCGATTCAAATGTGCAATAAGTCGATGCAAATGCACAATTCTGGCTATTTTTTGTGTTTTCTCAGAATTTTGGAAATTTTGGATCATTTTCAAGATTTTTTAGTGTTTTTGGTTTGAAAAACTTGGTGTTTCTGATGATGTTGATGTTCAATTATGGCAAAAACACAGCAAACACAGAAGTTTTCCATGATTTTTATCTTTTTATATTTTTTTGTGTTTTTGGACTATTATGACTCAAAACAAGGACAACCTACGGTAGATGAGATAGTATTCGTTGAATCCTTTGGCTGTGCAAACTAAAAGCATGTAGCTCTAGGATCTGATAGTACTAGCTCCCCTCCACGGCACTCACTTCTCACGCATATCAGATCCAAGTTTCCTTAGGCTCGTACCCCCACCGAACCTTAGGATTGTCCCTGCTACCTCTACTTAAAGCCACAAGAATTGAGGCTGCTTCAAGAGCTCCACCCTTTTCATCAACAAATAGGGGTTTTTGGCTTGCTACACAATTGGTTCTTAGTTAGGGCAACCGTTCGAGTGGTTACATGTGCGGCAACGCTACTCTCCATTATGGAGTCTCCCAGCCTCAAAGGGTTACACCTATGAGGGTTTTGGGGGAGGTTGGCTGTTGGTGTAACACAACAGCACTCGGTGCTTGAGGTTTTCACCCCAAACACAATTTATTTTAAGTGTCTTGGTAGGGCTTGGCTTTAGCCTATTACCACTCAGGGTCGTTCCCACTTGGACAAGTGTGCATCCAAGGGCAGGCCCCCCTAAAGGTTTGACAAAAAGAATGACAAGTCTGGCACTTTGATCACTCAGTTAAGGGGAGAGCATAGGCCTATTGTCATTCACAAGCACATAAAACAATTGTTCACCCAACCTAGTTAAAATAAAAAAAACTAAATGGGCTAAGCTAATTTGTGCACTCACATGATTGTTAAATTGAAAAGTGATTAATCATAACATTGTTCATTTCCCATTTGTTAACTTTGAAAGTGATTAATCATAGCATTATTCATTTCCTATTTGTTAACTTTGAAAGTGATTAATCATAGCATTGTTCATTTCCTGTTTGTAGAAGATAGCATTGATTAAACTAGAAAATAAATCCATAATGCAAGATAGCAATTTGGTTCAGTTACTTCCTTCCTAGTTAGAAGACTAAGTAAAGTTTGTTATGAAATGCACTTGTTACTTTCACCCCTAGTTAGTCTAGGTGAACTAGTCAAATCATCTAGATGACCTAATCCAGCCACTACTCCTGCAAAATCGATGTTAGTTCCAGCATGCAAAAATTATAAAACCTAAAACAAAAATTAGAAGACAGATGCGCAACACTGCAGCCTGAATGCGCAGAACAGGGAGTGTGCGGCTTTTTGAACAAAAGCACAAATATAGAGATCAAATGTGCAAAAAGATGACGTATAGGCACAAAAATAGCAGATGCGCAAAAGGACGAGATGAATGCGCAAAAAGGCAGGGTAAATGCACAACTTGGATAGATGCGCAAGGTTACAAAGTGTATGCGCAAGTAGAAATCAGTATTGAAACCCAGGATGGATTCGCAACTTCAGAGGTTGAATGCACAACTATGGAGGTCAAATGCGTCACTTGGTCAGATGCGCAAAAGTAGAAGGTGAATGCACAAATTAGGAGGTCAGATGCACCAATTCATCAGATGCATCATTTTGGAAGGCAGATGCATTGTTTCAAAAACTAAATGCACAAAAACTTTGTTAGAGACCTGTACGTCACCTGTAAGGACCTGTCTTCAAGGAAACTCAGTTTTTTTTATTATGAAATGAAGAGAAGAAGGTTGTATTTATAGAAGAGAGTAAGGGAAGATCAATGGTTGAGAAGAAAAGAAGGAATCAATGGAGGAGGATGGTTGAGGAATGTCCATCCAATAGAAGAAGGACACATGTCATTCTAAAAGCAGCTTAGTTGAGTTAACTCCTCTCTTGATGAGGATGAGATTTGATTTTCTTAAATTAGAATTTATTTTTCTAATTTAAGAGTCATTTTTCTTTAAAGATGCTTTTGCTTTTGTAACTTAGCATTTTGCTTTTGTATGACAAGAGGAAAGTTATTTTTTGAAGATAAGGATGCATAATTAAATAAAAGATTTTATTTAATTATTTTGTAGATAATTGAGAGGAATAAAATATAAGAATATATTTTATTTTTGTGAAGATATTTGAAGAATAAAATAAAATATAAAAATATATTTTATTTAGTGGAGGATTTAGATTTTATTTAAATAAAATTTGCATTTTATTTAAATTTGCAAGAATAAAGATTTTAATTAAATAATTAAAATTATTTAATTATTTTAGAAGAATGAAGTTGGTGTAGGAGACTTTAATTAATTAAATAAAATGTAATTTATTTAATTAAATGAGAGGGGATGAATCAAATAAATAAATAAATGTATTTATTTATTGATAAAGGAATATGGTGATGAAATAAATATTTAAGATATTTATTTAAGTAGAGTCATGCCAATTTTAGGTGTATACAATTACATATAAGACCTTGAGCGGTGTGAGAAACCTTTATTCCAAGGTAACATTCTTGATAAATATAACACATTCTTGGTGAAACAAAGCTATCTAGGGCATGTGGATAATGCATTTGGAGAGTATTAAAATTTGTGTGAAGCATTTCAATGGGGTTGGGTGTATTTTCTCCATTGTTTCCAATAGTGACATTAATTTCATGTTCAGGTGCATTATTTCGAGTTTCAGGTACATACTCTATAGAATTTTCATCTCTTGCATTTGGTCGAGGATAGTACATTTTAGTTGTTTGACGATTACGGTCTTGTCTTCCTTCTCTTTTAGAGTTACTTACTTGTTTAGATGTTTCTGCACGACTTCTTATTGCCATATTATATTGTTGTTGATTGTGTGATTCCAATTGTTCAATTGTTAATTCATCCCTATGTTTATGATATCTCTCCCTACGCACCTCATTTTGATGTTTTCTTTGTGCTTCTCTTTCTACATTTGTCATTTCTTCTCTTTGTCATCTTTGATATTCCCTCTAATATTCTCTTCGATACGCTCTTTGATATTCTCTTTCTTGCTCCTCAAATTCAAAATTCATCCTTGGTTGAACCATTATTTTGTACAATCCAAAGGTATCTCTATTTAATGTTTCTTCTTGTAAGGTAAATATTTGAAAAATATTGTAAAAATGTTTATCAAATGAGTCCAAAACATAAGTAAAAGTATAAGTTAAGCAATTTTTAGTCTTAAAATTGTTTTCACTTCAAAAATATTAACCCTAATATATTTTTAATATTAAGTTAATATTAAAAACTTTAACCCTAATATATTTTTAATGGAATAATCAATTTTCTTGTTTCTTAAAAGATAATTGTCATTTTCAGCATTCTAAACATTTATTAGATAAAGTGTTGATATGAGGAGGAAGGAAGTTAAATCATTAATGTGCACTATGGTCTCAATACCATATAAGATCTTGTAAACTTTTATCCCTACCTTTTAAAGAAAATAAATAATTAAATCTTGAAGTTTAGAGAGGATAAATATTCTTAAAGCTTGAAATCTAAATGTAAGAAAATACATAAATAATTTTTTCCTTCCAAAAGTCTATTACTTTGTTCATGTGTATGAATCTTTATATAAAAGTGAAAAAAAAAGTAATAGTAGTATTTACCTATCTTCACAGTAGACCCACTTTGTTGTAGCTTGGAGGAAACAAAAAAAATATTGTTATAATTATATTGTATACTTTAACACCATTTGCACCAACAGATAAAATATTGTCATAATTTAGTTTTTCATCTATCTATTCATTTGAATTTAGTTGTATATTAATTGAATTTGAAATTTAATGCTTCTACAACTAATTGTTTTGAATTTGATATTATTAATAATTACAAATAATTAGATATATTTAATTGTATATTGAGTTTATTTAACATATACCATAGAAAAATAATAAGAAAAACATTTAATTTAGAATGTTTAAATACCCTTTCAATTTATATAGAACTATTGAATACCCTTTCATATGCATTTAATTTAATTTAGAACTATTAAATACCTTTCATATTTGAGAAAAAAACATGCATGCTTGATAATTTACATCTATGAGAAAAAACATACATGATAATTGATAAAGAACACACATAAAAAGTATTGAAGGAGGAATATACATAGCATTTATGAAAATCATGGCATAACTATAACATATTGTTTAAATACATTTTAAATTCTTCAATGATATGAAGTGAATGACCTTCTTCGCATTGTTCATCACGATATAATTCTTTTAGAAAAGTACAAAATCCAACTACTTTTCTACATGTCTCACGAATTTTTTTTGCAATGTCTTCCATTTGTAAGATTTCTTCTTCTTCAACAGTGTAAACGCCCCGCCTTGAACACCTTAGAGAAATTCACATTTATGCTATTTGAAACAGGAATTTTTTTAAAAAAATGATTAAGATAACAAAGTAATGTTAACATAACTAATTACCCCATTAAACTTATGACATGTTCTCCAAGGTTTCAAGGCTGCATTACTTAACAATTCAACTAACATAATTTAACATACATCAGTAACTGATCTAAATCCAATGCACAATTAAATAACTTATTCATATTCATTGCATGACATCGAATAATCTACATGATCAAATACATAATCTTACATATAAGCACATCATTGCATTATTTACAATACCATCTTCTGACTACATCAAAATTACATACATTATGAATGATCTGTTACACAAGTCTGGTACAAGTATAATTGTCTGTAAACTGAGATAAATCTCTTCTGCACATGAACTTGACAAGGAATAACCAATGGATAAAAAATCTCTTCCACCCGACCATGTGGAACCCTAAGGTCCACCCCCCGAGCTAGGAGTTAACATGAGGTCCCAAACAACAACAGTCAGGTAGACAAAAGACTAACAAGAATGAAGGATGACCAAACTCCAATACATCACATGGCAATAACATAAACAACACAACACAACTTCCAGAGGCAACACATAACATATGTGGAGAGACCATACAAGGGATGCTAGGTTGTAGTAGGGAGAGTGTCATTGCATGGTCCTAGCATGGGTTATCCTGACAGCCTCTCACTAGGCGCCGGCCCCATAGGGTGACACATGCAGAGTCAACCTTCCTTTCGTAAGGACAAGGAAGTCAAACATGCCGACCATGCCTTCTCAACCCATCCTTAGTCTAAACGAGCACTACAAGCCTGGGTGAGGAAATCCATTAATCTTGTTTAATGTGAAATCTACCCTTAACCCCATAGTTCATTTTAGGTTATCACTTGATTGATCTACTTTCAATGGGTTATCCTAACTGCCACCTTGGGCGCTAGCCCCATGTTGAAAGCCACTCTCCTTCCTAACACCTAGTAAACCTTAACCATCATACAAGGCATTATAATAGTACACATACATGTTCACTGCAAGGCATAAACCTTCTTGCATTACAAACAGAATCATAACACCAATTGTTATCCATCGCTTATAACATTACAACCCTTTACTCTTTTACAGATTCCAAGTCTCTCCATATGACAATTTTGACAAAACGGATACAAGATAGTCACAACTAGTTAAATATCTCATCTAGAGAATATTACTTTACAAAACACATAATCAACTTGACAATACTTCATTATACTTCATACATACTAAAACCACATGTTCGTTATAATACAAAAACAACTATACACATGTCGTATTGTACACAACTACGACATACTACGCCTCTGGAATTCAAGTTTGACCACTCCCAATTCGACTCTTTACGACAACAGAAATACTTAACTCATACAGATTAATACAAATTCTAGAGTTAATCACTAAAATTCTTTCTTGGTTCATCATAAATAAATTTCTAATAAGATCAACAGTGGATTACATTAACTTTTTAATCCAAACCAACTGATTTAATGCAACGATTATATGAATACATTACAACTTGAATCATCTAAATACTCTTCGTATCGTTTCTAAAAATAAATCCCATGATAAATAACTACAACAATTCATTCTTAAAAGAATCACTCAATTCAATTATTATATCTAATGATATATCATAGAGGAGGTGAAAAATAGTTATTGACTGTTTTACCATTGACGAGGATGATATTTAATCAGTCTAACAACTTCTGGCAGCACCTATCCAACTCCTTCGAACTTGCAACTGATATAATTGATGGTAACACTTCAACAGTTTGCTCTCTCTAACCAAATATCCCATGTAGGCAATGGTCACAACAAACAGAGGCAAAAAGGTTTGAGGAAGGACGTTTAATAGTTTCCAAGGGCATTCTCTAAGTACACAGCGACTTGTTAATACCTCCTACTATAGTGCAGATTCCAATAGAGAAGGTGCGAGTGTAGAATTAACGATGGATTTCATATTGAACTGGCTTCCTTCACTGACATGATCAAAAGGTTTATGGCATTTCCATCCAAATGAAAGTACACCATACAATCCACGCCACCTAGACAAAACATATAAGGTATGCAGACTTGGGCGATTTGGAACCGATTATGGACATCTACTGAGGTTTTTTTCTTTTTTAATGATTTATATCAGATTTATAGTTGGAAGTGCTCTGTTAACGGTATGCAAAACAGAAGCATAAACTAGGCACGCTAACTAGATAATAGAATACTTCAGAGAGATGTTGACCATAGTATGCAACGATTGCAGGATATGTATCAATTGGATTTGTTTGAATGACTTAAAAACTATCATGTGATATCAAAGAGCCAGTTTAAACAAATCAATAAACAACTTATTCCAGAATTCTCATGGCTTGTTTGTTCGCCAAAACATAATTAATGTTTTTAAGTTGTACAAGACATTGTTCGTCAAACAAGCAAATTATAAGGAAGCAGTTTGATAAGTTGTCAGATAAAATTGTTTTTATAGCTTACAATACATCAATTTTAAACATTTCTTCTACAATTATAAACATAAAGGCTTGATATGTAAGGGTAGTTAAAAACAAATATCAGATAGAAAGCTACGGTTGAAAGCAACTTGACAACTTTCATAGCAGGTTGAATAAATGATTGTGCAACGTAGGTTTCTTATGATCTTAGTGGTGGCAGATGTCGTATGAAGTCACATCTTTATAATATTCATTTCTCTCTCTGGTTTTAGCAAAATCCATTTCTATATATAAGCAAGTGTATAAACACTATATAGCATTGATTCTATTTAAGTGACAGCTAGTCAGTGGTAATGAAAATTCCATTTAGATGTCAATTAAAAGAAAATGGTAAGTTTTAAAGAAAATAGATCCTACAGCTTTGCCAGATCCCTCGAGCCTAAACGCACGACCCTTTCAGGTTCAGTAAATGAGAGCTATGCATACTTCAATCACATTTGTATACCTACAGCTAATCGTTATGTGTGCATGGTTGACCTTCTTGGTCACGCTGGCCATCATAAGACACCCTAAACTTAATCGCTGAGATACCTGTTATGTCTACGCTAGTTTTGTGGACTATTTTTGAAGTCCATTGAAGAAGAGTAAAGATGCGAACTGGGATGGAACGATTACATGATAAACACCAAGAGATGCATTATATGGGCTATTAAATATGATTTAAACTAATGCAGATGTAAACACCCGATCCACTGCCTATTTCTATTCTCTTTCTAAAAGCTAGGGTTTGATTACAGTCCAAAAGCATCCTTTATGAAGTTCAATGATGATGGAATACCCACAGCATGGAATTGTTATTACTTTTCAAGTCAATTGCTTTTAAACAGCTAAAAGGTTGCAGTGCAGAGATAAAACCTTTTGATGTATGCATGTTTAATGGCTGAGAGAGGATGATAATTATAGAAAAATACACTATTGTGTGTACAAACAGATGCTAGTTAAATGGAGAACTCCATTATTGAGATACCTAGAGTACAATAACTGTGATCTGGAATTGTAGAAGAAATGCATTGTTGTATCTGTGAAAGGAGTTTACAAAAGAGCGATCTGTGGGGTCTTAAGGAGACGCCTAAAATTGTATCTTCTAATCCCATCCAACTATGTGCCGGTCAAAGACCTTGCAGACTACACCCTCAACGCCATGTTAAAGTCCATTATAGATAAAATGGCTAAGGGTAATAGTTATTTCAACAGAATACACGGTTCTACCATTGAAAGAAAAATCAATTACTTAGGAGATTGGTGGCAAACCCATCTGTAACTATCCCGGAGTCAATTACTAAGATGCTACTTCTAGATAAAACCCAATGAAAGTGTAATTACCTTGTTTAATTCCTTAGATATCAAATCGACTGATTCAAAGATTAAAAATGCCATTCATTTGAGGGATTAAAGGAAAGAGTGAAATGTGAGATTCTAACTTTACGGCATAGACCTATGATTCACCAAGAATTCATCCTTTGAAAAGGAGTAAACGCAGAAGTGATAGAATGATCCGGCAGAAAACAATTCAACAAAAAGAAATCCGTTTGCAAATAAAGAAGCAATCAACCCAACATGTACAGATTCAGAAAAAGAATCAGAGGAAGAAATCAAGCATTCAAAGGAACCTGGCTGCGACGTCAGCTCGACAATTCCGTTCCAACCACTGCAGTCCAAGCTTCTTCCAGTCTTCTTCTCTGCTCTCCTCCTACAATCCTTCCTCTCCCAATCCCCCTCTGCCCATTTCCTTTTATCAAACAAACCCTTCCACCTTGTAAGGATGCGACATGCGATCCTATGCCTTCTCCATCCTCAAAATTTATTTTTTATTATTTTAATGATCCCAACAAGTTGATTTTTATTAAAATTTATGATTTTTATTAATATTTATGCCTTATTTCAACCAAATTTATTCCTTTTATAACCAACCAACTATATTTTTATTAATAGAATTGTAACATTACATCAATCTATAAATTTACAACTCTATTTTAATTTATTTTATCAATTAAATTGTAAATCATGAATTACAACATGACTTACAATTAATTTATTATTTAAATATTCATTGTAGATAATTATCATATTAAATAATACAAAATTTCTTACAGCTTTATTTAACAAATATACTTCCCATAAAACTATAATTTATTTACAACAATTATACTCAATTATCAACAATTATAATTATGCTCAATTATCAACTTTTACAAATATATTTAATTATCAACATTATAATTTCCGTATAATGATGCTATTTCATGCACAACACTACCTTACACACTTAGACACCTTCGGACCTACTTAGACTTCGAAGTATAACATTACCTGTCTACAAGTCATGATCAAACGACAGACAATGACCACAAGGTTAAACTGACAACCAGACAACACTGACAAGGGACCCCATATTAACTCCAAACAACTATTCCATTGGTGAAGGCATGCTCAGACCTGGTAAATCAGGTGGAGTCGGTGCCTAGTACTTGCGTCCTGCAGCAAATGCATGGTTAAACATAACAAGATATATATCTAGATGCAGTCATATAATGAATGGAAATTGCAGTGGGGTAGGGTACTCGAGAGCGAGTAATACGACACTATTCCATTCACGTTTATGTATAAGCAATTAACTATATTGAACAAGATATCTGATTACTAGTCAACAACATAAAACAATCAATTATCTTACAATCAAATATAGCAATTAACATCAAAACATATGTAACATCTAGTTTATTTATCAAATTGTAAAGCATAAAATAACAGAATCCAACATCAACAACTGTTATCATAACGATTAGGTCCATAATGAATTAACAAAATAACAAGGAATCCATCATCAAACGATCTAAGATACTGTCATAATGTCTAATACTACTAAAACATCAATTTGACAAATGACAAGTTGAGGGGCACTACATCCTCCCCCCTTGGATCAGGCTTACTCCTAGAAGCCTGTAAACAAATATGGATATAGCTCTCGCATTCGGGATGTATCTTCCCAGGTAGCTGAAGTCTCATCACTAGGATCCCACTGGACCCTTACCTGCTCTACGACTCTGCCCCTGAGAGCAAGTCTCCTATGCTCCAAAATGCCTACGGGCTCCAAAGCTAGCTGCCCATCCTCTATCTGTAAGGCATTCCAATCAAGGACATGAGAAATATCTGGATGATAGGGTCTAAGAACAGAAACATGAAATACATCATGGATGCACGACAAGCTAGGCGGCAAAGCAAGATGGTATGCAATAGGACCAATTCTCTCCAAAACCTCGAATGGCCCTACAAAGCATGGTACGAGCTTAGAACCTTTTCCATAATGGATCAGACTCTTTCACGGATGCACCTGCAAGAACACCCGATCACCAACTGAAAATTGACGGTCAAGTCTATGAGCATCTACATATTTCTTTTGTCGATCTTGTGCTGCCACCAGATGCTCTCTAATCTGATTAACCTGCTACTCCATCTCTTGGAGCATTTGTGGTTCTAGGAGAACTCTATCCTCAAGATGATCCCAACTCAATGGGGTATGACAAGGACGACCATATAGAGCCTGAAAAGGAGACATGCCAATAGAACTATGGTACCCATTATTGTACGCAAACTCCACCAAATACAAATAATCTTCCCAACAGTTTTGTTGATCCATAACATACATTCTGAGCATATCCTCGAGGACCTGATTGACCCTCTTAGTTTGCCCATCAGTCTCTGGGTGATAAGCTGAACTGAAGTTCAAGTGAGTCCCCAATGCATGTTGAAGGGATGTCCAAAGAGCTGAAGTGAACACTGGATCATAATCAGAGATAATCTTGCAAGGAATCCTGTGCAATTTGACTATGTCCTCCATGAAGATTTTGGCCACAGATGAAGCATTATATGAAGATCGGACAGGAGAAAAGAGTGCTACTTTCGTAAGCCTGTCTACAGTGACCATTATTGTGTCATGACGACGAGAGGACATGGGTAAACCAACTATAAAATCTATTGAAATAATGTCCCATTTCAATTCTGGAATAAGATGTGGCTGGAGAAGACCTGCGGGATGTTGATGTTCCGCCTTAACCCTCTGACATTCTAGACATCTTGAAACAAAATCAGCAATATCCCTCTTCATTCCCGCCCAAAAATATATCTGACAGAGATCTGCATACATCTTCTTGACACCCGGATGAGTAGAATAAGGTGCCCGATGTGCCTCAGTCATAATTAGGGTACGAAGACCCTCTATAGAAGGCACATAAATGCGACCTAAATATTGCAAGAGACCATTTGACTCGATAGAATATCTGGCATATCTACCCTCCAAGGTTCTACCAGACTCAACTTCTGCTTTCACTTCCTGATACCATCTATTTGCAGGGAGTGTTGCAAGAATCTGTCCTCTCAAATCCACTCCAAGAGTGACTGATGAAAGCTCATGTCGTCGCTGACTAAGAGCATCTGCCACCACATTCTCCTTGGATATATTTTACCTCAAAATCATACTCACATAGAAACTCCATCCACCGCCTCTGTCTAGCATTTAGGTTTGGTTGTGTAAAAATGTATTGTAAACTTCGGTGATCACTGTGTAGCTCAAACTGATGCCCTAATAAAAAGTGTCTCCATCTTACTAATGCATGTACAACTGCAACTAACTCTAGGTCATGTGTAGGATAGTTCAACTCGTGATCTTTGAGTTTACGGGACTCATAGGCTATCACTCGACCCTCCTACATTAAAACTGCTCCTAACCCTTCCAAGGATGCATCGGTACATACCACAAAATCTCTGGCAGGATCAGGCACTGCTAGAATAGGTGCACTAGTCAACCGCTCCTTAAGAGTCTAAAAGGCTGCTTGACACTATTCTGACCAAATGAACTTCTTTCCTTTTCTTTGAAGAGAAGTTATAGGGTGAGCTATCCTTGAAAATCCTTGCACAAATCGTCGATAATACCCTGCTAAACCCATGAAACTATGAACCTCTGAAACATTGGTAGGAGTAGGCCAATCCATGATAGCTTGAATCTTTGAAGGATCCACCGCAATACCCTTGTCAGAAATAACATGTCCCAAATATTTCACTTCTATTTGAAAGAAATCACATTTAGCCAGATTTGCATATAACTGATTTTCTCTTAAACACTGCAGAACCTGTCGCAAATGTTCTTCATGCTCCTCCATAGACCTTGAATAAATCAATATATCATCTAAGAATACACGAACAAATCTATCAAGATAGGTGTGAAATACACCATTCATCAGACTCATAAACATGGATGGTCCATTCATCAACCCAAAAGGTACAACAGTGAACTCATAATGCCCGTAACGGGTGTGAAATGCTGTCTTGTGGATGCCAGCCTCAAAGATGCGCAACTGATGATATCCTAACTTTAGGTCTATTTTTGAAAACACCTTAGCTCCCTTGATTTGATCAAAGAGGTCATCAATTCATGGCAATAGGTATCTATTCTTCACAGTCACCTTATTATGCTGTCGATAGTCGATGCACAACTGCAAGGATCCATCCTTTTTCTTCACAAAAATAACTGGTGCTCCCCATGGAGAGACACTAGGATGAATGAATCCCTTCGCTAATAACTCCTCTAGCTACAAATGAAGCTCCTTAAGCTCCTAGGTAGTCATTCGATATGGAGCTCGTGAAATAGGTTCTGCTCTAGGAACAAGGTCTATCTTAAAATCAATATCACGCTTCGGTGGCATACCCAGAATCTCACGACGAAAGACATATTCATACTCCTTGAGAATAGGATGATCGTCAAG
Organism: Cunninghamia lanceolata; assembly: GCA_027924645.1. NCBI lineage: Eukaryota > Viridiplantae > Streptophyta > Pinopsida > Cupressales > Cupressaceae > Cunninghamia > Cunninghamia lanceolata. Next base: position 4,143,828 of record BSBN01001164.1, on the reverse strand, counting down.
GGATGTCTCCCTATTCTCCCAAAAATCTAAGTCATTAACTGTTACAGCAAACAACTTGCATCCTTGACGCAAACATCTCATCAATTGCATGGCAGAAATCATACGCAAAGAGATGGGTCTCTGAATACCAACCACTTCTACTTCATTACCTGATTCATCAACACACCTCACTAACTTGTGGCGATAGTCTATTACTGCTCGATGAGCATCCAACCAATCCATTCCCAACACTATGTCATAGAATCCTAGTGGTATAATGCGAAGATCCGCTATGGTAGATAAAGGACCTATCCTCAACTCACAACCATACACAAGAGAGTCTACTGATACCCTAGATCCAGAGGCCAATTCCACCTGCCACTTAACATCTTGCTTTGCTGCCACTAATTTGCAATGCTCCACTATAGAAGGGGAAATGAAAGAATCTGAAGCACCAGAGTAAAAAAGAATAGAAATAGTAATAACTCGCAAGACACCTGTAGTCTCCACAACGGTGCCTTGATGCTCTGCTTGGTGATTGTCTACCGCCGCAAACACCCTATGTGACCTACCTGCATCTCCGACAGTTGGCTCCGAAGCTGCGAGCCTCTGTCCAAATCCTGTAGTATTCTTACATGGACACTGTCTGGCAATGTGGCCCTGCTGGCCACAAGAGAAACGTCCTGTTCCCCTACCAAAACTTCCACCACCTACAAGAGCATTCGACTGCTGAAAACTTCCTCTACTTGCTGCAGACTGTGTGCTCTGAGTTGGCTAATTAGGACGATGACGTTTAACTCTCTGCGAACTCCTATCTTTTCCAGATTGAAATCTACTACCTTGCTAATATTGAGAGTTTCTCAATTTCATTTGGGAATACTGTTGTTGTTGTCGTCCACTCTTAGAAGGTACATAATGACTCCTTGAGTTACCTACTGTATGGGACTGACCACCTCAGAAACCAGAACCTGCTCAAGATGTACTACCAATCTGTACACCTGTATGTCCCTCTAGTGCCATGGTCAAGTTCTCCTCCACTAGTCGAGCCTTCTCAACTGCTACCTCCATATTCTTCAGCTTGAAAACATGAACTCCTCCACTGATGCGTGCATTCAGACCTCTAATAAAATGCTGAACCAACATGGCCTCATCGTTTCCAATGCCTACATACTGCTTGAGTTCATAAAACCTGCGCTCATACTGTTCCACTGTCATGGCCATCTGTCTCAATCCATGGAACTCGTTTGCTCGACGTTGCCTCCAGTGGTCTAACAAGAATCGAGCTCTGAACCTTTCCAGAAATAGTTCCCAAGATACTGTGGCAATATCTAGATGCAACTTCTATTCCTCTAGTCGCCACCATGTAGAGGCGAAACCTCTAAGATGCATGATGGCACATCTTGCCTTAGTGTTGCTACCGTATGGATGCATAGCAAAACACCTCTCCAAATCAATTAGCCATGACTTTGCTTCCATAGTGCTACCAGAACCATCGAAAGGAGGAGGACGGGCTCTCATAAGGTCTCTCAAGTGGCCTGCAAGAATAGCTTCTTGTTCAACTGTGATTTCTCTCCTTCTGGGAGATCATTCTCTTTCTCTCACTTCTGGTTGATCCACCTCCTGCCTGGGACCAAGATGAGCAAGAACCTCCTCAAGTAGTTGGCGTAGTTGAGCACCCTCTAGCTGACCCTGATTCTCTTGATTCTCGCTTCCACCTTCTTGTGTACTCTCATGAGGGGAACTGGGAGGAGGGCTATTATCAACACCTCTCCCACAACCCCTACCTCATCCACGTCCTCAGCCTCCTACCCTAGGCATCTTCCCGGACAACACACCCAAGAACAACTTCAGGTTGCTAGGCGAGGACTACGAATGAATTTATTCTTTAGAGTTTAAACAACTAGTATAGCTTAATGGGCTAATATAAAACCAGAGTACCTAGTGTTAGAAACCAAGCTCTGATACTAGATGTAAATGCCCCGCCTTGAACACCTTAGAGAAATTCACATTTATGCTATTTGAAACAGGATTTTTTTTTTAAATGATTAAGATAACAAAGTAATGTTAACATAACTAATTACCCCATTAAACTTATGACATGTTCTCCAAGGTTTCAAGGTTGCATTACTTAACAATTCAACTAACATAATTTAACATACATCAGTAACTAATCTAAATCCAATTCACAATTAAAGAACTTATTCATATTCATTGCATGACATCGAATAATCTACATGATCAAATACATAATCTTACATATAAGCACATCATTGCATTATTTACAATACCATCTTCTGACTACATCAAAATTACATACATTATGAATGATCTGTTACACAAGTCTGGTACAAGTACAATTGTCTGTAAACTGAGATAAATCTCTTCTACACATGAACTTGACAAGGAATAACAAATGGATAAAAAATCTCTTCCACCTGACCATGTGGAACCCTAAGGTTCACCCCCCGAGCTAGGAGTTAACATGAGGTCCCAAACAACAACAGTCAGGTAGACAAAAGACTAACAAGAATGAAGGATGACCAAACTCCAATACATCATATGGCAATAACATAAACAACACAACACAACTTCCAAAGGCAACACATAACATATGTGGAGAGACCATACAAGGGATGCTAGGTTGTAGTAGGGAGAGTGTCATCGCATGGTCCTAGCATGGGTTATCCTGACAACCTCTCACTAGGCACCGGCCCCCATCTATGGTTATCCTGACAGCCTCTCACTAGGCGCCGACACCCATGTATGGTTATCCTGACAACCTCTCACTAGGCGCCGGCCCCATAGGGTCACACATGCGGAATCGACCTTCCTTTCGTAAGGACAAGGAAGTCAAACATGCTGACCAGGCCTTCTCAACCCATCCTTAGTCTAAATGAGCACTACAGGCCTGGGTGAGGAAATCCATTAATCTTGTTTAATGTGAAATCTACCCTTAACCCCCTAGTTCATTTTAGGTTATCACTTGATTGATCTACTTTCAACGGGTTATCCTGACTGCCACCTTGGGCACTGGCCCCACGTTGAAAGCCACTCTCTTTCCTAACACCTAGTAAACCTTAACCATCATACAAGGCATTATAATAGTACACATATATGTTCACTGCAAGGCATAAACCTTCTTGCATTACAAACAGAATCATAACACCAATTGTTATCCATCGCTTATAACATTACAACCCTTTACACTTTTACAGATTCCAAGTCTCTCCATATGACAATTTTGACAAAACGGATACAAGATAGTCACAACTAGTTAAATATCTCATCCAGAGAATATTACTTTACAAAACACATAATCAGCTTGACAATACTTCATTATACTTCATACATACTAAAACCACATGTTCGTTATAATACAAAAATAACTATACACATGTCATATTGTACACAACTATGACATACTATGCCTTTGGAATTCAAGTTTGACCACTCCCAATTCAACTCTTTATGACAATAGAAATACTTAACTCATACAGATTAATACAGATTCTAGAGTTAATCACTAAAATTCTTTCTTGGTTCATCATAAATAACTTTGTAATAAGATCAACAGTGGATTACATTAACTTTTTAATCCAAACCAACTGATTTGATCCAACAATTATATTAATACACTACAACTTGAATCATCTAAATACTCTTCATATCGTTTCTAAAAATAAATCCCATGACAAATAACTACAACGATTCATTCTTAAAAGAATCACTCAATTCAATTATTATATCTAATCATATATCGTCGAGGAGGTGAAAAATTGTTATTGACTATTTTACCATTGACGTGGATGATATTTAATCAGTCTAATGACTTCTCGCAGCACCTATCCAACTCCTTGGAACTTGCAACTGATAGAATTGATGGTAACACTTTAACAGTTTTCTCTTTCTAACCAAATATCCCACGTAGGTGATGGTCACAGCAAACAGAGGCAAAAAGGTTTGAGGAAGGACGTTTAATAGTTTCCAAGGGCGTTCTCTAAGTACACAGCAACTTGTTAATACCTCCTACTATAGTGCAGATTTTAATAGAGAAGGTGCAAATGCAGAATTAACAATGGATTTCATATTGAACTGGCTTCCTTCACTGACATGATCAAAGGCTTATGGCATTTCCATCCAAATGAAAGTACACCATACAATCCATGCCACCTAGACAAAACATATAAGGTATGCAGACTTGGGCGATTTGGAACCGATTATGGACATCTACTGAGGTTTTTTTCTTTTTTAATGATTTATATCAGATTTATAGTTGGAAATGCTCTGTTAATGGTATGCAAAACAGAAGCATAAACCAGGCATGCTAACTGGATAATAGAATACTTCAGAGAGATGTTGACCATAGTATGCAACGATTGCAGGATATGTATCAATTGGATTTGTTTGAATGACTTAAAAACTATCATGTGATATTAAAGAGCCAGTTTAAACAAATCAATAAACAACTTATTCACCAGAATTCTCATGGCTTGTTTGTTCGCCAAAACATAATTAATGTTTTTAAGTTGTACAAGACATTGTTCGTCAAACAAGCAAATTATAAGGAAGCGGTTTGATAAGTTGTCAGATAAAATTATTTTTATAGCTTACAATACATCAATTTTAAACATTTCTTCTACAATTATAAACATAAAGGCTTGATATGTAAGGGTAGTTAAAAACAAATATCAGATCGAAAGCTACGGTTGAAAGCAACTTGACAACTTTCATAGCAGGTTGAATAAATGATCGTGCAACGTAGGTTTCTTATGATCTCAGTGGTGGCGGATGTCGTATGATGTCACATCTTTATAATATTCATTTCTCTCTAGTTTTAGCGAAATCAATTTCTATATATAAGCAAGTGTATAAACACTATATAGCATTGATTCTATTTAAGTGACAGCTAGTCAGTGGTAATGAAAATTCCATTTAGATGTCAATTAAAAGAAAATGGTAAGTTTTAAAGAAAATAGATCCTACAGCTTTGCCAGATCCCTCGAGCCTGAACGCACGACCCTTTCAGGTTCAGTAAATGAGAGCTATGCATACTTCAATGACATTTGTATACCTACAGCTAATCGTTATGTGTGCATGGTTGACCTTCTTGGTTGCACTGGCCATCATAAGACACCCTAAACTTAATCGTTGAGATACCTGTTATGTCTACGCTGGTTTTGTGGACTATTTTTGAAGTCCGTTGAACAAGAGTAAAGATGCAAATTGGGATGGAACGATTACATGATAAGCACCAAGAGATGCATTATATGGGCTATTAAATATGATTTAAACTAATGTAGATGTAAACACCTGATCCACTGCCTATTTCTATTCTCTTTCTAAAAGCTAGGGTTCGATTACAGTCCAAAAGCATCCTTTATAAAGTTCAATGATGACAGAATACCCACAACATGGAATTGGTATTACTTTTCAAGTCAATTGCTCTGAAACAGCTAAAAGGTTGCAGTGCAGAGATAAAACATTTTGATGTATGCATGTTTAATGGCTAAGAGAGGACGATAATTACAGAAAAATACACTATTGTATGTGCAAACGGATACTAGTTAAATGGAGAAATCCATTATTGAGATACCTAGAGTAGAATAACTGCGATCTAGAATTGCAGAAGAAACGCATTGTTGTATCTATGAAAGGAGTTTACAAAAGAGCGATCTGAGGGGTCTTAAGGAGATGCCTAAAACTGTATCTTATAATCCTATCCAACTATGTGCCAGTCAAAGACCTTGCAAATTTCACCCTCAACGCCATGTTAAAGTCCATTATAGATAAAACGGCTAAGGGTAATAGTTATTTCAACAGAATACACGATTCTACCATTGAAAGAAAAATCAATTACTTAAGAGATTGGTGGTGAACCCATCTATAACTATCTCGGAGTCAATTACTAAGATGCTACTTGTGGATAAAACCCAATGAAAGTGTAATTACCTTGTTTAATTCCTCAGATATCAAATCGACTGATTCAAAGATTAAAAATGCCATTCATTTGAGGGATTAAAGGAAAGAGTGAAATGTGAGATTCTAACTTTACGGCACAGACCTACGATTCACCAAGAATTCATCCTTTGAAAAGGAGTAAATGCAGAAGTGACAGAATGATTCGGCAGAAAACAATTCAACCAAAAGAAATCCATTTGCAAATAAAGAAGCAATCAACCCAACATGTACAGATTCAGAAAAAGAATCAGAGGAAGAAATCAAGCATTCAAAGGAACCTGGCTGCAACATCGGCTCGACAATTCTGTTCCAACCGCTGCAGTCCAAGCTTCTTCCAGTCTTCTTCTCTACTCTCCTCCTACAATCCTTCCTCTCCTAATCCCCCTCTGCCCATTTCCTTTTATCAAACAAACCCTTCCACCTTGTAAGGATGCGACATGCAATCCTATGCCTCCTCCATCCTCAAAATTTATTTTTTATTATTTTAATGATCCCAACAAGTTGATTTTTATTAAAATTTATGATTTTTATTAATATTTATGGCTTATTTCAACCAAATTTATTCCTTTTATAACCAACCAACTATATTTTTATTAATAGAATTGTAACATTACATCAATCTATAAATTTACAACTCTATTTTAATTTATTTTATCAATTAAATTGTAAATCACGAATTACAACATGACTTACAATTAATTTATTTATTTAAATATTCATTGTAGATAATTATCATATTAAACAATACAAAAATTCTTACAACTTTATTTAACAAATATACTTCCCATAAAACTATAATTTATTTACAACAATTATACTCAATTATCGACAATTATAATTATGCTCAATTATCAACTTTTACAAATACATTTAATTATCAACATTATAATTTCCGTATAATGATTCTATTTCATGCACAACACTACCTTACACACTTAGACACCTTCGGACCTACTTAGACTTCGAAGTATAACATTACCTATCTGCAAGTCATGATCAAACGATAGACAATGACCACAAGGTTAAACTGACAACCAGACAACACTGACAAGGGACCCCACGTTAACTCCAAACAACTATTCCATTGGTGAAGGCACGCTCAGACCTGGTAAATCAGGTGGAGTCAGTGCCTAGTACTTGCGTCCTGCAGCAAATGCATGGTTAAACATAACAAGATATATATCTAGACGCAGTCATATAATGAATGGAAATCGTAGTGGGGTAGGGTACTTGAGAGTGAGTAATACGACACTGTTCCATTCACGTTTATGTATAAACAATTAACTATATTGAACAAGATATCTGATTACTAGTCAACAACATAAAACAATCAATTATCTTACAATTAAATATAGCAATTAACATCAAAACATCTATAACATCTAGTTTATTTATCAAATTGTAAAGCATAAAATAACAGAATCCAACATCAACAACTGTTATCATAACGATTAGGTCCATAATGAATTAACAAAATAACAAGGAATCCATCATCAAATGATCTAAGATACTGTCATAATGTCTAATACTACTAAAACATCAATCTGACAAATGACAAGTTGAGGGGCACTACAAACAACTACAACAAGTAAGCTTGTGTCTTCAATTTCTTCGATTATTTTGTTGTAGTGTTCTGAAATAGATTTTGATAATTTTTCTATAGGTGTTTCAACAAACCCATTTGAACTTGTAGATTCATTTGACAGTACTGGGCTTGTAACTGAGATTTCTGATTCATTTTGTGGAGCATCCATAACTTCAATTATTTTCTGAGAATTATAAAACAATAAATAAACAATCAAATTAATATATATGTAAAAGTTTCTAGAGAAATATTCAAGATGTAGATAGTAAAAAATGAAGGAAAATATTGAAGATGGAGATAACATATATATAAATTTGAGTTGTATTCAACCCTAAATTTATTTGGTTTTGAGTTTTTTAAAATCAACAATTTATATTGTAAGGACTGTAACAACCCTCCCTTTTCTAGATGATGGCTCTCTAAATGGGGTGGGTGAGATTATTAAAGGAAAGAAGAAATATCTTTAGTGGCAGTTGGAAATTTAATGGTTTTGGCAGAGAATGGGGTAGTGTGTGCAGAGTTTGGTGGGAACGGACAGGAAAAATTGAGCCTCTTTAAGTAATTCTATAAAAGATTGCTTGTCTTTATAATTGGGGGTTGTCAAATATTCCATGGAGTTCATCCACACGATTTTTATTGTGTAACTGCTAAAATCACCTCCACAACAAGTTTCTTGACTTAGTCTACGAGGCCATTCCATCATTTCTTGAGTCTATGGAGGGAGTTAAGTCTACAAGAAAATATCCTTGGGGCAGATGGTGGGAGAGTCAATGCCTCTTTTGGAGGCTCTGAGAAAATGAAAACACGGAGAAAAATAGAGAAAAGAGGGGGAGAGGAAGAAAAGCCTCTTTGGGTCATTTGGCTGAGTGTAGAGGACACTGCAATAGTTTTACAGCTGCCTGGATTGACCCTAGACACCATAACTGCAATAGATTTGCTTCCCTTTTTTGTTGCTGCTCACACATTTTACACTTACAAAGATGGAAGGTAGAGTCATTGCTGGAAAAGATATCAAAAAAAGTAGATTTGAAGGAAGGGCACACAGAGAGGAAGTCACTGTGTTTGGGGAGTGTGACCAGGAGAGGTATTTACCTTAGTATTTGTTTTTTTTAGCACAAAAACTAAAATCTTTCTACTGCGATTTCTTAAACCATAGAAAACTGAAACCTCATTGTTGCCATTAAACAAAACTATGCCAAAAATATATTTTTGTGTGTTTAGCTATTTTAGGTATTCAAATAATTGGATTTGAAGTATTGGGTGTTTGAAAACATATAAAATGAGTGCGGTGAGTATAACCAACGTAACAGTGTTGGACAATCCTGTTGCTTTTCTCAACCCATTTAAATTTGAGATATCATATGAATGCCTGGTTCCTCTAAAAGAAGATTTGTTTATATAACAGTTTCCTTACAAATCTTGTTCTTATAACTGCACTACAAACCAGTTGTTTCCTTTCTAATTATAGGTCATATCTATTATTTTGGAATCCAAATTGGGTTTTGAATTTGGGTTGGATTGGTTTCTGCAGTGTATTTATTTGAATTAAGGGTATTGATTGGCATCAAATGGGCCAAAACCCAAGGATTGAATTGGGTGGGTATACGATCCTTAACATACCACAAACTGGCATCGTTTAAAGGTAATGTGATAAGTTTTCTTTTTACCTTGTTTGAAACCTAAACCAATGAGAGTTTCGAAGACTAGAACTATCTTATAACTGCATGGAAAATGTAGTCTCACCTTGATTGGTATGAGATTATTGCCCATATATCTTTTGCACAATTCTAGTAAATACTTGTTTTATATGTTGAAAATTTATGCCAGAGTTCTTGATTCACAAGGGCAAGAAAAAAGAAAGTACTACTGAAGAGATAGTATTTCCATGCTCATTATAGTAAATAAAAATTTGATACATTCAATTTGAAATTAAGGTGATTGGCAATGTTTAGAACTTTAAATGTTGAGATACATGTCCACATATCTATGTTTTCTTTGGCCATATGCATAGATTTTGAAAATTAGATGAATGTGGGTGGAACAAAATTATAGTTTCCAGTTTATTATGTGATCTTATAGTTTTGTTTTCTTCATTTTATTGGTAAATTTACTATGCTGAGTAACCTTTAACTTAGCTGCCACAACTCACTTTCAACTTAGTCACCCACGACTCAAATTTGTTCTCATATGTTGTGGTACACTTACGGTATTTTACCTAATTCCAATACTTATAACAAAGATAATCAAAGAATTTTTTCTAACCCTAAATAGTAGATGTTGAGCTATGTAGTTTATATTTGTGGTATCCTTGGGACACGTCCCCTGCCCTCTATGGCTATTCCAAATACTTTGGGGATGCAAATGGGACATTCACAGTGTCACCTATTCTTTATTGGATTGTTTAATTGGGATTTGTATACCTCGTTTGGTTAAATGAGATGAGCTTAGGTCTATGATATTGAGTCCTCGTGCATGGCCTTGAGTGCTTGTAAAATTTAAGGATGCACATGAGAAAGCCTACTCATCTGCGGGGTGTCAAGTTATCCGTCTATGAGGCATTGATTTGGGCATGTTTGAGTCTCCTTGTTTGATAGAGAAGTATACTCAAGTCCATGTGGTGCCATCCCTTTGAGCACACATGACTACACTCCATCTAATTTACACCCTAGTGTCTTGTACCTTAGTGGTCGTGAGTAGTGAAAGGAAGCTAGGTGCGCGGAAATCACTTCCTACACTAATCTAATGAGGGGAGGAGAGTGCAAATTCAATTTTATCTTTACAATTATAGATTATGTTAACCCACTAATAGAGATATTGTAGCAAACGCATACACAAGAATGTAAGATAGAAGAAGAGAGACACAAGATATACGTGGGGAAAACCCTTATAGGTAAAAAACCCCACACTCCAAAACATATGTCAAATGTATTCCATAAACAATGAAGGTTACAATACAATCACAGAGCCAATGCTCTTGCAGGAGTCTTTGATACTCGTATCTGGAGATGATCCGGTAGAATAATAGTACCTGTTAATCACATAATGCATCACCTCTGCAAAGCACCTATTTATAAAGTAAATACAAGGCAAAAATGGCTCCACATTGAGATGGGCATCCAACATGGCCTCGTGGCCCAAAATCCACACTTGTGGACACTTGTCCAACACTGTAGGATGTTCCTGACACTTTTCAAGTCACCCCATCCCAAGGAGGTCACCTATTTCCAAAATGGGCTATGACAGATGCTCTTACAACTCTTACAACCGGCATAGAATCTGTCATAGCCATCATAACTTACAGCTATAAGAGAATCTGTCATACACAGGCTAAAAATAGAATATTCTCTTACAACATGTCATAGTCCACCTTGGGGTACTCAAAGATGCCTTTTTCAAAGTTGCTTCTCGACACATGTCCGTACTTGTCATAGGATCTTCTATTTCTAACTCTTACATGTCATAACTTTGTCATAGGAATCTATCATGACCGTTTCAGTCAAAATTCTCTTACACACATTCCAAGATGCCGACACATGGAAAAATATTCCTACCACTAAGTGGGATGCCTATCTCCTCATGTGAGGACAAATTTACATGTGGTCATATGCCATGTAGGATGACACATCACCGTGCTAACTCCCACAATATGACAACATAGGATTTGCATTCAAATTATACAATAGGCAATAAATAAATAAATACAATGAATTAATACAAGGAATTACCAAGGTTGATACACCTTAATTCCCAACATTCTCCCACTTGTCAAACACCTTGTAAGAGCCAATAGAATTAATAGGATTTAATTGCTATAGGCCGAGAGACCCATAGACTCTGAACACCATCTGAACTTCTCTGTGCCCACTGGCTTCATCAATGCATCTGCAACATTATTCAAAGTATCTACCTTCTCCAAATTTACCTTCCCATCCTCTACCATGTCTCACATGAAGTGAAACTATACATCAATATTCTTTGTTCTGGCATGGAAAGTTGGATTCTTCGTAAGGCAAATCATACTCTGATTGTCACAACAAATCATAATCTATCCTGCATCAACATCAATATCTAAACACAATCTCTTAAGCCAAATGGCTTCCTTACAAGCATGAGTTGCTGCCATCTACTTAGCTTCTGTCATGGACAAAGAAACCACAGGTTGTTGCTTACTCATCTAAATAATTGCACCACCAAACATAGTGAACACATAAGCACTGGTGGATCTCCTGCTGTCAATGTCACCTGCCCAATCAGAATCCACAAATCCACAAATACAAACTGAATGCGGAGGTCCTGTAACATTACCATGATAGCATATGGAATACTTGGAAGCACCCCTCAAATATCTGAACACTCACTTAACTGCATCCCAATGTACCCGTCTAGGATTAGCCATAAATCAACTAAGGACTCCCACTTCTTGGGCAATGTCTGGTCTTGTGCAAACCATAGTATACATCAAACTGCCAACAACACTAGCATAAGGTACTCTGCTCATGTACTCCACCTCACTAGGAGATTTTGGACAATCATTAACAGACAACTTTGTCCCCAAAGAAACATGAACAAATAATGGTCTACAATCTGCCATGCTGAACTTGTCCAACACGGTCTTCACATACTTACTTTGGCTTAACCAGAGTTTTCTGTTAGCTCTGTCTCTTCTGATTTCCATTCCTAGAATGTACCTAGTTGCCCTAAGATTTTTCATCTCAAACTGTGCTGACAACTGAGACTTCAAATCAGAAATCATATTCTTACCATTCCCAATCAACAACATATCGTCAACATACAATGCAATAATGAGAATGCGATCATTGTCAAATTTGTAATACACACAATGATCTGATTTCGATCTCAAATATCCAATCGACAACACAAAGGCATCAAACTTCAAGTACCACATCCTAGGAGACTGCTTCAAACCATACAAAAACTTCTTTAACTTGCAAACCAAATTTTCTTTACCTTTCTCTATGTAATGCTCTGACTGTGACATGTAAATCTCTTCCTCCAAATCACCATGAAGGAATGCTGCCTTCATATGCATTTTTTCTACCTCTAAGTCATAAGCAACTGCAAGAGATAACATAAATCAAATGGATGTCAACTTTGCAATGGGAGAGAAAATTTCACCGTAATCAATTCCCTCCACTTATGAATACCCCTTTGCAACCAATTTAGCCTTGTACTTTTCAACACTGCCATCTGCACCAAATTTCTTCTTGAACACCCATTTACATCCAACAGGTTTCCATCCTTTAGGCAAAGGTACCAAGTCCCATGTTTTATTTTTCTCCAAAGAAGCCATCTCATCTTCCATGGCCTCCTTCCAGGTACCTGCATCTTTCATGCCCATAGCCTCTTCATAGTTCTAGGCTCATCAGTGTGAGTAAGTAAAGAAAAAGCACAACTAGAATCAAGTAATGAATAACTAAACCTATCAGGTTGCTTTCGCGTTCATGTAGACCTCCTCAATGGTTGAGGTTGAGGTTTTTCTTCTTCTTCTGAGCTTTCAGAGCTACTAGAGCTCTCCTCATCATCAGGTCTCACATGGTCTGTCTGTTCAGTCTTCTCAGGGGTAGAAGGAAACTAAACCACATCCTCTTTCTTTTCTATTTATTCTGGCTCTAGAACAATGGGAGAAGGTGTTATCTCTCTGAAGATAACACTTCTTCTATACAACAATTTTTCAGCCACAGGATCCCAAAGCTTGTATCCTTTCACACTGACACCATAGCCAATGAAAATACACTTAACAGCCTTGTTCTCCAATTTAGACCATCTCTCCCTAGGCACATGTGCATACACCTCACAACCAAAACACAAAGATGTCTAACTAAAGGCTTCTTACTAGACCACACCTCCATGGGTGTCTTACTGGTGCAGGAGCACCCTCAAAAATCTAAAAATTCCTCACATTTCAAGAAATGTTATGTCTGTTGTAAAGTCCTTCGAGCCATATATGTGTCAAAAAGGGTCAAAAGCATGTAACTGAACTGTTTGTTTTATAACGGTGGTCGGTGGTTCATTCACATTCCACCACGTATTGTAACTGTCCTATTAAGAGTCTTTAAATAGGCAGTTCGTGTTTGTTAGACAGTAGTGAGAGATAGAGTGAAAACAAACTGTATGTACATTCTGAATTAGAAGGAATAGAAGGAATTTTGTGTTCTGGTGCAATCACAGTGAATCTCGTTTGGGGTCATTCCACTGGAGAATTTCTCTGAAATCAGTGGAATGACCCCCGGTTGTTAGTTTATTTCCAATTCAGTGCTGGATTAGTAGTTTTTTTCTGTGTTGGTTGAATTGTTAGCTTTTCTGTGTTGTTCGGTTACGAATTGTTGTAGAGGAGGTTTTGTGTGTATACAGCAAGTGGATATGGCAAACAGTGTGTGTATATCACAATTTCGTGTGAGGTCATTTTGTGGATTTCCTGCATTTAGATATCTGGTTGTGATAGAGGAGGGATCAAGCATTTTGTACTTATGGTGAATATGTATGTATGCTCTGCATCAGATTGGTATCAGAGCTCAGCGAAAGAACTGGGCTATTTGTGTATTGATTATGTCACTGAATAGGCAGAAAAAGTTGTGAGTATTCTGTCACTGAATAGGCAGAAGAAGAATGAAGAGGAAGAGAGAAGCAAGAAGCTGAAAAGAGTGCTAGAAAGGAATTTTGCTGACTTCCGGTTGCAGGTGCAGATTCACTCGCTATAGTGGGCAGATAAGAGATCTGTCATGGAGCCATAGGAGATTGTTCAAGGGCCTGAGAAGGAGGTCCAGTTGGTGTCGCCAAAAGTCCTGGGGAGGGAGGTGAGAAAGGACTCCCAGGTGAGGGATAGAGGTGTTGGTGTAGCATGAAGGAGTGGATTTCAGCTGTTCCATTTCAGAGGCAGCCATTGATAAAAGGCATAGTTGCAGAGACATAGAGGAAGCAGCAGAGGCATCCAGTTAGCATTGAAGACATAGAAAAAATCCAAAAAAGATATTGCAGGCTTTTCACTGAGCATTTCCATGGGACATGGAAATTTTTCAAGTCCGGGAGTATGGTGCAGGAGCACCCTCAAAAATCTAAAAGTTCCTCACATTTCAAGAAATGTTATGTTTGTTGTAAAGGCCTTCGAGCCATATATGTGTCAAAAGGGGTCAAAAGCATGTAACTGAACTGTTTGTTTTATAACGGTGGTCGGTGGTTGATTCACATTCCACCACGTATTGTAACTGTCCTTTTAAGTGTCTTTAAATAGGCAGTTCGTTTTTGTTAGACAGCAGTGAGAGATAGAGTGAAAAGAAACTGTATGTACATTCTGAATTAGAAGGAATAGAAGGAATTTTGTGTTCTGGTGCAATCACAGTGAATCTCGTTTGGGGTCATTCCATTGGAGAATTTCTCCAAAATCAGTGGAATGACCCCTGGTTGTTAGTTTATTTCCAATTCAGTGCTGGATTAGTAGTTTTTTTCTGTGTTGGTTGAATTGTTAGCTTTTCTGTGTTGTTCGGTTACAAATTGTTGTAGAGGAGGTTTTGTGTGTATACAGCAAGTGGATATGGCAAACAGTGTGTGTATATCACAATTTCATGTGAGGTCATTTTGTGGATTTCCTGCATTTAGATATCTGGTTGTGATAGAGGAGGGATCAAGCATTTTGTACTTATGGTGAATATGTATGTATGCTCTACATCACTTACCAACAAGAGCTGATGTAGGAGACCTATTTACTAGGTAGCAGGAAGTGGCTACAGCTTCAGTCCAAAACTTTTGTTCGAGGCTTGCTCCACTAAGCATACTCCTAGCCTTCTCGATTAGTGTCCTGTTCATCCTCTCTGCAACTCCATTTTACTACGGGGTGTATGGAGTTGTCTTATTTCTTTCAATCCCTTCCTCTTTATAGAACTTATCAAACTCTTCTGAACAAAACTCACCACCATTGTTAGTTCTCAAACACTTAATCTTTTTACTAGTATGATTTTCAGCAAAGGCTTTAAACTCTTTAAACTGTCTAAAGGCTTCAGTCTTGCTTCTGATAAAATAAACCAATGTCCTTCTACTGTAATCATCTATGAAAGATACAAAATATACAGATTTGGAAATTGAAGGAACATTAACAAGACCAAATGTTGGTGTGAACAGGGTTATCACCTAACCGGTTTACCCTTGTGTGGATAATTCTGTTGGATCTAGGGCATACAACTGAGAGGGGGGGGGGTGAATCAGTTGTATAAAACTTCTTCTCATTCAAACACTTAACTCACTGTTGTTAGTTAGCAGCATATCAAATAATCATCCATGGAAGCATAATACATAAACACAAGAGCAGATAAGCATCAACACATTGAACACCAAGATTTTGACGTGGAAAACCCGGTTAAGGGAAAAACCACGGGGTGATTAACCCAA
Source organism: Cunninghamia lanceolata (assembly GCA_027924645.1). Lineage (NCBI taxonomy): Eukaryota > Viridiplantae > Streptophyta > Pinopsida > Cupressales > Cupressaceae > Cunninghamia > Cunninghamia lanceolata. The sequence goes on along the minus strand of BSBN01001164.1, from coordinate 4,127,906 downwards.
GAATTATTCTCTGTTAGAAGAATAAGGAAAAATGAATGGCACATGCCAATAAGGGCTCACTGCCCGAGCACACTGCTCACAAAGAGGCCCACTGCCTACAAGGAGACACACTATCTACAAAGTGATGAAAATCACAGTCTTGAACTGGAGAATGACATCTCTACCATGTCCGGATCAGTTCCAATTAAGCGCAACAATCTCTGCTCTGCCTTTCGCACGTTTCTTCGCTATACCATACTCATCCTCACACCACACACTGAAATGAATTCACAAATCATTATTTATACAAGACATCGACTTAGGAACAAGCATCTAAGTCGGCAAACAACCATAGGAGTATCCGCAAGATGAATAACACATCCGGTCGGCCATCACAAGAACATTCGCAGGATGAACAACTCATCCGGTCGGCTAAACAGAGCAATAACTTCATCCGGAAGAATAACTTCAATTCCGGGCTCTACCATCAATGCGGACCAACAACACAACCTAAACATGATCCAAGAACCTTCACAAGCCTGTCTGAATGTCCGGATACATCCGCACTTCCTCTGCTTACTGGGATCTCTTGTCTTCCTCATCCGGAACTTCAAGAACACAGTCTGTCGCCACTGTCATAATGCAAGAGGTACTTCCGGACCTCCAAATCACACACAAATCAGGATGACACATCACAAGGACATCTCAAACACTCCTTCCAATCCGCAGATTATGATAATGCAATTCCGGACCTCACCGGACCTTTTTGTGATCCTCTGTCACCTCCGGATACTTGCCAGACCCGGTTCTATACCGGCAGCCACAACTCCTTCAGATCTTCATGCAGACCTCTGAAATCTTAACTGTAGCATCTCAAGACTCATATCTACTAACCCTTTAATCCGCATCCTCCGGTTCTCATCCTATACAGTACATTTACCTTCTTCTCATCACTGTTCTTCACTGTTCCTGACTGAGACTAATTTTCTCAATATCCTCAGCACACAGCTCATCAAATCCTTCTTGTCAATGCAATATGAGTATGTTGACATCAATGACAACACTAGATAACCTCATACTTGCAACAATCTCCCCCTTTGTCATTGATGGCAACATATGATGTGAAAAACCATCAAGACAAGAACTTCTCTTTTCTGTCACAGCTCTCCCTATCAACAACAACTCTTCACATGTCTTCCTTTGCTGCTCCCCCTTTGATCATCAACCACTTGTTTTTCACATGTCTTCTCTCCCCCTTTGACATCAATGGCAAAGGGCTCATACTTGCAATTCTCATACATCAGAATCATACCAGCTGCTCCCCCTTAGTTGCAGCTCCCCATTAGTCCGGATCACAAGATATGACTGTGATAGCCACCGGACTGATGCACAACAGTGCATCTTAGTTCATTACCGGAGGGGCCATGACCCCTAACTTCTCCCGGAGATATTCAAAAGAGTCCTTGGGAAGAGGTTTTGTAAAGATATCTGCAATCTGATCCTTGGAGGGAACATACTCCAATCTGACTTCTTCCTTGTTTACTTGTTCTCTCAAAAAGTGAAATTTGATAGATATGTGCTTAGTCTTAGAATGCAATACCGGATTCTTGGAAATATTAATTGCACTTGAATTATCACAGAAAATTGTGATAGGCTCCTCATATTCAACTTTGATGTCTCTTAGCATCTGCTTCATCCACAAGATTTGAGTGCAACTACCTGCTGCTGCAATGTATTCTGCTTCAGTTGTAGACAGAGATATTGCATCTTGTTTCTTGCTTAGCCAAGAAACCAATCTCTTCCCCAAAAAGAATGCTCCACCACTAGTGCTCTTCCGGTCATCCACATCTCCTGCCCAATCTGCATCTGTGTAAGCATGAAGAGAGAAATCCGGATCTCTAGGATACCATAGACCATACTCAACTGTTCCTTTCAAGTATCTAAAAATTCTTTTGATTGCCATAACATGAGATTCTCTAGGATCAGCCTGGAATCTTGCCACAAGACCAACAGCCTGCATTATATCTGGTCTAGTTTGAGTGAGATACAACAATCCACCAATCATTGATCTATACTTTGTTTGATCTGCCTTTGGAGAATCATCATCTTTGCTTAACTTACATCCGGTTGCCATAGGAGTGTTCATAGGCTTTGAGTCTTCCATACCAAATTTCTTTAACAATTCTTTCGCATATTTGGTCTGAGAAATGAAGATCCCTTCTCTTGTTTGAGTAATTTGCAGACCCAAGAAGAAATTCATTTCACCAAGCATAGACATTTCAAACTCACTTTTCATCTGATTTGCAAAAGTTTTACACATACTATCTCTTCCTCCAAAAATGATATCATCCACAAACACTTCAACAATCAGAATGTTCTCATGATCAATTTTGAAATATAAGTTGCTGTCAGCAGTACCTTTGTTGAATCCAATCTGCACAAGATGCTTATCCAACCTTTCATACCATGCTCTTGGGGCTTGCTTCAATCCATACAAAGCTTTCTTCAACTTGCAGACCATATCATTATTATCAGACAATTGAAATCCATCCGGTTGTTCAATGTAGACTTCTTCTTCCAGATCACCATTTAGGAAGGCAGACTTGACATCCATCTGATATACCTTGAAGTCTTTGAAGGCAGCAAATGCAAGAAGTAATCTGACAGCTTCAATTCTTGCTACCGGAGCAAAAGTCTCTTCAAAGTCAATTCCTTCTATTTGAGAGTAGCCTTTGCAGACCAATCTAGCTTTGTTTCTGATTACTTCACCAGCTTCATTTAGTTTGTTCCGGAAGACCCACTTGGTTCCAATTACATTCCTGTCTCTAGGTCTGGGAACAAGATCCCAAGTATGATTTTTCTCAATTTGCATCAGTTCATCTTCCATTGCTTTGGTCCAGTTTTCATCATTGCAGGCTTCCTTTATTGTTTTAGGTTCAATCTTTGAAATCAGACAACATTCATTCTGATCTTGAGCAATATTCCTTCTAGTTTGTACACCTTTGCTTCTGTCACCTATGATCTGATCTTCAGAGTGATTCAGTCTTACATACCTTGGAATTTTGGGAGTATCCAGCACTGTTGTTTCTTGATCAGCCTCATTCAAATCTAACTCTTCTTCCTGATTTACCGGATCAGGCTGACTCTGTCTCACCGGAGAGGATTGAGGGCCTTGAACACTGTCTTGGTCATCTTCATCAAACTCATAAAATCTTGAAGGCTTCTCAATTCCTTCATCAACCTTCACATTGGTGCTTTCTATCATCTTCCTCAATCTCTTATTGTAACACCGGTATGCTTTGCTTTGAGTGGAGTAGCCCAAGAAAATTCCTTCATCACTTCTAGCATCAAACTTTCCTAGATCTTCATCTCTTTTAATATAACATTTGCTACCAAATACTCTGAAATATTTCACAGTAGGAGTGATGCCAAACCAGAGTTCATAGGGGGTCTTACTGGTGTTGTTTCTGATTTGAACTCGATTGAGAGTGTAGACTGCAGTGCTGATAGCTTCTTTCCAAAACATTTGAGGAACATTTGCTTCCAACATCATTGTCCTAGCAGCTTCCTGGATGGTCCAGTTCTTTCTCTCAACTACTCCATTCTGCTGTGGAGTCTTAGGAGCAGACAACTGTCTCCTTATACCCTGTTTCTCACAAAAGTCAATGAATTCACCAGATGTAAATTCACCACCTCTATCAGACCTTAGACACTTTAGTTTCAATCCGGTTTGATTCTCCACCATAGCTTTGAAGATTTTGAACTTCTCAAAAGCTTCTGATTTTTCTTTTAGAAAGGTAACCCACATCATCCGGGAATGATCATCAATTAACAACATGAAATATCTATCACCTTGCAGACTCTTGATTCTTGTCGGACCACATAGATCAGTATGTACTAATTCTAATAATCCGGTAGAAGACTGATCTTTGCTTTTATAAGAGACTCTGCTTTGTTTGCCTAACTGACATTCTTTACACACACTATTTGAAGGTTTTATCAATTTTGGAAGATCTCTCACAGCCTGAGTATTGCTTATTTTGATAATGTTATCAAAATTTACATGACACATTCTTCTATGCCATAACCAACTCTGATCAATTTGAACAAATAAACAACTTTTATTTGATCCAACCAGATGAAAGATGTTACCTCTTGTCTGAGTACCGGATGCAATTTCAGTTCCGGAGCTTGTAAAGATTCTGCATTTTCCATTCTTGAACCGGAGATCATAGCCTTTGTCCACTAACTGACCAACACTGAGAAGATTGTGCTTCAATCCTTCAACATACAGTACATTTCCTGTTTTGCTCTTACCATCAAAGGAAATAGTTCCCCTACCTCTGATTCTGCCAGCAGAATTGTCACCAAACTTTACCATTCCTCCTTCATATCTTTCCAAGTCTAAGAACTTATTCTTGTCACCAGTCATATGGTGAGAACATCCACTGTCAATAACCCAATCATCCTTTTCTTCCACTTGAGCAGCCAAGGCTTTTTCAACAACTTTGTGATTGACAGATTCGGAGAGCCAGGAATCTTCTTCCTTGATGGCTATAAACACCCACTCATTTCCGGATTTGCCTCCTGGTTCTGATTCATCATCTGTTACTCCTTCATTGTCATCTTCTTCATGAACATAATAGCAATTCTTTTGAAACCTTTGTCTGTGAGTATTAGATCTTGCTGATCTCTCTGGACATCTTGAGGCAAAATGACCAATCTTATTGCAGTTGAAACACTTAAAGGGTAGTTTTCCTTCATACTTACCGGATCCTCTTGGCAGTCTTTTTGCAATGAGGGCTTCAAGTTGAGCTGTTTCTGCTTCTTCTTCTTCCATGTCTCTTCTTGTTTGATCATACCATGACATTTTCCTTGATGAGTTTTCACCCGGATCAAATCTCTGTTTGCCTTTCACATAGGCACTGGCTTTGAAAGCAGATTCAGTCTTGGGAGGATCATCTCCAAACTCGGTCATTTCAAATGTAGCTAGTTTGCCAGCCAGTTGTTCTCTTGTGACAGTTGTGTGGGCTCTGAATTCATCAATGGCAGCAACTTTGATTTTATAGGCAGCAGGAAGGGATCTTAGGATTTTGCAGACAATCTCATTTTCATCTAAAGTTCCACCAGCATTTCTGATTCCACATACCAGCTCATTTACTCTTGGCATAAAGGTAGTGATGTTTTCATCATCTCTCATTTTCAATCTTTCAAATTTCCCTTTCAGACTTTGCAACCTTGCACTTTTGACAAACTCATCTCCTTCATACAGAAGTTCCAGTTTAGTTAGGATCTCATATGCAGTGGGTAGGTCAATGACATTCGAGAGATCTGAGTCATTCAATGCGCTTAGAAGAGCTTCCTTAGTCCGCAGATTGTTTTCAGCTTCTGTGATTTCATTCAGAGTTGTCGGACCACCTTGTGGAGGTACATATGGTTTTGAAATCATACCCAGGTATGCTTTTCCCATGCATTCCAAGTGACACTTCATGCGACCTTTCCAGAGAGTGAAGTTGGTTCCATCGAACTTCGGACTATCCTTCTTGTATGACGACATCCTGGATCTCCTCAAGCGGTTAAGCTCTTGTCAGAGGAACTTGGCTCTGATACCAATTGTTGGATCTAGGGCATACAACTGAGAGGGGGGGGGTGAATCAGTTGTATAAAACTTCTTCTCATTCAAACACTTAACTCACTGTTGTTAGTTAGCAGCATATCAAATAATCATCCATGGAAGCATAATACATAAACACAAGAGCAGATAAGCATCAACACATTGAACACCAAGATTTTGACGTGGAAAACCCGGTTAAGGGAAAAACCACGGGGTGATTAACCCAAGAATTATTCTCTGTTAGAAGAATAAGGAAAAATGAATGGCACATGCCAATAAGGGCTCACTGCCCGAGCACACTGCTCACAAAGAGGCCCACTGCCTACAAGGAGACACACTGTCTACAAAGTGATGAAAATCACAGTCTTGAACTGGAGAATGACATCTCTACCATGTCCGGATCAGTTCCAATTAAGCGCAACAATCTCTGCTCTGCCTTTCGCACGTTTCTTCGCTATACCATACTCATCCTCACACCACACACTGAAATGAATTCACAAATCATTATTTATACAAGACATCGACTTAGGAACAAGCATCTAAGTCGGCAAACAACCATAGGAGTATCCGCAAGATGAATAACACATCCGGTCGGCCATCACAAGAACATTCGCAGGATGAACAACTCATCCGGTCGGCTAAACAGAGCAATAACTTCATCCGGAAGAATAACTTCAATTCCGGGCTCTACCATCAATGCGGACCAACAACACAACCTAAACATGATCCAAGAACCTTCACAAGCCTGTCTAAATGTCCGGATACATCCGCACTTCCTCTGCTTACTGGGATCTCTTGTCTTCCTCATCCGAAACTTCAAGAACACAGTCTGTCGCCACTGTCATAATGCAAGAGGTACTTCCGGACCTCCAAATCACACACAAATCAGGATGACACATCACAAGGACATCTCAAACACTCCTTCCAATCCACAGATTATGATAATGCAATTCCGGACCTCACCGGACCTTTTTGTGATCCTCTGTCACCTCCGGATACTTGCCGGACCCGGTTCTATACCGGCAGCCACAACTCCTTCAGATCTTCATGCGGACCTCTGAAATCTTAACTGTAGCATCTCAAGACTCATATCTACTAACCCTTTAATCCGCATCCTCCGATTCTCATCCTATACAGTACATTTACCTTCTTCTCATCACTGTTCTTCACTGTTCCTGACTGAGACTAATTTTCTCAATATCCTCAGCACACAGCTCATCAAATCCTTCTTGTCAATGCAATATGAGTATGTTGACATCAATGACAACACTAGATAACCTCATACTTGCAACAAATTCATCTTATTTAACTATTTACTAGTTAAATAATATTCACACATCACACATAATTCACACATGTTAAGTTGACTTCGTGAGTCTTCTAGGTGTTTCTAGTTGAGTCTAGTTGTGTGTTGAGTTGTTGATAGTTGGAGTGAGTTGTTTTATACTCCACATGTGCAATTAGTTATCATCCTCTAATTAACACATGTTGTAGGAATATCTCCATTTTCTACTCCACCTTTTACTCCACCTTTCTAGCTCACACCTTGCCTTCATAAGCAAGGCATATAATGTACATTGTAACATAAATCTTTTGCATTCATTAATAGAATAGCATTATTATTTCATTTGATCTCTCTTGTGCTTTCATGAAGTCCTAGATCCTGGGTGGCTCCAGTCATAGCCAACTCCAAGTCTCGTATGAGCACTGAATCAGGAGGAAACTCAACTATCTTCCCTGCACCACAATGAGTAATCTAGTAGATGGAAAGGAGATTGGTTGACAAGGAAGGTACACACAACACATTGTTGAATATATTCTCTCCAATATCAATTGCCTCTTTACTAGTTGCATGCATGTATGTATTTTTACCCATCAAGATAGGTGGCGAAGTACATGACTCAAATAAAGAGAACATCCCTTGTGAAGATGCCATATGATGAGAAGCTCCTAAATAAAGAACCATCTCTCTGACTGTAGACTTGTAGAAGAAAAGAGTGCTTGTCCTTTTCCTTTGATTGTCCCATTGGTAATGCCTGCTGTCCCTATATGTGTAGATGATGATGGTGTCGAAGAAGAGGATGGACTAGGTGATGATGATGGCATTTGGATATTGTGCTTTTGAATAATGTGAGTTAACTCATCAATTTTCTTCTCATAACACTTATGCTCATCATGTCCTAGTTTCTTGCAATATGCACACTTTGGTCTCTCGTTCTTAGATGATTCCTCCTTGGGAGAAGAGGACTTAGGTGATTTGGTTGACTCTTTTTCTTGCTCATTGTTCTTGAAATCCTTAGTTTTCTATTTCTTTCCTTTGCTAGGTGAAGCCTTTTGATCCTTTGTACCTTGACTAGCAAGAAGTGCTTGATTTCTAGGAGACTTTAATGTGCCCATGTGTACTAACTTAGCTTGCTCCCTTGTGAGTGATGCAACAAACTCATCAAGTGAAGGCATTGTGAAAGCTTTCCCAAGTGCATCCATAGTAGTATGAAAGGTAGAAATAAAAACTGAATAGTCAGGACCAAGCTTGGCAAGGATTGAGAGAATCAATTGAGTGTCTTCTTTCTCAATTCCACATTGTTTGAGCTACAATCTAAGTGATTTTAGTTTTGTAAAGAAGTCTTGGATGCTTGCAAAATTAGTTGGATTCAAACCAATTAATTCATTCTCCAATTTGAAACCTCTCATAGTATATTGTTTACCAAAGGGATTTTCTAAGGTAGTCCACACTTGATTAGGTGTAGTACAAGATTCAATATGAAAAAGAAGATCAGGAGAGATAGACAAGCATAGTGTTCCATAGCCTTGATCACATCTATTATACCACTTTCTCTTTTCTGCAGTTGCAGTTGGTTCAATTTCTGTACCCATTGTCACTCTATGAATTTTCAAACTTCTTAAATGAATCTCTATTTTAGTTTTCCACTCATGATAGTTATATGGTGTGAGTAGAGGAAGTTTGTTTGAATCCATGATGCAAGAGTACAAAAAAGAACACAAGACAACCCCCCTGTTACTCAATCAAAGAGATCAGCCCCCCAAAAAAGAATGATTGTGGCACTTTATACTTAGTGTGATTTACAATTATCCTCAAGGGACTAGAAAAGGGAAAGTATGAAAATCTCTTAAAAAAGAGATCCAAGGGAGATTACAATTTCTCACAATGATTAACCAAAGCAAACAAATCCCTTCAAAACAAGTTTCACTTTCTCAAGTGTCAAAATACCCAAGTTATCACTCAAAAATTAAAAAAAATGACAAATTGAATAAAATGAACTTGGTGATGAATCTGAGAAAAGTGCACGATGGATTTGAAGAGCTCCTAAATACCTTTCTGATGCCACAGAAATAGCAAAAATCAGAGATCGTGGTAGAAAGTTGTGATCTCGAAAGCTAAAAATGAAGATCTGTCTTCAAACTACTGTAGCAGTCACCTATAGTAGAATTTTAGAAAACTACTAACACCACTATGAAGTGCTCTCTATTAGATTTCTAATGATATCTCATTTGCCTAATTTTGCCTCCGTGGGTAAAAGTTATGAAAAAAAGAAAAAAAGGCCCCTGTTTAGGGCTTTGAGGGGCAAAAATGGCCCCATGGTGCTGATGTCAGTAGAATATTCCTAAAATATTCCCTTTTGTTGGAAAAATGCCCCCTCCCAGAAAGAAATTTTTTTTGATAAAATGCCTTCTACAAGGCCAAAACCGCTCTTTGGAGGAAAAAAAGCCTGTTTCTAGTATGGAAAGCAGTAGCCCTGGGTGCAAAACTGCCTTCCCACATGTCAAAACTGCTAGGTAAAGGTGTAATTGATATTGGAGAGAATACATTCAACAATGTGTTGTGTGTACCTTCCTTGTCAACCAATCTCCTTTCCATCTACCAGATTACTCATTGTGGTGCAGGGAAGACAGTTAAGTTCACTCCTGATTTAGTGATCATACAAGACTTGGAGAGCAGAGATATCATTGCTATTGGGATGGCTGATCATGCATCTCACTTGTATATCTTCTCCCATTTTGTTTCTTCTGATGATGTAGATCCACTGATGGCTATTCACACTCATACATCAAGTGTGAATCGTATTTCTGAGAAGAAGTTTGGTCACTTGAACCTTGGTGTTCTTTCACCCACTTTGGTTCATGAGACTAGTGCTAAGATTCCATCACCTCATCCTCCTACTTCTTCAGAGATCAACATTGGCATGGTTGCTTCTTCTTTAGTTGAGCAGGATCATACAGGTCTGTCAGACATAGCTTTGTGGGGTACTTTCTTGGTAGGTATATCAGACTTGTTTCATGAGTCTCATATTGTAGATTTGGAGGACACACTTGAGGGGATATCTCTCCTCTTTGATGACAATTACAGTACAACTGTTATCCCATCTACTTCATCTTTGGAGGTTGTTCTTCATGCATCTACCCAAGATTTTGGATTGGTCACACATCATTGCATTGTGCCATTCTTTGATTCTGACATGTGGACACTTGAGAAGTCTTTAGAGGTATCCATCATGAGACTTCTTCGCTCATATCTCTTCTTGGAGATGAAGTTTCTTCAACATCAACCTTTGGATTGGTTTCTTCCTAAGGGGAAAAATGTTGTTTGCAGGTACAGGACACTTTCCAACATTCTTCTTCAGACATTCACCATCGGCATAGGAGCTACTTCATTGTGGGGGGGACCTATAGCCTCACACTTGCTCTCCTATGTGGGGTAATTCATTTTACATATGTGATAGAAGTTGTCCTTGGGGGGTCATGTTGAGTCCTACTATCACTTCTTCTTTCACTTTCATTGTTTCATGCATTCTCACTTTTGGAGAGGAGTTTTTTCCCATGAGGTTTTCACCTTTTCTCCAGTTGAGATTTATTGTACATGGGTACCTAACATGGCCTAGTAGTTGGGACCCATCCATCATTGCATCTTACTTTAGTCAACTACTCACTAAGTTGCACTTAAGGGGGGTGTTGGTGTGAATAGGGTTATCACCTAATCGATTTACCCTTGTGTGAATAATTCATCTTATTTAACTATTTACTAGTTAAATAATATTCTCACATCACACATAATTCACACATGTTAAGTTGACTTAGTGAGTCTTCTAGGTGTTTCTAGTTGAGTCTAGTTGTGTGTTGAGTTGTTGATAGTTGGAGTGAGTCGTTTTATCTTGCACATGTGCAATTAGTTATCATCCTCTAATTGAGACATGTTGTAGGAATATCTTCACTTTCCACTCCACCTTTCTAGCTCTCACCTTGCCTTCATAAGCAAGGCATATCATGTACATTGTAACATCAATCTTTTGCATTCATTGATAGAATAGCATTATTCTTTCATTTGATCTCTGTTGTGCTTTATTGAAGTCCTAGATCCTGGGTGGATCCAATCATAGCCAACTCTAACACCAAACACATCAAAATGAATAAGATCCAATACACCAGAAGACTTGTGAGAACTAGAGTAAAATTGAACATGGTTTTTCCTTCCATATACACAATGTTCACAAAAGTCAAACTCAAGATTACAATCATTTAACCCCTTAATGAGGTTTTTATTTTTCAGGGTTCTAAGACCCTTCTCACCAATGTGGTCATATCTCAAATGCCATAACATAGTATTTTCAGCAGGAAGCTTAACTTCCAAAGCATGTGCACTACCATCAGAACTAGTTACAATAGATTTCTTCACTACTCATTCAGATGGTGGGGATGAAGTGACTGTAGGTCTTTTCTTCGAGTCAGAAGAACTATTACATTATGAAGTGCATGCCTCTAGTTGAAATAGAGTACCTCTCTAAGTACCCTTCGCAAGCACCATAGATCCTCTAGTCACCTTGCATCCATCTTTCGAAAAGACAACCTGCACACCTGCATTATTCAACATACTTATAGAAAGTAGGTTCCGTGCTAGGCTTGGGATGTGCATAACCCCAGTGATCCCTTTCACTCATCCATCAGGAAATCAGATTGAGACTCTTCCATGACCAACAATCTTTAGATGAGAATCATCACCCATGTACAATCTTCCACCATCGAACTCTTCATATTTGGTAAACCAATCTTGATGTGAGGTCATGTGGAATGATGCACCAGAATCAATCAACCACACATCATCAGATGTATGGGTGTCCAGGGCTGAAATGAAGGCATCACCATCATCTTGTGACTTGTTAGAATCTGAATTAGGAGCATTCTTCTTCTTCTTTTTCTTCTCCTCTTTACATTCCTTTCAAAAATGCCCAGTTTTCCCACAGTTCAAACATAAAGCCTTGGACCTTCCAGGAGATTTGGATCTGTCCTTTTCATGTTTCTTGTCCTTCTTCTTCCCTTTCTCTTTGGGTATTCCATGAACCACAAGAGCCTCTTTGGATGCCTCATAAGACATTCTCTGCATCTCTTCAGATAATAGTGAAGACACCACATCTTCCATCTTGAAGGTGGTAGTGGTGCTTCCGATAGCCATGACAAGATGATCCCACGAATCTGGCAAAGAACAAAGAAAGGTCATACACCGATCCCCCTCCTCCCTTTTCACACCCACATATGTCAACTATGCAACGATCATGTTGAAAGAATTCATATGGTCCGCAATAGATCCTCCATCTTCCATCTTCAAAGCAAAGAACTTCTTTTTCAGAAAAAGCTTGTTCACCAAGGACTTGGCCTAATAAACATCACCCAGCTTCTTCCAGAGGTCTTTCATGCTCTTCTCCTCATGGACATTCAACAGGATAGAGGCATCTAGATAGAGTCAGCTAGACAGTCTTATGAGACCCTTAGCCTTCCAATCTTTGAGGTCCCCATCAGCTTGTGACATAGCTGTAGGTTTTACACTAGATACAGTTTCCCATAGGTCATGATCAACAAGTAGGTCTTCCATCTTTAGTTTCCACAACTCAAAATTAGTGCCATTAAATTTCTCCACCTCTAATATTCTAGATGTGGTTGCCATCTCCTTCCTGCAACAAGATACAGAATACTCTACACTCAAAATACCCCTACCCAACAGCTAGAACCAAAATTGGCCAGGCTCTAATACCAACTGAAAGGAAGCTAGGTGTGTAGAAATTGCTTCCTACACTAATCTAATGAGGGGAGAAGAGTGCAAATTCAATTTCATCTTTACAATTACAGATTATGTTAACCCACTAATAGAGATATTGCAGCAAACACATACACAAGAATGTAAGACAAAAGAAGAGAGACACAAGATATACGTGGGGAAAACCCTTACAGGTAAAAAACCCCACACTCCAAAACACAACTCAAATGTATTTTGTAAACAATGAAGGTTACAATACAATCATAGAGCCAATGCTCTTGTAAGAGTCTTCAACACTCGTATCTGGAAATGATCCGACAACGTAATAGTACATGCCAATCACATAATGCATCACCTCTCCAGAGCACTTGTTTATAAAGCAAATACAAGCCAAAAGTGGCTCCACATTGAGATTAGCATCCAACATGGCCTCATGGCCTAAAACCCATGCCTATGGACACTTGTCCAACATTGTAGGATATTCTTGACACTTGTCAAGTCACCCCATCCCAAGGATGTCACCTATTTCCAAAATGGGCTATGATAGATACTCTTATGCCTCTTACAACTGTCATAGAATCTGTCATAGCTGTCATAACTTACAGTTGTAAGAGAATCTATCATACACAGGCTATAAATAGCATATTCTCTTACAACATGTCATAGTCCACCTTGGGGTGCCCAAAGATGCCTTTTTCAATGATGCTTCTCAACACATGTCCATACCTGTCATAGGATCTTCTATTTTTGACTCTTACATGTCATAATTTTGTCATAGGAATCTGTCATGACCGTTTTGGTCAAAATTCCCTTATACACATTCCAAGATGCTGACACATGGAAAAATATTCCTACCACTAAGTGGGACGCCTATCTCCTCATGTGAGGAAAAATTTACATGTGGTCATATGCCATGTAGGATGACACATCACCGTGCCAACTCCCACAATATGACAACATAGGATTTGCATCCAAATTATACAATAGGCAATAAATAAATAAATACAATGAATTAATACAAGGAATTAGCAAGGTTGAGACACCTTAATTCCCAACAAATAGTACCCGACCTATGATTAGATGATCGTCTTTATGTTACGACACTGGCTTTATCCTTTGTTTTCCATGTCTGCTCAGTGATTGATGTGAGTATTGGCCATCATGTATACCCTTACCTGGTTACTTCTGTATGGGTCTTGTGACTACCTCCGAGCATGGTGGGGTGGTCTCTTATGAGTCCACATGGTTGGGAGGCATTGTCACTGCCATTGGGGGCTGGTGTATAGGTTTTGGAGTACCAGTTGGAGATGTTCTCTATTGTATTCATTTTATCAGTTATTGTATCATATTCAGGACTATGTTATTGTACTTGTATATCATATTCATGGCTATGCCATTGTTTCTGTATATTCTTATATGTAGTTGTACTCTCTTAAGAGAGAAGATGTAACCATGGAAATTAATGAGAAGAAATGAGATGTTTCTTATTTGGTTTACAGATTCCGGTGTGGGTATCAGATCTGCTTGCACTATGATGCTTTTGGATTCATGTTTATAATCTGAAATGGGTTATAGGAGCATTTGGGTTGGTGTTTAAAATGAACGTAGTTTATCAATGTTTCTCTAGAGAGTGATTTAGTCCTCTCCTGTGGGTTGTGCATTCAGCCATACTTGGCCATGAATGTTATCAATCTACTAAGTCGGCAACTGTATTATGTATATATTATTTGTTTGTGTCAAAAAAAATATATCTTGTCCTCTTTTGGCCCTTACCCTTTAGGGTTGTGGTGTGAGCTTGTTATATTATTTTTATAGTCTTGAGTTTTTTTCATGCCGTAGCATGGCATAGTGGGTTAAGCTATAACCTCATTCTTAGAAATCGTGGAGGAAATAGCCTCCTTGGCATTACCGTACCTAATGGGACTAGAGTGTTGACCTTGGTTGAGAGTCTCCCATGGTTAAGAGTGATTTCTCTCCCATGTTATAAGACGAGGGTAGGAATGTTATGCCTTATGTGTTTTCGGGTTAAAGGTAACTTGGCTTATCTAATTACCTCTGCTTGGATATGTTCTTCTTGTGTCTTCCTTTATGTTGCTAGTGAATGAAATGACCCTAATTGGTCATGAATTGCTCTTGTAATTCCTTCTTGTATTTTAGATGTAAAGGATGACAGGATGTAGTTGCTTGTGGATGTGGGCAGATTAGTTTGATTGTTCCATGCCCTCTTGTAAGTGTTGGACAATTGCTGATTTTTCTTATAACCTCTTAATGTGCTTGAGTTGCTACCATTTATCATCCTTGATAACAAACTAAAGTAATTGGAATACTAATGGTGCCTTAAACTTTCCCTTAGCAAAATTTGCATGTTTCTATAATGAATATTGGATGGCATGTAATGTCTTGACTTGAGATGAAACATATCTTTCTCTCCTCTTCTTAGTTTTCAATAGTTGACAAGATGTTAGGATAATGGCATATGGATTTAATTAGCACGTGAAGGTTGTAATAAGTAAAAGAATTAGTGAAGAATAACTTATGCTTGTTATGGTTATGTGTTGAAAGTGATTATATGTTAATTAGTGCCTCCTTGTTTAATGAGCTTGAATGAGAATGGTAATTGCTTAGTGGATATATCTTATTGATGAAATTTGTTTGTATTTTAATGCAACTAAAAATACTTAATGTAGGGTAATAGGAATGTTGTATATCTTGCTTGATGAGCAATTGCATGCCTTGACATAGCCATGGTTACTTAAGATTATATGTATGGTTGTGAACATGAGGAATGGATTAGAGTTCCTTAAACAAACCCATTTCATTATGATTATGAGCATATGATTTTTTTGTGAAATTGATACTTATGTTTGTGCATTGATGTTAAAATGGTAGTGCAGATGCTATACATGTTCATGTACTATTGTGTTATGTTGAAAGCATTGCAAGTGAATCTATGATGTTATGGGTAAATGAGTTCCCCTTGTGGAAAGAGAAAATTGGTATGGATGTTTGGGAGTACTTATTATTTGGTAAAGTTGTATATTTTGCATCTCGTTGCATAGTCATGTGTGGGCTATAGTTATGCCTAGGTAAGAGAAAATGTGGTTGCACTCCCTGTGATGAGAACATCCAATGATGTATTCCTATTGAGTGTTGTGATTAACCAGTACTTGATATGTGTGCCCATGGGATGGTGATAGTGTGTACCCATCCATGGAGGATATATTTGGATTATGTGTATGGGGGAAAACCATACTGTCTATGTGTTTTCTATTGTCATCCAATTAACTGCCAACCTAAGGGTTGTTGATAGGTTAATATGTGGAGGGTAGTAGCAGCAACAAAGTTCCTTGGGAGGGAATTGAATGGCATACATATAATGGTGGAGCGAAACAATGGTGATCGTTTCAACCTCCCAGAAAAGTACTCACTACTTCCCCTTATTAATGGACCAGATACTTGGTTCATACAGTGTTATCCTAATTTGCACAGTTCTTGAGGATGATATTAGTTGTGGTATGAGCACCTGTGATAGCTATGATCTTACCCTGATATGATTATTTTAGATGTGTGTTTTCTATTGTCACCCACATGACTACCAACTTGAGGGTTGTTGATAGGTTAATATGTGGAGGGTAGTAGCAGCAACAAAGTTCCTTGGGAGGGAATTGAATGGCATACATATAATGGTGGAGTGAAATGACGACAATCATTTCAACATCCTGGGAAAGTACTCACTACTTCCCCTTATTAATGGACTGGATACTTGGTTCATACAGTGTTATCCTAATCTGCACAGTTCTTGAGGATGATATTAGTTATGGAATGAGCACCTGTGATAGATATGATCTTACCCTGATATGATTATTTTAGATATGATGCCACCCCCCACTAGTGTTCTTACATAGTGCTGGTGTTCTCACACAGTGCTGGTGAGGATGCCATGTCACTGATGGTAGCGAGCTGAGCTCGAGGACATGATGACATGTACCTAGATACATGACAATGTAGTATATATGTTGTGTTCCTACTTGTGTAGAGAGGAGTGGTTGATCACACAGAGTAGAGGGTTCACTCAAGAGGGCCTCGATTCCGATTGGTTTGCATGCGAGTGGAACCTAGCCATGTGCACCTCTGGCTCAGTGTGTTGCTACATGTACTTTCTCCATGGGTACACACTATGCAAGATGTTCCTATGAGTAGGACATTGCCATGCGGTATTCATCCATTGCGTGCTTTTTCTACTTGGCATATACCATGCGCGGTCACGCTACATAAGGTATGTGACCTGGGAGTTCAAGCACAGTACTTTTTCATGTGAGGGTTGCATGAGTTGGCCACAGCTACATGAGGGACTGTTGAGATAGTCATTTTTGTTTCCCTCCTTCCTTGTGTGGTGACTAGCAATAGTCATGTAGTGTAGTAATGTGTATATTTCAGAGTTTGTGAATCTTCCTTTCAGTTATTGGTGACTTGTACTTTGCTTGTGTGGACTAGCACCTTAGTTATCTTGCTTGTATTGGTTTAGCCATGGATGATTTTCTTGGCATGTAACTCTTGTGGTTATAATTGATTTATTGTTGAAGATTATGTGCATTTTTCTTACTTTATTGTTGGAAATTGTTGAAGATTATGTGCATTTTTCTTACTTTATTGTTGGAATTGAGATTTACTCTTTCTTATTTATATTTTGGAGGCTAAACTCAT
The DNA here is from genome assembly GCA_027924645.1 of Cunninghamia lanceolata. Taxonomy (NCBI): domain Eukaryota; kingdom Viridiplantae; phylum Streptophyta; class Pinopsida; order Cupressales; family Cupressaceae; genus Cunninghamia; species Cunninghamia lanceolata. The sequence continues at coordinate 4,110,567 of BSBN01001164.1, read as the reverse complement.
TGACTTTTCTATTTTTGAATGCTGGTATTATGTTGTGATGTGATTCCTCATCGGGTATGGTGAGATCCACCAGTTTGAGTGTATACGAGGAAGCAGGTGCAGGGAAACCCTTAAGGATGGGGCTATGTGTGACCTATTCTAAGCTCTAATTCCCTACCTTCCTATTGTTTGACTATCTCTTGGAGGCTAAAACTCTTACACAAACAAGAGATGTGTCATTGTGGCTTGTATGGAAGGGCTCACTAGGTGGGTCAATTCCATCAAGACACATGGATTTTTATATTGGACATGGTTATTGTAAATGGATATTGGACATAGTTATTGGTTATGGACTCATTGTTATAATTGGATTTGGATGGTACTACGACATCCACATGAAACCCTAATGTAGCCTTGTGATGTGAAAGAGTACGTATGTATATGTGGGATGTACAATTATCATGTATGTAGTTGCATATTAAAATATAGAAGAGAACAAAATTTGCATCATTATGCCTTGAAAGGTGACAAATTATATGTAAAGAGATGTCATTCATGTTATAAAATTAGAGGTTGAAATTATGTATTTATGTTAATGTGTGCTCTATTTTATAGATAGCTACATATGAAAGTTATAGAACTGAAAATTTTATGTCTTGAAAGTGCTTTTTGCTACAAATTATGAGAAAATTATGTGGTTTATACTAGAATTACATGCTTATATGTATATATACTATTATCAGTGCTTTCAAATGATCATGGATAGGAGAGGGATGATGTCGTAACACTCATATCCAAGAGGCTTACGATGTAATGACCCTCTTCCTGATGACCATTGATGCTTTGACTATTGTATGATATATGCACATGTGCTTTGATGTGTGCTTGGAGTGTTACAGGTACTAAGTATTGACTCCGCTTGGATTCACAGGCCTGAGCATACTCCTTTTCCCTGACGCTAGTTACTGGAGATAGTCACAGGCCCTATTCCCCACCCTAGCCACTGTACCCTGCTAGTGCAGTATTCTCGTGTTGTTGTCTTATCATCTAGTTACCTAATGGTACCCCTTATGGTCATGTGTAGTTTTCCAGTGTGGTGCTTGAGGCTTTTCTCCTTGGTTTCCATTGATTGTTCGATATGGTTTCCTTGGCATCATTCTTTATTTTGATTGGAAAAAATTGTTTTATGCTAATGTATATTGTGTAGGAATGAGTGCATTGTCTATTCCTTACCCATGTACTAGGACTGATTGCATGTAATTGTGCATGTGATAACCTATTTTTTATAATTGTATTGAGTTTCATGGTCTAGAGTGTGCTTTGGCTGCATCTTAGCATTTGCAGGCTTCTAGGAGTAAGCCTAGTTTTAGGGGGTAGGATGTAACAACCCTCCCATTGCCATATGATGGCTCTCCAAATGGGGTGGGTGAGATTATTGAAGGCATGAAGAAATATCTTTGGTGGCAGTTGGAAATTTAATGGTTTTGGCAGAGAATGGGGTAGTGTGTGTAGAGTTTGGTGGGAACTGACAGGAAAAATTGAGCCTCTTTAGGTAATTCTATAAAAGATTGCTTGTCTTTATAATTGGGGGTTGTCATGTCTTCCATGGAGTTCCTCCACATGATTTTTATTGCGTATCTAGTAAAATCTCCTCCACAACAAGTTTCTTGACTTAGTTTATGAGGCCGTTGCATCATTTCTTGAGTCTATGGAGGGAGTTAAGTCTATAAGAAAATGTCCTTGGGGCGGCTGGTGGGAGAGTTAATGCCTCTTTTGGAGGCTTTGAGAAAATGAAAATAGGTATAAAAACAAAGAAAAGAGGGAGAGAGGAAGAAAAAACCTCTTTCATGTTGTTTGATTGAGTGTAGAGGACATTGTAGCAATTTTACAGCTGCCTAGATCGGCCCTAGACACCATAACCGTAGCAGATTTGCTTCCCTTTTTTTTCTTATCACACATTTTACACTCACAAAGATGGAAGGCAGAGTCATTGCTAGAAATGATATCAAAAAAGAAGATCTAAAGGAAGGGCGCACAGAGAGGAAGTCACTGTGTTTGGGGAGTGCAACTAGGAGAGGTATTTACCTCAGTATTTGTTTTTTTTTTGTAGCACAAAAACTAAAATATGTCTTCTTAATTTCTTAAACAATAGAAAATTGAAACCTCATTGCTGTCATTAAAAAAAACTATGCTAGGAATATATTTTTGTGTGTTTAGTTGTTTTAGGTATTCAAATCGTTGGATTTGAAGTACTGGGTGTTAAAAAACATATAACATGAGTGCGGTGAGTATAACCAATGTAACAGTGCTAGAAAATCCTACTACTTTTCTCAACCCATTTCAGTTTGAGATATCTTATGAATGCCTAGATCCTCTAAAAGAATATTTGTTTATATCATGGTTGCCTTGTGAATCTTTTTCTTATAACTGCACTACAAACCAGTTGTTTCCTTTCTAATTATAGGTCATATCTATTATTTTGGAATCCAAATTGGGTTTTGAATTTGGGTTAGATTGGTTTCTATAGTTTATTTATTTGAATTGAGGGTATTGATTGGCATCAAATGGGCCAAAACCCAAGGATTGAATTGGGTGGGTATACGGTCCTTAAGATACTGAAAACTGGCATTGTTTAAAGGCAATGTGACAAGTTTTCTTTTTGCCTTGTTTGAAACCTAAACCAAGGAGAGTTTCAAAGACTAGAACTATCTTATAGATGCATAGAAAATGTAGTTTCACCTTGATTGGTCTGAGATTATTGCTCATATATCTTTTGCACAATTCTGGTAAATACTTGTTTTATATGTTGGAAAATTTATGCCATAGTTCTTGATTCACAAGGGCAAGAAAAAAAGAAAGTGCTGCCCAAGAGATAGTATTTCCATGCTTGTTACAGTAAATTTAAAAATTTGATACATTTAATTTGAAATGAAGGTGGTTGGCAATGTTTAGAACTTTAAATGTTGAGATGCATGTCCACATCTCTATATTTTCTTTGGCCATATGCATAGATTTTGAAAATTAGATGATTGTGGGTGGAACAAAATTATAGTTTCAAATTTATTATGCGATCTTGTAGCTTTTGTTTTCTTTGTTTTATTGGTAAATTTGCTATGCTGAGTAACCTTTGACATAGCTGCCACAACTCACTTTCAACTTAGTCACCCATGACTCACATCTGTTCTCATCTGTTGTGGTACACTTATGGTATTTTACCTAACTCCAACACTTATAACAAAGATAATCAAAGAAAATTTTCTAACCCTTAATAGTAGATGTTGTGCTATGTAGTTTATATCTATGGTGTCCTTGGGACATGTCCCTTGCCCTCTATGGCTATTCTGAATACTTTGGGGATGCAGATGAGACACTCACCGTGTCACCTATTCATTATTGGATTGTTTAATTGGGTTTTGTATAACTTGTTTGGTTAAATGAGATGAGCTTAGGTCTAGTATATTGAGTCCTCGTGCATGGCCTTGAGCATTTGTAAAGACTAAGGATGCACACGAAAAGGCCTACCTGTCTATGGGACGTTGATTTATCCATCTACGGGGCATTGATTCGGGCATGTTTGAGTCTCCTCATCTGATTGAGAAGTGTACTTGGGTCCATCTGGTGCCATCCCTTTGAGTACGCATGATGACACTCCATCTAATTTACATCCTAGTGTCTTGTACCTTAGTGGTTGTGAGTAGTACCTGATGTATGATTGGATGAGCATCTTTATGTTATGACATTGGCTTTATGCTTTGTTTTCCGTGTCTGCTCCATGATTGATGTGAGTGTTGGCCATCATGTATACCCTTACCTGGTTACTTCTATTTGGGCCTTGTGACTACCTCCGAGCACGGTGTGGGTGGTCTCTAATGAGTCCACATGGTTGGGAGCATTGCCACCACCATTGGGGACCGGTGTACAGGTTTTGAAGCACCAATTGGAGATGTTCTGTATTGTGTTCATTTTATCAGTTATTGTATCATATTCAGGACTATGTTATTGTACTTGTATATCATATTCATGGCTATGCCATTGTTCCTATATATTCTTTTATATAATTATACTCTCTTAAGAGAGAAGATGTAACCATGGAAATTAATGAGAAGAAATGATATGTTTCCTATTTGGTTTACGGATTCTGGTGTGGGTATCAGATCTGCTTGTGCTATGATAATTTTGGATTCATGTTTATAATCTAGAATGGGTTATAGGAACATTTGGGTTCGTGTTTAAAATGAATGTAGTTTATTAATGTTTCTCTGGAGAGTGATTTAGTCCTCTCCTGTGGGTTGTGCATTTGGCCATACTTGGCCATGAATGTTGTTGATCTACTGAGTCACCAACCATATTATGTATATATTATCTATTTATGTCAAAAAAAATTATCTTGTCCACTTTTGGCCCTTACCCTTCAGGGTTGTGGGGCGTGATGTTACAAGGATGTTCTTTGTCAATAATATATAATCACTATTTCCTTTGTCAATCATAAAAATATTAAAAACATAAAAATATTAATCAATTTGTACTATACATCATATTTGAAGCAAACTATGTAGATAAAATTAAATATAATAATATTATATTTAAATTATTACATTATTATAATATTATTATTAAAACCAAAGGATATTACATCAATATAATTAATGTAATTATAATATTATTATATTTAATAATGTAATAATAATAATAATAATATTTTAACACACCAATAATATTATATTTATATTATTAAATTATTATAATATTGTTATTAAAACCAAAGGATATTACATTAATATTAACACTAATATTAACCCTAATATTAACACTAATATTATTTGAACCATTGCAATTTTTATCATTTGAAGCAAGGAAAGACTTTGGAATAATACTAATAATAAAACAATATGTAGTAGTAGTAATAATAACAATAATAATAATAATAATAATAATAATAATTTAAAGGACTAATTGCTAAGGTCTTAATAATGTAATAATTCCATGCATTATTCACGGATTTAAGAGAAATATTAAAACATAATTTATAGTATTCTACAACTAACATTTTAACATTTAAGAAGTGATATTAAATATTTATATTCTTAAATTTAAAATAAAATAAAATAAATTATTGTATGTTAAACAAGTGCCACGTAGTGGCCAGTTCCTGCCTTGTAGTGTTGTTATTATAGTATTTGTTTAGTTGTAATTTTTTTTGTTGATTAGCTATTGGTTGTATATAGTATTTGTTTAGCTGTAATTTTTTTTGTTGATTAGGTATTGGTTGTATAGACAAATTGCATTCCAATAATTAAAAATTTAATTTTTGAAGAGTGTTGAAATGTCTTAGGTAAATAAAATTGAAATCTCAAAAACAATCTAAGTTGGTAAAAATAAAATAGGACTAAAATATTTCCTAACTTAAAACTAAACTTTTACAAAGTCTATTAAATAACACAAATATTTCCTTAAAATGTAATAATACTAATACTTTTATAATTTAAAATACATTAAAATATTGTAAGTTTGAAGAATAAAATAAAAAATGTAATAACATGGCAAAATATTTTTTGTGATAATGTAGATTTTTAACTTTTGACTAAATAAAATTGAAATCTTAGATTTTTAACTCTTGACTAAATGAAATTGAAATCCGAAAAATAATCTAATTTCATAAAATAAAATGTGTATAACCCTAATTGGGTGTGGATAGATTTGAAACGTCTGTCTAAAATATTAAAATGTAATAATATTGAATACCATTACAATTTAAAATGCATTAAAATATTGTATGTTTGAAGAATAATTACATAATATAATAACAGTGTGGATAGATTTGAAATGTCTGCCTAAGATATTAAAATGTAATAATATTGAATACTATTACAATTTAAAATGTATTAAAATATTGTAAGTTTGAAGAATAATTACATAATATAATAACAAAAATATATTCATATTTATATCACTACAGTATTTTATCTTAGTCACTTAATTTTTTATTTAAGTAATAATAGTAAGTACTTTTAGACAACATGATTTTAATTATTTTAATTAATGTAATATTGTGGTTTAGTAATAATTTTGGGTGCATTCATTTAATAAAAGTATGTAGTTTAGCTCCATTTAATTAGACATCAATGGTTAAGATCAAATGAATAGTTAAGAAATATTTTAGTGAAATTAGGTTATTTATGTGTAGAATCCTAAAGTATAGTAATAATACTAATACTTTTATAATTAGGTTATTTATTTGTGTTCATAATTTTTTTACTTGCCACGTACTCCCTTCAAATCAAAATTCTCTCCACATTTATAGTTTTTTGTTGCACTCTCCTGACAAACCGACAATCCGCAGAGAAGAGGTCATTTTTTTTCAATGAATGACAATAGAGATAAATCATTTCTAAATAATTTTTTGTTAAAAATTTATCATCTTCACATAGGAAAAGTACAAATTTAAATCAAATTTGTCCGACAAGAAAAATAATCCTATCTTTTGATTGGTTTGCAATCAATAGATTAATAACTAGATAAGTTGAACTCATTGTAATAGTACCAGCCGAAGGCAGGTACTAATAAATAAATTTAACCCAAATTAATAATTTTATCTTTTTATTCTAAATAACATCCTTACCTTATTTTAAGTGAAAGAAACTTGATAAATTTTAAAACCTATCAATAAAATCTTATTTAAATCCTTACTCTAATTTATTTAATTTAAAATTAAAATTGATCTTAGTCTTTCTAAGAATAGGGTTATCTTACCTAAATCTAAATATTTCAGAAATAAATATTAAAAGAAATTTCTAACTAATAGATTTGATAAAATAAATAAATTCTATATTTTAACCACCTCCTATGGCATTTAAAATGATATGCAAACCAAATAAAAACAATAATTAACAATCATTACTCCTACATTAAAGAATTATGTAAATAAAATTAAATCCCCATCTACATGTTAAATTTAATAAAACTTTTAAATTAAATTAAAGATGAGATAATTAAATCTGAAGAATAATATAAAATATTTAATTTATTTCTAAATCTTAATCAAATATTACTATGAATAAAATTATTAAAAGCACCAATAAAATTTTAAAATAGTAATAAAGCACAGGTGGCTACATCTTAGGAACCCATCAAATAAGGATATAAAGAAGTTTATTATTTTTCTCTGAATAACTTTATTTAACCACAAGCATGAAGTAAGAGCAATAGAGATGTTGAATCTTCTCATAATTAAATCTCAAATACTCATTTCTCTCCTCTTCCATTTTGATGGGCTTATCTATTTTTTTTATATTTTGCAAATAGTTTTCCTTATTTGACAACCCTATTCCTTTATGGTAGGATGTCTACTATTTGGATAGCTATGCATGTTGAAAATCTAAAAGGAGAGGAAATAATTTTTTTTGGGTCTTGTATATAGAAGTATTTTTTTAAGTGGGAGCTGAGAAGAAAAAAATTACATATAAGAGAAATTACTTTTATTTCCTTTCTCTCGTGGATTTGTAAAATTAAATTAAATAGCAATTTTTTAATATATATAATAATTTTTTGGGGTCATCTATTATGGTGGCAATAATTAAAAAGAAAACATAATTTTATCTCATATACTCAAAATAATAATAATAATAATTTTGAGAAAGTTTAAAATTTATAAAAAGAAAATTCATAAAATTGCCTGCTGCCATGCAATTAATTTTTTATTTTATTTATTCTCTTATGCCACTACCCCAATGCATGACTTTATTATTTGATTTGATTTTATCTTTTTATCTTTTTTTTTTTGTTTTAATTTTTTGATTTTTGTTTATATTATATTAAAACTTGAGATCACACCCTATAATCTTCCATCAACACAATAATCTACAAAATTGTGAAAATTTAAAGAAAACACATTTTTGTTAAAAACAAAAAATAATAATAAATAAAACTTACTTTTTAATGCAATAACCCTTCAACTAAAGCTAATCACTACTAAATTAAATTCATTACAATTTTCAAATACCAAGATCATAACTATATGACTTAATTCATATCATCTTATATTAAATAATTTCTACAATTTTTACAAGAACTGGCAATATTTAAACACAAATGCAATTATCCATTATAATTAAAAAATATATTTTCACTTAAAATAATTACTAAAATTATATTGCTATTTTTTTTATTTACATCACTTAAAGAGATAAAAGAAACCTTCTTAAAAAAAGATGGTTGCATTGGTACACCTCCATTCTTTAGGTGCCTCTAGAAGAATATCTCTCCACATACTTTAGGATATATTTTTTTAAAATACAAATATACTAGTGGCATTCGGAGCCGCAAGCATAATCATAACCATAACAGTAACCCTAACCTTAAATTAAATCCAACCCTAATTAAAATACCAATTAAATTTGTAAACCTAACCCTACCCATTATAACTTTAAACACTAATAATAATATAATAATAATATTTTTATTATTTTACATTATTATGATAATATTTTATTTTATAATATTATATTTTATTATATTACTAATAATAATTATATTATATTATGAGGATTATTATAAACGATAACTATTCTATAATCCTCATTATTAATAATAATTTTTAATATTATAATAATAATATTATGATAATATTATTACAGTATATATTCATTATTAATATTATAATTAACATATTTATATTTATAAGGATATGTGTGGGCTACTTTAGATATATATTTTTAATAGCAATTAATATAATAAAATAGTAATTAATATTTTAAAAATATATGTATATTATATTTTAGATATATTATATTATATAATAATATTTTTAAATAGAAATATATATTGTATTATATTAGATATATTTTGTAATAGCAATTAATAATAATATTATGATAATATTATTATAGTTTATATTCATTATTAATATTATAATTAACATAATTATATTTATTCTAGTCGCCCTCTCACATGACATAAAGGCGCTGCAACTTGGTGGAAGGATGCTTTGTTGGAACACTTGACTATTCATGATTCCCTGAAGGACTGTTCCTCTCGAGAGTATGTGTCCTCTGAGGATGATGAGCTCCTGGTCGAGGCTGTTCATGAGGGGGTTGTTTCTTCTTTGGTTCCCTTACAGTCTATGTTCTCTTCTAATCACTTCTCTTCTCACTTGTCAGCTCCTCCAGCTTCAGGCGGGATTGCTTCTCATTTTGTTCCAGCTTCTTCCTCTTCAGTTTTGCCTTCTTCGGATTCAGTTTTTGCTATTATGATGTCCTCTACTACTGTGAGGGGACCTTCTTCCATTGGGGCTACTGTGGTGGGGACAGGTTCTTCCTCTCCCCTTGTTCCAACCCCTCTGAAGGCTCTTGTGAATGTTTCTCTACCTTCTTCTTCTACTTCTGCTATTGGAGAGGATGATGTCTTCTGGACTGTGGTTCAAAGAAAGAAGCGTGGTCTTCCTAAGCATGTTTCTCTGACCCATTCTCAGGCCAAGAGTGTTCGACCTGCTAGGTCTGGTTCTGCTTTTGTTTAGTTTTCTCGCTACCTTGTTGTAGTTGTTTGTTCGTGTGCTGTCGATGTGCTATTTCCAGCTTGTTCTGCCTTGTTTATCCCTGGGGGCTACTTTGTAAAGGGTTCTGGACCCTCTTCTCTAGGAAATCTAATCAAAAACATATTTATATTTATAAGAATATCTCTCGGTGTAGTTTAGATATATTTTTTAGTACTAATTAATATAATAAAATAGTAATTAATATTTTAATTACTATATGTATATATATTTTAGATATATTATATTATATCATAATATTTTTAAATAGCAATTAGTAATAATATTATGATAATATTATATATCATTATATATAATATTATATATTATATTATATATAGTAATATATAATATTATATAGTATATAGCATATTATATTTACATTATCTAGTATATTATATAATCTATTATATAATATATAATTATATGATATTATATATTAATAATATTATTATTAATATAATATTAAATATTATAAACCCTAACTATTTTATAATCCTCATTATTAATAATAATATTTAATATTATAATAATATTATAATATTATATAATAGTATATTATATTATATTATATTGTATTATAATATGTCGATAAGGGTGTGGTTCGGTGGTTAAGTCGCTCAGTTGTAGTGGCGACCACCAGAGTTCAAACCCTCGCTAGGCCAACGAGCTTGCCGGTTTGAAGTGTTCTTTCTTGGGGATGAGGTCCCCCGTGTTGTGGCCTCACCAGTTCATAGCTCTGGGCAAAAGTGTTGCTATGGAGCCGGAGGGTGTGTTGCACCAACGTCACCAGTCACATTAAAAAGTTTACTAGGCAAATTATCTTTAAGAAAAAAAATATTGTAATATATTATATTATAATATTATATATAATATTATATATTAATATTAATATTATTAATATAATATAATTATTATAAACCCTAATCCATAATTATTTTAAAGTTTCTCTACCTATTTAATTCTTAAAATTGATTACATGATTGTATGATAGAAATTAGAAAACACCATCATACCCATTATCACCATTAGAACAACATTTAAAAAACCTTTCAAAATTGAATTTAATCATGGATACAATGTGTAAATAGTCTCTAAACATTTGTAAAAAAATATTTCATATATATTTGGTTTCATAACAAATGAGTTTCTAAACACTTTCACATAGTGAGCCATTTATGCACCGGTAACAACCCTTCATTAGGCCAAACTTTGATAGTCACATTAGACTTCACGGCATACAAGGTAGGTATACCATAGTGTGCATGTAACAACCTAAATGATGGAATGACCTGATGCACTTGGAATTTGATGGTGTACTTGAACTTTAAAACAATGAGAAACCATTCATCAACTGGGCCTACATGAAATCTAATTCGCAATTGTCCCTTAAGGAATCTCATGAATCTCATACTAAGCTCATTAGAAAGAGTGTGCTTGTTGATGATCATTGTTGGCCTAATAGTGACCATCCAAATACATCCAAAAAGGTAAAGATATCAAAGCTCATGGTATAAAGCAACTAACCAGTCACAAAAATCTTCAATCTCTATTTGCAGATTATAAAATTTAACATGCAAGCTAATTGTCACCTTGGATTCATAGAGGAAGTTAAAGTACTTAGCATAATTTTGAAATTTTCTTCCACTGGTCCTTGGTCCATTTACATTAATTCTATTAACCATCTTCTCCCTCAACTAATAACGGACACTCAATTCCTCTATACGAAGGAGGACATTCCATGGAAGATACCAATGATATTTGGACAACCAAGTTGACACCCATGTATCTGCATCATGTGACATCTTGCTCACCTAAAAAAAAATATTAGTTTACTCATTTTTATTATACCAAAAGATATAGATTACCATGTACATTTTAGAAAACCATATATATGATACTAAATGTTAACCAAATATATGTCATCAAAAATAAAATTAGAAATAAAGAATGTTTTATTTTATTCATTCAGCTTTGATATTAAATTAGGTATGAGGCAAGTTATAGAATATGCAAATTAACATGAGTTTTTATGAGATTAACATAAAGATTGTGAACATGATCAATTTAGCAAATAATAATTAAAATCAATAAACCATTATATCACAAAATTTACTAAATGTTAACCAAATATATGTCATCAAAAATAAAATTATCATTCAGTATCTTTCCCTTACATAGCATCCATTTCCATCCCATATGTACATAAATGGTGGCATTATTTTTAAGATGTAAATGCACAATTAAGAGTTTTTTTTTTGTTTAGTTTAGTGAAGAATAATTGCATGATTTATTAATAGTTTACTGAAGTAAAATTGCATGGTTTGCTTCATTAGATTTACATAACATAACATTAGAAATAAAGAATGTTTCAATATTCATTCATCTTTGTTATTAAAGTAGGTATGATGCAAGTTGTAGAATATGCAAATTTGAGATTTTTTTTAATGAGATTAACATAAATATTGTGAACATGATCAATTTAGAAAATAATAATTAAAATCAGTAAACCATTATAACACAAAATTTACGTGGAGAAACCCTCTCGGGAAAAAACTCCACCAGGAAAAAGAGAGCACCATATATATTCATATTTAGAAATAGGGTTACAAATATACAAGATAGTTCAGTACTTTTTCAAATGCGTAATACCCCTGATAATTTAATATTAAAATAATCGATGCCTTGCTATGCTTTATTCTAGTCTACTCTGCCATTCTCTATATGTTTTTCTCTACTATTCTTTATATGCTTTATTCTTCTCTACCCTGCTTTGCTATTTTATGATCTTCTAACAATTTTAGCCTTTGTTCTTCAACTTTTCTCTTAGCAAGTTATTTTCCCTTTTTCATCTTTTCATAATGGTCATATGTAAATGGTGGCATTATTTTGAGACCTTCTAATGATTTTACATGATATATAGCCACAAATGTCAATCTTGTTCTTTCATTGTGCCCAATATCAATAATGACTTTTGAAAGAGTTAAACCCTGTGATTTGTGTATTATTATGCCCATGCCAATCTTAATGGTATTTAGATCGTGCGGCCCCCTTGTATTGGTGTAATTAGAACTGTACATGGAGAATGGTCTTCAAATGGTATTCCCAAGTAATTATCAAATTCAACCATAATATATGTTGGTGGTTCTAGTGGTGCACTTCCAGGTTTGTATATTATTTTTCAAACATACCCTAGAGATCCATTTACAAGACCTACTTCTATCCAAATATTAGAAGTTAGCATGAACCTTGCATCCTTAACAATTAATAACTCCAAATCAAGTTCATCATTCTGACCTACATCTGGTGTATTGACACTACCCACTTTTGTTGCAATGCTACATACAATAGGCTACTTCAATGAGCATAGTATTTTGTTTGTTATGGCTATGCACATTTTCATTTGTGGAAAATAAATGAATACTACTATCAAATTCCTCATTGGTTGTTGCATTGATGCCAACAATAGTTCTTGTCATCAGCAACTTCTAGTCACCAATATTTGGCTTTGCATCTCTTAGATTAATGAGAACTTGACGAAACCTTTGTTGTTCAATGTTTTCTCCTTATTACCTAAATATTTTATCTAGAGTAAGAACATTTTTGAATTCTTCCTATAATAGTTTACCACACCTGTTACTGTCATATGGTACCATTTATCATTGACACGAGGTAATTGTCCTAAATCTCCAACCAGAATCATAGATACACCTAGAAAATATTGAAATACAATGACATTCATTAGTGTGTAGAATTAATTCTTAAATTTTATTATAATGAAATATATTTTTTAAAATAGAAATAAAATACATATCTTGAACAAAAAAATATATATATACCTCCAAAACTCATGTTTACATTTTCAGGGAATGCTTGATGAAGTCGAGAGTCAACTTTCTTGAGCAAATTATGGCCAATGAAACTCATTTCATCAATCAAAATGTATTTTATGTGTCAAATCTCTTATTGGAAAGTTGTCAGTCTTGTTCCTTCTACTTGGGAAAAATCTATGATTGGAATTCGAAGTACTGAATGGATTATTGAAGCTTCAATATTGAATGCTGTTACTCCTATCGATGCAAGTAATAGCAATGGACTACGCTATGTTAATGTTGCATTTTGGATAGATTGATTGATAGAACTAATTAGATATGATTTTACTGTTCCCGCCATTCCTTGAATTATACTGAATAATGACAATGTATTTTGAGATCCATGATAATGTGTCATAATTATATCAAATCCTTTTTTCTGTTTGTCACCTAATACTACATAATTGATATTTTGTGATATATCATCACATATGAGAAATCCATTTTCTTTCATGGTGCCTATGAACTTAATTGCCCTATTTGTGTACTCTTCACTTTGATATTCATTAGACCATGTTGTTTATCCATCAACATCTCTTCTTCCTAGCATATCTATTTCAGACACTTCCACAATTTGATTACAATGGATCCCCGAAATGATTTCCCACTCATGTTTTGTTGTGTTTCCTTGAAGAGGTTCATTATCTTCAATTTTAGAATCACTGTTATTTTCAACATCTTCTGAGATAGTTGTTCATTCCACATGCCAAGGATTATAATTAAATGACTCCCAATTTGATATTATTGTATCATTTGAATATCAATATCTCTTTCTATATCATGAAATGGTTTGTAAAGTAATTCTCTTGCTTCCCATTTTTTATCTCTAACTCTTCTTGAATTAGATATCCATGATCTAGTGGCATCTATAAGTGAAACTCCTTCCATGCAAAATGGCCTACTTTTGTAACCATCAATAAAATATTATGTAGGTTCTTCGTAATTATCTTCATTATTTTTAGCTATAGGTTTGAATACCTCACGTGAGACATTTAGATTGACAAATTTTCTGCTGCTCTCTACTAATGGAAGTTCTAATAGCATGTGACATGTTTCTTGTGCCCAATTGTCTCTTTCTATAATTGATTCAGTAAGAACTCTCTTATATGCTCTCTAGGCTGAATCATCAGGGTTTTCCATGTTTTCAAGTTGCATCAACATTTGATGATAACTTTATGATCTTTTCTCTGCCTTGGCTGCATACTTGGCAATATACTTAATTACACAATGTTTGGAAAGAATAGGTTGCCAATCTAAATTTTCTCTCCACAATTGAAGTATGTAGCGATTATGTGTATTAACCCTATCCTCATTTCTTGCAGGTTTAAATTTTTTCACCTGTCTCTAAATCTTTGGATAATTTTGATCCCGTGATATTCAATGGCCATGGAGAATTATACCTAGAATTCACAATAACATAATTTCATTTCATTGCAGTAATTTTATATTATTGATTCTAAAATTTGTGAAAGATTTAAAATCTTCCTTGCAAACCATCCATCCTCTTTTCTTATGTAGGCATGCACCCTCTCTACACATTGTATGATGTTCAACACAATTTAGAATCTCTTTATAGTCATGTTCCATATCTACCTGTGTAAGGTGCCTTGTATTTCAAAGACATAGATGTTGAACAAAATTTTGGAATAATATCATTCAAAAAATATTGATATTTATTAGTTACACTAAAACATAAAGTTTATATATAATTATAAACTCTAAGATCACATGAATGAAACATACATGTATGTTTCATTGATGTAGATCTTCTCTAGCATTCCATGCATGAATAATTGAATGGAAGTATTTCTCTGCAGTTTTATTTCCTGATCATTTCTCAATCAAGATTATCCATATTTGGTGCTCCATCTATCCATAAAAATCCATGCGCATGTGGTGAACCTTTGTGTTCCCATTCATAACTAGACCATAATCTTTTACATTCATTCTATTTTCTAGTATATGTTTCCTGAAAATTGTATGTCATAGGTGCATGTAGTGTGCCACTATATGAGGGTTATCAATAATATTTTTTTCCCTAGTTTTGGGCTTGTTGTGGATCTATTGGTGGCGTTCCAGGCATAATTGCATGCAAATCTAGCCAATACATATCTGCTGCACTCAAACTAAAGAATATTGTTTGTGAACCTATTTGTTGAAGCATGTATGTTAACTCTGCACGATATTTTACCCAATATGACCTTGTACCTCTTAATGTTGTTCCAAACTGCATCAAGTGATCTTCTAGATGAGAGTGGGGCACATTTTCCATATGTTCACTCAACTCATTGATGATGATCAACATATCTTGAATACTTCTTTTGCAAACACTGCCAATGAATTTTGTCCATAATGTCTCATGATCATGTTCATCATGTAACATCTAAATCATGGGTGTCGACCAAAATGGTGATCCTTATATCTAAATAGATGTTTGGCAAACTCATGTGTATGTACTCATCTCATGCATGGTTCTAGCCAATCACATCTACCATCAAGAAATAATGTTGGAAATACCATATCAAGCAAGCCTAATGTGGAGTACTCATTAATAGGAGATGCACCAATTCCTGGCCAATCAGTCAATGTTCTTGGATCTGCATCAGGGTTATTTACCCATGCATGGATTAATTCCATCTCTTTTTTAGCATTAGGTGGTCTAGAAGCCATTGATGTTGTGTGATCAATAATATTTCTTTCATCCATCTCCATCAATGGACCCACAAATACAATTCATTTGCATCTGAATTAAACTCCATATGCATTGAGTTTAGCTTGTTGCAGATATTTTCATTAGAGTTCGATGGAAGTTTACTAAGAGAAGTTCCATCTATTTGAACATTAGAATAGAACTTGTCATGTTCAATTTTGTATTTGAGTGCCTTACACACTCACTCTCTATTTGTAAAGCCTCACAAAAATGTAAAATCCATTAAACCAACTCAATAAGTAAATGAAGTAAATAATCCACTTAAATACAACATTTCAATA
The DNA here is from genome assembly GCA_027924645.1 of Cunninghamia lanceolata. NCBI lineage: Eukaryota > Viridiplantae > Streptophyta > Pinopsida > Cupressales > Cupressaceae > Cunninghamia > Cunninghamia lanceolata. The sequence continues at coordinate 4,094,199 of BSBN01001164.1, read as the reverse complement.
TCTAAAATAAAAGGATGTAAATAATTGACTTAGATACAACATTTCAAAGATAAAATGTGTAATTTATCTGCTTAATCACAATATCTCAATGAAAGATAAATCTCATAAATATGATTCACAATGTCATCAATCTTACAAAATCGCGTGCTTAATCTAGGTAACAAGCACTATACAATAATATACATAAATCCATGGGCAAGCATGCCATAATACATACAATCAAGTACAATAATCATGTACAACAAGAATAATGAATCAATACGCTCATTAGTCGCACGAACCAAGCGGTCCACCACCTACAAGCCGAGAGACAGGAACATGGCCCAAGTATTTTTCCACCCAACCATGAAGTATTTACACTTTCTCGGATCACTTCATGAAATGAAGGAAACCCAGCCCTTCACAAATTGTCTAGCTACCTGGTAACAACTGGCAGGAGGGAACACCTGATGCAACCCTGATGTCTAAATGTGCAATTCTAAATAATGAAAAATAAATTGTCTCACAATAGGATGTGGCAGAGATATCAATAAATAAGTTTGCTAGACAATAAACATCTATTTCAATGGCATCTCGATTAGATCCAATCCTTTAAATAGTAACCTGGTTCAATTCTTGAAAAGAGAAAAAGCCATCTTTGATAATCCACATTCAACATCCTAGCCCAGAAAGCAACCCAATACATTCTTAAATGTAAACTACTTCTTTCCCAAAGAAGCAATAAGTAAATAATAAAATAATAAACTCAAAGTCCATTAATAAGTCATTAAATTCCCTTTCCCAAAACATCAATCAAGGTAAAATACACTTTCCAATCCATAATTCTATCTCTTCTTTTATATAATTGCATCCATATGTTTGATAAATTTATTCCATTTATAATCCATATTTCAGCCATAATTCACTACATAACAATCATTCTCAATTTTATTCAAGATCTACTATTATTTCCATTTAATTAGATTTCAGTCATGATTATAATTGTAACAACAATAATCTGGTTTGGTTTTCTAGCCTCATTTTATTGTATCAAAAAGTAAGTTTCCTTGTTCTACCTGTTTGTTTTGATTCAATAATATGGATTTAAAATAAAAGCTAAAATTTGGTTTCAGCATTAGCAATATAGGAAAGACAGATACTATCTATTGTTTCTGTTTTGAGCCAAAATATTGTTTTAACGAGATTAAAAAATAGAGCTATAGGAGTATTTTACTTAACTTCAGGAGTAATTTACTTAGCTACAGGAATCATTTCAATTGAATAATTCAAGACAATGACCTAGCTAAGAGAAGGACGTCCAATCTGCTATCTAAAATGCAACAACATTATAAGGATAAAGATTAAATTTATGCAGAGAGAAAAGTCTAATCTAAAGTTAGATCTTTGTAGATTGAGTGCTGGCGTTAGGAATGCAGGAATCGCAACCCAAAGATAATGAAGATCAATCACTGTAGACACCCAAATTTGTCCCAACTTTGTTCATGTCTAGCAACACCTTGTCAAAAACATCACTTAAACATCATGTAGCATTTTGTCCTAAATCCCACTCTTAACCCCACTTATTCCATTAGCCAATTAATTAAATAAATTTTATTTATTTAATTAAAATCCCATTCAATCCCATCCTTATCCTACTTAGCCAATTAATTAAATAAATTTATTTATTTAATTAATATCCAACTCATATCCCAACTAATTCAAATATTTTATTTGAATTAAGTTCTCATTATAAGCCGACTTTCCAATTAATTAAATAAATTTTATTTATTTAATTAATTTATCTTATCATTTAGCCGACATGCGTGCCTCTTTCATTTAAAAAGGTAAGTGGTACTACAGCCTTTTATTTATTATCTTTCACATGAGCCCTATTCTCCTTGACACTTGTCAAATGACTACAACTCCCTTGAAGAGTGGGATAACCGAATCAATCCTAGCCGTCCACATCAATCAATTAGCTTTTTAATCTCAACCATCCATTGAAACCAAGCCTTTCCTATAAATCAAACCCCTCACAAGCCATTAGCATGCATTGAGCCTCAAGTACCCTTATCCTGCCAAATCTTCTAGCATGCATGGAGCTTCAAGTAACATTATTCTATTGAAATATCATTAGAGCCTTTGCATCCTTCAACTATCATCCTCATAGCATCTTCATCTTAATGTTATGCTGTAGAATCGAGCAACCAACACAACAAATTGATCAATCAAGCTCATCTTGCATCTTCGAGGTATTGAATTATTTGGGTTTAGGTTATGCATTTCAATTGTTTGATCATTTCCATTTATAAATCCAAATTTTTCGATATACATTTGGCACGCCCGGTGGGACTCACGTCCTTGATTAACCTCTCTTGTTTGAGTTGTTTTTATGAAGTTTAGATCTCTTGGAGCGCCAATCTTTCATTTTTGCAAGCTTTTGTAGCAAAAATTTGCATTTTTTAACCCTAGTTTGCAAAGATTTGGCTAAAAGTGTATGTAGATAATCTCTTAGCCCAAATCTAACCTCACCATTGTGTCCGAGATGCCGTTTCCATAAACTTTGAGTACAAATTTGCCTAAATTTGATGAAAAATGGAGCGTTTGGTGAAGAAAACAACAACCGGACTGCAACAATGTGCTTTTGGTAATTCAGGTCACTTCTGATCAAACAGCATTCACTTGGGCTAAATCAGCTCGCCTTTGGGCAAACAGCAGTCGCTTATGGTCAAATTTGGTCCGCTTTTAAACAAACAGTGCTCGCTTTTGAACAAAAAGAGACCGCATATGGTAAAATTGGTAGCTTATGGTTAACATTTGCATTCTATCTCCTGAAACTCTCCAGGTCGCTTTTGGGCTATTATGCATCACTTTTGGACTGTTGTTGGTCGCATATAAGCTATTACTTGTCATTTCCATCCATTTTTGCATCACTTATGAGCAAAAATCCACCGCTTTCTGCATATCCGCGTCGCTTTTACACCAGGATCGGCCACATCTATCATTTTCTGGGTCGCCTTTACACCAACAGTGATCGCCTCTAGTATGATCTGAATTGCTTTTATATTAATAGAGCTCGCGTGTGATCTGAATACTGTTAGCAGCTGCTTTAAAACTGTGTTTGTCGCTTATGGCCTAACAGTGATCGCTTAGGTTTTCTTCGCAACGCTTTTGAACTAACAGTGATCGCTTCTGCATCTATCGGATCACTTTTGAACTAACAGTGGTCACTTAAACCTGATGCGGATCACTTTTGATTGAATAGTGGCTGCTTTTGAACTAATAGGGATCGCTTATGAACTGACAGTGATCGCCTGTGCAGGATAGGGTTTTGACTGTGTTTTGCAGATACAAATCGCTTAGAGGCTACAATTGATCGCTTCAGATTTATTGACATCGCTTATAAGCTTACAGTCACCGCATTGGTTATTTTTCAAATCACATATGATATGTAGGATCTCGCCTGTCGCAAGATACAGATCACATATGTTCAACAGTGAATCGCATCTGCCAACTGTAACTTGCTTTTGGTAGCTGTCATTGTGCATCTTGGTATTTCTATCATAACTTTCACATACGGAGGTGAAATTGCACAAATAAGGACTTGTTGGAAAGCTGGGAGGATGACCTTCACAACTGTACTACTTTTATCAGGTGACTGTACTATTTTTAGGCTTTTTTATTAGTCAAAGTTTAGGTTCATTGCAAACTTCATTTGAGCATAACTTGAGCAATTTTGATCGTTTTTCAGCGAAACTTTTTTTCAAATTGCTTAGAATCTCCTGAATTTTCTGTTTAGGTAATTTATTCTCTTGTATCAGATCATTTTAATCAGAATTTTCAGATTTCATCTTTTCCATGTAATCTCTTCTTTGCAAGTTTACTTGTTTCTTTTTGGAATTGGTGACTTGTAGAGGCATCTAAGGAGCTGGAGCAGCATTGGCATCAACATCTAAAGCAAATTGGAAAGTGATTGTATCAGGTGCACTCATTCTAATCTTTCATCTCTTAGTCTTGATTGATCACACATTTGGACTTTGGGATTAAAACAAACATTGTTTGCTATCACACCATTGAAAAATTGGGCTAAAACAAACCATTGTCTTTCATCACATTTGGATTTGGACTTTAAAACAAACAAGTGCTTGCATTGTCTTCCACACATTGAACTTCTAAGGTTAATGAACCCCATGCAAGTGTGACCAAGTAATTGTGTATGCTCTCTCCTCGCGTCCCAACACGAACTTGGAGATCAAAAACATTTACTTGTGTTGCTTTTGTTAAACCTTAGAGAGGCCTACCTTGGTATCCACCCCAAGGGAATGACCTCAAGCGGTACTTTCATCCGGTCCGCTATAAAAATTAGAGGATAAGGCGAAAGCCAAGTCTAACCGGTATTAGCGCTCACCATACAGTGCTAACTCGAAAGGAGGTGTACCTTTGTGTATATTAAAACTCCTAGTAGGGTTAGTTAAAGTCTTAAGTGGCTTGCTGGATGCTCGTGGGGTGCCGGTCCCCCGGATTTTCACTAGAACCTCCTTGTGATAGTGGCCTTGCCTTGACTAGGACTTGTTGAATTGTCTTCACATGCTTGCTTAACCAACATCACATTATTCCAAACTAATAACTTGCTTATGTGTCTTGCGTGAGTGATTCATGTGTGTATATGCATAATCATTTGTTTGAATATTGCCACATCAAGCTCTAAACGCCCAAACACATAAAGACAAGTCATCCTACACATTCTTCGAATAACATTCAAACCCAATCACTTTCATCCCAAACATAGCCAAGTCATCCAAACAAGCCACATCATCATCCAAATCCCTAAACAAGCACTTGCTAAAAGGACTTAAGACAAACACTTGGTCACAACATGTCTACACTAGAGGACCCAACAATCAAATTCCAAAGATTCCTCCAAAATCTTTATCAAGGATCACAACCCCTAAACCAAGACGCCATTGAAATATTACAATTCTTCATCCAAAAAGCTCAACCCCACGTAAGCCAATCACCTCATCTACAAAACCTCGTAACCCAAGTTCAACACCTTTTAGCCACTAGTCAAGCTCAACAAGCACAGCAATCCTTAGCCATTCCATACCAACCTAATCCACCTCATAGCCACATGTCATATCCATCCACCTCCTATCAACTTAATCCACCTATCCACTAAGTCAATATCACATCAACATATGAACATCCACCTCAAGCTTATCCAATCCCTCATGCTGACATTCTGATGCACTACCAAGCCCATCCAAAAAGTAATCAAGTGATATCACAAGAACAACATGCAAGTCCCAATGGTCCTTTGTACATAAATCAAGCAAGTCCAAGTACACATTTTCAACAAGACCATCAAGCACCATTGATAGACCTAAGTCCACCTTTCCAACAAGAACAATATCCAAATCCCAATGGTCCCTTGTACATAAATCAAATGAGTCCAAGTTATCCTATGCAAGATCTAATAACCTTTGACAAGGGAGACACCAATCTGGAGTGGCCACCATCATGCAATCCCATGCCAACACATGAGCCAACAAGTCCTATCCCAACACCATCATGTGATCCCATTCCTAGTCCATTAATCCATCAACCTTCCAAACCACCAAGCCCTTCATTACCTTCATCACCATGTCATTCTAATCCTTCACCTAAGGATGCGGCTGAGAGATTTTTACAAAGGATGCTTGAAGCAAAACTCATTGAACTTCCTGAAGTCAAACCATGTGAAGAAAGTCCATATGATGAACATGATTATTGTGCATACCATAGGACCAAAGGCCATAATACAAATAAATGCCCAATATTTGTTCCAATTGTTTACAAGGTGTACCTACCTATAATGGGAAAACATGCCACATCATCCCAATCCTATGTATCACCCCCCTTTTATCCTAATCCACCCAATCCAATTAGCCCTCAGCCTAATCCTAGTCCTAAGCCTGCAACATCATCCGCTATTATTGCTCATCCATTATATTTCCCATCCACTCATACCCTTTCGAAGGATGTGATCCATTGGCTACTAGCTAGGAATAAACTATCTCCATGTCAAACACCCATTCATGAGCCTACTAAAGATCTTCCAAAGGTCATGTCCAATCATATAATCCCATCATGTGGTCCACCTATCCTTGAGCCTATCCAAGAGCCTTCCATTAACATACCTAGCCCTTCAAGCCCATCATGTGACCTACAAGACATCAAGCCTATTCAAGAGTCTCTTATTGTGAATCCAAGTCAAGAGTCATCATGTTCTCATGTTGTTGACCAAGAGTCATCTACCTCCATTCAAGCAACCCAAGAGATATGTCAAAGGTTTAATCCTAAACATGTGGAAACATTAAGCCCTAGTCCAACTCAAGATCAAAACACTTTCATTCAACCTATCCATAACATGTACCTTCTCTATGATCAAGATGATACCTATGAAGAAGCTATCCATGAGCACCTTGATCCTATCCATAATCCTATATCTATCCATGAGCAAGATATCCAAATTGCTCCTAGTCATCTACCATCTAGCCCTATTCATAATGAGCAAACATCCACTTGTCATAATGAGACATGTGCCTCTCAAGAACACATAAGTATAGAAGATCAAACAACTAGCTTGGATCTTAGCGAACATAATCAAGATCCTAATGATCATCCTTCCACATCCACCATCAATTCCACTTCAAATCCACCATCATGTCCACTTGGTCTTACCAGCTTCCTCCATGAATGTTCTTCCTTAGGACAACAAAGACCTTTATCTACTTCATCTTCTCCATCCAATAAAGAGTTCAAGTCTAATGTTCAAAGCACACCAAGTCCTATAGTCAATCGCATACTCCAAAACATGAACTACCAAGGCAAAGGTCTAAGCCTTTATGAACAAGTTATTTTGGAGCCAAACCATGTCAAAGTTCCTCCATGCTCATATGACTTTGGATACACACCCCAAGGTAAACAAGGCCAAGATGTTGGTAATCCCTTCATGCATCCTAAACCTACCACTTTCCATCGCAAACCTTATCATATACCCAAGACATATGTAGCCATTCCATCTCCATCATCCTATAAATGTCAAAAGCATGTGACCATACACCTTCCACCATCCACTTTGCCTCCACTTTTACCAACTCCAAATATCCCTCCATCCACCTTGCCACCGCTGCTTCCAACACCTAACATACCTATTGTTCATAAGTATCCTTGCATCCCTAATCATGGCCAACAAAAGCACACATCATTTAAGCATAAAGCTTCCAATCATTCCATCCACTCCATCCATCCCATGGGATTCCAAAATAAACATTTGGATACCTTTATCTATAAAGCCAAAAATCCAACTAAAAGCCCTAAGGACCCTCATGCCTTAGGGAATCAATGTGAAAAGCCTCTAAATCATCCATATTCTAAGCAAAGTACATTCACAAAGCTATCCAAGCCCATACATCCACAAGCAAAGCCTAAAAGCAAAATGGTTTGGGTTCCTAAACAAATAGCTAGAAAGTCAAATGAGGCATCCTCATCCACATCTCAAGAATCCCAACCACCTATCTCCATCCAAGAGCCTATTTCCATCCAAAACTTCCATTCCCTTCAAAAATCCCACAAGCAAAACAAAAGCACTAAACATACTAAATCTATGTGGGTTCCTAAATCACTTCATCAACCATTTCTTAAGCAAACATCTCCATTGCTTCCTACACCACCATCCCATCAAAAGCTTCAATGTTTATCACGGTGTGTGCAGCTGTTGGTCATGATTCCCTTCCATTCCAAAACATTCACACATGCCTACATCTCCCCATATTCTATCCATTATCCTACATATCTCCCCCATGCTAACCCTATGGTCCATGCTTTGGCATAAAATTTTCATCCATATTCATTCCATAAGCCTATATAAATCCACACCATAAGCTACTAGCCTACCCTACCATAATTCTACATCATAATCCATTATCTACCTAATCCATCTCCCATCCATGCAATCCCTTATCAACATCTATGAGCATAATGACATGGTCCATGCGATGACATCCATCTCTAATGGGACTACCAATATCCATTGAACTAGCCACTTGAGTCCCTCCTATCCATTACCATGGTGAAAACCTGGCAAACAAGCGCCATGTGTAATTGTCAACACATCTCAAAGTAAAAAAAGAAAAAAAAAAGAAAAAAGAAAATGAAAAAAAATAAAAAAAATAAAAAAAGTAAAGAGAAATCCCTTCGTCCAACGGTGAAAACCTAGTAAACAGGCACCTTGGATAAGTACCATGATGAAAACTTGGCAAATAGGCATCATGTGTAGGTTGATCTTCTATGTCACTTACACTTGGGGGCACATTGTCTCATCCAACCTATCCATTTCCAAACTACCTATCCCATTATATCATTCCTATCATGCAACATCCTACCATCCTTAGCCATTACATCCATATACCTATCTTATTGAGCCCATTTATCCTCCCTTTCCTCCTTTTGATCTTGATGAAGACATAGGGGCAAAATGTTGAAACATGTTTGGATATTTCTTGACATACCTTCTTTCCAAACCAAGTCCTATCCATTGACAATTTATCCATCCTATCCAAATCCAATCCATCATGTCATCCCTTGGTCATGAACTTTTTCATGTAAAAATCCTAAGCATCACCACCTAGAATGGGGCAAGTTATTCTTCCTATGCAACATAGCCTTTGAAGATCACATTGTAGATCCCTTATGATCCATCCACTATGGCGTATCCTTATCACGAGCTTTCCATCTTATAGCTTATCCCCATCCATTTATCATGAGCTTTCCACTATAGCCTACCTATCCTTTTATCATGAGGCATGCATACATACCTTATACGGCCTATCCTCTTATCTATCCATCTATCATGAGCCTTTCATCCCATTTACTATGAGCCCATCCTTTTATCCATCCATCCTACATCCATCCTTGCACCTAGACTTGGTTTTCTCCCTTGTCATTGGTATCAAGCACAAAGGCTACCCAAATTGTAAATCCATTGATGTTCCAAAATATTCAAAAAAACAAAAAAATAAAAACATCCCAAAAATTAAAAAAAAATCAAAATATCCCAAAAAAACACATAAAAAATAAAAATATGTCAAAAAATCCAAAAAAATCAAATATCCAACGAAAAATCCAAGCAATAAAACCAATCACATCATCCAAATCAATCAACTTTATCAACATTCAATCAAAATCAAATCATCATCATCATCATTGATTCTTCCTATCATTCATTCATCTATTTCACTCAATCAATTTCCCATCATATCAATCAAATCAATCTAAGCAATGATCTCAAAATCCAAGCCACACTAATCCATATCAAGCAAGCTAATCAATCAAGGAACATTATCCAATCACATAAACAAGTTTTGATCCTAATCTTGTGATGAGCTAAATCAATCATCAATGGGATATAGCGTTCCCACATCTTTGTGTTGATCTAGGGATATAGCTTTCCCCGCAATGACAACACTATCTATCATTATCAATGAAACAATCAATCATTGGTTTATGACTTGACAAGGGCAATACCTTGTTTGTTTTACATCCTTTGAGCATACTAAGAACACTTGCTTATGCTTAGACTGAGTGGACACTCTAATCATCACACCACCACTATCATCATTCAAAACAAATCCAATCACTTCAACAAATCAAAGGCAGCTCAATCCACCACATATCATCCCATCATCAACATTTCATCAAATCAATCTAATCAGCATTTCATCATCTTCCAAAGAATCCAAACAATGATCCAAATGCAAGCCCATCCTTAATCCATACCAATCAAGTTAATCAATCAAGCCAAGTTATCTAAACACAATCCATGGTCTTGATCCTAGCCTTGTTGTAAGCCAAATCACTCAGCCAATTAGCCAACCACCTCAGAAAACAACCTTGTGTTGATCTAGGGATATAGCTTTCCCCGCAATGACAACACTCTCAACTATCATCATCAAATAATTAATCATTGGTTTACAGCTTGACAGGGGCAATACCTTGTTTGTTTTTGTATCATTTGTGCATGCTTGCTTGCTTGCTTGTGTGTGCTATCATTTTATCTTGCATTTGCATCATATCAGTATCATTTCCAGCTAATATTCATATCTTGTGTATGTTGGAATAGCTTTTTGCACTATCCTTTGCATCTAAGGTCATATCATACCTTTTGTGCATTAGGACTTCAATGCTCTAAGTTTTCTTCCTCATATGTTAGACAAGGTTGTATTACGCTAGGGCAAAAGACACCTCGTCACCCTGGTCCTTCTACCTTGGTGCATAATGTCTAATGCTATATCAAACATTATGGTTTCTCACTTTCATTGCAGCATAACACATCATTCATTTCTTCTATCCATTCCCTTAGCTATCTTTCTTAGCCAAACTAATTCTTTTCGAGAGCCTACCTGTGTTTGTCCAACCCGCATATCCTCTCGAGGGGGCATCATCATCCTATCTTTCCATCATCATTATATCCTTACATCATCATCATCATTTTCCTTTATCCATACCTTAACTTCTTTGAAATGATGTTACTCGATACAAAGCTCATCATCTCGAACATCATCTCAAAGAGGGGCAAAATGTAGACACCCAAATTTGTCCCAACTTTGTTCATGTCTAGCAACACCTTGTCAAAAACATCACTTAAACATCATGTAGCATTTTGTCCTAAATCCCACTCTTAACCCCACTTATTACATTAGCCAATTAATTAAATAAATTTTATTTATTTAATTAAAATCCCATTCAATCCCATCCTTATCCTACTTAGCCAATTAATTAAATAAATTTATTTATTTAATTAATATCTAACTCATATCCCAACTAATTCAAATATTTTATTTGAATTCAGTTCTCATTATAAGCCGACTTTCCAATTAATTAAATAAATTTTATTTATTTAATTAATTTATCTTATCATTTAGCCAACATGTGTGCCTCTTTCATTTAAAAAGGTAAGTGGTACTACAGCCTTTTATTTATTATCTTTCACATGAGCCCTATTCTCCTTGACACTTGTCAAATGACTACAACTCCCTTGAAGAGTGGGATAACCGAATCAATCCTAGCCGTCCACATCAATAAATTAGCTTTTTAATCTCAACCATCCATTGAAACCAAGCCTTTCCTATAAATCAAACCCCTCACAAGCCATTAGCATGCATTGAGCCTCAAGTACCCTTATCCTGCCAAATCTTCTAGCATGCATGGAGCTTCAAGTAACATTATTCTATTGAAATATCATTAGAGCCTTTGCATCCTTCAACTATCATCCTCATAGCATCTTCATCTTAATGTTATGCTGCAGAATCAAGAAACCAACACAACAAATTGATCAATCAAGCTCATCTTGCATCTTCGAGGTATTGAATTATTTGGGTTTAGGTTATGCATTTCAATTGTTTGATCATTTCCATTTATAAATCCAAATTTTTCGATATACAATCACATTGTCTGACAAGGTGAATTCCTAGTAGTGATCTGGAGGTTTTAATAGTTTTTATTCAGTTAATAATCAATCATCTTGGGTTCTGGCAGCCAAAAAAAGAATGAAGATATTTATCAAGCCTCAAGAAAATCATTGACCAGTCAAGGCAAAGAAACCAGGTGACGACATGAATAAAGTGTCGGTCTATACAATCACCCAAGGAGCAGTAAAAATAGCCATAAAAAAGAGAACGACTAGATTGACAAGGGTCATTGTACCTCATCATTTAATCATATTGTAGATGTCAAATCCATGGTTGTGTCCTTGGCTATCTGCAATTAGGAATCCTATAGTTGCCAGTTTTATCTAACTAACTCTAATGACCTTTACTAATTTAAAGAAATTGATCTATCTACTATGAAATGAATTCCAAAAATATTGAAAATAGAACTAAACAGTAAATTACTTAAAACCAATCTATAAATAGTAACATGCATCTATCCATGAAAATAGTAAGTATTTTTTAAATCTATCTATGAAAACAATAAGTATGTTTTAAAGCAAAATCTAAAATAACAAACAACAGTACTAGCCTTCTGCCTTAGTGGTGAGAGTGGGCCCTTGCTCCACACCCTTAGGGTTGAAGACTAAAGTAAAGAATCAGCACGAGAGAATAATATCACAACTCGATTTAGTCTAATTCCATGAACTTTGTATTCAGGAAAAATATTGATATCAAAATGAGATTAAAGAAATCAGAAGAATAATCACCGTCCTTTTTGCTGCTACTTCTGTAAGTTTATATCTAAATCTATGATGAGAGATCACTCACCTTATTCTACTAGTTCATCTAAGAGATAACATCAATCTCTTTATTCTACTAACAGTCTAACTACAGAATAAATATCCATGCAATAAAAATAGATTGAGTGGAATAGAATTCCACATTGAATCTGAGTCTTAGTTTTAAATTTAAATGGGAAGTGAGGCCCTAAAATATAGGTATTAAATTAGTTTATCAGTAATTCATGCAAAAACCAAAAAGAGAAAAACTTTTAGTAGTTAACTATAGACTGCCCTTAATTACTCAGGTGATGATTTGAGTAACATCAGGAGCATCCCGATCACCACTGGAAGTGTTTGACTGACACCCAGGTGCTAGAAATCTGCATTATTCTAAAGAGGCACCAGAGATATATGTTTATGTCTGTAGCTTCAGAGATATGTGTTGGTGATTGTTTTGATGCAATCATAACAATAAGTTAAAATTCACATATAATGAATTGAAACTATACTTGAAAGATAAGAAAGAATCACTTAAGATTCAACTAATCCCAAGTCTACAATGGTTCGGTTGGTCAAATTCAGTTGGTCAATGTGAAGCTGTAATTGTTCAAGGGGCCTTACGTAGTTTAGAGTTTCTTTGTGGTTTACTGGACTAAGATTATGCAAAGATATCATGAAATATGTCAATACTTTTCATCCCTTTGCATAAAAGTGTTACTGTGCTGCAAATTTTAGATGGTTTTCCTACAGCTTTCTCTTTTATACACTTATGAAAAACTGTCTACCTTTTTACTCTGTTATGCAAGCTTCCTCAAATTTGAGACAATTTCCTTTAGATTTCTACGTTTTTAGCTAAATATTTTAGATGGGTTGGGAAAAGTTAGAGAGATCTAATCTACACCTCATTTAAATCTACCAAAGGATCTAATTGGTCTGTTATGCACTATGTAAATCCTACAGTAATTTGATCAAATCCACAGTAAAAACCTTAAATGCAAGTTCTGAGCATTTTCACAAACATACATTTAAAATTGCAAGCTCTCAAAGAAAATATTTCAAAACACAAAGAAGAGTAGGAGAACACTCAGAAGATAGATGCAGAACTCCAGATTCTATGTATTAGAAACAAACAGTCATACATGATTTACAATGTTGGAATGACTCTTAGTTTCATTGATCAAACTATAGAGAACTTATAAGCTTTACAAATACAGTAAGGAAGCCAGACATTCCACGCACACCTTACTACAGACAAACAGGTGACCTCCTTCTTCTACTTCTAAACTATGCTAAGCTAAAATCCTTGTGTTTTCCTAAAATCCCTATTGCAAAGTATTACATTGCAGAGAGGCACAATATAAAGACTTTCTAATTGTCCTCACTACAACAAAAACCTAACTAAACCCCTGGTTCAAACCCCTGGTTATAGCAGTAAATGCAAGTGAACTAGTCCTCCAAAATATCTCTGAGCAGTGTCAAATCCGGGTGAAATATTGCCCCTTCTGAGAAGCTCTGGCAGCTCAGCAATAACTTATGTTTGTCTGCTACAGTAATACTCTCAGCTGCAACCCTCTCCTCTATTTGAATGGCCTTGACTTCTTCGCACTTGATCTCTATCTTCTTGCTCCTGAGATCAGATTTTCTTCCTCCATGATGTCACTGTGATCAAGTTCCAGCTGCTTCCTCAACTGCAAGCCTGCAAAACAAGACAAGCAATAAGTACCATATTTATCAAATGAACAACAGGAAACCAAAATACTATTTAAATTAGGGTGACCAAAAATGTGGAAATCTGGCCCAAAAACCTCTCAAAACACGTTCAAGACTGCATACAGACTGCTAAAAACTATGGGTCAACTATTGCTGACCAGAAAAATGCCACGGGCGCCAAAAAATGTGTTTAAAACTCCTATCGCTTTGCATTTCCCGCCCATTAGCGTGACACTGTCCATTGGCAAGCCTAAAAAATTCCTTGGCCGATGTTCGTTATTTGGCCGATGGCCTTTCCCGTTATTTCCTCCTTGTTTCTTTCCATCGGCGTGATCCACATTATCGGCGTAAGTAAAAACTTCTTTGCCAATCATCATTGTTTGGCCGATGGCCTAGCTTACTCGTTCATCACTTTTATCGGTGTGAGGCTTGCCTATCGGCGAGCCCAAAATTTTCTTCACCAATCGCATTGGTTATGCCGATACCTTATATCGGCGAGAGTTTCACCGATAGCCATTCATTTTACATTTGGCTAAGTCCTTCTCCTTTTATTGGCGTGACCTACAATATCGGTGAAGCTATTTAAAACTTCATCGATCGCCATTCTCCAGCCGATACCCCTTTCATTGATTGTCTTATCGGCGAGAGATCGCCCATCGGTGACTCACAAACTCCCCCCTGCCGATGCCTTTCGTTGTACTGATAGCCTTTTATCGGCATAATAATCGCCATCGGCGAAGACCCAACCACACTCGGCCGATGGTTTATGTTATGTCGATGACATACCATCGGCGAGAGACACCCCCCTTGGTGAGAAAATTTTGACCACCGCCAACTGCATATGTTACATCGATGGTGAAAGGCCATCGGTGAGAGACTTCACTTTGGCAGCACATATTCAAACTCCGCCGATCACTTTTGTTTGGCTGATGGCCTCTTCGCCATCTTCCCATCTTTCCCATCCATCACCGAAGCCTTGAACTTGAACCATTGAACGCCGCCAAAGAGTACGAGCAGAAGGTTCAATGTGGCAGTTCAACGATACATCACCTATACTAGGCAACCGCATGACTCGACTATTAGAAGAAAATGAACCCCGCGAACCTTGAACCATTGAACCTTTGAGAAAAAGGTTCAATTGGATGGTTCAACGCGGTGGTTCATCGACGTTTAAGAACAACATTTTGCTTTTTTTTTTAGATACTTTTGGATATGCCGAACCATTTGAACCCCAAACCATTGAACTATTGAGAAAAAGGTTCAATCGGATGGTTCAACGTGGCGGTTCAAACCTTAGAAACCTTGCCAATTAAATAATGGCGACTCAAAAAAGATAACAAAGTGCACCGATGCACTTTTCTGTAAAACAGACAAATGTGAGATGCAGAGTGGAACCCAAACAAAATTGCCCATGGCCTGAAATGTATATTTCAAAATTTTAAACGAATGCCAACAAGGAAAAAGGCAAACAACTGACTGTTTATCATGCAAAACCTGATAGTACATTTTACCAAATTGATCATAACTTGTAAAATATGATGAATTTTAAGACGGTTCAAAAAGCAACCCTAGCTCATTTTTTCACAAGGAATCCAACCATAGCATGCATTAGTACTGAAAATGCAATTTTCTATATTTTTAACAAGGTTTGCAAATTTGACTCCCTTTTCCCTTACCACCAAACAGAAAAAAACACAAGCAGAAGCAAAAAAGCAAAGCAACAGCAGGGGTCCTCATTTTGCTAAGGGGCAAAATAGGGCGTGTTGTAAACATCACAACAACTAGAAACCAAACAACACAATTAAATTCAAAGTATTCAAGAAAACTAGGTGAAATAAATCCATAACTTCCGACTATCCTTCCTGCAAATTACTATTCAGCTTGAGACTTAAGGTATTCAATAAGGGTGCATGAATTTCTATTTTTAGTTTAATTGTGTGCACGTGATTAATACGCCTCATCTTGAAGATCAGTTGAACAAACCAATGACTGACATTAGCCTACATAGGTGAGGATATTCCCTCATAGCCGACCGGATAGAGCCTTGCTGCCAGTGAGCGTTCATAGCCCCGGCAAGGTTATCATTACAATTCTCCTAAGTAGAGCCCCACTGCCAGCGAGCGTCTATAGCCCCGGTAGAGTTACTTAGATGGCTTAATCTAAATTTTTAGTATAATCCGCTTTATTTATTTATTTATTTTTTTGTTTATTTATTTTCTGATTTTAAAAGATTTCACAAGATATAGCAATTTCTAACTTCATGATGCAAGGAGTGGACACTTGCTGAAATTAAGCTGAGAATTGTAATGGTAGCAAGGGTAACCTCTGATTTTTCACCTAATATCTACACTGGTAGGTTCAACAAACCCAAGGATTTTAGGTGTGTCATTGTGAGAAACTTGCTTCGAATTCTCAATCACATTTATTGAATACGAAATTTTAGAAGATAAATAACTCTCTACATTCATGACAGTAAGAAGTTATGTGTAAATTGCAAATGATTAACTTGAACATCCTAAATTCTATATTGTTTTGAATGGTTGCTAGTTTGCTCCTTAATACTCTAAAGTAAAACAAAGATCCCTGCTGGGGAAACAACAAACAAGCCAAACAAACAGGCTGTACAACAAGGTAAAAAAAGAAAAAAAAATTGTACAAACAGAAAGAAACAAAAAATAGAAACAAACAGAAGACAAACTATACAAACAGCCAACCCAAAAAAGAAAATAGCAAACGAAGAACTGTACATTACTTACAACACTTTACACTAAAATGGACTGCCCTTTACCTCAGGCCTGGAAGTAGTGTTTCAAATGCTGGCCATTAACTGGTAATGGCACATCTTCTCCAATCAAGGTCTTAAGTCTAAATGTGTTATCTCCTATTATTTCTGAGACTTGTAATGGACCCCGCCATAATTTATCAAATTTTCGATGGCTTCCTTTCTTTTCATGTGCTTTGTCCCAGCACAGCACTAAGTCTGATATCCTAAATGTTTTGACTCTTGCCCTTTTATCAAACCACCTCTTAACGATTGCTTGGTGTTTAGCAAACCTCTCGATGGCTTGACCTCTTTTCTCATCTAGTTGTAGCATTTGCACTATTCTGGCTTCCCTATGGTTATCAAAGCCTAGATACTCATTGGCAAACTTCCAGGTTGGTATTCTTAGATTTACTGGAAGTATGGGATTAGTCCCATAAACTAAATGATAAGGTGTGCTACCTAAAGCTGTTTTAAACTTGGTCCTATCTACCCATAATGCATACCTTAATAGGGTATTCCACTCTCTAGGACTCTTTGCAATTAACCTCTTGATTATGTCTAATAAAATTTTGTTCGTTGATTCAGCCAGTCCATTACCTTGAGGGTAATAATTTGAAGAAAACCTTAAAATGATCCCGTATTCAAATGCCCATTTAGAAAACTTTAAAGAAGAGAAAGCAGGGCCGTTATCACATACCAATGAATAGGGAGTTCCAAACCTGGTGATGACGTTTTCTTCAAGAAACTTGATAACTACCTTAGTTGTGGAAAATTTGCAGCAGGTGGCCTCAGTCCACCTTGTACAATAGTTTGTTACCATCAGTATAAATTTGTGTCCTGCAGAAGATGGGGGATTAATGACTCCAAAAAATCCAAGCCCCACTGTGCAAACGGTCTTGATTCAATCACAAGTTGTAGTGGATTGGCCTGATTTCTCCCCTTGTCTGTTGCAGTCTAACAGGTGTGGCAACCTCTGATGTGACTCTTAGTGTCTTTGAACATCATGGGCTAGTAATAGCCCGCCCTTAGTATTTTGTGTGTTGTAGCTAGATGGGAACCATGGCCAGTTCTGTCAACACTTTATCAGCTTCAGCTCTGTTTATGCATCTCAGATAAATTCCATCATGGTTCTTCCTGAATAGAAGACCTCCTTGCACCATATATTTTTGTGCCTTAATCTTCAAAGCTCTCCTCTGAGAATCTTTCATCATGTTTGGGTACTTTCCAGCTATCAAGAAGGTGTTTAAATCATCGTACCAACCTGATGCGCTCTGGGAATTCAATACGTACTGCTGTTTTATCAAATCTGGATCCATATTTGCTATTGTCTGCACCAATGCCTACCCTCTGACCAGCTTCATGGGAATGATTTCCATGTCAAATTCTTGTAGCGTGGTGATCCACTTGGCTCTTTTTTCTCTAGGCTCATTCTGCATCAACAACATTTTTACTACTGTGTCTGGCACTATGGCTTTGATTTGGCTGCACAGAATGTAGTGTCTGAATTTTTTCACAGCCTTCACTAATGCAAATGCTTGCCTCTCAATGTCTAGATACCTCAGCTATGCATCCTTCAGAGGCACGCTCATAAATGCTATGGGCCTCTCTTCATTGTTTTCACCTTTCTGTGTCAAGGCAGCCGCGACTGAATGAGAAGATGCAAAGGAGTAGATGTAAAATAGGCTTGTGTAGTCTGGACTTGCCAATACAGGGGCATTAGAAATTACCTCCTTGATGTCTTCAAACGCGGCTCTAGCCACTGGCATCCATTCCATCTGCGCATCCTTCTTCAACATGGCATTTAACGGCTGTACGATCTCTGTAAAACCTGTTATAAACTTCCGAACAAAGTTAATTTTGCCAAAAAATGATTTCAACTCTTTCCTACTGTTTGGTATTTGCAAATTTTTTATGGATTCTATTCTATCCGGATCAATTGAAATTCCACCTTCAGAAATGACATGGCCTAATAATTTACCTTCAATTACGCCAAATATACATTTCTTCAGATTAAGGGAAATCCCGTACCTTTCACATCGCTTGAGTATTTTCCTGAGATCTTCAGCATGAGTGGATGCATCCTTGGAATACACAGTTAAATCATCCATATACACAACAATGCACTTACCTGATAATCCACAGAATGCAATGTCCATGGCTCTCTGAAAAGTAGCACCTGCATTGATCAGACCAAAAGGCATTCTTCTATATGCATAATTTCCCCATTTACAAGTGAAGGTGGTTTTTAGTCTATCTTCTCTATCAATTAAGACCTGGTTATAACCTGAAAAACCATCTAAAAAAGACATCATCCTTGCGCCATTTACTGTTTGCAGCACTTCGTCTATTGGAGGCAGAGGATAATTATCCTTTTCAGATGCTTTGTTTAAATTTCTAAAGTCTACGCATAACCTGATGTCTCCATTTTTCTTCCTTACTGGCACTAAGTTAGCTACCTAGACAGAATGTCTGACTGGAAAAATTATTCCAGCAGACAGTAATTTTTTAACTTCTTCAAAGATTAAAGGCTCTAGAATGGCATTCACAGGCCTTTGTTTCTGCCTAAATGGTTTGACTTCTTTTCTTAAAGGTATTACGTGAGTTATGATGGACTCATCAAATGTTTTCAAGTCTTCATACGTCCATGCTATGACATTTTTATATTCTTTCAAAACGTCTAAAACCTCTTTTCTAATTTTCTCAGAGCAAGCTTTCCCAATTAGTACATTTTGTGGATTTTGCTCTGTCCCTAAGTTATGTAAATCACACTTACCCCCTTCTGTTTTGGGTAAGTCCTTCTGTCTTATTACTCCATTGAAGTCAAAGATATGCTCTAATTCAATTACTCCTCTTGGTAAGAAGTTGCTCTTCAAGTTGATTATATCCTCTTCGTCCCATGTTACTTCAGGCCTTTCTTGTTTATCAATGATTTGAGCCTCAAATGCCTCATCACAAGTTAGAAAATCAATAATTTGTTGATCCTCCCTAAATATCTGAAAGTGTGTAACGTCGTCTGGTATACTGGACATGTTAACTAGCTCAACAGCAAATCATCTCAATCCTGACAGTGTCAATGGTTCTAATGTACTAGCAGCAACTGCTAGCGCATCCAGCTTGTGGTTCAACTCTCTGGGGATGTGTTCTATGTTAAAAGCATCAAACAAATCTATTAAACCCCATACTCTATGTCTGTAACTAATCATTTTCTTGTAATTGCAGGCATATAGTCTCCTCACTTGTCTGACTACTAATTCAGAGTCTGAAAATACTCTGATGGTTTTCACCCTTTTCTTGATGGCCATGACAAGTCCTAAAATTAGGGCCTCATATTCAGCAATATTGTTAGTACAGGAAAATTGTAATCTATATGCTGCCAGATGTGATTTACCTTGAGGATCTATGAGTTCAACACCTGCACCTGCGCCTTGTTTTGATTTGGACCCATCACATTTTAACATCCACATGCCATCTTTACTTTTCTGACCTTTTACCTTAGCATACTTTGTCTTTTTTATTGCCTGTGGGGTGTTGTCCTATTTATTCATGGGTTTTTCTGTTTGGTTAACTTGCATATGTGTGTTTTTAGTTTGCAACTCAGAAAGACAACCATCCTTGTCCTTTATTTCTTCTCCTAAATCTGGAATCAAGGCATCCATATCATCCTGAACATATTTCTGTGTTGGATCAGGATTCTCATTTTCCTCTTGTAACTCTACCTTCCCTATGCATTTTTTGTATTCATATTCAATGATGTCTTTGCATATTTCACAACTCTCCTCAGAATGTTTCCTATCATGGACTCTACACCTATTTTTATATAATTTACATTGGACCGGCAGATTGTGTTTAAAGCATTCTTCCACCTCTTGTCTAATGGCATGACCAAATTTGTCTATTGCATTGTTTTCTTCATCTAAAGAATTTCCATCAGACTCAATGAATAATGTTGTCCTATTGCTGACATATTTTTTCTAATGTTTAACATCATGATCTCTTCAATCTGTACCCCTTTGTTGGTAATTCTATAGACACCCGGTTCAACAGCAGCGTATAATATTTCATTAGTTTGATTATACTCTGTTATCATATGTTTCATTTGGGGCTCTGCCTCTATTCTGATCTGGTTTGGGACACCTCTCCAAGGTAGCCACATATGTGAAAAGTTAGTGGCCATATATCCATTTAATGTCTTGGACCAATCTCTACTCAGCAACATTCCATAATTTACGGGTATATCCACTACTTGAATATCAATGATTTGGCTTACCCTAGGGTCTGAGGCTAATTGCATTTGAATGTTCATGAGTTCTCCTATCACACTAACCTCAGTCTTATCTAATTGTGTGACAACCTTGGCAGATTTGGTGGGAGTCAGCCCGAGAGTTTTACATATTCCTAAAGGCATTACGTTGGCTGAGGCACCAGAGTCTACCATGCAATTGTGTATATTCTTCCCACACAATCTAATAGTTAACAAGAAAGGGGGAGTATCCCTCTTATCCGCATGTATTACTACATTTGTATTGGAAGGCTGCTCAACTTTCTTATTTTTCTCTTTAGGTGGTGAATCTCTATTTGGAACAGTTATATCAGCAAACACCTCGTCTATCATGGATGTATCCAGAGATTTTATAAAAGCATTTCTGATCGCTGGGGTCTTGAATAATTCATTTAGAGGTATACTGACCTTAATTTTCTTTATTTCTTCTGACAAGTAACTCATTAACCTTGTTGTCTCTATTGCTTCAGTTTTACTTGTTCGATCCTTTTGTACTATTGTTCCGTTAGTTGTGTGCTGATTAGCCTTAAGTATGGCAGGATTGTTGCTAGCATTTTGATTTGGGGGTGTACCGAAGTTATTCAGAGGAATGGAAGTGGTAAAAGGTCCTCCTGGCCTAGGGTTATTCCTCAAATTGTAGGTGTGGTGTTTATTTGTCTGTTGAAAGGCCTGCACCTCTTCTGTTTCATTTAATATCTCGTTTTCAGATTCAAAGGGAAACTAAAAAGCATTTAACACAAAGGCTAATTCAGGATAAAGATTTTCACAACAGTATGGTCCATCCTCTAGTAATTCATCCTCTTTCTCTTCTACAGTTGCAAAGGTAAACGTTTCTAAGACTAATGCTGTGTCATATCCTGAGGGTACTACCTCATTACCCTTGGGAATGAGAAATTCAGAGGTAGGAGGCTGCACGTCTATATTAAAAATGTTGGCTGCTAAGTGGAATTGTGGACAGTCGTGCTCAGCATGGGCATTGGTATTATGAAATCTGCACCAATTTTTGGGTGCTGTGCTAGCCATTTGTATGCTAGCCATTTGTTTTGCATCATGATTATCTATATTCTCAAAAGGAGAAGCTAGAGTACCGTTGTTGGGCCTAGTGTTCCATGTCTTGGGTGGCCTAGGTTGATTCTGCTTTCTGTTATTATTGCCCCAGGTCCTATTATCTATCATTGGCCCTCTATTTTGCATTGGTTGCCCCTGGTTGGGGCCTTGATGCTGATTATAGCTTTGGTTCTAATTGTACTGCTGATTTTGATTGAAACTACAGTTCTGATTTTGGCCTTGGTTGTGATTTTGATGTTGACTGTAGTTTTGGTTGCCTCTTCCATAGAGGTTCTCGTTTCTTAGTTGTGTCACTTCGGTGGTTAACCTTTTCAAATGTGCAGTGATCTCTTTGATTTCTTCCCTATCCTCTTGTGCTTTTGCCACAATTGTATCCCTAGGAGGTTGGAAGAAAGGCTGACCATTATTTTGACTATTATTGGAAGTGCTACCTGTGTAAGGAGTTATAGCTTAGATTGGGGTAGGACTATACACAGGTGTGTAAGGCGGAACCAGATTTAATAGTGGAGTGTGCTGCATAGAGGCTCCATTCCATGGTTGTGCTTGATTCTGTACCCCAAAATTTCCTCCATTAGCAAATGGGCTATAAGTTGTATGCCTCGTCTCTTGGTTTACTAAGGCTGCCTCTTTATAGGCTTTGGATATTGAATCTATGTCAGGTTTTCTTTTGACAAACATGGCAGTTAGAGGATCCAAGGCTGCATAGTACATAGCCAACAAGGGACCATCATCTACAGTATAAGGGGCTACCAGCCTAGAATAGGCCTTTTGAAATCTGTCATTGAAATTATCAATCAGCTCTCCCTCACCTCGTTTTATAGCAGCCAATTTATGATACAAAGCGCAAGGGTCAATGGGTCCCCTAAATCTTGACAGAAATGCCTCTTCCATGAGTGACCAGGAAGAGATGTAACCGTTGGGTAAGTTTACATACCAGCTAGAGGCTTGTTCATTAAAGGTGTAGGGAAACAATCTACACACCACATCCTCGTGCTCTAACATAGCCCTAAAACATGCTTCCTTAAATATTCTAATATGATCTTCTAGGTCCTGATGCAACTGGTATTTGGGACATATCTTCTCTAGATTTTTTGGCATCTCATGATAATCGTTGAAGAATATGGGAGAATTGACATTGAAATAAGCCATTGCAGGTGTTTGAGCTTGACCTGAACTTATAGGAATACCTAGATTGATTGGTGGATTAGGATTTACAGGAGGATTGAGACCTCCAGGAGTGCCTGAACCAAGATTTAAAAATCTAAACTATGATCTGTCAGGACTCACAATACTACAGATGTTAAAAGGTGACCTAGGAGGTGTTCCAGATGAACTTCCTGCTTGCGATATTTTTGGATTCCAAATTAAAGGGCTTTTACTTTGCCTTATATCAGGTAGTTGTACAAATATATCTCCTGAACTAGATTTAGACCTAGTCACTCTATTACTATTATTAGCCAGTTTGAAATAAACTCTAACTCAGGAGGGCCCTCCTTCTAGTGCCAGAAAACTGTTGGTGATTGTTTTGATGCAATCATAACAATAAGTTAAAATTCACGTATAATGAACTGAAACTATACTTGAAAGATAAGAAAGAATCACTTAAGATTCAACTAATCCCAAGTCTACAAAGGTTCGGTTGGTCAAATTCAGTTGGTCAATGTGAAGCTGTAATTGTTCAAGGGGCCTTACATAGTTTAGAGTTTCTTTGTGGTTTACTGGACTAAGATTATGCAAAGATATCATGAAATATGTCAATACTTTTCATCCCTTTACATAAAAGTGTTACTGTGCTGCAAATTTTAGATGGTTTTCCTATAGCTTTCTCTTTTATACACTTATGAAAAATTGTCTACCTTTTTACTCTGTTATGCATGCTTCCTCAAATTTGAGACAATTTCCTTTAGATTTCTACGTTTTCAGCTAAATATTTCAGATGGGTTGGGAAGAGTTAGAGAGATTTAATCTACACCTCATTTAAATCTACCAAAGGATCTAATTGTTCTGTTATGCACTATGTAAATCCTACAGTAATTTGATCAAATCCACAGTAAAAACCTTAAATGCAAGTTCTGAGCATTTTCACAAACATACATTTAAAATTACAAGCTCTCAAATAAAATATTTCAAAACACAAAGAAGAGTAGGAGAACACTCAGAAGATAGATGCAGAACTCCAGATTCTATGTATTAGAAACAAATAGGCATACATGATTTACAATGTTGGAATGACTCTTAGTTTCATTGATAAAACTACAGAGAACTTACAAGCTTTACAGATACAGTAAGGAAGCTAGACATTCCACGCACACCTTACTGCAGACAAACAGGCGACCTCCTTCTTCTACTTCTAAACTATGCTAAGCTAAAATCCCTATGTTTTCCTAAAATCCTTGTTGTAAAGTATTACAGTGCAGAGAGGCACAATATAAAGATTTTTTGATTGTCCTCACTACAGCAAAAACCTAACTAAACCCCTGGTTCAAACCCCTAGTTACAGCAGTAAATGCAGGTGAACCAATCCTCCAAAATATCTCTAAGCAGTGTCAAATATGGGCAAAATATTGCCCCTTCTGAGAAGCTCTGGCAGCTCAGCAATAACTTCTGTTTGTCTGCTATAGTAATACTCTCAGCTGCAACCCTATCCTCCATTTGAATGGCCTTGACTTCTTCGCACTTGATCTCTATCTTCTTGCTCCTGAGATTAGATTTTCTTCCTCCATGATGTCACTGTGATCAAGTTCCAGCTGCTTCCTCAACTGCAAGCCTGCAAAACAAGACAAGCAATAAGTACCATATTTATCAAATGAACAACAGGAAACCAAAATACTATTTAAATCAGGGTGACTGCGCAAAAATGTGGAAATCTAGCCCAAAAAACTCTCAAAACGCATTCAAGACTGCATATAGACTGTTAAAAACCATGGGTCAACTATCGCTGACCAGAAAAATGCCACGGGCACCAAAAAAATGTGTTTAAAACTCCTATCGCTTTGCATTTCCTACCCATCGGCGTGACACTGTCCATTGGCGAGCCTAAAAAATTCCTTGGCCGATGTTCATTATTTGGCCGATGGCCTTTCCCATTATTTCCTCCTTGTTTCTTTCCATTGGTGTGATCCACATTATCGGCATAAGTAAAAACTTCTTTGCCGATCATCGTTGTTTGGCCGATGGCCTAGCTTACTCGTTCATCACTTTCATCGGTGTGAGGCTTGCCTATCGGCGAGCCCAAAATTTTCTTCACCGATTGCATTGGTTATGCCGATACCTTATATCGGCGAGAGTTTCACCGATAGCCATTAGTTTTACATTCGGGTAAGTCCTTCTCCTTTTATCAGCGTGACCTACGATATCGATGAAGCTATTTAAAACTTCACCGATCGCCATTCTCCAGCCGATACCCCTTTCATTGATTGTCTTATCGGTGAGAGATCGCCCATCGACGACTCACAAACTACCCCCTGCCGATGCCTTTCGTTGTACTGATAGCCTTTTATCGGCGTGATAATTGCCATCGGCGAAGACCCAACCACACTCGGCCGATGGTTTGTGTTATGCCGATGACATACCATCGGTGAGAGACACCCCCCTCGGCGAGAAAATTTTGACCACCGCCAACTGCATATGGTACACCGATGGCGAAAGGCCATCGGTGAGAGACTTCACTTCGGCGGCACATATTCAAACTCTGCTGATCATTTTTGTTTGGCTGATGGCCTCTTCGCCATCTTCCCATCTTTCCCGTCCATCACCGAAGCCTTGAACTTGAACCATTGAACCCCACCAAAGAGTACGAGTGGAAGGTTCAATGGGGCGGTTCAACGATACATCACCTACGCAAGGCAATCGCATGACTCGATTGTTAGAAGAAAATGAACCCCGCAAACCTTGAACCATTGAACCTTTGAGAAAAAGGTTCAATCGAATGGTTCAACGCAGTGGTTCATCGACGTTTAAGAACAACAATTTGCTTTTTTTTTTTTAGATACTTTTGGATATGTTGAACCATTTGAACCCTGAACCATTGAACTATTAAACTATTGAGAAAAAGGTTCAATTGGATGGTTCAACATGGCGGTTCAAACCTTAGAAGCCTTGCCAATTAAATAATGGCGACTCAAAAAAGATAACAAAGTGCGCCGATGCACTTTTCTGCAAAATAGACAAATGTGAGATGCAGAGTGGAACCCAGACAAAATTGCCCATGAACCAAAATGCATATTTCAAAATTTTAAATGAATGCCAACAAGGAAAAAGGCAAACAACTGACTATTTATCATGCAAAACCTGATAGTACATTTTACCAAATTGATCATAACTTGCAAAATATGATGAATTTTAAGACGGTTCAAAAAGCAACCCTGGCTCATTTTTTCACAAGGAATCCAACCACAACATGCATTGGTACTGAAAATGCAATTTTCTATATTTTTAACAAGGTTTGCAAATTTGACTCCCCTTTTCCCTTACCACCAAATAGAAAAAACACAAGCAGAAGCAAAAAAGCAAAGCAACAATAGGGGTCCTCATTTTGCTAAGGGGCAAAATGGGGCGTGTTGTGAACATCACAACAATATGTTTGTGACCTTCTCATTCATCTCTGGAGATGCTCAAGACTTCAATCCAACTCCAAAGATGCTTCACCTTCTTATCCCAAAAAACCTTTCCAATCAAATTTGAAACCTTGGAGACCAGTCGTGACAGGCTGATGTCGGCTCTAAAGATCATTAGGACTACCTCCGAAGATGCACAAAATTGTCTACCTAAACACATGAACCTGTTGATTCAAAAAGAGAAGATTTTTGCATATTTCCATCAATTCAATGCACATTAGTCCTTCAATCAGAAATCATGATCTTAAGTAATTCATCTCTTATTAATCACCATTAGAACAATCTTGTTAGCCTATTTTTGTGTAGTCATTAGGAGAATGGAATAAGAAGGGAGAAAAAGAGAGGTAAAAAGATGTATTTCATGGGTGCTACCTGGCACTCATCATTCCCCTCGTATTTAAGGATTAGCAGGTCCTCCTGCTTCTCACAATCTGGATTTATTCTGGTGGAATATTCAGTCAGTCAAGCTGTAGTATTGTGCATAGGTAGTCCAAGTGGTGTAGTTTGTATTGCCATTTCCCCTGTACTAATCAACCTGCTTCATCCACTCCTATAACTTATCATCTTCCATTTGCTCAGCCCAGATAGGTAGTGGCTCAATGATGAGAGAGGGTCTGAAATGACCACCTATCTAGTCCTGTTTGTATTTATCTATCATTTTAGATATTAATCTTTCCTTCCTCAGAAATAATCTTAAGTTAGTAGGAGTCACCACTTCTCTCATTTTCTTCTCTGAAGTTAGAATGTTCCACCTTTTCTTTGGTACTGCAAGCACTAGATTAGCTAAACTGTTCATAAAAAGACCAAAATCAATGGAACACTCTTGCAGATTTTTTAGATACAATGGAAAAATTTTGGTTTGACTTTTAGGGTGATAGACATATGCTCTGAATTGGACCTCAAAACCATAAGGGTTTGGACACTCCTTTCTAATGAAAAGACTTGTTTCTATATCTTTCTTGAGATGAGCCTCCATTCTCTCATTTCAAATTTGATGATTTCTCATCAGTGACATGAATGCTTTGAGATGACATTCCCCTACAAAATAATTAATAATGAAGGTCATATCATTAACACAGAAACCATGCAAATATAATTTACACAGAAATTTTTTGTCTTCATCAGAACTCCTTGTATATGGTTCCATGAACCCCTCTGTTGTTTCTGTGTTCTTAGTCAGATCAGACAGGACCAAAGATAGCTTCCTCTGTAGGGCTCTCTCTTGTAAGAACATAGCATAACTAGCACTTCAAGGCCTACAAGATAAAATCTCAGAAGAAATGGAGGCTATCTGAATGACTTTTTCCTCTAGGGTTTCTACTCTTTTTGTCATGGCAGTAATTGCCCTTTGTAATTGCAGCATAGGCTTAGAAGCCTCATATTCTCTACATCTCCTTTCCCAGTGGAATAGGGACTTAGGAATATCAATGGGGATTGGACCCACATATGGATCTATTTGTACCTCCTGTTCACTGGTTGCCCATGGGCCAACTAACTCATGAATATATTCCTCTTGATCATCTATTTTATTGTTGGCCCAAGTCAATTGTTTATCTTGGCTTTGTACTTTCTCCATTAATGCTGCAATTATTATGAGACCATTGTCTCTAGCCTTGGCAAGATCAGAAATGTTTTATACTACATCTGTCTCCTTTTCCTTAAGGATTTTAGCTGTCTTGGTCTTCTGGACTTCTAATTCTACTTCCTTCTCTTAAATTATTTGTTGTTTACTCTAGAGCTCTGTTTGCAGTTTTTCAATTACCTATTTTTTCTCCATCTCTATCTCCATCCTAACCTTCTTGAGGTTAGTGATAATCTAGTTCTTTCCCCACAATAATCTTTTTAGATTATCAATCTCTTCTAACATCTGCTATTAATTTTAGTATCCTCTTGGTCAGAGGGGTGAGAATATGCTCCCGTTTCTTCTTCTATTTGTTGTACATCAGGGTCTTCCATAGCCATTGGCTCTTCATTGTCAGCTACACCCATTTGCTCTGATTCAACTTCCCCTGCAGCCTCCCTATCCTGAATTTGTTCTTGGGTCTTTCTGCAACTATTGGCACTGATGAAGGTCTATCTTTTTTGTTAGAAGTTTTGAAACACAAAAGAACCTCAGCTAGGAGAGAAGTATCTTTTTCAGCTTGGGAGAGCTACCTTTTCCTTTTGCTTCTCCATAGCATAGGTGGAGCAGGTGCCTCCAGAGCAGGTATATCATCTTCAAAGTCAGAGGAAATAGTATAAGTTTCTTTTTGTTCTGACTCTGGAGTAGGAGAATGTTGTGAAGTTGGACTTAGATGAACAGATGGCTAAGGAGAAACCTCTCTCTGTTTCTTCTTTCTTCTTAGAAGAATGTCATCTGAGTCATGGGAGGGTTCTTTAGCCCAGTAATGTATGTCAGAATCAATTTTCTTTGAAATTCTCTTTGTTTTCTGATCATGGCTTTCCCTTGTTGGTCTTATTCAGGTAGATTCCTCAGCCAAGGTCATTTTTCTTTTTGATGAGTGAGTCATATATGGTGTATGCTCAATAACAGGTTCTCTAATTTCTTTTCCTTTCCTTTTCTCGTCAGAAACAAGGGTAGCAGGAGAAGTTGCCTCCAGTGAGGGCTTTTTACCTTTTTCAATAGCTATAGAGGAAGTTGAAGGCTCTGTCTCTTCTTCTTGCTAGGTGGAGAAAACCTCACCCACTTCTTGAGCCCTTTTTGGTTCTCTATCTCAGGGTTTGTTATCTAGAAATGTCTACCATAATTCCTCCTCATCATCTTGAGACACAAAGTGATGTTTGACTATCAGAAAAATGAGGCCATGGTGTTTCATAAGACCCTTGTTTTGTTGATAGTTTTTTGCAGTTGCTTTAATGGCAAAGTACATAAAGTTGGGAATATTTATGCTGAATTTAGGGTGTGCATTCCCATGCCTTAGAAAAATCAACATTTTCATTATTGGTCCTAGAGCTAAGGAAAATTGACCATCACACATGAAATATTTCATCAACCATATAGCTACAGATTGCCAAGGGTTTAGAAGTGAGGACCTAAGAGTTCTTTTAACCTCGTTCTTACTTAATGTAACTGTATTGCAGGTTCACCTTCAACTGAGAAATTCCTAATCAAATCAGCATATAAAGTTTTTAGATGGTAGAACCTCTCACCTTGTTTAGGCAATCCAGAAATATGATTGATAGTGGTTGCAGAGAGATTGACTTGAACTCCCCTTACAACTATCTGATTGTCCCCCAGGTTTCTTAGGAAGTCATCAACAATATCCTCTTGAAACCCTTCAAACTTTTCTAAAAACTCCAGCCATCCTGTATTCCTCAGAATGTCTACTGCAGCATCATCTTGCAAAAGACCTGTAACACTTTCTGGCTCTGATTTCTTCTTAAGCCCCATTTCTAAGTCCATTTTTTATGTTCTGTGCTAAATCCCTCACTCTCCTATGTAATTTGTTCTTTCTCCTTTAACTTCGTAGGCTTTAGAGGACTATATCAGCTGACTCTATTCTTCAGGGTATTTTGCAGTTTTGAATGAGGATTATTATATCAATTCGTTTAATGGCTTAGACTATGGAAAAAGAACTTAAAATTGGTTAGAGTACCTATGCAGTCATAATTGAAGCAGAGTGATGGGACACTCCCTAGGCATGGTGACAGTGTAGCAAAGATGGTGGCATGCATGAATTTGGGAAGGAAAATAATGGCAGGAGGACATGTCATAATGACAGCACCCAAAAATAGAAATGACAAGACAGTTGCTAATTAATGTTTAATTAAGAGAGAATTACCTAAACCAATCCTAATGATGAGGATCTGATGTACTTGGCTGAAATGCTATGACATTGATGAGACTTGACACGATGTGGCACCTGAGCAGCTTTGTCGTGGCTTGAAATGATGTCAACATCTTTATTGTCATGCAACCTACAATCATTCCCACAGAGTGGTTCAAGAATCCATGTATCTAGGTGATGTCAGCACAGTCCTTTGTAAGTACCTGTACAAATGAGAGTAATGATTTCTCCTAGAATGCGTGTTGACTTCATCTTTGTCCCTGTCATAAATTGGAGGATGAGTCATGATGATCTCATCAAATGACATCTCTACTTTATTACCTGGAGAGGTGGGTACCCTCCCAATTTATTATATTCATGAACAACTCTTTATTGGTGGAGCACCGGAGGTGCTCCTTATTTGCAAGTGCCGAAGGTGCTCCCTATTTGAAAGCACCGAAGGTGTGTTTGAGTAACTCTTGGCACCTGATCACCTCCATAGCTTGATTATTCTTATCTTGCATGAAGAAGGGAATTGCCATTTGCTAGTTTTCAATCCCCTTGGTTGAGAAAGACAGCCATTTACTAGTTTTCTATCTTCCTCTTTTTTTCTTTTTTTTTTAAGAAGGCCACCATTTGCTGGTTTTCAACCTTCTCTCTTTTTTTTCCCCTTTATTTATTTATTTATTTATTTTAAGAAGGCCACCATTTGTTGGTTTTCAACCTTCTCTCTCTTTTTAATTTTTTTTTATTAGTCCAAAATTGTGACAGAGGATGTGTCCCCTGCAACCAAACACAAATCTTTGATGAACTCTTCCTTAGTGTATGGCCATTTATAGAGTCTAATTCAGTGGCCATTCACAAAAAATGTGTCTGTACCTCCATCAATAGGTTCTAGTAGCACTGTTCCATTCTCAAAAACTTCTTTTATCTGATAAGGACCCATCCAATGAGTTTGTAACTTCCCTTTGAACTCCTTGAATTTAGAATCATAAAGAAGAACCCAATCACCTTGTTGAAATGTCCTCCTCTTGATGTGTTGGTCATGCCATTGCTTCCTTTGATACTGAACCAGTTCTATTTGCTAAATGGCTTCTGTCTGGATTTCATCTAACTCATTGAGGTCTAAAGAATTCTATTCTGTTGGGCTATGGACAATGGTAGACCAATATCTAATGTAGTTTTAAGTGTCTAGAGTTCAAATTCTATAAACAGAATAGGTTTTTTTCCATAAACTAATTCATAAGGTGAGAATTTTGTTGTGGACTTCCAAATGATATTGTAAGCTCAAACTTCTTTAGGTAATTTGTTAGCCCAATCTTTTCTATTCATTGCCACTGTCCTTGTTAGAATGTTCTCAAGTTCCCTATTAGTCACCTCTACTTGCCCATTTGCTTGAGGATGGTAAGGTGAAGATTTCCTGTGCTTGACCTGATATAGATCTGTGAATGCTCTGATTACCTGTGAAGTAAACTGAGGTCCTCTATCTAAAACTATAGATCTTGGGGCTCCAAACCTTAAGAAAATCTTATTATAAAGGAAATCAACAACTTTCTCTTCTCTTACAAATGGCAAAGCTTGAACCTCAACCCATTTAGTCACATAGTCTGTGCATACTAGAATATATTCTTTGCCTGATGAAGGTGGAGAAATTGGTCCCAAAAAGTCTAGACCCCACTATTCAAATAGCTCCATCATTACTTGAGGATGCAGTAACATCTCCTAGGTGAAGGTTGGTTGTCCCATCCTTTGGCATTGATCACACTGCTGCACATACTTCTTGGTATCCTTATGAATAGAGGGCCAGTAATAAATAGCTCCCAGGATCTTGTGGATAGTTCTGTGGGAAGAATAATGCCCAGTAGATGGTTCATCATGACATGTTCTCAACACATAAAAAATTTCATCAGCTTTTAAACACCTGCAATCATGACCACATTTAAATAGAAAACCATATAACCATTTGTAAGATAAGATTTCCTTAATTCAGTGTTTCTTTTGTTTTAAGGTAAAATGGGATGGATACAAGCCTGTAGCTAAGAGATTAGCTATGTCAGCAAACCAAGGTGCAGTAGAGGAGATAGCAAAAAGATGTTCATATGGAAACATGTCCTCCACTGGCTGGTTCTCTCCTCCTGTATGCAATCTTGAAAAAAAGTCAGCAACCAAATTAAACTTGCCTGGATTATCAACTATGGTAATGTCAAATTCTTGCAATAGCAATAATCACCTAATGATCATTGCACCCACTATTGGCTTATTCATTAAGTATTTGATGGCTGTATGATCAGTGTGAACAAATATTTTATATCTAGTGATATAATGCCTAAATTGGTTTATAGCATAGATGACTGCCAAGAATTCTTTTTCAGTTGTGGTGTAATTTCTTTCTGCAGAGGTAAGGTTTTTGCTGATGTAATAGATGGCATGCATACTTTCTCCTTTCTCCTTCTGTCCTAAGACCGCTCCAATGGACTCATTTGAAGCATTAGTTTGTATGTGGAATGGTAAAGTCCAATTAGGTCCTCTCAAAATAGGTGTGACAGTAAGCTTCTCTTTTAGGGTTTCAAATGCTGATTGAAAGTCTGTTGTCCATAAAAATTCTATCTTTGTTAAGCAGGGTAAACAAGGGGGCAGCTGTTCTGCTGAAATTTTCTATAAACCTCCTATAGTAGCCTGCATGACCCAGAAAACTTCTAACATTTGTCTGATTTTTGGGTGAAGGTAATTGTTTGATTACTTCTATTTTGTTTTGGTCCACTTTAATTCCATTTGCTAAAATGTGATGTCCCAATACAATTCCTTCCCCTACCATCATGAAGCACTTTTCATGACTGAGGGATAATTGATTCTTCTCATAGAATTTTAGTACTTTCTCAAGGTTTATGAGAGTTTCCTCTAAGTTTTCCCCATACACAGTAAACTCATCCATATAGACCTCCATGCACTCATTCATTAATTCAACAAAAATGGCTAAAACAAGCCTCTAAAATGTAGCTGGAGCATTACATAGTCCAAATGGAAGAACTTTGTAGGCAAAAGTTCACCAAGAATAGGTGAAAGTGGTTTTGTCCTAATCTTCAGGTGCTACTTGGATTTGGTTATACCCACTGAACCCATCTAGGAAAGAAAAATACTTTCTCCCAGTAAGGTTGTCCAACACTTGGTCAATGAAAGGTAAGGGAAAGTAGTCCTTTTTTGTAGCTTTGTTTAGCTTCCTATAGTCAATAAACACTCTCCGTTTCCCATTATTTTTAGGCATTATGACTAGGGGTGAGACCCATTAATTATCTGAGATTAGATATATAAAC
Organism: Cunninghamia lanceolata; assembly: GCA_027924645.1. Classification (NCBI taxonomy): domain Eukaryota; kingdom Viridiplantae; phylum Streptophyta; class Pinopsida; order Cupressales; family Cupressaceae; genus Cunninghamia; species Cunninghamia lanceolata. The sequence goes on along the minus strand of BSBN01001164.1, from coordinate 4,060,452 downwards.
CCTGCTTGCAACAATTTTTCTATTTCAGTCTTAATATCTTTTAAAGCAGGATTCAATCTTCTCTGGGACTGTCTGAAAGGTTTGATATCTTCAGTGTATATATGATGGGTTCAGATCTTAGGAGGGATGTCCTTCATATCTTGGTATACCCAAGCAAAAGCTGTTGAATGGGAAATCAAGAGTTGGATAAATTTTTCTTCCTGATTTGCTACTAATTGGGTGTTGATATTAAGTGTCTTTCTTGGTAAAATCATGGCCTGTTTTGTGATTTGATCCATGGATGTAGTCAATCCATATACTGGAGTCATGGTATGGAGGGGACAAGAATGTGGAAGCAACATCTGGAATGTGGCTAATTCTTTGTAAAAGGTCTCTCCACAATGAATGATATTTTCTAGGGTATAATGAGTAGAAGTGAGAAGTTCTCTTCTAGAATCTTGGGCAAGCTCCATTGCATCCTCATTGATTAGAATGTGGGTAATATCTTCTGTTGTCTCATAGTAGATTTCTTCTTCCAACTCACCCAAATGTTCCTTGATGGTGACCATAGCTACTGAGGCACTGTTTTCCATATTATTTGGTTCATCCACCCATACTTTTCCTGTATAATGTATTGATGGTTTAGCCGGTGGATACATAGATATTTTCTTCAAATCTATCCCATTAGAAATGACCATATCCCCAGTTCGATAATCAATAGATGCTGCTGCTGTAGCCAGCTATGGTCTTCCTAATATCAGTGGATAAGTATTTCTCTAGTTTTTGGGTACTAATATCAGAAAGTCTACTAGGAATTCCCATGATTCTATCACAACTGGGACATCAGTAAATACCCCTTTAAGAATAGCTATTGACTAGTCAGCAAGTTGAAGGATTGTATATGTGGATTGGATACCTATGAGGGCTAATTTGTCGATTCTATGAACTGTCATCACATTTATTGCTGCTCCCAAATCAACCAAAACATTTGAAAGATCTACCCCTGAGATGTAAATAGTTATGATAGGATTTCCAGGGTCTCCATACTTTAGGAGGAGCATTTCTCCCATCAGTAGATCTACTACTTTCCCTTCCACCTGGATTGTAGAAGGAAAGTTTTTCTCCCTACCCTATGTTTTAACACAATGTTGTTTGATGAATTGGTTTAGTTCTAGCACATCTCTGATTGCTTGGAAGAGTGGAATTTCAATGTTTAGTTGTCTAATTTCTTGTAGCAGTTATGATTCCAGCATAGATTGGACTTGTTTTTGTAAGATCTTTTTCTGGGGAACATGCTGTTTGAGTCATTCTGGGTATGGTACTATTTTTTCCATCTCTGAAGCATCTTCAGAGCTCTTACTAGAAATGTTTCTAGGGATGTTCTCCAAAGTCAGCCTTTTAGGAGGAACTCCAGAGTTATCCGAGGATGATTCTTTTTGCACTGTTTCAGTAGTAATCTCCTTTGGAAGTTGAGTGGATGAATTTTTAGGATCCACATCATTGGTTACTTCAACTATAGTTAGAGGAGATGGTCTTGGGAATGCTTTCCTAGAACGCAGCTGGAGATTATTGGGATATATAGCGTTAATACCAGCCATGTTTTCTTGTTCTGTCATGTAAATAGTTGCTCCCTGTTTATTTCATGGATTTGGTATAGGTTGAGTTGGTAAGGGTGGTTGGCTAATTGGTTCATTTTGTGACTGACCTTGTGTGTTGGGGGGTCCAGTTACTAACGCTTGTTGTTGAGGTTGGAAACATCTAGGTTGTCCTTGGTATTGTTGATTATATCCCTGTTGAGGACCCCATTGAGGCTGCATGTTTTGTGATCCAAACTATGGTGGCGACTGTTGATTTCCCTAGGGCTGATTTTACTAATGTTGGTTTTGCCATTGTTAATTTGGCCAATCCTACTGTCCACAAGGAGGATTACTTTGAGGCCCATGCCAAGTTGGATTCCATTGATTATTTCCCCAATTAGAAGGACCCCTATAAGAAGGCTGGCTTGGATACTGATTATAAGGGAAATTTCCAGCTTGTTTTTGTCCTACATAGTTCAACTCTTCTTCTATGATGGTATTCCTCTTACTCAACCTTTTTAGGGCTAGAAGTTGACTACATTGACTGGTAGGATGTTCCCTGTCATAGATCTGATAGATCTCTGATTTGTCTAAAGGGCATTCTCACAACAGATGCTTGTTTCTACACCTAGGACAATAGATGGATAGTGGTTCAGTTGTTCTAGCTTGATCAGTTGTTCTTGTTTTTCCCTGAATCCATCCAATGTGGTATTTAGTTGGACTAGAATATCTGTTTTCAGATTTACAATCTCTTCCATTAACTGTCCTATTTCATTCTTCTCTTTGAAGGTCTTGGATGATCTCACTCCATCTTAGGTTTTAGAATAGTTCTTGTAGAGTTCTTTTATAGCAGGTATATCCATTTTGTTGATATTTCCTTTTCCTATCAGATATAGTGCCTATTTTGATTCTTTATCTAATCCCTTCACAAAAAGGGTTTTGGCCAAAGAATGATATACTGGGTTGCCATACCTTCTCAAAGTGAAGTCAAATCTATCCAAATAGTCCTCTAAGGTTTCTTCCTCTCCTTGTTTAATTTTGAACAATTCCTCATTTTTATTACTGACTCTACATTAATCTTGGTATTTTCCTAAAAACTTTGTTTCCATCTGATCCCAGGAATAGATAGAGTTCTGGGGCAAACCCATAAACCATCTGATTGCAGAATCTTTTAGGGTTGAAGGGAATAGTTTGAGTTTTTGGTTATCTGATCCATAATCATAAGTTTGGCATACCACTTTGAATTCAAACAGAAACTGACCTGAATCCTCAGAAGCAAGACCCCTAAAATTTGGCAAGTGTGCAAGTGAGATATTTTTCATAGGGGCATTATCTCCAGTAGCTAGAACAATGGGATATGAGAAGGTTCTTGGAGCTTGACTTTCCTCATCTTCATGATTATCATGATTATCATCCATGTCTAGTACTAGTTCTTCTCCCTGACGTTCTAGGAAATTAGGTTCTATCAAAGGATCTGCCTGAAATTTTTGTTGTAATTCTTGGATATAGTCAGTGAGTGGAAGATTTGGAGGATTGAAAGGATTATTAATTTTAGATGCAACTTCCAAGGTAGGTTCTAGATGTCTCTCTTTAATAAGATCTTGTGCCACCCCACTGCTTTCTCCTATAGTTTGTTGATGGGGTGTCTGTTTTATATATCTTCCTTTTGAATCTCTAGCTCTAACCATAAAGATCTATCCTAAAATTATTTAGCTAAGTTTTCCTAATTAACACAATATCCCCAGCAACGGCACCAAAAATGATAAGGGTCATTGTACCTCATCATTTAATCATATTTCAGATGTCAAATCTAGTGCTGTGTCCTTGGCTATCTGCAATTAGGAATCCTATAGTTGCAAGTTTTATCTAACTAACTCTAATGACCTTTACTGATTTAAAGAAACTGATCTATCTGCTATGAAATGAATTCCAAGAATATTGAAAATAGAACTAAATAGTAAATTACTTAAAACCAATCTATAAACTAAAACATGCATCTATCTATGAAAACAGTAAGTATCTTTTAAAGAAAAATCTGAAATAAATAACAACAATACTAGCCTTCTTCCTTGGTGGTGAGAGTGGGCCCTTGCTCCACACCCTTAGGGTTGAAGACTAAAGTAAGGAACCAACACAAGTGAATAATATCACAACTCGATTCAGTCCAATTCCATCAACTTTGTATTCAGGAAAAATATTGATATCAAACTGATATTACAAAAATTAAAAGAATAATCACTATCCTTTTTGCTACTACTTCTGTAAGTTTATATCTAAATCTGTGATGAGAGATCACTTACCCTATTCTACTAGTTCATCTAAGAGATAACATCAATCTCTTTATTCTACTAACAATCTAACTACAAAATAAATATCCATGTAATAAAAATAGATTGAGTGGAACAGAAGTCCACACTGAATCTGAGTCTTACTTTTAAATACAAATGGACAGCGAAGCCCTGAAATATAAGTATTAAATTAATTTATCAGTAATTCATGCAGAAACCAAAAAGAGATAAAAAATTTTAGCAGTTAACTATAGACTACCCTTAATTACTCAAGTGATGATTTGAGTAACATCAGGAGCATCCCGATCACCATTGGAAGTGTCTGATTGACAGCTGTGTTGGAAATTTGCACTATTCTAAAGAGGCGTCGGAGATGTATGTTTCTATCTGTAGCTCTGGAGATATGTTTGTGACCTTCTCGTTTAGCTCTAGAGATGCTCAAGACTTCAATCTAGCTCCGGAGATGCTTCACCTTCTTATCCCAAAAACCTTTCTAATCAAATTTGAAACCTTGGAGACTAGTTGTGGTAGGCTAATGTAAGCTCCAGAGATCATTAGGACTACCTCCAGAGATGCACAAAATTGTCTACCCGAACACCTGAACCTGTTGATTGAAAAAGAGAAGATTTCTACATATTTCCATCAATTCAATGCACATTAGTCCTTTAATAAGAAATCATGATCTTAAGTAATTCATCTCTTATTAATCACCATTAGAACAATCTTATTAGCCTATTTTGGTGCAGTCATCAAGACAATGGAATAAGATGGGAGAAAAAGAGAGGTAAAAAGATGTATTTCATGGGTGCTACCTAGAACTCATCACGGATTAAGGGATGATAGATAGAGAAGGAGACATCGACCATAAAGGAATGGATAGCCAGAAGTGAGTCAATGGCCAGGACAAAGGTGGAAATTGCCAAAATGAACAAGGATTCGAGCAAACCATACACCATAAACAATTATAACTTTATCACTTTTACAACCAAGAAAACATGATTTTAAGAAGATTCAATATACGAATAAAAAGCTGGCAACATAGTTGATTTGAGATGAATTGCAATTCCTGTCACTGCCTGCTATCTTTCTTCCTATCGCTGCCTTCTTTTCTTTCTTGGTTGCTTAGAAAAATAAAAGCATGGTCTCCTTGCCTGTCTCCTCTTGTTTATTAAAACCCAAAAACTCTCCTCACAATGACGTGGAGAAAAATAGATTTTCCAAACTGAAGTCTAATTCAAGTTTGTAGGCCAATTGCATTAAAAAACTCCAATAAAATATGAAATAAACTAATTTTACTTATTCCTATAGCTGTAGGATAGCATATGCTATTCTTTAAAATTTAATTTAGAAATCTAATTATAATAGTGTTAATGATATTATTTATTTATTTTTGAAAACACATATTTTTAACAAGTATTAATAATATTATTAAAATTAATATAAATATGCATATCTATTGCATTTAGAATACAATTAAATTTAAATATTGTTATTCAACAATCATATTGATAAGAATAGAAAAACACTTACTGATGTTATTATTTAAATAATTTAAACACACTATTTATCCTAAATATTGTAAAATAACTATTTAAATTAAACCAATTATAATAAATCATTTCAAATAACCCAATTTTAATAAAATAAAAAAGAACCTTAATATTAATAATTAAATTATGCACTCGAAAATGAATTACTTTCAAAATTAAAACACAACATTATCTAAGTATTTAACCATTCACCATATTTATCATCCACAAAGAATGCATAATCAAAACCATTCAAAAATGCAACATGAAACTACGTGTGTGTGTGATTGCATCAGGGTAATCCATCTCATTAGTTCTTGCCAAGTGGCTAGAACACCTCTACCTCAACCATGTTCTCGTCTTCGATGAGTACTTGCATTCATTCGCACTCAACTCGATGTCAATAGGTTAGTGTCTCCAAAACATAGCCGAGACAAATCATTGTAATCATGTCAACAATATTTAATCATTTAAATCAATTTCCAATTTTTTTAATCATTTAAATCACTTAAGGTAAAAGTCAATGATAGTAATTGTTCACTAATCTAGATTATTTAGCTTGTTCATAAAAACAAGATGTGACATCCTTCCCCACTTGGAAGAGACATCATCACGATGTCTTATTACACATAAAAATAATAAGGTAGCCATCAACCACCAATAAAGTATCAAGGTGTCATAAAACAATAACATCAACACAAGGTATCAAAAGATCATAACAACAACTCAAAGTATCAAAGCAATAACTGAACTCAAAGTATCATAATCCATGCATGAATAAGAAATCTTTGCTATATCCTCAAATGAGGAAAAGATCTATCAATCTCCTCCACATCCTCCCATGTGGTACTGTTCTCAGAATACTGATCCCATTGGACCTTATATTACACCACATCTCTACTACGCAACTTAATGTTGTGCTTCCCTAGAATTCAAGTGGGCTCCACCAACATCACTCCTGGATCCTAAACCTTTAAGGCATGCCAATCAAGAATATGTGATGCGTCAAGATGATAAACCTTAAGTAAAGACACATAAAAAACATTATGGATTCTTGTAAGTGCAGGTGGTAGAGCAAGTCTATAAGCTATAGGATTAATCAGTTCCAGAACTTTGAACGGTCCTACAAAACAAGGAGCAAGTTTGAATGCTTTTCCAAATGATACAGAACTCTTATGAGGTCTGACCCTCAAAAAGACTTTGTCACCAACTAATAACTGTCTAGGAGTTCTATTTTTATTTGCGTAACTCTTTTGACAATCTGAAGCTTGCTTCAACTTCTCCTTGATCAACTTCATCTGATTATCCATTTCTCTTAACATTTCAGGACCAATCACAATTCTATTCTCCACCTTATCCCAACTGATAGGTGTTCGATGCCTATGCCCATAAAGATCTTCAAAAGGTGCCATTCCCAAAGATGCATCGTATGAATTATTGTATGCAAACACTACCAATGGAAGATACTCCTCCCATTTATACTACCGATCCATAGAATACATTCTGAGAAGGTATTCTACCACCTGATTGACTCTTTCTATTTGACCATCCGTTTGAGGATGATAAGCTGAACTGAAATTCAACTTTGTACCCAAGGCTACATTAAGAGTTATCCAAAATCTAGATTTCATGTGAGTGTCTTGATCTGAAATGATCATCTTAGGCACTCCATGGAATCAGAAAAACTCTTGAATAATCTTCTTAGCTAAGACCATAGAACCATCTACAAGATTCCCTAGAATAAAATGTGCTACTTTTGTCAACTTGTCCACAACCACTAAGATGACATCATGCCCATTCTTAGACATAGGTAACCCTTAAATAAAATCCATGCTTATCACTTGCCACTTGTGCTCAGGAATACTATGTAGATACAACAATCCTATTGGATGCACACGCTCTGCCTTTACTCTTTGACAATCCAAACATCGAGCCACAAATTTCGTCACATCCCTCTTATGTTTAGGCCAAAAGTATAAAGGTTTAAAACCTTCGACCATCTTTGTCACTCCAGGGTGACCTAAATAAGGTGCATTGTGAATCTTTTCAAGCATTAACTTCCTCAACTCTCCTGAGTTATGAATATACATCCTTCCCTGAAATCTCAGAAGTCCATCTGATTCAACAACATAACCATCAAACCTATGATCTAAGGGGTCTATTTCCAAAGCTTCCTTTACTCTTTCATAATGCTCACCCCCTTGAAGATTTTGAATCACTTTTAGTTTCAAATTGGATCTCATGGTAACTATGGTAGCTAGATGTCTTCTCCTACTAAGAGCATCTGCTCCTCTATTCTCCTTTCCTTTTATATATTCAATTCCAAAGTCATATTCACCAAGGAATTCTAACCATCTTCTCTATCATGCATTAAGGATAGGTTGAGTGAATAGATACTTGAGCCCTAGATGATCTGTCTTTAACTCAAAGGGCTTACCTAGAAGATAATTCCTACACATCTAAAGTGCATGAACTATGGCAGCCAACTCAAGATCATGTGGTGCATAGTTGAGCTCATGTTGCTTTAACTTTCTTGACTCATATGCAACCACTTGTTCATTCTGCATCAACACTCCTCCTAATCCTTCCCCTAAAGCATCTATTATAATTGTAAAGTGACCATTAGGATCTGGTATGGTCATGATAGGAGCAGTTGTGAGCTTTTCCTTTAGCACTTGGAAAGCTTGCTCACACCTTTCTATCCATTCAAACTTCTTACCCTTCTTTTGTAGTATGGTAATCGGTGCTGCTATAGTTGAGAATCCTTTCACAAACTTTCTATAATAACTTGCAAGTTCCATAGAACTTCTGACTTCTATCACACTTTGTGGTGCAGTCCATTCCATTATTACTTTTATCTTCTTAGGATCAATTGCAATCCCTTCTGCTGAGATCACATGACCAAGATAGTGCACTTTATCTTGAAAGAATGTACACTTAGATAATTTACCATAAAGATTTCTCTCTCTCAAATGCTCCAAAAAATCCTCAAATGCTTTTCATGCTCTTCCATTGATTTAGAGTATATCAATATGTCATCAAGGAAGATCAACACGAAATCATCTAAGAAATCTTTGAAAATGCCATTCATCAAATTCATGAAAGATGCTAGAGCATTAGAAAACCCAAATGGTACCACTGTGAACTTGTAGTGACCATATCGAGTCCTAAAAATTGTTTTAGAGATGTCCTCGTCCTTAATCCACAATTGGTGATAGCTGGATCTAAGGTCTATCTTTGAGAACACTATTGCTCCTTTCATCTGATCAAAGAGCTCATCTATTCTTGGAAGTGGATACTTGTTCTTTATAGTAGCTTTGTTAAGCATCCTATAATCAATGTATAATCTCAAAGTACCATCCTTCTTCTTTACAAAGATAACTGGTGTGCCCCATGGTGACACATTAGGTCTAATGAACCCTTGATTTAGCAAATCTTGCAATTGTGCCTTAAGTTCATACAATTATGTAGTAGTCATCTTGTAGGGTGCCTTATATATTGAGGCTTAGTCCCTGGTAGCAAGTCAATTGAGAAGTCAAATTCTCTCTTCGGTGGCAACTCTATCAACTCTATAGGGAATGCATCTCTGAAATATCATAGGATTAGATAGTCGTTGAAGACTAGTTCTTCTTTGTCAAGGTCCTTTACTTGGACAACATAAATGGCACATCCTTTCTTCTTGGCTTTCTTCAATTGTAGAGCCATGATTTGTCTAAGCCCTAAAGGTCTCTTAGATCCATTAATTTCCACTTGATTACCTAGGTCATCCAAACATCTAACAACCTTGTCTTCATAATTTACTAGAGACTTATGTTCAGTTAACCAGTTGATTCCCAAAATTACATCATAAGAGCCTAAAGGTGTTACGTACAGATTTAATTACGTCTGAAAACTAGGAAGCTCTAACTCATTGCATGATAGACATGAGTCTACCCTCTTTTCTGCACTATTGCCATATTGTACCATCCAAGAGTTTTCCATATGTCCAGGTCTAATAGATAACTTAGATACTACTTTAGGATTTACAAAACATTATGTGGAACCAGTATCAATTAAAATAGAAATAGGCAGTTCATAGAGCTTACCTTGGAACTCAATAGGTGCTTCTTGAAAATCTGCTTGTCGATTAACTACTGTAGCATGAATCTGATGATGTGATGCTCCTTGCTGATTCTTGTTTCCTATTTTATGTGGACATGCATTTGCATAATGCTCTCCTCCATAGTTGTAACATCCACCCTTAGGTGCTATCAGTCCTTTAGCTCTTTCCCTCTAATTGTTGTTTCTACTATTATAGCCACCTCTTTTGTTTCCACCATTTCTATCTGGAGAATTATTACTTCTCTTCAAATTCTTGATTTGTCTATTATTGCCTTGGTTGTTATTTTGTTGATAGTTCTGTTGATTATTCTGCAATTTCTTATTTGAAATTTTAGCATCTCTTTGCTTATGGTAACTAGATGCTTGATGCAACCTCTACTATTGCTTTATTGCCTTCTCAAAAGTGGCATCCATAGTGAGTGGGTTATGAATGTCTACCTCAGCTCCAATCTATGGCCTCAATCCCAAAATAAACTTCCTAATCTGAAATCTCTCATTTGTCTGATACTATGGAACATACTTAAGTAGATGAGAAAACCTTTCCCAATAACTGGTTATGGACATACCTCCTTGCATCAAATTCTAAAACTCTGTCATCTTCTTGTCAAAGAATAACTGTGGTAACCATCTTTTTCTAAACAATTGCAAGAAAATCTCCCAAGTTATTTTGTCAGGTAACAACTTCTTATTTGCCTTCTCATTATCCCACCATGTTGCTGCTTCACCAGTCAACTAGTAAGATCCCCACATTGCCTTTGTGTGATCTGAAAGGTTTTAGAGCTCAAATTGTTTCTCCATTTCTATTATCTAGGCTTCTGCTCCATCTCCAACTGTCCTTCCATCAAATTTCAGCAGTGATACTTTCTTGAGGTCTTTCCCCAATTCTTCTGCAATCCTTGCTTGATTATTAGCATTAGCTCCAACTTTAGGAACTTGAACTTCTATACTTGGATTCTCATTTATATTAGCATCTCTGGGATTTTCATTAGCATTCGGCTCCCTACGATTCCCTCTGATCTCCTGTTCAAAAGCATTCATCCTTCATGTCCTATCAGTTCAAGTGAGCAAGAATATTGTGAAACCTTCCATCTTGATCATCACTAGCATCTCCACGATTTCCTACATTTCGACCACCACGATCACCTCCACATGCACCTTCACATGATCCTCTACCAAGAACACTTCCTGACCCGTCACTGCAATTAGTACATTTATAGTATTCATGATGGATAATTTGTATCAAGTTTGCAACTTTAACAAAATACTCCCAAAATAAAACATAGGCCCTAGTGTTCAACCTAGAGCTCTGATACCAAATTTAAAGCATCACAAAAATGTTAAAGCCATTAAACCAACTCAATAAGTAAATGAAGTAAATAATCCACTTAAATACAACATTTCAATATCCAAAATAAAAAGATGTAAATAATCCACTTAGATACAACATTTCAAAGATAAAAGGTGTAATTAATCTGCTTAATCACAATATCTCAATGAAAGATTAAATCTCATAAATATGATTCACAATGTCATCAATCTTACAAAATTGCATGGTTAAACCAGGTAACAGGCACTATAAAATAATATACATAAATCCATGGGCAAGCATGCCATAATACATCCAATCAAGTACAATAATCATGCACAATAAGAATAATGAATCAATACACTCATCAGTTGCATGAACCAAGTGGTCCACCACCTGCGTGCTGAGAGATGGGAACATGACCCAGGTGCTTTTCCACCCAACCATGAAGTATGGACACTTCCCAGGATCCCTTCATGAAATGAAGGAAACCCAGCCCTGCACGAAATGTCTAGCTACCTGGTAACAACTGGTAGGAGGGAACACTCGATGCAACCTTGATGTCTGAATGTGCAATTCTAAATAATGAAAAGCAAATTGTCTGACAATAGGATATGGCAGAGATATCAATAAATAAGTGTGCTAGACAATAAACATCTATTTCAATGTCATCTCAATTAGATCTAATCCTTTAAATAGTAACATGGTTCAATTCTTGAAAAGAGGAAATGCCATCTCTGATAATCCACATTTGGCATCCTAGCCCAGAAAGCAATCCAATACATTCCTAAATGTAAACTACTTCTTTCCCCAAGAAGCAATAAGTAAAATAATAAAATAATAAACTCAACATCCATCAATAAGTCATTAAATTCCCTTTCCCAAAACATCAATCAAGGTAAAATACACTTTCCAATCCATAATTCTATCTCTTCTTTTATACAATTACATCCATATGTTTGATAAATTTATACCATTTATAATCCATATTTCGACCATAACTCACTACATATCAATCATTTTTAGTTTTATTCAAGAGCTGATGTCATTTTTGTTTAATTGGATTTCAGTCATGATTATAATTGTAACACCAATAATCTGGTTTGGTTTTCTCACCTCATTTTATTGTATCAAAAAGCAAGTTTCCTTGTTCTATATGTTTGTTTTGATTCAATAATATGGATTTAAAATAAAAGCTAAAATTTGGTTTTAGCATCAACAATATAGGAAATACAGATAATGTCTATTGTCTCTATTTTGAGCCAACATATTGTTTTAACGAGATTAAAAAATAGAGCTATAGGAGTATTTTACTTAACTTCAGGAGTATTTAGTTAGCTATAGGAATCATTTCAATTGAACAATTCACGACAGTGACCCAACTAAGACAAGGACGTCCAATATGCTATCTAACATGCGACGACATGACAAGGATAAAGATCAGATTTATGCAAAGAGAAAAGTCTGATCCAAACTTAGATCTTTGTAGATTGAGTGCTGGCATTAGGAATACAGGAATCGCACCCCAAAGATAAGAAAGATTAGTCACATTATCTGACAAGGAGAATTCCTAGCAACGATCTGGAGGTTTTAATAGTTTTCATTCAATTAATAATCAATCATCTTGGGTTTTGGCAGTGAAACAAAGAATGAAGATATTTATCAAGCCTTAAGGAAGTTATCAACCAGTCAAGGCAAAGAAACTAGGCGATGGTATGAATAAAGGGACGATCTATACAATCACCCAAGGAGTAGTATAAATGGTCATAAAGAAGAGAACGTCCAGATTAAGGGATGGCGGCCAAAGAAGGAGACATCGACCATAAAGGAATGGACAACCAGAAGTGATTCAACAACTAGGACAAAGGTGGAAATGACCAAAAAGAACAAGGATTCAACCAAACCATACGTCAAAAACAGTTATAACTTTATCATTTTTACAACCAGGAAAAATAGCATTCTAAGAAGATTCAATATAGGAATAAAAACCTGGCAAGGTAGTCGATTTCAGATGAATTACAATTCTTGTTGCTACCTGCTATCTTTCTTCCTGTCGTTGCCTTCTTTTCTTTCTTAGTTACTCAGAAAAATAAAAGCATTATCTCCTTGGCTGTCTCCTCTTCTTTATTATAACCCAAAAACTCTCCTCATAATAGCATGGAGAAAAATAGATTTTCCAAACTGAAGTCTAATTCTAGTTTGCATGCCAATTGCATTCAAAAACTCCAATAGAATATGAAATAAACTAATTTTACTTATTCCTATAGCTCCATGACAGCATATGCTATTCTTTAAAATTTAATTTAGAAATATAATTATAATAGTGTGAATAATATAATTTATTTATTTTTGAAAACACATAATTTTAACAAGAAGTATTAATAATATTATTAAAATTAATATAAAATATACATATCTATTGCATTTAGAATACAATTAAATTTAAATATTGTTATTCAACAATCATAGTGATAAGAATAGAAAACACTTACTTACGTTATTATTTAAATAATTTAAACACACTATTTATTCTAAATATTGTAAAATAACTATTTAAATTAAGCCAATTATAATAACTCATTTCAAATAACTGAATTTTAATAAAATTGAAAAGAACATTAATATTCATAATTAAATTATGGACTCGAAAAGGGCTTACTTTCAAATTTAAAACACATTATTATCTAAGTATTTAACCATTCACCATATTTATCATCCACAAAGAATGCATAATAAAAACTATTCAAAAATGCAACATGAAACTACGTGTGTGTGTGATTGTATTAGGGTAATCTATTCCATCAGTTCTTGCCAAGTGGCTAGAACACCTCTACCTCAACCATGTTCTCGTCTTCGACGAGTACCTGCATTCATTCGTACACAACTTGACGTCAATAGGTTAGTGTCTCCAAAACATAGCCGATGCAAATCATTGTAATCATGTCGACAATATTTAATCATTTAAATCAATTTCAAATTTTTTATCAATATAAACTCCTAATAATTACCTTCATACATATAAAATCACTTAAGGTAAAATTCAATCACAGTAATTGTTCACTAATCTAGATTATTTAGGTTGTTCATAAAAATAAGACATGACACTATTGACTATAAAGTTGTAATTCATGCCACATTGATCCCTCCTTCGAACAATAATTATTGGCAAATCTTTATACGATGTGGCAAAACCTTTGAAATATCTTTTACTTCTTGTGGAAAATTGATTGTGTCTTTTGTATTTGTATTGACCTCCAATTGCATGTGTCACTTGCAGGATTGGGTTGACATGTGCTATCAACATTTCATCCACTTGTGTCAAGTTTGCAAGTTCTTCTGGTTGTGGTCTTGGATCCATATTATTTGATTCTGACAATTGATTATTGCATTTCTCTTGTTGACATCTATTACATATAGGACCTTGAGCTGTGCGAGAAACCTTTATTCCAAGGTAACATTCTTGACAAATATAACACATGCTTGGTGAAACAAAGCTATCTAGGGCATGTCGATAATCCATTTGGAGAGTATTAAAATTTGTGTGAAGCATTTCATTAGGGTTGGGTGTATTTTCTCCATTGTTTCCAACAGTGACATTCATTTCATGTTGAGGTGCATTATTTGGAGTTTTAGGTACATACTCTATAGAATTTTTATCTCCTTCATTTGGTCAAGGATAGCACCTTTCAGTTATTTGACGATTACGATCTTGTCTTTCTTCTCTTTTAGAGTTACTTGTTCATATGTTTCTGCATGACTTCTTGTCATATTATATTATTGTCAATTCTATGCTTCCAATTGTTCAATTGTTCAGCCCTACATTTATGATATCTCTTCCTACGCACCTCATTTTAGTGTTTTCTTTGTGCTTCTCTTTCTGTATCTGTCATTTCTTCTCTTTGTCGTATTCGATATTCCCTTTGATATTATCTTTCATATGCTCTTTTATATTCTATTTCTTGCTCCTCGGATTCAAAATTCATCCTTGGTCAAACCATTATTCTATACAATCCAAAGGTGTCTCTATTTAATGTTTCTTCTTGTAAGGTAAATGTTTGAAAAAAATATACAAAAATGTTTATCAAATGAGTCCAAAACACAAGAAAAAGTATAAGTAAAAGAAATTTTTAGCTTAAAATTGTGTTCACTTCAAAAATATTAACTCTAATATATTTTTAATATTAATTTAATATTAAAAAATTTAATGCTAATATATTTTTAATGGAATAATCAATTTTCTCATTTATTAAAATATAATTGTCATTTTTTGCATTCTTAACATTTATTAGATTAAGTGTTGATATGAGGAGGAAGGAAGTTAAATCATTATTGTGCACTATGGTCTCAATACCATATAATATCTTGTAAAATTTTATCCCTACCTTTTAAATTAAAAAAAAAATGAAATCTTAAAGTTTAGAGAGGATAAATATTCTTGAGGCTTGTAATCTAAATGTAAGAAAATAATTAAATAATTTTTTCCTTCCAAAAGTCTATTAGTTTGTTCATGTGTATGAACCTTTATATAAAAGTGAAAAAGAAACTCAATAGTAGTATTTACCTATCTTCACAGTAGACCCACTTTGTTGAAGCTTGGAGGAAACATAAAAAATATTGTTATAATTATATTGGATACTTTAATGGTCATCTGCACCAACAGATAAAATATTGTCATAATTCTATCTATTCATTTAAATTTAGCTACATATTAATTGAAAATAAAATTTAATGCTTTTGCAACTAATTGTTTTGAATTTGATATATTATTAATAATTACAAATAGTCAGATATATTTAATTGTATATTGAGTTTATTTAACATATACCATAGAAAAGTAATAAGAAAAACATTTAATTTAGAACTATTAAATACCTTTAATATATGAGAAAAAACATACATGCTTGATAATTTACATATATGAGAAAAAACATACATGATAATTGATAAAGAACACACATAAAAAGTATTGAAGGAGGAATATACATAGAATTTACCAAAATCATGGCATAACTATAACATATTGTTTAAATACATTCTACATTATGTAACACCCTGCCATGAAACTCTAGAGAACAACACAATTACACTAAACAAATAGGATAATTTTTAAAAAAAAAAATTGAGAGAGGTAGTAAAGTAACATTTAACATATCTATACTAAGTAATGTTCTCTCAGGGTTCCATGGCCGCATTACTGACAACTACTAACATGTTCTCTCATACGCCATGTATCAACTGACGATAGTAATTCATTCTATATCTATTGCAATTAAATGAATAACCATATACATTTCCATGACATTAGATAAATAATCATCCAGATCAAGAACAACTACAATTTTTCCATACACATGAGGATACAGTATTACATTGTTTACATCATCAACTTTTGATTACGTTGGATTAATACATTATGAATAATCTGATACATAGGATAGTACATGAGCATAAATAACTGTCTTTATAAACTGGTACAAGATCTGAATTTGCTACAGGAGTTATAACCTTCTTGCACATGAACAAAGTCAAGGAAAAACCAATGGAGATAAAGCACATCCACCCGACCATGTGGAACCCTAAGGTCCACCCCCCGTGCTAGGAGATAACATAAGGTCCCAAAACATCATACAGTCAGGTAGACAATTGCCTAACAGGAACAAAGACTAAACATGACTCCATTACAACACATGAAAACATCACAAGTAACTCAATATCACTTCCAGATGCAACACACGACGAATGGGGAGAAAACAACTAGGGAATGCTAGGCTGCAGTAGGGAGAGTGTCATCGCATGGTCCTAGCATGGGTTACCCAGGCTATCTCTCACTAGAAACTGGCCCCCATCTATGGTTACCCTAGCAGCCTCTCTCTAGGCACCGGCCCCATAGGGTGACACATGTGGAACTGACACATCCTTTCATGGAGACAAGGAGGTCAATCTTGCCAACTAGGCCTTCCCTACCTATCCTTAGTCTAAACGAGCACTACAGGCATGGGAGAGGAAATGTAATTATCTTGTTAATGTGTAATTTACCCTTTCCCCCCAGTTCATTTTTAGGTTTTCACTTAATTAACAACTTTCAATGGGTTATCCTAACAGCCACTTTGGGCGCCGGCCCCACATTGAGAGCCACTCCCCTACCTACATATAGAAACCCTAACCATCAAACAAGATAATCACTATCTTAATGATAAGTAAACATAAACAATGCAAGGCATTTACCTTCTTGCATACAAAACATCATCACAATGACCAACCTGTACATCATTGTCCCAAAACTTTCAGTTAATCAATCACACATATCCAAAGCAAGGTATGGATCATCTTGCTCTCAATCTCAACCATGAACAAACTAGTTTCTCATTAAGATTACCAAGATTTCCCCATTACAATACTACACACAAACTTGATATCAACACTTCCTTGGAGAAGATTTACACCCATCATAATATATTCACAACACAGTATATACCTCACCTCACATTATTGTTTACCAAGACCCACATACATAGACAAAAACATCATGTTCTTACAACATCTTCATTTCATGACACCTATGAACAGAATACATGCCATCAAATCATATTACCTTATGCCTCTGGAACCTAAACTTGACAATTTACACATAGACCAACTCACATGAAAATTTTGCTTGCAATAAGCAATTTCAACTAATCAACTTATTGACAACATAAATTTTTCTTACTAGAGTAATTCATCTCTTAGTTATCCAGTTACCTATAAGTTTTACTTATAAGTCTAAATTTTCAAATACATTGTTGCTTAACCTAATTCCAAGCTTTTAAATCTAATTTCAACTTAACAAAATCATTATGAAAAGACCTCTACCAGATCAATCAAACTAGATTAAATTTCACCTACCCTAATTATTTTGTCATATCTATTTACATTTAATCATATTAACAACTAAATTCAAGTTATATCTCCACAAGAATTCATAAAACCTAGGTCTAATCTAATAAATATTAATTCTATCTGTTATATTAAATCAACCATCAATTACCTATAAATATGACCTTCAAGCTAAACAAATGCATAGGTAATATTAACTACAAATGCTTATAAATTAAATACTAATTACAATGTTTATACATCTAATTATGACCTATTAATCCTATTCCCTACTTGACAAATCATTATCAAGAAATCATATTAAAATCAGTAACAATTTAAATAAAATTCATTAACAACTCAATATTACACATATTGATTGAAATAATTCAAATACATCAAACATAATTTACCTATCTTGAGCATATGCATTATAATTAACTTAATAACCTATTTCAATGTAATAATAAAATAAATCATTATACAACTCTTTACTTGGAAACTTCATGATATTAAACTCTAAATGATGGGACACATTGTTTTGGCATACCTACGTGCATGCCGAACTAATTTCCCAAAGTGTGACACTGAACTTGGTGCATGGATTTGAACTGTAACTCATGTGAATGATTTAGCAGAAAATTGACTATTGAAATGTGCTTGAGGATACTGATGAACATTCATGATGTCCCTTCAGCAACCTACTTCTCTTCCTCATGTATCACAGTGTAATCTAAGGCAATTATCATTCTTCCTAAAATGAATTAAATATGCACATTATGTAATAGACTTCAGTTCCACAATGTAACCATATGGCTATGCCTTGAGGTTAATTATCCAATGACTATAATACAATGACTTGACATAAAAGAAATATATTTGACAGATTCTCACTTAAAACAATTGACACTTCAACAATAATTATTTGTTATAAGATAGCTATGTACGTTGCTAGTTATATTGTCATTTGAAAACACATTATACACTATTTTAAATTTCATAAGATGAGCTTCATATTTAACCAGCTCCTTTAATGATTTTGGAACACTTAGAACTGCATACTACTTTCTAGAAAACTGGCAGTGATGGAATTGCATTTTATCTACCTTGCAGGTAAGAAAATGCAATATATTTCCTAGGGTATAGAGTCAGCACCAAATAGATTTGTTTGAAAGACTTTAAACAAAACTTTCAATCGATTAATAGATAAAACTCAGCAACTATTGCCACATTCAGCTAGAGCGTGTGCCATGTAAGTTTAGTGGATGGGAACTAGACATACTCCAATCTCATTTGAACCCTTACTGTAGTATACTTAATAGTTGATCATTATGTGTGCAAGATTGACCTTCTAGACCATTCTTGCTGTCCATAGGGCACCCTAAACTTTCTAACAAAACAAGTGTGCAGACTATTTAATCCAAGATATAGGCAATGCTACTCAATGAGACCCTAAGGACAGAGCACTTACAAATTTTCATCCTAGTGCAGCAAGTTGGAGAAAGAGGTATGGACGTCCATTATCGCAAAAAGGGAAAGGATCTCTATCATATATTAAAGTTGAAAAAACTCTAGAGGACAGGTATACAAATATAAGAACAAGGATGTAATTGTCTGATGGATGTCTCAAGGAGATATTATCTCATAGTATGCAAGGATTAGCAGAGTTTTGCACAAAACAGATCTGTTAAATAGGTATTAGAACTTTTTTTTATCTCAGTCCAACTTGTTTATAGTTCTAGGTCTCAGTCATATTTGTCTTCATCAATTTAGCTACAACCCTATTTTTGGGTAAGGGATATTTCTGATGAATACATAGTATTTCAGTACATTGTGTATTGGATAGTAGAATAATTCGTTAAACAATTGTTGAAATACACATAGATAACAGTTTGGGTTACTACGTAAGTAGTTAGCATGCCGCCATCTCCAAAATACACTTCCCATCAGACAAGGAATTCAAGGTATGGGTCTTCATCGAAAAACAAAATAATTTAAGTAATGACACCTCAAGATTGACATGAATTTGTTTAGGGCATGGAATGAGTGGGCTTTTGTTGTATGTCCTTTCACAAAGCTTGCCAACCTTTCCATCAGATGTGATAGTGCAACGGCTGGTAACATGTATGCAAAAATACATAGAGTGGATTTATTGTTAGGGTTTTAGGAATTTTAAAGCAATTGCAATTGGAAAGTGTAAGCCAAATTCAACTACCTTTGTTAACATCCTCCTTGCATGTAATAGAATGGGAACTTTTGCAAGAAATGATCGTTGTTTTAAAATGGTTGGTTTAATAGACTTTCAATCATAATGAAGGATACTCACAAAATCAATTTGTAAAAAAAAAGGTTCAAGAAACTTTCGAGCAAATACAATTAGGAGGCATAAAACTAGATTCTTGCTTGCATCCTGGTGAGAGTCGTGGAATAGGGTACAGACATCCATCGAGCATAATGGGTAGGAAGATTACCCAACACAACATCAAAGACTGTCATTTCGAGAGATATAATTTGAAAACGTAAAAAAATAGAGAAAGCAATAACAGAATGCAATAAGGAGATGTTATCTCATGGATCACAATGATTACAAGAGAAGCACAATTTGGATTTGTTGAAAAGGCTTTAGAACTTTCAAGTATTATGATTGGCGGTGCAATGCCAGATATAAGCCTATTTACCAAAGGTGGTATTTGCTATTGCTCTGGTAATATATGCAGAGATTTGAAGCATAAAGAAAGTACGTTAACTGTTGACAAATTGCACCATAGGTATAATATCTCATAGAATACCATGATCACAAGATATGCACAAAATGGACTCACAGATGAAACCCATCAGTTATTAACTAGATTCTTGATAAATTTCTACTCAAAAACATGAAATAAAAGGGAGAATTAGACAGAGTGGCTCACAGTGATTGTAACCCTCATACATTTTTCCATGAACATCTTCTCCAATCTGGAAGGGAAGTTCTTCTTTGATCCTCCTCCATCTATCCACCCATGCTCAACATTCTTGCAAATTTCTTGTGCTTCCCAACAAAAATTCTCAGAGCCCCCACAACCCAACTGTGGAGATTTAGATATACCCTTGAAAGAAAACTGGAATAGGAGAATAGTAACTGCCCCAACTACCATGCCTCCCCCATCAAGAAATGTTTTTCCCCAAACTAACATAAATATTGCGGAATTAAAGTGTTTGAGCATCATAATAATAAAACATTAAAATATTAAGATAATAAAAACTTATTTAAACCTATAAATACCCCCAAATAAATCAATTTAATAACACTAATAAAATAAACAACTTTGAATAATTATCTTGAACTAGGTAATTATCAATAAGAATATTATATAACCCTATTAAATATTATAGTGGATCAAATATTAGTATAACTATATATAATGAAATCTAGGCATACAACATAACCCACTGAAAAAGACATCCCTTGGAAGCCAAACCAAACATGTTCACAAACCGGGGCCAAAATGCACTTAACCAACAAGATCCATCAAATATAAATCAATTGCAACACCTGACATACTGACCGAACTGACAAGTTGAACTGGACATGTCATGCATCTTGATCAAGGATGATGACTTGGGATGTGGGACCTTAAGTTATCTCTGGAACAACTTATCCATTGGGTTCAAGGCATGCTCAGACCTATTAATTCAGGTGGAGTCGATGCTGGATACCTGCATCCTGCAACAAATGACATAGTCAAGCATGTATAGATGCATATAAGCTGACACTAGGTGAAAAAGGAATCACAACATCGCAGGGCACTTGCAAGCGAGTGATGTGACATCATCCTTTCCACATCATATCAATCTAGATTAGATAACACATAATCATAACCCAATCGAATCTACCTCATTATCTGAACAGAACCATACACTGAACATATAGGTGCATGAAATTGAATAAGTCTCAGAAGTACCATCATAACAATTAAATCTAATAGAATCGGTCCATGAGATCCATTCTAACATATAACAATTGTAGTAAGATTGACATCTTAATCATTAGAATGCAAAACAATGTCAAAGCTTGTATTATCAGTGTCACAAAAGAGATTATCAATAAAACACATTAACTATCATATGAAACCACACATGGATGAAACATCTATCTATATTGTACAACATCAATTGTTTACCTTACCTTAATTATTCATGTTATTTTAGCTTCATTTTCATGCACCTTGATCAGTTCACCTATACATCCAAGGTGGGAATGGAAGGGCACTACACATTCTTCAATGATATGAAGTGAATGACCTTCTTCGCATTGTTCATCATGATATAATTCTTTTAGAAAAGTATAAAATCTAGCTACTTTTGTACACATCTCATGAAATGTTTTTGTAATGTCTTCCCTTTGTAAGATTTCTTCTTCTCCAACAACTACAACAAGTAAGCTTGTGTCTTCAATTTCTTCAATTATTTTGTTGCAGTGTTCTGAAATAGATTCTAATAATTTTTAAATAGGTATCTCAACAAACCCATTTGAACTTGTAGATTCATTTGATAGTACTGGGCTTGTAACTGAGATTTCTAATTCATTTTGTGGAGCATCCATAATTTCAATTATTTGCTGAGAATTATAAAATAATAAATAAACAATCAAATTAATATATATGTAAAAGTTTCTAAAGAAAAGAATGCAAATGGAAACCCCATAAAAAAGGATGGTTCAAGCTAAATTTTGATGGCGCATCAAGAGGCAACCTGGGAATTGTAGGTATAGGCTGTGTTATCCATGATTGGGAATTGAAGGAAGTAGCTGCTATTGCCAAACCCCTAAACAATGCAACAAATAACTAGCAGAATTATCATCACTAATTGAGGGACTCAGATTGCGCAGAGATTTGAAAATTGAGAAACTTGTAGTGGAAGGAGATTCTGCGATTACTATTAATGCCCTAAGACAAGGCAACATGCCTAACTGGAGACTCAACTCCCTCCTCTCCACTGCCATTGACATCACTACCTCTTTCAGAAAATGCATATTTAACCACATTTTCAGGGAGGGCAATGTTAAAGCAGATAACCTAGCCAATAAAGGTGCTGATGGAACTTGCTTAACCATTAAATACAACTCTTAATTAAGACTGCCAGCTCTAGATTCTAACTGCGGGTTCCCCAGGCTAAGGAAGACAAACAAGTTAGTCTAATCTATTCTTAGGCTTGTTTCAATCCAATCTCCCTTCTTCTATGGATGCTTTCAAATCGGTTTATTTACATTCATTTTAAACATGTGCATCTCTCTCTCTCTCTATATATATATATATATAATCTAATCTCCCTTCTTCTACGGATGCTTTCAAATCAGTTTATTTACATTCATTTTAAACATGCTCATCTCTCTTTCTCTCTCTCTCTCTCTATATATATATATATTCTATATATATATATGTATGTATATATATATATATATATATAATCTTATTCATACATTATTTATATATAAATATATATATTGACATATATATATATGTATATATATTTATATATTCTTCTCCCTATTTTAACATTTTCACCCTTTGTCATTAATATGCATATTATCACAATCTTGCACAAGTTCATTCTTTAAAACACTTCATTCAGCTTATATTCATATTCCTAAAAAAGTATACCAGACTTTGTTCTACAAAACAACTTTCTACAACTAGATTGCTTTATCATTGTAGATTAGTTCTATATGAGACCCTATTGGATCTCTACTAGAATATCTATAAGGATTATTCGTGACCTCGTAGGGTCTACAAAATCAATCCATTTCGTGGCTTCTTATAAGCATTCTTTCAGTAATTTCAACAAAAAACAAACTTTTCAGACTTACTCTCTGTCATACTGAAGCAGCTAGTAGTTAAATTCTCCCACCCATGCATATCCCTCTTTAGCAACCAACCCCAAGACTCTCTTGATAAAATTCATAGCTACCTCCACCATGTTTTTGGCCACCATTAGGTCTAGTCCCTTGAGGTCAAGAATGAACAGGTAAAGCTTCACCACTGCATCTAGATCATTCAGGTCAGCCATATCTCGTGGCCTAGGTATCCCAATTCCTTCACTAGTGGCCTCTAGGGTTTTCCCTAATTCTCCTAGGTGCTCAGGATAGAAGAGACCCCTCATAATCTGCTCTATCTGCACCTTTCCAACCCCTAGCTCCAATAACATAGCTAGCACCTGTGAAGTCATGTTAGTATCAACTCAATACCTTTCTACCTCCTCCGTAAACTTCCTCCTGACTATCATCCTGATGGCACCAACTATAAGCTCATCCGAGCGTCGAAGCATGCATTGCAGACAAAGCAATGTCATAGGACCAAGAAAAGCCATCTGGCGCTTAGTGCTGACCAATCTCACTGGGGTCTCCATTCCCCTGTAGATGACGGCCTCCGAAGTAAAGATCATTGTAAATCTTACTGGCATTGGAATTGATGGTAATTGTTAGCATTTAAAGTAATTATAGATTTGTCTAGAATCTCCTCCAACTACTTACGAATGTTCGTTTTAATTTTAATGGTCTTTTGCTCCTTTTACCTATGCCAACCTGCCCTAAAATGTGTCACCCATACAAAGCTCTTATTAATTACCCACACACACACACACACACACACACACACACATATATATAGTTCTCTCACTCAATCCTTCAGGCTGTCACAATCATGTTAACACTCCACTTCAGCATGAGGATCAACCTATCTATGATGGGTTGATATTTTTGTAAAGAGCAAAGGGACAATCACGTGCCTCTTCATGCCCAATTAGTTGAAGATTGTGTTATGATTACCTATCCTTTAGTAATCTTCAATATTGATTTGCTCTTCCAGGCTAGAAGAAGTTCAGTATCAGAAAGGCATGTTTTAAAATCATTGAGATTAATGCCTACATGTGTGGGGTGATGATGTGAGCTGACATTGCTATTAAACACCTATTACATTATTAAGTTAACAGCTTTTCCACATGACTGATAGCTACTGACCGCTCATTGATTATCCTGATATGACAGGTTAAGGATCTATCTAAGTATTTTGTTTAAAGGAAAGGTTTTAGTAAGCTAATGAATTAGCAGCCACTTTCCCATGGCCAGTCATGCTTAATTAGAGAAGAATCTTATTTTCTACTCAATTACAAATATTTACAGATTCATATGCATTTGCACGGGTATATTTTAAAATGAAGAAAAAGGTAAGATGTTCATTCACTATCACCCTCTTAAACATTGACTCTTATATAGTCACCACTTTTGATGTAATGTTGGTAGTATCCGTAATTAGTCTTAAGGGGATTTATTTATCAGCAGCTAACAAGTTTGATGCAGGAATCTTTGCTAACATGAGAATCAGCTTGGGAAGACACTGTGTGTGTGTGACAGGATTCCTCAGGTGTCCTATATTAGTAGCGAAGGAAACAAATCCCTCTTGAGCAGATACCTATAAGAAATTGAATAGGAGGGTGCCTAATGCGAACAACATGAATCTATCCAAAGTTATCCCAGGATGAATGGAGCACATCAAGGAATAGCAGGAAGATTGGCTCATATGAAGAGCAAGGACTACGATTGTAATTCTTATCTTTGTAAAAAGAGGATTTTACTTAATGAACTTTCTTGCATACTGACAACAAGCTTTGTAAACTAAATTTTGTACTGGACTCCACGAGTCCTGAGCAAGACAGGAGGTTTTCTTCACTCTGTTCTTTCCTACCGGTGCTCACACTGAATAAAGGTGTACTTTAAATTCTATTTAATAAAATATATCTCTGGCCTCAGCCTCTTACCCATCAAATATATATATATATATATATATATATATATATATATATATATATATATATATATATATATATATATATATATATATATATATATATATATATATATATATATATATATATATATATATATATATATATATATATATATATATATATATATATATATATATATATATATATATAGATAAGTTTCTAAAGAAATATTCAAGATGTACATAGTAAATAATGAAGGAAAATATTGAAGATGGAGATAACATATATATAAATTTGAGTTGTATTCAACCCTAAATTTATTTGGTTTTGAGTTTTTGAAAATCAACAATTTATATTGTATGGATGCTCTTTGTCAATAATATATAATCACTATATCCTTTGTCAATCATAAAAATATTAAAAACATAAAAATATTAACCATATTATTAACACTAATATTAATCAATTTGTACTATACATCATATTTGAAGCAAACTATGTAGATAAAATTAAATTATAATATTATATTTAAATTATTACATTATTATAATATTATTATTAAGACTAAAGGATTTTTTTTTTATCCGTACTTGTTGGAGGTCACAAGGGGGACCTCCTCCCCATCAACATATCCACTTAATCTTACTTAGTCAACTTAGAAGCCATATAGAAACCAAATGTTACTTGAGGGATTCGAACTTGGATCTCCATCGTGAGAACCATTTGGCCTATGTTATTCAACCACAACCCCATTTAGAAAACCAAAGGATATTACATTAATATAACTAATTTAATTATAATATGATTATATTTAATAATGTAATAATAATAATATTTTAACACACCAATAATATTATATTTATATTATTACATTATTATAATATTGTTATTAAAACCAAAGGATATTGCATTAATATTAACACTAATTTAAGTTCAAAAACTCCTACCCAATTTTGCCCTTTTCATTTCTTTCATTGTGTTGCTCATTAAATGAGCTCACAGGAGGTAGTTTGCTGTCCAAAAAAAACAAATTTAAAATTTAAAATTTAAAACTCCTACTACTTCCTTGATGTGGCATTAATGGAGGGAAAAAATAAAATAAATATTTAAAACAAAATGATGCCCCTGCATCAAACTATCGGGCTAGAAAGTTTTGTGAGCTCTTGCTCATTGTGTAAAACTCTATGTTGTTGTACTAACTAGAGTGATTCCATTTCTACTGGGCTTAACCATGTTGCATCCTACACTAGTCTACCCTTCCATTTCACTAAATATTCATTGTACTCTTTCCCCCTTGTCTTCCTAATCACTCTTGAATCCAAAATATTTTCAATCTCCTCTTATGCTTTCTTAGGTAGTTGCTCCTTTCATTTTTCTAGTAATGTCTTCTCTTCTTCTTGCAGCTATGATGTCTCTCCCTCATGATAAGTATATAAATCAGAAACATTAAAAATTGGAGAGATTTCCAAACCTTTAGGCGGCTCCAAATCATAGGCATTCAGTGAAAACTTCTTGATGGCCTTGCATGGTCTAATCTTCTTCCACTTAAGTTTGTTGTAGGCATGGCTGGGGAATCTTTCCTTTCGTAGGTGTGCCAATACCATATCTCCCACTTCAAAATTATTTTCTCTCCTCTTCAAGTCAGCCTTCTTCTTATACTATTGGTTGCTCCAACTGAGTTTTTCCCTCACTTGTTGGTGTAACTCTTGCATATATTTGGCAAACTCTTCTCCTTCAGCAGTTCTCTTATATCCTTCAATATTTGCAAGCCACCTTAATTCTGAAATACCTCTGGGACTATGCCCATAAGCAATCTGAAATGGAGTCTTACCTGCACTTTTATTGACTGAGTCATTGTATGCAAACTCAGCTTGAGGCAATATCAAATCCCATTGCTTAGGCTTGTCACCAACTAAACATATTAACAAATTCCCTAAGATTTGATTAACAACTTTAGTTTGTCCATCTGTTTGAGGATGATATGCAAAACTAAACTTTAAATCAGTCCCTAATTTCTTCCAAAGTGTCCTCTAAAAATGTCCTATAAACTTAATATCACAGTCTAAAACTATACTTCTTGGCAAACCGTGCAATCTAACAACCTTTGTAAAGAACAAATTTGCTACATGTGTTGCATCATCTATCTTCTTACATGCTATAAAGTGAGCCATTTTGGAAAATCTATCAACCGCAAAATAGAATCCTTACCTCATTGTGTTCTTGGTAGTCCAAGCATGAAATCCATACTTACATCTTCCCATGACTTCTGTGATATGGGTAATGGCTGATATAGGCCTGTATTTTGACTCCCTCCTTTGGCATATTGACAAATTTGACATCCTTGCACAAATTTTCTGATTTATGCCCTCATCTTTGACCAAAAATATCTTTCACTAAGTTGTGCCATTGTTTTATCAGCTCCAAAATATCCAGCCAAACCACCACAATGTTTTTCTCTTATTAAATTATGTCTCATTGATCCTTGTGGTATGTAAAGTTGTTGTCCTTTGAACAACAGTCCATCTTGTATAAAATAATCCACCCAAATTATCTTATCCACACTAGTAGACTCCATACATGTTGGCCATGCATCCTTAAAGTCCAAATCATCCTTATACAACTCCTTCATAGCATCAAATCCAACTATGTCAGCTCTCATTTCAGTCAGCAATATTGCTCCTCTACTTGATGCATCCTCTCTTATCCTAATTTGTTGATATCCTCTCTTTAAATTAGTTTTTGTAAAATATCTAGCCTTTCCCAAATAGTTCATGAGATCATCTATTCTTGGTAGAGGAAAATGATACCTTGTTTTTATATTGTTGATGGCTCTTGAGTCCATGCACATTCTCCATTTACCATCCTTGTTTGGTACTAACACAGCTGGTACTACACATGGGCTAAGGCTTTCTCTAATTATATCTCTTTCTAATAGTTGTTGCACTTGTTTGTTAACTTCTTCATTTTCTTCTAGTGTCAACCTATAGGCAGCCTTGTTGGGTAAACCTGTGCCTAGAATCAAATCAATATGATGGCTAATGCTCCTCATAGGTGGTAGTCCTTTCAGTAAATCCTTGGACACAATTTTGAATGAAACTCTTCAAGCAACTCCTTTACTTTGAATGACATGTCACTGATATCCTTTCCTACATCTACTTGTAGTTCCTTAGGAACTGTAAGGCCCCAACTCCTTATTAACAAAATAATACTGACTCTGATTTTGAAAAATACCGAGGACAAAATTTTTTTGATCAATAGATGCAAAAGATGAGGATTCATAAAATTTTACTCAAGAAATGCTCAATAAATGTTATAGGGTTTAGACAAAATAGAGCTTAGTTTTCTAAAATCATCAAGTCCTAAAAAATTCACCAATTTTAATTCTAGTGAAGAGAGAAAGTACATTATGCAAGATAACATATAAGGACAACTGGTCACACATACCTTAAGTCCATTACATCCTACATTCATTTCTGACAACTTGCTTTTCCTCCAGTGACTATATTCTTATTATCTACACAAAACTAATTAGACATTCTTATGTCAAATTGATTCAGAATTATTATACAAAAAAGTTAAGGTCACAATATTTATAGAAGCTAAGAATCAAATACTTCACCAGTCCATTGTACCAGAGTATTGGAGGCTTCTTGTTATTTGATTTTCTCTATTATGTTTTCGAGATTACGATGTTAATTATAAAAGAACACCCTATATTGGGGGGACCTGAGTACTGGGGGCATCCTTTGCCTTCCATATTGTCTACATATCTTGTATCAATGGGATCAAGGCCCCCTCTAGATGTGACTAACACTGCGGTTTGTGAATATGTAGTTTTGTCTTGCACTATGTTTGATGCAACTGTGAGCAGGTATGCGTCCCTTTCTAGGGTGATTCCTTGCCCAAGGTAGTTCTTCATCAGTTGCCACCCACTTAAGTGAAATAGGGATGGAATTAAATATGCTATCACAAACACCTAGAAGGGGTGTTTGTCGTCCAGCCCTAGTGTTGAGGAATCCCTATCAAGTGTCCACTCAAGGAGTTAAATTTACTTCCACAATTTAACTTGAGTATTCTGGTGACTAAGTCCATTTGAGGTTCCCTAGTGCTTTCTAATCAACAAGATCCATGAAGGTGAGATCATATCTATCTAGACTAGTTTTGTTGGCTAACACATGCAAGTTTGTCCTAGAGATAGGTTTTGTGTTACCAATGACTAGCATTTTCTGATCACCAAGATCCGTTTTCGGCGTGGTGTGAGCATATGATGACTACTCACTAGTAAATAGAACCTTGCTCTATAGGTGTACGGTTTAGGATTGAATTCCGTCGATCTTTGTTGTGAGTGTTTTAGGAGATTTCAAGGTATCCCTACTCATCTTGACTCAACGAAGGTTTAAATTAGGAAATATGATAGAAGATTATCCAAGGCAAACTTAAGGAAGGAAAAGAAAGATCAAATGAATAACAATCTTAAATTAATTCAAACTTGAACGTTTAGTTAGAATAAAAGAAAAACTGCCACAATTACCATCATTTGAATAGTTGTACTGACAAAATGTTAATATGACTATAGGTTCGTTGAGTTCAACAAAAGGAATATTTACCATAATATAATTACACACACACACCCTCATATATATATATATATATGATCTGTTGGCTAACACATGCAAGTTTGTCCTAGAGATAGGTTTTGTGTTACCAATGACTAGCATTTTCTGATCACCAAGATCCGTTTTCAGCGTGGTGTGAGCATATGATGACTACTCACTAGTAAATAGAACCTTTCTCTATAGGTGTGCGGTTTAGGATTGAATTCCGTCGATCTTTGTTGTGAGTGTTTTAGGAGATTTCAAGGTATCCCTATTCTTCTTGACTCAACGAAAAGAAAGATCAAATGATTAACAATCTTAAATTAATTCAAACTTGAACGTTTAGTTAGAATAAAAGAAACACTACCACAATTACCATCATTTGAATAGTTGTACTAACAAAATGTTAATATGACTATAGGTTTGTTGAGTTCAACAAAAGGAATATTTACCATTATATAATTACACACACACACCCTCATATATATATATATACATATATGTATGTATACATATATACATACATATATGTATGTATATACATACATATACATATCTGTCTCATTTTAGTACAGTTCCCATGGACACACTCAAATGAGCTCACAACAGAACCCTCCTATCTGAACTCGATCCAAGTCGCAACGCATACCCAAATATACAAAATCGAGACTAAGGCATATATATATCCATTGACACAATATTAGTATTAGTTCTATCATTTCCCTTAATACTTTTCATTAAACAATACATCCTACCTAGAGTTTGGATTTCAATACATAAATAATTTCTAATCATCTATTAAGAATGACAACATGATTTAAAATCCTTATGACATTTACTCTTCAAAACTAACTCCAAAAAAGAAGTCATTAGTCAAAACATTCTAACCTAGATTCATTCTTTATTGTAAATCCATTAACCCTAAACACTTATAAAACTATTTGAAAACTAGATCAGTTATATATTCTGAAATTTAAATCTAATCCATTTATAAAAATATTTTAAATACTCAATTTTTAAACCAAAGGCTTATATACATAATACTATCAATTATAATAGGAATATTTCTATCAATACATCTACTTTCTAAAAAGAGATAAAAAACCTATTTTAACTTGAATCAATCTAAAATAGAAAGATAAATTCCTTATGATGGAAAAAATAACTTTTTGTGAATACTTATACAAGCATAAGTAAGACCTGCTTAGACTTCATACATTTTAAGAGACAATACAGTTAGAATTTCAACTCTATTATTTGGAATACTGATCATTTAATCTTAGACTTTTCTCACATAGACAATTAAGAAAAACATAGTTTATACTCCCATATTGATATTAAGAAATTAGAGTTTGATATTAGATAGAGAGGTCACATATCCTTGGAGAGAAATCAACAGAATAGTCAAGCTTCACTGAACTAGCATCATTCTTCAATTATGAAGCGAAATACTCTTTATCTCCTCATTTCATTTCTAAATAAAGCAATATACATATCTCACACCCACTTCTAATTATAAATCTAAACTGATTTAATCTTATGCACATATAGGCTATAAGTTAACATAGAGTAAACACTTACACTTTGGGATTGTTTATTTCCCTTTTCAACATTTCCATTTTCAACATAATTAACCCAAAGTAATATTGATATAGTAATAATAACTTTGGCTTACCAATTAAAGTGACATATAATTGTAGGACAAGCTACCTATATTCAAGATGTTCGATCACAAAATGGTGTGATAGTGGGTGAAATAGTTATTAAGATTTTCAAGAATGGTACTCAAGCTTTCCAACATGCGTTCCCAATTAGACATAAACTCATGCTACCAATTTATCTTACCTACTTACTCATTTTGAATTTCATTCTAACCTTTATTATCTTCTTATAATTAATTTACTTTTATTATAAAACTTTACTACCTCAATCACATTTGTAACCCTTATTGCATTACACCTATAGTGGAGCATTATGTGTGCATGGTTAACATTCTGCCCTGTGCTGGCTATCTTGAGGACACCCTAAACTTTATCATTGAGATACTAGTAAAATCTACGGTGGTTGTATGGATGTGTTTTCTTGGTGTCTGAAGATAACATATGGATATAGGCTTATGAGTATTTATAGTGATGTTGCTTTTCATTTGGATTCTAAAAATGTTGTTCAACTTATGTTATCTCAAACATGTATGCAAAAACTGGTGAAAGATAAAGGAATTAAAAGGTTCCCTTGATACCGTTGGATTTAAGGGCCTAAATGGTATATGCTTGTCTATAGTAGATAGATCCCATTCATAGACAAAGAAGATCTTATGCAAAGTTGGAGCAATTGGCTTGATAAATGAAGGTAGCAAGGTACTTTCTAGATTCAAGATCTTTACTAATGATGTGAAAGAGTAGGAAAAAGAATTATTTCTCTGCCATTATAGTAAAAGTTGGCAATGGCATTTGGTTTATTAAACATGCCCCATGGAACAACTATTAGAGTTGTTAAGAACCTTTTAGTATGTGTTGATTGCCAAACCACAACAAGACTTATCTCCAAGATTGTCACAAGAGATATTGTTGTGAGAGATGTGAATCGTTTCCATCATTTTAAATAGGGACAATTTTCTTGTAATTATTGGTGATGCTAGATGAATAATTCTAAAAAATAGGCTTCTACTATAATGATGTGCAGTATCAGATCTCCATTAATAATGGGGGGACATCCATCAAAGCAAAATGGAGGGGAAGTTTTTATAAGATGTTGTAGTTGTAAGTGCCCTGGTAGACATGTATGCACAATGTGGAGGCATAGAATAGGCATGTGAACTATTTGACAAAATGCCTCAAAGAGATGTCAACTCATGGAATGCAATGATTTTAGGATCTGCACAAAATGGATTTGTTTAAAAGGCTTTAGAAAATTTCAAGCAGATGTAATTGATAGGTGTTAAGTCAAATCACACAACCTTTGCCAACATCCTCCCTGTTGAGCCAAAAATGGGAGCTTTTGAACAAGGTATGAACATCCATCAAAGCAAAATGACAGGGGATTTTATCAGATGTAGTAGTTGCAAGTGCCCTAGTAGATCTATACGCAAAATGTGGAGTCATAGACAAGGCATGTGAACTATCTGACAAAATGCCTCAAGGAGATATGGTCCCATGGATTGTAATAATCGCAGGATATGTACAAAATGGATCTTGTTGAAAAGACTTTAGAAACTTGCAAGTAAATGCAATTGACAAGTGTAGAGCGAGCCTTGGACTCATTCCGGTATACATGTATGCAAAAAGTGAAGCGTAAAGAGAAAAAAGCACACAAATTGTTTGATAGAATTCCTCAAAGAGATTTTAGGGATAGAGGCAATAGTTGCAAGTGCCAAGGAGGCCATGCATTCTCACAAATTATTCCAAAATGTCTTGAGGTGCAACGACAACAATATATACACAAACTAAGATTAATTAAAGGTTTTAGAAATTTACAGCCATAAGTGTAGAGCTAAATATCTCTGACCTAAGGTAGAAAGGTGTAGGAATTAAACCCTAAGAAATGGGTGAAAAAGCAGAGATAAAGCACATTAACTGCTAGACAATTTGTCCCAAATGAAATGCTAACTCTTGTGATTAAATGTTCACCAATGAAACATAAAATGAATTTGATAACAAAACTAAATGCCAAGAGTTCCAAAAAAGTATGAAAGCATAACAGGCACAAATCTGATAACAAATACCACATGAAACATGGTCTACAAAAATACCATGGTTGAAGAAAATAAAAATATTGAAACATAGAGCAAGCTCCTGATTAAAACCCCAAATAGTGGAGTAGAACAAAAGACTTAACATTCAGGTATTTCACAATTTTTTTAAAGCTAAATTCCCATTTAATCATTTATGACAAAATCAAGAACATTATGCAAACTTGGACCTCTGAGATTTTTCCCCAAACCTTGTCAAGTTTTTGCATTTTCCCTAATTCCCTGCTTTGTCTCCCCATATACATGTATTTCTTCTCCCTTTCTTTTTCAACTCAAAATCCTACCCTAATAAAAAAACTTTAGACCCTTCATCGCCAATTCCCCCCACTGGTAAACACTAACTGCTCCCCTTCCATTGAATTGTGTCCCCAAAAATATGTGCTGACATATCTCTGACTTAGCATGCAGGAAAGATCTACCTTCACAACAGACTTCCCATTTTTCACCTTCAATTAAGGAAAGACGACTAAAAGTATTAAATTGCATTAAATTTTCTATCAAAAATTTTACTTGCACCTCGTGCCACTCCACCATTTAATGTTCTATTGACTATATGCATACAAATGTAAATATGTCCATATAGGATATTATATAATAATATATATACTAATATATATAGATGTTTAAATAAGATATTTATATTCTTATATAAAATATTATATGAAAATTCATGTATACATATATTTTATTCCTAAGGGTAATTTTATCAATTGCGGAGATTTTGTAAGTGCCCAAAAGTAAACCTTTACACACAATTTTTTGTAAATTACACATGCAATAAATTTATTGAGTCAAAATCAATTCAAATGATGACATTTTATAATATTAAATGACAATTAACTAATAATGATTTTACTAGCAAATCATTATTTAAAAACAAGAGTCAGGATTACTTAATTAAATGAAAATGCTATAGACAACATTTCGTAGAAGCATTTAGAATAATTAATATTAACAACTAGATATGAACATTTCAAATTGCAAACAAATAGGCTTGTGATAGAAAATATTGCAAAACAAAATTTTTGCATTTTAATCTCTTTCAAGAATTGTTTCCCTGCTACTAGCAGCATCCTTGGACCACTTTCCACCTCTTCTTTCTGAGTTACCAATGGCATAAGAGTGTGTTTTCTTCCATTTTTTTCCAATGTGTAAGTGTTCACTCTTCCATTATGGATTGTCTTTCTATCACACTACCATGGCCTCCCTAAGAGTAAGTGGCATACATCCATGGACATGATATCACACCACACCTCATCTTCATATGTGCCTATTCAAAAATTCGCAAGGCAAATTGCTGATCAACAAAGACTTGGTGCCCTTTTTGTAACCATGACACCTTGTAAGGAGTAGGGTGAGCTATCCTTTTTAACCCCAACTTATCCACCATTTCAACTGAAACTAAGTTATTAGTGCTACCACTATCTATTATGACTTTGCAACATTTTCCACCTAATTTACATATTGTTCTAAATAATTTTTTCCTTTGGACAGGTTCATCTTCTTTCTTGGTTGGCTTTAATAATGTCCTCTTCATCATAACTGCTTCTCTTTTCTCAGGTTCATCTGGTTGACTAACAAACCCTATAGATTCATTATCCCCCTTTGCTACATGTGCACTTGCTGCCACTGTTCTCCTTGATCCTTACAATCTGCATTTTGGGCATTCATAAAACTTATGGCCTGACTGTCCACAATTAAAACATGTGCCTTGGAAGCCTCTACTTTGGCCTCTTCCATATACACCTCTACCTCTCATGGGGTATGGGCTTGACCTTGTTTCATCCTTCTCCTTTTGACTTTTTGATGGGCTGGCCTCCTTACCGTGGTTGTAGCTTTTCTATTGCTGCACTTTCTGTTTGCTGAATCCACCTTTGCTTTTATTTGTTCCTTACTTTCTTGCCAATTTCTCTTCAACCTTTAGAGCATATTAATATGTTTCTTCCACATTTCGAAGCCTTATCATGCTTAGTTCATCTTGAATGTTCAACCTCATTCCATTAACATATCTTGCTACCTTTTCATGGTCTAACTCATTATGACCAGATCTGATGGAAATCTTATAAAATTCCTCTGTATATGCCTTCATGTACTTAACTCCCTTTGTTTCAAATTCTGTAATTTCTTGAGAAGTTCAAGTTGATAATCACCAAGTAGAAACTTAGCCTTCATCTTGCTTACTATTTGATCCCACCGATTAATCATATCTCTTCCATTTATTCTTCTCTCAGTCTGCACCTCTTTCCACCAGAGTGCTGCATGACCTTTCAACCTTGTATGAGTAACCTTCACTCTTTTGGGCTCCTCTACTTCATCATACTCGAAGTATTCCTCCATCTCCGTCATCCAGTCAATTAGTTCATCTGGCTCTAAACTTCCTAAGAAGCAAGTGGTAACTCTACCCTTGTTCCTTTCCCAATATTGGAAATAGCTCTTATAAGTCTTCTTTCACTTGCATCCATATCTCCATCTACATTTTCACCTTCTTATCCAGCCATCTCTGCTCCTCCTTCATCATCTTCACTATCACTTTCATCATGTGCTCTACCTCTTCTCGATCCACCTTCTATTGTGTTCATTCTTTCTTGTATTCCCCTTAGGGTTTCCAACACCTCATCTACTCTTTGCACTACTTTTGTAGTTGTAACCTCGACCATCCTTCTCCTTGGCGGCATCCTGCTACTCTAACTCAGCTTCTTTTCTTTTTCCTTCTTACTGCAGTCTTCTAGCTGCAATATGCCTTGCTGTAGGGACACACCCATAGTTCGTATTCATGGGGATTCTTTTAACCCCAATCTCAACTCACTATCCTTGTTCCCAGAGCTATAGTTGTGCTTTGATACCATGCTGATGGCACCCAACCCCTTATAGGTGCCTAAAAACCCACTAAAATGAGCAAAGAGGTGGAAAAAGAGGGGTTGTGTTGCTGTAAGCAACCTCACACAACCTTTACAGACTGCAGGCCTAGTAATGAGCTTTGGAGGCATAAAAACAACTATAGAGACACAAACTAAGTTGTTGCAAAAAATAGACTGTTACTACTAGTAATTGCAACAATGGCTATAGGTGACTATTTACAGTTTCAGCTACATAAATGACATGAAACTTGCAAATGAAAATCCAGACTTTTAGAACAATGAATTTATATAATCTTTCTTATAACCACAAACACACATGGATAATAGCTATGAAAAGGAAAGATTATATTAACTTTAAAGTTCAAGTTCTTACACACTTATATATGCATTTACATAAATATTTGCAGAATAAACTCCCTCTGTCATTCCTCTTTCTTTCTTTATGTCCTCTTGTTGTCTGCTATAGGCCTCTTTAACTACTTCAAAACATTCCTTTCCTGTTGTCCTCTGATATTCCCTATTATCCTCTTCTATTTCCTTGTTATTTTATTGTTCTGGCCTCTTCTTCCTTTCTCTCTCCTCTATTTTTCTGTTGTTCTATTCTTCTCTCAAAAACTATCCAAAATCTGGAAGCTTCTTGCCAAAATTCTCCAAAAATCCCACTTAAAATTGCTGCAATGTTCAAAACCCTTCACAAATTCCTCCACCTACCTAATTTAAATTCAAAAACTCCCTCCTAGTTTGCCCTTTTCATTTCTTTCATTGTGTTGCTCATTAAATGATCTCACGGGAGGTCATTTGCTATCCAAAAAAATAAATAAACAAAACATTAAAACAAATATTTAAAACAAAATGATGCCCCTACATCATGAAGGGAAATACCAATAGAAAACAAAAAAATACCTTCAGAGGAATGAATCCAAGGTTTGGAGGAAGTTCTTCAATCTCCTTCTTATCTTCATGCTTCAATTTCATTCTTGTCTTCCAATTTCATTGATGCGCAAATCAGATTTCATTCTAAACTTATGATTAATTTGTTTTCAAAATTAAATAATACTCTGTTTGCATTATTTTATCATCTAAATGAATATGTATATAAAAATATACATACATATGCTATTGTAAGTATATATTGTTCATTTAGATTATATAAAAAACTATCATGAATTCATCTACAATTAATTTTTTATATAATAGCATTGAAATTTATCTGCAGAAAACATCATACCAGTTTCATCCTAAATTGTGAACCACTAAGCCTTTCATAAGAGAAGGTTTGCCTCCCCATAATCCTATGGAAATACAGAGCAGCCATGAATCTAAAATAAATTTCCATGTTCAATAATTAGTACATATTTCAATAAAAAAGGCGATGACAATAGGCCAAGCTAGTTTCTGCTTAAGCTTCATAACACGGTATTTTCTAGGATTAAAGGTATTAGTCCAACAATGAAAATTTATAATTCAAATTGTTAACAACTATTTTATCATTTTATTTTCGATTGCACTAAAATATATAAATTATATATAAACAAAAAAATATCGTATTCCTAGATAAAATTCTTATTTTTTACAACACAAAGAATAAGACATATCAAACACATGGAATCTTCTGTCTTCCTTTGCATTAGAAACTAGATTCGTAAATTGAAACAGTCAACTCTCTTAAAACTTTTTGTTCTTCACTTGCAATGGAACATTGAAAACAACAAGCAAAATAAGTAGAAATGAAAAAATAGATTAATGAAATAGATTTTTATATGATTAGGATGTTTAATTATTTTCTAATTTTTAGTGCATCTGAGGCTCATATTCAGTAGTTGAATTATCCTAATCTGATTTCATTCTAAACTTAGGATTCCTAATTTTAGCTACTTCTTTTAATTTTCTATGACATGTTTTTTTTTTTTTTTTTAAATTTTTTTTTTGATAGTTTCTTATTGTTTTAGTGCTTGAGTATTCCTAACTTTTAAATTTTAATTTTGTATTTAGGTATTATAAAAATTTTAATTTAAATTTAATTTTTCTTATTTATTTATAAATTTTAAATTAAATTTTTTAGAGTTTTGTAATGACTCTTAATTTTATTTTTAGTTTAAATATTTCATTTCAAAATTTTAAAGCTACAATTTAATAAATAAAACTATATTAAATAACTAGTATATTTATATATAAAAAATATATTTAAAGTACGCCGAGTGAGGTACCTATTTTTTTTTATCAATTTAGTGCACTCCCTCAAATCCTACAAATTTGATATGTTAGTTCTACATGTAAAAAAATTAAGGAAGGAGACAATATAAATGGATTGAATGTGTGTCTTTTCATATTCCATTTTCTAATGTTTCTTTCTTTCATCTTAATCCATAGTGATGGCTTCTTTGAAATGGTCATCACCTTTCTTTTTATAATTTGTGGAGTGAATATTTGGTTTTTTTAATAAAGGTTCTAGATTGGAATCTTATAAGTTTACATAGAAATTTTGGAATCTTTCAGCTCCCATCCATGCTGTGAATGTAGGAATGCCTCTAAGTGTAATAATAATTTTGTAAACAAAACTGGAGAGTATAAATATTTTAACATTAAAAGGATTCACAAAAAGATATTCAAAACTAAAATTAAGACAATAAATCTTTTATTTTGTTTTTATACCTGTCTTCTTTCCTCAAACACCTACATAAAGTGAAGTTATTTTGTTTTAAATTATAGATATGCTTTTATAAATAAATATGTTGATGAGAATTAATTTAAATTTAGTAGAATTTTATTTTATTTTAATTTTAAATTTAAGCATTTAAGTATCTAGACTTTAAGTATATACATGTATATGTATAGAAGTAGATTTTGAATTTAGATGTGATTTAATTGTTAGGTGTGGATATTAATATTTTATTTGCAAATTTTAAATATAAGAATATAAAATTTAGCAATTATTCAATTGGAAATTAATTAGAATATTTAGTTAACAAGTTATATTTAATTAATTAGTGAGCATTATATAGTATAAAAAGGTAATTATTATTATCACGGATTAAAAAAAAAGATAATTATTATTTAATTATCATTATTTACTTATTTACCTTTTCAAAAAAATTAAATTAAAGTTATGACATGTTCTTTTTTAATTTGATAGTTTTTTATTTGGTGCTTGAGTATTCCTAACTTTTAGATTTTAATTTTTTATTTAGATTTTATAAAAAATTAAATTTCAATTTAAGTTTTCATATTTATTTATAAAATTCAAATTAATTTTGTAGAGTTTTGCAATGGCTCTTAATTTTATTTTTAGTTTAAATTTAAATTTAGTTTTTAATTTAACTTTATAATTTTTTGGTTTTTATTCATGGAAAAACAAACAAATAAGAAGCTCATCAGAGAGAAAAACATTATGATTGAAAAATATGGAGAAAAAAAAGAATGTTCATAAGGTTGAAAGCAAGGTTCCTAAAAAAGATGAAAAAAATAAAAGCAGATCTTTAGGATCTATTTGTTTAAAATTCTCAAGCAAGTGCACCCTTATATCAACATTTCTAGCAAGGCTATGGTAATTATGGACAAGTTTATGGATGACATGTTTGAGAAAATTGCCACTAAGGCTGCCAACTTTGCTCGCTACAACAAAAAAACATCATCAACATACAAGAGATTCAAACAGCTATGATAATTTGTCTTCCTTAGGAGATTGCAAAGCATGCAGTCTCTCATTATTCAAAGACTATTATCGATTTCATGAAAGATTGATTGTCTTCTCTCCATTTTGTCATTTGGAGTTCTAATCTATCTTTGCATTGAATTTTTTTATTACTCTACTTATACTCTTAGTAATCATATTTTTGATTGTATATTTTCAGCACATATTAATATAGTTTCTTGAACCTTTGAATAAAAATACCACATATTAATATAGCTTCTCTTCATATTGTATATTTCGATTAAAATACTACATTAAAATATAGTAATAATATATTAATTAAAATATACAATATTAAAATACATATTGTGATTGTATATTGTATATTGTGAAGAAGTGAACAAGATCAACTTGTCGAATGATAACACTTGGTCGAGCTGCAAGAGATGAACAATCAAACGATCTACACAGAATAGAAAATAAGAATATACAATAGACACTAATCAATAACTGGAATGAATGAATTGGCTTCCAAGATGAAGTACATATAGGGCATAATTGACTAAGAATAGTCGATGCAATAATAGGAAAATATCACTAAGAATAGTGGCTCTCCAATAATAGGAAAAATAACCACTCAACTTTAGATAAGCTAATCTAGGCATGCCAAGTATAGCTCAAGGCTAAACATAGAGTCATGCACTCCTAAGCAAGCTTAAGATACTCCAAGACCCTCCTTAAGCATAGCTTAGGTGGGCTATATGAAGATGGGTCCTAACAACTAGGCCCGATCAAGTATCCATGTACAATGCAATGCAATATGTCAGAAAGCGAAGGAAGAAAACCATGTGGGAAAAACTTCCCTTTAAAAGAGAAAATAAAATGAAGAGGACTAACTAAAGCATCCTCAAAGATGATAACTCTGCACGAAGCCTGAAACAATGTCTCTTTAATTGTGTTGATGCATATAGCTCCCCCCATAGGAGAGAGAAAGAGATTATGTAGCTCCCCACAATGAAGTAGCCCCTATGTCAAAAAAAATGCTCGTGTATGAATTCTAAAAATGATCCATTTGTGGAAAATGACATTTATCCCCTTAGGATTAAACAACTCCAATGGTAAATACTCAAAGAAGCTAGGTGATGTGATAAGTCTCATGATATACCTTGTCCCAGAATATTGCTCAAATGTCATCATGCTGATGTCGTGATGAGTCACAATCAAATCAGGAGGCTTAGGTCTAACTAAAACAAAGTGACATCTCAAAATCATGAGGAGACTCATGAAGAGAAAGATCCAAAGAACTGATGTAGATGTGGAATGTCAATGCATGCCATGTGGCTAAAAAACAAATGCCATGAGATGCCATGCGAAGAATCATTGGAAGTCCAAGGTGTCATGAAGATCCAATATGTGAGACTCTACAAATAACCAAGAGATGTCTGGTTGAAGTGTGTCCCAATGAGATGAATCCTGAATATGACCCTTTCTTATTGAATCACTAGAAACTCTGAAAGGAGCGACTTTGGAATCTAATGAAGCAATAAGGTCTGAAGGAGTGCCCTCTACTGTAGATGAAAAAGATGAATTCTTGATGTATTGGTGCAAAGGGTCACTGGAGGCTCTCAAAGGATTGGAATTGAACTCTAATGAATAAATAGGTGCTAGAGGAGATGTGATCTCAATATCCTACCATAAAGAATCATTGTAAGCTCTTGAAGAAGTAACTTTGGAATCTGATGAAGCAACAATGTTAGCTGCTAAAGGAGTGTCCTCAACTATAGATGAGGTATCAATGTATGACAACCAAATAGAATGATCATCCCATTAGGATGTGTCCACACATGAACAAGAAATAGAAGTCTCAGTATCATTGACAAGAGCCTAGCTATCGACAAAAAACATCACTTTCAGATGAAGAATTAATGTCTCTATATAGCTATTGGATGATGGTCCAAGAAGTGAAAGGGCACTCAACACTGTGGCCTATATGATGTAAAATATCTACAAAAACTGTAAGACCTATTAGTCCATAGACCATGTCTTTTTTGTTAAACCATTTATTCTTTTGTTTATAGTCACTTGGTTTAGGAATGAGTCCAAGGAGATAAAGCAATAGATCTTTCTTGAGGCAGTGATTCTTTATCCTGTGTTTCCAAGACAAATAGTTCTTTATGGTTAGTTTTTCAACAAAAGAGTGAAAACAAATACCAGAATTCATGATGAACCCCCCTGAATTTGGAACTTTATCTTAGTTCATTGATTTACAAAATTTTAGATTTCCCCCTTGATTGTGGCACTTTATACTTGTAGTGCATAGGCGAGTCCAATCGAAGCAAATTAGGGAACTTTATAATTTTAGTATGATATCGACTCCAATGGATTAGGATAAGAAAGAATATTTAGTTTTACAAAAAATATCAATTGATTTTGACTAGCCAATGCAAAGTGACAATAATCTCTTTGATTTTTCTTAATAATAACCTATTGCAAAAAATGCCTCCCGGAGTAAAATTAGCACTCATATTTCAAAAAAACCTTCTCCAAGCTAAAAAAGCTCTTATTTGTAGCACACAAAAAAAGAGAAATCCTCTTTAAGTGATTTTGGCCAAAATTAAAAAAAGAAAAAAATTCATCTACTGGAGTTAATTTTGAAACCCTTGCATAGAGGGGCGAATTTCCTCCAAAACGCCACATAGGAGAGGTGAATAAGCGCCTGTAGATAAGGTTCTGCTCTTTGAATGCTTTGCCAAGGAATATAACTTGTAGATAAGGGTGAATTACTCAGTTTGGTGCAGGTTTTAAAAAATAAAGTGACTAAAACGCTTTGGACAGACCTTTTGAAACCACTGCAATCCTTTAATAGGCGCTCTGCTACCTTAGAGAAGGTCGCAGGCCTTGTACACAGGCCGTGGGTCTTGTGCAGAGGCCACGAGATAGGGAGTAGGCTACAGACCTTCTGCAAAACAAAAAACCGCCCTTTGGTTAAATAATTTTATTTTTCTTTCTGATCTACCTAGCTAAGAGCATCTATTTATATTCTTATGCTCAAACCTAAATTTCACAGCAACCAAGGATATCTGTCAGACTTTCATCAAGGAAGTCAAGCATGTTGAAATAAAGGTTGGAATCGTTGTTGTCTCCCGATCAGATGGAAGATTTGCATTTGATCATCTTGGTTGCGTTTGTGAGCAGGGCTTTGAAGTGGAACGTGGGCCAATGCTGCAGTAAAAAAAATTCCTCCTCTGCAATAACAATGCCTTATGTCAGCTAAGATTGGATGGACCTCTGTGTTGGGTGAATTGCTATGGGAGGAGGTGGTCGAATCAAACAGAAAGGATGCCTTTGCAAGGGAAAACACTTCTTTCTCTGTTTACTACCATGTGCCTTTTCTCTACAAATTTTTTTTCCTGAATTGTGCCTTGCTGAAATGTGCCTTGCTGAAATGCATATGTGAAATAGTCGAGCCAATAATAGGAAAAGCTCACTAAGAATAGCGGTGCTCCAATAATAGGAAAAACAACCACTTAACTTTAGACAAGCTAATCTAGGCATGCCAAGTATAGCTCAAGGCTAAACATGCACTCTTAAGAAAGCTTAATATACACCAACATATTGTATATTTTAATTAAAATACTATATTATTGTTTGACCATTTCAATAAAAACCTAAAAAT
The DNA here is from genome assembly GCA_027924645.1 of Cunninghamia lanceolata. Taxonomy (NCBI): domain Eukaryota; kingdom Viridiplantae; phylum Streptophyta; class Pinopsida; order Cupressales; family Cupressaceae; genus Cunninghamia; species Cunninghamia lanceolata. Next base: position 4,016,545 of record BSBN01001164.1, on the reverse strand, counting down.
AGGCAACTCAATTTCACCCTCTTATTAATATAAATAGGCATGATTGAATCATGGTAAATATACTTTCACCATTGTCTTATTGACATTTATAGGACCATTGACAATTTGGATGTCTTCTATTAAAAAACCTATTATTTTAATTAGGAAGCTTGCTTTGACTTTATTCACTTATTACAATTTCAATCTATTTATTAAATAAATTGTGAATTACTTTTCCATCCAATTAGAATATAAGATGTAGCGATAGAAATTGAAAGAAAAAATAAAAAAGAGTTACACTCACAACATAACAATGACATTTTAATGAAGGTACATATAACATACCAAGATTTGTTATTGTTATGCAGAAAAAGAGGGTTTGTTGATGAGGTTGATAGTTTAGTTAGATCCTCCTTTCAATACATTCATTCAAGGACATTAATGTTAGTGTATATATTTCATTTTATGCATACACTTAGAATTTAAGCCTAGTTAGGTGTCCCATTGACCCTTTCTCAATGAGGTGTTAATGTAGATAGGTGTCCTACGAGGTGTCGACTTACTTTCGACACCTCTTCGTTGATTTTTGGTGGCAACTCGTCACCACTCAATGAATGAGGATTCCTATCCTCATTTCATGGAGGTTGGGTACCTCCTTCACTCCTATATATGTACGCCTAATTTGCCTAATTTACTTGGTCGAGTTTATGCATTCGGCATCTTGTTGTGTTTGTTTCATATCTGCAGATCTGGGTAACATCAACATGGTATCGGAGTGATTGTAGATGGTTGTAGGCCACACCCACTACTATTAATTCATCCCATTCATTGGAAGGAGCCTCTATTTTAAATCTGTAAAGGGTTTTCATTTTGATTGTATTCATGTTTTGTTTTTTTTGGCGTTTGGTAATAGGAAGCAGCGACGAGCACAACACCATTGGTGAAGGATGGAGAGGCTAAGACACACAATGAAGGCCCTCACATCTCTCACATGCCTCTGTCAGTAGCTCTCACATCCGTAAGGTGCTTGGAAAGGCCACCCCACGCCCTGCAGAGAGGCAACGAGCGGGCCCAGTGCCAGAGATGAAGCACCGGCCCTCATGTCAAGCTGCACCCTGGACACCCTCAGAAATGCCCTCACAAAAGGAGCATAGGGCACAGAAAAGGTGTTCAGAGAGGCATTCTGCCTGAACACCACTGGAAATTGCCTGCCTTGTTTTGCAACAGCAAAGACCAGCCACCATAGTGTCCAATTGGCCCAACAACCGGCAAAGGCGACGACCAGCAAAGGAAAGTTGTGTTTTCATAAAAGAAGACCCCTATTTCTGCATAAGGTGTTGAAAATCGGCCAGAGAGGTGTTTTGGACGGGCATCAAATTCAACCATTCCCAAAGCACCTAGATGTCAGGCACTAACACCATACTGGAGACACTCGCCCACATGAATCTACCTGAGCTGAGTGACATTCACAAGCCTTTCTAGGGTATCCTCAGTGGCAAAAATCAACCCCTATAACCTAGCCACCCTCTGCCATTATTTTTTGACTCTTCCTGCACTAAATTTTCCCTAATTATTTTGGGCTTGGGAAAATTTTGTTTTATTTTGGGCTTTCATATTTTGCTTTTTATTATTTTGCAAAAAGATATTTAACATTATGTCTTTTTAGTGTTAAAATAGATAATTGTTATTTTGTCTAAAAGCATTAAGGAAATAATAGCAAATATTTGGAAGTGAGGGCAATTCAAATTTGGGGAAATTACCTTGAAGGAATACTAGTTTTTATAAAATCTTTGTATCTTCGCTAGTCGAAGATGAAGGGTGAGGTCTGGTTTGGTAGGAGGCCAATACCCCCTCACGTATAAAAATATTGTAATCTTCATCTCTTGCTAATTCCAACGAATGGTTGGAAGACTAGGTCAACTCTTTCCATAGGCATTTGTTCTAATTTATAGTGCGAATGCATTAAATAGGCTATATTTGAGGAAAATTGATTTTGTAATAACTTTTGCTCGGTAGCTCGAAATTGAGCACCATTTTTTGCAAAAGTGAATGTTTTCACATTTCCCATCTCATGAACCTACTTGCATTGAAAATCACACTAAGTTATAAAGTGCCAAAAATTTTGCAAGAGGACTCAGCCACATGTTTGGTGTCACTTGGAATGATAAGGAAATTTGGAATTTGTTGATTAATTTGTTAAACCTTAGTCTGATTAAGCCTAAAACCCTAATTATGCAAAATAATAAACAAATGGAAGAAACCTAAGAAATGCTGGCACAGAAAGACACTAAATGCAGGTTAGATACATACTAGATTTTAGATTTTAGAAAGCAGAAACTTCAGGGTCAAAAGAGCAGGAATCCAAGACCAAGGTAGTGCTTTTTTAGAGGGCTTCGAGATAAAATGTGCTTTAGACTGTAAACTGCTCAGAGATTCCTGACACTGCAAAACTAGAGGTCAAAAGAGCAGGTGCCCTTGACCTTTTAGTGATATTTTCTGCCTTTTTCTTCAGATCTGGAATCCTTATACCGTGCTCTAATCTCTTGCAAATCCTCTCTGTAAAATCTAACACCTGTCATCTATAATCACAACAGAGGGCTTGGGGGTTGTGGTGTTTAGGAGCTTGCCTCGGTCAAGCCCAAGAATGACATTCAAGCCTTCCAATACTACTATTAGAGAGTGTGTCCTTACAAGATAGAGGCAAAAGCAAATGATATGAGAAATTAATTGAAACACAAAGTGGATATCACCTTAGTAGGTGTGATCTCTCACGGGGAGATGAAGATCTTTCATGCCATGACGAGGTAGATTGATAAAGACAAATCTGAAACAAACATGAATAAACACAACACAATACTACTTTGAAACACAATGAAAGCCTTGAATACCCTTAGCATAAGATCATAAGTTTGCATTATCCATCTAGGTGTAAAATGAAGTCCTAAACATGATTATATATACAATCTTATTATAATTTCACAATTCAAACTTAAGATGCAGACAAGGGAAACCTTTGATAGTCATTTTGCTAATATTTAAAATTTGGGCCCCAACAAAATAGGATAGAACAAGGGCACAGGTGCCCTTGTCTAGGAAACTATTTTAGGGCTAGATTAAGCTCAAGAGGGTACACTTAGTCCCATTTGACATGGATTTTAGGGGATTTTTCTCTGGGATTCATTTTTAACATGCATGTGATTAAATTTAAGGGACCTAGGAGCTAAACTTAGGAGGTAAAAGTCATAGGGGGACATTTTAGGACATAACATTTAGCCCCCACTTTAATGTAAGTATGATCTTATGACCCTTACATGTATTAAAGTATGCTAAAAAATACATCAAACATGCTAGCTACTTGAAGCTAATGCATACACAAAGATTGAGGAACTATTTTTAGCCCCCCAATCTCAAGTAAGCACTAGAAAACACATCGTAGCCATGCAAAACACAATGAAGACAATAGGAAGCATGTAAGACATGGAGAAGATAGTATTGTAGACATGCAAAACACAATGAAGACATGAGAGAAGTCATGCAAAATATGATGAATACATTGATATAACATTTTCATTTTCATTATATATATATATATGGAAATAAAATTGCAACACAAAACCCCAGAATGTAGGAGGAGCTCATCGCTACACCCTTGAAACTACACTTGAGGGAAAGACATGCCATACAAAACCCGAGTGTGGGAGGATCTCATCACTACACCCTTGAAACTACACAGAAGGGAAAACATGCCATACAAAACCTAAGTGTGGGAGGAGCTCATCACTACACCCTTGAAACCACACATAGGGGAAAACACGCCAAACAATGACTGAGTGTGGGAGGAGCTCATCGCTACACCCTTGAAACCACACATGGGGTAAAACACACAAAAGACACACGAAATACATGAGCGTCGTATAGCATGCAAAAGATATAGTATATGTCTTAAACATGACAAACAAGGTGATGGAAGGAGCTTATTGCTAAGTCCCACCATCTCAAACATGCTATAGACACACCAGATGGTTGGGCTTATGCCATATCAACTACCAAAGACATGCTGAAGGAAGGATAGTCTCAAGATCCAACCCCGCCTCTGCTAAGGACTTTTGAAATAAAATGATGTGCACTAGCTCAAGAGATACACCATCCCACCTTTTGAAAAAGGGATTTTGAATAAAAGGATATTCACTAGCTCAAGAGATATGTTATCCTATCTCTGCCAAGGGCTTCTTTGATTGCAATATAAATAAAGATGTGTACTCATGTTGGAGAAACAACATCTCACCTCACGGAGAGGGCTTACATACATACTTTGTTAGTACCAAAATCATGAGACAAATATCATTATATATGCCCCCACCTTAATGTGGTTGATGTCGTGTACCAATTTCAAGCATGTTAAGATAGAAAGAAAACACACAAGGGAACAAGATCTTTCATAGAGCCCATGCCCCCAAAGGTGACATGTGCTCACAATCACCAAATGTTTCCACAAACATATTGATATGGATATACTAAGATAAGATAACAAGAGGGCTTAGAAATCTTACTCTAAGATAATAACCAAATCAATTCATTAAAGCTATGCATGAAGATAGTCACATCAAGGACCAAGGCTATACTACAAACTATTCAAAACCAAGTATAACCATTGGGCTATACTATAGATCACCTTAGAATTGAGTGTAGCAACAAGGTGAGATACCAATCAAAGTGTATAAGAGGAAATTGAGTAGATTGTAAAATGTTAGTCACAAGAAATGTCATAAGATGATGCATCACATGAAGTGATTCTAGTAGTCAAGCGTCATATATATGTATATCAACCTTGTCGTCATGTATAGAATACGTCTATTTTTGCTTTTCTTGCTGAAGGGACACGTGGTTCATATCAATATTTATTTATTTTTATCATCCAGAAGAAGGTAAACAATAAAATGAGAGAGGAGAATGAGTGCCTTAGGAACACCACATAGGATGATGCCCCTAGGTCATCAATCGCAATGCTATGCCCCTAAGGCAAGACACACACAAAAAAAAAGGAGAGACAAGATAGAAGAATGATGATACAAATAGAAGAATGGTCACAACAGAGGTGGTCTCCTAGTATCCTTGACCTTACAAGATTATCAAGGGTCATTCTAGGAGGCCTAAACAACACATAACATATCACATGGGAACACAACAGACACACACACACACACATACAATTGCATTTTATCTAAGAAGAGTCCATACTTGTGAGCATCTTCGAAAGGTGCTCCATCAAGTTTTGTACAAAGCTCAAGTGATTCATACCTGAGTGATTCTTATTTCCAGGATAGTCATGCATTGTTGGTTTCTCAGATCCCTATATATTTGAAATATTCTATTGCTTGTGAGGTGGAGAATCATTGCTATTTCCCACTGATGACAACCATCTTGTTCTTTAATGATCTTTTTCTTTCTTATTCGAATGATTAAACCTTTTGTGGTGGAATGGAACACCTTCCACTGTGGCAACCTATTTTTGTATCATAATATCTTGTCGTGGTTGTTCAATTTGCATATCTGGTGCATTTTGGTAAACTCCTAATCCTTGAAGGGATAATGACAGAAGGAACCTCAACATAAATACATTTTCCCCTTGGATGAGATGAATCTTCAATTTTCTCCTTATCCACTTCTATCATTCCAACTATTTCATCATAGTCAAGATAATCACCTTAATGTTCTATTGTATTTTGTTCTACCATATTGTTGTCATTATGCTTAGGAAATGGATTAGTAAAGATCTATAAATTTTGATTCGGAGGGGAAACCAACTTATTTCCATTGTCATTCACACTCGTTACTTGTATCACATTCGAGTCGATGAGGTCTTAAATATCATTTTTAAGTCTCATACATCGTTCAGTATCATGCCCCTATTGTAGATGATAATGACAAAAAATATTAGCATCAAAGTGAGGTCCTTGCATTCTATTACTATCCAATGGTTTAATAGGAGGAAGCTTCAAGATATTATTGCTTATTGCTTGATTCATAATGGAATGTAATGAGTCAGATATTGGAGTAAAATGTCTTTGATGTTGTTGAAACTAAAACAATGCTCTCTTTGGACTAGTGATAGTGGATACTTGTGAAAAATTGTTTGAATTCTACCCATTTATCTTAATAAAATTCTCGTTGTTCCTCTTAAATCTATTTTGAGATGTTCTAGCTTGAGCTTGATCACCTTGAGCTGATGAGTTTTGGTTCTCATACTGACTAGAATAAATGTTGAAATGAGCTATACTTCATCAAGAGGATCTTATCATAGATGTTAGGTTGTAGATTTGTAATAAATACCTTCTAAACATCCTCATCATTCATCTAGTATTGAATCTATTCATAAAGAGCTTTATATTGAGTAATAAAATCATTTAACTTCTCTTTTGGACCTTGCTTACAATGAACTAAATCAATCAATCAGACCTGAGGTCCAATGTTTGCTTAGAGATGCTATAAGAATTGATCAAAGGAAAAGAGAAAAACCATTCCAAAGATGTATCTTTGAGGGATTGTGAAAAGAGTTTTGCTAACAAGTCCTCTTAAAAGAAGAAATCACTATACATTACTGTGAATGTTACCACATGAGTATTAGGATCACCTTTACCACTATACTTTTCAAATGAAGGAGTCTCAATTATTTTAGGCATAGTAGTTCTTAGGATCACATAAGATAGAGGATTACGAGCATGATAAGTTGGTATGTTAGGTTGAGAAGAATTTGTCAAGCTTGTTACCTTTTGTTGTATGGAGGTCATGCTTTGCAAGAGTATGTTTAGGAGGGCATCATTAGGAGATGTGGTTTGAGAATTAGAAGTTGTGGTCATAAATTTTTTAGGTGATTGATTTTTATTGGTAATGGAATGTTGAGAATAAGTGTGAGTGTAAGTTGGTTGGGAATAATTGTAAATGAGAGGTGGCTGAGAATAGGTGGAATAGAGAGGTGGTTGAGAGTGATTATTCATATAAGAAGTCACCCTAGGTGCTAGGTTCTGATAATTGAATCCTGCAACCTTGTAATTTTGTGAATGAATTCCATTATATATTCAAACACTAGTGGTAGGATTACTAGAAGCATGTGCATTAGTAGTGAGAATTGATGATGTAAAAGTAGACATTCCAATAGTCGGTATAGGTGCTGATACTTGTGTATGAGTCACTGATGACATATTAATAGTATTTGCACATTTAGCCACCATCATAATGTTGTTATGCACTATATGGGCTAGTCCACATAGTTTATTAACATCATCTTGTCCTTCTTTTAACAAGTCCCTTATATTATGAACAATAGGCACGGCTTCTTTCGCTATTCTATCTTTTTTCCACAAATGCTTGAAAATCAGCTAGCTCCTTATCAAATTTGTTTATTCGTTCATCAGGTACATGTGTTATCACATCAATAAGATCCTCAATATCATGAAATGTTTGTTTTTCCAATGTAGTTATAGGAGGCATGATGTCTTGCAAAGTTTGTGTTTATCCTCTTGTAAAGTAGGTGCTCAATGGATTTTCCAATGTAGGAACACTATTGCTATCGAGAGCACTAGAACACATTAATCTAAGAATTCTCCTTAGATGGATATTTATATTAGGTCAATGGGTTATAAGACTCATATAAAAGCATACAACACTCAAAGCACAAACTAATAGAACAAACCCTAGGAGCAAGATATGCTTGTTGAAATACACAATGTGTTAATGCAAAATTTGAAGTGTAGATGCAAAAAAACACTATAATAAAACACTACTATCCAAAATCAGATTTGAATGAATGTTAAAAATGAGTAGTAAAATATGAAACAAGATTTTATCTACAAACCCTAGCCTTTTGGAATTACTAGGTAATATGAAAAATGTAAAATTTCAAGCAAACCCTAGCAAATAAAGAATGTAAATGCAAGGTGAATGATTAGAGAATGATGAATTGCTGTAATTTTTTTCAGATCTGATGAAAATATTAGAAAATTAAATATTTTCAATAATATGCAAGAAAATTAATCCAAATTATGTCTAAATGCAAGCCAAAAATGCCTATTTTTTTCAAATTTTTAATTTTTATGCAAGATTTTCAAATGTATGATAATGAAAATGAAATGTATGAAAGTAAATATTATTTACAATAGTCAGAAAGATGCAATAATTAGAGAAACATAGGTTCACAAAATTTTGTGTAGAAAAATAGGGTTTGTTGATGAGGTTGATAGTTTAGTTAGATCCTCCTTTCACTACATACATTCAAGGACATTAAACTGAATTGAATCAAAAATTTTGCAAGAGGATTAAGCTAGAGGTTTGGTGTCACTTGGAATGATAAGGAAATTTAGAATTTGTTGATTAATTTGTTAAACCTTAGTCCGATTAAGCTTAAAACCCTAATTATGCAAAATTATAAATAAACAGATGAAACCTGACAAATGCTCACATAGAAATACACTAAATGCATATTAGATACATACTAAATTTTAGATTTTGGAAGGTAGAAAATTCAGGGTGAAAAAAGCAGGTGCCCAAGACCAAGGTAGTGCTTTTTCAAAGGGATTTGAGATAAAATTTTCTTTAGACTATAACCTGCACAGAGATTCCTGACACTACAAAATTGGAAGTCAAAAGAGCAAGCACTCTTGACCTTTTAGTGATATTTTCTACCTTTTTCTTCAGATCTAGAATCCTTATGCCCTGCTCTGATCTCCTATAACTCCTCTCCACAAGATTTGACACTTGTCACCTGCAACCACAAGAGAGGGGTTGGGGTTTGTGGTTTTTAGGAGCTTGCCTTAGTCAAGCCCTAGAATAGAATTCAAGCCTTCCAACACTATTGTTATAGAGTGTGTGTCCTTGCAGGACAGAGGCAAAAGTAAATGATATGATAAATTGATTGAAACACAAAGTAGATATCACCTTAGTAGGTGTGATCTCTCATAGGGAGATGAAGATCTTTCATGCCATGAGGAGGTGGATTGATAAAGACAAATTTGCAACAAACATGAACAAACACAACAGAATAGTACTCTGCAACACAATGAAAGCCTTGAATATCCTTAGAACAAGATCACAAGTTTGTATTATCCATCTAGGTGTAAAATGTAGTCCTAAACATGATTATATATACATTCCCATTATAATTTCACAACACAAACTTAAGATGCCAACAAGGGAAACCTTTAACAATCATTTTACCGATATTCAAAATTTGGGCCCTCACAAAATATGGTAGGACAATGGCGCAACCACCCTTGTCTAGGCACCTATTTTAGGGCTAGATTAAGCTCAAAAGGGTCCCCTTAGTTCCATTTGACATGGGTTTCCAGGGGATTTTTCTCTGGGATTCATTTTTAACATGCATGATTAAATCTAAGGGATCTACGAACTAAACTTAGGAGGTAAAAGTGCAAGGGGACATTTTACAACATAACAATTATTAATGATTTGTTAATAATTTAATTAGTTTTTGTTACACAAACCAATCAACAACTTCTATTTTATCTTATAAAAGTTTATATTAAATATTTGTTTTCAATTATTATGTAGGTATGGCTCTACCTAGGTTGAATTTTGAATCTGAAGAGGAATAAAGACAATATTAAAGGGAATATTAAACACAATATCTGAGGAAATATCAAAGACAACAACATGAACTAATGACAAATACAAATGAGAAGAACAAAGGATACAACGAAATGAGGTTGAGAGAGAAAGATATCGTAGACGTAGAGCTGAAATAACAGTTGAATGATTGAAATTACAAAATTAGTGCAACCAAATATGAAGAGAATAAGTCATGCACAAACATCTCAACAAATCAGTGTCCCAAAAAGAGAAGAAATACAAGAACTTAATCAATGAAATTCTAATACAAATTTTAATGTTGAAGATGAAAACTCAAGATCAATAGATTATGTACTTCAAACACCAAGAAATGTACCTCAACATGATCATACAGAGTAGAGTATAGAGAGAAAACTAGAGCATACAAAATGGAATAGTTGACAAGGACATAGAGAGTAGAGCATACAAAGCAAAGATGTAATGGTTTGTCTTCGTTAGGAACTTGGAAAATATGTAGTCTCTCATTGTTCAAACGCTGTTAGTGAGTTTCTAAATGATTGATTGTCTTTTGTCCATTTTGTCATTAGGAATTCTAATCTCTCTTTGTATTCAAATCTTTGATTAGTCTACTTATACTCTTAGGAATCATATTTTTGATTGTATATTTTGAGCATGTATTAATATAGTTTATTGAGCCTTTGAATAAAAATATCACAAATTATTATAGATGCTCTTTATATTGTATATTTTGATTAAAATACTATATTAAAATACATTATTAATATTTTGATTAAAATATACAATCTGAAAATACTATATTGTGATTGTATATTTTAATTAAAATACTATATTACTTTTTGGCCTTTGAATAAAAACCTAAAAATAGGCACCTCAATTTCACCTTGTTATTAATATAAATACACATAATTGAATCATACAGAGCAAAGCATAGCATAAGAACATAGAAGAGCATACAATATAAAATAGAGAAAAGTAGATCATACAAAATGGAGCATAACATATAGAACAAAGTAGAGTATGGAATGTGCTGGTTCTCAAATTTGCAGTATGCAAAACCCTGAAAGGATGCCAAAATTTATGTTTAGGTTATGCAACCAATTTGGCCAACTAACGGAATCAACCCAAATGGTTAGGATTCTCTACACTTTAGGTTCTTCTTTACCTAGGTGGGTGTTACCTTATATTCACCAATGAATAATTACTCCTCAAATTTGTTGGTGACTTTAGAGCAGATTAAGGGATTTATATAATTTTGTCAACTAAATCATTCAATTCACCCTAATCCAAACTAGCATATGATTTGAATTAGATTTTTTTTATTTTATATGTTCTACTATTACTCCTACTTTTACACAACAGAAAATTAAAATTGGAATTTTGAATATGATACAAGGAAATGATTCTAGAAAAGAATTGATCGGTGCCTTTTTCAACAATTAGGCAACGGATTCTATTCATAGAAAGATTTGTGCTTTCTATCTCACCACAACTCAAATTACTTGGCATGGAATTGTCTATGAGTGGCATAGACATGCAAGATTATTTTTACCTAGCTCTACTTAGTTATCCAAATTGAATCCACCAAATTACAATGATCTATTCAATGTAATTTAATTCCTACTTGAGGATACCCAATTAGATAAACCATCCAAATCAACAAATGTGTTTTGAATAACTAATCATATGCTTGATATGTTAATTCAAATAAAAAAGAGAAATAAAAATGGAGACAACCAGATAAAGTATAGCAAGAATATTTAACAAGCAATTGAGAACTAGATATATGGCACCAGAGAAATGCAATTTTCTTTTATTGATATTACTTTGAAGATAAGGCCTTACAATGTCTCTTTCCAAAATTAGTTTCCAGAGAGAGTTTTCCCAAGGTCTTGGTTTCCTTCTTATAGGGGTGAAGGAAGATACAAGCTTCAGACCTTTCACATTCCAAAAATGACTTTTCATATACCCACCCCTTAATATGACCTATGATAATATATACTTTTGATAAGTCTTAAAAAGACTGCCAAATATATTTTAAATACATATTGAAAAGCATAAGACAAAATAGGAGGACGACTAATAGTTGTTAGTGCCATGTTGATGCTAGCTTGATCCTCATTGCTCCTCTGCATACTTGGCCTACTTACTCTTCAATTGTCAAATATTGTTGCACCCATTGGTACACTGTATAATCACTAGGCCACTTATATTCTTGGATCTAGAGCAGATTGGCCTGGTGATCCTTTCATCTTTTGTTCAGCAGCACTTTGACATCAATGATGAACCTTGCAAGCATATCCAACATCTAGAGAAATCACTGTATCTAAAATTACTTTGAAACTGAGAATAACTATATTTTCATCCTTTTTCAAGAAATCAATGACCTGAGAGATTGTTTGGCCACATTCACTTTTCCATACATCAAAAACTTTGATCTGTTTATCCTCTTTCAAAATGGAAGGAATAAATTGGTGTTTGAAAGTGGCAAAAGAATCAAATTTTGCCTACATTTCCTGTCTCTCACCATTCACATATTGAAATTCATCCAAAATCATTTTCACCATCTTCTCTGTTTGTTTGAGTGAAGCTAGCGTACCTGGATCTCTTTGTACAACCTTGCACAATGTTAGTAATGTATGGTGTAGAAGTTGCCATTTCTTATACACTAGATCCAAAATAGAAAGATTGACCTTCAACTGATCAATAGCTTAAGACAAGGAAGAATAGCATTCATGCACATCTTCCAACTTGTCAACAACCAATTTCACTGTGTATTCCAAAATCTTCTCAAACACTTCAAGAACTTTCAATCTATCCTCATTTTTTGTCTTTTCATTTTTCTTTTTCAAAGCTTCAATTTCTTTCTCCAACTTCAACTTCAATGCATTCAACTGATCAACTGGGACTATATTATCACTGGTTATTTTGTGGCACAGTTGGTTGACCTTGAGAATCACCACCCTTCAACTGCTACTTTAGTTTGACATTGTCCAAAAATGGTTTGTTCACTTTATCATTCATTTCAACTTGAGTTTTATTCATAATCGAGCAATCTTTGCTCCATTTTTCTGATAGCTACTTATGTGAACATTATAGAGTGTATAGTAAGGGTGGTTTCTTCAAGTACTTATGTATATTGAAATGTTTTCACCACAGTTGTTCCCCTCATCTCCTAGACTACATCTAACAATATTGGCTTGTTGGTGTTCTTTTGTGTGGCCCATATTGCTAGAGTTTCTATTTTTGGGTTGAACTCAACACCACTAACACCATCCTCATAATCAAACTCAAAGACCATTATGGGGTCATCTAGATTTCTCACTTGGTCCAACAAAAATATTTTATTCAATTCAAGGCCAGGGATGATCATCCTATTACTCATCAAAACCATTTGTCTATCCTCATCAAGGCTGACATTTATTTCATCAATTTTTAGATCCTTGAAAGTCTGTGACACAGTTTGATCATGCTGAGATTCATCTGTACCCATTTTATTTATCTCAATCTTTTCTTCAAATTCTTTTATCTTCATTTTGAGCCAAAAAATCTTTGAATTCTGGGGTATGGATGAAATCATCATCCTCCATGAACCTCATAGAAGCCACAATCCTTTCATCTTCTTGTAATTCAGGCTTAGCTTGTATCTATTCATACATTCTTGCTTCTTTTTTGTGTACTTCTATTTCTTGACCAACAAGGGGTTGATCAACTTCCTCTTCCTCTCCCATATGCCTTAAAATACTGGCCACCTCCTCAGTGTCACCAACTCCTTCATTCATTTCATATGGAACTAGTGGAGACAAATCATCAATCTTTTTGCCTTTTTACAAGTGGTGGATCAGGAACTGTAGGATCTTGTATTGACATTACATCTGGAGCAAGCTTTTGAATCACAACTCCCGTTGACATTTTTACAGGGAGCTTGGTAGCCATTGTAGGCTCCTTCTCAGACTTGCCATATATTCTTTCAAAATTATCAATTATCAAATCTGTTCTTTTCAATGGGTCCTTCTCTTCAATAAAAAATCCTAGAAAATTAGGGTTTTGTTTTCTTTTGTCATCCTCAATATTCCTCAAAATTTCCCATTTTCTTTTTCTATTATACACCTCTTCAAAAGTGACACAATTTCTAATCACATCCTCATCAAAATTGATTTGATGGGATATCCCCATCTTGGTGAGAATGGCTTGTCTAACAAAGTTCATGTGACCCTCTGGATAACAAACCCTCTGAATATTTAGCCTTCAAGTAGGCTTGCAATCCTCCAAGGTATCTGCACCAATGGACCATTCACCAAACACTATGGAATCAGGAAGAAATGTGCCCTTCTTTTGTTTTTTCATTACATCTTTCTCCATCCATAGCATCTACCACATGAATTGAAGAAATACAATTTTGTTTGGCTCAAATTTCAACAACACATGGGGTGGCTAAGTACACTCATATACTCTGACTATAGTGTGTTTATGCAAGAAATACCAATAAGAAAAGTTATGCTTGTGTCCCTATTCTGGCCTATGAGGAAGAGGCCTCAACATTTCTCTGACCTCTTTTGTCAATCTAGGAGAAAGACAACCAAGTGAATTCATTACCCTGATTGTGAACTCACCATGGAACACAACATACTTACAGTTCTTACAATGAGTATCCCACTCATGTGTATATATATATATATATATTGATGCAATTTAAACTACGAGAAACTATCTGGTGTGTGCAGATTCTCTTCACCACAAGTCGCAATCAATTGGCTAGATGCCCCCTTCTCAATGATACTCTCTTTCCGTCGAGAGAGTATTCATGTAATTCGCATAAGTCAAAATTAATCGATGATCATTAAAATAGTAATATTTAAATTTAAATTTAATTATTGAAATTAGGGGTTGTGAAGTCATTCATTGTGTGAACAGAGTCAATGTGTGCACTAAGGAATGATTGTCATTCAATATGTGAATAGAAGAAGTCTACATGAATATGTCTTTGTCATTGTTTAAGAAGACAACCTATCTCTGCATTATGATGCTTAGTCCTTTTGTTATTATCCTTGGTGATGCTTTAAAATACATCCAGTGTAAATCCTTAATTCTATATAGACTATATCTACATTTGGAGAAGTAGTCATTTTGAAAAGACTATATGGACTTGTTGCAGTGAGACTAATATCATCTAGTTTGGTTGTTTACAGAACATAAGGATCACATTTCAAGATTAGGGTTTGACTGTTTGTGTCTTCAAGAACAAAGTTTCTCTTTCTTTTATTTCAGGACCAAAGGAATTCCTTTAACATATCATCATCTTGATATCATTTCTAGAGAGTGCTTACAGAAGATAAGGGTCTCATTCAATTGGTGGCATACTAGGTTTGATGGTTTGAAGACCTAAATCCTAAAGGTCCAAAAACCCTAAGACCTCCTAAAAAACCCTAAAGACCTAAAAGAAAAGTTTCTTTTAGTTTTCTTTATGACTTGTTATCGACAGTCACTAGTCACTTAAGTGACAATGTTGAACGTTGGTGATCATTTGGTGACTAGTCCCTCAACCTAGTTGAGACCGTCTTCTCCTGACCATACCTTGTGAAAAGGCGGGAAGATAGCAATCAATGGTGTATGTTTAGTCTTTTGAGGATGCAGAGACTTCTATCTATGGTGTTGGTTTAAACACATGATGACTACTTTTTGGTGTATTAAGTTTGATGGGTAGTGACCCATATTACCTAATTGGAAGTAGTTTTGAGTAGTTTGCTTAATTGTTTTCTTGAACGATGATTTGGTAGTTACAAATGAAGTTATAATGAATGTTTCCTTGTGCATCTAGAGGGTTGGATGATAGAGTAAATCAAGTACATTCATTTGTGTAGGGATACTATATGATGATTTGATATAACAAAAAGTCTTATGTGTGTTGAATTGAGGTATTGGACTTGTTTGGTAGAATAGAGTAATAATGTAGATGTATTGGTGTCTCTATTGATGACTTTGAAAGTGTTACTAATTTTGAATATCTTCACATAGAGGTGATTGAGTGAAAGAGTTATAGAATTCATCTGTAACCTATGATGTCAAAGTAAATAGAGTAGTACTCTCTATATTTTGTCTATTTTCATTGGAGTTAGTGCTCCTAAACATGCAAGGGGTTGGTGTCCTAAATTTTAATAAGTGAGATTCTATGTGCCAGTGAGGCCTGCATTGTATAAGTGAAATTATATATTTTGTGTGGCTAGATTCAGACAATAGATCCAAGCAGCATTTCTCCCATGGTTTTTCTGATCTAGGGTTTTCCACATATATGCATGTGTTGTGGTGTGTCTTATGTGATCTTAGTTCTTTCTAAGTGTCTTGATGTGAAGATAACTGACATTGTAAAGTAATTTGATTAGTTGAACCTAGTTTTTGTGTACCATTGATTCACCCCCCTCTTAGTGGTCTAGTGTGTTCCAACATTATAAATATAATGGTGGATGTGATGTTGTAGGATCTAGAAATAAAACTATTTAGGAGAGTGTTGACATCTATTGATGTTGTAGACATGATATTTCCACAGTCCATGACGAAACAAAAAAGCTACACACAGTTTTTTTGAGAAACGCTAACATCTCATCTATTGATGTTGGAACAAAAATATATGTGAGTGACAAAGATGAAATTGTTCAGTGGACTCTTAGTGACTTTGATGTTCTAGCCCTAGTTGAAGACAATGTCTAAGAAACCATTTATTTCTATTTTAGGAAAGGATGCCCAATAATAATTCTACTAAATAGCTACATTTTGATAATGAATCCAGTGCCTACATGGTGTTTTGTTACTATTTATGTTGTTCCTAACTTTCTATCTCTCGCTATCTTGATTTTTGTCTTGCTAAGCCTATTTCAAGTAGAGATTTATCTCTTGATGGGAATATCCAAGAAAAAACTTCTCATATGAGTCATAAACCATGTATCTTTCTAATAAAAAATAGGTACTCCACATGTCCATAAACAAAGAAATAATGTTGCATATGTTCATAGTAAACAAACCTAGCATATGCATGGGCATTACTTTAGATCTTCATCAATACACATCGATGCAACATACATCATGAATTGCAACTCAAACTTTGAAAATCTATTTTCTAGATGTGGATCAATCAATTGTTGTGTATTTCAATTTCCTAACATTGGGCATGCCTTTGGAAGGAAAGGAATAAATGCATCTTCAGAGACACCAGTTTATCTTCAAACAATTTGTTTTACAAAGTGATCAGAAACATCGAGGAGAATTTCACGGCCAGGTTACAAGAACAGCTCTCCCATGACAAAAGAGTCAAGGTTACTACTATGGAAAGCAATATTTCTAACAACTAGAATATATCAGAAGACATATATTTATCCTTTAAAAGAATGAAACACTCAAGAGGGGAAGTGAAGTGGATGTTACCTCCTGAAGGATGGACCAAAATCAACTTTGATGGCACATCTAAAGGTAATCTCGGAGCTGCTGGTAGTGGGGGTGTGATTTGAGATAATCATGGTAGGTTCATATTGGCAGTGGAACTCCCTCTAGGTACACAGACAAACCACTATGCCAAAGCTATGGCTACCTATCATTCTATTTCTCTAGCTCATGCTATGGGTCATAGAAAAGTTTGGATCAAAGGTGACTCCATGAATATCATAAATTGTCTCAATGGTAGCACAAAACCTAGCTGGTCCATAGAGACCTTCATTGAAGATGCTATATTATTGTTAAAAACCCTTGAGGCATTCTATATTTCTCACATTTATTGTGAGGGGAACAAGGTGGTGGATATTTTTACCAACCTAGGGGTCTTAAGTGAAGCTAAGTTCATATGGGATGAATTTAATTTGATCCTGACTAATGTTAAAGACCTGCTTTTAAATGATAGTCTCCATGGTATGACTACCAAGAAACTCTAAGGAGATCATCATGATCTCAAATGGTTTGCAGACGCCTCCCATCCAGACTATTCTTCCCATAGGGATTATGGGTGTGAAAATAATCAAATTGGCTTTGCTTGCCCATTTCATTACCTTCAATATTATTTGCAGAGAGAATTTTTGTTGTAAGGGGAGCAATTTTAGAATGGGGGGTGACAGAAACAGGGTGGAACCTTCATCTTGTGAAGGTATCAAGCAGAAGTAGAAGGTGTGGAACATCATTGAGGTTGGAGGAATAACACCATTTATGGAAAAGCTCCAAGGAGTTGATCCCAGTGTCACTGCCTTGTTTGTGAAGGGTTATAATAATAGGAGAATCATGGTATATGGCTGGGATATGGCTATCACTGAGGATTTAATAGCCATGGTGATGAGGCTTACTACCACTAGCAAGAAATTCTTTCAGGAAAGGAAGTAAAGCGAGGAAGCTCTCAATAGCTTCTTCAAAGGGATTGAAAGGGAGAAGCTGGTGAAATCCTAGACGGGGGGATACAATCGCCTTTCCATTAAACCTATCTGGGTAGAGGTTGCATAAATTATCATGTGTTATGTAACCCTTGATGGAAGGTATGTTGCAATTTACTCCTATCACTTCAATTTGCTCAATCATTTTAGACATGGTCTATCGGTGTCCTTTCCTTTCTACTTGTTTTCTTCTTTGGAGTTCAGTTTGAAAGAACATAGTAGAAACCCTAATCTCCCTATCATTCATGAGAGCCTCATCCTTCTCATAATGGAGAACATGAAAATCAACACCCCTAAAAAGTCTCTAAAACATAAACCCAATGCCAAGAAGAAGGGTGGGGTGGTGTCAAGTGAGAAGGACTTCAATTCTGAGGATGAGGATTGGGAAATAGAAGAGGAAGATGAAGAGATTGAGGAGGAATCCTCAAAAAAGAAAAAGAAAACACAAAAGAGGGAGGTTTCTATTTCCTGGTCAGAAGGGTTTGATACTGGTAATGACATAGACACCTCTGTTAAGGAAAGTTTTGACAATAATTTGAAGTCTTAGAAAAGGAAAACCCCTGCTTCGAAGAAGAAAGGAAAAAATCCATGGAGGAAGATGAAGGGTGTGGGCAGGATATCAGCGCCTCTTCAGAGAAAATGGGGCCTAAGTCTAAACAAGGAAAGAAGCCTAAGCTGGCAGAGAAGAACCAAGAAGAAGAAGTTGTTCATATCACTAGTAGTGTGGCCCAAAAATAGGGTAGCAAGTAGAAGCAGGGGGTTAGGGAGACTCAACTAGAAAAGACCAATGTCAGGGTGGAGAACTATTCCAAGTCTATCCCTGAACCTAGTGTGGGCATCAAGTTCCATTAGATTAATGACCCTTCGAGTAACCTTCATGAGGATTTTGTTAATATGCTATCCCAGGCAAGGAATAGAGATTAGGTTGAGAAAGTCTTTGAGCTTGTGAAGAATGCAGTGAATTCTCAGCATAGAATGACCAAGTGGTTTTTCCTGGAGATCAGTAGAATTGACATAAAAATTTAGGTGCTTCAAGAAACCTTGGGAAGTGGGATCCACTCTATAGTTGAACAAGACACCCTAATTTTTAAAAACTGGGATACGATCCCAAAAATGGAGGATATGGGCAGGGAAATTAGTAGGATGAGAGAATAATTCAATACCAGGATTTCGTATCTTAAGGAAACAATTGTAGAGGTGAATAATAACCTGGAAAAGATATGTAATATTAGCAAACTCACTATATAGAACAATCTTAATGGGATGCGTATGTTGACTGAGAAGATTAAAGAACTTAGAAAGGACCAGTTCAAGGATTTCAACGCCGAGGATATTTTGACTGCAGTGGATCAGGAAAATCAGGTTAAAGATGATGAAATGAAAAACACAAGAAAACAGGTGGTTGGTGATGATACAGGTGGACCTTCAACTTGAACCAGAGGAAGAAACAAGAAACATTTTGAAGCAAAGAGGAAAGAGCTTTTGGACTTCCCAAAGATGCATGAGGCCTTTTACCAATAGGAAATTGAAGCAGTAGAAACTCTAAAAAAGATGAACTAATTTCTTGTTTTAGTTTATTTGGACTCTAGTAGCTACTCTTATATGCTTATGTTTTGGTTGTAGCTTCTTGTTAGCTGATGGTTGTCTTGCATTTTTTTGTATGCATCTTTTTTTGAAGGGTTTCCAGGCCCTTTTAAAACCTGTTTGACCACTTTAATCAAAAACATTCGGCATACCTATAAAAATAAATGTAGAGAAAATCAATTGCTCATAACTAGGGGAATGATGTACACAAATTTCATTCAACATACAATTGTAGATTACCCACTTTGAGATTCATTGTTGTCCTCTATTCTTGTATATATCAATAGATTTCATCCCAATCAACATCTCTAGAAATATGACGCCAAAATTAAAGAAAAACATTTTTTTATTTGTGATTTGTCCTATCTCTTTATACCTAGGTGCAAGATACATGTTATGGAAAAAAATCAATACTAATGTTTCCTTCCTCTAACATTAAGCTACCCATGATACCTCCTAGACATGGAATACACATTTAATGTAATAATATTGAAGATTTATGGTAATGCCATTGTTATGAAGGACATAATATTTATTTTTATCTTGCAAGTACAAAGTCCCCAACCTACAATGATGTCATATTAAATTCCACATAAAACTTAAACATGAGGATCTAGAGCATAAATATTTACTTGTATATATCTTAGGACTATAGTGTGCATTGAAGTTAGAGATTTTAATAGTCAATATTTGTGAATTTGTAAAGACTTTTTTAATAAATTTGTGTAGAATTATTTACATCAACATTTTAGATCACACTCTATGATTCATCATCTCAATTAAACACATAGAAAATTTCCACTATTTAACTATACCAAACATTTGATTTTGAAGGTTGCTTATCCCTACAAATTCTTAACATTTTGTGTTTGTTTGTAAACAAGACAATGATTCCCTATTATGTGAACAGAATCGGAAGAGCTCCTAAAGGAAATAACATCAAGTTCCTTAGTGGTTAGAGATGCACTAGTGTGTACCTATAACTTCATGCCATTTTCCCTTTCTATCAATTTTGACCTTGTTCAAAATCCAAGGCAGTCATTCATTTACATTAACTAGAAGCCTTAAATGAGGATACATCTTGAAACATATAAAAAGGTAGATGTGTTATCATTGCATCAAAATCATGTCAAGAGAATATTATCGGGTTAGAGGCCAAAGCTTAATTTTCTACTTTACTACCATCTTTACCTTTTCATCAAGTAGCAGTAAGTTGCTATTAGTCCATTGTGGATTACAAAAAATAGTTGTTACAATTAGGAATACCAAAACTTTGAAATAGACAAGAAACTTATCATGGTGGATTTGTTTGTGTCCATTGAGGAGAAAGTGGGAACACTAGCTCTATTTGTTTCAACTAATAGGAAAGTGGGTCGTGTAGGGGGTCACTCTAGGTTGCCTTCGTTAAAAACTTTCTGAACTATTTCCTAGAAAATCTACCATTTACCATACATAGTAAACTATCTACTCCATAGAAATGTTTTATATCCTTCTACATCCTTCATATAACAAAGATTTGAATAGAGCTACAAAATGAAACCCCCAAAATTTCAAATGAAAAAATATACAAATCTTTGTCAAAATTAATAGAGATTTGATTACAAACTGGCAAGTTTAGATGTCTCCTAGATATGCTAATTATTGGAAAAGTAATTCAAAGTTGGAAAATTGAAGAGTTCTACACACTAATAATAAAGATAATCTTTTTATTGAAGTGATCTGTTGATGGTGGTTTTAGCGTGCAGCAACACAGGTAAGATATATGATATCTCACCACTCTTGAAAGGTATCCTATCCTAGATAGGAGTTCCCCAAGGTTTATATAGCTAGGTCTTAGCTTTATAGGAATAACTTCAGTGGATATGTTTTAGCTATTCCAACCAAGGGGATGTACATGCAATGACAGAGTTTATAAACTATTACAGCAAAGTGTGCAAGCTACCCTTTGATATTCTCAGCAGATTTGATAGAGTAGCTATTGCTTAAGGCCTAAATCTAACAACTATTTATAAAGAAAAAAACAAAAGGATTAAGGGTTGAGAGGGAAGGTGAAATCCTAAGTGACAATCACAACTAGATGAAATGGTGCAGATGGACAAATGCTTTTTAGTAAACCACCTCTTACTTTACTAGGTTATGATACCGCAATGCTATAAGAGACAATGCAATCTTCAATGGAAACTTATGATTTTCAAATCACGTCTACTCATTAAATACCCAGATTATGGCATAATCTAACTTGTAAAATGCAACCGAACTGAATTCAACAACAAGGCCTAGGCTAACTATACACAGTAACTTACAATCAACAACCACTAATAGTATAGACCAAAGCATTCATCAGATATCTTTAATATTCATCCAACATTGCAAAAGCACATTTAACTAACTCTATATTGATGTGAACCATCAAAGCAAAAGAGATAATACAATGGACAAATTTCCAGCAATCCTACAAAATTTGTTTTGTAATAATCAATTCAACAGAGTCTCAACAATTCACCATCAAAAGATCTATTACAATGAGAGGAAACAATGGCCCTTTTATAGACAAAGCTAGAGATTATCTCAACACCAAGGGCCTAGATTTACATTGCATTAAATGAGATACAATAGTTTGTTACATTTTCGGCTTTGCATTTGTTCTTTAGGAAAAAGACAAAATATAGCTTGCAAATACATTGAATGTGGACAAAATGACTACCCATTTGGGTGTATAGGACAAATAGCCAATTTAAAAGACAAAATAAAGTCAAAATAAGGTCATATTACCCTTGAAAACTAGATTTAAAGTGGAATGACGGGATTTCAAAATCTAGTTGGAATATTCTATTGATCCTCGTCATCCAGGTTAACTTTATTCTTCTCAGTTTCTCTGTTGCTATATGCTGTGAGAGTTGATAACACTGGATTAATGTCTATTAGGTTTAGATCCTTGATGTAATCTATTCTAAACTTCTGCCAATCAACCTCCTATGAAAACTTGTAGTAGATTGCATTTCTTGACCTCCTATTTTTTCTAAATTCTACAAATGTAGCTCTGAGATCACGAACTTTTTCTAATTTCCCAATCATATTAAGTGGTGATTCTCCATGGATAATGTGATGCAGCTTATCTTTACTTTCCTATACATTTACTGGAGCCATGTCATCAAGGTTAGAATTTGTACATGCTCTCAGTACATCATTTATTTTATAAATCACCTCCATAAATTAGGCTCTGGCTGTACCAAAAGAATCTTTAGCCTTGTCAAAGACCTCTTTCCTCAGTCTGATTAGTTCCAACCATTGTTCAGGCTTCTCTTTTCTATCCTAAGTAAAAAGGCCTTCTGCCCACAAAACATCATCAGGGAGGTTGGCCATGGCTCACACTCTAGGATACATATGGGAATGATAGTCTTCATAAGTAGTGCAATCATCATTAAATTCTTCCCACTCATATTTTAAGATACAAAAATCCTTATGCAATAAAGATGCCACATCAATAGTCTCGCAACCCTCCGTATAAACCTTGTGAAACCATTCCTCAATAGCTGCCGCAGTAGTCATAATTTTATCAAAATTTGTTAGCTCTTCCTTAGAAAGAACAAAAGGTGCTACATTTGGCTCTCCATCAGAATTTACCCTAAGCTCTTCATTCTATTGCCTCAACTACTTCTTAGTCATCTCATCTTTATTTAATCTGTCTAAGATACTAGATACAGATCCTCTGAATTCCTTAATTTATTGTTCCTTGGAGGCTAATCCTAGATTTATTGTGGTGACTGTATAATCCTCTGGTCTTACATCCTCCTTATTGGCTTGTTCTGGAGGGACTGCCACCTCTGCAACATGGGAGCTTGTCATATCCTTATAGATTCTGGATTGGATGTTAGCCTTCTTTTGTTTCTTAGGTTTCTCCAATCTAGCCAAAACCATGTCCAAATCCAAGGATATTAACTCTATCTCTGGAGGCTTATTGCTCAGTCTTTGTTGCAACCAATCTAGTGCCATGGAAGTGTCTTTAGGAGAGTCAATGTGATTATCTCCTTTATTTAAAGAATCTTCATGAATATTTTTATTTTTAACTCCTTTTTTGTCTCTTTATCCCCACTTCCATTTTGCTCATCATGTACTATGATCAGGTCCAAGGTTGTTTGAGTGGTATTTTTGGGAAAATATAAAAAATTTAGTTTTTTTGGTATTTTCTATATCTTAGCAAATTGCATTTTTAGAGGCAAAAAGTTTAAATTCCAACAAAATAGCTAGGAGTTATGAGCTTGCGAAGGGGAAGATCAAAAATTTCATAATTTTTCAAAATTTTAAACTTTTGTAAAATGTTTTCACCTTCCAAGTGTTCTTTTTGTATTCCAAGGGTAATGTGACCCTTCATATATTATGTAAGCCTATATATTTTGAATTGGAATAAATAAAAATTAGTTTTTGGAGGCAATTCAAAACTCCCAGCAAGTTTGCCTACTTGTAGAAACTCTTTTTTACTTTTTTCTTCATGTGCATTACAATACCAAAGGCTCAGCGCTAGGTATTTTCCAGATCAGTGGTATCAAACCCAAGTTTCATATGGTTCTTCTCGAATTGGAGAGGGTTTTAGCCACGAGAATTCAAACAGTGTAACTTCAGCTCAAAATATTTCTGGGTTTTGTCGACAACATCAAAATCCTATCTGGGTTTCTATTTTTTTGAAAGTGCATATATTTTGAGAAAATAGATCACAAATCTACGTCCCTATTCTTTAAACTTTGCTTGCTTTTCTTTTGGCCTTTTCAGATTAGTTTTGTAAAATTGGGTATATCTTTCTCATCTGGACTCCATTGTGTGCAAACAAGATATCACCAAAAAGAGGACTTAGGGCAATTTCTAGTGGCGTAGGTAGTTTTTTTCTAATTTTTTTCTCAGCTGCTTGTTGTTTTCACCAAAAGTTAGGTCTTCTTTTTCAGCATTGCCCTCAGTGTTTTGGACATATCTTTTGCATACGGTGTCAAAATTTGACAAACAAAATATCATTGGAAAGGTGATTCAGTCCTCCAAACAGCCATCCAATTATCTTCCTTTAAGGTGTAATTGATCAAAAATGTCAGAATCACATGATCATTCAGATCCTTTCAAGGTGATGGTTGAAGAACTGTTAACAAAACAATGTGAGGAGATGATGAGTCGGTTCTCTCATCTGCTACAACAAAATCAAGGATATAAAAAACCTAACATGGGTAGAGTATTATTTGTTGGTCACACTCCTTTCAAGGTGCAGGTAAGTTTTAATATTCCAAATTTTGAAGGCAAAATAAATGCAAATGATGTTGATGATTAGCTGTCAAAATTAGAAAGATATTTTTCTATGAATCACCTTTCTAATGGTGAAAAAATAGCATTTGCTCTCCTCAAAACTGAGCATCATATAAAACAATTATGGGAAAATAGACTGTTGTATAGAGAAAACCCTGATATAGAATTTGATGAAGCAAAGTTCAAGATGATCCCTCCTAGGGAGAGTTTGTGGAACATATCAAGGGATAATACTATCCTAAAAATTCATATAAGGATAAGTATATGGAGTGGTAGATGCTTCGTCAAAAGGAGGACCAATTTTTTCAGCATTACACTAATATGTTTCATGCTCTTTCAGCAAAGCTTGGCATCATGGATACAAAAAGGCATAATATTCTGAAGTACTGCAACAGACTTCATTGCTATATCCAAATAGAGATGGATTTTCTCAATATTGAGACCTTGGGGACTTCCTACAAATATGCAATAAAGATTGAGGAAAAATTCAAACAAAAGGGAAAAAAAGATTATTTTTCAAATAATAAATCCAAGAATAAAGGTGGCAATAAATTCATGGGAAAACAACTAACCAAGGATTCCTCCTCACAAGCATCATCAACAACAAACAAGAGTGTAAAGAAGATGTGTGAATTCCATAGAAGCCCAGGACATAACATGAAGGATTGTCGAGCCACTAAGACGTTAATGATAGGATTACAAGAAAAGGGAGCCGAACATGAACTATTGCCTATAGACTCCCTTGAGCGAAGAGATGATGACCAAATAATTAAAGCTGACCCATATGCAATAGTTGGAACTGCTAGGATTTTACCTCATGAAGAGGAGGAGCCTTTTTTAAACTCACAAATGTGGGCAAAATGGTAAGGCCCTCAATTTCATTGTTGATAGTAGAAGTGAAAAGAATCTAATCTCTCCTAAGATTGTTAAAAGGCTGAACTTGCAGACCACACCTCATCCACAACCATATCATGTGAGATGGGTAAGCAACCAAGGATGAGATCTTCAGGTAAATAAGTAATGTCGCTTACCTTTTTCTATCAAACCATTCAATGATGAAGTCATATGTGATGTAACAGCCTTGGATGTGTGTGATGTATTGTTGGTGAACCCATATATGTATAAGCGTTATGGTGTATATGAGTCTAGATCTCATAATGTCATTATCAAACTAGGATGAAAAAAGTATCAAATACCTGAGGTAAGTCCTGCACATCCAGCATCTTTGATTACTACAAAATAATGTAAATGTTTAGTTGCTCATACTCGACAAATTGTTATTTTAATGGTTTGAAATGAGAAAAAAAGGTCAGTTGTAGCTAATACCCATGACAAAATGGTCACCACTACCACTCAACAAAAATAGATGGATAAAATATTGTCAACATATGAAGATGTTTTTACTTCACTAGCAGGGGTACCACTACACTGTCAAGTCAAGCATTCAATTGATCTAATTCCAGAGATACTATTACCAAATGGGCCACTATATAAATGATCAGTTTTGGAGAATGATGAAATCAAGCACATTGAAGAATTGATTCAAAAAGGAGATATTATCCCAAGTACTTCACCATATCTGCATCATAACTACAATCATGCCTTGCATGGTTCCATAGGGCATAGCCCATTTGTAGTGTGTCTTGGGTATCAACCATTGGCTCCTATTGATGTAGCAATACCAATTACTTTAGATGCTCCATCACCACATGCTGAGAAAGATGTAGATATAATAGCCATGTTTGTTAAAAAATATGCCATATCCTACAACAAATTCAGGAGATATTATAGCACACCAGTCAAAAATATAAGGAGAAGCATGACAAACATCATATACCTCATCAATTCCATGTTGGAGATAAGGTATGGCTTCACCTTCAAAAAGAGAGACTTCAAGGTCCATATACCATCACAAAGCAAATAAAAGTGGCTAAACATATTAGCAGTATTAAATTAAGTCCAGACACCATTGCACCACTCACAATTGATTAGATCACTGGTGTCTTGGTCATGACACTAAAAAGATAATATATTCCTCTTTACCATGTACTTCAAGCAGGTAAACTTCCTCATCAAGGAAAGTGGTTCCCTAGGGATCAAATTGAAAAGTAGTTTCCTCAGTTGTTGTAGACTATAGATGCAATGGGACCCATTGCCTCTCAAGGGGGAAGCAATGATTAGGTCTAAGGTCATTTGAGTGGAATTTTTGGAAAAGTATGAAAAATTTAGTTTTTTTGGTATTTTCTACACCTTAGTAAGTTACATTTTAAGAGGCAAAAAGTTTAAATTCCAACAAAATAGCTAGGAGTTATGACCTTGCAAAGGGGAAGATCAAAAATTTCATAATTTTTCAAAATTTTGAACTTGTATAAAATGTTTTCACCTTCCAAGAGTTCTTTTTGTATTCCAACGGTAATGTGACCCTTCATATTTTATGTAAGCCTATATATTTCAAATTGGAATGAATAAAAATTAGTTTTTGGAGGCAATTCACAACTCCCAACGAGTTTGCTTACTTGTAAAAACTCTTTTGTACTTTGTTTTTCTTGTGCATTACAATACCACAGGGTTAGCAATAGGTATTCTCTAGATCATACTGTAACATTGTGAGGAGACTCTAGTTTCTCTATATACTACACATTTTCAATGACTACCTTCTGAGCTATTTTGAAAACATAGTCTATAGTTCCCCCCTTTGTTGGACTATCTACAATTTCAACTACAATTGTGTTGAGATCAGTGAGAGGTTTATCTATTATATATTTGACATTTGCCTTCTTCTAAGACTCTAATTCAACACACACCTTTTTTATTCCAGGTAGTTGAGGAACGGGTAAGGAAACTTGGATTGAATCTTTAATGCAGGCAATAGGATGAGACAAGGAGCTATTTACCACAGTAAAAGAATTGGTAGCAATAGGTGGCAAATATACATGGGACAAGTTGGCAAAAGAGGCAAAGCCTAAAGATGGTGGAACAAGAGGAGAAGAATGAATGGAAGAGATAGCTATGGGTGAAGAAAGGTTGAGTGATGGAAAAGAAAAGGATGGTGAGAGGATGGTACAAATAGGGGGCAGATAAAACTATGTGGAGAATGAGGTGGAGGAGATGGAGTGGGAAGCAAAAGAGATGGATAGAGATGTGGAAGACGATACTAGCGAGATAGATGGTACATAGACTATGGAAATGGAAGGTAAAGAGGAAATGGAGGAAATGATAAAGGAAATGATAGGTGGAGAAAGGGGAATGGGCGAGCTTGTGCTTATTTCTAGAGGAGAAAATTTAGCTACCATAGTGGATGGACAGACAAATGATGAAGTATCAATGGTAGCAGAGGAAGAGGTAGTTGTATTTGGTTGTGGTGGAGAGTTAGCAGATGTAGTAGGATGAGGAATTGAAGGGGTTGATACCTTAGGTTTCTTTTCTTTGGAAGTCTCCCCTTTCTCACTGGGCATGTCCTTCCTTTTTGTAGCCCTTGTCCTAGATGATGGAGGATTTTCTTTCTTTTGTGTCTTGAGAGGGGCTTTCTTGTCTTTCCCCTTATCTACTAGGGGTATATCTTCTTCATCATCTCCCTCAGGTGTATCTCTTGTGGTAGTATCTTTTATGACCTCTTGTGTTGCATTATGAACCTCAATGGGCTTATCTTCCTCATCACTACTTGTCTTATCTTGGGTTTGTTCTGTATAAGTAAGGGTTGTTCCTGCTTGTGTCAAGTTTGCAATCTGACCTCTAACCTAGTTCTTGCTTAACCTAATTGAGTTTTTCATTACTTCATGTAATGAGCTCACTTCTGAATCAACCCAGTTAGGAAAAGGAATTAGCTGATTAAACAATGCCTCCCATGGTCCCCTTTGGATTAGGTTATCATCTTCCACAACTTGATTAGGGGCTTGCATGATATCAAATGTCTTGATGAAATCTAGAGACAACCTGGAATAATTTCTTTTAAAAACTTCATAGTCATCACCACAGTTAGTCCAAAAATCTTCAAGGTGTTCTTTATGAAATAACTTCTTTCTCACATGCCTCTCCATTATTCCAAATGGATCAAAGTGTTTTCTTTTAAAATGTATATGGAGATTCAACAATTGCGTCTCTGTATCTAAGTTTTCAGCTGCCCCAAGAGTAATACAAGAATAATTACCTCTTCCTAAAAAGATGGGGAATTTGATGGAGGCTCGGTGCAGGTGTTTTAACTTTTTTGCACAAGGTAGGAGCTATCTTGTCAGTTCAAGGACCACAACCTTATCTATAGGATAATGGAGCAGCTTATATGGTGCTCCTATAAAACCTTATACTCTCACTTCTAAGTAAACTTTTGGAAATGAATATACCATCTCCCATATAATTGAACAACATTGGCAGCTTTAGGAGAGAGCCTCATGGCAGTGTTATTTTGCAGGATTTGAGTAATGTGCATGGTGAAATCATCATTAACTCATTTATAGTTCACCAAAGAATGGGAGATCTCAAGTTGTGGATAACATTTGTACACTTTAAATTGGCCATCTACATTGCCAACATTACCCAGTCTAGACATTACATGATATACAACATGCCTTGCCAGAGCATACACAATGTAGGATGTCCATCTAAAAGTTTCATCTATGTTGAAGGCAACAAAAGCTTCATGAATTTTGTTGCTAAGGATTTGGGACCAATGTATCTTTTTCTCTCCATGCAAAATCTCCTCAATATATGCAAACATCCACCCCTCAAATGTGGAAGCAATGGGCAATCCCATGATCCTACTTAGGAGTGTTACTAAATCTCCAACCTCCTCCTTGAAATCACTTCTGTATAGAGTATGAGGAAGTATTGACAAGGTTGTCCTTTTGTTCTTCATCCAACCCTCATTTATCTTTTTTCTACAAGCCTCTGGGTCTTTTTTATACATCTTTTCAGCTTCTTCCCTATCCATCATGGAGAGTTTTTGGAATGGGGGAACGTCAAATGTTTCTGCGATGGATAGTGTAGTGCCCCTCATTTTGGCTTTCTAATAGACTGTTAGTTATTTCTTTATATCTAGATAGTATGACATATTTGTTAGTGTAGGTTTTTATTTCCTAGTTGGGTTATTTATTTTTCCCTATATTCCTTGGTTTTTCCTACACTTCTATTAATCTCGCTTAGGTTAATAAAGCATGTCTTATTAGGTGAGTGGTTGTGAGGTGTCATCTTCCTACATGTGACCATCCATTAGCTATCTTGGGAGGATACTTTGCTATCTTTAGTCCGATAGATGGTTGCTCCTCATTGGTTGGTGTTGCCACCTCCTCCCTCTCCCTGGTCTATATAAGCATGCTACCTGGCTTGTATATCGTATCTCTTGCTTTTGCATCTTCTTAATGCTATTTTTCTTCTAGCATTTGCATTACTCTCTTGGAGACTAACTCTGTATTGCTATTTTGATTTCGTATCATTTGCATTCATAGTTTAGATATCTATTCTATGCACTAGTTTTCTGGGTTAATAATCTTTTGAGATTCTAACAATGTTATTGATGATAGAGTTACTGTTTTGATGATGACATTCATTGATGTTACTACGATGATTCTATTGATACTTTATGATTGGTAAATTATGCTTATGTGGCGATCAGTTATGGGTTTAATTGATTATGTGGATTAATTTCACTATGTGGTTTATGTGACTATCTGATGATGTGATATCTGGTTGTTTAGTTAATGATGAACTTGTTTAATGTGGATATTTGTGATGTGTTTTGTGAAGGGATAGTATAGTATTACTCATGTTGAGTACCCTACTACGCTATGATTCCTTGTCACGATGTGCCTATTTGGATGATTATATGTTTGTGTAGACACCCAAATTTGTCCATGTCTAGCGACACCTTGTTAAATCACTAATCCATTAGCTAATTAATTAAATAAATTTTATTTATTTAATTAATTCCACATCATAATCCCATTTATCCTATCCTCATCCCAATTAATTAAATAAATTTTATTTATTTAATTAATTTCCACATCATATCTTATCCCATTTTATTCATTTATCCTATTAATTAAATAAATTTAATTTATTTAATTAGTATCCAACTCATATCCCAACTAATTCAAATATTTTATTTGAATTAAACACTCATCTTTTATCATATTCCAACACTTGTCCAGTCAATCATGTGTTGTAAGACAACTTTCATTTATATCCTTCACATGCACAACTAATGGAACCTAAATTTAGTATCTTTCAATCCTAGCCATTCACATAGCCTCTGAATCTCCACCGTTGATTGATCTTGGTTGAGTCCTATATAAACACCCTCTCATTCCATATGAGAAGGGGGGGGATCTAGCAATCATATAGCACCTACATTATCATCTTGAGCATTCGAACATTTGAGCTTTTATCATCCATCAATGGCAGCTTTCAGCTTTGTAATTGCTTATCATTGAAGAAGCAGTCCACATCTCCCTCTCAAACAAGGAATCGCACGGTCTAGGTGATGTTATGCTTGCATTGCATTGTTCTTTTGGTTTCATTTAGATTAGATTCCTTGATGATGGTAGGGTTAGGGTTTCATGACTATGTCTGATCTTCCACACCTGACTTTCACCTATCACATTTTGGCACGCCCGGTGGGACTCACGTCCCTGATTAACTTCATTTTTTGGAGTTGTTTCTTTGAAGATCAGATTTTGCAGGTGCTCGCAGAAAATTCCAGTCGCTTTTGAACGAAAATCCACCGCTTCGAGATTTCTGCGCCGCTTTTGAGCTGGAATAGGCCGCATATTCCTCTCTGGATCGCCTTTAACTGAACAGTCGTCGCCTCAGGTAAAACGCATCACTTCTATCTTTAAAATGACCGCCTGTGATGTATGTGACTGTGTTTAATGTATTTGCCGCTTTTGATCTAACAGCCGCCGCTTTTGCGCATAATCAGATCGCTTTTAACCTAACAGGGGCCGCCTTTGCACAATTCCGCATCACTTTTGATCTAACAGTGAGCGCTTTTATTCTGATCTGAGACGCTTATGAGCTAATATTGTTCGCCTGTGCAGGTTAGGGTTTAGATTTTTGTTTTGCAGAGACAGGTCGCCTTCGACTTACAACAGGCCGCTTCTGGTATATCGGGATCACATATGACACGACAGAAGCCGCTTTTGCATTCGTTTGTATCGCTTATGGACTGATATTGTTCACCTGTTAGGCTAGGGTTTTTGTTTATCGGCTGTGTTTTTGCAGAAACAGGTCGCATCCAACCCTCAACCGATCGCTTATGGCAAATCTGCATCGCTTATGAGCTAACAGGCGTCACATCCTGTGTTTTCATGCGTCGCATATGATCCGCAGTCTTTTGCCTCTGTTAAAATAGGGGTCACTTTTGATCAACAGTGGGTCGCATCTAGTAAAGCTCTGTTGTTTTCAAGCCTGTTTTAGTTCCAGTTTGATTTTTGGCTATTAACTGGGTATTTGCGCAGCATCTTATCGATCTGTCCAAGAAAGGAGGTTGTCAAACTACTGACATATCTGTTGCAGGTTCGATCGGTCCAAGATTTGTGGTTTTTTTTCACTAAATTAGGCATATTTGGGCTTGGTGCTTAAAATGAACTACTGTTTGCTCCGTGCTTGATTTATCTTTTTTGATTGCTTGCATGTGCCTGATTGTAACCCAAATTTAATGACAAAAGTATCCTCTCCCCTTGCCTATCAAATGGATCTTGGGTGTATGAGAACTTGTCATTATCTTTAGAGGGCCTGCCTTCCCGGTGTGAGAAGGGATACGACCCAAGCGGTAACGGGCTAAAGCCAAGTCCTTCCGAACCGCTATATAAGAAAAGTGTTTGTGTCGAAAGCCACAAACAACGGGTGCAGTTGTGTTATACCAACAGCCAACCTCCCCCAAAACCCTCCAAGGCGCAACCCTTGGAGGCTGGGAGACTCCATAACGGAGAGTAGCGCTGCCGCACGTATAGCCACCCGAACGGATGTCCTTATTAGCAACTTTGTGTAGTAGCCAAAAACCTTCTATCTGTTGACGCAGAGGGCAAAACCCTTGAAGCGGCCCCGATTCATGCGGTTCTTAGCCGAGGTAGCAGGGACAATCTAAAGGTTTGGAGAGGGTCAAGCCTTATAAGAATCCTGGATCTTGGTATGCGTGAGAAGTGTGTGCAAATGTAAGGAGGAGCCGGTGCTACCAAGATCCTGGAGCTACCCGCTTTGAATAGGCGCAGCTAGGGGATTCAACAGATATTGTCCTATCCTAGCCTAGGTTGTATCAGTTTGTGCTTGTTGTGAGTGTGAGTGACTGTTATCATTGTTTTCTTGCTGGAAAAACTGCAAAATCAGACCACTGTTACACAAACATAGTCACTTTTGAACCTAAACTGCTCGCACAAACCATCAACATCGCTTCTGAACTGTAGTGACTCGCATATTGCCTGAACTGCATCGCTTTTAAACAACAACTGCCTGCATATTGCTTAAACAGAGTCGCTTTTAAACCACAGTTGATCACCTTTTTCTTGAATAGAATCACTTTTGAACCACAACTGATCACCTACTCTCTGAACCAAGTCGCATATTGTCTGAGCTAGATCGCCTTTAAGCCGCAGTTAGTCGCCTGATTCCTGAACAAGCTCGCCTCTGAACAACAGGCTGTCGCCTTTAGGGATATCTGAGTCGCCTATGATCAACAGAAAATTGCCTTTGAACCAACAGTCATCGCCTCTGGCATAGCATTCGCTTCTAGTTAGCACTGTCATTTTTCTGTCGAAACTAAACCAGGTCGCATCTGAGCTATCATTAATCGCCTTTAGCATCCTTTGAGTCACCTTTGAGCTATCATCAGTCGCCTATAGCTAAAATCCCTACAAATCTCAGTGCATCAGCAGAATTAGCCTCAGGACCAGCTTGCTTGAACCTCAAACATCAGCTTTCAGACTTCTCTTTGATCAACAGCAAATACCTGGACTCTGTCTCCTATCTTGAGCTTATCAATCAATCACAACTCATGAGCTTTTCCATCTTTTTGAGACCCCAACCAGCAAATCAGACATCAATCCAATCATTTCAATCAACAAACAACCTTCAGTTTTAGCTTCAACCAACAAACATCCTTCAGCTTTAGCTTCAGCAAACAATCTCTTTTAGCTTTAGCTCCAAAAAACATCAACAGCAAACAATCTTTCCCTTGAGTGATTAAGCTACCTCTAGGGACAACCAACAACAACTCAGCCAAACCAAATCAACCAAGCAACCTAGCCAAACCAGCAAACCAAAACAACAACCAATCAACCAATTATCATCTTTTGGGTCTCAAAACTTTGACAAGCTCAACTTCATCATCAACATCATGCCTCAAACTAGGAGTCAATATCGAGCTGAAATAGAAGCCAAATTGAAAGCTGAAATGGATGCCAAATTGCAAGCTGAGATGAAACAATTCACAACACCCCTTAAGGACGCAACTCAATTCACAACTGGTATGCCTTCTCATATGTTTATACCTCAAGGGTACACTAGGGGCGAATCATCTTCACAACAAATGCACCCTCCACCATCCTTGGAAACTTTCGAAGAACAATCTCAAGACGACTCATCAGAATTCCAAGATACCTATCTATGGGACCAAGTTGAGAAACTCATGATATCTGAGCCTGATCGCTGTTTTCTCCAACTTGCTCGCATGGGTGCTAAACTACCTAAAGACTTTGATATATCCACTATTAGATAGCACGATTCCAACACTACTGCTGTTGTTGCGAATAAACCATCTACTATAGTTGCATCATCTTCTATTACCTCGCAAACACCATCCTCATTGCCTATTGTTGCTTCATTTGAGTTACCACGATCAGAGCATACTTTAGAACCATTGATAGTGCCCACCAATGTGCATCCTTTCATGTCACAAAATCTCAACATCCCACCTTTTCATGTCCCTCAACATATCTCTCCTTCTTCCATGACTGTTTCCATGCCTCAAGTCACACAAGCTGTCCATGTAACACAAGCACAAACACTTCGAGCGTCACAAGCAATTCCCATATCTTACAGTGTGCATACCTCTCAAACCATTCCAACAACACATGTCGTCCATGCTTCACAACCATT
This sequence comes from Cunninghamia lanceolata, assembly GCA_027924645.1. Lineage (NCBI taxonomy): Eukaryota > Viridiplantae > Streptophyta > Pinopsida > Cupressales > Cupressaceae > Cunninghamia > Cunninghamia lanceolata. The sequence continues at coordinate 3,981,617 of BSBN01001164.1, read as the reverse complement.
GCAATCTACCACATCTCATACACCAACTGCTAATTCCTCCATGTTATCCTATAATCCCAATGTTAGTCTTATTGACATGAGTGATCCCCTCATTTCTCAAGCCAATCCAAACAATAAGATCGCGTACGTTGATCAGCTTACATCCATGCTGTCCTCTTCTTCCAATCCTTCACACACCATCAATCCATCTTATGCTACCCAAGGCTTCTCTAATATCACCCAACACATGACATATACCAATCCTCATATTGTCCAAAATACCAATCCCAATGTTCACCCTTCTGTTGTATCTACCAATCCCTCCGTCACTTACCATGTCATGAATTCAATCCCAACCTCCCAACCATCTGTCACTATCAATCCAACATCTGCTTCTCATGTGATGCACACCCATTTGCCACTTGTGTCTCAAGGATAGCAATCCTCTAACACATACATGTCACATACCACTCCTTTGACATACGTTGTGGGCACACAACCACAACAAACAGTCACAGCTTTATACATCCCACAACCACAACAAACAGTCATAACTCCACAGATACCACAACCGCAACCACAATATGTCTCATATCACACTCCACTCCCTTCGCAACAACAGCAGTTATCTTCAGCCGATATCCAACAGATGATCGATGAAAGGGTAGGACAAGGCAAGAAACCTTTCTCTCTTGAAAACATATGCGCTTATCCATTTGACAAGTCTCTTAATATGATACCTTTTCCACCACACTTTGAAATCCCACAATTTGATAAGTACAAAGGGAAAGGAAATCTGGACGACCATCTTCGAGCCTTTTTCGTGGCATGTCTCGATGTTGCCTATGATGATACATATCTCTTGAGACTATTTCCTCGAAGCCTAGCAGGACAAGCTCTCGAATGGTTTTCCCATTTACCTCCAGGCATTAAGACTTTTTCAGAATTGGCAACCAAGTTTCGATCACATTTTGCCTTCAACATTGAACATGAGGTAAACATGAATGACCTTGTCAACAACAAACAACGTAATGGTGAAACCTTTTCCTCATTTACCCAACGATGGCGTAATATGGCTAGCAAATTATCATGGGAAATCCCTGAGAAACAACAGCTTGACATCTTTGTTCAAAATCTTCATCCTGAACTGTCATTCCAACTACAATTGCAAAGTGCTAGCACCTTTGACGAACTAGTTTCCAAAGGAGTTATTATTGAACGAGCATTAATTGCTAAAGGAACTATCAAGATCTTTCGTGATAACAAAGATTCTCCCCAAAATTCCAATGATAAGTCTCGCTTTTGGAACAAGAACAAGAATGTTGTCAATGATGGTATTGTTGATACAAAGAATATCCAAACTATGAGAGCTCCTATCAACATTCAAGCAGCCTCTCCACCAAGACAGCCTTTTCCACAACGAAGAAACCAACGCCAAACTTCTAATCCACGCCGACAATTTACACCATTAGTGGAACCCATGGAAGTTATTCTTCGAAAGCTGCTTCAAGCCGGAGATGTTATTCTACCCGATGCACCACCAAATGGCGAACCACTCTTTCGAGCTCTTTGGTACAAAGAGAATGAGTATTATGATTACCATCGAGTTAAAGGACACAAAACAAATGGTTGTATGCGCTTAAAACATGTTATCCAAGATTGCATTGATCAAGGTCTAATCAACGTCACACCTTCAACACCTCAACCTGCTCAACAATCCACATCAAACTATGATCTAGAGACTTTCAAGAATCCACTTCCATCTCATGATCAGACCAATAACCTTCAAGCTAGAAATGCTATTCCCTATAGCTATGCATCATGTACCATTGGCCGCATTGACCATGCTCGCATTTCTACCATTACCATCAAAGGAGCACCTAATTGTGCCGTAACCACGTGAAGAGGTCGAGTTACCGTTCAAGGAGCATCTCCTCATCCTCCTCGACCTCTCTCTGACTATAACCTCTTGGATCACCTTGGTAAAACACCCGCACACATATCTATCCTTGAGCTGCTCCACCTATCCCCCGCACATAAAGCTATCCTTGATAAGGCCTTACAAGAGTCTTCGATGCCTAATGATATTAATATCACACAATTTCAATCCATGGTCGCTAGCATTGCAGCCCCTTGTCATTTAACCTTTTCCGACAAAGATCTTCAACCCTCAATTCATCCGTCACACAACGAGGCCCTCCATATTGAAGTATTTGTTAACCAACGCCGTATTAAACGAGTCCTGATAGATGGGGGAGCTGGTCTAAATATATGTTCTTTGAAACTTATCAAACAATTGGGATATTCTGAGAAAAATGTTGACACTTCCAAAGTTATAACCATCAGAGCATATGATGATGCTGAAAGAGATACTGAAGGGATCATCTTATTGCCTATTCAAGTTGGACCGGTCATTACAGAAACTCGCTGTCAAGTCCTTGATATTGATCTACCTTACAACATCATCCTCGGTCACCCTTGGATCCATACCCTTAAAGCAGTTCCATCTACATATCACCAATGCCTTAAATTTCCACATAAGGGTGTTGAAGTTACCATTCAAGCTGATCCCAATCCATTTGAGTTTTGTCATGCCTTTCAAGCTAAATATCAGAGTCCAAACCGTATCCCTCTCAACACCGAGGCATATCCGTCATCCTCCTATGTAGACCCATCCGATCTTCTCAAGCCCTCATCTAGCAAAGCCGCTTCCAACCTCCATATCAAATATACCGAACATGGCCCTGGTGAGTACAAATTGCAGGAATCCTGTTGTGTTGGCACCCTTCCATTATCTCCTAAATCCCACGGTAAGCCCTCTACATCTAAGCCCACTTCATCCTCCGCTGTTATCAAAGCTCCCCCTACCGTATTCATTAAAGGTGGTTTCTTGGATGACGAAGACATTGAGGACATCGACTCTTGGATATTCTTTGATGAAAATGACCAAGTCCAACTTGAAGTAGAGCGATACAACAATGGGTTTCGTATCATAAAGAACATGGGCTATAAAGGACATGGCGGCTTGGGATCACAGGAACAAGGACCTATTGAGCCCCTTATTGTGTCTAAGAAGTTAAATAAGCAAGGCCTTGGCTACCAACCGGAGGTACCGCGACCCAAAGACATTAAGTGTATTTCCGATATTGACGTTGGACCTTCTTTGGTAGGAGAAACTTCTAACTCGGATACCATCGACGACTCCTCCCTTCATATCACCGACCTTTTTCAAGAACATTCCATTTTCATGTTTTCCGCAACCTCCTCTCGCCATCATAATCCCTCCATTAGCCTCTCACTCGTATATCCTGACCTCATCGATTGGGACCAACAGGGGGCACTGATATTAGATACATTTGAAAATGACGAAGCCATTGCAGAATTTATGGGTTTGAGACAAGGTATCCCACTGGGTGATCACAAAGCAGGGTTCATGATGGAATTACCTAAACTAGCATATTTTGGCGGAAGTATCAAATCCTTCAGTCGCAAAAGTGAAATAAACAAAATTCAACAAAATAGGTCACCAGGTGAAAACCGCAAGGCACCTCTTGACCGTGAAAAAGTAAAAATAAAGGACGTATCTGAAGGTGAAAACCTCTCTGAGGCGCCTGAGGATGAGGGATTTGATCTTCCTGTCACCGCTGATTACCATGAGAAATCAACTGTGCTAGTTGAAAAATCACAAGACATGAACTTGGGAACAGAACAGAATCCGAAGATCACTTTTTTGGCAGCATCACTATCAGAGCAAGAATGAAAGAACTTCACAGCATTTTTTCTGAGACGAGCTATAAATTTTGCATGGACTTATGCAGACATGCCAGGACTAGATCCTTCACTTGTGGTACATCATTTGGCAGTATTCGCTGATGCAAAGCCTGTCAAAAAAAAATTGCGCAAAATGCATCCACAAGTTGCCTTATTGGTCAAAGCAAAAATTCAGAAACTGTTAGAAGCAAAGTTCATAAAGCCTATTGATTATCTAGAATGGGTTTCAAACTTGGTATCTGTAGCAAAACCAGATGGACGAGTTCGCTGCTGCACTGACTTTAGAGATCTTAACAAAGCATGTCCTAAAGACGATTTTCCATTACCAAGCATAGACAACATTGTTGATCTTATAGCAGGACATGAAATGCTATCTTTGATGGATGGATTTTCTGGTTATAATCAAATCAGAATAGCAGAGGAAGACCAAGATAAAACATCTTTTATTTGTCCATGGGGCACATATTGCTGGGTTGTAATGCCTTTTGGTCTCAAAAATGCTGGAGCTACCTATCAACGAGCCATGACAGTTATTTTTCATGACCTTTTTCATACTATCATGGAAGACTATGTTGATGACATCCTGGGAAAATCTAAGACAAGGGAAGGACATCTACAAGTATTGGCACAAATTTTTGATCGATTAGAAAAATACCAAGTTAGACTAAACCCAAAGAAGTGTGTATTTTGTGTAACATCAGGAAAACTATTGGGATATATTGTGTCTCAACGAGGAATAGAAGTGGACCCAGCCAAGGTAAAAGCTATCATAGAAATGCCTCCACCAACAAATCTCAAACAGCTCCGCAGTTTATAGGGTAGGCTACAATCTATCCGCAGATTTATCTCACAACTCGCAGATAAATGTCATCCTTTTCAGCATCTTCTTCGTAAGGGTGAACCTTTTAAGTGGGATGAAAAGTGTCAACAGGATTTTGATAAGATAAAGGAATACTTGGCAACACCTCCTGTGTTAATACCTCCTGTACTTGATCGTCCATTACTGCTTTATATATCATCAACAACCGCAGCATTGGGTGCACTTCTAGCTCAACATGATGATTCAGGAAAAGAACAAGCCATCTACTACATTAGCAAAACTCTTGTGGGATATGAACTCAATTACTCATTCATGGAAAAAGCTTGTTTAGCATTAGTGTTTGCTTCCCAAAAGTTGCGACATTATATGTTGAACCAAACAACAAAGCTCATCTCTAATGTGGATCCCCTCAAGTATCTCCTTTCAAAAGCACTTCTCACAGGGAGATTAGCAAAATGGGTTATGATCTTGAGTGAATTTGACATACAATATGTGAATCGTAAAGCTATCAAAGGACAAGTCATTGCTGATCAATTAGCTGCAGCACCTATCACAGACATTCAGCCAATATATCCCGAATTCCCTGATGAAGGATTGTTTAATTTAAGCTCTCCAGCACGATGGCAGCTATACTTTGATGGATCATACACTCAACACGGATCTGGAGCAGGTATCTTGTTTGTCACTCCCCAAGGAGACTGCATACCTAAATCATACAGAATAGCATTCCCATGTACCAACAACATAGCAGAGTATGAAGCTTTAATCACAGGTTTGCGCATGGCAGTACAATGGGCTATCAAACAGTTACGAGTCTTTGGCGATTCTCAGCTGGTTATCAAACAGGTCTTAGATGAATATCAAACTAAAGATGAGAAGCTTCTTCCATACAAGCTAATGGTGGACGATTTCAAACAATATTTTGAGGACATTACCTTTGAGCAAATTCCAAGACTACAAAACAGAGCAGCCGATGCCATGGCTATGATTGGATCTCTTTTAGACATGCCATCTAACACCCATAAATGTGAATTCTTGGTCAAATAGCTTTTGATCCCAGCATTTGAAGTTCCACAGTCTGAGCTCATATGTGAGATTGTTGGTCCCAACTCGTTGTGGTACAAAGATATATATGAGTATCTCCGTAATCACACCTTGCCTCTTCAACTATCCAACACCCAGCATAAAACTTTTATCCGTCGAGCCTCTCGTTACACTATCTTAGGAGACACCCTTTATCGCCGGAGTCTTGATGGTATCCTTCTTAGATGTCTTGATTCTGAGGAAGCAAAAACGGCCTTACGTGAAGTACATGAAGGTGTCTGCGATTCGCATTCCGCTGGCCCTGGCCTTGTTAAGAAACTTCTGCGAGCAGGATACTATTGGCCAACTATGGAAAAAAATGCCCAACAATTTGCAAAGCGATGCTTACAATGTCAGAAACATGGAGATCTAATACATGCACCAGCACATGAGCTTCAGCCTATTGTCACTCCATGGCCTTTTTCGCAATGGGGACTTGATCTTGTGGGTAAAATCCATCCTACTTCATCAAACGGTCATAAGTTTATTATCACTGCCACTGAGTATTTCACAAAGTGGGTAGAAGCCATACCAATGACCTACATCACAGGTAAACAAATAGCTAAATTCATCCTACATTACATCATCTGCCGTTATGGAGTTCCTCAAGCTATTGTCACAGACAATGGCCGGCCTTTCAAGAACCAAGAGGTTAGAGATCTTTGCAATAAGTTTCATATTCAACATAGGTTCTCTATGCCTTATTATCCTCAGAGCAATGGTCAAGCTGAAGCCTCTAATAAGACAATCATCAAGATCCTTAAAAAGGCTGTTAACGAAACTGGTCGAGATTGGCATCTACAACTGTATCCTGCTTTATGGGCATATAGAACAAGTGTCAGAACTCCTACTGGCGCCACACCCTATGCTCTAGTCTATGGCACTGAAGCTATTTTGCCTATCGAGGTTGAGATCCCCTCTTTGCACATATCCTTGCAACATACTATCTCAGATGAAGAATATCGAGTGTCCTGACTCCATGATCTAGAGCTCTTAGATGAACGCTGCCTTATAGCATTGAACCATCTTCAAGTCTATCAAAACCGGCTACGCCGTAGCTACAACAAAAAGATCAGAGAACACAGATTTCAGGTTGGTGACCTTGTCCTTAAAGAAAACCAAAGGAATCAACAGCATCTAGAGAAACAGGGCAAGTTTGAACCAAATTGGCTTGGTCCTTTCATTATCACAACAGTCTATGGGTTCGACGCATACACTTTGCCAACACCTGAAGGCATTCCCTTGGATGAACCCGTCAACAGCGTTCATCTCAAGAAGTTTTATCCATGAATCTCAGCTATCCCATAAAAAACCAAACAAAAACACAAAAAAATCAAAATATGTCAAAAAAAAAAAAGAAAAAAAAAAAAAAACAACAAAAAGAGCGAAGATAAATAATCCGTCCTCTGGTGAAAACCTGGTAAACAGGCGCCTTGGATAAGTACCATAGTGAAAACCTGGAAAACAGGCGCTATGTGTAGTGACCAGCTTCCCTCATTTGTTTGGTTCGTTTGATCATTTTCCCCACTGCATCTTGTATAAGCCATCCTCATAAGCCCTATCGCAATCTCACACATAGCCTTTCCTCTTCATCCTTTGCCAATGCTAGTTATCATATGTGAGACATTGTCGTGATATCTATATCTTTTGGCACCTTAGCATTTTGGCTACATCTTTCCTGCATTGTCGCTTCTGCATAATAAACCTCATCCCACACTGGGGGCATTTGTTGAGTCTTATTTGGAAGTGGATCCTGTTATCTCTAGCTCATAACACATCAAACAACTCAGCTTACAACATAGCACACCTTATCAACTTCACCCATGGCACATGTCCACCGACAAATATGACCTAACGACTTGCAACCAGGACTCATACCTTCACAATCCATCCACATTCATCCAACAATCGCAACAAACATCGCTTGATCAAACATCCAATCGATTAGCTACATCAATAAGAACTACATCTAGCTCTATCGTTGACGCCTTGATCCCGTGGATACAGGGTATGTAGGCAATCTGAGATGCGAAGGAAGCACTCTGATTCAGGCTAAGACGATAGCTCATTCGTCAGTCATCTGTCATCTTTTCTTCTAAACATCCTTCAATCTTTCAGCTCACATTCTTCTATCTTTCATCACATACATCATCAATAAAACCCAGAACTACATATTCATCATGTCTCATCTTCATCGTAAGTGTGCTTTGATCCCGTGGATACAGGGTATGTAGGCAGTCTGGAATACGAAGGAAGTTTCCAGTACTCAAGCACCGATGATCCCCCCATTTTCTTCATCTTCGTGCATCATCCATCTTCTTCTCTTTGATCAGCTCAAACAGGACGCAATCCACGCGTATATTGCAAGCTCAAGCACTTTAACCAATCACAGGTAAGCCAGAAGCTATTTGTCCGCATGCCTTAAGCCAATATTTGCTATAACAGTTTATCAACAACTTTAGCCTTCAACAGGATGTAGCTTTCCTCTTAACAAGGCGCCAGCTTAATTTATCCAAGAGCACCCAAAATTGGCAAGAGAACGTGATGACAGTATCTTTTGTTTTATCTTTTGATTTATCTTTTGTCCCTTTTCTGTACCTAGTCAAGACTGCCTTGATCTATTTATATCTTGGTATGTTGCGATGAAGTAAGGACTGGGGCATGGTCATATGGCTTTCGTATGCCGTGTTTGCGGGATGATCTTATTCTCTTCCTATGCGTCTTGGTATCTTGTACGTGTTGGGATTAGCATCTTACATATCAATATCTCTAGCATCTGAGAAGCTAAACAGTCTCTTATGCATTGGAGACTATTCTATGTTAAGACTAACTCCATACATATAACCAGCAAGCTATCATTATGTGTAGTGGAGATAAGCTCAAACCATTGTTTGTAGCGTCAAAGTCCAACACTAGCTGTTATTCATATCTTGTGCATGTTGGCTCCACATCTTGACCACATGCGTTCAGACAAGATTGTAACATGCTAGTTACACATTGGATACCTCGACACCTTGGTCTTTTATACCCTGGTGCATAACATCCATATACTATATCAAACATAAGGACTGCATTTCTTTACATTTTGAGCAATTACTTGAAAGCTACCCATCATCATCCTATCTTATTCATCCTACCTTATCCATTTGTTCTGTCATCCTCAGCCAAGATCAATCATTTCTATCATCCTTTCTCCATATTCCCGCTCCTGCAAAACAAGTGTTAGCCATACATAAGTCCATTACATATCTTTTTCATTACCATCTACCTATATGCATACATCTATTCATATCATTACCCTTTACATATTCCAACATTTTCTATCAATTACCATTTGCATAAACATCCATCTACAATCCATATATAATCCATACACATAACATGCATAGCCATCATAATATCAACATCACAGCCATTATAACATCATATAGATCGCCAAAACTGCCATATATATATACATGTGTGTCAAAATACAAGTGTCTACAATACAAGCTGAGCCCTGAAAAGAATGAATATACAACAATGGCTTTAGGCCTCATCATGATACAATGTCAACAAGGTATGCCCTAGCGACTACTGCCAGCTCCCTCGCCCTGACCACCACCACCAACAGGTCCTGTACCTGGTCCTCCATCTCTCGGTGGCCCCATCACTGAAGCTACTGACCGAGATCCACCTGACCTCCGTGAGCTCGAAGCCCCTGACCTGCTCCTGAAGCTAGGCTGTCTCTGCTCTGCCGGCACAGCTCCATAATATAAGCCTCTATAATACTCAGCCTCACCCGGCACTCTCCGAAGCTCGGCCTGTACCGCTGTCAACTGTGTGGCCAAGTACATGGTAGCTCCATCAGTCCCCAAGGCAGTCACTGCTCTATCCCGCTCACTAGTCATAACCTGCAGCTGCTGTACTGCCCTATCTCTCTCCGCTCGTAGACTATCTCTCTCTACTCTCATAGCCTGCTCCTGCTGTACTGCAGTATCTCGCTCAAGCCTCATCATCTCCTCATGCTGCCTAGCTGTATCCCTCTCTCCTGTCACTCTCGCGAGAGCACCATCATCCTGTCCATCTCCTCTCTGAGCTCCCAACTGTAGCTGAGCCTGATAAGCCTGTGCCTGTGCTCTAGCATGCCTCAGACTAATCACGGCCTGATGCCTATCCATCTCCACTCTCCTCAGCCTCATCTGTGCCCGCTACCTCCATCTCCTCTCCTCCCTGATCCGTCTCCGCAGCTGCTGAATACCCACATCATCTCCTGCTCTGATCTGTGCCTGTGGCTGTGCTAATATAGCAGGCTGACCTGGCACCTGCCCTGGCATCTGTATCCCTGGTGCAGCTGGTACCACTACCTATGCTGGTGGAGCCTGTCATCGTCGCCTCTGAACTAGCCTCTCCATCCCAATCTCCCCAATCTCTCCATCTCGTGTCAACCGAGTCGGCCTAGCTGTCGCCCAGTGTGCATCATACTCTGGCAATGTACCTAGATCTGCAGGACCCTGTCTCCACTGCCATGCTACTGGCTGCAATCCATCTCTCTCTGCCAAGGCTGTGTCCACCACTACCTCTGGACCCCAATCAAACACCTCCTGCCTCGTCCTCCCAAAAATGACATCCCCTACAGGTACTGCCTGTGCCTCTCCAAACTGTCTCAGGGCTCTCTCTGGCAAATAGCGCTCTATAATATACACGCCGCGTCCAAAAATGTACCTCGCCTGTCTAGCATATGCAAGCTCGGCATCCTCCTCCTCCCACTGCTCACATCCTAGCCATGGCCTCCATACAAACCTGTCTATCTCATCCAACCTCCCTCGCCAATATACCACCCCTCGGCGCTATCAATACGTCAAGGCTCCTCTATACATCCGTGCAAATGGCTCTCCTGCTGCTCTAGCAACCCATCCCTCTGGTCTCGTCACCGGAATGTGCTCATATGCCCATACATGCAACACTGTCACTCCTGCTGACATACTGGCTCCGAACATATATGCACAATCATGCAGGTAATGATAGAGCTGTCCCAACACGTACTCTGCCCATGCATACCTCGTGCCATAGGAGAACATGCCCTCCATCACTGTCCCCCATCCTACAGGAAAACCTCTCGCTCTCCTATCACCCACTAGCCATCTAATGATAGCCACTACCACCCGCTGCAACCTGTCACAGAGCTCCTCCATCCTCCCCATCTGTATCTCTAAACCCTCTGCTCCGATGTCTGGTGTCCCAAACAATCTCCTGAATGCAGCTGGGCCCATCTTCGGATCATAATCTACACGATCCCCATCTATCGGAATCCTCAAAATCCGGAACACATCCTCTAAGGTGATGGTCGCCTCTCCTGTCGGTAACAAGAATGAACTGTGCTCGCTCATCCATCGCTCCACCATTGCAGTCATCAGCCCTCGATGTGCCTGAACTGGCTCTAATCGTGACACATGCTCTAAACCTAGGATCTCCAACACTAGCAGCTCCTCTGCATCCAACCGTCTCACTAGCCGCAAATCTCTCGGATGGGGCTCCCATGATAGCAATGGCGGTAGTACATCCTGCATCATCCATTTACCCTTGTCAGTCCCTCCCATTAATCATTCATATCAAAATCTGCCTATCTATCTGCTATTTTCTCCTACACCTACCATATGCGGTTCAGTTTCCCACATGCGACCTTTTTCTGCTCACTAGCGACCCCTTTCCCCACATGCGTCTCTGTTTTGACTAAAAGCGAGCTCTTTTATATTATGCGCTTACTGTTTTACTGGAGGCGAGCTCTATTTCTACATGCGCCCATTATCCCTTCATATGCGAGCCATATCCTATGTGCGCCTCTCTTTACCCTCTAAGCGAGCTCTTTTTTTAAATGTGCCTATCTTATCCTTCTAAGCGAGCCTAATCACTATATGCGCTTACTATTTTCCTATACGCGCGCTATCTACCATATGCGAGTTGTTTCTAGTCCTATGCGAGCTACACTACCCTATGCGACTACTATCTGCTCATAAGTGACTAGTTTTCACCTATACGCGCATTGCCGCTGCTATTTTCCCACCGACAGGATGCGACCACTTTTTTCCTAAGCGACCTACCCGTGCCTATAAGCGACCTGAACTACTCTAAGCGACCTCTATTCCTATATAAGCGACCTACATGTGCCATGTCCTAAACTAGTCGCTTTTGGTGACGTGTGTGAATTAATTACGCTTCTAGGCTATTAAATGCACGCTTTTGGGAAAAGTTTTGAAACATACCGGTGCGCCTGCTCCCTCTGGTCGTCCATGTGTCCTCACCCGCTCCGCACGATGATCTCTGCATGGAATCACCATCCTGCTAGCTCTGCCACTCTCACTCTCAGGAGCTCTGGATTTCTCTAGGTTTCTAAGCACAAATGAGCACAAATGAGCCTATTTGCCCTTGAAGCACCTACTTATAGCCCTTCTCCAAACCCTAATTCTTCTATACCACAGCCTATTTTCTTCCATGCAACCCCCCTTTTTTCCTTCACGTCTGCCCTCTTTTCCACCTTTTCTTCTGTCGAGAGCCAACCCAGCCCTTCTTGGTTTGCCTGGCTTCCCTCTCGAGGGGGCATCACCTGCTAGTTACACTGGGGCATAACTTGTTTATTGAACGCATCTCACATCTTCTTTGACACAACGTTCTATCGAACATTGTATCAAAGAGGGGCAAAATGTAGACACCCAAATTTGTCCATGTCTAGCGACACCTTGTTAAATCACTAATCCATTAGCTAATTAATTAAATAAATTTTATTTATTTAATTAAAATCCCATCCTCATCCTACTTAGCCAATTAATTAAATAAATTTTATTTATTTAATTAATTCCACATCATAATCCCATTTATCCTATCCTCATCCCAATTAATTAAATAAATTTTATTTATTTAATTAATTTCCACATCATATCTTATCCCATTTTATTCATTTATCCTATTAATTAAATAAATTTAATTTATTTAATTAGTATCCAACTCATATCCCAACTAATTCAAATATTTTATTTGAATTAAACACTCATCTTTTATCATATTCCAACACTTGTCCAGTTAATCATGTGTTGTAAGACAACTTTCATTTATATCCTTCACATGCACAACTAATGGAACCTAAATTTAGTATCTTTCAATCCTAGCCATTCACATAGCTTCTGAATCTCCACCGTTGATTGATCTTGGTTGAGTCCTATATAAACACCCTCTCATTCCATATGAGAAGGGGGGGGATCCAGCAATAATATAGCACCTACATTATCATCTTGAGCATTCGAGCATTTGAGCTTTTATCATCCATCAATGGCAGCTTTCAGCTTTGTAATTGCTTATCATTGAAGAAGCAGTCCACATCTCCCTCTCAAACAAGGAATCGCATGGTCTAGGTGATGTTATGCTTGCATTGCATTGTTCTTTTGGTTTCATTTAGATTAGATTCCTTGATGATGGTAGGGTTAGGGTTTCATGACTATGTCTGATCTTCCACACCTGACTTTCACCTATCACAGTTTGTATAGGATGATTATATGTTTATATTCAACACTTTTGTTTGCTGCAGGATTACAGGTACTAGGCATCAACTTCACTTGAATTGGTAGGTAGGAATGTGCCTTTATACCAATAGAAGTTGTGGAATGGAAATAACATGAGGTCCCTTTGTTAACATCATTCTCAATGAGGATGAGTTCTCAGTCTCAGGTTTTGTCAGTTGGTCGGATGGAGCATGATTATGAGTCTATGTTGTTCCTTGGTATGTTGTCGTCAGTAAATGTGTTGGTATGTAGTCTTTGAGTTGTTTTGTTGGTCTATTGTTTCATCAAATAGATTATTAATCTATCTTGTAAATAAATAATATTAAGTTTAAAGTATATTAAATATTTGTCTATGTTGTTAAATAAGTAATGTTAAGTTTGAAGAATATTAAATATTAGTATTAATAGAAATTAAATTAATAATTTTAATAGATAATAATAATAATGGAAATAATAGATAAGTTATAAATATTTAATATTTTATTAAGTGAGTAAATATTCTTTTGTTTAGATGTATAAGATATTATTTTATATTCTTCATAGATTTATTTGAATGTGATATTTTTTTCAGATTAGGAGAATCTTCCTGTAGGTGGCAATTTAATGCATTTAATTTTGGAGGAAGTGGATTTCTATAGCGAGGAAATGAGGGAGTGGGAATTTATGGAATTTGACTATTTTTATGAGAGGGTAGGTATTTGAAGGGGGATTTTGCAGAATAGGAGACACAAAGATTTGGGAAAAGATTGGAAGAGGAAGAATTGGAGGGAGAAAATAAATCATCTGGAGGAGGATTTGGAGACTTGAGAATACAATTCCTGGCATGTCTAATTGATTAATTGAATAAATGTTGTTTGAGATAATTAGGTCTCTGTGTGTGAATTTCTATCTCTTCAATTGAATGTTTGTCTGGAATCCAATTTGTGCATGCATGATACCTTAAGTATTTGTCCTTAAAATTGCCTTCATCATGTTCAAATCCTCCTATCACCAATTGCTTTTAAGGGTTATATATAATCCTTAATCTGGGTTATTCTTCAGAACAATTTAGTATCACCAGGATTGATCTTTTCTACAATTATTTTTATGCCAAACAAATTTCCTGTAAGCTTGATAGAAAGTCGCCTAGGCACCCATTCAAACGATAATTTCTGGGTAGATGCCTCCCTTTTTGGTGTCGATAGTCTCTCCATTGATCTCTGTGTCATTTCATACAAAACTCAATTAATGGATTAAATAAATCGCCTGAGTTGGGATCATTTATATAAACTATGCGACTCATCTTTATTTCTAAAAGGCTCACTTAAGCATTGAGCAGAGTAATCACCTGAAACGACAATTTGCTTACCTGATGTATAGAACCAGATGGTTGTGTCTACAAACATTAGCTTCTCTTCATCATGTGGCACTCTGCAAATTGTGTGACCACAACCATAGTATTTACTGAGGAATCTTACGCCATTTCATCAATTTCATTTTTTTTATTTTAACCTGCTAATAAATGACTTTAGGGATGCCTTCCTTTGAGAGGCAAAATTAAAGATTGAATATGCTTCCATTGTTTCTGGAGGATGTTGACACTTGGAGTTGATTCGCTTCTGTTCGCTGAAACCAAACACATCTATCGGTCTCTCAAGTGTTTTGTTATTTAACCACAAATTCCTTTTTAAACGACTACAGATGTTTTTATAAAAGCTTTATGGTATTATAATTTTGGTGTACCTAGACACCATTACAATCTTTCTAATGGTATTCACTCTTATGATCTTCTCACCTGTCAAAATCCAGCTGGTAATTCCATATGACTATCAATAATTACATTTCTAAATCAATTCATCTGGTAGGCAAATTTAATTATTCTGAAATCAAAACTTGAACAAATTAGCCTCCATTAATGTGGTAGACAAACTATATGCATATCTGCCAATGGCATTATCATAAATATCCAAAAACATGTTTAAACTTCATGCTGGGTGTCGTTCCTTGTGTTCAGTCAATCCCTTAGGTACAAATTTTGGGTAGACTATTTTAGATTCAAATATGGTTTGAGACGTCCAGCCAGCATATGCACTTTTGTCATCTTCTAATATCATGTTAATCCTTCTCTAAAGCAAGTTCTGAGTGATGTGTGCACCTAAATTGATTCAGAAGCCTTATAAATCAATTTCATTGTTTTTACTGCAATCACCATGTAAGGTCCATCATATGACCTCTTTAAAGGAAGGCAAAACCAGATTCAACACTTAATATGTTCTTTAAATAATTTCAACAATCCCTCTGGGTAAGTGCAAGAAGATGGGGGGCCAAAAAGGGGTCTTAAGTGGCCACTTTTTTTTTGAAATTAGGAAATACTAGCCTTGGATGAGAAATTGAGCATAGTTACACTCAAAATTTAGAGATGCAACCAAAACAATGTTCGTAGTGCTCCGAGTCTACTTTCTAAACTACTATTTTGTTTTGAAAATGGCATAGATTAAGGGGTTCAAAAGAGGGAGCCACAGAAATTGGTGTTGTTTCTATCAAAAAAACATAACATAGCATGTTTTGTGGCTCCCTCAAAAGGTCAACTTTTTTTTGGTATTTTTAAAATCGCTTCAGTGAGAAATTAGCTAATAGCATGTAGTTTATGCCCGATTTTTCTGATAATTTTTTTATGAATATTTGATTTTTTACTAATTTTTGAAGTGGACACATCCTAAAAAATAGAATTTTGGCCGTGCAACCCCTATAAATTTTGAAAACTAATTGAAAATCATTTTTTTTTTAATATTTGTAGAATGGAGTCTAGTTTCTAAATATGTAATTTTTTTGAAATTTGAATGAATAATTATTTTACAATGAAAAAAAGACCAAACAGTGGTTTTTGCATAAAAACGGACACACAAACAAAAGAAATTAAAGATAAAAGGCTTAACATTGTTAAAATGTGAAAAAAATCACATCGTCAAATAGCTAAGAGAAAGTTTAACATTACCCATGTGTTCGATTTGTTCAACCTTGCAACACATGCAAATCTGAGGGTTAGCACGAACGAAATTATGTGAAATTTTGAAGAATATAGAAAAACACGTCTGTGACTGTTCATAAGGCACTCCAAGCCTTTGGGTTGGAAATCCAAAGCAAATCCCAAGCCCAAGGCTTGGGATTCCCAAAGCAAGAAATAACGCGAGCGCGTTATAATGCGCTCGCGTTATGTTTCGCCTTGCATTTTTCTTTCCCGTAAGTCTGTCTTTTGCCATGTTTGACATAACGCGAGCGCATTATAATGCGCTCGCGTAATGTCCCACTCAAATTTTTTTACGTTCAAGGCTATTAATCATGAGGGTTAAGCCATAAGGGATAGAGTTGGAAGGTTTACGGATAAGGGATTAGCGTTTAAGGTATAGTATCGAGCCCGTTGAGGGTCTAGGAATAGTGATAGCATTTAAGGTTTAGGGATGAGGGATGACAGATTACGGTTGAGGGTCGAGGGATCAAAGTTAAGGGTTGAGGGATTAGGGTTTGACATTAAGGGTTGAGGGTTGAGGTTCAAGGGTCAAGGGTTTAGGGATAGGGTTTAGGGTCGAGGGATTAGGGTTAAAGTAGAGTGTGGAGGGTGTAAGGATTAGGGATAGGGTTGGAGGGTTTAGGGATAAGGGATTAGGGTTTAAGGTATAGTATCAAGTCTGTTGAGAGTTTAGGAATAGGGATAGCATTTAGGGATTAGGGATGAGGGATTATAGTTGAGGGATGATGGATTAGGGTTGAGGGTTGAGGGATTAGGGTTTAGGGATAAGATTTAGGGTTGAGGGTTGAGGGATTAGGGTTTAAGGTATAGTGTTGAGGGTTGAGGGTTGAGGGTTTAGGATTAGGGTTTAGGGTTGACGGATTAGAATTTAATGTCGAGGTTAGGGTTAGAGTGTCGAGGGTAGAGGGATTAGGGATAGGGTTTAGGGTTAAAGGTTTAAGGATTGAGGGTTGAGGCTTTAGGGATGAGGGTTTAAGGCTTGAGATATAGTGTCAAGTGTTGAGGGTGTAGGGATAGGGTTTAAGTTTTAAGGGTTAAGGGTTGAGGGATATGGATTAGGGTTTAAGGTATAGTGTTGAGGGTCGAGGGATCAGAGTTAAGGGTTGAGGGATTAGGGTTTGACGTTGAGGGTTGAGGGTTGAGGTTCGAGGGTCAAGGGTTTAGGGATAGGGTTGAGGGTCGAGGAATTAGGGTTAAAGTAGAGTGTGGAGGGTATAAGGATTAGGGATAGGGTTGGAGGGTTTAGGGATAAGGGATTAGGGTTTAAGGTATAGTATCGATTCTATTGAGGGTGTAGGAATAGGGATAGCATTTAGGGTTTAGGGATGAAGGATTAGAGTTGGGGGATGACAGATTAGGGTTGAGGGTTGAGGGATTAGGGTTTAGGGATAAGGTTTAGGGTTGAGGGCTGAGGGATTAGGGTTTAAGGTATAGTGTTGAGGGTTTAGGGATATGGTTTAGGGTTGAGGGATTAGCATTTGATGTTGAGGGTTGAGGGTTTAGGGTTTAGGGTTAGGGTTGAGAGATGAGGGATCAGAGTTAAGGGTTGAGGGAATAGGGTTTGATGTCGAGGGTTGAGGGTTGAGGTTCGAGGGTCAAGGGTTTAGGGATAGGGTTGAGGTTGAAGGGATTAGGGTTAAAGTAGAGTGTGGAGGGTGTAAGGATTAGGGATAGGGTTGGAGGGTTTAGGGATAAGGGATTGGAGTTTAAGGTATAGTATCGAGTCGGTTGAGGGTTTAGGAATAGGAATAGCATTTAGGGTTTAGGGATGAGGGATTAGAGTTGAGGGATGAGGGATTAGGGTTGAGGGTTGAGGGATTAGGGTTTCGGGATAAGGTTTAGGGTTGAGGGTTGAGGGATTAGGGTTTAAGGTATAGTGTTGAGGGTTGATGGTTTAGGGATAGGGTTTAGGTTTGAGGGATTAGGGTTTAGGGTTGATGAATTAGGGTTTAATGTTGAGAGTTGAGGGTTGAGGGTTGAGGGTTGAGGTTGAGGGATAGGATTAATGGTCAAGGGATTAGGGTTAAATAAGAGTGTCGATGGTAGAGGGATTAGGGTTTAAGGTATAGTATCAAGCCTGTTGAGGGTCTAGGAATAGGGATAGCGTTTAGGGTTTAGGAATGAGGGATTAGAGTTGAGGGATGACGGATGACAGATTAGGGTTGAGGGTTGAGGGATTAGGGATTAGGGTTTAAGGTATAGTGTTGAGGGTTTAGGGATAGGGTTTAGGGTTGAGGGATTAGAGTGAAGGGTTGAGGGATTAGAATTTGGCATTGAGGGTTTAGGGTTTAGGATCAGGGTTGAAGGTTGAGGGATCAGAGTTAAGGGTTGAGGGATTAGGGTTTGATGTTGAGGGTTGAGGGTTTAGGTTCGAGGGTCAAGGGTTTAGGGATAGGGTTGAGGGTTGAGGAATTAGGATTACAGTAGAGTGTAGAGGGTATAAGGATTAGGGATAGGGTTGGAGGGTTTATGGATAAGGGATTAGAGTTTAAGGTATAGTATCGAGTCTGTTGAGGGTTTAGGAATAGGGATAGCATTTAGGGTTTAGGGATGAGGGATTAGAGTTGAGGGATGAGGGATTAGGGTTGAGGGTTGAGGGATTAGGGTTTAGGGATAAGGTTTAGGGTTGAGGGTTGAGGGATTAGGGTTTAAGGTATAGTGTTGAGGGTTGATAGTTTAGGGATAGGGTTTAGGTTTGAGGGATTAGGGTTTAGGGTTGATGAATTAGGGTTTAATGTTGAGAGTTGAGGGTTGAGGGTTGAGGGTTGAGGTTGAGGGATAGGGTTAATGGTCAAGGGATTAGGGTTAAATAAGAGTGTCGATGGTAGAGGGATTAGGGTTTAAGGTATAGTATCGAGCGTGTTGAGGGTCTAGGAATAGGGATAGCATTTAGGGTTTAGGAATGAGGGATTAGAGTTGAGGGATGACGGATGACAGATTAGGGTTGAGGGTTGAGGGATTAGGGTTTAGGGACAAGGTTTAGGGTTAGGTTGAGGGATTAGGGTTTAAGGTATAGTGTTAAGGGTTTAGGGATAGGGTTTAGGGTTGAGGGATTAGAGTGAAGGGTTGAGGGATTAGAATTTGGCGTTGAGGGTTTAGGGTTTAGGATTAGGGTTGAAGGTCGAGGGATCAGAGTTAAGGGTTGAGGGATTAGGGTTTGATGTTGAGGGTTGAGGGTTGAGGTTCGAGGGTCAAGGGTTTAGGGATAGGGTTGAGGGTCAAGGAATTAGGGTTAAAGTAGAGTGTGGAGGGTATAAGGATTAGGGATAGGGTTGGAGGGTTTAGGGATAAGGGATTAGAGTTTAAGGTATAGTATCGAGTCTGTTGAGGGTTTAGGAATAGGGATAGCATTTAGGGTTTAGGGATGAGGGATTAGAGTTGAGGGATGAGGGATTAGGGTTGAGGGTTGAGGGATTAGGGTTTAGGGATAAGGTTTAGGGTTGAGGGTTGAGGGATTAGGGTTTAAGGTATAGTGTTGAGGGTTGATGGTTTAGGGATAGGGTTTAGGTTTGAGGGATTAGGGTTTAGGGTTGATGAATTAGGGTTTAATGTTGAGAGTTGAGGGTTGAGGGTCAAGGGTTGAGGTTGAGGGATAGGGTTAATGGTCAAGGGATTAGGGTTAAATAAGACTGTCGATGGTAGAGGGATTAGGGTTTAAGGTATAGTATCAAGCCTATTGAGGTTCTAGGAATAGGGATAGCGTTTAGGGTTTAAGAATGAGGGATTAGAGTTGAGGGATGACGGATGACAGATTAGGGTTGAGGGTTGAGGGATTAGGGTTTGATGTGGAGGGTTGAGGGTTCAAGGTTAGGGTTGAGAGATGAGGGATCAGAGTTAAGGGTTGAGGGATTAGGGTTTGATGTCGAGGGTTGAGGTTCAAGGGTCAAGGGTTTAGGGATAGGGTTCAGGTTGAATGGATTAGGGTTTAAGGTATAGTGTTGAGGGTTGATGGATCAGAGTTAAGGGTTGAGGGTTGTAAGGATTAGGGATAGGGTTGGAGGGTTGACGGATTAGGATTTAATGTTGAGGGATTAGGATTTGACGTTGAGGGTTGAGGGATTAGGATTTTACATTGAGGGTTGAGGGTTTAGGGATAGGGTTGAGGGATTAGGATTTGACATTGAGGGTTGAGGGTCAAGGGATTAGAGTTGAGGGTTTAGGGATTAGGGATCTATAGCAGGACAAAATGCGAGCGCGTTATAGCGCGAACGCGTTATAACGAGCTCGCATTTTTTATTTCTACTAAAATGGTAAAAAAGTGGTTATCCCTATGATCCAGGCCCACATGCTCTATTTTCTTACTGATTCTACGCATGCTCCGACAAAAAAGAAGTGCTTTCATGCTATTGGGTAGTTCACATGCACATTTGACACATTGTACCACCTTTGCATGATCTTTCCACCACCTTTTCTGCTTTGCCAACTTGAGAAGGAGGAAATAACATAGTTTTCAAACCAAGTTTGATATATATCTATTCAAGTTTCAATTTTTGTAGTATTGCAATGTTAATTGTGATTCAATTTTAAGAATTTAACATTGAAAAGGAAGCAAGTGGTGAAAAACTCAAATTGTTGAGGAGTTTGATGCAAGAAGATAAAAACACTACATAATTGGGTACTCTCTCCATTCAAATATTCATTTTTTAGGTATGTCAGGTCTTTACATGCATGTTCTTTACATTTTCCTTATTTCGGATTGAATTACTTTATCATGCTTTATCATACATGTTTAAAATAGACACATTCCCAATCGAGAAAGTAACCTACAATCTCACATGATGCCATGTATATTTTCTACACTTGGGCTCTTTAATAATTATGTGTAATAAACAAACCTTAGTTCATACCATGATGTCAAACTATACAAGAATAAATCCTTACAACATAAAAAAAATACAATCCCACTATTATCATGTATTCATTTCTTAGGAACTAATATTTGTCTCTTTATCATGCTATAGACAAATTCTCCGTCATGCCGAGGAAATGATCAAGAATTAAACCAACACAAGAAGAGATAGAAGCTAAGAATGCAAAGAAAGCAATGGCTATGAGGGAACTTCGTGAGAAGAGGAAATTGGACACGATAAATGAAGACATACCAATTGAAGAGGAACCACAACCATCACAAAGAGATATGGTATTGGCAGCACAAAGAGAATGAATGCAAAAACTTCGTGGTACGAGAGATTTGAATACCATAGTTGGAGACACATCCTTTACCGCAAGTCAACATGTAGGGACACCATCTACCACATCTCAAGTTGAGAGTACATCATCACTCACATGTGATGAAGGAGGTATGCCATCATTCCAACCTCAACCTCAAGGTATGCCATCTATTCCATCTTCGATCGAATGTATGCCATCTAACCCAACTCATTTAAATATTGATGAAATTCCTAATGTTGAGATGAATTTACCTAACTTGACACCACCTAGAATTTTGCATAGAAAGCCAAAGTATTTGATTGATATTGATGAGAATATTTTGCAGCCAATGGAAGGTAAGATTTCAAAACGCACTTGTAGAAGATATGCTAATAAGATTTGGAGATTGTTCTTTGAAAAGTTAAATGAGACTGCAAGATGTCAACTATTCGTTGAAATGATGCGAAGTATAAAGTATAGGTCTATCATGAAGATTCTTGGGTTGAGAACATCAGAGGCTTCAAGTGAAAAATTTATTGTCAAGAATCTAATGAGTGCGTATGAGAGTGTGGGTAACACCTCACGCACAAAAGATAGTAATGCAACACGGCGTGTGATTACATCGACTATAGTAAGTAGTCAAACGAGGAAAGCTCGTCTCATTAGAAAGACAAGTCAAGAATTGAGAATTAATAGGAAAACTTTATCAAGAGCCGTTGGAAGACGCCAAAGAATTGAGGACACTAATGCCAATGAATTATGGGCGTTCTCGGGGAGACTACCACGAAAAGATAAACCAATTGTTGAAGCATTGAGATCACTAATTGAAGACTTTTGGAAGAATTACACAAGGGTATCTCTGAATCAAAGGGATGTGGTAAGAAGGAGAATTGGTAGTCAGAACCGCGAGCCACATCTAAAGCAATTTTTTGGATGAGACTCAAACATAGTTTTATGGTAAATTTCTAGAGAAGTATCCTCAAATTAAAATTTGTCAAAGATATTTTGAAATGCTAAAACCTTTCTATGTTAAGATAAATCACACACGCACTACTTGTTGTTGTAGATTACATATTGAATTTTCTAACCATTTTGATGCTTATAGGTCTATATGTTTAGATATGCATACTAACAATGATTTGCAGGGTTGTGCCATATGTGCCCCACCAACATCTTCAAGAGACTTCATATCAAGAATTTTATGTGAAAGAGAGGAAGGTCAAATATTCTACAAGAAATTATGCTTGGATGGCACATGTCATCGTTGCGGTGGCTTGCAACATTTGCCAATATGTGAACATATGGAAATAACACATGCGGTTGGAAATGAACTAGTAGAGTTTGGCAAGTATAAAATAGTGGCATACAATACAAAAGATGGTAAAGAAGCAAAGAGGTGTGAATTAGTTATTGAAAAGATTCCAGTGTATCAGTTTATGCCTATATTTCGTGACAGCATAGTGTATGAGTATGCAAGACATGCCCATAGAGCTCGATGGTTGGACTTGCAATTCAAGTTATGCAAGGACACATTTCTGGTTGGTAGCATTGTTTCAGTCGTCAACTTTGCAGAGAACTACAGTCTACAGCCACAGCGTGAGGTGCAATCACAATATTACAACTCCACACAGGTTTCTATATTTGTGCACATCACATTCATTCATGCGAATGATAGTATAGAGGATGACAGAAAGATCATAAGGGAGTATAATTTCTATATTAGTGATGATCACATGCATTCTACGGATTTCGTGCAAGGTTGCTTTCAGGTGTTCTACAATGATTTGGCTAGAAGGGGCATATCGTTCAGTCAACATATCATATGGTCGGATAATTGTGCATTACAATTCAAGAACTCGTAGAATTTCTATTGGCTGAGTGGGAGGCATAATTTTATAGGTATTCAACATATGTGGAACTTTTGTGAGGCCAGGCATGGAAAGGGGGAGCATGATGGTGCAGGAGCATGTATCAAAAGAGCCATAGCATGAGAAGAGTTAAAGTATAAAGACAATGCAAAGTTGACAGATGCAAAATTGATTGTCGAGTGGTGTAATGCTTCCATGGGTCCAGGTAATGAAGGTAAGTCTTTAGTTCGTAGATTTTTTTGGTTGATAGATGATACTAACATTGCACCATATGAGGATTGTTGTACACTGACAGGATCAAATGAGATGCACTCTTTCAGAAGCTCAATTGCAGGTTCATGGAGTATCCATACACGAAAGATGTCATGCTTTTGTTCTTCCTGTACAATTCAAGTCTGGGATGAGTGTGAGTCAAAGGAGTGGGTTGATGAATGGCAGTTAAGTTATCTTAGCCCACTTGACACGTATCGACCCCCGACGGCACTGGAACTAACACAAATGGAATCATCAGTTGACTTTGACCACATATCAAATTTAGTTCAACCAGGTAATATAGGGCACGTATATGCATCTAATTTCATCTAGTTCAACCAGGTAATGTCATCTTACTTTGTAGTGTTTTTGTAATGTTGACTAATTTCATCTAATTTGCTACACATATCAATGTAGGACACGTATATGCAGTTATTGCAGATGAAGATAATGAAGAGGGAACAGATTATTACTTATGTCGTTGTGTTGAGGCCAAAAAAAAATTGGAGGCCCCTGTTACAGATGGAGAAAACATCGAATACCCTACAGGATCAGTGGTTATTACTGGAACATGGCTTAGAAGGTACCCACATAAGAGTGTTAATATTTGACTATTTCAGGACTTTGACATGCATCGAAAGATTCTTCATTACTCGAACCTTATCGTGGCATCCAATGTTCATTTGATAAAGTATCGGGGTAGACCTTTGAACAAAATATTGTGGAAGGTGCATGAGTCTAACCATGAAGCAATACTTGACACAATAAAAAGTAGAGCAGATCCAGATCATTCATTGGATTAATTTGTAAGTATTCACATTGATTTTGTAAAGTTATGTTACATTGAGTTGTAAGTATGCACATTAATTTGTAAGGTTTGTTTTTTTTATTTCCTCCTGCATTTTTACACATATGTACACATTTTTACATCATCATGTTATGCATTTTTGGTGTCCTGCTCGTGATGCGACCAAACTCATAACTCACCCTACTAGACACCATTTGATGATCTCTCCAACACTTTGGATCCAGGGCGCCCAATCATGATGATGACCTATATACCATTCTCCCAAGGCACTCATAATGAATGAATGATAAGGAGTGCCTCAACCTCTATAATCAAGGTGATTTTAAGTCACTTTGAGTCATTTGGGGTCAGTTTGAGTCTTTGAGTCATGTTGCAAAAAAGTGTCAATCTTGTCAAGTTGCACAAAGCAACTTTTGCATTTTTGGTGTCCTGCTCGTGATGCGACCAAACTGACTATTCCAATGCATTCGGATGGGTACATTTACACTAGGCATGGTCCTATTTTTCACCCAAACATGTCGAAACAGTCTGAGCTACATTGTACCAACGATATCCCTGAAGAGTCCAAAGTGCAAAAAGGCTGCAGTCTTTGACGAGATGTTACTCAAAAACTGTGTCACTTAGAAATATTCTGTCTAAGGCAATGCTATCATGTAGATTGCCTCTACAATAACCTCTCTCAGTTTTTTATAGCTCTGAGGCATTTACCCGTGGTGAAAGGTTTTCTGCTGCCCCAAAAATCGTCAGAAGGAGGCAGTGTAAAGTTGCAAAGGGGTGTAACTTTTGTCCTACTCCTGATGCGACCAAAATGACTGTTCCAACGCGTCTGAATGGGTACATTTATGCTAGGCATGGTCCTATTTCTCACCCAAACATGTCGAAACAGTCATAGCTACATTGTACCGACGATATCCCTGAAGAGTCCAAAGTGCAAAAAGGCAGCAATCTTTGACGAGATGTTACTCAAAAATCATGTCACTTAGAAACATTCCATCTAAGGCAACGTGATCATGTAGAGTGCCTCTACAATAACCTCTCTTGGTTTTTTATAGCTCTGAGGCATTTTCCCGTGGTGAAAGGTTTTCTGCTGCCCCAAAAATCGTCAGAAGGAGGCAGTGTAAAGTTGCAAAGGGGTGTAACTTTCGTCCTGCTACTAATGCGACCAAATTGACTATTCCAACACATCCGAATGGGTACATTTATGATAGGCATGGTCCTATTTCTCACCCAAACATGTTGAAACAGTCAGAGCTACATTGTACTGACGATATCCCTGAAGAGTCCAAAGTGCAAAAAGGTAGCAATCTTTGACGAGATGTTACTTGAAAACTGTGTCACTTAGAAACATTCCGTCTAAGGCAACGTGATCACGTAGAGTACCTCTACAATAACCTCTCTCAATTTTTTATAGCTCTGAGGCATTTGCCCGTGGTGAAAGGTTTTCTGTTGCCCCAAAAATCATCAGAAGGAGGCAGTGTAAAGTTGCAAAGGGGTGTAACTTTCGTCCTACTCCTAATGCAACCAAACTGACTATTCCAACGCGTCTGAATGGGTACATTTATGCTAGGTATGGTCCTATTTCTCACCCAAACATGTCGAAATAGTTGGAGCTACATTGTACCGACGATATCCCTAAAGAGTCCAAAGTGCAAAAAGGTAGCAATCTTTGACGAGATGTTACTCAAAAATCGTGTCACTTAGAAACATTCTGTCTGAGGCAACGTGATCATGTAGAGTGCCTCTACAATAACCTCTCTCGGTTTTTTATAGCTCTGAGGCATTTGCCTGTGGTGAAAGGTTTTCTGCTGCCCCAAAAATCATCAGAAGGAGGCAGTGTAAAGTTGCAAAGGGGTGTAACTTTCATCCTGCTCCTAATGCGACCAAACTGACTATTCCAACGCATCTGAATGGGTACATTTATGCTAGGCATGGTCCTATTTCTCACCCAAACATGTTGAAACAGTCGGAGCTACATTGTACTGACGATATCCCTGAAGAGTCCAAAGTGCAAAAAGGCAGCAATCTTTGACGAGATGTTACTCAAAAATTGTGTCACTTAGAAACATTCCATCTAAGGCAACATGATCATGTAGAGTGCCTCTACAATAACCTCTCTCAATTTTTTATAGCTCTGAGGCATTTGCCCGTGGTGAAAGGTTTTCTGTTGCCCCAAAAATCGTCAGAAGGAGGCAGTGTAAAGTTGCAAAGGGGTGTAACTTTCGTCCTACTCCTGATGCGACCAAACTGACTGTTCCAATGCGTCCGAATGGGTACATTTATGCTAGGCATGGTCCTATTTTTCACCCAAACATGTCGAAACAGTCGGAGCTACATTGTACCGACGATATCCCTGAAGAGTCCAAAGTGCAAAAAGGCAGCAATCTTTGACGAGATGTTACTTGAAAACCGTGTCACTTAAAAATATTCCGTCTAAGGCAACAGGATCATGTAGAGTGCCTCTACAATAACCTTTCTCAATTTTTTATAGCTCTAAGGCATTTGCCCGTGGTGAAAGGTTTTCTGCTGCCCCAAAAATCGTCAGAAGGAGGCAGTGTATTAAGTCAGGATGAAAGCCTATTCACTCTAGGCGCCTGTTTTTGACCAAATCACACATGCACCTTGAACAACTTTGTCTTCAAGGTGCTTTTCTCTAATCTCTGTAACTCTCCAAATCCACTAAGGCGCAAATTTTACCTCTTGGGCTCAAGATATAGGTTCTTCATCCAAGGTGCCAGAATGGTCCAAAGGTGCATTTCACCTCTAACCTCACCTCTGACCTTACTTGGAGGCGCTAAACCTTTTGACATTTCAAGTAACTTCAAGAGAACTATTTTTCCTTAAGGTGGTTCACTCCTTGCAATTGGATGTATGGTACTTGTAACTCATTTGATTGACTTTGTAATGTTTCTTCTTCTTGCAGAGTAGATAAGGATGATATAAGCTTACTTCATGAATCAGAGTAGAAATCTCTCTTGGACTTGCTAGGTGAAAGGACTTGAACTTGAAGGACTTGAAGTTGATGAAGTGATCCTTCATGATGGCCTTTGACATTACCTTCTCGGAGTGTAGATGATAACACCTTCCTTGGATAAAGTGGATAACCTCTGACCTAAACTTTGAAGCTTGATGAATCTTGAAGATTGGGTTTCCTCCTACTCCCCTTCTGGGCTCCACTCCATCAAAGGCGTATTTAGTTGTCCAAGGCGCCAACATTCACTCAGGGGTGCCCAAAGAGAAAGTTTACAACTCTAACGCGCTAAACTCTTATGCAAAAATGGTCATCATCAAAGGTGCAAAAATGGGTCTCTGGGTGCCAATCTCTACAAGACATTCCATCTCATTGCTCTCCTCCATTACAAGTGCTCACTTACCTCAATCTTGGGCGCATACCAACATCCCAACATCCAAATCACCTAGGCGCTCAAAACCTTCAAGACTCAAGGCGCATTTTATGATCAAACAAGGTATCTCCTGAACAAGGCGCTCATAGTCTCATCAGGGCGTTAATCATCATCATGAGCGCTCATATTGTTCTAGGCGCACAGTTATCTCTGGAATGCTCAAGGTGCTCAAGGCGCACATACCCTTCTCTAGGCTAGTTTACACTTATTCAAGGCGCTCATTCCAAACTTACATGAACTCCTCATTACAAGATGCACAAACTAGATGATCCTAGGGCATAAGGGCGCTCAAACTAGATCTTTGCAAAAACTCCCCAAGCATTCAAACTTTTAAGGCACCAAAAGTGGTCTTTTCTACAACTTCTCTAGCCATATGCCTTGGGTGCTCAAACCTTCCTTGAACTCCAATTATTCAATCCAGTGCGCTCAACTACCTCCTCAAGGCGCTCTATCTCAAGTATCATTACTCTTCTTAAAGACCTAGGCGCACATTGTGGGGTATTCTACTCAACAAGACCTAGGCACTCATTTTGAAGACTCCAATTATCAAGGTTCACTTCAACTTTCAAAGGCGCATTTTGGACTCCAAAGGCATTAAGTTAAAGCCACTAGGGCGCTAGATACCAAAGGGGGCAAGGTGTTAGAACCTCCTTTAAGATGTAAGAAAATCTCCTCAAGGCACAGCTAAAGGCACTCCAAACCATACGAAGGCGCTAATATCCACTCTAGGCAGTGTATTAAGTCAGGATGAAAGCCTATTCACTCTAGGCGCCTGTTTTTGACCAAATCACACATGTGCCCAAATCACACATCATCCCATCAGATTGGGGACCCCCTCTTTTCTTGCTCAGGTGCTTTGCACAGGAGTTGTTATGGGTCATTTTGGCCAAGGTTTTCCGGAGCAGTGAAGACATTAGGAAGGGGATGATCGTTTGGATAGTTTTGAATGCTTTATTTCTCCTTGTTTAAACTAGGCGCTCACTAAGGACTGGAGTAGCCTTTGCACCCTCACATCACGTTAATCGGCGTCTCAGAGGCAATCATAGTATAGGAAGATTTGCACCTTGAAGAAGAGAGTTATCTGGTGAGCGCTTAGGAGTTCTGGTGCCTAGGGGAAAGGTCTAGGTAGAGCGCCTTCAGACTTTGACAGTGAAGTGCCTTAAGGAGTTGGATGATGTTTTTGCCTAGAGTGGAGATGATGTTTTTAGCACCTTAAGGATGATGATGGAGCGCCTTGGAGTTAGGTTAGTCTGGAGCACCTTAAGAAGGTAAAGCACTTCAAATGTAAACACAAGTGTTTTAAGCGCCCTAGTGAGAAGTTGTCTTGGCACCATAAGTTGTTCAAACGAAGATATGAGCCTTGGATAGTTGTAAAGACCTAATTTAGTGCCCAAGTTTGGAAGACTCTTTGTGAGTGCCCAGTGTTTGAAAGCTCTTTGTGTTTGGTGCATTAAAATGAATTTGGCACCTAAGTAGTATTGAAACACTCAACTGAGCGCCTAAAGCCCATGAGAGAAGTGATATGCGCCTTGATAGGAATATCATGGAAGATGAGTTTACTGAATGGCGCCTTGAATGACTTGGTTGATTAAGTGTTTTAGCACCTAGATATGGGATGAATCATTCAGCGCCTTTGGTTGAGATGATGTCAGCACCTTTGAGATTATAACACCTTGGAGTCAAGTTCAAAGGAGCACCTTGAGAAGGTAAAACACTTCAAATGTTTTCAAGGAATTGGAGAAGTCACTTAGTGCCTAGAAGGAATTCCAAAGCAAGAGGGTTGGAGCGCCTTGAGCTTCAAGTCAGATATGCGCCTAGACCTCTACCCTTTAGCAAGTTGAAGCCCTCTGAGCCTTGACAAAGTGAGAATGCCTTATAGTGAATATGCACCTTGGGCAAGGTTGAATACAAAGTTGAGGAGTATATCATAATGAGTAAGTGCACTGTAGGGTTAGATGATAAAGACTAGTGCCTTGAGTGTCTTGGTCAAAATTTTGACGTGAGAAGTCTTGCAAGATCAAACCCTAGAGTGCACCTTAGAGAGAACCTATTCATCCTTTGCTTTGACAAGATTTGGGTGCCAGAATGATCATTAATAAATGGAATGTATCTACACCAATTTTGCGCCTTTAGGGAAGTGATGGTGTCCAGATGAGTTTTGAGTCCCTTTGAGTGTTGAGATTGTTAGAGATAGGTGCCTTGATGAATGAAATGCGCCTTGAAGACCATGTGCGCCTAGAGAAGATAAGTGCCTAGTTGAGATAAAGAGGTGTTTCTGGTGCCTAGGGAAGAAGAGAGGTAAGTTCAGGGAGATAAGTGCACCTAAGAGTTTTAGCGCCCTCAATCAAATTGCACCTTTTTGCCTTGGAGAATATAAGGTGAGGATTTGAGTTGAAGTTTGAGAAAGTAGATTGAGCACCCTGTGTTGGAGGAATCAAGTTGGATAAGCACTTGAAGAACTTGCATTAAGTGTTTTAGCGCCTTGGTATGGTTTGGAGCGCCTTGTTGAGAAGATACCCTGATTTAATCCAAGATAGAGCGCCCTAGAATTGAATATGCACCTTGTTGGAGGAATATATGTGCCTTGTTGGAGAAAGATATGCGCCTTGAATGAGAGTTTGTGTGCCTTAACCAAGAATGATGATTGAAGTCACAATCTCATGTTTGTGCGCCTAGGTCTAGAAGCAAGATTTGACCACCTTAGGATAGGGTTTTTTGCACCTTGTCTTGGAGAGTGAATTTGCGCCTTGGATGATGTTGAAGTGCCTTGGGATGAAATGTGCCCAAACTTACAGAGGGCCTTCAGTGAGGGAGTTGAAGAGAGTGCTTAGAGGAAGGATAGCCTTAAGATCAAACTAAGGTAAGTCCTGAGCACTTCCAATGATTTTAAGGAGCGCCTTGAAGGAGATAGTACCTAGAGAAGAAAAGATGTCAAGTTTTAACACCTTGGAAGAAATTCCAGATAGTGGCGCCTTCATAGGGTTTTCCAAGTTGGTGCCTTGGGATGATCATGCTAAGAAAGAAAATGCGCCTTCAGCAAGGTCACATCAAGTCCAACATGTCAATACTCTTCATCACTAACGTCGTGTTGAAATTTCAAGGCATCTATCCATTCAAGTTCTCTGAGGAATATCAAATGAAGAATGAGTTAGCCTATTCCTCATTCCCGGAGGCTAATTCGAAATAATGAGGGAATGAATTGGTTTTTGACTAACTTAACTTTTGTTTTTTGCAGGAACAAAGTCAGAAACTTGAAATTAGTTAAGTCTGGATGCTAAACTTGACTAAGGCAGGACTCCTAGAGTCAGGGCGCACTTTCTTGCTTGCTCAATGTCAAATGTGCACCTAACCAAGAATCATGGAGCTTTGAAGCACTTTAATCACATCAACTAGGGCGCCTAAGTGCATAGAGGTACAATGAATCTTCCGGAGAACATGGATAGACAACTAAGTCTCCAACTTGAGTCTTCTAAGTGAATTGGATAATGAAGAGAGTCTAGTCATTTTGGGCGCTAGTATCAGGATGAATCATCCAAAATGGGTGCCTAGAACTAGAAGGCACCAATGCATGAGTTCAAGGATCCTCCATTGGAGTGCCTAGCCCAGATGGCTATAGATTGAAAGTTTTAAAGCTAAGTGATGTCTCTTAGGTGAATTCCTAGCCCAGGTGCATGTGTTGGGAAAAACTCTTTGGCTCTGGCACCTAGAATTGGGAGCTTTGTAAGATGCACCAATTGATGAAACATTTCCATTTTACGCCTAGAATAGAACTCTCACATAGTTGAAATTGACTTGATAGAAGGAGATAAGTCTTAAGGACTAGTTTGGCGCCTCACTTGCCTATCTCACCTTTGAAATGTGCTTTGGTTGATGATCATCATTGATGGCACCTAGTGAAATGTAAAGCTATTTGCATCTCCAGAGGATCAAAATTGGATTAGGAGATCATCCTTGCAGTTGAGATTGACAGAGAAGTGTTAAAGGAATCACTTCAAATGGGCGCCTAAGCTAGTTGAGGCACATATCAATTCCATTGTAACTCCAAACTGATGCTTAGGATCCAGTCATCTCCTAAGGCACAGTTCCATTCACCCATGACCTCACTTGGCGTCTAAAACTTGGAAACTCCTTTGGAAAGCTCTTGTTGCGCCTAGAAGATGAGTTTGGGATATCAACTTGCAAAAGGCTTAGAAACTCTTCAAAGATGTTAGGCACAATCCCATGGCACTGGAGCTCAGTTTTGGTGCCTTTAAGGAATAGCACATGAAGGAACTTGGGAGGTCAGGTGCTTGTAAAAGGGAACACCTTGGAATATCTTCCAGGGGTTGAAGTAGTAAGAAAACATCAAGTGAGTCTAGGCGCACTCCCTTGTGTGAATAGTTTAGCTCTGGTGCCTAGCCATAGAGTGAGCCAGAAGAAGTAGTTTGGACATTAGAAGATAGGCACTCATTCTACAATGAAGCATTCCACCTTCCTAATCAACAAAGACTTGCAAGAATTGACAAAGGAAGCTAAGGCGCACCTTCTACTTGTTTCCACCTCTAGAATGCGCCTAACCTTGAAAGGGGGTTCAAAGATGTTTGTTAGACCTTTTCACTCAAGGCGCTCACCTTAGGCGCACTTTCTAAGTCCTTGTCACCTCAAGGAAACACCTAGTTTGGAAGGCGCTTGCCCTGTTCTCCACTCCTTTCAATTGGCGCCTAGAACACAGGATGCATGAAAGGAGCGCCTAGACTCCAAAGGGCTCATTTGGGCGCCTAGCATTTAAAACACTTTCATAATGATGATGTTTTGGCACCTACTCTTGGAAACAATCTAGAGCATCCATAAACTCTAATTGGTGCTTAATGTTGACAAGGCGCAACTTCAGGAGGAGGTCACCTCAACTTGGCACCCAAGTCAGAAAAACTTGTAAATCCTTCAAATATGCGCCTACCTTGTGAGGTGATGAGTTGAACATTCCAAATCTTCAAATGTTGCTCAAGTAAGGGAGACATTGTAACATCAAGGCTTCAAGGCCTGTCCTTGTATTTCCATTGAATGAGTTGTACTTCATGCTATTGAAAGCATTTTCCATGTAATAAGACATTGCAAGTTGATTGAATCAAGTAACAAGACAAGTACCCAACTCTAATGTTGTTTCATTCAAATAGTTATCTTGATGTATATCTTTATGTTATTGAAGTAGTTGATGAATTGTTAGCAAGTAAAAGTGTTTAAGTAAGGAAATTTTTTCATAGAACTAGTTGGGTATCTTACACTTACACCATGCCTATCCATCAAACATCACAATGCAATCAAAATCCTAACATGCCCATGATCCAAGATCAAGTGCAATCATGCAAAGATATTATCAATCAGAAGCCTATTAAGAATGAACTAGAGTCTTCTAGTACCATACTTTTCCATCAAACACCATCATGTAATCCATGGCCTATGAAGCCTATCAAAGAAAATGCAAACATCCTATGTAATACAATCAGACTTTAAATATTTGAAGTAGCCATCTAGAAATATCCATTCAAAAGTGGATTTATAATGCAAGTATGGACGCCATCAATAAAAAAGATTTGTATTAACCAAATATCTATATACGCATACATCAATATCTGTCGATATAAGTATAACATATATACAAAATAGCCATATAGGCTTACAAGAATGCCATATAGGCATACAATGTCAACTATGTACACTACAAAATATATGTCCACAAATGCCATATAGGCATACAATAGAGGAACACAATAAAAAGTCATTCCCCTCTAGCTGGTGAAGAGAATAAATCACGAGCAGCCTTTGATCTTCTAGGGGATGGAGACATGCATGTGGGTGGTCTACTACGAACCCAAGGGCTACTCCTCCTATTTAGTTCTTCCTGCACCTTTACCTGTTACAAAAAAAAGTATAGATATTAATATATAGAAATTACATGTTATAAAAAAATGAAACATTTAACAAAATAATCACTTACCGCTAACATATAATCTGTCTCCTCGCTTGCCTCAGTAGCAGGAATAGGCCCTGGTGATGTCATGTCCTATAGAAACCATCCAGATAGAAATTAAACTTCAAATCAATAATCTTTTGATTTTTCAAAAATAGACAACTATAACAATGAATGTAAATTAAAATTTACTAATCTGCCTCATACCCCTGTCAATGCCATAGAGCTATGAATCGCAGAGGCCACACCCTACTCCATTGCCCTATGAACATGGGGAGGTGTATCCACAGCCTGCATCATCTGGAAATAAAACAACATTATTCAATTACGAAAACTATAATAGTGATGCAAATCATGGCTCCTAACATACACACACGCTCATCTAAACATGGAAGTACACACAATAAAACACACAAATCA
This sequence comes from Cunninghamia lanceolata, assembly GCA_027924645.1. Lineage (NCBI taxonomy): Eukaryota > Viridiplantae > Streptophyta > Pinopsida > Cupressales > Cupressaceae > Cunninghamia > Cunninghamia lanceolata. Next base: position 3,947,578 of record BSBN01001164.1, on the reverse strand, counting down.
CATACAAAAATTTAGTAAGTACAATTCATTCATTAAACTATTTATTTTATTACCTCCATAAAGCTTTGAAGTCCACCACCGCTGGCAGGTGTTGCCATGAAATCTATAGTGTTAACCTATTCAACATCCAAAATCAGAAATTAGAATACCATTCATATAACGATGCTATTCACATGTAATATTTATAATTGTTTACTAGTTACATACCTCGACAGTAGATGATCTAGTGAAAAATGTAGGTGGAGAACCACTGAAAACTACATCGACGCTATGACCCTGAAATTTCATTAAAATCATCAATTTAAATTAGTTAATCTTGTATTTCAAAAATAAAATTTAATAAATTAAATTCAATAAACTTGCTAATATTTTCCTGAGTATTAAGGCCAAAAGTCTCACTCAGGAGGGTATCTGTCATCACCATCTGCTCAGCTGCAGATGTAGCCTGTGCCCTGCGTCCTGACTGTCCATGGGGTCATAACCACAGGCTGACCCGCAAGCCTGGCAAGTATGCGGTGGGACCCTACTCCTCGCACTATCTCCCAACCCACTCTGTGTTGCAGGATCGGCATGCTCTATGATGCTCTGGGTCAAGGCACTAATCGACCTCAGTGTATCGACCTCAACACTCTCCTTCATAATGGAAGGGATAGAAACATGCTCGTGGGCTGGTCTGCTGATTACTCGTCTCACTACCTACTGTGGGTCAAGACGTGCCCCTGGTCTATCCTGTCCTGAGCCCCCACCTTTACCCTAGAAGTCCCACATATCAAAATAGTTTGGCACTTTATTGAGGACAAACTCGGAGTAGAGTTTCCTCAAAAAGTATTGCAGGACCTCATTGTTATTGCATGGAGGATGGTCAAAAACCATCCACCACCTCTACTTGAAATTGTCCCTTATCGCTTGGTTGTTGCACCAATGGATAGGGAACCTCTTGCATGTAATGGGTGGAGGTTGATTTGTTTGTGGGTTTGTGAAAATTGAACACAAGTCTACTTTTGTAATTTGTAATTTTTTGACATCTTGGTATGACAATTTATCTGCATAGTAATCTCTAAAATCTCTCTTTTTATCAGTCCAACTAGTTATTTGCTTGCTAATCGAATTTACATTTGATAACATAGACTCAAGAGATTCGGCAAGCATGGACCTATGCAAGGTTGAAGTGGAAGGATCTTTCAACCTTGCAATTATATCTTCAATTTGTTTTTTGTTGTTTTCAATTTCCCCCATTATATTATCTTGTGTTCCAGGGGCATGTCGAGGAATGAATGGAGGAGGTTGTTGTTCTGCAGGTATTTCTTCCTCAAGATTTTGTGGATTTTGAGGAGGAGGAGGAGGTGCATTAACATTTCCTACAATTAATAAAATATACATCAAAAATCAACAAAAACCTACCTATTTAGGAAGAAATTCAAACAAAAAAACAAAGATAACTCACCCCTTTGGCGTGCTCGACGTCGCGGCGGCATTTCGGTGATGAATCGACAAGTCTTTTGTGTTGAATGGCGTTTTGTAGAACGCGAGTGCGTTTTAGAAAGTTTTTAAGCCGCGGGCGGAGGAAAAACTTAGATTGAAATAAAATGACAGCAGTTTTTTTTTAATTTATAGGAAGTTATAACACGAGCGCGTTATAACGCACTCGCGTTATGCCTTAAATTTTTTTGAAAATTTTTTGGCCACTTTTTGGCCCCCCATCTTTTTGCACTTACCCCTCTTCTATATTATGCATCTAGACTCTGCCTGATGGAGATTTTAGGAAGTCTCTAATTTATAGAAAATTGCTCATTAAGGTTCACTAAATTGGATTCATATTAGAAAATTTCTACTTTGAACTCTTGTAGAAATATATCTTGCATCAATTTTATTCTTTTTAATTACTTTTTTATTTATAGAAGGTAGTCAAATCTTCATATTCGAAAGTAGGCGTTGTCACTATTACATAACAATAATCCAAGAGGGATATGATATTCGAACTGTTAAAAACTTAGATGTCAATTAAATTTTGCATTATTATATTTAACTTTTAGTTCTAGCAGATTAATAGTTTAGTAAGGATTCATAACTTAGTGTATAGTTAAGTAATATAAATGGTTATATCATTATTATTGAAATGGTTATAAAAGGTTAATATAATATTGATAGAGTAGTACTTAATTGGAAATATTGTAGTTAGAAATGGTTGTATAATGTGTTGCGTAGAAGATGTAGTTAATATCTTTTAACCTTGATTATAAATATAATACTTACAATAGTTATTTCATTAGAATGTAGTAAAATCTAGATATTAGGATTTAATTAAGTTCATAATAGAGCATATTTGTTATAATAAAATTGTTATTTTTGCTAAGAAAATATTAGTAAAGACATTTATAACTCTAATGTTTTAAATTAATGTAATTTGTTATATTAAATATGGAATTGTAATGTTATTTGAATCATGTTAAATGGTCTCCTTAATCGAGTCTTATATTTTTGTTCGTTGAACTTGGGTGACCTTTCGAACATTAGTTATTGTAAACTCTTTCAGTAGTTCTTATTGTCAAAAATACAAGCCTATAGAAGAAAGTAGGATTGATTTAGAAATGAGTTGTACTTTTGCACTTATTTTTACCTTTTTGTGTTTTTCTCCAGAGGCCTAGGGCAATTTTGATCCTCTGTAATGTTTGTGATATGGATGAGTTTATGATACCTCCTGTTTAGTATGAGGTCTTGGTGTTTTGAGCATTGACATTTAAGTCGATGGCTTTTGTATGCAAGAAGGGATATACCTTGCACGATCCTGTTATTCTTGTCTGGTTGAATGGCTAGGGTCTTCTAGATGCAGATAGGGGAGTGGATTTAAATGTGGGGCTGGTGCCCAAAGTGGATGTCAGGGTAACCCATTAGAAGTGGTTGACAAGTGATAAGCTAATAATAAATCTAGGGGGTGGGTAGTCATTCATAGTAACCCTGGAGATAATTGGATTCCTCACCAATGCCTACAATGCTAGTTTAGACTAAGGATGGGATGAGAAGGCCTAGTTGGCAAGATCAACTTCCTTCTCTTCATGAAAGGAAGGTTGATTCTGCATGTGTCACCTATGGGGCCAGTGTCTAGTGAGTGATTGTCCGGGTAACCATAGATGGGGACTGGCGTCTAGTGAGAGACTATTAGGGTAACCCATGTAGGACCTTGTGATGACACTCCATCCTACTGCAGTCTAGATTTCCCTCTTGTGTTCTTTCCTTGTTGTTCATGTTTGCCTCTGGGAGCATTGTTGAGCTACTTGTGATATTATTGTGACTGAGTTGTTGGGATCTGTGTTGGTCATTTATATGTTTGTATTTGCCATCTTGACTGTGGACATTGTGGGACCTTATTGTTATCTCCTAGCATGAGGGGTGGACCTCAGTGTTCCACATGGTCGTGTGGTTGTGCATTCGGTTTTCTGTTGTCATGGTTCGTGGATGTATCTCTTGTGGCAGATTCTAGTTTTGCACTTGTATTTGAAGACATAATTTAATACTAATTGTATTAGTGGAATTCATTGTGTAATTTGATGTATTCAGAAAGAAAGAGTTTTTGTAACAATGAAATTATGTAATTCCTCTTGTAAGATAAACTATTTTGTACTTGTAAATTTAATTGCAAAAATGTTGATATATTTATCTGATGGTATAATCAAAGATGTTAGTTTGACTCATTTGATTTATTTGAATGAGCTATGTATGATTCCAATAATGCAGCTATGTAATCCCTAGGGATGTTAGTTTAACTTGTTTCTATTAGATCATGTTATGCTTTGTTATCATTACTTCTATTTAAAAAACAAATTCCACCTTTTTATTACGTAGTTAAACTTATCTCTAGGGTTTCGTGGAGGGGCATTACATTTGGTATCGCAGCCAAGTTTAAGCATTGGGTACTCTGGTTATAATTGAGCCCATTATATTGACCTAGTGCTTAAACTGTGTAGATTAATTTTTTCTCCTTTTTGCATTCTTCACTTTATGAATTAAGGTTGTCCTTTGGTGGTGTGTATGTGTAGGAGAGTGCCTAGAGATCGAGGTTGAGGTCAAGGTAGAGGACGCGAAAGAGGTGGTGGCAGTACACCTCCTCCCAATTCCCCTCATGAGAGTGCTCAGGAAGGTGGGGGCTAGAATATGGAAAATCAGGGTCAGCCAGAGAGAGCTCAGTTGCGTCAATTACTTGAGGAGGCCCTTGCTCGTCTAGGTCCTAGATAGGAGATAGATAAGCCAGGAGGGAGGTAGGAGGTTGATCAGCTAGAGGTTAGGGAAAGAGAAATGTCCCCTAGAAGGAGAGAGATGACAACAGAGAAGGAGGCTACCTTGCCTAGTCACATGAGAGATCTGTTGAGGGCACACCCTCCCACTTTTGATGGATCTGGTAGTGGTTTGGAAGCAGAGACTTGGTTGTTAGATTTGGGTAGGTGTTTTGCCATGCATCCGTATGGTAGTAACACCAAGGTGACATGTTCCATCTTGCATATCAGAGGCTTTGCGTCCACATGGTGGCATTTGGAGGAACATAAGTTGCACTTGGATATTGGTACAATTTCTTGGGAATTGTTCTTAGAGAGGTTTAGAGCTCATTTCCTATCAGATCACTGGAAGCAGCATCGTACATACGAGTTCCATGAGTTGAGACAGATGGCCATGTCAGTAGAGCAGTATGAGCCTAGATTCTATGATCTTAAGAAGTATGCAGGCATCATCGATGATGAGGCTATGTTAGTACAACACTTCATCAGTAGCTTGAATGCTTGTATTAGTGGAGGAGTTTGTGTTTTTGATCCTAAGACCATGGAGATAGTAGTTGAGAAGCCCTGTCTAGTAGAAGAGAATTTGACTATGGCTCTTGGAGGTCATACAGGTGTGCATATTGGTAGTGCATCTTCTGTAGGCTTCAATTCTCGTGGTGGACATTCCCAAGTAGCAAGATCTTCCAGAGGTCATCATGCATCCGTGAAGGGTGGACAACAGCAGTAGCAGTAATATTCTCAGGCAAAACCAAAGAATTCTTAGCCTCAGTAGGGTAATAGATTCCAGTCTAGGAGAGATCGGTCTTGGTAGTGGAACAAGCGTAATCATATTGATCAACTGGCTCAGAGCATGCAGTCTACAGTTTGCAGAGGGAGTTTTTAGCAGTCTAATACTTTTCTGAGTGGTGGAGGTTTTGGTAGAGGTATAGGATGTTTCTCTTGCAGCCAATAGGGCCACATAGCCAGGCAGTGTCCTCAGAAGAATGCTTAAGGATTTGGTCAGAGGCCGCTAGCTTTAGAGCCAACCATAGGTGATGTAGGTAGGTTGCACAGGGTATTTACAGTGGTTGATAATCACCAGGTAGAGCATCAGTGTATAGTTGTAGAGTCTTCTGGATTGATGCGAGGTAGAGGATGGGTAGTTGGCTTTGGATCTCGTAGGCATTTTACAACATAGGAGACTTGCCCTCAGGGGCAGAGACATGGAGCAGGTCAGTGTCCAGTGGGATCCTAATGATGAGCCTTCTTCTACCTGGGAGGATCCATCTGGGATGTGGGATTTATATCCATACTTGTTTGCAGGCTACCAGGAGTAAGCCTAATTCTGGGGGGTGGATGTAGTGCCCCTCAATTTGGCTTTCTAATAGACTGCTAGTTATTTCTTTATATCTAGATAGTATGACATATTATTGATGATGGATTTACTATTTTGATGATGACATTCATTGATGTTACTATAGAGTAAAATACTCTACATTTTGATTTTTTGAGTTTTAGTTGTGCGAGCTCCAGTTTTGTTCTCTGCGCTTCAGTTTTTGCAAGTGAGGTTTTGACACAGAGCGCGGGCGTGCGGGGTTTCATTTTGTTAATTTTGCCTAAGTTCCTAACTGCAGCGGAAACTGCCACGTGTCAGCAGCCGGGACATGTTCTAAAGTTTCTCAAAGTGGCCGCATTAAGACGGAAGTTCTAAAGTTACATTAAGACGGAAGTTGCCAAGTGTCGGCACCCATTCCAGTTTCTTCTAAGTTTCAAACGTTCCTTTTGAATGTTTCTCATAATTTGGTGGGTCCCTTTTAAGAGCTTCAATGAGCACAGAAAGCGCCAAGTGGCAGATGCAAAGAGTGACTTTAGAGTTTCTTAAAGTTCCATGGAAGGTGCCATGTGTCCCATGTAGTTTCAGCGGAGAGCACCAAGTGTCAACATCTGTGGGTTCCCTGTTCGTTTCATCGCTAAGTAAAGAGGTATGGTAGGCCCCGTTAATATTTCTATAGTTTTAGCAGAGTGCGACATGTGTCATCATCCGCGTGATTCTTATGAGTCTCTAATCTTTCTACAAAGTTTCTCAGAGTTGCGCGGAAAGCGCCAAGTGGCAACGTCTGCAGAGGTTTTGTTTAAGTGCTAAAGTTTCCCGAAGTAGATGCGAAGATTGCCATGTGTCATCTTCCGCGAGACCCCATAAATGTTTCTAAAGTCTCTCTAAGTGTAGTGGAAGCTGCCACGTATATGTTTCTCAGATCCGCGGAAAGCACCACCTGTCCCTTTTTCTTTTTGAAGCTGCTCAGGCACTGACTGTTAGTGGGTCCCATTTTTAATGTTTCTTAGGTTCCAAAGTTCAGCGGACCATGACAGATGGCAAAGCCTAAGCACTCCTAAAATAAGCCACAGTAAAGACTCAAAGTAAAGCGGATATCGCCACGTATTTTTTACAAGGGCCACAGACGCTGCGAAGTGTCGATTTCTGGTGTCTCCTGAGTAAGAAGCAGTTTATCAAGTAAGTCACACGAAGTAGATGCCATGTGTTAGTTTCTTATTGTTCTAGAAAGATGAAAGAGTTTCAAGAAAGGGGCGCATATAAATGCCAGCTGTTCCAAGGGTTTATAGTCGCAAAGACTATCAGAAACTGCCACGTGTTCCTTCCTGATTCAAGTAAGTGGAGTTACATGTATCTGTTGCAGCCAATGAACTTGCAGAGTGGCTAACTGTCTCTGATTTGAAAGAGATCTTCTGTCAGACACTTTCAGTTAAGTGCCAGTTCGGTTAGACCGTTGAGATTTGATCATGCAGGCAATCTTTGAGCCAGTTCTATGCTATAAATATGGGTTCAGATCACAGTTAAAAGGAAAAAACATTGGAGATATAGAGAATTTTCTGCATCATAGATTGTTAGAGAAGTTTTTGAAGATCTTTTGTAGTGGCCAGTAATATCATTTGCCTTTGTTCTGTTTTCTTGATTCAGAGAGTTTGTATAACTGTGCATGATTCTGTGCCTTTTATGTAATTGAAAAATTAATAAAGACAGAGTTCTGTGCCTTTGCTGATATTTTATGTGTTGTTGCAAAATATTCTAATCTGTGAGCTTTTGATCCTATTTGTTTTCCATCTTTTACATTGATCATGCATTATTTGCTCTTTAATGTAACTGAATCTTAAAAGTAGTTTCACTATGCTCAGTGTTGAGAAACAAAATCACATCTAGGTGCATCACCATAGTTTAGTTTCCTTTTTTTAGTTGCATTTGTGATTCTATTTAATTCTATCCCTTCTCCCAAAACACTTTTGAGATAAAGAAGAGCCAGCTTCTTTAAAATCTGGAGGTTACTCTGAGGAGCATTCCCATGTTTCAGAGTTTCCCATGTTGGTGTTGGAAACTGCGCAATTCTGAGCATCAACAGTTTTTGGCATGCCCGGTGGGACCATTTCTTGAAGTTTCTTTCAAGACTGTATGAACTAGAGAGTCACAAGGAGTCAGAGCTATGGACCTGTGACAAGAGCTCAATATGCTGTGAACCCAGGTATTCTTTTATCACCATTGATAACTAATCCAAGGAGAAGGGTCAATCAGTTTACAGTAACCCCAAGTACAAACATAGGAGCACCTATAGCCCCAAGGAATTATGCAAATTGGAATACTAGCAGTGCTCTGATTCTCACAGTACTACCAGCCACTTGGGATCCTATCCCAGCAAATGCCTTGAAGGCTCTACCCAAATTTAGCGGGGAGGATTTCAAAACACCCGAAGAGCATCTACAAGATGTGTCTAATGTCTGCGCAATACATGTGATCACACAGCAGAACGTGGCTATAAGACTCTTAGCAGCTTCTTTTAAGGGGAAGGCTCTAGAATGATATAGATCTTTGACCCCAAATTCAATATCTACATGGGACCAACTTGGAGATGCTTTCTTTGCAAGATTCAAAGAGAAGGGTGATAAATCTTCTTTGTTACAACAACTGATTACCATCAAGAGGGCACCACAAGAGGCAATGACTGATTTCAATTCTAGATTTCAGAAGACTTTTGAAAGGATTCCTGCTATAGCAAGACCATTACCAGGTATGGCTATTGTATTTTATCTTAAAGCCCTAAATTTGGATATAGCAGTAATGATTTAATCACTTGGAGGCTAGACCCTACCAGAAGCCTATGACTATGAAGTCAAAGCTGAAAACAATTTGATAGATGCTAAAAAATTGCCCCCAAGGCCCCCCATGCCTATGTTTCCAGAGATTACCCTACCATTGCCTCAAGAAGCTCCTAACCCCATAACCCCACCTGTGTCCATGTATACGTTTAGCCAACAACCTGCTAAAGCTGCTGTCCCTACCCAGTCCTCAGAGATGGATGATGTCAAGAACATCCTAAGAACATTTTCTAATGAAATAATTAACCTAAAAAGATAGTAGAATCCTTATCCCAGACCCCAATATCAAGGCTATCAAGGGAATAGACCTCCTCCATAGTCAAATCAGTATCAGGGCCCCCAAAGGCAAACTAACCCTCAGCCATCAAACCAATTGGTTGCAGTTCCTACACCCTTGCAGACTGTTCCTCCCAATCCAAACAGAGAGATTGTCCCAGGGCAGAATAATTATGCAGATGGCACCAATGCCTGGTGTTTCCCTTGTAATAATGCACATATGCCTAGAGATTGTCCTAGGGGTAATCTACAGCAAAAGATAGCAGAGTAAAGAAGAGTGGATGGACAATTTGTAAATACTTCTGACACTCAACCCTACCAATCCCCTAGTATGCAAAATTTAGTCTTAGTGGCTCAGATGCAAGGAATGTCCTTACAGCAAGAAGAAGAAATAGCCCTTGAGCATGCTCTATCCTCATGGATTGAAGATGAAGAGTCAGTATTCTTAAATGAAGCTTCAGCTTCTAAGAAGCCATTGGTACAATCAGATTACTATACTAGAGCCAAGAGAAGGATGATGGAACAGCCTGGAGTCACAAATAATGAAATTATGGGAATTCCACCATTTCAAGATCATCAAAAAATAGCTACTAGACAAGAAATACCTCAGCCAGTGCAGAACCAAGTAGTTTCTGGACAAGTTCAAGAAAAAGCAAGGTACCCTTATTATCCCAGAACACAAGCACTAGGGCCTGTGAATGTGGTGGATCAGTTGAAGAGGACTCCAGCACACGTGTCAATATGGGACATGTTAGCCATTCCTGAGCAAAAGATACTGTTGCAAGAAGCTTTACAGGGCCAAGTTGTGCCTAAACAGACTGTTGCCAAAGGAGGACCCACTGATAAAGAAAAGCTCAAAGACACTATTCCTTTGCAGACAACAGCTCTTCTGAACAATGCACCAGAGGTAAGTAAATCCAAGCCCGATCCCTTTTATTTAACTTTAATAGTTGGAAAGAAACTATTGCACAATGCAATGATAGACTCTGGGGCTAGCACCACAGTGATGCCAAAGCAAATAGCAGATGCTTTGAAAATAAAATATGAGCCATTTGCAAAAGGAGTTATGCAGTTAGATGGGAAGTCTGTGCAAACAATAGGGAAAATTAAACAACTTCCACTACAGCTGTATACTTGTCCCAATATAATTGTTAATCAAGATGTTGTAGTCATAGATATTCCTCCTGTTTTTGGCTTATGCCTATCCAGAGATTTCACAGCCAAGATAGGAGGTTATATGTCACTTGATTGGTCTCATCTCATCATAAGGACCAAATATGGGACTAAAATGAAGGTACTGTCAGAACCATTGTCAAAGGACCATATCACTAATGAACCAACCCCAAAGTTAGAAGCAGCCCATGCCATGCTAAATAAAGAGGAAAGGGTTTTCGTTGAAGAAATAGGGGATTGGACTAAATATGATCAGCAAGTAGAGGATAACCAGTTGTTAACCATGATGCAGAGTGATCCCTTTGGGAACTATGACTCAACAGGGTTGGGCACTTATGTTATATTTGAGGAAGACCAGGAGATCCCTAATGTCTTAAGGAATGAGCCCTCTCAGACCCAAAAGTCCATAAATAACTTAGGAATTTGGACCCTAAATTTTGATGGGGCTAGAAGCAAAAATGGAGCTGGAGTAGGAATTTGTCTTACTGCCCCTAATGGTGAAAAGATTTTAAGAGCCATTCACTTTCATTTTGCCTGTACCAATAATGATGCTGAGTATGAATCTTTAGTGCATGGACTTATATTGGCAAAAAGGAAAGGAGTAAAGAATCTGATAGTCAAAGGAGATTCAGAACTAGTGGTGAAACAAATAAGAGAGAAGGCAATAGCTAAAAATGTAAGGATGAGATCCTATAGGCACAAAATTTGGGACTTAATAGAAAATTTTGAAGCCTTTAATATAGAAGTAGCCCCTAGAGCCCAAAATTCTGAGGCAGATAGGATGACACAAATTGGTTCACAGTTTGATCCAATAACTGATCTAATGGTCAATAATGAGTCAATCAAAGTTATTGTGAGGCCAACCATCCCAGACAATGATAAAAATTGGCAAGTTTTTGAAAATGATTTTCAAGTACTCTCATTTTTGCAACAGTCAGGAGAATTTGCTGATCAGTTACAACCAAAAATTGAAGAGGCATATGGTGATCAGATCATTCAACTGAAGTCAAACAAACTCCCTAAGGGACTGATTACCCTGGAAAACTTATTTGATCCTGAAGATGCTAGCCTAGAAAAGAATAGATTCCAAGGAAACAAAGAAGACTACTCTGAGATTTAGGTTAGTGAGGGGAGAAAACTAAAGGTTGGGAATTCTGCCACTCAACAGGAAAGAAAAAGGTTAATTAATTTATGTGAGAAATATTGTAGGGTCATAGCCTGGACCTATGAAGATCTCCATGGTTATTATAGAAATATCATTCAACACACTATAGAGCTGACTGAAGGATCTAAACTGGTTAGACAGAAACAGAGGCCAGTGAACCCTAGGATTGAACCTCTGATGGTGGATGAGTTACAGAAACTATTAGAATCAAAGATCATTTTCCCAATCAAACACTCAACTTGGGTGTCCAACCTAGTACCAGTCAGGAAAAAGAATGGGGACATAAGGCTCTGTGTGGCTTTCAGAGATTTAAATAGGGCATCCTTGAAGGATCACTACCCCTTGCCCTCTATGGAACAAATTTTACAAACTGTGGCTGGATCAGAGAGATTTTCCCTGCTAGATGGTTTCTCTGGGTACAATCAGATTTGGTTGGCTGATGAGGACTAGTATAAGACTGCTTTCACCACAAAATGGGGAACATTCACCTATGCAAAGATGCCTTTTGGTCTTTCAAATGCTGGAGCTACATTTCAAAGGGCAATGGATGTAGCATTTGGAGATATTATCAATAAAATCATTCTAATTTACCTAGATGACCTCACTATTTTCTCTAAAAATGTTGCAGATCATTTTGACCATTTAGAAGCAGTTTTTAAGAAATGCCAAGAGTTTGGAATATCTCTAAATCCTAAGAAGTGCATTTTTGCAGTACCTCAAGGTAAACTATTAGGGCATATAGTCTCTAAAGAAGGAGTCTCTATAGATCTAGAAAGAGTCACTGCCATAATGAACCTGTCTCTACCTGTCAATAAGAAAGTAGTTCAGTCCTTCTTGGGAAAGATTAACTTTGTCAGTAGGTTCATATCAGACTTTGCAGGCCTAATAAGACCAATTACACTGCTACTAAAGAAAGACTTGGTATTCAAATGGACTATAGAAGGGAGACAGGCTTTTGAAGAGGTCAAGAAAGTAATATCAATAGCCCCAGTATTGAGGAGCCCTGTCTTCTCTAAGTCTTTTATAATGTATGTCTATGGAGGAGAATTCAATGTTGCTACTATCCTAACACAGATAGATGATCAACAAGAGGGAGAGCATCCAATAGCCTTTTTCTCAAGGACTCTTAGGGAGTATGAAGCCAAGTATAACTTTGTAGAGAAATAGGCATATGCTATGGTAAAAGCCCTTAAGAAATTCAGACACATGGTCACAGGTAATAAGATTCTGATACTAGTGGCTCATCTGAGTGTCAGAGAATATATTATGGAAGGAGAAATCACTGAGAAAAGAGCAAACTGGATAACAAAGATTCTTGAATATGATGTGGAGGTCAGACCAACTAAACTTGTCAGAGGCAAGGGTTTGTGCCAGTATATGGTTCAAGATATGGAAAAAATGATAACTAAAGAAACAGAGGAGGAAAATGTATTGAGGATACAAGAAGTTGATCAGAATTCTTGGGTCACAAATAGGATCCAGTTTATGAAACATGGGATTTTCCCAAAAGAGCTCTCTAGGGATAAGAAGAGGTACTATAGGCAACAGTGAATTCATTTTGTTTTAATTGACCAAGTTCTTTTCAAAAGAAATACTGATGGCATACTTTTAAGATGCATAGAGAAAGATGAAGCCCAAAGAATACTGCATGAGATGCACCATGGAGTGTCAGGTGGACATTTTTCTACAAGAACTATAGCTATAAAGATAAGTCAGGCAGGTTACTTCTAGCCCACTTTATTCACAGACTGTTATCAACTGGTTAAAGAATGCCAATCTTGTCAGTACTATGTAGGGAAGAGAAGGAATGCAACAATGCCCCTTAGTCCTATAATCGTTGATGAACCTTTTGCTCAATGGGGTCTAGACTTCATTGGAATGATCAATCCAGTGTCAAGTATGGGGCACAAATGGATCCTAACCGCCACAGATTATTTTACTAGATGGACTGAGGCAGTCCCACTAAAAGAAGCAATAGAAAAGGTGAGTCTAGACTTTCTAGAGGGTATCACTGCTCACTTTGGACCTCTTCGTACTGTAATTTCAGATAATGCTAAGGCATTTTTGGGGGCAAAGATATCTGACTTTGCACTAAAGTATGGAATCTACCTGAAAACCTCCTCAAATTATTATCCTCAAGGTAATGGTTTGGCAGAATCAACTAACAAGAATCTGATCAGACTTATTAAAAGAATAGGGGTTGATCATCACAAAGAGTGGCATAAAGTGCTTAATATAGCACTATGGGCAGATAGAATTACACCGAAACAAGTGACAAAAATGTGCCCATATGAATTGGTCTATGGTAAATCTACTATAATGCCCCTGAGCTTGGAGATTCCTGCTCTCCAGTTATTGAAACAGATTGAGATTGAGGAAAATGGCCCCATGTAGGTCAGACTTGCTGAGCTCCTGGAAGTTCAAGAAAAGAGGGATTCAGCACATGAATCATTATTGAAACATCATAAAATAATCAAAGACTATTTCAATAAGAAAACTTCAAACCCTCATTTTGAAGTAGGATCAGTTGTTTTGAAATGGGATGAGAGAGCTGCGAAGCCGAGTCAACATAGTAAATTTGAGTCATTATGGACTGGCCCCTATAAAATCCATTCCTGTAAACAACAAAATTCTTTTGAGCTTGAAATGATGGAAGGTGAGCCTGAAGAGATTCCTGTCAACGGGATCTACTTGAAGCATTTCAATTAGACAGTATCTTTCCTGTGTATTATAGTTAGATAGTTTCCTTTTCATTGTTGCTTTGTTTTTCCCGCTCTTGCTTTGAATAAGTGTTTTATAAACACGTGGCCAAAGCTCAAGTCTCTTAAAAGTCTTGAAACTCTCACATCCATTAAATCTCTCAAATCCCCAAAATTCCTAAAAAGTACCCAGCGCAGCCACTTTTATGACATTTTTGACATTCTGTCCCACTCAGATCTCTTAAGATTTTATAACGATTTTCTATTTGTTAATGCCATTTATGAGACTTGATGTGTCATTAAAATACCCCAACAACATGAGTTAAAGCTTAACTAAGTTTCGTTTGTTTCTACTTCTGCTAAGTGTCTTCCCTATTGCTACGTTTTCATTGCAAAACCTGCTTCCTAGGTGTGTCTTTCCCGTTGCAAAGCTTCTATCCTTGTTACAAGTAAGTTATACAGTGTCCAACAAACATAGAGATGGTGGAGGCACTCTTCTCAACAGGGGCTTTGGATTTACGAGTCCATTGACAGGCTCCACGCCAGCAAATCATACGCTTTGGCCCCTGCGCAACCTTTAAAGACCTATCCAAGGACTAGGGTTCCTAAGGTTGGTTATGCGGTCGACCCAACTAAGGTGCAGGATTTTGCAGACGGTATTGTTGAACCAGCCCTTCAAAAGTCTGGTAAAGCTCTGCGAGAGGGAGCACACCAAAGATGTCTCCTGAAGGTCAAAGCTAAATAATTTGAAACATTCGGCATGCAGATATGGACCTCTTAATTGGCGAAATTCATGGTCCCGAGCATGCATTTATGCCCCGACTTGATTGAGGTATGCGTAGAATTGTTTCATGCACCCTCAAGCACCATTCAAAAGGGACCCTTCATGGTACAATTCACACCAAAGGCCATCAGGGACATGTTGGCCCTATACTATGATAGCATAGCCACGTTTCCCACTATTGCCAAAATGTAGAAGACATGGGCAAACGTCAAGTTTCAATTAAGGTTTCTTAATTCAGAGATGCAGCTGGGAGTTGAAAATACCCAAATGCCAGTGCTACCAACAGGAAGGGGACAATTTACACAAGCCAGTTAGGAAGCATTATCTATGATGGCATTGATCTTTGGAATGAAGGAAGACATCACCGTCTATGATTGGCAACTAGCCATTTTATTTAGAATGAAGACCGTGGATAAGTCTCAGGAGTTTTGGCTGGATTTCTCAGAGCAAATTTCCTACTCAATGGCCGACCAACTCACCAATTTCAAATCAACAGGGGTTTTCAGGTATTCTTCTTATCTGTTTCACCTTATGTTATACCAAAACTATGCCATCTTTTCCCAGTATATGCATCTGAACATGTATGACCTAAGTTTTGATCCCAATAGAACTATCCTTGTGTCTGCATGGACACATGTCTTCTCTGAATCGTCTGACCCCTATGAATTTTGGGAATTTTTTGTCACCCCTGCTTTTACTCACCTAAGCCCAGAGCCTGTTGAAAATAGATTAACATTAAGTGTCAGAGGTCTCATGGCAAATTCCCCCATTCCTTGTGTTATTTCTTTGGGTCTCACCATACTATTATCAGGGTCCATGGTTTTAATGGATAACCAGTATTACTACCCAAGGTTTTGACTCCTAGGCTAGCCTTTTTAGAGATCACCCGGCAAATGTCTGTGGTTGATAATGATTATGGCACTGGGAAGAAGAAAAAGAAAATGTATGATATCCCATGGGTGAAGAAAAACATGATCCTATTGGTCAGGGATGCTGAGCACTTATTGCTAAGGAAGTTAGCTATCCTGGGTTTTCTTTTGATTGAAGATAAATGGAGATATGATCCAATCAGTTTCATAACCTTGTGGGTCAAGAATAATAATGTTGGTGCCAAAATTGTGCACGAGGGTCATCCCTTTTCAGAAGATAGAAGAAACCCTAAGGAGGACATCCTTGATTTATATGCAGAATTGACAGATTTGCCCTTTGAGGGACCCAGGCCATGGGAGGTAGTTTATAAAGAGGAAAAGGCCTATGACGCTAAGCTCAAAATGGGCACTGGATTAAAGAAAAATTTAATAAGAGATAGAGAGTGGAAGGCTGAGAAGATAGAAGCCTATTGGAAATATAGGCAGGAGATATCTGAAACAACCCACTCCTTTGGTAAGGTTGATACAGATGAGAAATGGGAGTCCATTTGGGATGAATGGCATCCTTCTCCAGCCTCTAGCCCTGATACAAGCAAGATCCATAAAAGGAGTGAGGAGTCTGAAGAAGAAACTGAGTCCGCTCACATAGTGTAGGCCCCAGGACAAACATCATCTACAGCTGTTATAACTACCTGGCCCCAATCTCTCAGTACTATAGAGAAGCAAAAGAGTGGTGTCATCACCACCTAGAGGGACCTCATCAGTTTCAATGATTGGGGTTTCTAGTTTTATGCAAACACCACTAGCAGCAGTGGTAAATGTTGAGGAGAAAGAAACACAGCAAGAAGAAGAGAGGCCAAGGAAACATAAGAAGATGAAACTTCAACCTGATTCAGATGAGGAGGTAGAACCTTTATTGCAGCCATCACCAAGTATATCTGTTGCTCCTCAGGTACGTGTTTCTTCTCCTTCTTCTTAGTCTTTTTCTTCTTCAATGGGGGTGGAAATCCCAACTGGCCAGATATTATCCCCTGCCACCTCTGCTGTGCCAATTTCTCAATTTTCCCCATCTGTCACTACACAGGCCATGTCATCACAGGCCACATCATTGCCTCCCTTTTCTCCCTCTTTTCCAAGGAGAATATCTCCTCAGATTCCTCCTAGCCAACATTTGGCTATCCCTTATGGCTTGCCATAGGGTCATCCTTTTGCGGGTGGGTATATTGCCTCTCCCCCTACCTTCCAAGCTCAAGCAGACACTGCTAAGAAGGCTAGGGAGGCCCGAATGGACAAAAAGAGAAAGAAAGACAATAAAGCTTAGGCTGTCCCACATATGAGGTCACTATTTGACCCAATCCAGTAGCAGCTAACTGTGACTCATTTGTCACCAAATGTAGTTAGACCCAATGAGCAGATGCAGCCCCAAGATTATACAATGAGTGTAGTGGCGATGGACATGTCACTTTTTAGGCCACAAGATAGGGTAGAGCTGCTAAATGAAACCACTTCTGCTGTAGCCACTGACTATTTGAAGTTATCAAGGAAGTTGTAGAAGGTGGAGGCCGATCTGGCTCAAGAAAGGACACATAGTGAGACCCTGACTGCTGAGCTCAAATTAAAAAATGATGAAATTGAAGATCTCACTAAACAGTTGCAAAATACTGTTTCATGCCAGATTCATCAGGCTACATAGAGCCAAAATGCTTCGTTGAAAGAAGAACTGATCCAGGTGAAGTCTGTTGTGACTACCCTAAAGCAGGAAAAGGCTACATTGCAGAAGAGGCATCAGGATTCCTCTCAGCAAGCCACACAGTTCCAATAGCAGCTATTGAAGGAACAGAACAATGTTGCTGCCATACAGGCTCAACTTCAGGCTGAGCAACAAACAACAAAACAATTAACCCTTGAGTTGGCAAATAGGCCACAAAATGCAGGAGTGTTGAACCTGGTTAAGGAGCTATATGCATCAGTGTGGGCAAGAATCTTTGAGGAGATTATCCAGCTCAAACCCTCTTTAACTTTCCTGCTACATCCACATCAATTATGTGAAAAGGTGGAAACCTCAGTTCAGGCCACTTTGTCCATTGTTTCCGTGAGAGTTTCTGATTCTCAACTGCTGCTGGGGAAACTTTATGATACATCTGATGAAACATTATCAGCAGTAGGAATCAGTGATAGAATGATTGCTGCCAAATGGGTGAATGAGGTTCTCAGTTGCAACTCTGCTTCAATTACTTGTCAGGAGCTCCTGGATGTGGTCAAGGAGGGAGTGAAGGACATGAAGAAACATATTGAAGACCTGGTGCAATTGGGTCTTCCTTCCCATTTTCCTGATAGCAACACTGTATTAATGGTTGATGAAATCAAGCCTTTACATTGCTAGCCAGACAAAATGACCAATCAGTTTTCCAGGGTCTAACAGATGCCTCATCAGTGTCAGAAGTGGAAGCTATTTTGATTCCCATGGCCCAGCTTGATTTCCAGTTGAAAGCAACAGTCCATGTTTTGCAGAGCTTTTCACATAAGGACATGATCAACCTGGATTTAGCCTTCCAGGATTTGTAGAACAAACAGCGATTATTTGCTGCCGAGTGGTCTGTATATCAGATGACCTTGCAAAATTTGTAAATTTTGTTGTATAGATGCCCATTTTTTGATTCTTTTTTAGTAGGCTCAAAAGTCCTCAGGATCGCTAAGAACTGTAGAGTAAAATACTCTACATTTTGTTTTTTGAGTTTTAGTTGTGCGAGCTCCAGTTTTGTTCTTTGCGCTTCAGTTTTGGCAAATGAGGTTTTGCACAGAGCGCGGGCGTGCGGGGTTTCATTTTGTTAATTTTGCCTAAGTTCCTAACTGTAGCGGAAACTGCCACGTGTCAGCAGTCGGGACACATTCTAAAGTTTCTCAAAGTGGCCGCGGAGAGTGCCATGTATCTTTTACATTAAGACGGAAGTTGCCAAGTGTCGGCACCCATTCCAGTTTCTTCTAAGTTTCAAACGTTCATTTTGAATGTTTCTCATAATTTGGCGGGTCCCTTTTAAGAGCTTTAGTGAGTGCGAAAAGTGCCAAGTGGCAGATGCGGTGAGTGACTTTAGAGTTTCTTAAAGTTCCACGGAAGGTGCCGCGTGTCCCATGTAGTTTCAGCAGAGAGCACCAAGTGTCAACATCCGCGGGTTCCCTGTTGGTTTCATCGCTAAGTAAAGAGGTATGGTGGGCCCCATTAATATTTCTATAGTTCCAGCGAAGTGCGACATGTGTCACCATCCGCGTGATTCTTATGAGTCTCTAATCTTTCTACAAAGTTTCTCAGAGTTGCACGGAAAGCATCAAGTGGCAACGTCTGCGAAGGTTTTGTTTAAGTGCTAAAGTTTCCCGAAGTAGATGTGGAGATTTCCATGTGTCATCTTCCATGGGACCCCGTAAATGTTTCTAAAGTCTCTCTAAGTGCAGCAGAAGCTGCCACGTATATGTTTCTTAGATCTGCGGAAAGCACCACCTGTCCCTTTTTCTTTTTGAAGCTGCTCAGGCATGGACTATTGGTGCATCCCATTTTTAATGTTTCTTAGGTTCCAAAGTTCAGTGGACCGTGAAAGATGGCAAAGCTTGAGCACTCCTAAAATAAGCCACAGTAAAGACTCAAAGTAAAGCAGATATTGCCACATATTTTTTGCAGGGGCTGCGGACGCTGCCAAGTGTCGATTTCTGGTGTCTCCTGAGTAAGAAGCAGTTTATCAAGTAAGTCACGTGAAGTAGATGCCATGTGTTAGTTTCTTATTGTTCTAGAAAGATGAAAGAGTTTCAAGAAAGGGGCGCATATAAATGCCAGCTATTCCAAGGGTTTATAGTCGCAAAGACTATCAGAAACTGCCACGCGTTCCTTCCTGATTCAAGTAAGTGGAGTTACATGTATCTGTTGCAACCAATGAACTTGCAGAGTGGCTAACCATCTCCGATTTGAAAGAGATCTTCTGTCAGACACTTTCAGTTAAGTGCCAGTTTGGTTAGATCATTGAGATTTGATCGTGTGGGCAATCTTTGAGCCAGTTCTATGCTATAAATATGGGTTCAGATCACAGTTAAAAGGAAAAAACATTGGAGATATAGAGAATTTTCTACATCATAGATTGTTAGAGAAGTTTTTGAAGATCTTTTGTAGTGGCCAGTAATATCATTTGCCTTTGTTCTATTTTCTTGTTTCAGAGAGTTTGTATAACTGTGCATGATTCTGTGCCTTTTATGTAAATGGAAAATTAATAAAGACAGAGTTCTATGCCTTTGCTGATATTTTCTGTGTTGTTGCAAAATATTCTAATCTGTGAGCCTTTGATCCTATTTGTTTTCCATCTTTTACATTGATCATGCATTGTTTGCTCTTTAATGTAACTGAATCCTAAAAGTAGTTTCACCGTGCTCAGTGTTGAGAAACAAAATCACACCCAGGTGCATCGCCATAGTTTAGTTTCCTTTTTTTAGTTGCATTTGTGATTCTATTTAATTCTATCCCTTCTCCCAAAACACTTTTGAGATAAAGAAGAGCCAGCTTCTTTAAAATCTGGAGGTTACTCTAAGGAGCATTCCCACATTTTAGAGTTTCCCATGTTGGTGTTGGAAACTGTGCAATTCTGTGCATCAACAGTTACTATGATGATTCTATTGATGTTTTATGATTGGTAAATTATGCTCATGTGGTGATCAGTTATGGGTTTAATTGATTATGTGGATTAATTTCACTATGTGGTTTATGTGACTATCTGATGATATGATATCTAGTTGTTTAGTTAATAATGAACTTATTTAATGTGGATATTTGTGATGTGTTTTGTGAAGGGATAGTATAGTATTACTCATGTTGAGTACCCTACTACGCTACGATTCCATGTCACTATGTGCCTGTTTGGATGATTATATGTTTGTATTCAACACTTTTGTTTGCTACAGGATTGCAAGTACCAGGCATCGACTCCACCTGAATTGACAGGTCTGACTGTGCCTTCGTACCAATGGAAGTTGTGGAATGGAGATAACATGAGGTCCCTTAGTTGACATCATTCTCGATGAGGATGAGTTCTCAGTCTCGGGTTTCGTCAGTTGGTCAGATGGAGCATGATTATGAGTCTCTGTTGTTCCTTGGTATGTTGTCGTCGATAAATGTGTTGGTATGTAGTCTTTGAGTTGTTTTGTTGGTCTATTGTTTCATCAAATAGATTATTAATCTATCTTGTAAATAAATAATATTAAGTTTAATGTATATTAAATATTTGTCTATGTTGTTAAATAAGTAATGTTAAGTTTGAAGAATATTAAATATTAGTATTAATAGAAATTAAATTAATAATCTTAATAGATAATAATAATAATGGAAATAATAGATAAATTATAAATATTTAATATTTTATTAAGTGAGTAAATATTCTTTTGTTTAGATGTATAAGATGTTATTTTATATTATTCATAGATTTATTTGAATGTGAGTAATTGTCATGAGTGGACAATAATATTTTTTTTAGATTAGGAGAATCTTCCTCTAGGTGGAGATTTAATGCATTTAATTTTGGAGGATGTGGATTTCTGTAGCTGGGAAATGAGGGAGTGGGAGTTTATGGAATTTGACTATTTTTATGAGAGGGTGGATATTTGAAGGGGGATTTTGCAGAATAGGAGACACATATAGATTTTGGAAAAGATTGGCAGAGGAAGAATTGAAGGGACAAAAGAAATCATCTGGAGGAGGATTCAAAGACTTGAGAATAAAATTCTAGGTATGTCTAATTGATTAATTGAATAAATGTTGTTTGAGATAATTAGGTCTCTGTGTGTGAATTTCTATCTCTTGAATTGATTGTTTGTCTAGAATCCAATTTGTGCATGCATGATAGCTTGAGTATTTGTCATTAAATTTTTCTTCATCATGTTCGAATCCTCCTGTCACTAATTGCTTTCGAGGGTTATATATAATCCTTAATCTGGGTTATTCTTCAGAGCAATTCAATATCACTAGGATTGATCTTTTCTGCAATTATTTTTATGCCAAATGAATTTCCTATAACCCTGATAGCAAGTCGCCTAGGCGCCCATTCAAACTGTAATTTTTGGGTAGATGCCTCCCTTTTTGGTGTCGATAGTCTTTCCATTGATCTTTGTGTCATTTCATACAAAACTCAATTAATGGATTAAATAAATTGCCTAAGTTTGGATCATTTATATAAACCATGTGACTCATCTTTATTTCTAAAAGGTCAGCTTAAGCATTGAGTAGAGTAATCACCTGAAATGGCAATTTGCTTACCTGATGTATAGAACCAAATGGTTGTGTCTGCAAACATTAGCTTATCTTCATCGTATGGCCCTTTGTGGATTGTGCAACAGTAACCTTAGTATTTGTTGAGGAATCTTACGCCATTTCATCAATTTCATTTTTTTTGTTTTAACCTGTTGATAAACGACTTTAGGGACGCCTTCCTTTGAGAGGCAAAATTAAATATTGAATATACTTCCATTGTTTCTAGAGGATGTCAACACTTGGAGTGGATTCGCTTTTGTTTTCTGAAACCAAACACATCTATCGGTCTCTCCTTAAGCATTTTCTTATTTAACAACACATTCCTTTTTAAATGACTACAAATTTTTTTATAAAAGCTTTATGCTATTATAATTTTAGCATACCTAGACACCACTACAATCTTTCTAATGGTATTCACTCTTATGCTCTTCTCACCTGTCAAAATCCAGCTAGTAATTCCATATGACTATCAACAATTACATTTCTAAATCATTTCATCTGGTAGGCAAATTTAATTATTCTAAAATCAAAACTTGAACAAATTAGCCTCCATTGAGGTAGTAGACAAACTATATGCATATTTCCCAACGGCATTACCGTAAATATCCAAAAAAATATTTAAACTTCATGTTGGGCATCATTCGTTGTGTTCAGTCAATCCCTTAGGCGCAAATTCTGGGTAGACTATTTTAGATTTAAATATGGTTTGAGACATCCAGCTAGCATATGCACTTTTGTCATCTTCTAATATCATGTTAATGCTTCTCTAAAGCAAGTTTTGAGTTATGTGTGCACCTAAATCAATTCAGAAGCCTTATAAATCAATTTCAGTTTTTTTATTACAATCACCATCTAAGGTCCGCCGTATGGCCTCTTTAAGGGAAGGAAAAACTAGATTCAATGCTTAATAGGTTCTTTAAATAATTTCAACAATCCCTTTTTTGTATGATGCATCCAGACTCTGCTTGATGGCAATTTTAGGAAGTCTCCATTTTATAGCAAATTTCTCATTAAGGTTCACTGAACTGGATTCATATTAGAAAATTTCTACCTTGAACTCTTGTCAGAATGTATCTTGCATCAAGTTTATTCTTTGTATTTACTTATTTATTTATAGAAGGTAGTCAAATCTTCATATTTGAATGTAGGCGTTGTCACTATTAGATAACAATAATCAAAGAGAGATATGATATTCAAACTATTAATAAATTAGATGTCAATTAAATTTCGCATTATTATAATATTTAACTTGTAGTTCTCGTAGATTAATACTTTAGTAAGGATTCATAACTTAGTGTATAGTTAAGTAATATAAATGGTTATATCATTATTATTGAAATGGTTATAAATGGTCAATATAATATTGATAGAGTAGTACACTTAATTGGAAATATTTTAGTTAGAAATTGTTGTATAATGTGTTGTGTAGAAGATGTAGTTAATATCTTTTAGCCTTGATTATAAATATAATACTTACGATAGTTATTTCATTAGAACGTAGTAAAATCTAGACATTAGGATTTAATTATGTTCATAATAGAGCATATTTGTTATAATGAAATTGTTATTTTTGCTAAAAAAAGATTAGTATAGAGATTTATAACTCTAATGTTTTAAATTAATGTAATTTGTTATATTAAATATGGAATTGTAATGTTATTTGAATCATGTTAAATGGTGTCCTTAATCAAGTCTTATATTTTTGTTTGTTGAACTTTCAAACATTAGTTATTGTAAACTCTTTCAGTAGTTCTTATTGTCGAAAATACAAGCCTATAGAAGAAAGTAGGATTGATTTAGAAATGAGTTGCACTTTTACCCTTGTTTTTACCTTTTTATGTTTTGCTCCAAAGGCTTAGGGCAATTTTGATCCTATGTAATGTTCATGATATGGATGAGTTTATGATACCTCCTGTTCAGTATGAGGTCGGGCTGTTTTGAGCATTGACATTTGAGTCGATGGCTTTTATATGCAAGAAGGGATATACCTTGCATGGTATTGTTATTCTTATCTGGTTGAATGGCTAGGGTCTTCTAGATGCAGATAGGGTAGTGGCTTTCAATGTGGGGCCGATGCCCAAAGTGGCTATCAGGGTAACCCATTGGAAGCGGTTGACAAGTGATAACCTAATAATAAATATAGGGGGTGGGTAGTCATTCATAGCAACCCAGATAATTGGATTCCTCACCCATGCCTACAGTGCTAGTTTAGACTAAGGATGGGATGAGAAGGCCTAGTTGGCAAGATCAAGTTCCTTCTCTTGACGAAAGGAATGTTGATTCTGCATGTGTCACCCTATGGGGCCGACATCTAGTGAGAGACTATCAGGGTAACTATAGATGGGGGGCGACGTCTAGTGAGAGATTGTCAAGGTAACCCATGTAGGACCATGTGATGACACTCCATCGTACTGTCGTCTAGATTTCCCTCTCGTGTTCTTTCCTCATTGTTCATGTTTGCCTCTGGAAGCATTGTTGAGCTACTTGTGATATTATTGTGAATGAGTTGTTGGGATCCCTATTGGTCATTTACCTATTTGTATTTACCATCTTGACTGTGGACATTGTGGGACCTCCTTGTTATCTCCTAGCATGAGGGTTAGACCTCAGGATTCCACATGGTCGAGTGGTTGTGCATTCTTCCATTAGTTTTCTGGTTTCATGGTTCGTGGATGTATCTCTTCTAGCAGATTCCTATTTTGCACCTATATTTGAAGATAAATTTTAATACTAATTGTATCAGTGGAATTCATTATGTAAATTGATGTATTCAGAAAGAAAGAGTTTTTGTAACAATGAAATTATATAATTCCTCTTGTAAGATAAACTATTTGGTTCTTGTAAACTTAATTGCATAAATGTTGATATATTTATCTGACGGTATCATGAAAGATGTTAGTTTCACTCGTTTGATTTATTTGCATGAGCTATGTATGATTCCAATAATGCAGCTATGTAATCCCTAGGGATGTTAGTTTAACTTGTTTCTATTAGATTGTGTTATACTTTGTTATCATTGTTGATAACTGAGAGGGGGGGTGAATTAGTTATCTTAATAATTTGCCTTTCTTTTCTTCTTTAACAATTAGAGCAATATCAAATCATATTAGCATACATAACCATGGAAGCAGAAATAAACTCAATACACATGACACAATATTTTTGACGTGGGAAACCCTATTAAGGGAAAAAACCATGGGGTGATTAACCCAAGATTGTATTCTCTATTAAAAGAATAAGGTAGTACAAAATGACACTTGCAATTAGGGCTCACTGCCCAAGCACACTAATCACAAGAGGCTCACTACCTACAATAGTTTATAGAAGGAAACTAGATACTTGAACTGATGAGAAGCATCCACATATGCTTAGGTTCAGTTCTAGTTAAGCTCAATATACTGATCTACTACACTTCATTCTTCCTCTACCTTGGTACTACTGTTCTGTCACATACCGAACCTCTTGTAGCACATTTCATAGTTGAGCATATTGTCTTTTCATTGATGTCAAAATATCAGGATGTTGCATTTCACAGTTGATTATGTATCAAGATGTTGTTTTCACATCACAGGGGATCATGCATCAGGATGTTGTTTTCACAAGATGCAGTATTGATCTTCAATATGGTTGATAGGTACATATCATGTTTGGTTATGCAATCAGTTTTGTGGAGTTGCCTTTTAATGAATTTGAATTGGTTATAGAGAATTCATCTTGTTGGATCAGATGTTTTGATTTGAAATGTTGCATTAAAATTTATAAGGATTTCAAGGACCTACATGTAAATTGTTGATCATATGATATTTCAGAAGGATGCTTCATAGGACAGTTTAAGTCATGCTTTCTGTGCTAAATTATATTGGTGCAATTTATATGTCTTGATCAAATTGTAGATCTGGTTTATACTTGGGGCAAAAATGTTCTTAAGTGAGCCCATAAATATCTATGTTGAAGATCAAGTCATAGTTTAAAAGCTTCAAAACAGTCGTCATATTCCTTTTGTTATAATCGGCACTTGACTGGCTTAGGAGGTTCGAGTCACTTAAGTGACAACTTATGGGATGCACTACTGTGGTTTTTACCGGCCCTGTGAAGCACATATCAACGATCAACATTTAATTTACCATTGGCAAGATTACCACATCCGGTGGTGGAGTATTAAACTATGCCGCAGATTGTGGAGTTTGAAATTGACGGCTTCTGTGCTATGAAAGGCAGAAAGTAAACTTATTTCTATCTTGAAGTGACAGCAAAAATAGAAGTTGGAAGGTTAGAAGATTTTGTTTATAGAAAGTCTCATAAAAGATTTTTGTTTTTTCTATTATGGAATGTGGATCGACGAGGAGCTATAGAAAATGGAAACTTTTATTATAGAAATCAAATAGAATACAATGCAATTTATTTAAGGAGGAGATAAAGTTGATTTTGTGTTGTAGAGTTTGGTAGAAAGTTTTTGAGGATGAGAGAGATTTTGAGAAGATGAAAGATTGTGATCATCAAGATTTTTTTTTAAGAGAATGTGATATGAATGTGATAAAAAATATATGATGTTGGAAGTTGAACAGATTTGAAGAAATTGAATGATGGAAGTTCATTTTGTATAAAGAGATTTTTTTTTTGCAGGGGTATATTATTAAGAAGATAAGACAGATGATCTTGTGTGTGGTGAGAAGTTTTAGAATGGGATTTTTTCTATGAAATGTATTTTTGTATTGCAGGTATGAAGAAACAATTTTTGGATAGGGAATTATGTTGAGTTATTGAAATAGTGATGGTGCAATAAATGAATGGAATTTTTCAATGATTAAGATGGATTAATATTTGTTCAGAGAAGGTGAAAGTGTTGAAAGACAATAATTTCTCAGAGAGGGTCAATTGTTCAGTTTTTTGCACAGTGAGAAAGTTCATGAAATGGTGAATTAGATTTTGAGATTGTTTTACAAAGGTATGAAGTATTTTGAAGATCAAAATTGATTGATTGTAGGTGATGATGACAGTTTAAGGTTGATTGCAAAGAATATATTTTTGTTTGTTTTAATAGGGAGAAATAAGGTTTTGTTTTTATTGAAACAGGGAAATCCCCTGAGTTATATTTTTCATTGAATTTTAGATGTTGTAATGTTAGTGAGACATGCAGAGAAATACAATATGCCAGTGAGGCAGAATTGTAATGTCAGTGAGATAGTTGTAATCTGAAATTTGTGTTAAGCCAGTGAGGCAATTGAGTGGTTTTTATACCCCAAGAGGGTTTTCCACTTGGGAAATTTCTTGTGTCAAGTTTTATGTTGATACTCTGCATATTTTCTTTGTTCTATCTAAAGAATTCTATAATTGTGAAATTAAATTAATCAAAAGGAGTAAAAAGTGTTAAAATTGTTAACAACACTGATTCACCCCCCCTCTCAGTGTTGTGTGTATTCCTACACCTCTATCTCTATTTCCACAATGTTCTCTACTTTTCTTAACACTACACAACACACCACACACACCTTCATACCGAAATCAATCTGGTATATATATCTGCATCAACGATTTCAATCATCTTTCTAGTTGACATCCGAAAAACTCAAGATACTTCCAAACTCTGGTTTGTCAGCTGAATCCATGCTTACTAAGTGATGCGTATCAAAAAGATAGTTATAGAAGTCATCAATCATGTCGGCCAATCATGAATGATACCTTAGGAACCTTGATCATCATCAGTATCTCATCCAAATTAACGTCTGATGCTCTGTCAGTCAGTTATTCCTCTGTCTACTCTGCCAAAGAGGAACCTAATACTTAGGTGCTCATATCTCTTCACTCTTTCATCACCAGAGGTTCAATCCCTAGAATCTATCAGTCAAGTTACTCCTCTTGACTTCTTGAAGTCTGCACCTTACAGACATACTTCCTCTGAGAGATCCAGACTTGATTGCCAGACCTTGCTGCATGCTCTGTTCTTGGTCACCGGACCAAAATACTCTTCAATCTGACTTCCAATATAGATACACCATGTCCTACGGATGTGCGGGATGGTCTTTGTTGCCATCAATGACAACACCCATGAAGCCACACAATGTCTCTTGCCATCAATCTCCCCCTTTGGCATTGATGGCAACACTTAGTGAGAAATGACTGTCACACTATACTCCCCCTTGGCTGATGCTCTATTTTAATGTACATTTTACCGGAGCTCCCCCTTAGCTAGATTCCATATTTTTCACTGCTACTCACTCCCCCTTTGACATCAATGGAAAAGGGTAGAATCGGCACATCGAAATTCCCAAAAATTCAACTATACTTAGTCGCATAAGTATATATACATGTTATACTTGCATAGACTATAGTATATCTGCAAAAGTTGTCTTCATCTGGACAAATTCTGTTGCCAACTCTGCTTCATCCTGTCTAAAATTGAGATGTGACCACTCAATAGGAATGCAAAAGCCTCTGCCCTCTTTAGATTTGTCAGATCACTAGTCTAGGTTGTGGTCTGAGCATCGGTTAGGGCCTCATGCATAGTCTCTAAATTAGGGATAATTATCCCTCTAAGTTCACTTAACCTACTTATTCTATTTTTCTTCTCCTTCTCAATCTTCATTATTTCATTTATGACTGCAATAGTCTGACACTCTTGATTTATTAAGGAAGAGGTGAGAGGATCAAAACTTTGAGATAACCTTAATAGTTTGCTCTCTTGTTCTTCCACCTTCTTGGTGATGTCTGCTGTTATGGTGGACCAAGATAGACAAAATTTGTATAGATCTCCACCATCTTTAAGAGCATTTTCTAGGTTCTTTATTCCAATATCCAAATTCCTCCTATCATTTGTTATTAGCCCTTGAACTTCAAGGAATCTCTTATCCAAAAACTCCTTCTGGACCTTTGCTTTAGCTGACTTCTCTAAGGAATCAAAATGTGTATCAACAAAATTTACAAGAGATTTTAGATTACCGGATGAGGAAGCCAAAAGATCCTTCTAGAAGGATGGCATGATCTTCTCCAATACACCAGATGCAATTTCTATCAGCTCACAGTCTTCCATGTGAGACTTCAGAAGTTTTTCTTTTGCCTTTGCTTGAGCAAAGGATGCTATCTTCATGGTTTGAACCAGGGAGAGAGAATCAAAATTGAATGGTCCTTGAAGTATTTGTGGTTCATCAATCTCCATCATTTCTTTAGTCAAGAAATCTTTAATAGTCTCTGTAGTGTCTCTTGCCAGAGACAGAGTCTTCTTTCCTTCTACAGCCTTAGCACTGTCACTTGTGGTCTTCTCAGTTTGACCTTCTTCTCTTCCCTTCACTTCTTCTCCTTGATTGATGCTCTCTTCTTTTCTTTCTTTTCCTTCAATTCTAGAGTCTACAGGGGGATCCGGAAGAGAGGTGTCTGCTTCTCCATGAACTTCCTCTTCTAGAACATATGAATCTAAGTCCTTAGCTTTCTCTTTAATTGTCTCTTCTGCAACTAACTCAGTAGATTCTCCTTTGTCATCCATGGCAGAGGGTTCATCACCTAAGTCCTCTATAACAGGAATATTGAATCTTTTATAGGCATTCTAGAGGATCTCTTCAGTCTCTTTAGCCACCTGATTAGTCTCTCCAAGCATAAGCTTATTCATTCTAGCTTTGCTCCGGCACTCATCCTTGCAATCTTCAAAGATCATGTTTATTTGCTTTGGAGTGATGGAGGGATAGAGTTGGATAGAAATTTACTCCCAGATTTCTAGGTCTTCTGCTTGGGCATTGTTCTTTCTTATTTCAAGTTCCTTCTCTAAGCTTTTGGGAATCAGAGATATAATTTCAATGAATGCCTTGTTGTAGATGTTTAGATACCTGACTATAGCATCTTGCAATATCTTCTGATCAACTTCACTATATTCATCATAAAATTCAACCATTGGTTGCAGGTTCCCATCCACAGTAACTGATTTGATGATGTCATCAATGCAAAGAGTAGGCCTTTCAATGAATTCTTATGCCTTTTCTTCCTTGCCTTGACCGGTAGAGGGTTCACTAGATGTTTTCTTCTTCTTCTTCATTTTCTTAACTTCCTCATCAGTTTCAGTTTCGTCATCATCTTTCTGACTTGTATAGGATCTTGTTGCCTTTTTCTTTGTCCTCTTCACTCCCTTTCCAGATGTCTGGGCTTCCAGTTTTGATGCCTTTTAGCTCTTAGAGGTGGTAGGTGCAGAGCTCTTGGAAGATCTAGTCCGAGAAGGGGCTTGTATCGGATCACTTTCCTTTTCTATACCTTGTTTCCCTTTCTCTGCCTTTTCTAGTTTTTCTCTATTTGCATCAAGTGCTTCTTTTGAAATGCCATACCTTTTGGCAACAGCCTCTACTTCTTTTCTTACTTTTCTTTTTTATCTCTAGTTGTCTTAGCTCTACATGAATCTTTACACTCAACTCTTCAAAGGTTTCAAGCCTTTCTGCCTCAATGTCCTTGGACTGACTCAATAGGTGTTGAATATGCAGCTCTAGAATTTTCTCATCAACTTCATACCCCATTGGCATGATCCAGACTATCCTTGGCTCCACTGTCTCTATTAGGTATTGATTAGTTTCTACCATAAAGCATACTGTATCCTTATACTTTTCAACAAGAGATCAGGGGATTCTCTCTCTGGTTTGCATCATACTTTGAAAGGTCTTGAAGTAGCCCCAGTGTGTTGTATTCTATGCCTTGGTATCACCAATTCCATGCAAATAATCTCTGATTTGTATGGCTATTATTTTTCCATATCCAACCACTGGATCCAGGGAGCTCATTCATAAAGTAAAATATCAAGCACAGTATTAGTCCACCATACTTGAATGAGTTCTTTTTATCTTTCTTTATTTTTTGCAAATTTTCTAACAATTGGTTCAGGAGAAGCTCACAAAGATCATAGTCAGCATTTTCTCTTAGCATCTGATAAGCAATGTAAATTATAGTTCGGGTACTAAATTTTCTCTATTGGAGTGATATATCTTGTAACCAATTATCATGGAGGCAAACTTGATATCCGGATCAGTGATATCTTCTATTGTCATTGCTGTCTTGTCAAATTTTGATCTGGTAGCCTCACTCACAGTTTGGTTTTTGACCGATTTGAGAACAGGGAACCCTTCGGATGAGTGCAAACTGGTTACTACTCTAATAGCATCTTTTGTGATCTTAGATGGTCTATTCAACTATATGAAGTTATCATGCACTGTACTCAAAACATACCGGACCCACTCATGTTCTATAAAATAGGGGAAATGGATGCACTAACCGAAATGCTTGTCCCAGATAGCCTTGTACTAAGGTTTGAGTTCAAAAGATTCATCTATTAACTGATTGTGATAGATATCCATTAGCTTGGATTCCTCAAATTCCTCAATGTTTGCATGAATATATGCCCTAACATCTTCTACATGTAAAACCCCATGCGGAATGCTTGAAAAGGTGCTTAGGGGATCAACTTCTAGGGATTTATAGGGATATTTCTTGAATTTATGATGCGGCCTATCAGTGATCTTCACAACATTCAGAGTAGCCATCTTTCAAAAGATTCAGAGAGAGGTTTTCAAGAGCAGAAAATACATTTTACGCTTCTAGGGTTCATGATATGATCTGGATCGGATTGCTAGAAGAATCGACTTCTGCGATTGATCTTTGATGGGCTTGAGACAATTTCATTGTAGAGCTCCTTTTCTCATTTTCTTGAATGCAAATGTACAAATGGTGAATAAAAGAACCCTTTTATTTCTGCGCAAACCCTAATTCCATTTTGCAATAAATGTACAACTTAGGTTATTCCGGTTGCCTTATTTTTATTGTTTCTAAGAGAGATCATTCCAGATCACTGAGATGCACTTAGAGTTATTCTTGGTGAATATTAGAAATCTATCTCCAATCATTTCATTTATCCACAGATCAAGATACCTCAATTTGAATCATACCGGATCTAACTGTGAAAATCCTGCTTCTTACTGGATGACTGTTAAACCAGATTAATCTTGGAAGATTAACCTCTTCTAAACTTCTTACGGATCTTTCATATCTTTATCAAGGATTAATTAGATTTTTCTCTGAGAACCCTTTAAGCCGCAACTTTCATTGTGCCAATTTCAGGCACCAATTAACTAGCTGGGGGAATTTGTTTTCCTTCTTGACTCCCCCTGAGCCAAGGCTCATCTTATTTAGTTCCCGGAAGGAATATCGGCACCAGATTCTGGTGCAGATCCATCCCCAACATTTTATGTACTTCTGTTTACCCAAATCTTGTTCATCTCCCTTTGAATTTCATCCGCATTCACTTTTCCTTTTCCTTTGTCTTGATTTTGATTATGATCCACCAGACCACTTTTATCCCGATTCTTACTTCTGTAGAATTTGGCAATATGACCATGTTGCAAGTATGGGTCTAACCAGTGTTGTCATTAATGTGAACATACTCATGTTGCATTAATAAGAAGGATTGGATGAGCTGTGTGCTGAGGATATTGAGAAAATTAGTCTCAATCAGGGACAGTGAAGAACAGTGATGACAATAAGGTAAAAGTCCAAGATAGGTTGAGGATCAGAGGATGCAGTTTAAAGGGTTTGTAGATATAAGTCTTGAGATGCTCCAGTCAAGTTTTTACAGGTCCGCATGAAGATCTGAAGACGTTATGGTCACTCAAGTAGAACCAGTTCCGACAGGTGTTCAGAGGTGACAGAGTGACACAGATAGGTCCGGTGAGATCTAGAAATGCATTATCTCATTCTGCAGATTTGAGGGAGTGTTTAGGAAGTCCTTGTGAAGTGTCAACTCGATTGGTTCATGGTTTGAAGGTCCAGAAGCTCCTATTCCCTTGTGACAATGATGACAGACTGTGTTCTTTAAGTTCTGGATGAAGGAGAGAAGAATTCCAACAAGTAGATGAAGTGTGGATGTTCCTGGTGATTTAGGAAAGGTTGTGGTGATCTTTGGGTTTTGTCCAGTTCATGTTGGTGGTCCACATTGAAGTTAGAGTTTGCATTTGAAGAATAACCACCAGATGTTGGCATTCTTTCTGAGACTGGCCGACTGAATGTATTACACGTCTTGGAGATGTTCTTGTAAGTGTTTGCCAACTTAGATGATTGATCCTAAGTCGATGCCTTGTATAAATAAGGGATTGTGAAGTCATTTCAGAGTGTGTCTTGTTGAGATGAGTGTGTGGTAGCGAACAAGAGAGTGAAAGGTAGAGCAAAAGTATTGAGCTTAATGGAACTAATTCAAGCATGGTGAAGATGCTATTCTCCAGTTCATGTATGTGATACTTATTTCTTTGTAGACAGTGTGTCTCTTGTAGGTAGTGAGCCTCTTGTGAGCAATGTGCTCGGGCAGTGAGCCCTAATTGGCATGTGCCATTTTGTTCTTTCTATTCTTCTAACAGAGAATACAATCTTGGGTTAATCATCCTGTGGTTTTTCCTTTAACTAGGTTTTCCACGTCAAAATCTTGGTGTCTTATGTGTTGATATGTTTTTGCTCTTGATTTGAATGCATTATGGTTTATGATTAATTTACAGTTAATCACTAAGAAGACTTAAGTGTTTAAATAGAAGAAAGTTTTACACAACTGATTCACCCTCCCCCCTCTCAGTTGTGTGCCCTAAGTCTAACAATTGGTATCAGAGCTAAGTTCCTCTAAAAGGAGCTTAACCGCTTGAGGAGATCCAGGATGTCGTCTTACAAGAAGGATAGTCTGAAGTTTGATGGAACCAACTTTGCTCTTTGGAAAGGTCGCATGAAATATCACCTATAGTGTATGGGAATGGCGTACTGGTCCATGGTTACAAAATAGTATGTACCTCCACAAGGTGGTCCGACAACCCTAAATGAAATCACAGATGCTGAAAATAATCTGCAGACCAAAGAGGCTCTTCTCTGCGCATTATCTAACTTAGAGCTCTCAAATGTTATTGACCTACCAACTACCTTTGAGATTTGGAATAAACTAGAACTTTTGCATGAAGGAGACTAGTATGTTAAATGTGCAAGGTTACAGAGTCTAAAAGGGAAATTTGAAAAACTGAAGATGAGAGATGATGAAAATATTACTACTTTTAAACCAGGAGTAAATGAGTTGGTTTGTGGAATTAGAAATGCTAGTGGAGTCTTGGATGAAAATGAGATTGTTGGCAAAATTCTTAGAACCCTTCCTGCCTCTTATAAAATCAAGGTTGCTGCCATTGATGAATTCAGACCCCATACAACTGTCACAAGAGACCAATTGGCTGGAAAATTGGCTGCATTTGAAATGACCAAGTTTGGAGATAATCCCCCCAAGACTGAATTTGCATTCAAAGCCAGTGCCTTTGTCAAAGGTAAACAAAGGTTTGATCCGGGAGAGAACTTGTCAAGGAAACTATCATGGTATGAAAAAGCAAGAAAAGACCTAGAAGAAGAAGTAGAAACTGCTCAACTTGAAGCCGTCATTGCAAAGAGACTGCCAAGAGGATCCAGTAAGTATGAAGAAAAATTGCCTTTTAAGTGTTTTAACTGCAATAAGATTGGTCATTTTGCCTCAAGATGTCCGGAAAGATTTTCAAAGCCAAATCCTAACAGATCAAGGTTCCAAAAGAAATGTTACTATGTTCATGAAGAAGATGATAATGAAGGAGTAACAGATGATGAATCAGAGATAGGAAATAAATCTGGAAGTGAATGGGTGTTTATTGCCATCAAGGAAGAAGAACCAATATCCTTTGTATCTATCAACCATAAAGTTGTAGAAAGAGCTCTAGCTACCCAAGTTGAAGAAAAGGATGATTGGGTCATTGACAATGCTTGCTCTCACCATATGATAGGTGACAAAAATAATTTCATAGATTTGGAAAGGTATGAAGGAGGAGTGGTGAAGTTTGGTGATAATTTTGCTGGTAGAATCAGAGGAAGAGGAACTATTTCTTTTGATGGGAGGAACAAAACCGGTAATGTTCTATATGTTGAAGGCTTGAAGCACAATCTTCTTAGTGTTGGATAGTTGGTGGACAAAGGCTATGATCTCTGATTCAAGAATGGAAAATGAAAGATCTTTGAAAGCTCAGGAACAGAGATTGCATCCGGTACCCAAACTAAGGGTAATATCTTCCACTTGGTTGGCACTAGTAAAAGTTGCTTATTTGTTCAAGTTGATTAGAGTTGGTTATGGCATAGGAGAATGTGTCATGTGAATTTTGATAATATCATCAAGATAAGAAATACCCAGGCTGTAAGAGATCTTCCAAAATTGGTGAAACCTACTAATACCTTGTGCAAAGAATGTCAGTTGGGTAAGTTGAGCAGAATCACATTCAAGAGTAAGGATCAATTTTCTACCGGATTATTGGACATAGTTCATACTGATCTATGTGGTCTGACAAAAATCAAGAGTGTACAAGGTGATAGATATTTTATGCTATTAATTGATGACCACTCCCGGATGATGTGGGTTACCTTTCTAAAAGAGAAATCAGAAGCTTTTGAGAAGTTCAAAAATTTCAAGGCTATGGTAGAAAATGAAATCGGATTAAAATTGAAATGTCTGAGGTCTGATAGAGGTGGTGAATTCACATCCGGTGAGTTCATAGACTTTTGTGAGAAGCATGGTATAAAGAGACAGTTGTCTGCTCCTAGGACTCCACAGTAGAATGGAGTAGTGGAGAGAAAGAACCGGACCATCCAGGAAGCATCTAGGACAATGATGATGGAAGCAAATGTTCCTCAGATGTTTTGGAGAGAAGCTGTCAGCACTGTAGTCTATACTCTCAATCGAGTTCAAATCAGAAGCAATACTATTAAGACTCCTTATGAACTTTGGTTTGGCATCACTCCTACTATGAGGTATTTCAGAGTGTTTGGTAGCAAATGTTACATTAAAAGAGATGAAGATCTAGGCAAGTTTGATGCTAGAAGTGATGAAGGAATTTTCTTGGGTTACTCCACTCAAAGCAAAGCATACCGGTGTTACAATAAGAGACTAAGAAAGATGATAGAAAGTACAAATGTGAAGGTTGATGAAAGAATTGAGAAACCTTCAAGGTTTTATGAATATGATGAAGATGATCAGAATGGTGTACTGATTCAAGGAGCCCAAACTCCTTTCAGTACTCAGAATCAAACAAATCTGGTAATTCAGGGAGAAGAGATGAGTCATAATGAGCCTGATCAAGAATTAGAAGTGCAGGAAATTCCCAAAGTTCCCAGGTATGTAAGACTGAACCACTCTGAAGATCAGATCATAGGTGATAAAAGCAAAGGAGTTCTAAGAAGAAGGAGAATTGCTCAAGATTCTGAAGAGTACTATTTGATTTAAAAAATTGAACCTAAGACAGTGAATGAAGCTTGCAATGATGAAAATTGGACTAAAGAAATGGAGGAAGAGCTAATGCAAATAGAGAAAAATCACACTTGGGATCTTGTTCCCAGACCTAGAAACAAGAATGTGATTGGAACCAAATGGTTCTTCTGGAACAAACTAAATGAAGTTGGTGAAGTAATTAGAAATAAAGCCAGATTGGTCTGCAAAGGTTACTCTCAAATAGAAGGAATTGATTTTGAAGAAACTTTTGCTCCAGTGGCAAGAATTGAAGCAGTCAGATTATTTCTTGCCATTGCTGCCTTCAAGGATTTCAAGGTATATCAGACAGATGTCAAGTTTGCCTTTCTAAACGGTGACTTGGAAGAAGAAGTGTATATAGAGCAACCAGATGGATTTCAATTATTTGATCATGGTGATATGGTCTACAAGTTGAAGGAGGCACTGCATGAATTGAAGCAAGCTTCAAGAGCTTGGTATGAAAGATTAGATAAGCATCTTTTGAAGATTGGTTTCAACAAAGGTACTACTGATAGTAACTTATATTTCAAAATTGATCATGAAAACATCTTGATTGTTGAAGTATTTGTTGATGATATCATCTTTGGAGGAAGAGATAGTATTGTAAAAATTTTGCAAATCAAATGAAAAGTGAGTTTTAGATGTCTATGCTTGGTGAAATGAACTTCTTCTTGGGTCTGCAAATTACTCAAACAAAGAAAGGAATCTTGATTTCTCAGACCAAATATGTGAAAGAATTGTTGAGGAAATTTGGGATGGAAGATTCAAAGCCAATGAATACTCCCATGGCAACAAGATGTAAGTTGAGCAAAGATGATGACTCTCCTAAGGTAGACTAGACAAAGTACAGATCAATGATAGGAGGATTGTTGTATCTCACTCAAACTAGACCAAACATAAAGTAGGCTATTAGTCTTATTGCTAGATTCCAGGCTGATCCCAGAGAATCTCATGTCTTGGCAATCAGGAGGATTTTTAGATATCTAAAAGGGATAGTTGAGTATGGTTTGTGGTATCCTAGAGATCATGATTTCTCTCTTCATGCATTTACAGATGCAGATTGGGCAGAGGATGTGGATGACCGGAAGAGTACCAGTGGTGGAGCATTCTTTTTGGGAAAGAGATTGGTTTCTTGGCTAAGCAAGAAACAAGAGGCAATATCTCTGTCTACAACTAAAGCAGAATACATTGTAGCAGCATGTAGTTGTACTCAAGTTTTATGGATGAAGCAGATGCTAAGAGATATCAAAGTAGAATATGAGGAGCCTATCACAATCTTCTATGATAATTCAAGTGCAATAAATATATTTTACAATCCAGTGTTGCATTCTAAGACTAAGCATATATCTATTAAGTTTCACTTTCTAAGAGAGCAAGTGAATAAGGATGAAGTTAGACTGGAGTTTGTGCCTTCCAAGGATCAGATTGCAGACATCTTTACTAAACCTCTTCCTAGGGACTCTTTTGAGTATCTCAGGGAGAAGTTTTGGGTTATTATCCCTCCAGTGATGAACTAAGGTGTACTAAGGTGTGTTGTGATGTTCACAACACGCCCCATTATGCTCCTTAGCAAAATGGGGACCCCTGCTGATGTTTGCTTTTTGCTTCTGCTTGTGTTTTTCTGCTTTCTGGCGGTCTGGTAAAAATGAAGGTCAGGTGCATCATCATCATGATATAGGATGAGGTAGGTCATCATCCTGAGGTTAGTTTGTCAAAGTTCATATTTTGTTTCTGTGACCTCATATTTAGAAAGAGCTTGAAATTCCATGTAGGTTTGCCTTTTACTTCACTTGAAAATTCGTCCATATGTGGAAGTTATGCACAGTCAAAGTTTTGGTCAAACCTGATAATCGCAAGTGATCATCATATTTTTTCATGTTGTCAAGGTCATCATGATCTTGATCTATCACCTGATATTAATCATGCAGTCACAATATCCAGACGTCAATCTTAGGTGGCAGTGCTTTTTACCCGTCAAATGGCCTTATGCGCATTATGCATCATCATGATTTCTTTTAGGAGGGTCATATGTTATAAACTCGGTTTTGGTTACATGAAGAACATCATCATCATGATATTTGACCCCCCCCCCCCCCGATAATATCCTGAAGCCCAAATATCATGATGACATCAACTTTAAGTCAAGGTAAGTACCCCCGTCGAGCAGTCTTTGTATAGCGAGCATCATCATGATATTTCAACATTACCTAATCTTATCATATCATGCTGATCACCCTTAGAAAATCCACCTTCGGCATATTTACATGCGCATGTTATAATCCTATCGCAAGGTCATCATCATGATATTTGCTGAAGTTCGAAATATGATGATGACAACTTCATATCCTCCTGATCTCCTTTTGCATAATCATGATCATCATCCTGATCTTTCACGAAGGTCATTCGCTGAAATTTGCTAAGTGATGATGACGTCATCATCATAAATCGATAAAGGGGATCATCATCTTCATATCCTCCTGATCGCCTTTTTTGCAATATCATGATGATCACCCTATCTATTCAGAGGAGGGCGATATTTCATTCCTTAAACAGCATGATCATTTTTTACAATATCACCCTAGCGCAATATCATGATGACCTCAACTCATCCTTGTGCTTCGAAGACAAAATACCATGATGACGTCATCATGATAATTCGATGAGGAGGGTCATCATCATATTGTTTTATCCTGTCCTGTTGTCAAGATCATCATGATCTTGTTTGTTCACTCGATATTTCGTAAAGTCCTCCTGCCGATGAAATACAACCTTTTGAAAATATCCTGATGATCATCATCGTCACATTTTCCCTTCGGCAGGATATTTCCCAAACATGATCCGGTTGGCGAAATATCATGATGACGCCATGTTCTAAATTTAACGAAGGCTCTGGATATCATGATGACGTCATCCCGATCTAATAAACGAAGAAGTAAATATCCTGATGATCATCATTATCACATTTTCCTTCAACAGGATATTTTCAAAGCACGATCCGGTTCCCGAATATGATGATGACGTCTTATTCTAAGTTCGACAGAAGAAGCTGATATCCTGATGATCATCATCATCATCCTGATTTTTTTCGAGAGGGTTACCTTGGCCACAAAAAGAGTCATATTACATTCATCATCCTAATCATGCTCCTTAGGTGACCCGATATCATAATTATCCCCTGATCTTAACTGAGCATGATGATGACGTCATCCTTAGCATTTCAATGAAGCCCGAAGATCATGATGACGTCACCATCATTTTCCTTTCCTCGGCAGCATGATCATATTCATATCCCCCTATTCTTCTTCAACATGATGATGATGATGATGTTGTTCTTTTCCCCAATATGCAGAAGCGAAATATCATGATGATGAAGTATGTTGACCAACATGTTTTTTTGACACGCCGATAGCGATGATCATGCCGATGGGCGGGAAATGAAGCGGTGGAGTTTTAAAGTGTTTTTTTTTGGCGCCTCTGGCATTTTTCGGTCAGCAATGGTTGACCCGATGAAGTTTGAGCAGTCTGAACGCATTTTTGACACGTTTTGAGAGGATTTCTGATCTGATTTCCACAATCTTGCGCAGTCACCTGGATTTAAATGCTTATTTTAATTTCCTGCTGTTTATGTGATAAATGTGAAACTTATTGCTTGTCTTGTCTTGCAGGCTTGCAGTTGAGGAAGCAGCTGGAAAGTCAACACAGTGACCTCATGGAGGAAGGAAATCCAATCTCAGGAGCAAGAAGATAAGGATAAAGTGCAAAAAGTCAAGGCCATTCAAGTGAAAGACAGAGTTGCAGCTGGAGGTATTACTACAACAGACAAACAGAAGTTATTGCCCAACTGCCGGAACTTCTTAGAAGGGGCAATATTTTCGCCCAGATTTGATACTGCTCAGAGATATTTTTTGAGAGCTGGTTTACCTGCATTTATTGTTGTAACCAAGGGTTTGAACCAGGGGTTCAGTTAGGTTTTTTGCTGTAGTGAGGACAATCAGAATGTCTTTATATTGTGCCTCTCTACACTGTAATACTTTACAACAGGGATTCTAGGATAACACACAGGAATTTTAGGATTTTGCCAGAATTGTAGAGCCTTTTTGGGCATAGTTTAGAGTAGAAGAAGGAGGTCGCCTATTTGTCTGCAGTAAGGTGCGCGTGGAATGTCTGGCTGCCTTACTGTATCTGTAAAGCTTGTAAGTTCTTTGTAGTATGATCAATGAAACTAAGAGTCATTCCTACATTGTAAATCATGTATGACTATTCGTTTCTAATACAATAGAATCTGGAGTTCTGCATCTATCTTCTGAGTGTTCTCTTGCTCTTCTTTGTGTTTTGAAATATCTTCTTTGAGAGCTTGCAATTTTAAATGTATGTTTGTGAAAATGCTCAGAACTTACATTTAGGGTTTTTACTGTGGATTTGATCAAATTACTGTGGTATTTACATAGTGCATAACAGAAACAATTAGATCCTTCGGTAGATTAAATGAGGTATAGAGTAGATCTTTCTAACTTTTCCCAACCCATCTGAAATATTTAGCTGAAAACGTAGAAATCCAAAGGAAATTGTCTCAAATTTGAGGAAGCATGCATAACAGAGCTCTAAGTAGACAGTTTTCATAAGTACATGAAGAAGAAAGCTGCAATAAATCAAGAAAACCATCTAAAACTTGCAGCACAGTATCACTTTTATGCAAAGGAATGAAAAGTATTGACATATCTCATGATCTTTTTGCATATTCTTAGGCCAGTAAACCACAAAACAAACCTAAACTACATAAGGCCCCTTGAACATTACAGCTTCGCATTGACCAACTGAAATTGACCAACTGAACCATTGTAGACTTGGGATTAGTTGAATCTCAAATGATTCCTTCTTATCTTTCAAGTATAGTTTCAGTTCATTATATGTGAATTTTAACTTATTGTTATGATTGCATCAAAACAGTCATCAACAGTTTTCTGGCGCTAGAAGGAGGGCCAAAAGGCTGTATATTGTAATCATCAACAGTTTTTTGGCGCTAGAAGGAGGGCTAGAAGACTGTATATTGCAATCATCAATAGTTTTTTGGCGCTAGAAGGAGGGCCTGATTTGGTTTAGGGTTAAAATTCTGAGTTCAAATGCTAT
Source organism: Cunninghamia lanceolata (assembly GCA_027924645.1). NCBI lineage: Eukaryota > Viridiplantae > Streptophyta > Pinopsida > Cupressales > Cupressaceae > Cunninghamia > Cunninghamia lanceolata. The sequence continues at coordinate 3,906,501 of BSBN01001164.1, read as the reverse complement.
ATTCTGAGATATGTTAGATCTCATAAAAAAGAGAGTTGAAAGAGGGTCCCATTTTCAATGGACTTATATAGGGACAGTTTTCAAGTTGACATTCCTTCATTTCAGAAAGCTTTGAATAACCAGCTTTTTCCTAAAAATCTATATAGCTATGGTTTATTTGGAAGGTGTAGGATACATAAGTCCGCAGAGCATGGTGAGCTTAATTGTCTATCTTTTCTCACAAGATTAGATTTATATTTGAAAGGACTAATCTCTCTCTCAGATGTGTATAAGGCTGAAAGTTGGCAGGGAAATGAGGAGATTATTGAGCGACAGGAGGATGCAGCATCAACGGTCGTTAAATGTGCAGAGGATACAAAGATGGAACCAATGCTAAGAATAAAGGATAATAAGATCTCTTGGCAGGAATCATGTGATGGTAAGAAAAAAAATCTATCTTTTCGTCAGGATCCGGCTGTGATTAAAGTTAGTGAAAAGTATAAATATCCTAAAAAATGCAGAGAAGAAATCACAGCTCATGTCCCTTTTCTAGATGATAAGCAAAAAGGATTTAATGAAATAGAAAAGGAAAGTGAGGTTCATCTTGATTCATTTGATAAATATATGGAATTACTAAGGAATATTTGTCAAGAGGAAACCTCAGGATCTGACCTGAATAGTTTAAACGAACATGATTTGGCAAAGAAATGTAAACAAGCATTGGCAAAATTAAAATGCACTAAAACTGATAAGATCCCTACTGTAGAAACTAGTGAAGTCATAGAAAAGAAAAAAAATCCTAGTGTTACGACTGACTTCTTTAAATTAAATGATCAAAATCAAGATTGTTGCAGGTCACTAAGATTAGACTCTTCACTGAATGACAAAAGTGAGTCATCTGATAAACAATTCTTGAAAGAAGAGGATACAGAGGATCATGTAGCTGCTGTGCATAATCAGACATTCCCCCCATGCTATGTTGAAAATAAAACAGGGGAGTATTCTTGTCAATCAAAAGATGTCGTCCCACCTTTACTCTCAAGTGATTTAGAAATGATTAATTTCTGTATGTCAGATTATGATGATGAGGATACTTACTTAAGTGCTGATGTGCAGGAAACTAATGAGAACATTGAGAGGTTTGCTGAATTTGAGGATAAACTGAGCATCCAGAATGAAGGAATAAAGGTAGATGAAGATGAAGAAGTGATACATCTAGAGTCATTCCTCTTTCAACTTGAAAACGGACTAAACATAGAGCTGGGTAATGAAAATGCAGAGCTAAATGAAAAGCCAGCTATTAATAAACAAGTGTGTTCCACAGAGCTAAAGGCACATCAGGTTGTCTCTTTCCTTTCCTTAGTAAACAATGGTAGATGCTATTTTGATTATGGAAATTCAAGAGATAGGACATGCATATGGATTAATCATAAACCCGATGAGTTGCCTCAGTTACTAGTTATTAAGAGCTATTTTGATAAACACAATGAATCTAGAATATCAGAATTTTTTTCAGAATTCAAAGATAAATCTGCTAAGATGAGGACCATAACTAGTACCCTATTACTCCTGCACAATCTAAAGAAATATGCAAGTAGGGGTGTTCTTGGGTCTTTTTCCTGGGTTTTAGTTTGCCTTGTAGAGGCTTGTATATAGTCTGGTAGGGTAGTTGTTTTTGTTTTTGTGTTCTTCTTTTGCTATTTTCTTTTTAGGTTGGTTGTTTGTATAGCTTGTCTTCTGTTTGTTTTGCTTTTTGTTTCTTTCTGTTTGTACAATTTTTCTGCCTTTTTTGCTTTTGTACAGCCTGTTTGTTTGGTTTGTTTGTTGTCTCCTCAGCAGGGATCTTTATTTTACTTTAGAGTATTAATGAGCAAAACTAGCAACCATTCAAAACAGTATGAAATTTAGGATATTCAAGTTAACCATTTGCAATTTACACATAACCTGTCACTGTCATGAATGTAGAGAGTTGTTTATCTTCTGAAGTTTTGTATTCAATAAATGTGATTGATAATTCGAAGCAGGTTTCTCACGATGACACACCTAAAATCCTTGGGTTTGTTGAACCTACCAGTGTAGATATTAGGTGAAAAATCAGAGGTCACCCTTGCTACCATTACAATTCTCAGCTTAATTTCAGCAAGTGTCCACTCCTTGCATCATGAAGTTACAAATTAGAAAACAAAAAAAAAAAAATAAATAAATAAAGCGGATTATACTAAAAATCTAGATTAAGCCATCTAAGTAACTCTACCGGGGCTATGGACGCTCGCTGGCAGTGGGGCTCTACTTAGGAGAATTGTAACGATAACCTTGCCGGGGCTATAGATGCTCGCTGGCAGCAAGGCTCTATCCGGTCGGCTATGAGGGAATATCCTCACCTACGTAGGCTAATGTCAGTCACTGGTTTGTTCAACCGATCTTCAAGATGAGGATAATTAATCACATGCACACAACTAAACTGAAAATGGAAATTCATGCATCTTTATTGAATACTTTGAGTCTCAAGCTGAATAGTAATTTGCAGGAAAAGATAGTTGGAAGTTATGAGTTCATTTCATCTAGTTTCCTTGAACACTCTGAATTTAATTGTTTCGTTTTGGTTGCTAGTTGTTGTGATGTTCACAACACGCCCCATTATGCTCCTTAGCAAAATGGGGACCCCTGCTGATGTTTGCTTTTTGCTTCTTCTTGTGTTTTTCTGATTTCTGGCGGTCTGGTAAAAATGAAGGTCAGGTGCATCATCATCATGATATAGGATGAGGTAGGTCATCATCCTGAGGTCAGTTTGTCAAAGTTCATATTTTGTTTCTGTGACCTCATATTTAGAAAGAGCTTGAAATTCCATGCAGGTTTGCCTTTTACTTCACTTGAAAATTCGTCCATATGTGGAAGTTATGCACAGTCAAAGTTTTGGTCAAACCTGATAATCGCAAGTGATCATCATATTTTTTCATGTTGTCAAGGTCATCATGATCTTGATCTATCACCTGATATTAATCATGCAGTCGCAATATCCGGACGTCAATCTTAGGTGGTAGTGCTTTTTACCGGTCAAATGGCCTTATGCGCATTATGCATCATCATGATTTCTTTTAGGAGGGTCATACGTTATAAACTCGGTTTTGGTTACATGAAGAACATCATCATCATGATATTTGACCCCCCCCCCCCCCCCCCCCGATAATATCCTGAAGCCCAAATATCATGATGACATCAACTTTAAGTCAAGGTAAGTACCCCGTCGAGCGGTCTTTGTATAGCGAGCATCATCATGATATTTCAACATTACCTAATCTTATCATATCATGCTAATCACCCTTAGAAAACCCACCTTCGGCATATTTACATGCGCATGTTATAATCCTATCGCAAGGTCATCATCATGATATTTGCTGAAGTTCGAAATATGATGATGACAACTTCATATCCTCCTGATCTCCTTTTGCATAATCATGATCATCATCCTGATCTTTCACGAAGGTCATTCGTTGAAATTCGCTAAGTGATGATGATGTCATCATCATAAATCGATAAAGGGGATCATCATCTTCATATCCTCCTGATTGCCTTTTTTGCAATATCATGATGATCACCCTATCTATTCAGAGGAGGGCGATATTTCATTCCTTAAACAGCATGATCATTTTTTACAATATCACCCTAGCGCAATATCATGATGACCTCAACTCATCCTTGTGCTTCGAAGACAAAATATCATGATGACATCATCATGATAATTCGATGAGGAGGGTCATCATCATATTGTTTTATCCTGTCCTGTTGTCAAGATCATCATGATCTTGTTTGTTCACCCGATATTTCGTAAAGTCCTCCTGCCGATGAAATACAACCTTTTGAAAATATCCTGATGATCATCATCGTCACATTTTCCCTTCGGCAGGATATTTCCCAAACATGATCCGGTTGGCGAAATATCATGATGATGTCATGTTCTAAATTTAACGAAGGTTCCGGATATCATGATGACGTCATTCCGATCTAATAAATGAAGAAGTAAATATCCTGATGATCATCATTATCACATTTTCCTTCAACAGGGTATTTTCAAAGCACGATCCGGTTCCCGAATATGATGATGACGTCTTATTCTAAGTTCAATAGAAGAAGCTGATATCCTGATGATCATCATCATCATCCTGATTTTTTTCGAGAGGGTTACCTTGGCCGCAAAAAGGGTCATATTACATTCATCATCCTAATCATGCTCCTTAGGTGACCTGATATCATAATTATCCCCTGATCTTAACTGAGCATGATGATGACGTCATCCTTAGCATTTCAATGAAGCCCGAAGATCATGATGACGTCACCATCATTTTCCTTTCCTCGGCAGCATGATCATATTCATATCCCCCTATTCTTCTTCAACATGATGATGATGATGATGTTGTTCTTTTCCCCAATATGCAGAAGCGAAATATCATGATGATGAAGTATGTCGACCAACATGTTTTTTTGACACGCCGATAGCGATGATCATGCCGATGGGCGGGAAATGAAGCGGTGGAGTTTTAAAGTGTTTTTTTTTGGCGCCTCTGGCATTTTTCGGTCAGCAATGGTTGACCCGATGAAGTTTGAGCAGTCTGAACGCATTTTTGACGTGTTTTGAGAGGATTTCTGATCCGATTTCCACAATCTTGCGCAATCACCTGGATTTAAACGATTATTTTAATTTCCTGCTGTTTATGTGATAAATGTGAAACTTATTGCTTGTCTTGTCTTGCAGGCTTGCAGTTGAGGAAGCAGCTGGAAAGTCAACACAGTGACCTCATGGAGGAAGGAAATCCAATCTCAGGAGCAAGAAGATAAGGATAAAGTGCGAAAAGTCAAGGCCATTCAAGTGAAAGACAGAGTTGCAGCTGGAGGTATTACTACAACAGACAAACAGAAGTTATTGCCCAACTACCGGAACTTCTTAGAAGGGGCAATATTTTTGCCCAGATTTGACACTGCTCAGAGATATTTTTTGAGAGCTGGTTTACTTGCATTTATTGCTATAACCAAGGGTTTGAACCAGGGGTTCAGTTAGGTTTTTTGCTGTAGTGAGGACAATCAAAATGTCTTTATATTGTGCCTCTCTACACTGTAATACTTTACAACAGGGATTCTAGGATAACACAGGAATTTTAGGATTTTGCCAGAATTGTAGAGCCTTTTTGGGCATAGTTTAGAGTAGAAGAAGGAGGTCGCCTGTTTGTCTGCAGTAAGGTGCACTTGGAATGTCTGGCTGCCTTACTGTATCTGTAAAGCTTGTAAGTTCTCTGTAGTATGATCAATGAAACTAAGAGTCATTCCTACATTGTAAATCATGTATGACTATTCATTTCTAATACAATAGAATCTGGAGTTCTGCATCTATCTTCTGAGTGTTCTCCTGCTCTTCTTTGTGTTTTGAAATATCTTCTTTGAGAGCTTGCAATTTTAAATGTATGTTTGTGAAAATGCTCAGAACTTACATTTAGGGTTTTTACTGTGGATTTGATCAAATTACTGTGGTATTTACATAGTGCATAACAGAAACAATTAGATCCTTCGGTAGATTAAATGAGGTATAGAGTAGATCTTTCTAAATTTTCCCAACCCATCTGAAATATTTAGCTGAAAACGTAGAAATCCAAAGGAAATTGTCTCAAATTTGAGTAAGCATGCATAACAGAGCTCTAAGTAGACAGTTTTCATAAGTACATGAAGAAGAAAGCTGCAATAAATCAAGAAAACCATCTAAAACTTGCAGCACAGTATCACTTTTATGCAAAGGAACGAAAAGTATTGACATATCTCATGATCTTTTTGCATATTCTTAGGCCAGTAAACCACAAAACAAACCTAAACTACGTAAGGCCCCTTGAACATTACAGCTTCGCATTGACCAACTGAACTTGACCAACCGAACCATTGTAGACTTGGGATTAGTTGAATCTCAAATGATTCCTTCTTATCTTTCAAGTATAGTTTCAGTTCATTATATGTGAATTTTAACTTATTGTTATGATTGCATCAAAACAGTCATCAACAGTTTTCTGGCACTAGAAGGAGGGCCAGAAGGCTATATATTGTAATCATCAACAGTTTTTTGGCGCTAGAAGGAGGGCTAGAAGACTGTATATTGCAATCATCAACAAGGTGCATCAGTCCGGTGGATATCATAGTCATATCTTGTGATCCGGATTGATGGGAGCTGCTACTCAGGGGGAGCAGCAGGTATGATTCTGAAGTATTAGAGTTGCAAGTATGAGCCCTTTGCCATTGATGTCAAAGGGGGAGAGAAGACATGTTAAAAACAAGTGGTTGATGATCAAAGAGGGAGTAGTAAAGGAAGAGAAGACATGTGAGTAGTTGTTGCTGATAGGGGCAGTTGTGACAGTAAGGAGAAGTTCTTGTCTTGATGCTTTTTCACATCATATGTTGCCATCAATGACAAAGGGGGAGATTGTTGTAAGTATGGTTCTAACCGGTGTTGTCATTGATGTCAACATACTCATGTTGCATTAATAATAAGGATTGGACGAGCTGTGTGCTAAGGAAATTGAGAAAATTAGTCTCAATCAGGAATAGTGAAGAACAATGATGACAATAAGGTAAAGTCCAAGATAGGTTGAGGATCAGAGGATACAATTTAAAGGGTTTGTAGATATAAGTCTTAAGATGCTCCAATCAAGTTTTCAGAGGTCTGCGTGAAGATCTGAAGAAGTTATGGTCACTCAAGTAGAACTGGTTCTTGTAGGTGTTTAGAGGTGACAGAGTGACACAGATAGGTCCGGTGAGATCCAGAAATGCATTATCCCATTCTACAGATTTGAGGGAGTGTCTAGGAAGTCCTTATGAAGTGTCAACTCGATTGGTTCATGGTTTAAAGGTCCAGAAGCTCCTATTCCTTTGTGACAGTGATGATAGACTGTGTTCTTTAAGTTCTGGATGAAGGAGAGAAGAATTCCAGTAAGCAGATGAAGTGCGTATGTTCTTGGTGATTCAGGAAAGGTTGTGGTGATCTTTGGGTCGTGTCCAGTTCATGTTGGTGGTCATCATTGAAGTTAGAGTTTGCATTTGAAGAATAACCACCGGATGTTGGTGTTCTTCCTGAGACTGGTCAACCGGATGTATTACACTTCTTGTGGATGTTCTTGTAAGTGTTTGCCGACTTAGATGATTGTTCCTAAGTCGATGCCTTGTATAAATAAGGGATTGTGAAGTTATTTCAGAGTGTGTCTTGTTGAGATGAGTGTGCGGTAGTGAAGAAGAGAGCGAAAGGTAGAGCAGAGTATTGAGCTTAATGGAACTGATTCAAGCATGGTGAAGATGCTATTCTCTAGTTCATGTATGTGATACTTTTTTCTTTGTAGACAGTGTGTCTCTTGTAGGCACTGAGCCTCATGTGAGTAGTGTGCTTGGGTAGTAAACCCTAATTGGCATGTGTCATTTTGTTCTTTCTATTCTTCGAATAGAGAATACAATCTTGGGTTAATCACCTCGTGGTTTTTCCCTTAACTGGGTTTTCCATGTCAAAATCTTGGTGTCTTATGTGTTGATATGTTTCATCTCTTTATTTGAATGCATTATGGTTTATGATTGATTTATAGCTAATCACTAAGAAGACTTAAGTGTTTAAATAGAAGAAAGTTTTACACAACTGATTCACCCCCCCTCCCTCTCAGTTATGTGCCCTAAGTCTAACAGACCGGATCTATTGCAATTATAGAAAACAACATTTCTTTGCAGATTTGACTAATATCCTCTTGATCTGTATTGATTAGCCATATGTCCCATTCTATTGCATGCAAAGTATCTACCATTGAATGAATTGTTCATTTGCATATTTCTACATTCTTGAGATTTGTGACCATACCTGTTACAGTTAAAACACTATCCAGAGAAGGATGAATTAGTCTGATTCATTCTTCTTCTACACTGATTTGCTTTGTGACTAAAGTTATTGCAATTGTGGCAGTATCCATTGAAGGATGGATATCTTTGAGCATTTGGTTGCCTTACCAGAGCTCTTCTAGGTCTGTTCCTTGGATTTCTTGATCTAGAATATTTTTGACCAAATCCGAAGCTCTCCCCTTTCTCATACCCCAAGCCTTGCTTGTCATCTACCCTCTTTTAGCTTTCAAGAAGAACTTCAAGTTGAGCAGAGCTTATCTTGAATTTCTCTTTGTATTCATTTGCTGTTTGAAGATCCCTTTTAAGAGTGTCTATCTGATTCTCAAGTTGTTCTTCATTGTCTCTAGCTTCTTCAAGATCAGATTCCAGGTGCTTGATTATTCTATCCATTTTGTGGTAGTCTTCTGACTTCTCCTTGAGAGATTGTTTTAGATTATCTTCACTTTTTATTTTCTCTTCAATTTCTTGGGTGAATTTCATAACTCCTTATTCCATTTCATGTCTTACCATAATGACCTCTTTTGATAACTTCTCACATAACTTGGTTTTCTCATTTAGATCTTCATTAGTATCATTGGCTTCATTTTGACTTGCTAATTGTTGAAGAAATTCCTTCTTTTCTTCATTGAGATACTTAGTTTATCTTTGAGCTCATTTATGAAATCATCAGCTTGTTTGAGTCTTTCCCTCAGCTCATTGGCTTCAGAGTGAGATTGATCAAGATCCTCTAGAGCAAACTAAAGTTGTTCCCTCATACCATACATATCCATTGAGATTCCTAGATCTTCCTCAAGCTGTTAGGCTCTGTCTAGAGGAAATTGGCTTTGATACCAATTGTTGATAACTGAGAGGGGGGGTGAATCTGTTATCTTAATAATTTACCTTTCTTTTCTTCTTTAACAATTAGAGCAATATCAAATCATATCAGCATACATAACCATGGAAGCAAAAATAAACTCAATACACATGACATAATATTTTTGACGTGGAAAACCCTATTAAGGGAAAAAACTACGGGGTGATTAACCCAAGATTGTATTCTCTGTTAAAAGAATAAGGTAGTACAAAATGGCACTTGTCAATTAGGGCTCACTGCCTGAGCACACTGCTCACAAGAGGCTCACTGCCTACAATAGTTTATAGAAGGAAACTAGATACTTAAACTGATGAGAAGCATCCACATATGCTTAGGTTCAGTTCTAGTTAAGCTCAACATACTGATCTACTGCACTTCATTCTTCCTCTGCCTTAGTGCTGCTATTTTGTCACATACCAGATCTCTATCTCTATTTCCACACTGTTCTCTACTTTTCTTCACACTATATAACACACCACACACCCCTTCATATCGAAATCAATCTAGTATATATATCCACATCAATGATTTCAATCATCTTTTTAGTCGGCATCCGGAAAACTCAAGATATTTCCAAACTCTGGTTTGTCGGTTGGATCCATGCTTACTAAGTGATGCGTATCAAAAAGATAGTTATAGAAGTCATCAATCATGTCAGCCAATCATGAATGATACCTTAGGAACCTTGATTATCATCAATATCTCATCTGGATTAAGGTTTGATGCTCTACCGGTCAGTTCTACCTCTGTCTACTCTACCAAATAGGAACTCAATACTTAGGTGCTCATATCTCTTCACTCTTTCAGTACCGGAGGCTCAATCCCTGGAATCTATCAGTCAAGGTACTCCTCTTGATTTCCCCAAGTCTGTACTTTACAGAGATACTTCCTCTGAGAGATCCGAACCTGATTGTCAGACCTTGCTGCATGCTCTGTTATTAGTCACCGAACCAAAATACTCTTCAATTTGACTTCCAGTATAGACACACCATGTCCTGCAGATGTGTGGGATGGTCTTTGTTGCCATCAATGACAACACCCATGAAGCCACACAGTGTCTCTTGCCAACAATCATTACTTCTATTTAAAAAAAAATTCCACCTTTTTATTGCTTAGTTAAACTTATCTCTAGGGTTTCATGGTGGGGCATTATAGATAGTGCACTAAGATTTGCCAAGACCTATCCATCCTGAGTTTGTATAGTACTGGTGACCTTATCATAACTAGTGGCACATGCTACAATTAGTCATGGGAATTGCACTAATATGGGGAATGTGGCTGCATGACCTATACCATTATCTCTAATCCTCTTGGCCAATGGAGTGGGATTAGGTCCTAGGACTCTAATTCTAAATTCTTCAATGTCTATATGTCCCAAGTCAGTGTCTCTGATGTTTGTCCATGCTGATGTAATTTTAATCACTAGAGGGATTCCATTGAATTTGTACTTCATGTCGATAGCCCAGGTAGACGTTTATCCTGCAAGACCAAACCAAATGAGTAACTCTTATAACTTAGTTGTCCTAATAGCCTAGACTTAGGGTCAAGATAGTTACATTCCTTTTCTATCCATATTCTAAGTGAAAAAATCTTCAATCTAAGGTAACACTTAATCAAACTACATTAAAATTCACTACCGTAATCCAAAACCCTCTAGAATCAGCTAAGATATTCACTAAATCCCTCACATTAGCATTTATTACACAAAATTGCAAGAAATGAGTAGTAAAAATAGTCTAGCAGGCTTTTCTAGCCTCACTAGATGTGTGTGATAAATACTAAGATAATGTGCATAATCAGATAAAAACATATAAAGTTTAATAATTTTCATGTACATTACGTATTCAGTTGATCAGACCCCTTTAGATTCCTCAATAAAACAGTTAGCAGTGTATTTAAGGCTTTTAATGAGGTCAGCAGGGGTTTGAGTGTTCACTAGATTGTTGGGTGAATATTTTGTCGTTAAGTCACTAACAGAAAAATGGTTATATCGCCATATCTATGATGAGATAGAGTCTCTCCTCTCAGCAAGTGGAGGTTCCCTCTAGTTGCTTTAACTATTACAAACTTATTTACACTAAATACTAACTTCAGGGTGATTCTATATCATCCATTTCTCTTTTTTCAGAAATGATGTTTACAATTCTCAATATGAAATTCAACACAAAAAGGTAATTAAAACAATACAAGTGTACTTAAACCATGAAGAAACCCATGAAAACACAAGGTTTCTCGTTGCTCCTTATGCTAATTGAAAATGAAAGATTTCGGAATAGAGTGCAGCCCAAAGTCTTCACTATATGTCGATATAAGATAACACGATCGCAAACAATAACTTGCAACCCAAAGTCTTCAAGTTACTTCTCATTCACAAATTTAAATGCAAATTCCAAATATGATATAGCAACACAAAGTCTTCAAAATTAAATTTGAATCACCTTCTGAACACTTGATTTCCACGCTCACAATTCAAACATTCATACAAGATCATGTAATAGAAAGGAAATAAGAACAATTCTATAATATTTACAAAATTCCTCCAAGACAAAGATTGGATGCCAACTTACTTCTTGATATTTCTTGAAAACTAATTTACAAAATAAGCTCAAAGTCTCAAATTGCTCTTCAAAATAGCAGCGCTTCACTTCAATAGACAAAAGATAATAATTACAATAGAGGCCCTCTTTATTTATAGGGAGAGGCCTTGAGAAAATTTATGAAAAACTTAACTACCTTGACTTATTCAAAAATAGGAGTCCTTATTGACTTAGGATTTCCTATGTTTTTACATGTAATTACATATGACAAAAGTACATGTAAAAGTGTCCAAAACTAAATCAAAAGTACATATGAAAATATAGAAAATAAACTAAGTCATGACACTTTGCATCAACTTGCATCTCCATTCTTCTTTAGATGAGCATCATACATAATGAATGTTGCTTTCAATCCACAACTATGAGGACCGGCAGTGTTTCTAAAGATTACTTTAGCTCTGATCACTACATCTTTCACTTTTGTGGTTGCCTTGTCGTGACTAGTCAACTTTGATTTCAAATTATCTAGTGTTAACTGATAATCTGAAATATTGTCTAAAGAAGCAGCTGAGAAGGATTTGTCTTCAAACTCCCTTTGAAACATATTCTTGAACTCTTGAATCATCTCATCAGCAGGGAGAAAATGATGATCCTCAGATGTCAGCTTGCATGGGAGCTCCTCCAGTTTGTCCAAAAGACTAACATCACTTTCTTCACTAATTTCCTTAGAACTCTCCAAGTCCTTGATCAGCTCTTTCAAAACACTATGCCAATAAATTAATGAGTCTGTTGTTTCCACTTAAGACTCATAGTTTGAAACAATGCCTAGTGATACTAGAGTTTTTATTTTTAGTTTTTTCATGTTAGTCCATTTCTCTAGGCTTTCATCTATATACTCAATGTCTTGAGAAATCGTATCCACTAAATGATCCAACTGAACTCTTATTTTTTTCATCCTGCTTGTCTTCTTAGCTATACTTGTAAGAAGAGACAATCCTTGTTCCTGCATTTTATCAAGGTATCCTTCAACATCTCTCCCTTTCACATGAGTCTTCTCTACCCTCTGAACAATAGGATCATCCACTGTAATTACCTCTGGAGTGATTGACTCAGATGTCAGAGTAAATTTTCTCAACACTACAGCTAACTATTCCGCCATTGCTTTGTACTGCTCTTTCATTTCCCTCTCGTGATCAAATTTCACAAGTAAGGAATTGAGTGTAGACTGGACATCAGCTTTGGTACTTTCATGAGTAATCTTCTAAAGTTCAATCCTGAAAATAGAATTATCACTCATGCTAAAATTTTCCATAGTTGCATTTGATGGCGGATGTGCAATTTCCACATATTTATGACCCTTGTCTTCTAGAAGTTGAGAAAGAGTCTTGGGTTTCTTTTGTGTCTTTTCTTTTACTAGCATTAGCTTCCCAAAGTCAAAGTCATCTGGGGAGATGGCTTCCTTCTTCCTTTTAGGTGTATATGCTGAAAGCCATGGAGGAAGCATTGATGTACTAACATTCATGTCAGACCCCATGGTTGGTGAAAAAGGAAATGTGCTGACACTCATGGTAGTAATGATGGGAGGAGTATTTGTAAACATTACACCTAGTACATCCACATTAACAACTTGCTCAGTACCCAAAACAAACTATTCAAAAATAATGGAGTCACCTATGTCATAAGAGGGTGAAGACAAACTAGGAATTGATCCTGAAGAATGAAAAACATTATCAAAAGTCATATTAAGATTATCAAAGATTGTTCTTGAGGATGACAGGGACTCAAATGGCTGAATATCAATAGGTGAAATTGGGGTTGTAGGAGGAACATGCAAAGAAACTAAAATGGATATATTAGGTTGAGGAGAAGGGACTTCAGTTTCTTGTGACACATTTCTTTGTGGAGACATGGCTGTGTCATGTAGATTCTTCTGACCATCTCCTTCTTCTTTCTCCTATTCATTCTCTCTCTTTATGCTAAAGACTTATCCTCAATATCCATTTCTTCTATAGCTGGCTCTTCAACACCCTATTCTTCAACTTCCATTTCCTTAGTAGCAGACTCATCCTCTGTTACTTTGGCCTTATTCCCTTTTGACACAAATTTAATCTTAGGCTTGGGAGCCTTGGATGTACTAGGAATATCACTTCTATTCTTTGTTCTCAACTCAACCTTTTTTCATGTTTGTTCTAAAGTCTCCTCTTCAGAACCAGTTATGGAGTCCTTCAAGGGTATACCTTTACTTTGTAGCCACAGATTGGTAGTATCTAGGATATATAGGTTCAAATCTCTTTCTCAAAGAAGTTAACTCCTTTTTTGACCACTGCACAGTAGGCAAGGGAGAAGTTGCAATTTGTTCATTGACATATCTAGGATTAAACAACATTTTTGTTGTCCACTATATCTTCTGGAATATCAGCCAGGCCCAAATATTCTATTTGGCTTAAAGACAACCTATTGTAATCTAAATTTTTGATCTCCTCTTCTGTCCTCAAGTTAGTCCAGATATCCTCTACCATCAGCTCATGAAAATGAGTCTTTCTCTTGATGTTATCCTTCACTCCCTAATAATCAAATTTAGGTCTCCTTTTGAATTGTTTTATAATAACCATCTGCATTTCAATTTCCATTGCCTTAGCTTTAGCAACAATTGCAACAAAGTACCTACCAATCTCAATAGGAAACCTAAATCCTGGCTTCTTTAACTCCATTTGTTTGTTATGAACGAAAATCATTTGCTGACACAACTCCATCAGAACAATTTTGTCGGAAGGGAACTTTTGCAACATGTAGGGATAACCTTGAAAATAGCCAACTCTTAAATATGTGAAAGTTGAGAACTAGAGAAACAAGCAACCACAACCATTCACCACTACCCAGGGTTTATCAGAAATTCTCTTCTTCTCCAACTGGGGGTCAAAGAGGCATAAGAAAACAACAAAGAAGGCATCACTCACCCTTCTGAAATGATGAATTGAGAATTTCAAAGTGAGTTGAGGATAATACTGATAAACTGGTACAACCCTCCTATCTCCATCAAATGTTAAACCTGGGAAGTTCCTCATTGAAGCTACTATATATACCAAGTATGAAGTCAGATAGAACTTGAAAGTAGTTGATAGCTTAATTAGCTGCTCATGAAGAGCATTACTAATATGTTCTCCCCAGAATATATTATGCTTACCTTGAAGTATGATCCTAATGTATGGGTACATCCATTCATGGAAAGTTGAAGATGATGATAGCCCTCTAACTCTACTAAGAAGAGTTATTAGATCACTTACTTCCTCCACAAAGTCGCTCCTAGGAAAACTCTTTGGCCATCTAGACAAATTTGGTCTAGCAGTCTTGAGCTAGTTAGTATTAATCACCCTTTTTTCCTTCTCAACATCTTTATCATACTCACCCTGAGCAATTGAAAAATTAAACTCTGCAACATCTTCTTCTGGACACATGAACACCTTATCTATAAATTCTGTATCAAGCCTCATGATCACATTGCCGTGGGCATCTACCACTGTCCTGTTGTCTCTATTGTAGAAATGAGCAACTTGGAGAACAAACTCCGTATTGTGTGCAACAATAGGGAATAAAGCCACCAGATGAATATTGCTTTTGATAATCTTTTTCATATAAGGACTACCTTTATATGACTTTGTTCTTTCCACAAATTTGGTCATATCCACATGACCAATTTTAGTATCACGTATTTCATCCACATTGGATGTGACTGATGTGATAGGAAAAACACATTGATATTTGTACTTCATCACTTTGGCCTTCTTTGGATATGGGTTAGTCATTTGAAAAGAAGACTCCTTCGGATGAAATAATGATCTTTCTAGCTTACAAAAGAAACTGCAACAAAAAGGCATGATCTTGTAGTTAGGGGAAAAGTAGGCAATTTTGGGGAACTGCATGTTGTCGATCATGACTACAGGAATGAGCTTGAAAGGGCTAAGGAGCAAGGAAGTCAAAAAAAATGGAGGAAAGTGGGCTCAAGATAGTAATTTGGAAAATTCCCCAGAGTTAGAAAAATTCTAGAGAGTGAATGCATGGGTGACATTTTTTGCCGCCCTTGCATGCTAGGGGGGAATTGTTAGTGTCAGGATGACAAATTTTGCCACTCTTGCATGAAAGAATAAAATAGTTTTTATAAAGTGCATAAGCAACAAAATTTACTGCCAATGCACATAGGGGATAAAGTTGTTTTATGTCAGAGTGGCAAATTTTGCTGCTAATGCATTGAAAGTTTCAAGCAAAGTCTGGTGTTTAAGCGACAAATCTCACCACTTGCGCATTGGGAAGTTTAGTGAGTTTTATGTAGGGGCGGCAGAAAACGCCGCCCTTACATCAAGTATTGCATAGACAAAAAAAACAAAGGTAAGGGTGGTGAAATTCACTGCCCCTGCACATGACTTGCATAAACACAAACGTATTGGTGACAAATTCTACTGCTGACACATCATGGGTAAACAAACTCCAAGTTATAAATGAAGACAACAAATGGAGAAAATCCTCATTTTAAATAGACAAGTCAAATATAAAAAACCTAGGGTTTCTACATTGGATAGTGAAAACCACCATGCCATCCACCTCCAAACAAAAATACAGAGAATAAAGACATAAAAACTAAGGTAAAACTAAATAAAATCTTAAACAGAAATGACATTCAAAAGTAAAAGAAAACACATAAACCACAGAAACAATATGGCTAACAATGCTTCTTTTAAAAGTAGAGAAAACTTACCATTGATAATGATCACAAGTTGATCCTCGTGACAAGCCCTAAATCTAAAAATCGCACACTCAAAAATGCCAAAGATGTTCACTAGGGTTTCAAATGAGCCCACGCAAGTAGCAGAGATAGGTAAGAATTAAAATAAAAACTAAAAAGCAAATTAAAAACATATAAATGTCTTTTAGCAACACTCACACAGAGTGCATTTATTACACTCAGGTAAACTTGAGATGCACGAGATATGCACAGGTGGTAGATTCTACCGCTCGAACACATGAGCAAGACAAAATGCACGGGCAGTGAAAATCACCGCCCTTGCACTTAAGACAAATATAATATGCATGTGCGGTGATATTGACCACTCCTGCATATAACAAGGATTAAAAAGATGCACTGGCGGCAAAATTTGCATGAAAACAAAAAATTCTAACTCCTTAAAAATTATGAAAACCAATTTATTAACTTGCGCAAATTTCGAGAAATCAAAATGAGAAGATACTCAAATGAATTCTCAAGTGCAAGAGTAAAATGCACGAGGATGAGATGACTTGCCTCGATTTGTGAGCTTAGAGTGTAGGCTACGAAAGAGACAAGTTTCGTAAGGGTCATCCTACAAAATGAGCTCAACTAATTTTTAGGACAACAGCTAGCTCTAACTGGGGAACTTCCTTCGATCGTTCTTTGAAATGATCAAAGGGAGTAGAATCCAATCTCTAAGTGCCTTCATCCATGCCATTGGGCCATAGAGTCAAGTGAACAAAACAAAAGACACAAAAGACTAAATATAAAAATAAAAAAAAAAATTTAAAAAAACTATACAAATATACAGGTGAACTTATCTGATGCTTCATGGATAGAAAAGCTTTAGATGTTGTCCACTATGCAGCAACAAGAATGATGTCCCATCTTGATACTCTAGTAAGAAACTATTCTCACCACAGAGTTTGTGAATGACAAATGGGCCTCTCCATAGGGAATCAAATTTCCCATGCCAATCTGAAATTCTCTGGCCTTTGCCTTTTTATCAAAAAGTTTCTTGACCTAACTTTGATGTTTAGCAACATGGTCTACTACCATAACTCACTGCTCTTCAAGTTTAGAAAGGTACAATATTCGTTTATCAATAGAACTTTCAAAAGTTCTATCTTCCACTTCTTTTTCAAACTTCAAAGCTGGCAATTCCAAGGTGATTGGTATCTCCGCATTGAAACCATATAATAGCTGAAATGGTGACATGTCAATTGCCCTCTTTGGGGTAATCCTATCTGCCCATAAAGCATCAAACAAAGCTTTATGCCATGTTCTCTGATTATCATCTACCGGCCTCCTGATAATAGTAACCAGATTCTTATTACTTGATTTAGCTTGACCATTCCCTTGCAAATAATAGTCAGATGAATGTGAAAAAATAATCCCATATTCAAAGAAAAAACTAGTAATCTCATTCAAAGAAAAATTTGTAGCATTATCTGCCACAATCTTGTTTGGAACTCCAAACCAGGAAATGATATTCTCCTTGAGAAAATTGCACACCACTTCAGAAGTAGCATGCTTAACTGGTATAGCCTCCACCGACTTGGTGAAATAATCAGTTGTTGTATGTACATAGATGTGTCCTGCACTTAATGGTGGATTCACAGCACCAATGAAATCAATGCCCCATTATTGAAAAGGTTCTTCAATCACAACTGGTTTCAAGGGTAGTGCAACCAACTTAGGCTTTCCCACAAACTGCTGGTAGAGTTCACATCTACGTACCCAGTTGTACGCATCTTGAAATAATGTGGGCCAATAGTACCTAGCCCACAAAATTTTATGAGCCGTTATAGGTGTAGAAAAATATCCTCCACATGCCAAATTATGGAAAGACTCTAGTAACTTACTTTGTTGTGCTATATCAACACAACAGAGAAAAACTCCATCAAGACTTTTCTTGTACAAACCATTATCCCATAAGACATAGTTTGCAGCCTTAAGCTTGATAGTCTGCTTCTATTTATAAGACAAATAAGGACACTCACCATATGTGAAAAAATAAGTGATATTAGAATACTACTCATCAGTTGTAGTAACAAAAAGGATAGTTAGAATATCTTCAACCTCAACCTCTTCATCACCTGTTTCTTTTGGGACATTATCATCAATCAACTGACACAAACCTCTCCCATGCCCAAGCTTGGTAGGTTTAATATCAAGATCAAATTCCTAAATTTTGGCAATCCAGTTGTCCCTCTTGGTTCCAAACACCTGTTGAGTTAGGATAAATTTCTCCGTTGTATCTAGTACCAGAGCAATAGTATGTGAGTTCAAAATGTAAAACCTAAAATGTTTCACAGCCTTCACTACAACATAAGCATGTTTCTCCATATTAGAATACTTAAGCTCATGAGCTTTCAATGGACAACTCATGAATGAAATTGGCAATTCTACACCTTCCTCGTTCTGCTGAACAAGAATTGCTGATAATGTATGCTCTGACGCATAACTATACATAATAAAAATTTTATTGTAATCAGGACACACCAAAATCAGAGCATGGGCTATGGCTCAGCTTATGTCCTCAAAGGCTACTTTACCTTCTGTGCTCCAATGTGAAGTGGTCTTACTTTTCATCATATTAACAATATGATGAGTTTTCTCTGTGTGTATACGCCTATAAATGACACAATTCAGTCTAAATAAATATTCTTAATATTTATTTTATTTTAATTCTTCTATTGATAAATAAATAAATAAATTTATTTATTTCATTCATATTCCTCTAAGTTAATTAAATATCAAAATACTTAATTACCTCTTCTAAACTCAAAATTAAATAAAATCTTTTATTTAATTAAATTCTTCCAAACAATTAAATAATTCTTAATTATTTAATTAAATCAAATTCTTCCTCCAAATTTAAATAAATCAATCAAATTTATTTAAATCCTCTCAATCTCTAAAAATAAAATATAATCAAATATTTTATTTATTCCAAATCATGCACAACAATTAAATAAATCTATTTATTTAATTTGCTTTCCTATCTTCAAATATCTTTCAAATCTTCTAAAAATAAGTCTTCTTCTTCATGTGCACAAAATTAAATAATTTATTATTTAATTTCTCTCAAATCATGCAAAAGCAAATCACAAGTTGAGTTAACTGACTCAATCAACCTTGTTTTTATTAATATCTCTTAAATTAGAAAAAAACTTTCTAATTTATGAAAAGCATATCTTATCTTTAGAAAAGAAAGTAGCTAACTCAAATAAAATAGTTTTTGTGTGACACTTGTCTTCTTCTTATTCACACACATTCCTCAATCGTTCTCAACCGTTGATCTTCTCATTCTTTCTATACTGTTGATCTTATCTCTCTCAAGTCTATAAATTGAACTCTATTCCTCCATTTTATTCATCCAATCTTTAAGTAAATTTACTATGCAGGAATTACAATGTGCCTTTGGCACTAATTCTTTCATTACTTGTAATCAAACTTGTTACTACACACTACTATCATTGTTGTGAAGCTCATCTTCATGGCAAAACTATCATAGCCATTCCCATTTGAACATCTTGGAATCATAACAAAGAAGTGCACCTTCTGAGGGCCATATTCATAGACAAGATCATTTGTGATAGGCAATCAATGGAAGCTGAGAATTAAAGGAGGTTTACTTTGTATTGTTCATTATTTGATTGATCTCTTTTGTTCATTATTTCATTGAGTTTTGGGTATTATTGATATACTATATTGATTATTCATGTCTACTCTAATTTTTCCTTAACATTTTTAGCGCCCACCATGGGGCCCTGCCCTGATTTAATAAAAAAATTGAGTTTTTTTTGCTAAGGTTCCGTACACATGAGGATTCAGAGAATAGGTATTGAGCATTCAAATGGTGTAACCTTAGCTCAAACAGTTTCTGGGTTTTGTCGAAAGCATCAAAATCCTATCAAGGTATCTCTAATGTTTTGTAGAAAGTGCACGAATTTCAAGGAAAATAGCTCACAAATCTATGTCCCTATTTTAGCCTATGTTTTTTCTATTTTTTTGGCCTATTTTTAGAAATTTCATGAAATCAGGCATATCTGTGTAACGTTAGCTCAAAATATTTCTGGGTTCTATCAAAAACATCAAAATCCTATCTGGGTATCCTATATGTTTTGCAAGAAGTGCAGAGATTTTGAGAAAAATAGATCTCAATCCATGTCCCTATTTTTAGCCCATGCTTACTTTTTTTTGGCCTATGTTTAGCAATTTCACAAAATTAGGCATATCTTTTGCATAAGGAGTTAGATTTTTATGAAACTAGTAGTGTTGGAAAGCTAGTTATCCCAACCTTTCCATGGTGAAATATTTTTGAGGTAATTTTATCAAATTTGTTAGGTACACTCAGTCAAAGTCAACCCTTCTTTGTAAAACTTCAAACGATCATAACTTGTGCAAAATTTATTCAATTTTCATGATTTTTTTTTGAAATTACATATAATTTCATGTAGAACCTGATCATAATATCAAAGCTAGTGTACCTAATCATTATTATTAGATTTTTTCTAGATTGCTCAATTTTCACCTAACAAATTAAGTGCTTTTAGGTTAATTGATTTTATGCTAACTATTGAGTTTTTGGTGGAACTAATCAACTTTTTCCAGCCTCTTATTACTCAAATAGAGAAAATGGGGTTTCCTAACATGTTCATGCAGAACAAGCATTGAAGAATTAAAAACCTATCACACTAAGTCTTAGGAACAAATTACTTTCTTAAGGGACAATTAAACAAATCATATTTGCAATCAAAGTCTTTGGAACATATTGCTTTCTTAAGGGACAATGGACATGAATGCCAAACACTTCAATTTCTAATGGGAAAGTAAACGGATGCTCATGTAAATCTCATATAGTTTTAACTAGGAAGGCGGTAATTGAATCATTGCTATCTTGCATATCATTGAATCATTGCTATATTGCTATCCTTGAAAGTTAACAACTCATTGCTATCTGGGTAAAACTGAACCATTGTTATCTTGTTATCACTTCAAAGTTAACAAATCACTGCTATCTGGGTAAAATTAAACACATCATTTCTATCTTGGTAAAACTGGACCATTGCTATCTTGTGATCACTTCAAAGTAAACAAATTTATGTGATTGCCCAAGTAGATAGCTCATCTAATTTTTCTCATTTTAATTAGGGGAAAAAGAACCATTGTCTTCTGTGTTTTGGAAATGATACTAGGCCTATGCTCTCCCCTATCTTGGGTGACCAAAATGCCAGACATATTATTTTTGTATGTATTTTTCTTTAGAGGGGCCTGCTCTTGGATATCGTTCATCCAAGTAGGAACGACCCTAAGTGGCAACAAGCTAGACACCAAGCCCTACCAATCCACTATAAATAAATTATGTTTAGAGCAAATGTTTCAAACAATGAGTGTAGTTGTGTTATACTAACAACCAACCTCCCCCAAAACCCTCCAAGGTGCAACCCTTGTAGGCTGAGAGACTCCATAACGGAGAGTAGTGCTGCCACATGTATAACCACTTGAATGGTTGCCTTTATTAAACACCTTTGTCTTAGTGGCCAAAAACCCCTATAATCTGGTGTAAGGAAGGGCGATTATCACCTCCCGAAGATGCTTCACTAGAGATACTGAGAATTTGGTTTATACTGTCCTTTGAAACCTAGGATTGTACTTGCTTTCTTTTAGTCCAGAAAGAGTCAAAAAATAAAAAATAAAAAAAAATGTGAAAACATTCTTTATGTTTGTTGTGTCTTCTTGCCATAACTAAAGAAAATCAGATCAAAAAGACTATCTTGCAACCAAGAAACCCAAAAACACCAAAAATATTTGTCAAAAATTGTAAAAATAGTTTAAAAAAACTAGAGCTGCACATTTACCCTCTGAAGCTGCGCATTTACCTCAACCTGTTGTGCATCTGTATCGACTTCCTGTGCATGTATCACCTGTTGCCACGTGTTTGCTTTTTACCAATACTGCGCATTCATAATGACTTGTTGCTCTTATACCCTTTGCTTCTATGCTTCTATTTCTGTGTGTCTGTAACAGTGACCATCTCCACCTCTTTTCCACCTTTCTGAGTACCCATTCCGGTCTTGTGTCAATTTTTGTGGAGATGACAATTGAATTAGAAGAACTGGCTCAAGAACTCAAGTACCTGAAGTTGCAGTTACACTTAGACACCTCCCCCAAGGTCATATAGCAATTTCTCAAGAACTCCAAGCCATACAACAACAATTTACAATCCTACAAGCTGAATAAGCTAGTACTAGCTACACCATGCCCTAGAGTCATACATTCTTGTCTCGTCTTAATGATACTGTTGACAAGGAAAACACTACTCCTAGAACCCATTGCCCAAAGCATAGTAATCCTACTTCGAGCTCAAAACCACCATTGAATTCCCTAAGCTCTAATACGACAAACAAAAAATCCTCAGATGATTTTTGGGAAAAATATGCAGAACAAGAAAAGCTATGGAGAATTCCAAATTCCACTCATCCATTACCTCATTCATCTACCCAAATGCCTACAAAGGATGTGATCCAAGGACTACCAGCAGAGAGTCAACCATGTCCCCAAATATCGGTCCTTGACCTTATCAAAGAGCCTTCAAACATGTCCATTGCACCAACCTCATCGTGTAATTGGCAACCCCTCGAGCCTATTGAAAATATCGTACTAGGAACCAAATTCAAGGTCCATCACATCTTCATATTGTTGACCAAAATCCTATCCAAGAGACCTCTACCTCCACTTCCATTCAAACAACCCAAGAGTTATGTCAAGAGCACACTTTAGAACATATGGAAACATTTGACCTTTGTCTAAATCAAGATCAAAGCACCCCCATCCGGCCCGTGCATAACCTTTATCTTTTCAATGATCCTATACCTATGCATGAGCAAGAAATCCAATCTCAATCGATTCATGATCTATATCTTTCCTATGATCAAGATACCACCTTTGATGAAGAAGCTATCCATGAGCAACTTGATCCTATACATGAGCCAGAAATCCAATGTTAGCCTCTCTATAACCTCTATCCTTTATGTGATCAGGATATTATCATTGATGAAGAACCTATACATGAGCACATTGATACCATCATGCTAAATCCTATCTATGATCAAGATCTCACCTATGATGAAGAGCCTATCTATAATCAAGTAGACCATGATGATCCTCTTAGCCAACTTTATGCATTCCATGGTTCTGAGCTTATAACCCCATCTAGTCCTATCCAAGATCTGACAACTTCCACCTCCCTTGATGAGACACTTGCCTCCCAAGCAAGCATTTAAGATTAGACCAATAATACTCCTCTGCCATCCATTATCGACCATGCTGCAAATCCCCCACCATATATCCTTGGTCTTTCCACTTTCATTCATGAGTGTTCCTCCTTAGAACACCAGCAACCATTATCCTCTATCTCGCCTTCTCCACACAATAAAGAACTCATGTCTAGTGTTCCACCTATACACAATCCCGTTATCCACCGCATACTCCAACATATGAAGTATCAAGGTAAGGGCTTAGGCCTTCATCAACAAGGTATTTTGGAGCCTGTCCATGTCAATGTTTCTCCTCCTTCATATGGCTTTGGATACACACCCGAAGGTGAACAATCTCAAGATGTTGGTACTTCCTCCATGCCTTCTAAATCCCCCACTTTCCATCATACATCTTATCATATTCTCAAAACATATGTCACCATTCCACCTCCATCATCCTACAATTGTCAAAAGCATGTGACCATAAACCTTCCACCATCGAATCTACCTCTGCTACTTCCAACTCCTAACATCCCTCCATGCATTTTACCACCGCTTCTTCCAATACCTTATCCATCCATCTATGAATCTTCTAACAATCCCAATCAGGGCCAACAGATGCACATGTTGTCTAAACAAAGAACATCCTCCAACTCCACTTCCACCATCTCAAGAGAATTCAACAATAAAAATCTGGATGCCTCTACCTATGAAGTCAAAAATCCTAAGAGTCCTCATGACTTAGGATCCAAAATCCAAGAATCAAAGAAATATCTTTCTCAAGAGCAGCATACACCCACACACCTATATGCCAAACTAAAAAAGGTGTGGGTCCGCATCCAACACATAATTACCTCCAAAGTTACACAAAAGTTGCATACACCCAAGCCCATACCTTCACAGGTACTATCTAAAAGCAAAAAGGCATGGGTACCTAAGCAAAAAACCCTCAAGTTACATGAGGCATCCACCTCTCAAGAATCTCAACCATACACTTTCTCCCATTCCATCCAAAACTCTCAAATTCTTTCATCCCACCTGACAAGCAAAGATCATAAAAGAATATGTCATTACATGATGGTTCATCATGGGAGAACATTTAGGAGATGTGAACTTCATGGAAAGACTGGTGTTCTAATGATTCAAAATGGGCCTTGGTAGACATCACTGCAGAATGTAGAAGCATAGACAAGGCATTTAAATTGTTATGTAGAATGCCTCAAAGAAAGTGGTTTTGAAGAATGCAATGATCGTAGTGTATGCACAAAATGGTTTTTTCGAAGCACCTCTTGAAACTTTCAAGTAGCAAAATGGAATGTCATCTCCATCGAAGCATAACAATAGTTTCTTGTCAAATTTTAGGTTTTGAAATGTTTTGGCAAGACAAGAGGCACGCATTATTTTACTAAATGCCTCAAGGAAATGGTCTCAAGGCACATGCATTGTTTGCTAAATGCAATGATTGCCAAATCTGCAGAATGGATACATTGAAAAGAATTTAGAAACTTTGAAAGCTTTGCTAGACATGTATGCAAATTGTGGAAACATAGACAGGCCTCGTGAACTATTTGCAGAATGCCTCAAAGAGGTCGTTGTCTCATGGGATGCCATGATTGCAGGATGTGCACAGAATGGATTTGTTGACAAGGTTTTAGAAACTTTCATTGCAAATGTAATTGGAACATGAAAGCCAAGCTCCACAATGCCTTTCCATCATCCTCACAACCCATGTCAAACTAAGGATTTAAACTTGGTGTTCGATTTGATAAGCCAATTTCAGAGGACATTGACCTTGGAGGGCTATGTGAAAATGATCACGATTTCTTTCACAATGCAAGTGACCTTCGGCTGGAAAGTTCTGTTGGAGAGGACATGGACAAGCTAGTTATTAATGTTTTGTTTGGGGTTGTGATAAGTGAAACTAATAGTCAGAAGGAAAAGCCCCATCTTGGGGTGTCTTCTATTCACTAAGTTTGGAGGGAATTGAATTGCCATTCTCAATTTTACATTTCACGATAGCTCAAGGTTAAATGAGTGAAATAAAGAGGCCCCAAAAGCAATGAAATTACTTTGCAGGATCCCTCCAAACAAAGTGACTATGCAGATTCCTCAAGCCAAAGCTCTTCTTTTTGACTTGAAGCAACAGTTAGAGAGGGATGTTGAAACACTTAAAGTAAAGGCACATCTGCTATAAATTAGACCTATTCTTTCTTAGAATAATCTACAGTGTGAAGGGATTGCCACTATTTGTATAAAGATCTAGTTCTCTTCATATGGAAGTGCTAAGAAAATTGTTTGGAACCATGGCATGGTGCTCACATATGATGGTAGAGCTTACATATAGCATGCTCAATACTTATGGCCATATATGACACAATGGAGGCATTGTTGAAAACTATGAAAGGAGGTACCTGTAAACCAGATATCAATACTTATAATATCTTAATAAATGTAAATGCTAAAGCAATTTTTTATGACAAGGTAGAGAAGCTATTTGCATCTCTAAAGATTAGAGATCTTAGGCCCGACATAGTTATTTGGACAACAAGAATTAGTGCCTACCTACTTGAAGAGTACATTCATGTTTTGGATAGAAGGACTCCTTTGGGAATTCTCAAAAGTATTTCACATGCCCTGGAGTGGCATGAATGGAAGATAGTGAGATGCACAAATTAGAGACAGAAACAATAGTACCAATCAGTTAAAGTAAGGACACTAGATCATAACACATATAGGACTAGATCCCATGTAATGCACTATGGTGGCATACCCATCAATAGAGAGCTTATTGTCTTTTCCAACAAAGGATCTTTTCTAATGTTGACTTCCGAGTGCCAATGAAATAAAGTAAAATTAAAAGGAAAGTGCAAAGTGATTTTATTGTAATAATTATATATATTGGAAAGGACTTAATGAAACTTAAGGGTCACTCATAAAAGTAAACAGGTAAATTAATCTGAAAAGATTCCAAGAAATAGTTACTCCACGAGAGAACAAAAGAATGAGTTGGTTTTAGTTATAAGGGATTTGCAAGAAACGGTCACAAAGAAGAACCTTTATAAAGTCATCAGAGGCCCGTTTGAGAGGATCTTTTTCAGCTATTCAAGAACAGGGGAGCAGTTCAATTTTTCTTTCAGGCACAGTTCGCTATACAATGATGTTGGTTCTATGAACCCACATTTTGTATCAGGGAAATAAGGAGGATATTTTTAAATTTGTGAATTTATGAATATTTTCTTTTGATTGCATGTGTCATCTGTGTCTTTGTAATCACTTGCCAATACATTTTCTATTATACCAAATAGTGTTGATATTTATTTCTAAAGCTATGCATTCAGATTAATTCATTTGTTGGAAGGATTTGTTGTTCATTCTTTTCCTAGGTATCATTTGTTGGTGTGAGATAAGTGAACTTTGTGTTATTTTTCTACAATCACTTCATTCTGACATCATCTCTCGCATCTACTTTCATGGTTATGAGTAGGTGTTAGTTTCCTTTTCTACTTTTTGTTGAAAAGCATGCCCAGCATTTTCATTCATTGCACACTTTTCAAAGGTAGGTGCACATTGTAAAACAAGCAGAGATCACTTGCAACTATCATTGCAAGTGACTCAACTGTTGGTTCATTTGTCATTGGTGCAGGTGAGGGAGTATAAATCAAAGTGACAAATCTGTTAACCAATAGGGATAGAATCATTGTTAGAATTACAATTAGGAATAAAATCTTGTGAAGAGAGATAAAGAGAAATAGAGAGAGAGAGCAAAAGATAGACATATAGATAGGAGAGGAGGAAGAGAGACAATTACAGAAAATATATATAATAAAAAACCACTAGGGTTAAGATTGGGGTTAGAGTTACAATTAGGGTTAGGATTAGATAGAATTAGGGTTACTAATAGAATTAAGGTAAAGGTTAAAATTAGGGTTAAGGATACAATTAGGATTAGGATTATGATTAGAATTAGGGTAAGAGTTATAATTAGAATTAGGGTTAGAATTTCAATTAGGCTTGTAATTAGTGTTATAATTAAGGTTAAGGTTAATGATAGAATTAATGTTAGCAATACAATTAGGGTTAGGGATAGAATTAGGGTTAGGGTTACAGTACAAATTTAAGTTATAAATAGAGAAATATATAATCAAAGGATTGGGGTTAGAATTAGAGTTAGGGTTATGATTAGAATTAGCAATAAAATTAGGGAAAATATATCTAACCAATTATGATTACGATTAGGGATAGAATTAGAAATAGCAATAGAATTAGAGTTAGGTTTATGATTACAATTACGGTAAGAATTAGAGTTAGGGTAAGCATTAGAGCATTAAAGTTATAGTTAGGGTTAGGGCTGGAATTAGGGTTAGAATTTAGGTTAGGGTCAGAGTTAAAATCATAGTTAGAATTAGGGTTATTGTTAGACATAAACTTAGGGTTGTAGTTAGGGTAGAATCAAGGTTTATGATTAGAATTAGGGTTAGGATTAGAGTTAGGATTAGGGTTCCTATTAGAATTAGGATTAGAATTAAGGTGGGTTGTAACTATTAGACTTAGGGTAAGAATTAGACTTAGGGTAAGCATTAGAGTTGCATTTAGTGTTAGGATCAGGGTTAGGGCTAAATTTAGGTTAGGGTTAGGGTTAGAATTTAGGTTAGGGTTAGGGTTAAAATCATAGTTAGAATTAGGGTTATTGTTAGACATAAACTTAGGGTTGTAGTTAGGGTAGAATCAAGGTTATGATTAGAATTAGGGTTAGGATTAGAGTTAGGATTAGGGTTCCTATTAGAATTAGGATTAGAATTAAGGTGGGTTGTAACTATTAGAATTAGTGGTAAGAATTAGACTTAGGGTAAGCATTAGAGTTGCATTTAGTGTTAGGGTCAGGGTTAGGGGTAGGCATTAGAGCATTAAAGTTATAGTTAGGGTTAGGGCTGGAATTAAGGTTAGAATTTAGGTTAGGGTTAGGGTTAAAATCATAGTTAGAATTAGGGTTATTGTTAGACATAAACTTAGGGTTGTAGTTAGGGTAGAGTCAAGGTTATGATTAGAATTAGGGTTAGGATTAGAGTTAGGATTAGGGTTCCTATTAGAATTAGGATTAGAATTAAGGTGGGTTGTAACTATTAGAATTAGGGTAAGAATTAGACTTAGGGTAAGCATTAGAGTTGCATTTAGTGTTAGGGTCAGGGTTAGGGCTAAATTTAGGGTTAGAATTTGAGTTAGGGTTTGGGTTAAAATCATAGTTAGAATTAGGATCAAGTAAGGTAAGGGTTATAATTAGGATCAAGTAAGGTAAGGGTTAGAATTAGGGATATTGTCAGATTTAAAGATAGGGTTATAGTTAGGGTAGAATCAAGGTTATGATTAGAATTAGGGTTACGGTTAGGGTTAGACTTTAGATTAGGGTCCCTATTAGAATTAGGGTAAGAATTAGAGTTATAGTTAGGGTTAGAGTTCAATTAGTGTTTGGGTTAGTGTTAGGGTTAGAATTAGGGTTAATGTTAGAATGAGGTTAGTGTTATAATTAAGGTTAGGGTTGTAATTGGGTTGGGGATAGAGCTAGAATTAGGGTTACTAAATTAGGGTAAGTATTAGAGTTATAGTTAGGGTTAGGGCTAGGGCTAGAGTTAGGGTTAGAATTCAAGTTAGGGTTAGGGTTAAATCATAGTTAGAATTAGGATTAGGGTAAGCGGTAGAACTAGGGTTATTGTTAGTTTTAAAATTAGGGTTATAGTTAGGGTATGATTAGGGTTAGGGTTAGTGTTAGAGTTAGGATTTGGGTTCTTATTAAAATTAGGGTTAGAATTAAGGTGGGTTACTATTAGAATTAGAATACTCCTGCTTCTGAGTTAAGTCAAAGATGTTTGACATGAAAGTTGCCACCAACTCGGAAGCTTTGACCTATCGATTGGCTGGCTAAAATAGATAATACCCCAACATACACCTGGTGCTCTATTGTTACATTTAAATTAGGGTTATAGTTAGGGTAGGATCAAGGTTGTGATTAGAATTAGGGTTAGGGTTAATGTTAGAGTTAAGATTTGGGTTCCTATTAGAATTAGGGTTAGAATTAAGGTGGGTTACTATTAGAATTAGTGTAAGAATTAAGGTAGAATCAAATAGTTAGCAGTAATTTTATATCTCATCCACACTAAAAAATTATAAATAGTTTTCCTCTTTTTAATAGCTAAAATTTACTTTTAATTGTGGAAAGGAATGCTATTTAAGAATAACAGATTGCTTCAACGAGTGCATTAATAGGTGTTCCCAGTGCATGGGGTGGCCCTGGTGCTCTATCCGGTGCATGTGAATGGAGGAAATGAATAGCATTGAACATATCTTTGGCCCTCTGGGCCACTCCTCCCGCCAACTAAAATCAGTGAGCATTCATGGGAATATTAAACTTGTTGAAACAATCCAACCTAAGCCCTCATTGAAGCCCTACATAAACACAAGGAACATGGTTGGACGCATGAAGATACTCCCTATCGAATACTCCTCTGGTGAGTGCATCTCTCTGATCAAAATCATACACAGCGACTGCTCGCCTCCATTTCAAAGAACTGAGAAATGGGGGCTTAGTGAATGCTGAGCCAACTGCGAAGGAGTACGCCTACTCCTGGGTTAAGTTGAAGACGTTTGACATGAAAGTCACCACCAACTCGGAGGCTTTGACCTGCTGATTGGCCAGCTAAAACAAATAATACCCCAACACACACCTAATAATGAATTTGATTGCGTCGCAGTCAAGCTGACAGACTTGTGCAAGGTGGATAATATTCAGAGCACCATGGAAGGTAGGTTCACCCTCTATAGAAGGAAGGAAAATTCTTTGGTTAGGGATCCACATCGCCATGCCAGCCGTCGAAACACATAGAAGAAAACCGTCTAAACCTTGCAGAAAAAGGAAATGTCATCTGCAACACTGCCGAAAAGAGGAAACATCTATGCCACCACCGCAGGAAAACATGCATGATACAAATACAAATGCAGAGGGGAATGACAGAAAGCAAGGGGAAGACTGTATTAAGAGAGGCAGAATGAGAATCCCAAGGCTGCCAATCCCTACTAATCACAGTTGTCAGCCATGGGTTTCGTGCATGTTGCCAACCGATCTCACATAGTTGATATAAAACGAACGTTTAAGATTTGTACGTCCTCTGTAAGAGAATTAATGTTTACTTTGCAGAGAAGATTATTCAAATATCTGATTAATTACACCATCTTCGATCGCCACCCTTTGAAGAATGTATGGAGGCTAAAGTTGTCCCATCGGCCTTAAATACCAAACATAGTGAAAGATATGAAAGGATAGGTGCAATGGTTAGAAGGCTTATGTGGCTGCTCGATGGAGTGTGCCTCACGTCAGTAGTTGGGAAGGGAGAAGGGAGAAGCTTAATATTTACCTGATGTTGGATTGTTATTCAACAATATGTGAATTCCCTGGTTTATGTTTGTAAGAACTTTTATATATTTTTTTTATTTTATCAATACGTTATTTCCTGGTTTATGTTTGTAAGAACTTTTATATATATATTGACTTTATTAATATTGAGTTTTCCTAATTTCTGTTTATTCTAAATCTCCGCTTTATATATATATAAGTTCTTATAAACATAAAAGTCAAAAATATATATTAATCTTCCCCTGATATTGATAAAACACAAACCAAACTTAATATTCACCTGATGTTGGATTGTTATTCAACAATGTGTGAATTCCCTGGTTTATGTTTGTAAGAACTTTTATATATATTTTGACTTTATCAATATGGAGTTTTCCTGGTTTATGTACTTTATCAATATCAGAGTTTTCCTGGTTTATGTTTGTAAGAACTTTTATATATATTGACTTTATCAATATGTTATTTCCTTGTTTATGTTTGTAAGAACTTTTATATATATATTGACTTTATCAATATCGAGTTTTCTTGTTTATGTTTATTCTAAATCCCTGGTTTATATTAAGTTTTCCTAGTTTATGTTTATTTATGTTTGTAAGAACTTTTATATATATTTTGACTTTGTCAATATATTATTTCCTAATTTCCTGATTTATGTTTGTAAAAATTTTTATATATTTTTTCGTTTTATCAATATATGTATGGGTGGTTTCCCCACTTTTTTGGTTAAATTTTTTTTTATCTAAATCAAATGGGGACTAAACAAAACTATATCCAATTATATTATAATACTTTGACATATATAATCTTTTAATTTTATTCTAGTCTTTTGATATATATATATAATAAGGAGAAACGTCTACAAGGGAAAACAACAAGTTTGATGTAGAAGCTCGAAATTATGGGGAATGATTTAGAATATTCAGAGTGAAACTCACAGATAATATTAGTTTCTAAGCATAGGAGGGAGAAAGAAATGATACAATTACAGACTGAATAAGTTCATTATCTTTTACTAGTTGCAGTTAAGTTAAATTTGGTAAGCATGCATTCAAAAGTGGAATTAAAGCATATAATCCTTTACCATCATTTAAAGAAGAGAAAATAACATTCTTGTGGAGATCATAGGAAAAGTTAAATTCCTGCAGGGCAATCTGCGAACCGCCGGAGGTGCAATCTGCTACTTCGCAGGACGACCTCTGTGGGCAAAATGGGTTGTTCATCACAGGGCCTCATAAATCTGGATCCAAGATGAGCCCAGTTTAGCCGGATTTGATTAGCGGAACTCCCTCTTCATATTTCATGTCAATTGCCTTCTGCCCGCTGAGGACGCCAAAGCTGTAAACATCTGATTTTGAGGTGAGGTAATGGAGCCGGTAATACTCCGGGTCGAGGTAACCTCACATATCGCAATCCTAATCAATAAATGAAATAAATGAAACGTCAGAGTGTAATATTCAATAAATGAAACGCCATGAATTCTAGGTGAAGTAACGGCCAAGAGAAATATTATTTTTTTGTGTGTGGCTTTACAAAATCCGCCATGGTAATTAAAACGTGGGATTTAATATTCAATAAATGAAACGCCATGAATTCTAGGTAAAGTAACGGCCAGAGAAATATTAATTTTTTGGTGTGTGGCTTTACAAAATCTGCCATGGTAATTAAAACCAGGATGATTGTGGGGCTATTTTTAGTTTCTTACCCCTTCTCTAGAATCATACCTTTTTTTAATTATGTGAACTAACAATTCGAAGATTAACAGCAATAATGCATGGGAAGAAATTATTAAAAGAGCCCTAAAATTTAACGGCAAAATTAGGATGCCATGCAGCTGACACTTGAAATGCACTGACCGCATTAATAAAATGGAAAATTGACAGATTTGTCAGAAAATAGGAACGAATCGACAGCCCTAGGTGGCAGGCAACCTCTTGAAATAACTGCTTTTGATTAACATAGCAGCTTTATCTTTGAAACCCCTGCATTTCTATTCACAGGTTTTAATAGTATTTCATTTGCTTTCAGGAAGAATTTCTACGCCGGGGTTAGGTTTGAAACACAGTTTTTGATCTTTAGATCTTCTGGCTTTAATAGTATTTGGCCGTTTTCTCTGATTTATTTTGTATTGTTTTGGTAGGATTTGGGAGCAGATGGAGAGGCGAATGAGTAAGATAATGGGGGAGAAAGCAGTGCCAGATAAAGATTTGCAAGCCATAGCAATGCCTGCTGTTGAATTAAGCACGTACGAGGAGGTCTCCACAGGGAGGAATTTCAAGAAGAATTTGGCTGACTTGATAAAGGCTATGGAGAGCCTTTCCACAGATTCTCTGGATTTTATTTCAGAATTACTGGAGTTGGTTGAAGAGAATTTCGATAGGAGAAATAGGGATTATGACTCTCTGTACATAGTACACGTTAAGATATTGGAGAAGCTCTATGCCAAAAGAAAAAAATTGGACCGAAAACTGAAGCACTGCAAGACCACGGAGAAGGTTTGCAGCTTCTTTTTTGTGGCCACATGCTCCATGGGCCTATGGAAAAAATATGAGGACACCATCAGACGCAAGCTGGAGGTTTTGGATTCAGAACTTGTAAAATACAAGGGAGCTCTAGACAAGATAAAACATAAGTTGGAGTTGAAGGATGAGGATCTTGTACAGCATGTCATCTTCGAAATCAGGAAGAAGCAGAATGCCAAACAGTTCGCCCTGGCCCAGAATTTGATGGTCTGTGCACAGTTTTTTAAATTTTAGGGAGTATTTTACAATTTTAAATTTTGTTAAACTCTATTTTATATAAGTTATTAGTAAACTGTAGAAATTTATTATAAGGAAATAACTTTATTAAAGTATTTTACTGTTGATGTGCCTTTTTATTTTTTCACTCTTTTATTGTTCGGTTGACATGCTATTAAAATGCACAATTTCAATATATACACACGTTTTGCTTCCATACAACCTTCTTTATTTGTTTATAAAAGCATAAAACTATGCATGCTAACACTTTACACTTAACTTTGCCTGGTTTGCTATGCTCTGCTCCTGTATTTCGATGTATATAAAAATATTAGTGACCTTTCCTTACAGCACTTTACTCTTTCATGTGCATTCTAAATTCATTAAATTCAAATCCTAAGCTGCAGGAAATGAAGTCTCTCATATTTTCCATTCTTGAAAGTAAAGCACAAGTTTGATGCTTCCAATTTTTAATCTGTTGTATCTTTGTGCATTCTCTTGCAAACCTGATTTGGTGTACCCTGGTTCATCATTATGTATTTTTGTGTTTTAGTTCAGTTGCGTTAGTGTTGTAACTGCAACCAAACTGTTAGTGTTGTAGTTGTAACCAAACTGTAAAAATGCAGTAAAACATTATTTTAAACAATTAACACAAGGCAAAGAGAATGGTAAAGGATGAAGGAAAAAAAATAGCATTAATGGTAATTTTTTTCTGCTTCACATGTTGAAATATTTAGTGATCAAAGAAAATATACTCACTAACAAAAACTTGTTTCAATGCGTGAAATATATAATAAATTTTTTAAAAGAAGATAAAAAAGTAGAATAAATAATTTTAACTTCATCAGCAATATGTTCAAGTCACATGGGTTTTTGGGTTTGTCATGCTTGGTGACTGATATCAATGTTGGTCCTTGTATTTTGCACTTCGAATCTATTTTAGGTTGCAGAAAAAAACAACTAAGCTCCTTGTTTGCTTTCTCTTGCTGATTGATATTTGATTGATATTTTTTCTAATAGTAACTTTTTTTTTGGTATGGTTAGTTGTGTAAGTGCTACTCTATGTTTTTTTTTGCTCTTTGAACTTTGAAGCATACATGCTAAGAACCTAGCATTAACATTATTTATATTTATGATACATTGACCTAAGGATTTATATTTATGATACATTGACCTAAGGATTTAATTAGTCCGAATGCTAGTGAATGCTATGAAGATCCTATGAATGCTAATAGATGCTTTGAGCCAAAAACAGGACACCATTACAAGAATCCTGAATAACACCAGGAAGACAAACAATCTGGCATGAAAAACTTAAATGAGCACAAGAATGCCAACATTTTTAGAGAAGCATTAATGTCTGCTGTTCAAATTTTGCCATAATTGCGCATGGAAACTCAATTATGTACAGCCGATATATCCCTTCACAAGTAATTTAAAGAAAGGTAAAACAAAACAAAATCCAATCCAGCAAAACCGTCTCATCGTAAAGCTGGATACAAATATCTCAATTTCCATGCTCTGTTACATGGCTTGTGTGTAAGATTAAACCTGACACATGTCATTGTTGAACCTTCCTAAATTCAGTTAAAACTGGATATATATTCTCACAGGCTGTGTATGTCTCATCCGTTACCTTCACTCCAGTAAGGACAATCTTTCCAGACACAAAAATGAGAACAATTCTGATAAATCAAGCCTGGGAACAATTCTGGCTCATAAGTTGAGAAAGCTCCATGGGAATATACAAGTCCTTCCAATCTAATGGGAAATTTCACATCACAGGAACCCACAATATTCTGGATCTTAAAGTCCTTGAAATGGGCAGGAAAGCCCGGCTTTTGGATGATTCGAGCATATTTCCTTGCAGCAAGTTTTTATTGTTGCTCACTCTTTGCGCCTGTGCAGACCAACTTCCCTTATGCAAATATCAAGGCTGTAGTTTTTGGTTCCCTTATTCTCATTATGACGGCTGTAAAACGTTTAGGATTGTACGTATCATTCCTAGCTTGAAGAGCTATGGCCTTAAGA
This sequence comes from Cunninghamia lanceolata, assembly GCA_027924645.1. Lineage (NCBI taxonomy): Eukaryota > Viridiplantae > Streptophyta > Pinopsida > Cupressales > Cupressaceae > Cunninghamia > Cunninghamia lanceolata. Next base: position 3,871,032 of record BSBN01001164.1, on the reverse strand, counting down.
TCCAATTTGCAATCCAAGTTTACAGTTGACACAATGTTTTGGAGCGTGGGAAAAGGGTGCTTCTCCAGATCGACAGGCTGGTTCCCTTCCAAGACATGCTCCGCCATGACCAATTTTCACCCTCAAAATAGGGCTTCTGTCAGATTTCAGTCTCTTCCTTTTTTATACCAGATCAGCAAACGGATCTTTCGATTTCTTGAATTTATACATCGAGACATTCAAAATCTTGAATTTATACGTGGCGCTGAATTTATAAGCACTGGGAAAGTAATCAAATCAAAGTTTTTGTTTTCTATAAAATCATAGACTGGGCTTCAATGCTAGATTGTCTAGTTTTCATATAATTGAGGCTCTTCATGAAATGTAGATGTTCAAGTGATAAAAAGCCAATCTTTCAAAATTTTATCAGAGTAATTTGTGAGAAGATATTAAACGTCCACTAAGAAAGGAAAAAACTTATTATTATTTGCCTGAAAAATGCTTATTATTATTTGCCTAAATGGGTTCGATTCAGATCAGAGATTTTACTCTCAACTCAAAAACAAAATCTTTAAACCAATTTGCATGGATTTGCTAGAGCTTTTGAAGCTAAAACAAGGCTTAGTTAGGCATACAAGTTGGAAAACAATTGCTAGAAAGCTAAAATTCATCAATCTACACTGTAAACTAGTTGAGTCAAAGCCTTGCAATGAATTTTAAGAAGATAAAAGAAAAATATTTACAAGAGCCTGGGAAATTCAAGTATTGGACCAATTGTAATGATATTTGAAAGAATGTGAGTGGGAAAGTAACAATCATGGACCACAAGGGCCTAAACATGAATTAGCTGTTGAAAATGAAATGCGCAGATAATATTGCAGTGCTCAAATTTGTGAGGATAGCACTCAGATGCAGTCTTTAAAAGTAAACACTCATATAGAGGAAAGAAAATGCAGAGACTCTTGCTAAGTTAAATGCTATGCTAGAGCTACCTAGTTTAATCTCTGGCTAAAATTTAGTTCTAAAATTTAGATCATACAACACAAAAGCTGAACAGTCCATACTTCACATAGTTAAATTTTTTTTAGCAAGTCTACATATATTTCTATCTGATGGCATGCTATATTTGTATTGCAAGTCAAGTGAACTGCTAAAACAATTGCAAGGAAAAACAAGGAAACCCGACATAAATACTCACTAAGCTAGCACCGTCAACTTTTTGGCTAACCAACTTCAGTAGTTTCATTTTGTCTCTGACGCTTGCTTACAAGAACCCAATTCTGCATGATGCAGTTCAAAAGGCATTTTGTTTGACAATCTTCTTATATAGATATATATATGGTCATAAATTGCAAATCCTTCACCTATCAAAGCATATAAAGGGGGGCAATTATAACTATTTCTAAGATGCAATACCAAGTTTATAAAATTGTAATATTGGTGAACTAAATAACTTTTTATTGAAATAAAATGCCAATTGCTAGGGATATCTAATTATATAGACAAAGAGAAAAATAGGAGCGAGAAGGAGCGAGAACAAAGCTAGGGCTTCGTTTGCCGGCCATTGCCAGCGTAGGGTTTGGTTTCCGTACTCTGTAATTGCCCTTCTCTTGCCTTGGTATCTTCTTGTTCTTGCTTGAGAATTTGTAAATACTTCTTGCTCGTGCCCTAAATTACTTCTTTCATGATGATTCTTATGCAATTCATCAGTCTTTTGTATTATTGTTGATGCACGTCTTCCATGGAATGCTGTTCAATGGAAGAAGAATACAATGAAAAGGATGACCCTCCGGAGGCACAAATTGCGATGATTCTGTGAGACGTAGGGCCGAGGGATGACTTTACACAATGGATTAATAATGTCTGGGTGAAAAAGATGGGAATTGTGCACTCATTGTGTCGAATGGTTCAAAGAGGGTTGTTTCTGATTATCTTTAAGTGTAGTGCCATGCAATCAAGGGTAGTTAAAAAAGAATTATGGACTATTGGAAATGCTATGTTTAGAGTAATTGTCTAGTTCTCTAATGTCCTTGAGGAAGAGATTGTTGCTTTGGCATACCCTAGATGGGTCACGATTAAAAATTTGCCCCTGTTATTGTGGGCATTTATCCCCAAGGTTGTGGTTAAATTTTGTAAAATGATTAAGTTAGAAAACAGAAGCAGCCCGCTTCCTAGAATGGATGTGCGGGTATTGGTTGCTTTGATATCCCTGAAGAAGTGGAATTAGAAATTGATAATAAGATAGTCTCTTTTAATATAGAAGTTCTAGGAGGTTTGAATGCTTGCTTCCTATGTAAAAAAGAAGGGCATGTAAGGAGGAATTGCCCTCTTTTTTCCAGAGGGGACAAAATTAAAAAGTCGAAACAGGACAACTCTGAGATTAGTGATGGTGGACTTCGGGGAAGTGATGCCTCTGAAGGTGATGACCAGTTGCTAGATGTCAAAGAACCCGATTCTATTACAAATACAGGTAATGAACTTCGGGAAATCAAAGGAAATATAAATCTGGAACTCTCATTAGATGAGGAAAATATAATTAATGGTACCTGGGGGATTTGTTTCTTAATGCAGAAGAAAGGTCGAGCCTCGATGCTTCCTCTCTGCCAGCCTCAGATAATTTATTGACCTATAGCTTAAGGCCTGAGGATAATGACCACAATAACAAGGGAGATACGCCTCACGGGGTTGTTGATTCTTTACCAGCCCTTAAGATGCATAATAAAAATGCATAGGAGTTGGTTCTGGAAAGAATAAGACAACAAATTGGAGATCACATAAAGATTAAAAACAACCTATATAATGATTATGAAAATTTAAAAAAAGACTTGGATCACCAGTATTTAGAGCAAGAGACTATGTTGAACCTGAGAGCCTTCAGTAATAATGAAATAGTAATTAGTACTAAGAAGATTGAAGAGCCAAGGGAGGATATTACCTCCCAAGAATCTACTTGTGATTCTACTAGGGAAGATACCAAGAAAGTTGAAAGGACAGAGCGCCAAATGAATATTGATAGAACTAAAAATTTAAACCAGATGAATGGTGAAGAACATAATTTGGATAAGGTAGGCATAATAAAAGCCATAATAGCTTCTAAAGAACATTGGACCCATGAGATAGAACAGGTAGAAAAATGTCCAAAAATAGAGTCACTAGGTGAGACTCTAGGTGAAAATGGCTCCCTAGATAAGGAAGACATTATAATCCCTTGTTCAAAAGAGATGTTGATTAAAAAGAAAAGAGGAAGAAGAAAAAAAATGAAAGGGCTAGTTGTACCTTATTTGAGAAATGGCAGTGGGCAATATGCCCTACCTAAATGTTTTGAATCCTTTAGAAACATATAGGATAATTCTGATGGTATGGAATCGGATGAATTTTAAATGTCTCTCTTGGAATATTAGGGGAGTATAAGAAAGTATATTAGGGGATTTTAAATGTCTCTCTTGGATTATAATTTTGATGCTATGGAATCAGATAGAAAGTATATTATAAGAAGACTACTTAATCAAGAGAAACAAAAAGGTTTTGTTCTTTTATAGGAAGTAAAATTAGTTGGTTTTTCCTTGCAGAGTAGTCTTAAATTTGATTGGAAGGATGCAATATCCTTTTCCACAAATCATGAGAAGGGCGAGGGAGGAGCAGCCATCCTAATTTCCAACAATTGGGCTCATTGGATTGTTGACCATGGGTTCTCCATTTGTAATAGGGATGTTTGGGTTTGTTTGCAAAAAGGTGGTGTTAAATTGGGGATATGCAATATCTATGCCCCTAATGAATATAAACAAAGGGCTATGTTGTGGAACTAGCTATCTGAGTTAGGAGACTATCCTTGGGCAATAGGAGGGGATTTCAACATGGTAGATCATCTAGAAGACAAATTAGGTGGGATAGACATGGGCTGGAAAGGAAATGAAAAGTTTTTTTGGACAAGAATGAAAAATAAGTTGAGTTTGTTTGATCCTCTTGAAGGTAGAAAAAAACTAAACAAGTCCATTTGGTATATATGGTGTAACTTTAACCAAGGGGGTAAGAGAATCTATTGCAGACTTGATAGGTTTTATGCCCATAAGGACTTTTTCTAGTTTGACCAAATAGAGGAAGCTAATTCTAGAGTGAAGGTTATACCATGAACCTTATCTGACCATCACCCTATTATGGTTAGTATTAACTTTGGGAATGGTAAAGATAGACAAAAGAACACTGCTTATAAATTTATTTTGAATACAAGTTTATTAAAAAATGATGACTATTGTAATGTTGTGTCCACCATTAAGGAGATTAACAAGAATTTTAGAAAAGACTTATTAGCAGTAGATAGATGGAAATTAAATGTTCAGGAATTGCAAAAAGTGTTTCTAACTATAGGTGAAAAGAAAGCAAAGGATTTGAGGAGGTTAGAAAATCAGTTGCAAAATAAGCTTTTAGAAACTGAATCTGCTATACAAAACAATCCACTTAGCATGGATTTTAATAAAAAAATGGCTATTGCTAAATCCCAACTTAGGAAAATCTAGAATTACAAGGATAAAGGTTTGAAAAAAAGAGCCAAAGTAAACTGGATGACTTTGGGAGATAGGGGGACAAAATTCTTCTTTAATTGCCTAAAAACTAAAGAAAAAAGAGAGGCTATAGAAGCTGTCTGGGATGAGACAGGCTTGGTTAAAAATCAGGATGAGATCCTAGAAAAATTTTACATGTATTATAAATCCTTCTTTACCTTTGAATGCCAGGGGCCTCAAGGGAATGAAGCTAGGCTGAGATGTAAGAGTCTTATCCCTAAAAAGATAAATAATGAGATGGCTAAACTACTCAACCAACCTATAAAAAAGGATGAAATAGATAAGGTGATCTTATCTCTAAAGAATGATAAATGCCCAAGAAGTGATGGCTTACCTATAGAATTTTATAAGAAGAATAGAAATTTGATTAGTGAAGACTTGTTACAAGTATACTTGGAGGCCATTAATAGAGAATCTCTAGGGAACTCAATCAATCATGGCATTATCAAATTGATCCCTAAAGAAGGAGATAAAACCCTTATTAAAAATTGGACACATTACTCTTTTGAATGTGTCCTATAAAATTTTAGCAAAACTTATTGCTAAAAGAATAGAAGAGATCCTCCTGAACATCATCAGTAGTACCCAAACAAGTTTCATCAAGGGGAGATACATCCTTGAAAATCTGATCACTAGTTGGGAGGCCATGGAATGAGCCAAAATAACTAATCAAGATGTGGGCATTATCTTGTTGGACTTTGAAAAATCTTATGATAGAAATGAATCCAACCCTTTATCCTAATGGTACTGGAGGCTTTTGGTTTTCCAGAATATCTTTGTAGAATTATCAGAACTTTCTTAAAAGATGCTACTGCACAAGTAGACATTAATGGTCAAATGACTAAGGACTTCTAGTTACAAAGGTCAATTGGACAAGGGTGTCCTCTTACCCCCTCTCTTTTTGTTATTGCAGTTGATGCCTTGCATTACCTGCTTAGAGATTCTACCCTAAGCCCAAAAGTGCAAGGTCTTTACCTACCTAATAAAGATGAGTTGATTAATATACAATTTGTTGATGACACAACACTTTTCATTAAATTGAGACAGATTAATTTTGATAATCTAATGAAGAAAATGGATATTTTTTACCAGGCAGCAGGGGCAAAAATCTCTAAAGCCAAAACTATCATGCTTTCCTGGAAAAATGAAAAATTAGACTGGTTCAAAGAGTATGAATTTCAATGGGGAGGTCACAATAAAATAGCTAGGTACCTGGGAATTCCTTCTGCTGTAGAACCAAACTTAAAAGATATGTGGAATTATATTGAAAATAAAATAGACAATAAACTTAACTCTTGGAACAAGAAATACCTTTCTATTGCTGGAAGAGCACAAGTTTGCTAGAAAATTCTATCTTCTTACAACATTTATTATGCCTCAGTCTGGTTATTTAGTAGCTACCAAGTTCAATCTATTCAACAAAAGATTAGAAATTTTCTATGGTCTGATGGTAAAGGGAATAAAAAATCTCATTCTGTTAAATGGGAAATCTGTTGTAATGATAAACAGAGAGGGGGGTTAGGACTAAAAGACTTAAAGCAACAAGTGATAGCTCTAGCTATGAAAGGGATTTGTAAAAGTTTTGTAGGTTTTGAACCGTGGAAAGTCCTTGTTAGGAGAAATATCTCGAATAGTATACCTAGGGGGGCCAAAACTTGGAAAAATCTTCCTCTTTGTGATCTTATTTTTGGATGTTTTCATGTTTCTCCAGCTGGATCTAGTGTCTTTAAAAGCCTGTGGAAGGCCTGGAAATATAGTAAGAAAGCCATTATGAACAAGTTTCCGGGAGAACCTAAAATTAATAGAATATTCCTATCAAGATCCATTTGGTGGAATACATTTCACAATAATAAACCGATGGCCCTTCTTCAAGGGTGTTCAACAAAAGATTGGAATAAAAGAGGTATTGCTACATTCCAGGATCTAATATATAAGAATAGATTAATCTCATGGGAACAATTATGCAATAAATATGATATCCCCATAACACAAAAAAGAACATATGAGAGAATAAGATACAAAAAGATAGTATTTAAAAAGCTGTCTTGGATAAGAATAAATATGATGACCAATTAGTTTGGCTTAACAATGAGAAATATAGTAAAATTAAAGCAAAGGATGTTTATTTGCTATTGAATCCTCCTATAGATATTTGTGATCAATTGAATAGAAATTGAAATATCAATTTAAATCAAAAAGATTGGTATAATGTGTTTTCTTATCTTTGGAATAATGTGATAGAGCCTAAAAAAGCTAGATTTAAATAGATGTTGTTACTCCAAAATTACCTAACTTTGATGCAAAGGGTAGAATGAATATTTGTGAAATTTGCAAGAAAAATGAAACAATTTTCCATCTCTTTTTTTATTGTTTTTTTGGTAAGGAAATATGGAATATGTTTTTAGTTGATGTAATGCAAAAATGAAGGAAAAATGAAATTTTGATTGGCAAAATAGATAATATTGGAAAAGGTAACAATTTGTATTGGCTGATTTATACTACTGAAATTCTTTGGTTTTTATGGAAAGTAAGAAACAATGAAAAATACCAAGGCATTAGGAGGACACTTACTGAGCCTAATCATAGACTCACGATGTATAATATTTTTGTGCAGATATCCTTGACAGTTGAAGTGTCAAAGAAAAAGTATCAAGAGTTAATTAAAAAAGACAAAACAAAAATCATGAAAGAGGAACTAAAGTACATGAACCATTGGATCTACTTTAAACCAGATCTTGAGGAGAAGAAAGAGAAAGACTCTGAGAAAGCAAAGAATTTTAAAAATTGAAATTTATACACTATGTAATTAAAAACATATATATGTCCAACATAATGCCCTACATGACAGATAAGATAAATATTGCTTAGAAAGATCTCTTAGACTCTATCTATATCCGTATTTTGGTCCAGTTTAAATGACCCATTTTTGTATAATATAATGAATTTTAAAAAATCCTTCACCTTCCTTAGGCTAGAAGATCGCATTGTTCCATACTACTGTGGCGTTCCCAACTGAAGCTATAGAGTACAAATTTTCATTACAACCTAGGCAACAAAAGCAAAACTTTAAAGAAAGGAAAAAGCCACAAGAAAAGAAAAAATAAGGGATATGATTCCCCATTGGAGTTGCAGAGAATGAATCTTCATTATTAAGCAACTCCTCAACTCCTCCTCTATAGAAAAATTCTAGAAACAAACATTAAAGACTGGGGATATGAATTTGTATGACATACTGGGATATTAAAATGGGCATAATTTTCTTTCTTTAAAAATAAAATTTAAATAGCAAGAACCCATAAATAGAAAATGAAAAAGAACAAGTATATAATATTCCAACTAGGCGGGATTTCATAATCTCATAGTATTAAAAAATTCTGAGAACACGAGTTCTCTTTTTGTCTTGAGAAAAGACTATCAATTTTATCCAGTCATAGTGATATTGAAATCCATATCTGAATATTAAGAGTATGAGCTTTCATAGGATTATATTTATAATGTGAACCAGACCCTACAACATGTGTATAAAGCGGTATAATTAAAATTGATTAAAACTAACATGCACATCAAGAACAATAAATCAAAAAAAGATGGCTAACAACAATAGTGAGGAACTTTGGAACACCATTATAAAGGAAATGTTTGAAAGATGGGTTGCAATCCCTAGACATACATAAATGAAGATGTTGGGATTAAACTTTGTACATGCAAGCTTCATTATCATTATGAGAATCAAGTTGTCTAAGTTTATCATTCACATACTTTCTCCATCTATATTTGCTACACCAAAACAAACTTGAAAAAGCAAAAACACTGAAAGCTCAGAATGTTATTATTATTATTTTTTTTAAAAGTTGATAAACACTAGACTATATTGGTAATTCAAAAACAATGATACATAAGTTCATAATAAACCAGGAATATTATATCTAGTAGATATAAAGATAGGCAAAATTATCAAACATATCCAGACGGACGTGTAAAGCCAAAAAACCCCAAAAAAACAAAACAAAAGGAAAATGAGCCACCACCTTACCACCACTCATATCCACTGGGCCTGCCACCCCACTAGGCTCAACCCCAATCTCACCATCCTTAGTTTGATCTGGCTCCACCTCGGTATCAAAATCAACTTCCATGTCATCCAGATCCCTTGGTAGATGAGGGGCCATATCCACAGCATGAAGACGCAGGAATTGTATAGCCACAAATAGTTCTTTACACCTTACCCTCATTCGCTTCAGTACCGAGAAGGCATGAACTTTAATAGCCCTCTCGAGCTCATTAGTGCACCAGCATCCCATTCCTCTCTACATTGTCCTATAGAGGCATTCCATGGCCCTAGAAGAATGGAGTCGGTGGATAGGGAAGAGGTCGCCAACCCACGCATCTCCAACCATAATATCATAGCTTTGAAGGGCACTATTCCATTGGTCCATGATGAAGAGCTACTTGTTCACCATTCCCATAGAAATGGGTAACACATACTTGGTGTCGAGTAATGTCCAACAGATTGGACAAGAAAACTGAGACCACATCAGACCACCTCACTTCCCTTTCAAGCTGACTATCTAACCACCTTTTGTTACATATATGTCTAATCGCAAACTAACTGATCAGATAGCCAATCTCAAAGATTTGGCTTAAGTCAAGAATTGTCACAGAACCCTTGATAATCGGTTCCCAATTGTAGGGCTAGAAATAAAGCCTAAAATTCACCACTTCACCCTCCATTAGACCTGTACACCTGCACAAGAAAGCCAAACAAGAGATGGACATGAGAGGAAGGCAAAGGAAGAGCATAGAGACAGGAGGTTAGTGAAAAGGTGGGTGTGATAAATGACATAATTTCCTTTTTAAAAACCCAGAGGGGTGACTAAACAATAAATTTTCCCAAATGTGAAATAAATCCCACATCATATTTGCTATCTTTGGAGATCCTAACAACCCCATTCACAATAAAGAAGCTGCCAACTCTAGATTTAAGAAGAGAGGGGGAATTCAAAGATGGTACAATCTAGATGGGATAGGAAGGAAAGGGGAGCCGAAGCAAGTCAAGTCTGATATAAATGCAAACAATCAATCTAATGGGAAGAAAACCCTCCCTGGGAGATGGAAGAGCTGGTAGAAGTACATATACACCATGGAACAATATGTGTAGTCAATGGGGGAATATAGATTCACACCCTCCGTGTTGGTCATGGGTAGTCTAGGGGTAGGTGCCTTCTTGGGATTAGCAAGGGCATATGGCATCCGTGTCCTCTTGTAAGACAAATTTTACAACTCCATCTTGATACAATCCCCCAGTGATTGTCCCTAGGCACGTAGAGTATGCCAAATGACAAACATCCAATCCAAGAGGCCTATAGAAAACCCCTAACTAACAAAGGGCTATAACCTACTGACAAGGGCTCCACCTGTTGTTTCTTCCTCTTAGAAGTGTTAAAATGAAATGGGGGAAAGCCGAAGTCTTATTCAAAACCCCCTCCCACCCGTCACCCTCCCCATCCATCCTCAAACTAAATGCCCAGACAGGCAACCTGGGGGCCAGCAGTAATCTCAACCTGGAGAAAAAAGTACTCCCCACACTTACTCGCTCCAATCTTGGCCCGAACAAGAGTGTTGATCAAGTAAAGATTTCAAAATCTTTGACTCCAAGGGAGATAACTAGTCTAACACAAATTCCTTCTCCTTCTAATCAATCGATAGGTTTCCTAAATAATTAGCTACCCTATTGCCTTATCAATAGTAGTGGGATATCTAGAAGAAATCAGAGAACTCCAAAATCATCCATGCCTACTCTAGGAAATATCGAATGTACCAATTCTCCACCTTCCTTTTGTGCAAAGCTGTGATAATGATCTTAGAGTCTCCTTCTATCCATATATTTTTGAATCCTTTGTCCAGGGCTAGCTGGAGGCCATGTACCAGAGATGAAACTTCCGCTATGTTATTAGTCCCTTTTGGTAACTTTGCTGCTTTGGCTACTAACAGTTTGCCTTCCTTGCTCCTTATAATGCATCCAAAGTCTGACAGCCCTAGATTGCCTCGACATGCGCCATCAAAATTAATTTTGACAAAGGGGTGGATTGGTGGTTGCCATTTAATGGGTCAGTGCAAGAAGTTGGGTCCACTTTTTGGCCAAAAAGTGGAAGTGTTTTCCCTAATTTTCAGAATTTGTCACATTTGACCTTAAAATTTGAAGCACTTAGAGATGGAATCTTTAAAAACGTCACTAAATATAAAATGTAGTACTCGGAGTCTAGTTTCCAAATATGTAATTTTTTTCAATACCCAGATGATAAAAATTGATTTTCAATAGGCATTTCTAAAAACCACTATTTAAAAGTCACTTTTTTTTAACCATACCATGCTTCATTTCAAGTTTTTGGACCAGTTTACTCATAAATTTAATAATAAATAGAAAAACAAGTCTAATCCAAAAAAAATTACATATTTGAAAACTAGACACTATGATCTGTCATGGGTTTTAATTTCGTAAAAAAATTCAGAAAAAATGTCATCAGCCATATAGGTGAAGTCAGTCTTTCCTCTGGTTTTGTACTTAGAGAAATACTTGCAGGTCCAAGGCTCAAGGTCGGCTACCCATGCCTTTCCCGAGCCTAAAACGAAACCAAAAGTGTGGGTGTGAAATTCAAAATTTTATAAACGGGTACCTATTTTAAAATGGGTACCCATTCTATAAAACAAAATGGGTACCCATTCTATAAAACAAAACGGGTACCCGTTTTAGGTTTGGGCACCCATTCCTAAACGGGTACCCATTTCTAAACGGGTACCTCTTTCTTTGAAAATGGGTACCCGTTGCTGTCGGGATTTTTTTTCCTTGCGCGACTTCCCCTACATGTGGACCAAGTTTCTTGCACCTACCCTAATACTAGCTCTATTAGTTCTCTTCGGTAAGGCTTGTGAGGACACCCCACAATTCTTTCCATCCAACGATTTCCAATTACTAGCCATAAGTCCATCCCAATTAGTCCACCTTGCATCTTTAATTTAGGATCTTCTGAGCTTGGCAATAATAGTTTCTGAGATGTAGACCTCTAAATCTGTGCATGACTCCTCTGAAGACTTTGAATTATTCTTGAAAATCCCATGATTTCTCTTTCCAGAGAGTCCAGATCAATAAAGAAGGGCTGACTATCCATAGGTGTTGGAAGGTTGCTTCTTGATTCAACGAGGGCCAGCCTTTAAACATCTGAAGCAAGGTATCTGGGAGGAGTGAGCACCAATTAAGCTATCTCATAAGCCATTTCCAACAATCCTGACTATAACTACAATGAATAAACAAGTAGTCCAAGGATTCATTAGTTTCTTGGCAAAGGACACAATTAAATGTAGTTCCTAGCACCATCTTTTTGATCATATCCCCTATGAGAATTTTCTTCTATGGGGCTAACCAAGTAAGCATACCAACTTTGGGAAGGATTAGATCTACCCTTGGCACAAAAACATGGGCCAATTGACATTATTTCCTAAAGAAAGTAATTTGTAACCTTGAGAAACTTTATAGTTACCTGAGCTGTCCCAATTCTAAGTCAATTCATCATCCTTAAGATTGTAGAAAACAATTCTTTTATCTAGGATATTCTTTAGTAATAGCTTCTAATTGGCTGGGAAGTTACATTTATCTAATTTCTTCCAGATGGCTCTTGGAGGACAGTTGATTCTATCAATGATGAAATAATTCACAACCTTGTCACCCCAGAATCTTTTGAGGTAAAGTTTGATCTCCCTCAAATCTCCTATGGACGTTAGCTTTAGCCACCCATTCCAAGAGTCATCTTAGAATGACGCCTTCCTACCATTAGAAATTGTCCATGTTAACCTTGGCAGAATTACCTCTCTACTCTTGATAATAAAATTTCAAACTGACGAGCCCTTCGGGGGATTTGCCACTAAAAAGATTCTGGCCGGATCTTGGCTATCCATGTATTTCTTCTGCATAATCTTTACCCATTTCATGGGTGGGCTCTTATACATTTTCCAAGCCATCTTAGTACCTAATGCCAAATTTTGCAACTCCTGCTCAAGCGCACCAACACCCCCTTAGGATTTTAGTTTACACACATTTTCCCATGAAATCAAATGAATTCTCTTAGAATTCACGGCTCCTTGCCACACAAACGTTCTGCAAAGTTTTCCTATCTTGTCCAAGATGCCTTTGAAAACCTAAAAGGTGGACATCATATAGATTGGAATGGCTGGCAGGACCTCTTTGACAAGCGTTATCCTACCCGTAAGGGATAACCAATTCCCTTTCCAAGCACTAATCTTATGAATCAAATTTTCAACCACTCCACTCCAAATAGCTTTCTTGTGTCAGCCATTAAAAGGGGGATTCCCAGATTTCTAGCTGGAAGATATTAAACTTTGAAATTAGAAACATCTATAAGCCTTTTTTATCTGTCCTCTCTAATGTTGAAGAGAAAATGTTTTGATTTTGCCTCATTAATAATCTATGTAGATGCCTCGCAATAGGAATTTAGAACCTCCTTGATGGCTAAGGCTTCCTTCATGCTAGCTCTCCCAAAAAGAATGGTGTCATCTGCAAACAAGGGATGAATTAGAGGCTCGCTCATGGATTTTAATCTGACACCCTTCCATCTTCTGAAAGCTTAGAATATTAAATTGAGAAGGAAGGTGCACTGATGAGAAAATAGTAGTTTCTAGAAGAATGTTTCTTGATTTTAGATGAGAACTTTAACATCTACTCCTAAATGATAGCCCAACTATGTCATACCTTAGCCTAGTCTAGAGCTAGAATCCTTTTCTTCTCTTTCTTAAGTATCTTATACTCTCCATATATGAGCAATCTAGCAAACCGACGCATTATCTATATAGCAAACTAAAGCCTTCCTAGTGCACTAGATTCATTTTTTCTTTCTAACTCCCTTAACGTGAATATAAGAGCTAAATATCTTTAAGCCTACCTATTTTTCAAATCCACCAATAGTCAAAGTCAGATTTGTACATCCCTACATAACCATATAGATCATTTTTACACAAGATCTCTAAGAAAATACAATAGGCCAAAGATGTTTATAATTTGTCATGCTTCAAAAACAAGACAAATACAATCGAGCAATATCAACCATCTTGAGAAAATTTCAAAAAGCAACTTGACCGTAACATATTGGATTAAAAACATTTTCATGATCAAACAATGTTTTCTTTCACAAGAGTTGCTTCAGAGCAAATATTTCTACATAGACAAAAATAAAAGCTTATAGAAGTTTTCTCTATAATGGAAACATAGGTGTCACATGGAAAAAATTCAAAACCAACAAATTTAGTGATTCATCGAAATAACTTCCATGAATGAAATACAAACAATATATGAATCATACCTCTAGATTACGCCTAACAAAGTTATAACAAATCAATCATATCAAAATCTGAAGAGATTCCCATACCCTCCTAGAAAAGAATTTTTGTTCCAATGCACATTAGACCACTATTATTTGGTCAGACAAATATGCCATATAGAGATAGATTTCATGTGAAAGGGAAGTTAGGCTACTTAAGAATTAATATAATTACATGTGAACTATAAATTCTATTGTAACTTATTGAACCACATAGGCCAAACAATGTCTCCCAAGGTTATAAATTAAAATATTCTATCCTATTCTATTCTAAAATTAAATAAACTCTCCTCCTCTCAATAATGGATTACTGAGTGTGGTCCAATACATTATGTTAAGAAATAAGACAAATAAAGAGCACAAAAAATAGCAGACAACTCGACAAGAGTTTAATGTGGTTCACCAATGTGGCTACATCCACGAGAAAGAAAGGCATTAATTTTATTGTAGATCACAATAGCATACATAAAGATTTTCCCAAAAATATATACAATAGTCTTCAATGAAGATGAAGAGACAAAGTAGGGGAGATGAAATGAATAGTCAGACTTCACATTCAAACAGTCTCCCACTTGAAGTCCCATCTATGCTATGACTTCACATATGAATAATCTCCCACTTGAAGTCTACTTTCCATGGCCTATTTTCTCATAAAAATAAGAACCTTGCATCAACCAATATCTAAACACAATCACCAAATCCAATGGTAATAAATGGGCCTATGTAGTAGACAAGAATCAATCACCATAGCTAGAGTAGAAACCACATCTAGTTGTTAATCACATCTAACTAACCACACAATATTAGTAAACTTACGTCAACAACATATCCAACCCAGTATATATCTCTTATCCCTGTATAATCCATTGTCCTACTCAAAACATTACCTTCTTCCAGGATAACAAACACACCAAAGCCATTGATGTACAAAATATTTGAAGACCCTTGATATTGTAGTCGAATGAAAAACACACATACATCCTAGAACTTATGTTGCATGTGTATGTCAACCAAAAAAACTAAGGTCTACCAAACAACACTTACATAAAAAGTGTGGCAAATAATCAAATCATGTAATACCAAGAAGAACCATATAATGATCTACAAATTGCAACCAACCTGCTACAAAATAGATCTTACTTACACAAACAATTTTCTTCTCAATTCTCTCACCTTTGATCTCACTTCAATTCTCCCAAGTCCACATCTCAAATGATATACATTAAAATACCACATACTACTATTAAAAAACAATGAAGTACAACAACAGTAGATGACCACAAACTAGAGATCATACTAGATGAATAAGAAACTCTAGGAAGAAACATAATACCATAAAGACAAGTTGTAAACCATATCACATCCTTCTACCAACACCACCAAGTGCTAAGCTATGCCAAGTATGATCTCATTTACCTCCCCAAAATGAAAAGCCTTAACAACACCCAACTATTCCCTCTCAAAGATTAAACCAACATGTACTAGTAGAATTTTGGCAAATAAATGACTACATGACTAAAACTTTTAGTCACGACAATTAAAAATGACTAAATTCTAATCATTTTTTGCAACACAACTATAAATGACTAAATAAATGACTAATTTGATTATCATAAGTGACTAATTTGATCATAAGTGGAAAATTAAGTGGAAAGTAATAAAAAAGAAAGTGAAAGACTTAGTTTTTTTATCATCATAAGTGACTAATTTGATCATAAGTGGAAAATTAAGTTGAAAGTAATAAAAAATAACTTAGTTTTTTTTGGGGGGAGGTAAACAATTTTAAAAGAGAATTTTCATTTCGTTGGGTGCCAAATAATGAAAAAAAGAATTTTCAGTTGAAGTGTCTATTGAGTGGGCTTTTCAGTTTGCTAGTTGGAAGAAGTCCAAAGATTTTTTTGGGCATGGCATAGAACTAGTAGTTGGTTGCACCATCATTTATCCATGTTTTTGAGAAGATCTGGGATAAACACACGTTGAGTTTTCTCTGAAGAAACCTTTCTTTGTTGGCTTTGAATTCATCCACATAGATATTCATAAGGGTTTGAAGACTCGTTGCATGCACGAGGAGATTGTCCAAGGTTTTGAGGATAGATCATGCCCACATTGAGATAATATTCGAGGTTTTCCTGGAAGCCCTCATCCTCACATCTTACCAGGTATAGTCTATGCCATTAGGGTTTTTAGTTTTGTTTGAAGGTTCGAGGAAGATCTTGCTTGTCTCTTTTTGTTTGATGATGACCATTTGAAGATTTGTAATGACTGTCTCACGTCTTTTGCTAATTGTACCCTTTTCTACATCTTGTAACTATCTGGGTTATCTCTTTACAATCAATACTTGTACTATGCTAAAAGGCATCATAGTATTGAATGATTTGATGTGGCTGTCTATTGCTTCTTCTTGCCATGAATATCAAGGCATGTGTTGGAACAAATTTTTAACCCTAAAAATTTGATAAAAATCCATTTCCTGCCATCATGTTATATTTAACATATCATTCAAATTTCCTCGCTTAGAATAATACATCCCTTGGACCCAAAATCCTAAAGCCCTAAAAGGCAAAAATCACATCAGAAAAATATGCCCATGTAAATAGGTTCCCCTTAGGGTCTTATTTGATAAAATGAGATTTGACATATCGGGGACGCCATATCGGGGAGACTCATTTTCAGGTGTCTTCAATAGTCTGTAAAATCAGAAAGGTAAAACACACAACTATGCAATATACAGGGCTGATATCAAAAAGTCAAAGGGAATTATAGATCGGTGCATTAGAATGAGTCTTTTACGGTCTCTCTGATATTCTGAAGACATAAAGGTACACTGAGAGGACAGATGAATATTGACATGACACCTAAATGTGTCCCAATGATAAAGTGATAAAAACTAAAAATGTATTTCAAAAAAATACATCGGAGTGTCGGTGTAACTCAATTCCCAGTCCTATCGATAAGCTATCAGCAACTATGAATAAAGAGATGTACTTCAAGATGACTTTGGGATGTCAAAGAGAGGTTATTTCTAGTTCCTTCAAAAACATGAATGACATGATGAACAAGCGGATATTGAAGGGATAAACAAATATCAAAGAGATATTTGTATGAGGGGATTTTGACAGGACACCATCTAAGGTCATTCCGATATTCCGAAGGAAATAAAAGCATAAAAATTATCAAAGACATTTAGCTATGAAATTGATCATCCCGATAAAATAATGACATGACGTCTTTGGCGGCGATCAAATGACCCTTATTCAAAAAATTAAATGTCCCCTCGATGACATGAGAGTTGCAATGGGAAACCATCAATGCACAACACCAGATATATCGATGCAACTATTGAAAAGATTGAATCATTAAGCAAACGTGAGGAGAAAAAGGAGGGCGTAGAAAAAACCATCATTCAATAACTAGTGACTATATATCCAAGTAAGTACTCCAAAGCCTAAAATTTACAGCTTATTGGTTCGAATTGCGTTCACAGCAATAGGGATTTTCTTGCATAAGTTTAAATTATGGAAGAGACAACTCAAAATCCTAGAGGGAAAAGACAAAAATGAGATGAAAGACACCTAAACCAAGACTTAATAGATCAATGCCCAAAGTCAAGATAGAGGTCTAGGAGAAATGCCCAGCTGAATCCCCAAGCAGAAAAATTAGAGGATATATGGACTCCAATCAGGGGTTACGATCTTTTTATATATTATTATAGGAAAATGCATAGGCATAAACTTGTCTCAAATCCATGGAGAATGAACTTGGAAAGCTTATTCTACCAAATGTATTTGTCAATGTGGAATTGTTGAAAGTGGTGGCTAAGAAGTAAAACCTAAAAACCTACCTAATTGAACAAAATGATGGGTTTGCTTCTATCCCTATCACTAGAGATTTTATAGCAATGGCGTTTTAGTTGGATTCTAGTTTTGATATGAAATTCAGACTCAGAGATTTGTTGAATGAGTATTATATTCTCAGCAATAAGTACAAGAGGTGGAAGTTACCTTTACATAGGACCTGAGATGAGGGGAATAAGCTCAGAGTGTTTTTAGGGGTGAAGGATCCACCTTATTCCATAGAATCATTCGAAGAATATTTCAAATGCACCTATTATTTTGTATGTCAACTACTAGGTCTAGAGGCCTCTATGCTTATGGAAATTGCACCCATGGTTCTCACTATAGATGTGCAAAGCCAGGATGCATGACCTCTACATTATGTTGAGTTCCTTTCCAATAACCTTCATAATGAGTTGATTGCCATAAAGAATAGAGGTAGTAAATTCAGACACTACTCTTTGCTTATGCATCTTATCTTGTATGAAGGGAAAAATATGTGTCTATGGGATGAACGTTTAAGAATAAGGGATTTGAACAAGATTGGAGATCTTAAACCTTTACAAATGTGGACTACTATATGGGATAACATGTGTGAAAAATCTCACTATCTTTATTTCGAAGAATATTTTGTAAAGCCTGTATATAAGTTGTTAGGTCATCCTTGTGATCACAATTTGTCAGTAGAAATACAAAGATTCCTAATGCCAAAGGATAAAAATGAAAAAGGAAAATTTACACACAATTGGGGTGAATGGTATGCTTATAATGATTGCATCAAGATAAGAGTGTATAGGTATGGAGGACCACCATTTTTTCTACCAAAAACATGTCCGGATAGGATTGTCTATTTAGAGATTGTAAGGAAATTAGCTTATTCGGACTTTATGCACCTGAAGAGTCATAACAAGCAATCATTCATGCCTAGTACTCTATGTTTTGGAGACTTTACAATACATTTTTGATAAAGGATGTCAATTAATTCATAAAAAACTAGAACATTTTAGATTACCATCAGGAAATTCAAGGGATAATTTTTACCCTGAACACTTCATAAGTGGTGTCAAAATAAGTAAAAAATTGAAGAGATATCTATTGTCAATCAAGTATGCACCCTGCTAAGCTCATAGAAACTTAGCTACCTGTTGAAACATGGAAACCCTCTCAGATTGTGGGTGATCTATTTCAAGAGGGAATCTTTAGAGTGAGTTGGTTCTCCTTATTTAATT
This sequence comes from Cunninghamia lanceolata, assembly GCA_027924645.1. Taxonomy (NCBI): domain Eukaryota; kingdom Viridiplantae; phylum Streptophyta; class Pinopsida; order Cupressales; family Cupressaceae; genus Cunninghamia; species Cunninghamia lanceolata. The sequence goes on along the minus strand of BSBN01001164.1, from coordinate 3,852,046 downwards.
TCCTAATCTAATGACTTGCAAGGAAAAATGATAGAAGGATATGATGGAATGAACTAACCTAAACAAAATTCTAATATATTTGATGCTTCCTTCTCCCCACAAACAACCCTTCAAACATAAACTTTCTCAATTCGACATAAATCATACACTTCAAAAGTGATTTATATGAAAGTTCAATTTGAACAGAACATATTGTTGGAAAGAGACACTGTGTGGCTTCATAAAAGTTGTCATTGATGGAAACAAAGTCTATCACACACATCCGCAGTACATAGTATGCCTATACTAGAAGTCAGATTGAAGATTGTTTTGGTCTAGTGAACAAGAACAGAGTATGTAACAAGGTTTGACAATCAGGTCCAGATCTCTCAGATGGTGTAACTCAGTAAGTTGTGGACTTGGACAAGTCAAGAGGGGTATCATGACTACTGTATTTCAAAGATTTAGCCTCCGTTGATAAAGCGAGAAAAATATATGAACATCTGAGTGTTGGGTTCCAATCAGGCAGGGCAGACAGAGGAAGAACTGACTGACAGAGTATCAGACTTCAATCCAGATGTGTAAAACATCCTGATCAAGTAATCTGTGATATTATACATTGTTATCCGACATGATTTATGACTTCTATGCCTATGTTTTTGATACACATCACAAATCAAGCATGGATTCAACTGACAAATCAATAACTTGCAAATATCTTGAGTGTTCTTGTTGCCGACTAGAAAGTTGATGAAAATCCTTGATGCAGATATATATATACCAGATGGATTCCAGCATGTAAGTGTGTGGTGTGAAGGTAGAAAGAAATAAGGTGCGAAGAAAAGTAGGGATAAATGTGAGAACAACAATTCAAGTCCGGTATGTGACTGAACAACAACATTGAATAGAGGAAGAATGAAGTGCATCAGATCAGTATATTGTGCCTAATCGGAACTGAACTCTTGCATTTGTAGATGCTTCTCATTAGTTCAAACACTTGACTATCTTCTATAAGTTTTGTAGATAGTGAGTCTCTTGTAGGCAGTGTGCCTCTTATGAACAATGTGCTCGGGTAGTGAGCCCTAATTGGCAAGTGCCAAATTTATACTCCTTATTCTTTTAACAGACAATACAATATTGGGTTAGTCACCCCATGGTTTTTCCCTTAACAGGCTTTCCACATAAAAATCCTTGTGTTATGTGTTGATTTCATTTTTCAGTTCTTGTGATTGTCTTTGCCTCAATCTTTTGATAGAGCACTAAATGTTAAGATAAGAAAAGAAAGCAATAAAGATAAAATTTATAAAATAACTGATTCACCCCCCCTCTCAGTTATTTGCATTGTTCCAACAGTTGGTATCAGAGTAAGGTTCCTCTAAACAAAGCCTAACAGCTTGAGGAAGATCTGGGAATCTTAATGGATGCATATGGTATGAAGGAACAACTTCAGTCTGCCCTAGATGATCTTGAACAATCCCACTTTGAAGTCAATAATTTGAGAGAAAGACTCAAACAAGCTGATGAATTTATAAATGAGCTAAAAGAAAAACTTTGTATTTCTATGAAAAAGAGAAAGGAACTACTTCAAAAATTAGCCAATTAGAGTGAAGTCAATGATACTAATGAAGATCTGAATGAGAAAAATAAGTTATGTGAGAAGTTGTCAAAAGAAGTCATTATGGTAAGGCATGAAATGGAATCAGGGGTTATGAGATTCACCCAAGAAATTGAAGAAAAAAGAAAGATTGAAGATAATCTAAAAAAATCCCTCAAGGAGAAAATAGAGGACTACCACAAAATGGATAGAATAATCAGGCATCTTGAATCTGATCTTGAAGAAGCTAGAGACAATGAAGAACAACTTGAGAATCAGATAGACACTCTTAAACAAGATCTTCAAATTGCAAATGAATACAAAGAAAAATTCAAGATAAGCTCAGCCCAACTTGAAGTTCTTCTTGAAAGCCAAAAGAGGCTAGAGGATAAGCATGACTTGGGATATGAGAAAGGTAAAAGCTCTGGATCTAGTCAGAAGAACTTTGGATCAGAAAATCAAAGAAACGGGCCTAGAAGACCTTCGGTAAGGCAACTAAATGCCCAAAGATATCCATCCTTCGATGGATACTGCTTAAATTGCAACAATTTTGGTCATAAAGCAACTCAGTGTAGGAGAAGAATGATTCAGAATAATCCATCCTTCTCTAGACAATGTTTTAATTGCAAAAGGTATGGTCACAAATCTCATGAATGAAGAAATATGAAAATAAACAATTCATTCAATGGTAGATACTTTGCATGCAATAGAATGGGACATATGGCTAATCAATGCAGATCAAGAGGATATCAATCAAATAAGCAAAGAAATGTTATATGTTACAATTGCAATAGATCCGGTCATATTGCCAAATTCTATAGAAGCAAAAATTAGGATAGAAAAGGTTTGGTGGAACATGATCAAAAACAAGATAAGGGCAAAGGTAAACTAAATGCAGATGAAGTTAAAAAAGAGATGAGCAAGATTTGGGTAAGGAAGAGTACATAAAGTATTGGGGATGGATCTGCACCAGAATCCGGTGCTGATATTTCTTTCAGAAACTCAAAAGGTGAGCTCTAACTCAAGGGGAGTCAGAGAAAAATAATTTCTCCCAACCAGTCAGCTAGTGCCTAAATTCGGCACATTGAGTAAACATCTAACGCTGTGGATTAAAGGGTTCTCAGAAAAACCTCCAAATAACCTTCAGTTAAAATGTGAAAGATTTGCATGGAGTTTTGCAAGATTTATAATTGCTCAAGTTAATCCAATTTCGACAGCTATCTGGTAAAGCAGAATTTCACAGATAGATTTGGTATGATTCAGAATTGAAATGCTTTGATCTGTGGACCCATGGCATGATTGAAGAAAAGAATATATGTTGTCAATCCTCATTGACAGTGATTCTAAGTTCGGCACAGTGATTCAAGAAGATCTCTCTCAAAATAGGGCAACCGGATAACTTAAGTTGTGCATTTATTACAAAAGGAAATTAGGGTTTGTGCAAGGATAAAAGTGCTCTTTCACTCTTTATTTACACACTTGCACTCATGAAGAAGAAAAGAAGAACTCTGCAAAGAAGATTCTGCAATTCACTTTGGATCAACTGAAAATTGAATTCAACCAACAATTCATTCTAGCTCCTGCTTCAAACCCTAAAGTGTGAAAAGGTACTTCCATTCTAAAAATCTCTCTCTGAATCTCCTGCAAAATGGTTACTCCAATGGTTGTCAATATTTCTGATAGGCCGAGACCTAATTTCAAGAAACACCCTTACAAATCTCTAGAAGTTGATCCCTTAGGGGCATTTTCTAGCATTCCGCATGAAGTGTTGCATGTAGAAGATGTTAGGGTTTATATCCATGCCAACATTGAAGACTTTGGAGACTCAAAATTGATGGACATTTATCACAAATAGCTAATAGATGAGAATTTTGAACTCAAACCTGAATTCAAGGCCCTCCATGACAAACACTTCGGACATTGCATACATTTTCCATGTTTTGTAGAAGATGATTGGGTCCGATATGTTCTAAGTAGGATACATGATAATTTTATGTGGCTAATGATGCCCTTCAAGATAAGTAAAGAAGCCATCAGGGCAGTGACCAAACTGCATTCATCCGGTGGGTTACCTACACTTAAATCTGTGAAGAACCAAACAGTAACTGAAGCCACCATATCTAAATTTGACAAAAGAGTAATGACCATAGATGACATCACAGATTCGGATGTCAAGTTTCCCTCAATGATAATCGGCTACAAAATCTATCATTCGAGCAGGGAGAATTCTGTCTGGTACAACAATCTATGTTGCATATCAGATGTTGAGGGAAGATGTAGATTATGATCTATGTGAGCTTCTTGTAAATCAGCTATTGGAGAACTTGCGAAAGATCAAAACGGATAAGAAAAATTCCTTTAAATATGGCAGTCTAATACTGTGTCTATTCTTCTATTATATGAATGAGCTACCTAGATCAAATGGTTGGGTCTGGAAAAATGACAAACCCGTTGCAATTCATATCAGAGATGACATGTATGGACTTGGTGATGCTCAAGCCCAAAACACAGCTCTCTGGGGTTACTTCAAGAACTTCCAGAGCATGATGCAAGCCAGAGAGAGAATACCATAGTCCATAGTTGAGAAATACAGGGACATGGTTTGCTTTATGGTTGACACTGATCAATGCCTAGTGGAGGTAGTTGAACCAAGAACTGTGTGGATAATGCCGATGGGATATGAGGTCAATGAAAAAATCTTGGAGCTACACATTCAACAACTATTGAGCCAGCCTAAGGACACTGAAGTAGAAAGGTTTGGTACCTTTCAAGAGCTGAGTATAAAAATACATGTTAAGTTAAGACAGATAGAGATGAAGAGGAAAGTAAGAAGGGAAGTTGAAGAAATTGCCAAAATATTTGGCCTATCAAAGGGGGTTGTAGATGCAAATAGAGAGAAAATGGAGAAGGCTGAGAAAGAGAGACAAGAAGCAAAGAAAGGAAACGTTCTAGTACAAGCCTCCTCCTAGACTAGATCTTCCAAGAGCTCTGCACCTGTCACTCCTAAAAGCTCAAAGGCTACCAAACCAGAAGTTAAGACATCCGACAAAAGTGAAAAGAGAATGAAGACCGAAGCCTCAAGAACATATACAAGCCATAAGGATGATGAAGAAACAAAATCAGATGAATAAATCAAGAAAATGAAGAAGAGAACATCCAAAAAGTTCTCTGCTAGCAGAAATGAGGAAGAGAAGGCAGAGTGATGGAAAGGGCATTAGATAGGTAGAAGGATTTGACAAGATGACAAGGTTTTCTTATGCTCTAAAGCCCAAATTCAATGATCATTATATAAAAGTGGCAACAACAGTTAGTAGTTCTGAAACCATCATGAAAAGATTGATTAGACATGCTATGGGACCCATTCCAACCATTAGAAAAGGCAGATCAAACTTAGAACTAGTACTTCCTTCACAAACCTAAAGTGATCCTTGTAGCCCTTGGAAAACACACAGTCAGAAATATCTTTTGATGCAGGCCTACAACATCAGATCTTAGACAATATGGAGATACCCATTTGGACTCCCTATCACATATCCAAAATTGGGTATAGGTTGTTTTATACGGTATGGCTCAACCTATAACTCACCCTAGTGACCTAGAACCCCAATTAGGCCAAAAATACAAAGAGACCTCTCCAAAATTTATGCACAGAACCCAACCAATGATTGGAGCACTTAGAATACATGTTCAAACTATGGATTTTGTGGATTTTGGGCCCCCAACATGGTCTGCAACTGATTGGTCCTCTTTTGTTCTTTTCTTATGCTTCTAGACATCACCTAACACATGAGGATGTTAAGTTTTCTCAATGAAGACTCCTCCCTCTCAGATCTTCTTCCAAAAACTTGTTATAACATACTAAAACAATCTTACAACAACCCATCCCACTGATCAAGAATGAATCAAATCAGTGGAATGGCAAGAAAATACATAATTCCTATCAAAACCCTAGATGAGGGTTATAATAAACAGTTTCAACAAAAATGTAGATAACTATGCACTACAGAGGTTTCACAAACTCAAACCAAAAGCATTGGAACCCTAACTCACCCTATTAACTTTTCATCATCATGAATTTCCATGATCTATCCATACAGGAGTAGGGTACAACCTGTAACAATAGATTACATAGAAACATGTAGAAAATCTAGATTTTATTACTGTCTTCTCCTTCAAAGTTTGTTCTCCAACACACTTCTCCACTTACAATGAATAGAGCAGGGTCTTAAGAAGCCTACCAACCAGTTTGGAATGGGTACAGGATAGTTGGGGTCGATGGAAGGTATGGTAACCATCAGACTGTCTGTCTACAACTGTCCTATTTAGGACTGCAACTGCCCTGTTTTACAATGGCAACTAATTACAAGTTTATCAGAATGACCATCGATTGGTTTATGACTTTTCAACACCTTTGACAATGTCATTAAACCTTTGACAAAGTCTACCACCCCTTAACACATGCCAAAAAGGCTTACAATGTGAGATAATCTATGACTGCCCCTATGTTTCTATGACTGCCTCTTACATGCCTTAGAAGGCTTACAAATATGAGATGTTTATGGACATGGTCCTTATTACAACATGAGAATGGTCTTCAAGACCTTATGGAATCAACAAGACAAAATGGACAATATGAAGACATAAATCGTATAGTCTCCTTCGTGCTCCTGCACCATACTCCCCGGGTGGAAAGAGAACTCAAGTCCCTTGAGGAATTAGATCAGAAACTATGACTCCATGCTTCAAGATGTCTTCTTCACTCATCCAAGTGGCATCTTCAATGGGTAGGCCACTCCATTTGACAAGGAACTGTTTATATGTCTTCTTTCTAGTCTTTTTTATGACCTTGGTATCAAGAATGCATTCCAACTTCAATGGTTGGCTGGGAGGTAGATCCTTTATCTAATCTTCATCTTCTTGGGCTGCATCAAGACCTGCAACATTATCACCCTTGTATGGAAACAAGTCAGAAACATTGAAAATGGGAGAAATGGCCAAGCCTTGAGGAATCTCAATCTCATAGGCATTGGGCCCAAACTTGTGTACAATCCAGCATGGGCCTATCTTCTTCATGAGGAGTTTGGTTGGCTACCCTTGGGAACTCTCTCCTTCTTCAAATGTGCCATGACCAAATCCCCAGCCTTGTATTGTACATCTCTCCTTCTCTCATTGGCTTTCTCCTTGTACTTCTCATTGTTCCTTTGAAGAGTTTCTCTTACATTATCATGGATGTCCTTCATGGCCAATGCAAAGTCTTCACCTTGAGCACTCTTCCTTTCTAATCAATGGAGATCTCTCAATTCAAGAATGCCTCTTGGGTGAACACCATAGACAACCTCAAATGGACTCCTTCTTGTGCTTCTATTGGTGGAATCATTGTAAGAAAAATCAGCTTGAGGGATGCTCATATCCCATGCCTCTCCATGCTGCTTTGTAAGACATCTAAGGAGTTTTCCCAAAGACCTATTCACCACCTCAGTTTGGCCATCAGTCTGAGGGTGATAGGCTGAAGTGAATGACAACTGAGTGCCCAACTTCTTACACAAGGTATGCCAAAAGTGGCCTACAAACTTTGGATCCTTGTCAGTCATAATGTTAAGAGGCAAACCATGGATTCTAATAATTTCTTTGAAAAACAAACCAACAATGTGTGAAGCATCATTAGTGCATTTACATGGCAAGAAATGAGCCATCTTATTGAATCTATCAACCACAACAAATATGCTATCAAAGCCTCTTTGAGTTCTAGGAAGACCCAAGACAAAATCCATGCTAATACTTTCCCATGACCTATGAGGAATAGGAAGTGGCTGATATAGACTAGCATTAGATGAAGTACCCTTTGCCCTTTGACAAGTACTACAACATTCAACAAATTTTTTGATATCTGATTGCATTTTAGGCCAATAATAAAACCAACAATTCTTGCACTTGCTTGGCAATCTCTTCATTTTGAGAAGGTGTCATCTTGTAGGCTACTTTGTTTGGCAAAGTAGATCCTGGTATGAAATCAATTTGATAGCTTATGTCCCTAATGGGTGGCAACTCATTAGGCATTTCCTCTACTATGATACACTTATACTTCTCTAGCAATTGTTACAGCTCCTTAGGAACCTCTTCCTTACTAGGAGTATGCAAAGTAGGGCTACTTGTGGGCTTCAAGATCAAAGCATACCCTTGGGTTCCTTCTTCCTTAAGGGTGTTAAGAAACTCTTTACCACTCACAATCATGACACTCGACCCTACATTCTTTTATACATTCTCATCAGGTAATGGATCCATCTTATACTTTTTACCCTTCTTAGTTATGACAAAAGAATTTGATTTCCCATCATGTTGGGCTTGTACATCATACTGCCATGGATGTCCTAATAGCAAATGACATGCATCCATGGGGATTATATCACACAAAATCTTGTCCTTATATTCTCCTATCTCAAATTCTACCCATGATTCTTCATCTACCAAAACTTGTTGCCCTTTATTCAACCATGATACTTTATAAGGACTAACATGAGGAAGTCTTTTCAATTTCAACTTATCCACCATCTCAATGGAAACCAAATTCTTAGTTGAACTTGAATCAACAATTACCTTGCAAATCTTACCATAGGCCTTGCATGTTGTCCTGAACAATGTCTTCCTTTGAGGGGGTTCTTGAGTTTGAGGCACCTTTAGCATGGTTCTTCTCATCATCAAAATTTCTCCTTCATGGACTGGGGCTACACTTCCAAATGGAGAATTAACACTTTGGTAATCTTCCTCTTGGATCAACTGGTTCCTTCTCTCTCCTCCATGAGAGCTTGAGGCTTGTTTTTTAGGACATTTGAAGGCTAGGTGTCCCACTTGGTTGCAATTGTAGCACCTTCCTGTGAAGATAGTAGGACCTCTCCCTGGTCCATCAAATGTACCCCTTCCATTGGGCCTCCTTCCTCTAAAGCCTCCTCTAGAAACTGATTCTCCACTTTTCTCTTGGGAACTAGATTCCCCTTGACTCCTTTGGGACTGATTTTTGCCTCCAAAACTGCCCCTACCTCTGAAATTTCTGCCACCTCTTCCTCTATTTTGCTGCTCAGCTTTCCTCTTCAACTTCTCTTCAGCCCTTAATGCCACTTGAAAGCATTTATCCATGGTTTCAGGGGTAAAGAGATTGATTTCATCTTGAATATTAAACCTCAAACCATTTAGATACCTTTCCACTTTACCTTTTTCATCCTCCATGTATCCACAATGAAGAGAGAACTTGTGAAACTCCTCGGTGTAGGTGGCCACATCCAAATCTCTTTGCTTAAGATTTTGCATATTCTTGTAGATCTGCACCTCATAGTCTAATGGAAGGAATTGGGACTTGATCCTCTCCAACATTCTGCTCCATGAAGAGATCATGCTCTTCCCATTCTTTACCCTCTCACCTTGGGTGTAATTCCACCATGTAAGGGCAGCACCTTTGAGTTTAGTTTTTACAAACTTCACCCTCTTGTTCTCAGGAAATTATTTGTATTCAAAGTAGTTGTTTAGGGCCTCAATCCACCCCATGATTTCATCAACATTCATCTTGCCACTAAACATGGGAATCTCCATCCGAGCCTCTAAAGAATCCTTGCCAATTGCCTTGATAGCTTCAAGGAAATGTTTTTGATCTGCAGGTACCTCTACCTCTTCTTGATCTTCTTCTTCCTCCTCTTTTTCTTCTTCTTTGCTAGAACCTTCATCTATCCTCTTCCCTATCCTCAATGCATTCAACTTTGCTTGGAGTGATTCCTTGACTCCACTTTTGATATTTTCTTCCATCTCCTTGAAATTCTTAACCGCTTCAGTGGTCAGCCCCTTTGGAGGCATGTTTCTAGCCTCTCCTTCACTCTCCTCTGTTGACATATACTAGGTCTGATACAACCAACAAAGAACCTTTTATGGCTCTGATACCACTATGATGTAGAGGGCATTAGGTAGGTATAAGGATTTGACAAGATGACAAGGTTTTCTTATGCTCTAAAGCCCAAATTCAATGATCATTATATAAAAGTGGGAACAACAGTTAGTAGTTCTAAAACCATCATGAAAAGGTTGATTAGACATGCTATGGGACGCATTCCAACCATTGGTAAAGGTAGATCAAACTTAGAACTAGTACTTCCTTCACAAACCTAAAGTGATCCTTGTAGCCCTTGAAAAACACACAGTCAGCAATATCTTTTGATGCAGACCTGCAACATCAGATCTTAGACAATCTGGAGATACCCATTTGGACTCCCTATCACATATCCAAAAATGGGTATATGTTGTTTTAGATGGTATGGCTCAACCTATAACTCACCCTAGTGACCTATAGCCCCAATTAGGCCAAAAATACAAAGAGACCTCTCCAAAAGTTATGTACAGAACCCAACCAATGATTGGAACACTTAGAATACATGTTCAAACTATGGATTTTGTGGATTTTGGGCCCCCAACATGGACTGCAACTGATTGGTCGTCTTTTGTTCTTTTCCTATGCTTCTAGACATCACCTAACACATGAGGATGTTAGGTTTTCTCAATGAAGACTCCTCCCTCTTAGATCCTCTGCCAAAAAATTGTTATAACATACTAAAACAATCTTACAACAACCCATCCCTCTGATCAAGAATGAATCAAATCAATGGAATGGAAAGAAAATGCATAATTCCTATCAAAACCCTAGATAAGGGTTATAATAAATAGTTTTAAAAAAATGCAGATAACTATGCACTACAGAGGTTTCACAAAGGCAAACCAAAATAATTGGAACCATAACTCACCCTGTTAACTTGTCATCATCATGAATTTCCACGATATGTCCGTACAGGAGCAAGGTACGGCCTATAACAGCAGATTCACAGAAAAATGTAGAAAATCTAGATTTTATTACTGTCTTCTCCTTCAAACTTTGTTCTCCAACACACTTCTCCACTTACAATGAATAGAGCAGGGTCTTAAGAAGCCTACCAACTAGTTTGGAATGGTTAGAGGATACTTTGAGTCAATGGAAGGCATGGTAACCATCGGACTGTCTCTCTGCAACTGTCCTGTTTAGGACTGCAACTGCCCTGTTTTACAATGGCAACTAATTACAAGTTTATCACAATGGCCATTGATTGGTTTATGACTTGTCAACACCTTTGACAATGTAATTAAACCTTTGACAAAGTCTACCACCCCTTAACACATGCCAAAAAGGCTTACAATGTGAGATAATATATGACTTCCCCTATGTTTCTATGACTGCCTCTTACATGCCTTAGAAGGCTTACAAATATGACTGCCTTACAAATATGAGATGTTTATGGACATGGTCCTTATTACAACATGAGAATGGTCTTCAAGACCTTATGGAATCAACAAGATAAAAATGACAATATGAAGACATAAATCTTATACTCTCCTTGGTGCTCCTGCACTATAGAGGAATTTGTTGAAAAGCCCACTCTTTCCATTGATGACATCATCAAGACAGTTACTGTGGATGGGAACCTACAAACGGTGACTGAGTTCTATGATGCATATAGTGATTCTAACAAGAGAATTCTAGAAGAAGCTACTGTCAGGTACTTGAACATTTACAATAAAGCTTTCATTGGAATTATATCATTGATTCCCAAGAGCCTAGAAAAGGTACTTGAGCTGAGAAAAGAGAATGCAATGATTAAAGACATCGAAGTCTGGGAGAAAATAATGATTCAAATTTACCCTTCTATCACTCCAAAACAAATGGACATGAATTTCAAGGACTGTAAGGATGAGTTCCGGAGTAAGGCAAAAATGACTAAACTGATGCTTGAAGAAATTGACCAAGTAGCAAGTGAAACAAAAGATACCCTCCAGAATGCTTTGAAGAGATTCAATCTTCCTATTGTAGAGGAAATAGATGAAGAACCTTCTACAATGGATGTTGAAGGATTAAATGTAATCAATGAAAAATTCTCTGACAAGGATGTAGAAGGATTAAAGAAAATAGATGAAGAGAAGTCTGAGGACTTAGATTGCTCTATCCTGGAAGAGGAAGTTCATGAAGAAGTAAACACAGGTGACATCTCTCCTCTGGATCCCACTACAACTATGACAAACATTCCAGACTCTAAAGGTGAAGGAGAAACTAGAAGAGAGGAGAAGAAGATTCAAGAAGAAGAGGTTAAGGGAAAAGAAGAAGAACATGCAGAACAGACTAATGATGACTCTTCTGATATTTCAAAGAAGTCTCAATCTCTAGTAAGAGACACTATTGAGATAGTGAAGAACTTCTTAGATAGAGAAATGATGGAACTAGATGAACCTGAGCTATTTCAAGGAAAACTAAATTTTGACTCTCTCTCGCTAGTTTAGACAATGAAAATAGCATATTTTGCTCAAGCCAAAGCAAAAGAAAAACTCTTGAAATCTCACATGGAGGACTGTGAACTATTGGAGATTGCATCCGGGATGCTGGAAAAAATCATGCCATCTTATCAAAAGGATCCTCTAGCCTCACCATCCGGTAACTTGAAAAAACTTAGTAAATTCTATTAACACTCATTTTGAATCTCTAGAGAAATCAGCAGAAGCAAAGGTTCGGAAGGCATTTTTGGGGAAAAGATTCACTGAGGTGCAAGGACTTATTGCAAATGATAGGAGGACTCTCTATATTGGAATAAAGAGCCTTGAAAATTCTCTCAAAGACGGTGGGGACCTATTCAAATTTTGTCTGACTTGGCCTAAAGTGACAAAAGATATTAAGGAGAAAGTAAAAGAACAAGAAGAAAAACTGTCAAGCCTAGTTTTGAATTTTGACCCTCTTTCCTCCTCTTTAATGAATCAAGAATGCCAGGCTATTGTTATAATAAATGAAATAAAGAGACTGGGCAAAGAAAAGAAGAACATAATGAATATAATGGGTGAACTCAGAGGGATAATTATCCCTAAGCTAGAGGCAATGCATGAGGCCTTGACAGATGCTCAGACCACAGCCTGGACTAGTGATCCAGTAGATTTAAGAAGGGCTAAAGCATATGCATTTTTGTTGAGTGGTCACATCTCCATTTTGAATAGGATGAAGTAGAACTGGGCCACAGAGTTCGTATAGCTGAAGACTACTTTTGCGCATATACTTAAGTATATGTAAGTATAACATATGATTTATATATACTTATGTGGCCATGCATAGAATAATTTTTGCAAAATTTTGGTATGTGGATTCTGCACTTTGCCATTGATGTCAAAGGGGGAGTGAAGAGTAGTGAAGAATGTGGAATCCAGCAAAGGGGGAGCTCTGGTAAAATAGTGCAAAAGACAGAGCATCAGCCAAGGGGAAGTTACTGCGACACTTAGCCATTTTTCACTAAGTGTTGCCATCAATGCCAAAGGGCGAGATTAGAGACACTGTGTGGCTTCATAAGTGTTGTCATTGATGGTAACAAAGTCTATCACACACATCCCCAGTACATAGTATGCCTATATCGGAAGTTAGATTGAAGATTGGTTTGGTCCGGTGAATAAGAACAAAGTATGTAACAAAGTCTGACAATCAGGTCCAGATCTCTTAGATGGTGTAACTCAATAAGTTGTGGACTTGGACAAGTCAAGAGGGGTATCGTGACTACTATATTCCAAAGATTTATCGTCCAATGATAAAGCGAGAAAAAGATATGAACATCTAAGTGTTGGGTTCTAATCAGGCAAGATAGACAGAGGAAGAACTGATCGAAAGAGTATCAGACTTCAATCCGTATGTGTAAAAGGTCATGATCAAGAAATCTGTGATATTATACATTGTTAGCCGACATGATTTATGACTCCTATGCCTATGTTTTTGATACGCATCACAAATCAAGCATGGATTCAGCCGACAGATCAATAACTTGCAAATATCTTGAGTGTTCTTGTTGCTGACTAGAAAGTTAATGAAAATCCTTGATGTGGATATATATCTACCAGATGGATTCCAGCATGTAAGTGTGTGGTGTGAAGGTGGAAATAAATAAGGTGCGAAGAAAAGTAGGGATAAGTGTGAGAACAACAATTCAAGTCCAGTATGTGATTGAACAACAACATTGAATAGAGGAAGAATAAAGTGCATCAGATCAGTATATTGTGCCTAACCAAAACTGAACTCTTGCATTTGTAGATGCTTCTCATCAGTTCAAACACTTGACTATCTTCTATAAGTTTTGTAGATAGTGACTCCCTTGTAGGCAGTGTGCCTCTTGTGAGCAGTGTGCTCAGGCAGTGTGCCTCTTGTGAGTAGTGTGCTCGGTCAGTGAGCCCTAATTGGCAAGTGCAAAATTTGTACTCCTTATTCTTTTAACAGAGAATACAATCTTGTGTTAGTCACCCTGTGGTTTTTCCCTTAACATGGTTTCCACGTAAAAAACCTTGTGTTATGTGTTGATTTCATTTTTTAGTTCTTATGATTGTCTTTGCCTCCATGTTTTTATAGAGCACTAAATGTTAAGATAAGAAAAGAAAGCGAGAAAGATAAAAGTTATAAAATAACTGATTCACCCCCCCCCTCTCAGTTATTTGCATTGTTCCAACACATATAACCTGAATCATATAGAGTTCCTGTAGATGATTTTATAGAAGTGAGATAGAATAAAGGATAAACCATTCATTATCATAGTGAAACATCAAATCAAAACTACAAAAATCTGAAGCACAAGGTGAAATAGGAATGTTTTGCTATATTGGATTGGAAGGAGTACATGTAAATATGGAAAAATTGACTCAAACACAAGTTTACAAACTCTCTGCCTGTGCTCAAGAGAGAAGAAACAATAATCTCTAACTCTTTAGAAAGAGCTAGCTATCTCCAATATATGCCTGTCAAAAGATCTCAAAAACCTACCCCCAAAATCATTTTTGGAATCCACAGAAAAGCCTTGAAAACACTCACCAAACTACTTTCAAACTGAAGAAAAAGCTGCCAACATGTCATCCAAGGTGGTCCCTACCAAAAGATATACCTTAATAAACTTCATCTACTCAAAAAAGCTCCCTTTTTCTCCTTATCTACCCAATTTCACCCAAGGAAAATAAATCTAGAAAAAGATATTCCCTCTATTTTATTTGCTTTAACTTCCTAAAAATAATGAATATTTAAAGCAATTTATATTCACATTGCTTTAAATATCATTTTACAAAGATCTATAGCTTTATTTTCCTGATTTGCCTAATCTTTCCTCATTTGATAAAAATACAAGGCTTTTTCTTTCTATTTTGCTAAGTGTATTACATTTACAATCATTTGATTTTTCTACAGAAAATCATAAAAAAAATGGAGGCATCCCATATATTTTGCAAAAAAAAAGCCTTTGAGGCTTATCTCCATTTGTCTTTGTAAGACATCTAAAGGCATATGACCTATATCTTCAAAGGGGTCTAATGAATATTAAGGCACACATTTATTCACTGAGCATGAAAGGGACCTAAAGCTTATTGATGATCTAAGTCTTAACATTACCATGACTAGGCATTACTCATACTTTTGAAAATACAAATTAATGTGATAAAAATCACATCCGACTTAGGTCAAGAGGAAAACCCTAAAACAAAACAATTTATTGCCCTAGCTTTTCAGACCATTTTCACCTTCTACTTCTATAGAAAGGCTCTACAAGCCACCAAGGAGATTAGGGTTTGATGAAACCATCGCAATTCCCTACCTCTGCAAGCACATCTGTGGCAAAACCTTATGAATCCTTTGCAAGAAATGAAAGGTAAACACCTTTGGCACAAAACTGAACCCTCATTTACATTTTTTTGTGGTGGTTTTGTGACTCTAGCCGTGGCTTGATAGTATTTACTAATGAATTTATTGCATTTGTGTTTCTTGTCATCCTTCCTCTGTATTCTGGCCGTTGTGACTACAACTGTACAAGAAGAAAGCTGAAACAAAAGATGAACCTTCAACTCTGCATCTTCTATGAAGGTGAGTTTCACTTAAACGGTTCAAACTTGAATATATTTCCAATTGTTTCACCATTTAAATAGCATTCTATGCATTTTGGAATGGAACCCGTGGCCATTTCACTATAGCTGAGTACTTTGTGTATTTGAAATGGGTTTTTAAAGTGTTCAAGGAAAAATGGCAGATCTGCCACGACTATGGCTTTATACTTTTGTGCAGTCCCTTCATTTCCCTCAGCTCAAAGCCACTCATTATGACTCTATATCTGCAAAAACCATTGTATATTGCTCTTGAGCATTGTCCTGGATTTTATATATCTGAAAGTTTCCCTTTTTCTTGAGGGTTTCTATGTATGGCCGCAACTATAGCTTTCATATATTTCATATATAAAAACCCCTCTTCATGAGGTCGTGACATCCTCCTTTATAGCACTGTGAACTTCTATTTATGATACATACTTGTTTTAATGGCCATGGGGCCGTGACTGGTAGCATACAAATTTGTATGGTCCATGATGAATGACAACATTTTCCTCTTACTATAGCAAGACATATGAGAAATATATGGTAGTTGTGTCGGTAGGCTACTTTTTTGTCTTTGCATCTTTTGAAGATGACACCATTTTATATGCACATATCTGCTACAACACACTTTGATGTTGGATTGGATTTAATGTTTTCAATGTACCAATCTGTTGCCGTCATTTGTTGTCCCATGATGAGGAGACTGTCACAAATAATGCCAAGTTGAAATGGAGGTAGAGAATATTCATGGAAAGCTCCTCCTAAAGATGATTTCTTAATGTTCCCCTTGTAGATAAGCTCCATAGAAATACAACAACCATGAGCAAAGCACTTGAAAAAGACTCACTAACGACAAAATCCATTACTACAACTGGAAATATGTCACTGTTTGTTCACTGTGATATATCACTATCCCCAATACTCATGATCACCATACCACATCATTGTCAATGCAAGACTATTCATCACAACATCAAATAATTGTCTTTTGATAAACATGATGCACACAATCACACCAAGTGTGATCAACCCATGAACAACATTGTCACTGCCATTCCAACCATGAAGTGAAATGTGATGATAGACACTATATATTGTTCAAGATACACACATGTGCAAGAAAATACAAACAACTATGACATCTAATATACTTCACTGTGCCTTCATGAAACAAGAAGGGTGTATAGATATAGATACTTCATTCTTTCATGCTGCTCCAACTATAAAACCATTATGTCCATTAAATGTTGTCCCTTTGTATATGATCTCCTATCATACTTTGATATGGCATATACTTTTGACATTGTTGTTTCTCATTTTATACTAAATGCATACATATGCCATCTGGAATGATAATACCTTCTCCTTTCCATAGTATAGAAAATGATGACTATGTTAGCTTGACTATTCCTCCTTCATGGTAAAGATGTTAATTTGTTACAAATATTATTGCTCCATAGATGCAATCTATGTCATGAAGTTGATATACTTTGACAATGTCTATCTAATCTGCAATGTAATCTGCATTCTTTTCCATTATTCTGGCATGGCAATAAGCTTTTGTATCAGTCTATATGTATAAATGGAACTTACACATACTGTTCTTTCATTTGCACCATGTTGTGTGATTGATTCAACTATTCCTCTAATGAAGATTTGATTCCTGCAACCTTCTTGCTTTAAATGTTCTATAGCTATTCTATGGTTGTTCCATATATGCATCTATGATATTCATGATGAACAAAGGTAAACATATGACTACTTCTTAAAAGAATATGCAATGAAAAAGAAAAATGTTTACTTTATTCTTTTCCTGTCAAAATGAGACAAGAGCAACAAAATCCTCTTTTTTATAATGGCAAACATTTAATGTGAGTTGAACACCATCTGTACACATACATGTATATACTTGATGACTAATCCACCTGCACCTTCCTACATTCATTATGACTTTTCTGTACTCAGCTTTAGATATCATTGAGTTGTCTTAGTGCTCATTTATGACTCTTGCTTCTTCATATTGAACTTATAATCATAACTGGGTAGTGAGACTGAGATTCACACACTTGTTTGATGCAATGGAAGAACATACCTTGATTTCTATGTGCATACTTTTGTATTCCATTCCCTCTGAAGGATCAGGGGCAGCATGCTGGGCTCAACCCTTGTGGGAGCCCACTTGACACCACATGTTGATATACCTCTAATCAGATCCATGACTTATCCTATACCTGTACATGAAACAAACAGATTAGAATAAAACACTGAAATTCCATGATTGTTTCCTTCTCAGTTCCTTCTGCATATGGATGATATTCATTTGATCAATACACTATAATCAAGGTATTATGCCTCTTCTAGTAGGATATAGGATTTTAATAGCTGGAGCTTCTAACGAGACCCTTCCCACATTTTTTGCAGGTTCATGTCGAGATCAGTAGCATGACAAGAGGCAACTTCAAAGCTTGACAACCCATAAGTTAATGATGGCTGTCTTTCCTTTTCTATTCATTAGATGCATAGTATTTTCTTTATATCTGCATATGTTCAGTTATAACCCATGGCTTGTGTGGGACATCTGATATGTCATTATTTCTTTCAATGCAATGCTTATTCTTTTATGTATTTCAACATGTAAATGAATAATCATTGTGATGAATGAAATACTTATCTCTCTTAAATGTTCTGCAATATAATGAATGATCTAAAATCATTTCTTCTTTTGAAAAGAACTGAACTGCAATTAACATTGAAACATAACAACTATGTGACTAACTCATAATAGAAGAATGTTATCCCTCACTCAAAAATGAATTTGTCACATCTGCTCAACCAATTTTGAGCTGTGGTAAAAAATGGTAACATTTCTAGTGACTTCTGCTATATGCTTGCCTGCTAAGCATCAGTACTAGTTGCTGTGAACATCCATTAGGCATTGAGTCATACTTTGTCCTTCTCAAACTTAGAAATCACTATAATTCAGCTCTCCAACAGTCCAAACAGCAACATAAAACTGAAAATAAAACATGACTGAAAGCAAACTAACAGGCCCTGATGAAAAAAAAAACAACCTGTGCAGTAGCACTTAGGGAAATGAAACTAACTGAAAGGAAAACGTGCATATAGCACTTATTGACTGAAAACACTATGCTTATATACTCTAACCAGTCCAGGAAGCTAGTCAAATAGAACCATTCACTAATTGGGTGAAATAGCTGCCTCTTCTAACCAAATGAGGATGTTTCTCATGTTTATCAACTGACAAGGAGTGAAAAAGGAGAACACACCTTATAAAATACTATACTGCAACCTAAAAAACACAACCAAAGGTTTGAATTTCTTGACTCTGTTCAGACATACCTCTGATCAGCCATGAATGGGCAAGTTTTATCTATTGTTCCTCAATTGGAATCTCTTTCCTAGGGGCATTGAAAATCCCTTGAAACTTGTTGGCCACTTCATTGGCTAAATGTCTAATGGGGCATCCTCTGGAAAAGATGCAACTTGAATTCTCATTGTTGATTTCATTCGTATTGGTTGTCTCCTCAATTTCAACTATTTCTTGTTGTGGATGAAACATGACTTCAACCCTGTGTTCCTTCACAACCAAGTTGTCCTCATCTTATTGCTTGTGAACCAGTCCTTTGTCTAAATGGTTTTTACCATTCTCTTCATCCTGTTGTTTTGGCTACTCTTGGTGAGCCATACTATCCTCCTCCACAGGTGTTGGCATAATATCCAAACATGAGTAGAAAAGCTCAATTTTAGATTGAAATAGATCCTCTTTAGTCAAAAAAGAATTACTTTTGCATACTTGTCCATGAATCAGCATATTATCTAAATATTTTGCAACACTTGGATGGTTGAAAGCTGGTATAGACATGCTATTGTCGTCCTTGACATTAGAGCTAGGAAGCTCATCAAGAAGACTAACTAAAACCTCTTCCACATTGTCTAAATTTGCAACAAAATCATCAAGGTCATCCCAAAACACAATTTCATCACAATCCCCTTGATTTTCTACTAAAAGAGGGCTATTTTTACCTCATGACGGTCTTTAGTTAGCTGTGTAACCTCCATCACAAACTTGTCTTCACACTTTTCCATTTGATCCAAGACCTCTTCATCAGATTACTCAGCTTCAATCAACAGCTCATCAGATGGTTGAGGATCCTCATGCTGCTCTGAAACTGCTACCTGTGGTATGAGCAAGTTCTCTTCATCTGATTTTACAAAACTAGGTAACTGATCGAACAAGGTTACATATTCTTCCTCATTATCTGGTGTCTTCTTGGATGAGACTTGGGCTCTCAATCTTTGCAATTGAAGGCCTTCACCTTGTGACTTCTGTACCTACTTTCATGCATCTTATGAACAACGTCAGAAAATTTTTCAAATGAGTCAAAATTCAAAGGGTTCAGTATCTAATTTGAAGCAACTTGCTCTACACAAACAACAATAGCCTTTTCATGTCATCCATTTGCACCAGTTGATTTTAAATATGTTTTTCAACACAATTAAGCTCTTCGGTGCGAACATTGACAAATTCATCAGAAGCAATCTTCTCTTGCTCAATCCTTTTCTTCTCTAACTGGTACTACTCCATAGCTATATGTAGTAAATTTACCTTCCTTGCTTCTTTCATGGTGAATGAGTCATTATGTATGACAATTGGTCCATCTTTAAAAAGGCAGATAGTGATAGGCCAATCAGATTTATCTGGTTGGGAAACTTGGCAATCTTCTTGGGAGAAAAGAAAGTCTTCAAGAGGCTAGTCTGCAAGTTCACTAGGCTACACCTAATTATTCTCCTCAACTTGCGAGGGGTGAGGGCTTCTAAAACTGGGTATTTTAGACTTATTAGGTTGCCTTGAGGGATCAAGAACTTCATCTTGCCTAAAACTTGAGATTTCAACTTTAGGAGATTTAAGAGGTTCATTCTGTCTGAAACTTGGAAATTTGTACTTACATACCTCTTCTTGAGCAAGCTATTCTGGAACAACAGGAGTTTCTTGGGCTCGAGCAAGCAAGAGCTTCGTTTGTGCAACTTCTTCTCTCTCCAGATTCTCTTCAAACTATCTTTTTTGCATCTCCCACTCCTGGTCAGAGACAAAGGTCTCACAGGGTGGCTGCTTCGACTATTGAAGATAAACTTGGTGATTCAACTCTTGCTGCTACAAGTTAGATTCTTCATATGGCCTTGGTCGAAACGTCCCACCTTATTGGTACTAACAACCTTTCATGCCTGCAATTTCCCACTCATACTATGTCCTTTGTGCCTCCAACTCCTACTCATGCAGATAGGCTTGGTAAGCTAGTTCCTCCTGCTGTTGTTTATACTCCTGTTCCCTCTGGATCTCCTCCATCTACCTATTAAAGTATGACAGAATGTCTCTCTCCATGTCATTAATCTCTTTAATTTCAGATTGGTAAGAAGGCTGACTAGGAGATTGGGCAGGAGCGGGTATGTTGTAAGCATCCTGGGTATTTGGACTAAAACCAACATTATGGTTGTTTGTATATGGTTGGTAAGGAAGCTGAGCAGGGTTGCATGGGTGGCAATTATACTATGCATGCTGGCTTTGCAAGGCCATGGAATTGGAAACAACATCATAACTAGCCTGATATGGCTGATAAGGGGCCCTATGGATAGCATTTTCATAGTATGGTGGTGGATATTCATACTGGCGATGAAAAGCTGACATTTTTATTCATATAAAAGATGGAAAATGGAATGGATAGGTGAATTTTTTAACATACCAACACTTGATCATACTAAAACTAGCATATTTAAACTCAGAGTCACCGGGCATACTTGTAAGAAGCCTCTAAAGGTTGGAACACTGCTGTGTATACTAGAACAATAGCTTGAAGATTGAAAAACTTCTCTCAAAATGCTTTCAAAGTCCCTCTGGGCGTGCCAAAATAGTTGTCAATCAAGTATGCACCCTACTAAGCTCATAGAATCTTAGCTACCTATTGAAACATGGAAACCCTCTCAAACTATGGGTGATTTATTTCGAGAGGGAATCTCGAGAGTGAGCTGGTTCTCCTTATAATTTTCCTAATCTAATGACTTGCAGGGAAAAAGGATAGAAGGATATGCTGGAATGAACTAACCTAAATAGAATTCTAATCTATCTGATGCTTCCTTTTACCCACAAACAACCCTTCAAACATACATTTTCTCAATTCCACCTAAATCATACAATTCAAAAATGATTTATATAAAAGTTCAATCTAAACACAACATATAACCTGAATTATATAGAGTTTTTGTAGATGGTTTTATAGAAGTGAGACAAAATAAAGGATAAACCGTTCATTATCACAGTGAAACATCAAATCAAAAATGTAAAAAATATGAAGCACAAGGTGAAATAGGAATGTTCTGCTATATTGAATTGGAAGGAGTACATGTAAATCTAGAAAAACTGAGTCAAACACAAGTTTACAAAATCTCTGCCTGTGCTCAAGAGAGAAGAAATAATAATCTCTAACTCTTCAGAAAGAGCTAGCTATCTCCAATATATGCCTATCAAAAGATCTCAAAAAGCTGCCCCCAAAATCATTTCCAGAATCCACAAAAAATCCTTGAAAACTCTCACCAAACTGCTTTCAAATTGAAGAAAAAGATGCCAACTTGTCATCCAAGGTGGTCCTTACCAAAAGATATAGGTTAATAGGCTTCATCTGGTCAAAAAAGCTCCCTTTTTGTCCTTATCTGCCCAATTTCACCCAAGGAAAATAAATCTAGAAAAAAAGATTCCCTCTGCTTTATTTACTTTAACTGCATAGAAATAATGAATATTTAAAGCAATTTATAGTCACATTGCTTTAAATATCATTTTACAAAGATCTGCAACTTTATTTTCCTGATTTGCCTAATCTGCCCTCATTTGATAAAAATACAAGGCTTTTGCTTTCTATTTTGCCAAGTGTATCACATTTACAATCATTTGATTTTTCTACAGAAAATCATAAAAACAATGAAGGCATCCCATATATTTTGCAAAAAAAAAAGCCTTTGAGGCTTATCTCCATTTGTCTCTGTAAGACATCTAAAGGCATATGACCTATATATTCAAAGGGGTCTAATGAATTGTAAGGCATACTTTTAGTCACTAAGCATGAAAGGGACCTAATGCTTATTGATGCTCTAAGTCTTAACATACCATGACTAGGCATTACTCATACTTTTGAAAATGCAAATTAATGTGATAAAAATCACATCAGACTTAGGTCAAGAGGAAAACCCTAAGACAAAATAATTTCTTACCCTATCTTTTCAGGCCATTTTCACCTTTTACTTCTGTAGAAAGGCTCTGCAAGCTGCCAAGGAGATTAGGGTTTGATGAAACCCTCGCTATTCCCTAACTCTCATTTCCATTTTTCTGTGGTAGTTTTGTGACTCTGGCCATGGCTTGATAGTATTTACTGATGAATTTATTGCATTTGTGTTACTTGTCATCCTTCCTCTATATTCTAGCCGTTGTGACTACAACTGTGCAAGAAGAAAGCTAAAACAAAGGATGAGCCTTCAACTCTGCATCTTCTGTGATGGTGAGTTTTACTTAAACGGTTAAAACTCAAATATATTTCTAGTCATTTTACCATTTAAATGGCATTCTGTGCATTTTGGAATGGAACCTGCAGCCATTTCACTATAACTGAGCACTTTGTGTATTTGAAATGGGTTTTTAAATCATTTAAGGAAAAATGGGATATCTGCCACGACTGTGCCTGTATACTTCTATGCAGTCCCTTCAATTCCCTTAGCTCAAAGCCACTTATTATGACTTTGTATCTACAAAGACAATTGTTTATTGCCATTGACCATTGTCCTAGATTTTATATATCTGAAAGTTTCCCTTTTTCTTGAGGGTTTCTATGTATGGCCGCGACTATAGCTTTCATATATAAAAACCCCTCTTCATGAAGTCATGGCATCCTCCTTTATAGCACTGTGAGATTCTATTTATGATACATACTTGTTGTAGTGGCCATGGGTTCATGATTGGTAGTGTATAAATTTGTATGGTCCATGATGAATGACAACATTTTCTTCTTACTGTAGCAAGACACATGAGAAATATATGGTAGTTGTGTCAGTAGGCTTCTCTTTTGTCTTTGCATCTTTTGAATATGACACCATTTTATATGCACATATCTGCTAAAACACACTTTGATGTTGGATTGGATTTGATGTTCTAGTTGTACCAATCTGTTGCCCTCATTTGTTGTCCCATGATGAGGAGGCTGTCACAAATAATACCAATTTGAAATGTAGGTAGAGAATAGTCATGGAAAGCTCCCCCTAAAGATGATTTCTTAATGTTCGCCTTGTAGATAAGCTCCAAAGAAAGACAACAACCATGAGAAAAGCACTTGAATAAGACTCACTAAAGACAAAATCCATTACTACAACTGGAAATATGTGACTGTTTATTCATTGTCATATATCATTGTCCCCAATACTCATGATCACCATACCACATCATTATCAATGTGACACTATTCATCACAACATCAAATAATTGTCTTTTGATAAGCAGGATGCACACAGTCACACTAAGTGTGATGAACCCATGAACAACATTATCATTGCCATTCCAACCATGAACTAGAATGTGATGATAGACACTATATATTGTTCAAAATACACACATGTGCAAGAAAATACAAACAACTGTGACATCCAATATACTTCACCGTGCCTTCATGAAACAAGGAGGGTGTATAGATATAGATACTTCATTGTTTTATGCTGCTCCAACTATAAAACCATTATGTGCATTAAATGTTGTCCCTTTGAATATGATCTCCTCTCATACTTTGATATGGCATATACTTTTGACATTGTTGTTTCTCATTTTATACTAAATGCATACATATGCCATCTTGAATGATAGTATCTTCTCATTTCCATAGTATGGCAAATGATGACTATGTCATCTTGACTGTTCCTCCTTCATGGTAAAGATGTTCATTTGTTACAAATATTGTTGCTCCATAGATGCAATATCTTTCATGAAGCTGATATTCTTTGACAATGTCTATCTAATCTGCAAAGCAATCTGCATTCTTTTCCATTATTGTGGCATGGTGATAGGCTTTTGTATGAGTCTGTATGTATAAATGGAACTTACACATATTGTTCTTTCATTTGCACCATGTTGTGTGGCTGATTCAACTATTCCTTTGATGAAGATTTCATTCTTGTAACCTTCTTGCTTTGATTATTCTATAGTTGTTCTATGACTGCTCCATATATGCATCTATGATATTGATGATGAACAGAGGTAAACATATGACTGCTTCTTAAAAGAATATGCAATGAAAAGGCAAAATGTTTACTTTATTCTTTTCCTGTCAAAATGAGACAGGAGCAACAAAATCCTCTTTTTTATAATGGCAAACATTTGATGTGAGTTGAACTCCATCTGTACACATACTGTATATACTTGATGACTGATCCACATGCTACTTCTTGCATTGATTATGACTATTTTGTACTCATCTTTAGACATCATTGAGTTGTCTGAATGCTCATTTATGACTCTTGATTCTTCATATTGAACTGATAGTCATAACTAGGTAGTGAGACTGAGATTCACACAATTGTTTAATGCAATAGCATAATATACCTTGATTTATATGTGCACACTTTTGTATTCCATTCCCTCTGAAGGATCAGGGGTAGCATGCTGGGCTCAACCCTTGTGGGGGACCACTTGACACCACATGCTGATATGCCTCCAATCGGCTCCATGACTTATCCTATACCTGCACATGAAACAAACAGATTAGTACAAAACACTAAAATTCCATTATTGTTTCCTTCTCAGTTCCTTCTGCATATGGATGATGTTCATTTGATCAATGCACTATAATCAAAGTATTATTCCTCTTCTGATAGGATATAGGATTTTCATAACTGGAGCTTCTAACGGGACCCTTCCCACATTTTTTGCAGGTTCATGTCGAGATCAGTAGCAGGATAGGAGGCAACTTCGAAGCTCGACAACCCATAAGTCAATGATGGCTATCTTTCCTTTTCTATTCATTAGATGCATAGTATTTTCTTTATATCTGCATATGCTTATTTATAACCCATGGCTTGTGTGGGACATCTGATATGTCATTATTTCTTTCAATGCAATACTTATTCTTTTATGTATTTTAACTTGTAAATGAATAATCATTGTGATGAATGAAATACTTATCTCTCTTGAATGTTCTGCAATGCAATGAATGATCTGAAATCTTTTCTTCTTTTGAAAACAACTAAATTGCAATTAACAATGAAACATAATGACTATATGACTAACTCATAATAGAAGAATGCTATCCCTCACTCAAAAATGAATTTATCACATCTACTTAGCCAATTTTGAGTTGTGGTAAAAAATGGTAATAATATCACCATGTGACATTTATGTAGGATGATTTAATTAGAAATTGTGATGAAAAAATTGCAATTGAAAGAAAGAATTTGTATCATAAAGTAATGTTGGCTGAGGCTTGGAGGGTAGCCAAAAACCTCACTTATGTAGGAACTTTTCTAGATATTGATGATCACATTGAAAGGTTGGATATGCTTATTACACATTCATCAGATCTAACTATGAATGTTCCTTCTCACATTTTAGAAAGAAAAGGAAAATTTATTAAAGAGACACAAGTTGAGTGTGAGGTACAATCGGATCATATCTCCCCTCAATCTACACCAGACATCAATTTCTCTCTTGATACTAAAAATGCAAAGGAGGAAGAATTTGATATAGGGGATGAAGATGTATAGAGCTTTGAGCCTGTAATTGAAAATTATGAACCTCCTGAGGATAAAGAAAAGGTCAGAATGGAAGCCCCTGACAAATTGTCAGATGACATAAGACATATAGCAAATAAAAGTTTTGTTTCAGATGATGACTTTATTAGAACCCTTAAATTCAAATCTTTCCTATATGAGCACAAAGGCAAACAGGCCAGAGAAAAGATGAAAGATATTACCCCTAAGGTACAAGCTAAGGTATTACATGAACTCCAAATAGAAATTAATAAGGCAATGGAGACCATGACTCCAGATAAGGGGAGAGAATTACTTGAAGAAGCATGGGTGATGCTAGTCTCAGGATGGAATATGACATCTACCATTATTTTCGATACTTTTAGAAGAAATCAAGATAAGAAGCTGTAGCTAAGCATTGAAGCTCTGGATAAGATCAAAACAGGGTCTGGTTATGATATTGACAAAGCAACTTTGCTAATATGGACACTTTACCCCCCAAATAAAAGGCCTCAAATTATTGATAATCCAGATAAAGTGTTTGGTCATCTAATGAGACAAAGAGTTGAAGATACAAATCCTCTTGAAACTGCTGATTTGAATGCTAATGTGGCTAGATTTACAAAGGCTCAGATTGAGCAATTGGTGAAAAAAAATAATGCATATATGGCAGAAAATGCAAAATTGAGGCAAGAAGTTGCCACCTATAAAGATAAGTTGCCAACATTATCCAACAATTACTCACCATATCTAGAAGCTAATAAAAAGGTGGTAGAGGCAAGAGCAAATGCCAACTATTCGAGGATCAAAGCAGAGAAATTCCAGAAAAGGAGTGACCAACTAGGAACTGAGATAAAAACTATTAAATACAACATTGCCTCAAAACTGATTAAAATGAGACTTGAGAAGATAGAGGGTAATAGTGATAAGATATGGGGGTTGCATAAAAGGACACATAATGTTTACCAGGAGCATAAGAGATAACACCTTAGGATGCTTGAAAAGAAGCAGAAGCCAAATGCTAAAACAGGCATTGAAGAAAAGGTGTTCAAAGATTATGATGATCTGATTAGTGAGCATGAGAGATTTAATGCTTTATTAATAGAATACTTAAGTGATTTTGATCATCATCTGGACATGATATTACCCAGTTTCTTTGACACTAAAGGAAATTTTCAAGAGAAAGATATTTAGAAAAGTGAATTCATCTAATTATTATCCACAACTCTTGAGAAAATTAATAATGAAGATAGAGTAATAGAGAATACACATTCATGTTTAGATAAGATCTTTACTCTGGAATCAACCATGAGTGATATAATCTCTACAGATACCTATGCAACCTAGGAGTACATCGATCATTTGTCTAAGATAAATTTATTCATTGCTAGAGCAGCATGAAAGGGGCAAGTGAAATGAGAAATGAAATTTTGATATTTTGTGATAAATAAATCCATGTATTGCTTCAGCAATAAGAATGGGTAAAGCACATTCGATGGATACTGCAACATGGAGAGGAGTACCTTGCCAGGCCTCTGGTCACGGGTGCTCCACAAAAATTAATAGATCTAGATCTTAATCAAATTTCTTACACCCATAATCTATTTCTTAATTATGTTTAGTTATGAAAAGATGCAATTTATGATTAGTTATTTTGATTTAGGCCTGAAGCTTGTTTGTTGGCCATGTTTATAAGGGAAACCAAGGCCTAGTTAAAAATCATCAATCAATTTTGGCAGCAAGACAATCTATATATTCAATATTATTATCTCCAGTCATATTTCAAGCTTAAAATACTGAATGTTTGTGATATTTTAATATTATAATGGGCAAAAATATTTTCATCTATGGATATATTTGTGTTGTTATGATATTCTATTGATATTCAAATTTATGAGTTACTTGACTATCTCCATCTTAGTTACTTCCGGCTATTTAAATCATTAGATTTATCAAGGCACATTTGCTATCTCTATGTGGTGTATTTTGATTGGTTTCTATTAGAAGTTGATTTATGTCCTCCTAAGTGATTTAAATTTATTGGTCTCTGCCCTGATTTAAAATCCTTTAAGTAAATCACATTATCTAGATTCCTTCAAAGTAGAATCAAACCCTTTCAAACAACCACAATAATTTGAAGAAATCAACTAGATTTTAAAGAAGAGTTTAGCAAACTACAATCTTACACATTTACATAAGGTGTAAAAATATAAAAGCTGCCAGATAGTCAAAGTTAAGCCAAGTAGATATGCAATTCATATAAGTCTTGACCCCATTACCCAATAGAATTAGGCATTAGTCACAACTATTTTATAGAAATATTTTACATTCCACATCTTTATTCACACATTTAAAAAACTCACATATTAGGACTAAGAATAATTCATTGCCTTACATCTACTTCACACTGATATGCCACTATGAAATTCATACAAGTTTGCATTAATAGTCAAGGTATACCCACCTAGGTCTGGCAAAGCCTAAAGTGAAGGGGGGTTTAACCATATATGCCTAGTGTCGTTAGCCAAAAGCATTAAGAGAGCTTGGCAACCTCTTAGGGTTTGAAACCTACATTTTCGATACCTAAGAGAATTGGTGACTATGCTGGGGACAACATAAAGGAACTTCAATAGAGTCAAGAAGTTAAGTCATAACTCTATTGCTGGAAAAGACCCATAAGATAAAACCATTCCTCTTGAAAGAGAGGTGGCGAATCTATTCTAAATTTTAGATATATTATGTATTGAAGCATTACAGTCTCATACAATATGGATGGTAGGAGATCTAAAAATGACGGTAAAAAGTTGCAATCTTCCACACCTTTAAGGGCCCCTACTAAGAAATCTGGGATATCAAACTACCATGAACGCCTTAATAATCAAGTTACTCAAGAGAATACTTTAGAACAGACAATAATGACTCCTAATAGCTTCACTCCCCTACATGAATCAAAGGAATTCCAATCTAAGATTTATCATGCCTAGTCTGATCATAACAGATTCAGTGATATTCTAGACTAGTACAGACCTAACCCTCAAAAGCAGCTTGAATATGAGGCTTAGATTGAAAGGGAAATAATGCAAAACAAGCAGAATATGATTATAAAATGTCATTGCAATAGGGTGGAGAGATTCAATATGAGTCCATAGATTAAATAACATCCACATAAACCCATGATACTCCATCAATAGACATACATAATAAGAGTGAGGTACAACAAGATTTACATAAGTTATAGAAGGAACTCCTGCAAGCCAAATTAAAGAAAGAAAAGGAAAGGATAAAAGAAGAATTACAGCAAATAGGGTCTAGAAGTTTATCAAATAGCTAAAAGTATGTACCTCCCCATAAGCAAAGCCGCAAGGATCACATTAGAATACAAGTGGTTCAAATATTTCAAGAGCACCACATAATCCAAGCAATACTGGTTCTATACAACAAAATATTCCATCACAAAATCCAAGAACACATAATGTCCATGATCCTTCCCAACATATGGCTAATACCTATCCACCTCCTGGTCATCAGCATATTCCACCCCACCAAAAAAATACAAATATGAATCCACACCATAATGTACAGCAACATCCACCTCACCATTACCACCAACAATATCAACCAAATCAAAATTTATAAGGACCCTCAAATATAAACAAATATAGGCAGTTGGATTTATCTAGGTACCAAATCTATCCTAATCCCATTGACAATGATTTGAGAAATGCACTCCCAAATTTTGCTGGAAAGAATGCCATTTCAGTAGAAGAACATATCAAAAACTTTGAGACAAACATGGATAACTATGAAGTGCAATATGAAGATATCTAAATGAAATTATTTATGCCATCTCTGATTGAAGATGCTAGGGATTGGTATAATAATTTGCCTAATGCCTCAATTAATTCTTTTGAAGATTTCAAAGACCAGTTTAGAGAACAGTATGGGAGTCATGCTGATCCAACTTTTGCTATTCATGAATTGACAAGCATTCAAAATAAATATAATGAGATAGTGGTGGACTTTAACCAAAGGTTTTCAAAGATATATCACAAGATTTCTCCTAAATTGAAACCTCCTGATGGTATGGCCCTAGCTCTATACTTAAAATATTTTGACCCTAGAACTAGATATGAACTATGAAATAAAGCTCCTATGACTCTTGCAGAAGCTCAGAAAGTAGTTGTGTGTATTGAAAACAATAGAAAAGCTACTGGAAAAATTTGTAAAAGAGAAAATATCAAAATTCCATAAAGCCTTAATAACCAACAAACTAGGAAAGAAAATTATTATAGAAACAAAAGGCCTAGATTATATGATGTGCCTTATAACACTAATTAGAAGGATGGAAACCCCATGGATAACAAACAGAAGTGGAATTATAAGGATGCTCCTGATCTCTTAAAGAAATATGGGACACATGTAGTGGATAGCAACCCATGGTGTATTGCATGCAACCTACCTGATTCACTTGAATATTGTGTGGTAGCCCAATCATTGCAAGAAAATGAAACATCTTATGATCAGGACAGGGATGATCATACCATAAATATGTTAGGAATGAGACCTCACTCAATTGATGAAGAATACTCCTCATTTTAAGAAGATAGATTATGATGTAAGGAATCAGAGATATAATGTTAATATGGGTAGGCAAGAAGTTTTCACTGATCAGGAAGATAATTATGAAGAAAATGCACGTGTATCCAATATGGTCCCACATTTCCAATTAAGAAAGCCCGCTAAGGAGGAAATGAGAGCTCTTACAATTGCTGATGTGGCTCAGGCCAGAAATAATTACAACATGAGGAATAGGACTGTGAATGCTAACCAAGGAACACCCAGAGGTTTGTTTATCAAAGAAATAGATCATAAGAAGGGTACCTTGGATAACCATAAGAAAGGAGAAAATAAAAAAATTACACATAAGGAAACATCCAAGGCTGAACAAAATAAGGTGAAGGATAACAATAAGCAGCAATCTCAAGAAAAAGATTCCAATAAAGAAAAGTCAAAATAAATCATTGTTACTCCATTTGATATAACACAAGCATTATCCCAAATAAAGATATTGTTGATGACTGTTTTGATGCAATCATAACAATAAGTTAAAATTCACATGACATGAACTGAAACTATACTTGAAAGACAAGAAGGAATCATTTGGTGATTCAACTAATCCCAAGTCTACAATGGTTCGGTTGGTCAAGTTCAGTTGGTCAATGTGAAGCTGTAATGTTCAAGGGGCCTTACGTAGTTTAGGTTTGTTTTGTGGTTTACTGGCCTAAGAATATGCAAAGAGGTCATGAGATATGTCAATGCTCTTCATTCCTTTACATAAGAGTGATACTGGGCTGCAAGTTTCAGAGGGTTTTCTTGGATTTTTGCAGCTTTCTTCTTCATGTACTTATGAAAACTGTCTACTTAGACTCTGTTATGCATGCTTCTTCAGATTTGAGACAATTTCCTTTAGATTTATGCATTTTTAGCTAGATAATTCAGATGGGTTGGGAAAAGTTAGAGAGATCTAATCTATACTTCATCTAATCTACAGAAGGATCTAATTGTTTCTGTTATCCACTATGTAAATACCACAGTAATCTGATCAAATCCACAGTAAAAACCTTAAATGTAAGTCCTGAGCATTTTCACAAACATACATTTAAAATTGCAAGCTCTCAAAGAAGATATTTCAAAACACAAAGAAGAGCAGGAGAACACTCAGAAGATAGATGCAGAACTCCAGATTCTATTGTATTAGAAACGAATAGCCATACATGATTTACAATGTAAGAATGACTCTTAGTTTCATTGATCATACTACAGAGAACTTACAAGCTTTACAGATACAGTAAGGCAGCCAGACATTCCACGCGCACCTTACTGCAGACAAACAGGCGACCTCCTTCTTCTACTCTAAACTATGCTAAGCTAACATGCTGTATGTTCCTAAAATCTCTGTTGTAGGCCCTAAAAATCCCTGTTGTAAAGTATTACAGTGTAGAGAGGCACAATATATAACATTTTGATTGTCCTCACTACAGCAAAAACCTAACTGAACCCCTGGTTCAAACCTCTAGTTACAGCAATAAATGCAGGTGAACCAGTTCTCAAAAATATCTCTGAGCTGTGGTCAAATCTGGGTGAAATATTGCCCCTTCTGAGAAGTTCCAGCAGCTGGGCAATAACTTCTGTCTATCTTTTGCAATAATATCTTCAGCTGCGACCTTCCTCTTCACTTGAATGGCTTTGACTTTTGCATTTCATCTCTATCTTCTTGCTCCTGAGATCTGATCTTCTGCCTCCATGAGGTCACTGTATTGACTTTCCAGCTGCTTCCTCAACTGCAAGCCTGCAAGACAAGACCAGCAATAAGTTTCACATTTATCACAAAAAAATAGCAGGAAACTAGAATAAGCGTTTAAATCCAAGTGACTGCGCAAGATCGCGGAAATCAGATCCAAAATCCGCTCAAAACGCGTCAAAAATGCGCCCAAGCTGCTCAAAATTGATGGGTCAACCATCGCTGACCGGGAAAATGCCAGAGGCGCCAAAAAAAACACTTTAAAACTCCACCGCTTCATTTCCCGCCCATCGGCATGATATTCGCAGTCGGTGCGTAAAAAAAAACAGGTTAGTCGATATACCTCATCATCATGATATTCACTTCCGCACATTGGAGAAAAGAACTACAACATCATCATCATCATGTTGGAGAAGAATAGGAGGATGCGAATATAATCATGCTGTCGAGGAGAGGAAGATGATGGTGACGTCATCATGATATTCGGGCTTCATTGAAATGCTAAGGATGACGTCATCATCATATTCGGTTAAGATCAGGGGGATAGTGGCACTATCGGGTTACCTGAGGGGCATGATCAGGATGATGAAGTGAATATGACCCTTTCGCGGCCAAGGTAACCCTCTCGAGAAAAATCAGCATGATGAAGATCATCATCATATTTGGGGCGTATGTCGAACTGGGAAAAGGACGTCATCATCATGATAATCGGGAACCGGATCGTGCTTGGAAAATATATCCTGCTCGAAGGAAAAATGATGATGATGACCATCAGGAGGATATTTGTTTTTTCGCTATTCAGATCGGGATGACGTCATCATGATATCCGGAGCCTTCGCTAAACTTGAAACATGACGTCATCATGATATTTCGCCAACCGGATCATGTTTGAGAAAAATCCTGCCGAAGGGAAAATATGATGATCATGAGCATGATCAGGATAAAAATATGATGATGATGATCATCCGGATGTTCTCAAAAAGGCTGCATTTTTGGTAGGAGGACTTGGCGGAATATCGGGCGCGCAAACAAGATCATGATGATCTTGACAATCAGGACAGGATAAAGAATGATGATGACGTCATCATCATATTCGCGCTAGGGTGATATTGTAAAATATGATGATGCTGATCATCAGGATATTTACTTCTCATCGATTTATCATGATGACGTCATCATGATATTTTGTCTTCGAAGCACAAGGATAAGTTGGTCATCATGATATTTCGGCTAGGGTGATATTACAAAATATGATGATGCTGTTTAAGAAATGCAATATCGAACCCTTCTTAATAGATAGGCTGATCATCATGATGTTTCGGCAAACGGATATCAGGAGGATATGAAGTCGTCGTCATCATCATATTTCGAATGCCAGCAAATATCATGATGATGACCCTCCAATAGGTTTTGAACGTGCGCATGTAAATATGCCGAAGGTGATTTTGTTAAGTCAGGGTGATCCTATACCATCAGCATGATATTTTAAGATCAGGCGATGCAAGGATATCATGATGATGCTCGCGATAAAAAGGCCGCTCGACGGGGGGAACCTACCTTGACTTAAAGCCGATATCATCATGATATTTCGAACCTCAGGATATTATCGGGGGGGGTTCAAATATGATGATGATGACGTTTATACAGCAAAACCGAGTTTATAGTATGACCCTCCTAAAAGATATCATGATGCTGCATAATGCGAAGATCATGATGATCCTGTCAACATGACTTAGAATAAAAATAAAATGATGATCCTCCTGCGAATATCAGGTTTGACCAAGACTTTGACCGTGCATAACTTCCACATATGGTCGAATTTTCAAGTGAAGTAAAAGGCAAACCTGCATGAAATTTCAAGCTCTTTCAAAATATGAGGTCACAGAAACAAAATATGAATTTTGACAAACAGACCTCATGATGATGACCTACCCTATGCAATATCATGATGATGATGCACCTGACCTTCATTTTTACCAGACTGCCAGAAAGCAGAAAAAACACAAGCAGAAGCAAAAAAGCAAGACATCAGCAGGGGTCCTCGTTTTGCTAAGGAGCAAAATGGGGCGTGTTGTGAACATCACAACAACTAGCAACCAAAACAAAACAATTAAATTCAGAGTGTTCAAGGAAACTAGATGTAATGAACTCATAACTTCCAACTATCTTTTCCTGCAAATTACTATTCAGCTTGAGACTCAAAGTGTTCAATAAAGATGCATGAATTTCCATTTTCAGTTTAGTTGTGTGCATGTGATTAATTATCCTCATCTTGAAGATCGGTTGAACAAACCAGTGACTGACATTAGCCTACGTAGGTGAGGATATTCCCTTATAGCCGACCGGATAGAGCCTTGCTGCCAGCGAGCGTCTATAGCCCCGACAAGGTTATCGTTACAATTCTCCTAAGTAGAGCCCCACTGCCAGCGAGCGTCCATAGCCCCGGTAGAGTTACTTAGATGGCTTAATCTGGATTTTCAGTATAATCCGCTTTATTTATTTATTATTGATTTATTTGTTTTCTAATTTTGAAAGATCTCATAAGGTATAGCAATTTGTAACTTCATGATGATGCAAGGAGTGGACACTTGCTGAAATTAAGCTGAGAATTGTAATGATAGCAAGGGTGATCTCTGATTTTTCACCTAATATCTACACTGGTAGGTTCAACAAACCCAAGGATTTTAGGTGTGTCATCGTGAGAAACCTGCTTCGAATTCTCAATCACATTTATTGAATACAAAACTTCAGAAGATGAACAACTCTCTACATTCATGACAGTGACAGGTTATGTGTAAATTGCAAATGGTTAACCTGAATATCCTAAATTATATACTGTTTTGAATGGTTGCTAGTTCTGCTCCTTAATACTCTACAGTAAAATAAAGATCCTTGCTGAGGAGACAACAAACAGACCAAG
Organism: Cunninghamia lanceolata; assembly: GCA_027924645.1. Taxonomy (NCBI): domain Eukaryota; kingdom Viridiplantae; phylum Streptophyta; class Pinopsida; order Cupressales; family Cupressaceae; genus Cunninghamia; species Cunninghamia lanceolata. Next base: position 3,816,544 of record BSBN01001164.1, on the reverse strand, counting down.
CAAACAGGCTGTACAAACAACACAGCAAAAGAAAAAACTGTACAAACAGACAGAAACAAAAAGCAAAAAAAACAAGCTATACAAACAACTAACCTAAGAAGAAAACAGCAAAAGAAGACCACAAAAAGAAGAACAACTACCCCATCAGACTATATACCAGCCTCTCCAAGGCAAACTGAAACCCAGGAAAAAGACCCAAGAACACTCCTACTTGCATATTTCTTTAGGTTGTGCAGGAGTAACAGGGTACTGGTGATGGTTCTCATCCTAGCAGATTTATCTTTGAATTCTGAAAAAAATTCTGATATTCTAGATTCATTGTGTTTATCAGAATAGCTCTTAACTAGTAACTGAGGCTGCTCATCAGGTTTATGATTAATCCATATGCATGTCTTATCTCTTGAACTTCCATAATCAAAATAGCATTTATCATTGTTTACTAAGGAAAGGAAAGAGACAACCTGATGTGCCTTTAGCTCTGTGGAACACACTTGTTTATTGATAGCTGGCTCTTCATTTAGCTCTGTATTTTCATTGCCCAGCTCTATGTCTAGTCCTTTTTCAAGTTGAAAGATGAATGACTCTAGATGTATCATATCTTCATCTTCATCTACCTTTATTCCTTCATTCTGGCTGTTCAGTTTATCCTCAAATGTAGCACACCTCTCAATGTTCTCATTATTTTCCTGCACATCAGCACTTAAGTAAGTATCTTCATCATCATCTGATATACAGAAATTAATCATTTCTAAATCACTTGAGAGTAAAAGTGGGATGACATCTTTTGATTGATAGGAATACTCCCCTGTTTTACTTTCAACATGGTGCTGGGGCGATGTCTGATTATGCACAGCAGCTCCATGATCTTCTGTACTTTCAATTTTCAAAAATTGTTCATCAACTGACTCACATTTATCGTCCAGTGTGGAGTCTGCTTCTATTAACCTGCAACAATCATCACATGATTCCTGGAGAGAGATCTTATTATCCTTTATTCCTAGCATTGGTTCCATCGTTGTGTCCTCTACACATTTAACGACCGTTGCTGCTGCATCCTTCTGTCGCTCAATAATCTCCTCACTTCCTTGCCAACTTTCAGCATTATACACATATTGGACTGGGAAATTGTATGTAACGCACTCTTCCACCTCTTGTCTAATGTCATGACCAAATTTGTCTATTGCATTGTTTTCCTCATCTGAAGAATTTCTGTCAGACTCAATGAATAGTGCTGTTCTGTTGCTGACACACTTCTTTCTACTGTTTAACATCATAACCTCCTCAATCTGCATCCCATTGTTGGTAACTCTATAGACACCTGGCTCAACAGCAGCATATAAGATTTCATTAGTTCGATTATACTCTGTTATCATATGTCTCATTCTGGGCTCTGCCTCTATTCTGATCTGGTTTGGGATGCCTCTCCATGGTAACCACATGTGTGAAAAGTCAGTAGCCATATATCCGTTTAATGTCTTGGACCAATCCCTACTCAGCAACATTCCATAATTTGCGGGTATATCCACTACTTGGATGTCAATGATTTGGCTCACCCTAGGGTCTGAAGCTAACTGCACCTGTATGTTCATGAGTTCTCCTATCACACTAACCTCGGTCTTATCTAATTGTGTGACAACCTTGGCAGATTTGGTGGGAGTCAGCCCGAGAGTTTTACATATTCCTAAGGGCATTACGTTGGCTGAAGCACCAGAATCTACCATGCAATTGTGTATATTCTTCCCACACAACCTAACAGTTAACAAGAAAGGTTGAGTATCCCTCTTATCCGCATGTATTACTACATTTGTGTTGGAAGGCTGCTCAACTTTCTTACCTTTCTCCTTAGGTGGTGAATCACTACTAGGAACAGTTATATCAGCAGACACCATGTTTGTTATGGATGTATCCAGGGATTTTAAAAAAGCATTTCTGATCCCTGGGGTCTTCAATAATTCATTTAGAGGTATGCTGACCTTCATTTTCTTTATTTCCTCTGACAAGTAATTCATTAGTCTTGTTGTCTCTACTGCTTCTGTCTTACTTGTTTGATCCTTTTGCACTGCTGTTCTGTTATTTGTGTGCTGACTAGCTTTAAGTATGGCAGGATTGTTGCTAGCATTCTGATCTGGGGGTGTATTGATGTTATTCGGAGGAGTGGAAGTGGTGAAAGGTCCTCCCGGCCTAGGGTTGTTCCTCAAATTGTAGGTGTGGCTTTTATTTGTCTGTTGAAAGGCCTGCACCTCCTCTGTTTCATTTAATATCTCGTTTTCAGATTCAAAAGGAAACTGAAAAGCATTTAACACAAAGGCTGATTCAGGATAAAGACTTTCACAGTAGTATGGTTCATCCTCTAGCAATTCATCCTCCCTCTCTTCTGCAGTTGCAAAGGTAAACGTTTCTAAGACTAATGCTGTGTCATATTCTGAGGGTACTACCTCATTACCCTTAGGAATGAGAAATTCTGAGGTAGGAGGCTGTACATCTACGTTGAAGATACTAGCTGCCAAGTGGAACTGTGGACAGTCATGCTCAGCATGGGCATTAGTATTGTGAAATCTGCACCAATTTTTGGGTGCTGTATTGGCCATTTGTATGTTAGTTATTTGTTTTGCACCATGATTATCCGTATTCTCGAAAGGAGAAGCCAGAGTACCGTTGTTGGGCCCAGTGTTCCATGTCTTGGGTGGCCTAGGTTGATTCTGGTTCTTGTTATTATTGCCCCAGGTCCTATTATCTATCACTGGCCCCCTATTTTGCATTGGTTGCCCCTGACTGGGGCCTTGATGCTGATTGTAGTTTTGGTTCTGATTGTACTGCTGGTTCTGGTTGAGACTATAATTCTGATTTTGGCCTTGGTTGTGACCTTGAGGTGGATTGTAGTTTTGGTTGCTTCTGCCATAGAGATTCTCATTTCTTAGCTGTGTCACTTCGGTTGTTAATCTCTTCAGATGTGCAGTAATTTCTTTGATGTCTTCCCTATCATCTTGTGCTTTTGCCACAGTTACATCCCTAGGAAGTTGGAAGAAAGGCTGACCATTATTTTGACTGTTATTGGAAGTACTAGCCGTGTAAGGAGTTATAGCCTGGATTGGAGTAGGATTATACACGGGTGTGTAAGAAGGAACCGGATTTATTAGTGGAGCATGCTGCATAGGGACTCCGTTCCATGGGTGTGCCTGATTCTGCACCCCAAAATTTCCTCCAAATGGACTGTAAGCTGTATGTCTCATTTCTTGGTTCACTGAGGCTGCCTCTTTATAGGCTTTGGATACTGAATCTATGTCAGGTTTCCTTTTGACAAACATGGCAGTTAAAGGATCCAAAGCAGCATAGTAGATAGCCAACAAGGGAGCATCAGCTATGGTATAAGGGGCTGCTAGCCTAGAATAGGCCTTTTGGAATCTGTCATTGAAATTATCAATTAACTCTCCCTCACCTCGTTTTATAGCAGCCAACTTATGATACAAAGCACAAGGGTCAATGGGTCCTCTAAATCTTGACAGAAATGCTTCCTCCATAAGTGCCCAGGAAGAAATGTAACTATTGGGTAAGTTTACATACCAGCTAGAGGCCTGCTCATTAAAGGTGTAAGGAAACAACCTACACACAACATCCTCGTGCTCTAACATAGCCCTAAAACATGCTTCCTTAAATATTCTAATATGATCTTCTGGGTCTTGATGCAACTGGTATTTGGGACATATCTTTTCCAGATTTTTTGGCATGTCATGATAATCATTGAAGAATATGGGAGAATTAACATCGAAATAAGCCATTGCAGGTGTTTGAGCTTGACTTGAACTTGCAGAAATACCTGGATTGATTGGTGGATTAGGATTTAGAGGAGGATTGAGACCTCCAGAAGTGCCTGAACCAAGATTTAAAGATCTGAACAGTGATCTATCAGGACTTATAATACTACGGATGTTAAAAGGTGACCCAGGAGGTGTTCCAGATGAACTACCTGCTTGTGATATCTTTGGATTCCAAATTAAAGGGCTTTTACTTCGCCTTGTATCAGGTAGTTGCACAAATATATCTCCTGAACTGGACCTAGACCTAGTCACTCCGTTACTGTCGTTAGCCAGTTTGAAATGAAACCTAACTCAGGCAGGCCCTCCTTCTAGCGCCAGAAAACTGTTGATGACTGTTTTGATGCAATCATAACAATAAGTTAAAATTCACATGACATGAACTGAAACTATACTTGAAAGACAAGAAGGAATCATTTGGTGATTCAACTAATCCCAAGTCTACAATGGTTCGGTTGGTCAAGTTCAGTTGGTCAATGTGAAGCTGTAATGTTCAAGGGGCCTTACGTAGTTTAGGTTTGTTTTGTGGTTTACTGGCCTAAGAATATGCAAAGAGGTCATGAGATATGTCAATGCTCTTCATTCCTTTACATAAGAGTGATACTGGGCTGCAAGTTTTAGAGGGTTTTCTTGGATTTTTGCAGCTTTCTTCTTCATGTACTTATGAAAACTGTCTACTTAGACTCTGTTATGCATGCTTCTTCAGATTTGAGACAATTTCCTTTAGATTTATGCGTTTTTAGCTAGATAATTCAGATGGGTTGGGAAAAGTTAGAGAGATCTAATCTATACTTCATCTAATCTACAGAAGGATCTAATTGTTTCTGTTATCCACTATGTAAATACCACAGTAATCTGATCAAATCCACAGTAAAAACCTTAAATGTAAGTCCTGAGCATTTTCACAAACATACATTTAAAATTGCAAGCTCTCAAAGAAGATATTTCAAAACACAAAGAAGAGCAGGAGAACACTCAGAAGATAGATGCAGAACTCCAGATTCTATTGTATTAGAAACGAATAGCCATACATGATTTACAATGTAAGAATGACTCTTAGTTTCATTGATCATACTACAGAGAACTTACAAGCTTTACAGATACAGTAAGGCAGCCAGACATTCCACGCGCACCTTACTGCAAACAAACAGGCGACCTCCTTCTTCTACTCTAAACTATGCTAAGCTAACATGCTGTATGTTCCTAAAATCTCTGTTGTAGGCCCTAAAAATCCCTGTTGTAAAGTATTACAGTGTAGAGAGGCACAATATATAACATTCTGATTGTCCTCACTACAGCAAAAACCTAACTGAACCCCTGGTTCAAACCTCTAGTTACAGCAATAAATGCAGGTGAACCAGTTCTCAAAAATATCTCTGAGCTGTGGTCAAATTTGGGCGAAATATTGCCCCTTCTGAGAAGTTCCAGCAGCTGGGCAATAACTTCTGTCTGTCTTTTGCAATAATATCTTCAGCTGCGACCTTCCTCTTCACTTGAATGGCTTTGACTTTTGCATTTCATCTCTATCTTCTTGCTCCTGAGATCTGATCTTCTGCCTCCATGAGGTCACTGTATTGACTTTCCAGCTGCTTCCTCAACTGCAAGCCTGCAAGACAAGACCAGCAATAAGTTTCACATTTATCACAAAAAAACAGCAGGAAACTAGAATAAGCGTTTAAATCCAAGTGACTGCGCAAGATCGCGGAAATCAGATCCAAAATCCGCTCAAAACGCGTCAAAAATGCGCCCAAGCTGCTCAAAATTGATGGGTCAACCATCGCTGACCGGGAAAATGCCAGAGGCGCCAAAAAAAACACTTTAAAACTCCACCGCTTCATTTCCCGCCCATCAGCATGATATTCGCAGTCGGTGCGTCAAAAAAAATAGGTTAGTCGATATACCTCATCATCATGATATTCACTTCCGCACATTGGAGAAAAGAACTACAACATCATCATCATCATGTTGGAGAAGAATAGGAGGATGCGAATATAATCATGCTGTCAAGGAGAGGAAGATGATGGTGACGTCATCATGATATTCGGGCTTCATTGAAATGCTAAGGATGACGTCATCATCATATTCGGTTAAGATCAAGGGGATAGTAGCACTATCGGGTTACCTGAGGGGCATGATCAGGATGATGAAGTGAATATGACCCTTTCGCGGCCAAGGTAACCCTCTCGAGAAAAATCAGCATGATGAAGATCATCATCATATTTGGGGCGTATGTCGAACTGGGAAAAGGACGTCATCATCATGATAATCGGGAACCGGATCGTGCTTGGAAAATATATCCTGCTCGAAGGAAAAATGATGATGATGACCATCAGGAGGATATTTGTTTTTTCGCTATTCAGATCGGGATGACGTCATCATGATATCCGGAGCCTTCGCTAAACTTGAAACATGACGTCATCATGATATTTCGCCAACCGGATCATGTTTGAGAAAAATCCTGCCGAAGGGAAAATATGATGATCATGAGCATGATCAGGATAAAAATATGATGATGATGATCATCCGGATGTTCTCAAAAAGGCTGCATTTTCGGTAGGAGGACTTGGCGGAATATCGGGCGCGCAAACAAGATCATGATGATCTTGACAATCAGGACAGGATAAAGAATGATGATGACGTCATCATCATATTCGCGCTAGGGTGATATTGTAAAATATGATGATGCTGATCATCAGGATATTTACTTCTCATCGATTTATCATGATGACGTCATCATGATATTTTGTCTTCGAAGCACAAGGATAAGTTGGTCATCATGATATTTCGGCTAGGGTGATATTACAAAATATGATGATGCTGTTTAAGAAATGCAATATTGAACCCTTCTTAATAGATAGGCTGATCATCATGATGTTTCGGCAAACGGATATCAGGAGGATATGAAGTCGTCGTCATCATCATATTTCGAATGCCAGCAAATATCATGATGATGACCCTCCAATAGGTTTTGAACGTGCGCATGTAAATATGCCGAAGGTGATTTTGTTAAGTCAGGGTGATCCTATACCATCAGCATGATATTTTAAGATCAGGCGATGCAAGGATATCATGATGATGCTCGCGATAAAAAGGCCGCTCGACGGGGGGAACCTACCTTGACTTAAAGCCGATATCATCATGATATTTCGAACCTCAGGATATTATCGGGGGGGGTTCAAATATGATGATGATGACGTTTATACAGCAAAACCGAGTTTATAGTATGACCCTCCTAAAAGATATCATGATGCTGCATAATGCGAAGATCATGATGATCCTGTCAACATGACTTAGAATAAAAATAAAATGATGATCCTCCTGCGAATATCAGGTTTGACCAAGACTTTGACCGTGCATAACTTCCACATATGGTCGAATTTTCAAGTGAAGTAAAAGGCAAACCTGCATGAAATTTCAAGCTCTTTCAAAATATGAGGTCACAGAAACAAAATATGAATTTTGACAAACAGACCTCATGATGATGACCTACCCTATGCAATATCATGATGATGATGCACTTGACCTTCATTTTTACCAGACTGCCAGAAAGCAGAAAAAACACAAGCAGAAGCAAAAAAGCAAGACATCAGCAGGGGTCCTCGTTTTGCTAAGGAGCAAAATGGGGCGTGTTGTGAACATCACAACAGATATCAATACCATTAATGGAAATGATGAGAATAGATGAATACAGAGACAGTGCTCCCAAGTTGATTTCTAATGTGCCAAATCAACAAGGTCACAACAAAAACAAACGTGGGCTAGAAAATAAGGTGAACAATCTTGGACAAGAGGTTGAGAACTCCTAAAATTTATCTTGGTGATGCTATAGCAAAAAATCCTTCCCAAGTAGACACATTCTATATAACACTACTGATCAACAACAAGTTGGTAATAAATTATATGATTGACTCTAGAGCCACAATAAATATTATGCCAATTGTTGTATGAAAGAATTAGGCTTATGGTGGACACATCATATGGCAAATGCTATGCAATGGATAATAGGTCCATCCCTCTTGTTGGAGTTATGAAGGATGTGGAATTAAAATTGTCCTCATGTCCTGAAGCCACTTATATAACTGATATTACTATAGTAGATACTCCACCATACTATGGAATGTTATTATCCAGATAGTGGATTGTTGTAGTAGGGGGAAATGTCCAACTAGACCTATCATATGCAACAATACCAGTAAATGGGAAGGAGCTTAAGTTGTGTAGAGAGCCAAGGTATGAAAATATAATAGAAAGATTAGATCCAAACCAAATGAATTGTTTCTGTGATATAGATCTTGGGAGCTTTAGGGTTGAAAAATCACAACCTAAATTATAAAACACAGAACAAATAAAAAGAGAAGCTCAAATAGATAAACATGGTGTATGGCGGATGTATTGTTATGGTGCATGTAGTAAAGGAGGAAATGGGGCTGGAGTTGTATTCATCTCACCAATAGGTAAAACATTCAAATACTCATTCTTGCTAAACTTTGAATGCACTAATAATATTACTGAATATGATGCATTATTGTTGGGTTTGAACATCACCCTAAAACATTGAATCAAACTATTGGAAGTATATGGTGACTTAGAATTAGTGGTATCATAGATCAGGGCGAAATATTCATCTAAGAACAAAAGATTGAAGCAATATAGAAATGTTGTCTGGGACACTGTTGAACTCTTTGATGCATTCTCTATAGAATGGATAGAAAGGTCAAAAAACATAATGGTAGATTTCTTAGCAAATGTGACCTTGAAAAATGATGATGTTATATTATCAGAAATAGAAGAAGTAGAATTCAAGGCTAGACCAACAATCCTTGATAATGTTTACAATTGCCAGGTATTCAATGATGATCAAGATCTCATTACGTTTGTCCATTGTGTGGACCAATATGAATCTCAATAAATTGATTTCAATCATTTATGGAAGAGGTGGATGGCAAAGAGACTCATTTTGTAAAAGAAGTGGTCCAACTCAAGACAAACAAAATACCCAAAGGCCTTGTAGCCTTAGAAAGAGTATTCAATGGCCAGGACATATATAATCTCACACCTGCAACAGTGGATCTTAAGGTTGTTGAGGAGACTAATTTGGGAACAAACATAGCCCCTAAAAAGGTTTACATTAGAAAGAGGATCAGTCCAAAGATCAGAGAAATGCTTATAATCTTACTCAAAAAATCTAAACATGTGTTTTCCTAGTCCTATGATGATCTAAAGGCATACAAAGAGGATTTATTTCAACATGAAATACCACTGAAACCCGATGCCAAACTATTCAAACAAAGGCAAAGACCTATGAATCCTACATTGGAACCTAAGATGAAAGAACTTAGGAAGCTTAGAGAAGGATGTATTATCAAACCAATTAGACATTCTTCTTGGGTATCAAACTTGGTGTACCTATAAGAAAGAAGAATGGTGATATAAGATTGTGTGTAGACTTCATAAACTTAAACATCTCATCACTAAAAGATAATTACCCCCTTCCTAACATGGAGACAATGTTACAACAAGTGACATCATGTGAATTATTGTCCATGATGGATGGTTTTTCTGGGTACAACCAAGTAAAGGTTAAAGAATCAGAACAATATAAAATTGCTTTCAAAACACTTTGGGGGTACCTATGTCTATGTGAGAATGCCTTTAGCCTTACAAATGTCAAGGAAACATTTCAAAGGGCCATGGATGTAGCTTTTGTTCATCTGATTAACACAATAATGGTAATTTACCAGGATGATCTTACAACATATTCTAAAAGGGCAGAAGATCATTGTTCACACTTGGAGAAAATTTTTATTAGGGCATTCAAATATGGTATTTTTTCAAATCCAAAGAAGTCCCTTTTTGTTGTGACAGAAGGAAAACTACTAGGGAACATAGTCTCAAAACATGGTGTAAGGATTGATCCTGAAAGGGTAGAGGATATTGACAAGATTCCTATTCCATGAAATGTGAAAGCTATTCAATCTTTCTTCAGACAAATAAATTTTGTCAGAAGATTCATATCAAACTTTGCAGAAATTGTCAAACTAGACTCAAAAATGTTGAAGGGTGCAAAGGTGGATTAGAATAAAGAGGCCATTGATGCATTCACATCCATTGAGAAAGCTATTAAAGAGGCTCTTGTATTGAAATCCCTAGATTTTGATAAGCCTTTCCAAATATTCTCTTTTGCATCTTTTCATACAGTGGCAAATGTAATGTTGCAGAAAAAACAATGAAGGATATGAATAGCCCATATCATTTTTCAGTAAATCACTCTAGGGGGCAGAATTAAAATATGATATTACTAAAAAACAAGCCTATGCCCTAGTAAACGTAGTAAAAGCATTCAGGCCATATTTGGTTGGAGCTCATGTGATAGCATACATACCAAATGTTGTAGTAAAGGATGTTTTTGTCTAGAATGAAGTTGTAGGATGGAGATGTAGATGGATCATTAGAATCCAAGAATTTAACATTGACATCCAAATCGCCAAGCTTGTTAGAGGTCGAGGTTTAGCCAAATTGATGGTTGAATCAAACTTGGAGGCTGCACAAATTTGCAACATACAAGAAGAAGATAACATTATTGCAAGCATTGAACATACACCTTCGTACACCAATGTAATGCGTTATCTCAAGAACATGAAATGTCCTTAGGGACTAAATGACAATCAAAGGACTTTGAAACTTGTTGCATCAAAATATGTCTTCATGGATGGAGACTTATATTGCTATGCCCTTAATATTGGTGTACATTAGGTTATAAATAGTCAGCTTGTGGCTATCTTAACTCCTAATTAAGTCATGTTATCATTATTATATTATTATTTAGTTAGCTAGGTGAGACTAGGTCTTATATAGGGGTGTGTCTATTCATCCCAAGCATAATTAGGTATATATAGGAGGATGTGAGTCTTATTTCATCATCATATTGTGAAGTGTGTTCTCATTGGAGATATTTGGAGGTTGCCCCCTCAAAGTGGCATGTTATTCTCAGTTATTATCAAGTATTTACAGAATATTTCATATCATCTTCTTCCATTGTGCAAGTTATTTCATTACAAGTGGTATTAGAGCATGATCTTGGCACCATAGAGGCAAGGTTTTTTATCAATATTGGAGGTGATTTTTGGAAGAGCATGTTGGTGCCTGCATGAATATTTAGGTTTCCAGCATTTAAATATGCAGGCCCCTTCCATAAAATCCAAAAAAATTCTAAGTCTTTGGGCCTTCTCAGTTGAAAAGTGCAAGAAATAGTTTTAAATGCATGTATCTTTGTATATACAAGGTTGTTTGTATATACATGCAAGTCAAATGTGCATTGGCAGGTCAGAATTCTCAATCAGCTTTCAAAAAATGAAAAATTTGGTTGTATGTATTTCATAATGCATATCGGGCTTAACAAAGGTGCATATACATCAGAGGAATCTATAGCAGATTCCCAGAATATTCTACAGATGTATCAAAGGTTTTCTTGTATATCAAGTTTGTATGTTTAGACATACAACGGCTACATACAAAGGAGAATATGCATTTCTAGGCATACAGGAGAGAATGTATATCGCATATTCCTGGAAAGATTCCTTACTTGTATGTAAAAGGGGTTTGTATGTGCGAGATGCAAGTGCAATATACATTCACCACATATAATGGCTACATACAATAGAAAAGATGCAAGCATATGTACAACGGAAAGATGCATTGGCTAATGCATATACAATGAAAAGATACAAGGGGTCCTGTATATTCAACAACATTTAAAGCAAGAGAGATACATGTGGTGGGGTCCACCTCACATACAAAATGGAATGTATATGCAATATGCATTCATCATATGCAAAGGAAAATGATGTACAAGGCCGATCTACAAGTGATGGGGCCCTGTAGACATACAAATCGCAATGTATATGCAACATACAAGTAGCAGCAAAAGGGGGAGATACATTTGGTGGGGCCCGCGGATATACAAAGGAGATTGTATGTTCGAACATGCAAGGGAACATACATTCTTAATGTGCATGACCCGTATCTGAAAAGATTTGAAATGCAGTTGATAAAGGCTCAAGTCCGATGAATGTATGTTTTGGCTTGTATGTTCGCATTGTATATGCTATATACAAGGCGAATATACAATGGAGCGATATACAAGTTGGACCCAATTCAAAAGTCAGATTTGGCTAATTCAGCGCTGGCATCCACGGCTTGCATGTATATTGCATTGTATGTATGCAATATAGAAAATGGAAAGATGCAAAAGGTGATACAAGCCGGACCCGAGTAGAATTTCAATTTGTTCTGTACTGATTTGGGGTCCACCTTGTATGATAAACAGTTGTATGTATATGCTCTAGCATATACAAAGCATTTAAAAGGCATTTGAGGTGGAAAAGGCAAAATGAATGCAGTGATGGGAAAAGTTAGTAAAGCACAGGGTGCCTATGTGGCATATTTTCAACATGTTTTGGAGCCGTTAATCTCAGCGAAGGAATGCAAATCGACGGTCAGTCTCAAATCTTGCAGCAGCTAAGGTTTTTCTTTGTATCTGCAGCTATTTTCAAGTGAGAAAGGTTCCAAGGCACACAGTTGCTGCATCCCGTGGGTAGGTTGACATTAATGGTGTTATGCAGAGGTTTGGGTCGACGATAGATAGGCCAACCACTGCTTTGAATGGAAAATCTTCAATCAGTTGCATGAATCCCAATTCCACCTACTCCTTCTTCTTCCTCTACATGCTGCATTCAATGTTTTGAGCACCATTTCTCACGATGCATTGTATTTTGGTAGAAGTTTTGATTTGCCATTTTTTTTTGCTGAGTACACAGTCTTGTTGTAAAAGGAAAATTGTGTCACTCATTTAGGTTGTTGAAGACTTGGGCATTTTTGGGGGAAAAATAATGAAAAACAGAGCATTTCTTGGCTGTTTTATCTCTGTTGGAGTTTATGAGTTGCATTTCAGTGCATCTTGTACATATGTTTAGTTTCATGTCATTTTATATGAAAAATGCATTATTGCATGTGTTTATCTGTCTCTCTCCATTTTTTATTTGCATTTTCTTCTTTTGAATCTGGTTCCTAAGGGTTTCTAAGATTCTAGGATATAGATTTCCTGTATTGCATGCTTGATCTTCTAACTTCCATTCAAGGAGTGGATTAAATTATTTTAGGTTGACTATGGAGAAGATTGTATGTCAGCTGGGATATTTGTAAGTAGAGACAGTTAAATACTTATCCTTGGGTGGTTTTTGTAAGGCAAATACCAGTCCTGACCCCTTGAAACTTGAATGCCAGTTGCAAGCCATTCTCTTGTATACATCTAGTTGACTCCTTGCCCTGAGATAGGCACCAGTTTGCTTCTGGATTAGTAGTTATGATCCAAAACCCCCTGTCTTGCATCCAAACATTAATACAAATCATTCCATTTTTCCAACCTATTAGTTGTAGGAGTAGGATTAGGACCCCTGCATACTCTCATTCTCAACTAGTTAGATATGTCTAAGAGTGTTGCCAAACTTATCATCTATCATTCAAACCTTGGTCCATACGTGAGAGTATTCTTCCTGTTGTTGTAAAGGTAAATCTTTAGCTATAGGGATACCCCACTTGGTGCAACAGTACCAGAAGTGAAGGGGAGGCAGCTCACGCAACCTCCTATATTAGTTGGCCGAATATGCCTATGCATTGGAACTGGCAAACCCTCTGCTGATTCGGGAACCAACAGATGCTGACTCTACTGGGGAGACATAGTGTCATATCCATGGAAGTTTGAGTCTAAGAGATTGAAGAATCAAACCTGGAAGTGCTTTGTTGCAGCAAAAGAAGAAGTTGTATGTGTGGCTCTGCTGTTGGAGAACCCAGAAAGAAAAGAAATCAATTTTCAGCTTCAGCTTATTTGAAGCTCATTCCTCTGCCAAGGAGGTGGCGACTCTATTGAATGAACCTATCAGCAGCTGCAACATATCCAGGTATTTGTATAAATTGTAAAAAAGATTCCCTATTTGGTGAAATAGCACTGGTTAAAAGGGAAATGTTGGTGAAACTTGCATGCTTTGGTATTTGCTGAGAACATAGTTTGTATTTTCAAGTAAAGTATGCAATATTGTTGAAAAGATTCATTTGGAGGACTTTAGGAAATTTGAAATAGTAATTTATATTTTTGAGGCCTAAGGTCATTATTGATTGAAAATCTGAGTTGAGAAGAGAGTTGCAAAAACACATAAAGATGTATTATCAACCCATGCACCCTTGTGAGGTGTCAAATGCAATAATGTATAGTAATCAGTCCCAGGCATGTAATAGAAGAAGTTTCAGCATTGACAAATATAGGCCCATAAATTTCAATGGCATTTGTGGTTATCCAAATGCTTTTCCATCTAAAATCAGAAAGTATTTGCCCAAATTCAATGGTATAAAGGATGAATCAGCTGAGAGACACTTGCAACAGTTTATGAATGTTATAGATGATTTTGAGATTGACCATGAAGATGTAATTATGAGATTATTTGTTCAATCTCTAGATGAAGATGCAAGGGACTGGTTCTCCTACCTTCCAGCTTACTCTGTCAGCTCTTGGCAAGAATTTAAGTTTACATTTCTAGAACAATATGGTGAAAGAATATCTGAATATGCAGTCATTAATGATTTCATGTACATCCATATTGAAAATGATGAGTTAATTCTAGCCTTTAACCTTCGATTTATGAAAGCATTGAAAAGAATTCTAGAATGCATGAGACCTAATGATACATTGTGCCTAGTGGTCTATTTGGGAGCATTTGATAAGAAAATGAGTTATAGATTGAGAGATAAGGAGCCCACCACATTGCATCAAGCACATCAGTTTGTGATGGACATTGAAAACAATTGGAGGTATGGAATTCAAAAGGGTTATTTCTCTGAAAATTTTTGCTGCCCTGCAGCCACCAATGTTGATGAAAGATATAATTTATATGTTGAAGATGAATGTCAAGGCACTCACACCCCTGCTATCCCTATTTGTACATCATTCCAAGGTAATGATGACTCTGCCATAAAGGAGGATGTCCTGATTTGCCTAGCAAATGAAGTTGACAATAATGATTTTTTAAATGATACTTATATGCTAGTTCTTAGCAAAAAACATTCATGTTTAAATGATCCAGTTGTGCAAAGTTGTGATCATATGGATCAAGAGTCAGTATCAGTTTCATCAGGAAGCATTAGAGGGCTGGAAAATGATATGGATATTTCAACTTCAGAGTGCATTGAAGTAGCTAAAATCTTATATGTGGGGCAATCAGATGATAGAGATGACACCCATGATCAGTTCATGGACCAGGTTTGTTCTTCTTATGACTCTAGATTTGATAATGATGAAAAAGAGTTGGATTCTCATGAAGAAGGAACATAGACCTTTGCAATGAAAATGAATCCCCTTTATGATGAGCTATTAGATGCATTGAACATTGTGAGTCATGACCTTCATTGGTGCAGAACTAATCCTCTTTTTGAGGATGATGATGAATATGAGGAGACAGTTGGCATAGGTGCTACATCAGTTTGTGAAGACAGGACATATGAGTCAGAATCAGATATCTTCAGCTCTTGTGAAGATAATATGGATATGTAAACTGTAGATAATGAATGTTCATCATCATTTGGTTCATGCATGTGTAACTATGGGTGTGTGGATCAGGATTTGTTTTCAATGTCAATAAGTGATACAAATGATATTGGAGGTCTCATATATTCTGAGTGTTTTGAGTTTTTAGATCAGCTGGATGAGTGCCTGGTAATGTACAACAGCCAGGTAGATGATGAGGAATGCCAAGAGCAATGTGTTATACTATCTGAGGAATATAACATACATATGTTGCCTAATGCTGAAAGATTTTATAATATGTATGATTATATGTCTAATTTTGAAATCCAGAGTGACAGAGGCAATACTGCAAGAGACAAGCTTTCAAAAATGGTGAAGTATGTAATTGACAAGATCAGCATGTGGGCAAATTGTGTTGATGTTTTCAGTTGTCGTTGGGATTATTCAGATCAGAATTAGGCATTTGATAGGAAAAAGTTATGGTTTTTTAATTTTTGGCTGCCCAGGGTCACTAAAAGAATGTTTAAAAAGTGTGATTTATGATGCAGGTTGGTGCAATGTTTGACTTTGTTGCCCAATGGATAAGGCCCCATCTGCGAAACTAAAGATTCTAAAATTCTTGCCATGCCTGCAAGAGGCATGCGTCACCAGACAGAGCTAGTGTTGGTGCCTGCATGAATATTCAGGTTTCAAGCATTTAAATATGTAGGCCCCTTCCATAAAATCCAAAAAAATTCTAAGTCTTTGGGCCTTCTCAGATGAAAAGTGCAAGAAATAGTTTTAAATGCATGTATCTTTGTATATACAAGGTTGTTTGTATATACATGCAGGTCAAATGTGCATTGGTGGGTCATAATTCTCAATCGGCTTTCAAAAAATGAAAAATTTGGTTGTATGCATTTTGCAATGCATATCGGGCTTAACAAAGGTGCATATACATCGGGGAAATCTATCGTAGATTCCCAAAATATTCTACAGATGTATCAAAGGTTTACTTGTATATCGGGTTTGTATGTTTAGACATACAACGACTACATACAAAGGAGAATATGCATTTCTAGGCATACAGGAGAGAATGTATATTGCATATTCCTAGAAATATTCCTTTCTTGTATGTAAAAGGGGTTTGTATGTGTGAGATGCAAGTGCTATATACATTCGCCACATACAATGGCTAGATACAATAGAAAAGATGCAAGTAGATGTACAACGGAAAGATGCATTGGCTGATGCATATACAATGAAAAGATACAAGGGGTCCTGTATATTTGGCAACATTTAAAGTAGCAGAGATACATGTGGTGGGGTCTGCCTCACATATAAAGTGGAATGTATATGTGATATGCATTCATCATATGCAAAGGAAAAGGATGTACAAGGCCGATATACAAGTGATGGGGCCCGCAGACATACAAGGGTCAGTATATCTCCAACATACAAGTCACAATGTATATGCGACATACAAGCAGTAGGCAAAGGGGGGGATACATTTGGTGGGGCCCGCGGATATACAAAGGAGATTGTATGTTTGAACATACAAGGGAACATACATTCTTAATGTGCATGACCCGGATATGAAAAGATTTGAAATGCAGTTGATAAAGGCTCAAGTCCGATGAATGTATGTTTTGGCTTGTATGTTCACATTGTATATGCGATATACAAGGTGAATATACAATGGAGCGATATACAAGCCAGACTCGATTCAAAAGTTAGATTTAGCTAATTCAGTGCTGGCATCCGCGGCTTGCATGTATATTGCATTGTATGTATGCAATATACAAAATGGAAAGATGCAAAAGGTGATACAAGCCAGACCCGAGTAGAATTTTGATTTGTTCTGTACTGATTTGGGGTTTGCCTTGTATGATAAACAGTTGTATGTATATGCTCTTGCATATACAAAGGATTTAAAAAATATTTGAGGCAGAAAAGGCAAAATGAATACAGTGATGGGAAAAGTCAGTAAAGCACAGGGTGCCTACTTGGCATATTTTCAACGTGTTTTGGAGCCTTTAATCTCAGCAAAGGAATGCAAATCGACGACCAGTTTCAAATCTTGCAGCATCGAAGGTTTTTCTTTGTATCCACGGCCATTTTCAGGCGGGAAAGGCTCCAAGGCATGCAGCTGCTGCATCCCATGGGTAGGTTGACATTAATGGTGTTATGCAAAGGTTTGGGTCAACGATAGACAGGCCAACCACTATTTTGAATGGAAAATCTTCAGTCGGCTGCATGAATCCCAATTCCACCTGCTCCTTATTCTTCCTCTACATGCTGCATTCAATGTTTTGAGCACCATTTCTCACGATGCATTGTATTTTGGCAAAAGTTTTGATTTGCCATGTCTTTTTTTGCTGAGTACATAGTCTTGTTATAAAAGGAAAATTGTGTTACTCATTTAGGTTGTTGAAGACTTGTGCATTTTTGGGGGAAAAATAATGAAAAATAGCACATTTCTTAGCTGTTTTATCTTTGTTGGAGTGTATGAGTTGCATTTGTGTGCATCTTGTACATATGTTTAGTTTCATGTCATTTTATATGAAAAATGCATTATTGCATGTGTTTATCTGTCTCTCTCCATTTGTTGTATGCATTTTCTTTTTTTGAATCTGGTTGCTAAGGGTTTCTAAGATTCTTGGATACAGATTTCTTGTATTGCATGCTTGATCTTCTAACTTCCATTCAAGGAGTGGATTAAATTGTTTTAGGTTGACTGTGGAGAAGATTGTATGTCAGCTGGGATATTTGTAAGTAGAGACAGTTAAATACTTATCCTTGGGTGGTGTTTGTAAGGCAAATACCAGTCCTGACCCCTTGAAACTTGAATGCCAGTTGCAAGCCATTCTCTTGTATACGTCTAGTTGACTTCTTGCTCTGAGATAGGCACCAGTCTGCTTCTGGATTAGTAGTTATGATCCAAAACGCCCTGTCTTGCATCCAAACATTAATACAAATCATTCCATTTTTCCAACCTGTTAGTTGTAGGAGTAGGATTAGGACCCCTGCATACTCTCATTCTCAACTAGTTAGATATGTCTAAGAGTGTTGCCAAACTTGTCATCTATCATTCAAACCTTGGTCCATACGTGAGAGTATTTTGCCTGTTGTTGTAAAGCTAAATCTTTCTATCATTAGGGGAGTCAAAGATAAATCTTTAGCTATAGGGATACCCCCCTTGGTGCGGTAGAACCAAAAGTGAAGGGGAGGTAGCTCATGCAACCTCCTGTATTAGTTGGTTGAATCTGCCTGTGCATTGGAACTGACAAACCCTCTATCGATTCAGGAACCAACAGAGCATATCTTTTAGATTTTATCATTTTTTTTTCTAATTTTTAAATGGTTTTTGAAGACCATATTAAAGAAGCTAGAGTCCAGATTTTAGAGGAAATAGAGCATAATTGATTACATTATTGTAGAATTATGGTATTTACACAATTTATTTGGGATCTACATATCTCTCATATCCAGATGAATTAGAGGCTAACTTTTATTAGGTTTTTTAAGACATACCAGTGGAGACTACAATCCAAAATTTAGATAAATTGGAGCAGAAATAAGTGAGTTATTGCAAAATTAGTGTTTCCACAAAATTCTCTCTCAAGGCTACAAATTTGGTTATTTCTTGGTGATTTTTTTGGGTAAGAGGTATTTTGACCCTAGTAAGTTATAGTAAAAATTTTAGATAACTTATGTTTCATTTGTGTGACATATTTCAAAATTATTGGTTCTAATCATGACGGGGCCTGCAACAAGGGGCAAAAAGAATGTTGTCACACCGAGGAAGACTCCCGACAAGGAAGGGGTAACGATAGAGGATACTAATCCTAATGAGGAAATCATTAAGGTCAAGGAAGAAATTTCCTTAATTAAGGTGGATATGTGTGACCTAAGAGGAGATATATCAGACATACGAAGCATGTTAAGCACCTATATGAATGAACCAAGAAAGGAGTTCTCAAGCAACCAAGGTGAAACCTCCAAGTCAGCTAATACTGACATGAATTTTAATACTCCTATGGGATCTAGGAATTCATTTCCAAAGGTGGATATGCTCAAGTTCAATGGAAAGGATCCTCTAACATGGATAAACCAAATGGAGAATTTTTTTGAAGTACATCTAATCCCATATGGACAAAAGGTCACGATGGCTTCCCTATATCTAAAACTAGATCAATTCATTTGGTATCATTGGCTTTGTACTCATCGGAGGAAAAAGGGTCTCACCGTCTCATGGTCAATTTTTACAGAGGAACTCCAAGCACAATATAGCAATAGTATGACAGACAACTTCTTTAGCCAGCTTGCTAAACTTTAACAAATAGGATCAGTTAAGGATTATATTCAGAAATTCCAAAATATATTCTTAAGAGTGGATACAATTACAGAGGAGAACTTGAATGATTTATTCTTGGCCGGTCTCAAGGATCACATTCAACATGAGGTACGCATGTTTAGTCCTAGCTCAGTAAATGAGGCTTTTATCCTGGCACGCAAGGTAGAGGAGATGCATTTGATTCCAAAGAAGCAAGGGGCTAATGTGACAAGAGAGAAAGGATATTCAATATCTTCTCTTCCTCAACCTACTAGGTTGACTCCACAACAAATTGAGGAGAAAAGAGAAAAAGGGTTGTGTTTCAATTGTGATAGCAAATAGAGTCGAGGACATAAATGTAGAGAAAAGAAATCATTGTATATTGAAGGTCTAAGTGAGGAAGAAGAGGAGGAACCCATATTAGAGGAGGATAGGGAGTTAAGTGAGGAATCACATGATTCTCAACCAATCATTTCTTTTCATGAACTCTCAGGTTTTAGTGTGCCATAAACTCTCAATGTAGTGGGTTTCTTAAAGAAGCAAAAAGTAACACTGTTGATCGACTCAGGTAGTACTCATAATTTCATCAACAAACAGTTGGCAACTTGTCTGAATTGTTTTATATAGCCAGCCCCAGAGTTTTAGGTTTTGATTGCAAATGGTGGTAGAGTTAGTTATTCGGGGAAGTGTCATAGCATTAAATTATCCATGGGAGATTATCAACTTGATACCCTAATGTATGTGATATCCATGGGTACATCATATATTGTTTTGGGAATACAATGGCTTACTACATTAGGAACAATTGAGATGAACTTCCAAGAACTATTCATAAAGGATAATTCCCACATATGGTAAGCTCTCATCAAATGCAAAAGTTGCTTAAGAAAGGAGCGGGTGGATTTGTGGCCCAACTATGTTCATTAGAAGTCTCTCAATCTAATGCTCCTACTCATCCAAATTTACAAGCAATAATTGATCGTCACTTAGTGGTTCTTAGAGATATGCCTAAAGGACTTCCTCCTAATAGGGATCATGATCATGCCATACAACTAGTTCCATGGAGCCAACCACCAAACATCAGACCTTATAGGTACCCAAACATACAAAAAAGTGAGATAGAAAAAAATGTTGAGGAGATGCTAGAGGCAGGAATTATCAGGCATAGCCAAAGTGCTTACTCCTCACCTATGGTGATGGTGCATAAGAAGGATGAAACTTGGCACATGTGTTTGGATTATAGAGTTCTCAACATGTACACCATTAAAGATAAGTTTCCTATTCCAGTCATTCATGATTTTCTAGATGAATTGAATGGAGCTATGTATTTTACAAAGTTAGATCTTAGATCTGGTTATCACCAAATTTGGATTAAGGGGGGAGATATTTGTAAGACAACATTTCAAACTCATGAGGGTCATTATGAATTTTTGGTGATGCCATTCAGTCTTACCAATGCACCATCTACATTACAATTTTTGATGAATTCCATTTTTTAGAAGTTATTGAGAAAGTTTGTGTTAGTGTTCTTTGATGATATATTGATATATAGCAAGACTTGAGAAGAACATTTGTAGCATGTAGATCAAGCATTACAATTACTCAAAGATCATCAACTCTAGGCTAAGCCATCCAAGTGTGCTTTTGGTCTTAAGGAGGTGGAGTATTTGGGACACATAGTTTCACATGAAGGATTAAAGGTGGAGCCTAACAAAATTAAGGTTATCATGGAATGGCCTATTCCAAAAACCATTAAGAAACTGAGGGGTTTATTGGGATTGACAGGGTACTATAGAAGATTTGTTAAGAATTATGGTAATATAGTAGCACCCCTCACCACTCTATTGAAGAAGGATTCTTTTCATTGGAATGAGTCTGCTAATGCAACATTTGAGAAATTGAAGGAGGCTATGTGTACAACTCCAGTGCTTGCCACACCAGACTTCACCAAGGAATTCATTGTGGAATGTGATGCTTCTGGAAATGGGATAGGAGCAGTTCTCATGCAACAAGGTTGACCAATTGCTTTTTAGAGTCATCAACTAAAGTGGTGCAGGAGCACCTACCTGACAGCTGGCCTCCATGAGGCAGTTAGTTTGTTTTAGGTCTTGTTAATTTTTTCAAGAAGGTCGTATAAGACCAATGCAATGTAATAAGGTCATGTTGACCATGCTTTACTATTTTTAGGTAGTTTGTTATGACAGCTGTTATGCTGTATGTCCGGTTGGATCTCCCAGCCACCTGGAGAGATTTCCCAGCCGCTTGGAATCAAGTGGTAGTACTCGCAAGCAGATCCTATTTATGTATGAGGATCGGTTGGTTTTAGATCAGAGATCAGACATTGCATTGTAGAGGAGAGGAGAGTGAGACAGTATATTGTATTGCATCTTTTGAAATCAATAAAGATCCTGTTTGTGTTCATCCTCTGTTGAATTCCATTGTGTGATCGAGTTGCTGTTTTGGTGGGTACATGGATTCGCTGATCCATTCCACCGGTTGATTCGTCGAATCGGTGGAATGGCTGTGTACAGTAGTTTAGGATGTAGTTTGCATTTTCTGTTTGTTCACATGCAGGTGTGCAGGATCGCAGTCGAGAGGTGTTGAGAACCCTAGCATGGGTATGTGCTAGGTCGTGCTGGTTGTTAGAGTTTGGAAGATCGCCCTGAAAGTGGATCGGGTCATCCCAGGAGGTTCGACAGATTGAGAATCCGTTAAGGTTGGAAAATCCATCGCAACGGCATCATCAGGATATTTCTGTGTATATCCTGCAGTTACTTCGGGCGTCATCCGAGTAGAGGGGGATGAGCATGATGCAGTTGATTGCATACAGTGAATGTGCATTGGGGTGATCATCATCAGGTGTTGCCGAGGAGGAGCGTATCGGCATAAGGTAGAAGATCGGGTTGATAAAGTCATCGCGGGCCGATAATGTTAAGTTTGGCCGACAGCAGGATATTGAAGGAACTGCATGTGACATCATCGTCATCAGGATATCGGGGTGACGTAAGCATCAAAGGAAGGGTGCACGAGGTTATCATCATCAGGATATATGGGAGGAACCGGATATTCTATATCCTGCTGATGAACATGATGTTGAACATCATGATGCTGAAGATAGAGTTTGGCGGTAAGGTGAACAGTGAACGTCAGGAGGATGTTTGCGCTTGCCGAATGTGATGATGCTACCGATAGCCGGATATGATGATGCTGCTGACAGATGAAAGGATGAAGGTTTGTCTGCAGGAGGATATCGGTCGGCAAGAGAAAATATGATGATGCTGACAGTGTTAAAGGGAATATGATGATGATGATGAAGGGTTGCGGACATCCATGCTGTATGTCAAGGTTTTAGTGTGGATGCCTCTGCATCATAGTGGTATCAGAGCTCAGCAAAAGGTCTGGGCTGTTGTGTGTTGATTCTGTCACCGAAAGGGCAGAGGTAGAGTTGATTCTGTCACTGAAAGGACAGAGGTAGAGAAGTGAGAGGTTGACAAAATGCCTCCGAAAGGTAGTAGTACTGCAAGGAAATTGCAGGAGATGAAGGAAATGTTGGCAAGAGACACTATATGGATTCATGGTTGTTGTCACTGATGGCAACAAAGGTCATCCCACATATCCGCAAGTCATGATGTGTCTCTACCGGAAGTCAGAATGAAGGTTGTTGTGGTCCGGTAAACAAGAACAGAGCATATGGCAAGGTCCAACAAATTGGTCCGGATCTCTCAGAGGAAGTGTCTTGGTGCAGTGCGGATTTGGGGAAGTCAAGAGGACTACCTTGAGTGGTATATTCCAAGGATTTAGCCTCCGGTGATGGACAAGGAAAAAGATATGAATAGTTGAGTACCGGATTCCTGAAAGACAGTGAAAATAGAGGAAGAATTGACTAACAGAGTGTCAGACTACTTTCCGGATGTGTTACTGTTGATGATAAAGGTTGTGAAGGCATGAATCATGTTTGGCCGACATGATTAATGATATCTACAAGTATATGCTTGATCCGCATTGCTTGGTGAGAAAGGATTCAGTCGACAGAACAGAGTTTGTAAGAAACTAGACTGTTCCGGATGCCGACTAGAAAGGTGATGAAATTACTTGTGCGGATATATATAGAGGATGGATTTAGTTGTGAAGTGTGTGATTGTGTGAAGATATATGTGAATAAGTGCAGAACAGAGCAGAAGTAGCAAGAAAGATCTGGTATGTGAAAGGATAGCAGAATAAAGAACAGAGGAAAGATGAAGTGCAGCAGATCAGTGTACTGAGCCTAACCGGAACTGAACTCCAGCATATGCAGATGCTTCCAATCAGTTCAAGACTGTGATTCTTATCACTTTGTAGACAGTGTGTCTCCTTGTAGGCAGTGGGCCTCTTTGTGAGCAGTGTGCTCGGGCAGTGAGCCCTAATTGGCAAGTGCCATTTTTGTAATTTCCTATTCTTCTAACAGAGAATAATTTTGGGTTAATCACCCCGTGGTTTTCTCCCTTAACAGGGTTTCCACGTCAAAAATACTGTGTCATGTGTTTCTTATTTCATGGTAATGTTTTTGTGTTTGATTCAATGCTGCATTAATTAATAAGAAAGTTCAAAAAGGGAAATAATTAGGATAACTGATTCACCCCCCCCCTCTCAGTTATCAACAATTGGTATCAGAGCTAAGTTCCTCCTAATGGAGCCTAACAGCTTGAGAAAGATCTGGGAGTTCAAATGGATGCATATGGTTTAAGGGAGCAACTCAAGACTACCCTTGAGGATCTTGAATAGTCAAATTCTGAAGTCAATGAATTAAAGGAAAGACTCAAACAGGCTGATGAATTCATGAGAGAATTAAAAGACAAATTAAGTCTCTCTATGAAAAAGAGAAAGGAGCTGCTCCAACAATTGGCAAGACAAAGTGAAGAAAGAAATACAGATGAAGAATTGACTGAGAATACCAAGTTATGTGAAAAGTTATCAAAAGAAGTCATTATGTTAAGACATGAAATGGAATCAGGAACTATAAAGTTTACTCAAGAGATTGAAGAAAAAAGAAAGGCTGAAGACAATCTAAGACAATCTCTTAAAGAAAAATCAGAAGAATGCCACCAGATGGACAGGATTATCAGACATCTTGAATCTGATCTTGAAGATGCCAAAGATAATGAAGAAAAACTTGAGGATCAAATTGCCTCTCTCAAAAGAGATCTTCAAATAGCAAATGAATATAAAGAAAAATTCAAGATAAGTTCTGCCCAACTTGAAGTACTTCTTGGAAGTCAAAAGAGGACAGATGACAAGTATGGTTTGGGATATGAGAAAGGAGAAAGCTCTGGATCCGGTCAAAAGAGTTTTGGATCAGAAAATCCAAGGAACAGGCCTAGAAGACCTCCGGTAAGACAGCCCAATGCTCAAAGATATCCATCTTTCAATGGATACTGCCACAGCTGCAACCACTTTGGTCACAAAGCTAATCAGTGCAAAAAAAGAATGAATCAGATTAATTCATCCTTCTCCGGACAGTGCTTTAACTGCAAAAGGTATGGACACAAATCCCATGAATGCAGAAATATGCAAGTAAACAATTCATTCAAAGGTAGATGCTTTACATGCAATAGAGTAGGTCATATGGCTAATCAATGCAAATCAAGAGGTTATCAGTCAAACATGCAAAGAAATGTTATTTGCCAAATCTGTAATAGGTCCAGTCATAATGCTAAAGTCTGCAGAAGCAAGAATCAGGACAAAAGAGGTCTGGTGTATAATCAGAATCAAGACAAGGGTAAACAAAAGATGAATGCGGATGAAGTTAGGAATCAGATGAGCAAGATTTGGGTGAAGAAAAGTTCAGAGAATGTAGAGGTTGGATCCACACCAGACTCTGGTGCTGATAATTCTTCCAGAAATTAAAAAGTGAGCTCTGGCTCAGGGGGAGACTCAAAGAAAATCCTGTTCCCCCAGCCAATCAAGTGGTGCCGGATGTGGCACAAGATGCGGAGTAAAGGGTTTAAAGATATAAGTCTTGAGATGATCCAGATAAGATTTCAGAGGTCTGCATGGAGTTATGAAGAAGCTATGATTGATCAAGTAAGACCTGTTCCGGGAGATGCTCCGGTATGACAGAGGATTACAAAAAGGTTCGGAGAGATCCAGAAGTGCATTATCTTACTCTGCGGATTGGACAGAGTGTTTGGGATTTTCTTGCAATGTGTCACCTCGATTTATTCATGATTGAAAGATCCGGATGATGTTCACAGATCAGGACTGATCCGGGATACTCCAAGCTATCCGGATAAGGCAAACCGGATTAATATAGGTCGAGCATTTATTGCCATCAGATATTAGGGTTTGCGGAGAAATATAAGGGATTTCTCAAAAAGCATTTGCTCATTCTACACTCAAGAAGAAGCGAAAAGTGGAGCTCTGCAACAAGATTCATCAAGCACACCAAAGATCTCCTACCGAAGTCATTGCATAAAGAAATCAATCCAACCACTCCGTGCAAACCGAAGGCGCATAAGGTATTCTCCGTTTTCATTATCTCACTGCAAATCTTTGAAGAAATGGCTACTCCAAATATAGTGAAAATCTCAGATAGGCCCCGACCTGAATTTAAGAAACATCCATACAAGTCATTGGAGGTAGATCCCTTAGGAGCATTTTCCAGTGTTCCTCACGGAGTTTTACATACATAAGACATTAGGGTTTACATACATGCAAGCATTGAGGAATTTGGGGAATTCAAATTAAGAGATCTCTATCACAAGCAACTGATAGACAATGCTTTTGAGCTTAAACCAGAGTATAAGGGTATCCAGAAGAAACAATTTGAGCAATTTATTCATTTCCCCTGCTTTGAAGAAGATGAATGGGTCCAGTATGTACTGAACAGGATGCATGACAACTTCCTATGGCTGGATAGACCCTGCAAGATCACAAAAGAGGCAATTAGAGCAGTAACTGGTCTATACTCTTCCGGAGGGATACCTATCCTCAAATCTGTCAAGAACAACATTGTAACTGAGGCCACCAGATCAAAATTCGATAAGAGGGCAATGACCATTGAAGATATTTCGGATCCGGATATCAAGTATGCATCCATGATAATAGGATACAAGATCTATCACTCCAGCAGGGAGAATTTTGTATCCGGAACTGCAGTATACACTGCCTATGAAATGCTAAGAAAGAATGCAGAATATGATCTCTGCGAACTACTGTTAAGCTAATTAATGGAAAATATATAGAAAATCAAGAAGGACAAGAAGAATTCCTTTAAGTATGGTACTCTTATTGTATGTCTATTCTTCTACTTCGTGAATGAGCTGCCCGGATCAAGTGGATGGGTATGGCAGAATGACAAACCTATTGCAGTCCAAATAAGAGACTATCTACATGGGCTTGGGGATGCCAAAGCAAGAAATACAGCCCTATGGGGATACTTCAAAAACTTCCAAAGCATGATGCAAGCAAGAGAGAGAATTCCCCAGTCTCTTGTTGAAAAATACAAAGACTCAGTGTGCTTTATGGTTGACACTAATCAGTGCCTAATGGAGGCAGTGGAGCCAAGGACTGTCTGGATCATGCCCATGGGGTATGAAGTGGATGAACAGATAGTGGAGCTGCATGTTCAACACATGCTAAGTCAGCCCAAAGATCCTAAGGCAGAAAGGTTTGGAACCTTTGAGGAGCTGAGTGTAAAAATACATGTAGAACTCAGGGAACCTGAGATAAAGAGAAAGGTGAGAAAAGAAGTAGAGCACATTGCTCAAGGCCTAGGCATCTCAAAAGAGGCACTTGATGCCAGCCGGGAAAAGAGGAGGAAGGCTGAGGAAGAAAAGAAAAGTAAAGAAAGTGTTCCGGTTGAAACTTCCACCCGGACCAGATCATCAAAAAGATCTGCACCTCCCACAACCAAAAGCTTAAAACCGGAAGTCCAGGCATCCGGTAAAAGATCTAAGACAAAAGCCACAAGGGCTTATGAGAGCCAAAAGGATGAAGAGGAAACAGAGTCAGATGAGGGAGTAAAAGAAATAAAGAAGCAGAAGAAGAAAGGATCCGGTAAACCCTCCACAGGCCAAGACAAGGATGAAATGGCAAAGGTATCTGTTGAAAAGCCCACTCTGTCTCTAGAGAGTGTAATCAAGTCGGTTACGGTGGATGGAAACCTTCAACCAATGACTGAATTTTATGATGACTACAATGAGGCTGACCAAAAGATTCTGCAGGAAGCCACAGTCAAATATCTGAACATATACAATAAGGATTTCATTGAGATCATATCTCTTATTCCTAAAAGCCTAGAAAAGGAATTAGAAATAAGAAAGAATAATGCTCATGCAAAAGATCTTGAGATCCGGGAGCAGATAGCTATTCAGCTATATCCTCAAATTGATCCCAAGACAATGAACATAATCTTCAAAGACTGCAAAGATGAGTTCAGAAGTAAAGCCAGGATGAATCAACTCATGCTTGGTGAGACTGACAAAGTGGCCCAAGAGACAGAAGAGATCCTCCGGAAGGCCTTCAAAAGGTTCAATCTTCCTGTTGTAGAGGACTTAGGTGCAGAAACAGCTGCGGATTTGGAATCATCTGCTCCAGAAGAAGTGGCCTATGAACAAGCTAGCATCTCTCCTCTGGTTTCCCCTACAGTCTCCGGATCCAAAGAAGAAGAGAAATTACAGGAGAAGGAAGCAGTGGTGAAAGATAAAGAGGTTGACAGTTCCAAGACTGTAGAAGAAAAGAAACATCTATCTCCGGCAAGAGACACTGCACAAACTGTTCAACAATTTTTGAGCAAAGAAACTTTAGAGATTGATGAACCGGAGCTTCTAAAAGGCCCATTCGACTTTGACTCTCTCTCTCCAGTACAAACAATGAAGATGGCTTCATTTGCAAATGCCAAGGCAAATGAAAAACTCCTGAAGTCTCATATGGAAGACTGTGAGTTGATAGAGGCTGCTTCCGGAGTACTTGTAAAGATTATGCCATCAATCCAAATAGATCCGACAGCCTCCTCTTCCGGTAATCTAAAACCCTTAGTCAGCAGTGTTGATACACATTTTGATTCTCTATAAAAATCAGCTGAAGAAAAGGTTCGGAAGGAATTTTTGGATAAAAGATTTTCAGAAGTATTAGGATTCATCTCTACCGATAGGAAAATTATGAGTATTGGAATAAAGAGCTTAGAAAATGCTCTTAAGGATGGCGGTGACATTTACAAATTTTGTATATCTTGGTCAAAGGCAACAGCACAAATTGATAAGAAAATAAAAGAGGAACAGGACAAACTACAAAGTTTATCTCAAAGTTTTGATCCTCTCTCTTCCTCCATAATAAATCAAGAATGTCAGACTATTGCAGTCTTGAATGAAATAAAGAACCTTGAGAAGGAAAGGAAGAATATCACCAACCGGATGGGAGAACTTAGAAGGATTATAATCCCTAAGTTAGAAACTATGCATGAGGCAATCAGTGATGCTCAGACCACCGCCCAAACAAATGATCCGACAGATCTCAAGAGGGCAGAAGCTTTTGCATTTTTGTTGAGTGGTCACATCTCAATTTTGGAAAGAATGAAGCTAGGTTGGGCTACAGAACTGATCCAATTGAAGACATCCTTTGCAGACATTCTTCAGTATATGTGAGTATGTAAATATGCGGCTATGTATAGAAAATTTTTGAAAATTTTGGTATGCGAACCCTACCCTTTGCCATTGATGTCAAAGGGGGAGTGAGGAGCAGTGAAAAATGAGGAATCCAACTAAGGGGGAGTTCCGGAAATTGTATATAAAGATAGAGCATCAGCCAAGGGGGAGCATAGTGTAAACACTTAGTCATTTTTCACTACGTGTTGCCATCAATGCCAAAGGGGGAGATTGTTGGCAAGAGACACTATACGGATTCATGGTTGTTGTCATTGATGGCAACAAAGGTCATCCCACATATCCGCAAGTCATGATGTGTCTCTACCGGAAGTCAGAATGAAGGTTGTTGTGGTCGGGTAAACAAGAACAGAGCATATGGCAAGGTCCGACAGATTGGTCCGGATCTCTCAGAGGAAGTGTCTTGGTGCAGTGCGGATTTGGGGAAGTCAAGAGGACTACCTTGAGTGGTATATTCCAAGGATTTAGCCTCCAGTGATGGACAAGGAAAAAGATATGAATAGTTGAGTACCGGATTCCTGAAAGACAGTGAAAACAGAGGAAGAACTAACTGACAGAGTATCAGACTACTTTCCAGATGTGTTACTGTTGATGATAAAGGTTGTGAAGGCATGAATCATGTTTGGCCAACATGATTAATGATATCTACAAGTATATGCTTGATCCGCATTGCTTGGTGAGCAAGGATTCAGCCGATAGAACAGAGTTTGTAAGAAACTAGACTGTTCCGGATGCCGACTAGAAAGGTGATGAAATTACTTGTGCGGATATATATAGAGGATGGATTTAGTTGTGAAGTGTGTGATTGTGTGAAGATATATGCGAATAAGTGCAGAACAGAGCAGAAGTAGCAAGAAAGATTCGGTATGTGAAAGGATAGCAGAATAAAGAACAGAGGAAAGATGAAGTGCAGCAGATCAGTGTACTGAGCCTAACCGGAACTGAACTCCAGCATATGCAGATGCTTCCAATCAGTTCAAGACTGTGATTCTTATCACTTTGTAGACAGTGTGTCTCCTTGTAGGCAGTGGGCCTTTTTGTGAGCAGTGTGCTCGGGCAGTGAGCCCTAATTGGCAAGTGCCATTTTTGTAATTTCCTATTCTTCTAACAGAGAATAATTTTGGGTTAATCACCCCGTGGTTTTCTCCCTTAACAGGGTTTCCACGTCAAAAATACTGTGTCATGTGTTTCTTATTTCATGGTAATGTTTTTGTGTTTGATTCAATGCTGCATTAATTAATAAGAAAGTTCAAAAAGGGAAATAATTAGGATAACTGATTCACCCCCCCCATCTCAGTTATCAACAGGAAAAACATGCCAGAGAGATGAGGAAGATGAAGGAGCTTGCTGAAGCACTTCAAGCCAGGCTTGTAGCCCTGGAAAACAACAAAAAGAGGGAAGTGGAAGACAGTGAGTCAGAAGAAGATGAAGATGCTGTTGAAGAGTATGAAGAGGTAGCTGAAGATCTGAATGCTGAAGACCAGAGATTTGCAAAACTGTTAAAGGCAGTGCAGAGTGATAAACCTAAGGTAAAGGTTGATGTTTCCAAGTATAATGGAAGTTTGAATGAAGATGAGTTACTGGATTGGATTGCTGCACTTGATAATCACTTTGAATGTGAAGATGTTGCTGAGGATCAGAAGGTAAAGAT
This sequence comes from Cunninghamia lanceolata, assembly GCA_027924645.1. NCBI lineage: Eukaryota > Viridiplantae > Streptophyta > Pinopsida > Cupressales > Cupressaceae > Cunninghamia > Cunninghamia lanceolata. The sequence continues at coordinate 3,785,556 of BSBN01001164.1, read as the reverse complement.
TGCAAAGACCAAGTTAGGAGGTCATGCTTTGGTATGGTGGGATTATGTACAATCCGAGAGAAGGAAACAAGGGAAGTCAAAGATCACTTCATGGGATAAGATGGTAGCAAGGATAAAAGGTAAATTCTTGCCTAGGGATTATGAAATTCAGATGTTTAAGAAGCTGCAATTTTTAAGGCAGAAGGAAATGGATGTGAAGGCATATACTGAGGAGTTTTATAAGTTGAGTATGAGATCTGGTCATCATGAGAATGAGGTAGAAAAGGTGGCTAGGTACTTGGCTAGTTTGAGATTGAACATACAGGATGAGTTAGTTTTAGCTAACCCTAAGAATGTGGAGGATTGTTACCAAATGGCAATCAGGATTGAAGAAAAGATGAATAGGAGACAAGATAAGTCCATGAGAGGAAGAGGCAGCAATATGAGGGGAAGAGGATTAGTCCCTACAACAAGGCAAACCAATGAGGGTCAAGAAGACACTGGTAAAGGACAGGGACAGTCTGATTTCAGAGGTGGATGGAAAGGTAATAGAGGCAGATTTGGAGGTGGTAGAGGTTCTACTACATTTTTAGGAAAGTGTTACACCTGTGGTGAGTTTGGTCATCCATTTTTCAAATGTCCAGAAAGCAAAGGTTCATCATCCAGAAATGATAGAACGAATGACAAGAAAGTACAACTTGTGCAAGAAGAGAAAGTAGAGCAAACAGATAGAGCTTTTGAAAGCTATGGATATCCTGAGGAGGGAGAAGCATTGATGCTAAGGAGAATTAGTTTGCAGGCATCAAAGGATATGATGCAAAGAAGAGCTCTTTTCAAGACCACATGCAAGAGCAAAGGTAAAGTATGTAAGGTTGTCATTGATACTGGTTCAACAGATAACATGGTATCTCAGGAAATGGTGGATAAACTGCATTTGGAAAGGATTCCACATCCACACCCTTACAAGGCATCTTGGGTGAGTGATAGTCAATCACTTTTTGTCTATGAACAGGCATATGTTGATTTTCAGATTGGAGCATATCAGGATAGAGTTTTGTGTGACATTTTGCCCATGGAATGTTGTCACCTACTGTTGGGTAGACCATGGCAATTTGATAGGAGGGTACTGTATGATGGGTATGCTAATACCTACACCATCAAGAAAGATGGGAAGACTATTAAGTTGATGCCATTGCAGGCAAATGCTGCAGCACAGAGGGCAGCCCAAATCATTTTAGTGGGAAAGAAGGAATTTGTGCAGAAGCCTATAGGAGCAGGCATAAAGGCAGTTGAGGACACTGCAGGGAAAGAAGTTGTTAAGGACAACAGGTTGAAGAAAGTTTCAGTTTTGACTGACAGAGGTCAGCAGCAGGTTCAGAAATAGGTTTGCAAACAGCAACCAGTTGAGAGGAATGACAAGGATGTTGTCATAGTTGGGACTATTGTTTGTCCTATAAAAGTTGAAAGAAAGACAGAGTTGAACATTACAGAAGTTCAAGAGGCAGTTCAGACAGAGGTTCTGGTCAGACAACCTGACAAACACAAGGTATGTGAGAGAAGGGCCTACATTGACAGGCATGAGGATTTACTTGCAAGAAGACAAGTTACAGTTCAGAAGTCTTGGAGCAGCCAAGAGCCAGCAGAGGATAAAGCTGGAACAGGTCAAAATATTGCAAAGGCAAAGTGTAAAGGTGGAGGACTTCCACAACTAAACTCATGGGACATGAGTTCTTTTCTGTTGGGGAGTATGGTGTAGGAGCACCTACCTGACAGCTGGCCTCCATGAGGCAGTTAGTTTGTTTTAGGTCTTGTTAATGTTTTCAAGAAGGTCGTATAAGACCAATGCAATGTAATAAGGTCATGTTGACCATGCTTTACTATTTTTAGGTAGTTTGTTATGACAGCTGTTATGCTGTATGTCCGGTTGGATCTCCCAGCCGCCTGGAGAGATTTCCCAGCCGCTTGGAATCGAGTGGTAGTACTCGCAAGCAGATCCTATTTATGTATGAGGATCGGTTGGTTTTAGATCAGAGATCAGACATTGCATTGTAGAGGAGAGGAGAGTGAGACAGTATATTGTATTGCATCTTTTGAAATCAATAAAGATCCTGTTTATGTTCATCCTCTGTTGAATTCCATTGTGTGATCGAGTTGCTGTTTTGGTGGGTACATGGATTCGCTGATCCATTCCACCGGTTGATTCGTTGAATCGGTGGAATGGCTGTGTACAGTAGTTTAGGATGTAGTTTGCATTTTCTGTTTGTTCACATGCAGGTGTGTAGGATCGCAGTCGAGAGGTGTTGAGAACCCTAGCATGGGTATGTGCTAGGTCGTGCTGGTTGTTAGAGTTTGGAAGATCACCCTGAAAGTGGATCGGGTCATCCCAGGAGGTTCGGCGGATTGAGAATCCGTTAAGGTTGGAAAATCTATCACAACGGCATCATCAGGATATTTCTGTGTATATCCTGCAGTTACTTCGGGCGTCATCCGAGTAGAGGGGGATGAGCATGATGCAGTCGATTGCATACAGTGAATGTGCATTGGGGTGATCATCATCAGGTGTTGCCGAGGAGGAGCGTATCGGCATAAGGTAGAAGATCGGGTTGATAAAGTCATCGCGGGCCGATAATGTTAAGTTTGGCCGACAGCAGGATATTGAAGGAACTGCATGTGACGTCATCGTCATCAGGATATCGGGGTGACGTAAGCATCGAAGGAAGGGTGCACAAGGTTATCATCATCAGGATATATGGGAGGAACCGGATGTTCTATATCCTGCTGATGAACATGATGTTGAACATCATGATGCTGAAGATAGAGTTTGGCGGTAAGGTGAACAGTGAACGTCAGGAGGACGTTTGCGCTTGCCGAATGTGATGATGCTGCCGATAGCCGGATATGATGATGCTGCTGACAGAAAAAAGGATGAAGGTTTGTCTGCAGGAGGATATCGGTCGGTAAGAGAAAATATGATGATGCTGACAGTGTTAAAGGGAATATGATGATGATGATGAAGGGTTGCGGACATCCATGCTGTATGTCAAGGTTTTAGTGTGGATGCCTCTGCATCATAAAGGGTAAGAGTCAACTCAAATCTATTTATGAGAAGGAAATGCTAGCAATCCTTCACACAGTTAAACAATGGAGGCCTTATCTAATGGGTCAACATTTCAAGGTTAAGACATATCATGATAGCCTAAAATATTTTTTGGAACAAAGATTATCCTCTGAAGAGCAACAAAAATGGGTCACTAAGATGTTGGGATATGACATTGAGATTGTATATAAGAAAGGGAAGGAAAATATTGTGGTAGATGCACTTTCTAGGAAGGATGAGAAAGATGATGCCTTATTGTGTGCCCTTTCAATATTACAAGCAAATTAGGTGAAAGAAACCAAAGTAGAGTGGCAAAATGATGTTGCGACAAGTAATCTCATCCAACAATTAAAAAGTGATCCTAGTAGTTCAGATAAGTTTTGTTTGAAGGGCGATACTCTTTGGTATAAAGAGTGCTTGTATCTTTGCAAGAATTCCACTCTTAAACACAAGATTCTTATAGAGCTACATGAGTCCCTAGTTGGTGGTTATTCAAGATTTTTGAAGACATATCATCGGGTCAAGCAAGATTTTTTCTTGGGAAGGGCTAAAATGTGATGTTCAAAAATTTGTGGCTGAATGTTTAGTTTGTCAAAGAAATGAGGGGGAGAAAATTAAGACACCAGGTCTCCTGCAGCCCTTATCTATTCCTAGCTAGCGTTGGGAAGAGGTATCCATGGACTTCATCACAGGGCTTCCCAAATCTAAAGGTCATAATGTCATCATGGTAGTAGTTGATTGCCTCACTAAATATGCACATTTCATTGCATTATCACATCCTTTTATAGCAAGTGCAGTGGCAAAAGGTTTTTTTGGAGAATATCCAAAAGCTACATGGTACACCTAAGGTTATTGTCAGTGATCATGATCCTCTCTTTACTAGTCACTTGTGGAAAGATTTATTCTCATGTTTGGGTACTCAATTGTCTAATAGTTCTTCATACCACCCTCAATCAAATGGGCAAACTAAGGTTGTTAATAAATTTTTGGAAGGCTATGTACGTTGTTTTACTTTAGAGAAACAATCTCAATGGGTAGATCGGCTACCACTTGCAAAATGGTGGTATAACACTTCTTTTCATAGCTCATAAAAAATGTCTCCATTTTTGGCACTTTATGGATATCATCCTCCTTCCATCACATCATCATTAAAGGTGTCACCAAGAGTTCAAGTAGTAGAGGACCACTTGCTTCATCAACAACAGGTACTTTTAAGACTCAAGGAGAATTTATCCATGGCACAAAATTGAATGAAACAACAGGTAGACAAACATCGTAGTGAAAGAAATTTTGAAGTTGGGGATTGGGTCTTCTTGAGATTGCAACCTTATAAGCAAATCTCACTAAAGCAACAAAAAAAGAATAATAAGTTGTCTCCAAGATATTATGACCAATAACAAATCATGCAAAAGATTGGTAGTGTTGTCTACAAGCTCGAGTTGCCACCAACAACAAAGATACATCCAGTTTGTCATGTTTCTTGTTTGAAGAAGGTAATTGGGCATAATATTCCTACTCAAATAGTACTACCAAAGCTCGATGAAGAAGGAAGAATCATTTTGGAACCAGAGGGCATTCTTCAAACATGCATGAAGAAGCTAAGGAATAGAACCCTAATTGAGTATCTCATCCAATGGAAGAATTTACCAGTTGAAGAGGCCACATGGGAGGATGAGGAGTTCATTCAAAAGAATCCACACTTGATTAGCATTTAGGACAATGCTTCTTTGAAGAGGGGGGGCATGCTACGCCCTTAATATTGGTGCACATTAAGTTATGAATATTCAGCTTGTGGCTATCTTAACTCCTATTTAAGTCATGTTATCATTATTATATTACTATTTAGTTAGATAGGTTGGACTAGGTCTTATATAGGGGTGTGTCTATTCATCCTAAGCATAATTAGGTATATATAGGAGGATGTGAGTCTTATTTCATCATCATATTATAAAGTGTGTTCGCATTGGAGATATTTGGAGGTTGCCCCATCAAAGTGGAATGTTATTCTCAGTTATTATCAAGTATTTGCAGAATATTTCATATCATCTTCTTCCATTGTGCAATTTATTTCATTACATATATTGGAAAAACAAAGATGGTATTTTATTTTTATGTCTGGATAAAACACAAGCTGAGAAGATGTTACAAGAAATGCATGAAGGTGTGTGTGGGGGCACTTCTCAACAAAGACTACTGCCCATAAGATAATGGGAGTAGGTTACTACTGGCTTAAAGTTTTTAAGGATGCCCACAAATATGTGAGAAAATGTGAATCCTGTCAAAAGTTCTCTAGAAAATTGAATTATCAAGGAGTTGTACCACTAAGGCCAATGCAAGTTGAAGCTCCATTTCATCAACGGGGAATTGACTTTGTAGGGGAAATCACAGAAAAATCTAGTGGTAGACATAAATTGATTTTGGTAGCACCAGATTACTTTCAAAGTGGATAGAAGAAATCCCTACTAGACAAGCCACTAGTATGGTTGTGGTTAATTTTCTAATAGAAAATATCATCACTAGGTTTGGAGTTCCAGTAAGACTCATTATAGATAATGGCATGTGTTTCAGATCAGAAGAGTTCAAAACATTTTGTGAATCATATGGCATAATAATTTCATATGCTTCCCCATATCATCCTCAGGCTAATGGACAAGCAGAATCAAGCAACAAAAGCATCTTGAAAATAATCAAAAGACTGTTAGAAAATAACAAGAAGGCCTAGGACTCAAAACTAGAAATGGCTTTGTGGGCGGATAGCTTTACTATAAAGTAGAGCACATGAAAATCCCCATTTGAACTAGTATATGGTGCACAAGATAGGTTTCCTATACATAATTTCTTGCCAGTTTATAATTTTATTCTCCAAGAAGACATAGATGTTCCTGGGCCCATGGAAGAGAGAATGGAATAGTTGGCTGAATTGGATGAAATGAGGGCCCAAGCTCATGAACAAAATGAAAAAATGCAATTACAGATGAAATATTTGTTTGATAAAAGGGTTAAGGAAAGAAAATTTAAGGTGGATAATATGGTACTAGTGTGGAATGCCAGAGGACAAGACAAAGGAAAACATGATAAGTTTGAGGCATTATGGATGGGCCCATTTATCATCACTGGTAAATGTGGTGAAGATTCTTATTACCTATAGAATATGAGTGGTGAAGAACAAGAATTGCCAGTGCATGGACAATTCCTAAAATACTTCTTTTCATGAAAAATCTTTTCTTTTTCCATGCACAATAGATTAGGGTTCCATTTCCATACCTCCCGAACACCATCAGTCTACGTCCCAGAGAATATCTTTTGAATTCTTGCAATGACCTCATGGCCATTCATCCTTAGTCAGAGCTACTATTGGAATAGATTTTTAACCCTAAAAATTTGATGAAAATCCATTTCCTGCCATCATGTTATATTTGACATATCATTCAAATTTCCTCGCTTAGAATAATACATCCCTTGGAACCAAAATCCTAAACCCATTAAGTTCATATTAGCCCTAAAAGGTAAAAATTACATTAGAAAAATACACCCATGTAAATAGGTTCCCCTTAGGGTCTCATTTGATAAAACTAGATTTGACATATTGGGGATGCCATATTGGGTAGACTCATTTTCAGGTCTCATCGATAGTCCACAAAATCAGAAAGGCAAAACACACAACTAGGCGATATACCAGGCTGATATCAAAAAGTTGAAGGGACTTATAGATCAGTGCATCGAAATGAGTTTTTCAGGATCTCTCCAATATTCTGAGGACATAAAGGCACACCAAGAGGATAGATGATTATCGGCATGACACCTAAATGTGTCCCATTAATAAAGCGATAAAAATGAAAACATTTCAAAATAAGACATCAGAGTGTCGAGGTAACTCAATTCCTAGTCCTGCTGATAAGCTGTCAGCAATTATGAATAAAGAGAAGTACTTCGAGATGACTTCGGGATGTCAAAGATAGGCCATTTCTGGTCCCTTCGAAAAGATAAATGACATGATGAACAAGGGGATATTGAAGGGACAAATAAATATCAAAGAGACATTTGTATGAGGGGATTTCAGCAGGATACCATCTAAGGTCATTCTGATATTCTGAAGGAAATAAAAACATAAAAATTATCAAAGACATAGCTATGAAATTGATCATCCTGATAAAATAATGACGTGACATCTTTGGTGGCAATCAAATGACCATTATTTAAAAAATTAAATGTCCCCCTAATGACATGAGAGCTGCCATGGGAAACCATTAATGCACATCACTAGATATATCGATGCAAATCTTGAAAAGATTGAATAAATAAGCAAATGTGAGGAGCAAGAGTAGGGCACAACAAAAACCATCATTCAAGAACTAGTGACTATATATCCAAGTAAGTACACCAAAGCCTGAAATTTATAGCTTACTGGTTTGAATTGTGTTCACAACAGTAGGGATTTTCTTGCATAAGTTTATATTATGGAAGAGACAACTGAAAACCCTAGAGGGAAAAGAGAGAAATTAGAGGAAAGACACCTAAAGCAAGACTTAATAGATTAATTCCCAAAGTTAGGATAGAGAACTAGGAGAAATGCCCAACTGAATCCCCAAGCAGAAAAATTAGGGGATATATATAAACAAATAGGGGATATATGGACTCCAATCAGGGGTTACAATCTTTCTATTTATCATTATAGGAAAATGCATAGGCATAAACCTATCTCAAATCCATGGAGAATGAACCTTGGAAAGCTTATAGTGCCAAATCTATTTGTCAATGTGGAATTGTTGAAAGTGGTGGCTAAGAAGTACAACCCATAAACCTACCTAACTGAACAAAAGGATGGGTCTAGTTTCATCCCTATCACCAGAGATTTTATAGTAGTGGTGTTTCAGTTGGATTCTAGTTTTTATATGAAATTCAGACTCTGAGATTTGTTGAACGAGTATTATAATTTGAGCAATAACTACAAGAGGTGAAGGCTACGTTTACATAGTCCCTGAGATGAGGGGAATACGCTCAAAGTGTTTTCAGGGGTGGAGGATCCACCTTATTCCATAGAATTGTTTGAAGAATATTTCAAATGCACCTATTATTCTGTATGTCAACTACTAGATCTAGAGACCTCTATGTTTATGGAAATCGTACCCATGGTTCTTACTACAAATGTGCAAAGCCAAGATGCACGACCTTTGGATTTTGTTGAGTTCCTTGCCAATAACCTTCATATTGAGTTGATTGACATAAAGAATGGAGGTAGTAAATTTAGACACTACTCTTTTCTTATGCATCTTATCCTGTATAAAGGGTAAAATACGTGTCTATGGGATGAACATTTAAGAATAAGGGATTTGAACACGAATGGATATCTTAAACTTGTACAAATGTGGACTACTATATGGGATAACAGATGTGAAAAATCTCACTATCTTTATTTCAAAGAATATTTTGTAAATCCTATATATAAGTTGTTAGGTCATCCTTGTGATCACAATTTGTCAGTAGAAATACAAAGATTCCTAAGGCCGAAGGGTAAAAATGAAAAAGGAAAATTTAGCCACAATTGGGGTGACTAGTATGCTTATAATGATTGTATCAAAATAAGAGTGTATGGGTATGAGGGACCACTATTTTTGCTAACAAAAACATGTCCAGATAGGATTGCCTATTTAGAGATTGTAGGCAATTAGCTTATTCTGAATTTATGCACTTGAAGAGTCATACCAATCAGTCATTCATGCCTAGTACTCTATGTTTTGGAGACTTTACAATACTTTCTGATAAAGGATATCAATTAATTGATAAAAAAATGGAACATTTTAGATTACCATTAGGAAATTCAAGGGAGAATTTTGACCATGAACACTTCATAAGTGGTGTCAAAATAAGTACAAAATTAAAGAGATATCACCATGTGACATTTATTGAGGATGATATTATCAGAAATCATGATAAAAGAATTGCATTTTGTTTAGGATAGAATTGGATTTGTTGATCTTTTGTTATTTAGATGTTTAAATCCTCCTTTCACCCTAACATTGAAGGATCTAGGGTCGAGTGATGGGCACTATCATACCCTAGGTCACTTGCAGATGTAGGGAAACTTGGATTAGGGAATTAATTATCAATTTTTCCTTCTTCTATGCTCAATTAACCATTAAAACCCTAATTATGCAAATACGACAACAAATTAATGAATTACGGAAAAAGCTCTTGCAGACAGGAGTAAAATGCCAAATTACATAATAACTTTTTTCTAGGTTCTGAAGAGGAATAGTCAGGGACACTGGAGCGGGTGCCCAAGTCCAAGGTACCTGCTTTTTCAGGGAATCTAGACCTCCTTCAGACACTGATCAGCCATGTAACTTATGTTTTCCAGAATCTGTCTATGGAGGACACTAGAGTGAGCGCCCTAGTCCTGGAAGTGCTCCTTTGTCCTCTTTCCTTCAGATCCTGAATCCCTAAGGTCTTCCCAGCCTTCCTACAACTCCACTTTTTCTAGATGTGACACCTATAACCTGTAATCACAAGACTTGGTTTGGTGGTTGTGGTGTTTAGAGGTTTGCCTCAATTAAACCCTGGAGGACACTTAAGTCTCTGAACATTGTTGTCAGATAAAGAGGGTGTGGCCTTGTGAGGCAGAGGCCAAAAAACAAAGGAATCAATGATAAAAACACAATGATATGTCACCTTGTAGTGAAGCTCTTATGGAGGAAGATGCTCGTCATGCCATGAGGAGATTGATGCTCAAATCTGCAAATATCAACACACAAAACATACAAGTCTGCTCTTGCAACATAATAGAAAGCCTTGAATCACCTTGAGAATGCCCAAGTTCACAATGATCATCTAATTGAAATCTAGTTTACAAATGAATGCCTACATATGTTTATATATGCATCTACAAGCACTCCTGCCAAGATATTTGAAATTCAAACTTACCATGTTGGTAAAGGGACCTAATAACGGTCACTAACCAACACCCAGAAATTGAGGCTGCCCTAAAATAGGGTAGGATTAGGGCATGGATGCCCAAGTCCTCCCCCTATTTTAGGCAGGGTATAGCCTAAGGGGTTCTCCTAGGTCTTGTTAGCACTCATTTATGTTTAGGGTTTTAAGTTCATCCTTTTGCAGTTTTTTCCCATTCAAACCCTGAAATTCCTGAGCCTTGGGGTCTTGCACCGTTCTGCCTATTCTGATGATGGTTTTCTGTGGAGGGTTCCTAGTTATTGGGTTTCATCCTTGTGCCTTAATGTTCATAGGTTAACTGGCCCATTGCAATGTGGAATACATTTTTTCTTGTCACAAATGAGAAAATTGCCAAGTTTCTGTGTATGCAAGTGATCAAATCTGTTGACAAGCTTGTGAAATCTCAACCGGCTTCCAGAAATGGTAAAACATTTTGAGTTGTATGTATTCTAGATGTATATTGGGTTGCATATACATTGGGGGAATCTTCTGTAAGATTTCAGGAATATTCGCCATTCGTATATCGGCCCTACTTGTATGTCGGGTTTGTATGTAGAATATGCAAGCGAAACATACAAAGGAAAAGATACATTGCAGGAATATTGTGGAGGAGATTCCTTGCTTGTATGTGCAAGGGAATGCACATTGAAAAATATACAAAGGAGGTGCAAATATACATTTGCTACAGTGGCGGGGCAGAGATGCATTTGGTGGCGCCCGCCACAGTTTTATACAGACAGGTTTGTACATGTTCAATATACAAGGGAAGAATGTATGTGGAATATTCTGAATAGATTCTCTGCTTGTATGTTTGTGTTTGTATATTTAGCATACAAACAAAATATACATTTGGATATACAATGAAGATATATGCATTCTGGACCTGAAAGTCATTTTCATTTTGTTCTACAGCATTGGCGTCCACGGCTTGTACATTGCATTTGTATATGCAATGTGCAAGGAAATGTGCAAACGAAAGAGAAGGTGGGTTGGGCCCACCACTTGTATATCCGCGCTTGTGTATGTGCCGATATATAAACTCATGAGTATGCAAGGCCCGGACTTGAAGGTTTTTCAAACCCGGTGGATAGATGCAATAAGGTCTACCTTGTATGTGTTTGGCACCTGTATATGTGTTATATACATAGCGATGAATGCAGGATGGAGATACAAGCCAGACCTGAACTAAATCCCAATTTGTTACATAACATTTGACGTCCGCCTTGTATGTTGTATATGGATTTGGGTTTACATATACAAGAGTGATAAAAGTGAAATAAAAGGAGAAAGGGTCAGTGATAGAAGGTCAAGGTGCCTATGTGGCATGATATCATTGGCTGGCGACTATTCATGCATATTTTGGGACTATTGATTTCAGCGATGGGTTTTTGATCAATGGTCGGGTTTTGAACCTTCTGCGATGGTTTTTTCCTTGTGTCTGCGCCCATTTTTGAGCGGGAAAGTCTCCAGTTGCATCTGTTGTTGCATCCTGCAGGTAGTTAAAGCTTTAATGGCAGATTGTGCAGGGAAGTATGGGTTGTGTTGACAAGTCAACTACCCGAATTCAAGAAGAAAGTCCTTGAGCAGCGGTGCAGATCCCTATTCCACCCACTCATTCCTCTTTGTTTCTCCACAGCATTAAATATTTTTGGGCGCCATTTCTCATGGTGCATTGTATCAGTCAATTTTTGAGTTGACCATTATAATTTTGGCTGAGTACACAGTCTTGGTATAAAGGCCAAACTGTGTTGCTCATTTGTGGTTTTTAAAACTAGACAAATTTTGGTGTTGTGATAAGATACAACTTCATTGGTGGCCCTGTTTTAGATGTTCTTGTAAGTTTATGAGTCTCATGTTGTATGTTTCATGCATGACTTTACTAGTTTCATGCTGTTTTATATGAGAAATGCTCTGTGCATGTGTTTAATCATTTGTCTCCAAGCTGTGGGCATATGTTTCTTTTGAATCAAGATAACTAAGGGTTGTTAAGGTTTAGGAATATAGTTTTCTATATTGAATGTTTAATCTCCTACTTTTGTTCAAGGAACAAATTAAATGTTTCAGGTTAATCATTGAGAAAATGTGTTGTAGTAGGGATACCATTAAGTATGAATGATCAAGCACCTAATTGTTGGGAAGTATCTATAAGGCAGATATTAGAAATCCCCTTGGTATCTAGTCTTTGATACATGTTCATGTTGGCCATTCACATGTGTATGTCTATTGACTCTGAGCCCTGGATAGGCATTGATCCAGTCTTGTATTGAGGTTGTAGCCCAAAGTCTCAGTTTTGCATCCAAAAGTAAAACCCAATTTAAACTTTAAATACAAACCTTTAGGACTTTAGAAGTAGTTTTAGGATCTAAAATCCTCTGTCTACAACTGAACATAGGCCCAAAGCTAGCCCCTTTGCACTTATCTCACAGTTTTGGTCTGCTTAATAGAGGATTTATCTACTTTGTTTCAACACCCGAATAGTTTCATGTGCATATGTGTAGATGTTGAATAGGGAATACCCCCCTTGGTTCTGCAGAGCCTAAAGAAGAAGAGGAGATATCTATAGAGTCTATCTCCTATACTGTTAGCTGTTGGCCCAGGAGTCCTATTGATCATTGATGGCTACCTTGTAGGGAAAACTAGGAATAAGCATCCAGTCAGATTGAGACCTAACATAAATTGGCGACTCTACTGGGGACTGCTTTGTAAAAGATCCCCAATTTTAAAAGAAAATAATTCCTAGTAATAGGTGGCGACTCCGAACCAATCTCCCAACCAGTAAAGTAAAAATTTGCATCCAAGGGAGAAGATCCCAATGTAATACTCTGTTTGAAGAGTTACCCATAAAAATGATGTACAGGAAAAAGGGCACTATTTGAGCCAGTCAAGATAGTTCTCCTAGCCCCAAGAAAATGGAATTTATTCAGGACAATCCAGGATCCTCAGAGAAGATAGTACCTTATTTTTCAAACACTGAGGCTGAAATCTAGAACATATATGAAAGACAGCAGGGTGATGGATTTAGAATAAGGTCAGAGGTGTTTCAGGAGCATCCTTTTCATGATTGCTCTGACCAATTTGAGGAAGCCATATCCTTGAGGGATGATGATGATGATGATCAGAATATGATAAAACCGTCCTCTTCTATGCCTAGAGTGGAGGAACTAGCCGATGAAATTAAGAGTTTAAGAGCAGAATTAGAATATCTGCAAGCAATAAAGATCAGAGATGACATGAGACAGAAAGTGCAAGCTCTGAGAGTTTCTTAGAATGATTCAGTTCCTACCCTTAGCAATGCAAATATACAAAGAAATCAACGCAGGAATGAAGTGCAGGATCAGCACAATGAGCAAAGACAAAATGTAAATAATGCTAGAATACCATTAAATAATGTTAGAAATCAGAATGCAAATAAAAATGCCAATGTTATTCAGCCTGGTAGACAACCTATGCAGCTGGACAGATTCAGACATCTGGTTTTTGATGGCATTCCTGGTTACCCCAATCCTATTGACAAACATGTGAGGCTGCAAGTGCCTAAATTTTTAGGAAATAATATTGTATCAGGTGAAGACCACTTAAAAGCTTTTCAGAATATCATGGACAACTTTGAGGTTGAGGATGAGGATATTTTCATGAAATCATTTATGCAATCCTTAGTTGATGAAGCCAAGGAATGGTATAGAGGTCTACCTGACAGAAGCATTTCATCATGGGAGGATTTCAGTAGGATATTCAAAGAACAATATGGTGACAAAATTGATCCTAGTTTTTTCATTAATAAATTTACTGGCATTACCAAAGGATCAAATGAACAGGTTGCTAATTTCAATGCTAGATTCACTAAGGTATTGAAAAAATTGCCACAGGATTTGAGGCCTAATGAACCTATGTGCATAGTATTGTACATAAATGCTTTTGATGTGAAAACATCTTATGGATTGAGGGACAAGAGCCTTGCTAGCCTCAGAGATGCTTTCAAGATTGCAACAAATATTTAAAATAATAGAAAAGCATCTGGTAAGACAAATAAAAGAGATGATGTGAAAATTCTACAAAATCCAAATACTAAAGTTCAAACTGTTCAAGGCAATGCATATACTTCTAAGGACAAAATAGATAAGTTGACAACTATTGTCAAGGACCTAGGTTATAGAATGGCTAAAAATGAAAAAGGAATAGGTCCTGACAGATAGGTTTACCAAAGGCAAGAAAGAAGACCATCTTTGCATGATATGCCATATAACACCAATTAGCATAATGGTAAACCCATCCTTCCACACAACAACACAAGTCAAAGGACTCAAAATGTTAAGGAAACACCTGATACTCTGAAGAAGGCTATAAATATTGTTAATGAGACCCCATGGTGTAGATTTGCCAAATGCCTCATTCACAATCACAATGCATGATTGCTCAGTCTTTATACAATAATGTTGTTGCCTATGATGAATGCAATGAGCCACATTGCATGGAAGATGAGAATGTCAATATGTTGTCCACAAATAGAGAATACTCTTCTCATGATGCTAATACAAATGCAAATGATGAGATTCATGTCTGGTAGCAGTTTCCCTATGATGAAGATGAGGAAAACAACTACGCTTATGATTAGGATTCATACAATTACTTGAACAACTTGAGGAGACCTTCTGATGAAGAAATTAGAGCCCTCACAGCTATAGCAATAGCCCAGGTCAAAAACAATTACAACCTAAGAGGTAAGGCTCAGGTAAGTGGTATACCTCAACCAAAGAACACTTTTGTGAGCCAACCAGTGCAAAATTATAAGGGGACTAAAACATATAAGAAACAATGGAACAGTGATAAGCAAGGTTTTAAGAAAAATATAGGTTATGATTCTCAAAAAATGGAAAATATAGTTCCCCAGGTTGAGAATCAGAATAAAAATTTTTAGAGCAAGAATGACAGTCAAGCAGCCATAAAAACCAAAGTTGGATCATCTCAAGATAAAAATAAAACTATGGAGCAAGCTACAACTGTTATTCAAAATTATGCTCCATTTGACATCGCTCAGGTTTTATCTCAGATAAAAGTTTCTATTCCACTGATGGAACTGATGAAAGTGGAAGAATTCAAAAAAAAAGCAGTCTCCTTAATTTCAGGGGTACCATGTCAAGCCAAGTTGAGTGATGAATCTTAGGGTAAAAAACAGGTCCTGTATATTGATGAAGATGAAGTTCCTGAAGTGTATCTGGGGATGACCATGACAAAGTGCCCTTCACATGTTGAACCATTTTATGTCTCCCTTGTCATAAATGGAAAAGTAATTAGGAACTGTATTCTTGACTCAGGAGCATCAACTAACATCATGTCGTTGGCTATCATGCAGCAAACTGGGTTAAAAATAGATAAGGCATGTGGGAAGTGCTATGCAATGGATGCTAGGGAGGTACCTGTCATTGGAATCATGAAAGATGTTGATTTCAGACTGGCAGCATATCCTGAAAAGACCTACAAAATGAACATAACAGTTGATATCAAGCCACAATATGGCATGTTGCTGTCAAGAATATGGACATCATTGATTGGTGGGAGTATGCAATTAGATCTGTCATATGCTATGATCCCTCTGAATGGAAAGGATGTCAAATTGATTAGAGAAGAAAGATCATCAGAAACAGTTGAGGACCGAGAATCAGAGGAGCATATATGTTTTGTGGACACTAACTGTGATAATTTTAGAGTTGTCTCAGATGATCAAGGAGATAAAGGAAAAATATTTGCATCCAAGAATTGGATCAACAAGGTCTTTGGACCATGTATTTTGATGGATCTTGTTCGAAGGAAGGCTCTGCTGCTGGGATTATATTTCTGTCTCTAGCTGCTAAGCTTCTCAAATTCTCTTTCTTGTTGAAGTTTGCCTGTACAAACAATATTGCAGAGTATGAGGTTCTGTTAGTAGGACTGAATGTTGCCTTGAAGCATGGAATTAAGATGATCAAGGTGTTTGGTGATTCAGATCTTATTGATTCCCAAGTTAGAGATAAGTATGCATCAAAGAATAAGAGGTTAAAACAATATAAGCATGCTATTTGGGATACAATAGAATTGTTTGATGCATTTTTAATAAACTGGATAGAGAGATCAAAGAATGTCAGGGCAGATTTTCTAGCCAATATAGCCATAAGGCCAGATGACATCACTCTATCAAATGTCACAAATGTTGAAGTCAAACTGAGACCCGCAATGCCAGATAATGTATACAGCTGGCAGATATTTGATGATGATAAGGATTTATTGAGATTTCTGCATTGTATTGATGAATATGAGAATCAAGAAATGGATTTTTAGAACTTTGTGGAGGTTATAGATGGAAAAGAGACTCTCTTAGGGAAAGAGGTAATGTAGCTAAAGACAAATAAAATCCCTAGAGGGCTGGTAGCTTTAGAGAGAGCTCTTGACAATAAGGACCAAATTGTTACAAAAGCATCTCCAACAAACAAGAATGATTTAGAGGAGATAAACTTGGGAACATCTCATGCTCCCAAAAAGGTATACATTGGTAAACAACTCAAACCACATATCAGAACTATGCTGATTACACTACTGAAAAAATATAAGCATGTCTTTGGCTGGTCTTATGAGGACCTAAAGGCTTATAGAGAGGATTTATTTCAGCATGAAATCCCTTTGAAGCTTGAAGCTAAACCATTTAGAAAAAAATAGAGGCCTGTCAACCCAACCTTAGCTCCTAAAATGCAAGAGGAACTTGTGAAACTTAGGGAAGCTGGAATAATCATGCCTATCAGACACTCAACTTGGGTGTCTAACCTTGTCCCAGTCAGAAAAAAGAATGGTGATATCAAACTTTGTGTGGATTTTAGAAATCTAAATATGTCTTCTTTGAAGGACAATTATCCATTGCCGAATATGGAAGCCATGTTGCAGAAGGTGATTGGCGGTGAAGTTTTATCTATGATGGATGGTTTTTCAGGGTACAATCAAGTGAAAGTGAAAGAATCTGAACAATTCAAGACTGCTTTCACTACTCCATGGGGAACCTATGTATATGTGAGGATGCCATTTGGACTAACAAATGCAGGTGCTACATTTTAGAGGGCAATGGATGTTGCTTTCACAGGATTGATTGATTCAATCTTGGTTGTGTATCAAGATGACTTGACTTCTTTTTCAAAGAAAGAGGAGAAACATTGCATGCATTTGGAGCAAATTTTTATTAGAGCATTAGAGTATGGTATCTCACTCAACCCAAAGAAATGTGCTTTTGGGGTTGTGGAAGGAAAATTGCTTGGACACATTGTTTCCAAGGATGGAGTCAGGATTGATCCTGAAAGGGTGGCTGCAATTGATAAAATTTAGATCCCTAAGACAGTGAAAGGTGTTCAGTCCTTCTTTGGACAAATTAATTTTGTTTGGAGATTTGTTCCTAATTTTGCAGAGACCACCAAGGAGATCTCTAAAATGCTGAAAAAGAATGCAATTATCAAATGGGAAGATAAAGCAACCAAATCATTTCAAGACATAAAAGAAGCTATAAAGATGGCTCCTATATTAAAATCTCCTAATTTTTATAAGCCATTTCAATTATTTTCATTTGCTTCCTTCCATACTATTGCTACATGCTTATTGCAGAAAAATGAAGAAGGGTTTGAACAACCTATAGCTTTCTTTAGCAAGTCATTGCAGGCTGCTGAATTGAAATATGACATCATGGAGAAGCAGGCATATGCACTGGTTAGAGAAATCAAGAGCTTTAGACCATATTTAGTGGGCTCTCACATAGTTGCATATGTACCTAATGCAGCAATCAAAGATATATTTACTTAGTAGGAGGTAACTGGAAGGAGATGCAGATGGATAAATAAACTACAAGAGTTCAACATAGAGATACAAATTACCAAGCTGGTAAGGGGACAAGGTTTGGCAAAGATGATGACAGAATCAAATCTAGAAGCATGCCAAGTGAACATAGTGCAAATAAAACTGTCAGTATATCAGAATCTGATTGGTATAAGGACATTGTATATTACTTGCAGAATTTGAATTGCCCTTCCCACTTCAGTGAGAGTCAGAAAAGGACCTTGAAGCTACATGCAATCAAATACATAATTCTTCAAGGAGAGCTGTATTGGAAGAATCCTGAAGGTGTACTACTCAGATGTGTAGATGAAAATTAGGCTACTGATATTTTAAATGATCTGCACACAGGAGGATGTGGTGGACATTACGTGGCCAAGACAACAACCCACAAAATTCTCAGAGCAGGCTATTGGTGGCCAACTCTCTTCTTAGACACACACAAAATGGTAAGAAGATGTGATCCTTTGGTGCAGGAGCACCTAGATGTCTAAATTTTGGTTAAAGTTCAAATTGTTTTGTTTTGTTTAATGAGGTCTTGGAGACCATCTAGATGTCGTAATAAGGCTTGTAGCCATGTTGTAATGGGACTTTGTTCAAATATCTAAAGGAATCTTTTTCTATGTGGTAGGTCCTAGTTAGGACAGTCTTGTAATTGTTGGTAGTTTGAAAGAGTCATTTAGATTTCTATAGGTTAGTGTTTAAATTCTCATGCTTTTAGCCTATAATGGCATGTCAAGGATGGAAAGGTGTTTAAAACCTTGTCATAAGATAAACCTTGTGTTTAAAAAGCTTTCTAATCATGGAAAAAGCAATCGATAGGCAGTTTCAAAACAAAGTTCCTAAAACAGTTTCAGAGAACAGCAGTTACAAATCAGAAAAAGATAAGAAAGGCCGATGGTTTTGGGAATACAAAAACATTTTTGGCAAATGTTAAGGCTGGTATTAAGCCAAGGAAGATTGTATGGTGAAGAGAGATTCAATAGATTAAGAAATAATAACAAAGGAATGCTGTTTTTCTGCTTTTCCCTATTTTTTTCTGTTTTCTTTGCTATTTTTCTGAGTTTTCCGTACCTGTACGGAACAGTCATGGTCTCCATTTGTACTACATGTGTAGAGGGGTGAGATGACCTACAAATGCAATTGGTTAGACATCTTGGCAGTAGATAATAAGAAAGATATCCAAGTTTTCCTAAAACTACTTTGTGGTGACTATTTTCTGAACTTACATCTTGCAACAGTCCGTACATTTCAGTTGTACAGCACTGTCATAACACAAGAGCCTAATGGACTGTTAGAGGATCAAGGTAGCTTGGATTTGAATCTTATTTGGAGGCTTAACATAAAACTAGGTGGAAGATATTGCTAATTTCCCCAAAACTATTTTTTTTTGAATTTGCTGTTCCTTTCAAAACTCACTGTTTTTAGCAATAAAACTGTACCTGTACGACATGGTGGTGGATGAAGCTTGTGTTGGTTGGTTAGTAGGTGAAGTCATCTAGCCTTTCCAAGTTGTTTGGAGGTTTGACACCAAGTTAGGAGTGAGAAAACCGTTGGTTTGTAATAAGCTACTCTGAAACATTGTTTAGGCTTCTTTTGACAGTCCCATGGATTTTTTTTGTCATTGCATTGGCATTTTTCTGTTTTCACTCAATGGAATGGGTTAGATATTAATAAATGCATGGTATTGAAAAGGATTGGAAGGGCAGGAGGATAGTTTGGATTGAGTTTGGCATGTAGATGACCCTGCAGAAGCCTTATACTGGAAGATTGGGAGAGGACAGCAGCAATTAGGTAAGTTTGGTGAGTTTGTTTACTTTGATAATGAGGCAGTAGGCATGTTAGGCATGTGATAGGTTTGGCATGCTACAATGAAGATGAATTTTTCTTGATAGAGATCATCATAAGGAGATTAGTGTGACTTCCCTTCTCATGGAGTAGAGAGATGCTATGAATGTCCTTTGGAGACTTTGACAAGGTTGATGTCCTGTAGACCCTGTTTGGTGGGTTAGAGGGAGTCTTGTTAGGAATTAGACATCTTGGAAGGTGTAGATTGAAGTTATTGGGTCAGAGACCATGTGTTGGTCAAGTTGTGTAATGAAAAATGCTAGTATAAAGTTGATTTGTTCAAGTTATGACAGTCTATGAATATTACTGTCCTACTGTCCTAGATGCTCTGCATCATTTTTGGTATCAGAGCTAGCTAGTAGATCCTTGAAGGTGTTGTGGATCTTGTGAAGAAGATAAGGTTTGTGAGAGAGTTGTGAAGATGCCTCCAAAGAACCAGATGGCAAGAGAGAATGCTGAGTTGAGAGAAGCCTTAGAGGCAAGAGAGAAAGAGCTGAGGGATAGAAGAGAATAGGATGCTGCCAAAGACAGAGAGCTGAGGCAAGTAAGAAGGGAGAATGTAACAATCTTGGCAAGATTGGAAGCATTAGAGAAGAATCCAAGAAAGGATGAACAAAATGAGTCAGAAGAAGATGAGGATGTAGATGAGAATCCTCCTGAGGATGAGTTAGATGCTGAAGAAAAGAAGTTTGTAAGATTGCTGAAGGCAGTCCAAGGAAGTGGAACTAAGGCAAACATAGAGCTACCTATCTATCAGGGGAAGATGGATAGTGAAGAAGTGTTAGGGTGGATAGATGCCTTGGAAAAGTTTTTTGAATATGAGGAGATGAATGATGAGAAAAAGATCAAGTTTGCAAAGACAAAACTAAGAGGAACAGCATTTACCTGGTGGAGTAGTGTGCAGACAAAGACAATGCCTAGAGGTGCATCAAAAATCACTTCTTGGAGCAGGATGAAGGATATGTTGAAGGATCAATTCCTTCCATCTGATTACTCTATTCAGACAAAGAGGATGAGACAGAATCTGAAACAGAAAGACATGGATGTTATGTCCTATACTGAGCAATTTCATAAGCTTAGTATTAGAGGTGGGCTAGAAGATGAAGAAGAGAAAGTAGCAAGGTACCTTAATGGGCTTAGGTATAACTTGCAGGATGAGATTGGGTTAGCAGTACCAAAAACACTTGGAGAGTGTTTTCAATTGGACTATTCATCCACTCTCTTGTGTTGCATCTGTGTCTGCTGTTCTTAGTCCTAGTGCAATATTAACAAAGTTACTTTGTCAAGATCATAAACAGACCCTATTTTGATCTTATCTAGAGCTTTAATGCTTAGCTACATCTTCTTATCTTGATTTCTTCTCAAAGTATAAAAAATAATGGCAGATGTTGTATTCCATCCTGAGACAATTCTATCCCCTTATCTGGAGTCATGGTCTCCATTGCCTTATAAAATTTTATTTGGAGTGCCTATAATACCTTAGCTTGTACCTCAAGAGTAATATCTTTCATCTTTTCTCTGGTCTATTTTCCTTTATACTTACATAGGAAAGCCTTGAATTCAGGGGTTTTGATAAAGTCATCATCTGAAACAAAATTTTTATTTGCTATATGTCTTATGTCATCTGACAATTCGTTAGGGGCTTCTATTCTGACCTTTTCTCTATGCTCAGGAGGTTCATAATTTTCAATTACAGGCTCAAAGCTCTGTACATCTTCATCCCCTATATCAAATTCTTGCTTCTCTGCATTTTTAGTATCAAGAGAGAAACTCATGTCTAGTGTAGATTGAGGGGAGATATGATCCAATGGTACCTCACACTGAACTTGTGTCTCTTTACCAAATTTTCCTTTCCTTTCTAAAATGTGAGAAGGAACATTCATAGTCAAATCTAATGCTTTGTAATAAGCATATCCAACCTTTCAATGAGATCATCAGTATCCAGAAAAGCTCCTGCATAAGTGAGGTTTTTGGCTACCCTCCAAGCCTCAGCCAACATTACTTTATGATACAAACTCCTTCTTTTAAATGTGTAATGTTAGAAAATGTCCCCTTGGGGGCTTTTCCCTGATAAGGTTTATCTCTCAGGTCTTTAGCATGCATTTAGGACATTTTAGTTCATATTTTAGCATCCTAATGGAATAAGACCTGGGTTTCATGGCAAATGGGACCTGTTATGTCTCAGTCCGACTAGATGCTTATTCCCAGTTTTCCCTACAAGGTAGCCATCAATGATCAATAGGACTCCTGGGCCAGCAGCTAACAGTATAGGAGATAGACTCTATAGATATCTCCTCTTCTTCTTTAGACTCTGCAGAACCAAGGGGGTATTCCCTATTCAACATCTACACATATGCACATGAAACTACTCAGATGTTGAAACAAAGTAGATAAATCCTCTATTAAGCAGACCAAAACTATGAGATAAGTGCAAAGGGGCTAGCTTTGGGCCTATGTTCAGTTGTAGACAAAGGATTTTAGATCCTAAAACTACTTCTAAAGTCCTAAAGGTTTGTATTTAAAGTTTAAGTTGGGTTTTACGTTTGAATGCAAACCTAAGACTTTGGGCTACAACCTCAATACAAGACTAGATCAGTGCCTATCCAGGGCTCGGAGTCAATAGACATACACATGTAAATGGACAGCATGAACATGTATCAAAGACTGGATATCAAGGGGATTTCTAATATCTGCCTTATAGATACTTCCCAACAATTAGGTGCTTGATCATTCATACTTAATGGTATCGCTACTGCAATACATTTTCTCAATGATTAACCTGAAACATTTAATTTGTTCCTGGAACAAAAGTAGGAGATTAAACATTCAATATAGAAAACTATATTCCTGAACCTTAACAACCCTTAGTTATCTTGATTCAAAAGAAACATATGCCCACAGCTTGGAGACAAATGATTAAACACATGCACAGAGCATTTCTCATATAAAATAGCATGAAACCAGTAAAGTCATGCATGAAACATACAACATGAGACTCATAAACTTACAAGAAGATCCAAAACAAGGCCACCAATGAAGTTGTATCTTATCATAGCACCAAAATTTGTCTAGTTTTAACAACCACAAATGAGCAACATAGTTTGGCCTTTATACCAAGACTGTGTACTCAGCCAAAATTACAATGGTCAACTCAAAAATTGACTGATACAATGCACCATGAGAAATGGCGCCCAAAAATATTTAATGCTGCGGAGAGACAAAGAGGAATGAGTGGGTGGAATAGGGATTTGCACCACCTCTCAAGGACTTTCTTCTTCAATTTGGGTAGTTGACCTATCAACACGACCCATACTTCCCTACACAATCTGCCATTAAATCTTCAACTACCTGCAGGATGCAACAATAGATGCAACTGGAGACTTTCCCACTGAAAAATGGGTGCAGACACAACGAAAAAACCATCGTAGAAGGTTCAAAACCCGACCATTGATCAAAAACCCATCGCTGAAATCAATGGTCCCAAAATATGCATGAATAGTCACCAGCCAATGATATCGTGCCACATAGGCACCTTGACCTTTTATTGCTGACCCTTTCTCCTTTTATTTCACTTTTATCGCTCTTGTATATGCAAACCCAAATGCATATACAACATACAAGGTAGATGTCAAATGTTATGTAACAAATTGGGATTCAGTTCAGGTCTGACTTGTATCTCCATCTTGCATCCATCGCTATGTATATTACACATATACAAGTGCCAAACACATACAAGGCGGACCTTATTGCATCTATCCACCGGGTTTGAAAAACCTTCAAGTCTGGGCCTTGCATACTCATGAGTTTGTATATCGAACATACACAAGCGCGAATATACAAGTGGTGGGCCCAACCCACATTCTCTTTCCTTTGCACATTTCCTCGCACATTTCCTTGCACATTGCATATACAAATGCAATGTACAAGCCACAGATGCCAACGCTCTAGATCAAAATGAAAATGACTTTCAGGTCCAAAATGCATATATCTTCATTGTATATCTGAATGTATATTTTGTTTGTATGCTAAATATACAAACACAAACATACAAGTAGGGAATCTATCCAGAATATTCCACATACATTCTTCCCTTGTATATTGAACATGTACAAACCTGTTTGTATAAAACTGTGGCGAGCCCCACCAAATACATCTCTGCCCCACCACTGTAGCAAATGTATATTTGCACCTCCTTTGTATATTTTTCAATGTACATTCCCTTGCACATACAAGCAAGGAATCTCCTCCAAAATATTCCTGCAATGTATCTTTTCCTTTGTATGTTTCGCTTGCATATTATACATACAAACCCGACATACAAGCAGGGCCGATATACAAATGGTGAGATTTCAGGAATATTCGCCATTCGTATATCGGCCCTGCTTGTATGTCAGGTTTGTATGTAGAATATGCAAGCGAAACATTCAAAGGAAAAGATACATTACAGGAATATTCTGGAGGAGATTCCTTGCTTATATGTGCAAGGGAATGTACATTGAAAAATATACAAAGGAGGTACAAATATACATTTGCTACAGTGGTGGGGCAGAGATGTATTTGGTGGGGCCTACCGCAGTTTTATACAAATAGGTTTGTACATGTTCAATATACAAGGGAAGAATGTATGTGGAATATTCTGGATAGATTCCCTGCTTGTATGTTTGTGTTTGTATATTCAGCATACAAACAAAATATACATTCGGATATACAATGAAGATATATGCATTCTGGACCCGAAAGTCAGTTTCATTTTGATCTAGAGCATTGGCGTCCACGGCTTGTACATTGCATTTGTATATGCAATGTGCAAGGAAATATGTGAGGAAATGTGCAAAGGAAAGAGAAGGTGGGTTGGGCCCACCACTTGTATATTCGCGCTTGTGTATGTGTCGATATACAAACTCATGAGTATGCAAGGCCCAGACTTGAAGGTTTTTCAAACCCAGTGGATAGATGCAATAAGGTCCGCCTTGTATGTGTTTGGCGCTTGTATATGTGTAATATACATAGCGATGGATACAGGATGGAGATAAAAGTCAGACCGAAACTGAATCCCAATTTGTTACATAACATTTGACATCTGCCTTGTATGTTGTATATGCATTTGGGTTTGCATTTACAAGAGCGATAAAAGTGAAATAAAAGGAAAAAGGGTCAGTGATAAAAGGTCAAGGTGCCTATGTGGTACGATATCATTGGCTGGTGACTATTCATTCATATTTTGGGACCATTGATTTCAGCAATGGGTTTTTGATCAATGGTCAGGTTTTGAACCTTCTACGATGGTTTTTTCCTTGTGTCTGCACCCATTTTTTAGTGGGAAAGTCTCCAGTTGCATCTGTTGTTGCATCCTGTGGGTAGTTGAAGATTTAATGGCAGATTGTGTAGGGAAGTATGGGTCGTGTTGATAGGTCAACTACCCAAATTAAAGAAGAAAGTCCTTGAGCGGCGGTGCAAATCCCTATTCCACCCGCTCATTCCTCTTTGTCTCTCCGCAGCATTAAATATTTTTGGGCGCCATTTCTCATGGTGCATTGTATCAGTCAATTTTTGAGTTGACCGTTGTAATTTTGGCTGAGTACACAGTCTTGGTATAAAGGCCAAACTGTGTTGCTCATTTGTGGTTGTTAAAACTAGACAAATTTTGGTGCTGTGACAAGATACAACTTCATTGGTGGCCCTGTTTTGGATCTTCTTGTAAGTTTATGAGTCTTATGTTATATGTTTCATGTATGACTTTACTGGTTTCATGTTGTTTTATATGAGAAATGCTCTGTGCATGTGTTTAATCATTTGTCTCCAAGCTGTGGGCATATGTTTCTTTCGAATCAAGATAACTAAGGGTTGTTAAGGTTCAAGAATATAGTTTTCTATATTGAATGTTTAATCTCCTACTTTTGTTCAAGGAACAAATTAAATGTTTCAGGTTAATCATTGAGAAAATGTATTGTAGCAGGGATACCATTAAGTATGAATGATCAAGCACTTAAATGTTGGGAAGTATCTGTAAGGTAGATATTAGAAATCCCCTTGATATCCAGTCTTTGATACATGTTCATGCAATCCATTTACATGTGTATGTCTGTTGACTCCAAGCCCTTGATAGGCACCGATCCAGTCTTGTATTGAGGTTGTAGCCCAAAGTCTCAGTTTTGCATCCAAACGTAAAACCCAACTTAAACTTTAAATACAAACCTTTAGGACTTTAGAAGTAGTTTTAGGATCTAAAATCCTTTGTCTACAACTGAACATAGGCCCAAAGCTAGCGCCTTTGCACTTATCTCACAGTTTTGGTCTGCTTAATACAGGATTTATCTACTTTGTTTCAACTTCTGAGTAGTTTCATGTGCATATGTGTAGATGTTGAATAGGGAATACCCCCCTTGGTTCTACAGAGTCTAAAGAAGAAGAGGAGATATCTATAGAGTCTATCTCCTATACTATTAGCCACTGGCCTAGGAGTCCTATTGATCATTGATGGCTACCTTGTAGGGAAAACTGGGAATAAGCATCCAGTCGGACTAAGACCTAACAGGTCCCATTTGCCATGAAACCCAGGTCTTATTCCATCAGGATGCTAAAATATGAACTAAAATGTCCTAAATGCATGCTAAAGACCTGAGAGATAAACCTTATGAGGGAAAAGCCCCCAAGGGGACATTTTCTGACATTACACATTTAAAAGAAGGAGTTTGTATCATAAAGTAATGTTGGCTGAGGCTTGGAGGGTAGCCAAAAACCTCACTTATGCAGGAGCTTTTCTGGATATTGATGATCTCATTGAAAGGTTGGATATGCTTATTACAAAGCATTAGATTTGACTATGAATGTTCCTTCTCACATTTTAGAAAGGAAAGGAAAATTTGGTAAAGAGACACAAGTTCAGTGTGAGGTACCATTGGATCATATCTCCCCTCAATCTACACTAGACATGAGTTTCTCTCTTGATACTAAAAATGCAAAGAAGCAAGAATTTGATATAGGGGATGAAGATGTACAGAGCTTTGAGCCTGTAATTGAAAATTATGAACCTCCTGAGCATAGAGAAAAGGTCAAAATAGAAGCCCCTAACGAATTGTCAGATGACATAAGACATATAGCAAATAAAAATTTTGTTTCAGATGATGACTTTATCAAAACCCTTGAATTCAAGGCTTTCCTATGTAAGTACAAAGGAAAATAGACCAGAGAAAAGATGAAATATATTACTCTTGAGGTACAAGCTAAGGTATTATAGGCACTCCAAATAAAAATTTATAAGGCAATGGAGACCATGACTCCAGATAAGGGGATAGAATTGTCTCAGGATGGAATACAACATCTGCCATTGTTTTTTATACTTTGAGAAGAAATCAAGATAAGAAGATGCAATTAAGCATTAAAGCTTTGGATAAGATCAAAATAGGGTCTGTTTATGATCTTGACAAAGTAACTTTGTTAATATTGCACTTTACCCCCCAAATAAAAAGCCTCAAATTTTTGATAATCCAGATAAAGTGTTTGGTCATCTCATGATACAAAGAGTTGAAGATACATATCCTCTTGAAACTAGTGATTTGAATGTTAGTGTGGCTAGACTTACAAAGGCTCAGATTGAGCAATTAGTGAAGAAAAATAATCCATATATGGAAGAAAATGCAAAATTGAGGCAACAATTTGCCACCTATAAAGATAAGTTGCCAACATTATCCAACAGTTACTCACCATATCTAGAGGCTAATAAAAAGGTGGTAGAGGCAAGAGCAGATACCAACTATTGAAGTATCAAAGCAAAGAAATTCTAGAAAAGGAGTGACCAACTAGAAAATGAGATAAAAAATGTTAAATACAACATAACCTCATAACTGATTAAAAGGAGATTTGAGAAGATAAAGGGGAACAATGATAAGATATGGGAGTTGCATAAAAGGACACATAATGTTTACCAAGTGCATAAGAGATTACACCTTGGGATGCTTGAAAATAAGGAAGAACTAAAAGCTAAAGCATGCATTGAATAAAAGGTGTTCAAAGATTACAATGATCTGATCAGTGACTTACTGGACTCAAATTATGTATATTGTTACAAATATAGACAAATTATTTATTCTTTTGCATAAATTTAATATTGTATCACAAAGCCTTGTATGATTTATAGTGAAACAAGCTTTGCCTTTCAAATTGATATGAAAATTGTCCAATATTAACACAATTCTTCCTGCTTCTTTCAAATGTAAGACAATTTCCTTAAGATTTCTATGTTTAAGCTAATTATTTCAAATGTTTGGGGAAAAGTTAGAGAAAATTAGGTTGAGAATCATTTCCTATAGGATCTATTGGTGCCTACATAAAATTTAGATTTCAAGTATTCATTTGTAGGCACTTTTTAGGAAAAATCCAAAAAATTCTAAGTCCCTCGGCCTCATGCATGTGTCTTTGTATATGCATCGCTGTTTGTATGTACATTTGAATGTACAAGTGAAGATATACATTGGCAAGCCCGAAAATAATGTTCAATCGACCTTTGAAAATGGTGAAAAAATAGTTGTATGCTTCTTTTGCATATCGGGTTTTTATGTGCTTTTCAGATACATTCCTGGAATATTCTGCAGTTGTATGTCACATATTCCATTGTAGATTCCATACTTGCATGTAAAGGATTGCATGTATATTTTTTTGTATCTTTGATATACAATGGGTACATACAAGTCCTGGATCTCAAAAGTTATCAAATCTGGCAGGCGGTCATACAATGGTAAGAGTTGAAAAGTCAATGGCTTTCTTTTGTATATCGGGTTGTATGTATCTCTGACATACAATGGCGATATACATTGGCAACATGCAAAAGAAAATATACAAGGGACCATATACAAGGCAGAATGTACGAGGGAAAGTGGAGTCCACTCTCATACAAAGTCAATTGTATCTCATATACAAAGCAGCAAATGAAGGCGAGATGCAAATGGTGGGGTCCACCAATTGTATGTTCGCACATACAAGTGAGATATACAAGCAATGATATACAAAGTGGATGCGGTAAAAGAGTTAACAGCATTTACGAAGTAGGTTGAGTCCACCATTGTATGTTGGGATTGTATGTTCCCAATGTACATTTAGACATGCAAGGGTCATATGCAAATGAAACATACAAAGCGAGTATCATCAAAGTCAGAGTTTCTAGAAAGTGGTGGGCCTGTGCAGTTGTATATCGCACATTATATGTATGTATGACATAAAAAGTGCAAAGGTATAGATACAAAGGTCAGATTTCAAAGTTGTTCCAGTCTGCTTCATAAAGGTTTGGAATCCGCAGCTTGTATGTATGTGTGCATTGTATATGCTAATATACAAAGGAGGTAAGATACAACTTGGACTCGATAGTATTTTTAATTTGCTCCATAATGATTTGAAGTCCGTGGGTTGTATATTGCATGTTGTGCATGCGATATACAACATGATATATAAAGAGAATATACATGCAAGCTGGATTTGTTCCCAAAAATCCAATTTGGCTGATAATCTTTTGAGTTCCACGTTGTATGTATGTTAGCCATTGTATGTTTGCACATACAATCATATATGCAAAGGGGATTTCGGCGTGACTTGGCATATCGGCGGTTACTCCCAGGGTCCTTCCAATGCCCGATGGAGATGCAAATTTCATAGTGATGGATAACCAGTCAGCAGGTGACACGTGTCCCAGATTAGTTGTATGTATATACAACTACATAAATGAAGGATTTTGAGGGTGAAAAAGGCAAAATGGAGAAAAGATAAATGTATGTTCGCTGTGGAAAAGTCAGCGATAGAAGGGGGTGCCTATGTGGCGTGATTCGATTGGCCAATAGATTGCCCATTTAAATTCAAGCTGCAGATCTTGGCAATAGAGGGAAATCGGCGGCTCTATTCAAATGGAGGGTTTTCCATGCTTCTACAGTGGTATTCTTAGCAGAAAAGTTGCAAAGCATGCAGATTGTTGTGTTTCCAAAGACCGCGAGTTGGTATGCCATTAATGACAAGGGAATTGCAGAGGTATGGTCGAAATGACGGGCTAGCTACCAGGTTCAACGAAAAAATCTCTAGGCGGCAGTGCATATCCCAATTTCAACCACTCTTTCCTCTATTTCTCTTAGCCGCTTTGAATGTTTTGGGCACCATCCTCATGGTGCGCTGTATTTGGCAAAATTTTTGAGTTGACCCTATAATTAATTGATGAGTACACGGTCTCACTATATTAGCAAACTGTGTCACTCATTTTTAGGTGGTTGAAGACTTGGGCTTTTTTGGAGGAAATAACAAAGATCAAAGCCTTTCTTGGTTGTTTTATCTCTTTTGTGAGTTTATGTGTTGCATTTGAGTGCACCTTGCACATATCTTCAGTTTCATTGTGGTTTTATATGAAAAATGTAGTGTTGTATGTGTTTAGTTGTTTGTCTCCATTTGTTGTATGCATCCCTTCTTTTGGATCTGGTTGCTAAGGGCTACTAAGATTCTAGGATACAGATTTGTTGTAATGCATGCTTGATCTCTAACTTCCATTCAATTAGTGGATTAAACTATTTTAGGTGAAGTATGGAGAAGAATGTATGTCAGCTAGGATATTCATAAGTAGAGGCAGCTAAATACTCAATCTTGGGTGGTGTTTGTAAGGCAAATACCAATCTGACCCCTTGAAACTTGAATGCCAGTGCAAACCATTCTCTTGTATACGTCTAGTTGACTCCTTGCCCTAAGATAGGCACCAATCTGCTCCCTGTGCTATGTTATGTTTCCAAAAACCTTGTCTTGCATCCAAAGCATAAATAAAAATCATTTCTTATTCCCAACTTGTTAGTTGTAGGAGTAGAAATAGGACCCCTACATACTCTCATTCCCAACCAGTTAGATATGTCCAAGAACATTGCCAGCCTTGTGATCTATCATGAAAATCTTGGTCCATACATGAGAGTATTCTACCTGTTGTTGTAAAGCTAAACCTTTCTATCATTGGGCGAGTCAAAGTCAAATATTTAGCTATAGGGATACCCCCCTTGGTGTGGCAGAACCAGAAGTGAAGGGGAGGCAGCTCACGCAACCTCCTGTATTTGTTGGCTGAATCTGCTTGTACATTAGAATTGAAAGACCCAACAGGATCTAAATGTTCTGTTACTCATGTCTTTAAGAGATATAGCAAATTTATCAAATCCACATACTAAATCTTCAAATGCATAGTCCTAAGTATTTTCACGAGCACACATCAAAGATTGCAAGCTTTCAAAGGATAATACTTCAAATACCAGTAAGAGTCAGAAAACACTCTGTAATAGACGTAGAATTCCAAGTTTACTTATTTTTAAAGCACACAATCATATAGAATTTACAATGTATGAATGACCTTTTGTTTCATTAATCAAATTTCCAAAGAACTTACAGACGTTTTTATAGATAAAGTAAGGAAACTAGACATTCTGCGCATTCCTTAGTGTAGACATAGGCGACCTCCTTTTCTAAACTAAAGAAATACTTAAATGTTTAAACAAATTACAAGTGAAAGCTACAACTCAAAATCCCTGTGTAAATAATATACAAGTAGTAGAGCTTCTTATATAGAATTTGAAGCTTCATACTGCTACAGCTACAAAACCCAATCTACAGTCAGTATTCATACTTTCTTGATCAAGGGTGTACATTCATTCCTAACCATTTCTAAAAATATCTTTGTGGTATCTTTTCTACCTCAAAAGGATGCCATTGGCATCTTTTCAAAATAAGATTCCCCCCTTTGACCTCCTCTATCTTGTTGACCTTGCCTGTGGATACCCTTCAACTAACTCTTTCATTAGTATTATTTCCCTTTCTCTTTATACTTTCCTATTCCTTCAGATATATCTTGAAAGTATTTGTTACACCTTCTATGAAGGTGCAATTCCCCTTGGACTCCTTGTCCATACATATTCTTGCATTATGACCTCTTCTTTCAATTTCTTCTCTTCCTTACTTTAACCTTCAACCTTCTTCTTATATTTCTTTATCTTGGCACTTGCCTCCCTTATTGAATCAATCATTTGTTTACTTAAATACGCCTTTGGATTCTTAGAACATGGTGCAAAAATGGCCTTGAATTCTTTTAATTCCCTTTGGAGTTCGTATGCTGGTACATCCATACATTCATGATCTATGAGCTTTTCAACTATCCTCTTATGCAACCTGATCATGCTGTCTACTTTCTCATCTAAACACTAAGTAGATGTGATGAATCTTCTGAGCCTATCATCTTCAAATCTTAAATCCAACCTGGCCTGTGGCACTTGATTTGCGATCAGAGGAGTAATCACTCCTTCATTTATTAATTCATCTGCTCTTTCTTCAATTTCTTCCAGTTGCCCCAATTCAAACTTGCATTCTTCTTTTCTAAACTAACAATTATATATAAGCATACTGCATTTATTCTTTTCTGTTGTACCTAATTCCCATCCTGTCACTGCTTGTTTGATCACCTCTTCCCCTTCTTGCATGAATTCTAAACCATTCCTCAAAAATATTGGCCTCAAACCTCTTATTTTCCATATCCTTCACTTCATCTTTTGACAATACTGCTATTTCACTGGGTAACTCTAGTATTGTATTATTGGGATCAAATATTCCCCTAATGAATTACTGTAACTAGACAATGTGTCCTTTCAAATATTCATGTTTATCCTTGTCTTTCTTTAACATCTCTGCTATAACCTGGTGCATATCTTCCCACTCACTTATATGTTGCTCCTTTTTTGTGTGTGCTAGGTCAAAATTAAGTATCTTGTAGTCATCTACTGTTATTTGTCCTTTAGCTTTCTCCTTCTGTGGTATGGCCAAATTTAGTGTTCTGGATCCATCTAGACCCCTTTGTATTGCTGACATGGTTCTGGCCTTCCTCTTTTTTTTCTCTTGGTGTTGCATCGCCTAATAAACTTTTGATGTCTACAGGTACTAACTGTACCTCCACCTTTTCTCTCCTTACTTCTACACCTAACCAGGTTGACACCTCTTTTGTGCTTTCAGTAGCTTTCTCTTCATTGATTACCTCTTCTTGAGGCTTTTCTACTTCTCCTTGTTCTTGTTGCTGTTGTTGTTGTTCTTGTTTATGTGGAGGAGGTTCCTATTGAGGGGCCAATTCCTTTACTATTGGATCATTTTACTGTTTAGATTCACCCTCATTATCATCTTCTTCAATTTCTGTATCTCGTCTAGCCTCATCTTCTTCTTCTCGACCTTCTTTTCCTGCTGAATATGTTTCTTGATCTTCCTCTTTATTTTCTTGTTCCATATTCGTCATGCCCTTATTTTCTATTTTCTTTTTAGGTTTATATTTATCTTCATCAATATTCTCTGTGTTCTCTTCACTTTCAGGTTTATTTGTTGTTTCCTTTGCTGTTTCACCTTTCTTTTGTATCTTTTTATGCATGTCAACTTGCTTTGAATGTGAAGGTGAACCTACTATCTGATCAGATTCATTTGTCTATTTTTCTTGTTCATCTTTACTTTCTACATTCTTTTCCTCTTGGCTGTATTCCCCATACATATTCAGAATACTCAACACATCTACACCAGAAATGCTAGCTCTTGTTTCTCCTTTAGTTTGAGCAGGTGTTTCTTTCATTGCTTCATCAGGTGTATCCTCTTTTTTAGATTCTTCTATTTGATGTGCTATATCTTGCACATCTCTTATTATTTCTGGAGATACCAATGTACCAAATGGATCTACTGCCCCCAATTCTTCTTGTACATTTTCTTTCTCAGACATTGGACCCTGTTCCACTTCCATATAAGCTTGAGTGTCTTGTTCCTCTTCTTCACTTGAATATTCACTAGATTCTTCTTCTTCCATGCCAATTTCTCCTCCCATCATTGAATCCACTTCCCTAACTTCACTTCCACTATTGTCATCTTCCACATTGACAGTCTCAGTAACTTTTTTAGCTTCATGCATTTTTGACCCATGCAGCGTTTCTTCAGCCAATTATGTTTTAACCTTAGCATATGTTTGTCTTTTCTCTACTGAGGTAGATGCACCAAGTATGTTACTTAATATACCACCTACTTGTTGTGCTCCTATAACTTCACTCTGCTTAGAAGTTTCCCCTTTTGATATGTCTACTGGTATTGCCTTCATAACCTTCTGCCCTATTAACTCTTTAGTAGCCTGTGCTTGCTCTGTACTAGTATCATGACTCAATGACTTTGCTTCTACAAATGTGCCTGATGATACCGCTATTGTCACCCCTATTGCATAAGGATCCATTAATGTAGCATTTTTGTTTTCTCAACAATCTTTTCTTCTACAATCTTCCTTTTTTTTCATAGAAGCACTGGAGATCATCTTGATGCTCCCTCACTCTCTTTTTTCCTTTCTTTGGATATGTAGGCTCAATTCCCTTTGCCTTAAACTCCTAAATTATGTCCTTCAACCATGTCTTGGAGAACAAAATGACAGGTTTGGACAATATATCCAAAGATGTATTCCATGGTTGCGACCAATCAGGCTCTCCAATGGGAGCAAGCCTAGCACTTTCATAACTGTGGTATAATAATTTGCCATCATCCTTAACTTCTGGGGGTACATACATGTCTCCCATGGACCTCATTTGCTCAACTGTCAGTCTTTTGTGAGCTCTCTTTCTTACTTCTCTGTCATTCTCACAATCTGACCAGAAATCCTCAATGTGTACTTGATGTTTAAATTTACAATCAATAGTATTTTGGATCCTATGAAAAGGATCAAACATCCTTTCTAACTCAAATTCCTTAAATCCATAATACCTTAACTCCCTCTCTGAGTAACCAGCCACTTCTTCGCTGGAACATGAATATCTACCAATTGCCCAAGGGAGCTTAAGATTGCCCCTGCTATACTTCTTTTTATACATTCTAAAGGCATTCAAGTTCTACCTTGAGAACTCTAAAACAATCAACTTGTTAGAAGGATACCTAGGCAGCATGAAAGGTTTTCCTTCAAAGCCCTTAGTTCTAATATAAGTGAAGTTCTGAAATTGAATGTACCATGAACTGTGCAAACCAATTGTATCCTCTGCATCTGTAGACAATCTTTTATCCTACCCTTCTCTTAAAACTCTGACCATGTATGTATAAAATACATCATTCACTAAAGCATACTTTCTCAATGCATTGTCCTCCTATAAATCAAGATAATGTTCATATACAAGCTTTTCATCTGGGCCATTCCCTAGGGTTCCAACTCTTTCAATCCCATGTATATATGGTTGAACCATTATTGTACATGAATATAATACATATGAGGACAAATAGAAAGGTATCATCTTTTTTTTCTTAACATTGCCTGTTTCCATATGGCTGTGCTAATAGCCTTAGCCTAGTGAATTTGTCCTTGTTCCTTCTTTGCTTCCCTCATGAATTATATAACAGTGAACATCGAAGGCTCACACTTACTGGCATCCCTCAATCCCACCAGTCTGCTTAACATTGTAATCATTAAATATATCTCTTCCTTGAAGTCTATTCTTTGTAAAATCTTATGTACTCTTGCCATTGCCTTGGGTTTATTTTCTACAGTATAGCAACTGTAGAAGATCTTGCTTCTACAATCCCTCTCATTATCATTGAAATCCTCATTGTAATGGTCAATATCAATATCTACCATTTTTTTATGTATCTCTAGACCAAATGTTCTTGCAATCCCCTCTGTAGATAAGTCTGCAATAACTCTATCTTGGTGTATTATTCTTCTGGTAACTAGGTCATATAAGTGTATGCAATCTAGACATAGGTCCTTAGCTTCCATAACTAACGGGAAACCTATAGCTTTGTATAATCTACTTTCCTATATACACCTCATGTCACATGTAGCATCGACTGCTGTGATCTTCTGTAAAACATCATCTGCATCATAATTCCCTATGCTAGTGTGTGTCCATACTCAGTTTGTACGGAGCAACGAAGGGTACCCTCTGTATATTGGAAACTCTTCCTTCTCAGTTTCTTTACGGGGCTTTCTTTCCTTTTTAATCTTTTCCTCACCCCCTGTATCCACCTTTTTCTACTTTGTGGCCATCCTATAAAAAATACATTTTTAACTTGCCATTTTACTCTCTTACCTAGGGTTTTACTATGAATTTTCTATTTTTTTACATTTACGCTAACCCCCCATTGGTCTTTTCCAATTTTGACTTTCGTATTATTTAACCCAAACCAACTAATTAACAATCAAATACAGTAATTTAATGCTTGCTTACATTTTAAAATGAAATTACTAAAAGTCACTTTGCATTTTTAATTAATTGAACTGTAATGGTGTTCAAGATAAATACCTATATTTTTGATAGCTCAACCTTACAAATGTTGACTCACTTTACCATTTTCAGATCTTTTCCGTTTCTAAAATTTCGTCTCGTGATGAATTTTCATTCAATTTATGCAACAATTCCTCTTTCTACAATTTTAATTTTAACAATGTAAATCTGAAAGAAAGACAATCTTTGATTTACCCTAACCCATTAAATTTTACCATTTTTAGTGTTAGTTCAGTATTAATTACAGTAATTAATGCACCTATGGCTTTGGCCTCTTACTTCAACATTTTATTTTTAAACTTTCTATCCGTTAGTTTACTTTCTGCATACATTGCATTTTCTTGTATGTCTATTTGCATCTTTTCAATATAAAAGCCTATATCCAACAGGTTATAAACAACGTTACCCCTTTTTCTTTATATCCACCCTTGTATCTTTTGTTTGTATATCGTAATGTATGTAAAATAGATACAAGCATTTATACAATTGCGACCCATACAAACCTTCTTTACCTTTTAGCTCTCTGACAATGTCTTTCATTTCTTTGTATATCAGGATTGTGTATCGTTAACATATGATAGCCCAAACATACAAAGCCTTACCTTTATTTAACTTCTTTTCGAAATCCATCTTGTATCATGGTTCCTTGCATCTTTGCTTGTATATCATCTTGTATATGCTCATGTATATCTGTCTGTCTATACAGTATACAACCTCGAGATACAACCTGTGGGACCCGCTCTGCCTTTCCACTTGTATCTCGATGAAAAAACAACACTTGTATCTAGCCTTAGATACAAGCCTCGATACATGTAAACTCTTTGTACAATCATCCCAGACTCTTCATTTTTTTCTTAACTGTATTGGATAACCCTTCGGATCCATACATGTATATAAAGAGAATTCATATTTCCAATATATGTTAAAGTATGATGCATCGCTTACATCCAATTTAATTATCTTTTGAAATCCATGTTGTATGTATGCCGAAAATGTAAACCCGAAATATGTAACATACAAACAATGAAACATACCTTTTTCCTCCTCTTAAGAAAATTGAATTTTATATTCTCTTCATGTTCGTGGCATGTATATTGTGTTGTATATTGCCTTGTATCTTTCCTTTCGACAAACATACAACTCAAGATACAATGCGAACTTAGCCAATTATCCACTCCACTTCCGAAACTTATTGGGTCCGACTTGCATACAAAGAATAAAACACTAACCACATGCATACAAAGTACCACAATAAATAAACCTGACCACTCGATGTGACTCATACAATGATTCCACATACAAAGGACCTTGTACATGCAACATACAAAACCCTTCTATAATGTATTTTACCAAAAACACGCATATCTTGCATAATATTGGGAATTTTAAAATGGTTGAAAAAGAAACCCTTATTCATTTTTGACAAAGAATTCACCTCTATTCCACTCTGGTACTTAATGCTAATTTTTTTGATTTTCAACATGGTTTGTAACCTTTACCTCTTTTCCCTTTACCACCAAGTAGGCACACACACAAGCAAAAAGCCACAGCCACAGCAGGGGTCCTCATTTTGCTAAGAGGTGAAATGGGGTGTGTTGTGAGCATCACAACAACTAGCAACCAAACAAAAGAGTTAAATTAAAATCATTAAAGAAAACTAAATGAAATAAATTCGTAACTTCTAACTTTCTTTTCTACATATCATTATTTAACTCGAGACTTAATGTATTCAATAAGGTGCATGAATCTCCCAATTGAGTTTAAGTGGGTGCATGTGATTAATAATCTTCATCTTGAAAATAAGTTGAATAAACTAGTGACTGATATTAAACTACATAGTTGATGTCATTCCTTCATAGCCAACTAGATAGAGCCTTGCTTCCAGTAGGCATCTATAGCCCTGACAAGGTTATCGTTACAATTCTCCTAAGTAGAGCCCCACTGCCAGCAAGCATCTGTAGCCCTAGTAGAGTTACTTAGATGGCTTAATCTGGATTTTCAGTAAAATCCATTTTTTTATTTACTTATTATTATATACTTCTTATTTTGTGTAAGCTAGAGACTTTATAAGATATTACCATTGTAACTTCATGATGCAAGGTGTCGTCACTTGCTAAAATTAATCTGAGAATTGTAATGGTAGCAAGGGTCACCTCTAATTTTTCACTTAACACCTACACTGGTATGTTTAACAAACCCAAGGATTTTAGGTGTGTCATTGTGAGAAACATCACTTGAAAACTGAATCCACAGTTATTGAATACAAAATTTCACAAGCCAAACCAGTTTCTACATTCATGAAAGTCATAACAAGTTATACATAAGTTTCAAATAATTAGCCTAAATGTTTTGAATTTTCTATTATTTTCAGTGGTTGGTAATTTGTTCCTGTATACTTCAAAACAAAACAAACATCCCTACCAAGGAAACACAACACATAGACCAACAAAACAAGACCCAACCAACAACTGTACATTATTTACACTATGATACATAACATGACAACTACCATCACCTCAAGCCTGAAAGTACTATTTCAAATGTTGTCCATTAACAGGTAATGGCACATCTTCTCCAGTCAAGGTTTTAAGCCTGAACATATTATCTCCTATTATCTCTGCGACCTGTAATGGACCTAACCACAATTTGTCAAACTTCCCATGACTTCCTTTCTTTTCATGTGCTTTATCCCAGCACAACACTAAGTGTGATATTCTAAATGTTTTGACTCTTGCTCTTTTGTCAAACCATCTTTTGACCACTGCTTGATGTTTAGCAAATTTTTTAATAGCTTGATCTCTCTTCTCATCCAATTGTAACATTTAGACTATCTTGGCTTTTCTATGATCATCAAATCCTAAATACTCATTAGCAAACTTCTAGATAGGTATTATTAAATTCATTGGAAGTATGGGATCAGTCTCATTAACTAGGTGATAAGGTGCATTGCCTAAGGCTGACTTAACCTTAGTCCTATCTACCCACCACCCATATTTTAACAATGTATTCCACTCTTTGGGATTTTTTACAATTAGTTTCTTGATTATATCCAATAAAATCTTGTTTGTGGACTCAACTCAACCATTCCCTTGACGATAATAATTTAAAGAAAATATTAAAACTATCCCATATTCATATGCCCATTTAGAAAATTGTAGAGAAGAAAATGCAGGGCCATTATCACATACCACCGAATATGGAGCTCCAAACCTTGTTATGATGTTTTCCTCAAGAAATTTGATAACCACCTCAGTAGTAGAAAACTTGTAACATGTGGCTTCAGTCCACCTTGTACAATAGTCAGTCATTGTCAATATAAACTTATGTCCTATAGATGATGAAGGATTTATAACTCCAATGAAATCCAAGCCCCACTATACAAATGGCCTAGACTTATTGACTGGCTGTAATGGATTAGCCTGATTCCTTCCCTTTTCTACTGTAGTCTAATAGGTGTGACAACTACGAATATGACTCTCTGTATCTTTAAACATTGTTGGCCAATAGTATCCCGCTTTTAATATCTTATGCGTAGTAGCTAAATAAGAACCATGAGTAGTTCCATACTTATCATGCAACTCTGACAATACCTTATCTGCTTCAATTCTGTTTAAACATCTTAAATATATACCTTCATGGTTCTTCTTGAATAGAAAACCTCCTTGTACCATGTATCTCTATGCTTTAATCTTTAAAGCTCTCCTCTGAGAAAACTTCATCTTACTTGGATATTTACCCGATATCATAAATGTATTCAAATCATCATACCAGCCTGATGCATCATTAGAGTTTAATACATACTGTTGCTTTACCAAATTTGGATCTGTGTTTGCTATGGTCTATACTAATGTCTGTCCTTAAACCAACTTCATTGGAATGATCTCCATATCAAACTCTTGCAATATTGTAATCCATTTAGCCCTTTTCTCTCCAAGTTCATTCTGCATTAACAACATTTTTATTGTTGCATCTGGTACTATGGCTTTGACCTGACTTTGTAGGATGTAATGTCTAAACTTTTTAACTTCCCTTACTAATGTGAATGCTTGTCTTTCTGTGTCTAAATACTTCAGCTGTGCATCTTTCAAAGGTGTACTCATGAAAGCTATGGGCTTTTCTTCATTATCTTCTCCCTTTTGTGTCAAGGTAGTTGCAACTAAATGTGTAGATGCAAAAGAATATATGTAAAATGGATTGGTATAATTGGGACTTGCTAACATAGGAGCATCAGAAATGGTCTGCTTAATATCTTTGAATGCGGCCTTGGCTACTGGTGTCCATCCTATCTTTGCATCTTTCTTCAGTATTTTTTTTAATGGTTGCACAATCTCTACAAACCTTGTAATAAACTTCCTGACAAAGTTAATCTTACCAAAAAAAGATTTTAATTCTTTCTTACTGTTAGGTAATTGCAATTTTCTTATTCCTTCTACTCTATCGGGATCAATGGATATCCCATTTTCAGAAATGACATGTCCTAACAATTATTCCCTCAGTTACACCGAATGAACATTTCTTTGGGTTAAGAGAAATCTCATACCTTTCACATCTTTAAGTACCCTTCTCAAATCTTCTGCATGAGTGGATGCATCTTTAGAGTACACAGCTAAATCATCCATATAAATGACAATACATTTACTTGATAATCCATGAAACACAATGTCCATGGCTCGCTGAAAGGTGGCACCTGCATTGATCAAACCAAAAGGCATTCTCCTATATGCATAATTACCCCACTTGCAAGTAAAAGTAGTCTTCAACCTATCTTCTTTATCAACCAAGAACTAATTATATCCTCAAAATCCATCTAAAAAAGACATCATCTTAGCTCTGTTTACTACTTGCAATACTTCATCTATTGGAGGTAAGGGATAATTATCCTTTTAAGAAGCTTTG
Source organism: Cunninghamia lanceolata (assembly GCA_027924645.1). Lineage (NCBI taxonomy): Eukaryota > Viridiplantae > Streptophyta > Pinopsida > Cupressales > Cupressaceae > Cunninghamia > Cunninghamia lanceolata. The sequence goes on along the minus strand of BSBN01001164.1, from coordinate 3,744,684 downwards.
TTCAAATTTCTAAAGTCAACACATAATCTAATGTCTCCACTTTTTTTTCTCACGGGTACCAAATTAGCTACTCAGGTTGAATGTCTTAATGGGAAGATTATCCTGGTAGACAACAAGTTTTTTCACTTCCTCAAAGATTAAAGGCTCCAAAATAACATTTGCAGGCCTTTGTTTCTGTCTAAATGGTTTAACTTCTGGTTTCAAGGATATTACATGAGTTATGATGGACGTATCATATGTCTTCAAATCTTCATATGTCCATGCTATTACGTGTTTGTATTTTTTCAAAACATCCACAATTTATTTTCTTAACTTCTTAGAGAAAGCCTTTCCAATCAGTACATTATGTGGACTTTGCTCTGTTCCCAGGTTATAGGGATCACATTTACCCCCTTCAGTTTTGGGCAAATCTTTCTATCTAACTGCCCCGTCAAAGTCAAAAATCTTTTCCAACTCAATTACCCCCTTAGGTAAGAAATTACTTTTCAAGTTTATTATGTCTTCTTCATCCCAAGACACAACAGGCCTTTTCTATTCATCAATTATTTGAGCTTCAAACACTTCATTACATGTGAGAAAATCCACAATTTGCTGATCCCCTTCAAATACCTGAAAATGAGTAACATTATCTGGTATGCTCGGGACATTCACTAATTCAATAGTAAATCATTTCAAACCTGACAATGTTAAGGGCTCCAAAGTGCTAGTAGCAACTGCTAATGGATCTGGTCTATGATTCAATTTCCTAGGGATATGTTCTATGTTAAAGGAATCAAATGAATCTATTAAATCCCACACTCTACGCCTATAACAAACCATCTTCTTATAATTGCATGCATATAATTTTCTTACTTGTCTGATCACTAACTCAGAGTCTAAAAATACTCTGATCATTTTCACCCTTTTCTTGATAGCCATAAGAAGTCCATAAATTAAAGCTTCATATTCCACTACATTGTTAGTATAAGGAAATTGTAACCTATATACTGCTAAAAATGACTTACCATTATGATCTATAAGTTCAACACTTGCACCTGCACCTTGTTTCGACTTAGACCTGTCACATTTCAGTGTCCACATGCCTTCCTTACTCCTTTGACCTTTTATTTTGGCATGTCTCACCCTTTCCATTACCTGCGCTGTAATATCTTGTTTCTTCATGGGTGATTCATTTTGACCTACTTGCATATTTATATTCTCAATTTGTAAATCATGAATGATAGACACTTTTGTCTTTTATTTCTTTCCCTAAATCCATAATTGATACATCAATATTATCATGAAAGTGTAACTCTGGTTTCTCAGGATTAACCTTTCCTTCTTGTAGTTCCATCCCTTTTGTGCACTTTATGTATTGATATTCTATAATATATCTACACATTCCACAATTCTCTTCAGAATGAGGCTTACTATGGACTCTGCACATGCTTTTGTACAATTTGCACTGAACTGGATTTTTTTGTTCAATGCACCTTTCTATTTCCTGCCTAATGATCTGACCAAAACTATTTACTGCATTGTCTTCCTCATCAGAAGAATTGCAATCAGACTCAATGAACACTACTGTTTCTTTACTAACATGTTTTTCTTTAAAATTCAACATCAGGATTTGTTCAATTTGCACTCCCTTGTTAGTGACTCTATAAACACCCGGTTCAACAGAATCATATAATATCTCGTTAGTCCTATTGTATTATGTAATCATATGTTTCATTCTGGGTTCAGCTTCTATCCTAATCTGATTTGGGACACCTCTCCAAGGTAACCACATGTGTGAAAAATCAGTGGCCATATATCCGTTTAATGTTTTGGACCAGTCTCTACTTAACAACATCCCATAATTTATAGGTATATCCACTACCTGAATGTCAATAAACTAACTAACCTTAGGATTAGAGGCTAACTACATTTGAATATGCATTAATTATCCTATCACATTAACCTCAGTTTTGTCTAATTGTGTAAAAACCTTCACAGATTTGGTAGGAGTCAGCCCTAAATTTTTGCATATCCCTAAAGGCATTACATTGGATGATGCACCAGAATCTACCATGCAATTATGTATGTTCTTTCCCAATATCCTAATGGTTAACAAGAAAGGAAGGGCTTCCTTCTTATCTACATACATGACCATGTTAGTGTTGGAAGGCTATTTAGTTTTCTTACTTTTGTCTTTGGACTATGGATCCTTACTAGGAACATTCATATCAGCAGAGACCTCACCTGTCACAGATGTATCCAAGGATTTTATGAAAGCATTTGTGACCCCTGGACTTTTCAACAATTCACATAAAGGTATACTGACCTTAATTTTTTTTATCTCTTTAGACAAGTAACTCATTAACCTCATTGTTTCCACTGTCTCTGTTTTCCCTGTTTGAAATTTTGATGCTATTGTCCCACCATTCACATAATGGTTAGCCTTTAGTATAGCAGGGTTATTACTGGCATGCTGATCTAGAGGAGTGTTGAAATTGTTGGGAGGAGTGGAAGTAGTGAAAGGACCTCCAGGCCTAGTATTACATCTCAAATTGTAAGTATGATTTTTGTTGGACTGTTGAAAATCATGTACCTCATCTGTTTCATATAACACTTCATTTTCATTTTTAAAGGGAAACTGAAATCATTCAATGCTAAGGCTGATTCAGGGTATAAGTTCTCACAAAAGTAAGGCTCATCATCTAACAACTGATCCTCTTCCTCCCTAGTTGCAAAGGTGAAAGTCTCTAAGACTAAAGCAGTCTCAAATCCTTAGGGCACTATTTCATTACCTTTGGGAATGAGAAATTCAGATGTGGGAGCTTGTACATCCACATTGAAAATGCTAGCCGCCAGATGAAACTGAGGGCAATCTAATTTAGCATGTGCACTTGTATTATGAATCCTGGACTAATTTTTTAATGCTACATTGGCCATTTGAATTCTGGCTATTTGTTTTGTTTCCTAATTATCTAGACTCTCAAATGGAGAAGCTAGAGTGCCATTATTTGGTCCTATGTTCCATGTCCTAGGTGGCTTTGGTTGATTCTGATTTCTATTGTTATTACCCTAGGTCTTCTTATCTACAGCATGTCCTCTGTTTTGCATTGCTTGTCCTTGATTATGATTTTGACTTTGATTATAATTCTGGTTTTGGTTTGAACCCTAACCCTGGTTATAATTCTGGTTATGGTTCTGACTGTATCCTGATTATTTCTACCATAGAAATTTTTATTTCTTAGTTGTGTCATTTCGGTTGTCAATCTTCTTAGGTGTGTAGTAATTTCTTTGATCTCTCCCCTATCCTCTAGTGCCTTTGCCACAAATGTATCCTAAGGAGGTTGGAAGAATGACTGACCATTACTCTAATTATTACTGGTACAATTCACTATAGTCTGGATTGGGGAAGGATTATACACAGGTGTGTATGTAGGAATTGGGTTCAATAATTAAGTATGATGCATATGAACTCTATTCCAAGGTTGTGCTTGACTTTGCATCCCAGGGTTTCCTCCATTAAGAAAAGGACTATAAGTTGTTTGTGTCATTTCTTGGTTGACTAAGGCTGCTTCTTTATAAGCTTTGGATATAGTATCTATGTCAACTTTTCTTTTAACAAACATTGCAGTTAGTGGATCAAGAGTGACATAATACATGGCTAATAATGCATATGCATTCACTGTGTAAGGAGTCACCAACCGGGAGTAAGCCTTTTGAAACCTATCATTACAGTTATCAATCAACTCTCCTTCACCTCTCTTAATTGCTACCAATTTATGATATAAGGTGGAAGGATCAACTGGTCCCCTAAACCTAGACAAAAATGCCTCTTTTGTAAGTGCCCAAGAAGAAATATAACCATTAGACAAGTTAACATACCAATTAGAAGCCTATTCATTAAAGGTGTAGGGAACCAGTCTACACACAACATCCTCATATTCTAACCTAGCTCTAAAGCATGCCTCCTTGAATATCATAATGTGATCCTCTGGATCCTGATGCAATTGATATTTAGAACATATCTTTTCAGGATTGTTTGGCATCTCATGATAATCATTGAATGTTATAGGAGAATTGACATTGAAATAAGCCACTACAGGGCCACGTGGTGGGTTTGGACCTTTAGGAGTACCTGGATTTCTAGGTGGACTAGGACCTCTAGGAGGACTTGGACCCCTAGGAGGACTTAAACAAAGATTCAAAGATCTAAATGAAGAACTGTTAGGACTCACTATGTTATGGATGTTAAAAGGTGATCCAGGAGGCATTCCAGATGAGCCTCCTACGTGTGATATTCTAGGATTCCAGATCAAAGGACCTTTACTCTGCCTTCTATCAGGTAATTACACAAAGATATATTCAAAACTAGATCTAAACCTGGTCACCCTACCACTATTATGAGCCAGTTTTTCTTAAATCATACCTTAACTCCAATTAGGCCCTCCTTCTAGCGCCAAAAATTATTGATGATTGTTTTTACACATTCATAACAAAAGTTAAAATTCACAAAAATGAACCTAAATTGTCTTGAAAGATATGAAGAAATCACCTAAGAGTTCTTAATCCCAAGTTTCTATATGGTCAGGTCTTGACCTTGTAGACAATTCAGCAGGTTGATGTGAAACTATATATTTCAAGGGGCCTTACTTGATTTAAGATAATCTATGACTTACTAGACTCAAATTATGCATATTGCTACAAATATAGACAAATTATTTATTCTTTTGCATAAATTTAATACTGTATCACAAAGCCTTGTATGATTTATAGTGAAAAAAGCTTTGCCTTTCAAATTGATATGAAAATTGTCCAATATTAACACAATTCTTCCTTCTTCTTTCAAATGTAAGACAATTTCCTTAAGATTTCTGTGTTTAAGCTAATTATTTCAAATGTTTGGGGAAAAGTTAGAGAAAATTAGGTTGAGAATCATTTCCTATATGATCTAAATGTTTTGTTACTCACGTCTATAAGAGATATAGCAAATTAACCAAATCTACATACTAAATCTTCAAATGCATAGTCCTGAGTATTTTCACGAACGCACATCAAAGATTGCAAGCTTTCAAAGGATATACTTCAAATACCAGTAAGAGTCATAAAACACTCTGTAATAGACACAGAACTCCAAGTTTACTTGTATTTAAAGCACATAGTCATATATAATTTACAATGTATGAATGACCTTTTGTTTCATTAATCAAATTGCTAAAGAACTTACAGACGTTTTTACAAATACAGTAAGGAAACCTGACATTCTGCACATTCCTTAGTGTAGACATAGACGACCTACTCTTCTAAACTAAAGAAATACTTAAATATTTAAACAAATTACAAGTGAAAGCTACAACTCAAAATCCCTATGTAAATAATATACAAGTAGCAGAGCTGCTTATATAGAATTTGAAGCTTCATACTACTACAGCTACAAAACCCAATCTACGGTCAGTATTCATACTTTCTTGATCAAGGGTGTACATTCATTCCTAACCATTTTTCAAAATATCTTTGTGGTATCTTTTCTATCTCAAAGGATGCCATTGGAATCTTTTCAAAATAGGTTTCCCCCCCTTTGACCTCTTCTATCTTGTTGACCTTGCCCGCGGATACCCTTCAACTGACTCTTTCATTAGTATTATTTCCCTTTTTCTTTATACTTTCCTATTCCTTTAGATATATCTTGAAATTATTTGTTACACCTTCTATGAAGGTGTGATTCCCCACTGGACTCCTTGTCCATACATATTCTTGCATTATGACCCCTTCTTTTAATTTCTTCTCTTCTTTTCCTGAACCTTCAAGCTTCTTTTTATATTTCTTTATCTTGGCACTCGCCTCCATTATTGAATCAATCATTTGTTTACTTAAATATGCCTCTGTATTATCCAGACATGGTGCAAAGATGGCCTTGAATTCTTTTAATGCCCTTTGGAGTTTGTATGTTGGTACATCCATACATTCATGATCTATGAGCTTTTCAACTATCCTCTTATGCAACCTGATCATGCTGTCTGCTTTCTCCTCTAAACTCTAAGTGGCTGTGATGCATCTTCTGAGACTATTATCTTCAAATCTTAACTCCAACTTGGCCTGTGGCACTTGATTTGCCATCAGAGGAGTAATGAATCCTTCAGTTATTAATTCATCTGCTCTTTCTTCAATTTCTACCAGTTGCCCCAATTCAAACTTGCATTCTTCTTTCCTAAACTAACAAATATATATAAGCACATTGCATTTATTCTTTTCTGTTACAGCCAATTCCCATCTTGTCACTGCTTGTTTGATCACCTCTTCTCCTTCTTGCATGAATGCTCTGAACCATTCCTCAAAAATATTGGCCTCAAACCTATTATTTTCCATATCCTTCACTTCATCTTTTAACAATACTACTATTTCACTGGGTAACTCTGGTATTGTAGTATTGGGATAAAATATTCTCCTAATGAATTGCTAACTAGACAATGTGTCCTTTCAAATATTCATGTTTATCCTTGTCTTTCTTTAACATCTCTGTTGTAACTTGGTGCATATCTTCCCAGTCACTTATATGTTGCTCCCTTGTTATGTGTCCTAGGTCAAAATTAAATATCTTGTAGTCATCTACTATTATTTCTCCTTTGGCTTTATCCTTCTGTGGTATGGCCAAATTTAGTGTTCTAGATCCATCTGGACCCCTTTGTATTGTTGACATGGTTCTGGCCTTCCTCTTTTCTTTTCTTGGTGTTGCATCGCCTAATAAAATTTTGATGTCTATGGGTACTAACTGTACCTCCATTTTTTCTCTCCTTACTTCTGCACCTAACTAGGCCAGAGCCTCTTTTGTACTTTCAGTAGCTTTCTCTTCATTGATTACCTCTTCTTGAGGCTTTTGTACTTCTCCTTGTTCTTGTTGATGCTGTTGTTGTTCTTGTTACTATTGTTGTTGTTGTTGCTAAGGAGGAGGTTGCTGTTGAGGGGCTAGTTCCTGTACTATTGGATCATTTTATTGTTTAGATTCACCCTTGTTATCGTCTTCTTCAATTTCTGTATGTCCTCCACCCTCATCTTCTTCTTCTAGACCTTCTTTTCTTGATGAATCCTTTTCTTGATCTTCCTCTTTATTTTCTTGTTCCATATTTGTCATGCCCTTATCTTCTATTTTCTTTTCAGGTTTAAATTTATCTTCATCAATATTCTCTACATTCTCTTTATTTTCAGGTTTATTTGTTGTTTCCTTTGTTGTTTCACCTTTCTTTTGTACCTTTTTAGGCATGTCAACTTGCTTTCCATGTGAAGGTGAACCTACTTTCTGATCAGATTCTTTTATCTCTTTTTCTTGTTCATCTTTACTTTCTACATTCTTTTCCTCTTTGATGTGTTCCCCATACATATTTAGAATATTCAACACATCTACACCAAAAGTACTAGCTTTTGTTTCTTCTTTAGTTTGAGCAGGTGTTTCTTTCATTGCTTCCTTAGGTGTATCCTCTTTTTCAGATTCTTCTATTTGATATGCTACATCTTGCACATCTCTTATTATTTCTGGAGGTACCAATGTACCAAACGGATCTACTGCCCCCAATTCTTCTTGTACAATTTCTTGCTTAGACATTGGAGCTTGTTCCACTTCCATATAAGCTTGAGTTTCTTGTTCCTCTTCTTCACTTGAATATTCACTGGATTCTTCTTCTTCCATGCTAATTTCTATTCCTGTCCCTGAATCCACTTCCCTAACTTCACTTCCACTGCTGTCATCTTCCACGTTGACAATCTCAGTAATTTGTTTGGCTTCATGCATTTTTGACCCATGTAGCATTTCTTCAGTCAATTCTATTTTAACCTTAGCATATGTTTGTCTTTTCTCTACTAAGGTAGATGCACTAGGTATGTTACTTAATATAGCACCTACTTGTTGTGCTCCTATAACTTCACTCTATTTTGAAGTTTCACCTTTTGATATGTCTACTGGTATTGCCTTCATAACCTTCTGCCCTATCAACTCTTTAGCAGCCTATACTTTCTCTGTACTGGTATCATGACTCAATGACTTTGCTTCTACAAATGTGCCTGATGGTACTGCTATTGTCACCCCTATTGCATAAGGATCCATCAATGTAGCATTTTTGTCTTTCTCAATAATCTTTTCTTCTACAATCTTCCTTTTCTTTTCATAGAAGCACTGGAGATCATCTTGATGCTCTCTCACTCTCTTTTTGCCTTTCTTTAGATATGTAGGCTCAGTTCCCTTAGCCTTATGCTCCTCAATTCTATCCTTCAACCATGTCTTGTAGAACAAAATGACAAGTTTGGATAATTTTTCCAAAGATGTATTCCATGGTTACGACCAATCAGGCTCTCCAATGGGACCAAGCCCGGCACTTTCATAACTATGGTGTAATAATTTGCCATCATCCTTAACTTCTAAGGGTACATAAATGTCTCCCATGGACCTCATTTGCTCTACTATCAATCTTTTGTGAGCTCTCTTTCTGAGTTCTCTGTCATTCTAATAATCTGACTAGAAATCCTCAATGTGTACTTGATGTTTAAATTTAGAATCAATAGTATTTTGGATCCTATGAAAAGAATCAAACCTCCTTGCTAACTCAAATTGCTTAAATCCATAATACCTTAACTCCCTCTCTGAGTAACTAGCCACTTCTTCGCTGGAACAAAAATATCTACCAATTGGCCAAGGGAGCTTAAGATTCCCCCTGCTATACTTCTTTTTATACATTCTGAAGGCATTCAAGTTCTACCTTGAGAACTCTAAAACAATCAACTTGTTAGAAGGATACCTAGGCAGCATGAAAGGTTTTTCTTCAAAGCCCTCAGTTCTGATATAAGTGAAGTTCTAGAATTGAATGTACCATGAACTGTACAAACCAATTGTATCCTCTGTATCTGCAGACAATCTCTTATCCTACTCTTGTCTTAAAACTCTGACCATGTGTGTATAAAATACATCATTCACTAAAGCATACTTTCTCAATGCATTATCCTCTTGTAATCAAGATAATGTTCATATACAAGCTTTTGATCTGGGCCATTCCCTAGGGTTCCAACTCTGTCAATCCCATTTATACATGGTTGAACCATTGCTGCACATGAATATAATACATACGAGGACAAATAGAAAGGCATCATCTCTTGTTTTCTTAACCTTGCCTATTTCCATATGGCAGTGCTAATAACCTTAGCCAAGTGAATTTGTCCTTGTTCCTTCTTTACTTCCCTCATGAATTGTATAATAGTGAACATCTAAGGCTCACACTTAGTGGCATCCCTCAATCCCACCAGTCTGCTTAACATTGTAATCATCAAATATATCTCTTCCTTGAAGTCTATTCTTTGTAGAATCTTATGTACTCTTGCCACGGCCTCGGGTTTATTTTTCGCACTATACCAACTATAGAAGATCTTGCTTCTACAATCCCTCTCATTATCATTGAAATTCTCACTGTACTGGTCAATATCAATATCTACCATTTTTTCATGTATCTCTAGACCAAATGTTCTTGCAATCCCCTCTGTAGATAAGTCTGCAATGACTCTATCGTGGAGTACTATTCTTCTGGTAACTGGGTCATATAAGTAAATGCAATCCAGACATAGGTCCTTAGATTCCATAGCTAATGGGAAACCTGCAGCTCTGTGTAATTCACTTTCCCATATACACCTCATGTCAGGTGTAGCATCGGCTACTGTGATCTTCTGCAAAACATCATCCATGTAATAATTCCCTATGCTAGTGTCTATCCCTACTCCGCTTGTGCTGAGCAATGAAGGGTACCCTCTATATATTGGCAACTCTTCCTTCTTGATTTCTTTACAGGGTTTTCTTTCCTTTTTAATCTTTTCCTCACCCCCTATATCCACCTATTTCTGCTTTGGGGCCATCCTATAAAAAACTTATTTTTTAACTTTCCATTTTACTCTCTTACTAAGGGTTTTACTATGAATTTTCTATTTTTTTACATTTACCCTAACCCCCCGTTTGTCTTTTCCAATTTTGACTTTCATTTTATTTAACCCAAACCAGCTAATTAACAATTAGACATAGTAATTTAATGCTTGCTTACATTTTAAAATGAAATTATTGAAAATCACTTTGTATTTTTAATTAATTGAACTGTAACGGTGTTCAAGATAAATACCTATATTTTTGACAACTCAACCTTACAAACCATTGACTCACTTTACCATTTTCTGATCTTTTTCATTCTAAAATTCCATCTCGTGATGAATTTTCATTCAATTTCTGTAACAATTCCTCTTTTTGCAATTTTAATTTTAACAATGCAAATATGAAAGAAAGACAACCTTTGATTTACCCTAACCCATTAAATTTTACCATTTTTAGTGTTAGTTCAGTATTAATTACAGTAATGAATGCACGTATGGCTTTGGCCTCTTACTTCAACATTTTATTTTTAAACTTTCTATCTGTTAGTTTACTTTTTGCATACATTGCATTTTCTTGTATCTCTCCTTGCATATTATTTCTTGTATGTCCATTTGCATCTTTTCAATATACAAGCCTATATCCAATGGGTTATAAACAATGTTACCCCTTTTTCTTTATATCCACCCTTATATCTTTTGTTTGTATATCGTAATGTATGTAAAATAGATACAAGCATTTATACAATTGTGACCCATACAAACCTTCTTTACCTTTTAGCTCTCTGATGATGTCTTTCATTTCTTTGTATATCGAGATTGTATATCGTTAACATAGAATCACCCAAACATACAAAGCCTTACCTTTATTTAATTTATTTTTGAAATCCATCTTGTATCGCAGTTCCTTGCATCTTTGCTTGTATATCAGCTTGTATATGCTCTTGTATATCCATCTGTCTGTGCAATATAAAACCTTGAGATACAACCTATGGGACCCACTTTACCTTCCCACTTGTATCTCGACGAAACAACAGCACTTGTATCTACCCTTAGATACAAGCCTCCATACATGCAAACTCTTTGTACAATCATCCCGGACTCTTCATTTTTTTCTTAACCATATTGCATAACCCTTCGGATCCATACATGTATATAAAGTGAATGCATATTTCCAATATACGTTATAGTACGATGCATCACTTACATCTAATTTAATTATCTTTTGAAATCTGCGTTGTATGTATGCCTAAGATGTAAACCCAAAATATGTAACATACAAACAATGAAACATACCTTTTTCCTCCTCTTAATAAAACTGAATTTTATATTCTCTTCAGGTCCATGGCATGTATATCATGTTGTATACTGCCTTGTATCTTTCCTTTTGACAAACATACAACTCAAGATACAATGCAAACTTAGCCAATTATCCACTCCACTTCTGAAACTTATCGGGTCTGACTTGCATACAAAGAATAAATCACTAACCACATGCATACAAAGTACCATGATAAATAAACCCGACCACTCCACGTGACTAATACAATGACTCCACATACAAACAACCTTGTACATGCAACATACAAAATCCTTCTATAATGCATTTTACCAAAAACATGCATATCTTGCAGAATATTGGGAATTTTAAAATGGTTCAAAAAGCAACCCTTATTCATTTTTGACAAAGAATTCATCTCTATTCCACTCTGGTACTTAATGATAATTTTTTCAATTTTCAACATGGTTTGGAACCTTTATCTCTTTTCCCTTTACCACCAAGCAGGCCCACAAACAAGCAAAAAGCCATAGCCACAGTAGGGGTCCTCATTTTTCTAAGAGGTAAAATGGGGTGTGTTGTGAGCATCACAACAATTCCATGGATAGAAAATGAGCAACCTATCAACCTTCTTCCTTTAGTTGATTGTTCACACACCTTGGATTTCAGTAAAGAAGAGAAGACATTTAATGTCCCTCCTTTAATTGAATATTCAAATCATTTGGACATCACTAAGAGGATAGTGAATAAGTATATTAATGAACTTCAACAAGAACACATTCCACCTAACATTGAGTCAAACCAAGAAGCATTTAAGAATGAACAAAAGAATAATTACAAAGACTTATTAATGGTACCTTATGTTTGCAATTGGAAAGAGAATGATTTAATTGTTGTTGACTTCTAGCATGAAGATCTCGACAGGTAAGTATCTCTAACTCTTTATCTCTCTCATGATGTGCTTCCCTTGTGATGTGTTATGTGTTGTTTAGGCCTCTTGGGATGACCTCAGATTCTCACATAAGGTCCAAGATACCAGGAGACCACCTCTGTTGTGACCTTCTTCTATTTGTATCATCATTCTTCTATATTGCTTCTCTCTCTAATTTCATTGTTGTGTGTTGTGCCTTACGGACATAGCATTGTGGTTGGTGACTTGGGGGTACCCTCCTACATGACTATCCCTAAGACACTTGTTTCTCCTCCCTGATTTATTGTTTCCCTTCCTCTAGTGTTTCTATCTAGTGGGTGGAAGACAAAAAGCATTTATATTGATGTGGACCTAGTGTCCCTTTCGAGAGCAATAAAAAAATGGACTTAGTTCCTAATATGATGATGGGGTTGTAATAAATTATCCAATGCTTGGCTAGTAGAAGCACTAGTGCTTTTGCATAGTGATTTGATGGTATGCTATCTCATTTACAAACCTTAACAATACTGTTTCTCTATGCCCCTTTGTTTGTCTTTGAATCTAGCCTTAGTGGTACTCAATTCGGAGAGCTTTGTGATATAGCCCCATGGTTATCCTTGAACTCCAAATTTGTTGTATAACCTCGTCTCTTTGTGGCTTAATCATATGCATTGATGTTGTTGTTTATCATGATTATGTAGACACTAACATGTTTCTTGCAGGGATGTGCTTCTGGGAACATTTGGTGATTGTAAAGTACATATCACCTCCTTGGGGCATGGGCTTTGCAAGATCTTGTGTTCCCTTGTGTGTTTTCTTCCTACCTTAATGTTCTTGATATCAATACTTGATATCAACCACCTTAAGGTGGGGGCATTTATAAGGTAAGTTGTTTATTGTAGATGTTAGCTATGTGCTTGTCCTCAGATGCAGTTTAAAGACAAACATGATGAGTGCTTCCTACATCCTGAGTTTGTTTGCAATCAATCAATCAATCATGTAAGCCCTCTGCAGAGGCAGGATATCACATATATCCTTTTTATCTTAAGCCCTCTACAGAGGTGGGGATGGTGTATTTCTCGAAGCAGATTGCATCATCTGGTCATTTTCAAAAGTCCTCTGTGGAGGTGGGGAGCGGTTCTGTGACTAACTCAACCCTTAAGCATGTCTTCAGTGATTGTTGTGGTGAAGCCCAATTGTTAGTGTGTGCCTGTAATGTGATTAAGATGGTTTTGGACCTAGAAACATGTACACTCCATTGCTTGTCTATCGTGTCTTCTCTGTGTCTTCAAGTGTGTGTGTTTGGCATGCTTGATTTGTTTGGCATGTCTGTTGCCCCATATACAGTCTAAAGACTAGCGCAATGAGTGCTTCCTTCATTTTGGGAGGTTTTGTGTGTCTTGCATGTGTGTTGCCCCATATATGTAGTTTAAAGACCAGTGCAATGAGTGCTTCTTGCATTATGGGAGGTTTTTTTTACTTTCTAGTACTTGCATCTGCATTTCATATATATGAGAAAAAGAAAAGAAAAGAAATCATGCATGTCTTCCATGCATTAATGTGTCTTCTATGCATTTACTATATTCTTCATGTTCTACATGACTATAACTGTCGTCTTCATCTTTTGCATGCCTGTTACTATTTTCTATGTGATTGGCGTGTCTTCTTCATTCTTGGCGTGTTTGCTATGTTTGTGATCATACTTTAATGCATGTATTGGCTCATGTTTATACATACATTAAAGTGGGGGCTAAATGTAATGTTGGAAAATGTCCCCTTGGGGGCTTTTCCCTCTATACATTTAGCTCCTACGTCTTTTGTATATATTTAGGACATCTTACATCATAATTTGGCATTCTGATGGAATGAACCCTAGGTTTTATGGAAAATAGGGCCTAGGGGAACCCCTTGAGCTTAACCCTGCCCAAAATAGGGGGGAGGACTTGGGCATCCGTGTCCTAGTCCTACCCTATTTTGGGTCATGCCCAAATTTTAAGTGTTGGTTTGTGACCATTATTTGGTCCCTAGGCCGACACGGTAAGTTTGAATTTATGAAATCTTGGCGGGAATGCTTGTAGTTGCATATAAAAGCATGTTTAGGCATTCATTCAAAGACTAGAGATTACATTCATGAGCATTGGCATTCTAGAAGTGATTAGAGGCTTTCATTGTGTTGCAAGAGTAGATTTGTGTTGTCTATGTGTTTGAGTTTTGCAGATTGAGCAACCATTTCCTCATGGAATGTAGAGCATCTTCATCCTATGATAACTTCACTACAAGGTGGAATTATATTGTGTTTTCAATCATTATTTCATTTGGATTTTACCTCTACCTCATAAGGGCATGCACTCTCTATCTAACTGCTGCAGAGCATCTAGGACAGCAGAAGCACAATTCAGACCTTCAATGAAATGGCTCATTAGATTCACTGTTTTCTTTGACAGAGATCAAACTTCACATAAGGCAGAGCTTCAACACAATAGCCAACTTGTTTTTGACACACAACATGAGGGACTTCAGGACTCTTATCTCAGGGTGTCTAACTCCATTCAATGTTTCATCCAACCCACTGTACAGGGTCTGTAGGACAACAGTCTTCAACAATGTCTACTAAAGACAGTCACACATTATCTCTACTCCACAGTCATAGCATCCTCCTTGGGATGATCTCCATCAACACAAACTCAATCTCATTGCAGCATACCAAATAACTTACCAAGCACCTAATTTCTTCATTGACAAAGCAATGACAAACAAACCTATTACCTTCTTTGTAGTGACTACTGTCCTTCTCTAGCTTCCAACCCATGGATTTGTAGAGCCATCAACATGACAAACTCACCTTAGACCATTCTACTGCCTCCACAATCCTCATAAGATATTAAAATAGACCTTGAAGGACTCATTCCTCTGATCACAAGGGCTATGGGTTGAGTGGAATGAGGGAAACATCACAAACTTGCTGTCAGAACCCTAGTTCAGGGTTTCCAGACCACTCACAAAAGAAAAGGGAATGTAACAATATAGATGAGTGTCAAGAATTCAAATTACTTGCATATGAAAGATGACTCACCATACTATCTTCCCATCATAACCTTTAGGCACCAGTTGATCGTACAGGTACGGGGCAAGTATAGGAACAGTGGTTTCTTCTGTGGACAGTGACTTCAGCGAGTGTCTTGATAACAATTGAATGTAGAAGGCCCTATGCTTGATCTCAAGAACTCAAGTTAGATTTGTTTGGTAGCTATCTCATCACATCACACTTCCATACATTCCAACCTCCTTGGCAGTACCGTACCACAGGGAAGTATGGGCTTTATGTACAGAAAACTTAGAAAATGCACAGGAAAAACAAGAAACTATATTGTATTGCTTCAAATACTCCTTCACACCCTTTCAATGAATTGTTTCTTGGAGTTTTGAAGCCTCCTCGATGCCTTGCACAGGCTGGAGGGTAGTTGAACCGATGGAGGGGAGTGAAAACTATTCAACTGCCCAAACTTACAACAAATTACAATTTGTAACTGTCCTCTTTAGGACTGTATCGACAGTTTTGACTAAACAATGTTTTGTTTAACATTTGGTTAACCTTGGACAAGGTTTTTAACCCACCTCCTAACCTTTGACATGCCTCTATAGGCTTACAAACATGAAGACTTTAATGACTGTCCTATATGCCTCAACAAAGGCTTACATAAATGACTATTGCAAACTGCCTATGACAACATGACTGTCCTCCCTAGGACTTACAACAAGACTATAGATTCTATCTATTTGGACATAGTCCATTTACATGCATGGCTTTCAAGCCTCATTACAACATTTAATGGTCTCAAAGACCTTATTAAACCAAACAAAACTACTTGAAAATCTAACCAAATCCTAGATGTCTTGGTGCTCCTGTGCCATACTCCCCAGCATAATGAAAACTCTTGTCCCAAGAGTTATGGGATCTACTCCAACCATTCTTCAATCTTGTTGGGATGTTCCTCTGACTAGGAAACATGAACTCTCCAAGAGTGATCCTTCTCCTTCTCCAACCTGCATGGTGCTTACCAAAAGTGTTAGTATTCCAAAACATATGCCGATGTCCTTGCCTAGGACCCTGCTGCTGTAATGTTTCTACTCTTCCCATCTGGAGGTTCTGATTTATTCCTCTCTATACTATCTGTTGTTTGCCTTCCTTCTTCTGCCTCCTTATAGGACAATCAATGTCCCCAACATTGACATAACTCAAGTCCCAAACCTACTGCTCTTTAGGACTGTCATCCACCTTCTTCTGCTGCAACTGTTACTGCTATTTGTAATCATCCTTAACCTACACATTCAACTTCAACTTCTCTCCAAAACAAATGGTAACATGTTCCTTCTTGTCTTCACAAGGTAAAGGCACTAATTTGAAATTTCTACCATCTTTATGCACCAAATAGTTATTAGTATAACCATCATGAATTGTCCTTCTCAAATGCTGCCATGGTCTACCCAAAATGATATGCCCACATGTCATTAAAATGACAGCACACAAAACATAATCCTGATATGGACCAATTGAAAAATCAACATATCCCTTCTTAGTAACCCTTACTTGTTGCTCTTGACTCACCCAAGTGACATTGTAAAGATTAGGGTGATCAAATGTTTTCAATCCCAACTTATGCACCATTTCCCAAGAAACTAGATTATCATGAGAACCAATATCTATAATCAACTTGCATATTTTTCCATGGCTTAAACAATTAGTTTTAAAAATAGATACCTGTGGTGGTTGCTGCATTTTAGCTTTTTCCACCATGAGCATTTCTCCAACCATTACTAGAGAGGCTGACAACATTTCCAGTTCTTCTTGCTTCTCCTCCTCTTGTGCCAAGTGAACTCTTCTATCCTTGCTCTTATCAGCATCATCCTTCTTAGGACATTTGAAAGATGTGTGTCCTACTTCATTGCAATGATAACATCTACCTATAAATACTCCTCTTCCTGATCCAAATCTACCTCCACCTCTATATCCACCTCTCTGATCTGCAGAAAACTCCTTACCTTTCTCATTACTGTTCTGTACTTCATTAGTAGGTCTGCCCCTACCTCTATATCCTCTACCACTACCTCCTTGCCTTTCTTTCTTCCTCTTCACCCTCTCTTCAGCCCTTATGGCCAACTGAAAACATTCTCCTAGTGATTTTGGTACTGTCAAACCAATCTCATCTTGCAAGTTATACCTAAGCCCATTAAGGTATCTTTCCACTTTCTCTTCTTCATCTTCCAATCCTCCTCTAATACTAAGCTTATGAAATTGCTTAGTATAGGACATAACATCCATGTCCTTCTGCTTCAAGTTCTGCCTCATCCTCTTTGTCTAAATGGAGTAATCAGATGGAAGAAACTGATCCTTCATCATATCCTTCATCCTACCCCAAGAAGTGATTCTTGTTGCACCTCTAGCCACTCTTTCTGTTTGCACACTACTCCACCATGTAAGTGTTGTACCTCTTAGTTTTGTTTTTGCAAATTTGATCTTCTTCTCATCACTCATCTCCTCATACTCAAAGAAATTTTCAAGGGCATCTATCCACCCTAATACCTCTTCACTATCCATCTTCCCCTGATAGATAGGTAACTCTATGTTTGCCTTTGTTCCACTTCCTTGGACTGCCTTCAGTAATCTCACAAATTTCTTTTCTTCAGCATCCAACTCATCCTCAGGAGGATTCTCATCTATCTCCTCATCTCCTTCTTGATCATCTTTCTCATCCCTTCTAGGATTCTTCTCTAATGCTTCCAATCTTGCTAAGATTGATGCATTCTCCCTTCTCACTTGCCTCAACTCTCTTTCCCTTGCAGCATCCTGTTCTCTTCTGTCCCCCAACTCTTTTTCTCTTGCCTCTAAGGCTTCTCTCAACTCATTGTTCTCCCTAGCCATCTAATTCTTAGGTGGCATCCTTACAACTCTCACAAACCCTTACTATTTCACAAGACCCTACTACACCCTCAAGGATCTACTTGCTGGCTCTAATACCAATATGATGCAGAGCATCTAGAATAGCAGAAGCACAATTCAGACCTTCAATGAAATGGCTCATTAGATTCACTATTTTCTTTGACAGAGATCAAACTTCACATAAGGCAGAGCTTCAACACAATAACCAACTTGTTTTTGACTCACAACATGAAGGACTTCAGGACTCTTATCTTAGGGTGTCTAACTCCATTCAATGTTTCATCCAACCCACTGTGCAGGGTCTGTAGGACAGTAGTCTTCAACAATGTCTACTAAAGACAGTCACACATTATCTCTACTCCACAGTCACAGCATCCTCCTTGGGATGATCTCCATCAACACAAAATCAATCTCATTGCATCATACCAAATAACTTACCAAGCACCTAATGTCTTCATTGACAAAGCAATGACAAACAAACCTATCACCTTCTTTGTAGTGACTGATGTCCTTCTCTAGCTTCCAACCCATGGATTTACAGAGCCATCAACATGACAAACTCACCTTAGACCATTCTACTACCTCAACAATCCTCACAAGATATTAAAATAGACCTTGAAGGACTCATTCATCTGATCACAAGGGCTATGGGTTGAGTGGAATGAGGAAAACATCACAAACTTACTGTCAGAACCCTAGTTCAGGGTTTCCAGACCACTCACAAAAGAAAAGGGAATGTAACAATATAGATGAGTGTCAAGAATTCAAATTACTTGCATATGAAAGATGACTCACCATACTATCTTCCCATCATAACCTTTAGGCACCAGTTGACCGTACAGGTACGGGGCAAGTATAGGAACAGCGGTTTCTTCTATGGACAGTGACTTCAGCGAGTGTCTTGATAACAATTGAATGTAGAAGGCCCTATGCTTGATCTCAAGAACTCAAGTTAGATTTGTTTGGTAGATATCTCATCACATCACACTTCCATACATTCCAACCTTCTTGGCAGTACCGTACCACAGGGAAGTACGGGATTTATGCATAGAAAACTCAGAAAATACACAGGAAAAATAAGAAACTATATTGTATTGCTTCAAATACTCCTTCACACCCTTTCAATGAATTGTTTCTTGTCTTTTTGAATCCTCCTCGATGCCTTGCATAGGCTGGAGGGTAGTTGAACTGATGGAGGGGAGTGAAAACTGTTCAACTGCTCAAACTTACAACAAATTACAATTTGTAACTGTCCTCTTTAGGACTGTATCGACAGTTTTGACTAAACAATGTTTTGTTTAACATTTGGTTAACCTTGGACAAGGTTTTTAACCCACCTCCTAACCTTTGACATGCCTCTATAGGCTTACAAACATGAAGACTTTAATGACTATCCTATATGCCTCAACAAAGGCTTACATAAATGACTATTGCAAACTACCTATTACAACATGACTGTCCTCCCTAGGACTTACAACAAGACTATAAATTCTAGCTATTTGCACATAGTCCATTTACATGCATGGCTTTCAAGCCTCATTACAACATTTAATGGTCTCAAAGACCTTATTAAACTAAACAAAACTACTTGAAAATCGAACTAAATCCTAGATGTCTTGGTGCTCCTGCACCACTGACAATAGTGTTTAGAGACTTAAGTGTCCTCTGAGGCTTGACTGAGGCAAGCCTCTAAACACCACAACCCCCTCCCAAAGTTTTCATAGTTGTAGGTTATAGGTTGAGGAGTTAGACAAAGTGAAGTTGTAGGAGGGTATCTTGGAGTGTCAGAATTGTAGAACACAAGGAAAAAGAGCACCCTAGACTTGGGTGCCCACTCATTAGTCCCCAAAGTTCTATGATGGGAAAATCTCTGGTACAAAAGATACAGGTTGCAGACCTTGTTTCCTAATCTCGACATAAAGCAGGGCCTTAAACTTGGATGCCTGCTCCTTTGTCCCTAAATTTTCCACTGTGAAACCCTAAAAATAGGTACTCTATGATTTGTCATTTTACATCTTTCTGCAAGAGCAATTTTTGTAATTCATTAGTTTGCTTCCATATTTGAATAATTAGAGTTTTGATTGTTAATTGGACATAAGAGAAGAAAAATTGATAATCAAACACCCTAATCCAATCTTCCCTACATTTGTAAGTGACCAAGGACCTAATAGTGCTTTGCCACTTGATCTGAGGGTCGTCAAATGTATTTGGGTGAAAGGAGGATTCAAACATCAAACAACTAAAACATTAAACCAATCCAAATTTTACCCTCTACAGTCTTAAAGAGGGGCAAAATGTATACATCTAAAAATGGCTTGAGTTGAATGAAATAAATATTTTAATATTTATTTTATTCCTATTCTTCTATCCATAAATAAATATCCTAATTTATTTATCTGATTCACATTCATCTTAATCTAATGTGTCATCTAATTAAATAATCCTAAATTATTTAATTAATCATAAATTCCTCTATTACAAAGTCTTAAATTCATAAATCCACATCACTTTCCACCTCACTTTCCACCTCATTTTACACCTCACCATGTTGTACACATAATTAAATATTTTAAATATTTAATTAGCTAATATCTCCTCACCCACATGTCCTATTTATCCTCTAATCATCCCTATTTCTTCTCCACATGTGTGCTATCATTTCTCAATCATTTCCATGGTCTGAGACACTTGTCTTTCAAATCCGAGTTTATGTCTCACATTTCAACAGATCAAGAGTCCTTCTTCCACAATCTGCTCATAGTCTTCCACTTTTAACTCACATGTCTTTGTGAACATAATGACATGTGGCTTATGGATCCACATATTCCTCTACCTTGTAAATGTAGTAGGAACATTTCCTATGATTATCTCCCTCATCTCAAGCAACTCCATCTCAACCATACATGTCAAAGATAATTCCTCCAGTCAAGGATCTATTGACACTTGGACTTGGCCTCTCCTAAGCCTATAAAAGCAAGGTTCTCACACCCATTTGACAACCACTCAAGATTTAGTAATCTTACACTACAGAAATTCCATCATAGCTCCCAAGTGTGCCTTTGGCTCTATTGCATTTGCATCTAGCTTCATTATCCGCATCTCATTATCATCAACCATGGCTGCATATCATTATCTCCATCCTTCATCTTGGTTATTGCATTGTAGTTTCATTGCATAAACCTCCACATACCCATTCCACCTTTATCATCTTAACAGCAAGGAAGTATTACATTCAAGAGCTTTATAATCACAGAAGATCAAAGAAATATAGGAAACAATGGAAGGCATGAGGTAAATCTATTTGCAAAGGTATATCTTTTGTTTTATTGCATTTGTCTTATTTCCATTGAAGTTATTGAATGTTTAGGTAGTTTCTACTATAGTTCAAGAATTCAATCACAGAGGGCATGATGGATTTTGACTTAGACATATAAGATCAATAGGTTGTGGACCACATGATGGAGTTGGAGGAATAGACATGGCATTCAAAGGTTCTTTGATAGGTGCCAAGATAGGTGTTTAAACTATGGATAAGTTGTTCCATGCTAGTAACCATTGGATCACATCCTTTGCAAGTGCATGTGTTAAAGGATAATATAAGGGATGGACAATGAGGGTAGATAATGTGGGCATGTGATTATGATTAAGAGTTGAAAGTTCCCATGGTGGAGGGATAAGATGGATGGATGGTGTTGTAGGATTAGGGTTTAGACTTTGATTAGGTGGAATGTCAAAGGGATTGAATGGATTGGTGGATATGGACAACCCCTTACGCTTTCTTTTGTAATTTTTGATTCTACGATGTGGAGTTGATGTAGGATTAGAGTGTGGTGGTAGAATGTACTTATAGGATGGATGAGGTAGACTTATGTTCCCCTTGTCAAACGTAGCATTATAATTTGAAGGCACTTTGTCTTGTTTCCAAGGTGGACTTGGATAGGCTTGTGAAGAGGCTTGGGGTGCTAGAACCTTGTTCTCTAGTATTGGCATGGAATGACACATGTCTTCACATCACTGTAGTTCATCTTGTTTCTCAAGGTATGTAACATGAATCTTGTCATCATTGGAAGTTGAGGAAGGGCCCGTCGAAGGAAAAATTTAGGTTTTGGTTTATTCATAGGATCACTAAGGATTAGGATCATGTTGACAAGTGCTTGACTAGGATTAGGGTAATGATAAGGTGGAATGACTAGGAATGTGATAGAGTATGAGATTGATTGGTTGATTCGATGGGTGATTAGGGATGATTAGGGTATGGTTAGGGTTGTGATTAGGATGACTTGGAAATGATTAGGATGAAATTGGTTGGATATGAATGTGTTGGAAAGAATGTTTTAGAATGTTATACTATAGGGATGACTAGGAGGATCTACTCCCTTTCTCTTCTTTTTTTTTGTAACTGTGTCTTTACCATAAAAGACTTGTGAATTGTGAGATGCTATGTGGATGTCAATACAAGGCGATGAGGCCCAGACTATGATAGAGGCTAATGGATATTAGTCTTCAAAAATTCTAGCTCCAAGAGGGTACTCTTATCTACTAATGACCTTGTCAAATTATAAATTGGATTTATCAAGACCTTGAGGTGTGGAAGAAATGATTGACTAAAGTGAACCCATGAGTTTTAGAATTTGTAATGAAATAACTTGCATAATGGAAGAAGATGATATGAAATATTTTGCAAATACTTTATAATAATTGAGAATAGCAGACCACTTCAAGGGGGCAACCTCCAAATATCTCCAATGAGAACACACTTCACCATATGATGATGAAATAAGACTCACATCCTCCTAAATATACCTAATTATGCTTAGGATGAATAGACACACCACTATATAAGACCTAGTCAAACCTATCTAACTAAATAAAAATATAATAATGATAACATAACTTAATTAGGAGTTAAGATAGCCACAAGCTGACTATTCATAACCCAATATACACTAATATTAAGGGTGTAGCATGCCCCCCCTCTTCAAAGAAGAATTGTCCTCAATGCTAACCATGTGTGGATTCTTTTGAATAAACTCCTTGTCCTCCCATGTGGCCTCTTCAACTGGTAAATTCTTCCATTGTCCATGAGATACTTAGTGAGGGTTCTATTCCTCAGCTTCTTCATGCGTGTTTGAAGAATGCACTCTAGTTCCAAAAAGATTCTTCCTTCTTCATCGAGCTCTAGTAGTACTATTTGAGTAGGAATATTATGCCCAATTGCCTTCTTAAAACAAGAAACATGAAAAACTAGATGTATCTTTGTTGTTGGTGGCAACTCTAGCTTGTAGGCAACACTACCAATCTTTTGCATGATTTGGTATGGCCCATAATATCTTGGAGACAACTTATTATTCTTTTTTTGTTCCTTCAATGATATTTTCTTATAAGGCTACAATCTCAAGAAGACCCAATCCCCAACTTCAAAATATCTTTCACTACGATGTTGGTCCACCTGTTGTTTCATTCAATTTTGTGCCATGGGTAAATTCTCCTTGAGTCCTGAAAGTACCTGTTGTTGACGAAGCAAGTGATCCTCTACTACCTAAACTCTTGGTGATACCTTTAATGATGATGTGATGGAAGGATGATGATATCCATAAAAAAATATATGTTGTACACATGGATATCACATACATTGGGATATCAAGTTGATAATCTCCCATGGATAATTTAATGCTATGACACTTCCTCAAAAAACTAACTATGCCACCATTTGTAATTAAAACTTGAAACTCTGGGGTTGGATATATAAAACAATTTAGATGAGTTTCCAACTTTTTTTTGATGAAATTATGAGTACTACCTAAGTCTATCAACATTGTTACCTTCTGCTTCTTTAATAAACCCACTAGCTTGAGAGTTTGTGGCACACTGAACCCTGAGAGTGCATGAAAAGAAATGATTGGTTGAGAATCATGTGACTCCTCACTTGACTCCCTATCCTCCTCTAATATGGGTTCCTCCTCTTCTTCCTCACTTGGACCTTCAATATAGAAAAATTTCTTTTCACTACATTTATGTCCTCGACTATATTTTCTATCAAATTGAAACACAACCCTTTTGCTATTTTCTCCTCAATTTGTTGTGGAGTCAACCTAGTAGGTTGAGGAAGAGAAGGTGTTGAGTATCCTTTCTTTCTTTTCACATTAGCCCCTTGCTTCTTAGGAATCAAATACTTCTCCTCTACCCTGTGTGCCAAAATAAAAGACTCATTTACCAAGATAGAACTAAACATGCATAGATCATGTTGAATGTGATCCTTAAGACCACCCATGAATAAATCATTCAAGTTCTCCTCTATTATTGTAACCACTCGTAAGGATAGATTTTGGAATTTCTGAATATAATCCTTAACTGATCCTATTTGTTGATGTTTATCAAGCTGGCTAAAGAAGTTGTCCGTCACACTATTGCTATATTGTGCTTGGAGTTCCTCTGTAAAAATTGACCATGAGACAGTGAGACCTTTTTTCCTCCAATGAGTACAAAGCCAATGATACCAAATGAATTGATCTAGTTCTAGATATAGGGAAGCCATTGTGACCTTTTGTCCATATGGGATTTGATGTACTTAAAAAGAAATCTCCATTTGGTTTATCCATGTTAGAGGATCCTTACCATCGAACTTGCACATATCCACCTTTGGAAACAAATTCCTAGATCCCATAGGAGTATTAAAATTTGTGTCAGTATTAGCCAACTTGGAGGTTTCACCTTGGTTGCTTGAGAACTCCTTTCTTGGTTCATTCATATAGGTGCTTAACATGCTTCGTATATCTGATATATCTCCTCTTAGGTCACACATATCCACCTTAATTGAGGAAATGTCTTCCTTGACCTGAATGATTTCCTCATTAGGATTAGGATCCTCTATTGTTACCCCATCCTTATCAGGAGTCTTCCCTGGTGTGACAACATTCTTTTTGCCCCTTGTTGTAGGCCCCGTCATGATCAGAACCAATAATTTTGAAATAAATCACACAAATGAAACTGAAATTATCTAAAATTTTTACTAGAACTTACCAGGGTCAAAATATCTCTCACCCAAAAAAATCTCTAAGAAATAAGTAAATTTGCAGCCTTGAGAGCAAATTTTGTGGAAACACTAATTTTACAATAACTCACTTATTATTGCTCCAATTTAACTAAATTTTGGACTGTAATCTTGTCTGGTATGTCTTAAAAAATCTAATAAAAATTAAGCTCTAATTCAGCCAGATGTGAGAGCTATGTAGATCCCAAATAAATTGTGTAGAAATCATAATTCTATAATAATTTGCTCAATTCTACTCCAATTCCTCTAACATCTGGACTGTAGCTTTTTTAATATAGTCTTCAAAAACCCTTTAAAAATTAGAAAAAAAAATTTGCTAAAATATGGTAGTTATGCTCTTCCCAAAATCGCCTCCAATATTGAGAAAAAACCTTGCTACTACGGTGCCAAGATCATGCTCTGATACCACTTGTAATGAAATAACTTGCACAATGGAAGAAGATTATATGAAATATTCTACAAGTACTTGATAATAATTGAGAATAACAGACCACTTCGAGGGGGAAACCTCCAAATATCTCCAATGAGAACACACTTCACCATATGATGATGAAATAAGACTCACATCCTCCTATATATTCCTAATTATGCTTAGGATGAATAGACACACCCCTATATAAGACCTAGTCTGACTTATCTAGCTAAATAATAATATAATAATGATAACATGACTTAATTAGGAGTTAAGATAGCCACAAGATGACTATTCATAATCCAATATACACCAATATTAAGGGCGTAGTAGAATTCACTTGGAAGGATGGACTTAAACTAGCCTTGTGAGTATTAATCTGATGTTGTGATTGATTTGAAAAAGATTGCAAGGTCTCTTAGTTCAGATTTGCACTTGTGATACAGTCAAGCTTTGACAGTTTCTCCTTATGCTTGAACCTTAGGAAGACTATTTTTGGGAACCTCTATAGATGTCAAGGGTTGAATTCTAATGTTTAATGCAACCTAATCCTAAAGGAATGAAATTGAATATGTAGTGGGTGAATAGAACCAGTAGATCTATAATGTTTTGACAGAATTGCAATCGGATTTGCTAGGGAGAGTAGATGCTCAAAGGTTTGCCTAAATTTGTGGTGTATTGTGATTGGGAATGATTGGGATGAAATTGATTGGATTGGAATGAATGGTTAGGATATGATTAGGATGTGGTTGATTGGATTAGAATTAAGATGATTATGTGTAGTGATGAGATTAGATTACTTCGATAGATTGGGATGAAGTTGATTGGATTATGAATGAAAATGATTAGGGTTTTGACTAGGATGATTAAGATGATGGTGATTAGATGAAAGAGGTGATTAGGGATTGATAAGGATGACTTGGATATGTCTACTAGAATGATTGGAATGATGTTGATTGAATGAGGATGACTATGTGTAATGATTAGGATTGATGATAAGGGTATGATTAGGAATAATGAATAGGATAGAACAAGTAGGATGATTAAAATGTGGATTATGTGAATGATAAGGATGAGGAATGACAAGGAGGATGTGATTAGGAAGAGTGATTAGGATATGATTAGGATGTGGTTGAATGATGAAGATATGATAAGAATGTGATTAGGATAGGAGAAGTAGGATGATCAAGATGTGGATGGTTGTATGATGTGATTAGGAAAGGTGATTAGGATATGATGACTTGGAATGAATGGATGAATTTGAATGTTTAGGGTGATGACTAATAAAGTACACACATCAATCATAAAAGACACTTGGCAATCAGATTGGCTATTTTTGGTGACTCTTGACAAGTTTGAAAACACTTGTAAACATGCACAATCTGAGGCTAGTCAAGGATACTACCTACTGAGTCCCCACTTGGATTTGTCCAAATACTAAGACAAGGCAGACAACTAGAGTATTTGGTGACACTAAGTCTCTCTTACATGGCACGGGCACACCAACTTCTCTTACCCTTTGATCCTAGGGACCAAGGGAATTCCTGCATCTACAAAGAATAGTACATGTGGGGTGGCTTCAAAGGTCTGACCTCCTACGTCAATAAGTAAAGGGATTTTGGCCTCTTAAACAATGGTTTCTGGTGAATATTTGAGGGACCAACACGTTATGAGTGTCCAACAAGCTACTTAAAGCTCAAACTAGTCCTACTAGGAGTTCCATATATGCAAGGTATGCCTTCTTTAGAACTAGAACTATACAGTAAACGCTAATACCAGTTTGGATTTGGCTTTCGACTTATCCTATTTTGTATAGTGGACCGATGAAAGTACCACTTGGGGTCACAAATGAGTTCTCCTTGTAGATGTGTCTCAAGAGCAAACCCACTCTATAGGGTAACAAAAGAAATACAAACACATGTATTTGACCTCCAAGGTCATACAATGATTCAATGAGAGAGAATACACATGTGTTTGACCATACTAGACAATGTTCATTCACCTTTAGAAATTTAAATGTGTGGTGTGATAATGAAAGTGTTGAGAGATGCTTTTGATTCTTAATGAGTGCTACAAGATGAAAATTAGAAGTCAGTAGTAGAAAATTTTGATGATAATGCTCAAAACATGAAACATGAAGTAAAAAACTCCCTTTCAAGCCTTGCAAACCAAAGACGCCAAGAAATTGAAACTGGAAAATATCTAAAAATTCTAATCAATTACAGAAAAACCAATAGCAGCATCAGAAATTTTAATAAATTCCAAGCAATTTGAAAAACACAATTTACTAAAATCTGATCAAATTTGCCAAAGATATGCACATTTAAAGTTTGGAATGAATGTTGACTTTGACCAAAAATTTACCTAATAAAATGATGCTATTACTTGAAACTGAAATTGCCATTGTGAAGCTGGCTGAATCTTCTTTCTAATGCTGCAAAGTTTGTGAAATTTAGATATTGTATGTGAAAGTTATGTGAGTTTAAAAATACTACCTAGTTAAGGCATGAGGTAGAAGTAGGGTCAAACCTAATAGTCAATGCTAATTGCTAACAGTCAACATATGACTAGTCACATGTGCCTGATTGATGCTGGTGGTTAGCTCCTGTTGTTAAGGGCTAAATCGACCCCTGGTCACCCATGTGATCAGGGGCTACACCGATTGAAAAATGAAGATAGAAACAGGCTTGGTGGCCCCTTTTTCTTCCACCCTGGGTCACTGGGATGACCACCCCAAATGCCTTAAACAAAGAAAAGTCTGAATCCTAGAAATGGTTTGACTTTATTTAAGGTTCTAGTGTTAACATTTGATAGCTGAGGTATATCGTTTTAAAAAAATGGTGGTCAAAATATAGTTAAAACCCTAAATGTAAAAGGCATTCACTTATATCAGAAGGCAAACCATTCAAGTGAAACCACCAGGTTCCCCAAACCATCATAGTAAACTATGACAAGGGTACAAGGTTTGAAGGGGTCAATTATGAATGTTAACTGGAAGTGGAATGATAATAGAGACGATTGTGGTTTCGGAGGAGCAGCACCAATATTTTAAAACTGAATTTACATGGTCAAAACTATATCATTTGACACTTAGACATCCTTCAAACTAACAAAATGGCGAACCAAATATATATTTCAGTGATTTGGAACTTACAAAACCTTCGAACCTCCTCAAATGCTCCTTGGGTGAATCATATGTAGTCGCTAGAGGGGTAGGTTTTTGGGAGTTAACCAAAGGAGAAATAGGTGGTAGGTTTTTGGAGGAGAGGCACTAGTCACCAGAGGGGTGGCAACTAGTGTGAGGAGGTGGCAACAAAGTGTTATCCATAAAGTTGTAGAGTGTTAGGTCGGGCATATGAAGACTTCACAGTGGGTGTTTAGGATTTTTGATGGGAAGTAGAGAAAGGGTTCAAAACCAAGTCAACTAGGGTGTTATAGGTTGATAGTACTTGAGACAAGAGGGACTTTAGGCATGAATGATGATGGAGGGTGAAGCTTTTGAGTAGCAGACATAGTATAGCATGGTGGTGACAGTGAAATGTGGGTGGAGAATCCTACCGATGGTAGTAGATACCCTTAACAACCAACAGAGAAATGTGTAAAGGGATCTAGGGTTTAGACACCTAAATGTAAAACCTACAGCAAATATCATTAATCAAATAGAAATCTAAAACCTGTTAGCCATTAAACCTGCAATGAAGAATTTTGTTAACCAGAAAGAAAGAATACTATAAACCTTGCAAGCAAACCTTCGAACCCAAATCAAACAGAACACAGTATGGATAGTACGGCCAGTCTGTATGCTATGGATCTATACGGATCCGTATAGTATGACTGGTAAGTAAAAAATAATTTCAAAAATTTACCAAAATTTTTTGTAAGAAAGCTATATCATTTTTAATGTTGATCTTCGTCTGTGAGGCGTCCCAGACTCAACAGTGGGGTTCATTTAAGCCCTGGGAGAAACTTACATATACTAATTTTTAGAAGTTGACAAAAACACTCAGATTCACATTGGGTTCACCAGAATGTTGTCAAGGTAAAAATGATGTTTAAAACTAAAATAACAAGATATCAAACCCTAACTAGCACAATAGAGCACCATCAAGCTTGAAAATAAAAACAATAAACTCAAATGCAAACTAAATCCATGCTAAACCTGATTCATCTCCATTTCTCTTCTCAACCTCACATAAGAATGCAAGATTTCGAAGGATGATTGATGGAGGAATGTTGGTTGCTCACCATTGCTACCTCATAATAGTACTCTTGAGAGCTAGATAATGAAAATTGACAGCATGAAGCTACTTGGAAACTAGATTATCAAATGACTTGTGTGAGGGTTGATTTATAAGAAAGGCTTACTAGAGTTTCCATCCTCTACAAGATAAGAAGGAATTCTTAATTTGAGGATATGATGAGGTGTACAATTAGATAAACTTGCCCAATTTATTTGATTTATTGAGATAAGAAAAAAAGGGCTTTTTCACTTAAGTGAGGGGTTGTGACATTTGTAGGATAAGTCTAATTTAAATAAAACTTTATTTAAATTAGTTGTGCATGTGATAAAAGGTGGTGGAATAATTCAAATGTTTTATTTGAATTATTTGAGACATGCGAAAGGAGGAATTAATTTATTTAATTAATTGGTTAGGTGACTAAGCTGGATTATAAGTAGGATTATGCAATGACCTAGGAAAAAATGTTGTAAGTTGTCTCATAAGGTGATGTTGCAAGACATGTACAAATTTAGGTGTCTATAGAATTTGAGAAGAGTGAGGAGAAACAAATTGAAAAGGATCAAGATGAAACAAAAGAGAAGAAAGATAATGAAGTTAAGGATACTTCTATGGATATAGGTCAGAACCCTTCAGGATTAGACTCATTTAAGGACCTATGAAATTTGCAAATGCAATTTCATCCTATGATCATACCATAGCTTCTATAAATTCCCACTCATGAGGGGCAAGTAGATATATCAAACATTTCACCCCTCCATAAGCTACAAATTGTTGACATCCTACATGCCTCTGCAAGGATAGAGTTCCTCCAAGAAAACTTGAAGAAGACTAGCTTAGCTGATGATGTAGTGAAATTGATTTAGGAAGGTTTACCAGAGGTGGACATTGATCCTTCGTTGGCTCCGAAGTAGAAATTGAAACTTTTAGAGGATTTTTTCAAGTACTACTCCTACCATATTGAACAAAAGGCAAAGCAAGAGGCTCTAAGTAAGATGAATGATAAAAGACTGGTTAAGGTATCTGACAAGTGTGCAAATGTACATAATAGATTGTAGGAAAATATAAAGATATTTAAAAATTGCATTGATGAATCCATGGCATTGTATCTTTTCTACTTGAAATGGCCAAATACCACCAGGAACATCAAAACTCAAATTGACTCCATTGAGTCACAGATCACCAAAATGGTTGAAACATTTGACTTGTCAAATGACAAGGATGGAACCACCAGAGCATGAATTGAAAATCTTCATGAACAAATGTCATAGCTACAGGACCAAAGAGAGTAGATAAAGAAGAAGTTTGGTTAGCTAACAGAAGCAGTAAAATTGAGACTTGCTTCATTTTTAGGGTTGCTTGGTGAAGCTAAGAAGATTGAGTAGAAGATGAGGACACCAAGCATTATAGAGGACCCTAAAGACTTATATGTGCAATTTGAATGCCAAAATCACATCCTCACCTCTAAAAAATCAATTTGGGTATCTACTCTAACTCAACTCAAAGTAACATACAAATCTATTCTACCTTCTAAATGAGTTACAAGAGTCGTGTAGCTATGAAAAATTTTAATGTATATAAACTTGCGGAGGACAATAGTGTACATACCATCAATTTTTGAGCCATTTAATCTCAGGGGGAGTATTGTCTATAAAATTATATAGTAAGGCAGGCATTAAACATTGTTGGGATATCATAAGAAATAGATATTAGGCATTTTGTCCTTGACATCAAAGGGGGAGAGAGAGAAATATGCATCTAAGGGGAAGTTTATGTACACTTTTTTTTACTATTGCCATCAATGATATGTTGGTGTGAAGAGGGTTTTCACCTAACCGGTTTACCCTTGTGTGGATAATTCATCTTATTTAACTATTTACTAGTTGAATAATATTCACACATCACACATAATTCACACATGTTAAGTTGACTTAGTGAGTCTTCTAGATGTCTAGTTGAGTCTAGTTGTGTGTTGAGTTGTTGATAGTTGGAGTGAGTTGTCTTATCCTCCACATGTGCAATTAGTTATCATCCTCTAATTGTCACATGTTGTAGGAATATCTCCACTTTCTACTCCACCTTCCTAGCTCTCACCTTGCCTTCATAAGCAAGGCTTTCTTCATGTATTGTAATCACTTGTAATCTTGTAATCTTTTGCATTCATTGATAGAATAACATTATTCTCTCAATTGATCTCTCTTGTTCTTTCATGAAGTTCTAGATCCTGGGTGGCTCCAATCATAGCCAACTCTAACATGATAAAGGGGGAGATTGTTGGCAAAATGTGTTGTCATTGATGTCAACATAAGATGTGTCAATTTGAGGTCAGACCTATATAGTATTTGGAGAAGCTGATAGATAGTGGGAGATTTGAGAGAGATGGTTTGACATAGTCGAAGACATGGGGTCAACATGCTTAGGTCAAGTCAGTCCAAAAGAATAAATAGATGGAGATAAACTATCTAAGTGTTATGTGGTGATCAGTATAATGTCTAAGTATGATGTGGAGGTAGGTACACTTGTTAGAACATATTTCTAGTATGCCTAAAGTGATATCTTGTACTTTTGGTTTACCACACTTAGAGATAAATTGCAGAAGTTTGACTAAGGCATTCACAATGTATATCCTAAGGCAAAGTCACAGTATCTTGGTCTGTATTCCTTTGCAAAGAAAGATTTGGTCTTGCAATTAAGAAGATAAGTTGATCCTGATATTAACATGGTATATCCAAGATTTCAAGTCTTTACACCTTCAGTAAAGAAAGTTATCATTAACAAAGTTTCAGATAGTCCTCAAACTAAGTAAAGCAATGGTGGAGACCTGTTGGAGTGCTATGCATTCCTCAAGAAATGAAGTTGTGACCATGTGGTTTTGAGGACATGTTCAAGGATGCACAATCCATGCTATCTTGAAGTATCAAGTGTTCTAAGGGTCGGCAAGGTTAGTTATCAAAATTACCAAAGTAATACAGTTAGTTCTAGATGTCTAAGTCGTTCTCAGAAGCACATATTTGAGTACTTGTGGAAGATGGAAAGTATACCGATCAGCTATAGGAGCTTGCGCAGAGATTATACATGCCCCAATGTATCTTAAGTTTGAACCACATGCAAATATTTCTTATATTCTATACGACATAAGGTATTTAAGTCAGTTAGTGAAGAATTGCATATGAGTATCCTCTAGATTATAGTATACCTGAGTCAAGTAGTTGATTTCCTCTAGAAGTGATAAATGAGGATGTATGAATCTAGGTATATATATATATAATGATGTTTTAGTGTACTGCAATGCGATATCCCAAGTTTTGATGTGTCATACGCAGTCAGGAATGCCCTGTTTCATCAATTCAAAGTGTTTCTTATTTTACAGATGCATATATTGGTTAGATACTTTAGGAGAATGATGTATGGATACTTTTGAGAAGATACATTATTGAAATCTTGGTCCGTATAATGATTTTGTCTTCTCCCTAGTGGTGTGAACATGGACAGTTAGCAATGGTAGTACTAGTTGAGACGACAGCTTGGTCTCCTTCATGTGTGGTGTATCTTGATTAGTTGTCTTGGAATTAAAGGATATGTTGTGATATGTTTTGGGTGCAATTATGATGAGTGGTAATCTGAAACCCATTTTCTTTTTGTATTGAATATGTTTTATGCTGACTCATGGAGAATTACATGTTTTATCAAAAGGACTTTTTGTTTCTGACCTAATTGGAGTTTTGAATTGTTACAAAGCATATATATAGAAAAAAATTCATTTGTGGGATGTATGAGTGTGTGTGAATGTGATAGAGCAGAATGAGTAGTATGAAGTTTGTGGATTTCGTATGATGGAGAAATTGTATAGAAAAAGAGGACTGCAACAACAACATAAAGCAAATGTTTCTTTCAAAGTAGTTTATAGTTATGTTATCATTGTAATTCTTTGTTGCAATGAGATTTCTTCAGGGAGTCATAGCTTCCTTGGGTTGTAGCCCTAAAACAATGTCAGTAGGGAGTTTATGCTTCCATGGGTTGTAGCCCTAAAACAAATTTGTAACTTTTATATGCAACAAGCTTTATATTGTGAACTAACACTCATCATGGTTTTTCCCATTTTTGGGTTTTCCACATAAAATTTTTGGTGTGAATGTGTTGATTAGTTTGTTGTATTTTTTACTTTTTGTTCTCTAAGTAATTTGATTTATTATACAAATAAAGTAGTTAAGTTTTAGTATATTTTGATTCACCTAGCCCTCTCAGCATCCTTGTGTGTTCAATAATTATGTGGCCATGAATGATGTGCTAGTAGCCACTTAGGCTATATAAGTGGTCCAAAAACAACATTTGTGCACATGGTGATGGGATAGACTCGAACTCTATCCCATCTAGCATAGTGTTGAAACATAGTATAAACTATATCTAATGAAATAATCCTATTAACTGTTGGCCATTTCACTATCCCAGTAATAGTTTTAGCAAATGACACAAAGAAATTCTTAATACTGATTTTGTCACATGGGTTATATGATTTGACAGTGTCAATCATATGGGTAAGTGCTCAGATTTCCACCAACCTACCTCTATTAGACGGGTTTGGTGTACTATAGATCATCTAATCGAAATGTGTCAAAGGATTGTTTAGTCTATCAAGAGTGACCACATACAAGTCACTCCTAGTAGTATGTGCATCAGTATTATTAGCACTATGTGTATGATCAACACTATGATGAGAACCCTGATCATCCATGATCTATGAAAAAATATGTACACGTGTATGTAAATCTGTATTTAAAAATAAAATTTTGCATACATTTAATTTATAAAATGAAAATTTAAAAAAATTTCTAAAACATAAGTAAAATTTAAAACTTAAATACATTCAATTTACACATTTAAATTAACAAAACTAAAAACATGTTTAAAATTTAACAATTAAATACATGAATAATCTACACATTTAAATTAGTTACAAAACTAAAAACATTTAGAATTAAAAAATTAAATACATTCAATCTACACATTTAAATTAACAAAACTAAAAACATTTAAAATTTTAAAATTAAGTACATTCAATCTATGAATTTAAATTCTAGTTACAAAATTGAAAACATTTATTTTAATTTTCCTATATTGAAATGTCGTCATTATGAAGAAAACTACATTTTGATAAGAAAAACTAATTCTAGGACCTTGTATCCATACCTTGGCATGTCTGAATGGGTATGCATATGATTATAGGTATTGGAATTAGAAATTGTAAGTGTAAATGAAGTCATGAGAGCTATTTTAAAAGGAAAAAGCCACTTTAAGGTTAAAAGAAATAAAATTTTACACAATTGGAGGGACCACCTAGATCAGCCTAGCTAGATCTCCTTGTATGGTCTCTTTGTATCTTACCATGTATAGTTGAAGGTGTCCTTATTCTTGGCTTGTGTATGCATGTAAGTCTTGCTCCATTTTTTTCTTCCATTTTTTCTCTTTTCTTTCCTACAAGCTATCACTCAATTGCCCATTAGAGTGGGCACTAGTATAATTGGTAAGAGGAAAAAAACTTTTCAATAGATAATGGTATTTTTCTTATTAGTTAATGAGTATTTGTAGGTTTCTTCATGCTCTTGTTATCCATTTCCATTACTAAGTGTCTCATCTTAACAAGAAAAAAGGGATAAGCTATTAGAAGATCATGAAAGTGTGTTTTCCCTCTTTCATATGTGTATGAAAGTCACGTGTTTTCATTCTAAGAGATATATATTGTTATCATATTTTGTACATATAGAAGAGTGTGTTATCAACTAAATTTGAGGATTTATTAGTAGCTTGTATGTCCTAAAATAGTTGATAGAATTTTAGGTTTATCATACATTTGGGTATAAAAAGTCATTGGCGATAGTCTTTATGATTAGTGTAGATACATTTTTGAGAGCCAACATGACACATATAAATTAATGTTGTATTCTATGATATGTACTACCTAGATAAATTTGGAAGCATAAAGGAACTAGTTAGCTCAATGGAATTTGTTTGGACAAGATAACATTGATGATATTGCTAGTGATGTAGACTCTAACATATAAAAAGTAGATTTTGGCTATAAGGTGCAAGAAAATACCCAATCTATAACTATAAATTTTTCTAATAGGAAACACCTTGATACATTTTCTAAAGTATTACAAATATCTTATGATTAGAAAAATATCAAGGAATTTGTAATTAGCTTGAGAAACCATTAGATTTATGTTGATGAGATGTTAATGAATGTTAATTGAAATTCAATAATTTATAAGATAAATGATCATAAAGCAATGATTTCTCATGTTCCTTCAAAGTTAGGAAATTTTTTTGAATATATAAGAAAGTTTAAAATTACACAAGCTAGACACAATAGTTTATATGAAAAATCATGTATAGTCACCTTATCTTCTAATATAAAAGTGGAACCACCAAAATAAAAACATGGTAGAATATCTCATAAAGAACCCCACAAGAAACATCATAGATATATAATGTTAATCGGCTGTATTTGCTGTTAATGTTGTAGTTGGTTTTGGTGGCTCTTTTTGTCTGTGAGCCTTTACTGTCTCTTTTTGTAAAGTTGTTGTAAGGGTTTGGACCCTAGCTTTTGCCACCTTATATAATCAAAAACATCATGGATATATATTTGAACAATTCCAAATTTATTGTATCAAAGAAAAAAAGATTGGTTAAAACATATTCAAATTGATGAATAAACTAATAATCCTTTGTGTGCAGAAATAGAACAAATAATATAAGATGTAAAAGAAGTCATTCTTAATGAACACCTATATCCTAAATCTAAAGAAGAGAAACTAAAGAAAAGATTAGGAAATTTCTATTCCATAAACTATTTCAAAAAAATAAACTAAAAGAATCTCTTGATATAAACATAGAAGATATTGTTGATGATATACTAGGATGTGGGAAAATGAGATTAAAAAAAAATTATGCTAATTCATACATCCTAAAAGTTGATAAATAATAGATCCCTATGATTCTATCAGGACATGGCATGATTGCATGCAAAATTATGAGCGTACTCATATAGGATGGTCTACTACAAAACTTATCCATTATGTGGCTTGCTTTTGTAGACACCCAAAATTGACCTAATTATCATTAGCTTTCAAAAATCACATTAGCCATCATCTAATTTGTCTAACACACTTGAGCAACATCCATATCATTTATTTCTTCTACTAATTAAATGAATTTACATTTATTTAATTAATTCATTAGCTATTCCCTCTAAGCTATAATTAAACAATCTTTAATTATTTAATTATCTTCATTTTATCTATTTTAATTAAATAAATCTTATTTATTTAATTAAAATTCCATTCATAAGCCCACTTTCCAATTAATTAAATAAATTTTATTTATTTAATTAATTTCTTCTTATCATTTATCTTCAATGAGCCGACATGTGTGCCTCTTTCATTTAAAAAAGATAAGTGGTACTACATCTTTTATTTAATATCTTTCACATGTAGTACTTTTTATGTACATGGGCACACATAAGCCTTATCTGCCCTGCACTTGTCATCTTCACATTCAGCTATGACTATCCTTTAATCTTAGCCATTCACATAGCCACCAAATCTCCACCGTTGATTGATTTTGGTTGAGTTCTATAGAAACACCCTCTCATTCCATACTACATCTATCCAACATTCATATAGTGTCTACATTATCATCTTGAGCATATTGAGCATTTTAGCATCCATCTAGCATATTATCATTATCATCCATCCATCATGGCAGCTTTCTATCTTCATAATTGTTCATTGTTGAAGAAGCAATCCACATCATAAACAAGGAATCATACCATCTAGGTGATATTGTTCTTGAATTGCATGCTTTTGATTACATTTAGATTAGATTCTTTGATGATGGTAGGGTTAGGTTTTCATGGCTATGCTTGATCTTATTACCCTAATTTTTACCTATCACATTTTGGCACGCCTGGTGGGATCCATGTCCTTGATTAACTTTGTTATTTGAAGTTGTTTTTGTGAAGCTCAGATTTTTTTAGCATTTACAGCAAGTTCTAGTTGCTTCTGAGTGAAAACTAGTTGCCGTCTGATTATACACATCGCTTTTAAGCCAAAACTAGCCTCTTACATCTTCCAAATTGCTTTTGAGCGAACAGTAGTCACTTATTGTCTTTTTTGTATCACTTACAAGCTAACAATGGTCACTTATGTTCTTATTTGCATCACTTTTAAGCTGACAGTAGCCACTTTTAGTTATCTAGATCACGTTCTACAAAACTAGGGTTTTTGTTATATCTTGTTTTTTCACAGATCTACGTCACTTATGACCTGTAATCAGTCGCCTGTTGCTTTTTTGCATCACTTATGAGATTTATCATTTCATATCTCACTTTACTGGCTTTGCCTCTAATCTATAACACTTCACTTATGGCAGAATATAGATCGCTTCTGATCAATAGTTGATCGCCTCTTGTAACTATGTTGCTTTCAGTCTATATCATTTTACAGTTCAATTTTCTTGGCTACTAATTGGGTATTTGTGAAGCATATTATCGATTGTCCAAAAAAATGACGTTATCAAACTACTAACATATCTGTTGCAGCTCTCATCAGTCCAAGATTTGTGATTTTTCACTAATTTAGGAACATTTGGGCTTGGTGCTTAAAAAGAATCATTGTTTGCTCCATGCTTGATTTATCCTTTTTGATTACTTTAATGTGTATGTTTGTAACCCAAATTTAATAGAAAAAGTATCCTCTCCCCCTGCCTATCAAATGAATCTTGGGTGCATGAGAACTTGTTATTATCTTTAGAGAGCTTGCCTTCTCGTTGTGAGAAGGGATACAACCCAAGCGGTAACAGGCTAAAGCCAAGTCCTTTCGAACTGCTATATAAAGAAAGTGTTTAGGTTGAAAGCCACAAACAACAGGTGTTGTTGTGTTATATTGACAACCAACCTCCCCCAAAACCCTCCAAGGCATAACCCTTAAAGGATGGGAGACTCCATAATGGAGAGTAGCACTACCGTACGTATAGCCACCCGAACAGATGCCCTTATTAGAAACCTTATGTAGTAGCCAAAATCTTTCTATTTGTTGACACAAAAGGTGGGACCTTTGAAGCTGCCCTGATTCATGTGGTTCTTAGTAGAGATAGTAGGGATAATCCTAAGGTTTGGTGGGGGGACAAGCCTTGGGAAACTTAGATCTTGGTATGCATGAGAAATGTGTGCCGTGGAGAGGAGTTGGTGCTACCAAGATCCTGAAGCTATCTGCTTTGAATAAGCATGGCCAGGGGACTTAACAAATACAGTCCTTTCCTAGCCTAGGTTGTACAAGTTTGTTATTGTTGTGAGTGTGAGTGACTAAAATTACTCTTTTCTTGTCAAAAACATAATTTAGACATATTTCCTAATAGACACAGATCTCTTTTGAGCTTTAACTGCCCGCATATAGACAAACAGATTGCTTTTAACTAGTAGCTAGTCACCTTTTGCCTAAACAGAATCACCTTTGAACAACAGCCGATCGCCTCTGGCCTAAACTAAGTCACCTTTGATCAACAGTAAATCACTTCTAAGTTAACACTACTCTCCTATAGCAAATTGGCTCACCTC
The DNA here is from genome assembly GCA_027924645.1 of Cunninghamia lanceolata. Classification (NCBI taxonomy): domain Eukaryota; kingdom Viridiplantae; phylum Streptophyta; class Pinopsida; order Cupressales; family Cupressaceae; genus Cunninghamia; species Cunninghamia lanceolata. The sequence goes on along the minus strand of BSBN01001164.1, from coordinate 3,705,382 downwards.
TAGTTAATACTATAGCCTGTTACCTAAACTAAAACTAGATCACTTTTAAGCTATTATCAATCACTTTTGGCCTTTTCTGAGTCACATTTGAGCTATTACTTGTCACCTATGGTTAATTATTAGCAAATCTTAGTGACTCAGCTGAATCAGCTACATTCCCAGCTTTCCTAGCTTCAACATTAGCTTTTAGACCTGCCTCTAATTTTTTGCAGATACCTAGACTTTGTCTCTTGCTTTGAGCATACTAAACAATTGGACTTTGTGAACTTTCCATCCTTTTGAGATCCTAAGCCAGCAAACTAAACATCAAACAATCAACCCAATCAATTAGCAAAACATCATCTTTTGGCTTTAGCCTTAGCAACATCAGCAAAATAGCAACCTTAACAAATAGCTTTTCCCTTGACTGTGTGAGCTATTCTCTAGGGACGTTCACCCAAGCAAATAACAACCAACAACCAAGCAACCCAACAACAACAACCATTAACCAATCTAGCAAAGCAACCAATAACCAAACAAATCAGCAAACCATCATCTTTTGGATCTCAAACCTTGACAAGCTAAAGTTCAATTTTCAACCATCATGCCTCAAACTAGGAGCCAATATAGAGCTGAAATGGAAGAAAAATTGTGAGCTGAGATGGAAGCCAAGATGCAACAATCACGATCAACACCCCTTAGAGATGCAACTCAATTTACAAACAGCATGCCTTCTCACATGTTTGTGCCCCATGGGTACACCATTCGCGAGTCATCACATCAAGTGCAATCACACCCCTTTACAGTGACTTATGAAGAGCATTCCCAAGAGGATTTATCTTACTATCAAGACACACATGTATGGGGCCAAGTTGAGAATCTTGTTTTATCTGATCCTAATCACTACTTCTTGCAACTTGCCCGCATGGGAGCCAAACTACCAAGTGACTTTTCAACATATCCTCTATTTGAGAGAATGATCCAAGTACTCTCGTTGTTGTTGCAAAGGGACCATCTATTATAGCTACACCATTGCATACCATGCTACAAAATCCATCTTCCAACCCATCTCTTTCATTGCCTATTGTTACTTTATTCGACCCACCATGCTCGGAGTATACTTTAGAACCTTTGATAACTCCAAACAATGTACTCCCTTTCCTTTCACAAAATCTGAACATTCCACCTTTCCATGTTTCCCAACATACTCCTTCTCCTACCATGACTGTATCTGCGCCTCAAGTGACACAAGTTATCCATGTTGCTCAAGTGCAAACTCCTCAAGCATCACAAGCTATCCCCATATTCCATACTTCACAAGCTTCTCAAGCTATCCAAACAACACAAACTCTCTAATCTTCACAACCATTGCAATTCGCTACTCTCATTGCATCACATGTGGACACCACATCCCATATTCCTACCACTACTAATATGGTCTCCACCATCTCCACGGATCCATCCAATGCGTCATACAATCCCAATGTTAGTCTCATTGACATGAGTGACCCACCTATTGTTTCACAAGCTAATCCTAGCACTGCAGTCTCTTATGTCGATCAACTTACATCAATTCTGCTATCTTCCCATAATCCTTTGCAAACCATCAATCCGTCTTATACTAGTCGAGGATTACCCATCGTCACCCAACACATGACATATACCAATCCTCATGTTTTCCAAAGTACAAACCCAAATGTCCATCCTTCTTCTACATCTACCAATCCTTACTTTACTTACCATATTACAAATCCCATGTTGAATTCACAACCATTGACCAACGCCAATCCGTCCTCTACTTCCCATGTGATGCAAAACCTTGGTGCTGATTCATCGTAATATACCTAATCACTGCTTGTATCTCAAGGAAAGCAATCCTCCAATACATATGTGTCACATATTAATCCTACGACATATATTGTGAGTACAAAACCTCAACAAATGGTCATGGCTTCGTATATCCTGTAACAACAACCTCAATATACATCAAATTACACTACACCTCCGAACCAACAACCCCCTTTGCAACAACAACCGTTATCTCCAGCGGATGTTCAACAAATGATTAACAAAGCACTAGGCCAAAGCAAGAAAACATTTTTCTTGGAGGACATATGCACTTATCCATTTGACAAGTCACTTCATATGACACCTTTTCTGCCACACTTTGAAATTCCACAATTTGACAAATACAAAGGAAAAGGAAATCCGGATGACCATCTTAGAGCATTCTTTGTGGCATGTCTTGATGTTGCTCAAGATAATACATATCTTCTGAGACTATTTCCCTGAAGCTTAGCAGGACAAGCTCTTGAATGGTTCTCTCATTTACCTCCAGGCATTAAATCTTTTGCAGAACTAGAAAATAAATTTTGATCACACTTCACTTTTAACATTGAACATGAAGTGAACATGAACGACCTTGTCAACAATAACCAATGCAATAGTGAATATTTTTCTTCATTTACTCAACGATGGCGTAATATGGCTAGTAAACTATCATGGGAAAACCCTGAAAAACAACAGCTCGATATGTTTGTTCAAAATTTTAATCCCGAGCTATCATTCCAACTACACTTACAAAGTGCTAGCACCTTTGATGAACTTGTTTCCAAAGGAACCATCATTGAACATGCTTTAATTGCTAAGGGCACTATCAATATTTTTCGTGATAACAAAGACTATCCTAAAAATTCCAACGATAAGTCTCACTTTTGGAACAAGAACAAGAATGTTGTCAACAATGGTGTTGTAGATGCAAAGAACATACAAAAAATGAAAGATCATATCAACATTCAAGCTGCCTCTACAACAACTCAACCTTTTCAACAAACTCAACAACACCAAACTTCAAATCCCCGCCGACAATTCACACCATTAGCGGAACCTAAGGAAGTTGTCTTTCGAAAGCTTCTCCAAGTAGGAGATATCATGTTATCGGATGCACCACCCTACGGTGAACTACTCTTCAAAGCTCCTTGGTACAAAGAAAATGCATATTGCGATTACCATAGACTCAAAGGACACAAAACAAATGGTTGTATGAGTTTAAAGCATGTTATTCAAGATTGCATCGATCAAGGTTTAATTAAAATCACACCTCCAACATCGCAACCTACATAACAACCGACATCGAACTATGATCTAGACACTTTCAAGAATCCAGTTCCATCTCATGACAAACCAAGTAACCCTCATACTGGGAATTCCATTCAATAAAATTATGAATCATCCACTATTGGCCGCATTGACCATGCTCACATTTCTACCATTACTATCCAAGGCAAAGCACCCGACTGTGTTATAACTACTCGAAGAGGTCTTGCTACCATTCAAGGAGCACCTGTCCATCATCCCTGACCGTCTTCTAGATATAACATCCTTGATCACATTGGCAAAACACCTGCACATATTTCCATTCTTGAGTCGCTTCACATATCCCCTACGCACAAAGCCATCCTTGACAAAGCCTTACAAGAATCTTCAGTGCCTAATGATATTGATACCACACAATTCCAATCTATGGTAGCTAGCATTACAGCCCCTTGTCATCTCACCTTTTCCAACAAAGATCTTCAGCCCTCCATTCATCCTTCACATAACGAAGCCCTCCACATAGAAGTGTTTGTCAACCAATGCTGTATCAAATGAATCTTAGTTGATGGTGGAGCTAGTCTTAATATATGTTACTTAAAATTAATCAAACAATTAGGATATTCTGAGAAAGATGTTGAGACTTCTAAGGTCATTACTATCAAAGCATATGATGATGCCGAGAGAGATACTGAAGGGATCATTCACTTGCCTATCCAAGTTGGGCCAGTCACTACTAACACCCATTGTTAAGTCCTTGATATTGAGCTTCCTTATAACATCATCCTTGGCTGTCCATAGATCCATGCCCTCAAAGCAGTTCCTTCTACATTCCATCAATGTCTTAAATTTCCACATAATGGTGTTGAGATTACTATCCATGCGGATCACAATCCATTTGAATTATGTCATACTTTTCAAGCTAAGTATCAAAGCCCTAATCGCATTCCTATCAACACTGAAGCATATCCATCTTCATCATATGTAGATCCATCTACCTTACTCAAGCCATCATCTACCAAAGCTACTTCCAATCTCCATATCAAGTACACCAAACATGGCCTGGGTGAGTACACATTGCAAGAATATTGTGGTGTTGGAACTCTTCCCTTGTCTCCCAATTCTCATGGCAAACCTTCTACATCCAATCCATCTTCATCCACAGCTATCATAAAAGCCCCACCTACAGTATTCATTAAACGTGGATTCCTAGATGATGAAGACATCGATGACATCAACGCTTGGATATTCTTTGATGAGAATGACCAAGTCCAACTTGAAGTGGAGAGATATAATAATGGGTTCTGCATCATTAAAAACATGGGCTACAAAGGACATGGTGAATTAGGATCATAGGAACAAGGACCTATTGAACCCATTGTTGTATCTAAGAAGTTTAATAAACAAGGCCTTGGTTATCAACCGGAGGTACCGCTTCCCAAATACATTAAGTGTATTTCTGATATGGGAGCTGGACCTTCCTCAATAGGAGAGACTTCTACTTTGGATACCAGCGATGACTCCTCCCTTCATATCACTAACCTTTTTCAAGAAAACTCTATCTTCATGATTTCCACAACTTCTTCTAGCCATAACCCTTCATCCATTACCCTTTCACTTGTATATCCTGACCTCGTCAATTGGTACCAACAGGGGGCACCGATATTGGATACATTTGAAAATGATGAAGCTATTGCCGAGTTCATGGGACTACGAAAAGGCATTCCATTGGGCGATCATAAAGCAGGTTTCATGATGGATCTCCCTAAAGTAGCATATTTTGGTGGAAGTATCAAATCCTTCAGTTGCAAAAGTGAAATAAATAAAATCAAAAAAGATAGGTCACTAGGTGAAAACTGAAAGGCGCCTCTTGACCGTGAAAAAGTAAAAATAAAGGATGTATCCAAAGGTGAAAACCTCTCTGAGGCACCTGAGGATGTGGGATTTGATCTTCCTTTTGCCACTGATTATCATGAGAAATCAATAGTGCTAGTTGAAAAATCACAAGACATGAACTTGGGCACAGAGCAGAATCCAAAGATCACTTTTTTGGCAGCTTCACTATTAGAACAAGAAAGAAGAGACTTCACAGCATTTTTCATAAAAAGAGCTATCAATTTTGCATGGACTTGCACTGACATGCCAAGTCTAGATCCATCACTAGTGGTACATCATTTAGCAGTATCTCCTAATGCAAAACCTATCAAACAAAAATTGCGCAAAATACATCCACAAGTCACTCTATTGGTTAAGGCAGAGATCCTGAAGCTACTAGAAGCAAAGTTCATAAAGCCTATTGATTATCCAGAATGGGTTTCAAACTTGGTACCTATAGCAAAACCTAATGGACGAGTTTGTTGTTGCACAGATTTCAGGGATCTTAACAAAGCATGCCCTAAAGATGACTTTCCACTACCAAGCATAGACAACATTGTAGATCTCACAACTAGACATGAAATATTGTCTTTGATGGATGGATTTTTAGGATATAACCAAATCAGAATAGCAAAAGAAGATCGAGACAAAACATCATTCATTTGTCCATGGGGTACATATTGTTGGGTTGTAATACCTTTTCATCTCAAGAATGCTAGAGCTACTTATCAATGATCCATGACAATTATCTTCCATGACCTTTTTCACACTATCATGGAAGACTATGTTGATGATATCCTAGGGAAATCCAAGACAAGAGAAGGACATCTATGGGTATTAGCACAAATCTTTGATCGACTAGAGAAATATCAAGTCAGACTGAAGCCAAAGAAATGTGTATTTGGCATAACATCTGGAAAACTATTGGGATATATTGTGTCTCGACAAGGAATAGAAGTGGACCCTACCAAAGTAAAAGCTATCATGGAAATGCCTCTACCAATAAATCTCAAGCAGTTTCATAGTCTACAAGGAAGGTTACAGTCCATCTGCAGATTTATCTCATAACTAGCAGACAAATGTCATCCTTTCCAACATCTTCTTCACAAGGGTGAACCTTTTAAGTGGGATGAAAAGTGTCAACATGTCTTCGACAAAATAAAGGAAAATCTGGCAACACCTCCTGTACTTGATCGCCCATTATTGCTCTACATATCTTCAACAACAACAACATTGGGTGCCCTTCTAGCTCAGCATGATGATTCAGGGAAAGTGCTAGCCATTTACTATATTAGCATAACTCTTGTGGGATATTAACTTAATTATTCATCTATGGAAAAAGCATGTTTAGCATTGGTGTTTGCTTCCCAAAAGTTGCGACATTATATGTTAAACCAAACAACAAAGCTCATATCTAATGTTGATCCACTCAAATGTCTTCTCTCCAAAGCAATCCTTATGGGAATATTAGCAAAATGGGTTATGATCTTAAGTGAATTTGACATACAATATGTGGATCGAAAGGCCATAAAAGGATAAGTTATTGCTGGTCAGTTAGCTGCATCACCCATCACAGATATTCATCCAATACGCCCAGAACTCCCTGATGAAGGATTGTTCAATATAACTTCACCAACATTGTGGCAACTATATTTTGATGGATCTTACACACAACATGGATCAAGAGTAGGGATATTGTTTGTTACCCCTCGAGGAGATTGTATCCCAAAATCATACAGAATTGCATTTCCATGTACCAATAACATAGGAGAGTATGAAGCTTTAATCACATGATTACGCATGGCAGTACAATGGGCTATCAAACAGCTACAAGTCTTTGGTGACTCTCAATTGGTTATCAAACAAGTCTTAGATGAATATCAAACAAAAGATGAGAAGCTTCTTCCATACAAGGTAATGGTTGATGATTTCAAGAAATATTTTGACAATATCACCTTTGAACAAATCCCAAGGTTACAAAACAAAGAAGCAGATGCCATGGCTATGATTGGATCTCTTCTAGACATGTCATCCAATACACACAAATGTAAGTTTTTGGTTGAATAGCTTTTGATTCCAGCATTTGAAGTACCGCAGTTTGAGCTTATTTGTGAGATTGTTGGTCCCAATTCACCATGGTACGAGGACATATACGAGTATCTCCATGATCAAACCTTTCCATTCCAACTATCTAACACCCAACAAAAAACCTTTATCCATCAAGCCTCTTGTTACACTATCTTAGGAGACACCCTTTATTGCTAGAGTCTTGATGGTATCCTTCTTAGATGTCTTGATTCTGAGGAAGCAAAAGTTGCCTTACATGAAGTACATGAAGGTGTCTGCAGATCACATTCCACTAGCCTTGGTCTTGTTAAGAAACTTCTACGAGCTGGATACTATTGGCCAACTATGGAGAAAGATGCACAACAATTTGTAAAGAGATGTCTACAATGTTAGAAGTATGGGGATCTAATACATGCACCAACACATGAACTTTAGCCTATCACTACTGCATGGCCCTTCTCGCAGTGGGGACTTGATCTCATAGGTAAAATCCATCCTACTTCATCTAATGGCCATAAGTTTATCATAACCACCACTGAGCACTTCACAAAGTGGGTGGAAGCAATACCGATGACCTATTATACTAGCAAGCAAATATCTAAGTTCATCTTACATTATATCATTTGCTGGTACGGAGTTCCTCAAGCCATTGTCACTGATAATGGTCATCCTTTCAAGAACCAAGAGGTTAGAGATCTTTGTAACAAGTTTCATATCCAACATAGATTCTCTACACCTTCATATCCTCAAAGCAATGGCCAAGCTACCGGAAGAGGAATCTAGATCCTCAGTTTTCTCTTCACTTGTCTTCTTTGCCTCTTCTGCCACTATCTCAGTAGATTCTCCTTTGTCATCCATGGCAGAGGGTTCATCACCTAAGTCCTCTATAATAGGAAGATTGAATCTTTTAAAGGCATTCCGGAGGATATCTTCCGTTTCCTTTGCCACTTTGTCAGTTTCTGCAAGCATAAGTTGATTCATTCTAGCTTTGCTCTGGAACTCATCCTTGCAGTCTTTAAAGATAATGTTCATTTGTTTAGGGGTAATGGACGGATAGAGCTGAATAGCAATCTGCTCCTAGATTTTTAGATCTTTTTCTTGGGCATTGTTCTTTCTTATTTCAAGTTCCTTCTCTAAGCTTTTGGGAATCAGAGATATGATTTCAATAAATGCTTTGTTGTAGATGTTTAGATACCTAACTATGGCATCTTGCAATATCTTCTGATCAGTTTCACTATATTCATCATAAAATTCAACCATTGGTTGCAAGTTCCCATCCACAGTATCTGATTTGATGATATCATCAATGCAAAGAGTAGGTTTTTCAATGAATTCTTTTCCCTCTTCTTTCTTGTCTTGACCTATAGAGGATTCACCGGATACTTTCTTCTTCTTCTTCATTTTCTTTACCTCCTCATCTGATTCCTTCTCTTCATCATCCTTCTGACTAATGTAAGACCTTGTGGCCTTTGTCTTAGTTCTCTTCTCTCCCTTTCTGGATGTTCTGACTTCCGATTTTGATGCTTTCTGGCTCTTAGAGGTGGCAGGTGTAGAGCTCTTGGAGGATCTGGTCTGGGAATGGGCTTGCACCAGATCACTTTTCTTTTCTACATCTTGTTTCTCTTTCTCTGCCCTTTCCATCTTTTCTCTGTTGGCATCAACTGTCTCCTTTGAAATTGCATGCCTCTTGGAAAATTCTTCTACTTCCCTTCTTACTTTTCTCTTGATCTCTGGCTGTCTAAGTTCAACATAAACTTTTACACTCAGCTTTTGGTAGGTTCCAAACCTTTCTGCCTTAGGATCCTTGGGTTGACTTAGCAGGTGTTGGATGTGTAGTTCTAGGATTTTCTCATCAACTTCATACCCCATTGGCACGATCCACACTATTCTAGGTTCCATTGCCTCCATCAGGCATTGATCAGTGTCCACCATAAAGCACACTGTATCCTTGTACTTCTCAACTAATGATTGAGTGATTCTTTCTCTAGATTGCATCATACTCTAAAAATTCTTGAAGTAGCCCCAGAGTGTTGTATTTCATGCCTTGGCATCACCAATTCCATGCAGATAATCTCTGATTTGTATGGCTACTGGTCTGTCATTTTGCCATATCCAACCACTGGATCCGGGTAACTCATTCATAAAATAAAAGAATAGACACAATATTAGACCACCATATTTGAATGAGTTTTTCTTGTCCTTCTTGATCCTTTGTAATTTTTCTAATAGTTGGCTCAGAAGAAGTTTGCAGAGATCATAGTCAACATTTTTCCTTAACATTTCATAAGCAGTATACACAGCTGTTCTGGATACTAAATTCTCCCTGCTGGAGTGATATATCTTATAGCCAATTATCATAGATGCAAACTTGATATCCGGATCAGTGATATCTTCTATAGTCATTGCTCTCTTGTCAAATTTTGATCTAGTTGCCTCACTCACTATCTGATTCTTGATAGATTTGAGAGTAGGTATCCCACCGGATGAGTGCAATCTGGTAACTTCCCTAATGGCATCCTTGGTTATCTTGAATGGCCTCATCAACCATATAAAGTTATCACACATTCTACTTAGAACATACCAGACCCATTCATCTTCCGCAAAACAGGGCAAATGGATGCAATGTCCAAAATGCTTGTCCCGGATAGCCTTGTACTGTGGTTTGAGTTCAGAAGCATCATCTATTAACTAATTGTGATAGATATCCATTAACTTGGATTCCCCAAATTCCTTAATTTTTGCATGAATATATGCCCTAACATCTTCTACATGCAAAACCCCATGCAGAATGCTTGAAAATGTGCCTAGGGGATCAACTTCTAGGGATTTATAGGGATGTTTCTTGAATTTAGGGCGTGGCCTATCAGTAATACTCACAACATTTAGAGTAGCCATCTTTCAAAGATTCAGAGGGAGATTTCAAGATCAGAAAATACCTCTTACGCTTCTAGGGTTCACAAAATGAGCCAAATCGAGTTGCTTGGATAAATTGACTTCTACAGTTTGATCTTTGGGAGGATTGAGATAACTTGTTGCAGAGCTCCTCTCTTCTTCTTGAATGCAAATGTACAAATGATGAGTAAAAGAACCTTTCTATTTTTGCGCAAACCCTAATTCCATTTTGCAATAAATGCACAACTTAGGTTATTCCGGTTGCCTTGTTATCCTTGTTTTGAGAGAGATCTTTCCAGGTCATTGGTATTCATTATTTAGCTTTCTATCTACCTTTCCCTAATTATTCCACTTGTCCACAGATCAAGATACCTCAAATTTGAATCATACCAGATCTAACTGTGAGAATCATGTTCTTACCAGCTGACTGTTAAACTAGATCAGTCTATGAAGATTGATCCCTTCTAAACTTCTTGTGGATCTTCCATATCTTTACCAAGGCTTATTTAGATGTTTCTCTAAGAACCCCTTTTATCCACAAATTTCCATGTACCAATTTCAGGCACCAATTCACTGGCTGGGGAACTTGTTTTCTTTTGTGACTCCCCTTGAGCCAGAGCTCATCTATTTAGTTTTTAGAAGGAATATCAGCACCAGAGTCTGGTGCGGATCCATCCCCAACATTTTCTGCACTTCTCTTTACCCAAATCTTGTTCATTTCCCTTTGAACTTCATCCGTATTCACTTTTCCTTTTCCTCTGTCTTGATTTTGATTTTGATGCACCGGACCCCTTTTATCCTGATTCTTACTTCTGTAGAATTTGGCAGTATGACCGGATCTATTGCAATTGTAGCAAACAACATTTCTTTGCATATTTCACTGATATCCTCTTGATCTACACTAATTAGCCATATGTCCCATTCTACTACATGCAAAGCATCTACCATTGAGTGAATTGTTCATTTGCATATTTCTACACTCATGAGATTTGTGACCATACCTTTTGCAATTAAAACACTATCTGGAGAAGGATGAATTAGTCTGATTCATTCTTCTTCTGCACTGATTTGCTTTATGAACAAAGTTATTGCAATTGTGGCAGTATCCATTGAAGGATGGATATCTTTGAGCATTTGGTTGCCTTATCAGAGGTCTTCTAGCCCTGTTCCTTGGATTTCCTGATCCAGAATTTTTTTGACTGGATCCAGAGCTTTCCCCTTTCTCATACCCCAGGCCTTGTTTGTCATCTACCCTCTTTTGGGTTTCAAGAAGAACTTCAAGTTGAGCAGAGCTTATCTTGAATTTCTCTTTGTATTCATTTGATGTTTGAAGATCCCTTTTAAGAGTGCCTAACTGATTCTCAAGTTGTTCTTCATTGTCTCTGGCTTCTTCAAGATCAGATTCGAGGTGCTTGATTATTCTATCCATTTTGTGGTAGTCTTCTGACTTCTCCTTAAGAGATTGTTTTAGATTATCTTCACTTTTTCTTTTATCTTCAATTTCTTGGGTGAATTTCATAACTCCTAATTCCATTTCATGTCTTACCATAATGACCTCTTTTGATAACTTCTCACATAACTTGGTTTTCTCATTCAAATCTTCATTAGTATCATTGGCTTCATTCTGACTTGCTAATTGTTGAAGAAGTTCCTTTTTTTCTTCATTGAGATACTTAGTTTATCTTTGAGTTCATTTATGAAATCATCAGCTTGTTTGAGTCTTTCCCTCAGCTCATTGACTTCAGAGTGAGATTGATCAAGATCATCTAGAAAAGACTAAAGTTGTTTCATCATACCATACATATCCATCTGAGATTCCTAGATCTTCCTCAAGCTGTTAGGCTCTGTCTAGAGGAACTTGGCTCTGATACCAATTGTTGATAACTGAGAGGGGGGTGAATCAGTTATCTTAATTGATTTTACTTTCTGTTCTTCTTTAACAACTAGTGCAGCATCAAAACAAATAAGCATCCACAACCATGAAAGTAGAAACAAGCTCAATACACATGACACAATATTTTGACGTGGAAAACCCTCTTAAGGGAAAAAACTATGGGGTGATTAACCCAAGATTGTATTCTTAGTTAAAAGAATAAGGTAGTACAAATGGCACTTGCCAATTAGGGCTCACTGCTCGAGCACACTACTCACAAGAGGTTCATTGCCTAAAATAATTTATAGAAGGAAACTAGATACTTGAACTGATGAGAAGCATCCACATGTGCTTAGGTTTAGTTCCGGTTAAGCTCAATATACTGATCTACTGCACTTCATTCTTCCTCTACCTTAGTGCTATTGTTCTGTCACATACCGGACCTCTATTTCTGTTTCCACATTGTTCTCTACTTTTCTTTGCACTATTCAACTCACTTCACACCACTTCTCATGAAAATCCATCTGGTATATATATATATGCACAAAGGATTTCAACATCTTTCTAGTCAGCATCCGGAATACTTAATATTTTCCCAAACTTTGGTCTGTTGGCTGAATCCTTACTTACCAAGTGATACATATCAAAGAGATGCTTATAGAAGTCATCAATCATGTTGGCCAATCATGAATGATCCCTTAAGAAACTTTATTACCATCAATATCTCATCCGGATTAAGGTCTGAAGCTCTGCCGGTTAGTTCTTCCTCAGTCTCCTCTGCCAAATAGGAACCCAACACTTAGGTGTTCATATCTTTTCACTCTTACATCACCGGAGGCTTAATCTATGCAATATATTAGTCATGGTACTCTTCTTGACCTCCCCAAGTCCACACTTTACTAAGATACTTCCTCTAAGAGATTTGGACCTGACTGTTGGACCTTGCTACATGCTTTGTTCTTGCTTACCAGACCAAGATACACTTCAGTCTGTCTTCTGGTATGGTTATACCATGTCCTACGGATGTGTGGGATAGACTTTGTTGCCATCAATGACAACACCCATGAAGCCACAACGTGTCTCTTGCCAACAGTCACATCTTAGGAGTTAGAGAGAAACCAAGATAGTTAACCTTGGCCTTAGATAACTACGTTGAATCTTCAATAGGCCTTCCTCTACATTTAACTAGGTCCTCTTTATATTGCATGTTTCTTGTGCTTCTACCCACATGGATATTTCAAATATCTTCTATCTCCTCCTTCTCTAAAGTAGATGCTGGAATACTCCACTGTTCTTCTGGTTGTCCATCCTATTTTCCATCGTCACGATATTCTGTTAAATCAGCAATGTTGAACACAAAGGAGATGTTAATTCCATTTGGTATCTACCTCATATGCATTTCTTGAATCATGCTTTCACAAAATCTTGCATGGTCCACTTTTTTTATTCTCAACTTATTATAAGTTCCAATTGGAAACCTCTCTTTTCTCAAGTGAACCATGACTTCATCTCCTCCCTAGAATTCCTTATATCTCCTCCTCTGATCTTCTTTAGCCTTGTAATGAATATTCATCTTATTAATGTGCTTTCTCACCTCTTCAGGTAAACTCTTCAAGTGTTCAGTAAAGTCTTCAACTTCAACACTTGTCTTTTCTTCTTTGGCCATCTTGTTTAATTCTGAAGCATTTCTTGGACTACCTCCATATACAATCTAGAATGGTGATTTACCTGTCTCCTATTTACAAAATTGTTGTAAGCAAATTATGTATGCAATAAAATTAAATCCCACCCCTTGGGCTTATCTCCTACTAAGCATCACAGTAGGTTACCCAAACTCATATTCACCACTTTCGTCTATCCATCAGTCTATGGATGGTGTGCAAAACTGAACTTTAAATCTGTCTTCAACTTCTTCCACAAAGTCCTCTAGAAATAACCAATAAACTTGGTATCTTGATCTGAAACTATGTTCTTAGGTAGAACGTGTAGTCTCACCACCTCCTTGAAAAATAACTCTACAATATGAATAGCATCATTAGTCTTCTTACAAGCAATGAAATGTGACATCTTCAAGAATCGGTCCACCACCACAAAAATGGAATCATGTCCTCTCTATGTCCTTTATAAACAAAGAACAAAATCCATACAAATATTATCCCATGGCCTCTCTGGTATGGGTAATGGATGATATAGCCCTATATTATAAATTGTTCCTTTTACCATCTGACACACTCTGCAACTCTGCACAAATTTCCTCATATCTTGCTACAACTGTGGCCAATAATAATTCTCACCAACAATAGTAATGGTATTATCTCAACCAAAGTGTACATCTAATCCCCCACTATGCTTCTCCTTAATCAGGTTCTCTCTCATGGAACTCCTTGGAATGCACAATAGGATTCCGCTAAAGAACATGCTATCTTGGATTATGAAATCCAACCATTTTGTCCCATCCAAAGTAACATGTTCCAAACAAGATTTCCAAGCCTCTACAAAATTTGGATCATCAGGATACAAAGTCTTGAGCTCATCAAACCCAACAACCTCTATGTTCATTTCTGTCAGCAAATTTTGCCTTCTGCTTAAGGCATCTACAACTCAGTTGAACTTCCCACTCCTGTGCTTCAAAAATAGTATAAGTCTACAAAAACTCAACCCATTTTAAATGTCTTTGATTTAACTTTCCTTGACTATTAAAATATTATAAAGCTTGATGATCAGTATATAAAACAAACTCTTTTGACAAGAAATAATGTCTCCATTTCTTCAAAGCCTAAACTATAGCATAAAACTCCTAATCATAAACAAAATACTTTTTTCTTGGCATCATTAAGCTTCTCACTGAAATAGGTAATGGGCTTACCTTCTTGGCTCGAAATAGCTCCTATAGCACTGCCACTAGCATCACAATCTACCTGAAATGCCTTAATGAAATCTAGAAGTGCCAAAATAGGTTGCTTTATGACATTCTAATTTAATGTATTAAAACTCTTATTTTCTCTTGTAGTCCATCTAAACTTGTTTCTATCTCCTCTCATTGTCTTAGTTAGGGGTGCACAAATGCTACTAAGATTTATGATAAACTTTATGTAAAAACTTGCCAAACCATGAAAAGATCTTACCTCTGTAGCACTCCTTAGCATAAGCCATTCAATGATAACCCTCACCTTCTCTGGGTCCATCTTATGACTTTCATTTAAGACAACAAATCCCAGGTATACCAACTCTTTCTTTGCAAAACTACATTTCTTCAAATTAATCAATAACTTCTCCTCCCTTAGCTTCTCTAAAAATCTTTTGATATGCATCAGATGCTCATCATAATTCTTATTAAAAATCAAAATGTCATTTAAATAATCAATAATAAAACTTCCCAAAAACTCTTTCAATCCCTTGTTCATGAGTTGCATAAATGTTCTTGGTACATTGGTTAGCCCACATGGCATGACTAACCAGTCATACAACCCTTTGTTTGTCTTGAAGTATGTCTTCCATTTGTCTCCTTCTTTGATTTGGATATGGTGATATCCACTCTTCAGGTCAATCTTTGTGAAGTACTTGGCTCCACTCAAACAATCCATTATGTCATCCATTCTAGGCAATGGAAATTTGTACTTGATCATGATCTTGTTGATGGCTCAAGAGTCTGTACACATCCTCCACTCTCTATCTTTCTTTGGTACTAGTACTGCAAGTACCTCACATGGACTTAGGTTGTCCTGTATAAGTCTCTTCCTCAACAACTCATGAACTTGTCTATTCAGCTCTTCATTCTCTACAAGGGTCATTCTGTGGGTTGCCTTATTTGGCAAACTAGCTCTTGGTATCAAATCCATTTGATTACTTATCTCCCTCACCATTGGTAAAACTTCTAGTATATTATAAAAGACAATATCTTGAAATTCTTCTAATAGATCTGAGACTTCTACTAGTACATCTTCACATTTCTACTGACTGATCTTAGGAATCAATTCAAAGCAATGATGCTCATGCTTCATACCTTCCAAAAATTTCCTACCATCTACCAAGGAAATTCTGGTAGTACTGCATACCTTTTCTTCTACCTCCTTCAAGGTCTTCAACTTATGATGAACTCCATCCTTTGTTGGGGAACATGTGTTTGCATGGCCATCATGGACATCGTACCTATCATACTGCCATGGCCTCCTTAATAGAATATGACATGCATCCATCGGTATGATATCACACAATACCTCATCATGGTAGTCCCCAATCTTAAACTTGTCTAAACACTGGCTCTATGGTCCTTCTTCAACCATGCAATCTGATATGGATGTGGATTTTTTCTTCTTGTCAACTTTAGATTGTTAACCATCTCCTCTAAAACAAGATTGTGAGTGCTTCCACTGTTAATAATAATATCACAACACTTACCTTCAAATTTGCACAAGGTGTAGAATAAGCTCTTCCTCTAATCTAGTTCCTTCTCCTCATTCAACAAGGTTCTTTTAACAACTAGGGTTTCTCCCCTTTTAACATCTTTAGAATTCTCAAATTGTGCATCTTCATCTACATATGCAACTCGTGTTGTTATATGGAGCCTAATCAGACTCGGAGGTTAAATTTACCCCACTTTTATTGGTACAGCTTCCCCCTAGATTCCTACAGGGGCAAGGGGTAGTGCCCCTTGTGGGGGTTTGGGGGAAGTGCCCCCAAGACGAGATCAAGGGGCAGCGCCCCCAAGATGAGATCAAGGGGCAGCACCCCTTGCGGGGTCAAGGGGCAGCACCCCCAAAACCTCACACAGTTTTTATTATTTTATAAAGGCATCGAGAGTTATTATTTTATGGGCTGACATAAAAAACCCTATTTTGTAACTAACATAAGTCTTGATAAAAAAGGCTAAGGGTTAGGGTTTCTGTTGATATTTTATTGTAGCATTTTGCAACGGTATTGAGTTATAGGGATTGCTAGTTGTAATCAGTTTGATTTAATGGATAATAATATTAGACTCTTTGTTGGTGGATGTAGCCCGAGTTTGGGTGAACCATGTTAAAACTTGTCTCTCGGTGTTACTATTTCTATGTATATGTATTCCTCTGTTTAATCTTTATTTACATTTAATTGATATCTTCTATCATCTAACCCTAACAACTGGTATCAGAGCGGGTTGTGTTCAATTATCATCTGCAAGAAGGTCTCATGGTTGAGTGGGAGTCTCACGGTTGAGTGGGAGCAATGGTAGATGAGGGTAAATTGAAGGTTGATAAATTTAATGGGTAGAACTATCAATTATGGCAGATGCAGATGGAGGATTACCTCTATCAGAAGGATTTATGGAGGCCATTGGAAGGAGTATCCAAGAAACCAGTAGGAATGATAGATGAGGATTGGGAACTTCTAGATAGAAAGGCACTGGGAACCATTCAGTTGTGCCTGGCACCCTCTATGGCATTCAATATAATAGAAGCAGAGACAACAAGTGAACTGACGAAAGCTTTTGCTAAATTGTATGAAAAACCCTCAGCCTCAAATAAGGTATTTCTCATGAAGCATTTGTTTAATCTAAAAATGATTGAAGGTGGATCTGTGACAGATCATTTAAATGAGTTTAATATGATTACCAGTTAGTTAACTTCTGTAAAAGTAAAATTTGATGAAGAGGTGAGGCCTCTCTTGGTTTTATGTTCTTTGCCAGAAAGATGGAATAGCTTGGTAATGGCTGTAAGTAACTCTGTCTCTAGTTCAAACACTTTGAAATTTGATGATGTTGTTGGTGTTATCCTTAGTGAGGAAATGCGACAAAAAATCTCAGGAGGGTCCACATTAGGTAGTGTTTTGAATGCAGAAAGTAGGGGCAGATCAAAGGAGAGAGAAAAAGGTTCTGGAGGTCATGCGAAGTCATGAGAAAAATTAAAGGATAAGAAATCCCAATCCATAGGACAGAAGGATTGCTGGTACTATGGGAAACCAGGTCATTTGAAGAAAGATTGCTAGTCTTGGAAGAATAAAGAAGGAGACAAACAAGAAGGCAATAAGGAGGCAAATGTGGTAAGTAATAAATCTGAAGATGATGCTTTGATTCTCTCCCTAGATAATGTTGATGATTCATGGGTTTTAGATTCAGGGGCCTCATTTCATGCTACACCCCATAGAAGTTATTTTCTTGATTATGTCCAAGGGGATTTTGGGCTGGTTTATTTGGGAGATAATAAACCCTGTTAGATTGTTGGAAAGGGAAGAATCAAGATTAATTTGCAGAATGGGAATCATTGGCCACTACAAGAGGCAAGGCACGTTCCAAGGCTCAGTAGGAATTTAATTTCAGCAGGGCAGCTAGCTGATGAAGGTTGCATAGTTACTTTCAGTGATAAAAATTGGAAGGTTTCAAAAGGTACCTTAATAGTAGAAAAGGGTGTGAAAGTAGGCACCTTATATCTTTGTATAGGTCATACTATTCCTTCTACTTTAGCTATTATAGAGAAAAACCAAACAGGTTCAGGAACAGTTGCTGCAGGTTCACAGGAAGATACTGAAATAGTTGCTGCAGGTTTTGAGACAACACTGTGGTATAACAGACTTGGGCATATGAGTGAAAAAGGTATGAAGGTACTTCATTCTAAGAAAGTTTTATCAGGTCTGAAATGTATTACTATGGATTTCTATGAAAGTTGTGTATATGGAAAACAAAAGAGAGTCAGTTTTCTTAAGGATGGGAAGCAAAAGAAAGATGAAAAATTGGAGCTTGTGCATACAGATGTATGGGGACCAGATTAGGTATCGTCTCTTGGTGTCTCTTGGTATTATGTTACATTCATAGATGATGCAACTACGAAGGTTTGGATTTATTTCCTCAGGCAGAAATCTGATGTATTTGAAACATTTAAGAAATAGAGAAGCTTAGTTGAGAATGAGATGGGTAAAATATTAAAATGTCTTAGATCTGATAATGGTGGTGAGTATTGCAGGAAACAATTTGAGGATTATTGTTCCTTTAATGGAATCCATAGGCAGAAAATGGTTCCAAGGACTCCACAAGAGAATGGAGTAGCTGAACGCATGAATATGACAATAATTGAGTGTTCAAGGACCATGAGATTACATGTTGGGCTACCTTTAAACATGTAGGCAGAGGCTGTCAACACTGCTGTATATTTAATTAATAGAGGTCCTTCAGTTCCTTTAGGCTGTGGTATTATAGATGAAGCATGAATAGGTAAGAAGGTGAGTTATTATTTTCTCAAAACCTTCGGATGTGAAGCATTTACACATGTAGATTCTAAAAATAGAACCAAGCTGGATGCAAAATCAAAAAAATGTACCTTCGTTGGATATGGCATTGATGAACTTGATTATAGGCTTTGGAATTTTGAAAATCAAAAAATTGTGAGAAGCAGGGATGTTGTATTTAATGAGAAGGTGTTGTACAAAGATCAATTGCAGCAGCATGAGAAGAAAGAAAAGGATTATATGGTGTTGTATGATAGTCCAAATAGTGATGTTCCTGTGGTTCCTCATGCTCCACAACAACAACAAGAAATACCACACACTCCAGTCAATGTTAGACACTCAACAAGGCTAAGTAGACCTCCTAAAAGGTTTTCTCCCTCTTTGTATTTTATTTTGTTAATAGATGTTGGTGAACCTAAAGGGTATGATGAAGTTATGTAGGTGGATACAAAGGTTCAGTGGGATCTTGTAATGAAAGAAGAAATGGACTCCTTACTAAAAAAATTAGACTTGGGAATTATGCAAATTACCTGCAGGTAAAAAGGCTTTACCAAACAAATGGGTTTATAGGATGAAAGAGGAAGATGGAGGTAATAAAAGATTTAAATCTAGCTTAGTTGTAAAAGGATTTGCACAGAAAAAGGGCATTGATTTTGATGAGATATTTTCTCCGGTTGTCAAGATGACTTCTATTCATACTGTTTTAAGTATTGTGGCTGCTGAAGATTTACATTTGGAATAGCTAGATGTGAAAACTATCTTTCTACATGGTGATTTGGAGGAGGAGATATACATGGAACAACCCCAAGGATTTGAGGTCAAAGGTAAGGAGAAATTGGTGTGCAGATTGAAGAAGAGTTTGTATGGCATGAAACACGCACCTCGGCAATGGTATTTGAAATTTGATAGTTTTATGGCTGAGCAAGGCTACAACTGATGTAATTCTGACCATTGTGTTTATTTTAAGAGGTTGGATAATGACAACTACATTATTTTATCTTTATATGTTGATGACATGCTTGTAGCAGGGTCTAACATGGATCACATAAGAGAGTTAAAACAACAGTTAGCACAATCATTTGCTATGAAGGATTTGGGGGTAGCAAAATAAATCCTTGGTATGAAAATTTGTAGAATTAGGATGAACAGAAAATTGACTCTATCTCAGGCTAATTATGTTGAAAAGGTGTTGCAGAGATTCCATATGGAGAATGCAAAAGCTGTCAACACACCTTTGCCCAGTCATTTAAAATTGACTAAGGAGATGTGTCCTACGACACAAGAGGAGGAAAATGAAATATCCAAGGTACCATATACTTTAGTTGTAGGAAGTTTAATGCATGTCATGGTATGCATGAGACCATATATTGCACATGCTATGGGAGTCATAAGCAAGTATATGAGTCATCTCGGATTGGAGCATTGGAATGCAGCAAAATGGATTCTCAGATATTTGAGAGGTACATCCAATAAACACTTATGTTTTGAGGGCTCTAATATTGATTTAGCAGGCTATGTAGACTTAGATTTGGCAGGGGATATTGATACCAGGCGGAGTACTACAGGTTATGTCTTTACCATAGGTGGGACATCGGTGAGTTAGATTTCTAGGTTGCAAAAGGTGGTTGATTTATCCACCATAGATGCAGAATATGTAGCTTCAATAGAGGCAAGCAAGGAGATGATATGGCTGCAATCTTTCATGGAAGAATTGAAAAAACAATAGGCTAATAGTTATTTGTTTACAAACAGCTAGAGTGCCATACATCTTGCAAAGAACTTTTCCTTGTATTCAAAGACCAAACACATATAGTTGAGGTATCACTTTATTCGATCGGTGTTGGATGATGGATAGTTGCAGCTAGAAAGATACATACAAATAAAAATCCAGCGGATATGTTTACAAAGGCAGTGACAAGGGAGAAGCTAAGCTCCTCTTCATCTTCGATTGGTCTTCAAGACTGAAAACAACAAAAATAGAACAACAGAGTCTAGGGTGTTTATTTCCTATGGGAGCTATAGGGTTAGCGGTGTTATGATCAGTCTCCAAGTGGGAGATTGTTGTTATATGGAGCCTAATCAGACTCGGAGGTTAAATTTACCCCACTTTTATCGGTGCAATTTCCCCCCAAATTCCTATGGGGTCAAGGGGCAGTGCCCCTTGCATGGGTTTGGGGGCAACGCCTCTTGCGGGGTCCAGGTGTAGCACCCCTAGTGCACTCCCTGTCGCGATACAAGGTGGGGTTAAGGGGCAGCACCCCCATGGGGGCTTGGGGGCAATACCCACGAAACCTCACATGGTTTTTATTATTTTATAAAGGCATCAGGAGTTATTTTTTTATGGGTTGACATACAAAACCCTATTTTGTAACTGACATAAGTATTGATAAAAAAGCTAAGGGTTAGGGTTTCCATTGATATTGTATTGTAGCATTTTGCAAGGGTATTGAGTTACAGGGATTACTGGTTGTAATCAGTTTGATTTACTGGATAATAATATTGGACTCTCTGTTGGTGGATGTAGCCTGAGTTTGGGTGAACCATGTTAAAACTTGTCTCTCACTATTATTATTTCTTTGTATTTTTATTCCTCTGTTTAATCTTTATTTACATTTAATTGATATCTTCTGTCATCTAACCCTAACAATTCGTGCGTTACCTTTAGGTCTTCTATTTGTCCTTCATTGATGTTGCAGATACTCTTATGCTCGATGCCCTTCTTCTCTACATTGGAAATAGGTTCCTCTAAAAACTTCTCTTCCAGGTCCTTGCCCAAGTTTGCCTCTTCCTCTTTTCTCACCATTATTCTGGTCACGAGGGCGGTAGGTATTATCTCCTCTCTAATTTTGACAAGTGCCAGTTTCTTTAGTTTTCTTTGAATCTTCATTTTGGCCTCCATAGGTCTTCCACCAGTCCTTCTGCCTTGACCTCTTCCCCTTTGTTTTTTGTTGAATCTTTTATTAATCTTCTCTTCCACCTTCAGGGCAAACTAGTACGCATCTTCTATGGTGGTCACTATGACCAGGTTCAGCGCCTCTTGAATACTTGGCCTCAACCCATTAATGTAACATTCTAATTTCTCCATGTTGGCCTCTGCATGGCCTGTCCTATTAGTAATCTTATAAAAGTCTTTTGTATACTCTCTAATAGACTTGTTACCTTGCTTCAATCCTTGTAGCTTCTTCACCAACTCCATCTCATAGTCTACAAGAATGACCTACTTCTTCAGTTTCTCCACAATTTGATCCCATCTAGTAATCTTTCATTTTTGTCTCCTATTTCTCTCTAACTAAACCTCCTTCCACCAAATACTAGCATGGCCCTTCAACTTGGTTTTTGTAAGCTTGAGCCTATCTGGGTCCTCCACGTCTTCGTACTTGAAATATTTCTCCATGTCATTAATCTAATCAATAAACTGTTTTGGATTTAAATATCTAGAATAGGTAGAAACTTCGATCTTGGGCCTCTTTTGGATCTTTGAAATAGCCCTCAACTACCTAACTTCTGTAGGATCTACTATAACTTATTGTTCTTCCTTAGATAGCTCTTCTTCTGCTTCATCCTCACTTTCTTCTCTTGTTCTCATCTCAAATACTCTTTGTAGATCCTCTTGCAATGCATCGATTTGCCTTTGCAGGGCTTTAAAACCCTCTTCTATCAAAGCTATAACATCAAAAAATGTCCCCTTAAGGGCTTTTCCCTCATAAGGTTTATCTGTTAGGTCTTCAAAGTGCATTTAGGACATTTTAGGTCATATTTTAGCATCCCGATGGAATGAGACCTAAGTCCCATGGCAAATAGGACCTAGGAGGACCCCTTGAGTTGTACCCTCCTAAAATAGTGGGGGAGGACTTGGGCACCCACGCCCTAGTCCTGCCCTATTTTAGGGTAGCCCCAATTTCCAGGTGTCGGTTTATGACCGTTAGCAGGTTCTTTTGCTGACACGGTAAAGTTTGATTTTTAAAATCTTGGCAGGAATGCTTGTAGATGCATATATAAGTATGTGTAGGCATTCATTTGTAAACTAGATTATGTTCATGTAATTTTGGCATCCTAAGGTGATTCAAGGCTTTCTATTGTGTTTCAAGAGCAGACTTGTATGTTTTATGTGTTGATATTTGCATATTTGAGCATCAATCTCTTCATGGCATGAAGAGCATCTTCCTCCATGAGAGCTTCACTACAAGGTGACATAATATTGTGTTTTTATTATTGTTTCCTTTAGTTTTTGCCTCGACCTCAGAAGGGCACACACTCTTTGGCTGACAACGGTGTTCGGAGACTTAAATGTCCTCTAGGGTTTGACTGAGGCAAACCTCTAAACACCACAACCTCCAAACCAAGTCTTGTGATTGCAGGTTATAGGTGTCACATTTGGGAAAAGTGGAGTTGTAAGAAGGAGTGGTAGCCATCAACGATTTAGGATCTGAAGAGAAGTTGGACAAAAGTACACTTCCAGGACTAGGGCGCCCACATAAGTGACCTCCGCAGACAGTTTCTAGAAAACAAAAGTTATAGGGCTGATCAATATTGGAATGAGGTCCAGATTCCCCAAAAAAGTAGGTACCCTAGACTTGGGTACCTACACTAGTGTCCCGACTATTCCTCCTTAGAACCCTGAAAATAGGTATTCTGTGATTTGTCATTTTACTCTCGTCTGCAAGAGCTTTTTCTCTCTTTCGTCAATTTATTGCCGTATTTACATAATTAGGGTTTTAATGATTAATTAGACCTAAGAGAAGGAAAATTAATAATTAAATTTCCTAATCCAAGTTTTCCTTCATTTGTAAGTGACTCTAGGGTATGATAGTGCTCACCACTCAAACCTAGATCCTTCAACGTTAGGGTGAAAGGAGGATTTTAACATCTAAACAACACAAGATCAACAAACCTAATTTTACCATAAACATTTTGGTGAACCCATGTTTTTGGACTTAAATTGCAACTTGTCAAGTGTTTGTCTTCAGATTTGGTGTGATTTCATTCATTCATATAGGCATTGACTTTTTTGCATTGACAAAATTTCAAAAAAATTGAAAAATTAGAAAAATACAAAAAAATTGCGTTGTTTGGCTTACTAAATTGTATTAGCTCTTCCTAAATTTTCCTAATTCATGATTTTTGCATCAAGTTTGATATAAAATACACAAAAATACAAAAACTTAGAAATTTACTTTGCATTTTCATCATTTAATTGCTAGGGTTTTGTAGAAATTTTGTAAATTTTATATAACCTAGTAATTCCAAAATCTAGGGTTTGTAGGAAAAATCTTTTATCAGATTTTTCTACTGATTTTGGAGGATCATTAAAATTTTCATTTGGCTTTAGTCTTGCATTTTAGTGTGAATTTACATTTAAAGTTAAATTATTTGCATTTTTGCATAGAAAATTTCAACAAAAACTAGCAATTTTGATGCATTTTCATTAAATTTGCATGGGCATTTTGCATGTTGAAACTTGAAAATTATTTTCAGATCTGAGAGTAAGTCAATTTCATAAAAATATCAGACTTCAAAGCATTCACATAGAATTTTGTCTCAAGATTTCAAACCTAGGGCTTCAAAAACAACAATTTTCACTAAATTTGGACTTATCGACTCTCTAAACTTGCACTACAATTGTGTTGTGAAAGATATTTTTGCATTAATTTGCTATCATCAGGGTTCTAATTTTCTTTCCCTCATAAAAATCTTCACAATACCCTTTTAATGGGCTCTTGTAGTGAAAATTTGGCAAAAAACTACACATTTCGGCTATTTTAACCTAGTTTGCACTCCAAGTGTGTTGTGATCAATTGTATGGATTGAGGTGACTTATATTATTGATATTAATTTCTATCCATCCTAAAATTTCTTACAACACCCCTTTTGCTAGGTCTTGGAATTGAAAAACCGTGAAAATAGCCTATTTTTGCTATATTTTCACTAGGGTTTTACCTTAAATTGCACTAAAATGGTGTTGTGTTGGGTATTTTGGCACCAAGTGGCTGTTATTCCTGATATTATTTTGTGTCCATCATCATTTTCCTTACAACACTCTTTTTTATGCTCTTTTGCATTGAATTTTGGTGAAAAGTGCCTATTTTGACATATTTTCGCTATATTTTGACTTGGCATTATCTTGGATTTGCATCAAGATTGTGTTGAGAGTGAACTTATTGCTGTTTTGGACTGATATCAGAAATATAACTTGCTTCCCTTGACTGAAATCCTCATAGCATCCTTTGTTTCATTCGTCTGCATTAAAAAAATTACAAAAATCAAGCATTTAAGGCTATTTTTACATATAGTTTTGCACTTGTCTTTTGCATCAATTTGAAAAGCTTCTAAAAATATAATATTACATTGAAATGGCACCTCCATGTCATTTTTCAATGGTATCTTTGCATGCATTTATCAAAAACCTAGATTTTGACCAATTTTTAACTCTCATGAGTGAACACCCTACGATTTTAGGAAGCTTAACTAAGTTCTTCTCCATGAGTAGCAAGGAAAAAGATGATGATGATCCCATAAGTTATCCTACTTCCCCTATAACTGAATACTCAAATGAGAAGACTAGGGATAGCTTTAGTAATTCCACTGCTCTCCTTGGCCAAGATGAAGCAATAGTGAATGAAGAGCTCCTTTTAACAAATCATATTCCATGGGTAGAAAATAAGCATTCATTTAACAACAATCAAATTCCTACCTTTGTTGATCATCCCACCAATCTTCTTCCTTTAGTAGATTGTTCGTACACCTTGGATTTCACTAAGGAAGAGAAGACCTTTAATGTCCCTCCTTTGTTTGAATATTCAAGTCATTTGGACATCTCTAAGAGGATAGAGAATAAGTATGATAGTAATCTTCAACAAGAAAACATTCCACCTAGACAAAGGACCTTTGATCTTGGTTCTTCCTCCTCTACAACACAAAAATCCATAACAAACCAAAGCCCTATCTTACAAAAATTGAGTCGTAAAATACATCAACGTCAACTTGCAAAAAGGAGGAAGGCAAGGCGACGGGCTTACCTTAGATCTCAACAAGAAAACATCAATCCCAACATTCAACCAAACAATAATGATCCTAATGATGAACAACATGATGAGAAAGATATGAATATGTATATGATACCTTCTATCCCACCTTACTCTAACATTAGGGAGTGGGAGGATGACGATAATTTACTTGATGATAAGACTTAGCATGAAGATCCTACAGGTAAGTATCTCTAACCCTTCATCTCTCTCATGATGTGCTTGCCTCGTGATGTGTTATGTGTTGTTTAGGCCTCCTGGGATGACCTTGGATTCTCCCGTAAGGTTTGGGATACTAGGAGACTGCCTCTGTTGTGACCTTCTTCTATTTGTATCATCATTCTTCCAAATTGCCTCTCTCTAATTTCATTGCTGTGTGTTGTGTCTTACGGACATAGCATCATGGTTGGTGACTTGGGGGCACCCTCATATGTGACTATCCCTAAGACACTTGTTTTCTCCTCTCTTATTTATTGTTTCCCTTCCTCTAGTGTTTCCATCTAGCGAGCGGATGACAACAAACATTTAGACTGATGCAGACCTAGTGTCTCTTTCGAGAGCAATAAAAAAATGGAATTAATTCCTAATATGATGATGGGGTTGTATATCTTATGTAACACTTGGCTTTGAATCTAGCCTTGGCAGTACTCAATTTGGAGAGCTTCATGATATAGCCCCTGGTTATCCTCGAACTCTAAATTCATTGTATAACCTTGGTTCTTGGTGTGGTTAATCATATGCATTGATGTTGATGTTTATTATGATTTTGTAGACACTAACATGTTTCTTGCAAGGATGTGCTTGTGGGAACATTTGGTGATCGTAAAGTACATGTCACCTTTGGGGGGCATGGGCTTTGTGAAAATTAGTGTTCCCTTGTGTGTTTTCTTCCTACCTTAACATGCTTGATATTGATAACTAATATCAACCACCTTAAGGTGGGGGCATATATAAGGTAACCTGTATGTTATAGATGTTAGCAATGTGCTTGTCCTCAGGTGTAGGTGAGTACGATGAGTACTTCCTGCATCCTGAGTTTGTTTGCAATCAATCAATCTATCTATTGCATATGCCTCCTTTTCACCGTAAGGCGTCCCTGTGATACGGGTGGGGTTGTATACTTTTGAACTCATACCTCCTTTTCACTGTAAGGCATTTCTGTAAGGCGGGTGGGGTGGTATGTCATCCTTCCTTTCACTGTAAGGCGTCTCTGTGACACGGGTGGGGTTGCATTTTTAAAAGTCTTCTGTGGAGGTGGGAAGCAGTTATGTGACTAACTCAACCCTTAAGCATGTTTTTGGCGATTGTTGTGGCGAAGCCCAATCGTCAGTGTGTGCCTGTAATATGCCTGAGATGGTGATGAGCCTAGAAATAGGGAACACACCATCGCTTGTCTGCTATGTTTTCTCCATGTCTTCAAGTGTGTGTTTTGGCATGCTTGTTTTGTTTGGCATGTCTGTTGCCCCATATGTGGTATGCATTTTCAGAGGTTTTATGTGTATTGCGTTTGTGTTGCCCCATATGTAGAGACCAGTGCCTTCGAGTAGTGCTTCCTAAATTTTGGGAGGTTTGTTTATTTTTCAGTACTTGCATTTGCATTTCATATATATGAGAAAAAGAAAAGAAAAGATATCATTTATGTCTTCCATGCATTAATGTGTCTTCCATGCATTAACTATCTTCTCCATGTTCTACGTGACTGTAATTATCTTCTCCGTGTTTTGTGCGTTTGTTACTGTCTTCTATGTGATTGGCATGTCTTCTCCAAGCTTGGTGTGTTTCTGACCTTACTTTATGCATGTATGGTCCTCGTGTTCATACATACATTAAAGTGGGGGCTAAATGTAATGTCGGAAAATATCCCCTTGGGGGCTTTTCCCTCATAAGATTTAGCTCCTAGGTCTTTAGAGTGTATTTAGGTCATTTTAGTTCATATTTTAGCATCCTAATGGAATGAGACCTAAGTCCCATGGAAAATAGGACCTAGGAGGATCCCTTGAGCTCTACCCTACCTAAAATAGGGGGGAGGACTTGGGCTCCCGCACCCTAGTCTTGCCCTATTTTAGGCCAGCCCCAATTTCTAGGTGTTAGTTTATGACAGTTAGGAGGTTATTTTGCCGGCATGGT
Source organism: Cunninghamia lanceolata (assembly GCA_027924645.1). NCBI lineage: Eukaryota > Viridiplantae > Streptophyta > Pinopsida > Cupressales > Cupressaceae > Cunninghamia > Cunninghamia lanceolata. The sequence continues at coordinate 3,677,260 of BSBN01001164.1, read as the reverse complement.
AAAGTTTGATTTTTAAAATCTTGGAGGGAATGCTTGTAGATGCATATATAAGCATGTGTAGGTAGTCATTTGTAAACTAGATTATGTTCATGTAATTTTGACATCTTAAGGTGATTCAAGGCTTTCGATTATGTTCCAAGAGCAGACTTGTATGTTTTATGTGTTGATATTTGTAGATTTGAGCATCTATCTCCTTATGGCATTAAGAGCATCTTCCTCCATGAGAGCTTCTCTACAAGGTGACATAATATTGTGTTTTTATTATTGTTTCCTTTGGTGTTTGCCTTTGCCTCACAAGGGCATGCACTCTTTGGTTGACAACAGTGTTTGGAGACTTAAGTGTCCTCCGGGGTTTGACTGAGGCAAACCTCTAAACACAAAAACCCTCAAACCAAGTCTTGTGATTGTAGGTTATAGGTGTCGCATTTGGGAAAAGTGGAGTTGTAGGAAGGAGTGGCAGGCATCAAGGATTCAGGATCTGAAGAGAAGTTGGACAAAAGTGCACTTCTAGGACTAGGGCGCCTGCAAAATTGTCCTCCATAGATAGTTTCCAGAAAATAGAAGTTATAGGGCTGATCAGTGTCAGAAGGAGGTCCAGATTCCCCAAAAAAGTAGGTACCTTGGACTTAGGCACCCGCACCAGTGTCCCTGACTGTTCTGCCTTGGAACCCCACAAACAAGTATTCTGTTATTTGTCATTTTACTCCTGTCTGCAAGAGCTTTTTCCATCTTTCATCAATTTGTTGATGTATTTGCATAATTAGGGTTTTAATGGTTAATTGGACCTAGGAGAAGGAAAATTAATAATTAAATTCCCTAATCCAAGTTTCCCTTCATTTGCAAGTGACTCTAGGGTATGATAATGCTTGCCAGTCGACCCTAGATCCTTCAATGTTAGGGTGAAAGGAGGATTTTAATATCTAAACAACAAAAGATCAACAAACCCAATTTTACCCTAAACAAAAGCATTTCTCCCAACATGGTTTCTTTGTGGAGGCATCTTGATCTCCATAGAAAACCCACAACCTTGGTTCCTGGGGCAAACTACCTCATGGTCAATGATCTATGTCCACACTTAGGAACCCCTGCTTTGATACCACTTAATGAAGGGGGTAAATCACAAAACACACAACAAAATAAATTGGACATAGAAAATAGAATGTTATTTTGTTGATTTTGACAACCCATTACATTACAAAAGCTCAAATACAATCAGAGGATGAATCCACCACAGCTTGCAACACATTACAACTTCCTATCTCTAGACTCTGGAGCCTTCATCCTTTTGTAACCCTAAATCAGCTAGGATTTCTATTTTCCCACCTCTCCTTGACTCAAAACTTTCCCCCTTATCTCTACTACTACTACCCATGGTTCCCAAAAATAGTCATAAAAAGCCTTTTTGGTGGCCTCTAGCTAAAATTTCAAATTTTGCAACTCCCTCCAAAAATAGGTCAACTTCCGGGAAGCATAACTTTTGATCTTGGTGTCCGATTAATGAACCGTTTGAAGCACCGAAAATCTCATGTAGTGAGAGATCATGCCAAAAATCCATAAATGGATCCATGAAATTTTTAGGGCATTATGGGACATATTAGTGCCTCATATCAGATTTTAGAACTTTTTAGGGGACCTCACAAAATTAAAACTTTAATATATTGAAATCCATACATGAGCTTGAGCTGAACTTCACCAAGAATGCTTATTTGACTAATTGAAAGCTTTGGGGAAAATTTTGGGCTCAGCCACTTCTCTGATAAAGACTTACTAAAAATAGTAAATTCTGGTATCCTTAGCCCTGATGGAAACTTTGAAGGTTTTGACTCATTATTCAAGCAAATGGGTATCCAAAAACACTAATTTTGAAAAGAAATGACAATAGGGACATCAGTTTTGAATCAACATTATTTTTTGGGTGATGCAAGATTGGCCTTACACCTCTGGATGCTCCTACATCAAATATACAATAGAAAATAAAACAAAAAACAAAAAATAACCAAATTCCCTACCTTCTTTTGTCGGCAAGTATGGAAACGACCTCTTTCTACATGTCGTTGGTGCTGTGGGCTCTAGGTGGAAGCATTTGAGGTGACAACAATCCAAGGGAAAATGACATATTTACCTTTTTTTCTTTTTATTTTAATAGTTCCACTTGGAATCCTATTAGGTAGAACCTTTCTACCTAGAAAGCTACAGAAACATAGGCGCCACATATGCACCATGTGGTTCTGGGTAAAAAGGTGTCAGGCAACTTCCTACCACCCGAAAACCTTCCGCATGAAATTATTTGATTGGCTGAAAATGGGACACATCTTTGAACTTTCACCCTCATCATCAAACAGTTTATCTTTAATTTTCCTTGTATTTATATTTTTTTAATTTTCATTTCTACTATGAGTGACTGTAGTTTTGTCTTAGGCAATGACCTATGTCAAACTATCATACCTCTATGTGTTTGCCAATAGTTGAACCCAAAACTTTTTAATGTAGTAGTTACCCCTTACTCTCCAATTTGTGTGGCCTAATGGACCATGCATTCTTAGATTTTAGTGTCATGGTCAGTGTCCTTTTACGTTAACATTCAAAATGTTAAATTAAAATTCTTTCTCTATTTTTTGTATGTTGTCTATTTTAATTTCATTTTTAACATTTAGAAATTTTATCTTTAGTTCTTTCATGTATTTGGTAGCCTTTATTTTTATTTTATATTTTAATTTTATTCTACATTTAGAACCCTTGCTTTGAATGTTTTTGGTCATATTCTTTTGCAAAGTAACAAATTATTTTGTTTATGGTGGTATAGATGGTATTTTGGATGGATTCACAGGTGGAAGTGTTGGTGGTCACCTAGTAGAGACTTCATAGGTGCACCTAGAGGAGGTGTTGGCAATGGTTAGGCAAAGATCTAGGCTTTGGTGGTGGTGGTGGTGGTGTGCTAGACTAACATGATGGTAGATCTAGTCATGGCAGTAGGATGGGTGGTAGTCTTTCTCGATGTGTGTGGCCATAGTAGTGGCTAAGTGGTGTCTTAGAGGAGTTATTTATGGTGGCCAGAATGTTGGCAGCTTCCTTGGTGGTTGTTCAGGGTAGATGGTGTTGCGATGCGGCTTGGATGAAACTAGATGGGATTGTAGTTGTGGTCATGGTGAGAGAGACAATTCAAATTGTGCATTTATGGATTCTAGTATATGACATGTTAGGATAGTCACTTCGGTGTTAATTCCTTGTCCTTTTACCCCAATGGGTAAATCTTATAGGAATTTTTCTAGTTATTCCTTCCAGGCTTGTTGGCAAACATTATTCAATGTGACTTTTCAATGACTATGCATTAAAATATTGCATGGCTTGTTATTAGTCACTTTGGTTGTACCAAACATATGCTTCTATGGTACATTTTTGTCATATCATCATATTTTGGAGTCCTTTTTTCTCTCCTCACTAACCACTTTCATTATTGTCAGTTGTGTTGGTTTACCCAGTGTGGCCCCTCTTGTGCTTCCTGATTTGGGTCTTTATCTTAACACATATGGGTGCTCTACACCTTTTCTCTTAAAAAAACATATTATTTTGTTTCTGTATTGTTTCTTTCAAAAATTAATGGACAAGTTCATTGTAATATTACACCTTTTTTTTAACATCTAGAAGTTTCTATCTTCATTCTTATCTTGTATTCAAAAAATTTTAGCTTCATTTTTTTGTTGTTTTTCTTTTCTTGTGATTGTATCTATTGTTGTCATTTTAGTTAACTATTTCATGTATACTTAGATTTTGCTTCCATTTTCAGTTTTTGTTTTTAACAATCAGGAGCTCTAGCTTGAGTTTGCTTTTGTATCGTGTAGATTTTATTGTCATTTTTCTTTGCTATTGTGTTTTCTTCTTTAGACATTTATTTAAAGGAGTAACAAAGTAACATTGCTTTGGATATTTTTGGTCATATTGTTTTGCAGATTTGTGTTTTTAACTTTAGACAAAATCTAATTTTGTGTAGAGCCTTATACTAACATGTTATTTTTTTCTACATTTTTCTTTAAAAAATTAATGGACAAGTTCAATGTAATATTGTGCCTTTTTTATTAACATCCAAAAGTTTTTAGCTTTACTCTTTTCTAGTATCAATTTTTTTTTAGCTTTATGTTTTTCCTATTTTATTTATTGTGATTGTAGCTATTGTTGTCATTTTAAGTTTAGTCTTTCCTATATAGTTAGATTTTGTTTCCATTTTTAGTTTTAGTTTTTGATAGTCAAGAGCTCTAGCTTGAGTTTGCTTTTGTATGGTGTGGATTTTATTGTCATTTTGTTTATGGAATTTTTTCTTTGGAAATTTATTTATTTTTGAACTTAAGGGAGAAACAAAGCAATATTTCTTTATCTTTGTGCTTGTGAATGATTTGAACATCCAATTAGGTTTTCATTTAATTTTGAATGAAATATGTAAATTTCTCAAGGGACACTTTTTGTTGGTTGTTAAATCAAGGTCAGTTTTGTAATACTTGGCCTATTTTGTTTCTTTTTCACCTAAACATTTTAAATGGATTTTTTCTATAGGATATGTACAGTTAAATCAGAATAATATTTGATGATTAATGTCTTTTTATGAACTGCATGCCAAGCTACTCTATTGGTACAGCGGCACCTAGACCCCAAGACAATTTTTTGAATTTTTGGTTTCTATAATGAGAGCATAGGTGGAGTTTTATTTTAAATGATGTAATAAAAGCCACTAGAGGCATTTTTAGGTAGTGGAGGTTGTGAATCTTCAATGTTGCTTCAATTTGGAACTTTCTATTTTGATGCAGCTTAGTGGAAAGGCTATTTTTAAGCCTTCTTTTTAATTTTTCCACGTTCGAGAGTGATGGAGAACATGGATTTTTATTGTATGCATGTTATTTATGCCTCATTCTTGCAAATGAAGGAAGATGATGAAGTTTGGAGGAATAATAAGAATGAAATTCTCAATTTTCTACAATTTTTTCTGCTTTTCTGTTGTTACAACGTCCTGAGCCAATCCGTATTGTATGGTCATTGATTAAAATGTTAGAAATCATGAAGAGAATGGTATACATTTTTATTTCAATCAATTTAGAAGGATTTCATTGTAGTTTAGGCATTTTATAACTGATTTTGTGAAGTTGGGTCTTAAACCCTAGTTTTGAGGGTTTTAAGGAAATCAATGGATTTTTGGCCCATTCCGCATGTACCATAACCTCCAAATGGGTGGAATGGATTTTTTTAGCTATTATTTCAATTGGGTTTTCATTGTAGGAGCAGGGAATTGGTTTGAAGTGATTGTTGCAACATTTGAAGCCTAATATCTTCATGTATTAGGCCTTTGAGCATTGGTAGAGTAGTGATTTGATGAATAGTTGACTTGGGATCAGCTAAGAATAGTGAAACTAGAATATTCAACCTATTTTAAATCCTATTGATGCCCTAGAGTAGGTTAGAGGAGTTGGGAGCAAGTTTACACCATACTTGCTTTGTAAAAGAGGCCTAATTAGGCCTAGAACAACAGTAAGAGTCATTTTTTTGAGGCATATGTACTAATTAGGCCTGTTGAGCATTGGTATCCAAAAATCTAATTTATTCATGGGTTTGTCATGAAGTCTGCAAGTTATGCTCTAAAAACCCTATTCCAAGGGCTACAAGCTAATAGGGCTAATTGTAAGCAAGCGACTAGGAGGCCATGGTATCAAGAGTATTTAAGACCTTTAGTGGTTTTAGTCTACCAAAATAGAGTAGGCCAAGGTGTCGTAAGAGTTCAGTAAGAGGCTAAACTCATAAGACCCTCATTGGTACATTTCTCAACCTTTGTCAATTATGCTAGTTGAAGAAGTAGTCTGTCATATTGGGACTATTAGTCAAGTGAGTTTCATGCATCCTTTCAAGTGTGTTTAAGGTCTCTCCCCTACTCTGCATCAAGTGGTATCAGAGCCTAGGTTCAGGTTCTAATTGGGAAGAAAGAAGAAAGTTGAAGTGTGAAGGAGGAATAGTGCAAGATGCCTCCTAGAAACAATCCAATCCTCACTAGAGTAGTAACAATAATAAAGGAATCCCAAGATGGAGTCCTAGCCAGACTTGCAGCCATAGAAGCAAACCTAAGAAGAGGTGGGGTCATTGATGAAGAGAGTGACCAAGAGAATGAGTATGAGAATGCATGCCCTCAAGAGGGATCCAATGTGGAAGAGATGGATCCAAATGATAGAAGGTTTATGAAGATGCTACAGACTTTGAAAGGAGAAAGCACTCATGTTAAGATGGAGTTACCCATGTATGAAGGAAAAATAAATAGTGAGGAAGTATTAGATTGGATTGATGCCTTAGATAACTACTCTAAGTACAAGGAGATGCCAGAAGAGCAAAAGGTCAAATTCGTAAAGACCAAGTTGAAGGGACCAACATTGACATGGTGGAACTATGTTCAATCAGAGAGGTTGAGGAAAGGAAAAGAAAAAAATAGTTCATGGGACTGGATGGTGTCCAAAGTGAAGAGCCAATTCCTTCCAAAGGATTATGCAATTCAAACCTTCAGAAGGTTGCAGAATTTAAAGAAAAAAGAAATGGATGTTATGGCCTATACTAAAGAATTCCACAAGCTGACCATGAGGATGGGGCACAATGAAGATGAAGTTGAGAAAATTGCTAGGTATATCAATGGGATTAGGCTCAATATTCAGGATGAGATTAGTCTTGCCACCCCTAGAAATGGAGAAGAATGTTTATAAAGATAAGATCCTTTGTGACATCATTCGTATGGATGTTTGTCACCTACTACTAGGAAGACCCTGAAAACATGATAGAAAGAGCAAGCATGATGGTAAAAAAACACTTATGTGATAGAGAAGGATGGAGTGTCATTCTCATTAACACCCCTTTTAGAAGAAGAATATAATAAGCGAGTTGGGTCTAGCATTATGGTAGTAGGAGAGAGAGTTTTTGCAAATAATGAAGGAAGAACGGTAGGGATTTGTAGTAGTAATAAGACCTCAGACCAAGTCTGATATAGCAACAAATAAGGGGGAAAACATACCTAGTGAAGTTTAGTCTTTATTAAACAAGTACAAGGATATAGTGGTAGATGATTTACCAAGTTCATTACCTCCCATGGGGGATATCAACCATCACATAGACCTAATCCTTGGTGCCAATTTACCTAAGAAGGCTGCCTACAAGCTGACCCCACAACAGAATGAAGAAATGAAAGCACAAGTCCAAGAATTGTTAGATAAGGGTCTCATCAGAGAAATCTTAAGTCCATGTGATGTCCCTATTATTTTAGCACCCAAGAAAGGTGGAGAGTGGAGGATGTGTACTGACTCAAGGGAAATAAACAAAATCACAATCAGATATAGGTTCCCAATACCTAGAATGAAGGACCTAATGGACTGTTTGGGAGGGGCATGTTACTTCTCAAAGATTGACCTCAAAAGTGGATATCACCAAATCAGAATAAGGGAAGGAGATGAATGGAAAACTACCTTTAAAACCAATGAAGGACTGTATGAATGGATGGTAATGCCTTTTGGATTGTCTAATGTTCCTAGTATATTTATGAGGTTAATGAATGAGGTTTTGAAGCCTTTTATTGGAAAATTTGTTGTTTATCTAGATGATATTCTTGTGTTTAGAAAGACAATGGAGGACAACTTGTAGCATCTTGATATGGTTTTGCAGAGATTCAATGGGGATAAGTTGATGATCAACCTCAAAAAGTGTGATTTTATGAAGGAAGAACTAATATACCTTGGTTTTGTGATCTCAAAAGGCACGTTGAAGATGGATCCTTCCAAGGTTGAAGCCATTCTCAGTTGGCCAGCTCCAAAATCAATAGGAGAGGCAAGAAGCTTTCATGGTTTAGCCATCTTCTATAGGAAATTTATTAAGAAATTTATTCATATTTGTGCTCCCATCCTTGAACCATCAAAGGAGATAAGAAGAGGAAATTTCAGTGGACTGAGGAGGCAACAAAGAGTTTTGAATACCTGAAAAAGAGAGTAGCACAACAACCCATCCTTGCTTTACCTGACTTCAATAAGATCTTCACAGTGGAGTGTGATGCAAGTGGATTTACAGTAGGTATAGTCTTAAGCCAAGAGGGCAGACCAGTAGCTTTCTTTAGTGAAAAGCTCAATGAAGCCAAGAGAAAATATTCTTCATATGACCTAGAACTTTATGCATTAGTGCAGTCCCTAAGAAAGTGGAGACATTACCTCTTGCCTAAGGAATTTATAGTCTTCACATATAACCATGCTATGAGTTTCTTGAATAGTCAAGACAAGTTGAATCATAGGCACATGAAGTGGGTAGAATACTTGCAGGCCTATACCTTCACAATCAAACATAAGAAAGGATAGTCAAATAAAGTTGTTGATGCTTTGAGTCGGAGGTCTATGATGGTCCAAGAAATTCAACTTCAGAGTATGGGGATAGAAGCACTCAAAGGTATGTATGAAAATGATGATGATTTTAAGGAACAATATGTTGTTTATAGTCAATTTCAGAATACTTTTCACAGTGAGTGCTATGATTTTATGTTACAAGATGGATTATTGTTTAGGGTTACTCAGTTGTGTGTACCTAAGTGCTCTATGAGATCTAATTTAGTAAGGGAGAAGCATTGTGGGAGTCTTGGAGGACATTTTGGGATAGACAAGACACTAGATCATGTAAGAAGATTTTATTTCTGGCCTAAGATGTAGATTGATATTAGAAAATTTGTTGAATCTTGTGGAGTTTTCCAAAGAGCCAAGGGCTCTAGTTCAAATGCAAGCCTATATTAGCCTCTCCCAATCCCTAGCAGACCTTGGGAACATCTTAGTGTGGATTTTGTATTAGGCCTACCTAAACCTCAGAGAGGAGTAGACAATGTCTTTGTAGTTGTGGATAGATTTAGTAAGATGGTACATTTTATTCCTTGCAAATACACAAGTGATGCATCAAACATTGCAAGTCTATTCTCCAAGGAGATAGTTAGAATTCATGGACTACCCCTCACTATTGTTTTAGACAGAGAATCTAAGTTTATAGGTCACTTTTAGAGGACCTTATGGAGGAAACTTGGAACCAATTTGACTTTTAGCTCTACCTATCACCCACAAATTGATGGGCAGACTGAAGTAGTTAATAGATCATTGGGAAACTTTCTTAGATGTCTTACAAAAGAACATGGACAACAATGGGATCTTGTTCTTCCATAGACAGAAGATGCTTATAATGATTCCATTAACAGGAGCATAGGGAAGAGTCCTTTTGAAGTGGTGTATCGATTGAACCCAAGAGGTATACATAAACTACGAGATTTGAGAGGATTAGAGAAGAAAAGTGATAAAGGAGAGGAGTTTGCAATGGCTATGAAGGATATCCATGACCAAGTTAGAGAACACCTCAAGAAGAGTGTGGAAACTTACAAGAAGCATGCAGATTTGAAAAGGAGGAATGTTCAGTTCAAAGATAAAGATTTAGTACATGCACACCTTAGAAAAGAGAGGTTACCTAAGGGAAGATACACTAAGTTGTTGATGAAGAAGATTGGGCCACGCAAGGTGGTCCACAAGTTTGGTGAAAATGCATATGAGATAGAACTCCCTCCTGGAGTTGCTATCTCACCAATCTTTAACATTTCTGACTTATATCCTTTCAAGCAATCTTTGCATGTAGGTACAAATATTCATGAAGGTGTTGATGCTAATTAGATCAGATATCTTCCTCCTACTGCACGAGTCAAACTTGAAGCCATTCTAGACACCAAGGAGGTCAAGAGAACCAGACATAAGGTGTACAATGAATATCTTGTGAAGTGCCAGGGGCTACCTCCTGAAGATGCAACTTGGATGACAACTAAGGACATTGCAAAACATGGCACTATAGTCCCTGACTTGATCTCAGGTGGAGGTTGAGATTTTTTTCTCCTTGGGTGTATGGTGCAAGGGCACCTAGACCCAAAGACAATTTTTTGAATTTTTGGTTTCTATAATGAGAGCATAGTTGGAGTTCTATTTTAAATGATGTAATAAAATCCACTAGAGGCATTTTTAGGTAGTGGAGGTTGTGAATCTTCAATGTTGCTTAAGGTTGGAATTTTTTATTTTGATGCAGCTTAGTGGAAAGTCTATTTTTAAGCCTTCTTTTTTTATTTTTCCATGTTGGAGAGTGATGGAGAATGTGGATTTTTATTGCATGCATGTTATTTATGCCTCATTCTTTTTAATGAAGGCAGATGATGAAGTTTGGAGGAATAATAAGAACGAAATTCTTAGTTTTCTGTAATGTTTTCTGCTTTTCTATTGTTACAACATCCTAAGCCAGTCCGTACTATACTATCATGGATTAAAATGTCTGAAATCAAGAAGAGAATGGTATAAGATTTCATTTGAATCAAGTTAGAAGGATTTTCATTGTAGTATAGGAATTTTATAACTAATTTTGTGAAATTGGGTCCTAAACCCTAGTTTTGAGGGTTTTAAGGAAATCAATCAGTTTTTGGCCCATTCCACCTACACCATAACCTCAAAATGGGTGGAATGGATTTTTTTAGCTGTTATTTCAATTGGGTTTTCATTGCAGGAGCACGGGATTGGTTTGAAGTGACTGTTGTAGCATTTGAACCCTAATATCTTCATGTATTAGGCCTTTGAGCATTGGTAGAGTAGTGATTTGATGAATAGTTCACTTGGGATGAGATAAGAACCTTGAAACCAACATATTCAACCTATTTTCAATCCTATTGATGCCCTAGAGTATTTTAGAGGAGTTGGGAGCAATTTTACACCATACTTGCTTCGTAAAAGAGGCCTAATTAGGCCTAGAATAGTAGTAATAGTTAGTTTTTTGAGGCATATGTTCCAAAGAAACCTATGTTTCATGTTTGATATGTTGTGTATCAGCCTAATGGATATCTAAAAAGCTAATTATTTCATGGGTTTGTTATGAAGTCTACAAGTTATGCTCAAAAACCCCTATTCCAAGGGCTACAAGCGAATAGGGCTAATTGTAAGCAAGCGACTAGGAGGGCATGGTATCAGGAGTCTTTGAGACCTTTAGTGGTTTTAGTCTACAAAAATAGAGTAGGCCAAGGTGTGGTAAGAGTTCAGTAATAGGGTGAACTCAAAAGACCCTCATTGGTACATTTCTCAACCTTTGTCAATTATGCTAGTTGAAGAAGTAGTCTGTCATATTAGAGCAGTCAGTCAAGTGAGTTTCATGTATCCTTTCAAGTGTGTTTAAGGTCTCTCCACTGCTCTGCATCATCTATTGATCTTTTTTACTAGTATTTAAATTCTATGTAATAGAATTAGTTATTTTTATTGATTTACATTTTTCTATCAGCTTGAAATTGACTCTTGTGTAATTGTTCATCTGCAATCTAAAATAAATTGTGGATTTTAACCATAATTTTCTTAGTATTCATGTTTAAATTGCTTGTTTATTTATTGAGGGATTGTGAGTGTTCTTCATGCATGATATCTTGTGTATAGTTGTGTGATTCTTGTTGGAGTTGTAGGGCTAGTTTACAATTACATAACACATTTCTTTCTTGTTTATTGAAGAATATGTGCCTAGTAACTCATTATCTTTATGAATATGTCAATGGATTGCATAAATTTTAATGCTTAGATGAAAATTCTTCATCTTCTTCACTTTGGGCTATAGAATTTTAGTTTACTAATTTTCTATTTTGTTTTGAACAATTGTAGATAACTCTTTTTAAATTATAGAATAAGTGTATAAAGTGTTTTTGGATTTAACTCTATATTTTTTCATCAATGTGTTTGGATGTGAAGTCCAACTGTTCGTTTCATCTCCCCTACTTTGTCTCTTTGTCTTCATTAAAGACTATTGTATATATTTGCGGGGAAATCTTTATGTATGCTACTATGATTATAAAAAAATTAATGCCCCATGTGCTATTTTTTGTGCTCTTTATTTGTGTTATTTCTTAGCAGTTGGTATTAGAGCTGGGAGAGTAGGTTAAATAAATAGTTTGCAAGAAAAGAAGTCATTATCTTATATTGTGGTTGGATTGTAGAAGTTGTCTGAAGACAAAGGGTTTTTGCAGGTATCAAAGAGGGAGATACAGGAAGGCCACGACTATTTGAGAAGCCATAGAGAAGGTATGCCAACTAGTTGACAGAATATAAATGAGATTTGTGCAAGATTGTGTCGTTCTCTGAAGGGGGCTTTAGTCAAGTAGCCCAATTCATTGATGAAGCCTAAGAAAGAAGAATATACATCAATTTAGAGAAACCATGTTGATTTCCAAATTGTTGGTATCAAGGCTTGTTAAAACCTCCCAATGCAAATCACTTTATTATAATCTAGGCTTCCAAAAAATGCAATCTTTATGTGCTAGTTTACCTTTGACATAGCAATGGGCTAGTGCAACATGAGCGTTCAGATTAAAGTCTACTAGTAGTGACATTATTGGTATTGATTTGGGAACAACAAACTCATGTGTAGCAGTAATAGAAGGCAAGAACCCAAAAGCAATTGAGAATTCAAAAGGGGTGTGAACAACACCATCTATTGTTGTTGCGAATTAGAAAGAAGAGATACTTATCCTTGCCAAGTGTCAAGTTGTGACTAATCTAACCAATATTATATTTGGCACCAAGTGTTTAATGGGAAGAAGGTTTGATGATCCATAGACACAAAAAGAATAGAAGATTGTTCCATAAAAATTGTCAAACCCACAAATAGTGATGCCTGGTTTGAAATAAATGGGAAACAATACTCTCCTAGTTAGATTGGTGCCTTTGTCCTGACAAAGATGAAGAAAACTGCAAAGGGTTATCTTGGAAGGACTATTTCTAGTGCAGTTATCACAATGCTTTCTTATTTCAATTATGCTCAATGTCAAGCAACCAAGGATACTAGATAAAATTATAGGGCTTGAAGCTAAAAGAATCATCAATGAGCTAACTACAACTTCCCTTTCATAAGGCATCAATGAGAATGCGGGTTTTGTTGTTGTTTTTGATGTTTCTATCCTAGAAATCTCTAGTGGTATGTTTAAGTTCAAGGCCACACCTAGTGATAATTTTTTCGGTGGTGAGGGATTTGACAACAGCTTGTTGCAGCATAAAGTTAATGAGTTCAAGAAATCAAAAAAAGTTGACCTATCTAAGGATAAGTTAGCATTACAAAGGATGTATGAAAATAGAAACAAAGATAAAGTGGAGCCATCATCCTCTTTTTAGACATTGATTATTATCACAATAGATGCATATGGTGCTAAGAATTTGAACATCATGTTGACTCTATCAAAATTTGAAATATTAGTGAATAACTTGATTGAGTCAATTAGAAGTCCCTATGAAAAATGCCTAAAAGATGTAGGGGTTTTAGCTTCTGAAGGGATTGAAGTTCTTCTTGTTGGGGGCATGACCCGTGTGCCAATGGTTCAAGAGGTTATTGCTGAGATTTTTTGGTAAGACACCAAGGGTGTTAATCCAGATGACGTTACGGTGACGGGTGTTGTCATACAAGGTGGTGTTCTTCATGGTGATGTGAAAGATTTGCTTTTTCTAGATGTGATTCCCCTGTCACTTTAATTAGAAGAATTGGGTGGTGTTTTCACTCATCTTATAAATAGAAAGACAACAATTCCAACTAAAAAAAGTCAGATATTCTCAATTGTAGCAAATGGTCAAATGTAGGATGGAGTGAGAATATTTCAAGGGGAATTGGAAATGGCTTAGATAATAAAATTCTAGGTGAATTTGAGCTTGTTGGCATTCTGCTAGCTCCTAGGGGTTCACCCCAAATTGAGGTTAGCTTTGACATTTATGCAAATGGTATTGTCACTATTTCTGCCAAGGATAAGTCTATTGGCATAGAGCAAATCCAACTGTAAGTTATAGTTGCTTTAGTAGTGCACAATCCCAATGGAGTAGACAGTTACAACTATGGAGTTGGTTATTGGTTTTGTAGATTTTCCATTCAAAATCTATGGTTATGCTTATCTATATTTTTCATTGTTTCGATTCAACTATTTTTGTGATTTTTTAGATTCATGGGTTTTTTTCCACATGATGACTAGACATGGATTTGCATAACATGATAGTTTTACAAGTTTTACATGGTTAATCAAAACTTGTGTTTTTTGTAGATCTATAGATAAACTATTTTTAGATGTAAGATAGTTGCAGGTTTATATGTATAGTTTGTGCATGGTTTAAGGAGGTATTTTGCAAGCTTCTCAGTGTGGAATTGTTGGTATCATTTCTACAACATTTTCTTATGGGGTCCTTTGACTATGATTACTCATTGTAGATTGGCAAATTAGTTTTGATGAGGATCTCATGTTTGATTCTTTACATCTACAACTTATCCTCTTTGATATCTCAATTTGTATGTTTCTTTTGAGATCTCCAAGTTGTGTAGTTATGTGGATTAGCTACCCATTGGCTATAGTGGGATGACTTGGATGTGGACTATTTATATCCACGAGATTGATTTAGTGTTGATACATTTTTTTGGTATATGAGAGGATAGATGATTAGAGTGTCTAGTCAGTTAGATATTGGGACTTATCCCATGCTTATCATGGTAACATGGATAGCTTGGTATCATGTTTCAGTGGGAGCTCTTGGTACTAAGAGTTCTATTGTCACGAGATGATGATCCGTATTTATAGGATGTTTGTTATCTGTATATCAAAAAATTTTGATTTGCAAATGGAAATGATTCAAACAATTGAAATGCATAACCTAAACCTAAATAATTTAATACCTCAAAGATGCAAGATGAGCTTGATTGATTGATCGCTTTGTTGTGTTGATTGCTCGATTCTGCAACATAACATTGATAAGAAGATAAATGATGGATGATTGAGGGTTAAAAGATGCAAGCTAGATGGATTGAAGATGATGGATAATTGCTTGAGATGAAAATTCAGCAGAGTGAGGTTGCATGAAGAAGAATCATGAAATTCCCTAATCTCTTCTCTAATGTCTCCTCCTAATCTCTTCTCTGATGTCTTCTCTAATGTCCCAAATGGCTCAAAAGAGGATTGCTTTATAGGATTGGCTTGGTTCCAATGGATGGCTAGGATCAATTAGGGCTTTAGATGAAATGGATGGATAGGATTAAGTTAGGTTTCCTTGCACATCAAGAAATTGTAGTCATGTGACATATGGCAAGGGAGGATAAGGCTTAGGTGTGCTTGTGTAGATAAATACTAAAATTAGGTCCCAATAGTTGTGCATGTGAAAGATAAAAGTTGTAACACATGATTGACTGGACAAGTGTTGGAATGTGATAAAAGATCATGTGACTTAATTCAAATAAAATATTTGAATTAGTTGTGATATGAGTTGGAAATTAATTAAATAAATAAAATTTATCTAATTAATTAGGTAAATGAATAGGATAGGATTGGGATATGATGTGGAAATTAATTAAATAAATAAAATTTATTTAATTAATTGGGATGAGGATAAGATAAATGGGATTATGCATGTGAAATTAATTAAATAAATAAAATTTATTTAATTAATTGGCTAAGTAGGATAAGGATGGGATTAAAATGGGATTTAATTAAATAAATAAAATTTATTTAATTAATTGGCTAAGTGGATAAATGGGATTAAGAGTGGGATTTAGGACAGTGAGCTTCATAGTTTCATCTATCGATATTGGGTCAGAGATCTCCTATTCTGATTGAATATCAGAGTTTCATCATAAAGATAGCCATTTTGAGGAGTACAATAAGTGGCGATTCATAGTGTTGGAGATAGCGTAGTGTAACTTTGAAGCGCCGAATTGTAGTCTTGAAGATCTCCATCATTTATCTTGATCGAGTAGACTAAAGGCCTTAAGGAATCGTTTGAGTTCGCTGAACCGAGTCTAAGGCTGAGTGTCGAATTCTATAGAGACGTCATAGTCTTGATTAAGTGCATGATTGCAGATTTCATTCTAGCAGTCTTTGTTGGCATCTTGATTCATCATATACATACAGCGACTCATCTGATACATACAGCATTTCATCATATAGGCAGCGAAAGATTGGAGAGTGATCACAGTGATAATAAGGAAACAAGCGGCAGTTTGACATCCATCTCATCTGCTATTTGATACTTTGAAGACTCTCTTTGTGGCCGATCTGATCTGGATTAGGTTCGCAGCCTTGCAATTGTTGGTCTAACACAACCGGTCCAAGTTACAGGAGCATTTCACAAGTGTTGAAGGAGAATTAGGGTCGCTGCCAGTACAGTGAGCAGTATTTCCAGATCAAGGCTGTTTAGGCAGGTATTTGGAGGTCCCGATTTCATTGATAAGCGTGGCTGGTTCAGACACTACTCTCCGCTGATTTGGTTAAGGACACAGCATCACTAATCCCTGGTGAAAGGCATCTAGAAATCAATCGCTGAACCTGATTAAATTGCCCACGTCTTCATGAATCAATAACAGCATCAATTATTCTGAATTTGTGGGTGAAGCTAACTCGCTTGCCCTATTAATATACATATGATTAATGTGGATCAAGAAAATGGAAAAAAGCGAGCGAAAATCTACAGACATTAATCCTGTAGCTGTCGATCCCTCGGATGGCAGAGAAAACCCTAACCTGGGCTCAGGAGCATCCCCCCCCAAGAAGCTACAACAGAATTCATCTTCAGACTTCCCCTTTGGAAAGCATCTTCCGCCATACTGCTACAATTGTTGGCTTTACGGGCACAAGGAGGCGGAATGTAGGAAACCTAAGGCAATTCACAATAATTATGATCATTTGCTGCCCTTCATCGCTGAGTAGAAGAGAAGGAGTTAAGATGCAGCCAAAGTAGTAATGCTCGCCCAGCTCCCTGATGTAGATAAATGCCCTAAGGTGCCTTCCACGGTTGACTCCTTAGGCTCCCTTCAATGCCGGCATAATTCAAAGCTACACTTCAGATCTTCTTCAGTCAAGAATACTCAGGAAAACCATGGATGTGTGATGAACACAGACAAAGTACATGTAGGTAAGAGGAAGGAATGTCACCTAAATCACCAAGTTCAAAAACATTTATCACCTGATTCGAAAAACCCTAATTCGTATCAATATGCATCCACTCGGGACCCAATGCCCTATACTAGGCCAGAAATGGGGAGTGGATCGAAAATACAGCCAGTAAAAAACAAAGAAAATGCCTGGAAAGAAATTAAAGGAGGACATAAGAAGAAGATCCCGGTAGGGACCTTTACACTAAAAGTAACAAATCCCTTTCTCCCTTTAGAAAATGCGGAGAACGCGGAAGAGGTGAGATCTGGGGAGGGAATCAAAGTGTCCAACAAATTCATGGCAAAGACACAGTCAGCTCCTGAAAGGAAAGAGACTTTCAAACTGCGCCCAGTTATCTTTTCCACAGAAACTTTAGATCAGCAACTCAGAATTTTCAACCTCACAAAGTATGCGAAGAAGGAAGCTCGAATCTTCTCTAATCTCACAGAGGCTGATAGGTCAAATTATATCAAAGTTTTGGCCCCTTTACATCATAATCAGTCTCTGGTATATATCCCCCCACACAGACGGAGAGAGACACCAAAAGACATTAAGGCTCAATCTATCCCTTATATTGAGTCAGCTTCTAAGATTGAGGATAACGTGGTCATCATCAGCAATCCCTACAGCGAAACTAGATGGAAAGATTGCCAAGATCTTGGCATCTATGCTTACTGGAATGGGCCATCAGATCACATCCCCAGTCTTATCAGCTGGCTTACCGACTTCTGTGCTGAACAGGTAAGTATCTCTCACTATTCTAATAGATTACTATATATGCATTGTGGTAGCTCACTGATTAAGAAGAACTTCCTTCATATATCTGAATCTCTCTTTAAAGGTTATGCTATTAAATTTTTCGCTGGATCCCTGATTGCAAGGAGGAAAATCTAGATTTTCATATCCCCACTTGGGTTACCTTGCAATCAGTACCTCCAGAACTGATGCATCCAGTAATTTTAAAAAAACTAGGAGCATCTCTAGGAGATCCTATTGGTATTGATACATCCTATAATACCTGCAATAATATTAATTTATTAATCAAATGTAAAGTCAATACTTTCTCTTTCAAACCAATCAAAGTAATTACTAATCATGCCATTTATAATATCAACTGTCAAAGGAAGTTCCTGGAGGTCTCTAAAATTATTAATCTAGATTCGGAACTGTCAAATGAAAATCATCCTATGCTACTGACCTCGGATCTTGAGAAGGCCCTCCCTTTGATTAAACATAACAGGCAAAAGAAGAACAACCCAAACCTTCTGAAGCACAGTGTAAAAAGTGCAATCAAGTCAAGATACTCAGAGTATCCCAATCCAGTCATAAATTTAAATCCTGACACAGAAGCTATTCCAGAAGGTCTTCCTATCTGTAAGGAAATGAACCTTCAGCAGAAGAGTCACGAGGACAAACAAGGGCAGCTCGGGAAAATCAGATTTAGCAGAACAAAAAGAAAAAATATCAAAAAAACAAAAAAGTCAAAGAAGAAGACTTCCTCTGCTATACTCAAAAACGAAAGAAGTAAAGAAACAGAGCACAACAAAGAAATCAAGGAACCTATCAACAACTTTCCCAAACTGGCAGCAAGTAAAGAAGCTCAAGTCTCAATTCCAGAAGTAGCTTCTGGTGTCACACCTAAAGTCAACAAATTCTGGCAAACTCCGGAGAATAAGAGAATTAAAGGTTGCAATGAAGGCTCAATTAACAGAGATATGGAAATTGAAGAATTATCCCACAAGTTCAGCAAATTCTTGAATGAAGAAATCAGCACCAATGAAGACATAAACATAGATGATACAGAAAGTGAGGAGATAGACCTCCTTACTGAAGAATTACTCCATGTTTTCAATCCAGAGAATCACAATGAAAGTACCATCCTACAGAAAGAGAATCTTCTACAAAGAGTCCTTCAACTAGGTGGGGAAAACTACACCTTTGACAATCTGAGGAGAGATTTAATGAGAATAGAACAGGAAGATCACATACAGAGGTCAAATCTGGAGGAATGTCCTGATGGAAAGATTGATACTAGCATCAAAGGACCTGATGAGATACAGAACACCCTAAATGAGCAGATCCTTTTAGCACTTGCAGAAAAGGAAAAAACTTTGCTGGAAGGGGATCAAATCGAGGAAACATGTCATTCCAATCAAAGTCAGTTGGGGATCTGCATGAACCAAGAGGGTATCAGATCCCCTAGATATGGGACTGCCAAAGCTAAAAGGGGAAGGAAATCTTTAAAAGAATTGAGAGAAGCAGATGGTCAGGTTAGAGAGCAACCAAAGATCAGTGATATCTTCAATGTTGGGAAGGGGAAGATCCTTCCCAAGGCTCCATGAAAGTCACTACATGGAATGCTAGAGGCTTAAATGCCTGTAGCAAACAAAGGCTTTTAAGATAGAACTTAAAAGCCTTTGAATCCGAAATTGTTATGATACAGGAAACAAAACTGAATTCAGAAGAAGGGCTGAAACTGGGAAAAAAACTGAGTTATTGGAATTTGCACTTTCAGGAATCACGAGGGGCTTCAGGAGGTTTGGGCTTTATATGGAATCAGAGGAAGGTAAGCCTTGAGATCATTGAGTCAAGGCATAACTGGATGAGCTGTCAAGTCAAAAGTACCGTCTCTAATCTTCAATTCCTGCTAATCAATGTTTATGGTCCCATTTCTAATTTTGACAAAAAAGCTGTATGGACAGATCTAAGTAATTTCTTCCTCAGTTATATCAATGAAATTATTATCATTGGTGGAGACTTTAATACAATAATTAGCTTAGAAGAAAAAGCTGGAGGTACAAAACATATACATTCAGCATCTATAGAGTTTAAAAACTGGATAGATGATCATTGCTTAGAAGATATCCCAACCAATAATGGTATCTACACATGGAATAATAGGAGAAAGGATTTTAACTATATAGCTGAAAAATTAGACAGATTTCTTTTTAAAGGAGACCGTAGCTCCTTCCAATTTGATATCTCTTCTCAGATTTTGCCAATAGCCGGATCTGATCACTTTCCAGTCGAAATTTCCTTAACAGAACCAAAAAAACCACATAGAAACCCTTTCAAATGCAAAAAGATGTGGTTTTTGGACAATAACTTCATGAATCTAATCAAACTTTGGTGGAACGAAGTAACCTTCAAAGGCTCAAAAATGTTCACTTTCGTTTCAAAATTGAAACACACTAAAAAAAGGATCCTAGAATGGAACAAAACACATTTTAGGAATATTTTTAAAGAAAAATTAGACTTGGAAGAAGAATTAATTAATCTCAACTCCGAAATTATTAAAAACGGCATGAACAATAATTCTTATCTATTGGAGAAAGAACTATTACATAAACAAGAAGACATTTTAGCAAAAGAGGAAACATTCTGGAGACAAAAATCCAGAGAGAAATGGCTCAATGAAGGTGACCGAAACACAAAATTCTTTCACAATAGCACAATAGCGAATAGAGCCTTTAAAAGTATAACAAGGATCAAAGATGAGACTGGTAATTTGACAGAAAACCCAAATCTTATTGCTGAAACTATGGTGAATCACTTCCATAAAATTCTCAATAATTTTGAGAGCTCCAACTTGATAGCCCAGGACAAAATGCTGAGCTCAATCCCCTCCCTCATAACGGTAGAAGATAATAAAAATTTAAATAAACCTATTACATTGGAAGAAGTTAAGTCAGCTTTATTTAGCATGAATCCCGATAAATCCCCGGGTCCTGACGGCTTCCAGGCCTTCTTCTTCCAAAAATGTTGGGACACAATTGGGACAGATTTATAGAAAGCTATAGAAGCTTCTAGAAACGGCGGATCCTTATTATCTGAAATTAACTTTACATTCCTTGCTTTAATACCCAAAACTGAAAATCCTGTTAATCCAGGAGATTACAGACCTATTGCGCTTTGTAATACGATCTACAAAGTATACTCCAAAATCCTCTCTTCCCACCTAAAGCTCCTGTTACCTAAACTTATATCGGAAGAACAAACTGGCTTTGTACTAGGACGTTCCATTATAGATGGCATCCTGATCATCCAAGAAGCAATCCACTCAGCTTCCAAAAGCAAAACTCCAAGCATGTTTATTAAACTTGACTTTCAAAAGGCATACGATATGGTAGATTGGAGATTTCTTTGTAAAACACTAGAAGCATTTGGCTTTAACCATCAATGGATTAATTTAATATTTCAATGTATCTCGACGACTAAAATCTCCCTTTTAATTAACGGCTCGCCAGAAGGTTTCTTCGAGACCTCAAGGGGCTTAAGGCAAAGAGATCCACTCTCACCCTTTCTTTTTATAATCATGGTGGAAGCCTTTGGCCGAGCTTTTTCAAGAGCCCAAATCGAAAAGAAAATCAGTGGTATCCAAGTTACAAAAAATGTTCCAAATATAACTCACCAACAATATGCAGATGATACAATTCTTCCTAGTGAAAGTACTATAGCTGAAGCAAAAACTATCAAAACCATTATACAATCTTATGCGGCTGCTTCTGGTCAAAATATCAATGCAAACAAGTCCGAAATTTTCTTTTTAAATACTAATACTACTACAGAAAATCAAATCTGTAGTATTTTGGGTTTCAAGAAAGGAACTTTCCCATGTAAATACCTAGGAATAGATTTAGAAAGTGGTATTAAACACAATAAAGTATGGAAACAGGTGTTGACAAGAATAGACTCCAAGATAGGAACCTGGAAAGATAAATGGCTATCCAAAGCAGGCAAGATAACTAAAATAAAATCAGTTCTTACAGCTCTACCCATCTATCCTCTCTCGTGCCTCCCTCTCTCAAAATCCATTAATTCCAAACTTGAAACTAAGCTTAGGAACTTTCTGTGGACAGATTGTGAAGAAAGTAAAAAGATGGCCCTCATCAAGTGGGATAAGATTAGACAACCGAAAGAACATGGTGGTTTAGGGATAAAGAATTTAAATTGGCAAAATGAAGCCTTCGGGGCTAAATTATCTTGGAGATTATTTAAAGAACACAAGCAAAAATGGGCTAAAATTCTATATAACAAATATCTGGATGCTGATAAACCTGAATCTTTATTTCGAATGAAAACCCTTCCTAAAGTCTCGAGCAGCTGGAATTTCATAGCTAACAATAGGCACATTATTACTAATCACCTTTCCTGGGATATTGGAAGGGGACAAGATGCATTGTTTTGGGAAGATTCTTGGGATGGATTACCACCCATAGATTCTCTGAATCTTCCTCAAAAATGCAAAAATCTCCTCACTAAAATATGGGGTAATAAAGTCAAAGATTATATGACCCTTCATAACGACCATGAATGGACATGGAAATCTTTAGAAGGATTAGATCTGGATCCTGCCTCAATAACCTCTTACAATCAAATGATTAATCAGAGGAAAGCAAAACAGATTAATAGGGATGATAGATTGGTATGGGCTGCTGCCAAATCTGGCCAATATAGTGTCAAAGAGGGCTATAAATCTATAATCAATTCTCAGAGATGGGAAGAAATTAATATCCCCCTACATCTCTACTGGGACAAAGCATGTTTACCTAAGGCAGGTTTTTTCCTCTGGTTAGCCTTTCAAAATAAGATCCTTACTGCTGATAACCTTCAAAAAAGAGGTATTCATGGTCCCTCCCGTTGTGTTCTATGTAAACAAAATACCGAGGATGTTGATCATCTCCTGTATAACTGCTCATATGCCAAACATTGCTGGGATTGGCTAAAACTTAAATTAGGATGGATCACCGCTCTGCCAGAAACCTACCAGGATCTCTTGAGTGGATGGCCCAAGGGCCTATCCAAAGGTATTTACAGTAAGATTTGGAATATCTGCCCGGCTATTATGTCCTGGGAAATTTGGAAGGAGAGAAATCGAAGGATCTTCAAAAATCTAGAAATGCAGGTTGATACTCTTACTAACAAAATTGAAGTATGCATTACCGAAACCCTCAATTCCCACATTAGGAATTCTAGTTTCGAAGAAGGCTCCTTCTCTATGTGGGACTGTAAGATTAAAGAAAATTGGACAAAACTTATCAACCCCCCCCAAGTTTATAAAATAAAAAACGCTGAGGCAAGGAAAAACTGTAAATGGACTTGTCCCCCCCTGAATGGTACAAACTCAACTTTGATGGAGCCTCCCATGGTAATCCAGGCCAATCAGGTATTGGATGTATTATCAATAATGATAAAGGGGAATGGATTTTCAAAAGAGCAAAAATATAGACCCAACCACTAACAATATGGCAGAACTTGAGGCCCTCCATGAAGGTATCAAATCTTGTCATAAAATGGGTATTTCGAAAGTTATTATAGAAGGGGACTCCCAAATAGTTCTAAATGCATTGCACAATAGATCAACCACGAACTGGGTTCTCCACTCTAAGCTCGAAGAAATCCTGCTACTACTAGATAAATTTGAAGCTTTTCAAATTAACCACATCTTCAGGGAAGGTAATCAAAAAGATGACAAACTTGCTAACCTTGGTGCGGATGGGTTAGACATTCTTAAATCCACAAACCCTTCGTAGTCACCTTTTCTTCATTATCACTCCCCTCCCCTCTTGTTGGTTTAAATTTATTTCCTCTTATTGATCACAAATATCATCCCTCTGCCAATTTTTAAATTCAGGCTCTATCATTTACACACAAATTTTCTCAGGTAAGAATGCTAAACAAAAATTAGATTTTTGTGTCAGTTCGGACATTACATGATTTTTTAAAAAACTTGTTAAGGTCTTTATCTTTCTTTTAGTCTAGATTTATAAAGAAATCAGATAACCAAATTAGATTAGTATTATAAGGCCCTTACTCACATATAGATTTTAGTGTTCTTTTAGATTACTTTCCGGAGTAGCTCGAATAGTATGTCACGCATTTTTAAGGTAATTAGTAGTAGAGTAATAGTCTTGTTTTATTTCTATTAGTGGCCATCGGTTTATGTTCTTGATCTTATACCCTTTGTACTAACCCTTTAATTTGACTAACATGTAAAATAAGTTTCTTTTAGAATGGATGGTGGTTGCCTTTTATTTCTAATGCAGGACAGGAAAAGGAAGACTTGTACACCAATAGTCATCATTGAGTAATGTCATTATTTTCCGTATATGTATCTCCTGTTAAAGGACCATTCGTTGTACAATTATGAATAACATACAACCAGGGGAATGCCTCCGTGAAATAATGTAATGTAACAACATCTTCACAACATGTGTAATTGTAGCATAGTGAATAAGATATAAACAGGGGTATGCCCCTAAGTTTTATTTGTATGTATTGGACTAATGTCCCGGGCAAGACTGGAGGTTTTCTTCCCCGTTCTTTCCTACCAGTGCCCGTTTGAACGGAGGACATGTAAATTTCATTTTTAATATAATCAAAGGCTTCGGCCGTTCATTGATAAAAAAAAAAAGCAAAAAAAAAAAAAAGAGTGGGATTTAGGACAAAAATGGCTTATGATGTTTAGGATAATGTTTTAACAAGGTGTTGTAGGACATGGACAAAGTTGGGACAAATTTAGGTGTCTACATTTTGCCCCTCTTTGAGATGATGTTCGAGATGATGAGCTTTGTGTCGAGTAACATCATTTCAAAGAAGTTAAGGTATGGATAATTGATAGGGATTCTGATGATGATGATGATGATGATGATGATGATAGAAAGGATAGGTTGGTGATGCCCCCTCGAGAGGATAGGTGGGTTGGACAAACACGGGTATGCTCTCGAAATGAAATAGCTTAGCTACAAAAGAAAGATAAGGGGATAGATAGAAGAAATGATGATACATTATGCTGCAATGAAAGTGAGCAACCATGATGTTTGATATAGCAAGAGACATTATGCACCAAGGTATAAGGATCCAGGGTGACGTTGTGTCTCATGCCCCAACATAATACAACCTTGTCAAATGTATGAGGAAGAAAACTTAGAGCATTGAAGTCCTAATGCATAAAAGGTATGATATGACCTTAGATGCAAAGGATAGTGCAAAAAGCTATTCCAACATACACAAGATATGACTATTAGCTGGAAAGTTACAGATGTGATACAAATGCAAGATAAAATGATAAAACACACAAGCAAGAAAGCAAGCATGCACAAATGATACAAAAACAAACAAGGTATTGCCCCTGTCAAGCTGTAAACTAATGATTAATTGATTGTTTTGATGATGATAGTTGAGAGTGTTGTCATTGTAGGGAAAGCTATATCCCTAGATCAACACAAGGTTGTTTGCTGAGTTGGTTGGCTAATTGGCTGATTGATTTGGCTTACAACAAGGCTAGGATCAAGACCATGGATTGCGATTGGATAACTTGGCTTGATTGATTAACTTGCTTGGTATGGATTAAGGATGGGCTTACACTTGGATCATTGCTTGGAATGATTTGAAGATGATGAAATGATGGTTAGATTGATTTGGTTTCATGAAATGTTGATGATGGGATGATGTGTGGTGGATTGAGCTGCTTTTGATTTCCTGAAGTGATTGCATTTGTTTTGATTGGAGTTGGATGTGATTGAGTTGATTTGCTTTGGTGTTGATGCTGATGATTGATAGGATTTATTTTGATGGTTGGATTGATGTGCTTTGAGTTGATTTTCTTTCATGTTGATGCTGATGATTGATATTGCTGGGTTGATTGTTTTGATGATTGGATGTGTTTAGAATGATGATAGTAATGGTGTGATGATGAGAGTGTCCATTCAATCTAAGCATAAGCAAGTGTTCTCAGTGTGCTCAAAAGATGTAAAACAAACAAGGTATTGCCCTTGTCAAGTCATAAACCAATAATTGATTGTTTGATGATGATGATAGTGTTGCCAATCAACACAAGGATGTGGGAACGCTATATCCCATTGATGATGATTGATTTGGCTCATGACAAGATTAGGATCAAAACTTGTTGATTGATTGGATAATGTTCCTTGATTGATTGGCTTGCTTAATATGGATTAGTATGACTTGAATTTAAGATCATTGCTTAGATTGATTCGATTGATATGATTGGAAGAAGTGATTGATTGAAATGGATGAATGAATGTTATTGATAGGAAGAATTGATGATGATGATTTTGATTTTGATTGAATGTTGATGGAGTTGTTTTGATATGATGTGATTGGTTTTATTGCTTGGATTTTTCGTTGGATATTTGATTTTTTTGACATATTTTGATTTTTTTTTGTGTTTTGGGATATTTGATTTTTTTTTGGATTTTTTTGGATTTTTTGAAATGTTTTGGAAGATGCCAATGGATTTACAATTGGGTAGCCTTTGTGCTAGATACCAATGACAAGGGAAAAACCAAGTCTAGGTGTGAGGATGGATAAAAGGATGGGCTCATAGTAAATGGGATGGAAGGCTCATGATAGATGGATGGGATGGAAGACTTCATGATAGATGGACAGGTAGGCTATAGTGGAAAGCTCATGATAAACAGATGGGGATAAGCTATAAGATGGAAAGCTCGTGATAAGGATACACCATAGTGGATGGATCATAAGGGAGATAGGATGTGATCTCCAAAGGCTATGTTGCATAGGAAGAACTTGCCCCATTCTAGGTGGTAATGCTTAGGATTTTTACATGATTAATTTCATGACCAAGGGATGACATGATTGGTTGGTTTAAATTAGATGAATAAATTGTCAATGGATAGGACTTGGTTTGGAAAGAAGGTATGTCAAGAAATATCCAAACATGTTTCAACATTTTGCCCCTATGTCTTCATCAAAATCAAAAGGTGGAAGGATGGATAAATGGGTTCAATAGGATAGGCATGTTTATGTAATGGCTAATGATGGTAGGATGTAGCAAGATAGGACATGATAAGATGATAAGTTGGAAATGATAAGATGGATGAGACAATGTGCCCCCAAGTGTAAGTGACATGGAAGATCAACCTACACATGATGCCTGTTTGCTAGGTTTTCATCATGGTACTTATCCAAGGCGCCTGTTTACCAGGTTTTCATCGTTGGACGAAGGGATTTCTCTTTACTTTTTTTATTTTGATTTTGATTTTTTTAGATGGGATGACACTTACACATGGCGCTTGTTTGCCAGGTTTTCACCATGGTAATGGATAGGAGGGACTCAAGTGACTAGTGCTATGAAGGTTGATAGTGTCCCTTTAGAGATTGATGATGTCTTCGCATGGACCATGTCATTATACTCATAGATGTTGATAAGGGATTGCATGGATGGGAGATGGATTAGGTGGATAGTGGATTATAATGTGGAATTATGAAAGGTTCATGCAAGGATGAATGGATGGAAGGCTTATGCAAAAGCATTGGTGCAGGAGCTTCAATTTACAACTATTTTTCAAATATTATATTTTCATGACCTTGTTAATTTTTGGTTTTGTCTAAGGGCTTAGAAGCCATTTTTGATGTGATGTAATAAGGACTTAGTCTACTTGTTTTGACTAGTCCACTAGAAGATTTGAAAGACCTATTTTATAGGTTTTTCCATTTTTTTTAGAAACTTTTTGTTTTATTTAAAAACTGCCTTTTAAATCTGATTTTCTGCCTTCCTAGGCAGTTGTACGGTCAAAGAAAGAGGAAGAGTTTTTTAAGAACTTCCTATATATTCCAATTGTTAAAAAACATACCAAATAGAATGGAAAAGAAGGAGTTTTTTTAAGAAAAAGCTGTGTTTTCTATTTTTTCTGTGAAAAACAGCCTTTGTACAGCTTTGTACGGATTCTTGTGAGTTGAAATGTTTTGAAATCTGTTAATACAGCAAAGTAGCTTTCCTTTACATTTTTTGGAGTTCTTGACATTTTTATTTGAAGGGAGAAAATATCTAGTTTATAAAAGTTGTTCTGAAACCCTCTTAGCTAGGTTTTGTGTCAAGAAATGGTGAATCCTTCCTCCATCCTCTGAGAATTCAACCATTTTCGGTAGGATGGGGAAGATTAGATTAGTTTTTGCTCTTTTTCATGTTGTGCAGGTGGAAGACTCCTTCTCCATGTGTTTGGCATGATCCTAACTAGTCAAAACAGTGACTAGTTAGTGAAGAAGAGGCATAGGACAGCAAAAGTTAAAAAAAACAGTCATAGGGCTGCTAAAATGGAGTTGTTCCTTGGGATTTGAGAGGGATATAGATATGCATAAGTGCCTGCTGTTCAGACAAGGAATTTTGATACATCTCTTTCCTTTAATTCCAAGCTAGATTATCCTTTAGAGAGCAAACAACAATGATTGACAGAAAAGATAGTTTGCTGTTATGCACGTGGGTACAGTACAGCCTGCATGTTTAGTGAATGGTAAACATCTTATTATTGGTGTTTGGTTCATATACCAAGTAATGAATGTCATTTGAGGTTCTTTGAAGGAATTGCATGGTGTTAAACTCCTCTTTGTTTGCAAGATAACCCTCATTTCTATATCTGTTTTCTTGAGGACTGTCATCAGCCGTACTTTTCTGTCAGAGAAATTACCTTGGTGTGGTGTTAGGTTAGAGATTTCAAGTAGACCCTGTCTGTGATGAATGTAAGTGGTGTTTGGATCTTTCAAGATAGAAGAATGCTAGTTTGCTGTCCTTATAGGCTACAAGGTAAACTGTCATTCTAAGACTGTCATAGGACAGTCAACATCCAATTTGCTATCCTCTGCCCTTTTAAGTACAGTGTTGGCCTGCACACAAGGAGTTGGTTGTTCTCACACAACAAATGTTGGGTATACATTAAGCATGGATGGTCATCTGAGATTTTGGAAGGGTGTTGAAGGTTTAAATCTTTGTTTATGCTCAAGAGAGGAGTTTCCTCTTGAACTCTGCTACAAAACAGCCAATTGGTGAACAGTCTATATAGTTTATAGCCTTTTTGTCAAAGAAACTGTTGTTAGTACTATCCTCCATAGATGCATGTGAAGGTTATTGTAAGTAGGGGAATCAACACTAGTCTTCTTCATAAAGGTATATGATAGAAGTTTCCTGGTTACTGTCAAAAGACAGTCATACAGAAACTTGCTGTCCACTATTGTATGAGGAGTGGAATGAGAGTTTGGGTCAGTTTCATGCATGTCAGAAGTTAGTATATGTTGATTTGTGTTGTTGTTCATGTTGGTAGAGGTGTGGGTAGGAAATTGTGAATCAAACCAAGGTGGTTGTGTAGAAAGGAGAGATTGAATAGCAACTCTTCAAGGTGAGAGTTGGGCAGCCTGAGTGAAGGACATTGGATAGTGGTCCTAGGCTAGGTAAATCTCAATAAGAGCCTTGTGTAGGCTTTGTGGTCACAAACACTTTTGCAAATCTCTAAGAAGGAAGTTTAGTTCCTTGAGTGAGTTTCAAACTACTCTTACCTTACCTCTGCATCATATTGGTATCAGAGCCAATATTCTAATTGGAAGAAAGTGTATGTCAGAAGAGGAAATTGAAACAGAGGCTAGTACAATGCCTCCCAAGACAATGAGTCAAGATGCCATCAAGAAGTTGGTGGAAGAGATGGTTGAAGCAAGACTGCAAGAAGCAAAATTGCAGGAAGAGAAGAAGTCTAAAGGCAAGACTAAAGAAGAGGGAAGTTCTTCAGACACAAATGAAGAAACAGAGGTAGAAGAGGATCCTCAAGAGCAGGATATGTCTGCAGATCAGAAAGCCTTCTTGAATGCACTTAAGGGTGCTCATGGTGACAGTGGTGATCCTAAGATGGAGGTTCCTACCTTCCATGGCAAGTTGGATGGAGATATTCTCACCGACTGGATAGAGGCTATGTGCAACTTCTTTGATTACAAGGAGTTCAATGATAGTAAAAAGGTCAAATTTGCCAAAACAAGGCTAAGAGGTTCTGCACTTGTGTGGTGGAACTATATGCAGAATGAGAGGGAGAAGATTGGGAAGAGTCCCATCACTAAATGGAGCAGAATGGTGGCTATGCTCAGAAGCAAGTTCATGCCACCTGACTATGAGATTCAAATCATAAGGAGATTTCAGAATTTGAGACAAAAAGATATGGATGTGGCTGCCTACATAGAAGAGTTTCATAGACTCAGTATGAGGGCCAATCATAATGAAGATGAAAAAGGGATGGTGGCTAGGTACCTGAATGGACTGAAATACAATCTACAAGATGAGATAAGTTTGGTGTTACCAAAGATAGTGGATGAATGTTTCCTGTTGGCCTCCAGAGCTGAGGAAAAGCTGAGAAGGAAGGGTGATCAAAGTGCCAGAGGTAGAGGTGGTAGAAATCAAAGAGGTAGAGGCAATTTTGGCCGTGGACAGTTCAACAAAATAGAAAATAACAGCCAACAAGAAACTCAATCAGCAACAGAGCATAGAGGAGGTTTCAGAGGTGGTAGAAATCATAATGGTAGAGGTAGAAATTGTGGAGGTGGTAGAGGACCAGGAGTCTTCACTGGAAGATGCAATGGCTGCAACCAAGTTGGCCATACAATGAACAAATGTCCAGGGAAAGCCAGCAGCTCCCATGACAGTGGGAAGAGAAATCAGTTGGTGAAAGATGATGACTGTGAAAATGTGAGTCCATCGATGGGAAGTGCTACACCTGTTCTAGATGGAGAGAGTATGATGATAAAAAGGTCTATGCTGAAGATGCCTTTGAAGCAAGAGCCTCCTCAGAGAAAGAATCTTTTCAGAACCCAAGGTCTAGCCTATGGGAAACTTTGAAAAATCATAGTGGATTCAGGGTCTACTGAGAATGTGGTATCCACTGAGATGGTTGAGAAGTGCAAATTGAAGAGGCTGCCTCATATCAGTCCTCACAAGATCTCTTGGTTCAACAAGAACCAAAGTTTCATGGTGGAGGAACAAGCTTGGGTTGAATTTGCAATTGGTGACTACAAGGACAAAGTACTATGTGAAATCATTCCCATGGATGCATGTCACCTGCTCCTTGGTCGTCCCTGGCAGTATGATGTGAAAGCTCAGCATGATGGTGAGAAGAACACTTATGTCATCACCAAGAATGGAAGGCCATTCAAAATGGATCCTTTGTTGGAGCAGCCCAGGGGAAAGGAAAATAACAGCAGTGTCATGTTGGTGAATGGAAATGAATTCCTAAATATCTTGAAGGAGAATGACAACCAAGGGTATGCCTTGGTCATGAAGCCCAAGAGTGGATCAGATCAGCAAGAACAGAAATAGAAGGAGATTCCATTGGAAGTACAGCAACTTCTAGACAAGTATCAAGACCTTGTGGTAGAGGAAGTTCCAACCTCCTTACCACCCATGAGGGATATTAGTCATCAAATTGACTTAATACCTGGTGCTACATTGCCTAACAAGGTTGCATACAAGCTGACTCCACAGCAAAATGAAGAGGTGGCAAGGCAAATTCAAGATCTCCTGGAGAAAGGGCTGATTAGGAAGAGTCTAAGCCCCTGTGCAGTTCCAAGTGTACTGGCTCCTAAGAAGGATGGAAAGTGGAGGCTATGCACAGATTCCAGGGCAATAAACAAGATCACCATAAGATACAGATTTCCAATGCCAAGGATTGAAGATCTCTTGGATTACCTGGGAGGATCATTGTATTACTCAAAGATTGATTTGAAATTTGGATATCATCAAATCCGGATCAGACAGGGAGATGAATGGAAAACTACTTTCAAGACCAATGAAGGTCTTTATGAATGGCTTGTTATGCCATTTGGTCTTAGCAATGCGCCAAGTACATTTATGCACCTGATGAATGAGGTGTTAGTTGAATTCATTGGTAAATTTGTTAGTTTATCTTGATGACATACTAATCTTCAGCAGGACAAAGGAAGACCATGTGAAGCATGTTGGTCAGGTGTTGGAGAAGCTACATGAGCACAAGTTGATGATCAACTTAGACAAATGTGAGTTCATGAAAACTAAACTTGTATACTTGGGATTTGTCATTTCTAATGGCTGTTTGAAGATGGATCCCTCTAAGGTTGAGGCTATTCTCAGTTGGCCTACCCCCAAAATAGTGGGAGATGTAAGAAGTTTCCATGGATTGGCAACTTTCAATAGGAAGTTTATCAAAGGTTTTAGTCACATTAGTGCTCCCATCCTCAACACCATCAAGGGTGGAGTCAAATGTAGATTCCAGTGGACAAAGGAAGCTGATGATAGTTTTGAGTTGTTGAAAACAAAGGTGGTTGAGTTACCTACCTTAGTACTCCCTGATTTTGATAAGGTATTTGTTGTTGAGTGTGATGCAAGTCAGCAAGCTATTGGTGCTGTTCTTAGCCAAGAAGGACATCCAGTGGCATTCTTTTCAGAAAAGTTGAATGAAGCCAAGCAAAGGTATTCTACCTATGACTTAGAACTCTATGCAATGGTGCAAGCTCTTAAGAAGTGGGGACATTATTTGCTACCCAAGGAATTTATTGTGTTTACTGACAATCATGCTTTAAGTTTTCTTAACAGTCAAGAAAAATTGAACCATAGACATGTTAAATGGATGGAACAATTACAAGTGTATACTTTCACAATTAAGCACAAAAAAGGTGTCTCTAATAAGGTAGCTGATGCATTGAGTAGGAGGTTGCTTCTTGTTCAGGAAATTCAGTTAGAAAGCATGGGTGTTGACTGTTTAAAAGAGCTGTATAAAGAAGATTCTGATTTCAAAGAGGCTTATGATGTTTGTGTGAACTTGGCTAACACATTCCATGGAGAGTATTCAGATTTTGTTTTGTAGGAAGGCCTCTTGTTTAAGGGCAATTTGCTGTGTGTTCCTAATTGCTCTATGCGGGACAACATCATCAAGGAGTAGCATAATGGTTCTTTAGGAGGACATTTTGGCTTGGACAAGACACTAGAACAAGTCACAAGGTTCTATTTTTGGCCAAAGGTGCAATCAGATGTGAGAAAATATGTAGCTAGCTGTGCAATCTGTCAAAGAGCCAAAGGTGTGTCTTCAAATGCAGGTCTATACCAGCCCCTGCCCATTTCCAACAGACCTTGGGAAAGTGTCAGCATGGACTTTGTGCTTGGGTTACCCAAGACAGCCAGAGGGGTGGATAGTGTGTTTGTCATTGTTGATAGGTTCAGCAAGATGGCTCATTTTGTGCCATGTAAATGCACAAATGACGCATCTCATGTTGCAGGTTTGTTTTTCAGAGAGGTAGTAAGGATACATGGTTTACCATTGTCCATTGTAACTGACAGGGATTCTAAGTTTGTAGGTCACTTCTGGAGGACCTTGTGGAAGAAGCTGGGCACACAGTTGTCTTTTTCATCAGCCTACCATCCACAAACTGATGGTCAGACTGAGGTGGTTAACAGGGCTCTTGGAAACCTTCTAAGGTGCCTTACAAAGCAGCATGGTTTGGCATGGGACTTGGTTATCAGTTAGGCTGAATATGCCTACAAGGATTCAAAGAATAGGAGCACTGGTAAAAGTCCTTTTGAGATAGTTTATGGTTTTCATCCAAGAGGGCCACTTGAGCTGAAGGAACTCCAAGGTTGGGATAGAAGGAGTGCACTTGGTGAAGAGTTTGCTGCCTCCATGAAAACAGTTCATGATCAAGTCAAGTTGCAACTAGAAAAATCAGTCACAAAGTACAAAGAAAAGGTAGATTTGAAGAAAAGAGAAGTACAGTTCAAAGTTGGTGACTTAGTCATGGCATATCTGAGGAAAGAGAGGTTGCCAAAGGGTCAACCAACTAAACTCCTGATGAAGAAGATTGGACCTTGCAGGATAGTGCACAAATTCGGTCCAAATGCCTATGAGATTGAACTACCAGATGGCTTGGGTATCTCTCCTATTTTCAATGTTTGTGATCTTTTTCCTTTTAGACCTCCATTGCCAGATGAAAGTGGATCAGATGTGGTGCTTGAAGACACTGATTGGATCAAGGATTTGCCTCCAAGCAAACCTTTACAGTTGGAGTGCATTCTGGATTCCAAAGTTATCAAGAAGACTCGGAGGGGTGTCTATAAGGACTACTTAGTGAAGTGGAAGGATCTCCCTGACTCAGAGGCCACCTGGATGACTGAAGCAGATATTCTAAAGCATGGCATGACACTTCAACAATTGGCAACTCAAGGGACTTGAGTTTTTCCCACAGGGGGAGTATGGTGCAGGAGCTTCAATTTACAACTATTTTTCAAATATTATATTTTCATGACCTTGTTAATTTTTGGTTTTGTCTAAGGGCTTAGAAGCCATTTTTGATGTGATGTAATAAGGACTTAGTCTACTTGTTTTGACTAGTCCACTAGAAGATTTGAAAGACCTATTTTATAGGTTTTTCCATTTTTTTTAGAAACTTTTTGTTTTATTTAAAAATTACCTTTTAAATATGATTTTCTGCCTTCCTAGGCGGTTGTACGGTCAAAGAAAGAGGAAGAGTTTTTTAAGAACTTCCTATATATTCCAATTGTTAAAAAACATACCAAATAGAATGGAAAAGAAGGAGTTTTTTTAAGAAAAAGCTGTGTTTTCTATTTTTTCTGTGAAAAACAGCCTTTGTACAGCTTTGTACGGATTCTTGTGAGTTGAATTGTTTTGAAATATGTTAATACAGCAAAGTAGCTTTCCTTTACATTTTTTGGAGTTCTTGACATTTTTATTTGAAGGGAGAAAATATCTAGTTTATAAAAGCTGTTCTGAAACCCTCATAGCTAGGTTTTGTGTCAAGAAATGGTGAATCCTTCCTCCATCCTCTGAGAATTCAATCATTTTCAGTAGGATGGGGAAGATTAGATTAGTTTTTGCTCTTTTTCATGTTGTGCAGGTGGAAGACTCCTTCTCCAGGTGTTTGGCATGATCCTAACTAGTCAAAACAGTGACTAGTTAGTGAAGAAGAGGCATAGGACAGCAAAAGTTAAAAAAAAACAGTCATAGGGCTGCTAAAATGGAGTTGTTCCTTGGGATTTGAGAGGGATATAGACCTGCATAAGAGCCTGCTGTTCATACAAGGAATCTTGATACATCTCTTTCCTTTAATTCCAAGCTAGATTATCCTTTAGAGAGCAAACAACAATGATTGACAGAAAAGATAGTTTGCTGTTATGCACGTGGGTACAGTACAGCCTGCATGTTTAGTGAATGGTAAACATCTTATTATTGGTGTTTGGTTCATATACCAAGTAATGAATGTCATTTGAGGTTCTTTGAAGGAATTGCATGGTGTTAAACTCCTCTTTGTTTGCAAGATAACCCTCATTTCTATATCTATTTTCTTGAGGACTGTCATCAGCCGTACTTTTCTGTCAGAGAAATTACCTTGGTGTGGTGTTAGGTCAGAGATTTCAAGTAGACCTTGTCTGTGATGAATGTAAGTGGTGTTTGGATCTTTCAAGATAGAAGAATGCTAGTTTGCTGTCCTTATAGGCTACAAGGTAAACTATCATTCTAAGACTGTCATAGGACAGTCAACATCCAATTTGTTGTCCTCTGCCCTTTTAAGTACAGTGTTGGCCTGCACACAAGGAGTTGGTTGTTCTCACACAACAAATGTTGGGTATACATTAAGCATGGATGGTCATCTGAGATTTTGGAAGGGTGTTGAAGGTTTAAATCTTTGTTTATGCTCAAGAGAGGAGTTTCCTCTTGAACTCTGCTACAAAACAGCTAATTGGTGAACAGTCTATATAGTTTATAGCCTTTTTGTTAGAGAAACTCTTGTTAGTACTATCCTCCATAGATGCATGTGAAGGTTATTGTAAGTAGGGGAATCAACACTAGTCTTCTTCATAAAGGTATATGATAGAAGTTTCCTGGTTACTGTCAAAAGACAGTCATACAGAAACTTGCTGTCCACTGTTGTATGAGGAGTGGAATGAGAGTTTGGGTCAGTTTCATGCATGTCAGAAGTCAGTATATGTTGATTTGTGTTGTTGTTCACGTTGGTAGAGGTGTGGGTAGGAAATTGTGAATCAAACCAAGGTGGTTGTGTATAAAGGAGAGATTGAATAGCAACTCTTCAAGGTGAGAGTTGGGCAGCCTGAGTGAAGGACATTGGATAGTGGTCCTAGGCTAGGTAAATCTCAATAATAGCCTTGTGTAGGCTTTGTGGTCACAAACACTTTTGCAAATCTCTAAGAAGGAAGTTTAGTTCCTTGAGTGAGTTTCAAACTACTCTTACCTTACCTCTGCATCATATTGGTATCAGAGCCAATATTTTGATTGGAAGAAAGTGTATGTCAGAAGAGGAAATTGAAACAGAGGCTAGTACAATGCCTCCCAAGACAATGAGTCAAGATGCCATCAAGAAGTTGGTGGAAGAGATGGTTGAAGCAAGACTGCAAGAAGCAAAATTACAGGAAGAGAAGAAGTCTAAAGGCAAGACTAAAGAAGAGGGAAGTTCTTCAGACACAAATGAAGAAACAGAGGCAGAAGAGGATCCTCAGGAGTAGGATATGTCTGCAGATTAGAAAGCCTTCTTGAATGCACTTAAGGGTGCTCATGGTGACAGTGGTGATCCTAAGATGGAGGTTCCTACCTTCCATGGCAAGTTGGATGGAGATATTCTCACCGACTGGATAGAGGCTATGTGCAACTTCTTTGATTACAAGGAGTTCAATGATAGTAAAAAGGTCAAATTTGCCAAAACAAGGCTAAGAGGTTCTGCACTTGTGTGGTGGAACTATATGCAGAATGAGAGGGAGAAGATTGGGAAGAGTCCCATCACTAAATGGAGCAGAATGGTGGCTATGCTCAGAAGTAAGTTCATGCCACCTGACTATGAGATTCAAATCATAAGGAGATTTCAGAATTTGAGACAAAAAGATATGGATGTGGCTGCCTACACAGAAGAGTTTCATAGACTCAGTATGAGGGCCAATCATAATGAAGATGAAAAAGGGATGGTGGCTAGGTACCTGAATGGACTGAAATACAATCTACAAGATGAGATAAGTTTGGTGTTACCAAAGACAGTGGATGAATGTTTCCTGTTGGCCTCCAGAGCTGAGGAAAAGCTGAGAAGGAAGGGTGATCAAAGTGCCAAAGGTAGAGGTGGTAGAAATCAAAGAGGTAGAGGCAATTTTGGCCGTGGACAGTTCAACAAAATAGAAAATAACAGCCAACAAGAAACTCAATCAGCAACAGAGCATAGAGGAGGTTTCAGAGGTGGTAGAAATCATAATGGTAGAGGCAGAAATGGTGGAGGTGGTAGAGGACCAGGAGTCTTCACTGGAAGATGCAATGGCTGCAACCAAGTTGGCCATACAATGAACAAATGTCCAGGGAAAGCCAGCAGCTCCCATGACAGTGGGAAGAGAAATCAGTTGGTGAAAGATGATGACTGTGAAAATGTGAGTCCATCGATGGGAAGTGCTGCACCTGTTCTAGATGGAGAGAGTATGATGATAAAAAGGTCTATGCTGAAGATGCCTTTGGAGCAACAGCCTCCTCAGAGAAAGAATCTTTTCAGAACCCAAGGTCTAGCCTATGGGAAACTTTGCAAAATCATAGTGGATTCAGGGTCTACTGAGAATGTGGTATCCACTGAGATGGTTGAGAAGTGCAAATTGAAGAGGCTGCCTCATATCAGTCCTCACAAGATCTCTTGGTTCAACAAGAACCAAAGTTTCATGGTGGAGGAACAAGATTGGGTTGAATTTGCAATTGGTGACTACAAGGACAAAGTACTATGTGAAATCATTCCCATGGATGCATGTCACCTGCTCCTTGGTCATCCCTGGCAGTATGATGTGAAAGCTCAGCATGATGGTGAGAAGAACACTTATGTCATCACCAAGAATGGAAGGCCATTCAAAATGGATCCTTTGTTGGAGCAGCCCAGGGGAAAGGAAAATAACAGCAGTGTCATGTTGGTGAATGGAAATGAATTCCTAAATATCTTGAAGGAGAATGACAACCAAGGGTATGCCTTGGTCATGAAGCCCAAGAGTGGATCAGATCAGCAAGAACAGAAACAGAAGGAGATTCCATTGGAAGTACAGCAACTTCTAGACAAGTATCAAGACCTTGTGGTAGAGGAAGTTCCCAACTCCTTACCACCCATGAGGGATATTAGTCATCAAATTGACTTAATACCTGGTGCTACATTGCCTAACAAGGTTGCATACAAGCTGACTCCATAGCAAAATGAAGAGGTGGCAAGGCAAATTCAAGATCTCCTGGAGAAAGGGCTGATTAGGAAGAGTCTAAGCCCCTGTGCAGTTCCAAGTGTACTGGCTCCTAAGAAGGATGGAAAGTGGAGGCTATGCACAGATTCCAGGGCAATAAACAAGATCACCATAAGATACAGATTTCCAATGCCAAGGATTGAAGATCTCTTGGATTACCTGGGAGGATCATGCTATTACTCAAAGATTGATTTGAAATCTGGATATCATCAAATCCGGATCAGACAGGGAGATGAATGGAAAACTGCTTTCAAGACCAATGAAGGTCTTTATGAATGGCTTGTTATGCCATTTGGTCTTAGCAATGCGCTAAGTACATTTATGCGCCTGATGAATGAGGTATTAGTTGAATTCATTGGTAAATTTGTTAGTTTATCTTGATGACATACTAATCTTCAGCAGGACAAAGGAAGACCATGTGAAGCATGTTGGTCAGGTGTTGGAGAAGTTGCATGAGCACAAGTTGATGATCAACTTAGACAAATGTGAGTTCATGAAAACTGAACTTGTATACTTGGGATTTGTCATTTCTAATGGTTGTTTGAAGATGGATCCCTCTAAGGTTGAGGCTATTCTCAGTTGGCCTACCCCAAAAACAGTGGGAGATGTAAGAAGTTTCCATGGATTGGCGACTTTCTATAGGAAGTTTATCAGAGGTTTCAGTCAGATTAGTGCTCCCATCCTCAACACCATCAAGGGTGGAGTCAAATGTAGATTCCAGTGGACAAAGGAAGCTGATGATAGTTTTGAGTTGTTGAAAACAAAGGTGGCTGAGTTACCTACCTTAGTTCTCCCTGATTTTGATAAGGTATTTGTTGTTGAGTGTGATGCAAGTCAGCAAGCTATTGGTGCTGTTCTTAGCCAAGAAGGACATCCAGTGGCATTCTTTTTAGAAAAGTTGAATGAAGCCAAGCAAAGGTATTCTACCTATGACTTAGAACTCTATGCAATGGTGCAAGCTCTTAAGAAGTGGCGACATTATTTGCTACCCAAGGAATTTATTGTGTTTACTGACAATCATGCTTTAAGTTTTCGTAACAGTCAAGAAAAATTGAACCATAGACATGTTAAATGGATGGAACAGTTACAAGTGTATACTTTCACAATTAAGCACAAAAAAGGTGTCTCTAATAAGGTAGCTGATGCATTGAGTAGGAGGTTGCTTCTTGTTCAAGAAATTCAGTTAGAAAGCATGGGTGTTGACTGTTTAAAAGAGCTGTATAAAGAAGATTCTGATTTCAAAGAGGCTTATGATGTTTGTGTGAACTTGGCTAACACATTCCATGGAGAGTATTTAGATTTTGTTTTGCAGGAAGGCCTCTTGTTTAAGGGCAATTTGCTGTGTGTTCCTAAGTGCTCTATGCGGGACAACATCATCAAGGAGAAGCATAATGGTTCTTTAGGAGGACATTTTGGCTTGGACAAGACACTAGAACAAGTCACAAGGTTCTATTTTTGGCCAAAGGTGCAATCAGATGTGAGAAAATATGTAGCTAGCTATGCAATCTGTCAAAGAGCCAAAGGTGTGTCTTCAAATGCAGGTCTATACCAGCCCCTGCCCATTCCCAACAGACCTTGGGAAAGTGTCAGCATGGACTTTGTGCTTGGGTTACCCAGGACAGCCAGAGGGGTGGATAGTGTGTTTGTCATTGTTGATAGGTTCAGCAAGATGGCTCATTTTGTGCCATGTAAATGCACAAATGACGCATCTCATGTTGCAGGTTTGTTTTTCAGAGAGGTAGTAAGGATACATGGTTTACCATTGTCCATTGTAACTGACAGGGATTCTAAGTTTGTAGGTCACTTCTGGAGGACCTTGTGGAAGAAGCTGGGCACACAGTTGTCTTTTTCATCAGCCTACCATCCACAAACTGATGGTCAGACTGAGGTGGTTAACAGGTCTCTTGGAAACCTTCTAAGGTGCCTTACAAAGCAGCATGGTTTGGCATGGGACTTGGTTATCAGTCAGGCTGAATATGCCTACAATGATTCAAAGAATAGGAGCACTGGTAAAAGTCCTTTTGAGATAGTTTATGGTTTTCATCCAAGAGGGCCACTTGAGCTGAAGGAACTCCAAGGTTGGGATAGAAGGAGTGCACTTGGTGAAGAGTTTGCTGCCTCCATGAAAACAGTTCATGATCAAGTCAAGTTGCAACTAGAAAAATCAGTCACAAAGTACAAAGAAAAGGCAGATTTGAAGAAAAGTGGAGGCAAAGTGGATGGCGGAAGATGTAAGGTCACATGCTTTTGACATTTATAGGATGACGGAGTTGGAATGTAAACATATGTTTTGGGAACATGATGTGGTTTGTGATGGAAAGTGGTAGGTTTAGGATGCATGAAGAGATTACCAACATCTTGGCCTTGTTTACCTTGGGGTGTGTATCCAAGGCCATATGAGCACGGAGGAACTTTGACATGGTTTGACTCCAAAATACCTTGTTCACTAAGATACAAGCTATTTGTTTGATCTTTTATGCTTACTTGGGGGACAAGTGTCTCATCATGACAAGTGGATGTTTGGTCATTATGGATAGGGCTAGATGGCAGATGACTAGGAGCAATGTGGATATCTTTCTTGTGGATAGATATAGGATTATGGATAAGATCAAGGTGCTCATGGATAGCTTCTTCATAGGTATCATCTTGATCATAGAGAAGGTAAATGTTATGGATAGGTTGAATTTGGATAGCTTGCTCATGAATGGTTGTTGGGAGATGGAT
Organism: Cunninghamia lanceolata; assembly: GCA_027924645.1. NCBI lineage: Eukaryota > Viridiplantae > Streptophyta > Pinopsida > Cupressales > Cupressaceae > Cunninghamia > Cunninghamia lanceolata. The sequence goes on along the minus strand of BSBN01001164.1, from coordinate 3,636,527 downwards.
AGGATCAAGTGGCTTATGGATAGATTCATCATTATGGCTATCATCTTGATCATGGAAAAGAAACATGTTATGGATGGGTTGCATAAAAGTGTTTTGATCTTGAGTTGGACTAGGGCTTAATGTTTCCACATGTTTAGGATTAAACTCTTGACATACCTCTTGAGTTGCTTTAATGGAAGTCGAAGACTCTTGGATAGGCTCTTGGTCAACATGTTTAGGTTGATTGTAGGTCATGGATAGGTGGAACTTAGAGGTGCTTTGATATTGATTAAGATTAAGGTTTGAGATTTCCACATGTTTAAGATTATGCTCTTGACATACCTCTTGACTTTGGATGAAAGTGGAAGGTTCTTGAGTGGACTTGATAGACTCTTGATGGTTATCAACATGAGGGCATGATGGCTCTTGACTTAGGCTTGTGGTTGGAGACTCTTGAATAGACTTGATGGCTTGTAGGTCACATGACAGGCTTGAAGGGCTAGGTATGTTAATGGAAGGCTCTTGGATAGGCTCAAGGATAGGTGGACCACATGATGGGATTATGACCTTTGGAAGTTCTTTGGTAGGCTCATGAATGGGTGTTTGACATGGAGGTAGTTTATTCCTAGCTAGTAGCCAATGGATCACATCCTTCGCAAGGGTATGAGTGGATGGGAAATATAATGGATGAGCAATAATAGTAGATGATGTTGTAGGATTAGGACTAGGATTAGGTTGGGGGATAATTAGATTGGGTGGATTAGGATTTGGACTAGATGGGGGTGACACACGGGATTGGGATGATGTGGCATGATTTCCCATTATAGGTAGGTACACCTTGTAAACAATTGGGACAAATATTGGGCATGTATTTGTATTATGGCCTTTGGTCCTATGGTATGCACAATAATCATGTTCATCATATGGACTTTCTTCACATGGGTTGATGGGGGGAAGTTCAATGAGTTTTGCTTCAAGCATTCTTTGTAAAACTATCTCAGCCGCATCCTTTGGTGAAGGATTAGAATGACATGGTGATGAAGGTAATGAAGGGCTTGGTGGTTTGGAAGATGGAGGGATCAATGGACTAGGAATGGGATCACATGGTGGTGTTGGGATAGGACTTGTTGGCTCATGTGTTGGCATGGGATTGGATGGTGGAGGCCACTCTAGATTGGTATCTCCCTTGTCAAAGGTTATTAGATCTTGCATAGGATAACTTGGACTCATTTGATTTATGTACAAGGGACCACTTGGACTTGGATGTGCTTCTTGTTGCAAAGGTGGACTTAGGTCTATCAATGGTGCTTGGTGGTCTTGTTGAAAAGGTGTACTTGGACCTGATTGATTTATGTACAAAGGGCTATTTGGACTTGCATGTTGTTCTTGTGATATCACTTGATTGCCTTGTGGATGGGCTTGGTAGTGCATTGGAATGGTGGTATGAGGGATTGGATAAGCTTGAGGTGGAGGTTGATAGGTTGATGTGGCATTGACTTGGTGGATAGGTGGATTAAGTTGATAGGAAGTGGATGGATATGACATGTGGCGATAAGGTGGAGTAGGTTGGTATGGAGTGGCTAAGGATTAATGTACTTGTCGAGCTTGACTAGTGGATAAAAGGTGTTGGACTTGGGCTATGGAGTGTTGCAGTTGAGGTGATTGGCTTGCATGGGGTTGAGCTTCTTAGATGAAGAATTGTAATATTTCAATAGCGTCTTGGTTTAGGGGTTCTGATCCTTGATAAAGATTTTGGAGGAATCTTTGGAATTTGATTTTTGGGTCTTCTAGTGTAAACATGTTGTCACCAAGTGTTTGTCTTAAGTCCTTTTAGCAAGTGCTTGTTTAGGGATTTGGATGATGATGTGGATTGTTTGGATGATGTGGATATGAAGGGTTGGATGATAACTAGGCTATATTTGCGATGAAAGTGATTGGGTTTGAATGTTATTGGAAGAATGTGTAGGATGACTTTTCTTTATGTGTTTGGGTGTTTAGAGCTTGATGTGGCAATATTGAAATAAATAATTATGCATATACACACATGAATCACTCACACAAGACACATAAGCAAGTTTTAGTTTGGAAGAATGTGATTATGGTTAAGCAAGCACGTGAAGACACTTCAACAAGTCCTAGTCAAGGCAAGGCCACTATCATAAGGAGGTTCTAATAAAAATCTGGGGTACCGGCACCCTATGAGCATCCAGCAAGCCACTTAAGACTTTAACTAACCCTACTAGGAGTTTTAATATACACAAAGGTACACCTCCTTTCGAGTTAACCCTGTATGGTGAGCGCTAATACTGGTTAGACTTGGCTTTCGCCTTATCCTCTAATTTTTATAGCAGACCGGATGAAAGTACCGCTTGAGGTCATTCCCTTGGGGTGGATACCAAGGCAGGCCTCTCTAAGGTTTAACAAAAGCAACACAAGTAAATGTTTTTGATCTCCAAGTTCGTGTTAGGACGCGAGGAGAGAGCATACACATTTACTTGGTCACACTCGTATGGGGTTCATTAACCTTAGAAATTCAATGTGTGGAAGATAATTCAAGAACTTGTTTGTTTTAAAGCCCAAATCCAAATGTGATGAAAGACAATGGTTTATTTTAGCCCAATTTTTCAATGGTGTGATAGCAAATAATGTTCGTTTTAATCCCAAAGTCCAAATGTGTGATCAAACAAGATTAAGAGATGAAAGATTAGAATGAGTGCACCTGATACAATCACTTTCCAATTTGCTATAGATGTTGATGCCAATACTGCTTCAGTTCCTTAGATGCCCTTACAAGTCACCAATCCCAAAAGGAAACAAGTAAACTTGCAAAGAAGATGATTACATGAAAAAGATGAAATCTGAAAATTTGGATTAAAATGATCTGATACAAAAGAATGGATTTCACAAACAGAAAATTTAGGAGATTCTAAGCAATTTGAAAAAAAGTTTCGTTGAAAAATGATCAAAATTGCTCAAGTTATGCTTAAATGAAGTTTGCAATGAACCAGAACTTTGACTGATAAAAAAATCCTTCAAAATGGTATAGTCACCTGATAAAAGTAGTATAGTTGTGAAGTTCGTCCTCCCAGCTTTCCAACAAGTCCTTGTTTGTGCGATTTGGCCTCCGTATGTGAAAGTTATGATAGAAACACCAAGATACACAATGACAGCTACCAAAAGCAAGTTACAGTTGCCAGATGCGATTTACTGTTGATTAGAAACGATCTGCTATTTTACCATAGGTGATCCCCAACAAATCAAATGCAACTTAGAAAACACTAGATGTGATCTCTGTAGGCTTGTAAGCGATGCAGAAAAGCCCAAAGCGACCGATTTCGGCCTACAAGCGACCTGTTTTTGCAAAACGACAGTTGCAAAAAAACCCTATTCTACTAAAGGAGAGCACTGTCAAACCTAAAGTGATGCTGTTATTTCAAAAGCAGCTATTGTCCATTCAAAAGTGATGTGGATCAGGTCAAAAGCGACCACTGTTATCACATAAGCGATCCAATATATGCATAAGTGATTATTGTTAGGTCATAAGCGACCAACACAGTTAAAAAGTAACCGTTAACAGGGTAAAAGATCAACAACACACAGGTGAGTTCTATTGAGACAAAAATGAATCGTATCATACTAGAGGCGATCACTGTCGGTGTAAAGGCGATCCAGAAAACACCATAGGCGGCTGATTTCAGTGCAGAAGCGACGGGGATAGGCAAAAAGCGGTGGATTTTTGCTCAAAAGCGATGCAAAAAAGGATGGAAGTGATAGATAATAGCTCATATGTGACTAAGAAAAGACAAAAAGTGACTAACAATAGCCCAAAAGTGATCTGGAAAGTTTCGGGTGAGAGATTGCAGATAATAACCATATGCGACCAAGTTTACCAGATGCGATCAGTTTTTGTTCAAAAGAGAGCTTACTTTTACCAAAAGCTTATGACTATTTGTTCAAAAGCGAGCTAGATTTGACCATAAGCGACTGCTATTTGCTCAAAGACAAGCTGATTTAGCCCAGGTGATTGTTGTTTGATCAGAGGCGAGCTGAATTACCAGAAGCGCATTTTTGCAGTTCGGTTATTGTTTTCTTCGGCAAATGCTCCATTTTTCATCAAATTTAGCCAAATTTGTACTCAAAATTTATGGAAACAGCCTCTCGGACGCAATGGTGAGGTTAGATTTGGGCTAAGAGATCATCTACCCAAACAATTGAAATGCATAACCTAAACCCAAATAATTCAATACCTCAAAGATGCAAGATGAGCTTGATTGATTGATCGCTTTGTTGTGTTGATTGCTCGATTCCGCAGCATAACATTGATAAGAAGATAAATGATGGATGATTGAGGGTTAATAGATGCAAGCTAGATGGATTGAAGATGATGGATAATTGCTTGAGATGAAAATTCAGCAGAGTGAGGTTGCATGAAGAAGAATCCTGAAATTCCCTAATCTCTTCTCTAATGTCTCCTCCTAATCTCTTCTCTGATGTCTTCTCTAATGTCCCAAATGGCTCAAAAGAGGCTTTCTTTATAGGATTGGCTTGGTTCCAATGGATGGCTAGGATCAATTAGGGCTTTAGATGAAATGGATGGATAGGATTAAGTTAGGTTTCCTTGCACATCAAGAAATTGTAGTCATGTGACATGTGGCAAGGGAGGATAAGGCTTAGGTGTGCTTGTGTAGATAAATACTAAAATTAGGTCCCAATAGTTGTGCATGTGAAAGATAAAAGTTGTAACACATGATTAACTGGACAAGTGTTGGAATGTGATAAAAGATCATGTGACTTAATTCAAATAAAATATTTGAATTAGTTGTGATATGAGTTGGAAATTAATTAAATAAATAAAATTTATCTAATTAATTAGGTAAATGAATAGGATAGGATTGGGATATGATGTGGAAATTAATTAAATAAATAAAATTTATTTAATTAATTGGGATGAGGATAAGATAAATGGGATTATGCATGTGAAATTAATTAAATAAATAAAATTTATTTTATTAATTGGCTAAGTGGATAAATGGGATTAAGAGTGGGATTTAGGACAAAAATGGCTTATGATGTTTAGGATAATGTTTTAACAAGGTGTTGTAGGACATGGACAAAGTTGGGACAAATTTAGGTGTCTACATTATCATGCCATGGTGGACTCTTCGTTATAGATTAGAGTGTTGGCATTTTATATGTTCTCTTGATACAGGGTATTCTCTTTAGATCATGTGGTCTTCCTTTTTCTCCAGATGCTAGATCATGATTTCGTGACTTGTTCCTAGGTTATGCAGATGTATAGTGGGAGTTTAGATAGTGTTCTTGTTAGTGTTGGCAAGAGACACTGCTAGGCATGATAGATGTTGTCATTGATGGCAACTAAGATCATCCTAATCATCCGCATAACACAATCTATTCACACCAGAAGTCAGATTCAGAATGTGTCTAAGTCTAGATAGTCAGGAACATAATAGGTGATAGGGTCTGGTATTTTGGTCCAGATCTCTCTGATGGAAAGTCATCATTAGCTATGGATCTAGGGGAGTTATATGCATTGTCAAGATAGTCTAAATCCAGATTTTTATCCTCTAGTGATGAAGGATTCAAAAGATATTAGCCTTTAAGTACCAGGTTCCAGTTTGTTAGAGCAGACAGAAGAAGAATAGGCTGACCTTGTAGAAGATCTTGATTCTGGATGTATGGAATTTGTTTGTTTGACAAATGGTTATGATTTCTAAGAGCAAGTTTTGGTCCACACCTCAAGTTTTGCATAGATCTAGCCAACAAAGTAGAGCATTCATAAAGTTCTAAGTGTTGATGAAGCTGACTGATAGAATGATTGTAGATCATGTTGTGTATATATATAGCTGATGAAATTGGATGATTTAGTGTGTGTGTGAATGCGAAGAAGGTGTATTTGAGAAGAGAAGAAATCCAAAGTGTGAATGAATGTAGAATAGTAAGAAGAGAAGAGAAAAGATGAAATGTGTAAGATCAATTTTTGTACTTAACTAGAACTGAAACTTTTACATAGGAAGATGCTATTAATTAGTTTAGATATCTATTATTTTATTGTAATATTTCCATAGGCAGTGAGCCTGAATGCATGTGCATTCCCACTCATAAAATACTTTTAATAGGGTATTAATTTTTGTGGGTTAACCCCCACCATGGTTTTTCCCTTAATCGGGTTTCCATGTCAAAAATCTTGGTGTCAAATGTGTCATTCATGTTTCTGCTCATATGCTATCGTTTAATGCTGAAATGTTTATATCATTGATTTAATTTTAAGTTGTGAAAGAAGAATAACAGTAGAAATAGTTTAAATTGAGTGATAACTAATTCACTCCCCCTCTCAGTTGTTCAGACCTAATCCAACAATTGGTATCAGAGCTAAGTTCCTTTGAAAAAGTTTAATAACTTAAGGAAGATCTAGGAAGACAACAAAATGGATGAATATAACCTTCAAGGGTAACTTAATCTTGCTCTAGATGATCTTGAGCAGTCCAAGGCAGAAGTTCAAGAGATGCAAGATAACCTCAAAAAAAGGTGAAGACTTCATTGAAATTTTAAAAGAAAAATTGAGCAAATCCAATGCAAAAGGAAAGGAGCAACCTCTTCAATTGGGAAAACATTATGAAGAGAAGGCCTGAGTGAGAAGATAAAGGAATGTGAAAAGTTACCTAAAGAAGTTACTATTCTAAAACATCAGATGGAAACTAGGGTGATGAAACTAACCAAGGATTGAAGATAGGAAGAAAGCTAAAGAAGAGATGAATCAAAATATGAAAAAGAGTTCTGAAGAATGTTGCAGATTGGATACGATAGCTGGCCTTCTCGAATTGAATCTACAAGAAAGTAGAGACAATGAAAGAGAACTTGAGAGAAAGATTATCACTCTCAAACATGACCTAGAAATTGCAAATGAGCATAAGGAGAAGTTCAAGATAAGCTCAACTAAACTTGAAGCACTCGTTGAAGGGCAGAAAAAGGATGCTAATAAGCATAATCTTGGGTATGAGAAAGGTGAAAGTTCTGGATTTAGGTAGAGAAATTCTCAACCTAGGAATAAGAGAAACAAAACTAGAAAACCTCTGGTAAGACAACCTAATGCTCAAAGATATCCATCATTCAATGGAAATTGTTTTAACTACAATAAATTTGGTCATAGAGCTACTTGGTGCAGAAGCAACGTAAATCAAAATGATCCATCTTTCTCCGATCAATGTTTCAAATGTAAAAGGTATGGTCATAGATCCAATGAATGCAGAAATATGACAATGAATTATTCTAACAATATAGGAGCTAGCAATTCTTTCTATGGTTACTTGTTTTTTTGCAATGGGTTTGGACATATGGTTAATTAGTGCAGATCAAGAGAAAATTAGGTTTATAAGAAAAGAAATGTTGTATGCTTTAACTGCAATAAATATGGTCATATTGCAAGATTCTGTAGAAGTAGGAACAACGAAAGAAGAGGTTTGGTAAACAAAAAATTGGATGAGCAGAAACAAGACAGAGGCAAAAATAAAATTGATGTGGATGAGATACAGAGTGAAATGAACAAGATTTGGATAAAGAAAGATACAATAAACAATGATAACGGGTCCGCATCAGAATCTGATGCTAACAATTCCTCCAGGAATTAAGTCAGAAACTCTGGTTTAGGGGGAGCTGCATATAACATCAAATTCCCCTAGTCAGTAAGTGGGTGCATGAGTCTGGCACAATAAAAGAAAATACTCTGAATTTGTCCAGAACCTTTGAAAGGATTTTTGGAAGAAAAGTTATTGATATGAAATCTTGCGGAGTGATACATGAAGAACTGTTAAAAAAAATATAACTGGATATAATTAGGGCAACACATTTATTACAAAGACAAATTAGGTAATGCAAAGCTTTAAAATGTCACTTGATCACTCATTTGAATCACTTTGCATTCGTAGTAAACAAGAAGAAGAGCATTTGAGCTACAAATCTAGAGACTGAGGTAGAGAATGAATTCAACCAGTAATTGTCAACCTTAACCCCGCGAAAGAAAAAGGTACCTCTCTATAAATCTTTGAATCTAAAATCTATTAAGATGGCTACTCCTCATGTTATTGACATTACTGAAAGGCCTCAACCCAAATTTAAGAAGTATCCTCACAAATCAATTCAAGTTGACCCATTAGGTGCTTTTTCAAGTGTTTCGTATGGTGTGTTGCATGTAGAAGACATTAGGGTTTACATTCATACAAATATAGATGAGTTTTGAGATTCAAGGTATGTAGACTTGTTTGAGAAACAACTCGAGGATGAAAATCACGGACATAAACCTGAGTATAAGGCACTATACGATAAACACTTTATTCAAATTATGGGGTTTCCAACATTTGATGAGGATGAATGGGTCTAATATGTCATGAGTCAGATGCATGATGAATTCATTTGGTTGTTAAAACCATTCAAGATTACTAGGGATGCTATCAGAAATGTAACTGGTTTAAACTCAACTAGAGGATTACCCATGCTAAAAGCCATGAAAAACCAAACAATAACTGATGCTACCAAAGCTAAGTTCAATAGAAGAGCAATGACCATTAATGATATTATAGAACCAGATTTCAAATTCACCTCCATGGTGATTGGGCACAAGATTTACCACTCGAGTAGAGAAAATTCTATTTCTAGAACATCCATATATGCTACATACAAGATGCTAAAGGAAAATGTTGATTATGACTTGTGTGAACTGCTACAAAATCAACTGATTGAAAATTTAAACAAGATAAAAAAGGATAAGAAAAACACTTTCAAGTATGGTACATTGATTCTACGTCTATTCTTTTACTTTATGAATGAGGTACCTAGGGTAAAAGGTGTGCACTAGACTAAGGATGAGCTAGTTGCCATTCAAATCAGAAATCATCTATGCAGCATTGGTGATTTCAATGCTCAGAAAACTACAATATAGGGTTACTTCAAGAATTCAGAGTATGATGCACTCAAGGGAAAGAATCCCTAATTCAATTGTTGACAAATACAAAAAATGAAATATGCTTCATGGTTGATACTGATCAATGTTTAATGAAAGTAGTGGAACCTAGAACTGTTTGGATCATGCCCATGGGGTATGAAGTAGATGAAAGGATCTTGGATATGTATGCTCAACATCTATTAAGGAAGCCCAAAGACACAACGGTTGAAAGATTTGGAACTTATTAGGAGCTGAGTTTAAAGTTGCATACTGAGCTTATAGAGCTTGAAACCAATAGGAAAGTAAGAAAAGAAGTTTAACAACTAGCTGAAAATCTTGGCCTAACTAAGGAAGCTGTGAAGAAATTTAGAGAAAGAATAGAGAAGGATGAGAAAGAAAAACAAGATAAGAAACAAACAAGTGATCTGGTGGAATTCTCTTCCACTTCAAGAACAACTAGAAGCTCTACTACTACCTCTGCTTCTTCCAAAACTACAAAACCAGAACAAAAATCATCAAGAAAATGGGAGAAAAGGAAGAAAACAAAAGAATCCCAGACCTATGAAAGCATAAGAGAAGAAGTAGATACAAACTTTGACATTGAAATCAAGGAACTAAAGGTCTTTGGAACAAAAGGTGCAAAGTTAACCAAAGAAAAGTCCTACGAAAGCAAAAGGACTAGCAAAAAGTAAAAGACATAAGAGTATGAGGAATATGTTGAGAAGCCCACACTCTCCCTAGAAGAAGTGATAAAATTAGTCACTGTGGATGGTAATCTAAAACCCATGATTGAATTCTATGATGAATATAATGATATGGGTAAAAGGCTGTTGGAGGAAGCAATGGTTAGATATCTCAACATCTACAACAAGGCACTGATAGAGATAACTTCTGAGTTACCACAAAGTCTAGAAAATATATTGGAGTTGAGAAAAGAAAATGCCAAGTGCAAGGACATGGAGATCAGAGAACATGATCTAATAAATTTGTCTCCTCAAATTTCTCCTGATCAAATAGATATGATATTCAAGGAAGTCAAAGATGACTTTAAAACCAAAAGGAGAATGAACAAGCTCATGCTCAGAGAAACAAATAAAATCGTTGAAGAAACTCAAGAGATTCTTTTAAAAGTATTAAGAAAGTACAATTTTCCCATAGTGACAAAAGAAGTTCCAGATGGTGAAGAAGAGAACACTACTGAGCAGCAATCTAAGTTGGGTGAAGCCTCTGCTCCAGAAGTAGAACTAGAAAATTAGGAGAATACAAAAATGTTGGATAAAGTACGTGGTGCAGGAGATACTCCCAATCCACTTGATACTTCAAAGAAGGAGGATAATATTACTACTTCACTGAGCCCTCCGGATCAGGTAGCAAGTGATGAACAAATAGGAAAGACTTCTTCCACAGAGAACACAAAGAAAGATAAAGTAGAAGAAGATGGTGCAAATATTGAAACACATAAAGCAGATACTAATAAACAAAAAGATGATTTAGAAAATGCAGCAACAGACACTGGAGATGCAGTGAAAAGTCATCTTGAAAAAGAGATGAGTGAACTTGATGAATCTAAACTACTTCAAGGCCTAGCCAATCCTGATGCTCTCTCTCCAATTCAACTAATGAAAATAACATCATTCTCCCAAGTAAAGGCTAGAGAAAAGATGTTAAAATTCCACATGGAGGACAATGAACTACTAGGGCTTACATCCAGAATTTTGGAAAAGTTAATGCCTACCTACTAGAAGAATCCATTTGTTTCCCCCTCCGAACATTTGAAAGGTCTTGTAAGTTCTGTAAATATTCATTTTGAGTCCTTTGAGAAGTTTGCAGAGGCAAAAGTTCAGAAAGAATTCCTGGATAAGAAATTTTATGAAATAAAGAACCTTATAGGAAATGATAGAAGAATAATTGGAATTAGCATAAAGAGTATTCAGAATGCTCTAAATGATGGAAGTGATATGTACAAATTTTGTCTATCATGGCCCAAAGTTAATGAGGATACTGAGAAAAAGATAAAGGAGAAAGAACATAAACTATCAAATCTCTCTCAAAAATTTGATCCTCTAACAGTTTTGCCTATAAGTCAAGAATGTCAAGTAATCAGCCTGACAAATGAGATAAAGAGGCTTGTTAAAGAAAAGAGTAACATTATGAAGAGGATGTGTGAGCTCCGGGGATTGATTGCCCCTAAGTTAGAGACAATGTATAATGCCCTATCTGAAGCTCAGACTGCAGCTAAAACTAGTGATCCATCAGATCTATCAAAGGAAGAAGCATATTCATTTCTATTGAGTGGGCACATTTCAATTTTGGATGTAATTAAGAGCACTTGGGCCTCTAAACTTGTGCAAATAAAAACCAGCTTTGCAGACATTCTCAAGTTCATGTAAGTAGAACTTAATGATTACTTGTACATATGCAGCTTTATACATAGAGGTTTTGAAGATTTTGGCTTTTGAACCCCACCCTTTGCCATTGATGTCAAAGGGGGAGTGAAAGGCAGTGAAAAATGAGGTATTCAGCAAAGGGGGAGCAACGAAATAGGTGAAGTGCATGAATGTACAGACAAAGGGGGAGTTGCACAAGACACTTAGTCATTTTTCACTAAGTGTTGCCATCAATGCCAAAGGGGGAGTTATATGCATTGTCAAGATAGTCTAAATCCATATTTTTGTTCTCCGGTGATGAAGGATTCATAAGATATTAGCCTCTGAGTAGCAGGTTCTAGTTTGTCAGAGCAGACAGAAGAAGAACATGCCGACCTTGTAGAAGATCTCGATTCTGGATGTATGGAAGTTGTTTGTTGGACAAATGGTGATGATTAGTGATAGTGGCCGACATGAGTGGTGATTTCCAAGAGCAAGTTTTGGTCCACACCTCAAGTTTTGCATAGATCTAGCCAACAGATCAGAGCATTCATAAAGTTCTAAGTGTTGATGAAGCCAACTGATAGAATGATTGTAGATCATGTTGTGGATATATATAGCCGATGAAATTGGATGATTTAGTGTGTGTGTAAATGCAAAGAAGGTATATGTGAGAAGAGCATAAATCCAATGTGTGAATGAGGGCAGAATAGTAAGAAGAGCAGAGCAAAGATGAAATGTGTAAGATCAATTTTTGTACTTAACTAGAACTGAAACTCTTGCATAAGCAGATGCTATTAATTAGTTCAGATCTATGTTATTTTATTGTAATATTTCTATAGGCAATGAGCCTCCATTTGAGCAGTGAGCTCTGAGCAGTGAGCCCGAATGCATGTGCATTCCCACTTGCAAAATACTTTTAATAGGGTATTAATTTTTGTGGGTTAACCCCCACCGTGGTTTTTCCCTTAACTGGGTTTCCACATGAAAAATCTTGGTGTCAAATGTGTCATTCATGTTTCTACTCATATGATGTTGTTTAATGCTAAAATGTTTATATCATTCATTTAATTTTATGTTGTGAAAGAAGAATAATTCTAGAAAAAATTTAAATTGAGTAAAAACTAATTCACCCCCCCTCTCAGTTGTCCAGACCTAATCCAATAGTTAGTGCTCTTGGTATTGAGTACTCTGGTCATTTGCTTAGAGAGCTTCAAGATGGTGTAATGTTGTTTCTTGGAGCTTGTCATGGATTGATCATGGAGGTGCTCTTGAATACTAGGAGACTTGGGTGAGGCTAGATTTCTTTTGGGATTAGAGAACATCTGTTGAGACAATTACTTTTTGGAGGTTTTAGCAAGAAGATCAAGGAGCCTACACCTAGTTATAGATGTGAGTTCATTATGGACCAAGAGGAGATTGTTCTTGGAGAGAGTCATTGTGAGTTGGTGCATCCTGGAGGAGCATTCTCATTTCCCACTCTTGGTCTACTCAGTGAGTTATCTTCAAGTAGGTATTGCCCATCCTATTTTTAGTTGTATTTCTCTTTATGCTTTATATTCTCATGGTTATGAACCTTGAGCTATGGTTATTAGTTTTCTAGGGTTCATTTGAATGATGTTGGCATGGATATCTCATTTTGCATATGAGTTTAGAGTTTACGAGATGTAATTGGGCTTATTCCTAGTTTTGGAATGGATATTTGAGTATGATCTTCCTTGGTTAGCAAAGTTTATACCCATGTTGCTTTAATCTTTGAGAGAGAATGGTTGGGTGTTGTTAAGGCTTTTCATTTTGGGGAGGTAAAGGATATCATACTTGCCATAACTTAGCACTTGGTGGTGTTGGTAGTAGGATGTGATATGGTTTGCAACTTCTTTTTATGGTATTATGTTTCTTCCTAGAGTTTCTTATTCATCTAGTATGATCACTAGTTTGTAGTCATCTACTGCTATTGTAATTCATTGTATTTTAAGAAAAATATGTTGTATTTTAATGCATATCATTTGAGATGTGGACGACTTGGGAGAAGTGAAGTGAGATCAAAGGTGAGATAATTGAGGAGAAAATTATTTGTGTAAGTAAGCTCTATTTTGTAATAGGTTGGTTGTAGTTTGAAGATCATTATATGGTTGTTCTTGTTATTACATGATTTAATTATTTGCCACACGTTTTATGTAAGTTTTGATTGGTAGAATTGAGTTGTTTTTATTGACATTTCTCATGCAACAAAAATTCTAAGATGTATGTGTGTTTATCATTTGATTGTAGTATCAAGGGTCTTCATATTTTTTGCACATCAATGGCTTTGGTGTATTTGTTATCTTGGAAGATGGTAATGTTTTGAGAAAGATAGTCGATTATACAGGGATAAGAGCTATAGTATGATGCAGCACACAACATACACTCAACAGAATTGTGCCATTAAACATGAGAGACAAAAATTTGGAAGCTGAAACATAACAAAATTTCTATTCCTCAACTCTGCTGCTACAATGAGAGAAAACTCTCTTATATCTAAGAAAACAAAAAAAAACAAAAAAATTACCTTTTTTGGTAGATTTCGACAATTGTCAGATTTTGCCATTTTAGGTAATTTTACAATCATATCCTGAGAATCTAGTTTTTTCCCAAAAATCTCATAAAGCTAAGGTAGGATGAAAAACCAACTAACATCCTAAATTCGAAACATGAGTTTCGAGTTATTAAAAAAAGCAACTTTTAAAAAACTAGAAAAAAACACTAATTTGCCATTTTGAGGGCCAAGATGAAAGTTTGAAGCCCCGAAAAAGTGCCAAGACGGGGCAGGTTGGGAAACCACTGGCCACCTCATAACGCATCCACCTGTAAAATTTCGTAGAAAATCCACATCTGAGTCAAAAGTTATGACCTCTGGAAGTCCCTGCATCATTCTCCTCTGGTTGAAAAGAACGCAGCTCCTGCAAGTGAGTGTCTTCAAACTACTGCCATTGGACGGGATCTAACCTCTGCATTTCCCACTCTATAATCCATGTGCTATCTATTGGTGGCAATCCTTCCCACTGTGCTAAATACTTGTTGTAATGCCCGTGGCGAGTGGAGATAGTGTTCTTATCTAGAATCTGTGCAATCTTTTCCTTCTTCTTATGGGGAATGTGGTTGTGCCATGACACCTCTAGTTGACTATCTTCAGCATCATCCTCACCATGGAATGCATATAAATTAGAAATATTAAACACGGGAGAAATAGCGAGATCATCTGGTAAACTGACCTCATATGCATTATCATTGATCTTCTTTGTAATTCTGCAAGGACCAATTTTCTCGTACTTCAACTTGTGATATGTTCCAGTAGGAAACCACTCTTTTCTCAAATATACCATCACTAAGTCACCTTCACTGAATGTCTGATGTTGCCGACTAGGATCCACTGAATTCTTATACCTCTCATTACTGTCCTGCAACTTCTGTCTCACTTCTTGTTGCAACTGTTGAAGGTGTTCTGCAAATGCTTCCCCATCATCACTGACCTGATCTTTCATTGGTAGCTGTACCAAATCTAGAACACCCTGAGGATTCTGGCCATACACAATCTAGAAAGGGGACTTTCCTGTTGATCGGTTAACATAACTATTATAGGCAAATTTAGCCTGGGGTAATGCCAAATCCCATTGTTTTGGCTTTTCTCCAACAATACACCTTAGCAAGTTTCCCAGACTCTGATTAACTACCTCTGTTTGCCCATCTGTTTGAGGATGATAGGCACTACTAAACTGTAACTTGGTCCCCATTTTCTTCCATAAAGTCCTCCAGAAATGACTGAGGAATTTGGTATCCCTGTCAGAGGTAATAGTCTTTGGAACACCATGTAGTCTAACAACTTCTGAGAAAAATAACTCTGCTACCCTCGTTGCATCATTAGTCTTCTTACAGGCAATAAAATGAACCATCTTGGAGAACCTATCAACAACTACAAAAATGGAATCATTACCTCGTTGAGTATGTGGAAGTCCCAACACAAAGTCCATGCTCAAATCTGTCCATGGTGCAGCCGGTACTGGTAAGGGCATATACAAGCCTGTATTCTGTGAATGTCCCTTAGCCACTTGGCAGATTCTACACCTTGTTACATACTTAGTTATATCCCTTTTCATCTTTGGCCAGTAATATTTATCTTCTATCAAGGCTATTGTCTTGTCCTTGCCAAAATGTCCAGCCAACCCACTACTATGAAATTCTCTGATAATGTTGTCCCTCATAGAGCCAGCCGGTATGCATAGTTGTTTTCCTTTAAATAGATACCCATAGTGCATAAAAAATTCACCCCTAAAGTGATCCAAGTTACCAGATATTGGTGCCTTCAATTGTTCCACAATCTCCCAAAAATCATCATCAGACTCATACAAATTTTTGATGGCATCAAAACCAATCACCTCAGCTTCCATTGTGGTCAAAAGTGCAACATGCCTACTTAACGCATCTGCAACCTGATTTTGTTTTCCAGACTTATGCTTCAACACAAAGTTGTAACCCTGCAAGAAAGAGACCCACTTGGCATGCCTACTATTCAACTTTTTCTGTGTGTTCAAGTACCTCAGTGCAATATGATCTGTAAACAATACAAACTCCTGGGGAACTAGATAATGTCTCCAATGCCTCAATGCTTGGACAATTGCATAAAATTCCAAATCATAAGTAGAATAATTCTTTCTCACTGCATTCAGCTTTTCACTAAAGAAAGCTATAGGTTTGCTAGCTTGGCTAAGTACAGCACCTATTCCTACATGGGAGGCATCAAATTCTACTTCAAATACTTTATCAAAATTTGGCAATGCAAGTATAGGTGCTTCTGTTACCTTTTTCTTCAAGTACTTAAAGCTCTCCTCAGCATCCTTGGTCCATACAAACTCCCTCCCTTTGGTGCAATCTGTTATAGGAGCTACAATACTACTAAAATTGCGAATGAACTTTCGATAGAAAGTGGCCAAGCCATGAAAACTTTTTACCGCTGTGATGCTGCTTGGACTAGGCCATTCTAGGATTGCCCTGACCTTTTCTGGATCCATTCTGACACCATCTTTAGAAATGACAAAGCCTAAAAAAACCAAATTGTCCTACATGAACCTACACTTTTTCAAATTGGCATAGAGCTTCTCCTTCCTTAACACACCAAAGATGATCCTCAAGTGTTGTAGATGCTCTTCTCTATTGTTACTAAATACCAAAATATCATCAAAATAAACTACCACAAACTTACCAATGTAAGGGCGTAGTATAGTGTTCATCAATCTCATAAACGTGCTAGGTGCATTTGATAACCCAAATGGCATAACCATCCACTCATATAATCCACCTCCAGTCTTAAAGGCTGTCTTCCACTCATCCCCTTCTCGAATCCGGATTTGGTGGTAGCCACTTCGTAGGTCGATCTTGCTGAAATATTTAGCCCCTGCAAGGACATCCATCATGTCCTCCATACGAGGTATAGGAAACCGATACTTGATGGTAATCTTATTAATTGCTCTACTATCAGTGCACATCCACCATGTTCCATCTTTTTTTGGGGTTAACAATGCAGGTACAACACATGGGCTCATGCTCTCTCTCACCACACCTTTACTTAGGAGTTCTGTTACTTGCTTATTCATCTCTGCATGTTGTGTTGGATTCATCCTATAAGCTGCTTGGTTGGGTAGAGTTGCTCCTAGAATCAAATCAATATAATGTTGAATATCTCTCTTTGGCAGTAGACCATCAGGCAATTCATTAGGTAAAACATCAACAAATTCTTTTAATAGATCAGCTACTTCTGGGGGAACTGAAATGTCTTCCTCTTCACCTTTTTTCACTACTAATGCATAGCAACACCCTGTCACCTTCATTTCTTTAACAAGATCTCTTTCAGACAACATGGTCTCACCTTTTCCTTCATCCTTGAGAGGCAATAAAATCACCTTAGTGCCATCTTTCCAAAAGGTGTATGTGTTTTTCTGTCCATCATGCATAACTTTTCTATCATACTGCCATGGCCTTCCCAATAACACATGACAGGCATCCATTGGGACAACATCACACCATATCTCATCCTGATAGATCTTCCCTATGCTAAACTTAATTAGGCATCTTCTATCAACAGTGACTTCATTTCCCTTTTTAAACCATGCAATGCGATACGGATGAGGATGTTTTTCACAGTGTAAATTCAATTTGTCTACCATTTCTTTAGAAACCATATTTTCACAACTACCTCCATCAACAATGACTTGACATACCTTGCCACCCGAAGTGCATCTGGTTCTGAAGATATTGGTTCAAAGCCATGAACCATCAGAGCTTTTGGCTTGTGTTTTCTCCTTCTCTGGAATCACCATTGCTCTTCTCATCATGAGACTTTCTCCCACATCCAGTGGAACCTCCAGTTCTGTCCCTTCCACTTCATGCTGCATTTGAATCATGTTCACCCTAGGTTGTCCTCCTTGATTTCTTTCTTGCATGTTATAATTGGAGCATTCAAATGCCCTATGACCTTCTTCTCCACATCTGAAACAAGTGAAAGGCCTTCTCTGGTTTTCCCATCCTCTACCACTACCATAACCTCTACCTCTTTGAAATCCCCTTCCTCATTCTTGATTCGGAGGATCTTGCCGAGTGTCTACTTGTTTTTCCACACCATGGGATGACTCCCCCCTGCCATAATTTGAACCTCCTCGAAATGGGGTTGATGTACCCCTTCTTCCTCCTCTATTCCTCTGATGATACTGTCTGTTTTGTTTTTCTTCAGCCTTTAGAGCCAATTGGTAAGCCTCTTCCATATTGTTGAGTCGATGCATGCTCAATTCATCTTGAATAGAAAATTTCAGGCCATTCACATATCTAGTAGCCATTTGTGCATCAGTTTCTTGATGCTCTATACGTATAGACAGTGTATAAAACTCATTTGTATAATCTTGCACAGAAGAGAGGTTCTGCTTTAAATTTTGAAACCTACGAAAAAGGGTTTGCGCATAATCTATGGGCAAAAATTTTTCTCTCAACTTCTTCTCCATTTTATTCCATGTCCTGATCTTATCCTTACCTTTCCTTGTTCGTTCCTTTTGAAGATGATCCCACCAAATCATTGCATGACCCTTTAATTTGGTGCATGCAAATTTTACCTTCTTCTCCTCTGTCATGGATTTCCATTCAAAACATTTTCTCATGCCATTCAACTAGTCTATCAACTCCTCTGGTTTAAGACTACCTGCATAATCTGAAACGTCTACCTTGATCCCTTCATTTTTCCCTTCTAAGGCCCTGAGCATCCTCTCTTCAAAACTCATGCCTTCTAATTCTTCTTCTTCATGTTCTGTATCTTGATTTGCACCTCCTTGACCTATCTCTTCATCAGATTCGTCTCCTCCTCTACCCAATCTTTGGGTTGCCATCCGTGTTGTAAGTTCTGCTATTTGCCTTTGCAGATTTTGCATTTCTCTATGCATCTGGGCAAGACCGCCTCTTCCTCTTCCTCTCCGAGCCATCTTCCTGCTCTGATACCAAATGATGCAGCACACAACATACACTCAACAGAATTGTGCCATTAAACATGAGAGACAAAAATTTGGAAGCTGAAACATAACAAAATTTCTATTCCTCAACTCTGCTGCTACAATGAGAGAAAACTCTCTTATATCTAAGAAAACAAAAAAAAACAAAAAAATTACCTTTTTTGGCAGATTTCGACAATTGTCAGATTTTGCCATTTTAGGTAATTTTACAATCATATCCTGAGAATCCAGGTTTTTCCCAAAAAGCTCATAAAGCTAAGGTAGGACGAAAAACCAACTAACATCCTAAATTCGAAACATGAGTTTCGAGTTATTAAAAAAAGCAACTTTTAAAAAAACTAGAAAAAAACACTAATTTGCCATTTTGAGGGCCAAGATGAAAGTTTGAAGCCCCGAAAAAGTGCCAAGACGGGGCAGGTTGGGAAACCACTGGCCACCTCATAACGCATCCACCTGTAAAATTTCGTAGAAAACCCACATCCGAGTCAAAAGTTATGACCTCTGGAAGTCCCTGCATCATAGTATGGGATGGATATGTTGTTGACATGAAATTACTGATGTTGCATGGTTAGTTGGATGTGATTTGTAACTATTTGTGGTTGCTATTCTAGCTATGGTGATTGGTTCTTGTCTGCTATGTAGGCCTATTTATTACCATTGGATTTGGTGATTGTGTTTGGATATTGGTTGATGTAGGGTTCTTGCTTTTATGAGAAAATAGGCCATGGAAAGTAGACTTCATGTGGGAGATTGTTCATATTTGAAGTGACACCATAGATCAGACTTCAAGTGAAAGATTGTTTGAATGTGAAGTCTAACTATTCATTTCATCTCCTCTGCTTTGTCTCTTCACCTTCATTGAAGACTATTGTAAATATTTGGGGGAAAATATTTTTGTATGCATTTGTGATCTATAATAAAATTAATGCCTTTCTTTCACATGGATGTAGCCACATTTGTGATCCGCATTAAACTCTTGTCTCTGTGTCCTAATTTTTGTGCTCCTTATTTGTCTTATTTCTTAACATAATGTATTGGACCACACTCAATAATCTATTATCAAGAGAAGGAGAGTTAATTTAATATTACAATAGAATAGGATAGAATATTTTAATTTATAACCTTGGGAGACATTGTTTTCCCTATGTGTTGTAGTAAGTTACAATAGAATTTACACAAGATTTTATAGTTCGTATGTAATTATATTAATTCTTAAGTAGCCTAGATTCCCTTTCACATGAAATCTATCTCTATATGACATATTTGTCTGACCAAATAATAGTGGTGTAATATGCATTGGAACAAAGATTATTTTCTTGGAGGGTATGGTAGTCTCCTAATATTTTGATATGGTTGATTCCTTATAACTTTGTTAGGTGTAATCTAGAGGTATGATTCACATATTGTCTGCATTTCATTCATGGAAGTTATTTCCATCAATCACTAAATTTGTTGGACATATGACACCTTTGTTTCCATTATATAGAAAACTTCTACAACTTTTATTTTTGTCTGTGTAGAAATCTATGCTTTGAAGAAACTCTTGTGAAAGAAAACATTGTTTGATCATGAAAACATTTTTAATCCAATACATTGCAGTCAAGTTTCTTTTTGAAATTTTCTCAAGATGGTTGATATTGCTTGATTGTATTTGTCTTGTTTTTGAAGGCTTATTCATGACAAATTGTAAACATCTCTGGCTTGTTTTATTTTATTAGAGACCTTGTTAAAATGATTTATATGATTATGTAGGGATGTACAAGTCTAACTTTGACTATTGGGGGATTTGAAAAATAGGTAGGCTTAAAGAGATTTATCTCTTCTATTCACATTAAGGGAGTTGAAGGAAAAAAGGAATCTAGTGCATTGGGAAGCCTTTAGTTTTCTATATATATATATATATATAATACGTTGGATTATTGGATTTCTCATATATGGAGTATAAGATACTTAAGAAAGAGAAGAAAAGGCTTCTAGCTCTAGACCAAGCTAAGGTATGACACAGTTGGGGCTATCATTTAGGAGTAGATGTTGAAGTTCTCATGCAAAATGAAGAAACATTCTTTTGCAAACTAGTATTTTATCATCAGTGCACCTTCCTTCTCAAATTAATATTCTCATCTTTCATTATTTTTGAATTTTTTAGTTTGTTTTGGTGTAGTAAATATAGATGGAGAAAGTCTGTGAATGATATGCTTAGACAACCTAATTCTCATAATGATAATGAAGCTTGCATGTACAAAGTTTAATTCCAACATCTTCATTTTATCTACATCTAGGAATTGCAAACCATCTTTCAAAAATCTCCTTTATAATAGTGTTCCAAAGTTCTTCACTATTGTTGTTAGCCATCTTTATTTGATTTGTTGTTCTTGATGTGGATAATATTTTGGGCGATAGGCCATTCTATATGTGCACACATCTTATAACTGCTAAAAATTTAGTAGTCCCATTATTTTTTGGTAGTCAAAAAATTAAAAAAATTAGTCTTCCCAAAAAAATGGTTATCAAGAAATAAATACAAAAACCTATTTGTAGAAGGTGGAAGGAGGAGTGGGGAAAGTGAAAGGACTAGAAATAATTTTTAATTCTGCATGACTCATTGTAATGAGTTATGCAAAATTAAAAATTATAAAATGTTGAGTAGTGCAATGGTATTTATAAGAAGCATTCCATTGTTCAAAACCTCCAATGCTTTTTGTGGTACTGTGTCTCTACATGATGTTGGTGGTTTTTGCTTTCATTTTGGTTTCTCTATTAATTTTTTGTTTTTCTACCACAATTTTTTTCAATTGAAGATATTTACATTGCCTCATTTTTTTAACATGTAGATAAGATTTTAGGTGAGCTCAAGGAGAGTGCCAACATAAAACAAAAAATCAGGAGGAATGCATCCAAGGTCTGGAGGAAGTTCTTCAATCTCCTCTTTATCTTCATGCTTCAATTTCATTATTTGTGCATATTGTGGCTTTGCATGTAGTTTTCCCTTACTAGGTAAAATCTCTTTGAGTTTTTCCATTGGTGTCACTCCTCTACTTTGGAGAAATCTATAAAGCCTATTTGTGCTTTGGAGAAACCAAATCAAACCCTAGTACTACTATTACTTTTGTTCCTTCAGATTTAAATCCAACTTTCATCAAATCCCTTCATATTTTCATCCCTGCACAAGAAAATAATTAGAGTGAAAATTAAAGAAATAGTGTAAGAGTAAGTTTCTTTATATGTCATAGGTTTTGTTCTTTTTTAAATGTTTAAAACTTAATTAAAACAATTTACTTAGGTTATTTTTTTAATTTACTTTGTGTTATTTAATATGAATTTATTTTGTGTTTTTAAATGTTTTGCTATTTAGTTTAATAAATTTAGTTTTATTAATATTTAGTTTTTAAATTTATGATGTTTATAAGCATAATAGAATGAAGAGAAATATACTAGAATATAATATAAATTTAGTTTTTTTATATTTTTTTTATATGCTGTGTCGATAATCTTATGTTTATCATGTTTATATTCAATTCTATTATAAATTTATATTTATTGTAGAGACTAAAATTTGTCCATGTCTCGACACAACACATTGCCGACATGACCTTGTGTGTTTTAGGCCCTAGGTCATCCAACCTCATCCCACTTAATCCCATTTGTCCAACTTAATCATCTTCTTGATTAATTAAATAAACCCACTTTATTTAATTAATCCCACTTAATCACCTTCTTGATTAATTAAATAAACCCACTTTATTTAATTAATCCCACTTAATCACATTCCAATTAACTAAATAAATCCCATCTGTTTAGTTAATAATCCCTCTTCACATGTCTCACATAATTCAAATAATTTTTTTGAATTATTCCCTCACCTCTCATCACATTGCGACACATGTTACATGTCTCCATCTTCCACTTAATATGCCTTCACATGCCAATCTAATTCAAATTTTGAATTAGATTCCCTTTATTCTCCATCACACACTTGTCATGTGACTACAATCCCTCTTTGAGTGGGAAACCCTAATCCAACCCTAATCGATCTTGGCAGTCCATGTCTTTCAACATAACTCTCAATCACAACCGTCCATTCAAATTTGCATTTTTATATAAAGGTAGCCTCTCTTGAGCCATTGCAAAATGAATCTTCTTCTAGTATCCACATGCTGTCAAAATTTCTTCTCAATATCTCATCCATCTATCTTGCATTCATCCAATCATTCATCTATCTTACCATTATGTTGCTGAATTGAGCAACCAACTTTCATCTCTTTGGGTAAAACTAGAGTGCTTCGGGTGCGGCACTCTCCACCTTATCAATGGATCGTGAGTCGATACGAGGTTTGCATTTATTTGATTTGCATTTTTTATCATTTACCTCATGCCAATTTTTCATGATTTCATTTGGCACACCTGGTCTCGGATCTAATCATGAGTTTTTTGCAGATTTTGTTGTCAAAATTTTGCTTCTTCTCTAACCCTAGGTTGTCAAAATTTGCAAGTTTTGGGGGTGAGCTATTGTAGGTTGCATCCTAGGTGAAAACTGACTACACCATTTTGATCAGGAGCCCTGAGAAATGAAAATTGACATAAAATTTGATAGGGTTTGGTTACAAAAAAAATTGAATTTTTTAAAAGTTTTGGCCCCTTTGCAGGGCCGTACCGCAGTGGTCCCTAATCGATCACCTAGTTTTCATTGTTTAACTTTCAATTCATTGTCGGCTTTCATTTCATGGTTTATATTTAATGTTATTAGGGTTTTGCAGACTTAAATCTTTGTTGCAGGGGTAGGTTTTTTTGGTCGACATTTTGTTCACTCCGCCAACACTCACTCTATTCACAAAACCCTAAGTCTTCCCTCACATTTCGATCTTTTGGTCATTACCTGTCCAAGCCCTATTGATAGCTCTGCCTCCACTTCTCTGCATCTTTCACCACTGTCTTATCTCTGCCATCGCCCGAGCCTCACTCTCCACTGATGCTCGCAGAAGCCAAAGTCGCTACTGCTAGTGGTCATATCCTCCACCACTGCTCATTGCTGTGCAGTTCGACCACAAACCCTAGACCCCACTCACCTGAGCTCCTATGCCACCATCCAAGGTTTTCTCCTCCCACTGTTGCTATATGCTTTTCTCACCACCGCCGCTTGGCACCTAGCTCCACCTATCGCCTTTGCCCTAGGTTTGGTCTCCTCCATTGGAGAGCCTGTCGTCACTGTTTAAAGAGTGGTTGCCGCTTCCTAAAGTATCCTATGGCCTCTACTTGAGAGTCTCCTCACGGCTAAAAAAAAATTGCAACCTACATTTTAAAATTAACTTTGACTGTGGTTTTCAAAACTGTGACTGTGGTTTGCTAACACTTGTCACATTTATGACCGTGACAGTCAAAAAATTGTGATACTAGTGACCACGGTAGGAGGCATCTGTTATATAAGTCTTTTTTGTCTCTTTCTAGCCCTAGGTCATATCAGTGACCAAGGGCTCTACTGTAATTAAACCACCAGCCTTAGTTGTAATGGCTAAACTGCTATACATGTGATCACTGGTATCTAAATTGTTAGTAGTTAAGTTAGACTATCATACTTGCTTTTGTCTCCTAGAAGCCTTAGAAGGGCATTTTTTTCTTTTTGCTATAACAAAAGCATACAGAGGTGAAATTTTGCAAACAAACACTCATCGAAAAGCTGGGAAGATGAACTATGTAATGGTGAGGAAATGTTCAGGTGACTGTACCATTTTCCTACATTTTTTTATCAGTCAAAGTCACACTTACATGAAACCTTCAAATGCTCATATCTTTTGCACTTTTGATCCTTTTTTCGTGAAATATATTTTAAAATTGCATAGAATTTCCTGAAGAATCTATTTATACACTTCATTTTACTGTATCAGTCCATTTTCATCAGACTTTTATCAGATTCTCGATTTTCACATAATGATCTTCTTGGCTAGTCTACTTGCTTTTTTCTCAATTTTGTGGCTTGTAGGTGACCTCGCAAGGCTGGAACAACATTAGGATCAGCATCTATAGCAGCTTGGGATAGAGAAAGAATTAGGTGTATCCATTTCATCATTCATCTCTTTCATTTGATCAATCAATCTTGTTTGCATCACACATTTCAATTTGCGGCTTAAAATGAATATTGCTTTAGTAATCACATAAAAAAACTAGGCTAAAATTAACCATTATCTTCAATCATACATCTTGACTTTGGGTTAAACAAGAAAAAGTGTCTTCATTTCTTCGTGAAGTTGCATGTGATTAGTGGTGTGTATGCTCTTCTCATGCACTTTGTGCGATCTTGAGAATCAAAAACACCTCTTATCCATTCAATTTTCACACACACATTTCATTTTCTAAGGGTCAATTTACAAGTGCAAGTGTGAGTCAAGTGTGTGTGTGTGTTTATGCTCTCTCCTCACACTGCAAGGTGATCTTGGAGATCAAAAACACCTCACTTGATTTTCTTTTGTTTACCCTTTCCTAGGAGGCCTGCTAGGGGATTTCATCACCCCTAGGGATGACCTCAATTGAGGCTGAATCGAAAGACATCCTCATTTGGAGTTGGAATCTTGTCACTATTGGCTAAGCCCCAGAGAAATTTATACCTTTGGGAAGTGAAGGTGAAGGGTGGGTTACCCCTTTCTCTTGGTTGTGTGGTAGGATTTCACTTTTAATTCCATAGTCAACCTTGTGCAATAGATAGCCTAAGACCTAATTGGCCATACCCCACTTGACTAGTCATAAGGCTCGTTGATGTGTCTTCCACATGTGCTTGTTTAATCATCATTACATTTCCTTTTCAAAATCCAAAATTGCTTGTGTCTTGCGTGAGTGAATCATGTTTGTACATGTGTGATCATTTGTTTGAACATTGCCAAATCAAGCTAAACACCAAACACATAAGACAAGTCATCTTAGTCATTCTTCCAACACATTTAAATCCAATCACATTCATCCTAATCACCCATTCTTAGCCACTTCATTCCTAATCATATCCAAGTCACCATAATCCAAACCCTAATCATTCCAAACCACCTTCTAATCAACCCCTAATCATCCTAGTCATCATCCTAATCAATCCAAATCATACAATCTTGCCATTCTAAATCACATCCAAGTCATTATTAATCATATCCAAATCATATCCTCCTCATTCTACATCAACAAATCAACATCATATTGGTCATCCTCGTCATCATCCTAATCAATCCAATTCATACAATCTTGTCATTCTTAATCACATCTAAGTCATATCCTTGTCACTCTACATCATCAAATCATCATCATTCTATCCAAATAATTATCCAAACAACATCATTCTAATCATTACACATCATCATTATCTCCATTCTTGTCAAATCAACCTCAATCCCAATCATCCCTAAGAACATCCTAGTCACATCTTCATCATTCATCCTCATCCTATCAACATCATTCTAGTCCTTACACATCATCCAATCATCCCAAGCCAAATCACATCCCAACTACTTTAATCCCAATCCAAATCCAAATGAACCCAATCAAAAATCAAGACCTTAGTTGATCATCATCAACCATTATCTAAACTTGCTTGAGATCATTAATCTATCTTAAGTAAGTCATCCAATTAAATCAATCCAATCAACCCTCTATTACTTAAGTGTCATTAGTCTACCTTAAGTATAGAGAATCAATCCAGTCATCCCTCTATTACTTAAGTGTCATTAGTCTACCTTAAGTATAGAGAATCAATCCAATCAACCCTCTTACTTGAGATCATTAGTCTATCTCAAGCATAGAGAGCCATCCATCAAAAAACAAAATAAATCAAATAATCCTAAGGTCTTGAAATTTGATCCCCATCACTCCACATCATCACCTACATTTCTCATTTTAACTACTTTCATCCCAATCCATTCATCCTAATCACCTCAATCCAAGTCATCCCACCTTGTTATCCCACATTACCCTTACCATTATCCTAAATCATCCTAGTCACCTAACCTAATAATTCCACCATCATTCATCCTAATTCCTTCAAGTCATCCAATCTCATCATCTTAGTCATCTTTGACATCCTAATCATCATCACCATAGTCCTCATCATCCAAGTAAAATCCTAATCATTTCTGGCCATTACACATCATCATTCTACCTAGCCAATCAATTCTCAACATATACCACTTGTAAACATGGACATGGAATTTCTAAACAAAACCTATGAGAATGATCCTTATGGCACCAAATGAATGCTTAA
Organism: Cunninghamia lanceolata; assembly: GCA_027924645.1. Classification (NCBI taxonomy): domain Eukaryota; kingdom Viridiplantae; phylum Streptophyta; class Pinopsida; order Cupressales; family Cupressaceae; genus Cunninghamia; species Cunninghamia lanceolata. Next base: position 3,609,476 of record BSBN01001164.1, on the reverse strand, counting down.
CCAACTTAGGCAACTTAGTTGGTTATATAGAAATTAAGAAGACCCTGTGTCACCACAACATCAACAATTCCCACAACATGAAGTCCTAGGCCAATATAAACTCTCCCACATTCCATCACAAGCCCAACAAGCACATAATCCAAACACTAATGCCACCACATTCATACCACAAATCATCTCACTATTCCTAGCAACACCCCAAACACAAGTACTTCCACAAGTCTACCATCCAATGATCCTAAGTCCATTGTCATCATATCCCAACTACTTTCTCAACAAACCTCCAACATCAACCAATGTCCACAACAATCCACCTCACCAAACCTTTCACCTAAAAATCCTATCATTCCACCTCATCACCAAATGTATCCACATGGCAATCAAACGTCCTTACAAGAACAACATGCAAGTCCAAATGGCCCTATGTACATAAATCAAGAAAGTCCAAGCTATCTTATGCAAGACCTAAAATCCTTTGACAAGGGAGAAACCAACCTAGCAAGTTCCTCCTTTGAGTCACCTTCACCATCCAATCATATTCCAACACATAAGCCAACTAGTCCCATCCCAACACCTTTATCAAGCCCTTCCTCGCCTTCATCCCCTTCATCCCCATGTTCCACTAATCCTTCATTAAAATATTCCATGGAGATACTTTTAGAGAAATTGGTCCAAGAAAATTTGATTGAGTTATACCCATTCAAAGCATATTCTCCATTTATGATTAAACCTAAAGGGTATAATGAAAACCATTATTGTGCATACCATAGGTATAGGGGCCATACTATATCCACTTATGTCTGATTTCAAAGATTGGTCAAGAACCTAGAAGATTGTGGTAAGATTGTCTTGGATAAGACCAATCCCTCTAATTCCATTATCTTTCCATCTAGCCCAAATCCTAATCCCATTATCCATCCAACAAATCCTAATCCTAAGCCTTCAACTTCCACTATTATCATCCATCCACTAGATTGTCCATTCACCCATACCCTTGCAAAGCATGTGATCCATTGGCTACTAGTAAGGAATAAAACATTGCCATGTCATCAAACACCTATTCTTGAGCCTCCCCATGAGTCCTTAAACACTTTGTCTAGTCTTCTAACCCCATCATGTGATCTATTGGCTATCAAACTTATTAAAGAGCCTTCCACTTCCTTTCAAGAAAACCAAGAGTTATGTCAAGAGAACGATCCTATGAATGAAGAAATAATAGCCCCTAAATCTAATCAAGATCAAATCATCCCCATCCAACCTATCCATAATATTTACCTTCTTTATGATCAAGATGATACCTATGAAGAAACTATCCATGAGCACCTTGATCCTATCCATAATCCTATAATCCATGAGCAAGACATCCAAATTGCTTCTAGTCATCCTCCATCTAACCCAATCCATGATCCTACACCTTCCACTTGTCATGATGAGACATGTGCCTCCAAAGTAAGCATAGAAGATCAAACCAATGAGCATAAAGATAATCAAGATCCTAATGATCCTTCCACATCCACCATTGGTTCCATTCTAAATCCAGCATATCCTACTAGTCTATCCACATTCATTCATGAGTGTTCCTCCTTAGAACACCAACAACCGTTATCCACATTACCTTCTCCATCCAATTATCAACTCAAGTCGAGTGTCCAAACTACACCTAATCCTATAGTCAATCGCATGCTCCAAAATATGAACTACCAAGGCAAAGGTTTAGACCTATATGAACAAGGCATTTTGGAGCCAATCCATGTCAAAGTCCCTACTCACTCATTTGGCCTTAGATACACACCCCAAGGTCAACAATCAAAAGATGTTGGTACTTCCTCCACACTTCATAAATCCACTTCCTTCCATCATAAACACCATCATATTCCTAAAACATATGTGGCCATTCCACCCCCATCATCTTACAAATGTCAAAAGCATGCGACCGTTCACCTTCCACCATCCACTTTACCTCCACTCCTTCCAACTCCTAATATCCCTCCATCCGCTTTGCCACCATTGCTTCCAACACCTAACATACCTACCATCCATAAATTCCCTCACATTCCTCGTCATGACCAACAAATGCACACATTGTCTGAACACAAAGCTTCCACTCATTCCACTAGCCACATGGGATTCAAAAATCAACATTTGGATGCCTCCTTCTATAAACACAAAAAACCTAAGGGTCCTACTACCTTAGGAAATCAATCCAAAAATTCAAACCAATGTACATTCAAAAATCCATCCAAACCCATACCTCCAAAAGCAAAGTCCAAAAGCAAAATGGTATGGGTACCTAAGAAAAAATCAAGCAAATCAAATGAGGCATCCACATCCTAAAAATCCCAACCATCCTCTTCCATTCAAAAATGCCATTCCATTCCAAAGTTTCAAATTCCTCCATCCCGCATGCAAAGCAAAAATCATAAAAATGCTAAGTCCATGTGGGTTCCAAAAGTCCTAAATCATCCATCTCCTAAGCAAACATCGCCATTGCTTCCTACGCCTCCATCCACTCACAAACTTCCATGTTTATCATGATATGTGCAACCGTTGGTCATGATTCCTTTCCATACCTCCATCACTTCATCATTCACTCATTATCCTACATATCTCCCCCATCACCTTCCTATGGTCCATGCTTTTGCATAAGTCTATTATAATCCACATCATAATCCACTTTCACCCCTACATAATCCACATCATAATCCACTATCTACCTTATCCATCTCACTTTTATACCATCACCCTACCAACATCTTAAGCATAATGACTTGACATGGTCCATTTGTGATGACATCCTTCTCTAATGGGACTATAACATTACATGGAACTAGACACTTGAGTCTCACCCATCCATATTCCCCCCTTTTCCCATTAAAAAAAATCAAAAAAGTAAAAAAAAAAAAATTGAAAAAAAAAAGTAAAGATAAATCCCTTCGTCCAACAGTGAAAACCTGGCAAATAGGCACCTTGGATAAGTGCCATGATGAAAACCTGGCAAACAGGCATCATGTGTAGGTTGATCTTCTATCCCACTTACACTTGGGGGCACGTTGTCTCATCCTACATATCATTTTCATATCCTATCCATTACATACACATTCCTATCATATCAAACCCATCCATGCTCCCTTGCTCTTTTGATCTTGATAAAGATTGGGGACACAAATGTTGAAACATGTTTTGGGTATCTCTTGACATAACTTATCTTGACATTATCCTATGGTCCTTTCCAATCCAATCCTATCATTATCCTCTAGCCATTACCCATTTATCCATCTTATCCAATCCATCCTATCTAATGTCATCCTATTATCATTCCTTATTGTCTTAAGCATTGTCCTAAAAAATCCTAAGTTTACTACCTAGATTGGGGGATGTTATTCCTATGCAACATAGTCCTTGGAGATCACATCCTTGCCCTCTTACACATACATCCATTACATTCCATACCCTATCCTTTTATCCTATCCATTTATCATGATTCTTTCATCCATCCACTATCGTCCATCCTTTTGTGCAATCCCATTCATTCCCTTGCACCTAGACTTGGTTTCCCCCTTGTCATTGGTACCTAGCACAATGGCTATCAAAATGACCAACCAATGCCAATGTTTCAAAAAAATTAAAACATTGTAAAAATCCAAAAAAATCAAAACATTTTAAAAAACCCAAAAAAAATCAAATATCCCAAAAATACAAAAAAAAAAATCAAATATTCCCAAAATCCAAAAAAATCAAAATATGTCCAAAAAAATTCAAAAAAAATAAAATTAAATAATCATCAACAAAAAATCCAAACAATAAAACCATTCCACATCAAATCACCAAAATCACATTCTTCCAATCAAATCAATCCCAGTCAATCAAACCTTCATATCAAATCCATTAAAACAAATCCAATCAAATCATCAAATCAAGCCAATCTATCAATCCATAATCACATCACTCCAATCCATATCATCAGCATCAATAAAACACAAATCAGAACTACATCTCATCTCTATCGTAAGTGCCTTGATCCCATGGATACAGGGTATCTAGGCAATCTAGGATGCGAAGGAAGTACTTAGATTCAGGTACAAGGCGATATTCCTCTTTCTTCTTTCATCATTCTTCTATCATCTATCTTCATCACTTCATCAATCATTTCATCAATCTCCATCAAATCCAATCTTCCATTAATCCTTATCAGATCAATCCAAGCAATAATCCAAATGCAAGTTATCCTTTATCCATACCAAAAAAGTCAATCAAACAAGTCAAATTATCCAATTGCAATCAATGGTCTTGATCCTAATCTCGTCGTAAACCAAATCAATCAATCAATCAATCATCATCATCATCATCAATGGGATATATCATTCCTACATCCTTGTGTTGATCTAGGGATATATCCTTGTTTTTGTATCATTTGTGCATGCTTGCTTTCTTGCTTGTGTGTGTTATCTTTTTATCTTGCATTTGTATCACATCCAACCCAGCTAATATTCATATCTTGTATCTAGACAAGGTTGTATTATGCTGGGGCACAATACACATCATCATCTTGGTCCTTATACCTTGGTGCATAATGTCTCGTGCTATATCAAACATCATGGTTGCTCACTTTCATTGCAGCATAACGCATCCATCCCTTCTTGTATCCACTCCTTTATCTTTTGCCATTCTTTCCATTTCGAGAGCATACCCATGTTTGTCCAACCCACCTATCCTCTCGAGGGGGCATCATCACCCTATCCTTTTCTTCTATCTGTTTCCTTAATTTCTTTGAAATGATGTTAGTTGACATAAATCTTATCATCTTGCAACATCATCTCAAAGAGGGGCAAAATGTAGACACTAAAATTTATCCATGTCTCGACACAACACATTGCCGACATGACCTTGTGTGTTTTAGGCCCTAGGTCCTCCAACCTCATCCCACTTAATCCCATTTATCCCTAGGTCCTAGTTCATCCCATCTTAATCCCATTTGTCCAACGTAATCACCTTCTTGATTAATTAAATAAATCCACTTTATTTAATTAATCCCACTTAATCACATTCCAATTAACTAAATAAATCCCATCTGTTTAGTTAATAATCCCTCTTCACATGTCTCACATAATTCAAATCAAAAATTTGAATTATTCCCTCACCTCTCATCACATTGCGACACATGTTGCATGTCTCCATCTTCCACTTAATATGCCTTCACATGTCAATCTAATTCAAATTTGAATTAGATTCCCTTTATTCTCCATCGTACACTTGTCATGTGACTACAATCCCTCTTTGAGTGGGAAACCCTAATCCAACCCTAATCGATCTTGATTGTCCATATCTTTCAACATAACTCTCAATCACAGCCGTCCATTCGAATTTGCCTTTTTCTATAAAGGTAGCCTCTCTTGAGCCATTGCAAAACAAATCTTCTTCTAGTATCCACATGCTGTCAAAATTTCTTCTTAATCTCTCATCCATCTATCTTGCATTCATCCAATCATTCATCTATCTTACCGTTATGCTGTTGAATCGAACAACCAACATTCATCTCTTTGGGTAAAGCTAGAGTTCTTCAGGTGCGGCACTCTCCACCTTATCAATGGATCGTGAGTCGATATGAGGTTTGCATTCATTTGATTTGCATTTGTTATCATTTACCTCATGTTGTTTTTTCATGATTTCATTTATATTTCTCTATATTTTATTCTAAATATAAGAGGAAAGAATATTTATATGCATTCTTTAGTTTTTCATATGCCTTTTGTGCAAGTTTTAATATTTTTCTAAAATTAGTGCTCCACCACCTAAATTATAGCCTAAATTAATTCTCCACCACCTCCTAAATTATTATTTTTAATAAATTATTAAAAAATAGATTTTTTTAAATAAAAGAAAATAAAATAAAATACATAATTAAAAGTAAAATAAAATAATTAAATTTTCAATTAAAAATAAATACCCTATAAAAAGAATGAGGCTTGTTTACATTGGTTGTAGCCCTTAAAGGCCATGGCCTATGCAAAGCAGATCGTAGCAATTTCTTATGGCTTAGGCCTTATTAACTTAAAAAATTCCTTTTATTATTAAAACTAAAAACATTTCCTTTAAAGATTAAATTTTAAACATATTAATATATTTATTAGGTATTAATAAATTTTATAACTAGATTTTAAACATTGAACATAAAATTTGATAATAGATTGCGTTCACCTGCATGCAAAAAATTAACTTCCCCTGTTTTATTGTAGATCCCTATTATGTAGTCCTACCTAAAAGACCAATCTCCTTGATTCTTTCCATTGGTGGCACCTCTGATTTGGAGAAAGTTGTAATGCCTTGTTAACCAAATCAAACCCTACTACTAAACTCCAACAAGAAGGGATTTTGGAAAAACCATGTTTCTTCTTCCTCTCCATGAAAACCAAACCCTCCATACCTACCCAAAAAAATATAAAAAAAAATACACAGAGGGTTTCTCTACAAATTGAAAATAAATAAATTTATTTTCCAATCTATCATGAGTCCATCTTGAAATCAAATTATTTATTCCTTCATATTTAAATCCAACTTTCATCAAATCCCTTCATATTTTCATCCTGCACAAGAAAACAATTAGAATGAAAATGAAAAAAATAGTGTAAGAGTAAATTTTTTATAGCAAGATTTAATATTTTTGCGTGGAAGGATATGATAAAATGAAAAAGATAATTATTTATTTATTTCTTATTTGTAGTTACCTCGAAGTTCTTTTAGTAAGGGATCACTTTATTATTTCTTTAGATCATGTTTTTTTTTTTTAATTTATGAAATGTAATAATTAAATTAGGATAAGGTATTTTTTATTTTTTTATTTTTACTTATTTGTCTTTTATCATTTATATTTAAGATCAATTTTAATTTTAAATTAAATAAACTAGACTAAGGACTTAAATAACATAAAATTAAAGATTTATATAAGATTTTATTAATACGTTTTAAAATTTATAAGTTTCTTACATTTAAAATTATTAATTTGGGATAAATTTTATTTATTTATTTCTTCCATACAATAATTTATTTTATTTTATTTTAAATTTAAAATATAAATATTTAGATATCACCAATCCATAAATTTTTAATTATTTATGCAAATAGGGTTGGCTTGAAAAGCTCTGAGGTTGCTATAGGGCCAAAATCCAATGAATAAGGTATATATAAGTAAAAATTATATATAGTAATGAAAGAAGTAGAATTAATATTAAGTGACAATTTTTAAATAAATAAGAAGTATTAAATAAATAAATAAGAAGATAATTTTTTATAATCATTGTATAGAAAATGAATTATTGATTAAATACAATTACAAATATTTTATATGATGTGTTAGATAATTTGTTTACTTTTTAGATTTGATTTGATTACTTTCTTTTTTAAAATTAGGGTTAGAATTTATATTTATATTTTTATCTTAACTCGGATTTAATTTCTAATTTTATGATATGATATTTGTAGTGCTTATCAATGGCAAAAAGGATAGAGAAGAGGCCCATTGCAAAGGAAAAGGAGGTCATGACTGACAAATCTGTAGAAAAAATAAGGTTTCTAAGATTGAAAAGAAGGTACCTACAAAAGGTCAAGATGAGAAAGGTACAAAAATAAATAAAAAGAACAAGTAGATCTTTAAGATCTGTTTCTATAAATCTCTCAAGCAGGTGCACCTAGATATCAATATTTTGAGCAAATCTTTGATAATTATGGACAAGTTTATCAATGAGATCTTTGATAAAATTGCAACTGAGGTAGCTAACTTTTCTCGCCACAACGAAAATAATATCATCAACATACAAGATATTCAGACAACTGTGAGGGTTTGTCTTCCTCGGGAGCTTGCAAAGCATGCAGTCACTCACTGTTTAAAGATTATTGCTAAATTCATGAAGGTTTGATCTTTTGTCTCTATTTTGAATTAAGTTTTAGTTTATGTAAAGGGTTATTATCCTTAAGTTTTGTATAAATGAAGTCTCCATAGATTATTTATGAAGGAATTATTTGTTTTTGATTATTGAATCTTGATATTAAAATTTCATATTAATCTTTCAGATTATGTCTTACATTTTAAAAATAAAACTATAATTTTATATATTTCTATTTCTAAACTAAATTATATGTAGGATTAACATATGATTTTTTTGTTTTTAAATAATAATGTATATTAGTTTGTGTAAAGGGTTAGATTAAGATTTTTTAATACATGCTCATAAAAGCTAATATGAGAATGACCTTTAAAGTGCAAGTATATATCATACTACATAAACAAATTCCTCAATATAAACTAATATTATAGTTATAATATTTATTTTAAAGGGAAAGTAAAGATAATTACTTGGTATTAGTTGGCATTAATCTTATCCTTATTTAATAATAATTCAAAGATATAAAAAAATGAGTAGAGAATTACAAAAGAAATATTGTGGACGTTAAATGGAAAACATAACTAAGTATTGAATACTTTACCTACTCCCAACTACTTCCTCAATTAAGATATAAAAATTTAGATAAAATAACATATAGCCAAATTATGTAATTTTATGGATACAATTAGGGTTAGGGTTACAATTACATTTATGCATAGGGTCTACAAATAGGGTTCAGGTTAGGAGCAAGGTTAGAATTAGGGTATTCAAAATGTATTATGTATTTAAAATGTAATATTATTATAAAGATCAAAAGAAGGTACATAAAGTAATTATTTGAGGATGATCATAGATTCATAAAGGATTGAAGTTGCATACTTCATACTATTTTCAAAGAGGCTACTCAGAGGTCTATACTAAGGGTAGTGAACAAAAACAACCTTTAAGTAAATAGGTCATCCTTATTTTTTAACTATACAATTCGATTATTTCACACTTTAGGGTTAAAATTAAGGTTACGATAAGAATTAGAATTAGGATTAGTATTAGGGATACAATTAGGGTTAGAGTTACTATAATGTCCCCTTCTAGCAAGCCAAAATTTTTGCACCTTTGCAAACAATTTCAACTTACCAAAAGAGAACATTAGTATTCCATTTTTCTTTTCCTTTTAACCTTAATGATAATCATAAACATAACCATATACTATTTTCCATTTCATAAATTCATTTTTCCATACATCATGATTCTTCTCAGGTGAGATAATCCTTAGGCCTCTTATTAACCTCACCTTCCACCTTGTGAGAGAAGATTCATTAGGTAGGTGATGTCATCTCAATCCTATGGGTCCATTGATATTATTCCTTAGTTTGTCAACCAATGCCCATACATACTTGTTATCTCTCATACGTCATTTATTAACAACTTATGAATTCAAATCATACAAGATACATATTTAAAATATAAATTTCAGACATAAATGTATATATCACATATATCAATTTCTACTTAATAACCTTATTATTTATATATTTCAAGTTATAAATTGAACAAGTAATTATAAATTCTTACAAATCATAAATTGAATAAGTAAATATAAATACTTACTTACCTGTTTTACCTGGGATTCCTTACCTATGCTGCGGTAATATAGTCTTTATTGTATTGCTGTTATAAAATGCAGATCTAAATATATGTATTTATCCCATACTCTTTTTATATTTTCTCCCGATGATCCTTTTCCTTGGCTGCCCTCGTGTCTTCCTTGTGATATTTTCTTGTTGTGTCTTTGATGAATTCAAATGATGTTTCTTCTTTATTACCTTTATTGAATTCACAGCTATTTATTTATTTCTTTTTATTACTTCATTCTGATCATTTCCTTCTATCTCACAACCTTTATTTATTTCCCTTTCAACGGATATGTTTGAAGAGGTATGTCTCTTATTATTTTTATTACTTTATATTAATTCCCTTTTGTGGTAAAACTAGTTCTAACCATATGTAACTCCCTTATCATAAGAGGATAGGTTAAAAGATGTTTATTATTATTTATTTACCTTATTTGTATTTATATTATATCATTATAATAAATGATATATTATTTATATTTATATTATTAGATATATTTATAATATATTATTTATTAATGTGCTACACTTATAAATATCTTCCTTCCACCTCCCCTTAATCTTTTTAAAGTACATTATTTACATAATATATATAGTATAAATAAATACTTTTGTTATTAAGTACGGGAGCTCTTTTATTTTATTTTATTTCCAAGCATATAATATGGTGGGATAATGTTTGTCTTATTAGACTTTTATTTTTATATGATTTTATTTTGAATTTAACCTTTTGTTTAACCGTATTACTTTGTCTTATTCCAAATTACTTTACTTTCTAAATTACTTTACTTTCTAACTTTAATAGATAAGACTCTTCATAATATTTATTTTTATATATAATAATATATCTTATTAATTACTCACATAAATATTATATTAAAATATTTATATTTATAATATATCTAGTTAATTAAAATATAAATATATATATTTCATATATTTTATAATATTTAAATTATATTAAATTAATAATATTATTTATTAAATAATACATACTAATAATATATTTTAAATAAATATATTATATATTTAGTTTATATAAGGCTAACTTATTATTTAAATAAACAATTCAATTATAAATCATTATAGGGACATGACAACCCTCCCCACTCAAGATTGCTTGTCCTCAAGCAATTATAATTAGGTATCCTAAAGTAATATTTAATAACATTATATTTTATTAGGTTTCCTTATATAAAATAAGGTTTCACTCACCAATAATATAAAATAACCTCTAGAAAATGTAACAAATTAATATAGCTAATAAACTATAGTGCTATAAATAATATAGGGGCCAAAAATAATAATTTATAAATTTGGGTTTACCCTTTTAAATTTTCAGCACTAAATTTGCATAAAGGTATTTCTATTTATTTAATTATCAAAAATGTATTAATGACTACTAATATTATTTTAATACTAACATAATCTATACCTCACACATAGTGGCTTGATGGTGTTAGGCCACACACACATGGTGAGACCATCCAAACAAGACCACAATGACCTATCTCTTGTTGTATAAGGTAGTTAGCCTCCAAGAAATAGTCATCACACATAGGTGGGTAGTGGGTCCTAGCTGTGTAATAGCCTCACATACCCCCATCCTCAAGGTTCCTTGCGGCTGCTTCCTCGTATACACTCATCAAGTATGCCTCATACGTCCTTGGAGAGGAATCACAATACGACACATGGCCGACATCAAAAACAATAAGGAAAAACTAGTTTAGCCACCAATGTCATAAAGAAAGATCAAATAAAAATTCAATTTCAACAATAAAGAAAGAAATGTGCGCAATTTCAACACTAAATCAAATGTAACCACGATGGCTACATGCAAATAAGATCACAAGGTGTGGCTAAACCATCACAATTAAATATAAACAAAGTGTCAGCCTTCACAATCAATAGAAAATCATCAACAACCATAAAGAAAGTCCACAATCTTCAAAATTGCACTGTACAACACTGCGTGACTAGATACTAGCCACCAAACGAGGAAGGAGGGAACAACGTTAGGCTATAACAGTAGCCCTCATGTGGTACGGAGTGAGCACGCCATCCACATGGCTCAAGGTGTACTCCTCAGCTACACCCTACATCGCGTCATCACGCGGCATGGACTAACCAAGTGGCCTGCACACTCCTTGGCTGCCCGCATGGGATGTACACCTCGGTCACATCTCGCATCGCATCTCAGTGCGGCATGGTCATACGCCAGTCGAAGAAGGCATGTACTGGCTGTATGCTGCATGGCAATGTGTCTGTGGCTTCACGAAAGTAGGCACACGTAGAACACACCCCGCATAGTGATACCTCGTGGAAAAGGCACATGCAAGTACTCACTGTAGCCAAAGGTATACATGGCTAGGACCTACCCATATGCTAACCGACCCAACACTATCGAAAGAAAACATGGGTATCCCTCTACAAGTGTGCGAGGCCCCATTACGCTCATCACACAAGTAGGCTATGACACAATCTCATAGTGCACCTTCACATGGCTATGCACGTGGCATCATGTCCTCGAGCCCAGCTCGCTACCATCAGCAACACGGCATCATCACCAACAATGTGTCAGAACATCAGTGGGGTGTGGCATCGTACCTATTGCATCATGTCAGAACATGTATAGATACGGAATCTATCTCAACATGGGTAACAAATCTCCCTCCACATGCTGGACCTCAAATATACATGGGGCACATGGTCTCACTTGGGTTATCCATGCAGGTCCTAGACCCTGGCCCCCAAATGATGACTCATGTCATCGCATAGTTCCAGTTGGGTTATCCTTGCAGGTCCTAGACCCCGGCCCCCAACTGACAACTCATGTGGCATATCATACCTTTCCCTAAGACAAGATAAATGATCCTCCAAGAAATACTATCAGGATGCTCAAAAATTATGGGGATTCAGCTAACACATATGAATCAAGTACCCTGATCCATCATAAGGGAAAGTAGTGAGTACGTTTCCTCAAGTTCGTTGAGCGAGGGACCGCTCTGTGCCGTCATAAGCGTACGCTATACACTCCGCCCAAGGAACTTTGTGGCTGCTACTACCCCTTCACAGATTGAGGGACTAGTGAACCAAAAGAAGTGAATCTATGAATCTAACTTTTGGCTACTCTTTTATATATATATTTTCAACCACGCAAAGGTTGGCCCTCAGTCGGGTAACAAACATACAAACACACAATGGTATGGTTGATTCCGCACCTAAAATACACATTTCCCCATGGATGGGTACCCAGTATCACCATCTCAAGGGCACACAAAGCAAGTACGGGGTATTCACAACACTCAACCAATGCACAATTACTGGTTTAACATTTTTACATGGGAAGATTACTTTTATATACACAATTCCATTACTACCAATATGATTCCTATTTGCAAAATCATAACATTACTTGTTATCCACTTCCCTATTCTAGTTTCCTTCCACTCTACTTTTCTGCATATCACACGATGCTAAATCTCAATCTCATGATCATCTATCCAATACATCAATCTAGGTGTATAGATCAAGCATAGTATCCTACTCAGGAGTTTCCTACCACTTGCATAAAAAGTACCACTATAGCTAAACATGGGCGGCAACATTAATCCAGAGGTCCTAGTGCTAAAACTTGGCTCTGATACCAAATGTAATGTCCCCTTCTAGCAAGCCAAAATTTTCGCACCCTTGCAAACAATTTCAACTTACCAAAAGAGAACATTAGTATTCCATTTTTCTTTTCTTTTTAACCTTGATGATAATGATAAACATAACCATATACTATTTTCCATTTCATAAATTCATTTTTCCATACATCATGATTCTTCTCGGGTGAGATAATCCTTAGGCCTCTTATTAACCTCACCTTCCACCTCGTGAGAGAAGATTCGTTAGGTAGGTGATGTCATCTTAATCCTATGGGTCCATTAATATTATTCCTTAGTTTGTCAACCAATTCCATACTTGTTATCTCTCATATGTCATTTATTAACAACTTATGAATTCAAATCATACAAGATACATATTTAAAATATAAATTTCAGACATAAATGTATATATCACATATATCAATTTCTACTTAATAACCTTATTATTTATATCTTTCAAGTTATAAATTGAACAAGTAATTATAAATTCTTACAAATCATAAATTGAATAAGTAAATATAAATACTTACTTACCTGCTTTACCTGGGATTCCTTACCTATGCTGCGGTAATATAGTCTTTATTGTATTGCTGTTATAAAATGCAGATCTAAATATATGTATTTATCCCATACTCTTTTTATATTTTCTCCCAATGATCCTTTTCCTTGGCTGCCCTCGTGTCTTCCTTGTGATATTTTCTTGTTGTGTCTTTGATGAATTCAAATGATGTTTCTTCTTTATTACCTTTATCGAATTCACAGCTGTTTATTTATTTCTTTTTATTACTTCATTCTTTCGATGATCATTTCCTTCTATCTCACAACCTTTATTTATTTCCCTTTCAAGGGATATGTTCGAAGAGGTATGTCTTTTATTATTTTTATTACTTTATATTAATTCCCTTTTGTGGTAAAACTAGTTCTAACCATACGTAACTCCCTTATCATAAGAGGATAGGTTAAAAGATGTTTATTATTATTTATTTACCTTATTTGTATTTATATTATATCATTATAATAAATGATATATTATTTATATTTATATTACAATATAAGATAATAATAATAATAATATTTGTATTTATATTATTAGATATATTTATAATATATTATTTATTAATATGTTGCACTTATAAATATCTTCCTTCGACCTCCCCTTAATCTTTTTAAAGTACATTATTTACATAATATATATAGTATAAATAAATACTTTTGTTATTATGTACGGGAGCTCTTTTATTTTATTTTATTTCCAAGCATATAATATGGTGGGATAATGTTTGTCTTATTAGACTTTTATTTTTATATGATTTTATTTTGAATTTAACCTTTTGTTTAACCGTATTACTTTGTCTTATTCCAAATTACTTTACTTTCTAAATTACTTTACTTTCTAACTTTAATAGATAAGACTCTTCATAATATTTATTTTTATATATAATAATATATCTTATTAATTACTCACATAAATATTATATTAAAATATTTATATTTATAATATATCTAGTTAATTAAAATATAAATATATATATTTCATATATTTTATAATATTTAAATTATATTAAATTAATAATATTATTTATTAAATAATACATACTAATAATATATTTTAAATAAATATATTATATATTTAGTTTATATAAGGCTAACTTATTATTTAAATAAACAATTCAATTATAAATCATTATAGGGACATGACAACTCTCCCCACTCAAGATTGCTTGTCCTCAAGCAATTCTAATTAGGTATCCTAAAGTAATATTTAATAACATTATATTTTATTAGGTTTCCTTATATAAAATAAGGTTTCACTCACCAATAATATAAAATAACCTCTAGAAAATGTAACAAATTAATATAGCTAATAAACTATAGTGCTATAAATAATATAGGGGCCTAAAATAATAATTTATAAATTTGGGTTTACCCTTTTAAATTTTCAGCACTAAATTTGCATAAAGGCATTTCTATTTATTTAATTATCAAAAATGTTTTAATGACTACTAATATTATTTTAATGCCATGATTAACCAATAGCATCAAATGAACAATCCAAACCAAATAGCCAAATGTCAAACATACCTGACACAACCAAAGTGAAAACGGAGGGGCACTACAGTTACAGTTACATTTAGGGATAGGGTTAGAATTATAGATAGTGATATAGTTTAGGTTACAATTAAGGTTTAGGTTAGAATTAGGGTTACAATTTATTACAATTATGTCCTAAAAATAGGGCTTAGGTTAGGAGGAGGGTTAGAACTATGAATAGAATTAGGGTTAGTATTGGCCTAAATGTTAGTGTTAGGTTTAGTAATAGGTTGAAATTTGGATAGGGTTGATTAAATAGTTAGTTAGGTTTGTCTGTGCCTATCCTCCTTTCACCATTTACATTCAAGGACCTTTGGGTCGAGTGGCAATGCACTATTAGACCCTTGGTCACTTAGGAATGCAGGGAAACTTGGATTTGTGTTATTTGATTGTCAATCATTCTCAATTATGATTAATTATACATAAAAACCTTAATTATGCAAATACGGAAGAAAACAAATAAATTATTCAAAGTATTACTATAGGAAGATACAAAATGACAAATAAATGTGCACCTGGTTTTGAAGTTCAAGAAGCAAAATAGCCAGGGACTAATTAACAGGCGTCCTAGTCCAATGCCTTGATTTTTGTCAGGATCTAGGAACTTGATTTACAACATGTTCCTGTTGTCACAGAGATTTCTCCGTTGTAGAATCTAGAGGACTAATGAGAGGGTGCCCAAGTCTAGGGCCCTATTTTGAACTCTAATCTACAAATATGACACTCTACAACACTCTCTTGCAACTCCACTTTTCCTACTTCTTCAACCGATAAGATGCAATCACAAAACAATGGTGAGAAGGTTGTGGTGTTTAGAGGCTTGCCTCAGTCAAGCCCCAGAGAGACATTCAAGTCTTCCAAACACCGTTGTCAGATAGAGAGTGCATGCCCTTGGGAGGTAGAGGCAAAAACCAAATGATAAATTCTTGCAAACACAAATGATGTCACTTTATAGTGAAGATCTCATGGAAGGAAGAAGCTCTTCATGCCATGAGGAGATGATTGCTCAAATCTACAAATACAAACACATAGACAACACAAAACTACTCTTGCCACACAATGAAAACCTTGAATCACCTTTAGAATGCCAAAAGATCATAATAATCATCTATTTTATAAATGAATGCCTAAACATTCTCATATATGCAACTACAAACACTCCCACCAAGAATTTTGTAATTCAAACTTATCGTGTCGGCCTAGGACCTAAATAACGGTCACAAGTTGACACTTAAAATTTGGGCCTGACCCAAAATAGGGTAGGACTAGGGTGCGGGGACCAAGTCCTCCCTCCCTATTTTTGTTAGGGTCTACTTCAAGGGATCCCCCTATGTCTATTTATCATGAAACTTAGGGTTCATTTCATCGGGATGTCAAAATATGATACAAGATGTCCTAAATGCAGATAAAAGACTCAGGAGCTAAACCTTATGAGGGAAAAGTAACCAAGGGGATATTTTTTGATGTTACATTTATCCCCCACTTTATTGTATGTATAAAATGCAAGGCCAATACATGCATTAAAGTATGGTCAACAAACACAGCAAACATGCCAAGCACGAAGAAGACAATAAGAGTCACACAAAACATAGAGAAGATAATTATAGTAATACAAAACATAGAGAAAACATCAGATGCATAGAAGATAGTTAATGCAAAGAAGACAATAATGATTTCTTTTCTTTTTCTTTTTTTTCATATATATGAAATGTAGATGCAAGTACAGGAAAGTAAACACACCTCCCATAATGCAAGAAGCACTCATCGCGCTGGTCTTTAAACTGCATAAATGGGGCAACATACATGCAAGATAGGCCAAACCTCCCATAATGCAAGAAGCACTCATTGCACTTGTCTTTAGACTATATATGGCGAAAAAGACACACCAAACAAAGCAAGCACACCAAACACACACACTTTAAAGACACAGAGAAAAAATGACAGACAACCGATGGAGTGTTCCTATTTCTAGGGTCATCAGCATCTCAAGCACATTAGAAGAACACACCGATGATTGGGCTTCACCACAACAATTGTCGAAGAAACACTTAAGGGTTAAGTTATCCACAGAACTGCTCCCTGCCTCTTGATGAGGACTTTTTGAAAATGACAGGATGGGCACTCTCTGCAAGAGATACACCACACCTGCCTCCACAGAGGGCTTAATATGATTGATTGATTGATTGATTGATTGCAAACAAACTCAGAGTGTGGGAAGTACTCATCGCACTAGTCTTTAAACTGCACCTAAGGACAAGCACATTACTAACATCTACAACAGATAGGTTACCTTATATATGCCCCCACCTTAGGATGGTTGATATCATGCATCGATATCAAGCACGTTAAGGTAGGATGAAAACTGTTGGATCTAGGGCATACAACTGAGAGGGGGGGTGAATCAGTTGTATAAAACTTTGTTTCTGACACTTGATTCTTCTTTGTTAGTTAACATCATATCAATTAATCATCCATGAAAGCATAAGGCATAAACATAAGAGCAGACAAACATCAACACATTGAACACCAAGATTTTGACGTGGAAAACTCGGTTAAGGGAAAAACCACGGGGTGATTAACCCAAGGATTATTCTCTGTTAGAAGAATAAGAAAAAGAATGGCACTTGCCAATTAGGGCTCACTGCCCGAGCACACTGCTCACAAAGAGGCCCACTGCCTACAAGAAGACACACTGTCTACAAAGTGATAAGAATCACAATCTTGAATTGGAGAATGACATCTCTACCATGTCCGGATCAGTTCCATTTAAGCCCAGAAACTTCTGCTCTGTCTTTCGCACCTCTCTTCGCTATTCACACTCAACCACACAATCCACATCTGAAATGAACTCACAAACCTTTATTTATACAAGACATCGACTTAGGAACAATCATCTAAGTCGGCAATCAACCATAAGAATATCCGCAAGATGAATAACACATCCGGTCGGCCACTACAAGAACAGTCACAGGATGATCAACTCATCCGGTCGGCTAGTCTGAACAAGAACTTCATCCGGAAGAATATCTTCAATTCCGGGCTCTACTACTAATGCGGATCAACAACACAACCTCAACATGATCCAAAAACCTTCACAAGCCTACCTGAATGACTGGATACATCCGCACTTCCTCTACTTATTGGAATCTCTTGTCTTCCTCATCCGAAACTTCAAGAACACAGACTGTCCCCACTGTCATAATGCAAAAGGTACTTCTGGACCTTCAAATCATGTACAACTGGAGATGACACATCAAAAGGACATCCCAAATACTCCTTCCAATCCATAGATTAGGATAATACAATTCCAGACCTCACTTGACCTTTCTGTGATCCTCTGTCACCTCTGAACATTTGCCTGAACCGGTTCCACACAGACAGCCAAAACTTCTTCAGATCTTCATGTGGACCTCTGAAATCTTAACTGAAGCATCTCAAGATTCATATCTACAAACCCTTTAATCCGCATCCTCCGGTTCTCAACCTATACACTATATTTGCCTTCTTATCACTGTTCTTCACTGTTTCTGACTGAGGCTAATTTTCTCAATATCCTCAGCACACAGCTCATCCAATCCTTCTTGTTAATGCAATATGAGTATGTTTGACATCAATGACAACACTGGTTTACCTCATACTTGCAACAATCTCCCCCTTTGTCATTAATGGCAACATATGATGTGAAAAACCATCAAGACAAGAACTTCTCCTTTCTGTCACAGCTCCCCCTATCAGCAACATGTCTTCTCCTCATTTACTGCTCCCCCTTTGATCATCAGCCACTTGTTTTTCACATGTCTTCTCTCCCCCTTTGACATCAATGGCAAAGGGCTCATACTTGCAATTCTCATACATCAGAATCATACCAGCTGCTCCCCCTTAGTTGCAGCTCCCCATCATCAATCCGGATCCCAAGATATGACTGTGATATCCACCGGACTGATGCACATCAGTGCATCCTAGTTCATCACCGGAGGGGCCATGACCCCTAACTTCTCCCGGAGATATTCAAAAGAGTCCTTGGGAAGAGGTTTAGTAAAGATCTGCAATCTGATCCTTTGAGGGAACATACTCCAATCTGACTTCTTCCTTGTTCACTTGTTCTCTCAAAAAGTGAAACTTGATAGATATGTGCTTAGTCTTAGAATGCAATACCGGATTCTTAGAAATATTAATTGCACTTGAATTATCACAGAAAATTGTGATAGGCTCCTCATATTCAACTTTAATGTCTCTTAGCATCTGCTTCATCCATAAGATTTGAGTGCAACTACTTGCTGCTGCAATGTATTCTGCTTCAATTGTAGACAGAGATATTGCATCTTGTTTCTTGCTTAGCTAAGAAACCAATCTCTTCCCCCAAAAGAATGCTCCACCACTAGTGCTCTTCCGGTCATCCACATCTCCTGCCCAATCTGCATCTGTGTAAGCATGAAGAGAGAAATCCAGATCTCTAGGGTACCATAGACCATACTCAACTGTTCCTTTCAGGTACCTAAAAATTCTTTTGATTGCCATAACATGAGATTCTCTAGGATCAGCCTGGAATCTTGCCACAAGACTAACAGCCTGCATTATATCTAGTCTAGTCTAAGTGAGATACAACAATCCACCAATCATTGATCTATACTTTGTCTGATCTGCCTTTGGGGAGTCATCATCTTTGCTCAACTTACATCAGGTTGCCATGGGAGTGTTCATTGGCTTTGCATCATCCATACCAAATTTCCTCAATAATTCTTTCACATATTTGGTCTGAGAAATGAAGATTCCTTTCTTTGTTTGAGTAATTTGCAGACCCAAGAAGAAATTCATTTCACCAAGCATAGACATTTCAAACTCACTTTTCATCTGATTTGCAAAAGTTTTGCACATACTATCTCTTCCTCCAAAAATGATATCATCCACAAACACTTCAACAATCAAAATATTTTCATGAACAATTTTGAAATATAAGTTACTGTCAGCAGTACCTTTGTTGAATCCAATCTGCACAAGATGCTTATCCAACCTTTCATACCATGCTCTTGGGGCTTGCTTTAGTCCATACAATGCTTTCTTCAACTTGCAGACCATATCATCATTATCAGACAATTGAAATCCATCCGGTTGTTCAATGTAAACTTCTTCTTCCAGATCACCATTTAGGAAAGCAGACTTGACATCCATCTGATATACCTTGAAGTCTTTGAAGGCAGCAAATGCAAGAAATAATCTGACTGCTTCAATTCTTGCCACCGGAGCAAAGGTCTCTTCAAAATCAATTCCTTCTATTTGAGAGTAGCCTTTGCAGACCAATCTAGCTTTGTTTCTGATAACTTCACCAGCTTCATTCAGTTTGTTCCGGAAGACCCATTTGGTTCCAATCACATTCCTGTCTCTAGGTCTGGGAACAAGATCCCAAGTGTGATTTTTCTCAATTTGCATTAATTCATCTTCCATTGCTTTGGTCTAATTTTCATCATTGCGAGCCTCATTTATTGTTTTAGGTTCAATCTTTGAAATCAGACAACATTCATCCTGATTTTGAGCAACATTCCTTCTAGTTTGCACACCTTTGTTTCTGTCACCTATGATCTGATCTTCTGAGTGGTTCTGTCTTACATACCTTGGAATTTTGGGAGTATCCTGCACTATTGCTTCTTGATCAGGTTCATTCTGACCTATTTCTTCTTCCTGATTTACTGGATCAAGTTGATTCTGACTTACCGGAGGGGATTGAGTCCCTTGAACCTGAACACCATCTTGATCATCTTCATCAAACTCATAAAATCTTGAAGGCTTCTCAATTCCTTCATCAACTTTCACATTTGTGCTTTCTATCATCTTCCTCAATCTCTTATTGTAACACCGGTATGCTTTGCTTTGAGTGGAGTAACCCAAGAAAATTCCTTCATCACTTCTAGCATCAAACTTTCCCAGATCTTCATCTCTTTTAATATAACACTTGCTACCAAATACTCTGAAATATTTTACAGTAGGAGTGATGCCAAACCAGAGTTCATAGGGTGTCTTACCGGTGTTGTTTCTGATTTGAACTCGATTGAGAGTGTAGACTGCAGTGCTGATAGCTTCTTTCCAAAACATTTGAGGAACATTTGCTTCCAACATCATTGTCCTGGCAGCTTCCTGGATGGTCCAGTTCTTTCTCTCAACTACTCCATTCTGCTGTGGAGTCCTAGGAGCAGACAACTGTCTTCCTATACCTTGCTTCTCACAGAAGTCAATGAACTCACCAGATGTAAATTCACCACCTCTATCAGACCTTAGACATTTAAGTTTCAATCCGGTTTGATTCTCTACCATAGCTTTGAAGATTTTGAACTTTTCAAGGGCTTCTGATTTCTCTTTTAGGAAGGTAACCCACATCATCCGGGAATGGTCATCAATTAACAACATGAAATATCTATCACCTTGCAGACTCTTGATTCTTGTCGGACCACAGAGATCAGTATGTACTAATTCCAACAATCCGGTAGAGGACTGATCTTTGCTTTTGAAAGAGACTCTGCTCTGTTTACCTAGCTGACATTCTTTGCACAAACTATTTGTAGGTTACACCAATTTTGGAAGGTCTCTTACAGCCTGAATATTGCTTATCTTGATGATGTTATCAAAATTCACATGACACATTCTTCTATGCCATAACCAACTCTGATCAACTTGAGCAAACAGACAACTTTTGTTTGAACCAACCAGATGAAAGATATTACCTTTTGTTTGAGCACTGGATGCAATTTCAGTTCTGAAGCTTGTAAAGATTCTGCATTTTCCATTCTTGAACCGGAGATCATAGCCTTTGTCCACTAACTGACCAACACTGAGAAGATTGTGCTTCAATCCTTCAACATATAGTACATTACCTATTTTGCTCTTTCCATCAAAGGAAATAGTTCCCCTACCTCTGATTCTGCCAGCAGAATTGTCACCAAACTTTACCATTCCTCCTTCATACCTTTCCAAATCTAAGAACTTATTCTTGTCACCAGTCATATGGTGAGAACATCCACTATCAATAACCCAATCATCCTTTTCTTCCACTTGAGCAGCCAAAGCTCTTTCCACAACCTTGTGATTGACAGATTCAGAGGATATTGAATCTTCTTCCTTGATGGCAATAAACACCCATTCATTTCCGGATTTGCTTCCTAGTTCTGATTCATCATCTGTTACTCCTTCATTGTCATCTTCTTCATGAACATAATAGCAGTTCTTTTGAAACCTTTGTCTATTAGTATTAGACCTTGCAGATCTTTCCGGACATCTTGAAGCAAAATGACCAATCTTATTGCAGTTGAAACACTTAAAGGGTAGTTTTCCTTCATACTTACCGGATCCTCTTGGCAGTCTCTTTGCAATGAGGGCTTCAAGTTGAGCTGTTTCTACTTCTTCTTCTTCCATGTCTCTTCTTGCTTGATCATACCATGACATCTTCCTTGATGAGTTTTCTCCCGGATCAAATCTCTATTTGCCTTTCACATAGGCACTGGCTTTGAAAGCAGATTCAGTCTTGGGAGGATCATCTCCAAACTTGGTCATTTCAAATGCAGCTAGTTTGCCAGCCAGTTGTTCTCTTGTGACAGTTGTGTGGGCTCTGAATTCATCAATGGCAGCAACCTTGATTTTGTAGGCAGCAGGAAGGGATCTTAGGATTTTGCAGACAATCTCATTTTCATCTAGAGTTCCACCAGCATTTCTAATTCCACATACCAGCTCATTCACTCTTGGCATAAAGGTAGTGATGTTTTCATCATCTCTCATCTTCAATCTTTCAAATTTCCCTTTCAGACTTTGCAACCTTGCACTTTTGACAAACTCATCTCCTTCATACAGAAGTTCCAGTTTAGTCAGGATCTCATATGCAGTTGGTAGGTCAATAACATTTGAGAGATCTGAATCATTCAATGCGCTTAGTAGGGCTTCCTTGGTCCGCAGATTATTTTCAGCATCTGTGATTTCATTCAGAGTTGTCGGACCACCTTCTGGAGGTACATATGGTTTTGAGACCATAGCCAAGTATGCTTTTCCCATACATTCCAAGTGACACTTCATGCGACCTTTCCAGAGAGTGAAGTTGGTTCCATCGAACTTCAGACTATCCTTCTTGTATGACGACATCCTGGATCTCCTCAAGCGGTTAAGCTCCTTTCAGAGGAACTTGGCTCTGATACCAATTGTTGGATCTAGGGCATACAACTGAGAGGGGGGGGTGAATTAGTTGTATAAAACTTTGTTTCTGACACTTGATTCTTCTTTGTTAGTTAACATCATATCAATTAATCATCCATGAAAGCATAAGGCATAAACATAAGAGCAGACAAACATCAACACATTGAACACCAAGATTTTGACGTGGAAAACCCGGTTAAGGGAAAAACCACGGGGTGATTAACCCAAGGATTATTCTCTGTTAGAAGAATAAGAAAAAGAATGGCACTTGCCAATTAGGGCTCACTGCCCGAGCACACTGCTCACAAAGAGGCCCACTGCCTACAAGAAGACACACTGTCTACAAAGTGATAAGAATCACAATCTTGAACTGGAGAATGACATCTCTACCATGTCCGGATCAGTTCCATTTAAGCCCAGAAACTTCTGCTCTGTCTTTCGCACCTCTCTTCGCTATTCACACTCAACCACACAATCCACATCCGAAATGAACTCACAAACCTTTATTTATACAAGACATCGACTTAGGAACAATCATCTAAGTCGGCAATCAACCATAAGAATATCCGCAAGATGAATAACACATCCGGTCGGCCACTACAAGAACAGTCACAGGATGATCAACTCATCCGGTCGGCTAGTCTGAACAAGAACTTCATCCGGAAGAATATCTTCAATTCCGGGCTCTACTACCAATGTGGATCAACAACACAACCTCAACACGATCCAAAAACCTTCACAAGCCTGCCTGAATGACTGGATACATCCGCACTTCCTCTACTTACTGGAATCTCTTGTCTTCCTCATCCGGAACTTCAAGAACATAGACTGTCCCCACTATCATAATGCAAAAGGTACTTCCAGACCTTCAAATCATGTACAACTGGAGATGACACATCAAAAGGACATCCCAAATACTCCTTCCAATCCACAGATTAGGGTAATACAATTCCGGACCTCACCGGACTTTTCTGTGATCCTCTGTCACCTCTAAACATTTGCCTGAACCGGTTCCACACAGACAGCCAAAACTTCTTCAGATCTTCATGCAGACCTCTGAAATCTTAACTGAAGCATCTCAAGATTCATATCTACAAACCCTTTAATCCGCATCCTCCGGTTCTCAACCTATACACTATATTTGCCTTCTTCTTATCACTGTTCTTCACTATTTCTGACTGAGGCTAATTTTCTCAATATCCTCAGCACACAGCTCATCCAATCCTTCT
Source organism: Cunninghamia lanceolata (assembly GCA_027924645.1). Lineage (NCBI taxonomy): Eukaryota > Viridiplantae > Streptophyta > Pinopsida > Cupressales > Cupressaceae > Cunninghamia > Cunninghamia lanceolata. The sequence continues at coordinate 3,584,829 of BSBN01001164.1, read as the reverse complement.
TGTCAATGCAATATGAGTATGTTTGACATCAATGACAACACTAGTTTACCTCATACTTGCAACAGAAAACACACAAGGGAACACAGATTTTTGTAAAGCCCATGCCCCCCTGAGGTGACATGTAATTTATGATCGTCAAATTTTGCCACAAACACGTCCCTGCAAGAAACATGTTAGTGTCCACATAATCATCATAAACAACAGCATCAATGCATATGATTAATCACATAAAGAGCCAAGGTTATACTACGAATTCGGAGATCAAGGATAACCATGGGGCTCTATCATGAAAATCTCAAAACTAAGTGTCACCAAGGCAAGATTCAAAGACAAACAAAGTGCACAGAGCAACAGTATTGTTATGTTTTGTAAGTGAAATAAAAACATCATCAAAATCACTACACAGAAAGTACAGAGTGCTTCTACTAGCCAAGTGTCGGATAATATATGACAATGGCATCGTCATATTAGGAACTAAGTCCAATTTTTTATTTCTCATTAAAGGGACGCTAGGTCTACATCAGTATAAATGTTTTTCATCATCTGCCTGCTAGATATAAATACTAGAGGAAGGGAAACAATAAATAAGAGAGGAGAAATAGGTGTCTTAGGCATAGTCCTATAGGAGGGTGCCTCCAATTCACCAACTGCAATGCTATGTCCATAAGACACAACATACAATGATGAAATCAGAGAGAGAGGCAATATAACAAAATGATGATACAAATAGAAGGTCACAATAGAGGCAATCTCCTAGTATCCTGGGCCTTATGAGAGAATCAAGGGTCATCCCAGGAGGCCTAAACAACACATAACACATTATGGGGGAAGCACATCATGATAGAGATAAAGGGTTAGAGATACTTACCTAGTAGGGTCTTCATGCTAAGTCTTGTCATCAAGCAAATCATCGTCATCCTCCAACTCCCAATGTTACATGAAAGTGGGACATAATGTACCATAGCCTAATTAATGTCCTTGAATTTAGGTTGTTCATTATTAGGATCATCTTTATTTGGTTTAATGTTTTCTTGTTGAGATGCAAGGTTTATGGCATAAGCTTGTCTTCTTCTCCTTCTTTCTCTTGCATTTCTATTTCTTTTTCTCTTACCACTTATCTCTTGTAAGATAGGGCTTTGTTCTTTCATAATTTTTTGTATTTTAGAAGAAGAAGAACCTGGATCAAATTTCATTTGTCTACATAGAATGCTTTATTGTCAACAATTACCTCCTAATCCTTATAACGATGGCGGGGTAGGAACCTCAGCATAGGGACATTGTCCTTTCAGTCTAGGGTTCTCTTCAAATGTGGGTTGCTTGTCTTTTGTTATTTCTTACATAAAAGGACCGGCCATTGGATGTAATAGTTTTTCTTTGTAATTTCTATAGCTCAAGAAGTTAAAGTCTATTCGTGGCTCCAGTTCCTTTTCAGATTTGTCCCAAAAGTAATCTAGTGTACAATGTTTTCTTGTAACCAAAGGTTTATACTTGTTGTACTGTATAGTAAGCATTTGCCCATTCAAAGGAAATTTTAGACAATTGTGAATTGTTGAATGGATGGATTTCATAACCTTTAACCATAGATACATCCAATATTTATACGAAAGAGATTAGAAAAAGGGACAACATCAAACCATTGTTCTACATGTTTCTCAAATACAGTTACTATTGACCTATTTTCCTTTACCCAAAGTCAAATGGTCCACCCTTAAAAATCCTTGTTGAAACCATTGAGGACCCAGTTTCTGCAAAACCCTAAACCCTAAGAGTCTTTTACAATGTGCCACAGGATTTTGTTATAATTCCCTATTGACTTTCTATCGCCCGTGAGGATCCTTCAGGTTGTAACTTCGAGTCTAGGAGGGTCATTCTTTTACCGGCCCCATCCGTCAAGTCACTGCCAAGAGCCAATGTCTTATATTTCAAATAAGCCTTAAATCTTTCAGGGCCCAAGGGTACCATGTGGAAGGATGCTGTAGGTCCATAGACCATTGAAGGTGATGTCACTTTTCTTCCATGTGGTTGAAAAAGATGGATAACTGTAGAGCATATCAGGGACCCATGGCCATAGATCGATGACTCTGTTAGACAAGGTAGATCGTACCACGTGTCAAGGTATAGTATGGTGGGCCTTGAGGTATCATGTCTAAGTTTTCTAAGTGTAGCAGAGTGTGCCACGTGTCACCTCCATGGGTGATGTAAGGTTGAGAAACAAAAGAAGCTTTTTAAGGGTCACCAGTCTGTCGTCTGTCCCAGTTTTGGGGCTCTTGGGTGTCGCCACGTTTCAATAATAAAAAGAGGTGGAGAGCGCCAAGTGTTACAGTGTCATGTATTCTCTTTATATTAAAGGGAAACTAAGTTCAAAGATTGTAGGAGGGCCATAATCGAACAGTTGCATAGGCACAGAAGGGAATCCTACCAGAGAGGAATATTCATCGTGTAGCTGCGATGAGGTGACATGTGGCCTCATCTTAATAGAGAAATAAAAGGTGTATGAAAGGTGGCCATGTGGAGGCTCATACTTGATTTTGTGAAGCCAAAAGGAAAGTGACTTGCTCTCTACCACTTGGTCACGGAATGATGACATTTGTCTACGAAGTGAAGGAATTTTAAAGTGCAATGGCTAATGATGGAATGCATGGTGATCATCGATCAAACAAAGGGACACATGGCAACTTTCCAGCTTGCAGATCTCAAAGGAAGAAAATTTTTTGATGTAGGCCCCAGAATGCTACCATTTCCTGTCACATCGAAGGATCAAGAGATGAAGAGGTGGGGCCATAGTTTTGAAAGATCTAACGGTGGCACAACATCGTAGAGGAATCTTCTCTGCATGGAAGATTCACTACACTGCTGCGAGATGTTGCCACATGGCCATGAGGTAGAGGGTAAAGGAAAATTAAAAGGAAATATAGTGGTCGTCTATCTAAAATGGAAAATCTATCTATGGTGAGGATTTAAAAGAGAACCTTAGGTATCTCGAAGGTAGGAAATTTGTGGACTTGGCCAACAAGGAGATTCAGAGCCCAATTATTCAAGGAGTCCAAGTTGATATGGAATAGAATCAAAGGGTTCAAATTTTAAAGTGTTGTAAAAGCCTTGCTCAGGGGTTTTGTCTCATCTCCCATCAATGCAGATCTAATCTTCTCAGTTGCCCCTTAACATCTATATTCACTGCATTGATTGTTGCAAATCAATGAATCAGTTGTTCGCATTAAAGGAGAAATATCTTTCATCTGCCCAGGTCTCCACATGTTTTTTGCAGTTAATTCTTGTAGATGGTCATCCCTTTAGACGTAGATATTTTGTGACAAAGCATGTGGAGTAATTTATTGTAACCCAATTAGGTCGTTTGGAATTAGATGCTATATATGAATGAATGTAACATGTAAAAAAGGTTGAAAAATAGTTAGCCTGATGCTTCTGTATTTCAAACAAAGCTCTTTTCTACTGTAATTGTGCCTTCTAATTGAATATATGTTGGTTATTCTTACCTATATGTGTTAGTCTCTAGCTTTGTGTAAATCTGAGGATATTTTGCCTGTGAATGCTTTATTCCTCTCAACCATTTCTTGCCCCTTACCTTTGTTAGAATCAACTAAATATGTGTATGCTCATCTGCTATATTTGGTTGAATTTCTTCAGTTTTGTGAGGACTCTTATATTTGAACTTGGTGTATCACCCCTCCTTTATTTTTAGTTCATCCTTCTTCCCCTTTTCCTATTAGGTGAATAGATTAGGTTGTCTTAAGATCGCTGAACCTCATATTCAGCAAAGGAACCAGCCTCTCTCTAGAGATTCAGCCTCCCTGGAGGGTCCCACACCTGGAGGTCATCTCAATGATTCACTAGATTGTTGGAGCCCTAAAAGCCTTCAACACTAGGTGCAAATCTAAGTGACAACAATTTCTGGCATGCCTAGTGGGACCATGTTTGAAGCTCCTTATCATCAATTGAAGAGTTTTGGTGTGCTCTTCAATGCATCTTGCCATTTAGGGAAATCTCTCCAACACCATGGCGACTCTATTAATCAAATCTGCTGGTGAAAGCAGCCCAAGTGCCTAAAGATTATGAAGAATCATGATTTCGCTGGTATTCCTAGTTTAATGTGCTTTTAGAAGTGTTTCAATCACCTGGCCACTCCCTGGTATGAATGTATTTCTATGAAGGGTAGACCTATTTGCTCTTACTTTTCATGATTGTTTGAATGTTTCCTGGTTCTTAATGCTTCAAAATGTCAATTTTTTATGGAAAATATGGCTACTCCCCTTCATATTGTCGTAATGCAAATTATATGCCTCCACATTAGCCTTTTTAGGCCCAAAACACCTCTTGTTTTATGCTATAAAATCTTGTTTCATCAAAATATCAGCATCCTTATGATGCTTTCCTCCCACCCACCCTTGCTTAACTTTCTTATAAATCTAATGATGCATGTTATCAACCCAAGAAGAATTTTCTGATCCTAGCTAGTATAGCTATGCTTCTAATTAGTTCCAAGATGTTGATAATGTGAATATTGATGCATTCAAAGACCTCATGGGCATGCTCCTAGAGCTTAATAGACTTCTAGATGATAAGAAAAGAAAAAGGGGGTATAATCAGCCTTAGCGGGACTATGGTCCTAACATCAGAAACATTAGTGATCTGAAGGAGGCGATGATAGACCTATAGAGGGAGTTGGATGAGTTTCAAGAGATGGTAGAGCATGCTCAACAACAGGAAGCCCAAGAAAGGGCTTCTCAAGAAAACCTTGCTATAAGGATTGTGGCTCAATAGCAGCAGATGAGGCAAGTAGCACAAGCGGTTTCACCCCCTCTCTGCGTCAGGCAGCCCCTTTCTCCTACACATGTTCTGCCTATAGAAGAGAAGCCTCAACCCCACAAGTTCCCAGGCTTCAAAGCCTCTCTCCCTCCACAAGACCCTCTTCCTGTGCAAGCTCATATTATCATTCCCCAGGAATGAATTTGCCCGGAACCCTCTCCTCTCCAAGAAATTCAAGAAGACACTCAAGACTCTTTCTCTAATACTATTTTAATCTTCAAGGGTGGACCTGTTATCTACTGAGATAATTGGGAAGATGAGCAAAAGATGGAGGTGGAAGAGGATGAAACTAATGAGGAGCAGTTTGTTGTTCCTATGCTCACAAGAGTAGAGTTGTTTGAATCTATTACACTTGTGAATATTGTTAATCCAAATAAGGGGTTGAATCCTCTAGACTTTGGTTCTTTTGAAGCCTTTTCTCATGCATCTGATCAAGAAAACAAGGTTGAAATGCAAAGAGTGCATGGGGAAAACCTTTAGCTACAGAGGCAACTTGATCACAATCTAGTGGAGCTGCAATCAAAGGATAGAGGCACATTGGAAAAGATTGCTGAGATCATCCCAAAGGTGGATGATACTGCCTTATTTCATGATCTGTCTGATTACATTGAAAATGAAGAAGAAAAGCAGGTTATAGTGGCCACACAACAACAACAGAACAATGAAAATAATGACAAGTTGTTGCAGGTTGAGGCCCGACATGATAGTGGAATTCTAGTTCATGAGGAAGGGCATATGAATAGTCCTATGTTGAAGAGTGTAGAAGACTTGGAGGAGGCTCGATTTTGGGATGAGATTGATGATTTTTTCTCTAACTTAGATAGTAAATCAATGCATCTAGATGCGATAAACCTTGAGCCATTTTAGCAGATTGAGGAGGCAGTTGCTCCTCTGATTGACCTACAAGGATTGAATCATTTAGCCCAGTAGCATCAAGAGCTTGAATTAGAGTAGTGGCATGTTACTTCAGTGGGATGCCCTATCAGGCATTTTGCCTAGCTGGAAATATATCAAGAGTCCCTACCTGTCATGCTTCTTTTAGAGCATGAGGATGAGCATCAAAATGAGTGGGATCAGCCCCTTTATTCACTCCTTGGCAACAACATCAACAATCAATCCAAGTGGATAGGTGAGTTTATCTCCATTTCAGGGAGGGTGTTTTATCATCTTGTTATATATCCATCCCTCCCCCACCTCTCTTTAACTGCCCACATGCATGAGAAACATTACAAATTGTTGAGAAAGGGCATTTCCTTTCAAGAATCAGTTAATGGCTTTGTTTGAGATCAGCCCTGATTGGTTAGGTTACTCTTAGAGTAGGTTTTATTTTAGTTTTAGGATTTCCCTTTTCCTAAGTTCTTTTGTATAGGCTACATTGTCATTAGGAGAATGTAGGCCTTGTCTCTTTTGTGGTCTTGTTTTGAGGGAGGTTCTAGTTTTCCAACATGTTTTAGACTTAACTCTTTGCCCAATGGATGCTTAAGGCCACTGATCTATTTGTTTAGTAGGCAAATATCCCTAAGAGGTTTCCAAAATGTTGACCTATTTTCTTTTATCTAAAGTCAAATGGTCCACCGTTAAAAACCCTTGTTGAAACCATTAAGGACCTGATTTCTACAAAACCCTAAACCCTAAGAGTCTTTTGCAATGTGCCACAAGATTTTGTTATGATTCCCTGTTGACTTGCTATCACCCATGAGGGTCCTTTAGGTTGTAACTTTGAGTCTAGGTGGGTTGTTCTTTTACTGGCCCCATCTATCAAGTCACTGCCAACAACCCGTGTCTTATATTTCAAATAAGACTTAAGTCTCTTGAGGCCCAAGGGTGCCACGTGGAAGACTATCGTAGGCCCATAGACCATTGAAGGTGATGTCACTTTTCTTCTATCCGGCTGCGAGAGGTGGACAACTGTAGAGCATATCGGGGGCCCATGGCCACAGATCGATGACTCTGTCAAAAAAGGCAGATCACGCCAGGTGTCAAGGTACAGTATGGTTGGCCCCAAGGTATCATGTCTAAGTTTTTGAAGTGTAGTAGATTGTGCCATGTGTCACCTCCGTAGGTAATTGAAGGTTAAGAAACAAAAGAAACTTTTGAAGGTATGCTAGTTTGCCATCTGTCCCAGTTTTGAGGCTCTTAGGTGTCACAATGTTTCAGTAATAAAAAGAGGTGGAGAGTGCCAAGTGTCATAGTGTCATGTATTCTCTTTATATCAAAGGGAAACTAAGTTTAAAGAGTGCAGGAGGGCTAGAATCAAACAGTTGTGCAAGCGTGCAGGGGAATCCTGCCAAAGAGGAATATTCATCGCGTGGCTATGATGAGGCGACACGTAACCTCATCTTAATAAAGAAATAAAAGGTGTATGAAAGGTGGCCATGTGGAGATTCCTACTCGATTCCATGAAGCCAAAAGTAAAATGACTTTCTCTCTACCACTCGGTCATAGAATGATGACATGTGTTCGCAAAGTAAACAAATTTTAAAGTGCAATGGCTGGCAATGGAATGCTTGGCGACCGTCGATCAAACAAAGGGACATGTGGCAACTTTTTGGCTTGCAGAGCTCAAAGGAAGAACATTTCTGGATGGAGGCCCCAAAATGCTATTGTTCCCACCATGTAGAAGGATCAAGAGATGAAGAGGTGGGGCCACAATTTTGAAAGATCTAATGGTGGCGCAGCGTTGCAGAGGAATCTTGTCTGCACGAAAGATTCACTGCACGGTTGCGAGATGTTGCCACATGGCCACGAGGTAGAGGGTAAAGGAAAATTAAAAGGAAATATAGTGGCCATCTATCTAAAAGGGAAAATCTATCTATGGTTAGGATTTAAAGGAGAACCTCAGGCATCTCGAAGGTGGGAAATTTGTGGACTCTGCCAAGAAGGAGATTCAGAGCCTGATTATTCAAGGAATCTAAGCTCATATGGCACAGAATCAAAGGGTTCAAATTTTAAAGTGTTGTAAAAGCTTTGCTCAGGGGTTTTGTCTCATATCCCATCAATGCAGATCCAATCTTCTCAGTTGCCCCTTAACAAATATTCACTAAATTGATTACTGCAGATCAATGAATCAACTATTCATATTGAAGGAGAAATATCTTTCATCTATCCAGGTCTCTAGATATTTTTTGCAGTTAATTCTTGTAGATATTCATCCTTTCAGACGTAGATATTTTATGACAAAGCCCATGGGGCAATTTATTGTAACCTAATTAGGTCGTTTGGAATCATATGCTATATATGCATGAATTTAAGATGTAAAAAAAGGTTGAAAAATAGTTAGCCTAATGCTTCTATATTTCAAATAGAGCCCTTCTCTATAGTAATTGTGCCTTCTAATTAAATATATGCTAGTTATTCTTACCTCTTTATGTTGGTCTCGAGCTCTTTGTAAATTTGGGGATGGTTTGTCTATGAATGCTTTGTTCCTCTCAACCATTTCTTTCCCCTTACCTTTGTTAGGATCAGCTAAATCTGTGTATGCTCATCTGCTATATTTGGTTATGTTGTGTATTTCTTCAGTTTTGTGAGGACTCTTATATTTGAACTTGAAGTATCACCCCTCCTTTATTTTTAGTTCATCCTTCTTCCTCTTTTCCTATTAGGTGAATAGATTAGGTTTAGTCTTAGGCTCGCTGAATCTCATATTCAGCAAAGGAACTAGCCTCTCTCTGGAGATTCGGCCTCCCTGGAGGGTCCCAGATCTGGAGGTCGTCTCAATATTTCACTACATTGTTGGATCCCTAAAAGGCTTCAACACTGGGTGCAAATCTAGGTGACAATAGTTACCAACAATGATATCTCACCCAAAGGATTTACAAAGGTTCCCTTATATGTTTGAATCATCATTTCCGAAGGATCAGAAGATCCTTGCATCAAAATATGTGCTTAGAGGAACTCTTCTATAGATACATTAGTCATGAAATTAGGATCAATAAGGGTTCCATCCATAGGGTTTCTCATTATTTTCACAGTGATGTAAAGAGGTCCTTCAGTCTCTCCGATTGTTCTATCATGAGGTGTAAACACAATTTCAGGTTTAGGGACCTTTCTCTTCAAGAAAGGCCTAGGAGGGAACCTATTGTTGTTGTTGAAATTAGAGACCATATGTTTAAGTTTTCAAATCAATGTAAGATTAGATTTTAAAATCTTTTCAAAACTTATGCAAAAGAAAAGTGTAAAACTATATGCAAAAATGACCTAAAATGCTTGTTTTTTTTGTACTTTTATTGTAAATATATGAAAGAAAAGGTCTTGTAAAGATTTTGATCAAGGGAATAAAATAATATATCTATTTTTAGTCCAATGAAATAATAAAACCCTTTACAACACATTTTTGATGAAAATCTTAAGATGAAGAAAAACTTAGTGAAAATACCCTAAAATATGCAAATTTTCATAGTTTTTCAATCCCAAGGCCTAATGAAAGAAGTATTGTAAGGAATTTTCTGAGATACAGAAAATAATAGCAATTATATCAGTCACCTAGAATTGTAAAATTGTTTACAACATGCTTAGGGTGCAAACTAGGTCAAACCCTAGGGCAAATATAGCAGAAATGTGTAATTTTTCACCAAATTTTTGATACAAGAGCCCAATAAAGAGGTGTTGTAAAACAATTTAGGAGGAGAAGCAGATAATAACCCTAATAACAGCCAATTAGTGCAAAAATATTCTTTACAACATGCCTATAGTGCAAATCTAGAGTATCCATAAGGCCAAATCTAGTGAAAATAAGGGTTTTTCAAGCTCTAGGTTTGAGATCTTAATGCAAAATGATATATGAATGTCTTTTAATCTTATTTATGATGAAAGTTAAATGCACTCAGATCTAAAAATGATTTCCAAGTCCTAAGATGTGAAATGCAAGTGCAAATCTAATGAAAAATGCTAGTTTTTGTTGAAATTTTCTATGTAAAAATGCAAAATTTTGAGATATAAATGCAAATTTAGACTAAAATGTAACACTATAGTCAAATTAAAATTTGAATGAGTGTCTAAGATCAGTAAAAAAATTTGAAACAAGATTTTACCTACAAACCCTAGTTTTTGAAATTACTAGGTTATATGCAAAATTCAAAATTTCCAACAAAACCCTAGCAATTTTATGATGAAAATGCAATGCAAGATATTGAATTTTTGTAATTTTATTTAATTTAGCTCATATATAATGCAAGAATCAGAAATTTTATGAAATTAAAATTAATTGATGCAACATGCAAACCCTAGGATGCAATTTTTTTTTTAATTTTTTAATTTTTTTGTAATTTTTCCAATGCAATAAGATGAATGATGATATAATTTAATGAAATCAATGAAAATCTAAAGAAAAACAATCAACAAGGTGCAAACAAGTCCAACAACACGGTTTCACCAAAATGTAGTAGGTTGAAATTCTGATAGGGTTGATTAAATGGTTAGATAGGTTTCTTTGTGCCTACCCTCCTTTCACCATTTACATTCAAGGACGTTTGGGTCAAGTAGCAATGCACTATCAGACCCTTGGTCACTTAGGAATGCAGGGAAACTTGGATTTGTGTGATTTGATTGTTAGTCATACTTAATTATGCTCAATTATACATCAAAACCATAATTATACAAATACAGAAGCAAACAAAAAAAATTATTCAAAGTGCTACTAGAGGAAGATGTAAAATGATAGATAAATGTGCACCCAATTTCAAAGTTTGGGAAGTGGAACAGTCGGGGACTAATGAGCAAGCACCCTAGTCCAGTGACCTGATTTTTGTCAAGATCTGGGAACTTGATCTAGAACCTGTTCTTGCTATCATAGAGATTTCTTCATCACAGAATCTGAAGGACTAATGAGCGAGTGCCTGAGTCCAGGGCCCTATTTTCAACTTTGATCTACAAATTTGACACTCTACAACACTCTCTTGCAACTCCATTTTTCTTGCTTCTTCAACCTCTAACCCGCAATCATAGAAAAATGGGAAGGTGGTTGTGGTGTTTAGAGGCTTACCTTAGTCAATCCCTAGAGAGACATTCAAGCCTTCTGAACACTGTTGTCAAATAGAGAGTGCATGCCCCTATGAGGCAGAGGCAAAAACCAAATGATAAATGCTTGCAAACACAAATGATGTCACCTTGTAGTGAAGATCTCATGGAAGGAAGAAGCTTGCAATGCCATGAGGAGATGATTGCTTAAATCTGCAAATACAAACACATAGACAACACAAATCTACTCTTGGCACATAATGAAAGCCTTGAATCACCATTAGAACGCAAAAAGATCACAATAATCATCTAGTTTACAAATGAATGCCTAGACATGCTTATATATGCAGCTACAAACACTCTTGCCAAGAATTTTGTAATTCAAACTTACTTTGTCAGCCTAGAACCTAAATAACTATTAGAAGCTGACACTTCAAATTTGGGCCTAACCTAAAATAGGGTAGGACTAGGGCACGGGAGCCTAAGTCCTCCCTCCATATTTTGGTCAGGGTCTACTTCAAGTGATCCCCCTAGGTCCATTTATCATGAAACTTTAGGTTCATTTCATCGGGATGTCAAAATATGATGCAAGATGTCCTAATTGCATATAAAAGACCCAAGAGCTAAACCTTATTAGGGAAAAGCCCCCAGGGCGACATTTTCTGATGTTACATGTTTAAAATAGAATTAGGGTTAGTGTTTGAATAAGAATTAGATGATTAGGGTTAAAATTAGGATTAGGGTTAGAGTTAGGATTATAATTAGGGTTGGGGTTTAGGTTAGGATTAAAATTAGGGTTATGAATATAAATATGGTTAATGTTAGAATTACAGTTAGGGTTAGGGTTAGGGTTAGGGTGAAATTTAGGGTTACGATTAGAATTAGCATTAAGGTTAGGGTTACGATTAGGTTTGATTAGGATTATAATTAGTTTTGGGTTAGGGTTAGGGCTAAAGTTAGGGTTAGAATTTAGGTTAGGGTTAGTGTTAAAATCATAGTTAGAATTAGGATTAAGGTAATGGTTAGAAATAAGGTTTTTGTTAGATTTAAGAATAGGATTAAAGTTAAGGTAGAATCATGGTATGATTAGAATTAGGGTTAGGGTTAGGGTTAGATTTAGGATTACGATGCTTATTCGAATTAGGGTTAGAATTAAGATGAGTCACTATTAGAGTTAGGGTAAGAATTAAAGTTAAGGTAAGCATTGGAGTTACAGTTAGGGTTAGAGTTATGGCTAGAGTAACAATTAGGGTTAGGGTTAGGGCTACAATTAGGGTTACAAGTAGAGTTACTATTATGGGAAAATGGGGAGATAATATAAGTATATCAATAATAACCCAATAACTCAATAGAATTGAAATAATCAAGATTCAAACATAAAGAGAAATACCTTGCAACCCTTATTACTTCACAACTTCCATTGGTTGCCTATCTCAAAGTGATCTTTCATATGAATAGAACCCTCAGAAGGTGCACTTCCTTGCTTTTGTTTTCAAGATGACAATAGAGAACGACTATGATAGTTATTTCAATGAAGAGGATCTTCAAAATGCAATGGTAATGGTGATAATGGTAACAATTGATTGAAAGCTATGGAGTGATTTGGTACCAAAGGTGCACTATGATTCCTGTAGAGTAAGTTTACTAAAAGGTTGGATGATTGAAATGGGGGAAGAGGGTTGCATTTATAGACTTATGAGAGAGAAGATCAACGGTGTAGAATGAATAAGAAGATCAATAGTTGAGGAAACTTGAGAGGGTGTGCACGAATAGGAAGAGGACAAGTGTCTTGTTCCATCATGCAACAAGGGTAGTTAATAGAATAGAATGAAGAGTTAACTGAGATTATTGATCAGTTAACATAATTGACTAACATAGTTAACTAATTTGATTTATGAGTTAACTAATTGGACTGGAGGATAAAAAGGACATGTAGGTGAGGGAGATAATTAATTAAATATTAAAATATTTAATTAAGTGTGCACATGGACTAATTGAATTATTTTTGGTATTTTAATTCAATTTTGGAGGAAATAGATAATTTAAATAAATATTTGGATTTATTTAAATATAAAGGATGACTTGAGTTTAGAAGAATTTAATTAAATAATTTGGTATTATTTAATTTAGAATGACTTTAGAAGAATTTGGAAGATTTTAATTATATAATGATTTTATTTAATTTTGTGGAGGAATGTGAATCAAATAAATAAATTGATTTATTTATTTATTTATTGATAGAGGAATTAGGATGAAATAAATATTTAAAATATTTATTTAGATAGAGTTGTGTCATTTTCAGGTGTATACATTCTGCCCCTCTTTGATGCAATGTGTTTTAACACGTTGCTTCAAAGAATAAGAATTTCTGATAATGATACATGCTCTAGTTTGCCCCTGGTTCATGTTTATGATGCTAGGATGCCCCCTCGGGAGATTGGACGGGAAGAAAATGTAGAAGGACATGACATGAACAATCTCATGATGAAGAAGGTTTGAGAATGCATGAAATGATGGAGAAAAATGGGCCACGTCTTGAGAAAGACGTCAGAGAAAGGATCTGAAGAGCAGGCACAATTGCCACATAGCTACGTAGGTTGGCATGTCTATATTTAGAAGTAGAGTCCACAATCCTAGTCATTTACACACTTGTCATTTGGAGAGAGATACTAGAAGTTTTGTAGAGCGCAGGAGCTAGAGCAGTCAGCAAAGATATGGATATTCCACATGAGGAGCGCCTGATTGAGCGGGTCCAATGATTTGGACGACCAACAGAAGCAGGACCCCTGGTACGTACTTCAAAATTTCTAGGCTAGGGGCATTTATGAGTGTAATAAATGCCAAGCAAAGTAAGGGAAGTATATGTGCTGATTTACATTTCGGTGCATTTACTTCTCGAAACTGCACATCTATTCTAGATCAATGCACTTAGGTCATCTTTCAACGCATTTGTTACTTCTGTGCATATGTTATGCCTTTCTATGCATTTGTTATGGTGCTATGCATTTAAGTTTTCTTGTGGCGCATATGCCCTTTCTGCGCATCTGTGGCATAGAGCTGTGCATATGTTATGAAACCATGCATTTGCTTGTTTTGGTTGCACATTTGTTACTTCCTGCTACGCATTTACTATTGAACTATACATTTGCTCTGACACTATGCAAATACCACCTGGAATGGTGTATTTGCTTAGGATACTAAGTTTACTTAGTGAAATTGACTCGATTGGCATCTTGATTGATGCGACAATAGACAAGTGATCTCTGAGATTGATAGAATCTAGACAATAGACTATATTCTTTGTGTTGATCGATTTGATATGTTAAGTAAATGAATTTGATAGGTTTGATAGGTTGAACAGGTTTTCATTGATACGGGTATGGTTGACGCATTGCTTTGCTGATTGCAGGGGGATATTTTTGACACCCTCATGTCATGGGACTAGTTCCTCGTGATGATGCTACGGTGATACATGCCGACCAAGATAGATTGAATAGTGCTTGGTGCTCTTGGTTTGGACAATGCGTGCTTCATGCCTAAGGTTTGTGTGAACCTCGGTCTGTTGATTGCTTTGCTGGAGTGCTTCCATAGTGAGGATGGTACATTCCACCTCCCCACCGTTGAGATCACAGTCACTTTGGAGGACATCTACAGGATCTTACACCTTCCTATAGTAGGGGAGTAGGTAGAGTATGACTCGTAGTGCGACACTGGGCTAGACGAGTGCAGGCGGGTGTTTGATGATCCTGCCATAGTACGTTCAGTGATAAGCTAGCAGGACATGTACAATTATTGTGACTACTTTCTAGGGATTGTGGCTGGTCTGATCGGGGGTGTTGTATGCCCCAATCAGAGATCTCATGGTTTTCTCGTTGGCTGGGGTCAGACTCTTGAGAGGATGCTCACTAAGGGCACCCAATTTTCTTGGGGTGTCTACGTTCTGCATGTTTACCATGACATGCAATAGGTGGTATACTATGGAGCTTCTAGTTTGTCTACAGGTGTGTTGTTGCTTCAGTTCTGGGTGTGAGAGCATATCGTAGTGACCCGGCCTATTTCCACTTTTCACAAACAGAGGGGTGAGCCATACTCTTATGGATATGCTGGTGTACTTACCCAACATAGGCTGGGTAAGCTGGAGTATTAGCATCATGCTATGGATAATGTGGGTGGCATTGTGTGGTGACCATACCTAGAGTGTAAGGTGTGGGATGATGAGGATGGTGAGCTGCCATATGTGCTTCAGACATGGTGGTTGATAGGCTGGGCCCCTCACATATAGGAGTGGCACATAGTCACCCATGTTATGCGGCAGTTTAGACGGGTTTAGGGTATGCCACAGGGGCAGGCCCTTTTTGTGAGGACCTGGGCAGAGTGGAGGCAATGGGGATCAATGGCTTCATATGAGGAGACTAGGACCGACTTTCTATAGATACCTTATCAGGCATGGCCAATGAGGAGGGAGATAGTAGACGCAAGCATGACACATGATTTTGGGGACTAGTTCTCTGCACACCTATTCCCTAGATACTCGGGACTGGGAGAGCTAGCTCCTTGCTTAGAGGAGGTAGAGTCAGAGGAGGAGGAGGATGGCAGTAGGTAGAGGAGGAGACAGAGGAGGAGGAGTGGAGGATGGGGCAAAGGAGGAGATGGAGGGGGAGATGGTGGAGGAGATGGAGGAGGTGATGATGGAGGAGATAGGAGGCCAAGACAATGGTAGAGAGTGGGGTAAGCCCCACCATAGCAGATAGCTCAACAGGAGCAGGCAGTACCAGTAGTGGCATAGTAGGTACAGATTCCACTGCAATAGGTGGTACAATAGGTATAGGTTTGATCTCAGCAGGTAGCATAGGTACCTCAGGCACCTCAACCACCTAGTCAGCCTACCCTGCAGCAGCAGCAGCAGCTAGCATAGGGGGATGTAGTTGGCATGCTTCATGGCCAGCTTAGGTAGGTCAGAGCATAGTTAAGAGTCATGGAAGCTCAGATACTGGGAGATGAGAGGGTGATTGCTGGTATCACCACAGAGCAAGATGTAGCCCTTTCTAGCATTCAGGCACTTATCACAGTGAGGGACTCATCCATAGCCGCCCTAGGCATAGATGCACTTATGATCATGCTTGTGACACAGTTGACACATGCACAGGCTCAGTTGACACAAGCATTGGGAGAGATGGTTAGAGCTCAAGCCCAGACATAGTACTACAAAGGATTGTACCATGGGGCGGTGCCAGTTGATGAGAGGGCACTGAGCTATAGGAGCCAGTCAATGGGAGTGTCCTCGCAGAGGGTAGGGGGCTCACAGTCAGTGGCCTCAGGTATGGGCCCATAGCAGTCAGGGACATGCCATAGTGGAGGGGGAGGGGACAGTTCCAGGAGCAGTATCCCATGCTAGCAGGGTTAGCTACTACCTTGTGTGTGCATTTTTTTGTACTTGTACATACATTTTTTGATGGCTCATGGATACCCTACACATGTATATATCACTTGTTATTTTGTACAGCAACTGAGACATGTATCATTATCATTTTGTATGTATGTATAGACCTTTTATGATGTGACTTGTGGATGATAGACTAATTTTGTACACATTGGACATATGTTTTTATGATTATATATGATGATGCAGCTATGATGACCTACATGTATGTTGTTATACGATGATCCTGGATGCTCTTTATTTATGATGTTTATATGCTATGCACATGTTTATGATATCTAAAATGCCGTTACGATGGCCTACATGCATGCGTTTATGTGATTATCATGGATGCATTTTATTTGTGATGTTTATATGCTATGCAAATGTTTATGATATCTAATATGCAACATTTGTTTATGCAAACATGATGGTATGAGATGATTACTAATAGCTATGTTTTTGATAGTTTTCTGATGGGATACTATGTATGCATCTATGTTATGATCACACACATGTATATGGATGATTTAAATGCTCCTATATGTATGCAATATGATCTAATGCAGACATTGTGATTATAGCTACGCTTTTGTGAGTTTTTTGGTTAATGCGATGATATGTTGACTTATGCATCTATATATATGCAAATGATCTAATCAAATTAATGACTATTTCACATAATGCAAAATGATTACACATGGATGACTTAATGCACTTATATGAATGCAAATGAGCTAATCAAATTAATGACTAATTCACTTAATGCAAAATGATTACATGTATTTGAGATGTCCAAGTGTACTCAATCAACACAGAAGAGACTCGATGAAAGACACAATGAGAGACAAAAATTTGATTGAAGGAATCACAAGCTTTTATTTGTAAACACTGTTATTGCAAACAAAATCTTTATTGATGAATGGTATATGAAATGTAAATGGACATGCTATGGATGCAAATATTTGTCATTTTGATATTGCAACTATTTTGAAGTGGTTGTTTCATCATTGAGCAATATTTTTTTTTGTTATTTTTGTGTTTTTAATATGTTGCAAGAAAATACAAGCACCTAGGTATAATTAAGTCAAGATGACATGAGTATTCCTTACATGGATTTTGACTTAACAAGTTAATACAAGCATCTAATTATAACTGAACCAGGATGACCTGAGTATTGCTTGTGTATCAACAGACAAAGATTACACCTATTTCATGTTTAGACCTCTGATGTCCTCGATGATCATTGTGTTGATCATGTCTTAAGACAATGCTTCACATTACTAAAGATAAACCCATAATAAGCAAACAAATAAAATAATCATGCCCCCATCATAGCATCTCTAGGTTTTCGGCATCCTTGAGTAGCGTAAAAAACATGATAACAAAAGTTAAAATTTTAAGGCACAACCAATCAAAAACAAAGCTTTCTTGTATTAGATGTATCTTCTTGCCATAATTTAGATAGAATCATTTAGAGTGTTTAGGTCCTTGTTTATTTTGCATTGGATAGGTTGATGTCTTGCATCAAAATTTCTATTTTGGAAGCAGGCTTTGTTGTGTTGTATGTCCGATGAAAGGTATCACAATCCTTATTGGTGTCCTCTTAGAACACATGGCATTGCAGAATCCAACTTCATAACTAGGTCGAGGACTTGTCCCCAGTCAAGTAGAGGTATATGGTTTATGAAGGATGACAAACTATATGATGCATATGGTAGACTTGATGGGATGGGCCCTAAGTGGTTGACCTGGTGCCTCGAGGGCTCATTGATAAATGGCCTTGCCTATGTGATGACGTAGATGTAACATTGTTAAGGGTGAACCTTGTGGACCTAAGACCTAGGCAATAGGAGATGGTGCGGATGTGGATGGACCAAAGGATGGGTGAAAAAGGTATGGAATGCATGGGTAGCCTCGGGGGCCCATCAATGATGGCCTTGCCTACGTGATGACGCAGAGGCAACATAGTTCGGGGTGAACCTTGATACTCACAATGGAAACTATGGTAGGCTGACACTATGGATATGATTGCTTGACACACCTTAGGTAGTAAGGCACCAATGGTGATAGAGTATCCAGCCATGATAGGTTATCATTAGGTGATGTTTTTATTGTGAAATGGATATGATTCAGATGATGGATAATGGTAGGAAGAAAGGATGCCAGGTGATTGGTTTCCCAAAGATGGAGGAAGCGATTTGCATCGCAAAGAGCACCTATTTGCCAAGTTTTCACTGCTTTGCTTTTATTGCAATGTTTTTTGTCTCGTTTTTTCAATTTTTTTATTTTTTTTTATTTTTTCTGATTTTTTTTTTTTTTTTTAATTTTTTCCCCCCTTACATTGGGGTTCTCTAGGTATAGAATTAGAGAAGATGTATACTGTTGATTGGGTCATCGAATAGCTCACCTTCTGATGTAGTTAACTGGTATGCTCCTGATCCATAGGCATCAATGATTACATAAGGATCAAGCCAGTTGGGTTCAAACTTTCCTTTCTTCTCCTGATCCTACTAATTGTGGGGATTTTCTTTAAACACTAGATCACCAACATTGAATACTCTAGGACAGAATCTGTGGTTATAGCTTTGTGACATCCTTTGTTGGTAAGCTTTGAGATGGTTGAAAGCATTTTGTTGTTTCTCTTCCAACAGTTTTAACTCTTGCAGTCTAGAAACTCTGTAGTCCTCATCAGTTATAAGACCTTTTAATGACACCCTAAAAGATGGTAACTCGACCTCAATGGGTAAAATCACTTCGGAACCCTAGACAAGGGTATATGGTGTGGCACCTGTGGGAGTACGTATGCTGGTTTGATATGCCCATAGAGCAGGATTGAGTTGCATGTGCCAATCACGACTAGCATCATTGACAGTTTTCTTGAGGATTTTCAAGATGGTCTTGTTTGATGTTTCTACCTGACCATTGCCTTGGGGGTAATATGGGGTGGAGAGGTAGTGTTAGATTTGGAACTTATCACAAAGCTCTAAAACATCCTAGTTTTTGAATGGTCTTCCATTATCTGTGACTATGGATGATGGAATTCTATATCGACAAATGAGATAATTAAGGATGAAGGAGACAATTTGCTTGCTTGTGACAGTAGTGAGTGGAATGGCTTCAATCCCCTTGGTAAAATACTCAGTGGTGGTTATAATGAACTTGTGCCCATTGGATGATAGATGTTGGATCTTGCCCACAAGGTTGAGTCCCCGCTAAGAAAAGGGCCAAGGTGTCGTTAAAGGTGGCAATTCCTAAGCTCGTGCATGGATGAGGTTACCATGAATCTGACACTGTTTGCATTTCTTGCCAAAATGGTATGAATCTATCTCCATGTTTGGCCAATAGTATCCCAAATGCATGAGTTTCTAACTAAGGTAGGACCACTAGAGTGTCATCTATAAATTCTTTCGTGTACTTTCCATAAGGTGGTTTGAGATTCATCACGTTCAAGACATCTAAGTAGAGTACCATCCAGACCTCGACGATGAAGGGTTTTAGTGATAATGGTATAATGGGAGGTTTGATGAATAAAGGTACAACATTGGTTATTGGATAAATCAGGTGGTAAGGTGTTATCCTTGAGGTAAGTGTAAATTTTACCATACAAGGTTGAATCAGATCTAACTAGGAGGAAGATGGATTGTGTTTTAGGGATATCATAAGCTGGTTGCATGGCTGACTCTGCCAAGAACTCAAAACGTGACTCATTCTTTGGTATCTCGAGAAGTAAGGCAATGGTTGCCATGGTGTCTACTACTTTGTTCTCTATGCGAGGAATATACTCAAATGAGATTATCATAAAGTACCCTTTAAAGTGATCTACCATACGCTTTTATGGTATTAGCTTATCATCTTTCATCTGATACTCATCATTCACTTGGTTGATCAATAGTTGCGAATCTCTATAGACATGTGGCTCTTTCACTTTCCACTTTGCTGCCATCTTAGGACCAATGACTAAGGTCTCATACTCTACAATGTTGTTAGTGCAAGGAAAAAGTAGATGATAGGACTTGGGTATTGTGTCACCTTGAGGAATGACCAACAAGATTCCTGTCCCTGATCCATGGTTTGTATAAGAGCCATCAAAGTATAGATTCCATGAATGCATTGTGATACTGAAAATTGACTCACTGGGAAATCCAAATGTCATTGGGGTAGTATCTTGCAATGGTGCCTCTGCCAACTGATCTGCAATAATCTGACCTTTGATAGCTTTCCTTTCCACATATTCTATGTCATACTCACTTAGTAGCATTACCCATTTAGGTAGGTGACCTGTGAGGGATGCTTTGCTTAACAAGTATTTGAGTGGATTTATTTTTACAATGAGCTTGATGGAATGTGGAAGTATGTAATGACGTAGTTTTGGGGAAGCAAAAACCATAGCAAGGCAAGATCTTTCGATTGGAGAATACTACAATTCATACCCCACCAATGTGCAATTGATGTAGTAGATACCCTGTTCCTTGCCTTCATAGTCTTGTTGTGCTAAAAGGGCTCCCAGAGCTGTCGGTGTAGCAAATATGTAAAGATATAGCATCTTGCCTTAGATGGGTGGCATCAAGATAGGTGGATTCATGAGATATTCCTTCAATTTGTGAAATCCTTCTTCACACTTCTCCTCCCATTGAAATGGAATGTTCTTATGCAAGAGATGAGTGAAAGGTTGACACTTGTCTACCAGTTATGAGATAAACTGATAGATTTCCTATAATTTACCTTGTAAAGACCGCAGTTGGGTGATGTTCCTTGGTGGTGGCATCTCCATGATAGCTTTGACCTTCGCAGGATCTACCTCAATCCCATTTGTTGATACTATGAAACCCAAGAGTTTGCTGGAGGTGACCCCAAACACACTTTTTCTGATTCAATCAGACCTTGAATTGTTCCAGCCACTAAAAGACCTTCTCTAGGACATCTAGGTGAGATTCCCTTGTAAGTGACTTGACAAGGATGTCATCCACATAGTCTTCCATGGTGATGTGCATCATGTCATGGAAGATAGTGGTCATTGCACGTTGGTATGTTTCTCCTGCATTCTTCAACCTAAATGGCATGACGTTCCAGCAGAAGGTACCCCATGGACAAGTGAACACCGTCTTATGCTAATCTTCTATCTCTATTCTAATTTGGTTGTATCTGGAGAAACTATCCATAAAAGAGAGCATAGTGTGTCCAGCTATCAAGTCTATGATGATGTCAATGTTAGGCAATGGGAAATCGTCTTTGCGATAGGCCTTGTTGACGTCTCAGAAGTCATTATACAATCTAACTCTTCCATCAGGTTTTGATACTGGCACAATGTTTGATACCCACTCTAGATAATCGATTGCTCTAATGAACCCTACATCCAGTAGCTTCTTCAGTTCCTCTTTGACTATCAATGTGACATGTGGATGTATTTTCCTAAGTTTTTGTTTAACAGATTTAACTCTAGGATCTAGTGGTAGATGATGCAAGATCAAGTCTGGATCTAACCCGAGGCATATCTGCATAGGACCGAGAAAAGTTGACCTATTTATTTTTGATGAAGGGTACAAATTTCATCTTTTCTATCAGAGATAGAGACTTGGCAAAGTGTATGATCTTTGGATTACCTTATGTGCCGATGTCAATAGGTTCTATAGGGTCTACCACAATTTGTGACTTCTCCTGATACATGTCATTGGGGAGAGTGTCAAGGCTTCCATTCTCTGGTGCCTTAGAGAGGTTTTCACCATCGGATGTGTCATTTATTTTTATGTTTTTGGGATCTGACACTTTCGCAGAGTTGTTTTCACCATCAGATCCATGTTTGATTTTTATATTTTTTCAACTAGAAGGCTTGGCAGCCTCTCCAAAATAAGCCACGGTATTGAGTTCTATGGCGAAGCTAGCTTTATGATCTCTTGCGGGTAGGTGGTATCTTAGTTCCATGTAATCAATGTAGGCATCGTCATTTTGGAACATGTCTAGTTGGGGGTTCCTCGTAGATCCCAATCGATTAGTTTAGGATGTACTAGAGGGGATCGATAGGTTGATCTGATTCAATGGGTGTGATGGTAAGGATGGCTACATGATCAGGATGGGGAGGGATAGAAACAAGTTTTGTGATGGTACCTTCCTCAAGATTGTTTATCTCATGCAAACTCTGACCTTCCTCATAAGTAGTTCTCTCCAGAATGGGCGAATCACACTCCACTAGTCTAGGCCTTAGTGTATGTCCCTCATGGTAGGGGCTATAGGTGCAAATGATATTGATTCCTTTGTCCTCATAGGAATGTTCTAAAAGTTCATCCCATTCATACATCTGTATCACTCTCTTGTTGGAGGTTATGGATTTGTTCCACAAAACAAGTAGTAGCCTTAGTTTTTCTTTTGCCTTTGCCATTGTATCCTAGCACTCTTGTGTCTTGGGCCGATAAGGATGAAGAGGGTTGAATGGGTTTAGTTATTCCTTCCTTTCTTAGGTCAATGGGACCCTATCCTTCGTAACCCATTCTTTGTAAGATAAACTAACCACGAGTCCATAGATTTCTATTGGGAGCTTTGGTTGTTGGTCTTCTGGTGTGTTATCTTCTTCTATGTAAAGCCATTGCAGAACATCTCTTTCCTCACTCTCATCTGATAGGGTCCCCTATTTAACAAAGGGAGTTGTGGGAGGTTCCGGAGGAGCAGATGGTTTTAGGAAAGGTGTAGGTCACACAAAGGACCTTAGAGATAAAGGAATTTTGGATAAACAAAGGCTGTACTTGATGGAGTACACTCGTACCCCTGTTTCTCTAATCTTGACTTTCTTCTCTTTGGGCTTTGATGTGGAAGCTTGGGAGCCAGGATCATGTTGGGAGGTGGAAGATATGGAAGCTTTATTGTTAGGGATGATAGTTTTGTGCTTTGATTGGATAGTGTTACAGTGTTGAAAAGGATCAGGGTCCCCTTGGACGGTGATCTCTCTGCCATTGTGAGGGAACTTGATGCATTGGTGGTATGTGGAAGGCACTACTTTCATGGCATGTATCCAAGGTCTACCTAGGAGAATGTTGTAGGCGAGCTCCTTGTCAAGGATTTGGCAAACAACCTCTTTCTCGACTGGTCCAATTCTTAATAGTAACACCACCATTCCCCTAGTTGTCTATTCTTCTTCATCATAGGCTTTAATTGTGATCTTTTTCCTTGGATCCACTACATTTTATGAGAATCCCAATGTAAGGATTAGTTTCAACGTACAAATATTTAAACTCACTCCTCCATCAATGAGAACCCTTTTGATGTGATGTTGATTAATGAAGGCCTCAATATGTAATGATGCATTATGGGGCTGAGATACAGATAGATCATCCTATTTAGTGAATGATAGGATGTTAGGTGAGGTAAGATGACCTACCATGGCTTGAAGCTTCTCTTGGGCCATGTTGGTGGGCACGGTGATTTCCACTAGGGCTTTATCAAGAATCTCCTTGTGGGATGGCGATAGACACAACAACTCTATTATGGATATATGGGCTGGAGTCTTTCTTAGTTGGTCTATGATGTTGTACTGGTGGTGGGTAGATGGTGAGGGTGATGACCTTGGAGGGAGTGTGTACAAAGTGACTTTTCCATTGCGGGTGGTGATGTTGCAATCAGATTTTGTGTTGGGATCTGATTTTTTGTTAAATGTGAGCACATTGATCTGCTGGATTTGCTCTGATATGTAGTTAATGGTATACTTGAATGGTGCATTTGTGTAATTAGCATCGTTGTTCCCGTTATTGCAATTTTATCGATTGTTGTTGCTGTTGTGATTGTTGTGCCTGTCATGGTTAAGGAGTGGATCCTTGTACACCACATGTGATTCGTTAGATGGATGGTCTTTTGTGCCAACATGATTTTTGTCTAACAAGTCTTGTATGACACTTTTCAGACGAATGTAGTCATTAGTTTTATGTCAAGGTTTTACCCTATGGTACTCACAGAAATCAATATCCTTCCACCAAGAAGGTTTGACTATTGGTTCATAGTCTTTTGAGATGGGAAGGGTGATCTCGTTGTTTGCCAGTAACTTCCTCAAAGCAAATTCATATGACTCTCCTAGTTGTGTAAATTTTTGTCTAGGAGGAAAGTTGTACAGTTGTCTTGGTTCACTTGACAAACTCCTTTGAGGTTTAAAATTGGTTGTTTAGGAGTCACTACTTTAGAATCAACCACTCCATCGTTGACTATGTTCTTGTTTTTAGACCAGAATTTTGACTTATCCATGGTATAGTTAGAGTTAGGAGTGTCTTTGAACAATCTTATTTGTCCCTTTGAGATCATAGCTTTTTCGATGAATAACCCCATCTCAATTACTTTCGTGAATGAGGTGGGACATTAGATTTGAATTTGGTAGCTTAGATTGGGATTGAGGTTATGGACAAACATCTATGTCATTTGTTTCTCGAGGACATGATATGAGCACTTGCTCACGAGTTGCCTCCACCTTTGTAAGAAAGTGGCGAAGGATTCGCCACTCTTTTGTTTTGAGTTGCAAAGGTCCAACATGGATACCTCATGTTTGATGTTATAAGAGAAATGTGTGACAAACTTGTTTACTAACTCATCAAAGGTACGGATACTTGGGGGTAGTCGAGAGAACCACTCCATGGCTTGCACTCCTAGAGATCTAGGGAAGAGTCTTATGAGAAAAGTTTCATTTTGGGCCACCTCTAGACATGCGGTGCTAAATTCTCAGATATGGTTTCTAGGGTCACCCTTTCCTCTATATTTGTCAAATTTTGGAACTTTAAACCGAATAGGAAAGGGGATAATGTTCAAGCTCTTATCAAAGGGATATGGCTAGATATCCTCTAATGAATAGTATTTAGTGGATGTCCCTATTTGGAGGTCCACTAATTGTTGTTGTAGGGTTTGAACTTGTTTAGTAAACATGGATAGAGGTGTGGTTGAGTCTATTGTTTTCTTACCTTTGTATGTGGCAAGGGTTCTTTCCTCATGTGAACTATCTTCATGGATTCTTCCTTCATCATTTTCCTTCAATGCTGTGATGTCAAAGTCTTTGGGGAGCTTAACTCCTTGGGTTGCAAGGTGAAGAATGAATTTGCTAGGGTCTTGGTTGAGCACCTTGTCCATCATGCATTGAAATTTTCTATCTTGTATAGCTTCTTGTATGTCTTCATGAGACATCTCCTCATCACTGTCGTGAGGGGAGGGGATAATTTTGTCAGATGTGCCTGCCATTTCAAGTTGTCTTTGTTTTTGTGATCTAGTTAGTACCATGCAAGGTGATTTGGAATGGGTTGGGGTGAATGTGGATGCTTTGTCAAGATGTGTGTGTAGGTTATAGTGAAGGGGATACCACAAGGGTTTTCTTTTATCAATGGTTTCAAACAAGTAAGTCGATACAAAATGGTAGCCACAAGTAAGGATGGTTAGGAATCTAATTACTTGATAGAGACTAGTTTTGCACCAAACACACTAGTGAAGTTTCAAGAGAGAAGGATGATAGATCCTGATAGTGGAGACTTACTAGGGATGTTTGAGTTTAATATGATCTAAAATTTCCTTGTTGTAACCTAGTTTGGAGACTTTGACTTGGTTTTGGGAAGTTTTTGGGAATTTTTGGACAAGGTGAGTGTTGGAAAAGTTGGTATTTCACAGAAATGAATGGGATAAGTGACTTGCATGGTTAATCTAATCTAGGAAACTGAAAAAAGGCTAAAAAGGGTACTCAAAAAGATAAATTTTTTTCTTAGAAACTGTACAGAAGTGCTCACTGTGATAGATGTGCAGGAATAGAGTGCAAATGCATAGCTACAAGAAGCAAAAGCATAGGTCTAGTGAAAAGTACATGTCCTAGAACAAATGACAGATGCACAGCTACAGGGAGCAAATGCGCAGGACTAGTGAAAAATAGATGCATAGCAGAACTGTGAGGCCTACTTTTTACACTTTTGTTCATGAGACTATTTGCAGTGCTATTGATATTACTTTTATGTTGAGAAACTATTGATCCTGGAATCTTGTTTATTTAACCTAATTGATTTTAAGAAAATAATTGTGGTATGATAATTAGATGTTGCTTTTAAGAAAATGATGAATAAATATGGAACTTTAATGTGATTTCAGTATGATCATATGGTAGAATATTTAGGTATGCTTGTATTGAAATTGCTTTGGCTATGATATCTTTATTTGTTATTGACTTCAAGTTTGAGTGTGCAGGTATTGCTAACGAAACCACATATACAGGAGATCAATCCATACCCTATGTTGTATCCCTTTTGAGCTGATCTAGTTCCACGAGGAACTAAGATCAACCTCATGTTTGGTGAATTGTGGTAATGTTGTAATGTTGAAATGATGCATGAGGTCAAGGGAATTAGGTCTATCTTCTGATTTAATTATATTGTGATATGTGTTGTAAGAGATGTTGTTTTTAATCTTGTTTTTAATCTTGTTTTAACTTTATTTCTTTTAGACCCTCTTCTTGTGTTTTTACTTGACTCTGGGAGTCCTAACTAGGTTTAAATCAACCCTAGGTTATACCCCATGGGTCTAGGGACCCTTTTGACTAGGATAACGTTGGGATAACCTCCATATGGTCACTTCAACTTCATGGTGAAGTTATGTGACGAATTTGGAAGCATGAGGATAATGGGATGAGTGGAATCCACACTTAGACCCACTTCCAAGTCATGGAATGCCTCCATGATCCACCAATAATGGAATGCTTGTCTCTTTGTGCCTCTTTTTTGGTGGGAGACCCCATTAAAAGGGTGGTGTGTCATCCACTTCCCTTTTATTTCTATTTTTCTTATTATATTTTAATTCACCCATGTGTTGTAAAAAGGCTATAGTGGGGAACCTCTTGAGTGGGGTTAATTGTTTTAAGTCCATTAGGGATAATGGATAATGAGTGGGTTTAGTTTTTTAATGCCACTTGGAATAAGGGATAAGGGAGAGAATTTGTTTTAAAGAGGAGAAGAGGGAGAGGGTGAGGGGGTTGAATTATTGTGGAAAGAAGGAGAACTTGGAGGAGGAGGCTAAGAGTGGAGCTCTTCATCAAAATACATTCCATAATTGGGCTAGAAAAGGTTAGTGAACAAGACTACTCACTTGTATGATCTGTTGCTTGTTATGTATGTTTTGTTCTTGTTGATGAATGAGGATTGCAATTGTTTTCTATGTGTTTTTTCAGTTATTTGGGGTTTGTGTTGGGTGTTGAGAGAGCTCCTTCCAGTTGGAAGACAATGTTCATCTTGTATGGGGAAGGGAAAGTGTGAACCTCCTCGGGTGTCATCTTATTTTAGTATATGAAAGCCTTGAGGGCATATTGGTAATTTTGAGCCTAGAGGGCTATAAGGCTTTGAGAGCCTATTTGTGATATCACTGTGATTTTGTTATTTGGATGGCTTGAGGCCATGAGAAAGAATAAGTTTGTTGGCTTGAGGCCATGAGATAAGCTATGATAATTGTTTGAGAAGAATGACACCTTGGAGTAGAGAGAGTCTACTTCCCTACCCCCTTTGAACTCACCTCAGCTGTGTCTTTGTATTGTGAGTAAAACCATGGGAGTGTGTGTGTTATTTGCTTTGTTTGTTGTTATTCAATGTTGTGAAGTGTTTTGGTCTATTTTACCCTGGGTATGTGGATGGTCTCCCTAGCTCGGGGGTGACCCTCTTGCGGGTCTATTGTAGGGAGGAGAGCTAGTTGGTTATTGTTTTCTCCTTTGTTGTCATGCAGGTTACTGTTGGAGCATGTTAAAAGGATTGAAGGGATTTTTCCTTGTTAGAGAAAATGTTCTATTTTCCTATTTGTAATGAGAGCTTGGTCTCTTTAAAATTATTCCTGTAATAGTTTCTTTTGAAGAGGAGAGATTGCTCCCTATGAAAGTTGTAGAAAAATTGTATTGGGAGAAGAAAGTAAATTCCTCCCTTAGAGTGTATGTGAGTTGTGGGACTCTTACAGTTGTTTGTACTTGTTTACCATGTTGTAAGTTGTGAGATTTGTGGTTGAATTGGATCAGTTGTTTAAATCTACCTCTTGTATTAATTAGTGAGTAAGTTACTTTTACAGTATTATGAAAGATGTAAATTTACTTTGAAAACAAAATTTAAACTTGAGTTAAGTATGCAATGGAAAATATCCTAAATCAAATTTACTTGTCGGTTAATTTGGTTATTGAAGTGGAAGATTAAATTAGTCCCCTGTGTATTTACTCTTACACTTTAAATTGTAAATGAAATAAAATGTATACTTGATAGATCAATTTTAGTTAAAATCCAGATTTATATGGTTATTTATATTTCTGTATCTCTCAAGTATTTACTTTATTGTAAATTAAAAAGTAGAGAAAGTGTGAAATGGATTTACTATGAAACTTCGTTATAAATTATATATATATATATAGTTTTTTTTAATTAAATGAAATCGTGGAAATGAGCTACATTATATATATATATATATATATATATATATATATATATATATATATTCATAAATATTTTTATTAGTATTAAATTTAAATTTCAAAAATTGCAAAGGAAAATAACAAAGAGAGCTCGCTGTCAAATCGTATGCATAGTCGAAGTTACATAGTGTAAGGTGGGGGTTAAACCCCCCACCGAATTATTTGAGACAATGGGTGTGGGGAGGGGCGGAGCCCCACACACACCCCATGGAGTGGGTTGTGGGTGGGGCTCTGCCCCTCCCCACACCCCCGCCATAGCTGCTAACCCACACCCCCCCGCTCGTCGTAGCAACCACGGCGTGCGCGCAGGCCATCCTCCCCGCGGACCTCTGAATCCCCCTCCACACAGCTGCCTCTGCCGCTGTTGACTGTGGCCTTCCCATAATTCCCCTCCACCTACGTCCACCGTTGCCACCACGCCCACCTCCACACCGCCTCTCCCCTATCCATAGCACCCTGCGACCAGCCCATTGACGTCGCCGCCATCGCCATCCCTATCCTGCAAAACATACAAAACAATAAGGTTTTTAGGGTTGCTCCAACCCTTATGATATGAGTTGAAATTCATTAAAATACTCCATTAAAATTTTAAGTGGATTTCCCACTATCAATATAATTTAAACAATTAAATATATATATATATATATATATGTATATTTATATATATATATATATATATATTAATTGTAAATATATAAATTTGCTCAATAAAAGGATAATTCATATATATATATATACACTTCCTATAAACATGGGAACACTATGAGTTGGAAGTCCATAGTAATATGGTTTAAAAAAAATAGAGTGGAGTTCCCACTAATAAGATTTAAATGTTCTATTTAAAAATAAATGTCTCGCAGCAGATCCATGGCCCATGCCTATGCTAGCTCTAATAGGAAACCTTATGTAGATTATAACCCTGAAGAATGTTCCACTTCCAGCAATAGCTCTCAAAGGTTCAAACAAATGCCTTCTAGATCTTCTTTTTCATCCTGATCACATAGATTTCAGCCAGCTGAAAATCCTGACCAAATAGATGAATTGGCTAGACAAGTAAGTGCTAGGTTACACCTTGCACCAAAACAGGAAGAAGAGTCTGAGAGAAAGAAAAAAGGAAAAGGCATAAAAATAGCTAAGCTAGGAGAACATGCTAGCATGATGCATGAACACTTGCCCAGATATGGATCTGAAAGAAGAACAAAGCATAAAAACTCTGAAGCACAAAGAAATTGGCAGTCTGCATGGATGCAAACAGCTTCAGAAAATATTGATGACATAGCAGTAGATGTCAAACAAGGAATCAATAGGACTATTTCTATTTATGATGGAATGTTGCAGATACAGAATAGTCAATATAAAATAGAAACTACTGTAGGTAGAATTGACAAGCAATGTACTTCTACATTAAATAATTTTGGTACATTAAATTATCAAGTAAGTCAGACCCACGCAATGGCCACTACAATACAGTCTAGTAATGAAAGAATAGAGAATGTGGCCTCTTAGATTTACAGTCAAGTTTCATAGTCTGATAATAGAAGAGATACTCAAGCTCAGGAAAACAAAATCTTACTTGAGCATGTTGCTAGAAACTTAGAAAAAGTTAGAAAATATGCTAAGAAGATAAGAGTGTCTTAGAAAGGAAAAGATAGTTATGAGGAAGAAACTGAGGACACTAAAACTCAGAAATCTCAGAAACTAGAATCTAAGCCTAGACCAAAAATACAGAGAAGGAAAAGTCTTCTATTCTCTGAAGAAGTCACTGAAGAACCAGCATCTTCTACCCAAAGAAGTCATACCCCACAAATGCCTTCTAAAATAGTTCTTCCAAAACAAAAAGAACATATGCCTTAGGCCACTGAAGAATTAAAAGATTGGCTTGCAGAATGCCAATTAGAAGATAATGAGCCTGTCTATATGGAAGAACTAGCAGCAGCCACGAATTCTTCTGATGAAGAAATCTTTGAAACAGTTTCCATTCCAGAATCAGCTTCTGAAGAAGAATATTTATCTTCTTATGATAATTTTGTCATAGAAATTTATGAGGATTGGGAACCCTTGTACATGGCTAGTCAGTCTACTGTGGAAAATGAAATAGATGTAGAAATGAAATATGCTGTATCTGAGAATGCCAGACCTGAAAATTTAAGAGCTTATGCTACTTCTGCCTATATTCTGAACATTGATAAAGTGATAGATCCCTATGATACTATTTGCACCTAGTGTGATACTCTTGAAAATTTTTATGACACTAGAGGATCTGTCTTGTCTGAGGCTAATAAAGTATTGTATGCAGTACGACTCATGTCTGGAAATCTCCGCAGCTGGTGGAATTCACTCCCTGATAATGGAATAATTTCACTTGATTCAGATGGAGATGAATATGTGAAAGAGCAAGACATGGGTAGGAATGATATTTCTGCTGAAGGATTTGCTACATTAAAGTTATATCTAATTGGTTTATTTTGTGGCAATAGAAAAAATGATATTCATGAAGCTAAGAAAATCCTTTATTCTTTGCAGTTAAAAGACCTTGGTAAATTGCATAAGTATAATTTAGTTTTTGAAAAATACATGATAGCTGCAGGAAAATTGCATGATCCAACTACAAAGAAATTTTATTTAAATTCTCTTCCTTGTGGTTTAGGCAATTATGTAGAAGAATATGTAGCCAATAAATATAAAACCAAGATTGATACTTTTGGTTTTAGTGAATTAAGGCAATTGGTTACATATAAGTTAGATAAAGGATGTCTTCTAAAAGCTTCAAGTGATAATAGAGATCAGTATAATTCCTCATGTAATATGAAGGATTATTCAGCTTGCCACCCATAAATCAGATAAAAGATTTCAAGCATGTCCGTAAGTTTAGCAGAAAAAGATGTGGAAAATATTGTCATTGTAAGAAGTGTAAATATTCTAAATATGATGATGACAATTTTGAAAGGTCTTTCCACAACAAGAAAGGTTATAAAAAGAGATATAGGTTTGCTCCTGTAAATAAGAATTCTTTTAAAAATTGAAGGCCACCTAAGTATTTATTCAAAAAGAATAAAGATTTTAGAAAAAGGAATAAACCTATACAGTGCTTTATTTGTAAAGGGCCTCACTATGCCACAAGTTGTCCAAAGAAATACAATCTGGAGAATAAAGTTTATGCAATGTTTGAAGAACGGAATAGATCAGTTGATTGGGAGATTGTTGCTTCATCTGATGTTCTTGGTTCTTCTAATGATGGATTGTTTGAACTTGTTGAAATTTTGCCTGATCAGTTTTATATGGCAAAAGATAAGCACATAAAAGTTTATCCTTCTAGTTCTTCTAAATCTGCATCGGAAAGTTCTAGCTCTTCCGACCACAAAGTGGTCTCCAAGACACTTAAGAAGGCTATCAAGGATCTTGAATTTAAGATCAGTATGGCTACGTCAAAGGATCCTTATCATATGTCTGGCTCTTTGGAAGAACGGAAAGCTACTGCTAAACAGCAGGTAAAAGATATTAAAGCAAGAGAAAAAGAGAAAATAGCTCTCTACAGAAAAATGAAGCATCCTTCCAAGCATTCTGCTTCTAGTTCACTCTCACCACCACCTAAAAAGTCTTACGATGGTTATATCCATCCCCGATGGTCACCTCCTTCTAAGCCATCCTCTTCATCCAACCACCATTCTTCTAAAGCCCGTCGTTCACCTTCTGTTTCTCTTGGCCGTAGCATTGATGCTCTTTGTACAAAAGTTGATAGATGCACTGAATCTGTAGATATCCTTGCTTGCCAATGTGCTCTGCACCAGAAAACTTTGGATAAACTCACTTCTGTAGTGGGGGAAATTTGTGACTTGCTGACCAAAGCTGATCAATCTTCCTCTACTCAGTCTGAATCTGAGCATGATCTACTCTCTGAACATGCAAATGCTTTATATATGGTTGAAAATTGTACTTATATCAGAATTAATCTTTGTTTCTCTGGCTATAAGTCCATACCCATGGATGCATTTGTAGATTCAGGTTCTTCTCATAGTTTTGCAAAAACTAATGCTATTCCTTCTAAATTTTGGAAAACAAAGAATGATTTGCCAGTAGGATATGCAAGCAATGGAGAAGAAATTAAAATGGGAAGATTTGCACAAGATGTCAGGATTGAGATACAGGGTAAGCAGTTTATTGTTGACTTAATTGAGCTTGATAGCTTAAGAGAAGATATTCTGTTAGGTTACACTTTCCTAACCAAATACGAGCCCTTTGTATTGCGTACCCATGAGATTTCTCTTAAGCATACAGATGGCCCGGTTAAGATCCCTTCTCTAAAATTAGTTAACCATAAGCTGTCTGAGAAAGCCAAGAAGTAGAAAAAAGAACCTCTGAAGTCCCAAGGACCACAGTTGCCTCTTCTCTTAGAACCAGTAAAAGCTAAATTTGAGCAGGACTGTTGTAGTCTGAATCCATTACAATTTTGGTCTAAGGAACATGAAGAATGTGAGAATAGGTTGAAGCCTGAATGCAAATCTATCATACCTTTTGAGCCAGCCTATCTTATGAGTCCAACAGAGGTTAAAGAGATGGATGAACATTTAAATGAGCTCATTGAAGGCAAGTTCATTAGAGAAAGCAAAAGTCCATACAGCTGCCCTGCATTCCTGGTCAACAAAAGAGCTGAACAACAAAGAGGCAAAAAGAGATTTTGCATTAATTATAAGCCTCTTAATGATATCATCCTCCCGTTCAACTATCTAATTCCATTTAGCATAGATTTAATAATGAGAGCTGCATCTAAGAAAGTCTTCTCCAAATTCAACTGCAAATCTGGCTTCTGGCAGATCAAGGTAAAAGAAGATGATAGGTATAAAACATCTTTCTCAGTTCCTCAAGGTTTATATGAATGGAATGTGATGCCTTTTGGTCTTAAGACGGCACCTGCATACTTCCAACACAGAATGGATAGAGCTTTAAGGAGTTTAAAAGATTTCTGTTCTGTATATATTGATGATATTATAGTCTATTCTGATGATGATTCACAACATTTGAAACATTTAGAATCTCTTTATAATGCTATCAGAGAAAATGGGATCTGCTTGTAAGCTAAGAAAATGGTGATTGGCAAACAGGAAATTGATTTCTTGGGTCTGGTTCTGTCCCATGGCAAGGTAAAACTCCAGCCCCACATACTAAAGCATATTTCTGAATTTCCTGATATCCTAGTTGGCACTAAACAAATACAGAGATTTCTTGGTTGCTTAAATTATGTGAGTCCCTTTTACAATGGCTTAGCAAAAGACAGAAAGAAACTCCAAGCTCAACTTAAAGAAGGTGTAGGACCATGGACTGACGAGCTAACAGAGATAGTTCAAAGGATTAAGCAAAAGTGCCTGTATCTCCCTACTTTGCATCTACCAGAAGAAGGTTATCCATTGATTTTATTTACAGATGCTTCTGATGATGTTTGGGGTGCTGTGCTGATACAGGAGATCCCTCTGAAAGGATCCCAAGTGTGTGGATATAGGTCAGGTACATTTACTGATACAGAGTGCCGCTACACCATATATGAAAAAGAAATATTGGCTGTCAAAAAAGGTATATAAAAGTTTAAGATTTTTCTTAAACTAGTGTATTTCATTATTAAGACTGACAGTCAGCCAATGAGGTCTCTGCTAAGAAAGAAGCCTAATAAAGATATTGCCCATGGTTGGATTGCACGCTGGTATCTTGATTTTACCAGTTATGATTTTGAAATTGAATGGATTAAGGGTGATAACAATCTATTAGCAGACTCTCTCACAAGAGAAATGGCTAAGCTTGCAGAACTAATGCATATGATGATTGAAATTGGTGATACTCTGGTAAGGAAAGATGGTACTGAAGTATTCCTGAGTAAGAACGAGCACGGTGAAGATTTGTGGATTCCTCAGCTTCCACCAGAAATCATTACGCCTATCCTTCAAACGCATTTCCTCAACAAATGGCTCCAAGAACTACAGAATGTCATCAGGGAAAATTATCATAGAGGAATACTAACAGGCAGATAGCAAACAGAATTTCCACAACATTTTGGTCTTCAACAAGCTGCTGTATATTTTGCACTTAGGAATGGAATTACAATGGACATCTGCATAACTTCTTTACTACCAATGAATTGGCCTATAAAGATTAAAAAGAATTTTCTTAAATGTATAAAATTTGGTCTATTTAACAGTATTACTCTTTTGTAGACAGAGTTTGAAGACTATGCCGATTTGTTCTTGGGTTACAATGACAAAGTTATCCAACATGATATGAAGGAGTTCCTTAATCATCTGCAAAGTAATTTTTCTTGGGCCATCGAAGAAGGCATGATTGGACCATCAGGTTATCTGAATAATAGATTCCACTATGCTCTTCCAAGGATAGAATATTATCCTTTAACACATCATTGGTTCCCACAGGCCCAGGTTGAAGATATGGAAGTTGCTCTATTCCCTACTCTTGTAGTAGTTGGAACAGAGATTGACTTTGCATCTCCTGATTTTGTAAATAAAATAATCTATACTTTCCATCAGAGAGATGATGATCTAGAAATTGCCTTTAGGCCTCTTCCACAAACACTGCTACCACCAACCAATCTAGATCATAATTATGATTCTGATGGATCTGGAATATGGGACCTAGCCGCTGATAACCCCTCTGACGAGTCTACCGAGGAAGAAGAGATTGATTACAATACTGATGATGACTAGCACATGGGTTTGTCAGCGTCGTGCTGTCGGCCACGTTAAGATTCTGACAATAGGATACAACCCTATCTAAAAAGAAAGATCCCCATAGCCACTTTTGGGTGTAAAGTGGGTCGTGATCACATGCGGTGTGCTTCATGTGAAGAATCTTGTACGCTCCACTATAGAGCACGATAATTTGCTTTATACTCCACTATCTACAGTGTGTGATGCGTGTCTATTTTGTATGGTCAGATTCCAAAGTTGGTTTTAACCTTTGATGTCCGCCTTGTCATATAAATAAGCACCTCATGCCCTTGTTTTGGCATTCGAAGGTGGAGATAGAAATTAGCGTCCAGTATAGAAGTTCTTCAGGAGTGAGTTAAGCTTTAGCAAGTTTTAGTGAAGCTTTGGAAAATATTGTATGCTTTGCGTTTGCAATAAAAGTATTTTCTGTTGAGAGATTTTCCGCTGTGCCTAAATTGGTATTTAGGCACAGCGAAAAATCTCTCAACAGAAAATACTTTTATTGCAAACGCAAAGCATACAATATTTTCCAAAGCTTCACTAAAACTTGCTAAAGCTTAACTCACTCCTGAAGAACTTCTATACTGGACGCTAATTTCTATCTCCACCTTCGAATGCCGAAACAAGGGCATGAGGTGCTTATTTATATGACAAGGCGGACCTCAAAGGTTAAAACCAACTTTGGAATCTAACCATACAAAATAGACACGCATCACACACTGTAGATAGTAGAGCATAAAGCAAATTATCATGCTCTACAATGGAGCGTACAAGATTCTTCACATGAAGCACACCGCATGTGATCACGGCCCACTTTACACCCAAAAGTGGCTATGGGGATCTTGCTTTTTAGATAGGGTTGCATCCTATTGTCAGAATCTTAACGTGGCCGACATCATGACATTAACAAACCCATGTGCTAGTCATCATCATTATTGTAATCAATCTCTTCTTCCTCAGTAGACTCGTCAGAGGGGTTATCAGTGGCTAGGTCCCGTATTCCAGATCTGTCAGAATCATAATTATGATCTAGATTGGTTGGTGATAGCAATGTTTGCGGAAGAGGCCTAAAGGTGATTTCTAGATCATCATCTCTCTGGTGGAAAGTATAGATTATTTTATTTACAAAATCAGGAGATGCAAAGTCAATCTCTATTCTAACTGCTACAAGAGCAGGGAGTAGAGCAACTTCCATATCTTCAACCTGGGCCTGTGGGAACCAATGATGTGTTAAAGGATAATATTCTATCCTTGGAAGAGAATAGTGGAATCTATTATTCAGATAACCTGATGGTCCAATCATGCCTTCTTTGATGGCCCAAGAAAAATTACTTTGCAGATGATTAAAGAAATCCTTCATATCGTCTTGGATAACTTTGTCATTATAACCCAAGAACAAATTGGCATAGTCTTCAAACTCTGTCTGCAAAAGAGTAATACTATTAAATAGACCAAATTTTGCACATTTAAGAAAATTCTTTTTAATCTTTACACGCCAATTCATTGGTAGTAAAGAAGTTATGCAGATGTCCATTGTAATTCCATTCCTAAGTGCAAAATATACAGCAGCGTGTTGAAGACCAAAATGTTGCAGAAATTCTGTTTGCTGTCTGCCTGTTAGTATTCCTCTATGATAATTTTCCCTGATGACATTCCGTAGTTCTTGGAGCCATTTGTTGAGGAAATGCATGTGAAGGATAGGAGTGATAATTTCTGGAGGGAGTTGAGGTATCCATACATCCTGTCCTTGATCATCTTTGCTCAGGAACACATCCACACCATCTTTTCTTACCAGAGTGTCACCAATTTCAATCATCATATGCATTGGTTCTGCAAGCTTAGCCATTTCTCTTGTGAGAGAGTCTGCTAATGGATTTTTATCACCCTTAATCCATTCAATTTCAAAATCATAACTAGTAAAATCAAGATACCAGCGTGCAATCCAGCCATGGGCAATATCTTTATTAGGCTTCTTGCTTAGCAGAGACCTCATTGGCTGACTGTCAGTCTTAACAATGAAATGCACTGGTTTAAGAAAAATCTTAAACTTTTCTATACCTTTCTTGACAGCCAATATTTCTTTCTCATATATGGTGTATCTGCACTTTGTATCTGTGAATGTTCCTGATCTATATCCACACACTTGGGATCTTTTCAGAGGGATCTCCTGTATTAGCACAGCACCCCAAACATCATCAGAAGCATCTGTAAATAAAATCAATGGATAACCTTCTTCTGGTAGATGCAAAGTAGGGAGATACTGGCACTTTTGCTTAATCCTTTGAACTATCTCTGTTAGCTCGTCAGTCCATGGTCCTGCACCTTCTTTAAGTTGAGCTTGGAGTTTCTTTCTATCTTTTGCTAAGCCATTGTAAAAGGGACTCACATAATTTAAGCAACCAAGAAATCTCTGTATTTGTTTAGTGCCAACTAGGATATCAGGAAATTCAGAAATATGCTTTAGTATGTGGGGCTGGAATTTTACCTTGCCATGGGACAGAACCAGACCCAAGAAATCAATTTCCTGTTTGCTAATCACCATTTTCTTAGCTAACAAGTAGATCCCATTTTCTCTGATAGCATTATAAAGAGATTCTAAATGCTTCAAATGTTGTGAATCATCATCAGAATAGACTATAATATCATCAATATATACAGAACAGAAATCTTTTAAACTCCTTAAAGCTCTATCCATTCTGCGCTGGAAGTATGCAGGTGTCATCTTAAGACCAAAAGGCATCACATTCCATTCATATAAACCTTGAGGAACTGAGAAAGCTGTTTTATACCTGTCGTCTTCTTTTACCTTGATCTGCCAGAAGCCAGATTTGCAGTCAAATTTGGAGAAGACTTTCTTAGGTACAGCTCTCATTATTAAATCTATGCTGAATGGAATTGGATAGTTGAACGGGAGGATGATATCATTAAGAGGCTTATAATTAATGCAAAATCTCTTTTTGCCTCTTTGCTGTTCAGCTCTTTTGTTGACCAGGAATGCAGGGCAGCTGTATGGACTTTTACTTTCTCTAATGAACTTGCCTTCAATGAGCTCATTCAAATGTTCATCCATCTCTTTAACCTCTGTTGGACTCATAAGATAGGCTGGCTCAAAAGGTATGATAGATTTGCATTTAGGCTTCAACCTATTCTCACATTCTTCATGTTCCTTAGACCAAAATTGTAATGGATTCAGACTACAACAGTCCTACTCAAATTTAGCTTTTACTGGTTCTAAGAGAAGAGGCAACTGTGGTCCTTGGGACTTCAGAGGTTCTTTTTTCTGCTTCTTGGCTTTCTTAGACAGCTTATGGTTAACTAATTTTAGAGAAGGGATCTTAACCGGGCCATCTGTATGCTTAAGAGAAATCTCATGGGTACACAATACAAAGGGCTGGTATTTGGTTAGGAAAGTGTAACCTAACAGAATATCTTCTCTTAAGCTATCAAGCTCAATTAAGTCAACAATAAACTGCTTACCCTATATCTCAATCCTGACATCCTGTGCAAATCTTCCCATCTTAATTTCTTCTCCATTGATTGCATATCCTACTGGCAAATCATTCTTTGTTTTCTAGAATTCAGAAGGAATAGCATTAGTTTTTGCAAAACTGCGAGAAGAACCTGAATCTACAAATGCATCCATGGGTATGGGCTTATAGCCAGAGAAACAAAGATTAATTTTGATATAAGTACAATTTTCAACCATATATAAAGCATTTGCATGTTCAGAGAGTAGATCATGCTCAGATTCAGACTGAGTAGAGGAAGATTGATCAGCTTTGGTTAGTAAGTCACGAATTTCTCCCACTACAGAAGTGAGTTTATCTAAAGCTTTCTGGTGTAGAGCACATTGGCGAGTAAGGATATCTACAAATTCATTGCATCTGTCAACTTTTGTACAAAGAGCATCAATGCTACGGCCAAGAGAAATAGAAGGTGAACGACGGGCTTTAGAAGAATGGCGGTTGGATGAAGAGGATGGCTTAGAAGGAGGTGACCATCGGGGATGGATATAGCCATGGGAAGACTTTTTAGGTGGTGGTGGGAGTGAACTAGAAGTAGAATGCTTGGAAGGATGCTTCATTTTTCTGTAGAGAGCTATTTTCTCTTTTTCCCATGCTTTAATATCTTTTACCTGCTGTTTAGCAGCAACTTTCCGTTCTTCCAAAGAGCTAGGCATATGATAGGGATCCTTTCACCTAGCCATACTGATCTTAAATTCAAGATCCTTGAGAGCCTTCTTAAGTGTCTTGGAGACTACTTTGTGGTCGGAAGAACTAGAACTTTCCAATGCAGATTCAGAAGAACTAGAAGGATAAACTTTTCTGTGCTTATCTTTTGCCATATAAAACTGATCAGGCAAAACTTCAACAAGTTCAAATAAAGTATTATCACCAGAACCGAGAACATCAGAAGACTGTACAATTTCCCATATATCTGATCTATGTTGTTCTTCAAACATTACATAAACTTTATTCTCTGGATTGTGTTTCTTTGGACAACTTGTGGCATAGTGAGGCCCTTTACACATAAAACACTGTACAGGTTTATTCCTTTTTCTAAAATCTTTATTCTTTCTGAATAAATACTTAGGTGGCCTCCGATTTTTAAAATAACTCTTATTTATAGGAGCAAACCTATATCTCTTTTTATAACCTTTCTTCTTGTGGAAAGACCTTTCAAAATTGTCATCATCATATTTAGAATATTTACACTTCTTACAATGACAATCTTTTGCACATCTTTTTCTGCTAAACTTACGGACATGCTTGAAATCTTTTATCTAATTTATGGGTGGCAAGCTACAATAATCCTTCATATTACATGAGGAATTATACTGATCTCTATTATCACTTAAAGCTTTTAGAAGACATCCTTTATCTAACTTATATGTAACCAATTGCCTTAATTCACTGAAACCAAAGGTATCAATCTTGGTTTTATATTTATTGGCTACATATTCTTCTACATACACATATGTATATATATAAATATTCAATCACATAAATATCACTAGTAAACTAAATTCTCTTTTAAATTAAAGCCCCACATTTATATTACAAATGTCATATAGAAATATATATATATATATATATATATATATATATATATATATATATATATATATATATATATATGCACACACACACACACACACACACACACACACACACATATATATACATTTCTATATGACATTTGTAATATAAATGTGGGGCTTTAATTTAAAAGAGAATTTAGTTTACTAGTGATATTTATGTGATTGAATATTTATATATATACATATGTGTATGTATATAAATAAATAACTGTAAAGTAATTTAAATATAAATATATAATTAATAGTTTATTCTTTTGAAAGGGGGATTGCAACATAAAAAAATATGCATATTAAGGGAAAAATAAAATATTTAAATATTTATTTAAAGAAATAATGAGACAATTAATTTTGACATTTAATATTTAAAATACAATATATCGATCTATAATAGAAGACTGCGATCTCAAAGTTAAATTTAAAACCATTTGGTATACCATGAAATGAGAGAATTTATTGAGATAAATAGATGATTAATTAAATAAACGATGGAAGGTAATAAAACTGGAAATGCGAACAAGTATTGAAATAAACTAAGGAAACCTGTTTAAGGACTACCACCTACCAAGGAAATCCTAGACGTTGCAAACTAAACTGACATATGCATCGTGATTGATATCAACATGCACAGGTGTGTAGAATAATCTGTAGCAACAATCATTTTGTCAACTTAAATTTACGCAACCGAGCACGCTTACGTGTGCGAGGGGGAGATTTCGTGTAGTAAAGGAAAAAAATTTGTCAGTTCGTATCATGACCACATGTCACATGTGGACATGAACATGCGTGTTTGCATGTTGTGAACGCATGTAAAATGTGGGCATGACATTTGGTATCAGAGCCCGTTCATTTCAAAACACTGGGCTTGTTTAGGCACATTATCACTTCCGCGATCAAACTGACTAGCGATTACCTCATTTTATAGGATGCCTCCCAGATGAGTTTGGTGAATACTGACCCGTCGTACTCCACCCACCGAGGTGCGCACTAATTCTTCAGCTGTGGGACCAGATCAGCCAGTCCCACCAGAATAGCCAGTACCACAAGTTCAGCCAGTTCTACAGGCACAACCAGTTCCTCAGGTACTGTAGGCACCACTAGCCTCACCTAATATGGGACCACAGATATTACAGGCCTTACAGGCTATCTTAGATAGGCTTCCATCGGCTACAGTTGAGCCGCACATAGAGCCATGTGTCAAGCCCCGTGGTGTTCCGCGAGAGGAACCACACGTGGAACCACAAGCTGAGACTCATGTCGAGCCACGTGTGGAGCTCCGCGTAGAGCCGCAGGGGGTACCACGTGTGGAGCCTTATGTCAAGTTGCCTGATACAGAGGAGGTTGATTCAGCTAACAGGGCCCGTAGCAGGAGCCTCACACATCATGCCAGGCATGACAAGACAATGCGAATAGAGCAATTGGTTCCCAGGCCTTATGATTATCATACAAATGAGCCTATCAGGGGGCACAGTGATAGAGGAGATCCCATTAGGGACATATTGAGATTGAACCCTCCTACTTTCATCGAAACCACAGAGGGAGCTAAGGCAGAGGCTTGGCTTATCAGTTTAGACAGGTGCTTTGCGTTGCATCCTTACGAGGGTAACACGAAGGCCCGTGTGGCGGTATACTTACTACAAGATGTAGCAGCTACCTGGTGGCACACTGAGGAGTGCAAGTGTCACCTCTCCTTAGACACCCTCTCATGGGAGACCTTTATTGAGCACTTCGACACACGATACCTATTAGACCATTACAGACAGCATCGTATAGATGAGTTTCATGACCTACAGCAGAGGGGACTCTCAGTGGCACAGTATGAGAGTAAGTTTATAGAGTTATCCAGATATGCAGAGTATCTCCATGACAAGAAACTCCTGGTGCATAAGTTTATCAGAGGATTAAACCACAGTATAGCAGGACCTGTCCGGATGGCAGATCCCCAGACTTTGACTGATGCTACCGAGAAGGCTTATATCGCCGAGGAGATTCAGGGACGGGGGCAAAGTTCTTGCCCTCAGTTCCAGGATCGGGGACAACAATAGCATCAGAAGAGTTTCCATAGACCACCACAGTCATTCCCTAGAGGAGGATTCAGTTCAGCATCACTACCTCCTAGGCC
This sequence comes from Cunninghamia lanceolata, assembly GCA_027924645.1. Classification (NCBI taxonomy): domain Eukaryota; kingdom Viridiplantae; phylum Streptophyta; class Pinopsida; order Cupressales; family Cupressaceae; genus Cunninghamia; species Cunninghamia lanceolata. The sequence goes on along the minus strand of BSBN01001164.1, from coordinate 3,542,271 downwards.
CCCACAGCAACAGCAATCACAGCAACAACAGAAAGCTAGAACACAACAGAGGTCACATGGGGGAAATAATAGAGGTTGGCAGTAGCAGGGCCCGCGCAGGGATCAAAGACAGCAAGGACCACCTTTGGGACCCGCAAGGTCGTAGCAGTCGTATAGGGGCTCACGAGGGTCTACTGATAGAATAGGATAGTAGCAGTCAAGTTGGACTCAGACTGTACAGGTTAAGGGACCTTGTTATACTTGTGGTGAAGCTAGACACATAGCTAGAGAGTGCCCACAGGGCTTTACAGTAGGAGGACAACAATGTGCAGGAAGATCCGAGCAGACTGTGGGTGATATGGGTAAATCCCACCGTATGTTTGCAGCGGTTAAAAACTGCCAGGATGATTTCCAGGCTTCAGTCATAGAGACAGCAGGTATGATTGGAGATTTTTCCATTTCTATCCTATTTGATTCCGGAGCTATCAACTCTTTTATGTGGCTTCTAGGCAGGACATTAGGTGGGAGGTCGAGTTGAACTTTGGGGCCAAAATGTCAGTTGATACTGTGGTTAGAGATTGTGAGATTTCCTTGGGTTCTTTCATTACAACATGTGACCTTAGGGTTATGCCATTAGGATCCTACAGTGTAGTTCTTGGCATGGACTGGCTTGCAGCTCATAGAGCTAAGCTAGATTGCCGCCAGAGGATGATTAGTTGTTTAGATGATCATGGTACTCCAGTCGAGATAGTGGGCATACAGAAGCCCACGATTGCTCATTCGATATCCACTCAGTAACTTAAGTGCTTCTTGTAGAAGGGTTGTCAGATGTTTTCTATCACAGTCAGTGATAGATCAGAGGATGAAGCTGAGACTACCTTAGATAAACACCCTATCCTAAGAGAATTTGCTGATGTTTTTCCACCAGAGTTACCGGGTATGCCTCCACGTAGGGAAGTTGATTTCCACATCGATTTGGTACCAGGGGCAGAACTAGTGTCTCATGCACCTTATAGAATGACTACACATGAGCTTACAGAGCTTAAACTGCAGTTAGAAGAATTATTAGAGAAGGGACACATCTGACCTAGCGTTTCACCGTGGGGCTCACCGGTTATCTTTGTAAAGACGAAGGATGGATCTCTTCGGCTATGCATGGACTATAGACAGTTGAACAAAGTGATGGTGAGGAACCGATAGCCTCTACGTAGGATTGATGATCTCTTTGACCAAATGCAGGGAGCCAAAGTGTTTTCAAAGATTGATCTAAAATCTGGATATCATCAATTACGAATCACTGAGGCAGATATTCACAAAACTATGTTCTGAACTAGATATGGCCATTATGAATTCACAGTGATACCTTTCGGTTTGATGAACTCCCCTGCAGTGTTCATGAGTCTCATGAATAGGGTGTTCCGCACATACCTCGATCGGTTTGTGATCATATTCCTAGATGATATTTTGATCTATTCACGGACTGAGGAGGAACATGTGGACCATTTACGTCAAGTATTATAGTGTTTACATGAGCATCATCTTTATGGCAACCTAGCGAAGTGTGACTTTTTTAGGATAGAGGTATAGTATTTGGAGCACATTTTATCAGGTGATGGTATCTCTGTAGATCCATAAAAGATCAGAGCAATTCAGGAATGGCCAGCACCCACCAATGTAACAGAAATAAGGACCTTTATGGGACTAGCTAGTTACACCATAGGTTTGTTAAAGGTTTCTCCAGGATAGCACATCTGATCACTTCTCTTCAGCGAAAAGGGAAAGGATTCACTTAGACTAAGCAGTGTGAGAAGGCCTTTGGGAATCTGAAAGAATGTCTTACCAATGCTCCCATATTAGTTGTTCCTGATCTGGCAGAAGATTTTGTTGTTTGCATGGATGAATCATTAGAGGGATTAGGAGTTGTGCTTATGCAGGGTGGTAGAGCGATTGCTTATGAATCACGAAAACTTAAAATACATGAGCTAAACTACCCTACTCACGATTTAGAGCTCGTAGCTATTGTTCATGCTCTTGTTCATTGGAGACATTTTCTTTTAGGTCGATGTTTTGAGCTCCATTCGGATCATCATAGCTTATAGTACATTTTTACTCAGCCTAATTTGAATGCCCGCTAGCAGCATTGGATGGAGTTCATGTGTGAGTATGACTTTGATGTCCACTACATCAAAGGAAAGGAGAACATGGTCGCCGATGCTTTGAGTCGAAGGTGCCACGAGATCCTAACTCTAATTTTGAAAGTGGATTTGAGAGGACGTATTCTACAGCATCTACCTGAGGACGAGTGGTTTTTGGAGGTGCAATAGGAAATTCAGAATTAGAGGGTCCTGAAGGGCAAATTCATAGGATATTCCCTAGAGTCAGATGGATTGCTTAGACATAGGCAGTGCATTTATGTAACTCGTGCGGGTGATCTACATACAGTGATACTCTCTGAGGCTCATACAGCACCCTATGCAGCTCATCCAAGAGTGAAGAAGATGCATGCGAATTTGTGGCAGTTATATCATTGGGCTAGGATGAGACGCGACATTGCAGAGTATGTTGCTCGATGCCTTGAGTGTCAGAGGGTCAAGGCTGAGCATCAGCATCTAGCAGGACTATTGTGTAGGAGTCAAGGACAACATTGAGAGGGGGGGTGAATCAGTGTTGTGTGAAATTTCTAATCTTTTTACAAACTTTAACTTGTAGAGTACAAGGAGAGAGAGCTATCATTGATTTCTCACATACATGTGCACATAACTGAGAATGAAAAATAAAAACTCATGAGTAAAACATATATCCATAGAGAGAAGATCAAGACACAAGAATTACACGAGTGGAAAACCCTCCAGGGGTAGAAAAACCACTTCATAATTGCCTCACTGGCTTAATTGAAAAGCATGCCTCACTGGTAATACAAAATGTATCTAGGAGCACCAACTCCTTATGGAGCACCAACTCCAATACCAAATAGAAGCACCCACTTTCGACACTGATATACCTCACTGACAGACAATTAGGTCTCACTGACCTACAAGCCTCACTGGCAAACCAATCCCCATCATCAAAACATAAAATAAGGTGTGCAATAAATGATTGTAACACAATCTGATTTGCACCATTTCATAACATTCTTTTCTGAATTTGTATATCTCTATTCAATTACATACAACCTAATTTGCATTGCAATTGCATATTGTCTTTCTGATAATCTTGTCAATCTATGTATCTGTATTTGATACTGTCAGTTCATCATTAATCTGCATAACATCATATTCAATCTCTCATCATCTGTATATTTTATTTCTGTCTTTCAAGACCTCTGATATTCTATCCTTGAATTATCTAATTCACCTAATCAAGAAAACATATTTCACTGCAAATTAGCGCGTACACACATTCTTCTGTGTTTTCTTTTTAAAAGAATTTTCAAAAAGTTGTCTTCATAATAGTTTGTTGCTCTGTAATTCAACTCACTCATCAAAGCACCTCTAAGCCCCTTTAATAACAGATGACCATTCACATTCTTCTTGCTCTGCAATAAACCGATCTTGTAATCCATTCACCTTCATCTGCATCAAAAGACTTTTCATATTTTGTCTTCTCTTTGATATTCTTGCATCTGTAAAAATGATCTCTTCAAATTTTCTTTTCAAATTCTCTAAGCAAAAAACCTTTCATATATTCAATGATCTTCAAAATATTATTTTTGCCTTCATGACATTTCAAACCAAACAAAATTGTCTTCAATAAAATCCATTTGTAGGAGAAAATAAAATCTCTTCTTCATTTCTTCAATTTCTTCAAATAAATCTTTTCATATTCTCTCCTCTGTAAATATTATCTTAAAAAAAAACTGATATCTTCATCAAATGCCTTTTTCACATAAAAATTCTCCTCACAAAATAAATGATTAAAAAAAATCTGTTCCTTCAAACTTTGTTCATACAAATCCACCTGCAAAAAAAACTTTTAAGCTTCTCATAAATCCAAACTGCTCTGTTCATCTTCCCTTGCATAAACAATAAATCTTCTTCAAAAAAACAATTTTCAATTTGTGAAAATCAAAAAACAAAAATTATTTTCTATCTTCACAAGTCCTTGGTCTTCATTGTCACATAAAATGGAAACAAATCTGCATTTTAGCCTTTTTTCCTTAAAAAACTCCATGTAAAAAGGCTTTAGTTGAAGTTCATTATAGAAATAGGATTTAGAAACAATAAAGTTTCTAATATAAACAAAGGGACTAATGATATCGGGCTGCCACTTAAAGAAAACTTGTAGCACATAAGAAGGAACGAGTTTTAAGTCATATGTGACTTATTAGCTTTTTTATGACATTCTAAATTTTCATAAAAAAGATTCTTTTAAGGCTTTTTTTATTTTTATTTTTGGCTGCAATTTAATTGATAAGAAACCACTTGGTAAATGGAAGAGAAGAGGCTGGTTTCTTCACAACATTTAAACCTTTTAGAAAGTCACTCAAGTGACTTTTACTTGCAAATATAGATCAACCTCCTTTTATCAAAAAAATGCTATTTGTTTGGGATAGGAGAGAGTAAAGAGGTAGCCATGTTAGGATTTAGTATTTTTAAACTCCATTCAAAACCTTTGATCACATAAATATATGTGAATCATCAAAACAACATAACATCTTTGAAATACTCTGCCATTTGTCATGATCAACCCTTCATACCACTATCATATGCAATGCACAACATCTATCCTCCTGATGAAGATTCTTGAAGATGATGACAACCTGCAGTCAACTCAATCCAACACCAACCACACACTATCAGGACCTGATTCTTATAGCAACACCAATAAATGAAGCAACCCCTGATGATGAGCATGATTCATACACATTCTAATATGAAATAGAAAACATGATTCCTCACTATGATGCATTTTAGACATTGTATCTTCTCTGTAATATGAGTAATTGAATTCTTGTATAATCAACATTTGAAGCACAAGATTATCCTCAACATTGTTCAATTGAGATCCAATCAAGATCCTTTCAACCTTTGATATCACCTATCCATAATATGTGAGCATCAATGAATGAAGCAATCAAGCAGATCAAACAACTTGAAGTCTTGTATCTGACATAACTTATATCTGTGAACTTGAAGTAGCACCAAACATATCAAAACACCTAATCTTATGCATTAGACATATCAACTTATGAAGATGACAAAAGCACAACTTAACAACCTTGTCTTGAGCATTACACTATACCAAACCAATTCCACATCTCTGTGAACTGACAAAACAATAAACAATTATCTCCTCTTGATGTCCTACAACAGCTATGGCAACTTTACATCATCAACTGAACATACTTTTGACATCAATGACAACCTATCACCATCAATCTCCCCCTTTGTCATTGATGGCAAAACCATCTGATGCAATTTTTCTTTCTCCCCCTTTTTGACATCTGATGACAAAGACTAAATTAACTTCCCTTGAGAACAACTCCACTGAAAAGATGTTATAGCATGATCATAACAATTACAAACACAATGCATTATGAGGACTTTGAAGACATAAACTCCTATTATCCTTTGAACAAAAATGATTTATGATGATAACAGTCCTGAAACCAGCAAAAGACCAAACTTTTTGAACATTGTCATCTGTTATTTCTAATACAAGACATACCTTCCTCTGAAGAAATACAAGATATCACCATCAATGTCATAGCTTGAAGAACTCTGTCTGAACTATCATCCTGAATACCATCCTCCTGTTCTGTACAAGACACTTTTCACAACATAAGAATTGATTCCTTTTTAACCTTGTAATTCAAATCAGCCCATCAAGACTACACGACAAGATCTTTCTGCAACAACACTTTGCAGAACCAAATGTAGAGACAAGAATTTAACTTCTTCCATTTTCAATCTTCTCAGGGAACATAAGAAAACATCTATCCAAGATCTTTTGTGAGCACCAACATGATATGAATAGGATAGGACATTCAACATCATCAATCTCTATGAGCATTAAATTCTTTAACAACTTATCAACACCTTGTATTCACTGATACCACTCCAAAACTAGAATCATATCTTCATGAATCATATTAATGATGAAGATCAATAAAGAACATGTTAAATTATTACACCAATGAACATTCATTAAAGATCATCTTCCTGCACAAGATACCTTTTACAACACACTGTCAAACCTGATATAACCACATCTGCAATCAACAAGAATGAACTCTTTCCTCTTGACTTTATCATTCAAACTAGCTCATCAAATAAGCACATCAACAAACTAACTGCACCATCAAGTTCTTCCTGCAACACCACTTTGCAAAACCAAAAGCAGAGATAATTGCTATGAATTGAATTTTCATTTTCAGCCACCTTAGCCAACACATGCTAATTTCTGATAAGAGCTTCTTGAGAGCATCTTAAGCTCTTTGCCTTGACAAGCAAGATCACACAGAACTGCAACACAATTTTTAAGTACCAACATGATATCAAGTCACAACAACATCAATCTCTTTGTGCAGAGAGCTTCTAAAACACTTTATCAACATGTATACATATTGAACCAAAGATCACCTGTACCACTATCACCATCATCAATTATATGAATAATATCTTAGCAACCATTAATCATGTCACTGACATACACAACATCAGAAATTAACATTATCAGGCAAGCATGACAGATAAGATCAATTGACCTCCTCTTGTAACTTCTTTGGGATAAAAGATAGAACAAGAACAACTCCCCCTCACATCATGCTATATGTTATGCAACTGATGATGTAACTTGTGCTGGATGCACAAGTTTGGGATCTACCTTCTCATGACTCTATTTTTGCTTCCACACTTTTACAGGTGCTTTCTTTCTCCAAACCTTTTCTCCCTTTTTCCATTTCAACTTTTTCAAATCAGATGGAGCTTTCTTGCAACTATGTGCTTTATGACCAAGAGAGTTGTAATTATAACAAATTATGTTGTAATCATAACCAAATGACTAATAATATCTTTGAGCACTCATATTAAGCTTCCCTATAGGATCATACCTTCTATGCACTTTGCAATTTCTTTGTATGTGTCCAACATTATTGCACTTATAACAAACAGTATCAGTATTTCTTCTACAATTAACTGATTTGTGCCCAAATTGATTACAAGTATAACAAAAACCATTAAAAGAATAGTTATACCTGTACATGTATGCTTGTCTAACAGGAGCATTTCTTTTTCTTTGATTATGCATTTTGTTTTCAGTGACAGCATTCAAATCAATCTTCTTTCTGGGAGTCTCTCTAGCTTTTGAACATTCTCCTTCTTCAAAACCAAGTCCAGTAGTGTCTCCATATAGTTTTTGTTTACCAAGCATCTTATGTAGCTTGCTTGTGCTTTCCTCAAACTCCTTATACTTCTTAGATAAAGCTTTGAGACCATCATACTCTTTTCTCAGATTGATAATATCACTCTCTAGTTTTAGATTCTCAATCCTTGCAACTTCAAGATTAGATATTGAGACATCAGCTATCCTCTTAGCTTCTTCAATTTCTGATTTCAAACTGACAATCAATTTGTTTGATTCACTTGTTTGATTCTTCAAGTCTACAATCAGGTTTCTAGCACCTTCAAGATCTGTAAGAGCTTTGTCTTTTAAAACTCTTTCTTGCTGCAATTGCAACATTAATTTCTTGTTCTCCTTATAATTCTTGAGTTCAGTTAGAGCATATATGAGCTCTCCTTCTAGATCAATCTCAAAGTCTTGTTCATCATAATCCTGATCATCATCATCTTCTGAATTTGATTGGGTCTCAACTTCTTCATGTGATTGCCTTTCATTGCCACTTTCTTGACACACCAGAGTGTCCTCTTCTTTATCATTACCTTGGTAAATTCTTTTCAATCTCCTCCACATATCCTGAGCTGTAACACAATCCATAACTTTACAAATAACATCATTAGACAGAGCAGATAATATAGCCTTCTTTGCAATATCATTACATTCAAGAGCTTCTTTGTTATTTGTAGAATTACAATTCTCAACTGACATTAAAACATCATATCCTAAGGAGGATAAATACACTTGCATTCTAACATACCAAACTGAAAAATTTGAACCATCAAACTGAGTAACATCTAAAAAATTTTCTTCTAAGACAATATCAGATTCAACTTGGAGAACAACTTTATCAACTGACTTTTTATCAAAATTTGGATTTGATATGGATGATTTCTTTTGTATCTTTTGACCAGAAAGAATCTTAACATTTCTCATGTTCTTATTTCTTCTACACTTACCCATTGAACTCCACACACAGGACCTACCCAAGCTGATTAAGCTGCAGAAGGGAAACTGGCTCTGATACCAATTGTAGGAGTCAAGGACAACACTGAGAGGGGGGGTGAATCAGTGTTGTGTGAAATTTCTAATCTTTTTACAAACTTTAACTTGCAGAGTACAAGGAGAGAGAGCTATCATTGATTTCTGACATACATGTGCGCATAACTGAGAATGAAAAACAAAAACTCATGAGTAAAACATATATCCACAGAGGGAAGATCAAGACACAAGAATTGCACGAGTGGAAAACCCTCCAGGGATAGAAAAACCACTCCAGAATTGCCTCACTGGCTTAACTGAAAAGCAAACCTCACTGGCAAAAGAAAATGTATCTAGGAGCACCAACTCCTTATGAAGAACCAAATCCAATACCAAATAGAAGCACCCACTTCCTACACTGATATACCTCACTGGCAAACAATTAGGTCTCACTGACCTACAAGCCTCACTAGCTAAAACAAGGCCTCACTGGCAAACCAATCCCCATCATCAAAACATAAAATAAGGTGTACAATAAATGACTGTAACACAATCTAATTTGCACCATTTCATAACATTCTTTTCTGAATTTGTATATCTCTGTTCAATTACATACAACCTAATTTGCATCGCAATTGTATATTGTCTTTATGATAATCTTGTCAATCTATGTATCTGTATTTGATACTGTCAGTTCATCATTAATCTGCACATCATATTTAATCTCTCATCATCTGTATATTTCATTTCTGTCTTTCAAGACCTCTGATATTCTATCCTTGATTTATCTAATTCACCTAATCAAGAAAACATATTTCACTGCAAATTAGCTCATACACACATTCTTCTATATTTTCTTTTTAAAAGAATTTTCAAAAAGTTGTCTTCATAATAGTTTGTTGCTTTGTAATTCAACTCACTCATCAAAGCACCTCTAAGCCCCTTTAATAATAGATGATCATTCACATTCTTCTTGCTTTGCAATAAACCGATCTTGTAATCCATTCACCTTCATCTGTATCAAAAGACTTTTCATATTTTGTCTTCTCTTCGATATTCTTGCATCTGTAAAAATGATCTCTTCAAATTTTCTTTTCAAATTCTCTGAGCAAAAAACCTTTCATATATTCAATGATCTTCAAAATATTATTTTTGCCTTCATGACATTTCAAACCAATCAAAATTGTCTTCAATAAAATCCATTTGTAGGAGAAAATAAAATCTCTTCTTCATTTCTTCAATTTCTTCAAATAAATCTTTTCATATTCTCTCCTCTGTAAATATTATCTTAAAAAAAAACTGATATCTTCATCAAATGCCTTTTTCACATAAAAATTCTCTGCTCACAAAATAAATGATTAAAAAAAAATCTGTTCCTTCAAACTTTGTTCATATAAATCCACCTGCAAAAACAACTTTTAAGCTTCTCATAAATCCAAACTGCTCTATTCATCTTACCTTGCATAAAAAATAAATCTTAAAAAAAAAACAATTTTCAATTTGTGAAAATCAAAAAATAAAAATTATTTTCTATCTTCACAAGTCCTTGTCTTCATTGTCACATAAAATGGAAACAAATCTGCATTTTAGCCTTTTTTCCTTAAAAAACTCCATGTAAAAAGGCTTTAGTTGAAGTTCATTATAGAAATAGGATTTAGAAACAATAAAGTTTCTAATATAAACAAAGGGACTAATGATATTGGGCTGCCACTTAAAGAAAACTCGTAGCACATAAGAAGGAACGAGTTTTAAGTCATATGTGACTTATTAGCTTTTTTATGACATTCTAAATTTTCATAAAAAAGATTCTTTTAAGGCTTTTTTTATTTTTATTTTTGGCTGCAATTTAATTGATAAGAAACCACTTGGTAAATGGAAGAGAAGAGGCTGGTTTCTTCACAACATTTAAACCTTTTAGAAAGTCACTCAAGTGACTTTTACTTGCAAATATATATCAACCTCCTTTTATAAAAAAAATGCTATTTGTTTGGGATAGGAGAGAGTAAAGAGGTAGCCATGTTAGGATTTAGTATTTTTAAACTCCATTCAAAAACTTTGATCACATAAATATATGTGAATCATCAAAACAACATAACATCTCTGAAATACTCTACCATTTGTCATGATCAACCCTTCATACCACTATCATATGCAATGCACAACATCTATCCTCCTGATGAAGATTCTTGAAGATGATGACTACCTGCAGTCAACTCAATCCAACACCAACCACACACTATCACGACTTGATTCTTATAGCAACACCAATAAATGAAACAACCCCTGATGATGAGCATGATTCATACACATTCTAATACGAAATAGAAAACATGATTCCTCACTATGATGCATTGTAGACATTGTATCTTCTCTGTAATATGAGTCATTGAATTCTTGTATAATCAACATTTGAAGCACAAGATGATCCTCAACATTGTTCAATTGAGATCCATTCAAGATCCTCTCAACCTTTGATATCACCTGTCCATAACATGTGAGCATCAACGAATGAAGCAATCAAGTAGATCAAACAACTTGAAGTCTTGTATCTGACATAACTTATATCTGTGAACTTGAAGCAGCACCAAACATATCAAAACACCTGATCTTATGCATTAGACATATCAACTTATGAAGATGACAGAAGCACAACTTAACAACCTTGTCTTGAGCATTACACTATACCAAACCAACTCCACATCTCTGTGAACTGACAAAACAATAAACAACTATCTCCTCTTGATGTCCTGCAACAGCTATGGCAACTTTACATCATCAATTGAACATACTTTTGACATCAATGACAACCTGTCACCATCATGTTGTACCCTCACGAGATACCTGGATCGAAGTGGGACACCATTTCCATGGACTTTATTGTTGGTCTACCTATGTCATCGCGACGCCATGATGCCATCATGGTGATAGTTGACAAGTTGACCAAGGTGGCACATTTCTCTCCGGTACGCACAACATACAATGCACCATCAGTGGCGAGACTGTTTCTAGATCAGATTGTTAGACTGCATGGAGTACCTCACCGCATCATATCTGAGAGACTTCATTTTCACATCATCATTTTGGAGAGCCTTACATCAGGCATTGGGCACACAGCTCAACTTTAGTTCCGCTTACCATCCTGAGACCGACGGCCAGATAGAAAGAGTTAATCAGGTGTTAGAGGACATGCTTCGTATGTATGTTATGGATCATCAGTCTAGATGGGAGGAGTACCTGTATCTGCTTGAGTTCGCCTACAATAATGGGCATCACAGCTTGTTAAGTATGCCTCCTTACTAGGCTTTATACGGTAGACCTTGCAGAACGCCTTTGAGTTGGGATCGGTTAGAGGATCAAGTTGCCATTGGTCCTGAAATAATCCAGGATATGGAACAGCAGGTCACATTGATCAGACAGAGGCTTCAGGAAGCTCAAGATAGACAAAAGAAGTATGCAGATGTGAAGAGAATGGATCAAAGCTTTTTAGTGGGTGATACGGTATTCTTGAGAGTGCGACCGCATAAGAGTCCAATCCGTTACGGAAAAGGCTCTAAGCTCGCACCCTAGTTTGTAGGACCTTTTGAGATTCTGGAGAGGATAGGACCTATAGCCTATCATTTAGCCTTGCCACCTAGCCTATCTCATATCCATGATGTCTTTCATATTTTAGTTTTACGTCGCTATATTTCTGACCTATCTCACATATTGGATTGGAGTGCTCTTCAGGTAGAGGCAGACGGACAGCTGGCTTTACAGCCAATACGCATATTGGCTCGTCGGACGCTAGCCCTTCGAGGTCGAGAGCTAGACCAGGCTAGGGTCTAGTGGGATATGTACAATGAGTCACTGTAACATGGGAAGATGCAACGAGATTGAAGACCCTTTATCCTCACCTCTTTGATGACTTCTAGGAGGAAGTACAATCTTAGGGGGAGAGGATGTGAGGCCTACCCTTTACACTTCTGTTCATGAGACTATTTGCAGTGCTATTGATATTACTTATATGTTGAGAAACTATTGATCTTGGAATCTTGTTTATTTAGCCTAATTGATTTTAAGAAAATAATTGTGGTATGATAATTAGATGTTGCTTTTAAGAAAATGATGAATAAATATGGAACTCTAATGTGATTTTAGTATGATCATATGGTAGAATATTTAGGTATGCTTGTATTGAAATTGCTTCGGCTATGATATCTTTATGTGTTATTAACTTCGAGTTTGAGTGTGCAGGTATTGCTAATGAAACCACATATACAGGAGATCATTCCATACCCTATGTTGTATCCCTTGTGAGCCGATCTAGTTCCACGAGGAACTAAGATCAACCTCGTGTTTGGTGAATTGTGGTAATGTTGTAATGTTGAAATGATGCATGAGGTCAAGGGAATTAGGTCTACCTTCTGATTTAATTATATTGTGATATGTGTTGTAAGAGATGTTGTTTTTAATCTTGTTTTAACTTTATTTCTTTTAGACCCTCTTCTTGTGTTTTTACTTGACTCTGGGAGTCCTAACTAAGTTTAAATCAACCCTAGGTTATACCCCATGGGTCTAGGGACCCTTTTGACTAGGATAACCTTGGGATAACCTCCATATGGTCACTTCAACTTCATGGTGAAGTTAAGCGACGAATTTGGAAGCATGGGGATAATGGGATGAGTGGAATCCACACTTAGACCCACTTCCAAGTCATGGAATGCCTCCATGATCCACCAATAATGGAGTTCTTGTCTCTTTGTGCCTCTCTTTTGGTGGGAGACCCCATTAAAAGGGTGGTGTGTCATCCACTTCCCTTTTATTTCTATTTTTCTTATTATATTTTAATTCACCCATGTGTTATAAAAAGGCTATAGTGGGGAACCTCTTGAGTGGGGTTAATTGTTTTAAGTCCATTAGGAATAATGGATAATGAGTGGGTTTAGTTTTTTAATTCCACTTGGAATAAGGGATAAGGGAGAGAATTTGTTTTAAAGAGGAGAAGAGGGAGAGGGTGAGGGGGTTGGATTATTGTGGAAAGAAGGAGAACTTGGAAGAGGAGGCTAAGAGTGGTGCTCTTCATCAAAATACATTCCATAATTGGGCTAGAAAAGGTTAGTGAACAAGACTACTCACTTGTATGATCTGTTGGTTGTTATGTGTGTTTTGTTCTTGTTGATGAATGAGGATTACAATTATTTTCTATGTGTTTTTTTGGTTATTTGGGGTTTGTGTTGGGTGTTGAGAGAGCTCCTTCCAGTTGGAAGGCAATGTTCATCTTGTATGGGGAAGGGAAGGTGTGAATCTCCTTGGGTGTCATCTTATTTTAGTATATGGAAGCCTTGAGGGCATGTTGGTAATTTTGAGCCTAGAGGGCTATAAGGCTATGAGAGCCTATTTGTGATATCACTGTGATTTTGTTATTTTGATGGCTTGAGGCCATGAGAAAGAATAAGTTTATTGGCTTGAGGCCATGAGATAAGCTATGATAATTGTTTCAGAAGAATGACACCTTGGAGTAGAGAATGTCTACTTCCCTACCCCTTTTGAACTTACCTTAGCCGTGTCTTTGTATTGTGAGTAAAACCATGGGAGTGTGTGTGTTATTTGCTTTGTGTGTGTTATTTTACAACTGAATGATAAAATTAACTCTCACACACACACACACAATTCACATGAAGTGAATCCCAGAGTTAACTTTCAGACATGTACATGATGAATGTTGAAGTTTATTCTCTCTCTCTCTCTCTCTCACACACACACACACACACACACACACAATGAAAGCCAAAATTCATTCAAACACACAAAGACTCACAATGAAGACCATTGAAGTTTGTTTGTAGACACATTCCACACAAAGTTAGTTCATACACATTTTGCACACATAAAGTGAAGTGTGGGATTGGACATGCTTCTTTTTATTTTCTTTAGGCATCAAGTTTGTGGGGAAAATGACATGTGATAAAAGCTAATCCACCAAATACTACACATAATAACTTTTGAATAAAAATATAATGTATATTATTTAGTGATAGGCCTAAAAATATTTGTGCCTATCAGTGATTTGATAGCACCTTTGGTGCTTTTACTAGTGCTAGTCTTTTCTCCAAACAAGAAAAAAGAACTCATGTTCTCATAATTTTTTGACAATATGAGATTATGAAAGCCCACCTAGTTGCAGTGTTATATCTTTGTTCTTTTTTATTTTTTGTTTATGGGTTCTTATTGTTTAAATTTTATTTTTTAAAGAAAGAAAATTTTTGTCTGATTCTGGATTCACTGAAAGCCCCACTCCTCTACTACATCTAGTAAACCACATTAATACAAGTTCTACTTTATTTTAGGGGACATGCCCACTGGGCATTGAACTTGGGTCATCATTGCAATAAGTGTCCCATCCCACTGCTAGACCACAACTTGACAGACATTAAGCTAATATTGCTTGCCCTATTACTTTTGCATGTGAAGAAAATATTATCTTCCTCTTAAACTAAAGAGCTACATTGAGAAGTTGGGTACCTGGTTCATTGATTATGTGTTTTATTAGGATTTTGTGAGCCTTTTGTTTAATTATATGCTAGGGGCCATTAAAAATGGAACTTTGAACATTGGAATTTGTTCTTGCTTGGCTGATTTGCATACTTAAATAGCGGTTTTTACTTGACAAATTTAATTGATGATTATCATGGATTGTGAGTGGTTATTGAATTGTTTTGTTTTGGTTATGTATACCTTGTTGGTTAAATGAGATGATCTTAGGTCTAGGATATTGAGTCCTTGTGCATGGCCCTAAGTGCTTGTAAAAGTTAAGGATGCATACGAGAATGTTGATCCGTCTGTGGGGCATCGAGTTATCCATCTGTGGGGCATTGATATGGGCATGATTGAGTCTCCTCGTCTGTATGAGAGGTGCACTTGATTCCATGTGGTTCCATCACTTCATGCACGCATGTTGACACTCCATCCAATCTGCACCCTAGTGTCTTCTACTTTTGTAGTCATGAGTAGCACCTGACATTATATTTGATGAGCATCTGTATGTTATGAATTTGGCTTTATGCATTATTTTCTATGATTGAAGTGAGTGTTGGCCATCATGTATACCCTTATTTTGTTACTTTTGTTTGGGCCTTGTGACTACCTCTGAGCATGGTGGGGTAGTCTCTTATGAGTCCACATGGTTGGGAGGAATTACCACCACCATTGGGGACTGGTGAATAGGTTATTGGAGCACCAGTTGGAGATGTTCTCTCTCTCTCTGTTACTTTATTAGTTGATGTACTCATTTAGTTATTGTATCATATTCATGGGTATGATATTGTTCTTGTATATTCTATTATGTAGTTGTACCCTTTTGAGAGAATAGATTTAATCATGTAATTTAATGAGAAGAAATGAGATGTTTCTTATTTGACTTATGGATTCTGATGTGGGTATCAGATCTGCTTGTACTATGATGATTATGGATTCATGTTTATAACTAGAAATGGGGTTTAGGAACATTTGAATTGGTGTTTAAAATAAACATAGTTTTAACAATGTTTCCCCTAGAGAGTGAATTAGTCCTCTCCTTTGGGTTGTACATTCGGCCATACTTGGCCATGAATATTGTTGACATATCGAATTGGCAACTGTATCATGTGTATGTTATCTATTTATGTCAAAAAAAAAAAAAATTATCCTCTTTTAGCCCTTACCCTTTGGGGTTGTGGGGTAGGATGTTACACGCTTTCTCCCTCACTCTTTGTCTCCCTGTCTCTTTCTTCATAATTTAATCTCCAACCCTAACAATAATTCCAATTCAAACCCTAACAATTTTTATTATTATACATATTTTCCCTAATTGTAACTCTAATTCTATCCCTAACCATAATTTTATTGCTAACTCTAATCATATCCCTAACCCTCATCCTAATTGTAATTGTAACCCTAATGTTTTTTTTGTTATATATGTTTTCACTAATTATCTATCTCCCTCTCTCTATATATTTCATGCTTTTTCCCTCCCTCACCCTCTCTCTTTGTCTCTTTGTTTTTATCTTTATCCCTCTTCATAAGATTCTATTCCTAATGGTAATTCTAACCTTGATTCTATCCCTAACCCAAACCCTAATTATAATTGTAACCCTAGTGATTTTTTTGCTTATATATTTGCCCTAATTGTACCTCTCCCTCTCACTGCCTCTTTCTCTCTTATCTATATCTCTATCTTTCTCACTCTCTATATCTTTTGAACCATAATTCCAACTTAAACCATAACATTTTTTTGGTTATTTTTTATGATTACAATTGTCATTCGTTATTCTTATAATTAATATTTAAAAAATATTAATAATATCTAAGCAAAATCAAATTAACTAATAGACATGTTAAAAGTAAACTTTATAACAATAATAGCATCTATACATTTCGTGATTCACATAAAATTTTACATATTTAATGGTAATTTAATTGATATATGCATTGTCAATTAGTAGATAAAATTTTGATAACATGAAATTAAAAAAATGTTGAACATTTTGAAATTGATATAAAATATTTTTTGTACTTTCTTTTTACTTATGCTTTTAATTTAAAAAATAATTTTTCTATATTTTATTTATGTAAAATATTATTTTATTATATATGCACATTAGTAATGTGTAATATGTAAGATAGAAGAATAATCTAAAAATATTGATATTATGAGGCACACATTTTGTAATTGAAATTGCTAAAAAAATAAAAAATAAAAACATCAAAAACTTTTGGTCACATAAATTTTTTGAAGAGAAAACTAAAAATATCTACTACTTTGGGTCACAATGAAGGGAAAAACCATGTCAGTGTAAAATAAATCAAATGCCGACTAAGCAAAACTCTATCCAGTTATATTATAATACTTT
Source organism: Cunninghamia lanceolata (assembly GCA_027924645.1). Classification (NCBI taxonomy): domain Eukaryota; kingdom Viridiplantae; phylum Streptophyta; class Pinopsida; order Cupressales; family Cupressaceae; genus Cunninghamia; species Cunninghamia lanceolata. The sequence continues at coordinate 3,525,109 of BSBN01001164.1, read as the reverse complement.
GATATACATAATCTTTTAATTTTATTCTAGTCTATTGATATATCGATCTAGAAACTCAATATTACAGGGAATGATTTAGAATATTCTTAGACTAAAACTCACAGATAATATTAGTTTCTAAGCATAGGAGGGAGAAGGAAATGATACAGACCCAATATGTTCATTACACTAGTTGTAGTTAAATTGGTAAGCATGCATTCAAAAGTTGAATTAGATCATATAATCCGTTACCATCATTTAAAGAACATAAAATAGCGTTCTTGTGGAGATAATTGGAGAAGTTAAATTCCTCCATGGCAATCTATGAACCAACAAATGTTTTCTTGTGCAATTTGCTACTTCTAAGGATGACCTCTCTAGGAAAAATGTGTTGTTCATCACAAGGCTTCATAAAGTGACTTTTCTTCATGATATACAAGTATAGTAAGTAATAACATACCTGTGATCTCTCTTTGAACATAAGATAATGTGGGTATCCTTAAAACCCCAAAAATTGCACCCTTAAATGAATCCATAACTCTAGCTCTTGCTGAAATGAGACAACTCATTCAAATACAAGTTCTTTGAAATGCTTTAGGTGTTCATAGGAAAAACATGGAGCTCACCACTTACTTTTTCCATAAAAATTATCACAATGATTGAAAATTGTGAACATTATTGAAGGCAGAATCATCTTGTGATTTGATTTGATTTTCCATATCGCATCCTTATAGCTCACTTTAAATTGTACAATTTGAGAAATCTTATTTGTTGGATTCTCCATATCCATTGAGAGTTTATGGAAAAATTATTAGGTGTTTGATAATAGTAAGAATATATATGACAAATGAGGGTGATATGGTAAGTGGAGATGCCATGGACCAATGTAGTAAGTTACACAATAATTTTGGATGGTAGTGTTTGGAATAAATTTGGCCTGTGGATAGAAACTATTGTTGGTGTATAACTCAAATGAGTTATAAATCGCCAAATGCAAAGGTCAACATATGGGTTCTAAGTTCAATAGTAGGTGATCACATGCCACCATTCATGGAATTGTTTGTAAGGATCAAACACTGCAATACTACCAAAATATTAATGAACCAAGTCTACCATAATGTCCTTGGCAAAGGTACTGTTAAATTGGGTAATGGATATGTCCATAATGTCTATTTCACTCCTGACTTATTCAAAAATTACCTTTCAGTATTTGCACTCACACAATCTGATAAGATAGTTGAGTTCACTACTAAATTGACCTTCATTCGAGAAGCAAAAGATCGAAGACTTGTTGCAGTATGCAAGGTTTGCCACTTTGAGTGCGCCTTCATCTTTTCACATTTCACATTAGGCGAAGAAGACAATCATGATGCAACTTCAGAGCCTAGTGTCAACTCTTGGCTTAACTTAGTTGGTTCTATATAGTGGAAAATTTGAACTCTACCTACATTCTTAGTATGTAAAAACACTCATATAGTGTCAGATATTGAAAGTGTAAAAGTGAAATGTAAGCACTAATCTATAAAGTGTAATGGGGGGAACAATCACTTCTCAAAGAATGGCATAGATTCTTTATCTCATTCACATGTGTGCATATGACAGCCTTTCTTTAGTCATTTTGTACATTTCTTAGGCCTTCATTCGAGTCTTTTTCTTTTAAAACACTACTTACTTCAATCAGTTTGCCAAAATCTCTTAACATCAAGGGAAAGGCAAATTTTACAACTTCAACATACTTCAGGAGTTCTACATATCTACATCAAAATCTACATCGGCATCATCATCATCTGGAGGGGCCATCTGAAGTCCTCTCTTTATTTTCTCTCTTTAGGAGGAAACTTTTTTCCCATAGGGTTTTCTTTCTTTCTCCATTTTATGAGAGATGTTTTGTAAATGAGTACCTAAAATGGCACACAACCGAGACTCGTATCTAATAAACCCACCTAAGATATGCTTAAGGAGGGGTGTTGGTATATAACTCACATGAGTTATTCCCAACATAACCATAGTTAGGCAGTTTTCCTCACATGTGGAAAGACTAAGTCCTTTTGTTGAGTCATTAGTAGATGTGTAGCCTCATATTTGACACATCACCACTACATTTGAGGGTGGTTAAACCTTGAGGTATTCTCTTGGTTCCATTTTCACCACCTCTCCTATTCTCATGGAGTATTATCTCTCAAACTTCACCTATTTATACCTCATCGGTTCTAAAGCAATTCAGTTCATTTTCAATATATTGCAATTGTGTTTGATCTCTAATCCATTGATCTTGGACATCCGCTCACACTTGGTATTAGAGCGATTGGAATAGCATCAAATCAGTTGCTCGTTGACAACATCTCCATTGGTGAATCTCTGCAACCTCTCTTGCACGCTAGGCTCAATCTGGCCTTCTATCACTGCATTTCGAGGAGGTATAAATTGGTTTTCAAAGCGTATTTGAAACGTTATTGTGCAAGGTATCAATCATCATTGCAGAGCTCATCGACCCACAGTGAGGTCGAATCATTGCCAGGAAGCCTCACACAGAGGCATTTTTATCTGGTTTTTATTGTGCCTCATACAAAGGCCATTTTTTTTCTGTGGTTTTCATCCGTCACAAAGAGGCCGATTCGAGTGAAAATCTTGCTACCTGTTGAAAGGCCGAAATCAGCTTGTTTGTGTAGTAAATGGTGCTCAAAGAGGGCCGATTCCCTCTGCCTGTGGACGGATGACCCAGTTAGCCTATCGCCCCATTTTCATGGCATTGTAAGCCATGTTTCTGCAGTCGATGTCACCACTTTTTGTGGCATTTCAGACACATAGCAGGTGGAGTCCAGTTTGGCGGCTTTTTTTCTCCTATTTGAAGTGAACGTTGCTCATTCTCAGCATCAAAATCATGCTCTATTTGCCCTCAAACGGGCCCCCGAAGACCCTGCACCAAAGTTGGCCTGATCACTTGGTTTCTCCCTGTTCAAGAGGTGCGATTTGTTTTTAGCACGTTTGCAGCTACATTGAAACCACGACGGGCGTCAATCTTTATCGCAGACAAGCAGTCACTATTCATGTGACATAAGAAAACCGCGGGGGGGTGACATCAGCAAAGAGGAGAAATCAAAAGGGGGTTTTCAACCCTTGGTCACACTCTACCACAGGGGACTTACTTTTCCCCATCAATTTCTTTCCAAATAATTAGTTTGCAAAAAAAAATTATTTTCAAACCTTGAAAATACTTTTCCCCATCAATTTCTTTCCAAATAATTAGTTTGCAAAAAAAAATTATTTTCAAACCTTGAAAATATTTTTTTTTTGAAAGTGTATTTTTTGCCTATGCAAAAATTATAAAGGCCATAACTTTTACATACGATCTCGTAATTGAGTCGTTCAAAAGGCAAAAGTGCTTTTTTTTTAGCTCTATCATTTTAGCCTATCAACGCACTATCATTATAAAGTGCCAAATTAGATTAAGTTTAGGGTTCTTAGAAACACTTCATCTAAGTTTGCAATCTTGTTAGGCAAAACACAAAGGGAAAAATATTGTTGTATGATGTCAAGTGCACTCAATTATAAAGTGTCGCTTTAAGGGGGGGATTAGGCTAGACTGTTCAAAACCACTCTTATTGCACTAAAGTATCACTTTAAAAAAAATCAAAATTGAGTATCAAGAAGGTTAAATTGCACCATTACATCACCTAATAGAAGGTCAAAGCTAATGGTATCACCAAATGCAAAGGTCAACAAATGGGTTCTATGTTCAGTAGTAGGTGATCACATGTCACTATTCATGGAATTGTTTGTAAGGATCAAACACTGCAATACTACCAAAATATTAATGAACCAAGTCTACCATAATGTCCTTGGCAAAGGTACTGTTAAATTAGGTAATGGATATGTCCCTAATGTCTATTTCATTCCTGACTTATTCAAAAATTACCTTTTAGTATTTGCACTCACACAATCTAACAAGATAGTTGAGTTCACTGCTAAATCGGCCTTCATTCGAGAAGCAAAAGATCGAAGACTTGTTGCAGTATGCAAGGTTTGCCACTTTGAGTGTACCTTCATCTTTTCGCATTTCACATCAGGTGAAGAAGACAACCATGACACAACTTCAGAGCCTAGTGTCAAATCTCGGCTCATCTCAGTTGATTCTATATAGTGGAAAAATTGAACTCTACCTGAATTCTTAGTATGTAAAAACCCTCATATAGTGTCAGATATTGAAAGTGTAAAAGTGAAATGTAAGCACTGATCTATAAAGTGTAATGGGGGGAACAATCACTTCTCAAAGAATTGCACAGATTCTTTATCTCATTCGCATGTGCGCGTATGCACATCCTTTCTTCAGTCATTTTGTACATTTCTTAGACCTTCATCCAGGTCTTTTTCTTTTAAAACACTGCTTACTTCAATCAGTTTGCCAAAATCTCTTAACATCAAGGGAAAGGCAAATTTTACAACTTCGACATCAGGGTAAGATCATAGATGATGCAAGTGGTCATACCACAAACAAATATCATCCTCAAGAACTAAGGGGATTAGGCTAACACTATATGAACCAAGTATCTGGTCCATTAATAAGGGGAAGTAGTGAGTACTTTCCCTGGGAGGTTGAAATGATCACTGTCATTTCATGCCACCATTATACATATGCCATGCAATTCCCTCTAAAGGAACTTTGTTGCTACTACTACCCTCCACATATTGACCTATCAACAACCCTCAGGTTGGCAGTCAATATGGTGACAACAAGAGAACACATAGATGGTGTGATTTTCTCCCATACACATACTCCAAACATACCCTCCATGGATGGGTACACAGTATCACCATCCCATGGGCACACATCTCAAGCATTGGTTATTCACAACACTCAACAAGAGCACATTACTGGACGTTAACATCACAGGGGGGTACAATCACATTTCCTCTTACCCAAGAAATACCATAGCCCACATACGACTATGCAACATGATGTAAAATGTTCAATTTTACACAATAATAAGTACTCCCAAACCTCCATACCAAATTTCTCTTTTCACAGGGGCAATTCATTTACCCATAACATCATAGATTCACTTGCAATGCTTTCAACATAACGTAATGGTCCATGAACATGTATAGCATCATCACTACCATATTTACATTAGCACATAATCATAAGTAACATCTTCACAAACATCATTACATTCACTCCTATATTCACATAATAATATACATCTCATTTTACACCCATTACACTGTCATCTCATAATAACACATAATGCGACATCATATCATAAGTCACAATCATACCATTCATTCACAAGAGAATGAGAAACTAGAAACATAATTAAATGAGTTTGGTTGAGAAATCCTAGTCATTTCTGAACATTCACATCCATACATATAAGCATAAGTAACCTTGGCTATGTCAATGGCATTCAACTGCTCACTCAAAGCTAGATATGTAGTATTCTTATTACCTTAGCATTCACTATTTTCAGTTTGCATTAAAGTACAAGTGTTCACCTATATGACCTCATTAAAACCACAATGCAATTGAGGAGATGAAAGTTCATCAACAAGATATATCCACTAAGCAATTACCATCCTCATTCAATCTCATTAAGAAAAGAGGCACTAATTAACATATAATCACTTTCAATACATAACCATAACAAGCATAAGGTCTTCTTCACTCCTATCTCACTAAATCTTTTACTTATTGCAATTTTAACATACTAATGAAATCCATATGCCATTATCCTAACATCTTGTCAACTATTGACCACTAAGAAGAGGAGAGAAGGATAGATTTCATCCCAAGTCAAGACATTACATGCCATCCAATATTTAACATACAAATATGCAAATTATACTAAGGGAAAGTTTAAGGCACCATTAGTACCCATATCATCTCAATTTGTAACTAAATAATGATAAATGTAGTAATCTAGCACATCAAGAGGTTACAAGCAAAATCTGGTCTCATCACACCAATTTTAGCAACCATACATCACTTACAAGAAAGAATGCAACATTCATTCTAATCTATCTACATCCGCACACATATACACACTTTCATCCTTTACATCTATAATACGAGAAAGAATTACAAGAACAATTCATGATCAATTAGGGTTATTTCATTCACTAGAAACATAAAGGAAGACACAAGAAGAACATATCCAAGCAAGGGTAATTAGGCAACCCAAGTTACCTTCAACCCACAAACACACAAGGCATAATATTTCTACCCCTGTCTTATAACATGGGAGAGTGATCACTCTTAACCATGGGAGACTCTCAACCAAGGTCAACACTCTAGTCCAATTGAGTAAGGTAAGGCCAAGGAGGCTATTTTCTCCACAATTTCTAAGAATAGGATTGTAGCTTAACCCACTAATATCATGCTAAGGCATCAAAGCAATCAAGACTATAAAAACAATATAACAAGCTCATGCCACACACACCAAACACAATGAAACATAGAAGGCTCAAGTATGCCAGAGATGCCAATGTGTGAACATGGGCTCTGATACCAGATGTAACATCCCGCCCTGCAACCCTGAAGGGTAAGGGGCAAAAGAGGACAAGATAATTTTTTTGATATAAATAGATAACATACACATGATACGGTTGCCGATTTAATAAGTCAACAACATTCATGGCCAAGTATGGTTGAATGTACAACCCAAAAGATGTGACTAATTCACTCTCCAGAGGAAACATTGTTAAAACTATATTCATTTTAAAAACCAACTCAAATGTTCCTAAATCTCATTTCCAATTATAAACATGAATCCATAATCATCATAGTACAAGGGGATCCGATACCCACACCAGAAACTGTATGTTAAATAAGAAACATCTCATTTCCTCTCATTAAATTACATGATTACATCTATTCTCTCAAAAGAGTACAACTACATAAAAGAATATACAAGAATAATGGCATAGCCATGAATATGATACAATAACTAAATGAGTACATCAACTAAACAAGTAATGGAGAGAGAAAGAACATCTCCAACTGGTTCTCTGATAACCTATTCACCAGTCCCCAATGGCAGTGATAACACCTCCCAACCATGTGGAGTCATAAGTGACCACCCCACCATGCTCGGAGGTAGTCACAAGGCCCAAAGAAAAGTAACAAAGTAAGGGTATACATGATGGCCAACACTCACATCAATCATGAAGTAGACACAAAAAACAATGCATAAAACCAAAGTCATAACATAGAGATGCTCATCAAATATAATGTCGAGTGCTACTCACGACTACAAAGGTATAAGACACTAGGGTGCATATCGGATGGAGTGTCAACATGCATGCATGAATGGATGGTACCACATGGAATCAAGTATACCTCTCATACAGATAAGGAGACTCAATCATGCCCAAATCAATGCCCCACAGATGGATAACTTGACGCCTTGCAGACGGATCAACCTTCTTGTATGCATCCTTAGCCTTTACAAGCACTCAAGGCCATGCACAAGGACTCAATATCCTAGACCTAAGCTCATCTCATTTAACTAAAAATCTATACATAACCAAAACAAAACAATTCAATAACCACTCACGATCCATGATAATCATAAATTAAATCCGTCAAGTAAAGACTGCTATTTAAGTATGCAAATCAGCCAAGAAAGAACAAATTCCAAAGTTCAAAGTTCCATTTTTTATGGCCCCTGGCATATAATTAGACAAAAGGTTCACAAAATCCTAATAAAACACATAATCAATGAACCAGGAACCCAAATTCTCAATCTACCTCTGTAGTTTAAGAGGAAGACAATATTTTCTTCACATGCAAAAGCAATAGGGCAAGCAATATTAGCTTGATGTCTATTAGGTTGTGGTCTAGTAGAGGGATGGGACACTTATTGTAATGATGACTCAAGTTCAATACCCTGTGGGCATATCCCCTAAAATAAAATAGATCCTGTATTAATGTGGTTTACTAGATGTAGCAGAGGAGTGGGGCTTTCAATGAATCCAGAATCAGACATTGCAAGTTGGCTGACTTCTCAGCTAAATGTGAAATAATTGTTGAATGTGTAGGAGAGAAACCAACTCCATGATAACAAACTTGTATATTCTGATTTTCCAAAAAAGTTCACTTTAGTCACATGAAGATTTCCTTACCATTAATTTGGAATATGTTGAAAATTTTTCTATGTATGCATTTTTTCGTAATCAATTGAGTGGACATAAAATACAGGTCTTGATCAAAATTAAAAGATAAGGTTGAATGCTGTTAAGGACATGAATTTCTTTCTATAGAGAATGGATTGCGATTGTAAAAATCTTTTTGAAATAGAAAATAATGTAGAAAAAAAAGTAAGACATATGATGCTAGCGTTATTAGGAATGCAAAAGACAAAAGTAATTATTCTAGTGTACGCACCTACCCAAAACCAGTTAATGGAACTCGAAGTATAGAAAGTTACAATATCTAAACAAATGTTGAAAGAAAGTCTTAACAATCAACAATACAAAATCTAAACTAAAACTAGGAGGCAAAATCCATATCAGACAAAACCACAACATGTTGTAATGGTGCATAAAATTTAAAACAATGCAACTACAACAATTGACAATTTTCCAACCTCTTTTTGATTTCAAGATTGGAATCGTTTTGGGTCTTACCTTGTTGTGGTGCCTCTTCAGAAGTCTTAAGTCATGTCAATGCTTGAACCAAACAAGATGATTACCTAGGTTGAAGATGTGTATCATTTGAATGTGCTTTTGAATCTAGTTTCTCTTCCATCTCTTTTGCACCAAGAGTAGTTGTAGATGCAAAACTCTCTTCACCATGTGTCGTTCTACCCACAGTTCACATAAATCCACCCTTCTCATGGGACATAGTTAAGGCGATGTCATCTCATGGGATGCCTTGATTGCAGGGTACACACAAAATGGATTTGTTAAAAAGGCTTAAGAAACTTTTAAGCAAAGCAATTGGTAGATGTAAAGCCACATTCCACAACTGTAGCCAGCATCATCACTACCCGTGCCAAAATGAGGCTTTGGAATAGGGTATGGACATCCATGAAAATATAATAGGACGGGGATTTTTTTGCCAAAACATTTTAGTTGGAAATACTCTAGTAGGCATGTATACAAAATGGGGAAGCAAAGACAAGGCATGTGATACCGAAAAATAGTGATTTTTTTTGCAGATGCCTTCCTCCTTATTCTCCACTTTAGACTAGCTATTAGGGTTCAATGTGGAAATCTGATTTTTCCCCTATGGTATTCTCTTCTCATTCCATAATAGTGTCCTCAGCTAGGGCAACACAAACACCAACAACAACCCTTAATCTTGCAATCGTGTGTCCCCAGAAGGAGGGCGGCCATTCCTCCAAAAACTCCCCAAGACTTTTCTGCCCCTCTCTCAAAACCATGACTTCCCTTTAGTGTTGTCACTACATTCCAAAACGATGTCTTGTCTTGTATAGGAAGCCGTTAAGATATGTTTGCAGCCATGGTCCTAAAAGATATGCCACCTTCAAACTCAACAACTATCTCCCAATGTAGCATTGGAAAAAGGCGTATGAATCGTCTACAAGACTTTTCCAAAAATTTGAATACCATTACTAAATGTATCAAACTCCCATAATACATGTAAATACTAGCTAGAAAATACATAAAATGCCAATAAACTAATTAACTTAATAGAGTTCTCAAACTGATTAATTTAAAATCTCATAAAACCTTATTCACAAAACCAAGCAAATAACATCATTTAAATCACTGATATAACATACCAAAATAAACCACATAATAAATACCAACAACCCATAATGGGATACCTCGATAAAGAATACTAGCAAACCACATAAGACTAGATGGGCAATCCGAATGTTACTGTAGGATAACCGGAAGGTAAACACATATCACGGAATCGCTGCATTGACCGAGTGCGGTGGGCTAGGGTAGGGAAGAGGGCCTGTGACTATCTCTAGTAACCACCATCAAGGAATATGAGTATGCTCGGGCCTGTGAATCTAAACAAAGTCAATACTCAATACTTGCAACACTCCAAGCACATGTCAAAGCACATGTGCATATATCATATAATAGCCGAAGCATCAATGGACATTAGGAATAGGGTCATGACATTGTAAGCCTCTCGGATACGAGTGTTATGACATTATCCCTTTCATATCCATAATCATACAAAAGCAATGATATTAGTATAAACATATAAGCATGTAATCCATCATGATAACCAATCATGTCAACATCATAATAGTATCAAAATCCATCAAGGAAAAGCAACAACCAAAATGCAAACATGGGGTTGTTACAAAGCACGAGAGATATAGAAAGAAGATATATATATATATATATATATATATATATATATATATATATATATATATATATATATATATATCTATATATATATATATATATATCTATATATATATATATATATCTATATATATATATGAGAGAGAGAGAGAGAGATTAGGGTTACAATTACAATTAGGGCTATGGTTAGGGATAGAATTAGGGTTAGAATTAGTGTTATGGATAGAATCTGGTCAAGAAGTAGACAAAGACAAAGAGAGAGGGAGGGAGGAAGAAAGTTTGATAGATATATAGAGAGAAAAAGATAGAGATATAAATAGGAGAGAAAGTGGTAGGAAGAGGGAAAGAGATAATTAGGGAAAATATATAACCAAAAAAATAGTAGGGTTAAGATTAGGGTTAGGGACAAAATTAGGGTTAGCCATATAATTAGGTTTAGAGATAGAATGAGAGTTAGAGTTACAATCAAGAAAAATATTTATAACCAAAAAAATTGTTAGTGTTTGAGTTGGAACTATGGTGGGGGTTAGGGATGGAATTATGAAGACAGACACAAAGACAAAGATACATAAAGAGAGGGTACCTGAGAAAGCGTGAGAGATATAGAGAGTGAGAAAGATAGAGATATAGATAGGAGATAAAGAGGTAGAGAGAGGAAGAAATATAATTAGGGCAAATATATAAGAAAAAAAATGATTAGGGTTACAATTACAATAGGGTTTGGGCTAGGGATAGAATCAGAGTTAGAATTATGATTAGGAATAGAATCTTGTGAAGAGAGATAAAGACAAATACAAAGAGATAGAGAGAGAGAGAGGGAGGTAGGGAGAAAGCATCAAATATAGAGAGTGTAAAAGATAGACATATAGATAGGAGAGGAGGTAGAGAGATAATTAGAGCAAGTATATGTAATAAAAAAATAGTGTAGAAAACAAGATCAATGAATAAACAAGGAGGACATGAATTTGCTATGAATCGACTCTTTCCATTCACAAATAGAAGAAGTATAAATAGGAGAAATTGCATACCTAATTCTCCACAATATATGGATAGGTGGTGAGTAACCATCAATGAGAATAGTGCAGCTATCCATGAGAATAGTGCGAGGTGTCCATTGAGTTGACACATCTCCTAAATGACTAACCACTTTGACATAGTCAAAGAGCATGTGTGGATTTCACCTATGATTAAGTTACCATAAATCAGGGATTTTTTTAGTGGTGAATCTTTGCCAATTGGCTAATATTTGAAATTAGGACATCTAGAAATGGCAAATAGTACAAGCTAAAAAGGAGACATCACCAAGTTTTTACAAAAAAAAATTTCATCTCGGTTAATTCGCCAATGCATTATTTTTTAAAACTAATAAATCAAATTGATCCACCATGTAAATGATGCAGAATTGGAACTGATTCACCAATAGTTTTTAATGTAATTACAAATATTAATTATATTCACCAATAATATTATATTAATATCATTAATTTTGGGGTAATATCGCTAGTAATAATTAATTACCATTTAAGTTTAGGAATATTTTTGCTTTGAATAGGGCTTTTATTTGTTGCCATCGATTACCCTTTTAATCGGATGGTTGTAGATCAATTCCGCGACCTATATGTGCATGCTTTATAAAAGTCTTGTTGAGGCAGATAATTTGTTTTGGGCCACATGATCAGATTTGATCATGTGGCCCAAAAAAATTCTAGGCCTCAACAAAACATTTATAAAGCACACGCATATAGGTCACGGAATTGATCTGCAACCATTGGATTAAAAAGATAATCAATGGTAACAATTGAACTTTTCATTTAGTCTTATTTTTTAAGTGATATTTTAAAAAAATACATAATCTGTGTGTGCTCCAATGCATTTTGGATAGTGAATTTGTGCTTGGTGGCGAGGGGCTTTGCCCCTCGACCCCACCTGTATCGTGACATGAGTGCCCCGGTGCCACTGTCCCCAGACCTCGTGAGGGGGCATTTCCCCCTTCACCCTCACAAGGAGGCTCTGACCCCTTGACCATGCCGGTGGTTGCTGCCCCCGGGTGATTTCTTCAATATTAAAAAAAATAAAAAAATAAGGGGGGACCACACCGACCAAATATGCAAATTTTTAAAGGAGAGATTTGCCATTGTAATTAATTTTTTTAGTGATTATTCACTAGGATTTGCCATTGTAATTATTACTTTTACCTATTATAAATTAAGATTCACCAGGATTTTGTAAAATTTCTAATTGTTATGGGTAAAATGGATTGAATAAAACTAGTTATAAAAACCCAAAACATCAATGGAATGTGCAGATAAAAAAGATTTAAAATAAGAGAGAGATACTCACAACCTTTTACCTTACGATTTCCATTGTTCACCTATTCTTTCTTGATCTTTTGGTGATGAAGATGGCCCTCAGGAAGCTTGCTTCCTTGCTTCAATTCCTCAAGATGACAAGGAGAAACAACTCGGATACTTATTATATTCAAGATGAGCTTCAACACAATGTGGAATGGATGATAGATGAAGTGATGTGAAAGTGGGGGTGCCAATGGCGCGCTATGGATTTTGCAGCATAAGTTTACTCGAAAGATGGATATGTAAAATGGAAGAAGAGGGCTGTATTTACAGAGTTGTGTGATGGAAGATCAATGGTGGAGAAGAAATGAGAAGATCAACGGAGGAAAATGTTCAAGAGAACGTGCGCGAATAGAAGGAGGACATGCGTCATTCAAAAGGAAGCTTTGTTGAGTTAACTGGTTTCTTGATGAGGATGAGTTTTTATTTCTTAAATTAGAATACATTTTTCTAATTTAAGATCTTTGTTGATAAAACAAATTTACTTTAAATCAGTTAACCCAGCTTTTGCTTTTGCGTGACAAGAAGAATTTTATTTTTAGAAGATTTGAAGATTTTTTAGAAGATAAGAAAGCATAATTAAATAAATAAATTTATTTAATTGCTTGTAGATAATTTGGAAGAATAAATAAAATATTTAAATATATTTTATTTTTTTGGAGATTTAATTTAAATAAATTTGCATTTTATTTAAATTTAGAACAATGGATGATTTAATTAAATAATTAAAATTATTTAATTATTTAGAAGAATAAAGTTGATATAGATGAAATTAATTAAATAAATGTAAATTATTTAATTAAATGGGAGGAAATGAATCAAATAAATAAATAAATTTATTTATTTATTGATAGAGGAATATGAAGATGAAATAACTATTTAAAATATTTATTTAAGTAGAGTCATGTCATTTTTAGGTGTATACATTTTGCCCCTTTTTGATGCAATGTGTTTTATCACGTTGTTTCAAAGAATAAAAATTTTTGACAGTGATATATGCCCCAGTTTGTCCCTGGTACAAGTTTTACGATAGGATGCCCCATCGGGAGATTGGACAGGAAGATGGTGGAAAGCGTGAGACGGACAATCTCACGAAGAAGAAGGTGGAAGAACAGGTTAGGATGGAGAAAAATAGGACATGGTTTGGAGGAACAGATATGGGAAGTAGTCACAGTTGTCACACAGTCAACTATGGTTCACTTGCTATATATGGGAGCTGGGTCCACAAGTTCTATTCATTTGCACACTTGTCCTTAGTTGATTGGTCTTGGAGAGCTTAGGAGAGTATGGGAGCTAGAGCAGTCGACAGAGAGATGGATATTTCGCGCGAGGAGCACCGGTTTGAGTGAGTCTGATGGTTCGATCGGCCACCTAAGGTAGGACCACCGGTATGTAGTTTGACAAAACTCGCTAAAAGTCATTTATTAGGTCAACAAATGCTAAGGAAAAAAAACCTAGGATAGACATGTGCCGAACTACAGTTTGGTGCATATGCTCTCTGAAATGGCGCATGTGCTACGAAGTCATGCATATGAGATATCTTATGGCACATATGATAGTTGTGCGTATATAGGCTATGAATTGGCGCATCTGTTGTGGAACTGCGCATGTGACACTAGAAGCGGTGCATGTGCCAGAATGGTGCATACATGTAAAGGATTGGCGCATTCATGGTGAAACGGCGCATATGATATGGATCAACACATTTGCCACCTGGATCGGTGCATTTGCACAAGGATAATTAGTTGACTTAACGAAACTAACCCAATTGGCACCTTGATCGATGCGTCAATTGATAAGTGATCTTCGAGATTGCTGAGAATCTAGACAAGAGATGATATGCTATTTTGATTAATTTGATGTGTTAAGTCAATGATAGGATAGTTTGATTTCTTTGAGTAGGTTTTCTTGGATATGGATTTCTTTGGCATTATGCTTTGCCTGATTACAGGAGGATATCAGGGATACCCTGATGTCACAAGAGCAGTTCCCTTTGCTATTGTTGCAACGGTATATATTGACAGAGATGGACCACGAGGCTCTTAGTGCTATGGGTCTTCATTACGTTTGCTTCATGCCTAAGGTTTTCGCGAACTGTGGGTTGTTGACTATAGCGGTGGAGTGATTCAACAGCAAGGATGGTACATTTCATCTACTAACTGGGGAGATGTCGATAACTCTAGAGGACGTGTACAGGATTTTGCACCTCCCTATTCAGGGAGAGTTGGTAGAGTATGAGTGACAGTGTGACGCTAGACTAGCTAAGTGTAGATGGGTGTTTGATGACCCCGAGTTGGTTGAGCAGGTGATTTCATGGCAGGACATTCATGACTGCTATGACTACTTCCCAGGTATAGTGGCGGGATTGATCGGTGGCATAGTATGCCCCGATAGGAGGCCACACGGGTTCCCCATTAGTTGGGGGAGGGTGCTGAAGAGTATGATTACTAATGGGACACGGTATGCATGGGGTGTGTGCATGTTAGCACACTTATATACGGATATGCACCAGGTAATGTATCACAGAGGGGCCAGTTTGTCAATGGGTGTGTCTCTTTTGTAGTTTTGGTTATGGGAGCACATAGCTATCATGCGGCCGATATGTCTTTTTCATAGGCAAAGGGGTGAGCCCTACAATTATGGTTATGCAGGTGTGATTTCCTAGTACAAGTTGGGGAAGCTTGAATATTGGAGATACGCGCTAGATAATGTTGATCAGGTTATCTGGTGCCCATACCTAGACTGCGAGGTATGGGAGGATGAGGCTGATGAGTTACCTTATTGTTTCTAGACTCGGTGGCTCATTGGCAGGATGAGGTACATATTAGAGAGAAAGATTATTAGCAGGGTATAGAGGCAGTTTGCCAGAGTGCAGGGCAAGCCACAAGGGTAGGCATGATTCGTGAGGACCCATGCAGAGAGACATAGGTGGGGTCCTATGGCATCATATGAGGAGGCCTTGGCAGACTTTCGTCAGATCTGTTATGCAGCTTGGCCGATGAGGAGGGACATAGTAGATGCGGGTATGACACCCGACTATGAGGAGGGGTTTGTCGCTCATCCATTTCCTAGATATTCAGGACCTGGAGAGGTAGCTCCCCGTATAGATGAGGATTCAAAGGACGAGGGTGGAGTTGGCAGTAGGAGGGTCAAACGGAGGAGGGGGAGAGGAGGTCAGGGAGATGATGGTGGAGATGGAGGAGGAGGTGGTAGACTGAGACAACGGAGGAGGTCTGGGGAGGGACCTTCAGGTTAGCAGAAGGTTGCGTAGCCACAGGCTGCAGGACAGGTGCAGGTGCCAGTTCAACAGGTGGCATAGTAGAGACATATATCGCCACCACAATAGGTGGCACAGCAGTAGGCGCAGTAGGCACAGGGACAAAGATAGGCTCCACAGCCTGATTTATAGCAGCAGGCTATGGTTGCGTTACAGGGTCAGGTTAGGTAGTTGAGGGCCCACCTAAGAGTAGCAGAGTCACTGAGGGAGGTAGACACACAATGGATATCTGAGATATCTAGAGAGCGAGACGCAGTCTTGGCTAGTGTGCAGGTGATGAGAGTGGAAGATGCAGCAGTGGTAGCCATGGGTACAGATGGTAATTCTAGCCTTTTGGTTGCACAGACACAGTTGACCCAGGAATAGGGTGAGCTTGCCAGAGCATAGGCTCAGGCTTAGTATTACAGAGGTTTATACCATGGGGCAGTGTTGGCGGATTAGCGTGCATCTAGCTACAGGAGTCAGTCTGCCGCATCGCAGAGGGTAGGTGGATCCTAATCTGTGGCATCAATGAGAGGCCCCCAATAGTTAGGGGGAGATAGAGGAGAAGGCAGCGCAGGGAGCAGTGCTCCACGGCAATAGGGTTAGACAGATCTGGACACTTGTAACGATTTTTTATTTGACTGTACACATTTTTTATGGCTGAGATAGCTTGTATATGTATTATTTTGCCCCGAGATGTGTATCACTATCTTTTTGTAGTTTGTATACATTACATGACATGACTCTGAGATATGGACAAATATTTTGATATGTTGCACATTTGGACATGTTTTTATGCTTATATGATGATGCAGTTATTGATGTTCTATATGCTCATGTTCTATGTTTATATGTTGTGGATGGAATCTATATTATGATGCTTTGTCTATGTAATGCATACTAGATGGATGCAAATGCAAATGTGAATGTTATTGATATGATTATGCAGCTCTATATGTATTTGTCTATGTTTTTTATTTTTGATATGATATATGGATGCAAATGTATGTGGATGACCTAATGCACTTATTATGTATGCAAATGATGTAATCATGTGAATGGCTATCTCATGTGATATGATATGCTATCTATGCTATGTTTTTGATATGTCCAAATGTACTCAATCGACATAGAGATGATATAGATAGGAGGAAGAAAAGAAAGAGAAGAAATACAGGCTTTCTTTTGATACACTGTAGGATTTTCTTATTGTATGGTTGATATGGATTTTTGGATATGGGATGGATGGGGATTGTCATCTTCATATTGCAAGTATTTTGGAGTGCTTATTTCATCATCGAGCATTTATTATGTTGTAAGAAAATACAAGTATCTAGGTATAATTAAACCTGAGATGACCTGAGTATTACTTACATGGATTTTAATATAGCAAGTTAATACAAGCATCTAGTCAAAATTGAATCTAGATGACTTGAGTATTTATTGCATTTCAACAGACAAGGATTGCCCCTTTTCATGCTCAGACCTTCGAAAGTCCTCGATGATCTTTTACTGATCATGTCGTTAGATAAAAGTCGTCACATTACTAAAGTTTGATGATCCACAAATAGCAGACAAAGAAAATGATTATGCCCCCATCATAGCATCTCTAGCTTTTGGCATCCTTGAGTATCATAGGAAGACATAACGAAAAAAATCCAAGACCTTGTAGGTTAACCTATTCACAAAACATTCTTGCATTAGATGTGTCTTTTTGCCATAATTGATATAGAATTAGTCTGAGTGTTTTGGTATGGTGCTTTTCTTTGGACAGGTTGATGTTTTGCGCCAAGATTTTTGTTTGGAAGCTCTGCTTTGCTGTGTGTGCTTGTCTAGTGAAAGGTATCACAATCCTTTATTGGTATCCTCTTAGAACATGTGGCATTCAAGAACCCAAATCTGTAACTAGGTCGAGGAGTTGTCCCTAGTTTAGAGAAAGGATCGACTTATTATGGGTGATATGAGAGACGAACCCTAAGGGACTAACCTAGTGCCTCAAGGGATCATTGCTAAATGGCCTTGCTTACGTGACGACGTAGAGGCAACATAGTTCAAGGTGAACCTGATGGACCTAAGACCTAGGTGATGGTAAAGAATGCATGAATGGTACGGACAACAGGATAGACGACACTCAAAGGAATGGAGGGGAAAGAAATGGAGTGGAGCGGAGCGGAGCCTCAGGGGTGCATTGAGAATGGCCTTGCCTACGTGATAGCTCAGAGACGATGTAGTTCGACAATGGTTTAAGGGAGTGGTTCAAGATGAACGATATGATGGACATAAGAGACATGAGGTTA
The DNA here is from genome assembly GCA_027924645.1 of Cunninghamia lanceolata. NCBI lineage: Eukaryota > Viridiplantae > Streptophyta > Pinopsida > Cupressales > Cupressaceae > Cunninghamia > Cunninghamia lanceolata. Next base: position 3,506,927 of record BSBN01001164.1, on the reverse strand, counting down.
CAACAGATGGAGGAATTGGTTGGTCGCAGATAATGCCTATTTACCAGGTTTTCACCACTTACTTTTATTTGCACAAAAGCTAAAAGTACACATGATGCCTGTTTGCCAGGTTTTCATCATGGTACCTATCCTAGGTGCCTGTTTGCTAGGTTTTCACTAGAGGATGAATTTTTTTGATTTTTTTGTTTTGTTTTTGATTATTTTTCCAATTTTTTTAAATTTTTAAGGACTCCCTTGCATTGGGGCTTTAGGTGTAGAACTTGCAAATATGCATGTTGTTGATGGGATCATCGAATAGTTTACCTTCAGATGTAGCCAATTGATATGTTCCTAACCCATAAGCTACAATGATGACATAGGGACCCAACCAGTTGGGTTCAAGCTTGCCTTTCTTTTCTCGATCTTGCTGATTTCTGGGGTTTTCTCTGAGGACTAGATCACCAACTTGGAATACTTGGGGTTTTAGGTCCTATGATTATAGCTTCAGAACATCTATTGTTGATAAGCTTTTAGGTGGTTAAAGGCCTATTACCTTCTCTCTTCGAGCAACTCTAACTCTTGAAGTCAGGATACTCTATACTCTTCATTAGATATGAGGCCTTTTAAAGAAACGTGCAAGGATGGGATCTTGACTTCAATGGGTAAGATAGCTTCAGATCCGTAAACTAGGGAGTATGGTGTTGTACCTGTGGGTGTGTGGATACTTGTAAGATAGGCCCATAGCGTGGGATTTAGTTGGACATGCCAATCATGGCTGGCATCATTAACAGTCTTCTTTAGAATTTTCAAGATAGTTTTATTTGATGCCTCCACCTGGCCATTGCCTTGGGGGTAATAGGGGGTTGAAAAGTGGTGTTGGTATGGAATTTTTCACATAGTTCCCTGACATCTTGATTTTTGAAAGGTCGTCCATTGTCCGTGACAATTGATGAAGGGATACCATAGCGACAAATGATATAGTTCAATATAAAGGAGGCAATCTGCTTGTCGGTGATATTTGCCAAAGGCAGTGATTATGAATTTATGGCTGCTAGATGAAGGAGGGTGAATCTTTCCCACTAAGTTGAGTCTCCACTGACGGAAAGGCCAAGGAGTCATTAACGGTTGTAGCTCCTGTGCTGGGGCATGTATCAAGTTCCCATGGATTTGGTACTTCTTGCACTTCTTTACAAAATGATAGGAATCTTGTTCCATGGTTGGCCAGTAGTATCCCATGCGTATGAGTTTCTTTGTTAGGGTAGGGCCACTAGAGTGAGTCCCGCATATACCGTCGTGCACTTCATTGAGGGTGGTTTGATATTCCTCACTATCAATACATCTAAGGAGAGTACCATCGAGACCTCTGCGATCTAGGGTATTGATGACAATGGCATACCGGGATGCCTGACAGATGAAGGTTCATTTTTGGTTACTAGAGAGATCAGGTGGGAGGGTATTCTCTTTAAGATAGGAAAATATTTTTCCATAGAGGGGGGAATCAGCTCCAACAATGTGGCAAACGATATGGGATTCAAGGGTGTCATATGTAGGATAGGACACTGGCTCTACCAAGAACTCATGACATGAGGAGAGATCCAATCGTTGCCATGGCGTCTACAACTTTGTTCTCAATCTGTGGTATCTTTTCAAAAGAGATCTTGACAAAGTATTCTTTGAAGTCATCTACCATTCGTTTGTAAGGGATTAATTTCTCATCTTTTGTCTGGTAGTCATCATTTACTTGATTTATGACCAACTGTGAGTCACCATATACCTAAAGTTGTTCGATATTCCATTCAATTGCTAGCTTGATGCCAATGACTAGTGCTTCATACTCTGCCATGTTTTTGGTGCAGGGAAAGAGTAATCTGTATGATTTAGGAATGGTGTCGCCACTAGGGGTGATCAATAGGATACCTGCCCCTGATCCATGCTGAGTATATGAGCCATCGAAATACATTTCACGGGTTGCTGTGGTTATGTGAAAGATAGATTCATCTAGAAATTCAAAGATCAGAGGGCTATCATCTGTTAGAGGTGCATCTGCTAGTTGATCTACTAGTACTTGGCCTTTTATTGCTTTCCTATCTACATATTCAATGTCGAATTCGTTGAGAAGCATGACCCATTTGGACAATCTACCTATTAGGGCTGCTTTGTTGAGTAAGTACTTGAGTGGATCATTTTTTGCTGCCAGTTTGACTGAATGTGACAATATGTAATGTCTCCACTTTTGTGAGGTGAAGACTACAACAAGACATTCTCTTTCAATTGGCGTGTATTGCAGTTCATATCCAACAAGTGTTCGACTGATATAGTAGATTGCTTGTTCTTTCCCTTCATTATTTTATTGTGTGAGGAGAGCTCCCAGAGCTGTTGGTGTAGCTGAGATATACAATAGCAAAGGTTTACCTTGAATTGGTGGCATCAATACAGGTGGTTTCATGAGATACTCTTTTAACTGCTGAAATGCCTATTCACATGAATCATTCCATTTGAAAGGTACATTCTTATGTAGGAGGTAGGAAAATGGGTGGCACTTGTCTGCCAATTGAGAAATGAATCTTCTGATAGATTACAGTTTTCCCTATAGGGACCTTAGCTAAGTGAGATTTTTAGGAGGCAGCATTTCCATGATGGCCTTCACTTTAGCTGGGTTGACTTCGATTCCATTGGAGGACACTATATATCCATGTAGCTTACCTGAGGTAACTCCAAACACACACTTCTTTAGATTAAGGCGCACATTAAACTGTTCCAGTCTTTTGAAGATTTTGTCCAGTATTGCTAGGTGTCCTTCTCTTGTGAGCGATTTTGCCAGGATGTCGTCAACATAGTCTTCCATTATAGTGTGCATCATGTCATGGAAGATTGTGGTCATACCTCTCTGATATGTTGCACCGACATTTTTCAATCCAAATGGCATGACACACCAACAATGGGTGCCCCAAGGACATGTGAATGCAGTCTGGTGTTGGTCTTTAGGTGCAATTTTTATCTGGTTGTATCTGGAAAAACCATCCATTAGTGACAGCATGGTGTGTTCTGCCATGAGATCTACGATAATGTCAATGTTTGGTAGGGGAAATCATCCTTCAGAAAAGCTTTGTTCAGGTCCCTGAAGTCATTACATATTCAGACTCTGCCATAAGGTTTGGCAACTGGTACTATATTTTAAATCCACTCAGGATAGTCTATTGGTTTGATGAATCTGACATCTAACAGTTTCTTCAGCTCTTCTTTGGCCATGAGGGCCACATGTGGGTGCATCTTTCTAAGTTTTTGCTTTACTGGTTTAACTCCTGGATCTAAGGATAAGTGATGCATTATGAGATTTGGATCTAGCCCTGGCATGTCTGCATATGTCTGTGTGTAAAATTGATTTGTTTTCTTTTGAAGAAGTCAATGAATGCTGGCTTTTCTTGTTCTATTAAAGACTGTGCCATGTGAATCATTCTGGGATTATCACCTGTGCTGACATTGATCGGCTCTGCTGGTTCTATCAAGTTTGAAGATCTCTCCTGATGTGTAAGATTGGCTAGAGGGTCAAGCCTTCCATCCTTTGGTACCTTAGAGAGGTTTTCACTGTTGGATACGTCTATATTTTTACTTTTTTCATGATCTAACACTGCCGCAGATTGGTTTTCACCATTAGATCTTTCTTTCATTTTGACATTTTTGAGACTGAAAGTCATGGCACTCTATCCAAAATAGGCCTTCTCGTTGACTTCTATGGCATAACCAGCTCTGTGGTCTCTTGCGGGTGTATGATCTCTAAGCTCAAGATAGTCTATGATGGCTTCATCATTCTGAAAGGTATCAAGCTCAGGGGTAGTACCTTGTAAGTTCCAATCTATGAGTTCAGGGTGCACCAATGGTAAGGGGTCATTGGGTTGGTCTAGTTTGATTGTATTGATGGTTAAGATAGAGTTGTTATAAGCACAGACGAAGTCTACGATGGTACTCTCTATTAGCGGATCCGTTAAGGGGGGTATCATTCTTTCCTCACAACTTTCACTATCGTTATTACGGGAGTTAGACTCTAGTGGTCTAGCCCTTGGATCTTGTCTCTCATTTGCATGGGTTGGGTCATACTCGTGGACAACATCGATGCCTTTTTCATCACAAGATAGCTCAGAGAGGCTATCCTATTAATATTCGTTGGAAACAGTCCCACTACCCAGTTGTAGTTGCTAAATTTGATCAACTAGATTACTAGCAGATGTTTCTGGTTGTTTGCCTTGTTCGTATTTGCTCTATTGGTTCTTGATGTGCCAGTGTAACCTAGCCCTGTAGTGTCTCGGGCTGTCAAGGTATGAGGTTGGATGGGTTCAGTGATACCATCTTTTCGTGAACTGAGTGGACCGTGTCCTTCATACCCCATTCTTTATAGCATTTGGAATCATTGACCATATTTTTTAGTTTGTATAGTGGTGTGATGGTCTTGGTGTGCTGATGAACTGTCTTCATCCTTGTATAGCCATTGCAAGATATCCTTTTCATCGCTCTCATCTTCAAGGCTTCCCCATTTGATAAATAGACCTTTGGTAGTTTTGTCTTCTTTGGGTTTGCTCAGAGTAGGTCTTCTAAATGATCTTGGAGATAGGGGGAGCTGTGCCAAACAAAGGGATTGGGAGATTGTGTACTCACCCAAACCCTTATCTTTGAGTCTGAGGTCAGGTTGGGAAGCTTTTGATGTGGAAGCAAGTGAAGCAGGGTCAACATAAGATGAAGATGAAGTAGAGGCATGGTTGTTAGGAATCATAACTTTGGGTTCAGATTGAATGGAGTTGCAATATTGAAATAGATTGGGGTCACCTTGGATGGTGATCTCTTGACCTTCATAAGGGAACTTGATACACTAGTGGTATGTTGACAGCATTGCTTTCAGAGCATGTATCCATGGTCTCCCAAGAAGAATGTTACATGCTAGCTCCATATTGAGGACTTGGCAAGCCACATCTTTTACTATAGGTCCCACTCTGATTGGTAAAGTAACAATTCCCTTGGAAGTTCTCTCCTCCTCATCATAGGCTTTTATAGTGATTTTATTTTTTGGATCTATAGGTTTCTCCAAAAACCCCAATGCAAGGATTAGCTTCAAGGTGCAAATATTCAAACTAGCTCCTCCATCGATTAGGACCCTCTTTATCTTGTGTTTGTGGATGAAGGCTTTGATATGAAGAGAGGCGTTATGAGGTTGGGTTATTGACATATCATCCTTTTCAATGAATGATAGGGAGTGAGGTGAGGTAATGTGACCTACCATTGTTTGAAACTATTCTTCAGCTAGGTTCGTTGGGATGGAGGCTTCGGAAAGAGCTTTGTCAAGTATGGCCCTATGGGACGGGGACATACACAGAAGTTCTAGAATGGAGATATGTGCAGGTGTCTTATGTAGCTGATCTAAGATAATGTAATGATTAGCCTGAGGGGCAGAGGCTCCTCTAAGAGTGACTCTATTACTACGGCTGGTAACATTACAATCCGGATCTTTGTTTATAGTGATCACATTCATGTGTGAATCACTTTCTGAGATGTTGTTAACAACATAGTCAAAGGTGAAGTTTGTGTAATTGGCCTTGTTAGTTCCACTATTGTTTTGGTTGGAAGGCCCTCTCTGCTCATAGTTGGGAAGAGGATCCTTGAATGCCCAGTGATCATTATTAGAGCTATGTCCCTCAAGTGACATTTTGTTTTGCTCGATCAAATCTTGGATAGTGTACTTGAGCGTAATGCAGTCGTTTGTTTTGTGCCCCCTATTTTGGTGATACTCACAGAAATTGTTGTCATTCCACCAAGGAGGTTTGACTTTTGGTTCATATTCCTGTGCTGTTGGAAGTGTTATGATCTTACTTGTGATTAACTTTCATAGGGGGGTACCCGCAAGAAACTCGGTCCACATATAGGGGAAGTCGCACGGGCAAAAAAAATGTTGCCAGTAACGGGTACCTGTTTTCAAAGAAATAGGTACCCATTTAGGAATGGGCACCTGAGCCTAAACGGGTACCCATTTTGTAATGAGTACCCATTTAGTAATGGGCACCCGAGCCTAAAACGGGTACCCATTTAGTAACGGGTACCCGTTAATAAACGGGTACCCGTTAATAAATGGGTACCCGTTAATAAACGGGTACCCATTTTCAAAAAAATATATTTTTTGAAAAAAGACCTCTGCGGGCTCATTTTCACCCACAGAGGCCGATAGCGACAACGGACAGCAAATAACGGGTACACGTTGCCAAAGACCAGACAAAGAAAACAACAGAGTTTTTGTTGCCCTCTCACCTCCTCCCGCCACCTCATCACCCTCGAGCTCTTCCAGGTTGGTTCTCTACCTATCTTTAGCTTGTTTTAAATGTTTTTTTTCCTAATTGTAGGGTTAAAATGAAAATTAGGGTTTTATTTGTTATTTAAGTGTTTTACTTGTTATTAGAATTTTGTGATTGTATGTTACTACAAACCCTGAAACCATGTTATTGCAAACCCTAAAAAACTTAAACTATAAACCCTAAAACCATGTTGTACTACAAACCCTAAAAACCTAAACTATAAACCCTAAAAAATCAAATTATAAACCCTAAAACCATGTTGTACTGCAAACTCTAAAAACGTAAACTATAAACCCTAAAAAACCAAACTATAAACCCTAAAACCATGTTGTCCTACAAACCCTAAAAACCTAAACTCTAAACCCTAAAAAACCAAATTAGTATATGTAATAATGATAAAAGGGATAAGTTTGAAGATGAAAATGTATCAAGAGGAGGCATGTAGGATGCTTCAGTGTTGATGATTAACTTAGGGTACATTAAATGTATCAAGAGGAATATTGACGAATCATATAAAACTATATACCCTATTTTTTATTTATGTCATTGTTGGCTATAAGACTATACCCTATCTTTGATATCTGTCATTGTTGGCTATTAGAAGTTCCTGTCTGATATGCCAGTAAGGTTGCTATCACCAAAAATATAAGACATAAAGTATAATGGACCCAAATCATCTTCTTGTAAAACATTATGATCATTGATTAGGGGTTAATTTTGTGTCACTTAATTGTTAGATATATCGAAATTGTATCCAATAATAGTTAAATGATATTCCTTTACATTTATTTGTGAACCTAACCATAGTTTTCACTTGAGTGTACATATGAACCATATTAAACTCCTAGACTCTTTCCATTCTATGAAATATCACATTATTTAAGGGTCCATATTAAAATAGAATGATATTTGGTCATATGTATTTAATAATGGAATACCATATAAGCCTTTTAAGATCCACATGATACTCACCAAAACTATAAGATATAATATCTAATGGACCCCAATCATCTTCAAGTGTAAGGCACTATGATCATTGACTAGGGGTTCATTTTGTGTAACACAACTGTTAGATGTATTGAAATTGTATCCAGTAATAGTCAAATGGATTTCCTTTATATTTATTAGTGAACTTGACATTCCATCACCTAGGATTTTATAGTACTGGTTTGGCCTTTTTTTAATTACAGTTCTTAGATCTAATTTGTCACTTTTATCTTTTTCTTAAATAGATTTACCTATGGTTTGCATTCATCCTTGTTTATCTTTTCCTATCATATCTTGATTATGGTTTGAGCATGTAAATAGTGATATATACCTTTTTGATTCAACCTATCTAGAAGCTTGGATAATCTTTTGTGACATGTGATCCTTCCATCCTTGATACCTTCATGATACATTTAAATGATGGACCAATGAGGATGTGTTTTCTATAGCCTATGTTGTTCTAGTTATATACTTGTTTTACCTACTTCCCTTGAGGATAGTGTTTATCCAACACGTTTGATGCACTATGGCCATAAGATTTTATGCATGGATTTAAATGTACATTTTATCAGTTGTGGTAAACTTATCCATAAGTTTCATGTAAGAAATGAAAAATAAATTTATAGTCCACTATGGTTTGAAAAAAATTCACTACAACTTTAAATTTGGAATAACAAATTTGCATCTATATTTTACTTCAATAAATAATTTTCTCTCCTCTTGTTTTAGTTTCACAATTAAATATGATTTAGATAACATCAATGTATTAACTAGTGCAATGGTGACATTTGTAGACCTATGCTAATTCTCATTTAGTTTTGGGTCCATTCTAGTAGATGGATTAATATAGTTGCATATCAACATACGGTACACACAATCTTATATGAAGTTGGGATCATTCCTTGATCCTTCACCTACCCTTAGTTCATTTAAAAATATTGAGGAAAACATTCTTCTACCCTTGACATCCACATTTTATAGTTTCAAATTTACAACTTAGGGAACTTGACATCTACAATTTAGGGTTTCAAATATAAATTTTAGGGTTCTAAAGTAGATGTTTAGGGCTTCACTTTTCACCTTTTAGGGTATCAAAATGATGTATTAGGGTTTGAAAATTCACGTAATAGAGTTTTAAAATGACATTTTAGGGTTTCAAATTCTCATATTAGGGTTTGGAAATTAACATTTAATAAGGTTTCAAAATGATATTTTAGGGTTTTTACACTTCAGTAGAAGGTAACTCATATTGTTGGAATACAACATGTTGTAGTATTGGTATAAATGTAGTATTGGTAATAAATGTAGTATAAAAGTAGCATGCAATGTTCAATTAAGTCATAATCTGTACCGCTCTTTTGAGACACATGAGAAGCCTATAGTAAAATTGGAGTTAATATAGGAAGAGAAATAGGAATGATAGCTCTAGCAAATTGAGTATAATGCTATTAATTAGAAAATATAACTTTTCTAAGTTAAGAGCAATAAATGAATAGAAATGAAATACTATTTACAAAATTGAGCTTAACTTAGAGCCTATAATGTCAGGGCATCACGTAGACATCTTCATGTCACACCGTCACAATTGAGCTTAACTTAGAAGCTAGAAGTAGCCTGATTAATAGAGAAATGGGAATCTAATACACTTGGCATGCACTTTTAAATTTGGACTATATAAGGTGTCAAAATGTAACTTCCATTATAATTTTGAGAAAAATGATGATACGACAAGACCTTGTTAGGTAGAGTGACACCTTGGTGTATGACTAGGACCTAGAACCTACAACCTTGTCCACTATGTGAATTTAATGATCTAAAAATTTTGATATAGCTTTATGTTGTAATTTTTTGCATAACTTCCTCTTGGTAATTTTTGTGAGATCTTTTTTCTAATTATTCCATATAAATTATCTATAAATACCAATTCTATAGTTCAAAAACCCTCTAAAAATGGTTAAAGAGGAATGAAGTAGGACTTGGAGAATATAATATTTTAGGGAAATGTTGGATTAATTTAAGGAGACATTGGTATGAGGCATCATCATTTGATCATATTATATGATAAACTTGTGCATGTGTTTAATTTTCAAGTATTACGTGCTCTCTGAATTCATGGATATTTTAAACTAAATCATTTATAGATCTATTCTAGATTAAGTTTAAATTTATAGATATTTGTTTGTAAGTTTTCAATATACATACATACATACATACATACATACATACATACATACATACATACATACATACATACATACATACATACATACATACATACATACATACATACATACATACATACATACATATATATATATATATAAATTGTGAAATTATACATTTGTAAGTTTTTTATATAAATTTACATATTTGAAAATTTGCAGGAGACAGATCTAATGGATGACCAGAGTCTAGATGAATTTTTAATAGATGACATTCTTTATGAAACCCCCCCACCCCATGATCCACCTCAAAACCCCCCACCCTCTCCACCTCAAAACCCCCCATCCCCTCCACCTCAAAACCCCCCACCCCTTCCATTTGATGAGGCCCGATTGCGGCAAAACATTAATGAAAATATTAATACAATTGAGGAGAACATTAATTTGATTAATAATCAACCTCACTTGATGCCTCCTCATGTGGTTCGGTTTGCATCTTCAATGCAAACCATTATTGATTCTGTTAGGTCTATCGATGCAGACCTAAATAGATTTCAGCTTTGGCGGGAGGAGAGGAGGCAATTCTATGCAGATGGTCTTTCATATAAAGACATCCATGACCTCCACATTACAAAACAAACATTAGCCCCATTTTTTCGTCACCCAAAAACTAATCAACCTATAGTTGCAACAAAAAAAAGAATATCAATTAAATGGTGTACGCATGAGGGGATTTTGAGACATTTTTGGGATCGGTGGTGGATGGTGTTTGATCACCCACCACATGCTAATTGTGAGGTGCCGCTATATTTTTTGAGAAAATTATGGGTGGAGTTTCAATTGGGTCAAAAACCTAATTATTTTGATATGAGAGATTTTCAGGGTGTTGGTCGTGGCATGCCACAACACAGACCAGGGGCACGAGTTGACCCCAATCGACCTGTTCCTCCTGCTCCTATGGTTGCTCCTATTTTTTCCACGATTCCTGCACCTATTCAGTAGCAGTCAGTTTTGTCGACATTAGGAGCATTGAGTAGACTCTCAGGTAATCTCACTGAACAAGCTGCCCACATGGTAGCTGAATTCAGTGGTGGAGAGCATCAAGGAGGAGTCGATGCATCTCAGGATAGAGCCCCAGGCCTGTCAGGGGCACATTTGTGTACAAATTGCAATCAACCGTGTTATGGTCCTGCTCCTACATCCACATCAGATGCAGCTACAGCTGGAGTGGAGTCATACTTGGCTCTACTATAGTCGGATGATAATCCTACACAAGTACATTGACCACATTTTATTAAATATTTCAAGTGTATAATTTGAACGTAGATCAAATTTTTTATAAATAATTTCATGAATTAATTTATATAATTGTAAACTATTTGTTGTACAGATCTCAAGTCGCTCTAGGGCCACATCACGATTTGATACATTGAGTTTTGCATCGATAGCTGTAGAGGTTGGCACACCTTACGGGGTAAACCAATATATCTTAACCCTAAAACCATATGTATCTAATTCTAGTTTAATTTTTCTTTTGAAACTTATCAATATTATATTTTAAATTAACAAACTGTGTATAATTAAATAAATAACTGTATACATACATGTATGTGAAACACTACTATTGCAGCGAGGCTCAGGTCATGTGGCAGTTCCCATGTCTGACCGACCACCTGGCTCAGGTGTTTCTTCCATTGATCCTCCATCGACAGCTACTATGCCTGAGTATTCCCCGGTGTGTGTTTTAAAAAATTGTACTAAATTTGTACGAAGTTTCTTTTTTTGAGTTTATATAAATTTATATATGCACCCATATATATGTAAGTGCATGATGATAGGAGTGAGACTATTGGTCAGGTTGGTACTCAGGGACAAATTCATGAGCCATCTACACATTTCCAGGTCCTAAACTTTACTTTAAAATTTTCTATATCTACAATTTCTAGGTCTTTTTTTGAGTTTATATAAATTTATATATGCACCCATATATATGTAAGTGCAGGATGATAGAAGTGAGACTATTGGTCAGGTTGGTACTCAGGGACAAATTCATGAGCCATCTACGCATTTTCAGGTCCTAAACTTTACTTTAAAATTTTCTATATGTGCAATTTCTAGGTCTTTATATGCTAATTTTAAATTGTAACTTATTTCAAACTTGCTTTATGTGAAATTCTAGCAATTAGCAAGTCAAACTTTTGGTCACAAAGATGAAACAATTATACCACCTGCACAACAAAATGTGGGAAGTGAGACGGTAATTTAAATGCACACTTTAAAGCCTACATTTAAATATTTAATTTCATGTCATTTTAAAAAAAATTTAATCTGATTGCAAGTTCTTTCTCTTGTGTGTACAGCATGAGGTAGATCCATCCATTTCACAAGGAAGAAAGAGGCCTCTTTCAGATTTGAACTTGAGTGATGATCATCCCTGATATAGAGTTTTATTTCATAGACTAAACCGTATGATGTGCACATTATTTTTTATATATGCCATTCCAGGACTTTGACTATCTATGTCGAACTTGCTATGACATGTTCTTCTAGATATATTTCAGTATTTCATGAACTGTGATTTGTATTTATTTATATGCTGATGATGAGTAGATGTTTTAAAGTACACATTTCATGGGTCCTACCTAGATATTTTATAGTATTTCATGGACTTATCTAGATCTAGATCTACATGTATATATTATTGAGTATATATGCTTGAATGTAGTTTAGTATGTTAAATATGCTTCATTGTTAAATATGTTAAATATGCTTCATTGTTCACTTCTAGAAATTATAAATTATTTAATTGAGATGTATATTAGAAGATTTCTCCCTACTACATTTTTAAATTCTTAAGAAGTGATTAAATGCATTATGGTTCAATAGTTTTTCTTGAAATAGTGAACAAAAAGAATGCCAAAAGTTTGGATTTTGGTAACAAAGTGTTTAGTAGATCCATCTATGTTATATGTGTTATCCCTCTCAAATTTGTCTCACTAGAAATGCCAAAAATGGATTCAACCTTAAGGATGTGATTCTTTTCTAAAATAAAGTGTCATTGCCAAGAACATACTACCATCAATACTAAAGAGTTTCTATTAAAATATGTGAATTGAAACACCACATATCATGACATCAACTATTCCATAAAAGTTTGTGATATTCCCTATTATCTCAAACTCCATAAAATATACTATCTATCTTTAAAAAGGTACATACTACAATGACATCAAACATAAACCAATAGGTGTCTTAAGATATATTAGTGGTAGGGAAAATTATAGTGGCCCTCACCCTAGAGTAATAAGTTGAAGTAGTGTTAAAGAATTACTAATAAACTAAAAAACTTTATCCTAGGGTGGTGGGACAAATTACACAAGCCTTACAAAGCCTCTACCACTTCCTTGACATTTTCAACATTGTTCGAATTTGATAGGAGGGATTTATGTCACCTCCTCCTCATCTTAATTCTCATAGTAGATAGAATCATCCAATTTAGCATCAAGATGAAGGTAAATATCTTCATTATTGTAGAAATATCCTCCAAGGCTTTGTGCATATGCTCATGCCACACATTGAAGATGTGGAATTTATCTAAGTAGCAATATAGAAATCCTTAGCCTAACCTTCTACCCCTTCAATATCATTGTATAGAAGGTAGATACAAGTAACATTTGATAGCATGGAGGCACAACTTATTCACCAAGTTTCTAGCTTATAATTACCTTTTCTTTTGATATGTTTGAAGGAGATAGATTTAAACTTATTCACCAAGTTTCTAGCTTCCAATAGAATAGTTTCCAATAACCACAAGCTTCATCTATGCTTTTTCATATGATCAATGTTGATCTTGGAATCTCCTTCCACACTAAGGGATATCCTGTTTAGTTTCCAAGTCATCTTGAGGCCCTGGATATCATGGCCCTAGAATCTACCATATTATTGTTCTTGACACCAAAATCATAAGCTAAGATAGGTTGAGGTTTTCCCTTATCATCTCTTAATAAACATACTCCTCCTACTTCACTAGGATTACCCTTGGCTACCCATCAAAATTTCAAGCTTAATCCATCCCAATGTAGGTGTGGACCAAAGGGTGTGAATATCAACATGGGTATCTCCTTGTTTTAACCTTACTCAAAGCAACCTTGGCCAATTATGAGCCTAATCCACCTCTTCTAGTATGATCATATATTCCTCTTTACCCCAACAATCACCAAGTTCATAAATGCACCATATTTCTTTAAAATAGTCCAAAATTTGGGATGCATATTCACATTTAAGAAATACATGATGATTGTCCAGAGACTTCCTTAAATGTGAATATGCATCCCAAATTTTGGACTATTTTAGGTTTGTCACCTTTCCCATTGTATCAATCATTATGCATAGTGAACAATCTATTAACTGCCTCACAAACCTAAATTAAGTTAATTTACACAGTGGAATAGATAGGTAAATTTGGTGTTACAATTATCTAATGGATAAGTTTGGTGTTACAATAATCTAATAGATAAATTTAGGGCACTTTATAACAAGGTAATTTACCTAGGATAAACCTACAAAATCACGATAAAATGATAAGGATGTTAGACTCACCTAGTTAGCCTCAATTGAGATACATGTTCCTTTAAATGATTGTGGTCATCCTTTGATTACAAAACCTTCAATATATATCATTTGTATAGTCCTTGAAATTTTATTAATTTGCAACCGAGACTTTGTTATCATCTTTCTTACTTAACTGAGACTTTGTTATCATCTTTCTTACTTAACCACTATAATAGCCAAAACTTCCTTGGCCTTTGGAAGTTGAATCACATATAGTTTCTCATAAAGGAAAGGAATTAAAGAAGAGATTCCTATGAATATTTTCCCAATTCAAAATTACTTTACATCTTCAACATACCTAGTTCCTAGTGTGGATTTCATATTTGTTTGGTTTAATTTTTTTGAATTATAATATAGGTGTTCTACTAAGGGGACCCATCCTTACTAAATAGTTTAGAAAACATATAGAAATGAGTGTGCTAACAACCCAAGACTAGGCATAGTAGTAGAAAGCACAACATCCCATAAAGGTTTCTAAACTACCCATATGCAACTATATCAATACCCCAATACATATAGCAAGCACAAAATTCCAACACAACTAATAGAAAAATAAAAAACAAACAAAACACCAAACCACATCAACATCTTGAGGGAGCTTTGGCACTCCCTAATGCATCGAACGTCCCACTCCTCATAGAGGGATTTCCATTTGTCATAGGCCCTATTGTGCACACCATTCCCAAACACACTTACAAGTTCCACCAAAAGAACCTTTGGACACTTTGCATTCTCTAGTCCATGAAAGTTGACACATTTCTAGACCTGTACACATTGTATAGAACAAATGACAATTAATCCATAAACTCGGGGTAGCTAGATGCCTCACTTCGATACATCACATATGGATTTAAAAATGAGATACTTCCAACTTCCTTTACCTTCAATCAACCACCTCTAATGGCTATCTAAAATGTGTATTAAAATACTAAGCCAACATCTCAAATGTGGAACATTTAAACTTGCATCACACATAAACAAATAGTATACAACACATGAATTCAAACTTGGGAGAAACTCTCAACTAGGCATAAAATTCTCAAAAGAGTGAGCAATGCTTCTAATGACACTAATTCATAATATATAATGGCTTTTACATAGCCTTAACATGACTTAAATTATCCAAATGCACAATTCTCTAAAATGGATCATGACCTACAACTCCTCTTGCAATGGTGGAGAATGAAGGATGAGAGCTCCATGCATGGGTTCCAAACACCACTTAAATAGTAGTCCAAAATTTTATTGCAACAATCCCAATTGACTTTGCATGCAACCTCTCTTCCAACCATAATCAACTATCTATTTAGTCATAAGGCTTTGAATCTTTATCAACCAACCGGCTTCACAAGCTTTACTGTAAACTTACAACATGGTTCCAGTCTATTTGCAATCTATATCTCTATCAAGGACTCTCAATAACTGTATCAACCTACATACAATCAACACTTTTGCTTTCAAGATGCCACCAACTTTTCTAAGCTTTGTCTCCAAAAGACATCATTCTTTGTGGACTTCAACCATGTATGGCTCTGTCTAATACAACCTACTTTAAATGACTCCAACACTATACTAATCACATAGCTAGTTCTGTGCAACAACCAACCAATACCTATATTAAGTCTCTAAGCTCTGCCCAAGCATGTTCAACAAAGTTCAACCATGAATGGCTCTTTGCAAGCCTCCGTCACAAATCTCAAACAATTCAAATCAAGAAGAAACTAAAAGGTTCAATTCAAATCAAGTATCCACACAATATAAGCTACAAAAAAAATTATCACAATTTGAAATTATTCAAGAAGTAGCATTCAATTCTTGTAGAGAAACTAAATCTTTTAAAGAAGAAACTATCTAAGGAAATTCATTTAAATCTTATCCACACAATATAAGCTACAAAAAAATTTATCACATTTGGATTTAATTATTCAAGTAGTATTCAATTCTTGTAGAGAAACTAACTCTTTTAAAGAAGAAACTACAAGGAAATTCAATTTTCTTATCCACACAATATAAGATACAAAAAAATTTATCACAATTTGAAATTATTCAAGAAGTAGCATGAACAATTCTTGTAGAGAAACTAGAACTCTTTTAAAGAAGAAACTATCTAAGGAAATTCATTTGAATCTTATCCACACAATATACTTGATCATCAATTACTGTGAAAACCTCTTGACTAACATTAGTTTGACATGACTACAAAATTGATCTACAATTTACATTATGATCAAATCTTGTAGTGGCAATCATGGAAAAATCTACTTGTAGGATACACCTGCAAGAAATAATGAATGTAAATGAGAATGAAAGAATATGTACCAAAAACACAAAATATTAATGCAATATGTACTAAATAACAAAAAAGAGGATACAACTTGACGATGGCTTAAGGGGAGCTAAGAGGATGTCTTAAGGGGATACATAAGAGGATGGCTTTAGGGGATGTATAAAAGGATTAATTAAAAGGGGAGCTAGAAGAGGATGTCTTAAGGGAATACAAAAGAGGATAGCTTACTTGGAGAGATGTACACTAGTCAATTTACAAAGTATAAAATAAAACTCGATGGCTTAAGGGGATGGAAGTTGATGGCTTAAGGGGAGCTAAGATGACATCTGAATTAAGGGGATGTAAAAGTGGGTGTCTTTAGAGGATGGATGATAAATATTTGAGTATATATATATATATATATATATATATATATATATATATATATATATATATATATAATTACCTAATTTGCGTTCACTTTTAGTTGAAGACTACAAAATTGACCTCACATACTTGTATGGTGATAACTTCTATTGACAATCATGCATGCATTTGACTACTTGTCTAGGGTAAACCTGCAAAAAGTAATGTTCAAATGTACAAGTAAATTAACTATATATTTCCATGGGTCGATACAAAATTTAAGACAAGGGGAATAGTATAGAAGCTGAAATGAGAATGAAAGAATTTAACTTGGGGATGTAAGAGTATTGTTTACTTACCTGAAAATTTATTCCATTGTACCATCTGCATCCTCATTTTTTTGTAATGCATCTATAATTGACTCATGTTCTTCCATCGAAAGTGTCCATAACTGTTTATTAGAAGGTTTTCCTTGATATCTGACTAGTTTTATATTTGTTGCCACAACCAAATGTGAGTAGTGTATGATCTTCTTATGTGTTTCATAATCTTCAAATGCAGGCACACCATTCCTTCTTATTAGATATTTTCGTAGCCAAGTGCCAACAACAACCACAGAACCTGTTGGATACTCCATGTTATCATCATCTACTCTAGGATGTAACAACTTTTGTTTTGTCTCAACACATCGAGCCAACCAATACTCGGTTTCCTCTTCATTGCCCTTAGGTGCAATAACAGCATACACATGTCCTACAAAAAAATTATGTAATTCAATAAAGTGTGACATGTATCTAAATCACATAAATTTGTGGATGCATACATATATAATTAATTATATACAGGATATACAAAAAAATGACAATAAAAAAAATTGAAAACAAAAGTACCTTCTTGTACAAGGTCTGAAACACGATCATAGTCATCTGATGCAAACATTTGATTATCATCTTCAATTGTTGTTTCAAGTTGATCTTGTGTTTCTATAGGTGTCAAGGATCTTTGTTTCCATTCTTCAACCCATTCTGTATTTTCACATGCTCCCCAATCACCTGTAATACAAAATTGACAAAAACATGCAAGCTTCCTAGTCCATATAGTCCATGTGCTTGCATTTGAACTCTTAAATGAATGCCATTTTGTTGATCCAGTTATTGTCTCACAATCAAGTCGAGTAGGAATATTCTCTTCTTCAACTAACCAAAAGAATCGTCAAATTGTAGAGTTCTGACTTGATCCCATAGATAACTTTTCATTACACCAATCCACAATTGCACGTGCATCTCTAAATTTGGCTGTATCCTCAAATTTTAGTTGCTCTTTAGCAAGAGCTCTTTTCACACATGCTCCAGCTCCATCATGTTCTCCTTTACCATGTCTAGCTTCAAAAAAACTCCATATATGTTGGATATTGACTTCTTTGTGAGCCCTACATAGCCAATAAAACATTCTTGCATTTTTGAATTGCCCTGTACAATTATCTGACCATATGAAATGTTGTGTCATCTGGATTCCTCTTTCTTTTAAACTTTCATAAAATTTTGTGAAACAATATTGCACAAACTCTGAAGAGTGTAACCGGTTATCACTCAAATAGAAATGATACTCCCTCAAAATTTTTCTATTATCTTTTGTACTATCATCTGCATGTCTGTATACAATATGAACAAATATGGCCACCTGCACTGAATTATAATACTGAGATTGAATTTCCTCTTGTGGACCAAGAGTATAGTTTTCTTCAAAGTCAACCACTGATAGGATAGTTCCAATTGGAAAGGTGTTTTTACATGAGCGGAATTATCCATCAAGCCACCAAGCATATTGGGAGTGTTTGACATATTTAGATACAATATTATCCTTAAAATCTTTGATGAATGCATGCACACAAATTTTTTCAGTGACTAACTCACAACGCTTTCTAATTTTTCCATCTTTTAAAGAATATTCAACATTCTTGAATCTTTTCACATCCACTAATTGTTGTCCAAATTCATGTGAAATATTTTCATGCATACATTCTCCTAACAATGAAAAGTTGCCACATCTATTGCATTGTCTAGAAATGCATGCTTTTGAATAAAATAAGTATCCAGTAGATGTTTCACAAAACAAACCTGCTACAAACTCCTTAATTGTTTGAGGTGGCATATTAATACCAAATTCCTGCATAATTTCGTTAGTATGCAAAGTAGAACGTATATATCGAAAAAGATCACAATAATAACGAAATTGCACATGAGTTTTACAACAACAAGAGATTCACTATTTATTAATTTTCACATACCAAGGTTTACATTTCTCAAAAGATCTTTGGCTTATGGTAATATTAAAAGGTTCTAACACTAAATCATCTAAGAATTTTTTATATAATTTAGTTTGAGTCATGTCTAATAGATGTTTTGGATGAGGATCACGAATTTTAGACCCCACTTGTAATTTTAAAACATCTCTAACATTAGATGATACCCTTGTATTATCATGCCAATATTTTTCAATTAAAGATTTGATTTCACTATTTAATTTCATGTCATACCTTGGGAGTCTACCACTAAAACTCCAACATTGGTTAATTGGATCTTTTTCAATAGATTCTCTTCTCTTTGCTGCTCTTCTCAAAGTTTTAGGATTTATCTTTAGAATTTCACTTGTCTTACTTATCATTCTTTTATTAGAAGACGATTTATTGACTAAAACGGTTGTTATAGCTCTTCGTGCTGCATTGATATCTTTAGATCGACTCTTTTTACCAATAGAATCAATAGCATTAGCAACACTAGATAAAACTTGTTTCATTGATTCATCTTTTTTTTTAGGTTTTACAAATATGCCTAACTTTTTCATTACTTTTCGCAATTTCCACATCTTCATCAATTGCATCATAAGTTGACATTGAAATCCAAGACTTTTTCTATAAAAAAAATCTTTATATAATCTATTTGCATGAGTTCTCATTTGCCTCCAAGAAATCTTACCAGGAAGATTATCTAAGACATTTCTTTCAATCTCAAATAAAACATTTTCATTTTCACTCCTAAAAGGGATATCATTCTCATTCATATCATCAATAGGTGGGTTTCAAGACATACCTGGATTTGTTTCTATAGTCGTGTTTTCCATATCATTGAAAGTTGGCTCCGAAGACACACTTGGATTTGTTTCTATAGTTGTGTGTTCTATATCATTGAAAGTTGGCTCCAAAGACACACCTGGATTTGTTTATATAGTCCTATTTTCCATAACATTGAAAGTTGGCTGTGAAGACATACCTGGATTTGTTTGTATAGTCGCATTTTCCATATCTTCGAAAGTTGGGTTTGAAGACATACATACATTTGTTTCTATAGACACATTTTCTTCCAAATTCACCATTTCCACATTTGCATCATCTACATTCATCCCTTCATTTTTACTCTCTTGAATGTCTTTCTCTTCAATACTCATGGAACTAGATGCTTCAATATTCTTCATCTCTTGAATCCTTGCTCTTCTATCTCTTTGCCTTTTGGCTTCCTTCTCTCTATTTGCTTCAATTTCTTGAGGTGTCATTACCCTCCTTTATTTTTTTCTTTGACGTTGATTTGATCCCATGATTACCAAGCCCTCTTGATAAAATAACAATTGATACTTAATCCAATTTCATAATTGATGTCCTTATTTGAACTTTTGAAGTAGAATTAGATGTAGATCCTTTGTTCCATAGATTTTGAAGTAAAAGGTAGATGTAAAAACAAAAACCCTCTTGCTTTATTCCTCTTGAAAATAGCTCATGCACTTGATTTCACTTCAGAATTGTTCATATGATTGACTCCTTTCAAAATCTAAATAGAATATGACCTGTTAAGAGATTCCACAAAATAATTGTAAGTAAAAAAATGTAGAAACTATCGCTGTCGCGCCGTACAAATCAGACTTGCAAGTTGCAGGGATACAGGGAAAGTACTTTTTTCCCTAATATGGGAAATAACGGGTATAATAGAAACGGGTACCCATTATAAAACGGGTACTCGTTATAATGGGTACCCGTTATTGAAAATATAATAGGTAGTCATTATATTACGGGTACCCGTTATTTGAAATTAGAAATCTCTGCCCGCTTTTTCCCTGACCTTTTCTTGGGCTTTAGGCTCGGGATAGGCATGGTTGACCGACCTTGAGCCTTGGACCTGCAAGTTTTTTCTAAGTACAAAACAAGAAGAAACAATGAGTTTACCTGTATGGCTGAGGGCTTTTTTTTCTGAATTCTTTTATGAAATGAAAACCCATTACAGATGACATTGTCTAGTTTTCAAATATATATATATTTTTTTATTTGACATGTTCTTCTATTTATTATTTAATTTATAAGAAAACTAGTCCAAAAACTTGAAATGACAGGTGTTTGTATTTTTTTAATAACTTTTAATTTTTAAATTTTTAAAAAAAAAAAATTATATGTCATCAATCTACACATCATTCTTTACACAATAAAAAAAAAATTAATTTTATGATTTTTTTTGCTCAAATTATGTTGGTCGTACACGAGGGGTTTTTAAAAGTACCAATTAAGCCTAATAAAAAATTAATAAAAAAAAAATTATTTGGAAAAAAATTATAAAAAAATATCCTCATCAAACTTCACTGTACTACACATGTTTTCCCAAAAGGATTTTAAAAAATAATTTTATTTAGGTCAAATTATGTTGGCCGTACACGTGCATGGCATGGTAAAAAAAAAGTGACTTTTAAATAGTGGTTTTTAGAAATGCCTATTGAAAATTAATTTCTATCATCTGGGTATTGAAAAAAATTACATATTTAGAAACTAGACTCCGAGTACTACATTTTATATTTAGTGACTTTTTTAAAGATTCCATTTCTAAGTGCTTCAAATTTTAAGGTCAAATGCGACAAATTCTGAAAATTAGGGAAAACACTTCCACTTTTTGGCCAAAAAGTGGACCCAACTTCTTGCACTGACCCAGGGCGGTTTCCAATGATTCTCCCAAAGGTGTGAATTTTCTCCTAGGTTGAAACTTTGTAAATTGTGATTCAGTGTTTCTTGGTTTGTTTTGTGGGGGGTTGTTTTGAGGAGACAATAAGTTGAAGATTGGTTGGTTTGGTGCCGCATTCTTGGCATCTACCACCCCATCATTCATAGTGTTTTTGTTCTTTGTCCAGAATCTTGGTTTATCTACATTGGTAGTGGTACTAGGAGTGTCCTTATATAGCTTTATTTGACCTTTAGCGATTAAAGCTTTTTCAATGATTAGACTCATCTCAATAACCTTACTAAAGGAAGTAGGACATTGGATTTATATTTGATAGCTTAGGTTAGTTTGTAAGTTATGGACAAACATTTCCAGCATTTGTTTTTCAGGCATTTGATGAGGGCACTTACTTGCCAACTGTCTCCATCTTTGTAGGAAGGCGGCGAAAGATTCTCCACCTTTTTGCTTGGTGTTACAAAGGTCTAAGATTGAGGTGTCATGCTCAATATTGTAGGAGACGTGTGTGACAAATTTGTCCACAATTTCGTTAAATATTCTAATGTCGGGTGGTAGTCTAGAAAACCACTCCATAGCTTGTCCTCCTAAGCTTCTTGGAAACAATCGCATAAGGTAAGTATCATTGTGTGTGACTTCAAGACATGCAACGTTGAATTCCCTAATGTGGTCCCTTGGATCACCCTTTCCATGATATTTATCAAATTTTGGCACCTCAAATTTAGAGGGGAAATGTATCATGACCAAGGTTCGATCAAAAGAATCTGGTGAAATATCCTCTAGGGAATAATGTTTAGTTGATGCTCCCATTTGCATGTCTGTGAATTATTGTTGTAAAGCTTAGATCTGTTGGGTCATCAAGCTTAAGGTGTCTGTAGAATCAATGGTGGCTTTGCCTTTGTCTATGGGTATTTCCTCGTGTGTGCTTCCCTCAAGGTTTATTTCTTCCTCAGGTTCTTTTAGAGCTTCTACGTCAAAATCTTTAGGGAGCTTGACTCCTAGTTGTGCTAAGTGTAGAAAGAATTTGGTAGGGTCTTGGGCAAGTACCTTATCCATTATGTATTGAAATCTTCGGTCTTTCTATGTTTGGAGGACATCTTCCATAGAAATTTCCTCATCACTGTCGTGAGAGGTTGGAGTAGTTTTCTCAGCCATTTCAATCTATTTTTTCTTTTGGGACCTCGTTAAGACCATGCAAGGTGACTAGAGATGGGATGGAGTGAGTTTGAAACTTTTGAACAAGGGGTGCTAGAATGTGTCAAGATTTGAGCAAGGTTCTCCTTAGATCTAATTGACGTCAAACAAGTTGGGTGTACAAAATGATAGTCGAAGTAAGGATGATAGAAATCTGTTTACTTGATGTAGACTAGTCTTGCACAAGCCACTAGTGGAGTTCCGAGAGAAAAGGATAAGTGATCCTTGATAGTGGAGACTCACCAGGTTTGTTTGAGGTTTGATGTGATCAAGAATAGCTTGGTTCTCACCTTGTTGGATTTTGGAAGAATTTTTGCGAAGTTTTTGGATGATGCAGTGTGGGAAAAGTAGCTATGGTACAGAAAAAGAGGGAAATGGTTGACTTGCCTGATTCTAATCAGATTTTGGGAAAACTGAGACAAGTTTGAAAAGGGATTTTGAAAAGTTGAAAAATTTTCTCTTGGGAAGTATAGAACAACTCTCTGGTTTGGATGCGTAGCAATAAATGTGCCGGAGCACAATGTAAAAGCACCACAGGTCGCAGCAAATGCGCAAATCTAGTAATTTTTAAATGTGCCACAGCAATGATCAAATGCACTATAAATCTGATAAAATGTGCTGCAGGTCGTAGCAAATGTGTCGTTCTAGTTTTCAGTTTGGTTTTGCAAAGTTTTTGGCCCGTTTTTCAAAAAAAATCTATTTTTGGGTTGAAAACTTGGTCTTCTTGAATTTTGATTTTCAATTATGGCAAAAGACACAGCAAACGCATAGAAGTTTTCATGAGTTTTATCTTTTGTTATTTTTTTGTATTTTTGGACTTTTTGACACAAAAATAATCACAATCTAGGCTGGAAAGGACAGTATTTGTTGAATCCCCTAGCTGTGCATATTCAAAATGTGTAGCTCCAAGATCTGGTAGCACTGGTTTCCCTCCACGACACTCACTTCTCATGCATACCAGATCCGGGTTTCATTAGGCTCGTCCCCCCACTGAACCTTAGGATTGTCCCTACTACCTCTACTAAGAATCACATGAATCGGGGCTGCTTCAAAGGTTCCACCTTTTGTGTCAACAAATAGGGGTTTTTGGTATACTAAACAAGTGGCTAAGTAGTCAAGGCAACCGTTCAAGTGGTTACATGTGCAGCAGTGCTACTCTCTGCTATGGAGTCTCCCAGCCTCAAGGGTTACACCTTAGAGGGTTTGGGGGGAGGTTGGCTGTCGGTGTAACACAGCGACACTCGTTGCAATAAGCTTTCGTCTCAAGCACAATTTATTTAAAGTGGATCGGTAGGGCTTGGCTTTAGCCTGTTTCCACTCAGGGTCATTCCCACTTGGACAGGCGGGCATCCAAGGGCAAGCCCCTCTAAAGGTTAAACACAAGGAATAACAAGTCTGGCATTTTGGTCACCCAATAAAGGGGAGAGCATAAGCCTATTGTCATTCAACAGATACAAAAGACAGTGATTAATTCAAACCTATTTAAAAGGAAAAAAACTAAATGTGTTATCTACTTGGGCACTCATGCATTTGTTAACTTTGAAGTGTTTAATGATAGCAATGTTCTAACTAAGAAAGATAGCAATAATGTAAAGATAGCAGTGGTTCAATTACTATCCTCCTAGTTAAAGACTACGTGAGATTTACATGCATTTTTTTTTACTTTTTCCCCTAATTAATCTAAAATGAATTAATTAATGCAGCTAAGTGATCTATCCAGCTCCTAATCCTGCAAGGCAAATGTTAGAATCAACCTGAAAAATCACTAGAAATCCTAAAAACCCCAATGAGAAATCAGATGCGCCGCTATACAGTCTGTATGCACAGAAACAGAGACTATACGCGTCATTTTACAAATGTGCTAAGACAGATGTCAAAAGCACAGGAAGAATAGATAGAAGCGCCGTTTATACAGATGCACCATGAAAAGGTATGTAAGTGCCATAACTTAGGGTATATGCGCCGAGATTCTGTAGGTGCCGAAACAGGAAGTATACGTGCCATCTCAGAGGGTGTATGCACCGTAACTATGCAAGCGCTGGAACAGTGCTCAGATGCACAGGCTTGGAGGATGTATGCACCAGAAGATTGTGTGCACTTGATCAGATGCGCCGAATGAACCTGTCAAAACCCTGTACGAAACCTATATGAAACATGTCACTCAGAAACTCATTTTTTTGGTTAGATTAGGGGCAAGGGCCCCACGGTGGGCCCCATAAATGTTATGGGTAAAATGGTATGAATAAAACTAATTATAAAAACCCAAAACATCAATGGAATGTGCAGATATAAAGGATTTAAAATAACAGAGAGAGATACTCACAACCTTTTACCTTACGATTTCCATTGTTCGCCTATTCTTTCTTGATCTTTTGGTGATGAAGATGGCCCTCAGGAAGCTTGCTTCCTTGCTTCAATTCCTCAAGATGATAAGGAGAAATGGATCAGATACTTATTACATTGAAGATGAGCTTCAACACAATGTGGAATGGATGATAGATGAAGTGATGTGAAAGTGGGGGTGCCAATGGTGCACTATGGATTCTGCAGCATAAGTTTACTTGAAAGATGGATATGTAAAATGGAAGAATAGGGTTGTATTTATAGAGTTGTGTGAGGGAAGATCAATGGTGGAGAAGAAATGAGAAGATCAACGGAGGAGAATGTTTGAGAGAATGTGCGTGAATAGAATAAGGACATGTGTCATTCAAAAGGAAGTTTTGTTGAGTTAATTGCTTTCTTGATGAGGATGAGTTGTTATTTCTTAAATTAGAATATATTTTTCTAATTTAAGAGCTTTGTTGATAAAACAGATTTGCTTTAAATCAGTGAACTCAGCTTTTGCTTTTGCGTGACAAGAAGAATTTTATTTTTAGAAGATTTGAAGATTTTTTAGAAGATAACAAAGCATAATATTTAATTATTTGTAGATAATTTGGAAGAATAAATAAAATATTTAAATATATTTTATTTTTTTAGAGATTTAATTTAAATAAATTTGCATTTTATTTAAATTTAGAAGAATGAATGATTTAATTAAATAATTACAATTATTTAATTATTTAGAAGAATAAAGTTGATATAGATGAAATTAATTAAATAAACGTAATTTATTTAATTAAAAGTGAGGAAATGAATCAAATAAATAAATAAATTTATTTATTTATTGATAGAGGAATATGAAGATGAAATAAATATTTAAAATATTTATTTAAGTATAGTCATGTCATTTTTAGGTGTATACACTAATAATCTACATAGATTTGCGAGGATTTTTTTTTTTCAAAAAAAGAGAAAGATTTGCCAAGAATATTATGGCACTTAGCCAAGATTCGCCAGGATTTTATAAGTTTTTTTAGGGGGGGTTCCCTAAAGTTATCACTAGAATAAATGACTTAGGATAAGTTTGTATACACCAACACCCCCCCGTAAGCATAGCTTAGGTGAGTTTATGAAAGATGGGTCCCAACTATGAGCCTAATGAGGTACCCATGTACAAATGTATCTCTCAAAAAGCAGAGAAAGATAGAAAACCCAGTGGGAAAAACTATCCCGCAAAAGAGAGAAAAAGAAGGAAAGGCTTAGATAGCCCTTCCAAAAGATGATGATGCTGATTCCAAATTAGATGTGAGGAACTCCTAAAGGATGTCGAAGTTGTAAACTCTACCATTTAGCAAACTAATTGAAGTTGGTAATGATCAAGGGATGAAGAATAGGATGTAGGTCCAAGAAATATACTAAAAATTGAATAGAAGGATGCAAATTGAGTGCACATACGAATGAGATAAGAATTTGTGCGATTCAAGTTGTGATTGTTACAACCTCCATTACACTTTATAATTCAGTGTAAGTACAATTTCCAAATTCCCTTTACACTTTTTCAATTACATGACACTACATGAGTGCATTTACAAACAAAGATGCTAGTTGGAGTTCAATCAACCTACTATATGGAACCAACTGAGCTGAGACATGAATTAATACTAGGTTTTGAAGCTGCATCATCTTCTCCTGATGTAAAGTGTGAAAAGATGAAGCTACAATCGAAGTGACAAACCTTCGTTACTACTACAAGTTTTCAACTTTTTGATTCTTTGATAAGTGTTGTTTTGGCCGTGAACTCAACTATTTTGTCAGAATAGGTGAGTCGATAGATAGAGAGATGATTTCTTAAAAGTTTAGGAATGTAAAAGACATTGTGAACAATTCCATTTCCTAACTTTACAGTTCCTTTGCCAAGAACATTGTAATAGATATCATCCATCAAAATTTCTAAAATATTGCATGGATTAATTATCACAAACACCTCTTGGAAAGGTGACATGTACTCCATTGCAACAAAACTAAGAATCCTTTTGTTGACTTCTTTATTAGAAGGATGCATTGAATTTTGTTTTCTTTTTAACCTTCAAGTTTGTAGAAGTTGAATTAAGACTTCATTTTTGAACTCAGTTTTGAAGGTGACACTTTATAAGTTTAGAGTGTTTTTTACTTTTTCTTAATACCCCCCTTGAAGTGGCACTTTATAAAATTAGTCCATTGACATCATTTACACCTTTTGATTTGATTTCACCCTAAATTGTGCACTGTATAGAAGGAGTGCTTTAGGTCACCCTAAAATAGCCTAATTAGGCACTTTATAATTTTTGTGCGATATTAGGCTAGATAGAATGGTGATGAAAAAAATAACCACTTTTCCAAAAGGAATGACTCGATTTGGAGTTGTTATGTAAAATTTATAGGCCTTTGAAAGTTTTTGCATTCACAAAAAAATCACCTTCTAGAAATTTTTTTTCCAATGTTTTCAAAAAAATTTCATACAATTTGATATTAAAAAAATTGATAGACAGGAAAATATTTAGCCCCTTTCGGTTGGGCATGACCAGGAGCTTAATATCCCATGTGGCCAAGGGCTAATGATATAAAAATTGGCTCCCCCTCTCCTTTGCTTACATCACCCCCTAGTTTCTTAGGTCAGCTGAATAGTACTCTTATTCATGTGAAATAAATTGACAGCAATCACCTTTTTGGAGGTCATGGAGAGGCATTTAAAGATGTCAAACCATGGCTTCTGGGTGTCATTCACAGTCCCCTTTGAGGACATCTCTATCGGTCACTGGGAATCTTGTCATAGGGCCGATTTCAAGAGCGATGAAGAGGGTCAAGTGGCACCAGAGTCAGCTGCCTATCAGCTCACGTGAGCTTCTTGTAACTGTAGCCTGTCTCTGCCCTCGCCATCGTCCTAAGTGAGTTCGATGGCACCTTTCAATGGGTGCTTGGGCTGCCTTATAAGGGTGTGAAGACCGTCTATTGATAGTCATTGGGATACCAATACGGGCTCACTGTGGTGGCCCTTAAACCACACACTCCCAGCTCTATGAACTGTGATCCAAGACTTGCATTCGCAGGTCTAATCTCCCATCTACTGGCTCTGTTTGGAGGCCATTTACATGCGTCCAACCCATCCTCTTGAGAAAACAAACAAACACATAGTTAATATATAAAAAAATAGGCTAATAAAACAACACCTTACAGATTGTGCTTCGGCGTGAATGGGGAGATTTTAACATTGAGTAAAAATGACAACTTTGAGTTATTCAACTATGCTCTGGTACCATGTAGAAAACAAGATCAATGAATAAACAATGAGCACACAAATTTTCTATGAATCAACTATTCATATTCACAAATAGATGGAGTATAAATTGGAGAAATTAGATACCTGATTCTCCACAATATAGGGATAGGTGGCGAGTAACCATCCATGAGAATAACACAACTATCAATGAGTATAGTGCAAGGTGTCCATTGAGTTGACACATCTCCTAAAAGACTAACCATTTTGACATAGTCAAAGAGCATGTGTGGAATTCGTCTAACTATGATTAAATTAGTATAAATGACTTAGGATAAGTGTTTATACACCAACAAATAGTAGGGTCAATATTGGGGTTAGAGTTACAATTAGGGTTAGGGTTAGATAGAATTAGAGTTACTGATAGAATTAGGGTTAGGGATAGAATTAGAGTTAGGATTAGAATTAGGGCAAATATTTATAACAAAAAAATGTTAGGGTTAGAGTTGGAATTACAGTTGGGGTTACGAATAGAATTATGATTAGGGTTAGAATTAAGGTTATAGATATAATTAGGGTAAAGGTTAAAATGTGGCTTAGGGATACAATTAAGATTATGATTATGGTTAGAATTAGGGTAAGAGTTATAATTAGAATTAGGGTTAGGATTTCAAATAGGGTTGCATTTAGTGTTATAATTAAGGTTAAGGTGAATGATAGAATTAAGGTTAGTGATACAATTAGGGTTAGGGTTAGGGATAGAATTAGAGTTAGGGTTATGATTGGAAATAGTGTTACAATTAGGGAAAATATATAACCAATTATGATTACGATTAGGGATAGAATGAGAAATAGTAATAGAATTAGAGTTAGGTTTACGATTAGAATTAGGGTAAGAATTAGAGATAGGGTAAGGATTAGAGTTATAGTTAGGGTTACAGATATAGGGTTAGAATTTAGGTTAGGGTTAGGGTTAAAATAAAAGTTAGAATTAGGGTTATTGTTAGACTTAAACATAAGGTTGTAGTTAGGGTAGAATTAGGGTTATGATTAGAATTAGGGTTCTTATTAGAATTAGGATTATAATTAAGGTGGATTACTATTAGAATTAGGGTGAGAATTAGAGTTAGGGTAAGAATTAGAGTTACAATTAGGGTTAGGTTTAGGGGTAGGGATAGAGTTAGGGTTAGAATTCAAGTTAGGGTTAGGGTTAAAATCATAGTTAGAATTAGGAATCTTAAGGTAAGGGTTAGAATTAGGGTTATTGTTATATTTAAAACTAGGGTTATAGTTAGGGTAGAATCGGGGTTATTATTAGAATTAGGGTACCTATTAGGATTAGGGTTAGAATTAAGGTGGGTTAATATTGGAATTAGGGTAAGAATTAGAGTTATAATTAGGGTTACGGTTCAAATTAGAGTTAAGGTTAGAGTTCAATTAGGGTTGAGGTTAGTATTAAGGTTATGATTAGGGTTAGAATTAGGGTTAATGTTAGAATCAGGTTAGGGTTATAATTAGGGTTAGGGTTGGAATTGGGGTTAGGGATAGAGTTAGAATTAGGGTAACTAAATTAGGATAACCATTAGAGTTATAGTAAGGGTTAGGGTTAGGGCTAGAGTTAGGGTTAGAATTCAAGTTAGGGCTAGGGTTAAATCATAGTTAGAATTAGGATTAGGGTAAGGGGTAGAATAAGGGTTATTGTTAGATTTAAAATTAGGGTTATAGTTAGGGTTGGATCAGGGTTGTGATTTGAATTAGGGTTAGGGTTAGTGTTAGAGTTAGGATTTGGGTTCATATTAGAATTAGGGTTAGAATTATGGTGAGTTATTCTTAGAATTAGGGTATGCATTAGAGTTACAGTAAGGGTCAGGGTTAGGGCTAGAGTTTAGATTGAAATTTAGGTTAGGGTTAGGGTTAAAATAATAGTTAGGATTAGGATTAAGGTACGGTTAGAATTAGAGTTATTGTTAGATTAAAAAATAGAGTTATAGTTAAGGTAGAATCATGGTTATAATTAGAATTAGGGTTAGGGTTAGAGTTAGAATTAGGGTTCCTATTAGAATTAGGTAAAAATTAAGGTTACTTTTATAATTAGGGTAAGAATTAGAGTTACGGTTAGGGTTAGGGCTTGAGTTAGGGTTAGAATTTAGGTTAGCATTAAAATTATAGTTAGAATTAGGATTAAGGTAAGGGTTAGAATCAGGGTTATTGTTAGATTTCAAATTAGAGTTATAGTTAGGGAAGAATCAAAGTTATAATTAGAATTAGGGTTAGGGTTAGAGTTAGAATTATGGTTAGAATTAAGGTGGGTTACTATTAGAAATAGGGTAAGAATTAAAGTTAAAATTAGGGTTAGAGTTAGAATTCAATTAGGGTTAAGGTTAGTCTTAAGGTTAGGGTTAGGGTTTGAATTTTAGTCAAGCTTAGGGTAAGAGTTAGGGTTAGGGTTAAAATTAGAGCTATGTTTAGGGTTATAATAAGGGTTAGTGTTAGAATTAGTTTTAGTTTTAAGGTTAGTGTTAGGTTTAGAATTAGGGATACATTTATGGTTAGAACTACATATAGGTTTAGAACTAGGGTTGTGTATAGGCTTATGATTAGGGTTAGAATTAGGGTGAAGGTTCATGTTAGGATTATAATTATAATTAGGGTTACAATTAGAATTAGGGTTAGTATTAAGGTTTGGTTATTGTTAGAATTAGGGTTAGGGTTTAACATTGAGGTACTAGTTATAAATCTAATCCTAATTCTTACCACAACCATAAGATTACACTTATCAAACTATTTTATTCACCTCAAAACCCTCAATCTAATCGTATTTCTAAATCTAACCCTATCTAACATAATTTTAACCATAATTTTGATCCTAACTCTAATATAACACTAACCCTAATGCTAACCATAATCCCAATTCTAATTTGAACCCTAATTTTATTTCTAACCCTAACCTTAATCGTAACACTAATGCTAACTCTAACCCTAATTATATTATGAACCCTAACCCTAATTGTAACTCTAATTCTAACCTATGCACTACTGTAACCCTAATTTTAACTCCTAAATATATAATATAATTAGAATAATAATTAATATATAATATTATAATTATAATTATTATAAATAGATAAATATTATATTATATTTAACAACTATAATATATTATAATAATATATCTAATCTATTATAATATAATATTATATAATTATATTTTTAGTTAGAATTAGGCTTGCCACTCTGGATGCTACTAGCATATTTATATTTTAAAAAATAACTCTATAGTACACTAAGAGATATTAAGGCACCTATATTTTAATCACTAATCCTAACATTAGGTGCCTTGGTGTACTTTAGATATATTTTCAAAATATAAATATGCTAGTTACAAAGAAATTAAAAAAAATGATGATCTTAGAGAAAGGGTAATAAAGTACATTTTTACATGTCACTACCATGGTTCAAACCTACTAGTATGCCTCACTGGAAAAGTCTAGTCCAAAACTGGCCACCCATACTACCTAAAAAAAGAATGGTCACTTTCGAAGACCACTGTTAGATCTATTCTCCCCTGGATCCACTACACACCACTAAAATTTCAAGCCACTATCAGAACAAGGAAGCTGCCAAACGCTTGTTAGAAACACTTCAAATGCTAGCTTGAAACCTCAAACACCTATTGCTTTCCTTAAATGAGCTTACATAAGAAATACTAGCAAAGCTTGATGTTGCTTTCCTTTCATTTCATTTCATTTCACTACCTAGCCATGGAAATAAGGAGGAAAAAGTTATCATGAACTAAGGAAAATAGTAATAACTAAAAATGTAAACAAGCAGAGAGTAATGAAAATAGGTTTTAGAATACATAAGAATATAATGAAGTAAATATTTCTAATTCACTTTTATGTTGTGGGGAAATTATTGATAAATTCTATTATTGGTTCCAATTTTAGCATTGGTTCCAATTTTAGCAGGAGAATGAAGCTACCAGAATTAAGACCGCTGGATTATCAAGATAACCCAGCAACTAATTTTAGGCTCTCTATTTAGGCATGAGGAATCAATGAATATAATCTAAGTTTTCCATATAAGTGTGAGTTGCCAATGGTCGCTGGATATTTTGGACGCGTGGACGCTGGCCCTCTCCCTTGGCTATACTGTAGAGATATGCTATTGTTGCCCAAATAATTAACCTCTCTTTATCCAAGGGACCTTTTTATTAATGATAAAATTTTTCTATTGTTGCCCAAAAATTCCTTGTTTATTTAGGAAATATATATGCAACATGCAAATAATCATTGATTGTGGCACGGATATTCTCCTTCATTATAGGTTTTATCTTGGTTTCTTAGCATTGGACTAATTATACTTTTACAAATATTTATTGTATTAAGCCTGCCAATTTAGTATGGAATGATCTAGACTTGGTGTTGATAGATTAGAATAGATATAAGTAAAACTATAATTATGCATGTTTGTATAGGAAAGTATAAGTAATCCTCTTGTATGCTAGAAAATATGGCAAGCACATAATCATCTTCATCTTTTGCTGTATGTGAATAGTGAAAGAGTAATTGGAAAATCTTACAATTTATCTGTATCAGTTCTTTAATTTAAATAATATAAAAATTTTAGAGAGATTTTAGACAAACCATCAGTTCTTTAATTTAAATAATATAAAAATTTTAGAGAGATTTTAGACAAACCATCAAATATAAGTTAAGGTCGACCGAAGCTGTTTGATGTACTCCCTGAATGGTTTTCTTTGAACTTTTTTTTAAAGTATTTGACTGAGTTGTTTAATATTTCATCCTATCGATCAAATTTTGTGCAACTGCTAGTTATCATTGATTCCCATCTTGGCTGACTTTTCAAAATGCCCTATGTGGGGATTTTTTGTCATTTAAAGCTACAACATATTTTGAAATGTATGTGATGATATTGGGCCAAATTTATCCCATAAAAAATAAATATGTAAATAAAAATTAAAAAAATCTCATGAAATGATTATATTTTTAAAATTTTCTATAGTATAAAGGGGCTACCCCAATTGGTAGCACTTATTATCAAAAAAAATCTCAAGAAATTGAATTAAAAAATAGAATAAAAAGAAATTGAAAGAGAAAACAGTTGAAAACAAATAATTATTTAAAAGAATTTTATTATATTTTTTTATCTTTGGCTATTTTGTCCCTAGAATTTGGTAACCTTCATTATATAATATTATATACTCTTTAATATATATATATATATTTCTTACTTCAAATTTCTCTAATAATTAGAACACTCCATATATATAACTTCTTCTGAACATAAATAAACTAGACAAATGAACAAAAATTTTAAAATTACTAAAGATTTCTAAAGTTACTAAAATTACTAAAGTTTCTACGATAAATAAATTACTAATTTCTAAAATGAATAAATTACTAAGGTTTCTAAAATGAATTCATAGAATATATAAGGTCTTTTTAAAAAAAAAAAATTGCCCTATAAGTTTTTTTTGAGTTGAATAAAATAATTCATAGGAATATATATTTATTTGTTTATTTATATATTTTTTATTTATATTTATATTTTTAGTATAAATATTCAAAGAGATATCCAGTCTAAAACACTTTATATTATATTAGAAAAAAATAAAAAATTATTTTTAAAAATAAAATTGTATATTTATTTATTTTTAATAATTATAATAGGGATCATTTGGAAGAAGATGTGATCTTAAATCAAATCTTATAAGAAGACATTTCATATATTGAGATTTTCTTAGCAACTTCTGAAGGGGATTTGGGGGTTAATCAGCTTATGGAGACTATTCCATCTTCTCCTGCTATTAATCTTGATGCAGATCTTAAGGCTTTAGGTTTTCAGAATATGGTGAATGATATTATTGCCAAAATAGGAAATGACCTAATGGAGAATATTGCTGATGAAGTTCTTAATGAAGAAGAACCTTTCAACTTCTCTAAACACGAGGCTATTTCTCAGATATATCTCAAGGTTGAGGAGTACACACCTCAAAAAAAAGAGACAAAAAATCTAAGTTTAAAAAAACCCAGGAAGAAGTGGTTTCGGGTATCCAAAATACTCTGGATAAACATTTAATATCAAGGGGAGCATGCTACTCTCCTCGAGGTATATGAAGATTCTCATGGAATGTTAGGGGCATTAATGCCCCTAACAAAAGATGCTTAATCAAGTGTCAGTTGGATGATAGTTTTTCTTATATCATTCTTCTTCAAGAAACCAAATTATCTGCATCTCTGGGAGATCAAGTGTTCTCAAATTGGCTGCAATGGAACTCTTTTCTAGTGGAATCTGATGGTGCTTCAGGTAGATTGGGGGTTCTCTTCAAAATAAATTCCATTTATGGTACCTTGATTTCTTCTCAGGCAAATTGGATGCTCCTCCAGGTCTGTTGTACTCAATCCCATTTTGTTTTTTGGATTTGTAATGTTTATGGGCCTTCTTCTACTATTGATAAGTATCTTTTATGGGGAAGCCTCTCTTCAATGTTAGCCCCGCTTAAAAATGAGTTTCTTGTTGCAGCAGGTGACTTCAATGCAATTATCTCCTTAGAAGAAAAATATAGAGGAATCATCCCTCCATTAAAAACAATGGAAGATTTCAAAAAATTTATTTCTCATAATCAATTGATTGATTGTCCACCGAAAAATGGTGCTTTTACCTGGTCAAACAAAAGAAAGGATTTTTGCCAAATTGTTGAGAGACTTGACATATTTTTAATTTCCCCCAAATGGTTCCTCAACTCTAAATCTCTTATCTGTTCTATTCTGCCTCTTTCTAGATCAGATCATTTCCTAGTTGACCTTTGTTTTGAGAATGTGTCCAAATCATCTTTCAAGGATCCCTTCAAGTTTGAGGCCATGTGGTTCAGAGATCAGAGTTTTCTTCCCTTCCTTGAGCAAACCTAGAAAAAATCCCCTTTCACTGGAGGGTCAAGAATGTATCAACTCACTAGAAAGCTTCAGTTCTTGAAAATTCAAATTAAAGATTGGTATACCAATCACTTCAAAAATGTCTTTTCTGAAAAAAATATCATTCAAAAGGATTTGCAAATGTTGAATGGACATATTATTTCAGTAGGCATGGACAATGCCAGCTTTGATAAAGAAATATTTATTAAAGACCAGCTCCAAGAAATTCTAGCAAGAGAGGAATTATATGGAGACAACGATCAGGAGGACTCATGCTTCAAGATGGAGATAGAAATACTATCTTTTTTCATGCTTCAACAAAGATAAGAAGCAAAAAAAATTCCATTCTTAGTATCTCAGCCAGTGATGGATGTCTTCTTACCAATGAAAGTGATATTCAAGCTGAAGATGTCCTCTTTTACAAAACACTTCTTAGCTGTGCTTTTCCTTCCTCTAATATGGGCAATGAGGAAGATATTCTTAATAATATCCCTTCCTTGATCTCAGCTAAGGATAGTAATTTTCTTCTCAAACCTTTCTCTTTAGAAGAAAATAGATTTGTAGTTTTCTCTATGGCTTTAGACAAAGCTTCTAGCCTAGATGGTTTTTCAGCACTTTTCTTTCAAAAAACTTGGGATTTTACTAGAAAAGAGGTTTCACAAGTTATGGAAGAAGCAAGAAAATCTAGAAATATTCTCAAAGAGATTAACAATACTTTTCTTGCCCTCATTCCTAAAAAATTGGATCCTCAATCCTTTCTTGATTTCAGACCTATTGCTCTTTGTAACACATTGTATATGATTATTAGAAAAGTTATAACAATTAGCCTTGGGAATATTATTCCTAATATAATTTCTAAAGAACAAGGTGGCTTTGTTCCAGGGAAAGAAACATATGAAGGATCTATCGATGCTCATGAAACCATTCACTCCATTCATAATCAGAAGATAAAACCAATGATACTCAAATTGGATATGCTTAAAGCATATGATAGAGTTAATTGGTATTTGTTGCAAGTATGTGCCTAATCAGTGTTGTCATTGATGTCAATATATCTGTGTTGTCATTGGTGTCAATTGTGCCCTTATTTTATTACTTGCTTGTAGATGTTCAGGATATTGAGAAAATTAGCTCATCCGGTAAAAATAGTGAATTGCAGAAAGAAATATTGTATTACATGATGAAGAATAGTCCAAAAGAATGGTCCATATTCTTGTAGAATAAATATCTTTACTACGAATTGGAATTTATTTAGAAGCCTATTTGAAGATGTTATATTCCAAGGTTGAGCCTCTGAAATGAAGATTTAACTTGTGTTCACTAGTGTGAAAACTTATTTTCTATATGATTGGTGGTGACAAGGAGAAAGTATTTTGCTCTGCATTCCTCTACATTGAAGTATTTTGTTCTATGGTTCTGGAATCAAGTCTATGATGATGTTAAGTGCCTCCAACTGTAATCATTCATGATTTGGTGGTCTGCAAGCTATCTTTTATCTATAACAGTGGCTGTTAGTTTTGTTCATGTGCTCCAGTTTGAAGAATCTTATTGACAGAGTGATTAGAGATTGTGTGGTTGTTCCTGGTGATTATAATGTGCTTGTGGATGTCTCCTGATCATGTTCTTACGTTTGGATTGGTCCACAAAGGGAAAATTAGATCGCAAATGAAGAATTTTCTTGTAGACCCAATGCTATCATCAACTTTCGCTGACCTGGCTAATTTCATCATTTGCGAAGATGTGTCAAATATTGTAGAAGTATTTTGTGGCATGGAAGATTGTGTTTGAGTCCCAGCTAAGGTGTGGCATGATCCACATACACTCTTACATCTTTTCTTTAGCTAAATTTGTATTAGGTTCATACCTATTTTATGAATGTTTGTAATTCCAACCTTGGAGAGTGATCCAACATTTGATGAATGTAATGTCAACCATGATGTACATTTTGAGGTTGATGAGTTGTATAAAAGTGTGTAATGAAGTTGTGAAAAAGTGTGTTGTGAACATGAATAGATAAGTGTGAAAATTTGAAAGAGCAAAGTAGGGGAGACATTTGTGCTTCAATATAATTGAAACTTGCCATGGAGTAGATGCTATTCAATTAGTTCACCATCATGGTAGTGAGCCACCCTTCAGTAGTGAGTCATTCTTAGGCAGTGAGCCATCCTTAGGTAGTGAGCCATTTTTACAGTGAGCATTTTGGGCAGTGAGCGTTGTAGGCAGTGAACCTCTGCTTTTTGGTATTGCTATAACATATATATTTTTGTGGTCTAACACCCATTGTGGTTTTATCATTTTTAAGGGTTTTCCATGTAAAAATCTGGTGTCTACTATGTTGAATATGTGATTGTAATTAAGTTAATAGTTACATGCTTTCATGTTTGAATCTGAATATGAATAATTAAGTTGTTGATGGTTTGATCTGCATATGAAGCTAAGTTTTTGTGACAACTTATTCACTCCCCCTCTTAGTTGTCTAGTGTATTTCAATAGTATTTCCTTCTCAATGTTCTTAATAGGTTTGGTTTTTCTAAGGCCTTCTGCAAGTGGATCTTAGCCTACATTTCGGGTCCAAGTTTTTCTGTTATCCTCAATGGTAAAATTTACGATTTCTTTAAATCTTCTTGAGGTATTCATCAGGGGGAACCCATTTCTCCCTTCCTATTCATTCTCATGACTGAGGCTCTTAGCAGAAGTATTCAACTTGTAGTATGCAATAACAATTGGCTGGAAGTAATAAGTTCCCATTTCTTAGATCCAACCTCTCATTCTCTTTTTGCAGATGATACCATGTTTTTTGGGAGAGCAACTTTATTAGAACCTAAATCTATCAAGATGGTTTTAGACTCCTATTGTTTAGTTTCAGGTCAGCAGATAAATCCTCTTAAATCTCAAGTTTTTTTCTTCTTCACTAAAGCCACTCTCCAACTTAAAATTTGTAGACTATTGGGTTATAATTTGGGATCTCTCCCCTCTTCCTATTTGGGGGTTCCAATGTTCTCTAAGGCTTATAAAAATTATCTTTGGCATAAAATAGTGAACTCTATTAGCAAAAAGATCTCCACATGAAAAATAAATGGTTGTCCTTTGCTTGTAAAATTACCATGGTAAGATCTATTGTTTTAACTATTCTAGTTTATTTAATATTTGTTCTTAACATGCCCAAGGGGATTATCTTATCTATTTAGAAAATTATTAAAAAATTTCTTTGAAAAGGTAACTTGAATTCTTCAAACAAGAAATCTTTGCCTTTGATTTCTCTGGAAAAGTGTTCTTCTTAAAAAATAGAAGGTGGGGCTTGTATTCTTAACCTTGAAGCTCAAAATCTTGCCCTTGGAGCTAAACTTGCTTCGCAAATGTTTGCAAAACTGCAATTGAAATGGTGCAAGCTCATGTAATCAAAATACTTGTATTCTCAAGAAACTGAAAGAATTTTTACTATTGCAAACCCTCCTATTGGATCCAAAATATTTCATTTTATTATCAAATGTAGAGAAGTTATTCTTCCCTTTCTTTCTTGGAAAATTCATAATGGGGATAAAACTCTTTTCTAGGATGATTCATGGAATGGATACAATAAACTGGACTTGTATGATGGTTTAGTTGAGGCCAAATAGCTTCTTTCTGATCTCTAGAGATCTAGAGTTAAGGACTACATTAAATATAATGCACAGCTAGGGCACCCAGTTGGATGGAAAGATTTCTCTAATCTTAATTTTCCCCAAGAGAAAAATAAATTATTATCTAAAATTCTTTCCCAAAGAAAATTCTTCTTCACTTTCTCTGTAGATAAACTGATCTAGAGTCCCTCTAAGACAAGTTCTTATATGGTTAAACAAGGATATCTCTCTCTTACTTCAAAGAAGGGGGATATTTTCAAATGGATTCACACCTTATGCTAGGGTAAGTTTGTACTACCAAAGGTTAGGGCTTTTGCTTGGCTATCCTTGAAATATAAAATTCATACCAATGACAGATTAGCAAAGTTAGGGTTTGTTGATCCCTTTAAATGTTTTCTCTATAGTGAGGAGGATGAAACAGTGAACCATCTGCTCTTACTATTTCCATTTTCCATTAATTGTTGGAATTACGAAAAGCTTCATTGGTTTGCCTCCCTCCCAAATTCTCTAATTGATCTATTTTAAAGTTGGCCTCTTCTTTATAAGAAAGCTACTCTGTCAAATCTTTGGTTCATTTCTCCATCCATAGTCATATGGAATCTATGGCTAGAAAAAAATAGAAGGATCTTTAGAAAGGACTCCTCATCTTTAGAAAGTGTTATTTTGAAAGTTGAGAATTCTATCTCAAAAATTATAAAGTATAAATCTTTAGTTTCATTATCATCTTTCACTTCATGGAATGATACGATGCTCTTAGAATGGAGTAAAATAGCCTTAATTACTCTAGGGAGCAAGCCCCCCAATTGTTCTCATTGCCAACATAGAGATTGTAAATCGGTTCACTGGATTCTCCCAAATTCTAACTAGTATTAGGTGAATTTTGATGGTGCCTCTAAGGGCAACCTAGGTACTTCAAGTATTGGTTGTGTAATCAGAGATAGTATGGGTTTTTTACTATGTGAAAAAGTAGAAAGAATTGTTAATGGGACAAATAATGATGTAGAAGTCCAAGCTCTGCTCCTTGGCATCAGAACTACTATATCTCTTGGACTTAAAAATATCATTCTTGAAGGAGATTCCCTATTGATAATTCATGCCTTTCAAAAGAAAAATGTTCCCAACTACAGATGTAACTATGTGCTTGAACAAGCCTGGCATTTAAAGGGCTATTTTGAAGATTATCAGTGTTAGCACATATATAGACAAGGGAATAAGGTTACAGATTTCATTTCCAATATGGCTTGTATGCTTCCAAAAGGATCTCTTCTAATTGACAAACAATCTAATTCTATGTTTCCCCTTTTAATCAATCTTCTGAGATCGGAGGAAAAAGATCTCAATTAGATCCTTTTCTTTTTTACTAACTTGGTTGTGATGTTTGGAAAGAATTCTTGGTTATAAATGCTTCAACTCAGCTTTTTAATTTTTTTTTCTATCTTCTTTGTTGGGGCTGTGCTGCTCATCTGAGGATTATTGCGCTAATTTCAAGATTTGTTCTTCATCCTCTATGGAGTGTGAGCTCTTTACTTTGCATGTGTTTTCTTCTGCTAAGAATTCATTATATCTTTGGTGATGTCATCATCTATGGAGTGTGAGATCATCACTTTGCATATGTGTTCATCTGCTATGGATTTCATTTCAACCCTCGTGATAACCCTTCACATCTCATGAAGGATTTCGAATTATCACTAGCACATGGGATTGATTTTATAAGTTTTGGTGCTCCTCTTTCTTCATTCCTAACTTTACATTTCCATCTTTCATCTCTCTATACATGGCGTTAATTCCATGTAATGCGTGAGTTTTCCTTCCTGTCCAAGATTGGGAAACTCCAATTCAAGGCGCAATTGATAGAGGGCTATCGAGGGCATTCAAGCTGCACTCAGGTGATGTGGAAGAAGTACTGGCAGAGGTCTAGCAGTTGATTTCATCCATGAGTTTTTACTACAAGAGGATAATATGAATCAAGCATTTGCAAGTTATGTCATTCACACGGATTTGACTGAGATTGGAGGTTTTTTTGCTTGGGCTGACCTACTTGACAAACCTCATATTTGTTGTGTTCTAAGCACTGAATCTTAGCTTAAAAAATAATTCCTCTGATTTGTTGGATTGGTCTCTCTGGGGCTCATAAAAAAATGTTTCTCTCTCTATGAAGGTCTCTTTTTGCCTCTTTTTTATGTTGTTATATGGAGCCTAATCAGACTCAGAGGTTATATTTACCCCACTTTTATCGGTGCAGTTTCCCCCCTAAATTCCTACGGGGTCAACGGGCAGTGCTCCTTGCGGGGGTTTGGGGGTAATGCCTCGTCATGCAACCCTAGAGTGCAAGGCTAAAAGTACAAAATTACAGAACTAATTTTTTTTTTGAAGCAAGTAAATGCAATAAGAGTAACCAAGATGTCATAATACACGACATGAAGAAAAGTGCACTTCTAACTCCTCTAGGGAAACATAACTGCATTAGAGAATATAAAGTATAAACTACACAAGTGATAACCATTTTACTACTGCTATAAATCAAATCAACTTTTACATTAGCAAGATAGTTAATTTATCAAGGTCTTAGTACAAGATTACAAGATTACAAGATTACAAGACCGATCTTGTCGGTTTACAAAAGAATGCATAAGAAAGTATACAACACCACCGAAGGTAGGAAGCAAACTGGAACTGGAACACCTCTGCGCAGAACTCGAACCGCATCTCTTAAAAAAAAACCAATGGATAGCTCTTACCACCTAACCATGTAGAACCCTGAGGTCCACCCCTCCGAGCTAGGAGATAAAGATGAGGATTCCACTAAGCCAAGAAACAACATCCAAAAATAAAAGAATGATAACTGACTTGACACAATTGACCATATCATCAAAGCTACACAAGACAAGACATCACTCCAGAGGTACTACCAAGAAACAACAGAACTGCGTAAGGAGAGTGTCATCGCATGGTCCTAACATGGGTTACCCAAGCTATCTATCCCCAGAAGCCAGCCCCCATCTATGGTTACCCTGGCAGCCTCTCTCTAGGTGCCGGCCCCATAGGGTGACACATGCGGAGCCGACAGGTCCTCTCATGGAGACAAGGAGGTCGGCCTTGCCAACCAAGCCTTCTCATCCCATCCTTAGCCTGTGAGAGCACTCAAGGCATGGGTGAGGTCTCTTACTTATCTTGTTAAGTGTTTTAATACCCCAACCCTCTTGATTAAGTTATTAAGTTTTCCACATGCTTACAACTTCCATGGGGTTACCGAGGCGACCTCTCACTAGGCACTGGCCCCACCATGAAAGCCAATCCCTTAGCGTTCTCTAATCAAACATACATACCACACATACAGGTAATAATCACCAATCAAATCTGAGCCATAACTTACACCATTCACTAGGCCACAACAATAAGTCCATAGAAACCCATTAAAATTTGACGCAATACCATCAAGAAACCAAGAACTATATTCAAGAGACCATTCTCATTCATTACAAGATATGAAAATCCAGATATCCCATTACATTAACATGCCACTATCTGGACCAACGATCAAGACACCTCACCTCTGGAGTTAGGTCCAACCAAAGATAAAGAAACCATAATCAGACAAGGTCAACACTTCCACATTGACAACAAGCGGCCATGACATCACACAAGATTCCTACTTCACAACAAACCAACATAGACCAAGCTCCACCCCAAGGTAACATAATACTCCAATACAAACATAAGCTATGACCAAGGAGGAGATCGAGTAAGAGTTTCAAAGGACTCCAGATTCAATCAAGAAATTAACTTACATCAAGTTATCACAAATAGCAAAACTTCAAAACTTTAGGAGTTAATAGGGCAAGAATGGTGAACCATAAACTGAACATCCTTACTTAAACAAAGGTCAAAGAAAGCTCATAAAATAATTCCATTAATAAATCAATCCCAAGTCAAATACACTCTAATTACCCTTAATATAACAAAACACAATTCCTTGATTTCCAAAATAAAAGTATCTAAAATGAAGAAACTACATATACGATGATATCCTCTGTTCACGAAGCACGAAATAGAATATTACAAGCCTGACCAAAAGATTAATATTTAACAAGGTAATTAATACCTGAAGCACAATATTGTTACCTCATGAATCAGGAACATTAATACGAATTACTTCTACAATTTCCAAAGACAACTAAAAGTAAATACATTCCCTTAAGTCCATTTCCTAACAATTACCAATTGTAGAACCACAAAAATACTCGTAATTCCCTTTACATGCCATCTACTAACTGCCCTACTATAATTTTCAAATCATTACAACCCTAATTAATTTAACTTACCATTTAAGATCTGCCACTTATCATTTCTAAATAAACATCTATAAGTACTTTATTTACAATAAGCAAAATCTTTCTCCGACGTTAAAACAATTACAAATAAAATCAAAACAACTATAACATAAATATTTCTCCAATAAGCACCTTCCAATCTACTAACTCTACAAGCACATTCATGAAAATAGGATAAATATCTTTAAAAGCATAATTTACTATCGCAATAGACTATTTACCACAATCTACTAATTTAAACTTTTATATATACCCTTACAGGCTTAAACTACAAGCTCTACAACATCATTCATAAATAGATTTTCTTAAAATTACATTCCTATTTCACAAGAACGATCACGTGCCAAAACCATTATACGAATCGCAACTTCAATTACAAACATTATAAAACAACCATTATAAACCTATACAATTTCCTATAGGCATAGATGCCCAACTAACCTTTTTACCAAATATCATTTCAAATAAAAAACACTATAAATGATTATAAATTTCACACTATCCATATGTAACAGATTCGCTAAGAAAACCAACTT
Source organism: Cunninghamia lanceolata (assembly GCA_027924645.1). Classification (NCBI taxonomy): domain Eukaryota; kingdom Viridiplantae; phylum Streptophyta; class Pinopsida; order Cupressales; family Cupressaceae; genus Cunninghamia; species Cunninghamia lanceolata. The sequence goes on along the minus strand of BSBN01001164.1, from coordinate 3,463,048 downwards.
CCAATTTAATTTCCTATCTAATAATATATCGTCTACCATTTCCTACTGAAATGCATATCTTTGTTACCAAGAGCAAAAACTTCCATTCATATATAACCAACTATGACTTCATGAATCTACGACTTCCCTAAACGCACAGCTTCCATTACCTTTTCCAACTGCCACAAATTCACTAAATAAATAAACTCCCATTGACATAAAACACCTACAACAAATATACTTATATCCCAAGCATAACTTTTATCTAATAATTAACCATATCTAGCAAAACACACCATTAGGTTGTCTACCCAAATGAACAATGTAATTTCAAGAACTTAGCAATACTTGAGTACCAAGGATAATACTACTATGCATCACTTAAGAGATTTTAACTTATTTCAGATAACATAAATAACTATGAAATAAAATAAACACAATATTGAATTCATTTCTATATTGTACTTTGGATAAAATAAATAAATAAAATTAAATACAATACCTAATGAATAATAAATAGTTACCCTAACGTTACTCAATTAAATAATAAAAGAAATTAAATTTAAAGAATAAAATATCTCCAAATTCTTTTATCTAATAGAAGTTTAACCAAATTTCTAAAAACATCTTCCCTAAGTATTTTTCATAATTTCCACAACTCTCTCTCTCTCTCTAACAACTTACTAAATTAAAACCTTATTTTATTAATTTACTAAACAAATTAACATTCCATAATAATGAGAGAAATCTCTTAAAAGATAAGGAAATATATATATATATATATATATATATATATATGATAACATACTATATTTCTATTTTCTCTCTAAACTAGTTTCCACTCCCTTATAAGAAAGTAAGGAAAATATAATAGAATGTTACCTTTCCTAATTCTATGTAGGTTAAGAGAAAAGGCAACTTTTCTTAAGTAATCAAGCTTTTAAGCTAAAATGGAGATGCCTCAAATGATGATTTTAAAACATAACTGAATATTCACAAAGGCATCTACCATTATACAAATCTAATTATTGCCTAGCAAGAAAAAATATTTTTCTATCTACAAGTTTATGTTCGTAGAATGATATTAAGATTATATATAGAGATTCACACCCAGCAAGTGTATAGAGATTATGGTATAATACCATTGACAAGCAGAGGAAATAAAAGAATGGATGGTCATGCAGAGGCAAATTTAATGAGTGGATGGCACAAAGATTTGATAATATTGCTAACATGTAGGTTTAAACTGAGACTGGATGCCTCCATAGCATGATCAAAATGCAGATTTAAAACTGAGGTTCAATGCTTCTATGGAATGGTCAAAATGCAGATTTAAAACTGAGATTCAATGCCTCTATGGAATGATCAAAATGGAGATTTAAAATTGAGGTTCAATGCTTCTATGGAATGGTCAAAATGCAGATTTAACACAGATATAGTCAAACCCATATTTTTTTCAATAGTTTCCAGGCAGCCAACTTCTGTCTCAAACTGCGTGCAAATGAAGATGAATCTCAAAATTCTGGGACATGGGTTTTGTGCAGAATGGCCCATATTGAGTAGTAACGCGGGCAGTTTTCTCAAATTCAAAAAGGTTTAGGAGTTATGGTCGAAGCATTAAACTTAGGCGAGCATGGAAAAATGTCTTCCATAAAATGGCCCTGAGTCCTCATATCAAACTTCACAAAAATGAAGGAAAGAGAACAAGTGGAAAGAATTAAAGGAATGAGATGGCAGAATGAGAGTAAGGGTTGATGTTTGAGCCAAGATAAATTTTATCATCAAGGTATTTATAAACTCATCATGGATGATAAAGTATGTGCTTTGTTACACTCAGCAGGAAGAAATTGTTGAGGTGCAGTTCTAAAAAGATCAAAAGAGTTGCTACAGACCAATGACTAAAGAGTGAGGGAGATACACATTTGAATACATAACTATCACAAACAATATCTAATCCATTGATTCGATTAACATACCTGGAATTTTATCCTCGAGTCTCTGAATCCTCTACCCTTTTTGCTTTCGTTCCTTCTTCCTGTTCCTCTTCTGCCAAAAACCCCCAAATCTTGTCTCCCCCCTAAAATTTTCCATGATCCCTTCAAATATTCCTACTATCATAAAAATAGCCAAAACCATAGATTCCATCCCATAACTCTCCTGGAATCCACTTCCTCAAAAATTAAATACATTAAATTTCATTAAATTTTCCACCACTAGAAAGATTCTTCCAATCTTATAATTTATAACCACTCATATGCTACTAACTATTAATAAAATTAAACTTATAAATACAATATAAAATAGTATCTAACAAAGAATATTTACTCATTTAATATGATATTAAATATTTATAATTTATCTATTATTACTATTAAAATTATCAATTAAATTTCTATCAAATATTTAATATTTCACAAAATTAATATTATTTATTTACAAAATAGATTAATAATCTCTATTAAATGAAACAATTAAACCAACAATAAGCAACTCAAAATTACATACCAAACCTTTCCAACGATAACACTCTACAGAACAAAGAGACTCATATACGATGATTCAAGGCATTTATTTCCCATATCAAAATTATTCTGAGCCAATATAAATTGATAATTCATAATTCCAAATTAATGACATAAATGCTCTTGAACAACAGATAATCAACTCTAGTCTATTTTAAAAATCCAACCAAGAATCAATCCAAGTTCTAAACCAACCAAATATTATGTAATAATCATAATAGAAGCATTATTAGTTAATAATAGATCATAAAAGTATTTTTCCAACCACAAATAAACATTATTAACATGACTCGACTATACATCACAACACGAGATACCCAACATAACAAGGCAAGACCACGACTCGAGACAACAATAGAAGACAAGGACCGACCTAGTGGAATAAACCTCGCATTATCTCCCATCATTTAATACCCATTGGTGTAAGAACCCACTCGAACCTGCTATATCAGGTGGAGTCGAGGTTCGGTACCTACAGCCAACACACACAGAGAGTTAGAGAATCGCGGCGTAGTAGGGTACTCGAAGCGAGTAGTACTACACCGTCTCTGCTCTTGAAACAATATCGTAACAACTTTTATCTGAATTCAACCACCACAATTCAAATAACACATGATGATATTAATTCGCATCATAACTAAAATAACAGTAGTGCCATCATAAACTCATAATACCTATCTAATTATACCAATCAAACATAGTTCATCAAAATAAACATAAATCATGACCTACTAATCAACTGTCTCAGACTGAATCAATGCAATGAATGACTAACAACTGTCACCAATTTGACAGAGCAATGCAAAACCACCGTTATCACAAGCCAATGACGAGGGGGCACTACACGATATAGGGTGGGGTCGAGGGGCAGTGCCCCCGAAACCTCACACAGTTTTTATTATTTCATAATGCACCGGGAGTTAATTTTTTCATTGATCGACATAAGAAAACCCTATTTTGTAACTGACAAAAAGCTTGATAAAAAGCGGCTAAGGGTTAGGGTTTTGATATTGTATTGTAGCATTTTGCAGTGGTCTTGAGTTGCAGGGATTGCTGATTGTAATCGGTTTGATTTACTAGATAATAATATTGGACTCTCTATTTGGTGGATGTAGCCCGAGTTTGGGTGAACCACGTTAAAACTTGTCTCTCGTTGTTATTATTTCTGTGTATTTCCATTTCTCTGTTTAATCTTTATTTGCATTTAATTTATATCTTCTGCCGGCTAACCCTAACATTTTATCCGTCTTGTTCTATAAAAGATATATCTAGTCTATGGACCTATTTTGTTAAACTCTTTATATATTTTTTAATATAAATGCTTATGATGCTATGCATCCTTACCAATCAAAAAAATTTAAATTAGTGATAAGTTATTGGTAACATTAATTGATTTCTTATGAAGGTTTATAATATTATATTATATTATATTATATTATTACATTATATATAAGATTAATCTATATATGATTGCACTCCTTCAATGCCTATGTAAACAGACATAGATAAAAAATGCTCAATAAAACATATGAAATAATTTCACAAAAATAGAACAATTTTCAACGTAGTTTTAAATCAAATTCTTTTTGTTGCATGAGAGGCTAGATCTAGGTTGACCTAGATCCCATACAACCATTTGAAGTGGAAAGCCCCCACATGCATGTTGGATTCTTGGGATTTAGAAGATTTCTTCATTTAAACTTTCAAAATCCTTCATCCCTGCAACAACTCACATCCTGGAAAAAGTAGCAATAGGGTTAGAATAAATTTACCTCATCTCATAAAAAATCCTTCTTGCTCAACTCTAAAATTTGGAAAAAAAATTTGAAATGAAGAAGTAGTGTAAAGAAATTCTTAGACAAAAAAAATGAAATAAAGAAGTAGTGTAAAGAAATTCTAAATTATTGTTTAGTGGGCTCCTACTTAATTGAGATATCTTACTCTAATTAAACTTTTAGATTTTCTTTTATGAGAAGAATCTAGTGTGCTCTTTTAAAATTAGAAACATGATTTTCTATTTTTTTAAATTTTAAGTGTTAATTAGAGTCTGATTTGTCAAAAAAAAAGAAATTGAAGTTTGTATTTTGTCTTTTGTAGTAGACTATCATTTAGGATGACTTTAACAAAAATATGATTGTTTGGTTATTTTATATAATTTAAATAAGATACAGATTTTATTATTAAATTCTATAAATACTAAGGCATTGAGGAAAATAGACATGTCCTTTAAATAGTCCAAAACCTCAATGATAAACTCATAGAAAATAAGAGCAAGGAGGAGTCAATCATCTTTTCTCTAGAAAACTTCTTCTAGAAAAATCAATTTAGGAGAAATGAAATGATAGAGTGCGAAGAAAAGTATTTTTTATTTCTTTTATTATATTAGAAAGTTTTAAATTTAATAGTAAGTTAAACAAATTATGCCCTTAAATGTAGCCGACTTAGACTTTTAGTGGAGTTAGATGCTTTTTAATTTTATTGATGCTTTTAATAAATGTGTTGATACTAATATTTCACTAAGTTTTAGAAATGAATAATTATTCAAGCTTATTCTTCATATTTGGATTATTTTAATTATAGTTAGGATTAGGACTAGAATAAAAGTTATAATTATGATTAGGGTTAGAATTATGTCTATGGTTACAAATAGGGTTAGAACTAAGGTTAGGGTTAATGTTAGTATTAGGGTTAGAATTATGGTTATGGTTACAAATAGGATTATAGTTATGGTTAGAACTAAGGTCAGGGTTAAGGTTTGTATTAGTGTTAGGATTACAATAAGGGAAAGAGTTAGGGTAATTATTAAACTTAGATTATAGCTAGAATTAGGGTTAGAAATAAGGTTAGGTTTATGATTAGAATTTGGGTTAGAATTAGGGTTAAGATTTTGAATCAAACTTGGGGTTAGGGTAAGGGTTAGTATTAGAAGTAGGGTTAGGCTTACAATTAGAATTACCCACAATAAGAATTATCATTAGGGTTAGAATTAGCGTTACAACTATGGTTAGAATTAGGGTTGGAGTTAGGGTTACAATTAGTGAGAGAATTAGGGTTATGGTTAGAATTAGGGATAGGGATAGGGTTAGGTTTTAGGTTAGAATTAGGGTTAGGGTTAGAATTAGAGCTAAGGTTAGCATTACTGTTAGGATTAAGGTTAGGGTTATCATTACAATTTGGGTTCGAATTACCAGTTAGGGCTATAATTAGGGTTAGGGTTACAGTTTAAGTTAGAATTAGGGTCTAATCTATGATTAGAATTAGGGTTGCAATTTGTTTAAAATTAGGGTTAGGTTTAGGGTTAGGGTTACAATTAAAATAATGTTAGAATTATGTTTATGGTTAGAATTAGGTTTAGTGTTAGAAATAGGGTTAGAACTTGCGTTAGGATTAGGGTTATGCTTACAATTAGGGTTAGGGTTGGGATTAGGGTTAGATTTATGAATAAAACTAGGGTTAAGTAGATCTAGGGGTAGAATTAGGGTAAGGAAGAATTAGGGGTAGGGTTAGAATTATTATGAAGATTAACATTATGGTTAGGGTTATAGTTACATTTTTAGTTCAAATTAGAGGTTAGGGCTACAATTAGGGTTAGAGTTAGGGTTAGGGTTCAGGTTTAATTTAGAATTAGGGTTACAAATATGGTTAGTGTTAGGCTTGGGAATATAATTAGGCTTAGAGTTATTATTACAACTATACTTAGACTTATAATTAAGGTTGGGGTTAAGGTACATGTTAGAATTAGGGTTATAGTTAGTATTACAATTAGGTCTAGAATTAGGGTTACAACTACAGTTAGAATTAGGGTTGGGATTAGGGATAGAATTAGGGTTAACTAGATCTAAGGGCACTATTAGGGTTAGGGTTAGACTTATGTTTAGAATTAGGGTTAGGGCTAGAGTTAGAGTTAGGGTTAGCATTACTATCAAGATTAAGGTTAGGGTTAGGGTTATATTTATTATTTGGGTTTGAATTAGTATTAGAATTAGTATTGGCGTTAGAATTAAGGTTAGGGATAAAATCAAGATTACAATTATAATTGGATTTAGGATTAGGGTTACAATTACAATTAGAATTAGGGTTAGGATTGCGGTGTAAGTTAGTGTTAGAGTTAGGATTAAGGTTAGCATTTGCATTAGAATTAATGTTAAAACTATGACTAAAATCAAGGTTGGGATTGGGGTTAGGATTAGGTTTAGTATTGGCCTAAACGCTAGGGTTAGGGTTCAGGTTAGAATTAAGGTTATAGTTATTATTATAATTAGGTCTAGAATTAGGGTTACAACTATGGTATGAATTAGGGTTGGGGTTAGAGTTACACTTAGGGATAGATCTAGAAATTATCTAGATCTAAAGGTAGAATTAGGGTTAGGCTTAGAATTAAGGTGAGGAATACAATTAGGGTTATTATTAGGGTTAGAATTAGTGTTACAATTAGGGTTAGGGTTAGGGTTAGGGTTAGAATTAGTGTTATAATTACTTGGTTAGGGTTAGCATTTAGGTTAGAATTAGGGTAACAATTGGGGATAGAATTAGGGTTATTATTGGCCTGGATGTTAGGGTTAGGTTTAAGGTTGGATTAGAATTATGTTTTCGTGAGAATCAAGGTTAGAATTATACTTAGAATTATGGTTAGTATTAGGGATATAATTAAGATTAGGGTTATAGTTACATTTAGGGATAGCATTAGATTTATAATATATCTAACATATCATTATAATATTATATTATATAATAATAATTCTTAATAAGATATATAATATTGTTACAAGAAGAAGAAAAAGGAAATGAAGAAGTAGAATAAGAACAACAAAATGATGAACATCTACCTAAAGACCAGCATCAAGAACATTCACCTCAACAACAACAACAAGTGCAAATAGAAATGGAGAAACCTTAAGAGGAGGTAATTAATGAGAATGTTGTAGAGACCAATGAAGAGGCACCAGGATGGATGGGAAAGGAAGTAAGAAGAGAAAAGGAAGAGGTAAAATTAGTCCCCATGGATATAAAGAGCCTGCTATGTGGTGGCACACCAAAGAAAGAAAAGAGAGGAAAAAACAATGTCTACAATAAAGAGAGATTCATCTAGAGCAAGAACATTGGAACTAGCCATACCGCTGAAACATAAAGCAAAAGGAGAAATGATCTTGGAGGACTATAAGCTACTTCATTTAGATATGGGGTGTGGAACCAGGGAAAACCATATTGTAGAATGGGAAGATATGAATAATGTAACCATAGAAATGATGAGGAAGGACAAGGATAAGTTTGAGTAGTTAAAAGGACACATTGTCCAGTTACAAGAATTCATTCAGGGGATGTTTGACCCCATGGTTAATATGCCAGAATTACCTACAGATTTATCTATTTTGTCAAAGGATCAGATAAATGAGATGGAGAATAAGAAAATTAAAGCTAACATCTTTGAGGATTGGATCAAAGATTTCATACAAAGGGGAGAAGACATAATAAGGCAGGTAGTTGCCAATTGGGCCATTACCCTAGCATGGAAAAATAATTGCAGCCTTAACATACATCATTGTCAATCAAGAATGAAGGAAAATAGATATGAGTTGGATAAGATCAAGGCTATGGAGGAAAATATTGAAGAATTGGTGACTAATGGAATATTAACTCCTCAAATGGAAAACCAAGTACCAAAGCATAAACTAGAATTAATGTTTGAAGCAGGAATTCTGAGAAATTGTATTGTGAATACCTAGTTGTTAGAAAGAACTACTGGTGACATGATGAGGAAATAGGTAAATGTGGTATAAAGACTCATTGGGCATGATTGCTTGGAGATTCTAGTATATGATGTGGCCATGGCAGTGAAGGAATTCAAAGCTATTTATCTACCTTGCCTAGAAAACCCTGTAGCCAACTTGAGTAAGGAAATGATTGATTCTATTATGGAGTTGAATGCAAAGATGAAGAAATATTAGAGGAATATAGAGGAGGTAGAGGAGAAAGCAAAGATATTAAAATAAAGTGTTGAAATGCAACAATACACCTAGACAAAAAGTCAAAAGAACACCATATGTCCATTGCAACATTAGTGGCCACATACACGGAATATTTGAAGAGAATAGGAGAAGATCAAAAGGCACGTACTAGTGGCAGCGAGTAGTTACATGTCTTATGATTCAAATATGCCTCACTCTTTTATATTTTGTTATCAAGAGAAAGTCAACTAAGAAGAAAGAGAATATTTCATGTTTTAAAAGATTCGAATGGCATCCTTTGCATCAAAGGGAATATTCTGAAGAGATATTTATAAGGAATAGTTGGGAAAAGCTTTCCACTATTGATCTTATGAATTTAAATGTGGACCATTGATTAAGTTTTATAACTGTAGGGAAGGTGTCTATCCTATATAAAGACCCTTACTACTTGTATTTTAATTACACAGGGATTTGTGGCAATTAGCATAAAATTTTAGTTCAACAATTTTACTTTGGAATGCAAAAGGAAGTGATTCTTGGTGAATACTTTGAGTATCAGTAGTGTAGAAAGGAGGTCACCTGTGTCTGCATGAAGGAATGTGTGGAATGTCATACTTACTTGATGTATCTGTAACTACATCTGTGAGTTGTTTATGTAGATTAGTTTAGTTGAAGTCATATATACATTGCAAAATTAAAGTGAATTTCTTATATGAAATGAATGCAAACATTGGATTTCTATGTCTATTCCTTAATGTTATCTGATTAAGGAATTATTTTATATGTTTATCTTTTAGAGATTGTGATTCCATATGCACGTTTGTGATATTTCTCAAGATTTGCACGTGTGGATTTAATGACAATAAAATTGATTCAGGATTAGCAAATTCATGATATGTGTGGAGTGGAGCATTCTATCCTGTTAAACATTGTTCTTAACCCTAACCTTTTCTATATTTCCTCAAAAGAGTAAATAATTAGCATTCACACAGTCATCATAAGTGAATTGCTACTGATTCAGATAAATAATTGTGAATTTCAAAGATCTTTAGTAGTTTTCGTAGAAATTAGAAATACAGAGCATGTTTATGGAAATTCATGTAAAGCTTTGTAAGAGAATGGTAAATATAGGAAAAGGATCACTCATTTTAGTGTAATTTATTGTTATTTACATAAATTGAACAAGTCCAGTTGTCACATAAACACCTAAGTCATGTAAGGCCCCTTGAATAAACAGCTTCACAACAAACTGCTGACCTATCCAACATGGTGAAGACCTGATTATACAGAAACTTGAGATAAAGAATTCTCAGTGAATTATTCATATCTTCCAAGATAGATAAGGTTCCTTTGTGAATTTTAACTTTTTTTGTGCATGTGTAAAAGCATTCATCAACACTACTTACCATGGATGTTAGGCGAGTGCTGATTTGATGGCCGAGAATCTCATCCTTAAGTGTGAGAATTAGGTTCTTCATGAGATGGCTCGCCTTGGCTATGTATAGCGAGATCTTAATGCTATGGAGCCCTTGCAATCATGTACTCATAGTAAGGTACCTCTCTCCCATAGGCTCATAGACCGACTAGTGGCAAACATAGGCAAAGGAGTAGGAGTCCCGAGGGTTCCAATGGAGGGAACTGCCTTTGAGCTTACCCTTTTCTTTTTTTTGAAATCGTGCCACTTGCATGGGGAGCGTTTATGTTCCTCAAGATTATTTTGCCTGAGCTCTTGGTACTTATATACATGTAAACTTTAGATGTATCAAATGAAAGTTTATCCTTAAATGGTTTTGGCTATTGTATTGGTAGTCATCTCTTGTGCATTTTGGAAGTTTAATAACTCTTTGATTATGTTTTGACCTTCAACTCTAATAATGCAAGTATGATAACGATGACATTTTTTTGTATTTTTTTTGGCATATATATGAAATGCAGTTAAGATATGTAGATGTAAGAACACAAGGGATGCTTGAAGTGAAACTTTTACTTCTACAGAATGTCATGAGTTATGACATTGACTTTATTGCTTTGGGACTCTTTTTCTAATTTTTCTATGAACGTTATATGGAACAAACAATATGAATACTCTTTAATATGATTTTCAATGTAGGGGATTGCAATTTATCCTAATATAAGAGACCTATTCAAGGCTATGAGGTTGGAATTTAGAACTCAAGTGGTGAATGGGAATGAAATGGAGTGTTTCTAAATTTGGGCTCTGCTAAAAGTTAAACACTGATCCTTATCTAGATAAGACAATCTAACAAGGTTTTAACTTAGATAATTAACAAATTTTATTGATGTTTGCTAGACTTAGATTATAGATGGAAGGAAAGATAGACCTGGGGTAAAGGATAAATGGGAAAGCACTAGGGTCCCTAGATAGAAAATTATCCTAAAGGCTACTAGGCTCTTGGCTTTTCTCAGCTAGTGCATGTGTGTGCTTTGTACCTTTCTCTTTTTATTTTCTCTATTACAATATCACCCTTGAGGCTTAGCGCTTAGACCGATCTCCACCCAAGAGTAATGACATTCAACAATTTTTTTCTTTAACTCTTTTTCTTGTATCTCTCTTTTTTTCCTTTTTCTCTTCTTTTTGTATTTTCTAGAATGCCTCACTTGATTTTCTCATTTTTTTAGATTTTTGTCTTTTATGAAATGAATACTTTTGGAAATTTTGATATGTAGTAATTTGATCTCTCAATTATCACTTTTCTCTACACTCTTGTTTTGATCACTCATTTGTTTTATTCGCTTAGATTTTAGATTGCTTCCTTTAGAGTTTAGATCATCCTAACATTTTTGGCCAAGAAAGATAAGGGGCTGAGTGCCACCTAAAGTTTTTGTAATCCAGTCGGACTTCTCATCTACTAGGGAATAAATGGGAAGGTCTACTTGCAAGCTTCCTTTGAAAATTATAGGTTTGAATACTGAATTTGCTTAGACCTAATATATTGGATAATTAAGACTGGGATCAGTGTAAATCTAAGAGCTAGGCTTTGATTAGAATCACTAGGAATGAAAAGGGGTATAGTAATTGTGAAAAATGGGGAATCTCTAGGACCTGAAAGGATCACATATATCTAGGAAACATTAGAATCCTTACTGAAGTGAAAATAATCTAAGAGCAAGTCATTCACTATGGTGGAAGATGAAAAAAATAATACTGAAATTCAAGAAAAATTCTTTTTGACATTTTTTATTTTTATAATTTTTTTTTGTATTTTTGGAATATTTGATTTTTTTGGTATTTTTATGTTTTATGATTTTTATTATTTTTAGACATAGTATTTCTTGAGGTGAGAGGCATTGATTGTTTTGCCAAATTCTTCTCCCTCCATTGTGCACAAGAGATAGGCATTCTTTTTTGCATCTTCTTTAACCATGTAAGGATCTCTCCAGTCCTCTAAAAATGTTCTATTTCATTTTCTCTTTTTTTTTTCATGCTAGCTCTTCTCAGGACTAGTTCTCCTATTCTATAGGGTTTATTATTTCATTCTATAATTTCTAGCTCTGTGGTTTCTCTTGGTAATATGAGATGAAGTAAGTCTCAGAAATCTTATTGATGGGAAGGGGTCCAATATAGGACTCCATTAGACCTTAACAATTCCATCAGCATCTCGAATTGTTGCTGCATGTAAATTTTCACATCTTGTCTACCTTGAATGTTTTGTAAGAACTAGAATAATTCCAAGGGAGTTTGAGGTTCCCTTTTCTCATCAGAGGGACAAATATTATACTCATTCTCCCATTAGGCTCAGTCCTCAAATCCATAGAGTATTCAATATAGCTCCATGGCAACTCAAAAATGACAGGATCGTCGATTCCAACTAACACTCACATTTTCCATTCTTTTTGAAATGTACCCTCACTCTCTTCATCTTCATCTAGGATTATCTCAACCAATTCGATTTGCACTAGGGGTGCTTTTCATTCACCAAGCTAATTTGATTGCACCGAGGTAGAAGCGGTGGGTTGCACTTGTGGTTGAGATACCATGAACATTCTTTGGAGAACTCCTATTGCATTGGTTGATTCATTGTCAATAGAATGTACATCCTCCAATGGAGTCAATGGTCCATATGAATCTTTTGTTGGTGTGAGAGGTTCATACTACTTACTTTCTTTCTGTATCTCAGGGAGATGTGATTCACTCAAGGTGACAGAGGAGTACAACTCTCTGTCATGTCTTCTTTAGGATCTAAGAAAGCATGAAGGTGTACATATCTCAAATCTAACATAATTGTTTCAAACATTGGACCTTCATTTCTATGAGGTTTCTCCACTACACAAGGGAAGAGTTTGTAGGCAAGTTGGATGCCAATCATGAGGATTTCAAGAGGGAATTGAAGAGGTCCATCTTCCTATATCCATTCAATGATCTTTATTGTCTTTTCTTTGGGAGAAATTTCTTTTTGTTTCAATGGTACCTCATTTTCTAAATCTTTTTCTCTGTAGTGTTTATGGTCTTTTTTGGAGTTTCCATTTGTTTGATGCATATTGATTGAGGCGTAGGACTAGGAATAGATAATTTGTTTGTACGAACTTCATAATCTATTGGGATGCCTATACATTTGTTTGATGTATTTAATTTTAGCATACTGAAGGGTTCTTGATCCCCTTTCGTGATGTATACCTTCCCCAAATGTAGGAATCAAGCTTCTTGAAATAAGTAGATGGTACAACTTTCATCCTACATGCATCAATGGTTTTCCAAGGAGAAAATTATATCTTGTGTCCTTGTTGATGACATACAATGTGGTTGGGATAGTCTTAGGCCTAGAGTTATGGGAAGTGTGATCTTCCCTATCGTAGTAGCCTTTAGATTCATGTATCCAATTAAAGTGTCTCATGAAGTAGCAATATTAGTGTGCCCATAAACCATTCTCTCTAGGAGGGAAAATGAAACTATGTTTACTACCACTCTATCATCTATTAATGTTGTTTTGATGTAGGTATCATAGATCCATACTTCCAAGTATAGTGCAGGGTCTCCTTTCTTGGTTAATTCTGTGTCAGAAGGTGTTTTCTTTAGGTCAAAGAAGAAACCTAGGTCTTTGAGTTCAAAATTTGGTGGGCTTATGTCTAAATCCACATGGTTGATTTGCTCACTAATTTGAGGAGTAATTTGGTTGAGATACCTCAACATTGTTGATTTCAATAGTGATGAACGATGTGAGGAGGAATTCCCAAGAAGGTCAATGAATGTTATGTGTGCATAGGTTTTCTTTAAGTCTTCAACAAGTTCATAGGGACTAATAGGTATGGGTATTGGTTCAACCACTCAGACAGTGGTTTTGTGCACTTCCTCTTGTTCATTCTCAGGATCTCCTTCCTCCTCTTCGCTGTGTAGTATTTTGACTAATCCCATAATCTTATCCTCTCCTTTCTACCCTAACTATGGTGGGATATTGGTGTTGCTACCTTGCACTACTTCATTTTGATTTTCTACATTTGTATCCTTATGCACGAGAAATGATTCTTGAGAGATTCTCATGTTGGCATTCTATGGAGCTATCAGGGCTTGGAATTGTCTTGTGCCCTTATTATCTAGCTTAACTTGTTATGGGTTCAAGAACATTTCTATTAACAACCATTGTTGGTCTTCCAGTAATCTCACTATGAATCTATTATACTCTCTACAAGATTTTATGTTGTGCCCCCTTGTTCTATGAAAATAACAAAATTCATTGTATTCATATGGGGGTCTTTCGTAACTTCCATCAATTCCATTTTTGTTACGATTCCAACTATGATGATTGTCCCTAAGGTAGTATCCATTGATTCTAGGCTGATCAATCGCATTAACATTGGGAGGGTAGTAGTCTCTCCCTTTATGATCATCTCTTACTTTATTGATAGGGGGTTGATCTGTCACCCCATCTATTGTTGCATTTATGTTGTTTTTAAAAATCTTGATGACAAGACCATTGTTTCATGTGTCCTCCCTCGTGAATTTTTGATTTGACCTATAGACCTTTTTACCACTGTCAATGGTTGCTTGATATATCTTCAAAGCACTTTCCAATGCTTCTTCATAGGATCTGTATGGTAATTTTTGAACGTCTTCCCTCATATCCTTGTTCAAGGCATGCAAGGAAAGGACACATAATTCGCAATGGTTCATGTTTGGGGCACTGGTTAAGGAATAGAGGACTTGTCTCCATCTAGTAACAAAGTGGGCTATCGATTCATTTAGCTCTTGTTTCATGGTTAGGAATTATCTGATCCCTATTTTGATGGGCTTGTTCATGTCAAATGCCATGACAAAATCTCTTATTAGTTGCCTGAATGAGTGGATTGAAGCTTTTGGTAAATGATAGTACCAATCCAGAGCTATTCCTTCGAGGGTCTTTGGAAATATCTTAGTGACAACCCCATCCCAAGGGCGAAGGTCTCTTATCGTAGTGGTATAAGCTTTGATATGGTAATTTGGATCACCTTGTAATTTAAACTTTGGTAGATCATGTAACAATAAAGGCAATTGAACACTTATTATGTTTAAATAAAATGGTTCTATTAAGTACTCCAGATATGTCCCAAGAAATTCACTTTGTAATTGAGGAGTAGATAGAAACAACCTCATTGGAGGGTTTTGCTAATGTACCATTTGATTTACTTGATTTCCTCTCATTGTTGGATTATTCTGAATAGGAGGGTTCCCATTTAGACACGTATCGTTACTTGTATTTCTTGAATAATAGTTGAAATAGGGGGGATTCTAGGGTGCCTCCTAGTCTTGTTCATTTCAAATATTGTCATAAGACTTCTATCTTCTTTTAGGAGAAACTTTCTCTGCTTCCAAGGTTTTAGTCCTTTGCACTAGAGTTGTAATTAGATCTATAGGAGTGGCATCTCTAGGCATTTCCTCATTTCTATGCTTTTCTCATTGACTATTGTCATGATGGTGCACTTCTTCTCACGCAACATTATTTCTTTGTTCTTCTCACAGGGCAACCTTCAATGCTTCTTGAGCGTCTCTTTTCTCTTGTAAGTGTTTTTCCAACCTTCTTACTTCCTCATCGAGATGAGTACTTGAGGTACTTGTGGAAGGTTGATTGGTCGATGTATTTCAGATCTTAGTTGAACTCTCCTAGCTTTATGAGGTGCATATGGTATGGCAGGGTTGTATTCCCATGCAGGATTGTCAAAAGACAATGAACGCTTGGGTTCTCTTTGGTCTTGTTCATAGTCAGAGTCTCCATAATTGTAGGAGTTTATGATTGGTGCACCTGGGTGAGGCGGCACATACCTATTAAAAGAAGAAGTTTTTGTTTCTCTAGAGGGAACATTCCCTAAATTTAGATGAGGTTCTATCATATTCAGGGGTGATGTAGACACCACATAATAAATGGAATGGATGATCACGAAGGTGATAAAGGATAAAGTGGTGGAAGCAACTATGAAGAATAAAGTTAAAATGCTTGGTGATTGTTGGTTTAAAGTATTGAATGTTTAAATTTTTGATGTGATCTATGCATTTGGAACATGAAAATCATAGACAAAAGTTTTTGCTCTTAACATCAGGTTGACTAAAATATGTATGTTCAAAATTGCGACATCAATTGCCTAGGCTATCAATTCATATTTGAGTGCACACACGAACCCTTCCCTCCTTTCCATGGGGTGAACCGCCATGTCACTCTCATTCTCGTGGCAGTAGCCACTCAAGAGGAGGTGAGACACGGGCATGGTCTCGCTCGTTGGAGAGCTAGACTTCATGGAGAGGGGTTGGCTTATCCTCAGGCCTATGTTGTTCTGTGCTACTATAGATGTGTCATTCAATGATAGTTGTTGTAGAGATGACTATATGACCTGAAGGGTCACTAGTCACTCTTCTATTGTTAGGGTTTCTGATATACCAACTCCATGTGGGTAAGCTATTATTCTCATTGATGGCATGTTGTCTTTCAAAGCATTGG
Organism: Cunninghamia lanceolata; assembly: GCA_027924645.1. Classification (NCBI taxonomy): domain Eukaryota; kingdom Viridiplantae; phylum Streptophyta; class Pinopsida; order Cupressales; family Cupressaceae; genus Cunninghamia; species Cunninghamia lanceolata. The sequence continues at coordinate 3,446,680 of BSBN01001164.1, read as the reverse complement.
ATCAATGCTTGTTGTAGTAAGAACTACTTATGTTCTTCCTATTGTTGTAAGACAAGTCAATCCTATTGTGGTCTCAGGTGGATTTCCTCTATCTCATCTAGAATTGCCCTCACCCACTCACCTCTTAATCCTAGGCACATTCATGAGCTGAGACAAGAGATAGGTGTATGTGAGCTAATGTTGACTAGACTTAGGGTTTGTTTGACCTAAGGTTTGACTTTGAATGACCTTGTGATGGAATCAACCTAGGTTTTGACCAAATGTTGACTATGATCGGCCTTTTGATGGAATCAAGGTTTTGCTAAACTTCTATGTTTTTGTTCATTTTGGGTTTTTGATGAGTGCAAGATAAATGAAGTACAAAACTTGTTTTTGTGCTTTTTTAATGTTTTTGGAATTGAAGATGACTTTTTTAATCTAGGAATGGAAAAATGTATGCAAACTATAATGAATTTGCCTAATGCAATTAAACTATGTTTTGGGGTTTTTTGAATATTTCGAATGAATTAATCTAAGAAAAGGGAAATTGCTTTTAAATGAATTAATCTATGAACTTTGAAAGGAAAGTATTCTATGTTCATGCAAGATCTAACTATTCTATCAAACAAAAATCAACAATATTACTGATCCCAAGAGCAATTTTAGTTATCTAATTACTATGAATTGAAAGAAAGCACAAAAGAATCCTAGAGACGTGTGAGCCTCCACTAGCCTTAGAAATCCTCATGATGGAAACCTCAAATCCTCTTGTAGCAGTGGGGAATCCTTTTTGTGACAAGATGACAATGGAAGAAAAAGAATCTTTTGAAGCTTTACAAAAAGAGCTCAATGAGAGCTTTGTTGAGCACCATGGCTTGATATGAGCCATATGAACATGTGATGAGCTTTGTGTGAAAAATAGATGAAGAAACGAATGGAAACAAAAGGTTCATATGTCCTATATGAGCATGAGAATGCTCAAGGTGGAGACCAATAACTTGTAAGAGCTGTGTGCACAAATGAAATTACCTCCCTTTGTGCTTGAGGTAGGGGGTATTTATAGGTTAGAAGAAGAGATGATAGGTGAACAAGAAGAAGAGTTAATTCAATTTGATTAGAGACTTAACACAAAGGATTCAAGAGTAATCTAGGCTAAAATTCAAGTGATCTACCTAATAAAATCTTATCACTCAAGAAGAAGTGAAGATGAAGGAGTGCATGGGAATGCATGTGAATACATGATTTGTTAATTTAAGATGAAATAGAGATAATTATGCATGTGTGGGTACATGAAATAGTTAAACCTATATTAGGCTAAAAAATCCATGCAAACAAGAAGAAAAATACACAAAAATAGAGTTTTATTGAGTTAGAAACTTGAGTCTTTCCACGGTTGGAAACATGACAAGGTTGCCCAGGGGTCGCCCCTTTCACTAGTCTGATCACCGTGACCCATGGGTGACCCACTAAGGAGAGAACCTGGGTTGGAAAGCATAATGGGAGATGGAAGAGGAGGAGAAAAGAAGGGGATATGCCTCCTAAAATGGGTTAGACGTGTGCAAGAATCTAAATGTCCACTTTCAAAGTAGGATCTCGGGAAATAATAGGGGGAGATTTGGGTTGGTTGAGTGAAACTAAAAATTGAAAGTGGGAGATAGCTAGGAGAACCTCTAGAAGGCTTATAGGGGGTGGAGAAGATGAAAAACATCAAGGAGAGGTGAAAACTCACCTACGTAATGCATGTAAGGATTAGGAACAAGGTCACAAGAGTAGAAAATGCAAGTCGACAAGTGTCAAAAAGCGTTGACAACAAAGAGAGAGAAAATGACAAAGGGGAAACAACACAAGATGAAAGAAATGCCATGTCACCAATAGAATTTCTATTTAGAAGGTGTTATTTCACACTGACATGTATGTGACAAGGATTATATATCATCATAGGGGCACTCGTGGAGGCTGTGTGTAATTTTTGTGCTTACAATTTCAGGTAGTAGAAGGATTGTCATGTTGTAATCATCTCTGAGTTTGTTCTCATTTCAAGGAGTGGTTGCTTCCTTGGGTTGTAGCCCTAAAACAAAGTCAGCAATGAGTTGTAGATTCCATGAGCGTGACCTTAAAACCTTTCTTTAGGGAGTTGTATCTTCCTTGGGTTGTAGCCCTAAAATAAAGTCAACATGGAGTAGTAGCTTTCTTGGGTTGTATCCTTAAAACAAAGTTAGTAGGGAGTAGTAGCTTCCTTGGGTTGTAGCACTAAAACAAGGTTGTAATTTTTATACTAGTGAGCTTCATATATTGTGAGTTAATCCTCACTATGGTTTTTCCTCTTTTGGGGTTTTCCATGTATATCTAGTGTTATGTGTTGTTGTGCACTATGTTGATCTTTTATATTTCTGTTAATGTTGTAAAGTTTAAGTTTTAATATGCTCCAAAAAATTTGAGATTAGTTTGGATACTAATTCACCCCCCTCTTAGTATCTAGGTGTCTTCAACAACATAATCCCCTAATTATTGCCCTTGGTTCTTATTTTTTTAACCTTGTTCACTACTTTAACTCCTCAAAGCAGGCCCCTATTAACCCTATTGTCCCCAAGCCTCACTCATTGTCTCCTAACATCTTCCATAATTACAAAGGAAAGGGTAAGAATTTTACTAGTCCCATTGGCCTTTTCCAATTCAACCCTCCTAGTTATGACAATTCCCTTGACAATTTTATCTCAGCTACCTCCCACAGTTTGAACTATGTTAAGTCCCCCTATGCTCTGCCCTCTATTGTTCATCATGAATTGTATGTGCTGACCCTGAGCTTACACATGGAAACCCCTTGTAGCCAATATAACTAGGGGAATCCCCATTGTAGTTCCTATAGCCAATTGGAGGAAAAAGTCAACAACCTACATAAGTCCATGAACTTGTAGAATGATATTTGAAATGGTAATTGGCTAAATTACATACTACTAAGAAGAAAATTCAACACCTAGAAATTGTTTCTTCTTATGAGACTTTAGTAAAAACAATAATAAGGTAGGTGAAGACATATGGGATGAAGCCAACAATTTCACTACCATGTTTGAAAAGTGGGAAACCTTAGAGAAGAAGGTTGATGTTATCAAGAAAAAATAGGATAGTACTATGAAGAATATGGTTGAATTAATTTATTTTTGTAAGGAAGTGATGAAAATTTCAACTACTACTCTCTATGTGTTTTAGTTTGAGCTTGAAAAAGGAAATTCAAACAATGAGAGAACAAGATTGTTGCTCTACAGACTAGCCCTTCCAACAAGAATCTTGCCAAAATTTAGGAAGCTAAGGGCAAAGAAAGTTTAAAGGTTGACAATTATAAGGAGGTCACCTTTAATGATTGGGTAGACTTTCTCTACCACGAGTGGTAGGTCATTAGTGGCTCAAAGAAAATATTGGATTTGTAGCTGTCTCTAGTCTAGATTCTTGTTGCTTTTGTTCTAGTCTTGTATTCTTTTGCCGGTTCAACTATATTATTTTATTTTATCTTATGTTTTGATTCACTAGTATGAATCCCCATAAGACTTGTCTTTTTAGCTTTTGTGCCTATAACACTAGAAAATGTCCTCTTGGGGGTCTTTCCCTCATAAGGTTTAGCTCCCAGGTCTTTAGTGTGCATTTAGGACATCTTACATCATATTTCAACATCCCGATGGAATGAACCCTGGGTTTCATGTCAAATGGGACCTACCAAGACCCCTTAAACCTAACCCTACTAAAAATAGGGGGGAGGACTTGGGTACCCACACCCTAGTTCTGCCCTATTTTGGGTCAGTACCAAATTTTAAGTGTCAGTTTATGACCAGTATTTGGTCCCTAGGCCGACACGGTAAGTTTGAATTATGAAATTCTTGGTGGGAGTGTTTGTACTTGTATATAAAAGTATGTTTAGGTATTCATTTGTAAACTAGATGATTACTAGCTAGCTATTATGTTCTAAAGGTGATTCAAGGCCTTCATTGTGTTGCAAGAGTACATTTGTGTTGTCTATGTGTTTGTATTTGTAGATTTGAGCAATCATCTCCTCATCCCATGAAGAGCTTCTTCCTACCATGAGATCTTCACTACAAGGTGATATCATTTGTGTTATTGAGCATTTATCATTTGGTTTTTTCCTCTGCCTCCCAAGGGCACACTCTCTATCTGACAATGGTTTTTGAAAGACTTGAATGTCTCTCCAGGGCTTGACTGATGCAAGCCTTTAAACACCACAATGCCCACCCAAAGTTTTCATGATTATAGGTTATAGGTTGAAGTTTCAGACAAAGTGAAGTTGTAGGAGGCTACAATAGAGTGTCAGAATTGCATATCAGAGAAGAAAATAGCTCCCTAGACTAGGGCGCCTACCCTTTAGTCCTCAAAGTTTCGTAACAGGAAAATCTTTGTGACAGCAGGAATAGGTTGCAGACTGAGCTTCCCGATCCTAAAAAAAACCTAGGCCTTGGACTTGGGTGCCTACTTCTTAGTCCCTAACTTTTCCACCTCCGAATCTTGAAAACAGGGGCATAGTTATTTGTTATTTTACATCTTTCTGTAGCAGCACTTTCTACAATTCATTTGTTTACTATTGTATTTGCATAATTAGAGTTTTAAGGTATAATTAAGCATAAGAGAATATAATTAGCAATCAAACCATAAAAATCCAATCTTCCCTACATCCCATAGTGACCTAGGGTATGATAGTACATTGCAACTTGACCCTAAGTCCTTAAATGAAAGGGTGAAAGGAGGATACACACATAAACTATCAAACACTCAACTATCCAAATTCCACCCTTTACATTTTTGTGAACCCATGTTGTTGGACTTATTTGCACCTTTCTGAGGCTTTTGCTTCAGATTTGCATTGATGTTCACTCATATAGTCATTCATCTAATTGCATAGAAAAATTTACAAAAAAATTAAAAATTTTGAAAAATTTGAAAAAAATTGCATGCTAGGGTTTGCATGTTGCATAAATTAATTTGAATTTCATCAAATTTCTAATTTATACATTATATCTAAGATAAATTTCAGAAAATTACAAAATTTCATTAGTTTGCATTGCATTATCATCATAAAATTGCTAGGGATTTGTTGAAAATTGTGAATTTTGCATATAACCTAGTAATTCCAAAATCTAGGGTTTGTAGATAAAATCTTGTTTCAGATTTTTATACTGATTTTAGAGACTCATTAAAAACTTCACTTGTCTGTAGTGTTGCATTTTAGTACAAATTTGCATTTACATTTCAAAAATATGCATTCTTGCATAGAAAATTTTAACAAAAAACTAGCATTTTCATTTATTTTTTAGTAGATTTGCACTTGTTTTTTGCATGTCAAAGCTTGGAAATCATTTTAATATTTGAGAGAATTTAATTTTCATCATACATCAGCTTTCAAAACATTCTTATAGCATTTTACATCAAGATCTCAAACCTAGGGCTTGAAAAGCACTGATTTTCACTAGATTTGGCCTTATCGACTCTCTAAATTTGCACCATAGCCATGTTGTGAAGAGTATTTTTTCACTAATTGGTTTTTTTGAGGGTAATTATTTTATTCCCCTCCTAAAAATCTTCACAAGACATTTTTATTGGACTCTTGTATTGAAATTTTGGTGAAAAATTGCACATTTTTGCTATTTTTTCCTTAGGGTTTGGCATAGTTTGCACTCCAAGTGTTTTGTGAAAAATTTTATGGATTTATGTGACTGATATAATTGCTATTATTTTATACAACTCCTAAAATTATTTACAGCACCCCTTTTTCTAGGCATTGGAGTTGAAAAATTGTGAAAAAATGCCTATTTTTTGCTATATTTACACTAGGGTTTGATTATGAGTGGCACTATAAGTGTTTTGTGATGGATATTTTGGCATAAGGTTGATTTTAGTACTGATATAATTTGATTTAAATCATTATTTTCCTCACAACTCCCTTTGTCATGCTCTTTTGCATTGAGATTTGGTGAAAAAATCGCATATTTTAGCATATTTTCACTACATTTTGACTTATCATCATCTTAGATTTGCATAAAGAGTGTGTTTGAAGGATCTTATTGCCATATTGGACTGATATAAGACATATTATTTTCTTCCCCTAATGAAAACTCTTATAACACCTTTTATTTCATTCATTTGCATTGAAAAAGGTACAAAAAATCAAGCATTTAGGTCATTTTTGCATAAATTTTGAAAAACTCTTAAAATCTGATTTGGCACTGATGGATTCATCTTCTCAATGCTATTTTGAAAATTTACATGCATATATCATAAAATTTTGAAAATCTCTACAAATTTTTGAGCATGCATCCTCATGTCATTACCTATATACAAGCTATGTACAACGAGGATATATTTGTGTCCTCTTCCTTAGAAATACTTGACTATATATCTTTATTAACAACTTGATATCTCTCATCAATACATACCCTTGGGTAGTAGATGAATAGGTAAAACACACTTTGAAGGAAGAGCATGACACTTCTCTTAATAGTTTGGAATTGATAGCTGAAACATACGGAGATGATATTGACAATGACTATGAGAGTGATGATTAATTCACAAGCCACCCTACTTCTCCTACATCTAAGAATTTAGATAACTCAAATGAGAAGACTAGGGATAGCTCTAGTAATTTGAATAACCCTTTTAACCAAAATGAAGCATTAATGGATGACATCATTACAACAAAAGACTATTTTGATTATCCTGACCTATTTAGAATGATTGATATGGATAAGGAACAATTTCATAATCCACCTAGTACACTAAGAGATGATATTCATGTTGAGGTCCATCCTTCATTATCCCTTCAGGGATCGGGAGGTGATCAAAATACACTAGACAAACATATGGAACAATCTATACCTCTCTCTAGCATTCAAATTTGGGAAGATGATGACCTCCTTGATGATTTACTTGATGATGAGACTTAGCATGAAGATCCTATAGGTAAGTATTTCTAACCCTTTATCTCTCTCTTGATGTGCTTCCCCCGTGATGTGTTATGTGTTGTTTAGGCCTACCGGGATGACCCGTGATTCTCTTGTAAGGTCCGGGATACTAGGAGACTGCCTCTATTGTGACCTTCTATTTGTAAGATCATTCTTCTATACTACCTCTCTCTCTCTGATTTCATTGTTGTGTGTTGTGTCTGTAATATTGGAAAATGTCCCCTTGGGGGCTTTTCCCTCATAAGGTTTAGCTCCCGGGTCTCTAGTGTGCATTTATGACATCTTACTTCATAATTTGGCATCCCAATGGACTGAGCCCTAGGTATTCATGGAAAATTGGACCTAGGAGGACCCCTTGAGCTTAACCCTACCCAAAATAGGGGGAGGAATTGGGCATCTACATCCTAGTCCTGCCCTATTTTGGGTCAAGCCCAAATTTCTAGTGTTGGTTTATGATTGTTATTTGGTCCCTAGGCTAACACGGTAAATTTGAATTTACAAAATCTTGGCGAGAGTGCTTGCAGTTGCATATAAAAGCATGCTTAGGCATTCATTTAGAAACTAGATGGCAATTGTTATGTTTATGCATTCTCTAGGTGATTCAAGGCTTTCATTGTGTTGCAAGAGCAGATTTGTGTTGTCCATATGTTTGTGTTTGCATATTTGAGCATCCATTTCCTCATAGAGTGAACAACATCTTCCTCCCATGAGATCTTCACTACAAAGTGACATTCATTGTGTTTTCTATCATCGTTTCATTTGGATTTTGCCTGTAGCTCACAAGGGCATGCACTCTCTATCTGAAAAAGGTGTTTGGAATACTTAAGTGTCCTTTCGGGTCTTGACTAAGGCAAGCTCCTAAACACCAAAACCCTCTCCAAAAGTTTTCATGGTTTTAGGTTACAGGTTGAGGAGCTGGACAAAGTGAAGTTTTAGGAAGACGTTTAGAAGTGTTAGAATCATGGAATAGAAGGAAAAATAGCACCCTAGACTAGGGTGCCTACTCATTAGTCCTCCAACTTTTGTGATGGGAAAATCTCTGGAACAACAAGAAAGAGTTGCAGACTGAGTTTTCAGATCTCAACAGAAACTAGGGCCTTGGACTTGGGCGCCCACTCTTGTGTCCCTTACTTTTCTGCCTCGGAGCCCCGAAAATAGGTACTCTATGATTTAATATTTTACATTCCTCGACAAGAGCATTTTCTGTAATTCATCCATTTACTATTGTATTTGAGAAATTAGGGTTTTAATGGTCAATTGAGCATAAGAGCAGGAAAATTAATAATTAAACATCCTAATCCAAGTTTCCCTACATCTCATAGTGACCTAGGGTATGATAGTGCATGGCCACTCAACCCTAGGTCCTTGAATGTTAAGGGTGAAAGGAGGATTCAAACATCTAATAACTAAATCATTGAACAATCCCAATTTTACCCTAAACAGTGTCTTACGGACATAGCGTTGCGGTTGGTGAATTGGGGGCACCCTGCTACATGACTATCCCTAACACACTTGTTTCTCCTCTCTTATTTATTGTTTCCCTTCCTCTAATGTTTCTATCTAGTGAGCGGATGACGAAAAACATTTATACTCATGCGGACCTAGCGCCCCTTTAGCAAGAAATTAAAAATTGGACTTAGTTCCTAATATGATGATGGAGTTGTATATGTTATCCAACGCTTGGCTAGTAGAAACACTCATGCCTTCTATGCAGTGATATTATGGTGTTCTATCTCATTTACAAACCATAACAATACTGCTGCTCCATGCACTTTATCTATCTTGAATCTTGCATGCCTCAGATTACATATGCATTGATGTTGTTTATCACGATTATGTAGAGACTAACATGTTTCTTGCAGGGATGTGTTTTGTGGGAAAATTTGGTGATCATAAAGCACATGTCACCTCCAGGGGGCATGGGATTTTAGAAAGTCTATGTTCCCTTGTGTGTTTTCTTCCTACCTTAACGTGCTTGATATCGATACCTAATATCAACAAACTTAAGGTGGGGGCATATATAAGGTAAGTTGTCTATTGTAGATGTTAGCAATGTGCTTGTCCTCAAGTACAGTCTAAAGACTAGTGGAGTGATTACTTCCTACACTCTGAGTTTGTTTGCAATCAATCAATTAATCATTCAAGCCCTCTACAGAGGTGGGATATCTCACATATCCCTTTTATCTTAAGCCCTATGTGGAGGTGGGGATGCTATGTTTCTCATAGCAGATTACACATCTTGTCATTTTAAAAAAGTCCTCATCAGGAGGTAGGGAGCAGTTTTGTGACTAACTCAACCCTTAATCATGTATTCAACAATTGTTGCGGTGAAGCGCAATCATCGATGTGTGCCTATAATGTGCTTGAAATGGCATTCAACCTAGAAATAGGGACACTCCATCACTTGTCTGTCGTGTTTTCTCTGTGTCTTCAAAGTGTGTGTGTTTGGTGTGCTTGCTTTGTTTGGCATGTCCGTTGCCCCATATGCAATTTAAAGACCTATGCTATGAGTACATCCTCCATTTTGGGAGGTTTGGAATGTCTTGCATGTGTGTTACCCCATATATGCAATTTAAAGACTTGTGTGATGAGTGCATCCTACATTGTGGGAGGTTTCTTTACTTTCATGTACTTGCATTTGCATTTCATATACATGAGAAAAAGAAAAGAAAATAAATAATTCATGTCTTCTATGCATTAATGTGTCTTCTATGCATTTATCGTATTCTCCGTATTTTGTGTGACTGTAACGGTCTTCTCCATGTTTTGTGTGCCTATCATTGTCTTCAATGTGTTTGGCGTGTCTTCTCCGTGCTTGGCGTGTTTACTGTGTTTGTCGATCATACTTTAATGCATGTATTGGCCTCATGTTTATACATACATTAAAGTGGGGTCTAAATGTAACGTTAGAAAATGTCCCCTCGGGGGCTTTTCCCTCATAAGGTTTAGCTCCAAGTCTCTAGTGTGCATTTTAGGACATCTTACATCATATTTCAATATCCCAATGAAATTAACCCTGGGTTTCATGTCAAATGGGACCTAGGGGGACCCCTTGAAGCTAACCCTACCCAAAATAGGGGAAGGACTTGGGCCCTCACACCCTAGTCCTGCCCTCTTTTGGGTGAGTCCCAAATTTTAAGTGTCGGTTTATGACTGTTATTTAGTCCCTAGTTTGACACAGTAAGTTTGAATTATGAAATTCTTGGCGGGAGTGTTTGTAGTTGCATATAAAAGCATGTTTAGGCATTCATTTGTAAACTATATGATTATTACCTAGCTATTGTGTTCTAAAGGTGATTCAAGGCTTTCATTATGTTGCAAGAATAGATTTGTGTTTTCTATGTGTTTGTATTTGTAGATTTGAGCAATCATCTCCTCGTGGCATGAAGAGCTTCTTCCTCCCGTGAGATCTTCACTACAAGGGGATATCATTTGTGTTATTGAACATTTATCATTTGGTTTTTGCCTCTACCTCCCAAGGGCATGCACTCTCTATCTGACAATTGTGTTCAGAAAACTTGAATGTCTCTCCAGGGCTTGACTGAGGCAATCCTCTTAACACCACAACCCCCTCCAAAAGTTTTCATGATTGCCGGTTATAGGTTGAAGATTCAGACAAAGTGAAGTTCCAGGAGTTTACAACAAAGTGTCAAAAGTGTAGATTAGAGAAGAAAATAGCTCGTTGGACTAGGGTTCCCTTTCTTTAGTCCTCATTGTTCCGCAATAGGAAAATCTCTGTGACAGCAGGAACAGGTTGCAGACTGAGCTTCCACATCTGACAAAAACCTAGGCCTTGGACTTGGGTGCTTGCTCCTTATTCCCTGACTTTTCTACCTCTGAACCCTGAAAATAGGTGCACAGTGATTTGTCATTTTACATCTTTTTATAGCAGCATTTTCCGTAATTCATCTGTTTACTATCGTATTTGCATAATTAGGGTTTTAAAGTATAATTGAGCATAAGAGAACATAATTGGCAATCAAATCATAAAAATCCAAGCTTCCCTAAATCCTTTAGTGACCTAGGGTATGATAGTACATTGCAACTCAACCCTATGTCCTACAATGAAAGGGTGAAAGGAGGATACACACATAAACTATCAAAAACTCAACTATCCAAATTCCACCCTTTACAGTGCCATTATTTTGTAATAGGTCAGAGCCCTTCCCATTTTTACATTAATGAAAGCTAGTGTTAGGATGAATGTGCTTAGGATGGGATTAAGATGTTGTCAAACGGTTATGAAAGTGATGCTAGATGTGTCATTAGGATGTGATCCTTTTTAGGTGCCTATAATGACCAATACAAAATCAAGTGCCTTTCCTTTGAAGGAAGTAGCATGAAATCTCAAGACTAAATTTTATTCTATAAAAGAATATTCCATGCAAATATCTATGGCATAAATAAGGTGTTCTTTAGGGGTCTAGAAATCTCCCCTAGTCAAACTTAGTAGAGATTTCAGACTATTTACAAGAATTGGATCACAAACTAGTTAGTGGAATTGGGGAACTCAAAGGACTACTAGTATTCTAGTTTACAAAACTCTCAGGGATTCTTCTTGCCATAAAAATGTGAGCTCGTGCATTAGGTTGGATTTCCTTCTTCAAAGACTAATGACCAAGAGAATAAATTGATTAGTTTACAGCTAAGTGTTAGTGTAGTTTTTTAAAATGCATTGTGTGGAATGTCTACTTTGGTAATAGATAATTAGGAATAAGTTGTATTGAGTGAATGGGAATGAATTTAAGAGTATACACATAATTTTTTAGAACTATATTATACAAGTGTGAAATTACTTCAATGAACTCATTTTGAACTTTGCTATACAAGAATAGGCACCAATCTATAGGTTTCTAATCATATCTTCTACAAATATAAGCAACAATTCCTTTAAAATTGTAATTTATCTTGTTTATTCATTCACACTTCACATAATGGTATACAGTAAGGTGTTCACTTTATTTTTATTCTTCTTCACCTTCTTACATGAGTTGTCAACCTAGTGTGGAACTCCCAACCTTTTTATGATATAGCCATGGGTAGTAGCTTTGAAAGTGTCAATGACTTTTTAGAAGTAATTATAAATCTATTTGACAAGTGTCAATCATCCAAGTGAGATGAGAATTGTCATTTAGTTACAAAGAGAATTTATTAACAACATAGTAAGCATTAAAATATTTGTGTAACTTCTTAGTCTTGAGAATCTAAGATATTTTGCCTAAGCTACTAGTAAAAGATTAAGATTTTGAACAAATCTTTTGTAATGAAGAATGTATATTTTTCTAAAAGAATTATTATAAGACATATTTCCATCTACTAAATTTATATTTTATCAATTGTTTAATCTATTTAGCTAGTAATTCTCAATCATAGTAATTCTCAAGACTAAATTTTATTCTATAAAAGAATATTCCATACAAATATATACGACATAACTAAGGTGTTCTTTAGGAGTCTTGAAATATTTTGTTGGTGTATAACGCACATTAGTTATTCCTAACATAACCATAGTTAGGTAGTTTTACTCGCATGTGGAAAGACTAATTCCACTCTATGAGTCATTTGTAGATGTGTCACCTCATATTCAACACATCACCACTACATTTAAGGGTGGTTGAACCTTGAGCTATTCTATTGGTTCTATTTTTGCCACCTTTCCTATTCTCATGGAGACTTGATCCTCAAGCTTCACCTATTTATACCGGTTCAGTTGTAAACCAATTCAGTTCATTTTCAATACATTGCATTCATGTTTGATTTATGCTCCATGATCTTGGTCTTCCACTCACACATGGTATCAGAGCGAGTGGAATAGCTCCATTGGTGAATCTCTGCAACTTCTCTTGCACGCTAGGCTTAATCTGACCTTCTATCACTGCATATTAAGGAGGTAAAATTTTGTTTGAAAGCACATTTGAAACAAGTTTTTCTTGTAGGTCATAATCATCATTGGAAGAGCTCATCGACTCTCACCCCAGTGAGATCAAATCATAGCCAAGAAAGCCTCAATAGAGGTGTTTTTTCTGTGGTATTCGTACCTCACATAGAGGCTGATTTATATTTGTGACGTGCCTCACATAGAGGCTGAACCTCGTGCTCATCGAGCCTCATCGAAGGAGGGTGAAGTTGCCCCTGCTGCTACATTCGAATGGCACCTCCAAGAGGCCTGACCCTCTCTTCAACTCGCCGCCCCATCCATGGCATTCAAAGACACGACGCCGCAGTTGATGGTGGCATTTTTGCCACATTTCCCTAGTCAACAGAGTCTGCGCCAAGCGAGGGAGCAAAGGTCACATTTCCAAGCTGGAAAAGAGATCCATGAATATTCATTAGATTTTATGTCCCTTTTGCTCACATAAGAAACTAGGGGGGTGACATAAGCAAAGAGGCAAAATAGAAAGGGGGTAAAGATTTTCACAATAAGCCCTTGGTCACTCTCTACCACAAGGGGCTTATCTTTTTCCCTATCAAATTTTTTTTCTCCATATATTAGTTTGCTCAAAATTTTATTTTCAAGCATATTGAAATTTTTTTTGAAGGTGTATTTTTTTTGCATATGCAAAAATTGTAGAGGCTATAACTTTTGCATACAATCTTGTAATCGACTCTTTCAAAAGGCAAAAGTGCCTAATTTTTTTTCCTCTATCATTCTAGCATGTCAACATAGTATTATTATAAAGTGCCAGTGTAGGTTAGTTTAGAGTGACAAAAACACTTCTTTAATAAATTGAGCAATCTGGGGGGAAGCTACAAATAATCAGGGGGGGAATCTACAAATAATTAGGGGGGAATCTATGTGTTTAAATTACACACTTCTTAGGGAAGTGTTTTTTGTGAGAGTGTTACCTTTTTCACATCTCACTTTCACTTTCTCGATTTCTCTTTCAAGTTTTTTGTATCTACTATCTGTGTGACTAAAAGGCATCATGGAGTCTACAGTTCATGTTCCTCCACTAACACATTTCAATCATCATGATTGGAAGATTAAAGTTGGTCTTGTGCTAAAAAATAAGGGCCTATATAGGATAACTATGGGAATAGAAAAAGAACCTAATGTGGCTAAAGAGAAAGAAAATTTTTTCAACAAATGTGATCAAGCATTTGGCTTTTTGTGTTTAAGTGTATCTCCAGAATTATTGTTTCATGTCAAAAATTTAACTACACCTAATGAAGTGTGGGATACTTTAGACAAACTATTTGGAAAAATTGCTGAACTCAAAAGTCATGAATTGGAAAATCAGCTCTTAGGTCTTAGTCCTAGAAATTACTCAACTTTAGAAGATTTCTTCACAAAGTTTAAATATTTAAAGTTATAGTTAAAAGATTGTGGAATTGACAAGAAAGAGGATCAATTAACCGTTTCAATACTTTCCAAATTAGGTCCAAAATTTTTTGTGTTTGTATCAACTTTCTATTCTACTAAAAGTGCTCTTGGAGCATCATGGAAAATGCCTACTCTAGATAAATTCATTTCTGATTTCACAAGGGAATAGGGGAAACTAATTCAGATGGGTTCTTTGAAGTCTATGAAGCCTCAGGCTCTAATTGTAGGGAATGACAAGCCACAAACTTCAAATGGGAAGAAAAACACTAAAAAAGACAAGGATAGTGAGAAAGTAGATAAAATTGATGATATCAAAAGGGATAAATCCTCTCAACAAAGTAAGCACATTACAGAGAGGATAATATGTGTCGCTTGTATAAACAATAGAATGATGAACATAAATTCATGAAGAAGCAAATTGAAAGTCTCTCAAATATTCTGAGAAAGAATAACATTGGGCTACTTGATTCTATCAAGGCATCTACATCAACTCAAGATAATAACAAGGACAAAGAGAAATCAAAAGGCAAAGGTCTAGTTGTTATGTCATCTTCATCTTCATCTCTATCATGGATTACTAATTCTAGTGCTACTCATCATATGGGTTCTTCTCAGGTTGCATTCACATCCTTAGAGCTATCCAGAATATCTTCAGTCAACTTAGGTGATGATACCCCAACATTGGTTAAAGGGAGAGGGTATGTTGAAATTGAAGGAGGGATTTTTTCAAAAGTTCTTAGTGTACCTTCACTGTCAACTAATCTCCTTTCAGTGTATCAAATAATACACTTAGGGAAGTGTATGGGAGTTCATTTTTCTCCAAATTCAGTTGAAATAAGAGAATTACAAAGTAATAACTTAGTTGCCATAGGGGAAGCCAATCATCAATCCAGATTGTATACCTTCTCAAGTTTTGCTATAGATATTTATCCACAGGCACTACTAACTCATTCAAATGAGGTTAGTAAATTATGGCATGAACAATTTGGCCACCTTAACTACCATTATCTTAGACAACATTGGCAACAAAAATTGGTTAATGGATTACCAAAAGTCAAGTTTTCTAAAGGACTATGTGAAGGCTGTGCACTTTGTAAACATCCTGAAGCAAAGTTTGACAAAAGAGAAACTTGGAGGGCAAAACAAGTCTTAGAACTTGTTCATAGTGATGTTTTAGGAGCTTTTTCACATCCTTATTTTACAAAGGCTAGATATGTTCTCACATTTATTGATGATTTCTCATGTTTTACATGGGTCTACTTCCTTAGGCAAAAATTAGAAGTGTTTGATTCTTTTCAAGATTTCAAAGCTTTGGCCGAAAAACAATCAGGGAAAGTCATCAAGATTCTTTGGACAGATAATGGTAGAGAATATGTTAATAATATTTTTGAATAGTTTTGCACAGCAGAAGGGATAGATTTGCAATGCATAGTTCCATATATCCCTCAACAAAATGGTGTAGGAGAACGTAAAAATAGGTCTTTAAAGGAGATGGCAAACTGTATGATTCATTCTAAAGGGTTAACACCATCTTATTGGGCTAAAGCTATCAATTGTGCATGTTACTTTCAGAATAGAGTTCCTCATAAAGTCTTAAAAGGAATCACCCCCTCTGAAGCTTGGAAAGGATGGATACCGATAGTTGATCACTTAAGAGTTTTTTGTTCACCTGATATGGCCCACATTCCTAAAGAACATCGCAAGGCAATGTATGTACAATCCAAACCTTGTACCTTTGTTGGATATCCAGAAGGTGTTAAGGGCTATCATCTACTACACCTAACCACAAATGAGTTGTTCATCAAGCGAAGTGTGAAGTTTCAAGAAACGCCCCTTGAAACAGTTCTTGACATTTCTCAACATACTATTGATTCTCTGGATCATGAAAATACCTATGACAGATCATATCAATTGCAACAATCTTATAGTTTAGAAAGTAGTTCTTCTTCTTCTTCTTCTAGTTCACATAGTGATGATTCAGAGCATTCATCTTCATCAAGTTCATGGATTGAATTAGAAGTTAACATATTTTCACCAAAACTAACCCATATCAAGATCTTCACAAGTAGATTCTTAGGTATAGACTACTACAGATAACAGACATAATCAGATAGACTTTCAAGGGGAATCTCATGCTTTCTTTATTTTAGTGTTTGATACACAGACATTTAAAGAAGCATCAGGCATACCTGAGTGGGATGTTACCATGAATGACGAATATGATTCCTTAATTACATATCACACTTGGGACTTAACTTCTCTTCCTAAGGGAAGAAATGTAGTTCGATGTAAATGGATATATCAGACTAAATATGCAACAGATGGGTCAGTTGACAAGTACAAAGAACAATTAGTTACAAAAGGTTTTTCTCAAGTTGCAAGAATTGACTACATAGAGACCTTTGCACTTGTTGCAAAGATGACTTCAATGAGACTCACACTTCCTATAGCTATAGCACATGGGTAGTCAGTAAATCAAATGGATGTAAAGAGTACCTTTCTTCATGGAGACCTTGAGGAGGAGATCTACATGCAATAGCCACAAGGGTTTGTTCACAATTCATCCTTAGTATGTATGCTAAGGAAATCTATCTATGGCCTAAAACAAGCACCCAAGGCTTGGTATGGTAAGATGGATTCCTACCTTCTATCTTCAGGATTCACTCAATGCAATTCAGATCCCAATGTGTATCCTCTGCAGCATGACGATTCATTGTTAATACTAGTACTTTATGTTGATGACCTTTTAATCACTGGGAGTGCCTCCTCTTCTATTGTGGCAGTAAAATCAGCACTCCAAGAAAGGTTTGACATGACAAACTTAGGGTTACTGCATTACTTTCTTGGGATTGAGATATCTCAATTAGATTCAGGAATAGTTCTTTCTCAACCTAAGTATGCTCTTGATTTACTTGAACATTTTCACATGTCTAATTGTAAACCATCTCCAACTCCCTTCTTATCTGGTGTTAAGCTTGAGACATCCTACCCCACTCCATTAGTTGATGCAACATTGTATAGACAACTAGTAGGCAGTCTCATTTACTTAAC
This sequence comes from Cunninghamia lanceolata, assembly GCA_027924645.1. NCBI lineage: Eukaryota > Viridiplantae > Streptophyta > Pinopsida > Cupressales > Cupressaceae > Cunninghamia > Cunninghamia lanceolata. The sequence goes on along the minus strand of BSBN01001164.1, from coordinate 3,429,367 downwards.
ACACACCAAGCCTGACATTGCATAAGCAGTTGGATTAGTTTCCAGATTGATGCAGGAACCTCATGAGTTGCATTAGAAAGCAGGTGAGAGAATTATTAATTACCTTCATGGTACAATTGCATTTGGGATACATTACAAAGTTGATTCCACAATTGATTTGATTGGATTCACAGATTCAGATTGGGCTGGTGATACAGAAAATTGCAAGTTTACTTCTACGTATAGTTTTTCACTTGGTTCAGGTCCTAACACCTGGTCTAGCAAAAAGCAAAATGCTATTGCTATATCTTCTATAGAGGCAGAGTTCCAAGGAGGTGTTAACTCAACTACTGAGGCCATATGGCTTCAAGGCATCATTTCTAAATTTGGCATTCCTCTCAAATGACCTACAATTATCTATTGTGATAACCAGAGTACAATCCAAATATGCAAGAATCTAGTTCAACATCAATTCAAACCAAACATATTGAGATTCATATGCATTATATTAGTGAGCTCATTCATGATCAGATCATCAACTTAGTATTCTACCAATCATTAGAACAAGTCACCGACATCTTCACCAAACCCTTTATAGAAAGCAAGTTCATCCATCTACGAGCTCTTCTTGGCGTGCGGTCTACGTCAGCATCATCATCATCTGGAGGAGCCATCTAAAGTCCTCTCTTTGTTTTCTCTCTATAGGAGGAAAGTTTTTTTCCCATAGGGTTTTCTTTCTTTCTCCATTTTATGAGAGATGTTTTGTAAATGACTACCTAAAATAGCACATAGCCGAGACTCATATTTCATAAACCCACCTAAGCTATGCTTAAGGGGGGGTGTTGGTGTATAAGTCACATGAGTTATTCCTAACATAACCATAGTTAGGCGGTTTTCTCACATATGGACAGACTAATTCCACTCTATGAGTCATTAGTAGATGTGTAGACCATGAGCTTGCACATGGAAACCCCTTGCAGCCAATATAACCACGGGTATCCCCGTTGTAGTTTTTGCAGCTGGTTGGAGTAAAAAGTCAACAACCTACAAAAGGCCATGAACCTGTAGAACGATATTTTAAAATGTCAATTGGCTGAATTGCATACTACTAAGAAGAAAATTCAACATAGAAATTGTTGCTCCTTATGATACCTTAGACTGAAACAGTGATAAGGTAGACGAAGACATATGGGATGAAGCCAAAAATTTCACTTCCATGTTTGAAAAGTGGGAAACCTTGGAGCAGAAGGATGATGCTATCAAGAAAAATTAGGACACTATTAAGAAGAATATGGCTGAATTAATTTCTTTTTGTAAGGAAGCGATGAAAATTTCAAGTACGACTCTCTATGTGTTTTAGTTTGAGCTTGAAAAAGGAAGGCCAAACAATAGGAGAACAAGATCGTTGCTCTTTAGACTAGCCCTGCCAAGAAGACTCGTGCTAAAATTCAACAAGCTAAAGGCAAAGCAAGTGTAGAGGTCGACAATTCTAAGGAGGTCACCTTTAAAGATAAAGTAGACTTTCTCAACTGCGTGTGGTACCGAGATCATTATTTGCTTGAAGCAACTAGTGGATATGTAACTGTCTCTAGTCTGGATTCTTCTTGTTTTTGTGCTAGTGTTGTAGTCTTTTCCTGGTTGGTCTGTCTTGTTTTATTTTAGCTTATGTTTTGATTCGTTACTGTCATTCGTGATGAGACTTGTCTTGTTAGCTTTTGTGGTAGTATTTTCTAATGGGCCAGAGACCTTCCCGTTTTTTACTTTAACGAAAACTAGTGTTAGGATGAATGTGCTTAGGATGGGATTAAGATGTTGTTAAATGGTGTTGAGAGTGATGTTAGATGTGTCATTAGGATGTGGTTTTTTTCAGGTGTCTACAACAACCAATACAAATCAAGTGCCTTTTCTTTGAAGGAAGTAGCATGAAATCTCAAAACTAAATTTTATTCTATAAAAGAATATTCGATGCAAATATCTATGACATAACTAAGGTGTTCTTTAGGAGTCTTGAAATCTTCCCTAGTGAAACTTGGTAGAGGCTTTAGAGCGTTTGCAGGAATAGGATCACAAAATTGTCAGTGGAATTGGGGAACTCAAAGGACTACAAGTATTGTAGTTTACAAAAATCCTGGGGATTCTTCCTGCCATCAAAATGTGAGCTCATGGATTAGGTTGGATATGCCTTCTTAAAAGACTGATGACCAAGGGCATAACTTGATTAGTCTACAACCAAGTGTTAGTGTAATTTTTTCAAATGCATTGTGTGGGATGTCTAGTTTGATAATATATAAATAGGAATAAATTGTATTGAGTAAAAGGGAATGAATTTAAGAGTATACACATACTTTTTCAAAACTATAATATACAAGTGTGAAATTATTTCGATGAACTCATTTTGAACTCGGTTATACAAGAACAGGCACCGATCTATAGGTTTCTAATCATATCTTCTACAAATATAAATAACAATTCCTTTAAAATTGAAATTTATCTTGTTTATTCATTTACACTTCACATAATGGTATAAAGGAAGGTGGTCACTTAGTTTTTATTTTTCTTCACCTTCTTACATGAGTTGCCAACCTAGTGTGCAACTCCCAACCTTTTTATGATATAGGCATGGGTAGTAGCTTTGAAAGTGTCAACAACATTTTCGAAGTAATTGTAAATCTATTTGACAAGTGTCAATCATCCAAGTGAGATGAGCCTTGTCATTTTGTTAGAAAAGAGAAGTTATTAACAACATAGTAAGCATTAAAAGACTTGTGTAACTTCTTAGTGTTGAGAATCTAAGAAATTTTATTCAAGCTACTAGTAAAAGAATAAGATTTTGAACAAATCTTTTGTAATCAAGAATGTATATTTTTCTAAAAGAATTATTATAAGACATATTTCCATCTACTAAATTTATATTATATCATTGTTTAATCTATTCAGCTAGTAATTCTCAATCATAGTTATAAGTATACATTTGTTGTGATTATAATGTAACTTGATTACTTTGCAACCAAGTGTTGTAATACTTTTTACATAAATTGAAAACCCATTTTACATGCCATCACAGACTAACACATTATCAATTAGCAATTAAAAATTTGGACTTATCTTTGTGTTCATACTGAAATGCCTAATTCATTAGTGAATATTTCTAAAAGAATAGACCAAATTTGGTTAAAATTGATAAACTAATTCTGATCACAAGCATCTATTTCCAGAATAATTATTAAATGTTATATATACAATAATATAAAAATATTGGATAATAAAATTGATAATTATAAAATGCCAATATAAAATTGAAAAAAGGTCCATAGAACATTAAATTGCATGCCTAAATCTAACATTCTTTAGACATACTACATTTGATATTCTATCTTCTAACATGCCTAAATCTAACACACTCTTCAGACATACTACATTTGATATTCTCTAACACATGTGCCTAAATCTAAAACACTGTGGAATAAATCTAGCTAGGAAAGAATGACATACTACATTTGATCTTCTATGTTCTAACAGCTAAATGTAATCTCTGAGGATCTTGAGGAGAAGTAATTTTGTAGCCTTCTGAACGTCTTGCGTGCAACGGTCCGCATGCCTTGAAAGCCTGTCGATCTCATCTAAACAACATTGCTGGTTCTTAGTGATATTGTCCACAGCATGTTGCACATCGTCCTCGTCCTCCCAGCTTCTCACAATCACAGTGATAAGGTTATCCACACGATCTACAAGCTCCTTAGTGTCAACCAGATCCTTAAGTGCCACCGTAGTTCCCATATGCATTGAATTGATAAACTCTCTTTTCCTTAATGTTGTCAATATACTTCTTCCACAGTGAGTTAACCCATTGGCCCATCTTAGCGATGGGTGCGGCCAAGGTGGCAGCCAAGGCCGCCACTGCTGGCGGCGCAGCCTTGGCCATAGCCAACAAAGACAAAATAACCACCGTTACAAACGCAACCACAAAAATAACGCTGCAAAGCTTCTTCGAGGTGTTCGAATGATTCAGCTTTTTGTCCAAATTTTTTCTTGGGCTAGGGAAATTCTCCATCATCGAAATGTGTTTTTCATAGATTGACTCGAAATGCCTGAAAAAATGGTCAACAAATGGACTCTCTGTGTTTTTAACATTCTCAAACGTTTGAAGCATTTTTCTGTACTCTGCTTCTTCCGGAGGGGGCCCTCGAGGAGGTAAATGCTGTAAACAGATCTGAAGTGTAATCTGGTTCCCCTTAGTGTTTCTCAGGCACTTTTCGAGCACTTTGAAGAAATGCAATGTGTGATTACTGTTATCCAAGTAGTGTGTTATCAAAGCCCACATTTCTTCACTGTTCCAGATACCTTGCTTCTCTTCCAGAATGCCTTCTACATCATCCTGGCCGAGTTCGAGCGCTTCGCAGGCCGCCTCCACTAAACTTTTTTGTTGCCTGCTATCGGTGATAGCTGGATCTCTTCCTAACTCTATATCTCCCAACTCTTCCTCCGCCATTCTCCTGCTTATTTGAGCCAGACTCCACCCCAAACAAAATCTAACACAGATGTCTCTACTCATAAATCTGAAAACCAATAGTAGCTTCTTCTAACACCTTCTCATGGGCCTTTCATTAAATCAATTTAGAAAATTAGAAATGATTTCTTCCCTCTTCATTGGCTGCGCCCTCTTTGTTATTTTCTGCATCCTCTGAATATTAATGATTTTACAAGCATTAGAATTTGCCTCTTTTAAAATTTCAGACGTGACTGGCACTTCTTGTGTAACGTCCCTCAGAACTCTTTACGTAACGTTCCCTGTTTCTCTGTCATTAGATATTCCCTCGTTCAAACGGATATGAGTCTTTTGGATGCTAAGATTAGAGTAACTGGTATTATTCTGGGTTTAATACAATTTTGCATTGGAGTATATTTACCACATCCACCCGTCACATATAAATTGGAATATATTAAACTGAAGATTTTCCCTCTCCACCCTCTTCAATCTTTGAAATGATTCAGGGATCAATTAAAGTAATTAAAATACCTTGAATATCACCTTAAAAATCTGCTCAAACAAATTTGAAGAAGAGATTTTCACCTTGCACTTCACACTATGTGCCGGCTAGCCTGGAAATTGAGTTTTGCATAATTTCATACGGGAAGCTCATTTTTGTACGAAACCAAGCCAACGGATGTAAAATAATAATAACTTTATTATTGTGTCAAGAGGAAGAATCAATCTAGTGCAAATTTGGAGCATAAAAATAGTTTCCTTAAATCGCCAGCCTTGATGAGAATTTTAAATTCTCTTAAATGGTGAGAGATGTGACCCTTTTCCTTTTGCACATTTCCAGAAATTCCTTCAATAATATGTCAGAGGATTTTAGTCCAACCCTCCGAAATCTTCAGAAACAATTGTTTTTGTATTACCAAAAAACCACAACACACCAAAAATGAAAGAAACACACATAAATGTCTTTTGGTTCATTGGGGATAGCCCATTCCCTGGATGCTGCTGCATCAGCCTTTCAACTTTTAATTTGGTGGAGTGCTTATGTATATATGACAAATGAATGCATAAAAATATTCAATTTCTAGAATGATGGAAAAAATCCAAGCAACCTAGTTTGAAAATCATAAGAAATAGTTAAATCTATGCATAAGGATAGGCATACCAAAATATAGGGTTTAAAACACACCCTACGTTCAAAATCAATAGATAATATAAAATTATAATTAAAAATCAATACATAATATATTAAAATTATAATGAGCTCAAAACAAATTATTGAGTTGAGAATACAAATGTAAATAGAGATGTATACTACAACTTCAAAAATAGACTACAATGGATTAGCGTTTAGCTTGAAATGAACATAATGTTGACACACCCAAATATTAAAGTTGATAAACAATCCAAATCTTTTGATGACTAATATATAAGAAATTGAAAATTACACCTATAGTATCATACAAGTAACATGGTTTTATCTCAATGTCATAGTTTAATCATACTTACAAACCAACCTTCAATATTTATGAGTATGGTACTTTTGAGAAGAATTGAAGCTCTCCTAAGTGTATTAATTAAACTAGAATGTACATTAATTTATTTAAGAATAAGGAAATAAGGAATATAGTAAATGAATTATTATGCTAACTAAAGAATAAAAAAGTTAGGCTTTTTCTAAATGAAATCATCTAATCCACTAAATTTAAGAAGAAGTTAATAACATATTCCATGATTCATCTCTTTATGTTGAATAAGGATAACTAAAATGAAAAAAAAATTGGATGATGAAATACTAAGTATTATGTGTAGGTTTTAATTAAGGAAATGACACATCATGGAAGAGAACATCATAGAGTGGCCATGATTATATTGCCCCTTATCCTACTATCACATAGGTGATGAGTTTGAGTGGAATTTGTAGGCATCTTACCAAAAAGATTTTAATACCACCACCATTAAAAACTAGAATGGATAGTTACCATATTGTCGTGTTTTATTTTATCCTTCACATATCCCAATATTATAAATTTATACCTCAATTCTCCTCTCTTCAAATCACTATAATAGGAGTTTATTTCATTGTCCACCTCTTTCACTTATGTTATACCCATTCTTATATGCTAGTATGTCTATTTATTCATTTTCTAGATATTGACACCTTTGCATGTAATATGATATGACATTCTTAGTTGATATATGAAACTTAACACATTAGGGCAACCCATCTAATAGTTTTTTGTTATTCATAAATAATAGTGCATTAGCTTAAACCTATTTATTTTGCTTATCAATAGTGAACTAGAAGGTTGTGGTGGGCATAAGTATTCAAGTAGTGATAAATACATGTTAAAACTAGATTACATAAGATTTTCCTTAATGTGTTAAATCACTATGATTGATGATATCCCAACTCAATGTATTGGTTAAAAGAGGCTTTCCTCTATAGAAAAATCCTTATGCAAGTATGGGCCTACTTGTCAAGTTACTATCTTATATATCTAACTAGATTATGTCATGTGTATGTTTATCTATTGTTGTCCAAGAAAATAATATAGATAAATTTTAGTTTTCTTATAATTTTTCGAATGGGTTCTACAACACCAATTCATGGCTATATTTTCAAAACTCTCACAAACCTTATGATTTCATGTGGTTTACATTTGAGGATATTTTAAATTTTTTCAATTCAATAAGTCATCTAGTAGCATCTAATAATCACTCAGTGCATTGGCACAATGAGACCCACTTGCCTTAGCCTGAAACTCAGTAACTTGTTAGATCACTACCACACTAAAACAATAATATAATACCATATTTTCCTACTAAGCAAGTTTCCATGTGCCCAGTTGATGCAGGAACTTCTGGAAGTCATAACTTTTGACTTGAAGGTATGTTGGAGCTAAAATTTGGTGGGTAGATGCGTTGTGAAGAGTTTATTAAAAATCCCATGAATTGCTAAATTTGGCAGGTCACCATTTTGACACTTTTTCAGGACCTAATTATCTCGGGCCTCAAAATGAGGTTTTAATATTTTTTTTCGAGATTTTTCAAGTTGTTTTCTCTAATTATTTTTTGAACTTTACTTCTAATTAGATTAGAAAGTTGACGATTAGTTGTCTTTTAGTAAGTTTCAAATAATTGGAAACTTTCATGGTCATATGAATAAGGATGCGAAGTTACCAAAATTGGCCATTTTAGAAAGTTACTAAAATCTACCAAAAATGGCAATTTTTGTTTTTGTGTAAATTTCATATTTATTTTCAGCTATAGATGGATAGAATGGAATGAGAAGAAATATGAAAATAGTTCTAATTTTTCTAGATATTCTTTTGTAATAATAATAGTGTTGAATTTTATGTTGTGAAGTTTGGTTACATCACTAACTCGTGATGCAGCTTTTGGTCATTTCCCTCAATGCTCAAAGGACTATGATTTGTACTTAGAAAAATCTATAGGGTGCTTCATTTTATTTCTAGTACAAAGATTTGTTTTTTTTTCCATGAAAAACTAAAATAGAATAACCATGTGTCAGAAATCCATGGAAAGAAAAACAAAAAAAAGATCTAAAACAAGGAAAAATAAACAACTAAAAGTAAACTATCATACATATGTATATCAACATAATCATGTAGCTTATGTGTGATATTTAAGGTATATCTTATTGATGGGGATATCGAGCAGATATCTAGCTATGTTCACAAGGTCAAAAGATTAAAACTTGTTGCATGCCATTATGGTGTAGGAGCCACTCCATAGTGAATCAAATTTCACATCCCTCCCAATCCTAGCTAATATTTCCTCCAATTTGAGTACATAATCTCCTACAATGAAATTACGGTCTTAGTAGTGCTTGTCAAACTAGAATTTCAATATCTATTGATGTTGAGCCATTCAATTCTTAGTAGATTACCTCTTTCCTTCAAATTCTAATAGTTCTACCACTCTAACATCCATAGCTCCTTTTTATTCTATCACTAGTTACTTGATTAGTTGTAGAGCTAGGATTCCTATCAATATTGGCAACATAGCTTCCTTGCCATTTACCAATACATATAGGGAGGTCCCAATTATCTTCTTTCTTACTAGCCCATCAATCGAGTTTCAGATTTTGATTCCTGATGCAAGAGTATCCTTGGTTCAAAGCAATCTTGCATCAACCAAAAATATTTGTATTCATTCTATGTTTCTTTCATTTTCTAGTTCAATACAGTTAGTTCAGTTAGAAATAGTTTTTGAATTTTGGTCCGCATTCTACCGTAGTTTTATTTCAGACCTTACGGAGCTGGACTTAGCATCTAGACACATTCAACTACCACATATCCAAAACTTGGACCATTTGGATCAGATACTAGAGAGATATCGCTAACATAAGATTGATTGTTTTCTTAGAATAGAGCATCCTAACAGTATTGGACAATCAGTTAAAGGAGAAGACTTGTAGAGCATTTCATGATCTGTGGAGCTAAATTACACATAATTCAATATTATATGGTTCATGGTTGACCTTCGCTGAGATCCACACACCATTCTATTCATTTGGGGATGAGATCTATTCATTTAGGTCCAACCTATCTGTGTACACATGTTACAGTTCATCATTGGAGTTTATGATCTTCCTTGGAAGACGCAAAGGAATCGTTTATTCTAGAGATGATATAAATTGATGTAATACATGCCTAGGAAAGAAGTTAATGACATAGAAGATAGATAGTAGTTTGGATTCTTTGCGAAGGTGCTCCAAAGCCATATCTTGTACATATTTTGTATTTCTATAATTATGCCTATGAGCCCTAATTGTAAGCCCGCATGTTGCCAGCCAATTTGTATTTCAAATATATGATATACTAAATAGTTGAATCTACATTTGAGTTATATCTTTGAGTTATTTTCATTTTGATTACTCTCATTGCATAGTCTGGATAGTTAATTCTATGAACCCTCCTATCGTGACTGCACTAAGTGGTATCAAAGTGATGTTTCAAATCTTTGGGAGTGAATTGAGCAAAGTGGGCAAAGCAATTCCATAAAGATCTTGTTGTGAATAGATCACTAAATTTGAGGTAGGTTACTTGTGTTGTCAACTGATTGCTGATTGTGAGGCATTTGTCACCTTGTAGCCCAATCACCAAATTTGAGGAAGTTACACTTGATCCTAGGAAGATGCCGCCGAGGAGAATCCCTGCTATTGGGACAATGGCTAGAAGAATGGATGAGATGATAGAGATGATGAAAACCATGTGAGTTCTCTTGGATGTTGTTGAAGAAGATAGGCAAAGTGGATTGACACCTAGACCTAATGTTAAAAGTGACGATGATGAAGAATTTCAATCTATGAATCAAACTAAAGAAACCCTATGAGGTGAAGAGGAAGAAGAATCAAATCAAACCAAGATGTTGCAAGCTATTTTAAAGATTGGGAAAAGACCTATAGTTGATGTACCAAACTATACTAGCAATTTGAATCCTAAGGAATTGATTGATTGGGTGAATTACATGGAAGAATACTTTGAGTATGAAAAAGTTGAAAATTTAGAGAAGATGAAATTTGCATAGACAAGTTGAAAGGACATGCTGCTATATGGTGGAAAGAAGTTCAATTGAATAGAAATAGAAGAGGAAAAGAAAAGATTACAAAGTGGGACAAAATAGTGACAAAATTAAACAATCAATTTATACTTGTTGACTATGACTTGGAGCTATTGAAGAGATTGTAAAACCTGAGACAAAAGGAGAAATTTGTGAAGGAATACACTGAAGAATTTCAATAGATGATTATAAGGACATGACATAGTGAAGAAAGCATGGAGAAAGTGGCTAGATACATTAATGGATTGAGATTGAATATTCAAGAAGAACTAAGTTTGGTAAGAATGGCATCTTTGGAGGAAACATATGAGTTTTCCGTAAAGGTTGAAGAAAGGTTGAACAAGAGGTTGTTATATGGAGCCTAATCAGACTCAGAGGTTAAATTATCCCTACTTTTATTGGCATAGTTTCCCCCCAAATTCCTACGGGGTCAAGGGGTAGCACCCCTTGTGGGGGTTTGGGGGCAGTGCCCCTTACAGGGTCCAGGGGCAGCGCCCTCATGGGGGCTCAGGGGCAGCTCCCCCGAAACCTCATACAGTTTTTTATTATTTTATTAGGTTGTCAGGAGTTATTTTTCATTGCAGACATAAAAAATATCCTATTTTGTAACCGACAAAAGCTGTGATAAAAATAGCTAAGGGTTAGAGTTTCTGTTGATATTGTATTGTAGCATTTTGTAGCGGTATTGAGTTGCAAGGATTGCTCGTTGTAATCAGTTTGATTTAGTAGATAATAATATTGGACTCTCTATTGGTGGATGTAGCTTGAGTTTGGGTGAACCACGTTAAAAACTTGTCTCTTGCTATTATTATTTATGTGTATTTACATTCCTCTATTTAATCTTGATTTGCATTTAATTGATATCTTCTGCTGGCTAACCCTAACAGAGGCATGATTAGAGACAGAGAAGAAGAGAAGGTAAATTTTAGAAAAGAAGAACATATTACGGAGGAGAAAGATCTTATTCATAGTAGAACAAGCATGACAACCCATTTAGGAAGGAAGATAGAGATAACAATGCATACCGGAGGAATGACCGAGATTTTCATCACAGATGTAATTATAATTCATAACAGAGTGAAGGATACAAAAAAGAAGAAAGGAGTTTGCATAGGAGAACATTTAGAGGTGGGTGCTGCCACAATAATGGGTTACACTTTCTAGGACATCTTATTTTTTGTTGAAATCACATATTTTTAGAAAATATAATAATGTAAGCCTTAAAAGGTTCCATTTAAAAGATTTTAATTGAAGAGGGTTTGATCAAACCCCCTTAGATTCAAACCCCCTTGGATATAACCCCACTAGTTTTAAACCATACCTATAATAGAGTCTCCTCTACACCTATATAAATGCTGATAAAAAACCACTTTTAATTTACCTTTTGGGGGATCAAATAAATTCATGTAAAATTTATGTTTTGTAAGTATGTAGTCCTTATTATAAGCTTCCCAAAAAATATAATTTTAAATATATTTAATTAGATTATTATATTTATTTTTTATTTCTTATGAATGTAGGTTTTTCACCGAACATCAAGTTCTTTGTTCTACACACACAGAAAATTAGTAAATTAGTGAAAAAAATTCTAAAAAATATCTATGCCCTAGGTATTAATGTTATTGTTTAAAAAAAAAAAATTTTCGATACACAGAAAAAGTTATGTTTTATGGAATATGCCTATGTCTAAAATATAATTGGTTTGACTTCAAAACATAATTAAAAAAAAATTCAACAAAACATTATGAAACCAAATGCATACCCTATATATCAGTGTTACCAATCTAAATTCAAAAGAATCAAAATTTTATCATTTGTAGAAAAAAAAATTATGTGCTACAGAATACACATCACTTTAGAAAAATGTTGTTTACTATTAAAAACTAGTTATTAAAGGAGACACAAAAAATTTTACAATTTAACTCCAAATATTTTTTTAAAAATATATTTAGAATCTACAAACAAAATCTCACATATCACTAGTTCACATAATTTTCAAATTTGATGCAGGGACTTTTGGAGGTCATAACTTTTGACTCGGATGTGGGTTTTTTATGAAATTTTACAGGTGGATGCATTATGAGGTGGCCAATGGTTTCCCACCCTACCCTAGTCAATTGGACCTTGTCTTGACACTTTTCTGAGGCTTGAAACTTTCATCTTGGCCCTCAAAATGGCAATTTAGTGTTTTTTCTAGTTTTTTAAAAGTTACTTTTTTTAATAACTCGAAACTCATGTTTCAAATATAGGATGTTAGTTGGATTTTTTTCCTACCTTAGCTATAGGAAGTTTTTGGTAAAAAACTAGATTCTCAAGATGCAGGGACTTTCAGAGGTCATAACTTTTGACTCAGATGTGAGCTTTCTATGAAATTTTATAGGTGGATGCATTATGAGGTGGCCAATGGTTTCCGAACCCACCCTAGTCGATTGGACCTTGTCTTGGCATTTTTTCGGGGCTTGAAACTTTCATCTTGGCCCTCAAAATGGCAATTTAGTGTTTTTTTCTAGTTTTTAAAAGTTATTTTTTTTAGTAACTCGAAACTCATGTTTCAAATTTAGGATGTTAGTTGGCTTTTTGTCCTACCTTAGCTTTAGGAAGTTTTTGAAAAAAAACTGGATTCTCAAGATATGATTGTAAAATTACCTAAAATGGCAAAATCTGACAATTGTCGAAATCTGCCAAAAAAGGTAATTTTTTGATTTTTTTTGTTTTCTTGGATATAAGAGAGTTTTCTCTCATTGTAGCAGTAGAGTTGATGAAAAGAAGTTTTTTATGTTCCAGTCTTCAAATCTTTGGCTCTCACATGATTAATGGCAAAATCATATTGAGTGTATGTTGTGTGCTGCATCATCTAGAAAACAAAATCAGGTTGCAGATGCGTTAAGTAGGCATGTTGCACTTCTGACCACAATGGAAATTGAGGTGATTGGTTTTGATGCCATCAAAAATTTGTATGAGTCTGATGATGATTTTTGGGAGATTGTGCAATAATTGAAGGCACCAGTATCTGGTAACTTGGATCACTTTAGGGGTGAATATTTTATGCAAGATGGGTATCTATTTAAAGGAAAACAACTATGCATACCAGCTAGCTCTGTGAGGGACAACATTATAAGAGAATTTCATAGTAGTGGGTTAGCTGGACATTTTGGCAAGGACAAGACATTAGCCTTCATAGAAGATAAATATTACTGGCCAAAGATGAAGAGGGATATAACTAAGTATGTAACAAGGTGTAGAATCTGCCAAGTGGCTAAGGGACATTCACAAAATATAGGGTTGTATATGCCATTACCAGTACCAACTGCACCATGGACAAATTTGAGCATGGACTTTGTGTTGGGACTTCCACATACTCAACGAGGTAATGACTCTATTTTTGTAGTTGTTGATAGGTTCTCCAAGATGGTTCATTTTATTGCATGTAAGAAAACTAATGATGCAACAAGGGTAGCAGAGTTATTTTTTTCAGAAGTTGTTTGACTACATGGTGTTCCAAAGACTATTACCTCTGATAGGGATACCAAATTCCTCAATCATTTCTAGAGGACTTTATGGAAGAAGATGGGGACTAAGTTTAGCAGTCCTTATCATCCTCAAATGGATGGGTAAATAGAGGTAGTCAATCGGAGTCTGGGAAATTTGTTGAGGTGTATTGTTGGAGAAAAGCCAAAACAATGGGATGTGGCATTACCCCAGGCTAAATTTGCCTATAATAGTTCTGTTAATAGACCAATGGGAAAGTCCCCTTTCCAGATTGTGTATGGCAGGAATCCTCAGTGTGTTCTAGATTTGGGATAGCTACCAAATGAAAGATAGGGTCAGTGATGATGGGGAAGCATTTGCAGAACACATTCAACAGTTGCAAAAAGAAGTGAGACAGAAGTTGCAGGACAGTAATGAGAGGTACAAAAATACAGTGGATACTAGTAGGCAACATTAGACATTCAGTGAAGGTGACTTAGTGATGGTATATTTGAGAAAAGAATGGTTTCCTACTGGAACATACCACAAGTTGAAGTACAGGAAAATTGGTCCTTGCAGAATTACAAAGAACATCAATGATAATGCATATGAGGTCAGTTTACCAGATGATCTCGATATTTCTCCTGTGTTTAATATTTCTGATTTATATGTAATCCATGGTGAGGATGATGTTGAATATAGTCAACTAGAAGTGGCATGGCACCACCACATTCCCCATAAGAAGGAAAAGATTGCATAGGTTCTTGATAAGAAAACTATCTACACTCGGCAAGGGCATTACAACAAGTATTTAATATAGTGGGAAGGATTGCCACCAACAGATAGCACAAGGATTATAAAGTGGGAATTGTAGAGGTTAGATCCAGTCAAATGGCAGCAATTTGAAGACACTCACTTGCTGGAGCTGCGTTCTTTTCAACCAGGGGAGAATGATGCAAAGACTTCTAGAGGTCATAACTTTTGACTCAGATGTAAGTTTTCTACAAAATTTTACAAGTAGATGCATTATGAGGTGGCCAATGGTTTCCCAACCCACCTTAATCAGTTGTACCTCATCTTGGCACTTTTTCGGGGCTTGAAACTTTCATCTTGGCCCTCAAAATGGCAATTTAGTGTTTTTATCTATTTTTAAAAGTTGTTTTTTTTAATAAATCAAAACTCATGTTTCAAATTTAGGATGTTAGTTGGCTTTTCATCCTACCTTATCTTTAGGAAATTTTTGGGAAAAAACTAGATTCTCAAGATAAGATTGTAAAATTACCTAAAATGGCAAAATCTGACAATTGTCGAAATCTGCCAAAAAATGTAATTTTTTGATTTTTTTATTTTCTTCGATATAAGAGATTTTTCTCTCATTGTACCAATAGAGTTGATGAATAGAAGCTTTTTTATGTTCCAGTCTTCAAATCTTTATCTCTCACATGATTAATGGCAAAATCACATTGAACGTATGTTGTGTACTGCATCAAAATTCCTAATGGTTTAGCAGTTATAGGTATCAGAAAGTGAAGATTTAGTTCAGAATGTTGATTTCAATGTCAAGTTTGCCCAAAAAGTGTAACCCATTATTGTGGGATGACCCAGGTACCTATTTCGAGTGTGGAGGTGAAGGACATAGAGCATTTGAATGTAATCAGTATAGTACAAGCAAGAGGATAGAGAACCGTGGAAGAGCAGGTTATGTGGAAGAAGAACATGTTGGATACCTAATTCAATTGGTAAACCTAAGAAAGGGGAATGACTTGTCATGAGGACAACACTATTTCAAGAAGTGACAAATGAAGGACCACCATAGAGGAAAAGTTTGTTCAGAACCAGATGCAAATTAGGAGGTAAATGTTGTAAAGTTGTAATTGATAGTGGTAGTTCAGATAACTTGGTTTCAGAGGAGAAGGTGACTAAGATAAAGTTGGAAACATTAAAACACTCTAAGCCCTATCAAATAGCATGGATTTAGAATGATCATAAGGTACTGGTGATTGAACAATGTTTGGTAAATTTTCATATTGGATCTTTTCATGACAAATAATTGTGTGCTATTATGCCTATGGATGTTTGTCATATCTTGTTAGGTAGAACCTGACAGTATAATGGAAAATATATACATGATGGGAGAAAGAATACATATACTATAACATCAAATGGAAAGAGAATTACTTTGATTCGTTTGGAAGATGAACCTAAGAGTGAGATATGTGTGAGTACTAGAATCTATTTGGTGGATGGAAGAAAATTTATAGATAGATTGAGACATGAGAATATGTGTTATGCTTTGATTCTTAAGAAACCTGAAACCCTAAAGATGAAAGAACCACTAGAGGAGATAACTGAGTTGCTGACAGAGTATGAAGACATCATATCAAAGAATGTATCTGAAGGATTGCCACCTATCAGATTTATTAGTCATCACATGGATCTTATACTCGGAGCTAGTTTGCCTAATAAAGCAGCACACTAGATGACACTAGAAGAGAATGAAGAATTGAATAGATAGATACATGAGTTGTTGAGGAAAGGTTTGATCAGAGAAGGTTTGAGTCCTTGTGCAGTGCCTATAGTATTAGCACCTAAGACGAATGGAGAATAGAGAATGTGTATAGACTCTAGATCAATCAATAAGATCCTAGTTAAGTATAGATTCCCATTGCCTAGGATGGATGATATTATGGACTGTTTGAGTGGGGCAAAATATTTCACAAAGATAGATTTGAAGAGTGGATACCATCATATCAGAATCAGAGAAGGAGATGAATGAAAGACTATTTTTAAGACAAATGAAGGATTGTATCAATGGTTAGTGATGCCTTTTGGATTAACAAATACACCAAGTACTTTCACGAGGTTCATGAATGAAGTCTTGAAGAAATTCTTGGGTGAGTTTGTTATTGTATATTTGGATGATATTATGATTTTTAGTAAGACAAAAGAAGAACATTTGCAGCACCTTAGACAAGTTTTGTGGAGGTTGAGAGAGAAGAAATTGCTGATAAACATTAATAAATGTAGTTTCATGAAGGAAGAACTAGTATATTTGGGATTTGTGATTTTTGTGGAAGGATTGAAGATGGACCCTGAGAAAGTTAGAGCAATTGTTGAATGACCTACAACGAAGAGCATTAGAGAAGTCAGATCATTTCATGGATTAGCTAGTTTCTATCAGAAGTTCATTATAAACTTAAGTTAAGTATGTAACCCTATGATATAGACAATGAGAGGTGATAGAAAAGACTTTAAATGGACATCAGGAGTGGATAAAAGTTTTAAATTGTTGAAGTAGGAAGTGATAGAGCAACCTGTGTTGGCATTACTAGATTTGAATAAGGTATTTCAAGTAGATTGTGATGCAACTAGGAATACAATAGGATCAGTATTAAGTGAAGAAGGTAGACATATAGCATATTTCAGTAAGAAGTTGATTAATGTATGGAGAAGATATTAAATTTATGATCAAGAGTTCTATGCCATAATTCAAGCCTTGAAGAAGTGGAGACATTATTTGTTACCTAATGAATTTGTTTTGTATACAGACCATTAAGATTTGTAATATTTGAATAGTCAAGGAAAGTTAAATCAATGACATATGAGATGGGTAGAGTTCATGTAGAGTAACACTTTTGTATTGAAGCATAGGAGTGGTAAGTCAAATAAAATTGTTGATGCATTGATTAGGAGAAGGAATTTGCTGACAGAGATGAGAGTTGAAGTATTAGGTTTTGATGAATTGAAACATATGTATGAGGCAGACATTGATCTTGTAGAACCTTGGAAAGCATGTAAGGAACCTATTGTGACAGATAGAAGTAAGTGGTTGGACTATTTCATTCCAAAATATCTATTGTTCAGAGCAAATCAGTTATGCATACATAGGAGTTCAATGAGAGACAATTTGATCAATGAGAAGCATAGTAGTGGATTAGCAAGACCTTTTGGCATTGATAAGATAGTACCTTTGGTAAGTGAAAATTAATTTTGGCCTTAGATATATAAGGATGTAAGGAAGTTTGTGCACAGTTGTTGAGTTTGTCAAGTTGCAAAAGGAAGTAGTTAGAATGTTGGATTGTATAAACCTTTAACAGTACCATAGAGACCTTGGGAAAATATTAGTATGGATTTCATAATGGGATTGCCTCAGAAACAGAGAGGACATGATTCTATATTTGTACTGGTACATAGATTTTCAAAGATGACACATTTCATACTTTGTAGGAAGACAATTGATCTAGTGCATGTAGCTAACCTATTTTTCAAGGATATTGTGAGATTGCATGGATTACTTAAGAGCATAATTTTAGATAGAGATACAAGATTTCTTGGATACTTTTGGAAGACACTTTGGAAGAAGATGAAGACAGATTTGAAATTTAGTTCAATATTTCATCCATAGACTGATGGAGAGACAAATATAGTGTATAAGAGCTTTGGAAACTTGTTGAGATGTTTGGTTGGAGAAAAGATAGGAAATTGGGGTTTGATTCTTTCACAAGTAGAGTTTACATACAATAATTTAGTAAATAGGAGTATCAGAAGAACACCATTTGAGATTGTTACAAGAGTAAACCTTAGAGGAGTAGCAGAGTTGAGAGACATCAGTATGGAAGACAAGAGGAGTGTAAAAGTAGAAGAATTTGAAGGACACATGGATACAATACATAATTATGTTAAGAAGCATTTGGAGGATATGAACAGTAACTATAAGGAGCAGGCAGATGAGAAGAGAAGACACAAAAAAGTTTGAAGTTGGAGATGAAGTGATGGTGTACCTAAGAAAAGAAATATTTCCAATTGGGTCATACAAGAAGTTGAAGATGAAGAAGTTTGGAACATGTAGGATACTCAAGAAATTTGATTCAGGTAATGCATGTGAAGTGGAGCTATCAGAGACATTGAGTATATCACCTATTTTCAATATTGCAAACCTATATTAGTATCATGAATAAGAGTTCAGTGACAACATAGTAGAAGACCTGAAGAATCAGTTGCCATAACAAGCATCAAAGCAGATTGAAGACATCCTGGACAACAGAGTTGGATGCAACACCATAGGAAAACAATATAAAGAATATCTTGTGCAGTGGAAAAGTAGATCGGAAGAAGACTCATCTTAGATTTCTCAGGCCAAGGAGAACCATTTTTGTTTTCCCTTAGCCCCAACAAAGTGATGGACTCACTTTATTAACAACCCCAGGTGTCTGATGCAAGAGCATCCCTAGTTCAAAGAAATCTTGCATCAACCCAAAATATTTGCATTCATTCTTTGTTTCTTTCATTTTCAAACTTAGAACACCTAGTTCAGTCAGAAGTAGTTTCTATATTTTTGTCTGGATTCTATTGTAGTTTCATTTCAGACCTTATAGAGCTAAACTTAGAATCTAGGAACATTCAACTACCACATATCAAAAACTTGGATCATTTGGATTAGATACCGGAGAGATATCTCTAGTAGAAGATTGATTATTTTCTCAGAACAGAGCATCCTGATAGTCTGAGACAATCAGCTAAAGGAGAAGACTTATAGAGCATTTCATGACCTATGGAGATAAATTACACATCATTCAATGTTGTATGGTTTGTGGCCAACCTTCCATAAGATCCACACATAATTCTATTCTTTTGGGGATGAGTTCTATTTGTTTAGGTCTAACCTACCTATGTACCCACATTACAACTCTTCATTGGAGTTTGTGATCTTCCTTGGTCGATGCAGAGGAATCTTTTGTTCTAGAGATGATATAAATTGATGTAATAGATTCCTAGGGAAGTAGATAATGACATAGAAGATAGATAATAGTTTGGATTCTTCGCAAAGGTGCTCTAAAGCCATATCTTGTGCATATTCTGTATTTTTGTAATCAGGCATGTGAGCCCTAATTTTAAGTCTGCATGTTGTTAATTGATTTATATTTGAAATATATGATATACTGAATGATTGAATATGCATTTGATTTATATCTTTGAGTTGTTTCTATTATGTTTACTCTTATTGGATGGTCTAGATAGTTCATTTTGTGAACCCTCCTACCATGACTGCACCAATTCCATTCCCCCTATTGTTCTAACTCAATCTTCTTGGTTATTCCAACCAATTTTTGTATTTAATAGCTTTGCTAAAACATTCCTTTGTATGTAGTGTTGAACACCCAGAATACTGAGAGGGGCAGGTGAATCTGTATTCATCTAAACCATTTACACACTAAGCATTTGATCCTCTTCCACATTTAGTGATAGTTAAGCAGTTTAGACATAAAACACACAACCATAATTGATAACACATGAACACCAGTATTTTTATGTGGAAAACCAAAAAAGGGAAAAACCACTATGAGGATTAGCTCACAATATATTATGAAGTAGTATCCGAATTATAAAGGCTCACTACCTAGGGCTCACTACCCAAATGATAGAAAGGTTTAGTGCCAAGGACTCACTGTGGAAGAAATAGATAGAAAAAAAGGATGGCTCACTACCAATGATGAACTATTACAATTACATTTGCAAATGCATGGAATATAGTTCCAATGAAGTACAATCAAAACCTCCTTTCACTAATCTAAATTACAACACTACTATGCTCTATAATTATAATGTCTGGTCTATTCTTTCTCAATTAGCATCTATAGGTACTTGTCACATCACAAACATACATAGTTTCCTTGCATCATTAAAAGAATTGAAGAAAAATCTTTATTTATATTTGCTTTATTTACAATCATCAACTAGGTCATCCCAAAAGATGTAGGATGTGAACCATTTTCCCACATACTTCGTGTCAAGATTTAAACTTGAAATAAGTTGGGCTAGACCTAAAATAGATCTAACTTAACTCTTACAAAACATGTTTATCTCCTTTTAAATTCTCTCTACTCTTGTCACCAATTAGGTATGCCTGCTTGCGTGTAGCATGTAGAATAACTCAGGTGCACTCTGACTGTTAAAGCATAACTCAACAACCAAACCACCAAATTGTCTCAAACATGGAACAATAAATCTTCAAGCATCTGTAAATACATCCCAAAACTTGCAAAGAAAAATGTTTCCATGTGGTGAAATATGAAGTATTGGAACTCAGTCTCAACCACAATCACTCACTATCTATCCATGTAGTCGATACTCAGACAAACTTATCTCATACTCCTAAAGGATTCAAACTTTGAAACATAGGATTTGGAATCTCCAAACATATACCAATACTAGGTACTTAGAACCACAGAAGGAAATATATCATACCGGAGATGTGCGGACCAAAACAAACATGTACACTACACTGGTTAAGACTACACTCTGTCATACCAAACTTCTTCATCATCTAGCGAACATTATGGAAATCACAAGAAGGTGGAATTATAGATTTATATGCTTCTAATAGTCCTTAACAACATACCAAAACTATAGACTAAGATCTTCGACCTGTAACATATACAGACTAGAAAACTATAGCACTGTACACTGAGGAAACAATTTGATACTTAGCCAATTTTTCACCAACTTGTCTTTTGGATCAAAACCTTTTGCATATGTAACATTATAAGTATAGAAACATCTTGTGAGGGATATTACTATAACCTCACAACCCAATTTTGGTCTCTAACCTTTGTTTCCATCTAATCATTATTGCCATCAATGAAAACACTTCTTGATTATCATACTCCTTAGTATACCAATAGTGTCTCTAACACTAATATCTCCAACAATCTCCCCCTTTAGAATTGATGGCAACACATGATGTAAATGCCATCAAAACCAAATCTCTAAAAGTTCTCCACCTAAGACAAATATTATCCACATCCACATCTCTTCATCAACAATAACTTTTTCACATTTGCTTCTATCCCCCTTTGACATCAATGGCAATGGATATGAACATTTTACCATATCTCCTTTTTTCTAGAGATTATGAGTATACACAAACTAAAAATTTTCTCCCCCTAAGTAACTGATTTCTACACCAAAATTTCAAAAGTATCTTATAAGCTTCTACATATGTACATGAGAGATTAGGTGTTACTGAGATTTAGGGAGGATGTCTTTGTAGATGTTCTTTAGCTATACTACATCTAAATCCTATCTTTCCTTGGTATACTTAAAAAACTGTACATGCTCATTAATTTCAGATAGTATATCTTCTGTCGTATCTACTATGACAGGGGCATCAGTCATGTTCCTTAGCTTATAAGCTTCACTTATCAGATCCACCATTAAAGCCATCTTAAAGCTTACAATATCTCTTAATTGGCTTATCTAATCTCTAATTGTCTCCTTCTGACTCTGTAGACTCTTGATTATTGCATGAGTTTTCTTTATATCAACTCTTAAGTTTCCATTTAGATATTTGCAAGGACCATAAGTTCTAGAAAGCTTTACAAGTTGATTCTCAAGGCCTTCTATCTTGTCCTTTATGTATTTTGTTGTTATGGGCCAAGTCATGAAAAATTGATATAAAGCATTTGCGTCATTGATAGTTGTCTTGACATACTTAATGTTATTATCTAACAAAATTTGTGCCTTAGAGGACTTATCATTTAGCTTTATTAACCTCTTGCTATCAATCTCTTCTCTAACCTTCTTATCTGTCGCATGTTCAAAAGATTCAAACTTCTTTATCTTAGACTCCATGAGCTTCTTCATTTCCAAGGTGGGACTCAGTAAAGTATCTCTCTTAGCTTCTGGCAAAATTTTCTCAAAAACTATTATCGCTTCCTCTATCAGTTCATTACCTTCAATATGTGACTTCAATATTTCTTCTTGGGTTGTGGCTTGAAAGATTGTTCTGAATTTGAGATTTTGAAGGGGAGGCATGCAAGACAAGTTTATTTGACCATCCAATGATGGAATTTGTAGCAATTTTGGAGTAGATTCTCTCTTCTTAACCAAAAATTCTCTTAAAGAATCCAAAGGTGTCACTTCTTTCATCTCCAAAGGACACTTGTGCAGCAGAAATTTTTGGAGGATCTTCTCTAGCAGATGCTTCTTTCTCTTCACTATTCTTTGAAATAGAAGTGCAATCTACTTGTTAAAAAACATCCTCATTCTACTTTTCCTCTTCCTCTACATTCTTTTCCTCAACAGACTCCCTCATTTGTTCATTATTTCTTGAGGTTGTCAGTGGAGGGATCACACCTTGATCTACTGAATTTGTAGGAGGTGGTGATGATTGTACATTTTGTTCACCATCCACATCCAGAACTGCACTTGAACCACCAACATCAGAGTTTATCTACTCGTCTTCATCAATCTCTATGACAGTTCAAATTTAAAGCTAATTAATCACCTTTAGAGTTATCTCTTTAGTTTCTTTCTACAACTTCTCAATCTCTTTTCTATCCCCAAGCATAAGAGTATTGATTCTCCTTTTGGTTATTAAATCTTTTCTAAGCCTCTAAGTGGCTTTGACTTTATCTTGTTTAGAGAATCTAGGACAAAACTTCTTCAGAATAGTTTCCATCATCTCTACATCTCTAGTCATAGCCTCATCTCTTTTGGTAGTTGAAATACTTGCTAGGCTATTAGGTAACTCAATAGTAACTTCAATTAAAGCTTTATTAAATATATCTAGATACCTTATAACAACAACTTCAATGATGGCTTTGTCATCATCTAAGCTTTCATCATATAGGTCTTCTACATACCTTAGATGACAATTCTCAACAATTGCATTGATTGTGGCTTCAAGAGTCATAGATGCATTGCATTTCTTATCCTTCTTCTTTTTCTTTCCTTTTCCCTTGCATGAGGACTCTCCTTCCTCTCCTAATGTGACTTCTCTTTTCTTGAATATGAAACCCTCTTTCTCTTTCTCATAAATTTCATTTTCCCCAATAGTAATATCAATTTTAGCCCTTTTTGTCTGATTCTATTCATCAATAGGAGGTGGACCCTTTTTATTCTAGACCAATTTCTCTTATTCTTCTTCTTGTTCTTCCTCTTCCTCTTCATTGACACTATGGCTAACATGTATTATCCCCATAGCTTTACCTTTAACTCTACTTTTCTTTTCTAGTTTAGAGGCACTAGCTTCGACATTCTTTTATGTAATAGCAGTAGCAAGGGCTCTAGAAGCCTTAGATGCAACAATAGGTGAGGATGAGGTCCTTGTTGTCCTTCTAGTGCTAGGTGTAGGCTCCTTTTCATCAATCTTGAGCTAGGTTGTTCTGAGTGGGCACAAGCTCCTTCAAGGTGCTGGCAACATTTGGGTTGTAAGATTAGAAGGGTTGAGGGTTGTAGTTTCTTCTTTGACCCTGAGGATTAGCTTGCAAAGGTTTCCTATTCTACTAATTAGGCTGATACAGGGCTTGGTAAGGTCTACACTCTTGACTAAACTACTTTTTGATATTAACAATTTCATTGCTAAGGGCTTTTAATGTGTTATTAAGTGCTTGGAAGGCTTGGACTAGAACAGTGGCTGCTTGGGCTGTAGGTTGATGGGTTATTGCTAGAACAGGTGGGACAATAGCCAAAGGAGGCACTGCTATTGCCACAAATGGCTAGATTTCAAGAAAAAATGGGTAAGGGAGGCCTCGGGGCTATCTTCCCTTCTTGGATAAGGTAGTTTCCTGCTCTAACAACCTCAAAATAATCAGGAAGGGTGGTTCCTTCCATATATTGGATCATTACATAAATTTCACTATTCAAAGATTTAAGATAAAACAAAAATGCATGTCTTGGTAACGGCTTTTCCGTTGCAGGAATTTTTTCCCAGCTTCTCTGAAATCAGTAATTGAAATCTCCCATGTGCTCGCAAGGTATCCTTTTGATGGTGCTCAACTACTCTAGCAAGGAGAGGTGGTCAGACTTGTCCTTGAAATGTTTGTGTAATCCATCTCCCAGGTCATCCGATGACATTATTGAGTTCTCTGCAAGACTTCTAAACCATTGCAAGGCTTTCCATTTTAATGATGCAGCTAAAAACCTGATTGCTACATTCTCTTGTGTAATGTTATGCACCAAACACAGAGTTGCCACATCCTATATGTGCTCAACAGCTATAGTGTGGTCTTCTCCTGTGAAATATGGCAGTCCTTTAAGGGCCACAATTGGAATATTGTCACACTAAGAAAGTTGCAGTGGGCTAGCTCCGTAAAAAGGCACAAATGCAAACTACCTAGCCATTATGGGTATCTGGACTATCAACATTGGACTTCTACTCCTTTGTATTAGAGTTGGAGGACTGAGCCTTGATGGTGTTGATTTTGATCTCCTCGCTGAATCAATTGTTCTGCTCATTGATCTACCTATTCTCCTTGGTGGAGATAGCTGTAAATATTCAAATGGATCAAAACTAGATCTAGTTTTCATAAGCTGGTAACACTAATATGCATGCAAGACCATAAAAAATAAGTCACCAAGTATATTGTAAAAGCCTCCAAAGGCTGGAATGATGCTTCATATACCAGAACATCAGCTATGAGGGTATAAAACTTCTCTGAAATCACTTTCAGAGTCCCACCGAGCGTGCCAAAAACTATTATCAACCAAATATGTACCCTATGCTAAAATTACAGATGACTTAGCTATTTGTTGACACATGGAAACACTCTCAGGGTGTGGGTTTCCTAGATCGACAGTGAATCTCTAGAGTGAGCTAGTTCTCCTTAAGATTTTTTCTAATCTAATGACTTGTTTGAGAAAAGGGATGAGAGATGTATACTGCCTTAAATGACTACAATGAATTTCTAAGGTGATGCACCAACACTAAACTCCTATCAGATTTGACTCACAACTAGACTATAGAACTTTAATCTTCACAACACTTGATTCTACCTAATTCATAAATATTTCACATGAAGGTTTAATCAAAACATGACATGTGACCTGAGCCAAGCAAAATATTTGCATATCTATCACAAAATCAAGACAAAATAGAAGATAAATACTTATCATAGTGCAATATCAAATCAATTTTACAAAAATAGAGGTAAAAATGAAGGAAAATTGTTTCTCTATAACTGAAGGAGTAATGAGTACATAGACTGAATACAACACTCTCAGTGTGAGAGGAAGACCCTGATATCCTAAACTTTGATCTCTACTCTATTATGCCAAAACTGCAACTAGAACTGTTGAAAAAGAAGTATATCTCTTCCATATATCCTATGAAAAAACTTCCCCCAAAAGAAATCTAGAAAAAGGATCCTAATAATAGACATCCAAGTCCAATTTCAAGCTCCTCAGAAATCCCAATAAAAAGCTCTCAAGATGTGTCCAAACTATGAAAGCAAAGTGCCAAAAGACTCTATCATGTGGCCCCACTAAAAAATTGCTTTTATCTACCCATGAAACCTCAGTTTTTGTCTTCATCTCCCTCAAAATAAAACAAATCAAGGAAGGAATATTTCATTTTCTTTACTAGTTTTAACTGCGTAAAAATAGTTTTAGGTTTAAAGCAATTTATAGATTATTGCTTTAAAACAAACTTTACAACACTTGCAGTTTTATCCTATCCCCCTATTCGATTTGATTTTGTAAAAAAATAATTACACATGACTTATAATTTCGCCAAGTCTATTGCAATTACATATCAAAAAAATATCAAGGCATTAAATATTATTGGCAGAAATAAAATGAAAAGGCCTTTAAGCCTACCCTCCAAAAGGTTTTGCCAAATTCTAAGGCACATGGCATATTAATCAAGGTGACTAGGCATGTTTTGAGGCATCAAATATTTGAGGGAACCCTTGAGGCTCAACCTCACTCTAAGTCATGGACATAGACATTATGCAGTATAAATTTAATACCACAAAGGTATTAGTTTGTGCCTAAAAAAAAGAAATAAATGTGACAAAATTCCTAGTTTCAAACCAGGGCAAAAGTAAACCCTAAGACAAAACAAGCTTTGCCCTATTCTTTCGGGCTCATTTGCAAAACACATTTTTGGTGAAAAAATGGGCTTTGTGGCCGACATGAAACCCTAGAGTTTCTTCTTGAGAATCTTTAGATTCCCTGGTACTCTGAGAACAATTTCCATTGGATCTCTTGCAGAAATGGAGGTATACTTCTGTGTGATACATGTTTGATTTATATTCTTGACTTTCCTTTAATTCTAAGATGAAAAAGGCCTTCAAGCCACAACTTGTACATTATTTTCTGATGAATTTGTTGGAAAGAGACACTGTCTGGCTTCATGAGTGTTGTCACTGATGGCAACAAAGTCTATCCTACACATCCGCTGCACATAGTATGCCTATACCAGAAGTCAAATTGAAGATTGTTTTGGTCCGATGAACAAGAGCAGAGCATGCAACAAGGTCTGACAATCAGGTCAGGATCTCTCAGATGGTGTAACCCAGAAAGTTGCAGACTTGGACAAGTCAAGAGGAGTATCATGACTACTATATTCCAAAGATTTAGCCTCCAGTAATAAAAGATGGAAAAGATATGAGCATTTGACTGTTGGGTTCTAGACAGGCAGAGCAAACAGAGAAAGAACTAACTGACAGAGTATCAAACTTCAATCTGGATGAGTAAAATGTGTTGATCAAGCTATTTGAGGGATCATACATTATTAGATGACATGATTGATGACCTCACTGCCTATGTTTTTGATATGCATCACAAATCAAGCAAGGATTCAGCCGACAGATTAGTAATTTGTAAATATCCTGAGTATTCTGCTTTCTGACTAGAAAGTTGTTGAAATCCTTGATGTGGATATATATACCAGATGGATTCTAGTATGTAGGTGTGTGTGTGTGTGTGTGTGTATAGATGTGATGAAATAAAGTGCGAAGAAAAGAAGAGACGAGTGTGGAAGCAGCAATACAAGTCCGGTATGTGACAGAGCAACAACACTAGAGAAGAGGAAGAATGAAGTGCATTAGATCAGTATATTGTACCTAACCGGAACTGAAATCTAGCATTTGTAGATGCCTCTCATCAGTTCAAACCCCTAATTACCTTCTGTAAGTTCTCTAGATAGTGAGTCTCTTGTAGGCAGTGTGCCTCTTGTGAGCAGTGTGCTCAGGTAGGGAGCCCTAATTGGCAAGTGCCATTTTGTACTTCTTATTCTTTTAACAGAGAATACAATCTTGGGTTAGTCACCCTGTGGTTTTTCCCTTAACAGGGTTTTCCACATAAAAATCCTTGTGTTATGTGTGATGATTTTATTTCTACTCTTATGATCATATTTGCTTATGTGTTTTGATGCTGCACTAATTATTAAAGGAGAAAAGAAAGTTAAGATATGTAAGATAACTGATTCACCCCCCTCTCAGTTATCTGCCTTGTTTCCAACAATTGGTATCAGAGCCAAGTTCCTCTAAACAGAGCCTAACAGCTTGAGGAAGATTTGGGAATCTTAATGGATGTGTATGGTATGAAGGAACAACTTTAATCTACCCTAGATGATCTTGAACAATCCCACTCTGAAGTCAATAACTTGAGAGAAAGATTCAAACAAGATGATGATTTCATAAATGAGCTAAAAGAAAAATTGGGTATCTCTGTTAAAAAGAGAAAGGAACTACTTCAAAAATTAGTAAGTTAGAGTGAAGCCAATGATACTAATGAAGATCTGGATGAGAAAAACAAGCTATGTGAGAAGATATCAAAAGAGGTCATTATGGTAAGGCATGAGATGGAATTAGGGGTTATGAGATTCACCCAAGAAATTGAAGAGAAAAGGAAAATTGAAGATAATCTAAAACAATCCCTCACGGAGAAGACAAAGGACTACCACAAAATGGACAGAAAAATCAGGCATCTTGAATCTGATCTTGAAGAAGCTAGAGATAATGAAGAACAACTTGAGAATTAGATAGACACTCTTAAACACGATCTACAAACAACAAATGAATACAAAGAGAAATTCAAGATAAGATCAGCTCAACTTGAAGTTCTTCTTGAAAGCCAAAAGAGGGTAGATGACAAGCATGGCCTGGGATATGAGAAAGGTGAAAGTTTTGGATCCGGTTAGAAGAACTTTGGATCAGAAAATCAAAGAAACAAGCCTAGAAGACATCTGATAAGGAAACCAAATGCTCAAAGATATCCATCCTTCAATGTATATTGCTTCAATTGCAACAACTTTGGTCATAAAGCAACTCAGTGCAGAAGGAGAATGAATCAGACTAATCCATTCTTCTCTGGATAATGTTTCAACTGCAAAAGGTATGGTCACGAATCTCATGAATGCAGAAATATGTAAATAAACAATTCATTCAATGGTAGATGCTTTGTATGCAATAGAATGGGACATATGGCTAATCAATGCAGATAAAGAGGATATCAGTCAAATATGTAAAGAAATGTTGTTTGTTACAATTGCAATAGATCTGGTCATATTGCCAAATTCTGTAGAAGTAAAAATCAGGATAAAAGGGGTCCGGTGCATCACAATAAAAAACAAGATAAGGGAAAAGGCAAAGTGAATGCGGATGAAGTTCAAAGAGAGATGAGCAATATTTGGGTGAAGAAGAGAATAGAAAATGTTGGGGATGGATCCGCACCGGAATATGGAGCTGATATTCCTTCCGGAAACTAAAAAGATGAGCTCTGGCTTAGGGGGAGTCACAAAGAAAAATAAATTCCCCCAGCCAGTTGATTGGTGCCTAAATTTGGCACATGGAATGTTGCGGATTAAAGGGTTCTTAGAAAAATATCCAAATATGAAAGATCTGCATGGAGTTTTGCAAGAGTTTAATCATCCAAGATTAATCTGGTTTGATAACCATTCGGTATGATTCAAAATTGAAATACCTTGGTCTGCGGATCCATGGCATGATTGGAGAAAATAAGATATATTGTCAATTCTCACTGAAAATGATTCTAAGAGCAACACAGTGATTCGAAAAGATCTCTCTCAGAACAGGGTAACCAAATAACTTAAGTTGTGCAATTATTGCAAAAGGAAATTAGGGTTTGCGTAAGAATAAAAGGGTTCTTTCACTCATCATTTGCACATTTGCATTCAAGAAGAAGAAAAGAAGAGCTTTGCATCAAGTTTCTACAACTCTCTCAAAGATCAACTGCAAAATCCAATTCAACCAGTGATTTGTTCTGGAATTTTGAACCATAAAGCATAAAAAGGTACTTCCATTCTAAAAATCTCTCTCTGAATCTTTTGCAAAATGGCTACTCCAATGGTTGTTAAGATCACTGATAGGTCACGCCCAAAATTCAAGAAACACCCCTACAAATCCCTTGAAGTTGATCCTTTAGGCACTTTTTCTAGCATTCCACATGGGGTATTGCATGTAGAAGATGTTAGGGTCTAGGAGAATCTAAGTTGATGGACATCTATCATAAATAGTTAATATATGAAAGTTTTGAACTCAAACCTCAATACGAGGCCCTCCAGGATAAACATTACATCCACTTTCCCTATTTTGCAGAAGATGATTAGTTCTGGTATGTCTTTAGCAGAATGCATGATAATTTCATGTGTTTAATGAAGTCCTTCAAGATAACAAAAGATGCCATTAGGGCAGTAACTGGACTGCACTCATCCGATGGGTTACCTACACTAAATCTGTCAAGAACTAGACAGTAACTAAAGCTACCGGATCTAAGTTTGACAAGAGAGAAATGACCATAGATGACATCACAGATCCGGATGTGAAATTTGCCTCAATGATAATTGGGTATAAGATCTATCATTCTAGCAAGGAGAATTCTATGTCTGGGACTACAATATATGCAACATATCAAATGTTGAGGGAAAATGCAGACTATGACCTATGTGATCTTCTTTTAAACCAACTAATAGAAAACCAGCAGAAGATTAAGAAGGATAAGAAGAACTCCTTCAAGTATGGTTGTTTAATACTGTGTCTATTGTTCTACTACATGAATGAGTTGCCTGGATCAAGTGGTTGGGTTTGGCAAAATGACAAACCAGTTGTAATATAGATTAGAGACTATATGTATGGACTTGGTGATGCTAAAGCTCAAAGCACGCACTCTGGTTACTTTAAGAACTTTCAAAGCTTGGTGCAAGCCAGAGAGAGGATACCTCAATCCATAGTTGAGAAATACAAGGATACAGTGTGTTTCATGGTAGATACTAATCAATGCCTAATGGAGGCAGTTAAGCCCAGAATAGTTTAGATAATGCCAATGGGATATGAGGTTGATGAGAAAATCTTGGAGCTACATATTCAACACTTGTTGAGCTAGCCTAAGGATCTTGAGGTAGAAAGGTTTGGAACCTTTCAAGAACTAAGTGTAAAAATACATGTTGAGCTAAGACAACCGGAGATAAAGAGGAAAGTTAGAAGGGAAGTTGAGGAAATTGTCAAATGATATGGCATATCAAAAGAGGCAGTAGATGCAAACAGAGAAAGTTGAAAGAGCTGAGAAATAGAAGCAAGAAGCAGAGAAAGGAAGTGTTCTGGTACAAGCCTCCTCCTGGACTAGATCCTCCTAAGGCTCTGCACCTGCCACTCCTAAGAGCTCAAGAACCACCAAACCAGAAGTCAAGACATCCAGAAAGGGAGAAAAGAGAATGAAAACAAAAGCCACAAGGTCTTACACAAGTCACAAGGATGATGAAGAAATAGAGTCTGATGAGGAAATTACGAAAAAGAAGAAGAAGAAAAAATCCAGGGAATTCTCTGCTGGTAAAAACAAGAAGAAAAGGCAGAAGAATTTGTTGAAAATCCCACTCTTTCCATTGATGATATCATCAAGGCAGTCACTATGGATGGGAACCTACAACCATTAATAGAATTCTATGATGAATACAGTGATACTGACAAGAGGATTCTGGAAGAAGCTACAGTCAGGTATCTGAATATTTACAATAAAGCATTCATTGAAATTATTTCATTGATTCCCAAAAGTCTAGAGAAGGCACTTGAACTAAGAAAGGAGAATGCAAAAGAAAAAGACCTAGAGATTAGGGAGCAATTCAACTCTATCCTTCTATTACTCCAAAGCAAATGGACATGATCTTTAAGGACTGCAAGGATGAATTCCAGAGCAAAGTAAGAATGAATAAACTTATGCTTGAAGAAACTAACCAAGTAGCAAGAGAAACAAAATACATCCTCTGGAATGCCTTCAAAAGATTCAATCTTCCTATTATAGAGGAAACAGATGACGAACCTTCCACCATGGATGTTGAAGGATTAAATGCAGCCAATGAAGAATCTTCTGACAAAAATGTAGAAGGGTCAAAAGAGATAGGTGAAGAGAAGTCTAAGGACTTGGATTCCTCTATTCTGGAAGAAGTTCATGAAGCAGTAAATATAGGTACCATCTCTCCTCTGGATCCCACTGTACACATTCCAGATATATGAGCTGAAGGAGAAGGAAGAAATGAGGGAAAAGTGAGTCAAGAAGAGGAGGTAAAGGGAAAAGAAGAAAAACAAGCAGAGAAGACCTTTGATGACAGTTCTAAGATCCCAAAAGAAAAGAAGACTCAATCACCAGCAAGAGACACTGCAAAGGTAGTGAAGAACTTCTTGAACAAAGAAATGATGGAGATAGATGAGCCTAAACTATTTCAAGGGCCACTAAATTTTAACTCTCTCTCTCCGGTCTAGACAATGAAAATAACATCTTTTGCTCAAGCCAAAGCAAAAGAAAAACTTTTGAAATCTCACATGGAAGACTGTGAGCTATTGGAGATTACATCTAGGATGCTGGAGAAGATCATGCCATCATTTCAAAAGGATCCTTTGGCCTCTCCATCTAGTAACTTGAAATCTCTAGTAAATTATGTTGGCACTCATTTTGATTCTTTAGAGAAATCGGCAAAAGCAAAGGTCTGGAAGGAGTTTTTGGGAAAAAGATTCACTGAAGTACAAGGACTCATTATTAATGATAGGAGGACTCTAGATATTGGGATAAAGAGCCTTGAAAATTCTCTTAAAGATGGTAGGGACATTTACAATTATTTTCTATCTTGGCCCAAAGTGATAGAGGATATTGAAAAGAAGGTGAAAGAACAAGAAGGTAAACTATCAAGTTTATCTCAGAATTTTGATCCCCTCACTACATCCTTAATGAATCAAGAATGCCAGGCCATTGAATTCATAAATGAAATAAAGAGGATGAACAAAGAAAACAAGGATATAGTAAACAGAATGAGTGAACTTAGAGGGATAATTATCCCTAAGTTAGAGGTAATGCATGAGGCCTTAACAGATGCTCAGACCACAGCCTGGACCAGTGATCTGGAAGATTTAAGAAGGGCAGAAGCATATGTATTTTTGTTGAGTGGTCACATCTCCATTTTGGATAGGATGAAGAAAAGTTGGGCCACAGATTTTGTACAGTTGAAGTCCACTTTTGCAGATATACTCAAGTATATGTAAGTATAACATGTATATATACTTATGTGGCCATATATAGGTTAATTTTTGAAAATTTTGTTGTGCAGATTCCACCCTTTGCCATTGATGTCAAAGGGGGAGTGAGGAGTAGTGAAAAATATGGAATCCAACTAAGAGGGAGCTCTAGTAAAATAGTACATAAGACAGAGCATCAACCAAGGGGGATTTTGCTGGGACACTTAGTCATTTTTCACTAAGTGTTGCCATCAATGGCAAAGGGGGAGATTGTTGGCAAGAGACACTGTGTGGCTTCATGAGTGTTGTCATTGATGGAAACAAAGTCTATCCCACACATCTGCTGCACATAGTATGCCTATACCAGAAGTTCGATCGAAGATTGTTTTGGTCTGGTGAACAAGAACAGAGCATGCAACAAGGTCTGACAATCTAGTCCAAATCTCTCAACTGGTGTAACCCAACAAGTTGTGGATTTGGACAAATAAAGAGGAGTATCATGACTACTATATTCCAGAGATTTAGCCTCCGGTGATAAAACATGGAAAAGATATGAGCATCTGAGTGTTGGGTTCTAGACAGGCAGAGCAGATAGAGGAAGAATTGACCAGCAAAGTATCAGACTTCAATCCAGATGAGTAAAAGGTGTTGATCAAGCTATTTGAGGGATCATACATTGTTGTCCAACATGATTGATGACATCAATGCCTATGTTTTTGATACGCATCACAAATCAAGCAAGGATTCAACCAACAGATCAGTAATTTGTAAATATCTTGAGTATTCTGGTTGCCGACTAGAAAGTTGTTGAAATCCTTGATGCGGATATATATACCAGATGGATTTTAGTATGTAGGTGTGTGTGTGTGTATAGATGTGATGAAATAAAGTGTGAAGAAAAGTAGAGACAAGTGTGGAAGCAACAATACAAGTCTGGTATGTGACAGAGCAACATCACTAGAGCAGAGGAAGAATGAAGTGCATCAGATCACTATATTGTGCCTAACCAGAACTGAACTCTAGCATTTGTAGATGCCTCTCATCAATTCAAACACCTGATTACCTTATGTAAGTTTTGTAGATAGTGAGTCTCTTATAGCCAGTGTGCCTCTTGTGAGCAGTGTGCTCAGGCAGTGAGCCCTCATTGGCAAATGACATTTCGTACTTCTTATTCTTTTAATAGAGAATACAATCTTGGGTTAGTCAGCCCATGCTTTTTCCCTTAATAGGGTTTTCCACATAAATATTCTTGTGTTATGTGTGATGATTTTATTTCTATTCTTATGATCATATATGCTTATGTGTTTTGATGCTGCAATAATTATTAAAGGAGGAAAGAAAGTTAAGATATTTGAGATAACTAATTCACCCCCCTCTCATTTATCTACCTTGTTTCCAACATAATTTATATTTGTTTTCTTCCACTGTCACTTCCTCTTCATCCTCAGGCCACCATGACTGCAATTTCCTAAGAGGAAAATGAAGTCAAAAAGAAAAACCTTTCAGCTCTGCATCATTTGATAATGTGAGTTTCATTTTTATTTTTGAACTCATACACTATTTGAACCTTATACATATCTTAGTTACTCCATTGTTTCATTGACCTTATGTAGATTTAGTAGGTTAAAACCCGCGGCTATGTTCTCTAGATTCTCCTATAGTTGTGCTTACTCAATGGAAATGAAATGGGTTTCCTTGAACTTTTTAGAAAACACTATATACTTAGTGATGGATAGCATATTATATCCCTTCTCTGAGATCCAAAATGAACTCGACCCACACGAAGAAACTATTTGTATCAGTTTTGGCTTCAAAGTTTCATCTTTTCACCTCTACCTGTAATTGTATTAAAACCCTTCTCTTTTCTGATGATTTGCCTCTGTGTGGCTACAACTATGTCATTATTTCTAAGAACTTGAAACCCATAATGAAGAATGGTTTCTCTGTTTGACTTTGGGCTCAAAATGATAACAAGGTTTTATAGGAAATGACGGCCTCCAGGGAGTAACTTTCTATGGTAAATACACTTCTATTTCTATGTGATGCTTTTGAGAGGCTACGGCTGTAGAATTATTTTAATCACTTTGTTTTAGCTGAAACCCTAACAGGCTATCTTCTCATGAAAAGAAATATATACTCCATTTTTTACCACGGCTGTAGCTATGTCTTCATGCATTTGAGTATTATTTCTAGGTTTTACATGTTTAAAAGTCTTTACTTTCATTTGATATCTTGTTCTAGCCATGACTTCTATATATGGTTTTCTCTTTCCATGGCACAAAAACCCTCATCTGGCAGTGTATAAAACTTGTATGGCTCTAACAATCAAGAAGAAAATGTGACTTGTACCTTTGTACAACCTTTTATGCCTCAAATACATATGTTTTTGTATTCATATTTGCAAGCCCGTGGCCTGTAGCTATGAGTTCAAAAGCTTTATCTCCATTCTGCATGATTCTTTCTTTGACAATGATGCTCATTCCCTACTGATGCTCTGTGTTCCACCAACTGGGTAATGCATTTGCAATCTCCATTTTGATGTCAAACTCATTGTATTTGATGTCTAACATTATATACACATGCATCTTCTTTCTGTCATTACTTTGACTGCTCTATATATACTGACAGCTACACAATTCATTGATAGAATAGGAAGAACTGAAGCACATGTTAGTTTCTTTATAACTCTTATAGCTCTTTATTCTTTCTTGGATGGCCAATTGTCATGATGTTGCATTGTTTATTGTATCATTCAAAATGTACTGTCATACATCCTCTAAATAGCTCCATTTAAATGGTTATGACTTTGTATTCCAGTGTAATCATGGCCTTCATACCAACAATCTACTTCACTGAGATATCTCAAATATTGTTACCTACAAACATTTGATTGGTGGAGACTTCTCACTTCATTGTCTATGTTCTTTACTATGACTATATATGACATCTGCATACACCTCTTCATACTTTATATAGCTATTTCTATAGTATGGCAAATACATTTGGCAATTATATCACATGCCATTTTGAATGATAGAACTTTTCCCTTACTGTATAATGGCAGATGAGATACATGATGATTATCAGTTGTCTATTTTTTTTTAGTCTTTGTATCTTTTGTAGATGACAACCATCTCCTTGAAGTACACTTATTGAAGTTTTGATATAAATTTGAGTGCGCAAGATACCAACCCGCTAAGGGTTTTGAAGATCTTTTTAAGATCCCCTCTATTTCCAAGCCTAGCAATTCCACAGCTTCAGCCAAATCTGCTAACTCTTCCTGCTCCCATCAGTTATATTCTGAACTAGAAAATAGGATGTATAAATGTGAAGACAGCTCTTTTACTTTTAATCCTCCCAGAACTAGCCATTTCTGAATGTTTTCAGCCAAACAAGCTATAATGCCTGAACAGGATATTAAAGAAACCCATGCGAAAGTCATAGCCACTCCTGTAGGTCCTTGCCCTGTACCCGGTGCTATTCCTCCCTTTAGGGATTTTGTGCTTTTTGACACAACTGATGCATTCAAAGCTAATTTCTAGCCTCTCCATATATTTCTTGTCACTGAAAGTCTTCAAGGTTCCAGCCAAATAAAAATGCTAAACTGGACTAATATGTGCCTTAGGAAATCTATGTTACTTGCTGAGGATAAGAAGATCTGGCATCAGATCGAGGTAGTTTAGGCCGAAAAAGCTCGTCTTAGTGCTCAAGAGAATTTTCATTCTCTTATATCCACTCTTGAATGCTTGGAAAAGTGTCTCACTGATCAATGAATGGCCTCTATCAATAAAGACCTCCAAGAACTCAAAGCCGAGTATAATGAGTTCAAAACCCAAGCAGAAACATGGTGTGTCTCCCAACAACGGTCTTTAGAACAATAGAGAAAACTTCTACAAAAAGTCAGAAGTGAAGTTAAATTAGATTGTGATGTGCTTGCTTCACAAATAAATAAAACAAATATTCATGCAGAGCATAATGGACAAAGAATAGATGAAGTTTATAATGAAGTTCATTCTATTGCACAGTCACAACTATTAATAGGAGATTCCATACTTCAGGAATCTACAAATATATAGTCTGAACTACATCAAGAGTCCACAGCTATTCAGTTAGTGGTACATAGTGTTAGGAAATAGCAGACTGTGAAAATAATGAATTTCCCTTCAAGTGCTAAGGGATATCTACATGCTCAGTATGAAGGACCAAAGTTGTCTACTGAGGTCAAAAAGCCTGTAATAGAAAAGGTTTTTGATCCCTCCACAGGGAATTTAAGAGAAACCACTCCAGAGGAACGAGCAAAAGGAAAATTCCAAATGGCTCGTGGTAATGGTTCCAATCCCAATGGATCTAACCCCATTGATCCATTCAAGAACATCCAAACTTTGAAAGCTGATACACCTCCCCTTGTGAATTTTGATAATTTAGAGGATATAGAAAAAACAAAAGGAATAGATGCTATGTGAGCTTGGATAACAAACTATTTATCCACTAATGCTAATGTTGATGAATCTCGAGTGATCAAGCAGGCTCTTAATGCTATGACAGGTGTTGCACGAAGTGTCTAGGATAGATTGGATGACACTTTCAGAAAAATCCTAATAGGCAGAAGTATAGATCAAGTCTGTGCTTAGTTGACACATCTATTCATAGGAAAAATAGACACTAGAGAAAAGTTGGCCTACAACAAGTTCATAAAAGGTAAATTTGACAAGTTTAAAAAATATTGTGAGGTTCAGTATCAGAATTTTTATCAGTCAGGCCATGAAAAAAATCATGATTTTATGTTCACTACTTTTCTAAAAAGTTTTGGAATTGTGATAGGAGAATTCTATCACAAGAAAGTACTTGAGAATCTAGTAACATAAAACATTGAAATGAAAGAGCTAACGTTTCCATAGTTAGTTCAATTCCTTACACAGATCAATGAAGAAATTTGTGAAGAAGGAAAAGCAAAGAAGGAGATAAAGAAGGTACAACCTTTACTATCATCTTCTGTATGCTACCAAATAATGCCTTCAAATCAGTTTCCAGATAAAGGAAAATCTTCTTATTATGACTGTGATAAGCCAGAAAAATCTTACGAGAAGAAAAAGAAAAAGTACATAAATATCCTTGGAAGAAAGGATATTTCAGAAAAAAGAGATAAGAAAAGAAAAGGTTCCAAGAAATGGAAACCTACCTGCTACATTTGCAAGGGAGAGTACTTTGCAAATAAGTGCTCGGATAGACATAAGAAAAAGGGAAAAGGTAAAGTTCATGCTGCCCATGAAGCAGGTGTCCAAGATGATGAATTTGAATTCATCAATGAATATCCATCGGATTCAAAGGATATCATACTCTCCAGTACTGATATAGAGATAGAATCAGAATTTGAGGAATATGCATCAACTCTAGAGCAAGCTCAAGTAAATCTGATGACTAAAGAAGTTCAATCTTCTGATGAAGATTCAAAAGTCTCCTTTTGTAGAATGCTACGAAGGGACACCCATGTAGAGTTGGACAAGGTAATTGAATAAATTGTCCAAACTGAATCCTGACTCTAGGCAATGGATATGGGTCAAGAAACATGGAAAAAGTTGACCAACAAGTTGGAACAACTTAAATCAAGAAAGTACTTCCTGCTTCAAAAGGAAGAAAGGCTTCCTAAGCTCCTCATTCGGAGATCTCCTATTCTACGATATGGTTTATCTCTATCCCAAACTGAAATTATAGAACAACATGGATATAAACCATTACAAAGAAGGGAATCCTAGCCTCCAGGCTCCCCTATTCAAAGATCCTTAGGACCTCCTGATCAAAGGTCTATTAGTGAAGCCCCTGCTCCAGGAAGCATGGCCAGAAGGATATGGAGAAGAAATCGTAAAGCCTTTCTTGAAAAGGTTATAGTACAAGCTCAAGCAGAAATCTCAGAAATTGAAGATGAAGAGAATTTTTATCTCACTAAAGAAATGGAAAAATCTCCTGAACTTGATAAGTTTGTTTACCAGCTTAATTTAGCTGGATATATAAAATTACCTGTTCAAGAAACCATTCAAGAAGAACAACTGTATTGTGAAGAGAAGCCCTATAGTCCTCTCATTCATCAAGCTGTCAAAGAAGAAGAAGAACCGAGGATAACTTTTGAAGAAGGTTCTAGCAGTCGATAGATGAAAGCCTACAGGCGCACCCAAAGGACTACCTCATGTCCAGGATTAATCCTCACAATTCACTTTCTAGGTATAATGTCTTACCCTCTGGCATTCCTAATTGATATAGGTGCAGATCTCAATATTCCCAGATACAATGCATTTCCTAGAGATGCTTGGATTGAAGGAACCATAAGCATTACCTTTGGTAATTCTGAAAAGGGTAATAGTTCTGCAATTTGTGAAGTTCCTATTCAAATTGGATTTGATGGATTTATGGATACTCTAACATTTATCCAATATGAGGTAGATGGTTATGATGGTGTAATAGGAAGCAAAGCTATACAACAATGGGAACCATTTACTATTGATTCTGATTTTATTATAATTCATAATAGATATCAGCTTCCATGGCTTTATCAAGATTTAACTTACACAACTATGTTGGAAAAGAAAAAAGAAAAGAAACCAGTTAATGCAGTTTGGTTAGCCAAACAAATGGATGCAAGTCAAGAATCCCTCACCGAGATTAAAAGTGCCTTTGCTTCCACAGTCCTTACAAAAGACTTGAAAAAGAAACAAAGGAATCTGACATGTGATCTCCCTCTCAAATGAGATCCTTAAGGTAATGAACTCATACTTAAAGCAAAAGCCAAGTATTTTTTAATGAGTTCATCTGAAGCATTAACTTGTAGAGCAGAAGTTACAAAGCTTGAAAAGCTTCACATAATCCAAACTTCTGAGTCACCATTCTTATGTCATGCAATGTATGTTCCAAAGATTGATGAGAATGGTAAGGAATTACCTGAGAAACAGCTAGTGGTCAATTATAAGCCATTAAATGACTGTCTTGTTGACAATAGACATCCTCTACTCAGTAAGGATCATATTTGGTAGACTATTCAAGGTAGTCATGTTTATTCTAAATTTGATATGACAAAAGGGTTTTGGCAAATTGGTCTTAAAAGTGCTAACTTCTATAAAACAACATTTTCAGTACCACAAGGTCTCTATGAATGGACTGTACTTCCATTCAGTATCAAAATTGCTCGCTCCATTTTTCACCAGAAAATGTATTTTATTTTTTGGCCTTATGCCAAATTTATACAACCCTATATTGATGATATTCTTGTCTTCAGCCAAGATATGCCCCAACATCTTGCTCATCTCTGCCAATTCCTCTCTATTTGTCAACACCATGGACTTGCTATCAATCCTATAAAGTCTTACTTTGCTCAAAACCATATTGTTTTCATTGGCATCAAGCTTCTTCCGGGGGGGAGAATGGAGGCACAACCTCACATCCTAAATAAAATTTCCAATCTTGCAGTCACCAATGTCAAGGAATTACAACACTTTTTAGGCCTTGTTAATTATATTACAGGATTCTATTATAAACTTGTTGAAGATAGAATTGAGCTCAATAAGCTTCTTGGAAAAAAGCCACCACCATGGATGGCCAAGCATAATAGTTTGATCTCAAGAATCAAAAAGAAATGTTCCCAGCTTCCCCCACTCAAATTACTAGGTAATGGTTTCAAAATTGTGGAAACTGATGCTAGTGAAGGTGCATGGGCCGATGTTCTCAGAGAGTAGAAAACAACATCTCACAATCTGAAGGACAAAGGTGAGATTGTTAGATATATCTCTGGTAGTTTCAAGAATAGTGAAATAGACTACCATAGTACTCATAAAGAAATCCTTGATGTTGTCAATACTTTCCAAGCTTTTCAAATGTTCATTGCGGACAAGCGATTTCTTTTAAAAGGTGATCTTCAAAATCTGCGAGGATTCTTCAAAAAAGAATCAAAAAATAAATTTGTTAGAGGAAGACTCCTAAGGTGGGCTCAGTTATTAAGCACTTATGGATTTGATTTCATTTACCTTCTTGGAGTTGAAAATATTTTTAAACATTTCATGTCTAGAGAAGGGCACACTTTAGAACCTGTTCTTCTGAAGCAAATCAAAACCCATCTGGCATTGTTCAAGTAATTCAAATAAGGGAACACCATTGGTATGAAGAAAGCTATCAAGAATGGAGTACAAATCCTTTCCAGAGAAGAGATCTCCATAAAGTAGCTACATGACATCTCTGAGAGGATTTATAACAAACCATTTTTTTAAACCTTTATTTTTATTAAACATATCTACTAGACTATTTGGGACATATTTATAAATCTCAAAGGGTTTTATCTTAGGCACACAAAATTCTTTATCATCAAACTGACTAGAAGAACTTTCATCTAATATATTACTACTAGATTCATGAGTACAAAAGGAACTTTTATTATCAGCAAAGAAATTGGTGAACTTAATTTCTGTGTTGCGATCTGCTGTGTGGTTGATACCTTACATATTCAATCTAGAAGTTCCTGGTCTATCCATTTCTATGCTCAAACCTATGCTCGAACCTACACTCGAAATATAAGATTACTGCCTCAGATCTGCCCTGAACACAACAAGCTTAGATGGGACTTACACGGAGAGGACTTACAAGAGAACTCTAGTTTGTATGAGTACTATGGGGAGAAATATAAGAGCAATACAGATAGATAAATTCTCTATCCATTTCTGTGCTCAAACCTACACTCGAACCCATGCTCGAAATACAAGATTACTGCCTCAGATCTACCCTGAACGCAACAAGCTTAGATGGGACTTACACAGAGAGGACTTACAACAGAACCCTGGTTTGTATGAGCACTACGGGGAGCAATATAAGGAGCAATACAAATACATAAATTCTCACTAATGAGTCATTATGGAAGGTATCAACCACACAGCAAATTGTAACACAGAAGTTAAGTTCACCAATTTCTTTGCTAATAATGAAAGTTCCTTTTGTACTCCTGAATCTAGTAGTAATATATTAAATGAAATTTCTTCTAGTTAGTTTAATGATAAAGAATTTTGTATGCCTAAGATAAAACCCTCTGAGATTTATAAAGATGTCCCAAATAGTCTAGTAGATATGTTTAATAAAAACAAAGGTTTAAAAAATGGTTTGGTTATAAATCCTCTCAGAGATGTCATGTAGCTACTTTACAGCATGTAGTTACAGGTGGAAACAAAGGCAAACTGAGATTATTCTCAGATGCTCAAGTTCAAACATTCTAAAAGGAATCCTTAGCCAGTCTAGATAATCCCCAGTTTATGCATTTGTCCTATGTAAGGATAGGTATCACTGGACATTACCGAAAGGGATTGCCAATTATCATCTTCATGATGTTGAAGGATGCTAGGTTCCTAAAGTTGTCTCATTCCTTGTTAGGTGTTTCTTGTGACTCCATGTCCAAAGGGTCACTATATATTGATTGTTTATTAGATTTCCCTATTAGTTTAAAAGATGATAATCTTCGAGATGTTCTCAAATATAATTTCAAAACCATGAATCTCCATATAAAAAATTAGTCAGTAGACCAT
The DNA here is from genome assembly GCA_027924645.1 of Cunninghamia lanceolata. Classification (NCBI taxonomy): domain Eukaryota; kingdom Viridiplantae; phylum Streptophyta; class Pinopsida; order Cupressales; family Cupressaceae; genus Cunninghamia; species Cunninghamia lanceolata. The sequence goes on along the minus strand of BSBN01001164.1, from coordinate 3,387,056 downwards.
TCTCTTACGTTTCTTATTCACTATAGGTTATACAACAAGGTTCTTCCCTTGATGATAAATCCTAGAAAGGCACAAGGTCTAGAAGGTCTATCAACCATCTGGAAATCTACCAATGATAGCATGTGGTTAACTACACCAAAGATAGTCCATCATAAAGATATCAAGTTGCCAGAAGAATGGGCATTAGATCTTTGGGAACAGGATTGTTAACCTGAAGAAGAAAAACAACCACAATTGAGAGGTATCTCAATTGAAGAATTAGATGATCAAGCAGTAATCAGATTCTCATCCGGTAGTCATCCTGCTTTACGCAGCAGCCCTTCTATGAGAACGGAAAGAGTGTTTAACTACAACCAACCTAGTCCATTTGTGTCTCCATTACCACGCACTCAGAGTGCAAGATACCAACCCACTAAGGGTTTTGAAGATCTTTTTAAGATCCCCTCTATTTCTAAGCCTAGCAGTTCCACAGCTTCAGCTAAATCTGCTAGCTCTTCCTGCTCCCATAAGTTATATTCTGAACTAGACAATGGGATGTATAAATGTGAAGACTGCTCTTTTGTTTTTAATCCTCCTAGAACTGGTCATTTCTGAATGTTTTCAGCCAAGCAAGCTATAATGCCTGGACAGGATATTAAAGAAACCCATGAGAAAGTAATAGCCACTCCTGCAAGTCCTTGCCATGTACCCGGTGCTATTCCTCCCTTTATGGATTTCATGCTTTTCGACACAACTAGTGCATTCAAAGTTGATTTCTAGCCTCTCCATATATTTCTTGTCGCTGAAAGTCTTCAAGGTTCCAGCCAAAGAAAAATGCTAAACTGGACTAATATGTGCCTTAGGAAATCTATGTTTCTTGCTAAGGACAAGAAGATCTGGCATCAGATCAAGGCAGTTAAGGCTGAAAAAGCTCATCTCAGTGCTCAAGAGAATTTTCATTCTCTTATATCCACTCTTGAATGCTTGGAAAAGCATCTCACTGATTAGTGGATGGCCTCTGCAATAAAGACCTCCAAGAACTCAAAGCCCAGTATAATGAGTTCAAAAACCAAGTGGAAACATGGTGGGTCTTCCAACAATGATATTTAGAACAACAGAGAGAACTTCTACAAAGAGTCAGAAGTGAAGTTAAATTAGATTGTGATGTGCTTGCTTCACAAATAAATACAACAAATATTCATGCAAAGCATAATGGACAAAGAATAGATGAAGTTTATAATGAAGTTCATTCTATTGCACAGTCACAACTATTAATAGGAGATTCCATAGTTTAGGAATCTACAAATATACAATCTAAACTACATCAAGAGTCTGGAGCTATTCAATCAGTGGTACATAGTGTTAGGCAACAGCAGACTATGAAAACAATGAATTTCCCTTCCAGTGCTAAGGGATATCTACAGGCTCAGTATGAAGGACCAAAGTTGTCTACTGAGGTTAGAAAGCCTGTAATAGAAAAGGTTTTTGATCCCTCCACAGGGAATTTAAGAGAAACCACTCCAGAGGAATGAGCAAAAGGAAAATTCCAAATGGATCGTGGTAATGGTTCCAATCCCAATGGATCTAACACCATTGATCCATTCAAGAACATCCAAACTCTGAAAGCTGATACACCTCCCCTTGTGAATTTTGATAATTTTCAGGATATAGAAAATACAAGAGGAATAGATGCTATGCGAGCTTGGATAACAAACTATTTATCCACTAATACAAATGCTGATGAATCTCAAGTGATCAAGCAGGCTCTTAATGCTATGACAGGTGTTGCATGAAGTGTCTGGGATAGATTGGATGACACTTTTAGAGAAAACCTAATAGGTAGAGGTATAGATCAAGTATGTGCTCAGTTGACACATCTGTTCGTAGGAAGAACATACACCAGAGAAAAGTTGGCCTACAACAAGTTCATAAAAGGTAAATATAAAGATCTCAAATATGTTAAAAAATATTGTGAGGTTTAGTATCAAAATTTTTATCAGTCAGGCCGTGAACAAAATCATGATTTTATGTTCACTACTTTTCTAAAAAGTTTTGGAACTATGATAGGATAATTCTATCACAAGAACGTACTTAGAATTTGGTAATAGAAAATATTGAAATGAAAGAGCTAACCTTTCCACAGTTAGTTCAATTCCTTACACAGATCAACGAAGAAATCTGTGAAGAAGGAAAAGCAAAGAAGGAGATAAAGAAGGTACAACCTTTACTATCATCTTCTGTATGCTACCAAATAATGCCTTCAAATCAGTTTCCAGATAAAGGCAAATCTTCTTGTTATGACTGTGATAAGCTAGAAAAATCTTACAAGAAGAAAAAGAAAACTACAGTAAATATCCTCAGAAGAAAGGATATTTCAGAAAAAAAGATAAGAAAAGAAAAGGTTCCAAGAAATGGAAACTTGCCTGCTACATTTGCAAGGGAGAGCACTTTGCAAATAAGTGCTCAGACAGACATAAGAAAAAGGGAAAAGGTAAAGTTCGTGCTACCCATGAAGAAGGTGTCAAAGATGATGAATTTGAATTCATCAATGAATATCCATCGGATTCAAAGGATATCATACTCTCCAATACTGATATAGAGATAGAATCAGAATCTGAGGAATATGCATCAACTCCAGAGCAAGCTCAAGTAAATCTGATGACAAAAGAAGTTCAATCTCCTGATGAAGATTCAGAAGTCTCCTTCTTTTGCAGAATGCTACAAAGGGAAGCCTGTATAGAGTTGGACAAGGTAATTGAAGAAATTGTCCAAACTAAATCTCGACTCCAACCAATGGATATGGGTCAAGAAACATGGAAAAAGTTGACCAACAAGTTGGAACAACTTAAAGCAAGAAAGTACTTCCTACTTCAAAAGGAAGAAAGGCCTCCTAAGCTCCCCATTCGTAGATCCCCTATTCTACAATATGGTTTATCTGTATCCCAAACTAAAATTCTAGAACAACATGGATATAAACCATTACAAAGAAGGGAACCCTAGCCTCCAGGCTCCCCTGTTCAAAGATCCTCAGGACCTCCTGATCAAAGGTCTATCGGTGAAGCCCCTACTCCAGGAAGCATGGCTAGAAGGATATGGATAAGAAACTGTAAAGCCTTTCTTGAAAAGGTTATAGTACAAGCTCAGGCAGAAATTTTAGAAATTGAAGATGAAGAGAATTTCTATCTCACTGAAGAAATGGAAAAATCTCTTGAACTTGATAAGTTTGTTAACCATCTTAATTCAACTAGATCTATACAGTTACCTGCTCAAGGAACCATTCGGGAAGGACAACTGTATTGTGAAGAGAAGCCCTATAGTCCTCTCATTTATCAAGTTGTCGAAGAAGAAGAATTGAGGATAACTTTTGAAGAAGGTTCTAGCAGCTGATAGATGAAAGCCTACAAGTGCATCCAAAGGACTACCTCATGTCCAGGAGTAATCCTCACAATTCACTTTCTAGGTATAATGGCTTACCCTCTGGCATTCCTAATTGATACAGGTGTAGATCTCAATATTGCAGATACAATGCATTTCCTAGAGATGCCTGGATTGAAGGAACCACAAGCATTACCTTTGGTAATTTTGAAAAGGGTAATAGTTCTGCAATTTGTGAAGTTCCTATTCAAATTGGATTTGATGGATTTATGGATACTCTAACATTTGTCCAATATGAGGTAGATGGTTATGATGGTGTAATAGGAAGAAAAGGTATACAGCAATGGGAACCATTTACTATTGATTTTGATTTTATTATAATTCAGAATAGATATCAGCTTCCACGGCTTTATCAAGATTTAACTTACACAACTAAGTTGGAAAAGAAACTAGTTAATGCAAATTGGTTAGCCAAACAAATGGATGTAGGTCAAGAATCTCTCACCGAGATTAAAAGTGCCTTTGTTGCCACAGTCCTTACAAAAGACTTAAAAAAGCAACAAAGGAATCTGACATGTGATCTCCCTCTCAAATGAGATCCTCAAGGTAATGAACTCATACCTAAAGCAAAAGCCAATTACTTTTTAATGAGTTCATTTGAAGCATTAACTTGTAGAGCAGAAGTTGTAGATCTTGGAAAGCTTCGCATAATCCAAACTTCTGAGTCACCATTCTCATGTCATGCAATGTATGTTCCAAAGAGTAATGAGAATGGTAAGGAATTACCTGAGAAATGGCTAGTGGTCAATTATAAGCCATTAAATGACTATCTTGTTGATAATAGACATCCTCTACCTAGTAAGGATCATATCTGGCAGACTATTCAAGGTAGTCATGTTTATTGTAAATTTGATCTGATAAAAGGGTTTTGGCAAATTGGTCTTAAAAGTGTTGACTTCTATAAAATAGTATTTTCAGTACCACAAGGTCTCTATGAATGGACTATACTTCCATTCGGTATCAAAACTGCTCCCTCCAATTTTCAGCAAAAAATGGATGTTACTTTTTGGCTTAATGCTGAATTTATACAACCCTATATTGATGATATTCTTGTCTTTAGCCAGGATATGCCCCAACATCTTGCTCATCTCCGCCAATTCCTCTCTATTTGTCAACACCATGGACTTGCTGTCAATCCTACAAAGTCTTACTTTGCTCAAAACCATATTGTTTTCATTGGCATCAAGCTTCTTCTAGGGGGGAGAATGGAGGCACAACCTCACATCCTGAATAAAATTTCCAATCTTGCAGTCACCAATATCAAGGAATTACAATGCTTTTTAGGCCTTGTTAATTATATTGTAGGATTCTATTATAAGCTTGCTAAAGATAGAATTGAGCTCAATAAGATTCTGGGAAAAAAGCCACCACCATGGATGGCTAAGCATGACAGTTTGATCTCAAGAATCAAACATAAATGTTCCCAGCTTCCACCACTCAAATTACTAGGTAATGGTTTCAAAATTGTGGAAACTAATGCTAGTGAAGGTGCATGGGCTGTTGTTCTCAGAGAGCAGAAAACAACATCTCACAATCCCAAGGACAAAGGTGAGATTGTTAGATATATCTCTAGTAGTTTCAAGAATAGTGAAATAGACTACCACAGTACTCAAAGAAATCCTTGTTGTTGTCAATACTTTCCAAGCTTTTCAAATGTTCATTGATGACAAGCGATTTCTTTTAAAAAGTGATCTTTAAAATCTACGAAGATTCTTCAGAAAAGAATCAAAAAATAAAGTTCTTAGAGGAAGACTCCTAAGGTGGGCTCAGTTATTAAGCACTTATGAATTTGATTTCATTCACCTTCCTGGAGTTGAAAATATTTTTGCACATTTGATGTCTAGAGAAGGGCAAACTTTAGAACCTGTTCTTTCTGAAGAAAATCAAAACCCATCTGGCATTATTCGAGTAATTTGAATAAGGGAACACCGCTGGTCTGAAGAAAGCTACCGAGAATGGAGTACAAATCCTTTCTAGAGAAGAGATCTCCATAACTTCCAAATGGCCAATGATTTTCTCTATGATCGTTTGAAGATGTTAGTAGCTAAGCAACAACTAACATATCCAGGTCTATGGACTTGCAGGCCATTCTTTCAATTCTTAGCAAAAGTAGAACCAATTGATCCTGCAGTTGTTCATATTCTCTAGAACTGGTGTGGAGACTTTGCTCTCCCTGTCATGTTTCTCAATCCACCAGTCGAATGACTTGATCAATGGTTGAACGTAGAACATGGGAAGAAGTTAATTAGGGATCTGTTCCAAGGACCATACCCACCTGCAGATGACATCCAGTTTAATGGGACCTTGTTCTATACTGTATGCAATTTCAAGCTCATGTTCAATTCTCTTGAAGAATATCCAATCAGTAGGCATCTTTGTCAAATTTATGGACTTGTTGGATCTTCTTCTATCTTTGAACACTGGACAGTTGCAAATAGACTTAAATTCTTCCATTCCCAGAAGACACCTATCTGGATTCATACGAAGACCTACCGAATGGATAGAACAGATCCACGAGCAATGTCACAGGGAATGTATGGACCCTACAAGATGAAAACCATGAGTATCATCTGGAAGGAAAATGAACCAGCACATCAGACACACATAGGATGTATACCACACTCTTCCAATCAGACTTGTGCAAACTGTGAGTATGATCCAACCGATGATCCATGGGTTCCTACTTATGATCCAGCTAGAAATTTCACTAACACCTGAGCTCCTGATTGTACTCACCCACCTGGTGAATCTTGTGAAGGTTGTTTAATGTATGCCCGACGCATCCCAAGTGATTCTGATCCAAGCACTAGCTAGTGGACCAGGCTTGTTGGCCACTGAAGATAGCTATCTCTTCATGTCAAAAGATAGACATGGGCCCTTCCATGGTAAAAGGGAAAAAGCTTACATGCCTCATAGTAAGCACAAGTTAACATTCTTGTGATCAAAAAGAAGACTTGTAATTGTTGATTGCTTTCTGGTTTTGTCTGTCTCCTCCTTTCTCTGTTTATGAGCTATTGGGACCCATCAGAAGATGCTTATCTTCATTTGGGTAGCTCTTCGAAAAGGAGTCGTTGTGTGTCCACTTTCGATAGACGGATTTCAAATTGTAATTCAAAAGAGAAGGTTAAAGTTTTTCCCACACTCCCTATAAAAGGCAAAGAGGGATGCCTTCATCCTCAATGAATTCTAGGTGAGTGAAGTCTTAGGAAGTAAGAGTCTAAGTCTCGAGTCTATTAGGAGTTTGATAAAGAAGAGTATGCTCTTTACTTTGCAGGTTTAAGCTGATCTGAGTGAATCAGAAAATCTGATGCAAACAATTTTAAGTATTGTAAAAGCTTTTTAAGCTCCTCTTTCTGCATATATGTTTGTACCAATTGCCAATGTGCATTGAATATGATAAATGTAATATTCCTGAGTATTCGACATAATAATATTCATAAGATCTATCTAAATGTTTGATATATTCTTCCGCATGTCATTTGTCATTTGCAGCTATTGTACAAAGAAGAACAGACATGTCAACTGAGCACAGACTTGATCTATACCTCTGCCTATTAGGTTTTCTTTGAAAGTGTCATCCAATCTATCCCAGACACTTCGTGCAACACCTGTCATAGCATTAAGAGCCTGCTTGATCACTTGAGATTCATCAGCATTAGCATTAGTGGATAAATAGTTTGTTATCCAGGCTCGCATAGCATCTATTCCTCTTGTATTTTCTATATCCTCAAAATTATCAAAATTCACAAGGGGAGGTGTATCATCTTTCAGAGTTTGGATGTTCTTGAATGGATTAATGGGTTTAGATCCATTGGGATTAGAACCATTACCACGAGCCATTTGAAATTTTTCTTTTGCTCATTCCTCTGGAGTGGTTTCTCTTAAATTCTCTATGGAGGGATCAAAAACCTTTTCTATTACAGGCTTTCTGACCTCAGTAGACAACTTTGGTCCTTCATACTGAGCCTATAGATATCTCTTAGCACTGGAAGGGAAATTCATTTTTTTCACAGTCTGCTATTGCCTAACACTATGTACCACTGACTAAATAGCTATGGACTCTTGATGTAGTTCAGACTATATATTTGTAGATTCCTGAACTATGGAATCTTGAGATTCATCAGCATTAGCATTAGTGGATAAATAGTTTGTTATCCAGGCTCACATAGAATCTATTCCTCTTGTATTTTCTATATCCTCAAAATTATCAAAATTCACAAGGGGAGGTGTATCATCTTTTAGAGTTTGGATGTTCTTGAATGGATCAATGGGGTTAGATCCATTGCGATTGGAACCATTACCACGAGCCATTTGGAATTTTCCTTTTGCTCATTCCTCTGGAGTGGTTTCTCTTAAATTCCCTGTGGAGGGATCAAAAACCTTTTCTATTATAGGCTTTTTGACTTCAGTAGACAACTTTGGTCCTTCATACTGAGCCTTTAGATATCCCTTAGCACTGGAAGGGAAATTCATTATTTTCACAGTAATTGGCTTTTTCTTTAGGTATGAGTTCATTACCTTGAGGATCGCGTTTGAGAGGGAGATCACATGTCAGATTCCTTTGTTGCTTTTTCAAGTCTTTTGTAAGGACTGTGGCATCAAAGGCACTTTTAATCTCAATGATAGATTCTTCACCTGCATCCATTTGTTTGGCTAACCAAACTGCATTAACTGGTTTCTTTTCTTTTTTCTTTTCCAACTTAGTTGTGTAAGTTAAATCTTGATAAAGCCATGGAAGCTGATATCTATTATGAATTATAATAAAATCAGAATCAATAGTAAATGGTTCCCATTGCTGTAGAGCTTTGCTTCCTATTACACCATCATAACCATCTACCTCATATTGGACAAATGTTACAGTATCCATAAAGCCATCAAATCCAATTTGAATAGGAACTTCACAAATTGTAGAACTATTACCCTTTTTAGAATTACCAAAGGTAATTCTTGTGGTTGCTTCAATCCAGGCATCTCTAGGAAATGTATTGTATCTAGCAATATTGAGATCTGCACTTGTATCAATTAGGAATGCTAGAGGGTAAGCCATTATACCTAGAAAGTGAATTGTCAGGATTACTCCTGGACATGAGGTAGTCCTTTGGGTGCGCTTGTAGGCTTTCATCTATCGGCTGCTAGAACCTTCCTCAAAAGTTATCCTCAGCAAAGTGAAGAGCATACTCTTCTTTATCAAACTCTTAATAGACTCAAGACTTAGACTGTTACTTCCTAAGACTTCACTCACCTAGAATTAATTGAGGATGAAGGTGTCCCTCTTTACGTTTTATAGGGAGTGTGGGAAAAAATTTAACCTTCTCTTTTGAATTACAATTTGAAATCCATCTATTGAAAGTGGACACGCAATGACTCCTTTTTGAGGAGCTACCCAAATGAAGATAAGCATCTTCTGGTGGGTCCCAATAGCTTGTAAATAGAGAAAGGAGGAGACAGATAAGACCAGAAAGGAATCAACAATTACAAGTCTTGTTTTTTATCACGAGAAGGTTAAATCATGCTTACTGTGAGGCACGTAAGCTTTTCGCCTTTTACCGTGGAAGGGCCCACGTCTATCTTTTGACATGAAGATATAGCTATCTTCAGTGGCCAACAAGCCTGGTCCACTAGCTAGTGCTTGGATCAGAATCACTTGGGATGCATCGGGCATACATTAAACAACCTTCACAGGATTCACTAGGTGGCTGAGTACAATCAGGAGCTCAGGTGTCAGTGAAATTTCTAGCTGGATCATAAGCAGGAACCCGTGGGTCATCGGTTGAATCATACTCACAGTTTGCACAAGTCTGATTGGAAGAGTGTGGTATACATCCTTCGGCAAGCTTATAATAGAATCCTACAATATAATTAACAAGGCCTAAAAAGCGTTGTAATTCCTTGACATTGGTGACTACAAGATTGGAAATTTTATTCAGGATGTGAGGTTGTGCCTCCATTCTCCCCCCGAAAGAAGCTTGATGCCAATGAAAACAATATGGTTTTGAGTAAAGTAAGACTTTGTAGGATTGACAGCAAGTCCATGGTGTTGACAAATAGAGAGGAATTGGTGGAGATGAGAAAGATGTTGGGGCATATCCTGGCTGAAGACAAGAATATCATCAATATAGGTCTGTATAAATTTGGCATAAGGCTGAAAAATAACTTCCATTTTCTTCTAAAAAATGGAGGAAGTAGTTTTGATACGTAATGGAAATGAAAAAAGAAAAGAAACCAATGAATGCAGTTTGGTTATCCAAACAAATGGATCCAGGTAAAGAATCTCTCACTGAGATTAAAAGTGCCTTTGCTGCCACAGTGCTTACAAAAGACTTGAAAACCCAACAAAGGAATTTGGCATGTGATCTCCCTCTCAAACGAGATCCTCAAGGTAATGAACTCATACCTAAAGCAAAAGCCAATTACTTTTTAATGAGTTCATCTAAAGCATTAACTTGTAGAACAGAAGTTGCAGAACTTGAAAAGCTTCACATAATCTAAACTTCTGAGTCACCATTCTCATTTCATGCAATGTATGTTCTAGAGATTGATGAGAATGGTAAGGAATTACCTGAGAAACGACTAGTGGTCAATTATAAGTCGTTAAATGACTGTCTTGTTGATAATAGACATCCTCTACCTAATAAGGATCATATCTAGTAGACTATTCAAGGTAGTCATGTTTATTCTAAATTTGATTTGACAAAAGGGTTTTGGCAAATTGGTCTTAAAAGTGCTGATTTCTATACAACAACATTTTTAGTACCACAAGGTCTCTATGAATGGACTGTACTTCCATTAACATGTAGCATATATACTTGACATTGACTCAGTTCATTATTTCTTTTCATACACCACATATGGTGTGGCATCTCTTCATTGGCTGTCCACATAGAAACTCGTCATGTCCTGTAGATTTTCATGGACACTTGAACATTTCTATCATTGAAGTATATCATGATGGCATAAATGCATAAAGATGTTGTATCTTTTGTATTTAGCTACCTTGCTACCTCAAAACCAGAATGTATACTATGCATGACACAATGACATATTTACTTTGGCAAATGCACTATTCTGATCTGTAATCTAGTATATACTTGCTCAACCCCTTTCTATAATCAACTTGCAATTCAATGACACATGGCAAATGCTTGATGAGCCACCTTCATGTGGCTGAAGTAGAGTATTGATATGGCTGCCTTCTTTTATTGCTTTTCCTTTACTAGATGACACTATTGATACATATTTAGTTATGCACTTGAAAGCCTCTTATATTGGTATTGTATTCCATCTGTCCTTTCTAGGAAGGCACTTGAATGATACATTGAACAAAATTTGTCATGCTAGCATTACATTATGTACCTTTATATCAGTGCATATTGGCACAAGGTGCTATCATGTACTTAAAATCTCCATCAGTAGAAAAATATGATTCTTAATTAGATATATTTCCTCATATGAAAGGTTGGGCAATTTTCTTACTGATGTATGGATGATACTCTATTTTAGATTATCAATCATAGATGAGTATGTAGACCTATGAATCTATACAATAAACCTGTTTCATCCCTTTCCAAGATCAAAGGGAGAAAAGCATGCTAGGCTCAACCCTTGTGGGAGCTGCATTTTACTCCACATGCTGATATGTCTTCAATCAACTACATGACTTATCCTATACCTACACATGAAACAAATGGATTAGATAAAAAAATGAAGTTCCATGATTGTTTCTTTTTAGTTCCTCTTACATGTGAATGATGTTCCTTTGATCAGTGCATTATAAGCAATATGTTATGCCTCTTCTAATAGGACATAGATATCTCATAATCAGAGCTCTAACAGGACCCTTCCCATTTTTTACAATTTTTTGTTGAAGATCAAAAGCAGAGGCAAGATGGCAACCTTAGAGATTGAAGACTTACAAGGCAATGATGGCTATGACTTTCTCTTCCTTATCCTTAGATGCATAACATTTTTCTTATATTTGCATTTGTTCAGTTATTCCCACGACTTGTGTGGGACATTTTATCTATCATTATTTCTTTCAATGCGATGTTTATCCTTTTATGTATTTCAATATGTAAATGAATAATCATTGTAGTGAATGAAATACTTATCTCTCCTATGAATGCTCTATAATGTAATGAATGATTTGAAAATCTTTTCTTTTCTTGAAGAAATGAAACTGTAATATCACTGAAACACAATCAACTATGCAAATAACTTATAACAGAAGAATGTTAATCTTCACTTTAAAAATGAATTTACTAAGTCAACTCCACCAGTTTGAGCTATAAGTGAAAAATGGTAACAACTCTTCCTAAGGTTGAAACATAGGGAGAAACTTTCAAAGCTTGATGGTATCACAAGTACAAATCTAGACCAAGAGACCTAGATATCATTTTCAAATTCATCACAACTTGGGCTCAATACGACAAGGCTAGTTTATGTCCATCCTTCCAAGTGAATTTTGAAACTCATGGGTTCACTTTAATCAATCATTCCTTCCACACCTCAAGGTCTTGATAAATCCAACTTATATTTTGATAAGGTCATTAGTAGACAAGAGTACCCTCTTGGAGCTAGACTTTTTGAAGACCAATATCCACTAGCCTCTATCATTGTCTGGGCCTCATCACCTTACATTGGAATCCACATATCATTCCATAATTCACAAGTCTCATTTGGTAGAGACATAGTTGCAAAAGAAGAGAAAGGGAGTAGATCCTCCTATTCTTCCCTATAGTGAACACATAACATGACTTTCTCACCAACACATTCATCCTTGTAATTCCACATCATCACCTTTCATCCAATCAACATCATTCTAATCACATCCTAATCATATCTTCATCATTTCATCATATCATTCCTAATCACTCCACTTCATCATTCATCCTAATCAAGCACTTGTCAACATGGTCCTAATCATTAGTGATCCTATGTCCAAACCAAGACCAGAGCTTATACTCCAAGGAGCTCCTCCTCCTAAGCCCATGTTCATACTTTGAGGAGGCTATCTCTTTAATTACAAGGATGAGACAAGTCCAAAACCTAGTCCATCCACATGTCAAGTCAACGCCACATCAACATATCCATTCACACACCAACAAGAACATGTGAGCTTAAGTCACCCCTTGAAACAAAATAAAGTGCCTTTGAATCCTAATGCCACATTTGACAAGGGAGACATCAACCTAGTCCATGCAAGCCATTCAATATCATTACCATCCTCTAATCCCCCATTAACTCTATGCCCTAAGTTTAAACATTACAAAAGTAAACATGTGGAGTCATCCAAATTGACCACTTCATCAAATCCTTTTGATCCTCCATCCAACCAAAGTCAAAGCCCTAAGTCTAATCCATCCAATACCCTTCTTACCCCTCCACCATGGGAACTTTCAAACCCTAATCCTAGTCATAAGTCCATATCATCTACCCTCATTGTCCATCCACTATATTGTCCTTCCTCACATGCACTTGCAAAGGATGTGATCCATTAGCTACTAGCTAGGAACAACCTATCCCCATGTCAAACATCTACCCTAGGACATAGAAAAGAGCCTTCAAATCCCACCTCTATTCCTCCAACTCCATCATGTGGTCCACAACCTATTGATCCTATATTTCCATGTCAAGGTCCATCATGCCTTCATCTTATCGACCCTGTAGAACACATCAAGCCTCTCCAAGAACCTTCTACTTCCATTTCCACTCAGAGTCACAAGATATGTCAATGGTACAATCCTAATCATGAAGAAGCATGAGTCTCTAATTCCAATCAAGATCCAACCCCTTACATTACACCCATCCATAGCACACTTTATCCTTTCCATGATCAAGCTCCCATAAATGATCAAAATCCCCTCTATGATCAAGAAGATCATGATGATCCTCTTAGTAAACTTTATGCATTCCATGGTCAAGAGCTTATCACTCCACCTACCTATGATCCACAAACATCCACTCCTGATGATGAGACACATGCCTCCCAAGCAAATATAGAAGATCGAACAAATAGCTTGGATCTAAATGAACATGATCAAGATCCCAATTATCCTTCCACATCTAATATCAATCCCATTTCAAGTCCACCATCATATCCTATTGGTCTATCAACCTTCATTCACGAATGTTCTTCCTTAGGACAACAACAACCTTTGTCCTCCACTTCATCTTCTACATCAAATAATGAACTCAAGTCTAGTTCCCAAACTACACTTAGTCCCATTGTCCATCGCATGCTCCAAAACATGAACTACCAAGGTGAAGGCTTAGGCCTTCATGAACAAGGTATTTTGGAGCCCATACATGTCAAAGTTCCTCCATGCTCATATGGCCTTGGATACACACCCTAAGGTAAGAAATCTAAAGATGTTACTACTTCCTCTATATATCCTAAATCCACTTCTTTCCATCACAAATCCTATCATATACCTAGAACATATGTTGCCATTCCACATCCATCATCCTATAAATGTCAAAAGCATGTGACCATACACCTTCCACCATCTAATTTGCCTCCACTCCTTCCAACTCCTAACATCCCACCATCTACTTTACCACTTATCCTAATGCCAAATCCATCCATTTACACATTCTCTCACATTCCTAATCATGACCAACAAATGCACACATTGTCTAAACATGAAGCTTCCACTCATTCCACCATCCACATGGGATTCAAAAATAAACATTTGGATGCCTTTACACATAAAGCCAAAAATCCTAAGGGTCCTAATGGATTAGGGCACAAATGCAAACATTCAAAAATGAATCCATCCAGAAGGCTACTTAAGCCCATACCTCCAAAAGTAAAGTCAAAAACTAAAATAGTATGGGTCCATAAGTAAAAAATCAAGTCAAATGAGGCATCCACCTCTCAAAAGTCCCAACCATCCCCTTCCATCCAAAAATTACATTCCATTCAAAAGTCTCAAATTCCTTCATCCCACAAGAAAAGTAAAAATCATAAAAATATTAAGTCTATGTGGATCCCTAAACTCCTACATCATCCATCCCCTAAGCAAACATCACCATTGCTTCCTACACCACCTTCCAATCAAAAGCTTCAATTCTTACCATGGTGTGTGCAACCATTGGTCATGATTCCTTTCCATACATCCATCACCACATCATTCAACCATTATCCTTCATATCTTACCCATTCTACCCCTATGGTCCATGCTTTTGCATAAGCCTTCCATTCATTCTTGCATAAGGTCTACATGATCCACATCATAATCCACTATCTTCTTTACATAATCCACATCATAGTCCACTATTTGCCTACTCCATCACCCTTTCACACAATCCCTTACCAACATCTTGAGCATAATGACGTTTGACATGGTCCATGTGATGACATCCCTCTCTAATGGGACCATCACTTTCATGGACACTAGACACTTAAGTCCCTCTCATCCATATCTGCCTCTCCCATTCAAAAAGTAAAAAAAGTCAAAAAAGTAAAAAAAAAAGGTAAAGAAAATTCCTTTCATCCAACAGTGAAAACCACCCTTGGTGGTGCCTTGGATAAATACCATGATGAAAACCTGGCAAATAGGTGTCATGTGTAGGTTGATCTTCTATGTCACATACACTTGGGGGCATAAGGTCTCATCCATTCAACACTATCATTTCCTATCATTTCTTACCATTTCCATACCATCTTACCATCCTTGTCCATTACACCCACATACCTATCCTATTGAGTTCGTCCATCCTCCCTTCCTCCTTTTGATCTTGATAAATACTGGGGGCAAAATATTGACAAATGGTTTTGATATCTCTTGATATACCTCATTCTTTCCAAACCAATTATATCATCATCCTAGTGTCATAAGCCTCATCATGAAAAATCTTAAGTATTGCACCTAGAATGGGGCATGTTATTCCTAGGTGACACAGTCTTTGGAGATCATATCCTCACCCTCTTATGCATACATCCATCCATCCCATCCTATCACCCATGCTTTTATCCGTACAACCCACCTCTATCCTTCCACCCAGACTTGGCTTCTCCTTGTCATTGGTATCTAGCACGAAGGCTATCAAAATTGTCATCCAATGCCATTTCCCAAAACATTTCAAAAATCCAAAAAAATCAAAACATTCTCAAAAATCCAAAAACATCAAATATCTTCAAAATCCAAAAACATCCAAATATTCCCAAAAATTCAAAAAAATCAAATATCCAACAAAAATCCAAGCAATAAAGTTTATCAAATCAATCCACCAAGTCATCAATTCTTCAAATCAATTATCAAATCATCAAATCACATCAAATCAATTCCTCAAAAAAATTCTTCCAATCAATTTAGTCGCATCAAATCACCTCATCAGGACAAATCAATTCTTCCAAGTTGATCTATCAAGTCAATCCAAGCAATAAACTCAAATGTAAGTCATCATTAATCCATACCAATCAAGCTAATCAATCTTGCCAAATTATCAAATTGCATTAATGGCTTCAATCCTAATCTTGATGTAAACCAAATCAATTAGTCAATAAATCATAAATCAAACCCTTTTGTTGATCACATGGCCAACAACACTAGTATCAATCAATCATATCAATTGTCTTAGATAGGATGTTACATTGTCAAAACTAGACCAGGTGTCTTAGACGACATGTGTCATTTCTTGAAACTAGAAACCATCATTATCATAGTCAACCATCACTCAATCAACCAATCATTGGTTTAGAGCTTGATAGGGGCAACACCTTGTTTGATTTTGTATTATTTGTGCATGCTTGCTTATGTCTCAAATCCTAATCCAAATCCAAATCCAAATATTATGTGTTCTATCTTTTTATCTTGCATTTGTAACATATCCAAATCTTTCCCATCAAATCCTTTCTCCAAAATGTCTCAAAATCCAAAAAAACAAATATCTTCAAAATCCAAGAACATTCAAATATTCCAAAATCACACAAAAAATCAAATAGTCAATTCAAAATCTCAAGCAATAAACCATGTCAAACCACTTGGTCGAACTACATTGCCTCTGAGCTTTCATGTACATAAGGCCATCTTTGATGAGCCCCCAAGGTATTAGGTCAATCCATTAAGGCGTGTCGACTCAAACCATCATTATAAGTCATCCTTTCGTGAGATGTACACTTTGATAAGACAGTCAATCTTTCAATAAATCCACACTTGAAACCAATCCCACAATCAACAAGACAAGCTATCCAATTAGTCAAACCAATCAATTGCCTCATGATAATCATATGTCATTATCAACTATCCTTGTCTATCATCGTATATCCTATATGGAATGGGGCATTGTCGAAACTAGGACTCTACGCCTTATACAACATGCATCATTTCTTAAAAGTTTCATAGTTTGCGACATTCTCGAACAAAACCACATATCTTATACAAGATGTCACAATCATATCACTTGCCTTAGATAGGTAGGAGCATTGTCAAAACTAGACCAGGCATCTTATATGACATGCTTTTATGCCAAAACTAGGTCTTCTTCATCCAATCAAAACCAATCATGATCGCATTGCTGAAACCAGACTCAACATCATATATGACATGCTTCCTATCCTAAAACTAAGCATCATTCAACCAATCATCATAAAACAAACAAACACATACCACTTGGCAAACAATCTAATGGCTATTGACTCTATTGGTCTATTTTGTCTTATCTTTGATTGGATTGTTGATTCTGTCTCGTTCTTATGCTTTTCAATGCAGAACCTAAGTGATGAAGAGAAGCGAGGATAGAGTGAGACCTTTTTCTTTGATTTCTGCTTGTCAATTGTCTTGGCAAAATGACTGAGGCAACTTGGTGTCTTGCGTGTGATTGGGATTCCATTGGGTGTGAATCAAAGGCATCCTATGTATTGGAAAGAATACATGCTTCCTTGCATCAGGACTTGCACACATCACAGTTATCTCATCGCATGTTCCGACAAGGTACCACAGTTACTAGTCTAAGTTAGGCATTCCTTGTCTTTCATGTGCCTGTTTCACAAGGGATCACAATTCTAGACTTTGGCCTCTATCATGCCATTGTGATTATCATCCCTTGACATAATAAGTTCTATGATGATAAGCAGAAAGAATTACAAGTGAGAAGCTCAAAACTCTATCAAAGCAAGATCTCATTTCCATTCTTCTAGCCAAATCTTTCATTCCTCCACCATCTCTCTCTCTCATCTTCATTCCTCTACCTTCATTGTAGCTTAACATATCATTCATTTCTTGAATCCATTCCCCTATCTTTCTTCCTTGATCAATTCCTTTCATTTTGAGAGGCTACCCATGTTTGTCCAATCCGCCTATCCTCTCGAGGGGGCATCATCATCCTTTTCCTCTATCAATTTCCTTAGCTTCTTTAAAATGATGCTACTCAAACATAAATCTCATCATCTCAAACATCATCTCAAAGAGGGGAAAAATGTAGACACCTAAAAGTGTCGTGAAGTTACAAAACACCAAGCTCTTTCACATTCTACTATTTTTCCCTAATTTTCCTCTATGGTTAAATAATTAATTTTAATTGATTAATTATTTAATTATTCACTATCCCTTTCCCCTTTAATTGAAATAAATAAGCATTTATTTAAATTATAATGCCTTATCCTAATTGAATATGTCTCACCTATTTAATTTAATCACTTCACATTATCCCCCTTCTCAAATAAATTAAATAAACAAACCTAATTTATTTAATTTAAAATCACATTACACCTCATCATTTCTCCCAATTTTAAATTTTCTTTTGTCCTCTAGGAGCTGGGAACCCTAATCAATCACAACCCTTCATTTGGCTCCAAAGTCAACACTCAATCCTATCCCTCCATTCAAATAGGCTCTTCTATAAAATCACTTTTTCCAACTCATTTGGGGCTCTCTTAGTTCATTTCTCATTCTCTGGTGCTCTTGAATCTCTTCCTCTCCAATATATTCTCACTTTTACCATTTCAACTTCTCAAGATTGTCCAAAATATACAAATATGAGAACATTATGGAAGATGGAGGAGAACAATGAAGATTAGTCAAATTGTAGCTTAGATTAGTTCATTTTCTTTCTATTTGATTGTTTTCTAGCCTTGCTTGCATTTCATTGTAGTTAGAGTTTTGCTGTAGTTTAATTTATGCATGTTTGAAAGTTTAAATCCTAATGACAACAACTGTCAATTAACATCATTCATTGCAACTTCTGAAAACATGACAGTATTCTTCATCACTATAACACTACAACACAATATCACTAGAAATGAATAGACAAGGTATTGTCTTGAGGTCTATTCCATTGTCATGAAGAACTTTTCACCACTCAAATAAAGACTGTCAAAGACAACATATGTTACCACTGTCATAGACACTCAAAAATATTACTCCCTTACAAATTGCATATAAGTATGATGCTCTTTACAAATATAATGTAATCTCCAAAAACTTATATCGACAACATAGTTAATGTTCTAACTTTTGTTGTCATTGGAAGATGTCTCTTTACACTAAAAACTGTCTACAAACAAGTACTGCAACCACTGGCTCAATTTCTACATTGTAAACATAAAGATATCCATGGTTCTCCATACTCCTAGAACAAGAGACAAACATGACAAACAATGCTATTAAGAAACACTCATACTTAAGTAGTATCATCATGACTGAGAACATCTGGACAAACATAACTACAAAGATATCTCCTCTGTATACATTGATGAATGTCATGTTAGATTTAGGATAGACAACTGAGAGGGGGGTGAATCATTTGTCAAAACTTACTTCCAATTAATCACTTAAATCCTTTTCTTAATTCAATAGCATAATAATAAATCAATCATGGAAATATAATGCAACAATTCAAGAGGAGAAACACATTAACACATATGACACCAAGATATTGACGTGGAAAATCTAGTTAAGGGAAAAACCATGAGGTGACTAACCCAATATTGTATTCTCTATTAAAATAATAGAAAGAACAAAATGGCACATGTCAATTGGGGCTCACTGCCCGAGCACACTGCTCAGAAGAGGCCCATTGCCTACAGGAGACACATTATTGACAAAATAATAAGTATTACATACTTGAACTGAAGAATAGCATCTTTGCCATGCTTGAGTCAGTTCCATTTAAGCCCAATACTTCTGCTCTGCCTTTCGCTCTGCTCCTCTCTACCACATTCTCATCTCCACAAGACACATTTGAAATTACTTTACAACTCCTTATTTATCCAAGACATCGACTTAGGGATAATCATCCAAGTTGGCATACATTACAGAGAAAATACATAAATACAACATGACTAATTACAAAAAGACTTCACACGGATCAGCACACTATCGGTCACAAAGATCTGAGACTTCAATCTTCCTTTAGGAACATGCCATTCTCCACAGAACATCTCCAAGATCATCCACAAGATGTGTAACTCATCTAGTCGGCCAGACTTAGGAAGAACATCATCATCTCGGAAGTAATTCTTCAATTACGAGATCAATCTTCAATGAGGACCACCAAAATGAACGGGCATAATCCCAAGACCTCCACAAGCTTTCCTGAATCACTAGAAACATCCACACTACTTCTGCTTACTGAAATCATTCTCTCCTTCATTCAAAACCTCAAGAACATAGTCTGACATCACTGTCATATTGAAATAGCTGCTTGCAGACCTCCAGACCACTAACCAATCGATTTGTCAATTCACATTGACTTCCTAAACACTCCATCAAATTTACAGAACAAGATATTGCATTTCCAGATCTTACCAGACCTATCTATGTCTCTCTGTCACCTCTGAACATCTCTAGAACCTATTTTTCTTAAGTGGCCATAACTTCTTTAGAACTTCATGCGGACCTCTGAAATCCTTACTGGAACATCTTAAGACACATATCTACAAACCCTTTGAAGCGCATCCTCTGATCTTCATCTTAGCTAAGAACTTTACCTTGATGTCTTCACTATTCTTCTCTATTCTTGATTAGAACTAATTTTCTCAATATCCTCAGCACACAGCTCATCCAATCCTTATCATCAATGCAACAGGAGTATGTTGACATCAATGACAACACTGGTTAGGCCCATATTTGCAACAATCTCCCCCTTTTTCACTGATGGAAACATATGATGTGAAAATTTGTTTTAACCATCAAGACAAGAACTTCTCCACATTGTCATAACTCCCCCTATCAACAACAACCATTCACGTCTTCTCTTCCTTTCCTGCTCCCCCTTTGATCAACAATTACTTGTTTTTCACATGTCTTCTCTCCCCCTTTGTCATCAATGGAAAAGGACACATACTTGCATCATTTTAGAATCATACCAGCTGCTCCCCCTGAGTAGCAGCTTCCCATCATCTATTCGAACCACAAGATGTGATTGTGAGATCTGCCGAACTAATGTACATTAGTGCACCTTAATTTAGAACCAAAGGGGTAATAACCCCTAACTTCTCCCTAAGATACTCAAAAGAGTCCTTGGGTAGAGGTTTAGTAAATATCTGCAATCTGATCCTTGGAGGGTATAAACTCCAATTTGACTTCATTCTTGTTCACTTGCTCTCTCAAGAAGTGAAACTTGATGGATATATGTTTAGTCTTTGAATGCAACACCGGATTCTTTGATATATTTATTGCACTTGAATTATCACAGAAGATTGTGACAGGTTCCTCATACTCTACTTTGATGTCTCTTAGCATTTGCTTCATCCACAATACTTAAGTGCAACTTCCTACTGCTACAATATATTCTTTTTCTGTAGTGGACAAAGATATTGCCTCTTGTTTCTTGCTCAGCTAAGAAACCAATCTCTTCCCCAAAAAGAATTCTCCACCACTGGTACTCTTCCAGTCATCCACATCTCCTACTCAATCTGCATTTGTATATGCATTAAGAGAGAAATCATGATCTCTAGGATACCAGAAACCATACTCAACTGTCCCTTTTAGATATCTAAAAATCCTCTTGATTTCCATGATATGAGGTTCTCTATGATCATCTTGGAATCTAGCAACAAGACCAACATCATTCATAATGTCAGGTCTAGTTTGAGTGAGATACAATAGTCCTCCAATCATTGACCTATACTTTTTCTGATCAGCCTTGGGAGAGTCATCATCTTTGCTCAATTTACATCCAGTTGCCATGGGAGTACTCATTGGTGTTGAGTCTTCCATCCCAAATTTCTTCAACAATTCTTTCACATATTTGGTTTGAGAAATGAAGATTCCTTTCTTTGTTTGAGTGATTTGCAGACCCAAGAAGAAATTCATTTCCTCAAACATGGACATCTCAAATTCACTTTTCATTTGATTTGCAAAAGTTTTGTACATGCTATCTCTTCCTCCAAAATCGATATCATCAACAAACACTTCAACAATCAAGATATTTTCATGATCAATTTTGAAGTATAAATTACTGTTAGCAGTACCTTTGTTGAAACCAATCTTCAAAAGATGCTTATCCAATCTTTCATACATGGCTCTTGGGGCTTGCTTGAGTCCATGCAGTGCTTTCTTCAGCCTGCAGACCATATCACCATGATCAGACAATTGAATTCCATCCAGTTGCTCAATGTAAACTTCTTCTTCCAAGTCACCATTCAAGAAGGTAGACTTGACATCCATCTGATATACTTTGAAATCCTTAAAGGAAGCAAAGGCAAGAAATAATCTGACTGCTTCAATTCTTGCCACTAGAGCAAAAGTTTCTTCAAAATCAACTCCTTCTACTTGAGAGTATACCTTGCAGACTAATCTACCTTTGTTTCTAACTACTTCACCATCTTCATTTAGTTTGTTCCAGAAGACCCATTTGGTTCCAATCACATTCTTATTTTTAGGTCTAGGAACAAGATCCCAAGTGTGGTTTTTCTCAATTTGCATCAGTTCTTCATCCATTGCTTTAGTCTAGTTTTCATCATTGCAAGCTTCATTCACTATCTTTGGTTCAATCTTTGAAATCAGACAATACTCTTCTGAATCTTGAGCAATCTTTCTTCTTGTGTGAACATCTTTTCTTTTATCACCTATGATCTGATCTTAAGAGTGATTCAGTTTAACATACTTGCGAACTTTGGGAATTTCTTGCACTTTTGTTTCTTGAACAGGTTCATTCAAGTTTATCTCTTCTTCCTGATTCACCGGATGAGTCTAGATCTGAATTTCAGAAGGGACTTGGACTCCTTGGACTAGAACATCAATGTGATCATCTTCATCACATTCATAAAACCTTGAGGGTTTTTCAATACCTTCATTAACCTTCAAATTTGTACTTTCTATAATCTTTCTCAATCTCTTGTTATAACATCAGTATGCTTTGCTTTGAGTAGAATAACCCAAGAATATTCCTTCATCACTTGTAGCATCAAATTTGCCTAGATCTTCATCTCTTTTAATGTAACATTTTCTACCAAAGACTCTAAAATACCTTACAGTGGGAGTGATGCCAAACCAAAGTTCATAAGGAGTCTTACCGATATTGCTTCTGATTTGTACTCGATTTAGAGTATAGACTGCAGTGCTTACATCTTCTCTCCAATAGATCTAGGGAACATTTGCTTCCATCATCATAGTTCTAGATGCTTCCTAGATGGTCTGGTTCTTTCTCTCCACTACTCCATTCTGATGTGGTGTCCTTGCAGAAGACAACTGTCTTTTTATCCCATATTTCTCACAGAATTCTATGAACTCACCGGATGTGAATTCTCCACCTCTGTCAGACCTTAGACATTTTATGTTTAATCTAGTTTCATTTTCTACCATAGCCTTGAATATTTTGAATTTCTCAAGGGCCTTAAATTTCTCTTTTAGAAAAGTTACCCACATCATCTAGGAGTGATCATCAATTAATAATATGAAGTATCTATCACCTTGCACACTTTTGATTCTTGCCAGACCACATAGATCAGTATGAATTAAGTTCAATAATCTGGTAGAAAATTGTTCTTTACTTTTGAATGTGACTCTACTCTACTTACCCAACTGACATTCTTTTCACAATCTCTTAGTAGCTTTCACCAATCTTGGAAGATCTCTTACAACCTAAGTGTTGCTTATCTTGATGATATTATCAAAATTCACATGACACATTCTCCTATGCCAGAACCAACTCTGATCAATTTGAACAAATAAGTAACTTTTACCAGTACCAACCAAGTGGAAGATATTACCTTTAGTTTGAGTACCGGATGCAATCTCTATTCTGAAACTTTCAAAAATCTTGCATTTTCCATTTTTGAATCAGAGATCATAGCCTTTGTCCACCAACTATCCAACACTAAGAAGATTGTGCTTCAGGCCTTCAACATACAGTACATTATTGGTTTTGTTCTTTCCATCAAAAGAAATAGTTCTTCTACCCCTGATTCTGCCAGTAGAATTATCACCAAATTTTACCACTCCTCCTTCATACCTTTCCAAATCTATGAACTTATTTTTGTCACCTGTCATATGGTGGGAGCATCCACTATCAATGACCCAATCATCCTTTTCTTCAACTTGGGCAGCCATAGCTTTTTCTACAATTTTATGATTGTCAGATTCAGAGGGTATTGGATCTTCTTCATTGATGGCAATAAACACCCAGTCACTTACGGATTTGTTTCATGTCTTTAATTCATCATCTGTTACTCCTTCATCATCATCATCTTCATGAACATAGTGACATTTCTTTTGAAACCTTCATCTATTAGGATTTGGCCTTGAAAATCTTTCCGGACACCTTGAGGCAAAATGACCAATCTTATTGTAGTTAAAACATTTAAAAGGCAATTTGCCCTCATACTTACCAGATCCTCTTGGTAGTCCTTTTGTAATAAGGGCTTCAATTTGAGCAGCTTCTGCTTCATCTTCTTCTAGGTCTCTTCTTGCTTTTTTATACCATGATATTTCTTTGAAGAGTTCTCTCCTAGATCAAACTTTTGTTTTCCTTTTATAGAGGCACTAGCTTTGAATGCAGATTTAGTCTTGTGGGGGGCATCTCCAAACTCGGTCAATTTAAATGCAACCAGTTTGCCAACCAATATCAATCTCTTGTGATACTTGAAAAAGATCTGAATTCTTTAATAGCAGCAACCTTATATTTGTAAGAATTAGGAAGGGATCTAAGAACTTTGCCAACAATCTCATCTTCATCCAAGATTCCACTAGAACATCTAATGCCACAAACAAGCTCATTTACTCTTGGCATAAATGTAGTGATATTTTCATCTTCTCTCATCTTCAGGTTTTTAAATTTTCCTTTCAGACTCTGTAGCTTGGGACATTTAACATACTTGTCTGCTTCATGCAAAAGTTCCAGTTTTTGCCAAATCTTATATGCAATTTTTAGATCAATAACATTTGTCAGCTCTTAATCAGATAAGGCACTTAGAAGAGCTTCTTTAGTCTGCAAATTGTTTTTACCATCTCTGATTTCATCTACGGTATGCGGACCATTATGTGGAGGATCATACTTCTTTGAAGCCATGATCAAATACTACATTCCCATACATTGCAAGTGGCATTCCATGTGACTTTTCCAAAGAGTGAAATTTGTTCCATCAAACCTCGGACTATCCTTCTTATAGGATGACATCTTGGATCTCCTCAAGCAGTTAAGCTCCTTTTAGAGGAACTTGACTCTTATACCAATTGTTAGATTTAGGATAAACAACTGAGAGGGGGGGTGAATCAGTTGTCAAAACTTACTTCCACTTAATCACTTAAATCCTTTTCTTAATTCAACAGCATAACAATAAATTAATCATGGAAACATAATGCAACAATTCAAGAGAAGAAACACATTAACACATATGACACCAAGATTTTGACGTGGAAAACCCGGTTAAGGGAAAAACCATGGGGTGGCTAACCTAAGATTGTATTCTCTGTTAAAAGAATAGAAAGAACAAAATGGCACATGCCAATCAGGGCTCACTACCTGAGCACACTGCTCACAAGAGGCTCACTACCTATAGGAGATACACTATCTACAAAATAATAAGTATTACATACTTGAACTGAAGAATAGCATCTTCACCATGCCTGAGTCGTTCCATTTAAGCCCAATACTTCTACTCTGCCTTTTGCTCTGCTCCTCTCTACCACACTCTTATCTCCACAAGACACATTTGAAATGACTTTACAACTCCTTATTTATACAAGACATTGACTTAGGGATAATCATCCAAGTCGGCATACATTACAGAGAAAATACATAAATACAACATGACTAATTACAAAAAGACTTCATGCGGATCAACACACTGTCAGTCACAAAGATCTGAGACTTCAATCTTCCTTTAGGAACATGCCATTCTCCACAGAACATCTCCAGGATCATCCGCAAGATGTGTAACTCATCCGGTCATCCAGACTTAGGAAGAACATCATCATCCGGAAGTAATTCTTCAATTATGAGCTCAATCTTCAATGTGGACCACCAACACGAACTAGACACAATCCAAAGACCTCCACAAGCTTACCTGAATCACCAGAAACATCCACACTACTTCTGCTTACTGAAATCATTCTCTCCTTCATCCAGAACCTCAAGAACATAGTCTGACATCACTTTCATATTGAAATAGATGCTTGCAGACCTCTAAACCATGAACCAATCGAGTTGTCAATTCACATTGACTTCCTAAACACTCCACCAAATCCGCAGAACAAGATATTGCATTTCCAGATCTTACCAGACCTATCTATGTCACTCTGTCACCTCTGAACATTTGCTAGAATTGGTTTTGCTTAAGTAGCCATAAGTTCTTCAGAACTTCATGTGGACCTCTGAAATCCTTACTGGATCATCTTAAGACACATATCTACAAACCCTTTGAAGCATATCCTCTGATCTTCATCTTAGCTAGGATCTTTACCTTACTATCTTCACTATTCTTCTCAGTTCCTGATTAGAACTAATTTTCTCATTATCCTCAACACACAGCTCATCCAATCCTTATCATCAATGCAACAGGAGTATGTTGACATCAATGACAACACTGGTTAGGCCCATACTTGGAACATGTCATACCTTATTCCAAGAATCCTATAAGTGCAAGAAAGCTAATAAATAATATAGGGTCTATTTTATACCTGTCATCTACCTTTTTCAAGAGTGTTCCAAAACTCTTAAGGATGCATAGGTTACATGAATGCTACTAAAGATTGCAGAAACAACTTTACTTTAACAAACCACCTTTACATCTTGGGGCAAAAGATAGGACTTTCATTATCTCCCCCTTACTACATGTTGGCTTTTAAGCAACAAATGATGTCTCTTGTGCAATGTGTACAAGTTTAGAACCCTCCTTCTCTTGGACTTGTTTTCTCCTCCAAACCTTCTTAGGTTCTAACTTCTTTTGTTTAACCTGGCTATCTATGTTCTTGTTGCTTGTAGATGATTTATTCAACTTACTCCTATACTGTTATACCTTATGTCCAATGTTATGACACTTAAAACAAGTAATATTATTCCCAACTAGAGGGGAAAAAGAAACATGTCTTCTTGAAAAACTAGAAACATCATTTCTTACTTGAACATAGCAAAATCTTGCAATATGACCTAGTTGATTGTATTTATAGCATAGAACTTGGTTTGACAAGCTATTAGAGTCCCTATTGCATCCATGTTTTCTTGCATGCATCCAAAAATCAATTGCTTTATGACCAAAATTATGACAAAAATGACAATAACTAGGAAAGTGTGAATAGTTGTACCTTATTGCTTGACAATGTCTGGTAGGTGGAGATCTTGAGGACTTGTTTGTCCTTCTCCCTTCATCAAAAAAATTCTCTTCTGTCTTCTTCTTATATTCAAGACATGCAACATGATAACTTAGATCAATTTTCTTTCTAAGTGCATTTTTAACTTTAGAAGTTTGTCCCCACTTTATACCCTAATCTTGTAGTAGCATTATGACACTTTTGTTTACCCAACATGCCGTATAATTTGTTGGTGTTGTTCTCAAACATATGATTTTTTTCTAACTACTTTCTTAAGGACACAACTTCTGTCTCTAACTTCTGACAATCCTCTACTTTTATTTTCAAGTTCAACTTAGTAACTTATTCAATCCTTTTGGACTCTTCCAACTCCAATTTCAGATCTGCAATATGTTTATCAAATTCTTCAAGGACTGAAATTGCTTTAGTCTTTGATTCTTTTTCATATTGAAGCTAGATCTTAAGATTAGAATTTTCTTCTTTCAAATTTTCAATCACATTGTAGGCAAAGAGTAGTTCTTTTTCAAGATCCACTCCTTCATATCTTCTTCTGTCTTAGATTGAACTTCACCTTATTCAAACACCAAGTTGTCCTCTAATTTAGTACCTGATTCAATTTGAGAGAAACTTATATCAACTAATTCTCTATCACCATTTTCAAGACAGTACCTTTTGATCAACATGTGCATTGGCATTTCTTCTTTCCTTGTTCCTTCTACTTTTTTCCATTGTATTCCACCTCAAGAATCTACCCTAGTTAGTTAGACTCCTGCAAGGAACCCTGCTTTGATACTATTACCAATTTTTCACCTATAGCTCAAATTGGTAGAGATGATATATTTTTCTATCTTCAAATGAAAGATTCTTAATATTTTCTGCTATAATGTTTTTGCATAGTTTAAGGTGCTTGAAGAGTTCAGTTTATCATTGTTATAATAGAGAAAATAGATTTAGTTCATTATTCATTGCATTGCAGAGTATTCATCAGTGATATAAGTTATTTCATTTCATTACAATGATCATTCAATTTTACAAATTAAGATACAAATGGAATAAACATTGCATTGAATGAAAGCAAGATAGATCAAATGTCCCACACAAGCCATGAGAATAGCCGAACTAGTACAAACATAGGAAATATACTATGCATCTAAAGATAAGAAGGGGAAAGAGCATATCCATCATTGTCTATTTGGGGTCTTGGTTGATCTTCACTACACATGACTTCTCCTCACTCCCGATCTTTGAATGAACTTGTACCATGACAAGAAGGATTGTTAGAGCTCTAGATATGGCTTCCTATGTGCGTATCAACAAGAACATAATATATTGCCTATGGTGTACTATATCAGATATCAAATTATCTATGGGAAAGAGAGATTGAAGATGAAACATTATTGAACTTCACTATTTTTTAAACTAACATGTTTGTTTCATGTGCATGTATAGAAGAAGATATGTTTCTTTTTCAAATAAATTTTAGCATGTGGTGCAAAGTGCGTGTTGGCAAGAGACACACTGTGGATTCATGAGTGTTGTCATTGATGGAAACAAAGTCCATTCCATACATCCATAGTACATGGTATGTCTATACCGGAAGTCAGATTGAAGAGTGTTTTGGTCCGGTGAGTAAAATTAGAGCATGCAGCAAGGTCTAACAATTAGGTCTAGATCTCTCAGAGGATGTATCTAAGCAAAGTGTGGACTTGGGGAAGTCAAGAGGAGCTCCATGACTGCTACATTCTAGAGATTGAGCCTCCGGTAATGAAAGAGTGAAAAGATTTGAGCACCTAAGTGTTAGGTTTCTGTTTGGTAGAGTAGACTGAGGAAGAACTGATCGATAGAGCATCAGACCTTAATCCGAATGAGATATTGATGGTGATCAAGTTTCTTGAGGGATCATTCATGGTTGGCCGACATGATTGATAACTTCTATAATTACCTCTTTGATACGTATCACTTAGTAAGAAAGCATTCAGCCGACAGACCAGAGTTTGGGAAAATATTGAGTATTCTAGATGCCAACTAGAAAGATGTTGAAATCTTTGGTGCAGATATATATACCAGATGGATTTCAATGGGAAGGTGTGTGTGGTGTGTTGTGTTGTGCAAAGAAAAGTAGAGAGCAGTGTGGAAGTAGTAATACAGGTCCGGTATGTGACAGAACAGCAGCACTAAAGTAGAGGAAGAACAAAGTGCAGTAGATTAGTATTTTGAGCCTAACTGGAACCAAACCTTAGCATATGTGGATGCTTCTCATCAGTTCAAGTACTTGGTTTCTTTCTATAAAATATTGTAGGTAGTGAGCCTCTTGTGAGCAGTGTGCTCAGGTAGTGAGCCCTAATTGGCATGTGCCATTTTGTTCTTTCAATTCTTCTAACAAAGAATACAATCTTGGGTTATTCACCCTGTGGTTTCTCCCTTAATAGGGTTTTCCACATCAAAATCATTGTGTTATGTGTATTAGTTTTATTTCTACTTTCATGGTTATGCATGCTTATATGTTTTGGTGCTGCACTAGTTGTTAAAGAAGAACATAAAGTTAAATTAAATAAGATAACCGATTCACCCCCCTCTCGGTTATCAACAATTGGTATTAGAGCTAAGTTCCTCCGAACATAGCCTAACAACTTGAGGAAGATCTGGGACTCGCAATGGATATGTATGGTATGAGGGAATAACTTCAATCTGCCCTAGATGATCTTGAGCAATCTCACTCTGAAGTCAATAAATTGAGGGAAAGACTCAAACAAGCTGATGATTTCACAAATGAACTAAAGGAGAAACTGAGTATCTCTGTGAATAAGAGAAAGAAACTACTTCAGCAATTAGCAAGTCAAAGTGAAGCCAATGATACTAATGAAGATCTGAATGAGAAGAACAAGTTATGTGAGAAGCTATCAAAAGAGGTCATTATGGTAAGACATGAAAT
Organism: Cunninghamia lanceolata; assembly: GCA_027924645.1. Classification (NCBI taxonomy): domain Eukaryota; kingdom Viridiplantae; phylum Streptophyta; class Pinopsida; order Cupressales; family Cupressaceae; genus Cunninghamia; species Cunninghamia lanceolata. Next base: position 3,357,017 of record BSBN01001164.1, on the reverse strand, counting down.
GGAAATAGGGGTTATGAAGTTCACCCAAGAAATTGAAGAGAAGATAAAAATTAAAGATAATCTAAAACAAACTCTCAAGGAGAAGTTAAAAGATTGCCACAAAATGGATAGAATAATCAGGCATCTGGAATCTAATCTTGAAGAAGCTAGAGATAATGAAGAACAACTTGAGAATCAGATAGACACTCTTAAAAGGGATCTTCAAACAACAAATGAATACAAAGAGAAATTCAAGATAAGCTCTGCTCAACTTGAAGTTCTTCTTGAAAGCCAAAAGAGGGTAGATGACAAGCAAGGCTTGGGGTATGACAAAGGTGAAAGCTCCAGATCCAGTCAGAAGAACTCTAGATCAGAAAATCTAAGGAACATGCCTAGAAGACCTCCGGTAAGGCAACCAAATGCTCAAAGATATCCATCCTTCAATGGATACTGCCACAATTGCAATAGCTTCGGTCATAAAGCAAATCAGTCTAGAAGAAGAATGAATCAGACTAACCCATCTTTCTCTGGACAGTGTTTTAACTACAAAAGGTATGGTCACAAATCTCATGAATGTAGAAATTTGCAAATAAACAATTCATTCAATGGTAGATGCTTTGCATGCAATAGAATGGGACATATGGCTAATCAATGTAGATCAAGAGGATACCAGTCAAATATGCAAATAAATGTTGTTTACTACAATTGCAATAGATCTGGTCATATTGCCAAATTCTGTAGAAGAATCATGACAAAAGGGGTCCAGTGCATCATAATAAAAACCAAGATAAAGGAAAAGGAAAAGTGAATGCGGATGAAATTCAAAGGGAGATGAATAAGATTTGGGTGAAGAGAAGTAGAGAAAATGTCAAGGATGGATCTGCACTAGAATTTGGTGCTGATATTCCTTTCAGAAACTAAATAGATGAGCTTTGGCTCAGGGGGAGTCACAAAAGAAAACAATTTCCCCTAGCTAGTCAATTGGTGCCTGAAATTGGCACATGGAAAGTTGCGGATTAAAAGGGCTCTCAGAGAAACATCTAAATAACCCTTGGTAAAGATATGAAAGATCCCCAAGGAGTTTGAAAAGGTTAATCATCCAAGATTAATCTGGTTTGACAGTCATCCGACAAAAGCAAGAATTTCACAGTTAGATCTGATATAATTCAAAATTGAAATATTTGGATATGTGGTTAGATGGAATGATTGGAGAAAGGGAGATACATTGTAAGTTATCATTTTAGGTACATCTCAGTGAACCGAAAAGATCTCTCTCAGAACAACAAGAACAAGGCAACCAAAATGACTTAAGTTGTGCATTTATTGCAATATGGAATTAGGGTTTGTGCAGAAATAAAAGGGTTCTTTTGTTCATCATTTACACATTTGCATTTGAGAAGAAGGAAGAAAGAGCTCTGCAACAAGATTGCTTCAACTCTCTCAGAGGTCAACCATAGAATTTGATTCAACCAGCGATCTTTTCAGCTCTTATCGTGAACCCTAGAAGTGTAAAAGGTATTTTCCACTCTTGAATATCTCTCTGAATCCTTTGAAAGATGGCTACTCCAAATGTTGTTAAAATCACTGATAGACCATGCCCTAAGTTCAAGAAAAATCCTTACAAATCCCTAGAAGTTGATCCCCTAGGCACATTCTCTAGCATTCTGCATGGGGTTCTACATGTAGAAGATGTTAGGGTATACATTCACGCCAACATTGAGGAATTTGGGGAATCCAAACTGATGGATATCTATCACAAGCAATTAGTAGATGAAACATTTGATCTTAAACCTCAATACAAGGCCATACAGGATAAGCATTTTGGACAGTGTATCCATTTCCCTTGTTTTGTAGAAGATGAATGGATCAGGTATGTTCTAAGTAGAATGCATGATAACTTCATGTGGTTGATGAGGCCATTTAATATCACAAAAGATGCCATTAGGGCGGTAACCAAATTGCACTCATTTAGTGGGTTGCCTACTCTCAAATCAGTCAAAAACCAAACTGTAAGTGAGGCTACCAGATCAAAATTTGATAAGAGGGCATTGACAATAGAAGACATCATAGATCCAGATATCAAATTTGCCTCTATGATAATTGGTTACAAAATCTATCACTCCAACAGGGAGAATTTAGTATCCAAAACTACTAGATATACTGCATATGAAATGCTAAGAAAAAATGTTGACTATGATCTTTGTGAGCTTCTCCTGAACCAACTATTAGAGAATTTGAAGAAAATAAAGAAAGATAAAAAGAATTCATTTAAATATGGTGGCTTGATATTATGTCTATTCTTTTACTATATGAATGAGCTACTCGGATCTAGTGGTTGGGTATGGAAAAATGATAGACCAATTGCCATACAAATCATAGATTATATGTATGGGATTGGTGATGCCAAGGCACAAAGCACAACACTCTGGGGTTACTTCAAAAACTTTCAAGGCATGATGCAAGCTACAGAGAGAATCAGCAAATCTCTAGTTGAAAAATACAAGGATACAGTGTGCTTCATGGTAGACACTAATCAATGCCTAATGAAGGTAGTGGAACCTAGAACAGTCTGGATTATGCCAATGGGCTATGAGACAGATGAGAAAATTTTGGAGCTACATGTTCAACACCTACTAAGTCAACCAAAGGACCCTAAGGTAGAAAGGTTTGGAACCTTCCAAGAGTTGAGTGTAAAAGTTCATGTTGAACTGAGATAGCCTGAAATCAAGAGAAAAGTGAGAAGGGATGTAGAAGAAGTTGTCAAGAGATATGGGATATCAAAGGATACAGTTGATGCCAATAGAGAGAAGGTAGAAAGGGCAGAGAAAGAAAAGGAAGAAGTAGAAAAAGAAAGTGTTCTAGTGCAAGCCCCCTCCCGGACTAAATCCTCAAAGACCTCTACACTTGCCACTACTAAGAGCTCAAAAGCTTCAAAACTGGAAGCAAAGACATCCAGAAAAGGAGAGAAGAGAATAAAGACAAAGGCCAAAAGGTCATACACGAGCCACAAGGATGATGAAGACACAAAGATAGATGAGGAGGTTAAGAAAATGAAGAAGAAAAAGAAAACATCTATGGAATTCTCTGTCGACAAGAACAAAGAAGAAGAGGCAGAAGAATTTGTTGAAAGGCCTACTCTCTCCATTGATGATGTCATCAAATAAGTCACTATGGATGGAAACCTGCAACCAATGACTAGATTTTATGATGATCATAATGAAGCTGATCAGAAGATCTTGCAAGATGCTACAGTCAGGTATCTAAACATCTATAACAAAGCATTCATTGAAATCATCTCCCTAATCCCCAAAAGTCTAGAAAAGGAACTTGAGATGAGGAAAAACAATGCCAAGGAAAAGGATATGGAGATCTAGGAATAGATAGCTATTCAGCTCTATCCTTCCATCACTCCAAAACAAATGAACATGATCTTTAAGGATTGCAAGGATGAGTTCTAGAGCAAAGCCAGAATGAACAAACTTATGCTCGGAGAGACTGATCAGGTGGCAAAAGAGACTAAAGACATCCTCCAGAATGCATATAAAAAATTCAATATTCCTATTATAGAGGATATAAGTGATGAACCTTCTGTCATGGATGTCGAAGGATCAAGTACATCAAAGGAAGATTCTACTGAGAAAATTGTAGAAGAGTCAAAGGAGATATATGAGAAGAAAACTAAGGACTTAGATTCCTCTGCTCCGGAAGAGGAAGTCCATGAAGAAGTAAACATCTCCCTTCCAGATCCACCAGCAGACTCCAGAACTGAAGCATAAGAAATAAAAGAAGAGAAAATCAGTCAAGAAGAAGAGGTAAAGGGAAGAGAAGAAGAACAAACAAAGAAGATCTTTGTTGACACCTCTAAGGCTGCAAGAGGAAATAAGTCTCCGGCAAGAGACACTGTAGAAGTAGTAAAAAATTTCTTGACCAAGGAAATAATGGAGATTGATGAACCCGAACTGTTTCAAGAACCATTCAATTTTGATTCCCTCTCCCCAGTTTAGACAATGAAGATAGCATCCTTTGCCCAAACAAAGGCAAAAGAAAAACTTCTGAAGTCTCACATGGAAGATTGTGATCTGATAGAGACTACTTCTGGAATGTTGGAGAAGATCATGCCATCCTTTCAAAAGGATCCTTCGGCCTCTCCATCTGATAATCTTAAATCTCTAATAAACTCTGTCAATACTCAGTTTGATTCTTTAGAAAAGGTGGCAGAAGAAAAGGTCTGGAAAGAATTTTTGGGAAAGAGATTCTCTAAGGTGCAAGGACTTATAACAAATGATAGGAGAAATTTGGATATTGGGATAAAGAGCTTAGAAAATGCTCTTAAAGATGGAAGATATTTATACAAATTTTGTCTATCTTGGTCCACAGTGATAGCAGACATTGCCAAGAAGGTGGAAGAACAAGAGTATAAAATGTCAAGTTTATCTCAAAATTTTGATCCTCTCACCTCTTCCATAAAAAATCAAGAGTGTTAGACTATTGTCACTATTAATGAAATAAAGAGGCTTGAAAAGGAGAAGAAGAATAGAGTAAGTAGGCTAAGTGAACTAAGAGGGATAATTATCCCTAAGTTAGAGGCAATACATGAAGCTCTAACTGATGCTCAGACTACAGCTCGGACCAGTGATCTGGTAGACTTAAGGAGGACAAAATCTTTTACATTTTTGTTAAGTGGCCACATATCAATTTTGGACAAGATGAAGCAGAGTTGGGCAACAGAAGTTGTATAGTTGAAGAATACTTTTGCAGATATACTTAAGTTTACGTAAGTATAACTTGTATATAGGGCAATTTTTGCAAATTTTGGTGTGTGGATTTCACTCTTTACCATTGATGTCAAAGGGGGAGTGAGGAGTAGTGAAAAATGTGGGATCAACCTAAGGGGGAGCTCTGGTAAGAATGTACATAAGATAGAGCATCAGCCAAATGGGAGTCTATTATGACACTTAGTCATTTTTCACTAAGTGTTGCCATTAATGCCAAAGGGGGAGATTGTTGGAAAGAGACACTATGTGGCTTCATGAGTGTTGTCATTGATGGCAACAAAGTCCATTTGACATATCCATAGCACATGGTATGTCTATACCAGAAGTCAGATTGAAGAGTGTTTTGGTTCAGTGAGAAAAACAGAGCAAGCAACAAGGTCTAACAATTAGGTCCAGATCTCTTAGAGGATGTATCTTAGCAAAGTGCAGACTTGGGGAAGTCAAGAGGAGCTCCATGACTGATACATTCCTAAGATTGAGCCTCTAGTAATGAAAGAGTGAAAAGATTTGAGCACCTAAGTGTTGGGTTTCTTTTTGGCATAGTAGACTGAGGAAGAACTCACTGGCAGAGCATCAAAGCTTAATCCAGATGAGATATTGATAGTGATCAAGTTTATTGAGGGATCATTCATGGTTGGCTGACATGATTGATGACTTCTATAAGTATCTCTTTGATATGCGTCACTTAGTAAGCAAGGATTCAGCCGACAGACCAGAGTTTGGGAAAATATTGAGTATTCCAGATGTTGACTACAAAGATGTTGAAATACTTGGTGCAGATATATATACCAGATGAATTTTGATGTGAAGGTGTGTGTGGTGTGTTGTGTTGTGTGAAGAAAAGAAGAGAGCAACGTGGAAGCAGTAATACAGGTCCAGTATGTGACAGAACAGCAACACTAAAGCAAAGGAAGAATGAAGTGCAGTAGATCAGTATTTTGAGCCTAACTAGAACTGAACCTTAGCATATGTGGATGCTTCTCATTAGTTCAAGTACATGGTTTCTTTCTATAAACTATTGTAGGCAGTGAGCCTCTTGTGAGTAGTGTGCTCAGGCAGTGAGCCCTAATTGGCATGTGCTATTTTGTTCTTTCTATTCTTCTAATAGAGAATACAATCTTGGGATAGTCACCCCATGGTTTTTCCCTTAACAGGGTTTTCCACGTCAAAATCATTGTGTTATATGTATTGATTTTATTTTTTCTTTCATGGTTATGCATGCTTATATGTTTTAATGCTGCACTAGTTATTAAAGAAGAACAAAAAGTTAAATTAATTAAGATAACTGATTCACCCCCTCTCAGTTATCAACAGTGCACTCCCACAAGGGTTGAGCCTAGCATGTTGCCCCTGGATCTCAAGGGGAATTATGTAGAAATACTTATTCAAATAATGCAAAAGGGAGCATTTCAACTAAATGAATAATTCATAGAATGCATGAACTTTAAAATCATTTCCCTCTGATGATCATCAGCTCAAAAGATGAGGAGATAACCATATAAGTGCAGTGAGGGACTTGTCTAAGATAGATCAATGAAGTATGAAGCTAGGTACAGAGAAACAGAGTTAGAACATGAATGGAGTTGACATACCTCTGGCTCAATAGTTGAAATTAATGCAATTAGCTCTAGAGATCGATGCAAAGTGTTGTCATCACTTGCCAATACAGATTATGAAGATGATGAGGTCAAAATCTCTAACCCAAGGTAGCAAGATTTTGTCATTTTACAAAGGAAAATACATGTTAAAAGAATGCATTTTTTTTCACAGAATGACAAAATCTCATATAAATTTGCATTAAGAAAAATCATAGATACAGAGGAAGGCTTCAAACTATCTCAAGGATATGCATGAAAGGAGAAGTACACAGAATAAAACCCATCCTATTTTAGCAATGAATCTTCATCCACAAAGTACAACAATACCCTAAATGAAGGAAGAAAACATTGTGTCAACTGTAAACTTGGATTGTAGATTGAATCTTAAGGAGATAGTTCTTCATGTTGGGAATGCTGAATACAACCATAAGGCTTTTGCAACAATCATAATGAGAACAAAGGAGCCAGAAACTATTGTCTTAATATATGCATCAGGGAAAATGGTCTACACTGGTGTAAAGAATAAACAACATAGTTTAATTATCATCTATATAGGGAAAAATGAATGAAAGAACTATTTGTTTGACATCCAGTCACAGTTAGAGGGAGTCATTTTTTTCACAATAAGTAAATCCACTTTGAGGTTTTAGGTAAATTTTTAGATACAACAGAGATCATATGCAAAGGAGATCACAAGTTTTGATAAACACTCAAGATGTGATAAAGAATCAATAATAAAGACACGACTCTACATAATATGAGAGAGTATAGTCGTGGCCATGGAAACTAGTATATGGAGAAGTCAAAAGAAAGTGGTAACCAAAGAGTCATTTGTCAAAACCTTTGTCATATTTGCATGAAGAAATCACAGGTACAAAAGATGTAAAGGGTTTTAAACTCATGTAATCATAGAAATGAGAAGTCTCAGAAACACAAATGTAGTTGTAGCCTTTAAGTGAACAAGATACATAGTAAAGATACTATGGATAAAACAAAGCATCTCATATGAAGACTTGCCTTTCATTTTTTGTAAGAAGATGTATTCATAAACCAAAACAACGCTTCATAAAAACTCAATCATAGTCATGGCCTCAGAACAGAGATAAAGAGAATGTGTCGATACCAGGGACATAGAGAACAAAACATGCATCAGAAAACCTATATGGTCATGGTCTAAAGGCAAAAATCATCTAATAAAATAAAACAATATGGTCAAATATGTGACAGAAAGAAATTACCTTTGTTCCCTTACAGAATGCTTCAAGAAAGGAGGAGAAGCAACAAAAAATGAAAGATTTATAGTTCAAAACCCTAGCCATGGTGGCGGCTGGGTAGCAGAGCCAAGAAACCCAAAATCGAAAGTGTGAAATGAGCCTACAATTTTAGGGCTTCCTTGTTTTGTTTTAGGATTCAATATTTCCCTAAGTTGAATGGCATTTTGGTCACATTGAATTAAAAACAATTTCTTCAACTAATACCTTCGTGGTATTATGTGTGCCCACTTTGCAATGCCTAGGCTTATGCCTTAAGAGATGTTTTGTCATTAAAAGGGTAAGCCAAAACCCCTAGTGATACCTTAGAATATTTTGTAAACCAGATGGAGGATAGCCCTTAGGGATTTTAATTTTTTCAAACATTTTCATAATGCCTTTCACATTTTATGATTTTTGTAGAAAATCAAATTGCCCAAGTAGAAATATCATATATTTTTCTTTGTAAAGAATCAAATGGAGACAAGATAGGGAATAAAACTGCAAATATTGTAAAGAAATATCTTATAAATTGTATTAAAATATTTGTTATTATGAAGTTAAAGCAAATATAATCTAGGCAAAATCTTGTTTTCAATTTGATTTTTCTTCTAGGCAAAGTTGGACAAATAAGGACAAACTGGAGCTTTAATTGAGTAGATAAAGCTTGATTTTGAGTGGATTTTGGTGGGACCACTTGAGGCATCATATTGGCATATTCTATTTTCAATTTAGACACATTTTATGGGGCTTTTTGATAGTTTTTCTATGGATTCTGAAAATGATTTGGAGCTAGGCTTTCAAAGTGTTTTTTGGCATTTTTCCTATTTTTCCATATTTAGAAAAATTAGAGGCATATATTGGAGAAAAAGATAATTTTTCTAAGTTCTGATTGTGGTTTCTTTCTCTCTTGTTTACTGGCAGAGAAATTGTAAACATCTTGTACTCAAATTCTCAGTTTCTACTCCTTTTAGTCTTAACAAAGCAGCAGAGTTCTCCTTTTCATTTTTCTAATTTAGTTTTTTCAATAAATGATCTGATATTCAATTGTGATTCAATTTTCAAATCCTTTTCCTATGTCTCATTATTGCAAGTTTGAGTGTGAAATCTTTATGTGATGTAGGTCATATGTCATTTTAAAACTAGTTAGTTAGATTGAAGCTGTGATAAGACTTAGGTTTGTCCTTCATACAAACTTCTAACTTCTCAAACCTTCATACAAATCACTTATGTATTGCATTGAATCCAATAAAATTGTGAGGATTACAGACTCTTGTGAGGTAGATTGTGAGTCAAGTTAGTTATTAGATTAGAGTTCTGGTGGATAACCTATTAGAGTTTAGGATTTCATTTATAGTTAACTTTCTATCCCTTTTACCAAAAAATCATTTAGATTATGTGAAATAACCAGGGGAACCAACCCACTCTAGAGGTTCAGTCTAGGTTTAGGCAACCCACAAGCCTAGGAGTGTTCCCATGTGTCAACAGATAGCTAAGGTAATAGCTTAGTCTACGTACATATATGATTGATAACATATACCAATTGTTGGAATACTCACTATCACTAAGAGTGGGGGAGTGAATTAGTGATATACAAAAACTTATTCAATAATCTTAAAACAACTTTTCACAAGGAAGAATATAAATGCACATCAAATAAAGCATCCACACATAACACCAAGATTTAGTTGAAAACTTGATGAGGGAAAAAACCACTGAGAGTTTCTTGACTCTACTACTCAAATCCAACCTCAAACGAAAGATGATTACAATGTTTTTGAAGAACCAACTTCAAGGTACAAATGATACCTGTTGATGACTGTTTTGATGCAATCATAACAATAAGTTAAAATTCACATGACATGAACTAAAACTATACTTGAAAGATGAGAAGGAATCATTTGGTGATTTGACTAATCCCAAGTCTACAATGGTTCGGTTGGTCAAGTTCAGTTGGTCAATGTGAAGCTGTAATGTTCAAGGGGCCTTACGTAGTTTAGGTTTATTTTGTGGTTTATTGGACTAAGAATATGCAAAGAGGTCATGAGATTTCAACAATGTATTCTGTTCATTTGCATACAAGTGATACTGGGCTGCAAGTTTTAGAGGGTTTTCTTGGATTTTGCAGCTTTCTTCTTGATCTGTTTATGAAAACTATCTACTTATAGCTCTGTTATCCTGTTTCTTCAAATTTGAGACAATTTCCTTTGGATTTCTACGTTTTCAGCTAGATATTTCAGATGGGTTGGGAAAAGTTAGAGAGATCTAATCTACACTTCATCTAATCTACTGAAGGATCTAAGTGTTTCTGTTATCCACTATGTAAATACCACAGTAGTTTGATCAAATCCATAGTAAAAACCCTAAATGTAAGTTCTGAGCATATTTTCACAAACATACATTTAAAATTGCAAGCTCTCAAAGAAGATATTTCAAAATACAAAGAAGGGCAGGAGAACACTCAGAAGATAGATGCAGAACTCCAGATTCTATTGTATTAGAAACGAATAGCCATACATGATTTACAATGTAAGAATGACTCTTAGTTTCATTGATCATACTACAGAGAACTTACAAGCTTTACAGATACAGTAAGACAGCCAGACATTCCACGCACATCTTACTGCAGACAAACAGGCGACCTCCTTCTTCTACTTCTAAACTATGCTAACTTGCTGTGTTTTCCTAAAATCTCTGTGTGTAGCCCCTGTTGTAAAGTACTACAGTGTAGAGAGGCACAATATAAAGACATTTTGATTGTCCTCACTACAGCAAAAACCTAACAGAACCCCTGGTTCAAACCTCTAGTTACAGCAATAAATGCAGGTGAACCAGTTCTCAAAAATATCTCTGAGCAATGGTCAAATCTGGGCGAAATATTGCCCCTTCTGAGAAGTTCCAGCAGCTGGGCAATAACTTCTGTTTGTCTTTTGCAGAAATACCTCCAGCTGCGACCTTCCTCTTCACTTGAATGGCTTTGACTTTTTGCATTTCATCTCTATCTTCTTGCTCCTGAGATCAGATCTTCTGCCTCCATGAGGTCACTGCATTGACTTTCCAGCTGCTTCCTCAACTGCAAGCCTGCAAGACAAGACAAGCAATAAGTATTCCATTTATCACATAAAACAGTATGAAAATTAAAATAAGCATTTAAATCTAGGTGACAGCGCAAAAATGGAGAAAATCGGATCAGAAAATCGCTCAAAATGCGTCCAAAATGCGCCCAAGCTGCTCAAAATTGATTAGGTCAACCACCGCTGACTGAAAAATGCCAGAGGTGCCAAAAAAAACACTTTAAAACTCCACCGCTTCATTTCCCGCCCATTGGCATGATCATCCCTGTCGGTGCGTCAAAAAAATAGGTTAGTCGATATACCTCATCATCATGATATTCTAGAAATAGCATTCCCTCCTGAAGGTCCAGATGAATGTCATCATGATGTTTCGCTTCTGCATATTGGAGAAAAGAACAACAACATCATCATCATCATGTTGAAGAAGAATAGGAGGATGCGAATATAATCATGCTGCCGAGGAAAGGAAGATGATGGTGACGTCATCATGATATTCGGGCTCCATTGAAATGCTAAGGATGACATCATCATCATGTTCGTTTAAGATCAGGGGGATATTTGTGATATCGGGTCACCTAAGGAGCATGATCAGGATGATGAAGTGAATATGACCCTTTCGCGGCCAAGGTAACCCTCTCAAGAAAAAATCAGCATGATGAAGATCATCATCATATTTGCCTTTGTCGAACTTGGAATAAGACGTCATCATCATGTTTGGGCAAACGGATCGTGCTTGAAAAAATATCCTGTTTGAAGGAAAAAAGATGATGATGATGATCAGGAGGATATTTTTTTTTTCGTTATTCAGATCGGGATGACGTCATCATGATATTCGGGTCCTTTGTTAAACTTGAACATGACATCATCATCATATTTCGGCAAACGGATCGTGCTTGAAAAAATATCCTGTTTGAAGGAAAAAAGATGATGATGATGATCATCAGGATATTAGCTTCTGTCGAACATAGAATAAGACATCATCATCATATTTCGCAAACCAGATCGGGTTTTGGAAAATATCCTGCCGAAAGAAAAAAGTGATGATGATGATCATCAGGAGGATATTTGTTTCTTCGTTCATTAGATCGGGATGACGTCATCATGATATTCGGAGCCTTCGTTAAACTTGAACATGACGTCATCATGATATTTCGCCAACCGGATCATGTTTGAAAAAATATCCTGCCGAAAGAAAAAAGTGATGATGATGATCATCAGGAGGATATTTGTTTCTTCATTCATTAGATCGGGATGATGTCATCATGATATTCGGAGCCTTCGTTAAACTTGAACATGACGTCATCATGATATTTCGCCAACCGGATCATGTTTGGGAAAAAATCCTGCCGAAGGGAAAATGTGATGATGATGATCATCAGGATAAAAATATGATGATGATGATGATCAGGATGTTCTCAAAAGGTTGCATTTTCGGCAGGAGGACTTTGCGAAATATCAGGCGAACAAACAAGATCATGATGATCTTGACAATATAACAGGATAAAAATATGATGATGACATCATCATCATATTTCGTTTTCGGAGCACAAGGATAAGTTAAGGTCATCATGATATTTGCGCCAAGGTGATATTACAAAATATGATGATGCGGTTGAGAAACGTAATATCGGCTTCTTCTTAATAGATAGGGTGATATTACAAAATATGATGATGCGGTTGAGAAACGTAATATCGGCTTCTTCTTAATAGATAGGGTGATCATCATGATATTATGCTAACCGGAGATCAGGAGGATATGAAGATGATGATCCTCTTTCTCAAATTATCATGATGATGACTCCAGCACTTGGCAAAATTCAACAAATGATCCTCGTGAAAGATCAGGGTGATATGAAGTCGTCATCATCATATTTCGAACTTCAGCAAATATCATGATGATGACCTAGCGATAGGTTTATAGCATGTGCATGCAAATATGCCGATGATGAATTTGTTAAGTCAGGGTGATCTTAGACCATCAGCAGGATATTTTAAGATCAGGCGATGCAAGGATATCATGATGATGCTCGCGATACAAAAGACCATTTCGACGGGGAACTTACCTTGACTGAAAGTTGATGTCATCATGATATTTCAAACCTCAGGATATTATCGGGGGGGGGGGGGGGTTGCGTTTAAAATATGATGATGATGATGCTCTTCAGCAAAACCAAGTTTATAATATGACCTTCCTAAAAGAATCATGATGCTGCATAATGCGCACAAGGCCTTTTGACGGGTAAAAAGCACTACCACCTAAGATTGACGTCCGGATGTTGCGACTGCATGATTTTTAGCGGGTGATAGACCAAGATCATGATGATCCTGTCAACATGACTTAGGATATAAAAAATATGATGATCCTCCTGCGAATATCAGGTTTGACCAAGACTTTGATCATGCATAACTTTCACATATGGACGAATTTTCAAGTGAAGTAAAAGGCAAACCTGCATGGAATTTCGAGCTCTTTCAAAATATGAGGTCACAGAAACAAAATATGAACCTTGACAAACTGACCTCATGATGATGACCCACCTCATGCAATATCATGATGATGATGCACCTGACCTTCATTTTTACCAGACCGCCAGAAAGCAGAAAAAACACAAGCAGAAGCAAAAAGCAAGACATCAGCAGGGGTCCTCGTTTTGCTAAGGAGCAAAATGGGGCGTGTTGTGAACATCACAACAATACCTAGCATTGTTTAAAATTCTTCAATCTCTTAGGTACAATGCACACCTACTTAGTACAGTATCACCTCAAAACATCAACCACAAAGAGGCACCAACCTCAAACACCTAAAACCCATACATCACAAAACCCTTGAAAGAAACAATTGAATGTGCAAGAAATGATTCTTATGCAATTTGATTTGTACCTATAAAATCATGACCCTTTGCAAAAACAAAACTTCCCTTGAACAAAACAACATTCACAAATAGATATGAATCAAGACTTCTGGACAAAGTCCTTGACAAATGATCTTCTCTAAATGTACAATTGTATCCTATCTCTATCATAAATAGCCTTTGCTTCACATCTCTCTATAAGTGATATATGCATACTTCCTCTAAATAGCAAGCATATTTTGCATACAATCTGGTCTTATATTTAGTGAAAGATATGTCATTACAAACCTTAAGTAAACATTATGCCATACATATCAAAAGCTTCATTTCATGTCAATTTCTTAATAGACATCACAACTCTTTGTTTTTCAACAAAAGCAATAATTTGTACCATACATCCTCAAAAACATACTACTCACAAAAAGTACCGTTCCTTCTTAAAATAAAAGAAGACAGAAAAATTGACTCTTACCAAAAAAATCTCCATCAAACCTCTGCACAAAAGGTAATACACATTTCAACTTCTTATTAAAACCATTGTCTTCCCAAAAGAATCTCAATTTTTGTACACATTTCTCTGTAATATTCATACTTCATATTATGTACCTCATCACAAAAGCTCATTGTGTTACAGTTTGTAAAAATTCAGTCATGTCAAAAAATCAAAAAATATGGATATCAACTAAAACCTCCTTTTATCTGCCTCCCAAAAGAGCCTAAAAATCTCAAAGAGGATGTTCTTTTACCACACTATGTCACTGGTTCAAAACAATTATGAAACAGTTAAAAGAACTATCTTTCACATAGTTTACAGTCAAGAGATCATCAAATGTTAAGCAAGAGAAATACCCATTAGGGTTTCAAATGAAATTAAAAAATAGCCTTTGGTCTTATTATTCGTGCCTTTCAACATTTAATCACATCCATTGATGTTTGAACTGGCACCTGTTCTAAGTTGCATCACTGAAGGAATGGGTAGCCCTAGGTTGAGAGGCCTATTCTCCAACAAGTTTTAAATCCCCGTAGTGTAACTTAAGTCTCCTTTTACCTATGATAATAAGTCAAGGTTAAAATATAACAAATTCAAAACATTTAACCCTATAACCTAGGGTTTAGGTTTTCTTAGGAATGTTTTAGGGTTTTTTAAATATGTATCTAGATCAAGACTTCAAGGATCTATAATATTAAAAAATGAATGAATGAGATCATTATAACATTTCACCAGTCCAATAAGCTTCAACACAATATGTCACCAACAATCTTTAAACATAATATAGCATAAACTCCTATTAAAGCACAACACTATCTCAAGTCATCTTGTGATCTAGTGATCCTTTGATGATCTTGATCTATCAAACATGAACCACTACATCTTAATCTCACACATGAAGCATATGAACTTTTGAAACAAATGAAATCTCCTTCTCATGCATGAAGCATATGAACTTGTGAAACAAGTGAACTCTCCTGAACCATGAATGTGAACTCTCCAGGATCATGATGGTAAACACCAACACCATGGCAAATCAATTCAACTAAGTAACACAATGACATCCTTGATCCATGAGGAATAGCATACGCATTATGAAAATGGGCAACATCAAACCAACTTATGAACTATGAAGTAATACTGATGAACTCCAACCTGCACCACCTTCCAATCCTGAGGCTAATGGCATCCACATCAAACCACTTTTGACATCAATGATAAACATGTCTTGAGATCAATATCTTGGTCTGCATTCCTCTACAAAGCAAGATTTGGTCTTGTAGTTTAGAATATAATATGATCCTTATATTAACATGCTATATCCAAGATTCTAGGTCTTTACACCTTCAACAACGAAAGTTATAAGTAATAGAGTTCTGGATAGTCCTCAAACAGAGTAAAGCAATAGTGGAGACATGTTGGACTACTCTGCATTCCTCTAGAAATGAAGTTGTGACCATGTGGTTTTTAGGACATGCTCAGGGATGCAAAATGCATGCTATCTTGAAGTATCAAGTGTTATAAGGGTCTGCAAGGCTAGTTATCAAAATGACAAAAATAATACAGTTAGTTTCGAATGTCTAAGTTGTTCTCAGAAGCACATATTTGAGTACTTGCGAAAGATGGAAAATATATACATCAACTATAGGAGCTTGTGTAGAGATTCTACATTCCACAATGTATTTTAGGTTTAAGTTGCATGCAAATCTTTCTTATCTCCTATATTGTATAAGGTATTTAAGTCAGTTAGTGAAGAATTACATATGATTGTCCTTTGGATTAAAGTATACCTGAGTCAAGTCTTTGATTTTCTCTAGAAGTTATAAATGAGGATGTATATATCTAGGGATATATGTATAATGATGTATGAATTATTTCTTAAGTTTTTAAAGTGTTTTGGTGTACTACAATGTGACATCTAATGTTTTGATGTGTCACAGTCAGTCTGGAATGCCTTGTTTCATCCATTCAAAGTGCTTCTTATTTTACAGATCCATATATTGGTTAGATACTTTAGGAGAATGATGCATGGATAGTGTTGAGAAGATACATGGTTGAAATCTTGGTCTGCATAATGATTTTGGCTTCTCCCCAGTGGTGTGAAGATGGATAGTTAGTAGTGATAGTACTAGTTGAGCCGACAACTTGGTTTCCTTTATATGCGATCGATCTTGATGTTGGCAAGAGACATAGGATAACATTGATAGGTGATGTCATTGATGGCAACTAAGATTGTTCCACACATCCGCAGTACAGTATCTGATCATACTGGAAGTCAGAATGATAATCTATCTAATTCTTCAAGCCTGAAATAGAGCAGTTAGCAGAGTCCAATATTTTGGTCAGCGGATCTCTCTAATTAATCATTATGTGTTGCAGATCTAAAGGAGTGTAGAGGGAAACTAGGACAATATAAATCCAATTTTTTAGCTTTTGGTGATAATGGGATCAAAATTTATGAGTATCTGAATATCAGATCCTATTATGACAGAACAGTTCAAGTCAAGAATAGGCAGACTTATGTTAATCCTTGTGTGGACCCAATAGAAGTGTTTTGATGAACTATGGATGTGATAGAATGTTAGTGGCTGACATGTATGATGATCTACATATATTATTTTTGGTACACATCAATATTAGTGTATGGATCCAGCCGACAGAGTAGGGCATTCTTAAAAGGTTCCAAGTGTTGTTGTTGCCGACCGGCAAATGATTGAAATTCAAGATAAGTATATATAGCCAATGATTGTGGATATTTTATGTACAATACAATAATGGAGAAAAGATAAAAAGAGCAGAAAATCTAATATCTGAATGAAGGGAGAATAGAGAGAAGAGCAGAATAAAGATGAAGTGTACAAAGTCAATATTTGCACTTAAACGGAACTGATCTCTAGCATTGGCAGATGCATCTTACCAGTTCAAAATCTCTGTAAATCTCTTGTAATTTTTTCTGTAGGTAGTGAGCCTCCACTTGAGCAATGAGCTTGGGGCAGTGAGACTGAATGCATGTGCATTGCCACTTGTAAAATACTTTTAACAAGGTACTAACCCACACCATGGTTTTTCCCTTAACCAGATTTCCACGTCAAAAATATTGGTGTCAAGTGTGTTCTTTATATTTCTACTTATGTGATGCTAAAATGATTATTTTATTAATTTGATTATCAGTTGTAAAAACATATTAAGGGAAGAAAAAATTGTAAATGTGTGACAACTGATTCACCCCCCCATGTTGTTCGGACCTAATCAAACAATTGGTATCAGAGCCTAGTTCCTTGAAAAGTTTAATAGCTTAAGGAAGATCTGGGAAGACAATAGAATGGATGAATATGATCTTCAAGGGCAACTTAATCTTGCCCTAGATGATCTTGAGCAGTCCAAGGCAAAAGTTCAAGAACTACAAGACAATCTCAAAAAGGCAGAAGACTTCATTGAAATTTTAAAAGAGAAATTGAGCAAATCTAATGCAAAGGGAAAGGAGAAACCTCTTCAACTAGGAAAACCTTATGAAGACAAGGCCCTGGATGAGAAAACAAAGGAATGTGAAAAGATAGCTAAAGAAGTTACTATTCTAAAATATGAGATGGAAACTGGGGTGATGAGACTAACCAAGGAAATTGAAGATAAGAAGAAATCTTAAGAAGAGTTAAATCATAGTCTAAAAAAGAGTTCTAAAGAATGCTACAAATTGGATGCGATAGCTAGCCTTCTAGAATCTAATCTACAAGAAAGTAGAGACAATGAAAGAGAACTTGAGAGATAGATTATCACACTCAGACATGACCCAGAAGTTGCAAATGAGTATAAGGAGAAGTTCAAGATAAGCTCAGCTAAACTTGAAGCAATCATTGACGGGTAGAAAAAGGATGTTGATAAGCATAATCTTTGGTATGAGAAAGGTGAAAGCTCTAGATTTGAATAGAGAAATTTTCAAGCTAAGAATGGGAGAAACAGACCTAGAAAACCTCCAATAAGACAACCAAATGCTCAAAGATATACCTCATTCAATGGAAACTATTTCAACTGCAACAAATTTGGTCATAAAGCTACTCAGTATAGAAACAGAGTAAATCAAAATGGTCCATCCTTCTCCGGTCAATGCTTCAAGTGTGATAGGTATGGTCATAGATCAAATGAATACAAAAGTATGAAAATGAATAATTCCAATAATAGAAGAATTAGCAATTCTTTCAATGGTTATTTCTTTTTTTGCAATGGGTTTGGACATATGGCTAATCCGTACAAATCAAGAGAAAATCAAGTTTATAAGAAAAGAAATGTTGTATGCTTTAACTGCAATAAATCTGGTCATATTGCAACATTCTATAGAAGTAAAGACAATGGAAGAAAAGGTCTGGTAAATAGAAAACTAGATGAGCAGAAAGAAGACAGAGGCAAAAAGAAAATTGATGTGGATGAGATACAGAGTGAACAAGATTTGGATAAAGAAAGATACAGTAAACAATGATAATGTGTTTGCATTGGAATATGGTACTGACAATTCCTCCAGGAATTAAATCAAAAACTCTGGCTTAGGGGGAGCTGTATAGAATATCAAATTCCCCCAGTTAGTAAGTGTGTGCCTAAATCTGGCATATTAACAAAAAATACTCTAAATTGGTCCAGAACCTATGGAAGGATTTCTGGAAGAAAAGTTGTTGAGATGAAATCTTGCAGATTGATACAGGAAGGACTGTGAAACCAATGTAACTGGATACAATTAGGGAAACACATTTATTGCAAAGGCAAATTAGGTAATGTGGAGATTTAAAAGGTCACTTGATCACTTATTTGAATCACCTTGCATTTAAAGTAAACAAGAAGAAGAGCATTTGAACTACTAGTCTAGAGACTGAGGCAGAGAATGAATTCAATCGGTAATTGATCAACCCTAACACCATGAAAGAAAAAGGTGCCTCTCTGTAAATATTTGAATCTAAAATCTATTTGAAATGGCTACACCTCATGTTATTGACATTACTGAAAAGCCTTGACCCAAATTTAAGAAGCATCCTCACAAATCAATTCATGTCAATCCGTTAGGTGCTTTTTCAAGTGTTCGATATGGTGTGCTACATGTAGAATACATTAGGGTTTATATTCATGTAAATATAGATGAATTTGGAGATTCGAGGTATGTGGATCTATTTGAGAAATAACTCATGGATAAAAACAGAGAACTTAAACCCGAATATAAGGCACTACAAGATAAACACTTTGTTCAGGTTATGGGGTTTCTAACATTTGATGAGGATGAATGGGTCTAATATGTCTTAAGCCAGATACATGATGAATTCATTTGGTTGCTAAAACTGTTCAAGAGTACCAGGGATGCTATCAGAAATTTAACTAGTTTAAGCTCAACCGGAGGATTGCTCATGCTGAAAGCTGTGAAAAACTAGACAGTAACTGATACTACCAGAGCTAAGTTTGACAAAAGATCAATGACCATAAGTAATATTATAGAGCCAGCTATCAAATTTGCCTCCATGGTGATTGGGTACAAGATTTACCACTCAAGTAGAGAAAATTATGTTTCTAGAATAGCCATTTATACTGCATAGAAGATGCAAAAAGAAAATGTTGATTATGACTTGTGTGAACTATTGCAGAATTAACTAATTTAAAACTTGAACAAGATAAAAAGGGATAAGAAGAATACCTTCAAGTATGGTGCACTGATTCTATATCTATTCTTTTACTTTATGAATGAGGTACCTGGGGTAAAAGGTGTGTACTAGACTAAGGATGAGCTAGTTACCATTCAAATTAGAAATCATCTTTGTAGTATTGTTGATTTCAATGCTCAGAAAACAACAATATGGGGTTACTTCAAGAATTTTTAGAATATGATGCAATCAAGGGAAAGAATCCCCAATTCAATTGTTGAAAAATACAAAAAATGAAATATGCTTCATGGTTGATACTGATCAGTGTTTAATGGAAGTAGTGGAACCCAGAACTATTTGGATCATGCCCATGGGGTATGAAGTAGATGAAAGGATCTTGGATATGTATGCTCAACATCTGCTAAGCAATCCCAAAGACACAATGGTTGAGAGATTTGGAACTTATGAGGAGCTAAGTTTAAAGTTGCATACTAAGCTTAGAGAACCTAAAACAAATAGGAGAGTAAGAAAAGAAGTTGAGCAGCTAGCTAAAAATCTTGGCCTAACAAAGGAAGCTATGAAGAAATTTAGACAAAGCACAGAAAAGGATGAGAAAGAAAAACAAGATAAGAAATGAATAAGGGATCCAGTGGAACTCTCTTCCACTTCAAGAACTACTAGAAGTTCTACTATTGCCTTTGCTCCTTCTAAGACTACAAAACTGGAAACAAATCATCCAAAAAATGTGAGAAAAGGATGAACAAAAAAGCTTCTCAGACTTATGAAAGCATAAGGGAAGATGAAGTAGATATAGACTCTGACATTGAAATCAAGGAACTAAAAGCCACTAGAACAAAAGATGCAAAGCTAACCAAAGAAAAGTCCTATGGAAGAAAAAGGACTAGAAAAAGCCAAAAGACTGAAGAGTATGAAGAATATGTTGAGAAGCCCACACTCTCCCTAGAAGATGTGATAAAATCAATCACTGTGGATGGTAGTCTAAAACCCATGATTGAATTCTATGATGAATACAATGACATGGATAAAAGGGTATTGGAGGAAGCAATGGTCAGATATCTCAATATCTACAACAAGGCACTAATTGAGATAACTTCTGAGTTACCACAAAGTCTAGCAAATATCTTGGAATTGAGAAAAGAAATTGCCAAGTGCAAGGACATAGAGATCAGGGAACATGAGCTAATAAACTTGTGTCCTCAAATTTATCCTGAGCAAATAGATATGATACTCAAGGAAGTCAAAGATGACTTTAGAAGCAAGAGGAGAATGAACAAACTCATGCTTGGAGAAACAAGTGAAATAGTTGAAGAAACTCAAGAGATTCTTTTGAAAGCATTAAATAAGTATAATTTTCACATAGTCACAAAAGAAGTGCCAGATGGTGAAGAAGAGAACATTATTGAGCAACAATCTGAGTTGAGTGAAGCCTCTATTCTGGAAGTAGAACAAGCAATTTTGGAGGATACATAAATGTTGGATAAAATATTTAATGCAGAAGATACTCCCAATCCATCTGATACAACAGGGAAAGGGGATAATGTTATTGTTTCACAGAGCCCTCCTGATCAAATAGCAAGTGATGAACAAACAAGAAAAAGCTCCTCTATAGAGAACACAGAAAAGGATAAAGTAAAGTTAGAGGAAGAAAGAGAAAAGAAAGATAAAAGAGAAGAAGATGGTGCAAATGTTGAAGCACCTAAAGCAGAGACTGAGAAATTAGGAGATCAAAAGGTTGATTATGAAATGAGTGTAAGAGACATTGCAGATGTAGTAAAAGATCTTCTTGGAAAAGAAGTAATTGAACTTGATGAACCTAAATTACTCCAAGGTCTAGCCAATCCAGATGCTCTCTCTCCAATTCAACTAATGAAGATAGCATCATTCACTCAAGTAAAGGCTAGAGAGAAGATGTTAAAGTTCCACACAAAGGAGAATAAGCTACTGGGACTTGCAACCAGAATTTTGGAGAAATTATTGCCAAACTATCAAAAGATTCAAAATGATTCCCCCTCCAGTCATCTAAAGAACCTTGTAAGTTTAGTAAATTCACTTTTTGAGTCCCTTGAGAAGTCTGTGGAGGTAAAAGTTTAGAAAGAATTCTTAGATAAGAAATTTTGTTAAATAAAGAACTTAATAGTAAATGATAGAAGAATATTGGGTATTAGCATAAAGAGTATTCAGAATGCTCTAAATGATGGAAGTGATATGTACAAATTTTGTCTATCATGGAGCAAAGTTAATAAGGGTATTGAGAACAAGATAAAGGAGAAAGAACAAAATTTGTCAAATCTCTCTCAAAATTTTGATCCCCTAACAGTTTCGCCCATAAGTTAAGAATGTCAAGTAATCAACTTGACTGAGGAAATAAAGAAACTTGTCAAAGAGAAAAATAACATTATGAAGAGAATGTGTGAAATCTAGGGATTAATTTCCCCTAAGTTAGAAATAATGTATAATACTTTATCTAAAGCTCAGACTATAGTTTAGACTAGTGTTCCATCAGATCTGTCAAAGGCAGAAGCATACTCATTTGTGTTAAATGGGCACATTTCAATTTTGGATGGAACGAAGAGTACTTGGGCCTTCGAACTTGTGCAAATAAAAGCTAGTTTTGTAGGCATCTTCAAGTTCATGTGAATGAAACTTAATGGCTACTTGTACATATGCGACAATGTATATAGAAATTTTGGAAATTTTTTGATTTGCGGATCCTACCCTTTGCCATTGATGTCAAAGGGGGGGTGAAGGGGAGTGAAAAATGAAGTATTTAGCAAAGGGGGAGCACTAGATTAAGTGAAGACCACAAATGCATAGACAAAGGGGCAGTCACTCTAAGACACTTAGTCATTTTTCACTAATTATTGCCATCAATGCCAGAGGGGGGATTGTTGGCAAGAGACACTGCATAGCATTGATAGGTGTTGTCATTGATGACAACTAAGATTGTTCGACACATCTATAGTACAGTATCTGATCATACCAGATGTCAGAATGATAATCTATCTAAGTCCGGAAGCCTGAAATAGAGCAGTTAGCAGAGTCCAGTATTTTGGTCAGCAGATCTCTCCAATTAATCATTATGTCTTATGGATCTGAAGGAATGTAGAGGGACACCAGGACAATCTAAATCCAATGTTTTAGTCTCTAGTGATAATAGGATCAAAATTTATGAGCCTCTAAATACCAGATCCTATTATGATAGAACAATTCAAGTGAAGAACATGCAGACTTATGTTAATCCTTGTGCGGACCCAATAGAAGTGTTTTGATGAACTATGGATGTGATATAATGTTAGTGGCTGATATGTATGGTGATCTACATATATTATTTTTGGTACGCATCAATATTCATGTAGGGATCCAGCTAACAGAGCAGGGCATTCTTAAAAGGTTCCAAGTGTTGTTGTTGTCGACTGGCAAATGATTGAAATTCAAGACAAGTATATCTAGCCAATGATTATGGATACTTTATGTATGATGCGATCATGGAGAAAAGATAAAAAGAGAAGAAAATATGATATCTGAATGAAGGTAGAATAGAGAGAAGAGAAGAATAAAAATGAAGTGTACAAAGTCAGTATTTGCACTTAACCAAAACTGATCTCTAGCATTGGCAAATGCATTTTACCATTTCAAAATCTCTGTAAATCTCTTGTAATCTTTTCTATAGGTAGTGAGCCTCCACTTGAGTAGTGAGCTTAGGCAGTGAGCCTAAATGCATGTGCATTCCTATTTGTAAAATACTTTTAACAGGGTATTAATTCTTGTGGGTTAACCCCCACTATGATTTCTCCCTTAACTAGGTTTCCACGTCAAAAATATTGGTGTCAAGTGTGTTATTTATATTTCTTCTTATGTGATGCTGAAATGTTTATTTTATTAATTTGACTATCAGTTGTAAAAACACATTAGGGGAAAAAAAATTGTAAATGTGTGACAACTGATTCACCCCCCTTCTCAGTTGTTTGGACCTAATAGAGAATTACATGTTTCATCAAAAATTCTTTCTAGTGCCGACCTAATTGGAGTTTTGAATGGTTGCAGAGGATATATAGAAGAACTAATTAATTTGTGGGATGTATGAGTGTGTGTGATTGTGATAGATCAAAATGAGTAGCATGAAGTGTGTGAACTAGGTATGATGGAGTAATTGTGTAGAAAAGGAGGACTACAACAATAACATAAAGTAGATGCTTCTTTCATAGAAGTCCATAGTTATGTTATCATTGTAATTATTTGAAACAATGAGCTTTCTTTAGGGAGTCATAGATTCCTTGGGTTGTGTTGGTTTTTTCTTCTGAATCAACATCAGGTTTTGCCAGTTCCTATGCACGTGTAGATTCAGCCAACTAATACAGGAGGTTACGTGAGCTCCTCCCCTTCACTTCTGGTTCTGTCGCACCAAGGGGGGTATCCCTATAGCTAAACATGTAACCTTGACTAGCTCAATGATAGAAAGATCTAAGTTGACAACAACAGGCAGAATACTCTCATGTATGGACCAAGATCTACATGATAGATCACAAGGTTGGCAACATTCCTTGACATATGTGTCTAGTTGGGTATGAGAGTATGCAGGGGTCCTAATCCTACTCCTACAACTAATGGGTTGAAATTATGGAGAGGTTGGAAGTGATGTTTGGATGCAAGACAAGGGGGATGTGTATCATAACTACTAATCTAGAAGCAGACCGGTGCCTATCTCAGGGCAAGTAGTCAACTAGACATATACAACAGATGGTTTACAACTTTCACTCAAGTTTCAGGGGGTTGGACTGATGCTTGCCTTACAAATATCACCCAAGAATGGGTATCTAACTGTCTCTACTTACAGATATCCCTGTTGACATGCAACCTTCTCCATGCATTGACCTAAAACAGTTTAATCCACTCCTTGAATGGAAGTTACAGATCAAGCATGAAGTATAGATATCTATACCCTAGAATCTATGAAACCCTTAGTAACCAGATTCAAAAGAAGGATGACATGCAGCAAATGGAGACAAGCAGATAGACACATGCAATAAGTATTTTTCATATAAATCAACATAGAACTGAACATATGTGCAAAATACATTCATGTTGCAACACATAAACTCCAAAATAGGATAAAACAGCTAGGATCATGCCCTGTTCTTTGTTATTTACACAAAAATGCCCTAGGCCTTCAACAACCTTGAAATGAGTAACATCCTCTGCTTATAAAGCAAGGGGATGTACTCCCTCATTAATCACAGCGCAATCCCCAAGACATCACCAGATATAATGCATCACCAGGGGGTGCCAAAAACATTCAATGCCACCGCGCAGACATGAGGATAGGAATGGGCAGGATCAGGATCTGCATCACCAGATGGAGATCTTCAGTCTAAATCAGGTAGCTGGCATGTCCTCTCGACCCATACCACTGTGTAGTTTTACCATTAATGGCATACCTACTCACAACCTTGGGACGTAGTAGTTGTGTGTTATGCAAACCTTTTCTCACCAATATACACATTCATGCACCAAGAAGTCCCTCCATTTGAAAATTTAAATAATAACCGTTGATCTCCTACCTTCCCGCTGAGATTCATGGCGTTGATCACGCTAAAAAGTCAACCACCATTGACATCATGACATGCATCTACATCCTATTGAATTTTCAAACCAGACTGCATGGGGATATATTATCCCACATTCACCCTACAGTGATCCTTATAACACTTTATATGCATGACCACAAACATACATATTATCGGTGATTTTGCTCCTGACAGCACCTAGCATAAACCCTCATCATCACCCATCGGCCAGACCACTTATATCGGTGAACGTCATACATGTCCACCCGATATGAAATGCCACCCCGATGACGAACCTCATAGGTGAAACCCGATGCATCAGAGGAAAATCCTCCTACCTTGCCGATGATCCACCTGACATTCAAAAATGTCCTGGCCATCGGATATCGTCCTAATGACCAACTTTGCCTTCACATAAAATATCATCCTAACATATCCTGATGACATCATGGTCATATTACAGTATCGAGTCAGACTGAAAACTTGAAGTATGATCCTGCCGGATCTAGATGATGTCATCGTCATGTCAGCATCAGGGTGATATTCAGAAGATAACCGGATAATTTAAAATATCACCCTCATGCACAAATATCATACTGCACTGTAGCTCCACTATAAGATCGGGGTGATATATGAATATCACCCGATAACAAGAATATCACCCTTTGACAAAGGTCGGGATACAAAAACATGATGACCCCATAGGATATTCGGTTGTGATGGGAAATGACCCTTGCAAGAAACATCAGGGGGATGTTTGGAAACATGATAATGATGATGATGATCCCTTCCTTCAAAATATCATGATGATGCTGAAAACACTGAGAGGGTCTAAGACTTAGAAATTTTCCTGGATTCTTGAGAAGGTGCCTAGATAAAAACCTTGAACATAAATTATCACCAACATAGGCTTCGATTGGGGACATGCAAGTGCAAGACTGCAGCGAGAACCTCAGATCTCTAGGATGCAGACTAGTCCCTTATCCATTGGGCACAGACTCAAACTTGAACCAATCTGCATCACCAAACACATTATTTCAAAATAAACATGGTGGCCAAGGGCCACCAAAAAGGAAAAACCATAATTTTCCTTTGTCAAACATGATTTTCTTTTGATTTCTTCAAATGAAGCCTAAAAGCATTTAACCACTTGCAGCAACCTTGTTTGCAATTATTTGTGCTGCTGCTCTTTTCTCCTTTAGCAAATCTACAGCAAAATTCATAAGCATCTACCATTCTTAGCAGTAGACTATCATCATCATATGAGTCACTGATGTTGCTTGGAAGAATGACAGACTCATATGAAACAAATGAATCCACATCAGAATTTTTCCCTTCCTCAAAAAATAAGAGCTCCTCCATATCAAACATGCAATATTTAGGCACAAGCAACATCTCATAATCAAATTTATCTTTATAGACATGCAGATATTCATCATCACTGTGCTCAGCAATCATATCATTTATGTCCACTTGGAATGTCTCAAAAGATGGTACAAATAGCTTAGAATGCAACGCCTCATTAAAAACTTCATAGTTACCCCTATAACCAGCACTATCCCCAACTGTGTGAGCACACACATCTGTAACTTGTCCATTCACCTCTGAATAGTGACCCTATTTTTTCTCTTCACCACTACACTGACAATCAAAAGCAAATTTTTCAACCTCTGCATTGTGAAGGTAGTCAGAATCTTCAAGGAAACACTCACACTCAGCATCCATGTATATTTCATCATCTGAAAGGCTCAGACATGCATTTGAATGCTGGCAATCACTAACATATTCACTATCATCCCTTGAAGTAGCATATTCTATATTATGAGTGAAGCTTTGCATATCCATCTCACATAAATGGTCAGGAATAATTGGGATATGAATATTGCTGCAGGACACAACTTCATGTATATCTTTCAATTGATCATTTGAAGGGCATCTTGTGTCTGCAGGCTTCTCTTCTAGAGGCTGATAACAATCTTTGTTTTCATTATCATAGGATGTGCCTATATCTTCTACAACATTTTCTTCATGCATCACATCATGGCTACACACATTATTCTAAAATATATTTCCCTCTGCAAAATCATCCTTTAATGAACATTGTGGAAAAGCAGAAATACATTCACTTTGATAACTATTTTTACAACTTGCAACCATGAAACCTACTGGCATTCCATATTTCTCATTGTTTTCTATATCCATAGAAAATTGGAAAGCCTGGAGAAGTGTGACTGGTTCTTTATCTCTCAATAGATAACTCATTTCTTCATCAAATGCAGCCAAATAAATTGTCAAGCACAATGCATTATTGGATCTCATATACTCAGGGACTTGCTTAAGCAACTTAATAAATCTAAGATTAAAGGCTAAAACCAATTCCTCATCTCCCCTTGGGATATTCATAAACTGTATGATCAGTGAGGCCACATCAAATCTTGAACCAAATTGCCCTAGGAAAGCAACTTCTAAATCTATCCATGAAGAAACTGAACAAATAGGCAGGTCTGAAAACTATATCCTAGCATCATCTTCTAATGACTGAACAAAGAGTCTCATTACAACATCTTCATCCTCTACCTCATAACCTTCTATTAAATTACAAAATTTTTGCAGATGTTTGTTTGCCGATTCAAACTCTAATCCACTATATCTTGGCAAACATTTCCTAATTTTATTCAGAATAGCATTTGGGTAACCATATATCCCTATGAAATTTAGGGCTTTATATCTTTCAATAAAGAATGGTCTTCTTTGAGAGCACACCCAGGTTTGCTGTTCTAAACTCAACATTTTGAATCAAATATGAATACCTGGATATACATTGCAGCACTAATAGGTTCTTTCAACAGAGTCACCACCTCTCACGGAGAGGACAAAAATTCAACAAGGCACTTTTGTTTTTTGGATTCATCACCCCAGTAGAGCACCACATGGTTCCTTCTTTGGTTATGCAACAACTTCACTGGAAAGTAGATTTTTCCATCCTTCAGGTTACTTGACTCTCTTACTCTCCCCAGTAGAGTCACCATTTTGTTGGTGACTCAGATGCATAAAATATAACAATTCTTTTTTCATCAATCCATCCCCAGCAGAGTCACCATTTTGTTGGTTTTTTCTTTTGAATCAACATCAGGGTTTGCCAGTTCCTATGTACGTGTAGATTTAGACAACTAATACAGGAGGTTGCATGAGCTCCTCCCCTTCACTTCTAGTTTTGCCACACCAAGGGGGTATCCCTATAGCTAAAGATGTAACCTTGACTAGCTCAATGATAGAAAGATCTAACTTGACAACAACAGGCAGAATACTCTCATGTATGGACCAAGATCTGCATGATAGATCACAAGGTTGGCAACATTCTTGGACATATGTGTCTGGTTGGGTATAAGAGTATGTAGGGGTCCTAATCCTACTCCTACAACTAACGGGTTGAAATTATGGAACGGTTGGAAGTGATGTTTGGATGCAAGACAAGGGGGATGTGTATCATAACTACTAATCCAGAAGCAGACCGATGCCTATCTCAGGGCAAGGAGTCAACTAGACGTATACAATAGATGGTTTGCAACTTTCACTCAAATTTCAGGGGGTTGGACTGATGCTTTCCTTACAAACATCATCCAAGAATGGGTATCTAACTGTCTCTACTTATAGATATCCCTGCTGACATGTAACCTTCTCCATGCATTGACCTAAAATAGTTTAATCCACTCCTTGAATGGAAGTTACAGATCAAGCATGCAGTATAGATATCTATACCCTAGAATCTATGAAACCCTTAGCAACTAGATTCAAAAGAAGGATGACATGCAACAAATGGAGACAAGCAGATAGACACATGCAATAAGTATTTTTCATATAAATCAACATGGAACTGAACATATGTGCAAAATACATTCATGCTACAACACATAAACTCTAAAATGGGATAAAACAACCAGGATCATGCCTTGTTCTTCGTTATTTACACAAAAATGCCCCAGGCCTTCAACAACCTTGAAATGAGTAACATCCTCTACTTATAAAGCAAGGGGATGTACTCCCTCATTAATCACAGGGCAATCCCCAAGACATCACCAGATACAGTGCATCTCCAGGGGGTGCCGAAAACATTCAATGCCACTATGCAGACATGAGGACAAGAACAGGTAGGATCAGGATCTGCGTCGCCAGATGGAGATCTTCAGTCTAAATCAGGTAGCTGGTATGTCCTCTCGACCCATACCACTGTGTAGTTTTGCCATTAATGGCATACCTACTCACAACCTTAGGATGCAGTAGTTACGTGTTATGCAAACCTTTTCCTACGAATATGCACATTCATGCACCAAGAAGTCCCTCCATTTGAAAATTTAAATAATAATCATTGATCTCCTACCTTCCCGTCGAGATTCACGGTGTTGATCGCGCTAAAAAGTTAGCCACCATTGACATCATGACATGCGGCTGCATCCTGTTGACTTTTCAAACTAGACTGCATGGGGTATATTATCCCACATTCACCCTACAACGATCCTTATAACACTTTATATGCATGACCACAAACATACATATTTTTGGCAATTTTTCTCCTGACAACACCTAGCATAAACTCTCATCATCACCTGTCAGCCAGACCACTTATATCCGTGAACCTCATACATGTCTGCCCAATATGAAATGCCACCCCGATGACGAACCTCATCGGTGAAACCTGACGCATCGGAGGAAAATCCTCCTGCCTTGCCAATGTCGCATGTCTTGCCAATGATCCACCTATCATTCGAAAATGTCCTGGCCATCGGATATCCTCCTGATGACCAACCTTGCCTTCACATAAAATATCATCCTGACATATCCTGATGACGTCATGGTCATATTATAGTATCGGGTCAGACTGAAAACTTGAAGTATGATCCTGCCGGATCTGGATGATGTCATCATCATGTCAGCATCAGGGTGATATTCGGAAGATAATCGGATAATTTAAAATATCACCCTCATGCACAAATATCATGCTGCACTATAGCTCCACTGTAAGATCGGGGTGATATATGAATATCACTCAATAATAAGAATATCACCCTCCGACAAAGGTCAGGATACAAAAACATGATGACCCCACGGGATATCCGGTCATGATGGGAAATGACCCTCACAAGAAACATCAGGGGGATGTTTGGAAACATGATAATGATGATGATGACCCCTTCCTTCAAAATATCATGATGATGCTCAAAACACTGAGAGGGTCTAAGACTTAGAAATTTTCCTAGATTCCTGAGAAGGTGCCTAGCTAAAAACCTTGAACATAAATTATCACCAACAGTTTGTATCCCTAAATTAATGTCAACAGGGAGTTGATGCTTCCTTGGATTGTAGCCCTAAAACAAAGTTGTAATTTTTATAAGTAGTGAGCATTATATTGTGAGCTAACACTCACTGTGGTTTTCCCAATTTGCATTTTCAATTCAATGTGTTGATTAATGTGGTGTATGTTTTACTTTCTAGTCTCTAAGTGATTTGATTTGTTCTACAAATAATCTAGTGAAGTTTTTGTATATGTTGAATTACTCCCCCTCTCAGCATCCCTATGTGTTAAACAATTGGTATGAGAAAGGAGCCGAATGTTCGAACCTTAAGGAAGAAGTTGTTACTTTGAGGAAAGAACTACAAAAATCAAAAGAACAAATTGACAAGGATTAAATTTGAAGGGAGGTTCTGAGATTCTTGATGAATTGATCAATTCTTAAAAGCCATCAAAAGAAAATATGGCCTTAGTTTTGAAAATGGAAAAAGTCATATAATTACTGCATCCACAAACTTGTATGATAACTTGAAAGAAGAAGGAAATTTTAAAACAAAGGAACAAAAAGGCTGCACTAAAGATCCTAAGAAGATTTCCTTTGGAGATGCAAAAGAAGAAGGTTTCACTCCTATCCAGAGACAAAGAATGAACAAGAAGAAGAAGAATTTCAAAAAGTTTGCTCCTACCAGGTATCCTCAAGCTTTCAATGGTAATTGCTATCTTGTAATAAGGTTTCTCACAAGGTTATTGAATAGCTCACATAGTTAGTGTCATGCTTGAAACAAGGTTAATCATAAGGCTAATGGATACAAAAGAAAAATAATGAGGAGTGGTTACATGAACAAGAACAATGCTACGACCTCTCAGTTCTTCTATGGTTATTGTTACACATGTAACAAGTATGGTCATAATTATGCTAACTACATATCTAATGTAAGAAGAGGTGGTTTTGCTCCATAGTCCAACACCACCTACTACAATTGGAATAAATTAGGACACATTACAAGGTTATGTAGGGGAAATAATGTAAGGTACTCTGCTCCTCAAAAGAAGGTTGATATTGCTCAAGAAAGGAAGGAAATGAATAGGACATGGAGGAAGAAGGAAGAAAATGATTTAAATGAAGGATCTACACCTCTGCCTGGTGCAGATGGATCCTTCAAAAACTAAAAGGGAGGAAGTATAGGTTCAGGGGAGTTACAACTACAAACATTTTCAAAACCCCTAAATGCATAAGATGTTGAAATCTTTAGAATAATGGATAAAAATGATATAGATGTGTTTGTCAAGAAATATCATGATGTTTAACAAAATTCCAAAGCAAATGGACTCTTTATGAAGGATTGAAATGATCATAGGTTTTTGCATAATAAAAATCTATTTAGGTCAAGAATAGATAATGCAATTAATGTAGTGTAGTCATGGTTAGTCAAAAGACTATTTAGGTGATACTTGATCATTTTGATCTCATTTGAAAAAGTCAAGAATGTTTTAGAGACAAGAAAGAGCAGAAAGTTTTTAGTAGAAGCTTTTGTACAAACCCTATTGATGGTATTATTAGGTATTTGTCATATTTACTAGTTAAACCCTAATTTTCTAAAGGTATTACCATGGAAACACTAGTAGTGATTGATGTTATGGAAAGATTGAGGCCAACATTCAAAAAGCATCCATACAAATCCATTGAGACCAATAAGGATAGTGCATTCTCTCATGTTCCGACCAATTTACTACACACAAAGGATGTTTGGATATATAGCCACTCACTGATGGATGAGTATGATCACTTGAAGATGGAACAATCTAGAGATGATAATCTACTAGGTGATGATTTTCAATTGAAGCTGGAGTTTGCAAATGTTATTGCAAAACAACTTGACATAAATTGGAAGGGTTTCCCTAATTTCTATTATGAGGAAGATTGGGTAAGGATTTCCCTAAGTCAAATTCATGAGGAATTTTTTTACCTTGATCAATCCTATATGATCACTAAAGAAGCCATCATGGATATGATTGGACTGTGCTCCTCCAGACCAATGCCTATACTGAAAGCGATGAAGAATGAGGAAGTGATGAGACTCACCAAAGCATAATTTGATAAGAGAACCCTAACGGTGGATGATATCACTAATCTAGGGGTCCAGTATGCCACTATGGGCATTACTTACAAAGTTTACTACACAAATAGAGAGGGGACTGCTATTGCCACTGCCATCTACACTACTAATCAAATGGTGAAAGAAGGAAAGGACTATGACCACTGTGAGCTCTTATGGAAGTAGTGCCTAGACACTTTGAAGAGAACCAAGGAGACAAAATACAAATTCTAGTATGGTTCCTTAATCATTTGCCTTATGTTCTATTTCCTAAGGGAATTACTTTCAATGAAGGGTATGGTGTGGAAGTTAGATACCCCTGTTGCTCACCAAATTAAAAACTATATGCTTAGTTTTCTTGATCATAAAAGATTTGACACACTATTTTGGGGTTTCTTCAAAACCTTTTAAAATGATATGCAAGAAAGAGAAAGGATACAAGGAAATGTTGTTGAAAAATATAAGAATGATATTAGATTTATGGTGGATAAGGATAATTACTACATGGAAGCAATAGAGCCAAGGACATTTTGGATAACCACCCTGCCATATGAAGTTTTTTAACATGATTTGATTGGTTGTGCTGATATGTTGTTTAGAAAGCCTAAAGATCATGCTACTAAAAGATTTGGGACTTATGAGGAAATCACCAATAATTCAATTAGAAACAAGGTAGAAGAAAAAGAAGAGAGGGTAAAATGTAAAGCAGAAAAGATGAAGTCAGATTTGGAAGAAATGCTTAACACTCATGAGGGTTCTGCAAGAGAAGCATAGACTACCATTGTTGTACAATTTCTTAAAAGGTCAAGTGGGTCAGTTCCTACTGTAGCTTCTTCTTGTACCCCCTTTGGATCATCTCAATTTCCTAGCAAAAGAATTGCTACTGAAGTTCCTGTACAAACCTAGACTGCAGAAAAGGAGAAACCTAGAAAAAGGAGTCAAGTAGGAGGAGGAAAAATTAATCTGGTAAACATAGATGATGTGATGTAGGAGCATCCCTGGTTCAAGAGCAATCTTGCATCAACCAAAAACATTTGTATTTTAGTGTGTTTGCAGTTTGTTTCTTTTTATTTTCTAGTTCAGTTTAGGCAGTTCAGTCAGAAGCAGTTTCAACTTTTGGTCTGGTATTGGCATTTCACATCTTGCAGATCTAGATTTAGCATCTATATTCATTCATCTACATCATATCAATAATTCAAAGCATTTGGATCATCTATCAGAAAGATATCGCTATTAGAAGATCAACTATTTTCTCATAGTAGAGCATCCTGACAGTCTCAAACAAATCAGCTGAAGTAGAAGGCTTGCAGACCATTCCTTGACTTGCGGATCCTAATGACACATCATTCCATGATCCTTGGTTTGTGCACATTATTCCATTCATTTGAGGAAGTGTTCTATGCACTTAGGTCTGACCTATCTATGAACACGTTACATTTCTTCATTGGAGTTTGTAACCTTCCTTGGCTGGCGTGGAGGAATCTTTTGGTCTAGAAATCATATATAATGATGTAATAGATCCTTAGCAAAAGTAGTTAGCAAATTCATAACATAGTGGTACTTGATAGCATGGATTTTGGTGTGAAGGAGCTTCAAAGATTTATCTTGCACATGTATGTAATCAGGCCTTTGAGCCCTAGTTGTAATCTCACATGTTGTCGGCCAGATTGTATTTGAATTCTATGATATACTGAATGACTAAATCTACATTTGCTTTATATTTTTGAGTTGTTTCCATTGTGTTTACTCTTGTTGCATGGTCCAGATAGTTCATTCTATGGACCCTCCTACTGTGACTGCACCAAGTGGTATCAGAGCGAAAGTTTGAATCTTTGGGAGTGAATTGAGTGAAGTTGGTGAGGGGATTTCTGTAAGATTTTGCTGTGGATGGATCACCGAATTGAGGCAAGTTACTTGTGTCGCAACCGATTGTCGATTGTGAGGCAGTTGTCAGCTTGTGCTCGTGATTGTTGAACTTGAGGTAGTTTGCACTTGATCTTAGGAAGAATGCTACCGAGGAGAGTTGTTGCTATTGGAACAATGAATGGTAGAATGGATGAAATGATGGAGATGATGAAAACATTGCAAATTCATTTGGATGTTGTTGAAGAAGATAGGAAAAGAGGATTGACGCTGAGACCTAATGTTGAAAGTGATGATGAAGGAGAATTTCAATCTGTTGAACAAACTAGCGAAACCCTAGGAGGCGATGAAGAGGAAGAATCATATCAAGTAAAGATCTTGCGAGCTATTTTGAAGATTGGAAAGAGACCTAGAGTTAATGTGCCAAATTATGCTGGTAATTTGAACCTTGAAGAATTCATTGACTAGATAAATGACATGGAAGAATACTTTGAATATGAAGAGATGGAAGATCCAGGGAAGGTGAAATTTGCAAAGACAAAGTTGAAAGGACATGCTGCTATATGGTGGAAAGAAGTTTAGTAGGAAAGAAACAGAAGAGGAAAAGAAAAGATTACAAAGTGGGATAGAATGGTGACAAAGTTGGAGAATCAGTTTATCCCTGTTGACTATGAGTTGGAACTATTGAAAAGATTGCAAAACCTAAGAGGAAAGGAGAAATATGTGAAGGAGTACACTAAAGAATTTCATAAGATGATCATAAGAATAGGACATAGTGAAGCAAACAAGGAGAAAGTGGCTAGATATATCAATGGGCTGAGATTGAACATTCAAGAAGAACTGAGCCTGGTAAGGATGATATCTTAGGAAGAAGCATATCAGTTTGCCCTAAAAGTTGAAGAGAAGTTGAATAAGAGGCATGATCAGAGACAGAGAGGTAGAGGGGGTAAATTTTAGAGAGGTAGAACATTTTTCAGAGGAGACAGATCACACCTAGAGCAGAACAAGCTTGAAAGTACATTCAAGAAGGAGGACAGAGATAATAATGCTTACCGGAGAGATGACAAAAAAATTTACTGGAGAGGAAACCTTAGTGCATACCAAAATGAAGGATATAGGAGAGAAGGAAGAGGATTTGATAAGAGAACATTCAGAGGCACTTGTTTCAAGTGTGGAGGTGAAGGACATAGAGCATTTGAGTGTAATTAGGGTAGTATAAGCAAGAGGATAGAAAATAGTGGAAGAGCAACCTATGTTGAAGAAGAACTTGTTGAATCACCCAATTTAGTTGGAAAACCTAAGAAAGGAGAATCATTGGTGATGAGGAGAGAACTATTTAAAGTAGAGACAAATGAAGAACCACCATAGAGGAAGAGTCTGTTCAAAACTAGATGCAAATCAGGAGGTAAGTGTTGCAAAGATGTAATTGATAGTGGTAGTATAACCTAGTTTCAGAAGAGATGGTGACTAAGCTGAAGTTAGGATGATTGAAACACCCTAAGCCCTATTAGATAGCATGGATTTAGGATGATCATAAGGTACTGGTGAGTGAATAATATTTGGTGAAATTGCATATTGGATCTTATCATGATGAAGTCTTGTGTGATATTATGCCTATGGATGTTTGTCATATTTTTTTAGGTAGACCTTGGCAGTATGATAGAAAATCTATACATGATGGGAGAAAGAATACATATACTATAACAGAAAATGGAAAGAGAATTACTTTGATTCCTTTGGAGAATGATCCTAAGAGTGAAGTATGTGGGAATGCTAGAATCTCTTTGGTAGATGGAAGAAAATTTCTGGATGGTTTGAGACATGAGAATATGTGTTATGCCTTGATTCCTAAGAAGCTTGAAGCAATGAAAAAGGGGACTAAAGAATCACAACTGAAGGAGATAAGAGAGCTGCTGATAGAGTATGAAGACATCATATCAGATAATGTATCTAAAGGATTTCCACCTATAAGGAGTATTAGTCATCACAGG
The DNA here is from genome assembly GCA_027924645.1 of Cunninghamia lanceolata. Taxonomy (NCBI): domain Eukaryota; kingdom Viridiplantae; phylum Streptophyta; class Pinopsida; order Cupressales; family Cupressaceae; genus Cunninghamia; species Cunninghamia lanceolata. The sequence continues at coordinate 3,320,565 of BSBN01001164.1, read as the reverse complement.
GATCTTATATGGGAGCAAGTTTACCTAACAAACTAGCACATAGAATGAAACCAATAGAGAATGAAGAATTGATTAGACAGATACAAGAATTGTTGAGGAAAGGTTTGATCAGAGAAATTTTGAGTCCTTGTGCAGTACTTGCAGTGCTTGCACCAAAGAATGATGCAGAATGGAGAATGTTTACTGATTCTAGAGCAATAAAAAAGATCACAGTTAAATATAAATTTCCTTTACCTAGGATGGATGATATCATGGATTGTGAGTGGAAAAATATATTTCACAAAGATAGACTTGAAGAGTGGCTACCATCAGATTAGAATCAGAGAAGGAGATGAATGGAAGGCTGCTTTTAAGACAAATGAAGGATTGTATGAATGGTTAGTGATGCCTTTTGGATTGACAAATGCATAGAGTACTTTCATGAGATTGATGAATGAAGTTCTGAAGAAATTCTTGGGTAAGTTTGTGATTGTATACTTGGATGATATTCCAATTTTTAGTAAGACAAAAGAGGAACATTTGTGGCATATTAGACAAGTTTTGCAGAGGTTGAGAGAAGAGAAATTGTTGATAAACATCAAGAAGTGTAGTTTAATGAAGGAAGAGTTGGTATATTTAGGATTTTTGATTTCTGCAGAAGGATTGAAGATGGATCCTGAGAAAGTGAGAGCAATTGTTGAATGGCCTACACTGGAGAGCATTGGAGAAGTTAGATCATTTCATGGACTCGCTAGTTTCTACCCGAAGTTCATCAAAAATTTTAGTTCATTTTGTAACCCCATGATAGAGACAATGAGAGTGACAGAAAATAATTTAAGTGGACATCAGGAGTGTTACATCCCCTTTTTGGATTCAATATTACTATTTACTTTTTCTAAAATAGTACAGTTATGTGGATATGTTTTTAACATCATAGGAACTAATAATATGAATAGAGAAGGTTAATTTTATGAAATTATGGAATCTATTTGATTATGATCAATATGATGTTATGAATTAGAATGTCTTTTTGATATGAAAATGAAATGATTTGATATAAATGTGTTTTGAGTAGAATATTGGTGCTTTGACCACAAAATTGTATGTCAGTTTGTCAATGACAGGAATAGATGGAACATGCTCACTAGGAAGAAAGAAGAAGAGAAAGTATCTTTGAGAAAGAGAGAATAGACTCTGGAACAACCATGGGTGTTTGCCATTGAAAGCGCATATCAGGTAGACAAACCTATATGCTTTGAGTTAAGCTTTGAGTTCAGGCTAAGTCATTTTTAGATGAGAGTCGAGGTTTGCAAGAATAGGTCTTTTTCCTCTCGTAAGTCATCATATTGAGTATGGGAAATTGACATCAGTGTCATAATACTATGAATCATGTCGTTAAATATGAATGACTGATTTATGGTTTATATGTATATATATGTATATATATGTATATACCTATGGTCGAGTTGTAAGTCTAATCTTGTTTTTTGGTTCGGTGCAAAAGTCAAAATTGTGCGTAAGCCGATCCCAAACTTTGTTTTGGCATTTGCTCTCAATTCATCATTATCGTCATAAAGTACTACGAGCGTATGATGTAAACGTCTCCTTGCAAAATTTGATGGATGTTGAATTGTTCTTTGTTGGGCTTATCAAATACTAAAGTGTTTAAAATAATGTTTTAAATCTAGAGACCATGGTGTGTAGTACCCTTGGTCATAAGGTATTTGAATATGTAATATTTTGTTAGTTATAATTTAAGTGCCGTTTTGAGATAATTCCTTTATTCTTGAGTGATGTCGATAATCAGGCAGAAGCTTGAGAGGGACACATTTAAGTTCTTTTCTATGATGTCTTTTATTTTGAATAAGTCTTTTCACCTTTAAGCTTTAGACCTCTTGTTGATTGTCGGTATAGCTTTTAATTCAAAACCTTTGCATTGATTTATACTCATAGAAGATATGAGTAGTAAGATAGTTGGTTAAAATTGCCAACCACCACCTCGCCTATGTGGAGCTCCATCTTGGAGAATGATCGCGATTTGTGGGAATGGCCAAACCATTTTCTGGTTGAGGTCGCATAAGGTGGGAAAACATTTTGCATGCCGGATAAGATACCCTTATCGATAGGTATGGTCTTTGGTTAGTGGAGGAGACAATTATTCCTTCGCAGTGAACGACGGAGATATAGAATAGTAAGGGTCAGTTTTTACAAGACAGAACATGGAGGAGAAGCAAAACAAGTCTGCACAAGGAGCAACAAGTGAATGGTTAAGAGAATAGCAAGTGCTGTGGACCAGTTTGTAAGAGAACTTAAGAGACTATCTATAGGTTCTCTTCCTCTCTTTGCTATTCAGTCATAGTTTTCTTGTTATGAGTAATGTCTACACTAGCATTTTGATGGAACATAGAGTTTTCTTGAAGATACTAAGTGTTATTTGTTAATAACTGTAGCCTGTGTGTTTTGTCATAATCAAAACGAGAGCTATGTTTATGTCTTCTACACTGCATTATACCGCACCAAAGATGTGAAACCCACAGTGTATTGTATTGTTCGACGAAGGTCGAGAATAACTGTGAAGTCATTGGTTTTACTTTAGAAGATTTATAGTTATGTGTGGGGTGCAAATCTAAGTAGGTATTGGTCGTAAAACATTTCACCACTATTACAAACCATAGAGGCAAAGCCTTTGACGACATAGACTGAGATCATTTTTGGATAGTCGAATGCTATTGTTTGGCTCTATCAAGTTTAAGAGTTAGCTTGTATAAGAGTAAAAGATTTGTTTATGTCAACCATCGACAAAGGGTTATCAATAGTGAAGAGGTGCAAGTCGTAACATGTAAGACATCACTATCATTCTCTTTTTCTAAGTTAAAACTAGTCGGTCGACCATGGTAAAATTGTTAACCTAGCTATGAATAATAACAAGCTTTAGATTATATGCTTTTGAAGGTAATTATTTTGCTATTGAAGTATTTAAACTATTGTTTTTGCGAGAGAAGACCTTATTGTTATATCAATTATTATTATGAAGTTTTTACAACAATGTAATGAGTCTTTTGTCAAAGTCTCATGCTTAGACTTACATGCAATCTAATTGCTAGGAGAAACGATATAATAGGGTTTTCTAATGTTTAGATCAACAAAGTTTAAGCTATGTCGTAGCTTTCGACATGTCGAAGTAGTATATTGTGAGTGTTCAATTTTAACGTAGGGTTTTTGAACATTGTATTCTTTAAATTGGCTTTTAGAGAAACCCCTCCAAAACAACAAAGATAAGTTTAGTGACCACTCTTAAGTGGATAAATTAAGCAATGGGCTAGCTTAGAGAACATTGAAATAACTTTTAGCATTATCTAAATAATCGATATGCTAGGAAACCATTCTTTTATCATGAAGATGGAGAGGTTTCCATGAGCTTGTAGAGAGAGAGGAAACCTCAATGCCATGCATTAATGCATGATGAATTTCAAACACCTTGAGGTTATCAAGGTTGTTATATAGAACTTATAAATACATAACTATAGGATTGTGAATAATTCGAGTCAAGTGGGGTGGGTGAACTTATTACATGCGTTGATACAACGCTAATTATATTCAAATCCTTTGGCCAAGGTAATACATGATCCTCAAGTGCATTAATTGTTCACTGTGACTAGATGGTGTACCTTGTGGAGTGGTCATGATTGACTAGAAGGTATCTAGGGGATTTCATGATAACAAGTCATGTAGGTCACAACACCAGAGCTCATATGGCAAACACCATTGGCTATCCTAAGTCTATCCTCTTGAGTAGGGTAGGGCCACTTCCAGTTAGGAAGGAGTGCAGGAGACTGATAGTCTATGGTTCGAGGTTAAGCTCCTTGAAGATACTTTCTCTTCTTAATTCTTGAGGATTGTCGAGACTTGAATTTGGATGGTCGACAATTGAGATGCAGTGACTTTGGTAAGTTCCTATTTTGGAATTGTTCTAAGTAAATTTTGACAACATATTGTTTAATGTTGTAGATGATTATATCCTTTTGTATGAGCTATAATTTCATGATTATTATTAGTCGATGGATGAATTACTTGTTTATAGTAATTAGAAAACAAATTACTTTTCTGTTTTCTACCTTTAAAAAAAAAATTACCTTTGGTTAAAACTTAGTTTTTAGGGTGAAAACAAAACTGGGTGTTACAAGGAGTAGATAAAAGTTTTGAGTTGTTGAAACAGAAAGTGATAGAGCAACATAATTTGGCATTATCGGATTTCAATAAGGTATTATAAGTTGATTGTGATGCAAGTGGAAACACAATTGTAGTGTTAAGTCAAGAAAGAAGACCTGTAGCATATTTCAATGAGAAGTTGAATGATGCAAGGAAAAGATATTCAATTTATGACCAGGAGTTCTATGCCATAATTCAATCCTTGAAGAAGTGGAGATATTACTTGTTGCCTAAGGAGTTTTTGTTGTATACTAGTCATCAATCTTTGCAGTATTTGAACAGTCAAGGTAAGTTAAATCAGAGATATATGAGATGGGTAGAATTCATGCAGAGTTATACTTTTGTGTTGAAGCATAGAAGTGGAAAATCAAACAAAGTTGTTGATGCCTTGAGTAGGAGAATAAACTTGTTGACAGAGATGAGAGTTGAAGTGTTGGGTTTTGATGAATTGAAGAACATTTATGAGGGAGACAATGATTTTGTAGAACCTTGGAAAGCATGTAAGGAACCTATTGTGACAGATAGGAGTAAGTGGTTGGACTATTTCATTCAGGAAGATATGTTGTTCAAATGAAGTCAGTTGTGCATACCTAGAAGTTTAATGAGGGATAATTTGATCAAGGAGAAACATAGTGGTGGATTGGCAAGACATTTTGGCATTGATAAGATAGTGGCTTTGGTAAGTGAAAACTACTTTTGGCCTCAGATATATAAGGATGTTCAGAGATTTGTGTAGAGTTGTAAAGTTTGTCAAGTTGCAAAAGGGAGTAGTCAGAATACTGGATTGTATAAACCTTTGACAGTATCGAAGAGACCTTGGGAAGACATAAGCATGGATTTTGTAATGGGATTGCCAAAGACACAGAGGGGACATGATTCAATATTTGTAATGGTGGACAAATTTTCAAAGATGGCTCATTTCATACCTTGTAAGTAGACAACTAATGTAGTGCATGTAGCTCACCTATTTTTCAAGGAGACTGTGAGATTGCATGGATTACCTGACAGTATAGTTTGAGACAGAGATACAAAGTTTGTTGGATACTTTTGGAGGACACTTGGGAGTAAGATGAAGATAGATTTGAAGTTCAATTCAACTTTTCATCCACAGACAGATGGACAAATAGAGGTAATGAATAAGAGATTGGGAAACTTGTTAAGATGTTTGGTTGGAGAGAAAATTGGAAGTTGGGATTTGTTTCTTTCACAAGCAAAGTTTTCATACAATAATTTAGTCAATAGGAGTACCAGAAGAACACCTTTTGAGATTATTGCCAGAGTGAATCCTAGAGGAGTTGCAGAATTGAGAGATATCAGCACAGAGGAAAAGAGAAGTGCAGAAGCAAAAGAATTTACAAATCATATGAAGACAGTGCATAATCAGATGAAGAAGCATTTGGAGAATATGAATAGTAAGTACATAGAGAAGGTTGATGAGAAGAGAAGAAATAAGGAATTTGAAGTGGGAGATGAAGTGATGGTGTACTTGAGAAAAGAAAGTTTTCCAGTTGGGACATATAACAAGTTGTAAGATACTTAGGAAGTTTGATTCAGGAAATGCATATGAAGTGGAATTACCAGAGACATTGGGTATATCACTGATTTTCAACATTATAGACCTTTATCAGTATCATGAAGCAGAGTTCAGTGATAGCATGGAAGAAGACTTGAAGAAGTAGTTACCACAACAAGCACCGGAATGGATAGAAAACATTTTGGATAGCAGAGTTGGATGCAACACTAGAGGAAGACAATACAAAGAATATCTTGTGAAGTGGAAAGGAAGACTAGAAGAAGACTCATCTTGGATTTCTCAAGTTGAGGTGGACCATCTTGGTTCTCCCTTAGCCCCAGCAGAGTGTGGGACTCATTTTTTTTCAATAACCATGTATGTCTGATGTAGGAGCGTCCCTGGTTCAACTGAAATCTTGCATCAACCAAAAACATTTGTATTTTAGTGTGTTTGCAGTTTGTTTCTTTTCATTTTCCAGTTGAGTTCAGGTAGTTCAGTCAGAAGCAGTTTCAGCTTTTGGTCTGGTATTGGCATTTCACATCTTGTGGATCTAGATTTAGTATCTACATTCATTCATCTACATCATATCAAGATTTCAAAGCATTTGGATCAATTACTGGAAAGAGGTCGCTATTAGAAGATCAACTATTTTCTCAAAGTCGAGCATCCTGATAGTCTCAGACAAATCAGCTGAAGGAGAAGGCTTGTGGATCATTCCTTGACTTGTAGATCCTAATGACACATCATTCAATGATCCTTGGTTCATGGGTGACCCTTCCCAGAGGTCCACACATTATTCCATTCATTTGAGGAAGTGTTCTATGCATTTAGGTCTGACCTATCTGTGAACATGTTACAACTCTTCATTGGAGTTTGTGACCTTCCTTGGCCGACGCAGAGGAATATTTTGGTCCAGAAATGATATATAATGATGTAATAGATTCTTAAGAAAAGTAGTTAGCAAATTCATAACATAGTGGTACTTGATAGCTTGGATTTTGGTGTGAAGGAGCTTCGAAGCTTTATCTTGCACATGTATGTAATAAGGCCTTTGATCCCTAGTTATAAGCCCACATGTTGCCAACCTGATTATATTTGAATTCTATGATATACTAAATGACTCAATCTGCATTTACTTTATATCTTTGAGTTGTTTCCATTGTGTTTACTCTTGTTGTACGGTTTGAACAGTTCATTTTGTTGACCCTCCTACCATGACTGCACCATGATGATGAAGAGAAAGAAGAAGAGTCTAGAGCATTAAAGAGAAAAAAGAAAAGAGAAAGAGAAGAAGAAGAAAAAGGAGAGGAAGAAGCATCATCAACCAAAGGAAAAGGAAAGGGAAAAGCAAAGAAATCAAAAGAAACTTCTCAAGAAGAATTGGAGCATAAGCCTCTATAGCTTGAGGCCACTGTGAATGCTATAGTACAACATGGTGATTTGAAACTATTTAGAGTAAAATGTGAAGAGGGTTTGATTTCAATGGTTTATGTTGATCCTCCTTTCACCACTAAACATTCAAGGACATCAGCTCAGTAGAGGAACCTACTATAGGCTATTTGTCACATGGAACATAGGGGAAGATTGGAATTGTGTGATTTAGTTGTTCAATTAAGCCCAATTATGCTCAAAACCCTAATTATGCAAATTCGTAAACAAATGAACAAATTATAGAAAATGATCGCACACAGAGATAAAAATGACAATCAAATATGTACCAGATTTCAATGTTTGGAAAGCAGAGAAGTCAGGGACTAATGAGTGGGCACCCTAGTCCAGTGTTATAGTTTTTGTCAAGATTTGGGAATCTTGTCTGCAACCTGTTCCTACTGTTCCAGAGATTTCTTGTTGTGAGATTCAGAGGACTAATGAGCAGGCACTCGAGTCCAGGTCCCTATTTTCTTATCTAATCTATAATTCTGACATTCTACACTACTCTCCTGCAACTCCACTTTTTCTTCTTTTGCAACATGTAACTTGCAATCACAGAAAAATGGGTTTGGGCTTGTGGTGTTTAGAGGCTTGCCTTAGTCAAGCCCCAGTGAGACATTCAAGTCTTCTAAACACTATTGTTAGATAAAAAGTGTGTATCCCTATGGGATAGAGGCAAAATCTAAATTATAAATGATAGAAAACACAACTGATATCACCTTGTAGTGAAGCTCTCATGAAAGGAAGAAGCTCTTCATGGAGATGGCTGCCAAATCTACAAATACAAACAAAAGAACAACACAAATTTTGTTGTGCAACACACAATGAATTCCTTGAATCACTTTTACATAAGTTCTTGAATCCAAAATGCCATCTAGTTTACAAATGAATGCTGAAACATGCTTATATATGCAACTACAAACATTCCCACTAAGAATTTCGTATTTCAAATTTACTGTGTCGTCATAGGACCTAAATAACAGTTATAAACCAACACTTTGAAATTGGTTTGGACCTAAAATAGGGCAGGACTAGGGCACGAGCACCTAAGTCCTCTTCCCCTATTTTAGGCAGAACTTATGTCAAGTGTACCCCCTAGGTCCCATTTCCCATGAAACTTCAGTGTTTTCTCATCGGGATGTCAAATTAACATGCAAGATGTCCTAAATGCATCCTAAATACCTGGGAACTAAACCTTAAGAGGGAAAATCCCCCAAGGGGACATTTTCTGACGTAACATTTAGCCCCCACTTTAATGTATATATAAACACAAGGCCAATACATGCATTAAAGTACAATCAACAAACACAACAAATATACCAAGCATGGAGAAGAGACACCAATCACAAAGAAGAAAGTAACAGGCACACAAAACACAGAGAAGATAATTATAGTAATGCAAAACATAGAGAATATAACATTAAAGACATGCAAAACACAGTGAATGTAGTGAAGATGATGATGATTTTCATTTTCTTTTTCTTTTTCATATATATGAAATGTAGATGCAAGTATAAGGAAGGTAAACACACCACCCATAATGCAAGAGGGACTCATCACCACCAATCTTTAAGACTGTCTATGGGGAAACACACACGCAATACATGCCAAACAAAATAAGCATGCCATACAAATCCCAAAGTATAGGAGGGACTCATCACCACTAGCCTTTAAACTATGCTTGGGAACAAAGACACAATACACACACACTTGGAAGACATGGAGAAAACATGACAGACAAATGATGGAGTGTTCCTATTTCTTGGTTCACCACAATCTCAGGCACATTATAGGCACACACCGATGATTGGGCTTCACCACAACAATCACCAAAGACATGCTTAGGCGTTGAGTTAGTCACCAGAACCGCTACCTACCTCACAATGAGGACTTTTTGAAAATGATAGGAAGTGCACTCTCCTTGAGAAATACACCATCCCTACCTCACAGTGACAACTTAAGATAGAAAAGGGATGTGATATCCCCACCTTGCGATGAGGGCTTAAATGATTACAAGTTGATTTCAAACAAATCTCAAAGTGCATGAGGGACTCATTGCCACCAGTCTTTAAGACTACACCTGAGAACAAGCACATTGCTAACATCTAAAGTAGATAGCTTACCTTATATATGTCTCCACCTTAAGGTGGTTGATATCAGGTATCGATATCAAGCACATTAAGGTAGGAAGAAAATACAAAAGGGAACACAAGCTCTCGCATAGCCCATGCCTCCTAGAGGTGACATGTAGTTTACGATTGCTAAATGTTCCCACAAACACTTTCCTACAACAAAAGTGTTATCATCCATATAATCATGATAAATAACAATGCATATGATCATTCACACAAAGAGCTGAGGTTATACTATGAATTTAGAGACGGAGTATAACTGTGGGGCTATACCATGAAAATCTCAAAATTGAGTGTACCTAAGGCAAGATTCAAAGACAAACAAAGTGCATGGAGTAGCAGTATTGTTATGGTTTGTAAGTGTGATAAGATAACATCAAGATCACATGGAGTGATTGTGCTAGCCAAGCATTGGATAATATATATCACACCCATCATCATGTATGGACTTGGTCCATTTTTTGATTTCTCGCTAAAGAGACACTAGGTCTGCATCAGTATAATATTTTTTTTGTCATCTGCCCACTAGATAGAAACACTAGAGGAAGTCAAATAATAAATGGAGAGAGGAGAGACAAGTGTCTTAGGGACAATCATGTAGGAGGGTGCCCACAAATCACCAATCACAATGCTATGTTAGTAAGATACAACACACAACAGTAAAAATAGAGGAGAGACAATATAGAAGAATGTAGATGATACAAATAGAAGAAGGGTCATAATAGATGTGGTCTCCTGGTATCATTGACCTTACAAGAGAATCAAGGGTCATCCCAAGAGGCCTGAACAACACATAACACATCACGGCGGAAACACAACATGAGAGATAAAGGGTTATAAATACTTACCTGTAGGGACCATTGTACTAAATTTTATAAGTTGTGAACCTCTTGGAGAGGTATTTGATCAGGCTTTGCACGAAGGTTGAGTGGTTCTTGTGAGGGTCTTGTTTATTGTTAGAAAATCAATGTAATGCTTGTTTCTCAAATCCTTGTGACCTTTAGTTGCTTATGAGGAGGAGAACCACTATTATTTCCAACTGATGATAATCATCTTACTCTTTTCTAATTTTTAGCGAGTTTTTGTTGTTGATTTAATTTACCATAGTAACAAGAATCATCTTGTACTATCTCACTCTTTTCTTTTGACATAATTACATGTATCGATTGTTCTATTTGTTTTTGTGATGCATTTTGGTTATCTCCTGATCCTTGTAAGGATAATGGATGAGGAAACTCAACATAAGTTCCTTTTCCATGCGAACGATGTGGACTATCCAACTTTTCCTTATCCACTTATATTATATCCACAATGTTATCATATTCCAAATAATTGATGCAGGAGCATCCCTAGTTCAAGAGTAATCTTGCATCAACCAAAAACATTTTTGCATTTCAATTTGTTTGCATTTTAGTTCTTTCATTTTCTTGTTCAGTTCAGGTAGTTTAGTCAGTAGCAGTCCTTAGCTTATGGTCTAGTTTTGGCATTTCACATCTTACGGATCTGGACTTAGTATTTACATTCATTCATCTACATCATATCAAGAATTCAAAGCATTTGGATTAGTTACTGGAAAGATATCACTATTAGAAGATCATCTATTTTCCCAGAGCACAGCATTCTAACAGTTCCTGATAATCAGCTGAAGGAGAAGGCTTGTGGATCATTCATTGATTTGTGGACCCTAATGACACATCATTCAATGATCCTCGGTTCATGATTGATCTTCCCCAGAGGTCCACACATTTTTCCATTCATTTGAGGAAGTGTTCTAGGAATTTAGGTTTGACCTATCTGTGAACATGTTACAACTCTTCATTAGAGTTTGTGACCTTCCTTAGCTGACGCGAAGGAGTCTATTGGTCCAAAAATGATATAAAAAGATGTAATAGATCCTTAGGAAAGTAGTTATCAAGTTCAGGATATAGTGATAGCTGATCATTTAGACTTTGTACGAAGGATCTTCAAAGCTTTATCTTGCGCATGTATGTAATCAAGCCTTTGAGCCCAGTTCTAAGCCTGCATGTTGCTGACTAGATTGTATCTAAATTCTATGATATACTGAATGATTAAATCTACATTTGTCACATTTCTTGAGTTGTTTCCATTGTGTTTACTGTTGCTGTACAATTCAGATAGTTCATTCTGTGAACCCTCCTACTATGACTACACTAAGTGGTATCAGAGCAAAAGTTTGATTCTTTGAATTGGTGAAGGGAATTCTATAAGATCTTGTTTTAAGTAGATCACTGATCCGAGGTGGGTTACTTGTGTGCAACTGATCACCAATTGAGAGGCAGTTGTCACCTGTAGCCCAATCGCCAAACCTGAGGTAGTTTACACTTGAACCTTGGAAGATGCCGTAATGGAGAGTTCCTCCTATTGGTACAATGGCTAATAGAATGGATGAGATGATGGAATTGATGAGAATAATATGAATTCATTTAGATGTTATTGAAGAAGATAGGCAAAGAGGATTGACACTGAGACCTAATGTTGAAAGTGATGATGAGGAAGAATTTCAATCTGCTGAACAAATTTGTGAAACCCTAGAAGGTAATGAAGAAGAATCAGATCAGATAGAGATGTTGTGAGTTATTTCAAAAATTGAAAAGAGACCTAGAGTTGATGTGCCAAACTATACTAGTAATTTAAATCTAAAGAATTGATTAACTAGATAAATGACACGGAAGAATACTTTGAATATGAAGAAATTGAAGATCTAGAGAAGGTGAAATTTGCAAAGACAATGTTGAAAGAACATGCTACTATATGGTGGAAAGAAGTTCAGTTGGAAAGAAATAGAAGAGGAATAGAAAAGATTACAAAGTGGGACCAGATGATGACAAAGTTGAAGAATCAATTTATGCCTACTAACTATGAGTTGGAATTGTTGAAAAGATTACAAAACTTAAGACAAAACGAGAGATCTGTGAAGGAGTATACTGAAGAATTTCATAAGATGATCATAAGGATAGGACATAGTGAAGCAAGCAAGGACAAAGTGGCAAGATACATCAATGGACTGAGATTGAACATTCAAGAAGAACTAAGTTTGGTAAGGATGACATGTTTGGAAGAAGCATATCAGTTTTCCCTGAAAGTTGAAGAGAGGCTGAATAAGAAGCATGATCAGAGATAGAAAGGCAAAGGAGGTAAATTTCAGAGGAAGATCATTTTCTAGATATAATAGATCATTTGTGGAGTAGAACAAGTTTGATAACCCGTTTAAGGAGGATGACAGAGATAACAATGCTTACTGGAGAGATGACATAAATTTTTACTGGAGAGGAAACCCTAGTGCATACTGGAATGAGGGATATAGAAGAGAAGGAAGAGGATTTGACAAGAGGACATTTAGAGGTACTTGTTTCAAGTGTGGAGGTGAAGGACATAGAGCATTTGAATGTAATCAGGGTAGTACAAGCAAGAATACAGAAAATAGTAGAAGAGCAGCCTATGTTGAAGAGGAACCTATTGGATCACCTAGCTCTATTGGTAAACCTAAGAAAGGAGAATCATTGATGATGAGAAGAGCACTATTTCAAGTAGAGACACATGAGGAACCATCACAAAGACAAAGTATGTTCAGTACTAAATGCAAATAAGGAGGTAAGTGTTGTAAAGTTGTGATTGATAGTGGTAGTTTAGATAACCTAGTTTCAGAGGAGATGGTGACTAAGCTGAAGTTGGAAAGATTGAAACACCCTAAGCGTTATTAGATAGCATGGATTTAGGATAATCATAAGGTGCTGGTGAGTGAACAATATTTGGTGAAATTTTATATTGGATCTTATTATGATGAAGTCTTGTGTGATATTATGCCTATGGATGTTTGTCATATTTTGTTGGGTAGACCTTGGTAGTATGATAGGAAAGATATGCATGATGGGAGAAAGATACATATACCATAATAGAAAATGGAAAGATAATTACTTCAATTCCTTTAGAAGATGATCCTAAAGATGTCGTATGTGGGAATGCTATAATCTATTTTATAGATGGAAGGAAATTTTTGGATGGTTTGAAACAGGAAAATATGTGTTATGCCTTAATTCCTAAGAAGCTTGAAGTATTGATGAAAGAAACTAAACTGGATGAGATAAGAGAGTTGCTGACAGAGTATGAAGAAATCATATCATATAATGTACCTAAAGGATTACCACCTATAAGGTGTATCAGTCATCACATGGATCTTATACCAAGAGCAACTTTGCCTAACAAAGTAGCAAATCGGATGATACCGACAGAGAATGAAGAATTGAATAGACATATACAAGAGTTGTTGAGGAAAGGTTTGATTAGAGAAAATTTGAGTCCTTGTGCAGTACCTGCAGTTTTGGTACTGAAGAAGGATGGAGAATGGAGAATGTCTACTAACTCTAGAGCAATAAACAAGATCACAGTTAAGTATATATTCCCTTTACCTAGGATGGATGATATCATGGATTGTTTGAGTGGAGCAATATATTTCACAAAGATAGACTTGAAGAGTGGATACCACCAGATTAGAATCAGAGAAGGTGATGAATGGAAGACTACTTTTATGACAAATGAAGGATTGTATGAGTGGCTAGTGATGCCTTTTGGATTGACAAATGCACCGAGTAATTTCATGAGATTGATGAACGAAGTCTTGAAGAAATTCTTGGGTAAGTTTGTGATTGTATACCTGGATGATATTCTAATTTTCAGTAAGACAAAAGAAGAACATTTGTGGCATATTAGACATATTTTGCAGAGGTTGAGAGAGGAGAAATTGCTGATAAACATCAAGAAGTGTAGTTATATGAAGGAAGAATCTATATATTTGGGATTTGTGATTTCCGCACAAGGATTGAAGATGGACCTTGAGAAAGTGAGAGAAATTATTGAATGGCCTACACTAGAGAGCATTGGAGATGTTAGATCATTTCATGGATTGGCTAGTTTCTACCAGAAGTTTATCAGAAATTTTAGTTCACTTTCTAACCCAATGACAGAGACAATGAGAGGTGACAGAAAAGATTTCAAGTGGACATCAGAATCCGATAAAACTTTTGAGTTGTTGAAGTAGAAAGTGACATAGCAACCTATCTTGGTATTACCATATTTCAAGTGTTAAGTAAGGAAGGTAGACCTGTAGCCTATTTTAGTGAGAAATTGAATGATGCAAGGAAAAGTTACTTAGGTTATGATCAGGTGTTCTATGCCATAATTCAAGCCTTGAAGAAGTCAAGACATTACTTGTTGCCTAAGGAATTTGTGTTGTATACAAATCATCAAGCCTTGCAGTATTTGAACAGTCAAGGTAAGTTAAATAAGAGACGTAGAGTTCATGCAGAGTTATACTTTTGTGTTGAAGCATAGGAGTGGTAAATCAAACAAAGTTGTTGATGCCTTGAGTAGAAGAAGAAACTTGTTGATAGAAATGAGAGTTGAAGTGTTGGGCTTTGATGAATTGAAGAACATGTATGAGGGAGACATTAATTTTGTAGAACCTTGGAAAGCATGTAAGGAACCTATTGTGATAGATAGAAGTAAGTGAGTGTACTATTTCATTCAAGAAGATATGTTATTCAAAGGAAGTCAGTTGTGCATACCTAGAAGTTCAATGAGGGATAATTTGATCAAGGAGAAGCATAGTGGTGGATTGGCAGGACACTTTGGCATTGACAAGACAGTGGCTTTGGTGAGTAAAAATTACTTTTGGCCTCAGATACATAAGGATGTTCAAAGATTTGTGTAGAGTTGTAGAGTTTGTCAAGTTACAAAAGGGAGTAGTCAGAACACTGGATTGTATAAACCTTTGACAGCACCAGAGAGACCTTGGGAAGACATCAGCATGGATTTTGTAATGGGATTCCTAAGACACAGAGAGGACATGATTCAATATTTGTAGTGGTTGATAGATTTTCAAAGATGACTCATTTCATACCTTGTAAGAAGACAACTGATGTTGTGCATGCAGCTGACCTATTTTTCAAAGAGATTGTGAGATTGCATGGATTACCTAAGAGTATAGTTTCATACAGAGACACAAAGTTTGTTGGATACTTTTGGAAGACACTTTGGAAGAAGATGAAGACAGATTTGAAGTTTAGTTCTACTTTTCATCCATAGATAGATGGATAGACAGAGGTAGTGAATAGGAATTTAGGGAACTTGTTGAGATATTTGGTTGGAGAGAACCAAATGTTGGGACTTGATTCTTGTTGTCTCTCAGATTTGCACCCTTGCTTAGAGAAATTCATCTAAACCTAGTGCTAATGCTTGCTGGGAAAATGGTTAGAAGGAAACATAAATGAAAAGGAGTGATACACCAGATTTAGTGAGTGATGGTGATCTTGGTGTAGACACAACAGTGATCTCAATGATGTAGGGAATTCACATAGACTTATGACTGATTGAGGCTTCGGTATGAAGGTTAAACCTCCAGAGGAGTCATTTTCTCACAGAAATAGGCTATAAATTCAACTAAAACACAGAAATCAAGACCTAAGAGAGGCAAGAAATCACACATATATTGATCATGAAGGTCAAAAACTAGTACAATACAAAAATATTCAATAGCAAAGGTATACCAGCATAGCTAATCACATTCATTGGTGGATAAAAGGAAAACAGCACAGGCCAGATTCAGGCATAGTGAGTCACATTCCCATACCCTTGCAATTACACTAAGAGGTTTGACTATAGAAAAATTAGCAGCATAATAGCCCAAAATAAAACCATCCCCTCTATAATACATCTATTTTACATGTATATATAGCATTTTACATTTTCAGTCAGTTACAATCCATTTGCCCATGGGCTCTGTCAGAAAATATCTACCTGAAGGGACGTCCACCTACAAGAAGTTATTGAATCAAAAGACCTGGAGCCTAGGTAGGTGGAAGATATTTTGAATCTTCAATGCAAGTTGTTGCATCATCAACCTGCATCCATAAATGCAACAAATATCTGCATCTTGCCCAAAAACGGTCGCTGAAATGTCCAGTCGCCAAAACATGCAAATCTAGATCCAAAAAAATGAAAGTGAGAATATTTCCCTCAAAAGCCCACCAACTAAAAGAGGAGGCAAAAATAAACATTTTTGCCTTTTGGAGCATGTAGAAATTCACTAGGATGCGCAAGATATTCACGGTCAAAGTTTCGGTCAACTGCCTATGTATATCGCTTTGCATATCTGTGCTTGTATATCGCTATATTTTGTAATTACATACACAAGCACTCCTACACTTGATTGCTGGGTTCACCTATGTATTTATGCGATTTCCCTCCTTTTGCATTTTCAAATTGTCTTGCATATGTGATTGCATGTGCCCTTTGTATGTGTTTTGAATCTCCATTTGCATATGCATTTGCCTTTTTATATGTATTTTACATCTGCCACCCCTACCACATGGCACCACCTAATTTAGTCGTTGAACTGATCCTTGGACCCATCACTGAAAAATTGCATCTTCTTATCGGCCATTAGAGAAACTTTGAGTCGAGCTACCGATATGCATGTCTCGCCGAACATCTCCTTGCATATGGCTTTGTATATTCAAATGTATATCAGCACATGTAATCACCTATATACATACAATGCGGACTCTAGCATTTTATTTGTTGCATTTGATCTCCAATCGGGTCTAGACCTTGTATGTATCTCTTTGCATATTCCCTTGTATATCGCATTTGTACAATGTGAAAATACAAGCAAAACATTCATACAATTGCACTTCACATACAACTATTGTATTTGACCTTTGTTTGTGTGACTTGTATATTGCAAACATGCAATGTGAATATACAAGCAATGTGGAACTCAAAGGGTTATCGGCCATATTGGAACTTTGCTACAGGTCCGGCCTTTGTACGTTTTCTCTTTGTATATTGGCATATACAAGCACCTCTACATACAACTCGCGGACCCCAAAATGACTATCCGCTGCATTTGATTCTCTATTCGGGTCTGCCTTGTATCTCAGGAATGCATATTGCCTTTGTATATGTAGATACAATTGCATATACATGCAATTGGTGGGCCCCATCCTTTTGTACATTCTCCTTGTATGTTTTCTTTGCATATCACATATACAATATCACTTGTGTATAAGATACAATCCCCATTATATCTTTTCTTTTCATCCTTTAGATACAAATGCCTTTGTATCTTTGCCTTTGTATGTTGGCCTTGTATCTTTGCCTTTGTATATGCAAACATACAATGGTGAATGTACATGTGAACATACATTCAAAAATGCATATACAAATACATAGTATAAAATTGAGATTTATCTGCAATGGAACGCACTTTAAGACAAAAGATTTCTGGGGTTTTTGAGTTTTTTGCAAGGAATCTTTAGGCAAGAATTTGGGATTTTTGGCAAGGAAGAGTATGAGTATTTGAAGGATTTAAGCCTTGTAGGGTCATTTTCTAAAGGATTTTCAAGGAAAATACAAGGTGAACTATTTAACTCTAGACAAAGGAAAATAGGTCAACAATTTGGTGACCTCTCAGGGATGTTTGCCTGCTAAACAAATTGGTCAGTGGCCTTATGCATCCATTGGGCATGGAGTCAAGTCTAAAACATGTTGGAAAACTGGAAACTGCGACCAAAACACAAAAAAGGGAAAAATGGCCTGCATTCTCCTAATGACAATGTAGCATGTGCAGAAGCACTTAGGGAAAAGAGAAAACTAAAGTAGAAATGAAACCTACTCTAAACCTAAACTAACCAGTCAGAGGTGACTTTAAATAAAGCCATTAACTGGTTCTTGAAAGTAACTGCCGTTTCTTAACAATTTACAATGTTTCTCATGCATGTGGGTAGTTAAAAAGAGGTGAGGGGGGAATGTGCATATGATAAATTGATAAAACACCCCCCACAAAATGGAGATAAACTCACCTATCCACCTGGACTGATTGCTAGTGCTACTAACTTGTGGTGAATAAATAGGTTGATCCCATTCATTTTGATGTTCAACTTCATGCTTAGAGGTAAGCATGACAAGTGGTGACTCCTCTTGATGTGTCTCTAGCTGGGCTAGATGCCTGATTGGGCATCCCCTTGAAGTGACATGTAAATCAATATGGTTGATCTCATGTCCTTGCCCTAATTCTTTCTCTTCCTGCTCTTCATTTGGTATGATGGTGCCTTCCATTTGACTCTCATGTTGCTCTTGTGTGTGAAACAACTAACTTGGGACCTCATGGTTTTCTCCTTCTTCCTTCAAAGAACCCAAGAAGGCTGATATAATGTCGTCATGGCTGCATTCTTCAAACCTTTCTACCTTTTGTTCATGGCTGTCCTGGCTCATGGCTAAGGTTGGACAATAGAGAGGACAACTTGAAAGCTCAGAAATAACATCATCATCTTCACCTTGCATGATAGCGTGCCATGTTGATTCCTCCTCCATGGTCAATGGAACATCCTCTTTTATTAGGATAGCCAATAGCTCATCAAAGCTATCATCTCTTAGAAGACCCTTACAAACAGCTGGCTCAAGCTCAAAATTCCCATTATTACTCAAAGAAGTGCCCTCTGAATCAAGATTTTCTTCTTCAATAAAGGAAGGCAAATGTTCAAATAGTGAGGTAGCCTCTTCCTGCAAACTTTCATTTGTTATATCAGCCTCAAACTCTTCTATACAATAGAAAGGAAGCTCCCCCAACCAGTTGAGATCTTGCAAATTAGCTTCATCAGCCTCAACTTGCAACAGTTAGTCATTACTTCCATTGTCCTCTTCTTGCTGCATATCCACAACTAGCTACCTATTTTCTTCATCTTCAACATAGTCAGGTAGCTCATGAAGTAGGGCAGCATCATCCACTTCTGCAGTGATCCTAACAACTTCTTCCCCCATGCTGTCATCCTTTGACTGCAGCTCCACCAAATTGTGTTTAAGTTGCCTGTGTAGCTGAAGGTTTTCCCCACACACTCTTTGCATTTCAACCTTGTTTTCTTGATCAGATGCATGAGAATAGGCCTCAAAAGAACTAAAGTTTAGAGGACTCAATCCCTTATTTGGGTTAACAGTACTCACAGGTGCAATAGGTTCAAACAATTTTGTCTTTGTCAGTGTAGGAACAAACTTCTCCTCATTAGTTTTATCTTCTTCCACCTCTTCTTTTGGCTCATCTTTCCAATTATCTTTTGGGACTGAAATATCATTAGGGAAAGAGGCCTGAATATCTTCTTGAATTTCTTGGAGGGGAGAGGGTTCTGGACAAATTTGTTCCTGGGGAGTGATAATTCGAGTTTGCACAGGAAAAGGGACTTGTGGAGGGATAAAGGCGTTGAAGCCTAGGAACTTGTGGAGTCTAGGTTGCTCTTGGTCAAGTATAGGTTCTTTCAGTTGATGAGACCCTCTAAAACTTGGAATATTCAATTCAGGAAACTTGGGTGGCTCACCTTGCTTGAAGCTTGGTATTCTGAACCTGGAAACCTCTTCTTCAAATAATGGATTTGGAAAAGAAATAGCTAACTGAGTTTCCAACCTTTGAAATGGAGCCAACAAAAGCGTCTTTTGCTCTTCTTCTGCTAGCTGGATGCTAGAGCATGTTTCCATTTGTATGCTTGGTGGAGGGTCTTCACAGGATGACAAAGATGGCCCTTTCCAACTTGGAACCTTAAAGGCAGAAGGCTGCCTAAAACTTGGAACTATGATAGGCTTGGATTCTACAACCTTTTCCTCTTCCTGATTTTGACTTGGTATGAGAGGATTGGCCTTCACAAGGTTTGGTATTTTGTAACCAGGATGTTTGGTCCAAGAAGGCTACCATGATAGAGAAGTTTGAGGCACTTTCATAGATTCACTTTGGTTTGAAGGATGAACTTGTTTGAAGCTGGGAATAGGAGAGAAACTTTTTACTTTGAGCTCTTGTTCTTGAGCAAGCAACTGTTTTATTTGTTTCTCTTTAGCTGCAAGTTACATGCTCAAGCATTCCTCTCCATACACCCTTCTATTTTATGCCTCTTGCTATTGCAAATAAGCTTGATATGCAAGGTCCTCTTAGTGCATGTTATACTATGCTTCTCTACCTATTTCTGAAATTTGCCTTTGGAAATCCAGTAACAAACTCTTAATGCTACCCAAATCAACATCATTTTGGGATTAACTAGGGAGGCTGTACGTTTGATTTAGAGTAGAATGGGCTTCACAAGGCTAATTATAGGTCTAAATGGGCTGCAAACAAGGATAAGCAGGAGTGGCTTGAAAATGCTCTTGCTGGTAACGCTGATCATAATAAGGTAAAGAGTTGTTTGGTATAAATTTAGAGGCATTTGGGGCCTGGTATTGCTGATATGGGGGCCAATAGCCTGTATTTGGATTAGGGGTAGGGGAATAGCCATGATTCCCATAAAATTCTGACATTTTATAGCATCTAATTACTGGATAATCATAGAAATGTCTGAATTAGAGAAAAAGGTCTGCAATCAAAAAGAAACTAGATACATACCAGAGAGGGAGTCGCCAGGTGATTAAAATGCTTTTGGAAGCTGAATAGACTAGGAAAACCACCAAAATCCTGATCTTTGATAAAATTTTAGGCGCTTGGACTGCTTTCACCAGTAGATTTGCTCAGTAGAGTGCCATGATGTTGTTTGTATTGCCTCCAAAGGCTGATAATACTAGGAGAAACACCAAATCTCTTAGTATCTTGATGCGAAATTCATCGAACTGGTCCCACCGAGCGTGCCAAAAACTGTTGTCTCTTAGATTTGTACCCTTGCTACAGTTGTAAAACTATACCAATCTAGAGAAACATGGGAATGATCTCGAAGTGTGGGACCTTGCGAAATTAGATCAGACCTCCAGAGAAGGCTGGATTCCTCTTTCTAAGCCTAATGCTTAGAGAAATGCATCTAAACCTAATGCTAATGCTTGCTGGGAAAAGGGTTAGAAGGAAACATAAATGAAAAGGAGTGATACACCAGATTTAGTGAACGATGGTGATCTTGGTGTAGAAACAACAGTGATCTCAATGATGAAGGGAATTCACAAAGACTTATGACTGATTGAGGCTTCAGTATGAAGGTTAAACCTGTAGAGGAGTCATTTTCTCATAGAAACAGGCTATAACTTCAACTAAAACACAAAAATCAAGACCTAAGAGAGGCAAGAAATCACACATATATTGATCATGAAGGTCAAAAACCAGTACAATATAGAAATATTCAATAGTAGAGGTATACCAGCATAGCTAATCACATTCATTGGTGGATAAAAGGAAGACATCAGAGGCTAGATTTAGGCACAGTGAGTCACATTCCCATACCCTTGCAATTACACTAAGAGGTCTGATTACAAAAAAATCAGCAGCATAATAGCCCAAAATAAAACCATCCCCTCTATAATACATCTGTTTTACATGTATATAGAGCATTTTACATTTTTAGTCGGTTACAATCCATTCGCCCATGGGCTCTATCAGAAAATATCTGCTTGAAGGGACGTCCACCTGCAAGAAGTTATTGAATCAAAACATCTAGAGCCTGGGCAAGTGGAAGATATTCTAAATCTTCAATGCAAGTTGCTGCATCATCAACTTGCATCCATAAATGCAACAAATATCTGCATCTTGCCCAAAAATGGTCGTTGAAACGTCTAGTCGCCAAAACATGCAAATCTAGATCCAAAAAAATGAAAGTGAAAATATTTCCCTCAAAAGCCCGCCAAATGAAAGAGGAAGCAAAAACAAGCATTTTTGCCTTTTGTACCATGTAGAAATTCGCCAGGATGCGCAAGATATTCGCAGTCAAAGTTGCATCGCTTTGCATATATGTGCTTGTATATCATTATATTTTGCAATTGCATATACAAGCACTCCTGCACTTGATTGCTGAGTTCACCTATGTATTTATGCGATTTCCCTCCTTTTGCATTTTCAAATTGTCTTGCATATGTGATTGCATGTGCCCTTTGTATGTGTTTTGAATCTCCATTCGCATATGCATTTGCCTTTGTATATGCATTTTACATCTGCCGCCCCTGCCACGTGGCACCACCTAATTTGGTCATTGAACTAATCCTTGGACCCATCACTAAAAAATTGCATCTTCTTATTGGTCGTCAGAGAAACTTTGAGTCGAGCTGCCGTTATGCATGTCTCGCCAAACATCTCCTTGCATATGGCTTTGTATATTCAAATGTATATCGGCACATGCAATCGCCTGTATACATACAATGCATACTCTAGCATTTTATCTGCTACATTTGATCTCCAGTCAGGTTTGGACATTGTATGTATCTCTTTGCATATTCCCTTGTATATCACATTTGTACAATGCGAAAATACAAGAAAAAAATTCATACAATTGCACTTCACATACAACTGTTGCATTTGACCTTTGTTTGTGTGACTTGTATATCGTAAACATACAATGTGAATATACAAGCAATGTGGAACTCAAAGGGTTATCGGCCATATTGGAACTTTGCTACAGGTTTGGCCTTTGTACCTTTTCTCTTTGTATATCAGCATATACAAGCACCTCTACATACAACTCGCGGACCCCAAAATGACTATCCGCTGCATTTGATTCTCTAGTCGGGTCCACCTTATATCTCAGGAATGTATATTACCTTTGTATATGCAGATTGTATGTTCAAAGATACAATCGTATATACATGTAATTGGTGGGCCCCATCCTTTTGTATCTTCTCCTTGTATGTTTTCTTTGTATATCCCATATACAATGTCACTTGTATATAAGATACAATTACCATTGTATCTTTTCTTTGCATCCTTCAGATACAAACGCCTTTGTATCTTTGCCTTTGTACGTTGGCCTTGTATCTTTTCCTTTGTATATGCGAACATACAATGGCGAATGTACATGCGAACATACATTCAAAAATGTATATACAAATACAAAGTATAAAATTGAGATTTATCTGCGATGGAATGCATTTGAAGACAAAAGATTTCTGGAATTTTCTGGGTGTTTTGTAGGGAATCTTTAGCCAAGAATTTGGGATTTTTGGCAAGGCAGAGTATGAGTATTTGAAGGATTTAAGCCTTGTAGGGTCATTTTCTAAAGGATTTTCAAGGAAAATACAAGGTGAACAATTTAACTCAGGACAGAGGAAAATAGGTCAACAATTCTTTCACAAGTAGAGTTTGCATACAATAATTCAGTAAATAGGAGTACCAGAAGAACACCTTTTGAGGTTGTTACTAGAGTGAATCCTAGAGGAGTTGTAAAATTGAGAGATATCACTACAGAGGAAAAGAGGAGTGCAGAAGTAGAGGAACTTGCAGATCATATGAGGAGAGTGCATAATCAGGTGAAGAAACATTTGGAGTATATGAATAGTAAGTACAAAGAGAAGGCTGATGAGAAGAGAAGGCATAAGGAATTTAAAGTTGGAGATGAAGTGATGGTATACTTGAGAAAAGAAAGATTTCCAGTTGGGACTTATAACAAGTTGAAGATGAAGAAGTTTGGACCTTGTAGGATACTCAGGAAATTTGATTCAGGAAATGCATATGAAGTAGAGTTACCAGAGACATTGAGTATATCACCGATTTTCAACATTGCAAATTTATATTACTATCATGAAGTAGAGTTCAGTGACAGCATGGAAGAAGACTTGAAGAAGTAGTTACCACAATAAGCACCAAAACTAATAGAAGACATTTTGGGCAATAGATTTGGATGTAGCACCAGAGGAATACAATACAAGGAATATCTTGTGAAGTGGAAAGGCAGGCTGGAAGAAGATTCATCTTGGATTTCTCAAGCTAAGGTGGACCATCTTGGTTCTCCCCTAGCCCCAGCAAAGTGAGGGACTCACTTTTTCGATAACCCTGTATGTCTGATGCAGGAGAATCCTTGGTTCAAGAGTAATCTTGCATCAACCAAAACCATTTTTACATTTCAGTTCTTTCATTTTCTTGTTCAGTTCAGGTAGTTCAGTCAGTAGAAGTCCTTAGCTTGTGGTCCAGTTTTCATATTTCACATCTCATGGATCTGGACTTAGCTTTTACATTCATTCATCTACATCATATCAAGAATTCAGAGCATTTGGGTTAGTTAGTGGAAAGATATCACTATCAGAAGATCATCTATTTTCCTAGAGCATGGCATTCCAATAGTTCCTGATAATTAGCTGAAGGAGAAGGCTTGCAGATCATTCCTTGACTTGCAGATCCTAATGACACATCATTCAATGATCCTCGGTTCGTGGCTGACCTTCTTAGGAAGTCTACACATTGTTCCATTGATTTGAGGAAGTGTTCTAGGCATTTAGGTTTGACCTATCTATGAACACATTACAACTCTTCATTGGAGTTTGTGACCTTCCTTAGCTGACACGAAGGAATCTATTGGTCCAAAAATGATATATAAAGATGTAATAGATCCTTAGGAAAGTAGTTATCAAGTTCAGGATATAGTGATAGCTGATCATTTAGACTTTGTGCGAAGGATCCTCAAAGCTTTATCTTGCACATGTATGTAATCAGGCCTTTGAGAACAATTCTAAGCCCACATGTTGCCAGCCAAATTGTATTTAAATTCTATGATATAATGAATGACTGAATCTACATTTACCCCATTTCTTGAGTTGTTTCCATTGTGTTTACTCTTGTTGCATAGTCTGGATAGTTTATTCTATGAACCCTCCTACCGTGACTGCACCAATAATCCTCATTGTCTACTTCCACTAAACCCCATTCAATCATATTGTTATCAGTATGCTTAGGGAAAGAATTAGTAAAGATTTGTTAATTATGATTTAGTGGAGCGGCCAACTTATTTCAATTGTCAATCACATTCAATACCTATAGAACATTTGAATCAATGAGGTCTTGTATTTCATGTTTAAGACACATACATCATTCAATATCATGTCCTTGTGTCTGATGATAATGACAAACGGAATTAGCATCAAAATAAGGTCCTTGAGTTTTGTTAGGATCCAAAGGATTAATTAGGGGAAGCTTCATAAGATTATTGCTCATGGCTTGATTCATGATAGAATGATAAGAATCAGATATCAGAGTAAACTTTCTTTGCTGATACGGTGCCTTCTTGGGATTAGTGATAGAAAACACTTGGGAAAAGTTATTTGAATTTGGTCCATTAATCTTGATGAAACTCCTATTACTCCTCTTAAATTTTTTTTGTGATGGTCCACCCATGGATTGACCAACTTGAGCCTATGAGTTTTGGTTTTCATACTGATTAGACGAAAGTTGATAATCACGAAGGGTGATACATAAATGTTGAAAGGAGCTATACTTCATCAAGAGAGTCTTATCATAGATGTTAGGTTGTAGATTTGTAATAAACACTTTTTGAACATCCTCATATTTCATTTGATATTAAATTTGTGCATATAAATCTTGATACCAACTAATAAACTCAGTCAACTTCTCTTTTGGACCTTGCTTGCAATGAACTAAATCAATCAAAGAGACTTGAGGTCCAATGTTTGCTTGAAAATATTGTAAAAATTGATCAACTAATTGCAAAAAAGAGTGTATTGAATTCAGAGGTAAGGAGCAAAACCATTCTAAAGTAGTATCTTTGAGAGATCGCAGGAAAAGTTTTGCTAACAAGTCCTCTTCAAAGTAGAAATCACTATACATAGCCATGAATGTTGCCACATGAGTATTAGGATCACCTTTTCCACCATAGTTTTCAAAGCGAGGGGTCTCAAACCTTTCAGGCATAGGAGTTCTCAAAATTGTATAAGATAAGGGATTACTAACATGGTAAGTTCGTACATTAGGTTGTGGAGAATTTGTCAAATTTGTCACCTTTTGTTGTAAAGCAGTCATGCCCTATAGAATTTGGTTTAAGATGGCATCATTGGGAGATGTTGTTTTCTGTGAGGAATTAGAACCAAAGTGAGGAGGTGATTGAGCCTGAGTTGTAATAAGCAGAGGTTATGAATAGTTCAATGATGGTTGGACATAGTGATAGGTGGAAAGTGGTTGTGAATAAGTAATAGGTGGCTGAGAATAAGTGGAATGGATAGGTGTTTGAGAACAATTATTCATAGAAGAGGTCCTCGTAGAAACCAAATTCTAATAATTAAATCCCATAGCTTTGTAATTTTGTGAATTAGTTCAATTAGATACTAAAATACCAATGGTAGCACTACTACAAGCATTTGCATTAGTTTTTAAAATTGTTAATGTAAATGTAGATATTCCACTAGTCGGTATAGGTGTCGATACTTGTGTATGAAACGATAAGATATGTTTTTGATATTATTCACACATTCAGTCACCATCATGACATTATTGTGTATGATGTATGTTAAATGTTGGATAACATCAATGCCATCTTGTCCTTCCTTTATCAATTCTCTTATGTGGTGGATCACAAGGACATCTTTTTCTGCTATTCTTTCAGTTTCAACGAATGCTTGAAAATCGGTGAACTCTTTATCAAGTTTATTTATTTACTTATTAGGTACATGTGTGACTACCTCGATAGTGTTGTCAACATCATGAAATACTTTATCTTCCATAGTGGTTGTATGAGGTATAATACCTTGCAAAATTTGTGTCCTTTTGTAAATAAGGTATTCAATGGATTTTCAAAGGTCTGAATATTATTTTCTTCAAGGGAACTAGATCCCATGAGTCTCTTACTTCTTATTAAAGGTATATTTATATTATGGCATCACATCATAAGGCTCATGAAATATAATGTAACACAGAATGCACAAACTAATAGAACAAACCATAGGAGCAGGATATGTTTAAGATCTAAAATGCTTGATTTTTTTTACTTTTTTCAATGCAAATAAGTGAAAGAAAGGGTGTTGTAAGGAAATTGATCTGGCTCAGAAAATAATGTGTCTGATATCAGTCCAATAGAACAATAATATCCTTCACAACACACTTTTGATGCAAACCTAGGACGATGACAAGTCAAAACCTAGTGAAAATACACTAAACCATGCAATTTTTCACAAATTTTCAATGCCAAGACCCAATAAAAGGGGCGTTGTAAAGAATTTTAGGAGGTGAAGAAGATTATACCAGTAAAATCAGTCATCCACAGCCATAAAATCCATCACAACACACTTGGAGTGCAAATCTAGGTGCAAACCCTAGGGAAAATATTGCTCAAATATGCAAATTTTCACCAAATTTTCAATGCAAGGGCCTAATAAAAAGGTGTTGTAAATAATTTTAGGAGGGGTATCAGATAATAACCCTGATAATAGCCAATTAGTGCATAAAAATCTTTTACAACACGCCAATGGAGCAAATCTAGAGATATGAAAAGGCCAAAATCTAGTGAAAAAAGGAGGTTTTCAAATTCTAGGCATGAAATTTTGCAAGCAAACCACTGTGATGCAACACTAAAATTAGAAATAAGTCCTAATGAGTGTTTTAAAATGGTAGTAAAATATGAAACAATATTTTGACTACAAATCCTAGCTAATGCAAAACTAGGTTATATGAAAAAATGCACAGTTTCAATCAATTTTCAACAAATTAAGCCTAAAAATGCAATCTAAATAAATGATTAATGAAAAATTTGTGTATTTTAAATTGGATCTAATGATAATAATAAAAATTTATTGAAATTAAATGCTAATTAATCCAAATTACTTGAAAATGCAAGCTAAAAATGCCAATTTTTTCAAATTTTCCCAATTTTTCAATTGTTTTTACAAATTTTCAAATGCAATAAGATGAACAATGATATCAATAAGAGAAATAAATGTAAATCTAAAGTACAACACTCAAAAAGGTGCCAAATTCCTTAAAACACCAAAATGTTTAGGGTAAAATGTGAAGAGGGTTTGATTTCAATGGTTTATGTTGATCCTCCTTTCACCACTAAACATTCAAGGGCATCAGTCGAGTAGAGAAATCTACTACAAAATTTTTGTCACTTGGAACATAGGGGAAGATTGGAATTGTGTTATTTTGTTTCTCAATTAAGCCCAATTATGCTTAAAAATGCAATTATGAAAATTCGTGAACAAACAGACAAATTACGAAAAATGATCGCACACAGAGATATCAAATGACAGTTAAATGCATACCGGATTTCAATGTTTGGAAAGAAGAAAAGTTAGGGACTAATGAGTGGGCTCCCTAGTCTAGTGCCATAGTTTTTGTCGAGATCTAGGTATCTTGTCTACAACCTGTTCCTGATGTTCCAAATATTTTCCTATTGCGAGATCCAGAGGACTAATGAGAAGGCACCAGAGTCCAGGTCCCTATTTTCTTCTCTGATGTACAATTCTGATAGTCTACATTGCTCTCCTACAACTCCACTGTTTATGCTTTCACAACCTGTAACCTGCAATCATGAAAAATGGGAACTAGGGCTTGTGGTGTTTAGTGGCTTGCCTCAGTCAAGCCTCAGAGAGATATTCAAGTCTTTCAAACACTGTTGTCAAATAAAGAGTGCATATCTCTGCAGGATAGAGGCAAAATCCAAATGATAAATGATTGAAAACAAAATTGATATCACCTTGTAGTGAAGCTCTCATGGAAGGAAGAAGCTCTTGATGCCATGAGGAGATGGCTGCCAAATCTACAAATACAAACACAAGAACAACACAAATTCTGCTATGCAACACACAATGAATGTCTTGAATCACTTTAACATAAGCTCATGAATCCAAAATGTCATCTAGTTTACAAATGAATGCCTAAACGTGCTTATATATGCAACTACAAACATTCCTGCTAAGAATTTCATATTTCAAATTTACCGTGTCGGCATAGGACCTAAATAACGGTCATGAAACGACACTTTGAAATTGGTCCTAACCTAAAATAGGGTAGGACTAGGGCGCGGACACCCAAGTGCTACCACCTATTTTAGGTAGGACTTATGTGAAGTGTACCCCTAGGTCCCATTTGCAATGAAACTTTGGGGTTTTCTCATCGGGATGTCAAATTAACATGCAAGATGTCCTAAATGCATCCTAAAGACCATGAAGCTAAACCTTAAGAGGGAAAAGCCCCCGAGGGGATATTTTCTGACGTAACATAAACAAGTGCAGATCTCTATAATAAGATGCGTGCTAATGAAAAAGCCACAATTGTGGAAGCAATAATTAGGTACATGTTGGCCTTCAATATAGCCCTAATTGAGATCATTGATCAACTTCCTACAAGTCATGCATACATACTTACAGATAAGAGGAATGAAGCCATGGTAAAAGAGGTTGAGATGACGAAACAAATAGTTGATAAGGTTGATCCTTCTATCCTTGATGAAGATAAAGTTAAAGTCTCTCAAAAACAAGAAAAACAACTCAGAACAAAAATAATTATAAACACCTTGATGGGAAAAGACAAGGAATAAATAGAAAGATTAGAAAAAGAGACAATAGAGAAAACAACAAAAATTCTTGAAGAGCTAAAGAATGCTAAAGTAACTGATATACTTGATGTGCCTATTGAAGATATAGATCTATATGCCTTTGAAGGCCCAATGCAACTGATGGTGATGAGATTGTGAAGAATGATCAAGAGAATAAGGATACTGCTCCTTTGAAAATACTAAAGCACAAAATTTTGATGATCAAAGTAATATGGGTACACCTCCTCCAGATAACATAGAAGAACAAAGTTCATGAGATCAAGATGAAGTGAATATTGATTCTGATACAAAACATGACAACCCTCATTTGGAGAATACAATGAAAGGTGAGCAAAGAAAAGAGGATAACCCTGAGGAGGAAGAAGAAGTAAAAGTTCAAGATGAATCTGTCGTCAGGGTAAAAATTAGGTTTAAAACTAAAACAACAAGATATCAAACCCTAACTAGCACAATAGAGCGTGAGCAAGCATGAAAATCAAAACAATAAACTCAAATGCAAACTGAATCCATACTAAACCTGATTTATCTCCATTTCTCTTCTCAACCTCACATAAGAATGCAGCATTTTGAAGGATGATCAATGGAGGAATGTTGGTTTCTCACCGTTGTTGCAGCACAACAGTACCCAAGAGATCGATAATGAAAATTAACAGCGTGAGGCTACTTGAAAACTAGATTATCAAATGACTTGTGTGAAGGTTGATTTATAGGAAAGGATGACTAGGGTTTCCATCCTCTACAAGATAAGAGGGAATTTTCAATTTGAGGATATGATGAGGTGTAAAATCAAATAAACTTGCCTAATTTATTTGATTTATTGAGATAAGAAAGGGGCTTTTTTCCCTTAAGTGAGGGGTTGTGACATGTGTAGTAATTAGTTGTGCATGTTATAAAAGGTGGGGGAATAATTCAAATGTTTTATTTGAATTATTTGAGACATGTGAAAGGGGGAATTAATTAAATAAATAAGATTTATTTAATTAATTGGTTAGGTGACTAAGTTCGATTATATGTGGGATTATGCAATGACCTAGGGAAAAATGTTGTAAGATGTCTCATAAGGTGGTGTTGCAAGACATGTACAAATTTAAGTGTCTACATTTTGCCCCTCTTTGAGATGATGTCGCGACCAAGTAACATCATTTCAAAGAAGACAAGGAAATGATGAAGATGAAAGAATAGGATGATGATGCCCCCTCGAGAGGATAGGTGGGTTGGAAAAACATGGGTAGACTCTTGAAATGAAAGGGATTGGTCATTGAAGAAAGATAAGGGAATGGACAGAAGAAAGGGAAGGATGTGTTATGCTGCAATGAAGGTGAGAAACCATGATCTTTGATATAGCACCAGATGTTATGCACCAATGTATAAGGATGAAGGTGACGAAGTGTCTTGTGCCCCAGCATCATACAACCTTTTCTAGATACAAGATATGAATATTAGTTGGCTTGGATTATGATTTGATACAAATGCAACAAAAAATTATAACACACACAAGAAAGCAAGCAAGCATGCACAAATGATTCAAAAACAAACATGGTATTACCCCCTGTCAAGCTATAAACCAATGATTAAGTGATCGATTGACTGATTGATGATGGTGTCTG
Source organism: Cunninghamia lanceolata (assembly GCA_027924645.1). Lineage (NCBI taxonomy): Eukaryota > Viridiplantae > Streptophyta > Pinopsida > Cupressales > Cupressaceae > Cunninghamia > Cunninghamia lanceolata. The sequence goes on along the minus strand of BSBN01001164.1, from coordinate 3,289,400 downwards.
GTTTCAGGAATGAAACATGTATAAGATGCATGGTCTAGTTTCAACAATGCAACATCTTATATAAGACAATTGATATGATTGATTGATTGATTTGATTGACATTAGTGTTGTTGGCCATGTGAGCAACACTAGGATTTGATTAATGATTGATTGATTGATTGGGTTTTACAACAAGGCTAGGATCAAGATCATAGATGCAATTGGATAGTTTGACTTGATTGATTGAATTCATTGGTATGGATTAAGGATGATTTGCATTTGATTTTATTGCTTGGATTTTTGGAATGGTGTAATTTTTTGTGTTTTTTGAGAATATTTGATTTTTTGTGTTTTGAATGTTTTGATTTTTTTTGGATTTTTGAATTGTTTTGATTTTTTTGTGTTTTTTGAGAATATTTGATTTTTTTGTGTTTTGAATGTTTTGATTTTTTTAAAATTTTTGGAAATGTTTTGATTTTTTTGTGTTTTTTGAAATGTGTTGAGATGGCATTAAATGACAATTTGGGTAACCTTTGTGCTAGATACCAATGACAAGGGAAAACCAAGTCTAACTGCAAGGAGGTAGGTGGGATTGGACGAATAAATAAAAGGGTGGGCAATAGCATATGGGTGGATGGGTGTATCATAAAGGAGCTAGGATGTGATCTCCAAAGGCTATGTCACATAGGAATAACATGCCTCATTCTAGGTGGAATGCTTAGGATTTGACATGACAAGGCCTATGACGATAGGATGAGATGGATTGGTTTGTTTGGGAAGGATACGGTATATCAAGAGATACCCAAAACATTTGTCAACATTTTTTTCTGCCATATCTTTATCAAGATCAAAAGGAAGAAGGGAGGATGAATGGACTCAATAAGATAGGTGTATGTAGGTGTAATGGATAAGGATAGTAGGATATGATGGAAACTAGTATGATAGTTTGGGAAATGATAGGAGGATGAGACAATGTGCCGCTAAGTGTAAGTGACATAGAGGATCAACCTACACATGATGCCTATTTTCCAAGTTTTCATCATGGTACTTATCCAAGGCGCTTATTTGCCAAGTTTTCACCATTGGACAAAGGGATTTCTCTTTACTTTTTTTTTAAATTTTTGAATGGTATAGGTGGATATGGAAAAGAGCGACTCAAGTTTCTAGTTCCAAGAAAGGTGATATTCCTACTAGAGATGGATGTTTTCACATGGTCCATGTCAAATGTCATCATTCTTATAGATGTTGGTAAGCGATTTCATGAAAGGGAGATGGATTAGGTTGATAGTGGATTATGAAAGGTTCATGTATGGAAGGATAATGGATTATGATGTGGATTATGGATGAAAAGATAATGGATTATGATGTGGATTATGTAGGACGTATGTAAAGATGGATGGAAGACTTATGCAAAAGCATGGACCATAGTAAGGTGATTGGGGAGATATGTAGGATAGTGGATGAAGGATGGGGAGATGGTAGTATGGAAAGGGATCATGACCAATGGTTGCCCACACCATGATAAACATTGAAGCTTGTGAGTGGAAGGTGGTGTAGGAAGCAATGGTGATGTTTGCTTAAGAGATGTTAGATGAAGTGCTTTAGGCACACACATAGATAGTATTGTTATGATTTTTGCTTTGCTTGTGGGATGGAGGAATTTGGGATCTTGGAATGGAATGGGATTGTCAGGATGTGGATGCCTCTTTTGTTTCAACTTATTTTTGCTTAGGTACCCATACCATTTTAGTTTTGGCCTTTTCTTTTCAAGCTATGGGCTTAGGTATCCTTTTGGATGTACTTTTCTTTGTTTCTTTGCATTTGTACTCTAAGGCATGAGGACCCTTAGGATTTTTGTGTTTTATTGGAGGGGGAATCCAACTATTTATTTTTTAATCCCATGGATATGGTGGAAGCTTCATGTTTAGACGATGTGTGCATTTGTTGATCATGATTACAAACGTGAGGGAATGTGTAAATGGATGTATTTGACATTGGGAGAAGTGGTAGTAGAGTGTATGGATTAGGAGTTTGAAGAAGTGGAGGTAGATTAGATGATGGAAGGCATATGGTCACATGCTTTTGACACTGGTAGGATGATGGATGTGGAATGGCAACATATGTTTTGGGTACATGATAAGATTTATGATGGAAAGTGGTAGATTTATGAGGCATGGTGGAAGTGCCAACACCTTGAGATTCTTTATCTTGGGGTGTATATCCAATTCCATATGGGTGTGGAGGAACATTGACATAGATGGGATCCAAAATACCTTGTTCATGAAGGCCAAGGCCTTTACCTTGGTAGTTCATGTTTTGTAAATTGTCATGGACAATGGGACTAGGTGGGGTTTGGATAGTAGTTTTGAGTTCATTATTGGATGGAGACGGTGAGGTGGTGGATAAGGTTTGTTGTTTCCCTAAGGAAGAACATTCATGGGTGAGGGTGGATAGACTAATGGGATGAAATGGCTTGGAAATGGAGTTGATAGTGGATGATGATGGATCATTAGGATCTTGACTATCATTATGCTCATTAAGATCCAAGCTATTGGTTTGATCATCTATGTGTGCTTGGGAGCCACTTGTCTCATCATGGGAAGTGGATGTTTGTGGATCATGGATAGGTGGAGTAATAAGCTCTTGACCATGGAATGCATATAATTGGCTAAGAGGATCATCATGGTCTTCTTGATCATAGGTAGCATCTTGATCATAGATGGGATCAAGTGTGTTATGAATGGAATTAATAAGAGTGCTTTGACCTTGATGTGGATGAGGGGGTAATGTTTCCTCATGATTAAGATAATTCTCTTGACATATCTCTTGACTTTGAGTGGAAGTGGAAGGCTCTAGAAGATGCTTGATATGTTCTTTGTGATCAACAACAAGAGGGCATGATGGATTTTGACTTAGACATATAAGATGAATAGGTTGTGGACCACATGATGGAGTTAGAGGAATAGGCATGGAATTTGAAGGTTCTTTGATAGGTGCCAAGATAGGTTTCTAACCTCAGGATAAGTTGTTCCTTGCTAGTAACCATTAGCTCACATCCTTTGCAACTGCATGTGTGGAAGGGTAATATAGGGGATGGACAGTGAGGGTAGATAATATGGGCATGTTATTAGGATTAAGACTTGAAAGTTTCCATGGTGGAGGGATAATAGGGATGGATGGTATTGTAGGATTAGGGTTCATACTTTGATTAGGTGGAGTGTCAAAGGGATTTAATGGATTGGTGGATATGGACAACCCTTTAGGCTTGCTTTTGTAATGTTTGATTCTAGGACGTGGAGTTGATGTAGGATTATCTCATGCTGTGGTAGAATGTACTTATAGGATGGATGAGGTAGAATTATGTTCTCCTTGTCAAAGGTAGCATCATAATTTGAAGGCACTTTGTCTTGTTGCCAAGGTGGACTTGGATAGGCTTGTGAAGAGGCTTGGGGTGCTAGAAACTTGTTCTCTAGTATGGGCATGGAATGACACATGTCTTCACATTATTGTAGTTCATCTTGTTTCTCAAGGTATGTAACATGAGTCTTGTCATCATTGGAAGTTGGAGGAAGAGCCATTTGAAGGACAAGTTTAGGTTTTGGTTTGTTCATAGGATCGCTAAGTATTAGGACTATGTTGACAAGTACTTGACTAGGATTAGGGTAATGATAAGGTGGAATGACTAGGAATGTGATAGAGTATGAGATTGATTGGATGATTTGATGGATGATTAGGGATGATTAAGGTATGGTTAGGGTTGTGATTAGGATGAATTGGAAATGGTTAGAATGAAATTGGTTGGATATGAATGTGTTGGAAGGAATGTTTTAGAATGTTGTATTATGGGGATGACTAGGAAGATCTACTCCCTTTCTCTTCTATTTTTTTGCAATCATGTCTTTACTGTTGGCAAATGGTCAGTGCTCCCTATGGGATTCGTGACATGGACTAACCACATCCCATGGATTCATTAACTCTGGTTCTTGTATAGAAAATTGACAAGTCAACCCTTTGGTTTGACGGCAATCATGGGCCAACAATTGGTATCAGATTGAAAGATCACGGGTTTGAATACCCCCAAGTAACACTAGGGAGAGTTTGTTGGCAAATGGTCAATGCTCCCTATGGGGTTTGTGACATGGACTAATCACCTCCCATGGATTCACTAACTCTAGCACTTGTATCAGAAATTGACAGGTTGACCTTTTGGTTTAACGACAATCGTGGGCCAACATTTACCATACAAGAATTGTGAATTGTGGGATGCTATGTGGATGTGAATGCAAGGTGATGAGGCCTAGACTATGATAGAGGATAATGGATTTTAGTCTTCAAAAATTTTATCTCAAAGAGGGTACTCTTGTCTACTAATGACCTTGGCAAAGTATAAATTGGATTTATCAAGACCTTTAGGTGTTGAAGAAATGATTGATTAAAGTGAGCCCATGAGTTTTCGAATTCACTTGGAAGGATGGACTTAAACTAGCCTTGTGAGTATTAAGCCCAAGTTGATTTTTTTGAAAAAGATATCAAGGTTTCTTGGTCCAAATTTCTACTTGTGATATAGTCAAGCTTCGATAGTTTCTCCTTCTGCTTCAACCTTAGGAAGACTATTTTGGGAAACTCTATAGATTTCAAGTGCTAAATTCTAATGTTCAATGCAACCTACTCCTAAAGGAATGAAATTGAATATGTAGTGGGTGAATAGAACCAGTCGGTTTATAATGTTTTGATAGAGTTGTAGTTAGATTTGATAGGGAGAGTAGATGCTCAATGGTTTCCCTATGATTGTGGTGTATTGTGATTGAGAATGATTAGGATGAAATTGATTGGATTGGAATGAATGGTTAGGATATGATTAGGATATGATTGTGATGTGGTTGATTGGACTAGAATGAAGATGATGATGTGTAGTGATGAGATTAGATGACTTCGATGGATTGGGATGAAGTTGATTGGATTATGAATGAAGATGATTAGGGTTTTGACTACGATGATTAAGATGATGGTGATTAGATGAAAGAGGTGATTAGGGTTTAATAAGGATGACTTGGATATGATTAGGATAATGATTGGGATGATGTTGATTGGATGAGGATGATGATGTGTAATTATTAGGAATGATGATTAGGTATGATTAGGGTGAGGTGTAATGATTAGGAATGATGAATAGGATATGGTTAGGATGAGGTGTAATGATTAGGAATGATTAATAGGATACAACAAGTAGGATGATTAAGATGTGGATTATGTGAATGATAAGGATGATGGAATGACAAGGAGGATGTGGTTAGGAAGAGTGATTAGGATATGATTAGGATGTGGTTGAATGATGAAGATATGATGAGAATGTGATTAGGATAGGACAAGTAGGATGATCAATTAGATGTGGATGGTTGGATGATGTGATTAGGAAAGGTGATTAGGATATGATGACTTGGAATGAATGGATGGATTTGAATGTTTAGGGTGATGACTAAGAAAGCACACACATCAATCATAGAAGACACTTGACAATCAAATTGATTATTTTTGGTGACTCTTGACAAGTTTGAAAACACTTATAAACATGCACAATCCTAGGCTAGTCAAGGATACTACCTGTTGAGTCCCCACTCAGATTTCTCCAAATACTAAGACATGGTGGACATCTAGAGAATTTGGTGACACTGGCTCCCCCTTACATGGCACAAGAACACTATCATCTCTTACCCTTTAATCCTAGGGACCGAGGGAATTCTTATCTCTACAATGAATAGTACATGTGGGGCAGCTTCAAAGGTCTAACCTCCTATGTCGACAAGTAAAGGGATTTTGGCCTCTAAAACAAATGGTTTCTAGTGAATATTAGGGGGATCAGCAAATTACGAGCATCCAACAAGATACTTAAAGCTCTAACTAGTCCTACTAGGAGTCTCATATATGCAAGGTATGCCTCCTTTCAAACTAGCACTATACAATAAGTGCTAATACTAGTTTGGACTTGGCTTTCATCTTATCCTATTTTGTATAGCGGATCTAATGAAAGTACTACTTTGGGTCACAAGTGAGTTCTCCTTGCAGATGTGTCTCAAGAGCAGGCCCACTCTAAAGGGTAACAAAAGTGATACATGTTGCAAATATGTGCCTAAGCAGTATTGTCATTGATGTCAACATATTCTTGTTGTCATTGGTGTCAACTGTGCCTTATTTTGTTGCCTATTCAGGAGATTGGAATGTTGAGGATATTGAGAAAATTAATCAATATTCAATGTTCACAGACCATATAGCTGTGTAGAGGATTGTTAGAGGTTGCTCCAGTTAAGATTTGAGAGGTCTGCATGAAGATTTGAAGAAGTTATGGCCATCTCAATAGAACCAGATTTTGCAGTGTTCAGAAGAGACAGAGTGATAGTAAGCTAGTCTAGATTGCTCCGCAATGAAATATTATGGTCTGCAAATCTGAAGGCATGTTTGGGAAGTTAGTGTGTATCATCAACTCTAGTGGTTCATGGTTTGGAGGTCCGCAAGCTATATTTCTAGTTTGATAGTCATGGCAGACACTGTTGTTGAGGTTCTGGAGGAAGATACAAATGATTCTAGTAATTTGGTATAGATTGGATGTTACTGGTGAATTCAATGTGCTTGTGGAGGTCTTTGGATCATGCTACTACTTTTTTGGAGGTTAGCATTGAAGTTTGAGCTTGCTGTTGAAGATTTCTTCTTTAAGGTTGTTGTTCTTCCCAATTCTTGGCCGACCAGATGTTTCAAGCATGTTGTGGATTATCTAAGAGCAATTCTCTAGAGTGTGGCATGTTGGTGAAGGAAGATTCAAGTCTCAGCTATATTGGGCTGATAGTATAGTGATCTGCGTTAAGTCAATCTAACCTTGATGATCATTCCAAGGTTGATGAAGCGTATAATAAACACTTGTTGATGAGCTGGGGAAGTGTCCTTGTGCGAAAATGATAAAATCCTAAGAAAGGGTCAAAAAGCATAGCAGAGTGAAGGAGCAGAGGAACAAAAGTAGCAAAGGATGAAGGTGCAATGAAGAAGTGATTGGGGCAATTGAGTAGAAGTTTGTGAGATTTCAAGGGGATGGAATCATACATGAATGTAGATGCTATTTCTGAGTTCATTATCTCTATGTAAATCATAATTTCTTGTATGCAGTGAGCCTCTTCTAAGAAGTGAGCTCTGGGCAGTGCGCCCGAAGGCATGTATGTGCCTTCTATTTTCTTAAGTACTTTTAACAGGGTATGCATTTTTGTGGGTTAACCCCCACCGTGATTTTTCCCTTAACTAGGTTTTCCATGTTAAAAATTATGGTGTTGTGTGTTCATGTTGTTTCTGCTCATGTGTTGATTCATGCTTAAATGTTTACATCATTAACTTATTTGTGAATTAATAAAGAAGATTAAAAGGGTAGAAAAGATTAAAGTTTAGGGACAACTGATTCACCCCCCTTCTCAGTTGTTCGGACTAATTCCAACAATACAAAAACATGTTCTTGATCTCCAAGGTCATATAATGATGCAAGGAGAGAGCATACACGTGTTTGATGAGACTAAACAATGTTCATTCACCTTTAGAAATTTGAATGTGTGGTGTGCTAATGAAAGTGTTGAGAGATGCTTTTGATTTCAAAGATCATATAACATGCAAGGGAAGAGCATACACAGCTAAAAACACCAACAAAATCACCAAGCAAAGAAGACACTGATTCTTTTTAAGCCCCAAAATAAATGTGAAAACAACAAGATAATGTTCATTTTAAGAGCCCAAATTGAAGTGTTCCTATGATAACAAAGAACATACACATGAGAATGAAAGGAGCCCTACATAAAATTCATTAGTAGTTTGAAATAAGGGTCTTCTCCCAACAAGTGCCACAAGCTAAAAATCATAAGTTAGTAGAAGAAAATCTCCATGATAATGCTCAAAACATGAAACATGAAGCAAAAAAAACCCCTTGCAAGCCTCAAAGACCAAAGAGGCCAAGAAAGTGAATCTAGAAAATATCTAAAAAACCTAACCAGTTACAAAAAATTGAACAACAGCATCATAAAGTTCAAGAAATTCCAAGCAATTTGAAAAACATTTCACTAAAATCTGATCAAATTTGCCAAAGATATGCATGTTTGAAGTTTGGAATGAATGTTGACTTTGACCAAAAATTTACCTAATAAAATGATGATGTTACCTAAAACTAACCTTGCCACTGTGAAGCTAGTTGAATCTTCTTTCCAATGTCACAAATTTTGTGAAATTATGATATCATATGTGAAAGTTATGTGAGTTTAAAAAAATTGCCTAGTTAGGGCACAAGGAAGAACTAGGGTCAAACCTAATAGTCAATGTTAGTTGCTAATAGTTAGTATGTGACCAGTCACATGCGCTCGATTGATGCTGGTTGTTAGCTCCTGTAGTTAAGGGCTAAATCAACCCCTAGTCACCCATGTGACCAGGGGCTACATTGATTAATAAAAGAAGATAGAAACATGCTTGGTGACCCTTTTTTCTTCCACCCACAGTCACTAGTATGACCACCCCAAATGCATTAAAACAAAGAAAAGACTAAAGCCCAACAATAATTTGAATTTATTTAAGGTTTTGGTGTTAACATTTAATGGCTAAGGTATACAGTTTAAAAACATGGTGGTCAAAATATAGTTAAAACCCTAAATGTAAAAGGCCTGCGCTTATATCAAAAGGCCAATCATTTGAGTGAAACTACTGGGTTACCCAAACCATCGCATTAAAATATGACAAGGGCACAAGGTTTGGATGGGTCAATTGTGAATGTTAAGTGGAGACGGAATGATAGCAAAGGTGATGGTGGTTTTGGAAGAGTGGCACCAGTATTTTAAAATTAAATTGACACAGTCAAATCTATATCATTTGGTACTTAGACATCCTTCAAACCAAATAAAAGGCTGATGGAATACATAATTCAGGGATTTGGAACTTACAAAACCTTTGAACCTCCTCAAATGCTCTTTGAGTGAATCATATGTAATTGCCAGAGGGGTAGGTTTTCAGGAGTCGACGAAAGGAGGAATGGGTGGTAGGTTTTTGGAGGAGTGGTACCATTTGCCAGAGGGGTGGTCACAATCACCAAAGGGGTGGCAACTAGCATAAGGAGGTAGTGATGAAGTGTTCTCTATGGGGTTGCAGAGTGTTAGGTCGAGTGGAGGAAGACTTCACAATTGGTGTTTAGGTTTTTTGATGGGAAGTGGAGAAAGGGTTCAAAACTAGGTTGACTAAGGTATTGTAGGTCGACAGTGCTTGAGACAAGAGGAGCTTTAGGCATGAATGGTGATGGAGAGTGGAGCTTTCAAGAAATAGACAAAATATAGAATGATTGTGACATGATGAAATGTAGGCAGTGAATCCTGCCAATGGTAGTAGATACCCTTAACAACCAACAAAGAAATGTGTAAAGAGAGCTAGGGTTTAGACACCGAAATGTAAAACCTACAACAAATGTCATTAATCAAATAGAAATCCAAAACTTGTTAGCTATTACACCTGCAACAAAGAAATTTGTTAACTAGAAAGAAAGAATACCATAAACCCTGCAAGCAAACCTTTGACCTAGATCAGACAAAATGGATCCGTACAGTACAGACTGGTAAGTAAAAAAATTCATAAATTTATAAAAAACATTTGTAAGCAAACTATATCAAGTTTTATGTTGATCTTTGTCTACGAGGCCTCTCAGACTCAATGGTGGGGTCTGTTTGAGCCCTAGGAGCAACCTGTAGAAACTAATCTTTAGAAGTTGATAAAAACACTCAAATTCACCTCAGGTTCACCAGAATGTCATTAGGCTAAAAATTAGGTTTAAAACTAAAACAACAAGACATCAAACCCTAACTATCACAATAGAGCATGAGAAAGCATGAAAATCAAAACAATAAACTCAAATGCAAACCAAATCCATGCTAAACCTGATTTATCTCCATTGCTCTTCTCAACCTCACATAAAAATGCAAGATTTCAAAGGATGATCGATGGAGGAATGTTGCTTGCTCATTGTTGCTGCAGCATAACAATACTCAAGAGCTAGATAATGAACATTGATAGCATGAGGCTACTCGAAAACTAGATTATCAAATGACTTGTGTGAGGGTTGATTTATAGGAAAGGTTGACTAGGGTTTCCATCCTCTACAAGATAAGAGGGAATTTTTAATTTGAGGATATGATGAGGTGTAAAATCATATTAACTTGTCCAATTTATTTGATTTTTTGAGAGAAGAAAGGGGACTCTTTCCATTAAGTGAGGGGTTGTGACACGTGTAGGATAAGTCTAATTTAAATAAAACTTTATTTAAATTAGTTGCACATGTGATAAAAGGTGGGGAAATAATTCAAATGTTTTGAGACATGTGAAAGGGGGAATTAATTAAATAAATAATATTTACATAATTAATTGGTTAGGTGACTAAGTTGGATTATAAGTGGGATTATGCAATGACCTAGGGAAAACCATCGCAAGATGTCTCACAAGGTAATGTCGCAAGACATGTACAAATTTAGGTGTCTAGAGAATCTGAGAAGAGTGAGGAGAAACTAAATGAAAAGGATCAGGATGAAACAAAAGAGAAGAAAGATAAGTCTAAGTTAAGGATACTTCTATGAATATAGGTCAAAACCCTTTAGGATCAAACTCATTTAAGGACCTAGATTAAATTTGCAAATGGAATTTTATCCTAAGATCACACCATAGCTTCTACAAATTCCCACTCAAGAGGGGCAAGTAGATCTATTTAACATTTCACCCCACCATAAGCTCCAACTTGGTGACATCCTGCATGCCTCTACAAGGAAATAGTTCCTCCAAGAGAACTTGAAGAAGACTAGCTTATTTGAGGATGTAGTGAAATTGATTTAGGAAGGTTTACCAAAGGTGGACATTGATTCTTCGTTGGCTCCAGAGCAGAAATTGAAAGTTTTAGAGGAATTTTTCAAGTACAACTCGTCCCATAATGAACAAAAGGAAAAACAAGAAGCTCTAAGTAAGATGAATGATAAAAGATTGGCTGAGGTATTTGACAAGTGTGCCAATGCACATAATAAACTATAGGAAAATATAAAGATATTTAAAGATTGATAAAGCCACCACATTGTATCTTTTCTACTTGAAATGGCCAAATGCCACCAAGAACATCAAAAATCAAATTGACTCCATTGAGTAACATATCACCAAAATGGCTGAAACATATGACTTGTCAAGTGACAAGGATGGAGCCACCAGAGCACAAATTGAATATCTTCATGCACAAATGTCACAACTACATGACCAAAGAGAGTAGATAATGAAGAAGTTTGGTCAAATGAAAGAAGCAGTAAACTTGAGACTTGCTTCATTGTCAGGGTTGCTTGGTAAAGGTAAGAAGATTGAGTAGAAGATGAGGACACCAAGCAGTATAGAGGAGGCTAAGAACTTGTATGTGTAATTTGAATGCCAAAATCACAACCTAACCTATCAAAAAGCAATTTGGGTATCTACTCTGACTCAACTCAAAGTAACATACAAAGATATTCTACCTTCTAAATGAGTTACAAGAGTATTGTAGCTAAGAAACTTTTGAATGTATATAAACTTGCAAAGGTCAATAGTATACATAGCATCAATCTTTGAGGCATTTAATCTTAGGGGGAGTATTATCTATAAAATTATATAGTAAGGGGGAGTGTTAAACATCATTGGGATATCATAAGAAATAGATATCAGGCCCTTTGTCCTTGATATCAAAGGGGGAGAGAGATAGAAATATACATCTAAGGGCAAGTTTCTATACACATTTTTTTAGTGTTGCCATCAATGATAAAGGGGGAGATTGTTGGCAACATGTGTTGTCATTGATGTTAACATAAGATGTGTCAATTTGAGGTTAGACCTGTATAGTAGTTGGAGAAGTTGATAGACAGTGGGAGATTTGAGAGAGATGGTTTGACATAGTTGAAGACATGGGGTTAGCATGCTTAGGTCAAGTCAGTCTGGAATAATCAACAGATGGAGAGAAATTATCTAAGTGTGATGCGGTGATCAATATAATGTTTATGTATGATGCGGAGGTAGGTATACCTATTAGAACATATTTGTAGTATGCCTAAAGTGATATCTTGTAGTTTTGGTTTACCACACTTAGAGATAAATTACATAAGTTTGACTAAGGCATTCACAATGTATATCCAAAGGCAAAGTCATAATATCTTGGTTTGCATTCCTCCGCAAAGCAAGATTTGGTCTTTTAGTTTAGAAGATATGTTGACCCTGATATTAACATGCTATATCGAAGATTTCAAGTCTTTACACATTCAGTAAAGAAAGTTATCAGTAATAAAGTTTCAGATAGTCCTCAGACTGAGTAAGGCAATGGTGGAGACCTGTTGGAGTGCTCTGCATTCCTCCACAAATTAAGTTGTGACCATGTGGTTTTGAGGACATGCTCAGGATGCACAATCCATGCTATCTTGAAGTATCAAGTGTTCTAAGGGTCAGCAAGGTTAGTTATCAAAATGATAGAAGTAATGCAATTAGTTTTGGATGTCTAAGTTGTTCTCAGAAGCACATATTTGAGTACTTGTGGAAGATGGAAAGTATACAGATCAGCTATAGGAGCTTGTGATGAGATTATACATGCCCCAACGTATCTTAGGATTGAACCACATGCAAATATTTCTTATCTCATGTACCACATAAGATATTTAAGTCAGTTAGTGAAGAATTCCATATGACTATCCTCCAGATTATAGTATACTTGAGTCAAGTATCTGATTTTCTCTGGAAGTGATAAATGACGATGTGTGAATCTGGGAATATATATATATAATTCCATATGACTGTCCTCTAGATTATAGTATAGTTGAGTCAAGTATTTGATTTTCTCTGGAAGTGATAAATGAGGATGTGCGAATTTGGGAATATATATATATATAATGATGTATGAGTTCTTTCCCAAGTGTTTCAAATGTTTTGGTGTACTGCAATGCAACATCCCAAGTTTTGATGTGTCATAGTCAGTCAGGAATGCCCTGTTTCATTAGTTCAAAGTGTTTCTTATTTTACATATGCATATATTGATTAGATACTTTAGGAGAATAATGTATGGATAGTTTTAAGAAGATACATGGTTAAAATCTTGGTCCTCAAAATGATTTTGACTTCTCCCTAGTGCTGTGAACATGGCCAGTTAGCAATAGTAGTACTAGTTGAGCTGACAACTTGGTCTCTTTCATATGCAGTGTATCTTGATCAATTGTCTTGGAATTAAAGGATGTGTTGTGATATGTTTTGGGTGCAATTATGATATGTGGTGATCTAAAACCCATTTTCATTTCATATTGAATATGTTTTATGCCGACTCATGGATAATTACATGTTTTATCAAAAAGACTTTCTATTGCCAACCTAATTGGTGTTTTAAATTGTTGCAGAGGATATATATAGAAGAAAAACTTCATTTGTGGGATGTATGAGTGTGTTTGAATGTGATAGAGAAGAATGAGTAGCATGAAGTTTGTAGAGTCGGTATGATGGAGAAATTGTGTAGAAAAAGGGACTACAACAACAACATAAAGCAAATGCTTCTTTCAAAGTAGTTTATAGTTATGTTATCTTTGTAATTCTTTATAGCAATGAGCTTTATTTAGGGAGTCATAGCCTCCTTGGGTTGTAGCCCTAAAACAAAGTTGTAACTTTTATAAGCAGTGAGCATTATATTATGAGCTAAGACTCATCGTGGTTTTTCATATTTTTGAGTTTTCCATGTAAAAATTTCTGGTGTGAATGTATTGATTAATTTGTTGTATGTTTTACTTTCTTCTATCTAAGTAATTTGATTTGTTTTGCATATATAGTAGTTAAGTTTTAGTATATTTTGATTCACCCTGTCCTCTCAACATCCTTGCGTGTTCAATAATTATGTGTCCATCAATGATGTACTACCAACCACTTAGGCTATAGAATCGGTCCAACAACAACATTTGTGTACCTAGTGATGGGATAGCCTTGAACTCTATCTCATCTAGCATAGTGTGGAAACATAGTATAAACCATATCTAATGAAACAACCCTATTAACTGTTGGCCATTTCACTATCCCAGTAATAATTTTAGCAAGTGACACACAGAAATCCTCAATCATATGGGTAAACTGTGCTCAGATTTGCACCAACCTATCTCTATTAGATGAGTTTGGTGTACTATAGATCATCTAATCCAAATGTGTCAAAGCATTATTTAGTCTATCAAGAGTGCCCACATACAAGTCACTCCTAGTTGTATGTGCATCAGCAGTATTAGAACTATGTGTATGATCAACACTATGATGAGAACCCTAATCATCTATGATCTATTAAAAAAAATATTTACACGTGTATGCAAATATGCATTTAAAAATAAAATTATGTATACATTTAATTTATAAAATGAAATTTTAATAAAAATTTAAAACATAAGTAAAATTTAAAACATAAATATGTTCAACTTACACATTTAAATTAACAAAACAAAAAATATGTTTAAAATTTAACAATAAAATACATGAACAATCTACACATTTAAATTAGTTACAAAAATAAAAACATTTAAAATTAAAATATTAAATACATTAGATCTACACATTTAAATTAACAAAACTAGAAACATTTAAAAATTAAAAATTAAGTACATTAAATGTATGCATTTAAATTCTAGTTACAAAATTGAAAACATTTAGTTTGATTTTTCTGTATTGAAATGTCTTCATTATGAAGATAACTGCATTTTGATAAAAAATAACTAATTCTAGGAAAAAAAAGTAAATTGAATTGGGAGAAGATAGAGAAGTTTAATTGGCGAAATGGCATCACTACCGAAAAATTTAGCATTACCAAAGGCTTTTGCGGATGGCCAGGTTAGGGCTTCGATTTCTAATGCTAGATTTCTGGGTGACGCTAATTTTCCATCTGTGAATGGTTGATATGGGGTCGGTTGTGTGTATGCTACAGCTAGCCAAGCTTTTGATTATTCCAAGTGGATCAACCCAAACCTTGGCAAACAGGTTGCCTGTGGGCTTGGCGGGTGTGCAGACAACTTCACTCCTTATTCCACCTTGTCTTCGACTCCCAGTGGTACTCACGCCATAAAGTCCATTGTGGATGTGAGTAAGTGCGGACTAGGCAAGGATGACCAACCTATGCCTTCACAATCTGGTTCAAAGTCCTTTGGGGATGCAGTGAATTATGGGCAAGAAAGCAGTGCGGGCTTTGTGAATACCTCTCAATCTAGTGCCCCTTGGAAAACCCTAGATCTAGTTATTTTTTGCCTAGGGCCTCATCAAAATCAAAAACCCCAGGTATAATCAATAGAAGGCCAATTCAAAGTAGGGACAAACCTCTGGAATTGAATTTCAAAACCAATTTATTGAAATAACTCTATGAAAATGATGGTTTTTTTTGCTAAAAATGGGTTAATTGGTAGGTTTAGCCAATGTTGGCCCAGTCTCCGTGTTATGCATGATTGGATTACAAAATCATGGGGCCCTTTAATGGAGAAAAAACTAGAAATTTATCCAAGTGCAAAAGGTTTCTTTATAGTGGTTTTTGATAGTAAGAAAGACAAGAATGCCATTCTCAATCATACATGGTTGTGGGGAGAGAGTTTTCTGCTTTGGAAGTCATGGCATCCAAATTTCAATCTGACCACTAAATCATTTTCTGTTATGCCAATCTGGGTTCTCCTTCCAAATCTCCCCCTTCACTACTGGTTTGAGTATTGTTTTGTAGCTATTGACAACACTCTTGGTAATATCATATGCACGGATGCCAACTCAAAAGATTTCATTCATACAACTTTTGCAAGGATTTTGGTTGAGGTGGACACCTTCAAAGCCCTCTCGGTAGAAATCATTTTGAATCCAAATGGTAAAAGATGGTCGCAACCTTTAGACTATGAAGGTTTATTATTCAGGTGCAGAAGGTGTTACAAAATTGGCCACATTGCAACAAAATGCCCAAAAGTGAAATCTCAATCAAAATTAGAGGCTTCCTAGTGGAAAGATGCCTCCCCCAAGTATTAATGTGTCTCAATCCCTCCCAAGAGTTGTGGTTCTCCAAAGAATAATATCTGTTGCAATTATTTGGGGAAGAATTTGGCTGGAAACAAGGTGGGGGAAAAGATTGAAGAGCCCCTTTCAGAAATAAAACATGATCAAAATTTACCCCCTTTGGTAGAATCTTGCAGGGTTGATGGTATTACTAATTGTAGTGATACCTCTCTTTATCCCGCTTCCAAGGTCACTTCAGCTTCTTCAAACAATGAAAGCATCAGGTCTACGATCATGCTAGGGGGAAGTGATTGGCAAATAGTAACAAAAAAGAAAAGGAACACCTGTCAAAGCATGGAGGTTTGTGAAACTAAGCATCTTCAAGATTCTCCAAAATGGGTGCTAAGAAACAAAATATTTTAGAGTAGAGAAAAGAAAATGTCATCCTCACACTAGCAGAAATCAAGAACTTATTACAGCCTAATGTCAAATTCGGAGCTAAAATAGATGCCAGTAGCTGTTAAGTCGCCTGGATCTAGTTTTTAGTTTTATTTTTTTATTTTTTTAGTTCTTTGTTTATGATTATGGCATAGGAACAAGTTGGCAATGTTTTAATTGGTCCTTTTTTATCAGGGTTGTATAAGTCAGTTGTAATCTTTTATCCTTGGGGATGAGACCCCTCTTTGTGGTCTCACCTGGTGTGGGCCAGACCAATTTTCCGCATCATAATATAACTCATCTCTTACATATCAAAAAAAACTAATTCTAGGACATTGTATCTATACCATTGCATGTGTGAATGGGTATGCATATGATTATAGGTATTTGAATTAGAAATTATAAGTGTAAATGAAGTCATCAGAGCTATTTAAAAGGAAAAAGCCACTTTAAGGTTAAATGAAATAAAATTTTATACAATTGGAGGGATCTCCTAGATCAACCTACCTCGATCTCTTTGTATGGTCTCTTTGTATCTTACCATCTATAGTTGCAGGTGTCCTTATTCCTAACTTGTGTATGCATGCAAGTCTTGCTCCATTTTTTTCTTCCAATTCTTATCTTTTCTTTTCTACAAGCTATTACTCAGTTGTCCATTAGAGTGGGCACTAGTATAATTGGTAAGAGGAAAAAAACTTTTCATTAGATAATGGTTTCTTTCTTACTAGTTAATGATTAGTTGTAGGTTTCTTAATGCTCTTGTGATCCATTTCCATTACTAAGTGTCTCATCTTAACAAGCAAAAAGGAATAAGCTATTAGAAGATCATGAAAGTGTGTTTTCCCTCTTTCATATGTGTATGAAAGTCACATGTTTTATTCTAAGATCTATATTTATTGTTATCATATTTTATACATATAGAAGAGTTTATTATCAACTAAATTAGGGGATTTATTAGTAGCTAGTATGTCCTAAAATTGGTGATAGAATTTTGGGTTTATCTTGCATTTGGGTATGAAAACTCATTGGGGTAGTCTTTATGATTGGTGTAGATACATATTTGAGAGCCAACATGAGACATATAAATTAATTTTGCATTCTATGATATGTACTACCTAGAAAAATTTAGAAGAATAAAGGAACTAGTTAGCTCAATGGAATTTGTTTGAACAAGATAACTTTGATGATATTGCTACTGATGTAGACTCTACCATATTAAAAGTAGATTTTGGCTTTAAGGTTCAAGAAAATACCCAATCTATAACAATAAATTTTTCTAATAGGAAACACTTTGTGATGCAATACAAGGTGGCACAAACTTGGTTTTACAAAGTTTCACAAACTTATGCTCTTGATTGGCTTCACAAACTCTCACAATGACCTTTCAAAACTGGGTTATTTCAGACCAGTTTTAGGAAAATGGGTATATATCCCTCCAAACTCAATGAAATTGAACCAAATAAAAACCCCATTTGATTTATGAATGCCCTCTAAAATGGGTTTCACCCATTTATGCATAAAGTATTCCAGAAGGCTGTACCATGCTCTACAATAGGACGATTACCCTAGATGAAGGTTTTTGGTAGTTTAAAACAGTTTTATAAAAATGGCTGTAAATTTTGTACAACTCAATAAAAAATTATAAATTTAGAATAAAATGAAAGGTGATTCAAATATCATTCCAAAAAAATAATTTTATATCATTTGGAGGCCGTATGGGGTCATACCATCCTCAGGAACATCAACATTACAGAAAAAATTAGAAAAATAGAACTTTTTATTAATCAAAATGTGTTCTTACAATGCTATGCTGCCTTCCTTCGAATGTGTGAAGGCTTAATATACATGAGTTGGTTTGTTTTCCAATGGTTGTAATTGGTCTTTGCACCAAATGACCTTTGGGAACTAATATTTGTTAAGAGATCTCAATATTTACAAAGTATTATAAGTATATTTTAACTTGATTTAATCAAGACTATGCTAATATAACTCTAAACTCCTAATTTTCTCCTTTTTTTGACCTTATCACATGGTTATAAGACTAAATTACTTCCTAAAAACTCTTTGGACCTTCATATTTGACTAAGTATGAAACCAATATTGGCTTGGGTGCTCCTGCACCATACTTCCAGCCAAATGAAGACTCTAAGTCCACTTGGAGTGAAAGTAGTAACAAGTCTTCATCATTAAATGATCCTCTTTGTGGTCTTCTATTCTCTGCTTGTTGAAACAGATCCATTTGATCTTCATCTTCACCTTTAGCTTTACATTGTCCATGCAATTCAGTTTTCTCCCTATCTTGCCACTTGATATCATATTCTTCATGCTTTGATGCACTTCAATTTTTATCTCAGTAACTTGTCCTTCTTCCTGCACTGGGTACCTTGGCTTATATCCCATCAAGAATGCAATCATGAAAGGATAGATGCTCTATTTAACTCTTTACTTTTTCCATGTAACTATGCCTTCTTCACTCTTATCCTCCATACCTTTCATCCGGTTCTCTACTCCCTCAAGGAGTTCATCCTTCATTGTCTCTATCTTAGGCTTGGTTATCAACATCTTATCTTATTCTTTCAACTCATTCTTTACTGTCAGCATCTCTTCTTCTTATTTTTAATTTTTAGTTGCTTCCCTTGCTTGTCTTTTTCTTCTTTTGACAATCTCCTTAATGGGCCATGTAATTCTTTTCTTAATCTTCAAGTTCCAACTTGTCATTTTCTCAATCCTTTTCTCCATCTTCATCAAGAACTCCTGGAACTCCAAATCCCATTTCTTTATGTCTTGTTTCAGGGATGCTACCTCTTTCTCAAACTCTTCTTGCCTCAACTACTCCTCTTTCCTCTTTTTCTCTTTTTCTTCTTGTTTCTTCTTCCTTTGTGAATCCTCTGCCTGTAAAAGTCTTCTCAACAAATCCATCTTATTCTCTACTCAAGAAAACTTCTCATTGCTTCTCAACTTCTCTCAACTTTCTCACCTTCAAAAGATCTAATCCCTAAAGCTCTGATACCACTTTGATGCAATACAAGGTGGTAACAACTTGGTTTTACAAATTTTCACAAACTTATGCTTTTGATTGGCTTCACAAACTATCACAATGACCTTTCAAAACTAGATTATTTCAAACTAGTTTTAGAAAAATGGGTATATCTCCCTCCAAACTCAATGAAATTGAACCCAATAAAAAACCCATTTGCGCTAAGAATTCCCTCTAAAATTGGTTTCAACCATTTAAATGCAAAAAATATTCCAAGAGTCTGTACCACACTCTACAATAGAACTGTTACCCTAGATGAGGGTTTTTGGCAGTTTAAAATAGTTTTTACAAAAATAGCTGTAAATTTTGTAAAAATCAATAAAATTTATAAAATTAGAATCAAATGAAAGGTGATTCAAATATATTTCCACAAAATCTAATTTTATGTCATTTGGAGGTAGTATGGGGCCGCACCATCCTCAGGAACATCAACATTGCAGAAAAAATTAGAAAAATAGAACTTTTTATTAATCAAAATGTGTTCTTACAATGCTATGCTACCTTCCTTCGAATGTGTGAAGGGTTAATATACATGAGTTGGTTTGTTTTGCAATGGTTGTAACTAGTTTTTTAACCAAATGACCTCTAAGAACTAAGATTTGTTAAGAGATCTCAATATTTACAAAGTATTATAAGTATAGTTTAACTTGATTTAATCAAGACTATGCTAATATAACTCTAAACTCCCAATTTTCTCCTTTTTTTACCTTATCACATAGATCTAAGACTAAATTACTTGCTAAAAACTCTTTCGACATTCATATTTGACTAAGTATTAAGCCAAGATTGGCTTGGGTGCTCCTGCACCACTTTGATACATTTTCTAAAGTATTGCAAATATCTTATGATTAGAAAAATATTAAGGAATTTGTAATTAGCTTAAGAAACCATTAGATTTAGGTTTTTGATATGTTGATGAATGTTAATCGAAATTCAATAATTTCTAAGATAAATGATCATAATGCAATGATTTCTCACGTTACTTCAAAGTTAGGAATTTTTTTTGAATATATAAGAACATTTAAAATTACATAAGCTAGACACAATACTTTACATGAAAAATCTTGTATCATCACCTTATCTTCTAATATAAAAGTGGAACCACCAAAATAAAAACATGGTATAATATGTCATAAAGAACCCCACAATAAAAATTATGGAGATATATTTGAACAATTCCAATTTTAGTCTATCAAAGAAAAAAAGATTGGTTAAAACATATTCAAATTGATGAATAAACTAATAATCCTTACTGTGCAAAAGTAGAACAAATAATATAAGATGTAAGAGAGGCCATTCTTAAAGAACACCTATATTCTAAATCTAAAGAAGAAAAACTAAAGAAAACATTAGGAAATTTCTATTCCATAAACTATTTCAAAAAATAAACTAAAAGAATCTCTTGATATAAACATAGAAGATGTTGTAGATGATCTACTAGGATGTGGGAAATGAGACAAAAAAAATTATGTTAATTCATACATCTTAAAAGTTGATAAATAATAGATCCCTATGATTCTATTAGGACATGGCATAATTGAATGCAAAATTTTGAGTGTACTCATATAGGATGGTCTACTATAAAACTTATCCATCATGTAGTTTGCTTTCTTCTAGGAAATCTCAAAGATTGGTGGAAGGAATTGAAGTAATTGGTCTTACAAATATATACAATAGTATCAACCTTGTGTTTTTATTTAATTTTATAAATTTAATTTATTTATAATTTTAGTGGGTTATGGTTTCAATGCAGGTTTTGAAAATTTTGCATATTTAAAGTCAAGTTATTTACAATGTTAAAATTACACCTTGAAAAATTCACATGGATTACAAATACCTTGGCTCTTTCATCCTCATTTAAATTTTTGACTCTCATGTATCTTCCACCATTTCTATATCTTTTGCTTTAGGTTATCCTTGCATACTAGATTATCCTTTTATGTTTACATGTTAATCTGATATTCTTTTATGTATATGGTTGGACATGACTACATATTTAATGAGGTTTACTTTGTACTTTCATGACCTATATTTTTTGTGTTTATCTCTCTTGTTTTGTCATCATTGGGGGAAACATTAAGGGCATCCTATTCTCGTCGCTCTATATGAGTTTATATGATTACATCCTCATTTATTCATTAATTGTCACTTGATGTTGTTGATAAAACCTATTACATGATTATTGGGGTTTACATGATCATATCTTTATTTCCCTTTCTATCTTTTCTATTGTGGGGAAGTATTTTACATAGATATTATAGAAAAATCTAAGAATAGACTTTGAGCACTTAGATTTTGAATTCCATGAATATATATGAACTTTGGGTCCTTGACTTGAAATTATTATTAATTTTTCTTATGTTAAGTTTGCAACAACATATTTTGGATTTAATTTACCAACTTTGTGTGGAATATGAATAGTCATTTAAAGACCTTAATTTTAATCTTTCATCTAGGTATTAGCTTTCTTATGTTTTTATCATTATAAGTAGTAAACCCCACCACCATAAATTTTGTAGGGTGTATTCACCCACCATTGTATTAGTTTTGTAAGTCATTTCAATGATTCTTCTTACTATGCAATCTAATTGATCTTTGATTAGAAAATTTAAGAGAGGTCATGATCTTTTGGCGGGTGCATGCCTAGTTATTTTGAGAAAAGTATGTTGAACAACTATGCATGATATTGAAGATATTTATAGCAATGCTTAATAGGTTTAAGGCAAATGTTAGTAGTCATCTCATGGTATACAATGATTGTAACATACACACAAAATGCATTTTTAGAAAAAGAATTTAGAAAATTTTAAGTAGTTTGAAAGTCAGTACTAGTTTAGTGGGTGACTTAAACCATAGTGTAGAATGAATATTCCAATTGCACAGCATAAAAGATTTTGTTAGCAATAGAAAATTGACTACTACAACTTGAATAGTTGGCTCTAAAGATTATCCATTGGTCTCTTTGTCAAATTAGATGATAGAATGCAAATATTGGTGACCAAATTAATTCTTGAGGTAAGTTTGAATGTCATGTCTAGATTATTTAGGTCATTGGATTGTTCCAAATACCAACTTGAATAAACCTCTTAGCAACCATTTAGTTGCTTTTCATATTTAACATGCTCAATGGTAATAGATTTTTCTATTCTTTAGCATGTTTGCCATGTAGATGACATTTTCTTCTATTTTAATGTAATGATAATGGAATTGGGACTTTAAATTATAGTAAAAATTATATTTTGGTATTTGAAATTGATGGTATATTGCTTTAATGCATGTATATGAAAGACTTGATTGAAATTTGAATATTATTTTGGATTCATGCTTGAGGACGGTTATTTATCTACATGAAAAATTCATAAAGTATGTATTGAAATTGTGAATGAAAAAATTGGATTAAAGGATAATATGTAGATAATGCAACAAACCCAATACCTTCAACTTCAAACCAAGTCCTCAACAGGTGATAGAACTTGGTAGATGCATCCAAATCTACCAGATTTATTCTCTTTGATGGATGATTGATTGGTTGGAATGTTGATATTGCTCAAATTTGTAGCATAACAATAATAGACAAGAGGACCTAGAATTATTTGGACATCATAATGATACTTGAAATGCTTCCTCCCAAATGGCTTGGGTGAAGTTTGATTTATAGGAGATAAGTGATAGGAATGGATGACTAGGATTAAATTGGTAATGAATGGCTAGGATTGAATGATAGTTGGAATTGTCATTTGATAGTTGTCTCATGTAGATTCATTGAAATGATTTAAAGTAAAATGGCTTCTACCTTACAAGGATTAGAAGCTTCTACCCATGCAAAAGATAGAGATAAAGGTGGAATTAAATAATAAAATTATTTAATTTTAGCAAGGAATGATGTGGAAGACATTAATTAAATAAATCTTTAATTTATTTGATTAATTTGGATAAGGGATGATGTGGAAATTACTTAAATAAATATAATTTATTTAATTAATTGGATGAGGGAAAAGTGGAAATTGATTAAAAAATTATAATTTATTTAATTAATTCACTAGAAGGATTATAATGGGATTAGTTAAACAAATATAATTTATTTAACTAATTATGTGATGAAAGGGGTGTGTGAGGGTCCTAGGACAAAATGTCATAAGATGTCTCAAGTAATGTATCAACAATGTGATGTTGTAAGACATGGTTAATTTTAGGTGTCTACAGAAACTAAACATAGACAAGCTACTTTTCAAGAACTAGTAAGCTATCTAAATCTTTTCCATTTTAGAGTTTTCCATGATGGCTCATAAAAACCATATGAATTTTCTTGTGACCTATTTAGTATGTTGGTCTTTCTAGCCTTGCAGGCTTAGTGTAACAAGGTTTGTTCTAATTGTTTTGGATTTGACAAATTATATAAAAACCAAATATATTTATCATCATAATTATATATAAATTTTGACAGCTTGTCCAAAATCTCTCCTTTCATATGAAATAATTTTTTAAAAATATTGATTGTACTTTATAGTAAAAATTCATAAATACAAATATTGATGAAGGGGGTAAATCATAAAACACACAACAACACAAATTGAACATAGAAAATAGAATGTTCTTTTATTGATTTGGACAACCCATTACATTATAGAAGCTCAAATACAATCAAAGGATGACTCCTCCGCAGGTTGCAACACATTACAACTTCCTATCTCTAGACTCTGGAACCTTTTGCCTTTTGTAGCCCCAAATCAACTATGGTTTATGTTTTCTTGCCTCTCCTTGACTCCACAGTTTCCCCCTTATCTCTATTACTGCACAGCATTCCTAAAAATAGTCATCAATATCCATTTTGACAGCCTCTAGCCAAAATTTTAAAATTTGCAACTCCCTCCAAAAATAGGTCAACTTTTGGGAAGCATAACTTTTGATTTGGTTATATGATTGATGAACCGTTTGAAGCCCTGAAAATCTCATGAAGTGAACTATCATACCAAAAATCTGTAAACAGGTTTGTATAAACCTTTTAAGGTGTTAAGGGATGTTTTAGTGCCTCATGTCTGATTTCAGAACTTTTTAGGAGACCTCATAAAATTGAAACTTTAATATCTTGAAATCCAGACATGATCTTGAGCTGAAATTCACTAAGAATGCTTATTTGAATATTTCAAATCTTTGGGGGAAATTTTGGGCTCAATCGCTTCTTTGATAAAGACTTAATAAAAATATTAAATTTTGGTATCCTTATCCCTCATGGAAAGTTTGAAGATTTTGACTCATTATTCAACCAAATGGGTATCCACAAACACTAACTTTGAAAAGAAATGAAAACAAAGACATCAATTTTGAATCAACAATGTTTTTGGGTGATGTAAGATTGTTATTACACCTCTGGATGCTCCTGCATCAAACACCCAGGATAATTTGAGAAGTGACCCTGTCACATCTCAGGAGTTAGAGGGAAACCAAAATGGTTAACGTTAGCCTTAGATAACCAGGATGGATCTTCAATAGGCCTTCCTCTCTGTTTAACCAGGTACTCTTCATATTGCCTATTTCTTGTGCTTCTAACCACATGGCTATCCCAAATTTCTTCTATCTCCTCCTCTAAAGTAGGTGCTGAAATACTATACTGTTCTTCTGTTGGTCCATCCTCTATTCCACCTTCATGATATTCTGTTAAATCAAAAATGTTGAACACAAGGGGGATGTTAATTCAATTTAGTATATCTACCTCATATGCATTTCCTAAATCATGTTTTCTCAAAATCATGCATGGTCCAAATTTCATCATTTTCAACTTATTATAAGTTCTAACTGGAAACCTCTCATTTCTCAAGTGAACCATGACTTCATCTCCTACCTAAAAATTCCTTATATCTCCTCTTCTAATATGATTTAGCCTTGTACTAAATATTCATCTTATTAATGTTCTTTCTCACCTCTTCATGCAAACTCTTCAGGTGTTCTATAAAGTCTTCAGCTTAGGCACTTGTCTTTTCTCCCTTGTCCATCTTCCTTAACTCTGAAGCATTTCTTAGACTACTCCCATATACAATCTAGAATGGCAATTTACCTGTACTCCTATTCAGAAAATTGTTGTAAGAAAATTCAACCTACAGTAAAACTAAATCCCATCCCTTAGGCTTATCTCCTACTAAGCATCGTAGTAGGTTACCCAAACTCCTATTCACCACTTTTGTATGTCCATTAGTCTGTGGATGGTGTGCAGAATTGAACTTTAAATCTGTCTTCAACTTCTTCCACAAAGTCCCCCAGAAATAAGCAACAAACTTGGTATCTCGATCTAAAACTATGCTCTTAAGTAGACCATGTAGTCTCACCACCTCCTTGAAAAATATCTTTGCAATGTGAACAACATTAGTCTTCTTACAAGGAATTAAATGTGTCATCTTCAAGAATCTATCCACCACCATAAAAATAGAACCATGTCCTCTCTGTGTCCTTGGTAAAGCAAGAGCAAAATCCATACTAATATCATCCCATGGCCTCTCTGGTATGGGTAATGGCTTATATAGCCCTATATTCTGACTTGTTCCTTTTGTCATCTGACACACTGCAACTTTCCACAAATTTCCTCACATCTTTCTACAACTGTGGACAATAATAATTCTCACCAATATAGCAATGGTCTTATCTCAACCAAAGTGTCTAGCTAATCCCCCACTATGCCTCTCCTTAATAAGGTTCTCTCTCATGGAACTCCTTGGAATGCACAATTGGCTTCCTCGAAACAACATGCCATCTTGGATTATGAAATCCAACCATTTTGTCCTATCCAAACTAACAGGTTCCAAACAAGCTTTCCAAGCCTTTGCAAAATCTAGATCTTTAGGATACAAACTTTTGAGCTCATCAAACCTAAAAACCTCTATCTTAATTTATGTTAACAAATTTTGCCTTTTGCTTAAGGCATCTACAAATCTGTTGGACTTTGTATTCCTGTGCTTCAAAATAAAAGTATAACTCTACAAAAACTCAACCCATTTTAAGTGCCTTTGATTTAACTTTCCTTAACTATTAAGATATTATAAACCCTGATGATCAGTATATAAAACAAACTCTTTTGGCAACAAATAATGTCTTCATTTCTTCAAAGCTTGAACTATAGCATAAAACTCTTGATCATAAACAAAATACTTTTTCTTAGCATCATTAAGATTCTCACTAAAATAGGCAATGGGCTTACCTTCTTGGCTCAAAATAGCTCCTATAAGATTGTCACTAGCATCACAATCTACCTGAAATACCTTATTGAAATCTAGAAGTTCCAAAATAGGTTACTCTGTGACTTTCTACTTCAATGTATCAAAACTCTTGTTTTCTCATGTAGTCAATCTAAACTCTTTTCTATCCCGTCTCATTGTCTTAGTTAGGGGTATACAAATTTTACTAAAATTTTTGATAAACTTTTTGTAAAAAATTGCCAAACCATGAAAAGATCTTACCTCTGTAGCACTCCTTGGTGTAGGCCATTCAATGATAGCCCTCACCTTCTTTGGGTCCATCTTAAGATCTTCCTCTAAGACAACAAATACCAGGTTTACCAACTCTTTCTTTGCAAAACTACATTTCTTCATATGAATCAACAACTTCTCCTCCCTTAGATTCTCTAAAACTCTTCTAATATGCATCAGATGCTCATCCCAAGTCTTACTGAAAATCAAAATATCATCTAAATAAATAATAACAAAGCTTCCCAAAACCTCTTTCAATACCTCATTCATGAGCCGCATGAATGTGCTCAGTGCATTGGTTAGCCCAAATGGCACGACTAACCACTCTTACAACCCTTCCTTTGTCTTGAAGAATGTCTTCCATTCATCTCCTTCTCTGATTTGGATCTAGTGATATCCACTCTTCAAGTCAATCTTCATGAAGTACTTGGCTCCACTCAAACAATCCATTATGTCATCCATTCTAGGCAATGGAAATCTGTACTTGATCATGATCTTGTTGATGTCTCAGAAGTCTGTACACATCCTCCACTCTCAATCTTTCTTTGGTGCTAGTACTGCAGGTACCACACATGGCCTTAGGCTCTCCCTTATCAGTACCTTCCTCAATAACTCTTGAACTTGTCTATTTAGCTCTTCATTCTCTACAGGGGTCATTCTATGGGCTACCTTATTTGGCAAACTGGCTCCTGGTATCAATTACATTTGATGACTTAGCTCCCTCACCATTGGTAAACCTTCTGGTACATTATCAAAGATATTATCCTAAGATTCTTCCAACAGATCTAAGACTTCTACTGGTACATCTTCACATTTCTCTTGACTAATTTTAGGAATCAATGCAATGACACTCATGCTTCATACCCTCAAACAATTTCCCACCATCTACCAAGAAAATTTTGGTAGTAATACATATCTTTTCTTCCACCTCCTTCAAGAGCTTCAACATATGAAAAACTCCATCCTTTGTTAGGGAATATGTGTTTGCATGGCCATCATGGACATTGCACCTTTCATACTGCCACGGCCTCCCTAATAGCATATGACATGCATCCATTAGTATGATATCACACAACACATCATCATGGTTGTCCCCAATCTTGAACTTGACTAAACATTGTTCATTCACCAAATCTCTATGGTCCTTCTACAACCATGTGATCTGATATGGATGCAGATGCTTTCTTCTTGTCAACTTCAGCTTGTTAAAACAAGGTTGTTAGTGCTTCCACTTTCAATAATAATATCAAAACACTTACCTTCACATTTGCACCTAGTGCAGAATAAGCTCTTCCTCTAATTTAGTTATTTCTCCTCATTCAGCAAGGTTCTTCTGACAACTAGGGTTTCTCCCCTTTCAGCATCTTTAGAATGCCCAGACCATGCATCTTCATCTACATGTGCAACTCGTGCATTACCTTCAGGTCATCTATTCATCCTTCCTTGATGTTGCGAACACTCGTATGCTCAATGCCCTTCTTCTCCACATTAGAAATAGGTTCCTTTGAAACCTCCTCTTCCAGGTCCTTGCATAGGTCTACCTCTTCCTCTTCTTCTTTTCTCACCATTATTCTGGTCATGAGGGCGGTAGGTATTATCTCCTGTCTAATTTTGACTAGTGCCAGCTTCTTCACTTTTCTTTGAATCTTCATTTTGGCCTCCATAGTGTCTTCCACCTGTCCTTCCACCTTGATCTCTTCCCCTTTGCTTTTTGTCGAATCTTTTATTTAGCTTCTCTTTCACCTTTAGGGAAAACTTGTACACATCTTCTATGGTAGTCATTCTGACAAGGCTTATCTCCTCTTGAATACTTGGCCTCAACTCATTAATGTAACAGGGTATTTTCTCTTTGTTGGCCACTTCATGGCATATCCTAATAGTAATCTTATAATAATCTTTTGTATACTCTTTAACATACTTTTTACCTTGCTTCAATCCTTGTAGCTTCTTCAACAACTCCATCTCATAGTCCACAAGAATGAACTGCTTCTTCTGTTTCTCCACCATCTGATCTCATCTAGTAAGCTTTCCTTTTTGTCTCCTATTTCTCTCTAACTAGACCTCCTTCCACCAAATATTGGCACGACCCTTCAACTTGATTTTTGCAAACTTGACCCGATCTAGGTCCTCCACGTCTTCATACTTGAAATATTCATACATGTCATTGATCCAATCAATAAGCTACTTTGGATTCAAATCTCCAGAATATGTAGAAACTTTGATCATGGTCCTCTTTCTGACCTTTGAAATGGCCCCCAACAACCTAACTTCTGCAGGATCTCTTGCAGCTTCTTGTTCATCCTCAGATAGCTCTTCTTCAGCTTCATTCTTACTTTCTTCTTCTGTTGTCGGCTCAAACCCTCTTCGTTTCTCCTCTTACAATGCATCGATTTTCCTTTGTAGGGCTCTAAAACCCTCTTCTGTCAAAGCATTTCTCCAAACATGGTTTCTTTGTGGAGGCATCTTGATCTCCATAGCAAACCCACAACCTCGGGTCCTAGTGTAAACTACCTCACTGTCAGCAATCTGTCTACACACTCAAGAACCCTTGCTCTG
This sequence comes from Cunninghamia lanceolata, assembly GCA_027924645.1. Classification (NCBI taxonomy): domain Eukaryota; kingdom Viridiplantae; phylum Streptophyta; class Pinopsida; order Cupressales; family Cupressaceae; genus Cunninghamia; species Cunninghamia lanceolata. The sequence goes on along the minus strand of BSBN01001164.1, from coordinate 3,259,919 downwards.
ATACTACTTGATGAAGGGGGTAAATCATAAAACACAAAACAATAGAAATTACACATAGAAAATAGAATATTCTTTTATTTATTTGCACAACCCATTACATTAGAGAAGCTCAAATACAATCAGAGGATGAATCCTCCAGAGGCTACACCACATTACAACTTCCTATCTCTAGACTCTAGAACCTTCTTCCTTTTGTAACCCCAAATCAGCTAGGATTTGTGTTTTCCTACCTCTCCTTGACTTTAAACTTTCCCCCTTATCTCTACTACTTCCCAGTGTTCCCAAAAATAGTCATAAACAGCCATTTTAGCGGCCTCAAGCAAAAATTTTAAAATTTGCAACTCCCTCCAATAATAGGTCAACTTTCGGGAAGCAAAACTTTGTATCTAGGTGTCTGATTGATGAACTGTTTGAAGTGCTGGAAAGCTCACGAAGTGAACTATCATGCCAAAAATCCACATATATTTCCATAAACTTTTCGGGGTGTTATGGGATGTTTTAGTGCCTCATATATGATTTCAGAACTTTTTAGGGGACCTCACAAAATTTAAACTTTAATAAATTGAAACTTTAATATCTTGAAATCTAGACATAATCTTGAGCTAAAATTTACCAAGAATGCTTATTTGACTATTTCAAAGCTTTGGGGAAAATTTTAGGCTCAATAGCTTCTCTGATAAAGACTTACTAAAAATAGTAAATTCTGGTATCCTTATCCCTAATGGAAACTTTGAAGGTTCTGACTCATTATTCAAGCAAATGGGTATCCAAAAACACTAATTTTGAAAAGAAATAAAAATAGAGACATCAATTTTAAATCAACATTGTTTTCGGGTGATGCAAGATTGCCCTTACAGCTCTGGATGCTCCTGCATCAAATATACAACAGAAAAACAAGAAAATAAAACAAAAAACAAAAAGAATCAAATTCCCTACCTACTTTTGTTAGTAGGTAGGGAAACAACTACTTTCTACAGGTCGTTGGTGCTATAGGCTCCATGTGGAAGCATTTGAGGTGATAGGAATCTAGGGGAAATTGACATTTTTACCTTTTTTTATTTTTATTTTACTAGTTTTGCCTCGAATCGTATTAGTTTGAACCTTACTGCCTGATACCTTTCTATCCAAAAATCTACAACTCCATAGGTGCCACATATGTGCCACGTGGTTTTGGGCAAAAAAGTGTCCTAAAGGCAACTTCCTACCACCTGAAAAACCTTCCGCTCATAAATATTTGATTGGCAGAAAGTGGGACACATCTCTAAACTTTCACCCTCATCATCAAACACTTTAGCTATATTTTTCCTTGTATTTATATTTTTTAATTCTCATTTCTAATATGAGTGACTGCAATTCTATCTTAGGCAATGACCTATGCCAAACTATCATACCTCTATGTGTCTACCAATAGTTGAACCTAAAACTTTTCAATGTAGCAATTGCCCCTTACTCTAAAATTTGTGTGGCCTGATGGACCATGCATTCTTAGATTTTAGTGTCATGGTCAATGTCATTTTATGTTAACATTCAAAATGTTAAATTAAAATTCTTTCTCTATTTTGTGTATGTTGTCTATTTTAATTTCCTAGACAAATACAAATACAATCATAAAATGACAACAATAAAACAAATACAATGCATTACCTAATCCAAATCCTTCAATACCTCAAATGATAGATGCATGCATGATAAATTGTGTGATTGAGTTGATATGTTGGTTGCTCAATCTAGGAGCATAACAATAAGATGGAGATTGATAGATAGAGGATAATGGATGAATGATGCAAAGGCTCTAAAGATATTTCAACAGCATAAGGATACTTCAACTCAATGCATGCTAATGGCTTAGGAGAGGGTTGATTTATAGGAAAGGCTTGGTTCAAATGGATGATTGAGATTAAAAGGTTAATTGAATGATGTGGACGGCTAGGATTGATTAGTTATTCCCACTCTTCAAGGGAGTTGTAGTCATGTGACAAGTGTACAAAGGAAGATAAGGATCATGTGTGACCATGTACACAAAAAGTACTACATGTGTGATTGTGTATATAAAAAGTAGTACATATGAAAGATATTAAATAAAAGATGCAGTATCACACATGATTCAATTAAGAGGTGGACAAGTGTTGAAATATGATGAAAGGTGAGGACTTAATTCAAATATTTTATTTGAATTAGTTGGGATATGTGAGGGAAATTAATTAAATAAATAAAATTTATTTAATTAATTGGGAAGATGATTAGGATAGGATTGGAATATGATGGGAAATTAAATAAATAAATAAAATTTATTTAGTTAATTGGAAAGTGGGATTATGAATGTGAAATTAATTAAACAAATAAAATTTATTTAATTAATTGGCTAAGTGGGATAAGGATGGGATTAAGATGGGATTTTAATCAAATAAATAAATTTTATTTAATTAATTGGCTAATGTATTAGTGGGATTAAGAGTAGGATAGGACAAAATGCTACATGATGTCTAAGTGATATTTTTGACTAGGCGTTGCAAGACATGAACAAATTTGGGTGTCTACATTTTGTCCCTTTTTGAGATGATGTTCAAGATGATGAGATTTGTGTCGAGTAACATCATTTCAAAGAAGCTAAGGTATGGATAGAGTAAAAGGATGGATGAGAAGATAGGATGATGATGAAAAGATAGGGTGATGATGCCCCCTCGAGAGGATAGGCAAGTTGGACAAACACAGGTAGGAAATGGAAATGAAAGGGATTGGCTAAGAAAGAAAGATAAGGGAATGGATAGAAGAAATGAATGATGTGTTATGCTGCAATGAAAGTGAGAAACCATGATGTTTGATATAGCACTAGATGTTATGCACCAAGGTATAAGTGTTAGAAATAGTCCAATCAACTGAGGGGGAGTGGATCAGTTGTCCCTAAACTTTAACCTTTTCTTAACCTTATAAATCTTCTTTATAATCAGATTAGTGATGAAAACATGTAAGCATAAATCAAAATATGAGAAGAAACAACATGAACACACAACACTAGAATTTGATGTGGAAAACCTGGTTAAGGGAAAAACCATGGTGGGGGTTAACACACAAAAATATGTACCCTATTAAAAGTACTTAGGAAAATAGAAGGCACATGCCTTTAGGCGCACTGCCCAGAGCTCACTACTCAAGGAGAGGTCACTACCTATAAGAAATTTTGATTTATACAAAGATAATGAACTGAGAAATAACATCTACATTCATGCCTGAATCAGTCCCTTTGAAGGCTCAAAACTTCTTCTCTTCTCTTCAAATTCTTCTTCACCGACTCTTCACTCTATACTCCCTTCGCTCTTCTTCTTTTCTACTCTTCTTTTGATCCCTTCTTTAGATTTAATTCATTGTGTACAAGGATGCCTTTCAACAACTCTTCAACAAGTATTTATATGCTTCATCAACCTTGGAATGATCAACAAGGTTGGCTAAATTTGATGCGGATCATCATACTATCGGCCAAATACAACTAAGAGTTGAATTTTTTTCTATAATCACGCCACACTTCATAAAAATGCTCTTAGATCATCCACAACATGCTAGGAACATCTGGTCATCCAAGATTGGGAAGAACATCAACCTCAAAGAAGAAATCTTCAATCAACAAGCTCAAACTTCAGTGTGGACATCCAACATAGTAGCCACACGATCTAGAGATCTCCACTAGCACATTGAAATTACCAATAACATTCATTTTAAACTAAATTACCATAATCATTTGTATCTTCCTCCGGAACCTGAAGAACACTATCGACTATGATTGTCAAACTAGAAAGATAGCTTGTGGACTTCCAAAGAACAAACCACTGGAGTTAATGATACATACTAATTTCCCAGACATGCCTCTAGATCCACAGATCATCATTTTACATTACCAGAACAATCAAGACCTCTTTCTGTCACTCTGTCTCTCCTGAATATTACAAAATCTGGTTCTACTAAGATAGCCATAACTTCTTCAAATCTTTATGCAGATTTCTCAATTCTTAACCTTTGACAATCCTCTACACAGCCATATGGTCTTCATGCATTGATTGTCATTAATTTTCTTAATATCCTCAACAATCCAGTCTTCTATATAGACAACAAAATAGGATACAGTTGACACCAATGGCAACAAGAATATGTTGACATCAATGACAACACCACTTAGGCACATATTTGCAACAATCTCCCCCTTTGTCATTGATGGAAACATATGATGTGAGAAACTGAATTTAACCATTAAGATAAGAACTTCTCCCCCTTTCTCTTCTCACTTATGCAACTACTTTCATTACTGCTCCCCCTTACATCAGCAACTAGTTCTTCACATGACTTCCTCCCCCTTTGACATCAATGGCAAAGGGCACATATTTGCTATCTTTTCTCCCTTTTTGCTTCAGACTGATCCCGAAATTTACATATTGACTACTCCCCCTTTGAGTAGTACCTTCTTAACATCAATTCAGATCTCAAAATATGAATGTAAATTCCACCAGATTGATGCACCTTAGTGCATCTTAGTTCTGATCAGGAGGGGTAATTACCCCTAACTTTTCTCTGAGATACTCAAAAGTATCTTTGGGAAGAGGCTTAGTGAAGATGTCCGCAATCTGATCTTTGGAAGACACAAACTCCAACTTGACTTCATTCTCATTAACTTTCTCTCTCAAGAAGTGAAACTTGATAGATATATGCTTTGTCCTTGAATGCAATACTGGATTCTTGGAAATGCTTATAGCACTTGAATTATCACAAAAAATTGTGACTGGCTCCTCAAACACAATTCTGATGTCCTTCAGCATTTGCTTGATCCATAGAACTTGACAACAATTATTTGCTGCTGCTATATACTCTTCCTCTGCAGTAGACAAAGAAATTGTCTCTTGTTTTTTTCTCATCCAAGAAATCAATCTTCTTCCCAAGAAGAATGCGCCACCACTAGTACTTTTTCTGTCATCCACATCTCCTACCCAATCAACATCAGTATATGCATGAAGAGCAAAATTATTATCCTTTGGATACCACAGTCCATAATCAATTGTCCCCTTGAGATATCAGAAAATTCTTTTGACTGCCACAACATTGGATTCCTTTGAATCAACTTGAAATCTGGCAACAAGTCCAACTACATTCATGATTTCAAGTCTGGTCTGTGTCAGATAGACCAATCCTCTAATCATTGATCTATACCTTTTCTGATTTCCCTTTGGGGAGTCATCATCTTTGCTTTTCTTGCATCTGGTTACCATAAGAGTACCTACTAGCTTTGAATCTTCCATTCCAAACTTCTTCAACAATTCTTTCACATACTTGGACTAAGATATGAAGATACCTTTATCTGACTGAACAATTTGTAGACCTAGGAAGAAATCCATCTCACCAAATATTGACATCTCAAACTCACTTTTCATTTGATCAGCAAATGCTCTGCACATACATTCATTTCCACCAAAAATGATATCATCAAAAAAGACCTCAACAATTAGAATGTCTTGATGATTTATCTTGAAGTATAGATTACTATCAGTAGTACACCTTTGCTAAATCCTAGCTTAAACAAATGCTTATCCAATCTGACACACCAGGCTCTTGGAGCTTGGTTGAGTCCATACAACACTTTTCTTAGTCTACAAACCATATCTCCTTGATTAGACAACTGAAATCCTTCTAGTTTCTTAATGTATGCTTCTTCCTCCAAATCTCCATTTAGAAATGTTGATTTGAGATCCATCTAATGAACTTTAAAATCTTTGAAGGTAGCAAAAGTAAGAAATAATCTGACTGCCTCTATCCTTGCCATCAGAAAAAAAGTTTCTTCAAAATCAATTCCTTCTACTTGAGAATAACCTTTACATACCAACCTTGCCTTATTTCTTACAACCTCACCTTCTTCATTCAGTTTATTCTAGAACACCCATTTGGTTCCAATCACATTTTTTTCCTCAAGTCTGGGAACAAGATCCAAGTGTGATTCTTTTCAATTTGCATCAATTCTTCTTCCATTGCCTTGACCCAGATTTCATCATTGCAAGCTTCACTTACTAATTTAGGTTCAATTTTTGAAATCAAACAAATCTCTTCTTGATCTTCAACAACTCTTCTCCTAGTTTGAACACCTCTATTTTTATCTCCTATGATTTGATCTTCAAGATGATTCATTCTTACATACCTGGGGGTTTTGGGAATTATTTGAACTTTTATTTCTTGAACTGGTTCCTGATCTTCTACACTAATCTCCTGAGTTACTGGAGTTACCGGATCAATCTGGATCTGAGTCTAAATTTGATCTTGCCTTTCTTGACTTTGAATTTCATCTTGATCATCTGAATCATATCCACAATACTTGGAATGACCTTCTTTGCATTCATCAACTTTAACATTAGCACTTTCAACAATCTTTTTCAACCTCTTGTTGAAGCACCGGTAAGCCTTACTTTGAGTAGAGTATCCCAAGAATATTCCTTCATCACTTCTTGAATCAAACTTGCCTAAATCCTCATCTCTTTTGATATAGCAATAACTACCAAAAACTTTGAAATATATTACAGTAGGAGGATGACCAAACCATAGTTCATAAGGAGTTTTACCAGAATTTCTTTTAATCTACACTAGTTAAGAGTGTAGACAACAATACTCACAGCTTCCCTCCAATAAACTTGAGGAACATTTATTTCCATCATCATGGTCTTGGCAACTTCTTGAATGGTCTGGTTCTTCCTTTCCACAACTCCATTTTGCTGAGGAGTCCTTGGAGCAGATAATTGTCTTTTTATCCCATGCTATTCACAAAAAGCATCCAACTCACCAGAAGTGAACTCTCCACCCTTATCAAATCTTAGACATTTCAATTTCCCACCAATCTCATTTTCAACCATCATATTGAACACCTTAAACTTATCAAGAGCTTTGGATTTTTCTTTTAGGAAGGTTACCCACATCATCTGAGAGTAGTCATCAATTAGCAGCATGAAATATTTGTCTCCTTGCACACTCCTAATTCTAGCAGGACCACAGAGATCAGTATGCATCAGTTCCAATCTCCCACTTGAACCTTGTTCCTTACTTTTGAATGAATTTTTTTTTTGTTTGCCCAATTGATATTCTCTACATATACTATGAGGTTTCACAAGTCTTGGAAGATCTCTTACATCTTGAATGGAACTTATTTTGACAATGTTATCAAATTTTACATGACAAATTCTTCTATGCCATAACCAACTTTGATCTATTTGAGCATTCAAACAACTTTTTCCTAAACTACTTAAGTGAAAGATGTTACCTTTAGTCTAAGTACCGGATGCAATTTCAATTCCGGAGCTTTCCAAGATTCTGCATTTTCCATCCTTGAAACAAAGATCATAACCCTTGTCAACCAACTGTCTAACATTGAGAAGATTATGCTTCAGTCCTTCTACATACAAAACATTATTGGTCATGTTCTTACCATCAAAAGAGATGGATCCTCTGCCACGGATTCTACCAGCTGAGTTGTCTCCAAATTTCACAAGTCCTTCATAATTTTCAAAACACAAAATCTTACTCTTGTCTCTAGTCATATGATGAGAACATCCACTATTAATCACCCATTCATCCTTTTCAACAACCCGAGCAGCCAAGACACTTTCTATATTTACATAGCTAGCAGATTTGGTAGACATTGGATCTTCTTCTTTAATAGCAATAAACACCCAATCACCTTCTCCATGATCAGATTCATCATCTATGACTCTTTCTTCTCCAGCTTCTTGGACATAGTAACAATTCTTCTAACCCTTGTACTTGTTAGGGTTTGGTTTTGAAAACCTCTTTGGACACCTTGAGGCAAAATGACCAATATTATTACAAGAAAAACATTTGAGTGGCAACTTTCCTTCATACTTACCATATCCTCTTCACATTTGTTTGGCAATGATAACTTCAAGATCTACAGTTTCTATTTCAATATATTCAAGATCCTTTCTTGTCTTCATAAATTTGTTTGATCTTGTAAAAGAGATTTCACCTGGATCATATCTTTCCTTTCCATACACACTACACTTGAATACAGATTTAGACTTAGGAAGAGAATCCCCAAACTCACTCATTTCAAATGTAGAAAGCTTGCCAACTAACTGATCCCTTGTGACTATTGTTACTGTCCTAATTTCTTCAATGGTTGTAGCCTTGTGCTTGTAAGCAGTAGGTAAGGATCTGAGTACCTTGGCAACAATTTTTTATTCATCCAATACTCCACCTACATTTCTGATATTGGTCACAAGTTCATTCACTTTCTGCATGTAGGAAGTAATGTTTTCATCTTCACTCATCACCAATCTTTCATATTTACCCTTCAAGCTTTGTAGCTTGGCACATTTAACATATTTGTCACCTTCATACAAATTTTCCAAATTACTCTAGATCTCATGAGCAGTTTGCAAATCTAGGACATTTTCCAATTTGGTATCAGACAGGGCACTCAATCAAGCTTCTTTGGCTCGAGTGTTGCGTTCAGCATCTCTAAGTTCATCTATATTTGAAGGTCCATTCTTCGGAATCTTATACACATTCTTGGTTATTGTCCAAAAGCCATCACCCATACATTCTAAATGGCACTGCATGCGTACCTTCCAAAGGGAGTAATTTGTTCCATAAAATCTTAGACTTTCCTTCTTGTAGATCAACATCTTGGATCTCCTCAAATAGTCAAGCTTCTTTTAGAGGAACTTGGCTCTGATACCAATTGTTGGAAGTAGTCCGGACAATTGAGAGGGGGGGTGAATTAGTTGTCCCTAAACTTTAACCTTTTCTTAACCTTTTAAATCTTCTTTATAATTAGATTAGTGATGAAAACATTTAAGCATAAATCAACATATGAGCAGAAACAATATGAACACACAACACCAGAATTTTGACGTGGAAAACTTGGTTAAGGGAAAAACCACGGTGGGGGTTAACCCAAAAAAATACATACCCTATTAAAAGTACTTAAGAAAATAGAAGGCACATGCCTTTGGGCACAATGTCCAGAGCTCACTACCTATAAGAAATTATGATTTATACATAGATAATGAACTCAGAAATAGCATTTACATTCATGTCTGAATCAATCCCATTGAAGGCTCAAAACTTCTACTCTTCTCTTCAAATTCTTCTTCATTGACTCTTCACTCTATACTCCCTTCGCTCTTCTTTTTTCTGCTCTTCTTTTGATACCTTCTTCGGATTTAATTCATTGTGTACAACGATGCTTTTCAACAACTCTTCAACAAGTATTTATATGCTTCATCAACCTTGGAATGATCAACAAGGCCGGCTAAACTTGATGCGGATCATCATACTATCGGCCAAACACAACTAGGACTTGAATCTTTTTCTCCAATCATGCCACGCTTCATATAAATGCACTTAGATCATCCACAATGTGCTAGGAACATCTAGTCAGCCAAGACTCGGAAGAACATCAACCTCAAAGAAGAAGTCTTCAATCAACAAGCTCAAACTTTAGTGCGGACCTCCAACATAGTAGCCACACAATCCAGAGATCTCCGCAAGCACATTGAAATTACCAATAACATTCATTTTAAACCAAATTACTAGAATCATTTGTATCTTCCTCCGGAACCTCAAGAACACTATTTGCCATGACTGTCAAACTAGAAAGATAGCTTGTGGACCTCTAAACCACGAACCACTAGAGTTGATGATACATACTAATTTCCCAGACATGTCTCTAGATCTACAAATCATCATTTTACATTACCAGAACAATCAAGACTTCTTTCTATCACTCTATCTCTCCTGAATACTACAAAATTTGGTTCTACTCAGATGGCCATAACTTCTTCAAATCTTTATGTGGATTTCTCAATTCTTAACTGGAGCAACCTTTGGCAATCCTCTACATAGCCATATGGTCTGCATGCATTGATTGTCATTAATTTTCTTAATATCCTCAACAATCCGGTCTTCTATACAGACAACAAAATAGGATACCATTGACACCAATGGCAACAAGAATATGTTAACATCAATGACAACACCACTTAGGCACATATTTGCAACAATAAGGACCAGGGTGACGATGTGTCTTGTGCCCCAACATAATACAACCTTGTCTAATGTATGAGGAAGTAAACTTAGAGCATTGAAGTCCTAATGCACAAAAGGTATGATATGACCTTGGATGCAAAGGATAATGCAAAAAGCTATTCCAACATACACAAGATATGAATATTAGTTGGAATGATATGGATGTGATACAAATGTAAGATAAAAAGATAACACACACAAGCAAGCAAGCATGCACAAATGATTCAAAAATAAACAAGGTATTGCCCCTATCAAGCTGTAAACCAATGATTAATTGATTGATGATGATAATAGTGTTGTCATTGCGGGGAATGCTATATCCCTAGATCAACACAAGGATGCGGGAATGATATATCCCATTGATGATGATGATGATTGATTAATTGATTAATTTAGTTTACAACAAGATTAGGATCAAGACCATGGATGTGATTGGATAATTTGACAAGATTGATTGACTTTATTGGTGTGGATAAAGGATGACTTACATTTGGATTCTTCCTTTGATTGTTTGGATTGATTTGATTTGAGTTTGATCTTATTAATGGGATGATATGCATTGGATTAATGTGATTTTGATTGATTGATAGTTTGGCTTGATTTGCTGATGATTAGATATTTGATTTTCTTTGATAGATTTAAGATTTCATGATGATTGATCATTGATGAATTTGATTGGATTTGTTTTAATGGATTTGTGAGTTGCTTTGATGATTTTGATTGATGATAGATGATAGTTGATTTGATTGGATTTGGTTTTTGATGAAGTGATGGATTTGATATGAGGGTTGGTTTTATTGCTTGGATTTTTTTATGAATATTTGATTTTTTTTGTGTTTTTGGAATATTTGATTTTTTTGTATTTTTTGAAAAAAAAAAATTCGGATTTTTTTTTTAATATTTGATTTTTTTGAATTTTTTTGAAATATTTTAATTTTTTTGGATTTTTTTGAAATCTTTTGATTTTTTTTTTTGAAATGTTTTGAATGTCAATGGATTTACAATTTAGGTAGCCTTTGTACTTGATACCAATGACAAGGGAAAACCAAGTCTAGGTGCAAGGATGGATGAATGGGATTGGATGGATAAAAGGATGGGTGATAGTAAATGGGATGGAAGGCTCATGATAAATGGGTGGATAAAGAGATAGGCCATAAAAGGAAAAGTCACGATAGATGGATAAATATAAGGATAGGCTATAGTGGATTGAAAACTCATGATAAAGGAATGCGTAAGACGATAGGCCATAGTGGATGGATGTATGCCTCATAATGGAGCTAGGATGTGATCTGCAAAGACTATGTCGCATAGGAATAACTTGCCCCATTCTAGGTAGTAGACTTAGGAGTTTTCATGACAAAAACTTATGACAAAAGGATGACATGATGGATTTTACATGACAAGGCTTATGATAATAGGATGACATGATGGACTGTGACATGACAAGGCTTATGATAGGTGGATAATGATAGGATTGTTTGGAAAGGATGGAGGTACATCAAGAGATATCCAAAACATGTTTCAACATTTTTCCTTTATGTCTTCATCAAGATCAAATGGAGGAAAGGTGGATGAATAGACTCAATAGGATAGGTATATATTTGTAATAGCTAAGGATGGTAGGATAGGATATGGCAAGATAGGACATGATAAGATGGAAAATGATAAGATGGATGAAACAAGGTGCCCCCAAGTGTAAGTGACATAGAAGATCAACCTACACATGACACATTTTTGCCACGTTTTCATCATGGTACTTATCCAAGGCAACTATTTACCAGGTTTTCACCATTGGATGAAAGGGTTTCTCTTTTTTTTTTCTTTTTTCTTTTAATTTGATGGGATAGCATGATAATTACACATGGCACCTGTTTGCCATGTTTTCACCATGGTAATGGATAGGAGGGACTCAAGTGTCTAGTGCTATGAATGTTGGTAGTCTAGTTGGAGATGGATGTCAATGCATGGACCATGTCGTTATGTTCATAGATGTTGGTAGGGAGATATGAGAGGGAAATGGATGAGGTAGATAGTGGATTATGAAAGGTTCATGCAACGATGGCGGATAGTGGATTATGATGTGGAATTATGGTAGAGTAGGCTAGTGGCTTATGGTGTGGATTTATGTAGGACTTATGCAAAAGAATGAATGAAAGGCTTATGTAAAAGCATGGACCATAGGAAGGTGATGGGGAAGATATGTAGGATAGTAGACAAAGGATGGGGAGATGGAGATATGTGGGAATGTTGCAGAATGGAAGGGAATCATGACCAATGGTTGCACACACCATGATAAACATTGAAGCTTTTGATGGGAAGGTGGTGTAGGAAGCAATGGGGATGTTTTCTTAGGGGATGGGTGATGCAATGATTTAGGTACCCACATAGACTTAGTATTTTTATAATTTTTTCTTTTCTTGTGGAATTTTTGGGATATTTGAAACTTTTGAATGGAAGTGGATGGTTGGGTTCTTGAGATGTAGAGGAGGATGCCTCATTAGACTTTCTTGATATTCGCTTAGGGACCCAAACCATTTTAGTTTTGGGTTTTGCTTGTGAAGGCATGGGTTGGGTAGCTTTTTGGATTGCTTTTCTTTGGTTCTTTGCATTGATTTTTCATGTTTGTGCCCTAAGGCATGAGGGTCCTTAGGATTCTTGGTAAGATTTTTGGCTTTATAAGTATAAAGGCATCCAAATGTTTATTTTGGAATCCCATGGGATGCATGGAATGAGTGAAAGCTTCATGTTTAGACAATATGTGCGTTTGTTGGTCATGATTAGGATTATAAGGGTACTTATGGATGAATGGATTAAAAGTGGGTTTATGAATAAATGGATAAGAGGATTGGAGGATAGGGATATTAGGTTTTGGGAGTAATGGTGGTAAAGTGGATGGAGGTAAAGATGATGGTGGAAGGTGTACGGTCACATGCTTTTGGGGTTTGTAGTATAATGGAGCTGGAATGGCAACATATGTTTTAGGTGTATGATAGGGTTTATGATGGAAAGGAGTGGACTTAGGAGGTATGGAGGAATTACCAACATCTTTAGATTGTTTACCTAGGGTGTGTATCTAAGGCCATATGAGCATGGAGGAATCTTGACATGGTTTGGCTCCAAATACCTTGTTCATAAATGCCTAGGCCTTTATCTTGGTAGTTCATGTTTCAGAGTATGCGATGGACTATAAGACTTGGTGTGATTTGAATATTAGACTTGAGTTCATTATTGGATGGAGAAGGTGAAGTGGATAAAGGTCATTGTTGTCCTACAAAAGAACGCTCATGTATACGGGTGGTAAGACCAAGTGGACATGATGTTGGACTTGAAGTGGAATTGATGGTGGATGTGGAAGGAGGGTCATTAGGATCTTGATTTGCATTCTGTTCACTAACATCCAAGTTATTTGTTTGATATTTTATGCTTACTTGGGGGACAAGTGTCTCATCATGATAAGTGGATGTTTTCTCATTATGGATAGGGTTAGATGGCGGATAACTAGGAGCAATTTGGATATCTTGCTCATGGATGGATATAGGATTATGGATAGAAACAAGGTGCTCATAGATAGCTTCTTTATAGGTATCATCTTGATCATGGAAAAGATACATGTTATGGATGGGTTGCATGAAAGTGATTTGATCTTGAGTTGGACTAGGGCTTAATGTTTCCACATGCTTAGGATTAAACCTTTGATATATCTCTTGGGTTGCTTGAATGGAAGTGGATGACTCTTGGATACGCTGTTGGTCAACAACATGAAGGCATGATGTCTCTTGACTTGGGTTTATGATAGGAGGCTCTTGAATGGGCTTGATGGCTTGTAGGTCACATGATGAGATTGAAGGGCTAGGCATGGCGTAGGACTCTCAAATAGATGTTTGACATGGGGATAAGTTGTTCCTTGCTAATAGCCAATGGATCACATCCTTTGCAAGTGTATGGCTAGATGGGCAATATATTAGATGAACAATAATAACGGATGGTGTTCTAGGCTTATGATTAGGACTTTAATTGGATGGAAGGATAATGGAGTTTGATGGGCTAAGATTTGGATTGATAGGGGTGACACATGGGATTGGGATGATTGGCATGCTTTCCCATTTGATATTGATACACCTTGTAAATAATTGGGAAAAATATGGGGCATTTATTTGTATCATGGCCTTTGTTCCTATGGTATGCACAATATCATGTTCATCATATGGAATTTCTTCATATGTGTTGATGGGAGAGAGTTCAATGAGTTTATTTTTTAGCATGTCTTGTAAAACTCTCTCAGCCACATGTTTTGGTGAAAGGTGAGAATGGCATGGTGATGAAGGTAATGGACGGCTTGATGGGTTATAAGATGGAGGGATCAATGGCCTAGGATTGGGATCACATGAAGGCATTAATATAGGACTTTTAGGCTCATGTATTGGCATGTGATTGGATGGTGGAGGCGATTCTAGATTGGTATCTCCCTTGTCAAAGGTAATTAAGTCTTGCATAGGATAACTTGGGCTTTGATTTATGTACAACTTGGTGCCACTTAGACTTGCATATGCTTCTTGTTGCAAAGGTGGACTTAGGCTCACTTGTGCTTGTTGTCGAGGCCATTGATAGTCTTAGTGGTTAGGTGAAATGGTGGGATATGTAGATAAAGGTCTTGGGGTTGGTATGAAGTTGAGGGCATTTAATCTTGTTGCCAAGGTGAATTTGGGCTTACATGTTCTTGTTGTGATGACACTTGGTTACCTTGTGGTTGGGTTTGGTGATGTGTTAGAATGTTAGAATGAGGAATTGGATAATGTTGAGGTAGAGGTTGATAGGTTGATCAGGCATAGGTTCATGTAGCATTGTCATAATAGGTGGATAGATTAGGTTGGTATGAAGTTCAGGGGGATGACACATAGGATTGATGTGGAATTTGTTGAGGTTGGGATGATGTTTGGACTTGTTTTTTGTGATATGACTTGTTGTTGTTGGAATTGTTGAATGGGTTGTTGTGATGGTTGGATTTGTTGAATTGGTTCATGTTGTTGTAGTTGAATGTGTTGATGTGATGATGATGGAGGGGTTACATAGGATAATGATTGTTGTGATATGGATTGATATGGATAAGTATTGTGTTAGGTTGATAAAAGGTTGATATGACATGTGGATGGATTAGGTTGATATGGAGTGGGAGGTGATGACATGTAAGGTTGAGGTGGCATTAGTTGATGTTGAATGGATAGAGGATAATGTGCTTGTTGAGTTTGACAAGTGGCCATAAGGTATTGGGCTTGTGCTATGAGTTGTTGCATTCGAGGTGATTGGATTGTTTGTTGAAGTTGTTGGATCATGCCATTGGCCTCTTGAATGGTTTGTTGGCTTAGAGGTGATTGGCTTGCTTGAGCTTTGTGAAGTTGGAGCATGAGTTTAGTACTTGGTTTTCAAATGTTGGCATGGTGTCACACAAGTTTTTAAGTCTTAAGTCATTTTTGACAAGTGCTTGATTATGATTTAATGATGATTTGGATGACTTGGACGTGTGATTAGGATGAAGGTGACTAGGATGAAAGTTTAGATTGATTTGTTTGTGTTTGGTGTTTATAGCTTGATTTGGCAATATTCAAACAAATGATTATGAATATACACACATGAATCACGCACACAAGACACAAGTAATTTTTGAATTTGAAAATGAAATGTGATGATTATTAAATAAGCACTTGAAAAAACATCACAGGCCTAATGTCTAGTCAAGTGGGTATGGCCAATTAGGTCTTAGGCTATCTATTACACAAGGTTGACTAGGAATTAAAAGTAAAATCCCACCACACAGTCAGGAGAAAGGGGTAACCTGCCCTTTACCTTCACTTCCCAAAGGTATAAAGTTCTTTGGGGCTTAGCCAAGAGTGACAAGATTTACAACTCCCAATGAGGTTGTCTTTCGATTCAGCCTTGATTGAGGTCATCCATTGGAGTGGTGTGTCTCTAAGAAGGCCTCCTAAATAGGGTAAACAAAACCAAACCAAGTGAGTTGTCACTTGATTCATACTCACACTTGTTAATTGACCCTTTAGAAAATGAGATGTGTGGAAAATAGTTCAAGCACTTGTTCTTTTTAGATCCAAAGTCCAAATGTGCGATTGAAGATACTAGTTCATTTTATCCTAATTTCAATGATGTGATTGCAACCAAGTTGTTCATTTTAAGCCCAAAATCCAAATGTGTAATCAAACAATGATTAAGAGATGAAAGACTAGAATGAGTGTACCTGATTATTTCACTTTCCAACAATCTAATAAAATCTAATGAAAATGATTTGATAGAAAAAAAATGGATTGCAAAAACAGAAGGTTCGATTCTAAGCAATTTGAAAAAAAAATTGTTGAAATATGATTGATTTTGCTCACAATATGCTCAATTGAAGTTTGAAAACAAGTTTGAATTTGAATGATAAGAAAGATGGTAAAATCATATAGTCACCTGATAAAACCTGCTCTATTGCAAAGTTTGTCCTCTCAACTTTCCAACGAGTCTTTGTTTGTGTGATTTGGCCTTCGAATGTGAAAGTTATGATAGAAAAACAAAAATCCACAATGACAGCAACCAAAATTGAGTTACAGTTACCAAAATTGATCAACTATTGATTATAAGTGATCTGAATTATGCTAGAAGTGATCAGTTACCAATTAGAAGTTGCACAGAAAAACCAGAGGTGACCAGTTATTTCTCATAAGTGATCTGAATCTGCAGGATGCGCCAAATTTTTTTGTTTCTATAAAACTAGGGTTAGGGTTATGAAAAAAATGACTATTAAAGATTGCAAACCCTAAAATGACAAATCTAGTGGATGAAATATGATCAAATACATACCCTGCAACCAAAGATTGATCAACTGGAAACCTTAGAATGATAAATTGATGAGATCTTACAAAACCAAGGGTATTAGCTCAATTAGAATGAAAACCCTATTCAAATTGATTGGCAAATGATAATATGATCATCAGAGACATGCAAAACATAGATTAGAACCCTTGATTAATCAATAAAAATCCAACATAGCAACCTACAAGACCAAATGTTAACAAAAAATCCTAGATTGCTGAAAGCGACAGAAACAATCAGAAGCAACCACTTATTGAACAAAACTGATTCACTATAGACCAAAAGTGACCAATAATAGTTCAAAAGTGACTCAAGAAAAGCCAAAAGTGAAAGGTAATAGCTCAAAAGAGTTCTGGAAAGTTTCAGGTGATAGAATGCAGTCCTAACCAGAAGCGACCAAGTTTACCAGAGGTGATAGGTTTTCATTCAAAAGTGATGTACTATCATTCAAAAGAAATGCAAATTTTTCCAAAAGCGAGTAGTTTTTGTTCAAAAGTGAGTTGAATTACCATAAGTGATTTTCTGCAGCTTGAATGTGAGTTTCTTCACCAAACGCTCTTTTCTTCACAAAATCTAGGCAAATTTGTACTCAAAATTTATGGAAATAGCCTCTCAGATGCAATGGTGAGGTTAGATTTGAGATAGGAGATATTCTACATATGTTTTCATCCAAATCTTCACAAACTAGGGTTAGAAAAAAGCAAATTTTTGCAACAAGAAGCTACAAAAACTAATGATTAGATCCAATAGGGCATGTTCACGTCGGGTTCACCAAAAATGTATAATGAAAAATTTGGATAAAATGAAAATGATAAAATAAATACAATGCATTACCTAATCCAAATCCTTCAGTACCTCAAATGATAGATGCATGCATGATGAATTGTGTGATTGAGTTGATATGTTGGTTTCTCAATCTGGCAGCATAACAATAAGATGGAGATTGATAGATGGAAGATGATAAATGATAGATGATAAGATGGAGGATAATGGATGAATGATGTAAAGGCTCTAATGATATTTTGACAGCATAAGGATACTCCAACTCAATGCATGGTAATGACTTGGGAAAGGTTGATTTATAGGAAAGGCTTGGTTCAAATGGATGCTTGAGATTAAAAGGCTAATTGACCAATGTGGACGGCTAGGATTGATTAGTTATTCCTAGTCTTCAAGGGAGTTGTAGTCATGTGACAAGTGTACAAAGGAAGATAAGGCTCATGTGTGACCATGTACACAAAAAGTACTACATGTGTGATTGTGTCTATAAAAAGTAGTACATGTGAAAGATATTAAATAAAAGATGTAGTACCACACATAATTCAAATAAGAGGTGGACAAGTGTCGAAATGTGATGAAAGGTGAGGACTTAATTTAAATATTTTATTTGAATTAGTTGGGATATGTTAGGGAAATTAATTAAATAAATAAAATTTATTTAATTAATTGGAAAGTGGGATTATGAATATGAAATTAATTAAATAAATAAAATTTATTTAATTAATTGGCTAATGGATTAGTGGGATTAAGAGTGGGATAGGACAAAATGCTACATGATGTCTAAGTGATGTTTTTGACTAGGTGTTGCAAGACATGGACATATTTGGGTGTCTATAGTGTGGCCTGATGGACCATGCATTCTTAGATTTTAGTGTCATGGTTAGTGTCCTTTTATGTTAGCATTCAAAATGTTAAATTAAAATTCTTTCTCTATTTTGTGTATGTTGTCTATTTTAATTTCATGTTTGACATTTAAAAATTTTAGCTTTAGTTCCTTCATGTATTTGGTACCCTTTATTTTTATTTTATAGTTTTATTTTATTTTATCTTCAGAACCCTTGCTTTGAATGTTTTTGGTCATATTCTTTTGCAAATTTGTGATTTTGACTTTAGACAATAGCTAATTTTGCATAGTACCTTGAAGTAATATATTATTTTGTTTATGATAGTGTAGATGGTATTATGGATGGAGTCGTAGGTGGAAGTGTTGGCAGTCACCTGGCAGAGACTTCATAGGTGCACCTAGAGGAGGTGTTGGCAATGGTTAGGCAAAGATCTAGGCTTTGGTGGTGGTGGTGGTGTGCTAGACTAACATGATGGTAGATCTAGTCATGGTGGTAGGATTGGTAGTAGTCTTTCTTGAGGTGTGTGGCCCTAGTAGTGGCTAAGTGGCATCTTAGAGGAGTTATTGATGGTGTCAAGGATGGTGGCAGCTTCCTTGGTGGTAGTTTAGGGTAGCTGGTGTTATGATGGGGCTTGGATGGAGCTGGATGTGATTGGAGTTGTGGGTACGGTGGGAGAGACAATTCAAATTGTGTATTTATGGCTTCTAGTATATGACATGTTAGGACAGTCACTTCGGTGTTAATTCCTTGTCCTTTTTACCCCAATGGGTAAATGTTCTAGGAAATTTTCTAGTATTCCTTCCAGGCTTGTTGGTAGACATTGAGGGATGTGACTTTTCAATGACTATGCATTAAAAGCTTGCATGGCTTGTTGTTTGCCACTTTGGTTGTACCATACAGATGCTTATGTGGTACATTTTTGTCATATCACCATATTTTGGAGTCCTTTTTTCTCTCCTCACCAGCCACTTTCATTGCTGGTAGTTGTATTGGTTTACCTGTTGTGGCCCCTTTTGTAATTCCTGATTTGGGTCTTTATCTTAACACGTATGAGTTCTTTGCACCTTTTCTCTTAAAAAACATATTATTTTGTTTCTTCATTTTTTCTTTAAAAAATTAATGGACAAGTTCATTGTAATATTGCACTTTTTTCTAACATCTAGAAGTTTCTAGCTTCATTCTTATCCTGTATTCAAATTTTTTTAGCTTCATGCTTTTGCTATTTTTCTTTTCTTGTGATTGTATCTATTGTTGTTATTTTAAGTTCACTATTTCATGTATACTTGGATTTTGCTTCCATTTTCAGTTTTAGTTTTTAACAGTCATGAGCTCTAGCTTGAGTTTGCTTTTGTATCGTGTAGATTTTATTGTCATTTTTCTTTGTTATTGAGTTTTCTTCTTTAGACATTTATTTAAAGGAGTAACAAAGTAACATTGTTTTGGATGTTTTTGGTCATATTATTTTGTAGATTTGTGTTTTTGACTTTAGAAAAAAGCTAATTTTATGTAGAGCCTTATAATAACATCTTATTTTTCTTTAAAAAATTAATGGAGAAGTTCAATGTAATATTGTGCCTTTTTCCTTAACATCCAAAAGTTTCTAGCTTTAGTCTTTTCCTGTATTCAAAAATTTTTAGCTTTATGTTTTTCCTATTTTTTTTCATGTGATTGTAGCTATTGTTGTCATTTTAAGTTCAATCTTTCCTATATAGTTAGATTTTATTTCCATCTTCAGTTTTAGTTTTTGATAGTTAGGAGTTGTAGCTTGAGTTTGCTTTTGTATGGTGTAGATTTTTTTTTTAACTAAAAGAGGGGTAAAAATTTATTCAAACAAGAAGAAGTACAAAGCAAGGGCATTGCACAACCCTGTCAAGCTCCACCAAATGGTCCAACTTTTGACACAAATCCAAGGGTAATTGACCCCAATCCACAATGTTCCAATTTTGCATGTGATGAGAGGCCCATTTGGCCAAACAATCCGTAACTCCGTTCCATTCTCTAGGAACATGTATGGTGTAGATTTTACTATGGAATTTTTTCTTTGGAAATTTATTTATTTTTGAACTTAAGGGAGAAGTAAAGCAATATTTCTTTATTTTTGTGCTTGTGAATGATTTGAACATCCAAGTAGTTTTTCATTTAATTTTGAATGACATATGTAAATTTCTTAAGGGACACCTTTTGTTGGTTGTTAAATTGAGGTCAATTTTGTCAGACTTGGCCTATTTTGTTTCTTTTTAATCTAAACCTTTTAAATGGTTTTTTTTCTACGGGAAATGTATAATTAAATCAGAACAATGTTTGATGATTCATGTCTTTCTATGAACTGCATGCCAAGCTACTCTATTGATCTTGTTCTCTGGTATTTAAATTCTATGTAATAGAATTAGTTATTTTTATTGATTTGCATTTTTCTATCAGCCTGAAATTGACTCCTGTGTAACTGTTCATCCGCATTCTAAAATAAATTGAAGATTTTACCCATGATTTTCTTAGTATTGATGTTTAAATTGCTTGTTTACTAATTGAGGGATTGTAGGTGTTCTTCATTCATGATATCTTGTGTATAGTTGTGCGATTCTTGTTGGAGTTGTAGGGCTAGTTTACAATTACATAACACATTTCTTGCTTGTTTATTGAAGAACATGTGCCTAGTACCTCATTATCTTTATGAAGATGTCAATGGATTGCATGGATTGCACATATTTTAATGTTTAGATGAAAAATCTTCATCTTCTTCACTTTGGTCTATAGAATTTTAGTATTACTGATTTTCTATTTTGATTTGAACAATTCTAGATAACTTTTTTTAAATTATATCTGAAAAGTGTATATAGAGTTTTTGGATTTAACTCCATATTTTTTCATCAATGCGTTTAGATGTGAAGTCTAACTATTCATTTCATCTCCCATGCTTTGTCTCTTTGTCTTCATTGAAGACTATTGTATATATTTGGGGGAAAATCTTTATGTATGCTACTATGATCTATAATAAAATGAATGCCCCGTGTGCTATTTTTTGTGCTCTTTATTTGTCTTATTTCTTAGCAGTTGGCATTAGAGCTGGGAGAGCAGGTTGAATAAATGTTTTGCAAGAAAAGAAGTCATTATCCCATATTGTAGTTGGATCGTAGAAGTTGTCTGATGACAAAGGGCTTTTGCAGGGTATCAGAGAGGGAGATACAAGAAGGCCACGGCTGTTTGAGAAGCCACAGAGAAGGCATGCCAACTGGTTGACACAGTATAAATGAGATTTGTGTAAGGTTATGTCATTCTCTGAACGGGGCTTTAGTCAAGCAGCCTAATTCACTGATGAAACTTAAGAAATAAGTATATACATCAATTTAGAGAAACCATGTCGGTTGCCAAATTGCTGGTATCAAGGCTTGTTAAAACCTCCAAATGTAAATCACTTTCTCACAATCTAGGCTTCCAAAAAATGCAATCTTTATGTACCAGTTTACCTTTGACACAGCAATGGGCTAGTGCAGCAAGAGCTTTCAGATCAAAGTCTACTGGTAGTGACATTATTGGTATTGATTTGGGAACAACAAACTCATGTGTAGCATTATTAGAAGCCAAGAAACCAAAAGTAATTGAGAATTCAAAAGGGGTGTGAACAACACCATCTATTGTTGTTGTGAATCTGAAAGAAGAGATACTTGTGGGTATCCCTGCCAAGCGTCAAGTTGTGGCTAATCTAACCAATATTATGTTTGGCATCAAGCATTTAATCGGAAGAAGGTTTGATGATCCACAGACACAGAAAGAACAAAAGATTGTTCCATACAAAATTGTCAAACCCATAAACAGTGATGCTTGGATTGGAATAAATGGGAAACAATACTCTCCTAGTCAGATTGGTGCCTTTGTCCTGACAAAGATGAAGGAAACTGCAAAGGGTTATCTTGGAAGGACTATTTCCAGTGCAGTTATCACAGTGCTTGCTTATTTAAATCATGCTCAACATCAAGCAACCAAGGATGCTAGATAAAATTACAGGGCTTGAAGTTAAAAGAATCATTAATGAGCTAACTACAGCTTCCATTTCATAAGGCATGAATAAGAACGAGGGTTTCGTTGTTGTTTTTGATGTCGGTGGAGGTACCTTTCATGTTTCTACCCTAGAAATCTCTAGTGGTGTGTTTGAGGTCAAGGCCACAGATGGTGATACTTTTTTGGGTGGTGAGAGATTTGACAACGGCTTGTTGCATTATTTAGTTAATTAGTTCAAGAAATTAAAAAAAATTTTGACCTGTCTAAGCATAAGTTAGCATTATAAAGGTTGTATGAAGCTAGAAAGAAAATAAAGTGGAGCCATCATCCTCTTTTCAAATAGAGATTAACCTACCTTTTATCACAACAGATGCATCTAGTGCTAAGCATTTGAACATCATGATGACTTGATCAAAATTTAAAACATTAGTGAATAACTTGATTGAGTGAACTAGAAGTCCCTATGAAAAATGCCTAAAAGATGCAGGGTGTTGTGACCAAATCACGCCATCAGCCCATCGAATGATGGGGACCCTTCTTCTTTTTGGCTTGGGTTGTTTTGTTTCAGCAGTGAGTTTGCAGGGAATTTGTTGGGATCAGAGTATGTTAAATGTCTGATTGTGCTTCATGTAATGAACCCTTTTCCATCTTGGATCGAAATGTCTTCAAGGCGTGAATCATATGATAGAATTTGTCTCTGACTTTATCAAAGTTTTCAGCTCATCTGATGCTCGTTCATGTCGCACAGATAAAGGCTTTTCAAATGTTAAAATTTCAAATCGTTCAAGGGAGTTAAAATGTCCGTTTAGGCGCACTCTGGGGGCATGTTTGCATAGCAGTCTTCACATGTATGCACATCGTCTTCGAATGTCCGCTCCTGGTGGACTTTCGCTATTACTTTGCCATTCTCCAATTCATACTCGATGATCCCATTTGTCCGCTCCGAGCGCACGTTGAGGCATATCTTTCATGAAAGCGAATTTAATATTGCCGCCCAAGCGGATTCTCGGGGCACTTTGCAAATCATACTCTTTTAACTTACTCATGATATTTAAAAAGTCCGTCTAAGCGCATATGGATAGCTGGTTTGCAAAGTGTGAGATTTTAAGTTATGCATAAGGCATCAAAAAGGCCGCTTAGGTGCATGCCCAAACCGACTTTGCATTCGCCGGTTTCAACTTATACGTCGCACATATCAAGGGTCCGCTTACGCATATGTGGTTATTTTGCAAAATATGGAATTTCAAATTATGCTAGCGTGTCTAGAGTGTCCGTCAGGTGGTTCGGTGTATCCGCCTAGGTGCAAGTTGGTAGTTAAAATGCAAAGTCCAAAATTTAATCTCTGCGTAGACATTTGGAATGCCCGCCCCATGCGATCGTCATTGATCAATGTGAAAGAGATAAAATTCAAGAGTCATACAAAGAACATGAAAGAGGCCCGCCTGAGCACATAATAGTGATTGATTTACATGAGTATGAATATCTCAAATTATGCATAGCACACTCGATTGTCCGCTGCAAATAATCGTTAAAGATTAATTTGCCAGGAGTGAAGTTTCAAGGAATATATGCCTTACATGCCGAAACATGAGCTCATCGCTTTCTGACCTAATGAATATTAAACAAGGAGCATTTGAGAGGTCATTTAAAGGCATTCCAGGATTCGCATCATGTCTTCTAAGATTAGAATTGTTCGTCAGAACACAAGAAAACCGCTCCAAGGCATATTCGTGTTTCCTAAGTCCAGCGGGGGTGCTTGTGCGTCACTGCGTAGTCATTTCATCTGCATAGACAAGTGTTGACAGGCATATGCATTGACATTCAAAACGTCCTCTCCAGGTTTTCATTGAAGATCAGTTTGCAAAGAATAGATTCCAAAATATGCACATATCTTCTAAAACGCATACCAAACGTCCAGCCTGGCATTGTGATATACACAGAGCATTGATAAAGTCACTCAGACGCACGTCGATAGTCTCTGTGTCTTTTTTCTAGGTTTATAATCATGCGAGTAATGTCTGGTGCATAAGCTTCCCCACTCATCCAACAGGCACACGATGTATCCTTTGGAGTTTGCTAGCATCTTCAATTAACCGCTAAAACACTCGTCCGCTTTTGTCTCTCTATGCGTGGCATGCTAAAAAGTTTGTTTTTTCTCCTTGGCCTGGTGCGGATGAAACGTCTGCATGGTTTCCTCTAAAAATGGCGCCAAGTTTGGAGCTTGTGGGATCCTAGGAAGTGTTATCAGATCACTTCTCCTCCACAAATTGGACAGTGACTTTCTTTCCTGGGTAGCATGAAATGAATCAAGTGAAGCACACCAAGTTGAAGTGGTAAATTGGTCTAAGCCTGACCTATACATACACTTTCAACACCATCACGAACTTCTTTGATGTTGGAATAGTATCCCAACTACTCGCCTCATTTAATGAAGATAACAATTCCTCCTGACTTCTTCTACTTTCCCCTGCCACCGTGCTCTTTCAATTAATCTCTGTAGTGTTGATGTCATAGAGGTATGGCCTCCTTTTCTGGCGTATGGAGGAGTCAGTCCTTGTCCATAATTTTAAATGTAGTCCTGTCCATAATCTTAAATGTAGTCAAGTCATTTGTAGTGCAGTCCGGTTTTAATTAGAGGGTTCAACATATCAAAAAGGTGTGGGTGATGCTCTGTTTTTTCTTCTTTTGAGTTTGAAGAACAGTAGCTGTTTTAGACTGTAAAAATTTGCTCTATTTTTATGTGAAAGCATTGTCAGTGTGCTGTTTTTATTATTCTGAGCAAGCATATTAAAAGTAAAGAAAATTCTGTTTTCTGAAGTTTGTGGATATATGAGCAGCAGCTCTCTTTTATGCAGAAAATATTTCTGTTTTTCTTTTTGTGTATAAATTGTCTGCAGCAGCAATCTATATCATTTCTGTTTCTTTTTATTTTTTGTTAAAAGATTTATGCATATATATAGAGCTGTAGCTCTCTATTTTTCCATGTATCCTCTGCCTTTTACTTCATTTGAGACACATCTAAATGATGTTTGCACCATAAAACTTTACAAGAACTCTACAACTTTCAGGCATTTCTAGGCACACATTCTAGAATGCCTTGCATTTGAGTAATTTCAAAACACCTTGCATGCTTAGACAATTTGAACACTCATCCACATCTTGGCACACTCCAAGGAAAGCCTTTCATTATGCAAATTTAACATTATACATTAGAGCTTTAAACTAGAGCTTAAGGTGCTTGGAAGATTGTTATGTGCAAGTTAAGGTCTTGGACAAATACACATGAAATAAGCCTCTTGGCACACTTTTTGGTATGCTCTGCACAAACATAATATGTGAACATGCAAGGAATATGCACCAAAACCCTTCATGCACACTTTTGGTGACCATTTGCATAAAACATTTTATACATGAGCACTCAAAAGGTCCGCTCATCTCATCATAACGAAAGCATACTTTAATAAAGTCATCATCCTTCTAAGTGCACTTTTGACATGGCTTTGCATAAAATGCTCTATACACATACACATGAAATTAGCACCTCTCTTGCGCTTACATACATATCAACCTCCACCTAAAATCTTACAATTTGTCTGAGTTGGTAAAAGAGAAAGACATGTTAGAGGATCAATGATGAAATGTGGATTGATGACCAAATCTCTTTGCATTGATGGAAGTTTTTTTTGTGCAGGTAATGGAAAGAAAATACCAAAAGTTAGTGCATGGGAAAGTTTACAAGATGAATGAAGGTTTCACAGATGATCATGTTCCGAGCATTGTACTTCATCAAAAGTTCATCATCAAGATCATCATATGTACAACACAAGAAGACAACATCACTTCGAATTCATTTCCCAAGTTTTCAAGTTTGAAGAAGCTAAATTCCAGAGGTGAAAATTGAAAGATTCAAAGACTATTCCAAAAATGACAAAATTTGGGAAGATATTATGGACAATGTGAACACAAAGAAAATCAAACTAGTTCGTTCAATGCTGAGGTAGCATATGCACACCATCAAGCCAAACAGAGTCTGCCACATCATCAGTCCACATTCAATGTTCTAAAAATAGTAATTTTTGTAACAAACTGCCTTGTTGTCTCAATCTTGGCCATTGATTCTCAAATAAATCCTAGCCATTCATGTAATTTTGGAGCCTATAAAAGGCCCATTTCTCTCATTTGTAAAAGAGATTATCAGAGAGAGAGCAGGAATCAAGTAGTAGTACATGTTGTAGAAGTAGATTAGAGGAGACTCTTCGAAGTCATGGAAGAGATATGAAATTGTTGTAAAATTACATTTCAAAAATCAATACAAGCTCATTGTTGGTTCGCATGGTGATTTTGTGTGATTGAGGAATGTTAGCATGGTTTCTAATTTTTTGAATATGATGGAGAGATGTTTCCAAGTAGAGTAGAATTAGATTAGAAGTTCATTGATGTAATGTTTATATGTGGAGAAAATTGATGAATTCCTTAAATGGTTCATACTTTTTATGATTTGTCACTTATAAGTTATTTTGCAAAGCTAGCCTGAACCACATTTGTTTTAGTTCAGTTGTAGATGCTCATTCAAGCTACACCAATAGTGGGTGTTTGGATGAAAGTTTACAAAATGAAAATCCTTGAGTTTCCTTAGAAGATTGCATCGACTTCGTGTAGTTGTTGATTCTCATGGTGAAGCAAAGTTTGGTTTCATGAGGAGTTTG
This sequence comes from Cunninghamia lanceolata, assembly GCA_027924645.1. NCBI lineage: Eukaryota > Viridiplantae > Streptophyta > Pinopsida > Cupressales > Cupressaceae > Cunninghamia > Cunninghamia lanceolata. Next base: position 3,232,663 of record BSBN01001164.1, on the reverse strand, counting down.
TCTATCTTGGCATATTTCGTTATCTCATTGTCCTTAGAATAGTTTTCTAAACCCTTGTCCTTTTGCATTTTTTTTTCATAGCTAGTAAGAAGAAGTTCCATTTCACAAGGAGAATAACATATTTGATTGGAATAAGGAGTAAATTCAGCGTAAGTCCCTTTGTGATTACCAGCATTATCACATCAACCACTGAGTCTATCCATTGCAAGTCAAGACCTGACATATCATGAACCTTGGAGTTGTCTCACTGGATCACACAGTTTAGCCTTTGAGACACTTTATTCAAGAGAGGATAGAATATTTGGTATTTTATTCTGAGTTTGCATGTGCATAAAAAACACATCAATAGAATTAGCACTAGAAGGAGGGCAAGAACAACGAATTGCTCCATTTGTTCCAAGCATACAAAATATATTTTGGTATGTTTTATCATTCATTGCTCTATCATCCATCACTTTTTATGCATGCCTCTCATATCGCTTGACAAGATTCAACAAGGAGGAGGCCAAAATGAAGAATTTCTTACATCTCAACTTAGAATAAAAGGGGTATGAACAAAGAAATACATTGCTTCTTTCATTCCAAGAATGCAAATGAACTCCTAATTGTGGAATTGGAACAAAAGTGAGATTTCAAAGCTAAATTAGATATTCACAAGATCTCTTTTATGCCAAAAAATACAAAGAAAGTAGAAAATTCAAAAAATCCCAAAAAGGTAAAAAATTGAAAAATACCAAAATAAGGATAGATTTCTCAAAATTTCTAAGGCAACTCAATCTGGGTCATCCTTAAGATGATGTTCTTCAGCTTTGGTGGGCTTTGAATGCACAACTCTATCCTAAGAGTTTGGACGACTTTGCATCAAGGAAAGGATGTAGAATTCATGACACCAATGAACACGAGGAGCTATATTGTCTAACATTCTTATCAAGGATGGAATCAACATTGCAAGAAAAAATTTCTTTTTCACAGGTACCTGAGCTGATTGTTTCTACAAAGGTGGTTCCTGACGCCTTATTTGATGAAAGAGAGTTCTTCATAAGTTTTGAGGAAATTATCAAGAAGAGATTAAGTATTGAGGACTTGCATGCAGAAGAAATGTTGATTCCTCATGGTTGGTGTAGGATTCACAACACCACTCATTCGGAACTCGCATGTTCATCTTGTCAAGAGGCTGTTCATCAAGTGAAGGAGGAATTAAGGTTGGAAGAAGAATATAAAATACAATTGAGATTAGATGACTTGTGGAGCAAATGTCTTCAAGAAATCAATTCACCACCCAAAGGAGAAGATGTTCCTATGTTATTCAACAGTGAAGATAGCATAAGTAAACAAGATAATCAAGTGGAAAGTCCATTTACGTACCTTCTTCCAAGTAAGAATGAACCTCCTACTGAAAAGGTTGAAAAGGGAATAGAAGATGTTCAAACAAAGACAATTGATGAACAAGATGTTCATTCCTCCATCAAAGAAGAAAGTGACTCAAGTTCATTGCAAGAAGAAGAATTCCTTGCTACATATTCATTCATGTTGCTTGAAGATATTATTAAGAGTGAATTACAAGAGGTTTCAAGAGCCCTTGAAAGAAATCGTGATCATGAAGATATGCTACAAGCCATCACCCGCAAGTCTGCGAATCAAGTGCAATTTGAAGGGGCTCTCAACACTTTCATATATGAAATACAACAAAAGTTCTTGTTGAGGCTATGCCAAAATGAACAAGTTGAAGAAATGGAGGTCAAGAATGTGAAACAATTCGAGTTGGTGTTAGGCCCATTGTTGAAAATCCACAAGGAATTAATAGGTGAAATGTTCCATGTTTGCAAAATTCAAATGTTTTCACCTCTTCATTTTGATATGCCAACTATTGATTATAATGTTGATTTGCATGTTGCGGATGCAAGTGGGATGATTCATCACCAACTTGGACCTCCTGCCATGTCGATGAGTGACAAATAAGAATTTCCACTTGAGAATAAAGACCACCAGGTTGTATCTCTCCTTGATCGTAGTGGTGAAGATTACGAATTTGAAGATCATGAATTTCCAAATTGTGAATTTGAAGAATATGAATTTGAATATGGAAATTTAGGAAAGACAACCTGCATTTGGATAAATCATGGTCCTAATGAATCACCATAGCTTATAATTTTAGGCAAAGTTTTTTCTGAATTTGATGATTGCATGATGAGAGAATATATTTCTGAGTTTAAAAATAAATTTGCCAAAATCCAAACTATCACGTGTCTTATTACTTCTTTTCATTTTGAGAAATCATTTGAGGTCTTGTATATATTTGGGTCTTTTGACTCATGTCTACTCTTTGTATATAGTTTGCTTAGAGTAGGTTTTCATTTCCATTGCTTTAGAGTACTTTTGTCGTATTTAGTTGTTTTTTTAGTTTAGTTTGCTTTTCATAGTTTGGGTTGTTTCTTTAGTTTAGGTTTCTTTCATGGGTTTCCTAATTGATGAAGTGGGGATTGTTATCCTTAAAGCACATTTACCCTGATTCTTATCAAATGTTTAGTTCATTTCTTTGATAAATGTTCATGAAATTCTTTGGAATCCAAAGATGATTTTCTTTAACTTTATCAACTAGCTAAGATTTGTACTTGACTTGGAAAGGAATCCTATATTGTGTCTTGACACTGACATCTTGTGATTATCATGTTTAAAATGCCAAATCTTAATCTAATTATTAACCTCTTAGTTTTCCTTTGAGAAACTTGCACCAGATGGATAGATTCATTGTGGACTCCATTATTAGTGTTTGATAGCATGTTGCTTGCTCTTGGAGGATAAATTGACTATTTAGAGTGACTTGAATTGTTTTGAGATCTTATATCTTTTCACACTTTTAAAATCTAGAGGTACCTAAGTGAATCTTTGTGATCTCGCATTAAGTGAAAAATCTAAAGGTCCACCTTTGCCGCCATCAGAATTTCACAACCATCTACCTAAGTTATCAATGTAGCCCATGCCTTAAGAAAGCATGTGTTGCAAGGGTAGCGGTACTGCATTGTACTCTGCCAAATAAAAGCTTGTTGAAAATCGAAAGAAAAGAAAAAAAGAAATGAAAATAAAATCACAAATCACACACTATAACCCAGTTAGATGGACGATCGAGTAATCTTTACTGGGGCTATGGATGCCTAACCGGTAGTAGGACTCTACTCAAGTGGAATTATGACACGAACTTGTTGGGATATAGACACTCACTAGCAGTGGGGCCATGTCTAGGTAGTTCATGAGGTGTGTACTAATCACATAGATTAATGCGGAGGAACTAAGGTGATCTTAGTTGCCGATGGATGGGAATGGACTCAATTGTAAACACTTGGATCTTTGGGATATGATTGGTTGTGCTAAGATTTTGATTTTGACTCTTTGATCAAGTATGCATGTATATTTGGCCTAATATGTGGGTGTACGCAGGAATTTTGATGTTGTGATTCTTGTTTATCTTTGGAACACTTGAGATTTTATATTAATCACTGTTCTGGAAATGTTTAACTATGAAGTATCTCGATCCAATCTAGGATTCTTCTTCCCTTTTGAGTGCGTTTCCTAGCTAGTTGATGACTTTAAAGGTATTGTCTGACGTTTCTGGGTTTGGATTGGGTCTTTATTTTTGAAATATTCAGGAACATTTATTTGAATTGGCGCTAGATGTTGTGGCCAAATCACACTATCGCCCCATCGAATGATGGGGACCCTCTTCTTTTTGGCTTGAATTTTTTTTGGCTTGGGTTGTTTTGTTTCAGTAGTGAGTTTGTAGGGAATTTGTTGGGATTAGAGTATGTTAAATGTCTGATTGTACTCCACGTAATAAACCCTTTTCCATCTTGGATCGAAATGTCTTCAAGGAGTGAATCATATGATGGAATTTGTCTCTGACTTTGTCAAAGTTTTGAGCTCATCTGATGCTCGTTCATGTCGCAGAGATAAAGGCTTTTCAACTGTTAAAATTTCAAATCATTCAAAGGAGTTAAAATGTCTATTTAGACACAATCTGGGGGCATGTTTGCATAGCCGTCTTCACATGTATGCACATCGTCTTCAAATGTCCGCTCCTGGTGGACTTTCACTATCACTTTGACATTCTCCAATTCATACTCGATGATCCCATTTGTCCACTCCGAGTGCACGTTGAGGCATATCTTTTATGCAAGTGAATTTAATATTGCCACCCAAGCGGATTCTCCGGGGCACTTTGTAAATCATACTCTTTAACCTATTCATGATATTTAAAAAGTCCGTCTAAGCGCATATGGATAGCTGGTTTGCAAAGTGTGAAATTTTAAGTTATGCATAAGGCATCAAAAAGGCTGCTTAGGTGCATACCCAAACTGACTTTGCATTCACCGGTTTCAACTTATACGTCACACATATCAAGGGTCTGCTTAGGCATATGTGGTTATTTTGAAAAATATGGAATTTCAAATTATATTAGCGTGTCTAGAGAGTCCGTCAGGTGCATTTTCTATTCATCTTACAAATCATGTTCCTCAACTCATGCAAGGTGGTTCGGTGTATCTGCCTAGGTGCGAGTTGGTGGTTAAAATGAAAAGTCCAAAATTTAATCTCTACGTAAACATTTGGAATGCCCGCCCCAGGCAATCATCGTTGATCAATGTGCAAGAGATAAAATTCAAGAGTCATATAAAGAACATGAAAGAGGCCCGCCTGAGCACATAATAGTGATTGATTTGCACGAGTATGACTATCTCAAATTATGCACAGCATACTCGATTGTTCGCTCCAAACAATCGTTAAATTGCTAGGAGTGAAGTTTCAAGGAATATATGCCTTACATGCCGAAACATCAGCTCATCGCCTTCTGACCTAATGAATACTAAACAAGGAGCATTTGAGAGGTCATTTAAATTCATTGCAGGAGTCGCATCACGTCTTCTAAGATTAGCATTGTTCATCAAAACACAAGAAAACTGCTCCAAGGCATATTCGTGTTTCCTAAGTCCGCCGGGGGTGCTCGTGCATAGTCATTTCATCCGCATAGACAACTATTGACTGGCATATCCATTGACATTCAAAACGTCCACTCCAGGTTTTCATTAAAGATCAGTTTGCAAAGACTAGATTCCAATCTATGCACGTTATCTCTCTAAAACGCATATCAAACGTCCAGCCTGGCATTGTGATAAACACAGAGCATTGATAAAGTCACTCAGATGCATGTCAATAGTCTCTGTCTTTTTTCTAGGTTTAGAATCATGCGAGTAATGGCCGGCGCATAAGCTTCCCCACTCATCCAACAGGCACACGATGATCCTTTGGAGTTTGCTAGCATCTTCAATTAACCGCTAAAAAACTCATCTACTTTTGCCTTACGATCTGCACTCATAGTCAGGGTTTCATGAGGAGTTTGTCTATCTTGGCATATTTCCTTATCTCATTGTCCTTAGAATAGTTTTCTAAACCCTTGTCCTTTTGTATTTTCTTTTCATAGCCAGTTAGAAGAAGTTCCATTTCACAAAGAGAAAAACATATTTGATTGGAGTAAGGAGTAAATTCAGAGTAAGTCCCATTGTGATTACCAACATTATCACATCAACCACTGAGTCTATCCATTGCAAGTCAAGACCTGACATATCATGAACCTTGGAGTTGTCTCACTGGATCACACAGTTTAGCCTTTGAGAGACCTTATTCAAGAGAGGATAAAATATTTGGTATTTTATTTTGAGTTTGCATGTGCATAAAAAACACATCAACAAAGGGGTTTTAGCTTCAGAAGTGAATGATGTGCTTCTTGTTGGGGGCATGACCCATGTGCCAAAGGTTTAAGAGGTTGTTTCTAAGATTTTTTGGTAAGACACCAAGCAAGGTGTTAATCCAGATGATGTTATGGTGATGGGTGTTGTCATACAAGGTGGTAATTCTTCATGGTGATGTGAAATATTTGCTTCTGCTGGATGTGAATCCCCCATCACTTTAATTAGAAGCATTGGGTGGTGTTTTCACTCAGCTTATAAATAGAAACACAACAATTCCAACTAAGAAAAGTCAGATATACTCAACTGTAGCAGATGGTCAAATGTAGGCTGGAGTGAGAATATTTCAAGGGGAATGAGAAATGGCTCAGATAATAAGCTTCTAGGTGAATTTGAGCTTGTTGGCATTCCACCAGTTGCTAGGGGTTCACCCCAAATTGAGGTTAGCTTTGACATTCATGCAAATGGTATTGTCACTATTTCTGCCCAACGATAAGTCCATTGGCATGGAGAAAATCCAACTGTAAGTTATAGTTGCTTTAGTAGTGCACAATCCTAGTGGAGTAGACTATTACAACTATGGAGTTAGTTATTGGTTTTGTCAAATTTCCATTCAAAATCTATGGTTATGCTTATTTATATTTTTCATTGTTTTGGTTCAACTATTTTGGTGATTTTTTAGATTCATAGGCTTTTTTCTAAATGATGACTAGACATGGATTTGCATAACATGATGGTTTTACAAGTTTTACATGGTTAATCAAAGCTTGTGTTTTTTTGTAGATTAGTAGATAAACTATTTTTAGATTATGAATCCTTGGGGGTATTTTTGGATGCAAGATAATTGTAGGTTTGTATGTATACTTTGTGCATGGTTTGAGGAGGTATTTTGCAGACTTCTCAATGTGGAATTGTTGGTATCATTTCTTCAACATTCTCTTATGGGTTCCTTTGACTACGATTACTCATTATAGATTGACAAATTGGTTTCGACGAGGATCTCATGTTTGAGTCTGTACATCTATAGGTTATCCTCTTTGATATCTCAATTTGCATGTTGCTTTTGAGATCTCAAAGTTATGTAGTTATGTGGATTAGCTACCCATTGGCTATAGTGGGATGCCTCGGATGTGAACTATATATCCACAAGATTGATTTAGTTTTGATACAATTTTTTGTTATATCTTTTTTTGATATGAGAGAATGGATGATTAGATTGTCTAGTTAGTTAGATATTGGGACTTATTGCATGCTTATCATGGTAACATGGATAGCTTGGTATAATGTTTTAGTGGGAGCTCTTAGTAGTGAGAGTTATGTTGTTAGGAGATGGTTATCTTCATGTGATTGGAGATGATGATCCTTGTTTATAGGATGTTTGTTATTGAGCCATGGTGGACTCTTGGTTCTAGATTAAATTGTTGGCATTTTATAGGTTGTCTTGATACAGGTATGCTCTTTAGAGCATGTGGTCTTCCTTTGTCTCCAGATGGTAGATCATGTTTCCATGATTTGTTCCTAGGTTATGTAGATGTGTAGTAGGAATTTTGATAGTGGTCTTGTTAGTACTCTTGGTATTGAGTACTCTGCTCATTTGCTTGGAGCGCTTCAAGATGGTGTAGTGTTGTTTCTTGGAGCTTAGTATGGATTGGTCTTGGAGGTGCTCTTGAATAGTAGGAGACTTGGGTGAGGCTAGAGTTCTCTTAGGATTAGAGAACATTTGTTGAGATAGTTACTCTTTGGAGGTTTTAGCCAGAAGATTGAGCAGCCTACACCTAGTTCTGGATGTGAGTTCATTATGGACATAGAGGAGATTGTTCTTGGAGAGAGTCATTGTGACTTGGTGCATCTTGGAGGAACATTCTCATTCCCCACTCTTGGCCTACTCAGTGATCTATCTTCAAATAGGTATTGCCCACCCTATTTTGAGATGTATTTCTTTTTATGCTTTATCTTCTCATGGTTATGAAGCTTGAGCTATGGTTATTGGTTTTGTAGGATTCATTTGAGAGAGAATGGTTGGGTGTTGTTAAGGCTTTTCATTTTGGGGAGGTAAAGGATATCATACTTGGCATAACTTAGCACTCGGTGGTGTTTGTAGAAGGATGTGATATGGTTTGCAACTTCTCTTTATGGTATTATGTTTCTTCCTAGAGTTTCTTATTCATCTAATATGATCATGAGTTTGTAGTCATCTACTGCTATTGTACTTCATTGTATTTTAACAAGAATATGTGGTATTTTAATGCGTATCATTTGAGATGTGGAGGACTTGGGAGAAGTGAAGTGAGATCAAAGGTGAGATAATTGAGGAGAAAATTATTTATGTAAGTAAGCTCTATTTTGCAACAGGTTGGTTGTAGTTTGTAGATCATTATACATTTGTTCTTGTTATTACATGATTTGATTATTTGCCACAATTTTGATGTAAGTGCTGATTGGTAGACTTGATTTGTTTTTGTTGACATTTCACATGCAACATAAGTTCTAGGATGTATGTGTGTTTTTCATTCAATTGCATTATCAAGGTTCTTCATATTTTTTGCACATCAATGGATTTGGTGTGTTTGTTATCTTGGAAGATGGTAATATTTTGAGGACAATGGATTATACAGGGATAAGAGCTACAATATGGGCTAGATATGTTGTTGACATGAAATTACTAATGTTGCATGGTTAGTTAGATCTGATTAACAACTATTCATGGTTGCTATTCTGGCTATGGTGATTGGTTCTTGTCTGCTATGTAGGCCTAGTTATTACCATTGGATTTGGTGATTGTGTTTGGATATTGGTTGATGTAGGGTTCTTGCTTTTATGAGAAAATAGGCCATGGAAAGTAGACTTTAAGTGGGAGATTGTTTAGATTTGAAGTGACAACATAGATTGTTCTTCAAGTGGGAGATTGTTTGAATGTGAAGTCTAACTATTCATTTCATGTCCCCTGCTTTGTCTCTTCACCTTCACTGATGACTATTGTATATATTTGAGGGAAAATCTTTTTGTATGCTATAGCGATCTATAATAAAATTAATGCCTTGCTTTTTGTCTCTGTGTGCTATTTTGTGTGCTCTTTATTTGTCTTATTTCATAACACAATGTATTGGACCACACTCAGTAATCCATTATTAAGAAGAGACTTAATTTAATTTTACAATAGAATAGGATAGAATATTTTAATTTATAACCTTGGGAGACATTGTTTTCCTTGTGTGGTGCAGTAAATTACAATAGAATTTACACAAGATTTTATAGTTCACATGTAATTATATTAATTCTTAAGTAGCCTAGCTTCCCTTTCACATGAAAACTATCTCTATATGACATATTTGTCTGACCAAATAATAGTGGTCAAATGTGCATTGGAACAAAGATTCTTTTCTTCGACGATATGGGAATCTCCTAAGATTTTGATATGGTTGATTCCTTATAACTTTGTTAGGTGTAATCTAGAGGTATGATTCATAGATTGTTTGCATTTAATTCATGGAAGTTATTTCCATCAATTTCACTAAATTTGTTGGTTTTCAATTTTTTGGACCTATGAAACCTCTGTTTCCATTATATAGAAAACTTCTGCAGCTTTTATTTTTGTCTATGTAGAAATTAATGGTAAGCAAGAAGAAGAACTCTATTTGATGATTAAAACAGATATAAGGCACCTATAAATACTATGTGAAAGTAACACAGTAGTTGGCAGTTAACTTAACTACAGAAACTTACGTAACTAGCCAACGGTTATGTAGACAATATAATAACAATATTATGCTAACATTCCCCCCCTTATTACATTGTCTTTACAAAAGTACCCCCTAAACAATTCAAATTTGATCCTACCAAGAGACTTGGTGAACATATCTGCCATCTGAGAGTTTGTAGGGCAGTACTGGAGCTAGATGTGGTGGTTCAAAACTTGGTCTTGAATGTAATAACACTCGACCTCAATATGCTTGGTATGCTCATGGAAGACTAAATTCTTCACAAGTTTTAACACCCCCTGATTGTCACAATACAGAATTGGTGACTTCTCTTCAGGAATGTCCATATCTATCAGAATGTGATGCAACCAAATCACTTCACACACAACTCCTCATTGTAATGAAACAACTTGCACAATATCCGAATATAATAGTAAATATGCTACAAATACTTGATAATAATATGCCACTTCGAGGGGGCAACCTCCTAATCCACTTCGAGGGGGATACCTCCAATAGTCTTCAATGAGAACACAATACACAATATGATATGAAATGAGACTCACTACCTCCTATATATACCTATTTATGCCTAGGATATCACTCAGGCTGACTTAAATAGCCCTATAGAAGCCTTAGGCCAACCTAAACAACTAAATAACAATATAATAATGATAATATGACTTAATTAAGAGTTGAGATAGCCACAAGCTGACTATTCATAACCATATACACTATAGAAGTAAGGGCATAACATGCCCCCCACCTTTACAAAAGTGTTGTCGTCAACGTTGATCAATTGTGGTAGTTTCTTCATATAATCTTCATCATCCCATGTGGTAACTTCAACTAGAAGATATTTCCTTGATGTCCTCAGGTTATTCATGTGTGTCTGAAAAATTAACTTCAGCTCTAAGACATGTTTTCCCTTTGCATCTAGCTCATGATGGTGATGAATGTGTTCTTCCTTTACTTGAACCTTTTGATGTGCCATAGAGGAAGAGGTGAGGAATAGTACATGGTACCCTTGCATTGGTTGAATAGCTTGACTAGGAAGTTCTTCTTCTTCATTGCCTCATCGTCCTCCTCCTCCTCCCCCTCGTCCTCGTCCTCGTCCTCCTTCTTCTTCTTCTTCTTTTGCTTCTTCTTTTGCTCCTTATTCTTCTTATTCTTCTTCTACATCATCATCTTCTTCTTCTTCTTCTTCTTCTTCTTCTTCTTCTTCTTCTTCTTCTTCTTCTTCTTGGTTGCTTATGACCTCCTTTCTTAGTTCATTCATAAAGGCACTTAACATGTTTCGTATGTCTGATATATCTCCTCGTAGGCCACACTTCACCAACTTGATTTAGAAAATGTCTTCCTTGACCTTACTTATATCCTCATTGGGATTAATATCCTCTATTGTTTCCCCATCCTTATCAGAGGATTTCCTCGGTGTGGCAATATTCTTTTTGCCTCTTGTTGTAGGCCCCGTCATGATGGAAACCAATATTTTTGAAATAAATCACACAAATGAAATGTAAATTCTCTAAACTTTTACTATAACTTACTAGGGCCAAGATACCACTTATCAAGAAAAAACTCCAAAAAATTAGCAGATTTGTAGCCTTGAGAGTGAATTTGTTGGAAACCCTAATTTTGCAATAACTTGCTTATTTTTGCTTCAATTTCTCCAATTTCTGGAGTGTAAGCTCCTCTATTATGTATTCAAAAATCCAATAAAAATTAGGCTCCAATTTGGTAGGATGTGAGAGATATGTAGATCCCAAATAAATTGTGTAGAAATCATAATTCTGTGATAATTTGCTCAAATCGGCTCCAATTCTTCTAAACTCTGGATGATAGCTTCCTTATTAGGGTCTTCAAAAACCCTTTTAAAATATTTTAAAAAATTGCTAAAATTTGAAAGTTATGCTCTTCCCAAATTCGCCTCTAATATTGAGAAAAACCCTTGCCTCTACGGTGCCAAGATCATGCTCTAATACCACTTGTAATGAAACAACTTGCACAATATCTAAATATAATAATAAATATGCTACAAATACTTGAGAATAATATACCACTTCGAGGGGGCAACCTCCTAATCCACTTCGAGGGGGATACCTCCAATAGTCTTCAATGAGAACACAATACATAATATGATATGAAATGAGACTCACTACCTCCTATATATACCTATTTATGCCTAGGATATCACCCAGGCTGACTTAGATAGCCCTATAGAAGCCTTAGGCTAACCTAAACAACTAAATAACAATATAATAATGATAATATGACTTAATTAAGAGTTAAGATAGCCACAAGCTGACTATTCATAACCATATACACTATAGAAGTAAGGGCATAACACTCATGTGGCATGATATTCAGCCTCAGTGGATGAAAGAGCAAAAATAGTTTGCTTCTTACTAACCCACAAAATTGGCCTAGATCCAAGATTAAAAACATAACATGAAGTTGATTTCCTATCATCTACAGATCCTGCATAATCTGAGTCTGTATATCCCTATAAGAAGAACTTATTATTCTTCTTATATTCCAGACCATAATCAACTATGCCTCGGATATTTCTCAACACACGGTTTCCTACAACCTAATGACACTTCTTTGGCTCCTGCATGAATCTAGAGAGATAGCTGACAACAAAATATAAGTCTGGTCTGGTGTAGGTCAAGTAGATGAGGCTCCCAACCAACTATCTATAGAGAGTGGCATCTACTTGAGGTGAATCCTGAAAGTGGGATAGTTGCAAACGTTTCTCCATTGGAGTGGAAATAGGCTTACATTGACCATTCTATACTTTTCTAGGAGAGTCTTGGCATATTTCATTTGGGAGATGAATATGTGGTTCTTCTTCTACCATATCTCTAAGCCAAGACAATAATGAAGTAGCCCCAAATCTGTCATGTTGAAGGAGTTCTTGAGATCATTCTTTACATCATCAATGAGATTGTCTGAGCTACCAATGAGAATAAGATCATCCACATACAAAACCAAATGACAATCTCTATACCTACCCTCTTAATATACAAATTAGGATCTGAGGGGCTACGGGTGAATCCATGCTACAATAGGTGACCATCAATCTTGATGTACTGTGCCCTAGGAGCTTGCTTAAGGCCATAAAGTGATTTGATGAGACGACATACCTTGTGTGGATGATGTTCATCAATAAACCCTTTTGGCTGGGTCATGGACACTTCTTCTTTGAGATCACTATTTAAGAAAGCACTCTTAACATCCATCTACTAAAGCTTCCATCCCTTCTGCGCTGCCAATGCATAGACCATTTTGATAGTTTTGATCTTCGCAGTGGGTGCAAAGGTCTCTTCATAATCAATGCCCTCCTGTTGAGCATATCCCTTTGCTACAAGTCATGCTTTGTACTTGTCGATAGATCCATCTGCCTTGTATTATGTTTTGAAGATCCATTTGTAGCCAATGAGTTTCTTCCCTTCAAGCAAATCGACAAGTTCCCATGTATGATTTTGCATCAGAGAATTATACTCTACATCCATAGCCTTCTTCCACTAAGGTTGGCTTTATGCCTCTCGAACTGTGTCAGGTTCAGTGCTATCAACATCAGTACTCATGAGTGCAAGATTCACTTCATTTCTTGTCTGACTCTTGGTTCTGACTCCTGACGAAGTGTCTGGAAGAGTGTGCAGGTTAGAGTCCCTGATTGTACTTTGGACCCACTTTGGAGGCTGACTGTGTTGCTGTTGGTGTGTAATATTTTCTAGAGGGCCCAAATCAACATACAACTCTCCTTGTTGATAGGCCTGCAAATGACTTCCAACGCTTTTCCTTCCAACGTGGGTGCCTCCTTCTTGTTGTTGCACACCTCAGTAGAACTTTGACGCCATCTTGTAAAGACTAGCACCAAGGCGGCTCTGGTACCATTTAATGGTAAGCAAGAAGAAGAAATGTATTCGATGATTAAAACAGATATAAAGCACCTATAAATACTATGTGAAAGTAACACAACAGTTGGCAGTTAACATAACTGCAAAAACTAATGTAACCAGCCAACGGTTACGTAGACAATGTAATAACAATATTATGCTAATAGAAATCTGTGCTCTAAAGAAACTCTTGTGAGAGCAAACATTGTTTGATCATGAAAACATTTTTAATCCAATACATTATGGTCAAGTTTCTTTTTGAATTCTTCTCAAGATGGTTGATATTGCTTGATTGTATTTGTCATGTTTTTGAAGGCTTATTCATGACAAATTGTAAACATCTCTGACCTATTGTATTTTCTTAGAGACCTTGTGTAAAATGATCTATATGATTATGTAGGGATGTACAAATCTAACTTTAGCTATTGGGGGATTTGAAAAATAGGTAGGCTTAAAGAGATTTAGCTCTTATATTCACATTAAGGGAGTTAGAAGGAAAAAAGGAATCTAGTGCATTGGGAAGTCTTTACTTTTCTATATAGATAATGCGTTGGTTTACTAGATTGCTCATATGTGGAGAGTATAAGATGCTTAAGAAAGAGAAGAAAAGGCTTCTGTAACATCCCACCCCACGAACCTTGAAGGGTAAGGGCCAAAAGAGGACAAGATAATTTTTTTTTTGTGACATGAAGTGATAATATACACATAAGATGGTTGTTGATTGGATACGTCAACAACGTTCATGGCCAAGTATGGCCAAATGCACAACCCACAGGAGAGGACTAAATCACTCTCTAGAGAAACATTAATAAACTACATTCAGTTTAAACACCAATTCAAATGTTCCTAATCCCATTTCCAAATATAAACATGACTCCATAAACACCATAGTACAAACGGATCCGATACCCACACCAAAATATGTAAGTCAAATAAGAGGCAACATCACATATCTTCTCATTACTATAATTTACATCATCTCTCACAAGAGAGGACAAAATTACATAAAAGAATATACATATACAATGATAGAGCCATGAATATGAAATACAAGTACAATAAAATAGTCCTGAATATAATACAATAACTAAATTAGGTACAACAATAGGTAGGATAACGGAGAGTGAGAACATCCCCTATCTGGTGCTCCAAAACCTGTTCACCAGTCCCCAATGGTGGTGGCAACACCTCCCACCCATGTGGACTCATAAGAGACCACCCCACGGTGCTCAGAGATAGTCACAAGGCCCAATTGCAAGTAGACAACACTAGGGAAAGAACACTCAGAAACTCAACCACACAAGGGAGACCTCAAGGTCACATAGTTCACAAGAACACATCAGGCACATGATAACCATGCCAAAAAGGTACTACTCAAATAATAAGGGGTGAGAGGATAGGGGTAGAAATAAGGAAGCAGCCATACGAAGGTACACATCTCATATTCTCGTACCAATTGCAAAACACAAGAAATCGTATTCTCCTCCAACGGGCCAACAAGTGAGCACTGTTACTCAATGCCATATTGAGAAACCGCTTCCAAGCCTACCCTAGCACCTACACCCATGACTGACAAGCTCAACTAGCATTCAAAAGCAATAAGCAAACACATGCAGACCACACTCGGGCATTACATAGTAGTGATGGGAGGAAGATACTTTATCAAGACACAAAACCCATTTCAAGCTATGTCCAAATGATCTGCAAGGGACATGCAGTATTGAGTTACATATGCACAAAGGTGGAAGTAATACAAGACACTACAAACCATGGCTTTAACCCCAACCACAACACAATCTCAACATTCGGTTATACGAAACAAGATAGAGATTTTTTGTTCCTCTCAACAGCTAGAAATCATGAGTAACCAATCTCTAAAGTTGGGATAACTTATCACAGAAAAAAAACAAATCTGAATAGAAGACAACAGGCAAAGCACTACAGTAGAGTTCTAGTTGTGTTACCATAAGGAATAACCTTAAGACAAAGTAAAATGCCTAATATAGTTTCTCATTTTAGAATAATCTTCTACTATTATAAAATTTCCACAATAATCATTAGGGTTCTATGGGATGCCAAATAAACCTGAGGTGAATGCGTGGATGTGTTTCTTGCACTAGAATAAGTATAACACACTTTTAAGGTTGAAGAAAACCTATGTAGATAGGTTTTTTTTTAAACCTTGATAATAACATTTATTTACACCCCACCCTAAGGAATAGGAGATCACATGTCTTAATGGCATAACCTTTTTTTTTATCTCCTTCCACTCTTGGAAGCCATCACCTAAAATTATATCCTTCATCAAACAAATTTAGTGGATAACAACTTAGAAGGTTATCATATTCAAGTGCAGCATGAAAACTATCTGAGGCCATGTGGACATTCTGGTTTAGATCATACACTAAAGATTTATCTTAATCATCCTCCCTAGAAAATATACTCATAGTAATAATATAGGCTAACCTCTTTTCTCGCTAAAGTGGTATGTGTACACATTCACAATAAATTTATTGGGCTACCAAAGAAAATTGCCACATCTTCTAAATATATTTCATCAAACTTCAATTACTTATTTTATGAAAAGAAAAGATTTCTTAAGCATTAATAGTAAAAGCTTCCAGAATGCAAGGGTCATCCCATTCCATAAAGATGCCACAATGCCGAAAAAGTAAATTCTCTAGTGCATAAAACCCATTCCCATGTAAGATGCTATAATCATGTATCATTAAGCAATGCTTGGAAATGACTACCTGTAAACTGTAAATTTTTGCATCTCATAAGTCAATAATAGTGTGTAGGTAACAAGGTATGGAAAATTGCCAGAAGTTGTAGCTACAAGTGCGCTAGTAAACATGTATGCAAAAAGTGTAATCATAGACAAGGCACACGCACTATTTGACAAAATGCCTCAAAATAGTGTCATCTCAAGGAATGCAAGGGTTGCAGGTTTAGCACAAAAAATGATTTATTGAAATGGCTTTAGAAACTTTAAACAAATGCAACCGGCGGCTGTAAAGCTAGACTCCTCAACCTCAGCCAGCATCCTCACTACCCATACCAAAATGGGGCTTTCGGATAGGGTATGGACATCCGTCAAAACATAAAGAATGGGCATATTTTTTTATAGTTATAATAGTTGGAAAAGCTGAGGTAGACTTATATGCAAAAAGAGGGAGCACAAACAACACATGCCTTAGAGAAACACTATATCATAGAATGCAATGATTGTAGGATGAGAACAAAAGTGCCATGCAAATTAAGGAGAGAGAGAGATTTTGATATTCTTTAATCACAAGAGTATTCCTGATTGCAAAATAGCTACAGATCTACATTGTTGACCTTCTCGACATTACTAGATATCAGAAGAGACCCTAAACTTTGTCATTAGGTGCCACTAAATCATGTGGTGGTTGAAAGAATGTGTTTCTGGGTGCCTGAAATAGAGAGTGGACATTCATCAAAGCATATATGAAAGTGGAAAAACAAAACTCACCTGTAGCTGAAGGTATAAAGTTGGAAAATTTCAAACTCAATCCATCTTTCCTCCTAGCCAGAAGTGCAAATGCAGCAAAGGGCTCTAAATTCCCTCTCTCACCCTTCTATGGACTCTAGAATCCCTACTGGAATTGTAAGGATTGCAGATATACAATTCTCTGGCACCTCTTTCATTTTCTCTGTTTGATCACTAACTTAAAACACAGTGAAGTCTATAACCAATAGCCCCTGGCATTTTGAATGATAGAGATTTGATTTTTTTTTTTAATTAGAGCTTCAAGGGTGCAGGTTAGCCATGTAAAACACAGTCCATCTCTAAAAACCATTAATTCATTTTTCTCCCCAACCAAGATATTTTTCACGCTGGCATTAAACCAATTCACCCACTCGATCCATTCCCCCAAAAGACATGAATTGCTCACCTAACCAACATAGATATTTTCTGTCACATTTAATCCAACTCATTGACTTGGGCGACCTGCTAAGCACCACGCTCCTCCCTTATGACCAAGTCTCCACAAGTGTCTACTCAGACCCATGGTTCCCGTTAGGTTTTCAAGGAGGGTTGTTACAACTTCTAGCTCTAGACCAGGCTAAGGTATGACATGGTTGGGGCTATCATTTAGGAGTAGATGTTGATGTTCTCATGCAAAATGAAGAAACATTCTTCTGGAAACTACTATTTTCTCATCAATGCACCTTCCTTCTCAAATTAATATTCTCAGCTTTCATTGTTTTTGAATTTTCAAGTTTGTTTTGGCGTAACAAATATAGATGGAGAATGTATGTATATGATAGGCTTAGACAACCTGATTCTTATAATGATCATGAATCTTGTATGTACAAAGTTTAATCCCAATATCTTCATTTTATGTATGTGTAGGGATGACAAACCATCTTTCAAACATCTACCTTATAATAGTGTTCCAAAGTTCCTCACTATTGTTGTTAGCCATCTTTATTTGATCTGTTGTTCTTGATGTGGATAATATTGATAGTCTTTTCTCCAGACAAAAAAAGAACTTGTGTTCTCAGAATTTTTTGATATTATGAGATTATGAAAGCCCACCTAGTTGGAGTGTTATATCCTTGTTCTTCTTCATTTTTTTTAATGGGTTCTTGCTATTTAAATTTTATTTTTTAAACAATGAAAATTCTGTCCGGCTTAGTCTGTCATACAAATTCATATCCCAGTCTGTCATACAAATTCGTATCCCCAGTCTTTAACCTTTGTTTTTGGAATTTTTCTATAGAAGAGAAGTTGCTTAATAATAAAGATTCATTTTCTCCAAATCATACCCCTTGTTTTTTCTTTTCTTGTAGGTTCTTGTATTTTTATGAAGTTTTGCTTTTGTTGCTAGGCTGTAATGAAAATTCGTACTCTACAGCTTCAGTTGGGAACCCCACAATAGTATGGAACAATGCGATCTTGTAGCCTGAGGAAGGTGAAGGATTTGCAATTTATGACCATATATTTTGTTTTGTTTCTTAATTAACATTATCAAACAAAATACCTTTTGAACTGCATCATACAGAATTGGGTTCTTGTAAACAAGTGTCAGAGACAAAATGAAACTACTGAAGTTGGTTAGCCAAAATGTCGATGGTGGTAGCTTAGTGAGTATCTATGTCAGGTTTCCTTGTTTTTCCTTGCAATTGTTTTAGCGGTTCTCTTGACATGCAATACAAGTATATCATGCCATTAGATAGAAATAGATATAGACATGCTAAAAAATTTAATTATGTCAAGTATGGACTGTTCAACTTTTGTGTTGTATGATCTAAATTTTTGAGCTAAATTTTAGCCAGAGATTAACCTAGCTAGCTCTAGCATAGCATCTAACTTAGCAAGAGCCTTTGCATTTTCTTTCCTCTATATGAGTGTTTACTTTTAAAGACTGCATGTGAGTGCTATCCTCACAAATTTGAGCACTACAATATTATCTGTGTATTTCATTTTCAACAGCTAATTAATGTTTAGGCTCTTGTGGTCCATGATTGTTTCTTTCCCACTCACATTCTGACTAACCTATATGTTTTCAGGATTTTTTAAAAATATCATTACACTTGGCCCAATACTTGAATTTCCCAGGCTCTTGTAAATATTTTTTTTTAATCTTAAAAATCATTGCAAGGCTTTGACTTTTTAGCTTTCTATTAATTGTTTTCCAACTTGTATGCCTAACTAAGCCTTGTTTTAACTTCAAAAGCTCTACCAAATCCATGCAAATTGATTTAAAGATTTTGTTTTCATGTTGAGTAAAATCTCTGATCTGAATGGAACCCATCTAGGCAAATAATAATAAGCATTTTTTCTTGTATAGTGAACATTTAATATCTTCTCACAAATTAGTCTGTGATTAGTTTTGAAAGACTGGCATCTTATTTTACAACAAAAATCACGAGTTATATCACTTACATCAGAATTGCATGAAAAGCCTCAATTCTATGAAAACTAGAAAATCTAGCATCTAAGCCCAGTCTATGATTTTATAAAAAACAAAATCTTTGATTTGATTAACTTCCCAGTGCTTATAAATTCACTACCACATGTAAATTCAAGATTTTGAAAGTTCTCAATATATAAATTCAAGAAATCGAAAGATCCGTTTGCTGATCTGTTATAAAAAAGGAAGAGACTGAAATCTGACAGAAGCCCTATTTTCTCTTTTCTCAAGGGTGTATATGTAAGAGTGAAAATTGGGCATGGCAGAGTAGGCCTTGGAAGGGAGCCAGCCTGTCGATCTGGAGAAGCACCCTTCTGGGATCATTCCCACACTCCAAAACATTGTGTCGACTGTAAACTTGGACTGCAAATGGATCTTAAGGCCATAGCTTTTCAAGCTAGGAATGTTGAGTGCAATCCTAAATGTTTTGCAGCCATCATAATGAGAATAAGGAAACCAAAAACTACAGCCTAACTAAATAATGCTAACTAACTAACCATACCATTCATAGCATTCACTAGCATTCACTAGCATTTCTAACTAAATCTTTAGCTCAATGTATCATAAATTTAAATAATGCTAATGCTAGGTTGCCAACATGTATGCTTCAAAGTTCAAATAGTAGAAAATAGAGTAGCACTTACACAACTAACCATGTTAGAGATGCACAAGATAAAGACAAATAAAAAACATAGAACAAAGATAAAAACACACTGGAGAAATCAGTATTCTAAGTTTTTTATTGATGCCTTTTCTTAAACAGAGCTGCCAGTGATGCCTTCATTCATACATCAAAAATAGAGTATCAAAAACCCCTTTTTCATTTTCAAAACAGAGTTCATTTTTTAGCGTTGAAAGAAGTTACTAGATACATGCCAAAATCAGAAGAGTCTAGATACATCAAAGAGAATAGAAGAAAGAAGAAGAAGAGTGGAGTAAATGTGGTCGTTGGAGTAGTTGTGCTACAGCGGTAGGGGAGATTACTGATGTAGCCCAGCTGGAGGTCCACGTCTGCCAACACTCCCCCTTAATCTTCACTGCCATATATTTCTGCTATTCCAATTCCTTCCCAGAGATGCTCAAAAACATTCTTTGCAAGCGGCTTTGTGAAAATGTCTACTAGTTGTTCTTTAGACCTGCAAAACTCAAGATATATGTCACCATTGTTAACTAATTCTCGAATAAAATGATATCGAGTATCAATGTGCTTTCTTCGTTTATGAAAGACATGATTTTTAGATAAAGCAATTGCAGAATTATTATCACAATAAATTTTTGTAGGTTCTTCTTGTGGATGCCTCAAATCTGAAAGTACTCTCCTCATCCATACTACTTGGCAAGCTGCTGATGTGGCTACAACATATTCTGCTTCAGCTGACGAGAGTGTCACAATTGGTTGTTTCTTTGATGCCCAAGAGATAGCACCTGATCCTAGATGAAAGATATACCCTGAAGTGCTTTTTCTATCATCCATGCTACCTCCCCAATCACTATCAGTATATCCAATCAGTTTGTAATCATCTGAAGATGTATACAAAATTTCAGAGCTCTTTGTTCCAGCTATGTACCTTTAAACTCTTTTTCCAGCTTTCCAATGTGATTCCTTTGGTTTGTCTATGAATCTAGAAATGAGACTAACCCCATACATGATATCCGGTCTTGTGGTGGTTAGATACATAAGGCTGCCAACTAATCTCTTGAATAAGGTTGCATCAACACTAGGACTTTTGTCATCCTTGCTAAGTTTTAAGCCCAATGCAACAGGTGTAGGAGCGGGATTCACATTTGTCATCTTAAATCTCTTCAACAAATCATTAGCATACTTGCTTTGACATATAAAAATACCTTGATCATTTTGACTTGCCTCTATACCAAGAAAATATCTCATGAGCCCCAAATCAGTCATATCAAATTCTTTTCCCATGGCTGCCTTGAATGAGTCAATTGACATGTTACCTGTGAATATCAAATCATCTACATACAAACAAACTATCAAGACTTCTCCTTCATCATTCACTTTGACATACAAAGTTGGTTCATTGCCACATTTACTAAACCCACTATTCATAAAATAAGAATCTATCCTGTTGTACCAAGCTCTAGGAGCTTGTTTCAAACCATATAATGCCTTTTTTAGTTTGTATACTTTATGTTCTTCTCCCAAAATTTCATAACCGGGTGGTTGTTTTATATACACTTCTTCTAAAATGCCATTCAAGAATGCTGATTTAATGTCCATTTGGTAAACCTTCCAATTGTTTTGAACTGCTATAGATAAGACCATTCTAATGGTATCCAATCTTTCCACGGGTGCAAATGTTTCATTATAGTCTATGCCAAGCTATTGTGTAAAGCCTTTAGCTACAAGTCTTGCCTTGTGTTTCTCCACTTTTCCATCAGCATTATACTTTGACTTGTAAACCCATTTAACTCCAATCACATCCTTGCCTTTAGGAAGCTCTATGAGATCCCAAGTTTGATTCTTTTCAATTGTCTGAATTTCTTCATCCATGGCTGCAATCCATTTGTCATCTTTAACGGCATCCTTAAAATAAATTGGATCAACTTGTGTTAAGAATGCAAAATTAGAGCATAAATCTTCATTTTCAGCCTCTTGTATTTCATCATAAATTTCTCTTAGACTACATGTCTTTTTTGAAGTGTTTATAGACCTTGATCTTAGTGTTGCAAGTGTTGGATTAGAAGACTCGCTGCTATTATTACTTGCTGGAGTAGTAGGATTTGGGGTGGTAGGAGCCCTAGAAGGTGTTGTAGGAACATTTGCTTGTGTAGTAGGATTCACAACTTGAGTTTCATTCTCTTCATTCTCTTGTGGAACACTAGCTGCAATTGTAGTTGTTTTATTTATGCTGCCATCCCATACTTCTTCTTCAACAAACTCAACATCACAACTTATTATCAGCTTCTTTGTGATAGGATTATATAGCTTATATGCCTTGGACTGTTCACTATATCCCACAAATATGGACTTCTCTCCTCTATCATCTAGTTTCTTTCTCAAGTCTTGAGGTATCAATGAGTATGCTACACATCCAAAGACTCTCAAATGTGCTATATTATGCTTCCTTTTGCTCCAAGCTTCTTCTGGTGTTTTATTTATCACTGCTTTTGTTGGACATCTATTTAAAATGTATACTGAACATGCAACTGCTTCAGCCCAATACTCATTTGGTAAATGTTTTGCTTTTATCATACTTTGTGCCATTTCTATGATTGTTCTATTCTTTCTCTCAGCTACTCCATTTTGTTGAGGAGTATACCTTGCTGTAAATTGTTTTCTTATGCCATTTTCTTTGCAAAAATTCTAAAAATTATTTGATATGTATTCACCACCTTGATCAATTCTCAATAATTTAATATTGTATCCACTTTCTTTCTCACCTTTTGCCTTGAACTCCTTAAAAACAGCAAATGCATCTGATTTGTTTTTCAAGAAATAAACCCATACTTCCTACTAAAATCGTCAATAAATGTCAAGAAATAAAGTTTTCCACTTATGGATGGTGTTTGCATAGGTCCACAAAGGTCTGAATGCACTATCTCAAGTGGATGCTTTTCCCTATAAGACTCCCCAATTGAAATTTTTTTCCTATGTTGCTTTGCCAATATGCAACTCTCACATGTTGTCTTAAGTGGCTCTATTGGTGGTAATCCATATACCATTCTTTTCTTGTATAACAACTATAACCCTTTGAAATTTAAATGCCCAAGTCTTAAATGCCATAGCCAAGATTCATTTTTGTATGAAGCTTTGAAAACTAATTCAGCAACCTTTTGCAATCCTTTTGGCTCTAAGAATAGTTCACTTTGGATTCTAAGTGGAAACATCCTATTTTTTATCATTTCAACTTTTGCAATCAATCTATTGCTTGGTTTCTTATCTAAAATCACACATTCATCATTTTCAAAGTATATTCTATATCCTTTTTGAACTAGTTGTCCAATGCTTATGAGATTGTGTTGCAATCCAGGAACATAATATACATAAAAAAATATGCTTCTCCTCACCTTGCTTAGTTCTTATGTTAATTGACCCTTTGCCCATGACTGAAACTCAGTGATCATTCCCCAATTTTACTTATGATTTTACCGATTCATCCATTGTTGCAAACATCTCCTTACTCCCACTCATGTGATTACTGCAACCACTATCTAAGAACCATACTTCTTTGGAACTCTCTTGTGCTACATTGCATGTTATCAATATGGTGTTTTGTTCACTAGTGTTGGGCTGGTTTTCATTTGTAAAATGTGTCTTTTGCTTATTCATGTCATATTGTCTTTTCCTACATTCTGATGCAAAATGCCCAAATTTATTGCAATAATGACATTGGATGTTGGATTTATCATACCTTTCTCCTTGATGATGGCTGTGAGAATGGCTGCTGCCCCTTCCTCTTGTTGGTGTAAAATGAGCATGTGGGCTTGATGTTGGTCTTCTGCTTTCAAATTGTGTATTTTCTCTTCCTCCTCTTGGTGTAAATCATCCTTTGCCTCTGCTGTGATTTGATCTCCCTCTTGTTCTGCCAAATGAAAGTTGAGTCTTGAATGCATTCTCAAATGATGATGTCCCTGATCGATTTAATCTTTGCTCATGTGCCAAGAGTGATCCCATTAATTCATCTATTGATAGCTGAGTAAGATCTTTAGACTCCTCAATGGCTACTACTGCATGAGTGAAGAATGAATCTATTGAATCCGTGTCCTTCATTTGCAAGTTTTCGAAATCCATTCTAAGAATTTGTAATTTTGCTATTTTTACCTTGCTTATGCCTTGGTATGTTGTTTGCAAACTTTCCCATGCCTGCTTTGATCTTGTGGCAGCTGCTACTTTTGGAAAGATTGATTCCTCCATTGTCTGCTGAATAAAAAACAATGCTTTGGCATCCTTCTTATTTTCTTTCAACAAATCCTTCTCAGCTTGTGAAAGAGCCTAATATGCTTGTTGGTCTGTTGGTTCAGGGAACCCATTTTCAACTAAGTCCCAAACATCTTGAGAACAAAATAGGGTTTTCATTTTTATTTTCCAAAAGTCATAATTTTTGCCATTAAAAATTGGAATCTGGGGTTGTTGAATACTTCCACTTGTTCCTGCCATGATTTTTCAAAATAAAAAATAAAAAAACTTTGCCTGTTTTAACAGGGAACTCCTCTTAGCATGGTTAGTTTTTGTCTGAGTGGCTTTTTCTTCTCTTGGCAACAATGTACTTTGTATGGTTGGTGCTCCCTTAACAAGATTTGCCTAGACGGCTTCCTTTAGCTGTGACTCCTTGCTCTGGTGAACTCATCCTTGCCAAAATAGAAACCAATATATGCCAGGACTTGCTTGGTATCTTCTTCAGTCTTCTTCCAATCTATGACCCTTTCTCTCCACAATCTGCTAATTTGCAGCCACATCAATACTCTTTAATTCCCCTGTGATCTGGTTCAGACTTTACTCTGGCTCTAATACCATTTTGTTAGAGATGCACAAGATAAAGACAAATAAAAAACATAGAACAGAGATAAAAACACATTGGAGAAATCAATATTCGAAGTTTTTTATTGATGCCTTTTCTTAAATAAAGCTGCCGGTGATGCCTTCATTCATACATCAAAAACAGAGTATCAAAAATCCCTTTTTCATTTTCAAAACATAGTTCATTTTTAGCATTGAAAGAAGTTACTAGATACATGCCAAAAATCAGAAGAGTCTAGATACATCGAAGAGAATAGAAGAAAGAAGAAGAAGAGTGGAGTAAATGTGGTCGTTAGAGTAGTTGTGCTACAGTGGCAGGGGAGATTACTAATGTAGCTCAGCTGGAAGTCCACGTCTGCCAACAAACCATACCAAAAAAATTTACTAGTAGCAAATAGATTCCAAGTGCAAAATACAAAGACCAACATTGATATGATTATATTTTCTTGGATCAGCTAAGGTAAACTAAATATTTCAACATGCTTTTTTGACTTGTATAAAAACATGTGCAGCGAAAAAAATAACCATTAATGCTATTTTTTCTTCTTACATCCTTTACCAATTTCTTTGCTTTGTTGTGTTAATTTTTCACTGCATTTTTGCAGATTGGTTACAGTTACAACACTAACGCAAGTGAACTGAAACAGTAAAGCCAAAATGATAAATGAGGAATATATTTCTGTACAATTATAATGGTTAAGGGTTATAGGCCAACAATATTTAATATTTATGCTTCACTTTTATGAACGTGGAAATGAGAAACAACAGTTTACCAACTATGCAAAGTCAGGGTACACCAAATCAGGTTTGCAAGAGAACGCACAAAGATACAACAGATTAAAATGGGAAATGTGGGAGACTTCATTTCCTGCAGCCTAGGATTTGAATTTAGTGAATTTAAAATGCACATGAAAGAGAAAAGTGCTGTAAGGAAAGGTCATTAATATTTTTATATACATCAAACTACAGCAGCAGAGCATGGCAAACCAGGAAAAGTCAAGTGTAAAGTGTTAGCATGCATTGTTTAATGTTTTTTTTGAGCGAATAAAGAAGGTTGTTTAATGTGTATATATTGACATTGTGCATTTTAATAGCATGCCAGCCGATCAATAAAAGAGTGCAAAAAATAAAATGGCACATCGACAGTGAAATACTTTTATAAAGTTATTTCCTTATTATAAATTTCTACAGTCTACTAATAAGTTATATAAAAATAGATTTTAACAAAATTTAAAATTTTAAAACACTTGCTAAAATAAAAAAACTGTGCACAGACCATTCTAGGCCAGGGTGAACTCCTTGGCAATCTGTTTCTTCCTGATTTCGAACATGACATGTTTTAGAAGATCCTCATCCTTCAACTCCAACTCGAAATGGTCCATACGATTCCTCATCTTGTCCAGAGCCCCCTTATGTTTTACAACTTTTGAATCCAAAACCTTGAGCTTGCCTTTGATTGTGTCCTCATATTTTTTCCATAGGCCTATGGAGCATGTGGCCACAAAAAACAAGCTGCAATCCTTCTCAGTGGTCTTGCAATGCTTCAGTTTTTCGTCCAATTTGTTTCTTTTGGCATAGAGATTCTCCAAGAGCTTAACCTGGGCTGTGTACAGGGAGTCATAATACATAAGCGCATCTAAAATCCGCTTTCTCCTATTGAAATTCGCTTCAACCAACTTGAGTAATTCTGAAATAAAATCCAGAGAATCTGTGGAAAGGCTCTCCATAGCCTTTATCAAGTCAGCCAAATTCTTCTTCAAATTCGTCCCTGTGGAGACCTCCTCGTACGCACTTAATTCAACAGCAGGCTTTGCTTTGGCTTGTAAAACTTTATCTGGCACTGTTTTCTCCCCCATTGTCTTGCTCATTCGCCTCTCCATCTGCTCCCAAATCCTACCAAAACAGTACAAAATAAATCAGAGAAAAGGGCGAAATACTATTACAGCCAGAAGATCCGAGGATCAAAAACTGTGTTTCAAACCTAACCCCGGCGTAGAAATTCTTCTTGAAAGCAAATGAAATACTATTACAGCCTGTGAATAGAAATGCAAGGGTTTCAAAGATAAAGCTGTTATGTTAATCGAAAGCAGTTATTTCAAGAGGTTGCCTGCCACCTAGGGCTGTCGAATATTACTTTGGTTCCTATTTCCTGACAAATCTGCCAATTTTCCATTTTATTAATGCGGTCAGTCCACTTTAAGTGTCAGCTGCATGGCATCTTAATTTTGCCGTTAAAGTCTAGGACTATTTTAATAATTTTTTCCCATGCGTTATTGTTGTTAATCTAGCTGACTATATTGTTAATTCAACATAACTACAAACAAATTAAAAAAAAAAAGATGATTCTAGAGAAAGAGTAAGAAACTAAAAATAGCCCCCAGAATCTTCGTCGCTTTAATTCCCATGGCGAATTTCGTAAATTCAAAAAAAAAAAAAACTAATATTTCTCTTGGCCGTTACTTTACTTAGAATTCATGTTCATTTATTGAATATTACAATCTGGCATTTCATTTATTTATTAGCATTGCAATATGATTTATATTACACCGACGTGGCTTTATTTTGGCTCCAATTTGGTAAAGAGATGTCGCATACCCTGCCACAGTGGCCGTTCTTATCCACGCATCAACTGGTACTGCTTGGGAAAATGGCATTTTGTAGATAATTTTGGGTTTTCCTGACACGATTTAGATTTATTTTGGTTCCATTGTCTGCCATAGCGGCTGGTCTTATGGCAAGTGTTTTATTTGCAGGAAAATAAAGTAGTTGCAGTATTTCGGTAAAGATGGATGATGGGTTTTGCCATTATGGCTAGCCTTATGCTATGTATTTTACTTAAAATGAACTGTTGTGTGTCCTGGAGTAGAAAGTTTAAATGAACTGTTGTGTGTCTTGCCTTGTTAGTTCATGTTATTACTAGGATCCTCTAGTAATAAGTTAACCAATCAATCATATCATTGTATTTTCTTCTTCTAAAGTTTTGGCAATATCTTGTAATAGTAATATTTTAAAAATAGCAGAATGATATCTCTCTCTGTCATTATTTATTGGTCTATGTTGAAGGAACAGACTATTTTATGTCTTCTCTTAGATCTTTTTTCATTTAATTTGAATTCACTATTTTAAAATACCAACCATATGAGTTTTTTTTTTCAACTACAAACTTATATAGTTGTTATGATTATCCACCTTCTGAAATTACATTGAAAACTATAATTTGTACAACCAATACCTACATAAGCCAAAAAAATCAATTATTCATGTACGTGGATTAGACATCTACTCCTTTCTAAACAAGAAAACATAGTAAGTGAAAGCAAGTGGAGGACCTATTTAAAGGTGCTCATTTGTCTGTTATGATTTGTCAATGTTAAAGTTTAGTCTAATCTACTCCTTTCTAAACAAGAAAACATAGTAAGTGAAAGCAAGTGGAGGAACTATTTAAAGATGTTCATTTTTCTGTCATGATTTGTCCATGTTAAAGTTTAGATGTGGTTATGAATACAAATTTGTGGAATATCATAGACAAGTCATGAGATGGTACTTTTAGTTGTATTCCCTCTCTCCATCATCCTTATAAATAATGTGTCATTGTCTTATAGTATAATAGTTGTGTGAGCGGAAGTCCAAGATCAATGGATTATAGATCAAACACAATTGCAATATATTGAAAAAGAACTGAATTGCTTTACAACCGATGAGGTATAAATAGGTGAAGTTTGAGAGACAATACTCCATGAGAATAGGAGAGGTGGCGAAAATAGAACCAAGAGAATAGCTCAAGGTTCAACCACCCTCAAATATAGCGGCGATGTGTCGAATATGAGGTGACACATCTACTAATGACTCAACAAGAGGACTTAGTCTTTCCACATGTGAGGAAAACTGCCTAACTATGGTTATGTTAGGAATAACTAATGTGAGTTATACACCAACACCCACCCTTAAGCATAGCTTAGGTGGGTTTATTAGATATGAGTCTCGGTTGTGTGCCATTTTAGGTACTCATTTACAAAACATCTCTCATAAAATGGAGAAAGAAAGAAAACCCTATGCGAAAAAAGTTTCCTCCTGAAGAGTGAAAACAAAGAGAGGACTTTAGATGGTACCTCCAAATGATGATGATGCCGATGTAGATTCTTATGTAGATATGTAGAACTCCTAAAGCATGTTGAAATTGTAAAATTTGCCTTTCCCTTGATGTTAAGAGATTTTGGCAAACTGATTGAAGTAAGCCATGTTTTCAAAGAAACAGACTCGGATGAAGGTCTAAGAAATGTACAAAATGACTAGAGAAAGGATGTGCATATGCGCACATGTGAATGAGATAAAGAATCTATTCAATTATTTGAGAAGTGATTGTTCCCCCCATTACACTTTATAGATCACTGCTTACATTTCACTTTTACACTTTCAATATCTGACACTATATGAGTGTTTTTACATGCTAAGAATTCGGGTAGAGTTCAATTTTTCCACTATATAGAACCAACTGAGCTGAGCTGAGAGTTGACACTAGGCTCTGAATTTGCATCATGATTGTCTTCTTCACCTGATGTGAAATGTGAAAAGATGAAGGCACACTCAAAGTGGCAAACCTTGCATACTGCAACAAGTCTTTGATCTTTTTCTTCTCGAATGAAGGCCGATTTAGCAATGAACTCAACTATCTTGTTAGATTGTGTGAGTGCAAATACTAAAAGGTAATTTTTGAATAAGTCAAGAATGAAATAGACATTATAGACATATCCATTACCCAATTTAATAGTACCTTTGGCAAGGACATTATGGTAGACTTGGTTCATTAATATTTTGGTAGTATTACAGTGTTTGATCCTTAAAAACAATTCCATGAATGCTGACATGTGATCACCAACTACTAAACTTAGAACCCATCTGTTGACCTCTACATTTGGTGATGCCATTACCTTTTGACCTTCTGTTAGGTGATGAAATGGTGCAATTTAATCTTCTTGATACTCAGTTTTGATTTTTTTTAGAGTGGTACTTTAGTGCAATAAGAGTGGTTTGGAACACTCTAGCCTATTTTGCCCCTTAAAGTGACACTTTATAATTGAGTGCACTTGACATCATACAACAATATTTTTCCCTTTGTGTTTTGCCTAACAAGCTTGCAAACTTAGATGAAGTGTTTCTAAGAACCCTAAACTTAATCTAATTTGGCACTTTATAATGATAGTGTGTTGATAGGCTAAAATGATAGAGCTAAAAAAAAAAGCACTTTTGCTCTTTGAATGACTCAATTATGAGATCGTATACAAAAGTTATGGCCTTTATAATTTTTGCATATGCAAAAAATACACTTTCAAAAAAAAAACTATTTTCAAGGTTTGAAAATAAATTTATTTTTTGTAAACTAATTATTTGGAAAAAAAATGATGGGGAAAAGCTAAGTCCCATGTGGTAGAGTGTGACCAAGGGCTGAAAAACCCATATGACCAAGGGCTTATTGTGAGAATCTTTTGTACCCCTCCCCCCCTTTTGATTTCTCCTCTTTGCTGATGTCACCCCCTATTTTCTTAAGTGACATGAATAGTGACTTCTTGTCTATGATAAAGATTGATGCTCTCCATGGTTTCAATGTGGCTCTAAATGTGCCAAAAAAATAGAAATTCACGCCTCTTGAACAGGGTGAAACCAAGTGATGAGGCCGACTTTGGTGAAGGGTCTTTGGGGGCCCATTTGAGGGCAAATAGAGGGCAATTTTGACACTAAGAATGAGTGATGTTCACTTTAGATAGAAGAAAAAAAGCCACCAAACTGGACTTCACTTGCTATGTGGCCAAAATGCCACAAAAAGAGGTGACATCGACTGCAGAAATGTGGCTTACAATGCCATGAAAATGGGGTGATAGGATGACTAGGTCATCTATCCACAGGCAGAGGGAATCAGCCCTCTTTGAGTGTCGTTTATTACACAAACAAGCCAATGTCATCCTTTCAATAGGTAGCAAGATTTTCACTCGGCTTGGCCTCTGTGTGATGGATGAAGACCATAGAAAAAATGGCCTCTGTATGAGGCACAATAAAAACCAGATAAAAATGCCTCTGTGTGAGGCTTCCTGGCAATGACTCAACCTCACTATGGGTCAATGAGCTTTGCAATGATGATTTATACCTAGCACAAAAATGTTTCAAATATGCTTTGAAAACAAATTTATACCTCCTCGAAATGCAGTGATAGAAGGCCGGATTGAGCCTAGCATGCAAGAGAGATTGCAGAGATTCACCAATGGAGATGTGATCAACAAGCAACCAATTTGATGCTATTCCAATCACTTTGATACCATGTGTGAGTGGAAGTCCAAGATAAATGGATTTGAGATCAAACACAATTGCAATATATTGAAAACGAACTGAATTGCTTTACAACCGATGAGGTATAAATAGGTGAAGTTTGAGACATAATACTCCATGAGAATTGGAGAGATGGAAAAAATTGAACCAAGAGAATAGCTCAAGATTCAACCACCCTCAAATGTAGTGGTGATGTGCCAAATATGAGGTGACACATCTACGAATGACTCAACAAGAGGACTTAGTCTTTCCACATGTGAGGAAAACTGCCTAACTATGGTTATGTTAGGAATAACTCATTTTATTTATATGCCAACACACCCCCTTAAGCATAGCTTAGGTGGGTTTATTAGATATGAGTCCTAGCTGTGTACCATTTTAGGTACTCATTTACAAAACATTTCTCATAAAATGGAGAAAGAATGAAAACCCTATGGCAAAAAAGTTTCCTCCTAAAGAGAGAAAACAAAGAGAGGACTTTAGATGGCCCCTCCAATGTAGATTCTGATGTAGATATGTCAAACTCTTAAAGCATGTTGAAGTTGTAAAATTTGCCTTTCCCTTGATGTTAAGAGATTTTGGCAAACTGATTGAAGTAAGCAGTGTTTTTTTAAAAAAAGACCTAGATGAAAGTCTAAGAAATGTACAAATGACTAAAGAAAGGATGTGCATATGCGCACATGCGAATGAGATAATGAATCTATGCAATTCTTTGAGAAGTGATTGTTCCCCCCATTACACTATATAGATCAGTGCTTACATTTCACTTTTACACTTTTAATATCTGACACTATATGAATGTTTTTACATACTAAGAATTTGGGTAGAGTTCAATTTTTCCACTATATAGAACCAACTGAGCTGAGTTGAGAGTTTGCACTAGGCTCTGAAGTTGCATCATGATTGTCTTCTTTACCTGATGTGAAATGTGAAAAGATGAAGGCACACTCAAAGTGGCAAACCTTGCATACTGCAACAAGTCTTTGATCTTTTGTTTCTCGAATGAAGGCCGATTTAGCAGTGAACTCAACTATCTTGTCAGATTGTGTGAGTGCAAATACTGAAAGGTAATTTTTGAATAAGTTAGGAATGAAATAGACATTATGGACATATTCATTACCCAATTTAATAGTACCTTTGCTAAGGACATTATGGTAGACTTGGTTCATTAATATTTTGGTAGTATTACAGTGTTTGATCCTTACAAATAATTTCATGAATGGTGACATGTGATCACCTACTACTGAACTTAGAACCCATTGTTGACCTCTGCATTTGGTGATTTTGAACTCATGTGAGTTATACACCAACAATAGTTTCTACCTATAGGCCAAATTTATTCCAAACACTACCTTCCAAAATTATTGTGTAACTTACTACATTGGTCCATGGCATCTCCACTTACTAGATCACCCTCATTTGTCACATATATTCTTATTATTATCAAACACCTAATAATTTTTCCATAAAATCTCAATGGATATGGAGAATCCAACAAATAAGATTTCTCAAATTGTACAATTTAAAAGTGAGCTATAAGGATGCGATATGGAAAATCAAATCAAATCACAAGAAGATTCTGCCTTCAATAATGTTCACAATTTTCAATCATTGTGATAATTTTAATGGAAAAAGTAAGTGGTGAGCTCCATGTTTTTCCTATGAACACCTAAAGCAGTTCAAAGAACTTCTATTTGAATGAGTTGTCTCATTTGAGCAAGAGCTGGAGTTATGGATTCATTTAAGGGTGCAATTTTTGGGGTTTTAAGGACACCCACAATCTTATGTTCAAAGAGACATCACAAGTATGTCCTTACTTACTATACTTGTATATCATGAAGAAAAGTCACTTTATGAGGCGCTGTGATGAACACCACATTTTGCCCGTAGAGGTCATCCTTGAAAGTAGCAAATTGTACAAGAAACCAATGGGTGGTTCGCAGATTGCCATGGAGGAATTTAACTTCTCCAATTATCTTCACATGAATTTTATTTTATGTTCTTTAAATGATGGTAATGGATTATATGCTCTGATTCCACTTTTGAATGCATGCTTACCAATTTAACTACAACTAGTGTAATGAACTTATTGGGTCTATATCATTTCCTTCTCCCTCCTATGCTTAGAAACTAATATTATCTGTGAGTTTTAGTCTAAGAATATTCTAAATCATTCCATGTAATATCATTAAAAGATTATGTATATCAAAGTATTATAATATAATTGGATAGAGTTTTTCTTAGTCAGCATTTGATTTATATTACACCGACATGGTTTTTCCCTTCATTGTGACCCAAAGTAGTAGATATTTTTAGTTTTCTCTTCAAAAATTTTATGTGACCAAAAGTTTTTTGATGTTTTTATTTTTTATTTTTTTAGAAATTTCAATTGCAAAATGTGTGCCTCATAATATCAATATTTTCAGATTATTCTTCTATCATACATATTACACATTACTAATGTGCATATTAATAAAATAATATTTTACATAAATAAAATATAGAAAAATTAATTTTTAAATTAAAGGCATAAGTAAAAAAAAAGTACAAAAAATAATTTAGATCGATTTCAAAATGTTCAACATTGTTTTAATTTCATGTTATCAAAATTTTATCTACTAATTGACAATGCATATATCAATTAAATTGCCATTAAATATGGAAAATTTTATGTGAATCATGAAATGTATAGATGCTATGATTGTAATAAAGTTTAGTTTTAACATGTCTATTATTTAATTTGATTTTGCTTAGATATTATTAATATTTTTCAAATATTAATTATAAGAATAACGAATGACAATTGTAAGCATAAAAAAGTAACCAAAAAAGTGTTATGGTTTAAGTTGGAATTATGGTTCAAAAGATATAGAGAGTGAGAAAGATAGAGATATAGATATGAGAGAAAGAGGCAGAGAGAGGGAGAGAGACAATTAGGGAAAATATATAAGCAAAAGAAATCATTAGGGTTACAATTATAATTAGGGTTTGGGTTAGGGATAGAATCAAGGTTAGAATTACCATGAGGAATAGAATCTTATGACGAGGGATAAAGACAAATACAAAGAGACAAAGAGAGAGGGTGAGGGAGGGAAAAAGCATGAAATATATAGAGAGACAGAGATAGATTATTAGTGAAAACATATATAACAAAAAAAACATTAGGGTTAAGATTGGGGTTATAATTACAATTAGGGTTAGGGTTAGGGATATGATTAGAGTTAGCAATAAAATTATGGTTAGGGATAGAATAAGATTTACAATTAGGGAATATATTTACAATAATAAAAATTGTTAGGGTTTGAATTGGAATTATTGTTGGGGTTGGAGATTAAATTATGAAGAAAGAGATAGGGAGACAAAGAGTGAGGGAGAAAGCGTGTAACATCTCGCCCCACAACCCCGAAGGGTAAGGGCCAAAAGAGGACAAGATTATTTTTTTTTGACATAAATAGATAACGTACACATGATATAGTTGCCGATTCGATATATCAACAATATTCATGGCCAAGTATGGCTGAATGTACAACCCAAAGGAGAGGAGTAATTCACTCTCCAGGGGAAACATTGTTAAAACTATGTTTACTTTAAACACCAATTCAAACATTTCTAAATCTAATTTCTAGTTATAAACATGAATCCATAATCATCATAGTACAAGAGGATTAATACCCACACTGGAATCCATAAGTCAAATAAGAAACATCTCATTTCTTCTCATTAAATTACATGATTACATCTATTCTCTCAAAAGAGTATAACTACATAAAAGAATATACAAGAACAATAGCATACCCATGAATATGATACAATAACTAAATGAGTACATGAACTGATGAAGTAATGGATAGAGAGAGAACATCTTCAACTGGTGCTCCAATAACCTGTTCACCGGTCCCCAATGGTGGTGGCAATGCCTCCTAACCATGTGGACTCATAAGAGATGACCCCACCATGCTCAGAGGTAGTCACAAGGACCCAACAAAAAATAACAAAATAAGGGTATACATGATGGCCAACACTCACATCAATCACAAAGTAGACATGGAAAAGAATGCATAAAGCCAAATTCATAACATAGAGATGCTCATCAAATATGATGTCAGGTGCTACTCATGACTACAAAGGTAGAAGACACTAGGGTGTAGATCAGATGGAGTGTCAACATGCCTGCACAAAGTGATGGCATCACATGGAATCAAGTCAACCTCTCATACAAATGAGGAGACTCAATCATTCCCAAATCAATGCGCCATATATGGATAACTCGATGCCCCATAGACAGATCAACCTTCTTGTATGCATCCTAAGCCTTTACAAGCACTCAAGGCCATGCACAAGGACTCAATATCCTAGACCTAAGCTCATCTCATTTAACCAATGAGGTATACATAACAAAAAAAAATAATTCAATAACCAGTCACAATCCATGATAATCATCAATTAAATTCGTCAAGTAAAAACCACTATTTAAGTATGCAAATCAACCAACCAAGAACAAATTCCAATGTTCAAAGTTCCATTTTTAATGGCCCCTACCATATAATTAGACAAAAATCTCACAAAATCCTAATAAAACACATAATCAATGAACCATGTACCCAACTTCTTAATCTTACTCTTTAGTTTAAGAGGAAGACAATATTTTCTTCACATGCAAAAGCAATAGGGAAAGCAATATTAGCTTGATGTCTATCAAGTTATGGTCTAGTAGTGGGATGCAACACTTATTGCATTGATGACCCAAGTTCAATATGCAGTGGGCATGTCCCCTAAAATAAAGTAGAACCTGTATTAATGTGGTTTACTAGATGTAGCAGAGGAGTGGGGCTTTCAGTGAATCCAGAATCAAACATGACAAGTTGGTCAACTTCTCAACTAAATGTGAAATAATTGTGGAATGTGTAGGAGGGAAACCAACTCCATGATAACTAACTTGTATATTCTAATTTTTCAAAAAAGTTCACTTAGTCACATGATGATTTCCTTACCATTAATTTGAAATATGTTGAAAATTTTTCTCTGTATGTATTTTTCATAATCAGTTGAGTGGACATAAAATACCTTGATCTAAATTAAAAGATAAGGTTGAATGATGTTAACATGAATGTCTATCTACAGAGAATGGATTGCAATTGTAAAAATCCTTTTGAAATATAAAATAATGTAGAAAAAATGTAAGACATATGATGCTAGTTGTGTTAGGAATGCAAAAGACAAAAGTAATTACTCAAGTGTATGCACCTGGCCAAAACCAGTTAATGGAACTCAAAGGATAGAAAGTTACAATATCTAAACAAGTGCTGAAAGGAACTATCAACAATCAATAGTACAAAATCTAGACTAAAAATAGGAGGCAAAAGACATATCAGAAAAAACCACAACATGGTGTAACGATGCATAAAATTTGAAACAATGTAACTACAACAATTGACAATTTTCCAACCTCTTTTTGATTTCAAGATTGGAATCATATTGGGTCTTACATTACTGTAGTGCCTCTTCAGAAGTCTTAAGTCATGTCAATGCTTGAACCAAACAAGATGATTACCCAGATTGAAAATGTTTACCATTTGAATGTGCTTTTGAATCTGGTTTCTCTTGCATCTCTTTGTCACCAATAGTAGTTGCAAATGCTAAACTCTCCTCACCACATATCATTCTACCCATAGTTCACTCAAATCCACCCTTCTCATGGGATGCACTCAAGGCAATGTCATCTCATGGAACACCTTGATTATAGGGTACGCACAAAATGGATTTGTTAAAAAGGCTTTAGAAACTTTTAAGGAAAGCAACTAGCAGATGTAAAGCCACATTCCACAACTATAGCTAGTATCCTCATTGTCCATGCCAAAATAGGGCTTTGGAATAGGGTATGGACATCCATCAAAATATAATAGGATGGGGATTTTTCTATTAGAAATTTTTATTTGGAAATGCTTTAGTAGGCATGTATGCAAAATGGGGAAGTAAAGACAAGCCACGTGATCCCCAAAAATGGTGATTTTTTTTGCAGATGTCCTCCTCCCTATTCTCCACTTTAGACCAGCTATTAGGGTTCGGTCTAGAAAAAAAAATTTCCCCTTGTGGTATACTCTTTTCATTCCCTAATAGCACCCTCAGTTGGGGCAGCACAAACACCAACAACCACCCTTAATCTTGCAATTGTGTGTCCCTAGAAGGAGGGCAGCCATTCCTCCAAAAACCCCCTAAGACTTTTCTACCCCTCTTTCAAAACCACGACTTCCCTTTTGTGTTGTCGCTGCATTCCAAAAAGATGTCTTGTCTTGTATAGGAAGTGGTTAAGATATGTTTGCAGCCGTGTTCCTAAAAGATATGGCACCTTCAAACTCAACAACTATCTCCCAATGTAGCATTAGAAAAAGGGGTATGAATCCTCTACAAAACTTTTCCAAAAATTTGAATACCATTACTAAATATATCAAGCTCCCATAATACATGTAGAATACCAGCTAGCAAAATACTTAAAATGCCAATAAACTAATTAACTTAATAGAGTTCTCAAACTGATTAATTTAAAATCTCATAAAACCTTATTCACAAAACTATGCAAATAATATCATTTAAATCATCAATATAATACACCAAAATAAACCACATAATAAATACCAACAACCCATAATGCGATAGCTCGACAAACAATACTGGTAAACCACATAAGACTAGATGGGCAATCCAGACATTATTGTAGGGGAATCGGAAGGTAAACACATATCACAGAATCACTACACTAACTAGGTTTAGTGGGCTAGTGTAGGGAACAGGGCTTGTGACTATCTCCAGTAACCGCCATTAGAAAATACAAGTATGTTGGGTCTTGCAAATCCAAGCGGAGTCAATAATTAGTACCTGCAATACTCCAAGCACATGTCAAAGTACATGTGCATATATCATATAATAGCTGAAGCATCAATGGACATTAGGAAGGGGATCATGACATCGTAAGCCTCTCGGATATGACTGTTACAACATCATCCCTTTCTTGTCCATAATCATACAAAAGCAATGATAGCAGTACATAAACATATAAGCATGTAATCCAGCATGATAACCAATCATGTCACCATAATAATAGTATTAGAATCCATCAAGGAAAAGAAACAACCAAAATGTAAACACGGGGTTGTTACTATTGGTTTTAGGATAGACAACTGAGAGGGGGGGTGAATCAGTTCTCACCAAAATTTATGTTCTTTAAACACTTAAATCCTTCTTATATTTTTATAGCATAATAATGATTTAATCATGGAAGCACAATGCAATAACTTAAGAGAAGAAACACATTCAACACATATGACACCAAGATTTCAACATGGAAAACCTGGTTAAGGAAAAAACCATAGGGTGACTAACCCAAGATTGTATTCTCTGTTTAATAGAATAAGAAAAAGTAGAATGCCACTTGCCAATTAGGCCTCACTGCCCAAGCACATTGCTCATAGGAGGCCCACTGCTTATAGGAGACACACTGTCTATAGAATAATATAAATATTACATACTTGAACTGGAGATTAGCATCTTCACCATGCTTGAGATAGTTCCATTTAAGCTCAACACTTCTGGCATATTTTTTTCTCATCTCTTCTCTATCAGTTTCTCATCATGACCAAGAATACTTTTGAAATGACTTCACAAATCTTATTTATACAAGACATCGACTTTGGGATGATTATCAAAGTTAGAACAACACATACTTTATTTTATTACAAAGCAATTATACAAATACAACTTGACTTATTATGAAAACTTCATGCGCGTCACTACCCTATCGGCCATGCCTATCTTAGACTTGAATGTTCTTCGAGGAACATGCAATGCTTCATAAAACATCTTCAAGATCATCCGCAAGATGTGTAAAACATCCAGTCAGCCAAGATTAGGAAGAACACCATCACTCAAAAGTAAATCTTCAATTACAAGCTCAATCTTCAATACGGACCGCCAACACAAACTGGACACAATCTAGAGACCCCCACAAGCTTTCTTGAATCACTAGGAAGATTTGCACCACTTTAGCTTATTGTAATCATTTATATCTTCATCTGAAACCTCAAGAACATAGTATGTCATCATTGTCATTTTAGGATAATTGTTTATGGACCTCCAGACCATGAACCAATTGAGTTGTCAATTCACATTGGCTTCCTAAACATGCCACCAAATCTACAGAATAAGATATTGCATTTCCAAATCTCACCAGACCTATTCATGTCACTCTGTCACCTCTAAACAGCTGCGAGAAATAGTTTTACTCATATGGCCATAACTCCTTCACAATTTCATGTGGACCTCTCAAATCTTGACTAGATCATCTTTAGACACATATCTACAAACCCTTTGATGCGCATTCTCTGATCTTCATCTATCTGAGATCTTCACTTCATAGAGCTTCACTGTCTTCACTATACTTCTCTATTTTTGATAGGACTAATTTTCTCAATATCCTTAGTATACAGCTCATCCAATCCTTGACATCAATGCAACAGGAGTATGTTGACATCAATGACAACACTGGTTAGGCCCATACTTGTAACAATCTCCCCCTTTGTCATTGATGGAAAAATATGATGTGAAAAACTATTTTAACCATCAAGACAAGAACTTCTCCTCACTGACTAACATAGCTCCCCCTATCAACAACAATCACTATTTGTCTTCACTTTCTTTACTGCTCCCTCTTTGATCAACAACCACTTTTGTTTTTTAGATGTCTTCTCTCCCCCTTTGACATCAATGGCAAAGGGCACATATTTGTATCAATACTTCAGAATCATATAGACTGCTCCGCTTGAGTAGCAACTTCCTATCATCAATCTAGACCACAAGATATGTCTATGAGATCAACCAGACTGATGCACATCAGTGTACCTTAATTCAGAACTGGAGGGGTAATAACCCCTAACTTCTCCCTGAGATACTCAAAAGAGTCTTTAGGTTGAGGTTTAGTAAAAATGTCTACAATCTAATCCTTTGAGGGCACAAAATCTAATTTGACTTCATTTGTGTTCACTTGCTCCCTCAAAAAGTGAAACTTGATGGATATATGTTTTGTCTTTGAATGCAACACTAGATTTTTTGATATATTTATTGCACTTGAGTTATCACAGAAGATTGTGATAGGTTCTTCATACTCCACTCTAATGTCTCTTAGCATTTGCTTCATCCACAATACTTGAATGCAACTACCTACTGCTACAATATACTCTTCTTTTGCAATGGACAAAGATATTGCCTCTTGTTTCTTACTCAGCCAAGAAACCAATCTTTCCCCCAAAAAGAATGCACCACCACTAGAACTCTTCCAATCATCCACATCTCCTACCCAATCAGCATCTATATATGCATGAAGAGAGAAATCATGATCCCTAGGATACCATAAACCATACTCAATTGTTTCTTTTAGATATTTGAGAATTCTCTTGATTTCCATGACATGAGATTCTCTAAGATCAGCTTGGAATCTGGCAATAAGACCAACAACATTCATAATGTTAGGTCTAGTTTGAGTAAGATATAGTAGTCCTTCAATCATTGACCTATACTTTTTCTGATCATCCTTAGGAGATTCATCATCTTTTCTTAGTTTACACCCAGTTGCAATGGGAGTATTCATTGGATTTGAATCTTCTATCCCAAATTTCTTCAACAATTCTTTCACATATTTGGTTTGTGATTTAAAGATTCCTTTCTTTGTTTGAGTGATTTGCATACCCAAGAAGAAATTCATTTCCCCAAACATAGACATCTCAAATTCACTTTTCATTTCATTTGCAAAAGTCTTACACATACTATATCTTCCTCAAAAAATGATATCGTCAACAAATACTTCTACAATCAAGATATTTTCATGATTAATCTTGAAGTACAAGTTACTATTAGCAGTACCTTTGTTGAAACCATACTTCAAAAGATGTTTATCCAATCTCTCATACTAAGCCCTTGGGGCTTGTTTGAGTCCGTACAATACTTTCTTCAACTTGTAGACCATATCACCATGATCAGACAATTGAAATCCATCTGGTTGCTCAATGTATACTTCTTCTTCCAAATCACCATTCAGGAAGGCAGACTTGACATCCATCTGATATACTCTGAAATCCTTGAAGGCAACAAAATCAAGAAATAATTTGACTACTTTAATTCTTGCCACCGGAGAAAAAGTTTCTTCAAAATCAACTCCTTCTACTTGAGAATAACCGTTACAGACCAATCTGGCTTTGTTTTTGACTACTACACCATCTTCATTCAGTTTATTCTGGAAGACCCACTTAGTCCCAATCACATTTTTGTCTTTAGGTCTGGGAACAAAATCTCAAGTATGATTTTTTTCAATTTGCATCAACTCTTCCTCCATTGCTTTAGCCCAGAGCTTTCATCATTGCATGCTTCACTTACTATTTTTGGTTCAATCTTTGAAATCAGACAATACTACTCTAAATCTTGAGAAATATTTCTTCTTGTTTGAACACCTTTGCTTCTATCTCCTATGATCTGGTCTTCAAAATGATTTAGTCTTACATACTTGAGAGTTTTAGAAATTTATTGCACTTCTATTTCTTGGACAAGTTCATTAAAACTTATCTCTTCTTCCTGTATTTCAAGATTCTCCGAATCAGTCTGAGTTTGAACTAAATATGGGGTTTGATCTTCTTGGACCAAAACATCATTCTGATCATCTACTTCATACTCATAAAACCTTGAGAGATTTTCAATGCTTTCATCAACCTTCACATTTGTGCTTTCTACAATCTTTCTTAATCTCTTGTTATAACACTGGTATGCTTTGCTTTGAGTAGAATAACCCAAGAATATTCCTTCATCACTTTGAGCATCAAATTTGCCAAGGTCTTCATCTATTTTAATGTAACATTTACTACCAAAGACTCTAAAATACTTCATAGTAGGAGTGATGCCAAACTAGAGTTTATAAGGAGTCTTACCAGTATTGCTTCTGATTTGTACTCAATTAAGAGTATAGACAGTAGTGCTTACAACTTCTCTCTAGTAGATCTGAGGGGCATTTGCTTCCATCATCATGGTTCTAGATGCTTCTTCAATTGTCTAATTTTTTCTCTCCACTACTCCATTCTATTGTGGAGTCCTTGGAGTAGATAACTATCTCTTTATCCCATGTTTCTCACATAATTCTATGAACTCTCTGGATGTGAATTCACCACCTCTATCAAACCTAAGATATTTTATTTTTAACCTAGTTTCATTTTCTACCATAGCCTTGAATATTTTGAACTTCTCAAGAGCTTCAGATTTCTCTTTCAAGAAAGTTACCCACATCATCTGGGAGTGGTCATCAATCAGTAACATGAAATA
The DNA here is from genome assembly GCA_027924645.1 of Cunninghamia lanceolata. Taxonomy (NCBI): domain Eukaryota; kingdom Viridiplantae; phylum Streptophyta; class Pinopsida; order Cupressales; family Cupressaceae; genus Cunninghamia; species Cunninghamia lanceolata. The sequence goes on along the minus strand of BSBN01001164.1, from coordinate 3,190,231 downwards.
TCTATCACCTTGCAGACTCCTGATTCTTGCTGGTCCACATAGATTAGTGTGTACTAAGTCCAACAATTTGGTAGAAGATTGTTCCTTACTTTTAAATGTGACTCTACTCTGTTTACCCAACTGACATTCTTTGTACAAACTATTAGTAGGCTTCACTAGTCTTGGAAGATCTCTTATAGCCTGAGTGTTGCTTATCTTGATGATATTATCAAAATTTATATGACACATTCTCCTATGCCACAACCAACTTTGATCAATTTGAACAAATAAACAACTTTTTACAATACCAACCAAGTGGAAGATGTTACCTTTTGTTTGAGTACTAGATGCAATCTCAGTTCCAAAACTTTCAAAGATTTTACATTTTCCATTTTTGAATCGGAGATCATAGCCTTTGTCCACAAACTTCCCAACATTGAGAAGATTATGCTTCAGACCTTTAACATACAGTAGATCACTGGTTTTGTTCTTTCCATCAAAATAAATAGTTCCTTTGCCTCTGATTCTACCAGTAGAATTATCACCAAATTTTACGACTCCTTCATATCTTTCCCAATTTATGAACTTATTCTTATCACCAGTGATATGGTGGGAGAATCCATTGTCAATGACCCATTCATCCTTTTCTTCAATTTGAGTAGCCAGAGTTCTTTCTACCATTTTATGATTGACAGATTCAATAGGCATTAGATCTTCTTCCTTGATGGCAATAAACACCCAGTCAGTTTTGGATTTGTTTCCTATCTCAGATTCATCATCTGTTACTCCTTCATCATCATCATCATCTTCTTGGACATAGTAACATTTCTTTTGGAATCTTAATTTATTAGGATTTGAAAGTCTTTCCAAACACCTTGAGGCAAAATGACCAATCTTATTGCAGTTGAAACATTTGAAGGGCAATTTTCCTTCATACTTACTTGATCCTCTTGGCAGTCTTTTAGCAATAGGGGCTTCAAGTTGAGTAGCTTTTGCCTCATCTTCTTCCAGATCTTTTCTTTCTTTTTCATACCATGATAATTTCTTTGAGGAATTCTCTCCTGGATCGTACCTTTGTTTGCCTTTTATAGAGGCACTAGCTTTGAATACAGATTCAGTCTTGGGAGGTGCATCTCTAAAATTAGCCAATTCAAATGTAGCTAATTTCCCAACCAATTGATCCCTTGCAATATTTGATAAAGATCTGAATTCCTCAATGGAAGCAACCTTGTGTTTGTAAGTAGGAGGTAAGGATCTGAGAACTTTGGCAATAATCTCATCTTCATCCAAGGTTCCACCAGCACATCTAATGCCACAAACAAGCTCATTTACTTTTGGCATAAAAGTAGTGATATTCTCATCTTCATTCATCTTCAGGTTTTCAAAATTTCCTTTCAAACTTTGAAGCTTGGCACATTTAACATATTTGTCTCCTTCATGTAGAAGTGCCAGCTTTGACCAAATTTCATATGTAGTTTTTAAATCCATAACATCTATTAGCTCTGTATTAGATAAAGCACTCAGTAAGGCTTCTTTAGCTCAAAGATTATCTTCAGCAGCTCTGATTTTATCTATAGTTGTCGGACCATTCTTGGGAGGAATATATTTTTTATAGTCATGTTCCAATATTGAATTCCCATACATTGCAAGTGACATTCCATGCAATTTTTCCAAAGAGTGTAGTCTGTTCCATCAAACCTCAAACTATCCTTCATGTAGGAAGACATCCTAGATCCCCTCAAGTGATTAAGCTCTTTTAGTGGAACTTATCTCTGATACTAATTGTTGGTTTTAGGATAGACAACTGAGAGGGGGGGTGAATCAGTTGTCACCAAAATTTATGTTCTTTATAAACACTTAAATCCTTCTTATATTTTTACAGCATAATAATGATTTAATCATGTAAGCACAATGCAATAACTTAAGAGCATAAACACATTCAACACATATGACACCAAGATTTGAATGTGGAAAACCTGGTTAAGGGAAAAACCACAGGGTGACTAACCCAAGATTGTATTTTTTATTTAAAAGATTAAGAAAAAGTAGAATGGCACTTGGTAATTAGGGCTCACTGCCTGAGCATACTGCTCACAAGAGGCCCACTGCCTATAGGAGACACATTGTCTATAGAATAATATAAATATTACATACTTGAACTAGAGATTAGCATCTTCACCATGCTTGAGACAATTCCATTTAAGCTCAAAACTTCTGCTCTACTTTTCACTCCTCTCTTCTCTATCAATTTCTCATCATGACCAAGGATACTATTGAAATGACTTCCCAAATCTTATTTATACAATACATTGACTTTGGGATAATCATCAAAGTCAGCACAACACATACTTTATTCTATTACAGAGTAATTATACAAATACAACTTAACTTATTATGAAAACTTCATGTGCGTCACTACCCTGTCGGTCACGCCTATTTGGGACTTCAATCTTCTTCAAGGAACATGCCATGCTTCATAAAACATCTTCAAGATCATCCACAAGATGTGTAAAACATCTGGTCAGCCAAGATTAGGAAGAACACCATCACCTGAAAGTAAATCTTCAATTATGAGCTCAATCTTCAATGTGGACTACCAACATGAACTAGACATAATCTAGAGACCCCCACAAGCTTTCTTGAATCACTAGGAACATCCACACCACTTCAGCTTATTGTAATCATTTGCATCTTCATTCAGAACCTCAAGAACATAGTCTGTCATCATTGTCATATTAGGATAATTGTTTATGGACCTCCAGACCACAAACCAATTAAGTTGTCAATTCACATTGGCTTTCTAATCATGCCACTAAATCTGTAAAACAAGATATTGCATTTCTAGATCTCATTAGACCTATTCGTGTCACTCTGTCACCTATGAACAGCTACCAGAACCAGTTTTACTCATATGGCCATAACTCCTTCACAATTTCATGCGGACATCTAAAATCTTGACTGGATCATCTTTAGAAACATATCTACAAGCCTTTTGATTCACATTCTCTAATCTTCATCTATCTGGGATCTTCACTTCATAGAGCTTCACTGTCTTCACTATACTTCTCTATTTCTGATAGGACTAATTTTCTCAATATCCTCAACATACAGCTCATCCAATCCTTGACATCAATACAACAGGAGTATGTTGACATCAATGACAACACCAGTTAGGCCCATACTTGCAACAGTTACATTCTACCCCCTAGGACTAGGCTTACTCTTGGAAGCTTGCAAACACAAAGATGCAGCCATAACACACATTAGTCCATAAAATTCAATATAAATATAAAATTTAGTGTGTCACATTCCTTTCGATATACACAAATACGTGTAATATGTCCTAGCATCCAGGTAAAGAAGAGGCAAGGCACTCAATATCAATTAAAACATACAATTATCATTTAACAAATTCCTCTAATCAAAATAGAGAATGGTGCCCTACATTCAATTTTCTCAAGACTCACTGTCAAAAACAACAAATTAGTTAATGTGTGATTGTTTCTGGATTTAACTGTGTCTATTTTTGAATCAACATTTCGGATCATACTCAATGATCCATCATCAGGATGAGGAGAGTTGCCAACTCTCCTCATCCTGATGATGGATCATTGAGTATGATCCGAAACGTTGATTTAAAAATAGACACAGTTAAATCCAGAAACAATCACACATTAACTCATGGACTGTGGAAAACTCATGCCTACTAACAAATTAGTTGCTCACACTAATAATTTGTACATTTATACCAGCATAAAGCACACAATTTTCTCATAAATTGTACCAAAATGCACTTTTCAACATAAAAATTTTCTAGTTCTCTAACTTTTCATATGAAGCTATCAATAAAATGGAGCACACAAACACACATATACATACATACATTTTCATTCACATCGCAAGGCTACATTATGGGTTCACATGGATGTCGTAGTACCATCCATATTGAACATATCCATAAGTCCATAACCAATAACCATGTCCAATGTCCATATCCATGTGTCTTGATGGTTCCATACAATCCACAATGACATAGCTCTTGTTTGTGTAAGGGTTTTAGCCTCCAAAAGATAGTCAAAAAATAGGAAGTTAGTGAATTAGAGCTTAGAATAGCTCACACATACCCCCATCCTTAAGGGTTTCCATGCGTCTATTTCCTCATATACACTCAAATGGATCTCACCATACCTGATGTGGAATCACATCACAACACAAGAGCAACATTCAAAAATAAAAAAGTCGATTAGTTTAGTCACCAAGGATATAAATATCTAAGAATAAATCTCAATTCCAACAATAAAATAAGAAAAATGCACATAGTTTAAACAATAAATCAAATGTCCAAAGGAGGAAGAGAGGTCTTCTCAGTTTGTTTTACAGACACACTCATGAGCCAAGGGTGTTTGACCTGCTAGGTCAAGTTTTATTATTATTTAGGTTGTTGTTCTATTGGTTAGCCTTTTCATCTTTGCTATTCATCTACTATTAAAGTGTTGTTTCTGGCCTATGTGTGGCTTTGCCCTCTAGGCTATTTTGTATAGAGGCCTGCACCCTAGTTTGTAGATTAACATAATAAAAAATAATAAATCAAATGTAACCACAAGAGTTACATGCCAAGAAAATCATCTATGACTAAACCAATACAAGCAAGATAAAAGTGCTAGTCCCCACAAGCAAAGTAAAAGTCACCAATAATCGAAAAGAAGACTCACAATCTTTGAAATATACACATTACAACACTACATGACTATCGCTAGTCACCACATGAGGAAGGAGGAAAATAAGCGTCATTGTCTCCATAGTCCTTCTTGTGGGTGCGGCTAACTCTTGTAACCTCCAAATGGAAAAGTATTGTGCTAGAAGTCCCATGTCACATACCTCATGTGATGCAACTACGCATGGTATATGCCAAGCAGAGAAATCATGCATAGTGTGTACCCACAAAGAAAGAACATATGGTAACACATCGAGCCAGAGATGCACATGGCTAGATTCCACTTGCATGCCAGCTAATCAGAATCAAGGCAATCTTGAGTGAACCCTCTACTCTATGCGAGAAACCACTCCTCTCTGCACAAGTTGGAACACAACATATATACTATGCCTTCACATATCTATGTACATGGCAATGTGTCCTCAAGCTCGACTCGCTACCATTAGTGATACAGAATCATCAACAACACTGTGTTAGAACATTAGTGGGTTGTGGCATCATATATAAGGCATCGTGTCGGGACACGAGTAATATAGAATACCTCTCAGCATGGGATAATACCGATCCACACATGTTGGAGTTCATATACAATCACATTAGGGTAAGATCATAGCTGATACAGGTGGTCATGCCACAAATAAATGTCATCCTCAAGGACTGAGGGGATTAGGCTAACACTATATGAACCAAGTATCTGGTCCATTAATAAGGGGAAGTAGTGAGTACTTTCCCTAGGAGGTTGAAATGATCTCTGTCATTTCATGCCACCATTATATGTATGCTGTGCAATTCCCTCCCAAGGAACTTTGTTGCTACTACTACCCTCGAGTTGGCAGTCAATAAGGTGATAACAAGAGAACACATAGATGGTGTGATTTTCTCCCATACACATACTCCAAACATACCCTCCATGGATGGGTACATAGTATCACCATCCCATGGGCACACATCTCAAGCATTGGTTATTCACAATACTCAACAAGAGCACATTACTAGATGTTAACATCATAGGGGGGTACAATCACATTTTTTCTTACCCATGAAATACCATAGCCCACATAGGACTATGCAACATGATGCAAAATATATAACTTTACACAATAATAAGTACTCCCAAACCTCCATACCAAATTTCTCTTTTCACAGGGGCAACTCATTTACCCATAACATCGTAGATTCACTTGCAATGCTTTCAACATAATGTAATGGTGCATGAACATGTATAGCATCATCACTACCATCTTTACATTAGCACATAAACATAAGTAACATCTTCACAATCATCATTACATTCACTCCTATATTCACATAATGATATACATCTCATTTTACACCCATTACACTCTCATCTCATAATAAAACATAATGCGACATCATATCACATGTCACAATAATACCATTCATTCACAAGATAACGAGAAACTAGCAACACAATTAAATGAGTTTGGTTGAGAAACCCTAGTCATTTCTCAACATTCACATCCATACATATAAGCATAAGTATCCTTGGCTAGGTCAATGGCATTCAATTGCTTACTCAAAGCAAGATATGTAGCATTCTTATTACCTTAGCATTCACTATTTTTAGTTTGCATTAAAGTATAAGTGTTCACCTATATGACCTCATTAAAACCACAATGCAATTGAGGAGATCAAAGTTCATCAACAAGATATATCCACTAAGCAATTACCATCCTCATTCAATCTCATTAAGAAAAGAGGCACTAATTAACATATAATCACTTTCAATATATAACCATAACAAGCATAAGGTCTTCTTCACTCCTATCTAACTAAATATTTCACTTGTTGCAATTTTAACTTACTAATTAAATCCATATGCCATTATCCTCACATCTTGTCCACTATTGACCATTAAGAAGAGGAGAGAAGGATAGATTTCATCTCAAGTCAAGACATTACATGCCATCCAATATTCAACATACAAATATGCAAATTCTACTAAGGGAAAGTTTAAGGCACCATTAGTACCCCAATCATCTCAATTTGTAACTAAAGAATGATAAATGTAGTAATCTAGCACATCAAGAGGTTACAAGCAAAATCTAATCTCATCACACCAATTTTAGCAACCATACATCACTTACAAGAAAGCATGCAACATTCATTCTAATCTATCCACATCCACGCACATCTACACACTTTCATCCTTTACATCTATAATATGAGAAAGAATTACAAGAGCAATTCATGACCAATTAGGGTCATTTCATTCACTAGAAACATAGAGGAAGACACAAGAAGAGCATATCCAAGCAACGATAATTAGGCAACCCAAGTTACCTTCAACCCACAAACACACAAGGCATAGCATTCGTACCCCTGTCTTATAACATGGGAGAGTGATCACTCTTAACCATGGGAGACTCTCAACCAAGGTCAACACTCTAGTCCAATTGAGTAAGGTAAGGCCAAGGAGGCTATTTTCTCCACAATTTCTAAGAATAGGATTGTAACTTAACCCACTAATATCATGCTAAGGCATGAAAGCAATCAAGGCTATAAAAACAATATAACAAACTCATGCCACACACACCAAACACAACAAAACATAGAAGGCTCAAGTATGCCAAAGCTCCCAGCATGTGAACATGGGCTTTGATACCAGATGTAAGATCCCGCCTCGTAACCCTAAAGGGTAAGGGCCAAAAGAGGACAAGATAATTTTTTTGATATAAATAGATAACATACACATGATACGGTTGCCAATTTGATAAGTCAACAACATTCATGGCCAAGTATGGTTGAATGTACAACCCAAAGGAAAGGACTAATTCACTCTCCAGAGGAAACATTGTTAAAACTATATTCATTTTAAAAACCAACTCAAATTTTCCTAAATCCCATTTCCAATTATAAACATGAATCCATATTCATTATAGTACAAGGGGATTCGATACCCACAGCATAAACTGTAAGTCAAATAAGAAACATCTCATTTCTTCTCATTAAATTACATGATTACATCTATTCTCTCGAAAGAGTACAACTACATAAAAGAATATACAAGAATAATGGCATAGAAATGAATATGATACAATAACTGAATGAGTACATCAACTGAAGTAATGGAGAGAGAGAGAGAGAGAACATCTCCAACTGGTGCTCTGATAACCTGTTCACTAGTCCCCAATGGCTGTGATAACACCTCCCAACCATGTGGAGTCATAAGTGACCACCCCACCATGCTTAGAGGTAATCACAAGGCCCAAACAAAAGTAACAAAGTAAGGGTATACATGATGGCCAACACTAACATCAATCACAAAGTAGACACAGAAAATAATGCATAAAGCTAAAGTCATAACATAGAGATGCTCATCAAATATAATGTCGGGTGCTACTCACAACTACAAAGGTATAAGGCACTAGGGTGCATATTGGATGGAGTGTAAACATGCGTGCATGAAGGGATGGCACCACATGGAATCAAGTGCACATCTTATGCAAACGAAGGAGACTCAATCATGCCTGAATAAATGCCCCACATACAGATAACTTGATGCCCCACAGATGGATCGACCTTCTCATATGCATCCTTAGCCTTTACAAGCGCTCAAGGCCATGCACAAGGACTCAATATCCTAAACCTAATCTCATCTCATTTAACCAAAGAGGTATACATAACCAAAACAAAACAATTCAATAACCACTCACGATCCATGATAATCATAAATTAAATCCCTCAAGTAAAGACTGCTATTTAAGTATGCAAATCAGTCAAGCAAGAACAAATTCCAAAGTTCAAAGTTCCATTTTTAATGGCCCCTAGCATATAATTAGACAAAAGGTTCACAAAATTATAATAAAACACATAATCAATGAACCAGGTACCCAATTTCTCAATCTAGATCTTTAGTTTAAGAGGAAGACAATATTTTCTTCACATGCAAAACCAATAGGGCAAGCAATAATAGCTTGATGTCTGTTAGGTTATGGTCTAGTAGTGGGATGGGACACTTATTGTAATGATGAATCAAGTTTAATACCTAGTGTGCATGTCCCCTAAAATAAAATAGAACCTGTATTAATGTGGTTTACTAGATGTAGCAGAGGAGTGGGGCTTTCAATGAATCCAGAATTAGACATGACAAGTTGGCCGACTTCTTAGCTAAATGTGAAATAATTGTGGAATGTGTAGGAGGAAAACCAACTCCATGATAACTAACTTGTATATTCAAATTTTTCATAAAAGTTCACTTTAGTCACATTACCATTAATTTGAAATATGTTGAAAATTTTGCTCTGTATGCATTTTTTCATAATGAATTGAGTGGACATAAAATACCTTGATCTAAATTAAAAGATAAGGTTGAATGTTGTTAAGGACATGAATTTCTTTCTATAGAGAACAGATTGCAATTGTAAAAATATTTTTGAAATAAAAAATAATGTAGAAAAAAAAGTAAGACATATGATGCTAGCATTATTAGGAATACAAAAGACAAAAGTAATTATTCTACTGTACACACCTTCCCAAAATGAATTAATGGAACTCAAAGTATAGAAAGTTACAATATCAAAACAAGTGTTGAAAGAATGTCTTAACAATCAACAATACAAAATCTAAACTAAAACTAGGAGGCAAAAGCCATATCAGACAAAACCACAACATGGTGTAACGGTGGATAAAATTTAAAATAATGCAACTACAACAATTAACAATTTTCCAACCTCTTTTTGATTTCAAGATTGGAATCATTTTGGGTCTTATCTTGTTGTGGTGCCTCTTCAGAAGTCTTAAGTCATGTCACTGCTTGAACCAAACAAGTTGATTACCTATGTTAAAGATGTGTACCATTTGAATGTGCTTTTGAATCTGGTTTCTCTTTCGTCTCTTTTGCACCAACAGTAGTTGCAGATGCAAACTCTCTTTAGCACGTGTCGCTCTACCCACAGTTCACATAAATCCACCCTTCTCATGGGACACACTCAAGGTGATGTCATCTTAGGGGATGCCCTGATTGCAGGGTACACACAAAATGGATTTGTTAAAAAGGCTTTAGAAACTTTTAAGCAAAGCAACTGGTAGATGTAAAGCCATGTTCCACAACTGTAGCTAGCATCGTCACTACCTATGCCAAAATGAGGCTTTGGAATAGGGTATGGACATCCATCAAAATATAACAAGAGGGGGATTTTTTTGCCAAAACATTTTAGTTGGAAATGCTCTAGTAGGCATGTATGCAAAATGGGGAAGCAAAGACAAGGCACGTGATCCCCAAAAATAGTGATTTTTTTTTACAGATGCCCTCCTCCTTGTTCTCCACTTTAGACTAGCTATTAGGGTTCAGTCTGGAAATCTGATTTTTCCCCTATGGTATTCTCTTCCCATTCCCTAATAGTGCCCTCAGCTAGGGCAACACAAAGACCAACAACAACCCTTAATCTGGCAATCGTGTTTCCCTAGAAGGAGGGCAGCCATTCCTCCAAAAACTCCCTAAGACTTTTCTGCCCCTCCCTCAAAACCATGACTTCCCTTTGGTTTTGTCACTACATTCCAAAAAGATGTCTTGTCTTGTATAGGAAGCAGTTAAGATATATTTGTAGCCATGATCCTAAAAGATATGCCACCTTCAAACTCAACAACTATCTCCCAATGTAGCATTGGGAAAAGGGGTATGAATCCTCTACAAAACTTTTCCAAAACTTCGAATACCATTACTAAATATATCAAACTCCCATAATACATGTAAAATACCAGCTAGAAAAATACTTAAAATGCCAATAAACTAGTTAACTTAATAGAGTTCTCAAACTGAATAATCTAAAATCTCTTAAAAACTTATTCACAAAACGAGGCAAATAACATCATTTAAATCACTGATATAACATACCAAAATAAACCACATAATAAATACTGACAACCCATAATGGGATATCTCAACAAACAATACTAGTAAACCACATAAGACCAGATGGGAAATCAGAACGTTACTGCAGGATAACCGAAAGGTAAACACATATCATGGAATCACTGCACTGACCAAGTGCAGTGGGCTGGGGTAGGGAACAGGGCCTATGACTATCTCTAGTAACCACCATCAAGGAATATGAGTATGCTCAGGCTTGTGAATCCAAGAAAAGTTGATACTCAATACTTGCAACACTCCAAGCACATGTCAAAACACATGTGCATATATCATATAATAGCCGAAGCATCATTGGACATTAGGAATAGGGTCATGACATCATAAGCTTCTCAGATACGAGTGTTATGACATCATCCCTTTCATGTCCATAATCATACAAAAGCAATGATATTAGTATATAAACATATAAGCATGTAATCCATCATGATAACGAATCATATCAACATCATAATAGTATCGAAATCCATCAAAGAAAAGAAACAACCAAAATGCAAACACGGGGTTGTTACAAAGTGCAAGAGATATAGAAAGAAGATATATATATATATATGAGAGAGAGAGAGAGATTAGGGTTAAGATTAGGGTTACAATTACAATTAGGTCTATGTTCAGGGATAGAATTAGGGTTAGAATTAGCGTTATGGATAGAATCTAGTGAAGAAGTAGATAAAGACAAAGAGAGAGGGAGGGAGGGAGAAAGTTCAATAGATATATAGAGAGTGAAAGATATAGATATAGATAGGAAATAAAGTGGCAGGAAGAGGGAAAGAGATAATTAGGGAAAATATATAACCAAAAAATAAGTAGGGTTAAGATTAGGGTTATAGTTTCAATTAGGATTAGGGTTAGGGACAAAATTAGGTTTAGCCATATAATTAGGTTTAGAGGTAGAATGAGAGTTAGAGTTACAATTAGGAAAAATATTTATAACCAAAAAATTGTTAGGGTTTGAGTTGGAATTATGGTTGGGGTTATGGATGAAATTATGAAGAGAGACAAAGAGACAAAAAGTGAGGGTACCTGAGAAAGCGTGAGAGATATAGAGAGTGAGAAAGATAGAGATATAGATAGGAGAGAAAGAGGTAGAGAGAGTGAGAGATATAATTAGGGCAAATATATAAGCAAAATAATGATTAGGGTTACAATTACAATTGGGGTTTGGGTTAGGGATAGAATCAGAGTTAGAATTACCATTAGGAATAGAATCTTGTGAAGAGAGATAAAGACAAATACAAAGAGATAGCGAGAGAGAGAGAGAGAGGTAGGGAGAAAGTATTAAATATATAAAAAGAGCAAAAGATAGACATATAGATAGGAGAGGAGATAGAGAGATAATTAGATCAAGTATATATAATAAAAAAATATTGTAGAAAACAAGTTCAATGAATAAACAAGGAGCACATGAATTTACTATGAATCAACTCTTTCCATTCACAAATAGAAGAAGTATAAATAGGAGAAATTTCATACCCGATTCTCCACAATACATGGATAGGTGGTGAGTAACCATTAATGAGAATAGTGCAGCTATCGTTGAGAATAGTGCGAGGTGTCCATTGAGTTGACACATCTCCTAAATGACTAACCACTTTGACATAGTCAAAGAGCATGTGTGGAATTCACCTAACTATGATTAAGTTACCATAAATCAAGAATTTTTTTAGTGGCAAATCTTTGCCAATTGCTGAATATTTGAAATTAGGACATCCAGAAATAGCAAATAGTACAAGCTAAAAAGGAGACTAAATTGTCAAGTTTTTGTAAAAAAAAATTTCATCTTGGTTAATTCGCCAATGCATTATTTTTTTAAACTAATAAATTGAATTGATTTGCCATGTAAATGATGTGGAATTGGAACTGATTCGCCAATGGGTGCCGCCCTTGGCTCTCTGCTTCAATATTACAAAAAACAAGAAAAATAAGGGGGGACCGCGCCGACCAAATATGCAAATTTTTAAAGGAGAGATTTGCCATTGTAATTAATTTTTTTAGTGATTATTCACTAGGATTTGCCATTGTAATTATTACTTTTACCTATTATCCATTAAGATTCGCCAGGATTTTATAAAATTTCTAATAATCTACATAGATTCACCAAGAAAATTAATATTTTTTTCAAAAAAAGGAAAGATTGGCCAAGACAATTATGGCACTTAGCCAAATTTCACTAGGATTTTATAAGTTCTTTTAGGGGGGTTCCTTAAAGTTATCACTGGTATAAATGACTTAGGATAAGTTTGTATACACCAACATGCCCCCTTAAGCATAGCTTAGGTGAGTTTATGAAAGATGGGTCCCAGCTATGAGCCTGATGAGGTACCCATGTACAAATGTATCTCTCAAAAAGCTGAGAAAGATAGAAAACCCAGTGGGAAAAACTATCCCCCAAAAGAGATAAAAAGAAGGAAAGGCTTAGATAGCCCTACCAAAAGATGATGATGCTAATTCCAAATTAGATGTGAGGAACTCCTAAACGATGTCAAAGTTGTAAACTCTACCATTTAGCAAACTAATTGAAGTTGGTAATGATCAAGTAATGAAGAACATGATGTAGGTCCAAGAAATATACTGAAAATTGAATGAAAGAATGCACATTGAGTGAACATACGAATGAGATAAGAATTTGTGCAATTCAAGTTGTGATTGTTACAACTTCCATTACACTTTATAATTTAGTGTAAGTATAATTTCCAAATTCCCTTTACACTTTTTCAATTACATGACACTACATGAGTGCATTTACAAACAAAGATGCTAGTTGGAGTTCAATCAACCTGCTATATGGAACCAACTAAGCTAAGATGTGAATTAATACTATGCTCTAAAGCTGCATCATCTTCTCCTGATGTAAAGTGTGAAAAGATGAAGTTGCAGTCGAAGTGACAAACCTTCGCTACTACTACAAGTTTTTGACCTTTTGATTCTTTAATAAGTGTTGTTTTGGCCATGAACTCAACTATTTTGTCAGAATAGGTGAGTTGATAGATAGAGAGATGATTTCTTAAAAGTTTAGGAATGTAAAAGACATTGTGAATAATTCCATTTCCAAACTTTACAGTTCCCTTGCCAAGAACATTGTAGTAGATATCGTCCATCAAAATTTCTAAAGTTTTGCATGGATTGATTATCACAAACACCTCTTAGAAAGGTGACATGTGCTCCATTGCAATAGAACTAAGAATCCATTTGTTGACTTCTTTATTAGAAGGATGCATTGAATTCTCTTTTCTTTTTAACCTTCAAGTTCGTAGAAGTTGAATTAAAACTTCATTTTTTAACTCATTTCTGAAGGTGGCACTTTATAAGTTTAGAGTGTTTTTTACTCTTTCTTAATACCCCCCTTGAAGTGGCACTTTATAAAATTTGTCCATTGACATCATTTACGCCTTTTGATTTGATTTTGCCCCAAATTGTGCACTGTATAGAAGGAGTGCTTTAGGTCACCCTAATATAGCCTAATCAGGCACTTTATAATTTTAGTGTGATATTAGGCTAGATAGAACGGTGATGAAAATGTAACCACTTTTGCAAAAGGAATGACTCAATTTCGAGTTGTTATTTAAAAGTTATAGGCCTTTGAAATTTTTTGCATTCACAAAAAAATCACCTTCTAGAAAATTTGTTTCCAATGTTTTAGAAAATTTTTCATACAATTTGATATTAAAAAAAACTTGATAGACAGGCAAAACTTTAGCCCCTTTTGGTTGGGCATGACTAGGAGCTTAATATCCCATGTGACCAAGGGCTAATGATATAAAAATCACCCCCCCCTCCTTTGCTTACATCACCCCCCTAGTTTCTTAGGTCAGCTGAATAGTGCTCCTATTCATGTGAAAGAAATCGACAGCCATCACCTTTTTGGAGGTCTTGGAGAGGCGTTTGAAGAGGACAAACCATGGCTTTTGGGTGTTGTTCACAATCCCCTTTGAGGACATCTCTATCGCCCACTGGGAAGCTTGTCATAGGGGCAATTTCAAGAGAAATGAAGAGGGTCAAATGGCACCAAAGTCAACTACCTATCACCTCATGTGAGCTGCTTGCAACTGCGGCCTGTGTCTGCCCTCGCCATTGTCCTGAGAGAGTTTGATGGCACCTTTCAGTGGGTACTTGGGCTACCTTATAAGGGTGTGAAGACCATCTATTGATAGTCATTGGGATACCAATATGGGCTCATTGTGGTGGCCCTTAAACCACACACTCCCAGCGCTATTAACTGTGATCCAAGACTTGCATTCGCAGGTCTAATCTGCCCATCTACTGGCTCTATTTAGAGGCCCTTTATGGGCGTCTAGCCCATCCTCTTGAGAAAACAAACAAACACATAGTTAATATATATAAAAAATGCTAATAAAACAACACCTTATAGATTGTGCTTCTGCGTGAATGGGGGCATTTTCACAGCGAGCAAAAATGATGACTTCAAGTTATTCAACGATGCTCTCTTACCACGTAGAAAACAAGATCAATGAATAAACAAGGAGCACACAAATTCTCTATGAATCGAACCTTCATATTCACAAATAGATGAAGTATAAATAGCAGAAATTGGATACCCAATTCTCTACAATACAGGGATAGGTGGTGAGTAACCATCCATGAGAATAACACAACTATCCATGAGTATGGTGTGAGGTGTCCATTGAGTTGTCACATCTCCTAAATGACTAACCATTTTGACATAGTCAAAGAGCACGTGTGGAATTCATCTAATTATGATTTAGTATAAATGACTTAGGACAAGTGTTTATACACCAACAAATAGTAGAACTAATATTGGGGTTAGAGTTACAATTAGGGTTAGGGTTAGACAGAATTAGAGTTACTAATAGAATTAGGGTTAGGGATAGAATTAGAGTTATGGTTAGAATCAGGGTAAATATTTATAACAAAAAAATGTTAGTGTTAGATTTGGAATTATGGTTGGGGTTAGGGATAGAATTATGATTAGGGTTAGAATTAAGGTTATAGATATAATTAGGATGAAGGTTAAAATTTGACTTAGTGATACAATTAGGATTATGATTATGGTTGGGTAAGAGTTATAATTAGAATTAGGGTTAGGATTTTAAATAGGGTTGCAATTAGTGTTATAATTAAGGTTAAGGTTAATGATATATTTAAGGTTAGTGATATAATTAGGGTTAGAGATCTAGAATTAGGATTAGGGTTACAATACAAATTTAAGTTATAAATGGGGAAATATATAACCAAAGGATTGAGGTTAGAATTACGGTTAGGGTTAGAGATAGAATTAGAGTTAGGGTTATGATTGGAATTAGTGTTACAATTAGGGAAAATATACAACCAATTATGATTACGATTAGGGATAGAATTAGAAATAGCAATAGAATTAGAGTTAGGTTTGTGATTAGAATTAGGGTAAGAATTAGAGTTAGGGTAAGGATTAGAGTTATAGTTAGGGTTATAGCTAGAGATAGGGTTAGAATTTAGGTTAGGGTTAGGGTTAAAATCATAGTTAGAATTAGGGTTATTGTTAGACTTAAACATAGGGTTGTTGTTCAGATAGAATTAGGGTTATGATTAGAATTAGGGTTCTTATTAAAATTAGGATTATAATTAAGGTGGGTTACTATTAGAATTAGGGTAAGAATTAGAGTTAGGGTAAGAATTAGAGTTACAATTAGGTTAGGGTTAGGGTTAGGGATAGAGCTAGGGTTAGAATTCAAGTTAGGATTCGGGTTAAAATCATAGTTAGAATTGCGAACCTTAAGGTAAGGGTTAGAATTAGGGTTATTGTTAGATTTAAAACTAGGGTTATAGTTAGGGTAGAATCAAGGTTATTATTAGAATTAGGGTTATGGTTAGGGTTAGACTTAGAATTAGGGTTCTTATTAGGATTAGGGTTAGAATTAAGGTGGGTTAATATTAGAATTAGGGTAAGAATTAGAGTTATAATTAGGGTTAGGGTTCAAATTAGAGTTAGGGTTAGAGTTTAATTAGGGTTGAGGTTAGTATTAAGGTTACGATTAGGGTTAATGTTAAAATCACGTGAGGGTTATAATTAGGATTAGGGTTGGAATTGGGGTTAGGGATAGAGTTAGAATTAGGGTAACTAAATTAGGATAACCATTAGAGTTATAGTAAGCATTAGGGTTGGGGCTAGAGTTAGGGTTAGAATTCAAGTTAGGGCTAGGTTGAATCATAGTTAGAATTAGGATTAGGGTAAGGGGTAGAATAAGGGTTATTGTTAGATTTAAAATTAGGGTTATAGTTAGGGTAGGATTAGGGTTGTGATTAGAATTAGGGTTAGGGTTAGTGTTAGGTTAGGATTTGGGTTCAAAATAGAATTAGGGATAGATTTAAAGTGAGTTACTATTAGAATTTAGGTTTAGGACTAGAGTTAAGGTTGAAATTTAGGTTAGGGTTAGGGTTAAAATCATAGTTAGAATTACAATTAAGGTAAGGTTAGAATTAGGGTTATTGTTAGAATTAAAATTAGAGTTATAGTTAAGGTAGAATCATGGTTATAATTAGAATTAGGGTTAGGGTTAGAGTTAGAATTAGGGTTCCTATTAGAATTAGGGTTAAAATTAAGGTGAGTTACTTTTAGAAATAGGGTACGAATTAGAGTTACTGTTAGGGTTAGAGCTAGAGTTAGGGTTAGAATTCAGGTTGGCATTAAAATCATAGTTAGAATTAGGATTAAGGTAAGGGTTAGAATCAGGGTTATTGTTAGATTTAAAATTAGAGTTATAGTTAGGTAAGAATCAAAGTTATAATTAGAATTAGGGTTAGGGTTAGGGTTAGAGTTAGAATTATGGTTAGAATTAAGGTGGGTTACTATTAGAATTAGGGTAAGAATTAGAGTTACAATTAGGGTTAGAGTTAGAGTTCAATTAAAGGGTTAAGGTTAGTCTTAAGGTCAGGGTTAGGGTTTGAATTTTAGTCAGGCTTAGGGTTAGAGTTAGGGTTACGGTTAAAATTAGAGCTATGTTTAGGGTTATAATAAGGGTTAGTGTTAGAATTAGTTTTAGTTTTAGGGTTAGTGTTAGGTTTACAATTAGGGATATATTTATGGTTAGAACTACAGATAGGGTTAGAACTAGTGTTGTGTATAGGCATATGATTAGGGTTAGAATTAGGGTGAAGCTTCATGTTAGGATTATAATTATAATTAGGGTTAGTATTAGGGTTTGGTTATTGTTAGAATTAGGGTTAGGGTTTAACATTGAGGTACTAGTTATAAATCTAACCCTAATTCTTACCACAACCATAAGATTACACTTATCAAATTCTTTTATTCACCTCAAAACCCTCAATCTAATTGTATTTCTAAATCTAACCCTATCTAACATAATTTTAACCATAATTTTGATCCTAACTCTCATATAACACTAACCCTAATCCTAGCCATAATCCCAATGCTAATTTTAACCCTAATTATATTATGAACCCCAGCCCTAATTGTAACTCTAATTCTAACCTATGCACTACTGTAACCCTAATTTTAACTCCTAAATATATAATATAATTAGAACAATAACTAATATATAATATCTATAATATTATAATTATATTAAATATATTATAATTATAATTAATATAAATAGATTAATATTATATTATATTTAAAAATTACAATATATTATAATAATATATCTAATCTATATTATAATATAATATTATATAATTATATTTTTAGTTAGAATTAGGTTTGCCACTCTGGATGCTACTAGCATATTTATATTTAAAAAAATATATCTATAGTACACTAGGAGATATTGAGGCACCTATAGTTTAATTACCAAACCTAACATTAGGTGCCTTGGTGTACTTTCAATATATTTTTAAAATATAAATATGCTAATTACAATGAAATTAAAAAAAATGATGATTCTAGCGAAAGGGTAAGAAAGTGTCATTTACATGTGACTACCATGGTTCAAACCTACCAGTATGCCTCATTGGAAAAGTTTAGTCCAAAACTGGCCACCCATACTACCCAAAAAAATAGAATGGTCACTTTCGAAGACCACTATTAGATCTATTCTCCCCTGGACCCATTGCTCACCACTAAAATTTCAAGCCGCTGTCAGAACAAGGAATGCTGCCAAATGCTGGTTAGAAACACTGCAAAGGCTAGCTTGAAACCTCAAACACCTATTTCTTTCCTTAAATGAGCTCACATAAGAAATACTAGAAAAGCTTGATGTTGTTTTCCTTTCGTTTCATTTCATTTCACTACCTGGCCATGGAAATGAGGAAAAAGTTGTCATAAGCTAAAGAAAATAGTAATAACTAAAAATGTAAACAATCAAAAAGTAATGAAAATAGGTTTTAGAATACAATAAGAATATAATGAAGTAAATATTTCTAATTCACTTTTAAGTTGTGGGAAAATTATTGATAAATTTTATTATTGGTTCCAATTTTAGCAGGAGAATGAAGCTACGAAATTAAGACCACTGGATTATTAAGATAACCTAGCAACTAATTTTAGGCTCTCTATTTAGGCATGAGGAATCTATGAATATAATCTATGTTTTGCATACAAGTGTGAGCTGCCAATGGTCGCTAGATATTTTGGACGCGTGGACGCTGGCCCCTCTCCCTTGGCTAGATTGTAGAGATATGCATTCACCACTGCTTTTGTTGAGGCTAGATCAAATGATTAACCTCTCTTCATCCAAGGGACCTCTTTATTAATGACAAACTTTTGCTATTTTTGCCCAAAAATGCCTTGTTTATTTAGGAAATATATATGCAACATGCAAATAATCATTCATTGTGGCACCAATATTCTCCTTCATTATAGGTTTTATCTTGGTTTCTTAGAATTGGATTAATTATGCAAATAATCATTCATTATGGCACTGATATTCTCCCTCATTATAGGTTTTATCTTGGTTTCTTAGCATTGGATTGATTATACTTTTAGAAATATTTATTGTATTAAGCCTGCCAATTTAGTATGCAACGATCTAGACTTGGTGTTTGTTGGAATTAATCCTCGTCAGTTCAATTAATGCTGACTGCCCCTGCGTCAGACCTGGGGATCTCCCGCATCCTCCCTCCACATCGTTGGCCTGCCAGAAATAAATGAGGTAGGTGCATTTGAATTTGAAAGAGGTTGAGCACCCATTTTGCTGGGCATGTAAAAGAGACATAAGAGAGGGAAAAGAAAAAGAGCAGAGGACGGAAGAGAAGATCCTACAGCAGTAGAGGAATGGAATGAGAATGTTCCAGCAAAGAACAACAGAAGGAGAACAACAGAGAGGAATGTTGCAGCAGCAACAATAGATAACTACAGAGTTCCTGGCAGCTCCAGATGAACAGTGTGCAGCTCCAGAGATTGGGGCAGAGTATGAAAACAGAGCAGCAGCTCTAAACCTATATTGTAATGTGAATGAAGTTTGAATGTAATCTAATTAAAGGAAAATATATACAAAGGTATATTGCTGTCTCTTCTGTGTTTGGTTTCCTTCTGTGTTTGCATTTGTTTTCTGTTGCTCCTCTTGCTGTAGCATTGCATCAAGAGGATAGCATTCTGCCCTGTCCCCTATTTTTTCTGCCAACATTTGGTACCAGAGCCCTATTTTTCTGGGCAGTCAAGTTTGTGTGGGTGTTTTGTAAGCCCTAGTTTTGTCTAGGCATTCATGGAAGGTGGGGACAGCAAAGGATGGCAGTAGCCACTGAGTTTTGATGGGCAGAACTATGATATTTGGTCTAAGAAGATGAAGACCATTCTGGTTGCGAATGACCTATGGGACTTGGTCACTAATGGATTCACAGATATCACAGACCCAGCAGCCTATGCAGCCCTAACGAATGCACAAAGAAATCAGTTGAAGGAAACTAGGATGAAAGATGCAAAAGCCCTCAGTCTAGTTGAGGCAGCCTTGACAGAGGCTATTTTCCCCTGCATTGCAGTAGCAAATTACTCTAAGCAGGCTTGGGAGATACTGCAGAACAGCTACAAGGGAACTGACAAAGTGAGGTCAGTCAAGCTCCAGCTATTTAGAAGAGATTTTGAAATGCTACAGATGAAGGAGAGTGAGTCTATTTTAGACTTCACACCAGGATTTCTAGCATGCTGAATCAGCTAAGGATAAATGGAGAAACCATGGATGAACAAAGGATTGTTGAGAAAATCCTAAGGAGTCTACCTTCGAGATTTGACCCTATAGTCATAACTATTGAAGAGACAAAGGATCTGTCCAAGATGACAGTGGATGAGTTGATGGGCTCTCTACAAAGCCATGAGCAGCGGTTGAGTAGATCCGCTCCTTCCCTTGAGCAAGCCTTCAAGGCTCAGACCAATGCAAGAGGTCGGGGAAGAGGAAGAAATAGCAGAGGTAAAGGTCAAAGAGGTAGAGGAAGAAGCAACTCCGGAAGAGGAGTTTCAAATAGCCCAGAAGAGGCAAGTAGCTCACAGCCAAGCTATCAAAGAATGAAGAAGAACAGCAGTTTCAATCAGAGGTATGACAAGAGTAATATTCAATGCTATTACTGTCATAAATTCGGCCATTATGCTAGTGAGTGTAGAAAGAAATAGCAAGACCATGGAGGCCAAAATGCTAATGTAGCAAATGAGGATCGGGCTGAAAATGAGAAACAGTCCAAGGTATTTATTGTGTGCAACCTTGCTGAGAAGAGCAGCCCTGAAGTCTGGTATTTGGACAGCGGGTGTAGCAACCACATAAGTGGTAATGAAAACTTGTTTGCCTCCATTGACAGAAATGTCAAGTCTGAAATCATGATGGGGAATAGCCAAAAGGTCCCTATCATAGGAAAAGGCATCATAACAGTCCTTAGCAAGCAAGGTGAGAAAATGCAGATCCATGATGTCTATTATGCCCCTGGCATAAAGCATAACCTACTAAGCATTGGACAGATGGTCCAAAATGGTTATAGAATCCTGATGGAAAATGGAGAGTGCACTATATTTGATAGAGGAGGCAGCAAGAAGGTCATTGCAGTAGTGCAGATGACAAGAAATAGAATGTTTCCTCTGTTGCTGACTCCGGCGCCATCTCTGGCGCTAACTCCGGCGCTATCTCTAGCATAGTCTCCTGCACTATCTCCGGCGCTCACAGCAGTGGGACAACAAACAGCTTTCAGGACAGTCATCAAAGACCCAACTAAATTGTGGCATTTAAGGTATGGGCACTTAAGCTTTTCTGGTTTAAGTTTATTGTCTAGGAAAGGCATGGTTAGAGGGATACCGAATATTGTAGAGCTCGATGGCAAGTGTGAAGCCTACATTCTAGGAAAGCAGCATAGACAACCCTTTCAATCAGGGTATTCTAGAAGGGCAAAAGCACCTTTGAAGTTGGTGCATTCAGATTTATGTGGCCCTATGAAAACTCCCACATTAGGTGGGAATGTATATTTCATGACCTTCATTGATGATTACAGCAGAAAAATATGGATTTATTTCTTGAAGAACAAATCTGAGGCTTTTGAGAAGTTTAAGGAGTTTAAGGCATCAACTGAAAAATAAAGCGGCCGACATATCAAGGCCCTAAGAATAGATAGAGGAGGAGAGTATGTCTCTAAACAATTTCTAAATTTCTGCAAGTATGAAGGCATTCATAAACAGTTCACAACAAGGTATACTCCACAGCAAAATGGAGTTGCTGAAAGGAAAAACAGAACCATCATAGAGATGGCAGCAAGCATGCTGAAGGAAAAGGGACTGTCAAATGATTATTGGGGTAAAGCTGTAGCAACAGCGGTCTACCTATTGAATAGGTGTCCTACAAAGGCCGTACGTGATCAGATTCCACAAGAGGCATGGACAAACAACAAATGGACTATTGAGCACCTAAGAATTTTTGGGTGTGTGGCATATGCATTTGTGCCTAAAGAGAAGAGGCAGAAATTTGATGATAAAGGTGAGAAATGTATCTTCACGGGCTATAGTGAAGAATCACAAGCCTACAGGTTCTTTAATCCCATCACCAAAAAGCTTGTGATCAGCAGGGATGTTGAATTCATTGAGAATGAAGCATAGGATGGAACGGTGGACAGCACCATGGGCATTTCAGTCACAATGCCCCTTGAAGATGAAGAAGCTCTGGAGGACAGCAACTCCGGAGGAGCTACGGAGAGCAGCAGCTCGGGAAGAAACTACCGTAGAGCTCTAGAAAGTAGTAGCTCTGGAGATGCTCAGCACAGTAGCTCCGGAGGTAAACAGCAGCATTGCAGCTCTGGAGATCAGCAGCTCCGGAGGTCTGCAACTCCGGAGAACAACAGCTCCGAAGGACGTTATAACAGCAGCTCTGGAGGTCATCAGAACTGCAGCTCCGGAGGTCACAGCAGCAGCTCCGGAGGTCGTCACAACTGCAGCTCCGGAGGTCAGAACAGCAGCAGCTCCAGAGGAAATTCAGATCCCACACTCGCATCAATGATCCCATGAAGGACAAAGAGTGTGAAGGAGATTTATGACAGCACAAGGTATGCTGATGATGATGAAGATCTGAATTTTGCATTGTTTTCTTCTAGTGATCCAATCTACTTTGAAGATGCTGTGAAAGAAGAGAAATGGTGTGAGGCCATGGATGAAGAATTGGATGCCATAGTGAGGAATGACACATGGCACTAACTGATTTACCTAAGGGTAAACAAGTGATTGGAGTTAAATGGGTCTACAAGACCAAGTCAACTGCTGAAGGAAAGATTGAAAGACATAAGGCAAGGCTAGTTGTCAAAGGGTACAAACAACAACCTGGAAGGGATTATGATGAGACCTATGCACCAGTTGTAAGGCTGGAAACAGTTCGGGCAGTCATAGCAATTGCAGCCCAACACAGATGGAAGGTGTTTCAGATGGATGTAAAGTCAGCCTTCTTGAATGGAGTGCTGAAAGAGGAAGTGTATGTGGAGCAGCCACCTGGCTATGAAGTCCCAGGGCAAGAGGATAAGGTATATAGGCTCCGGAAAGCCCTCTATGGGCTGAAACAAGCACCTAGGGCATGGTACAGCAGGATTGACTCATATTTGTTAAGCAATGGCTTTAGCAAAAGCAGCAGTGAGCCCACTCTCTACATCAAAGCAGTTGAAGGTAAAATTTTGATTACTGTTTTGTATGTAGATGATATGATTTTTACTGGAAATAGTGATCTTTTCATTGCTGATTTCAAAGAGGCAATGAAGAATGAGTTTGAGATGACAGACTTAGGTCTGCTGAAGTATTTCCTTGGCATTGAGGTCAAGCAAACAGAGCATGGCATATTTATTTTGCAAACTAACTATCCCAGACAGATTGTGAAGAGGTTTAAGATGGAGAATAGTAAACCTACCCCTACACCTACAGCCACAGGTCTGAAGTTGAGTAAAGAGGACAGCAGCAGGGAAGTAAACCCAACCCTCTACAAGAGCATGGTTGGAAGCCTCATGTACCTGATAGTAACTAGGCCTGATTTGATGTATGCTGTAAGCCTGATTTCTAGGTTCATGGAGAAGCCTAAGGACACGCATTGGCAAGCAGGAAAGAGGATCTTGAGGTATGTCAATGGCACAACAGGTTATGGCATTTTGTATGATGTTTCTGATGAGTTTAAGCTGGCTGGTTTCACGGACAGTGATTGGACAGGAAACGTTGATGACCGGAAGAGCACATCCGGCTATGTATTTCACATAGGTTCAGGCGTGATATCATGGGCATCCAAGAAGTAGCCCATTGTTTCTCACTCTACAGTAGAAGCTGAGTATATTGCAGCAAATGCAGCCGCTTGTCAGGCTATTTGGCTGAGAAGAATCCTTGCAGACTTGTATGAGCAGCAAGAAGATGGTACAACCATTCATTGTGACAATGTTTCATCAATAGCCCTGACAAAGAATCCAGTCTTCCACGGACGGAGCAAGCACATTGAGATCCATTATCACTTCATTAGGGAGTTGGTAGAATGAGGAGAGATTGAGTTGCAGTATTACAGATCTGAGCAGCAGCTCGCTGATATTTTCACAAAGGCATTGCCAAAAGATTCCTTTGAATGCCTAAGAGATAGGCTCAGCATTGTGGACAGCTTCAGAGGTGTGCAGTCCTGGAAAGAGGACAGCTACGGAGGTGTGCAGTCCTACGAAGAAGACAGCTCCAGAGATACATATCCGGAAAGACAGTAGGAGAACTCTAGAGATTCAACTCTAGAATGTATGTGCAGCTCCGGAGATGCTCCGGAGATGCAGAAAAGGAACTCCAGAGTTGCAGAGAGTCAGCTCCGGAGACGCTGAAAAGGGAAATCAGCTCCGGAGATGTAGATAGGGAGCTTCGGAGATGCAGAGGGTAGCTCCGGAGATGATACTGCATGACAGAAAGAGCTCTGGAGATCTACTCCGGAAAGGCAAAGGCAAGTATATATCTCTGGAGATCAATTCCAGAATGAAAATTGCAATTTGACGTCTAACTTCAGATTAAGGAGGAGTGTTGGAATTTAATCCTCATCAGTTCAATTAATGCTGACTGCCCCCGCATTAGACCTGGGGATCTCCCGCATCCTCCGTCCACACCGTTGGCCTGCCAGAAATAAATGAGGTAGGTGCATTTGAATTTGAAAGAGGTTGAGCGCCCATTTTGCTGGGCATGTAAAAGAGACATAAGAGAGGGAAAAGAAAAAGAGCAGAGGACGGAAGAGAAGATCTTGCAGCAGCAGAGGAATGGAATGAGAATGTTCCAGCAGAGAACAACAGAAGGAGAACAGTAGAGAGGAATGTTGCAGCAGCAACAGTAGATAACTACGGAGTTCCTGGCAGCTCCGGATGAACAGTGTGCAGCTCCAGAGATTGGGGCAGAGTATGAAAACAGAGTAGCAGCTCTGAACCTGTATTGTAATGTGAATGAAGTTTGAATGTAATCTAATTAAAGGAAAATATATACAAAGGTATATTGCTGTCTCTTCTGTGTTTGGTTTCCTTCTGTGTTTGCATTTGTTTTCTGTTGCTCCTCTTGCTGTAGCATTGCATCAAGAGGACAGCATTCTGCCCTGTCCCCTATTTTTTCTGCCAACAGTGTTGATAGATTAGAATAGATATAAATAAAACTATAATTATGCATGTTTGTATAACAAAGTATAAGTAATCCTCTTGTATGCTAGAAAATATGGCAAGCACATAATCATCTTTTCCTGTATGTGAATAGTGAAAGAGTAATTGGAAAATCTTGCAGTTTATCTGTATCACTTCCTTAATTTAAATAATATAAAAATTTTAGAGAGATTTTAGACAAACCATTAAATATAAGTTAAGGTCGACCGAAGCAGTTTGATGTGCTCCGTGAATGGTTTTCTTTGAACTTTTTCGCGCAACTGCTAGTTATCATTATGTGGGGATTTTCTGTCAGTTAAACCTACAACGTATTTTGAAATGTATGTGATGATATTGGGCCAAATTTATCATATAAAAAATAAATACGTAAATAAAATTTTAAAAAATCTCAAGAAATGATTATATTTTTAAAATTTTCTGTAGTATAAAGGGGCTACTCCCACCGGTAGTATTTATTATCAAAAAAAAAATCTCAATAAATGAAATGAAAAAATAGAATAAAACGAAATTGAAAGGGAAAATGGTTGAAAACAAATAATTATTTAAAAGAATTTTATTGTATTTTTTATCTTTGGCTATTTTGTCCCTAGTATTTAGTAATATTATATATTCTTTAATATTATATATTCTTTAATATTATTAAAATATATATATATTTCTTACTTCATATTTCTCTAATAATTAGAAAGCTCCATATATATAACGTCTTCTAAACATAAATAAATTAGACAAATGAACAAAAATTTTAAAATTACTAAAGATTTCTAAAGTTACTAAAATTACTATTCTAAAATTACTAAAGTTTCTACAATAAATAAATTACTAATTTCTAAAATGAATAAATTGCTAAGGTTTCTAAAATTAATTCATAGAATATATAAGGTCTTTTTTTGAAAAAAACTGCCTGGAAGTTTTTTTTGAGTTGAATAAAATAATTCATGGGAATATATATTTATTTGTTTATTTATTTATTTATTATTTATATTTATATTTTTAATATAAATATTCAAAGATATATCCAGTCTAAAACACTTTATATTATATTAGAAAAAAATAAAAAAAATATTTTTAAAAATAAAATTGTATATTTATTTAATTTTTAATAATTAGATTAGGGATCATTTGGAAGAAGATGTGATCTTAAATCAAATCTTATAAGAAGACATTTCAGATATCCCTTCAGACCCTTTACCTATCTAGATTCTCTTAGCAACTTCTGAAGGGGATTTGGGGGTTAATCAGCCTATGGAGACTATTCCATCTTCTCCTGCTATTAATCTTGAGGCAAATCTTAAGGCTTTAGGTTTTTAGAATATGGTGAATGATATTATTTCTAAAATAGGAAATGACCTAATGGAGAATATTGTTGATGAAGTTCTTAATGAAGAAGAACCTTTCAACTTCTCTGAACACAAGGCTATTTCTTAGACATATCTCAAGGTTAAGGAGTACACACCTCAAAAAGAGAGACAGAAAATCTAAGTTTAAAAAAGCCTAGGAAGAAGTGGTTTCGGGTATCCAAAATACTCTGGATAGACATTAAATATTGATGGGAGGTTGTTGCTCTCTTCAAAGGATATGAAGATTCTCTCATGGAATGTTAGGGGCATTAATGCCCCTAACAAAAGATGCTTAATCAAGCATTAGTTGGATGCTAGTTTTTCTTATATTATTCTTCTTCAGGAAACCAAATTATCTGCATCTCTAGGAGGTCAAGTGTTCTCAAATTGGCTGCAATGGAACTCTTTTTTAGTGGAATCTAATGGTGCTTTAGGCAGATGGGGGGTTCTCTTAAAAAAAAATCTATTTGTGATACCTTGGTTTCTTCTCAAGCAAATTGGATGCTCCTCTAGGTCTATTGTACTCAATGCCATTTTGTTTTTTGGATTTGTAATGTTTATGGGCCTTCTTCTACTATTGATAAGTATCTTTTATGGGGAAGCCTCTATTCTGTGTTAGCCCCACTTAAAAATAAGTTTCTTGTTGTAGTGATTGACTTCAATGCAATTATCTCCTTAGAAGAAAAATATGAAGGAATCATCTCTCCATTAAAAATAATGGAAGATTTCAGAACTTTTATTTCTCATAATTAGTTGATTGATTGTCCACTGAAAATGGTGTTTTTACCTAGTCAAACAAAAGAAAGGATTTTTGCTAAATTGCTAAGAGACTTGACATATTTTTTATTTTCCCTAAATGGTTCCTCAACTCTAAATCCCTTATCTCTTCTATTCTGCCTCTTTCTAGATGAGATCATTTCCCAGTTGACCTTTGTTTTAAGAATGTGTCCAAATCCTCTTTCAAGGCTCCCTTCAAGTTTGAGGCCATGTGGTTTAGAGATCAGAGTTTTATTCCCTTCCTTGAGAAAACCTGGAAAAAATCCCCTTTCACTACAGGGTCAAGAATGTATCAACTCACTAGAAAGCTTCAGTGCTTGAAAATTCAGATTAAAGATTAGAATACCAATCACTTCAAAAATATCTCTACTAAAAAAAATATCATTCAAAATGATTTGCAAATGTTGAATGAACATATTATTTCAGTAGGAATGGACAACGCCAACTTTGATAAAGAAAAATTTCTTAAAGACTAGCTCCGAGAAATTCTAGCAAGAGAGGAATTATATTGGAGACAGTGATCAAGAGGACTCATGTTTCAAGATGGAGATATAAATACTAAATTTTTTCATGCATCATAAGAAGCAAAAAAAAATCCATTCTTAGTATCTCAGCCAGTGATGGACGTCTTCTTACCAATGAAAGTGATATTCAAGCTAAAGCTATCTTCTTTTACAAAAACCTTCTTAGTTGTGCTTTTTCTTCCTCTAATATGGGCAATGAGGAAGATATTCTTAATAATATCCCTTCCTTGATCTCAGCTAAGGATAGTCATTTTCTTCTCAAACCTTTCTCTTTAGAAGAAAATAGATTTGTAGTTTTCTCTATGGCTTTAGACAAAGCTTCTGGCCTAGATGATTTTTCAGTACTTTTCTTTTAAAAAACTTGGGATTTTACTAGAAAAGAGGTTTCACAAGTTGTGGAAGAAGAAAGTAGATCTACAAATATTCTCAAAGAGCTTAACAATACTTTTCTTTCCCTCATTCCTAAAATATTGGATCCTCAATCCTTTCTTGGTTTCAGACCTATTGCTCTTTGTAACACATTGTATAAGATTATTACAAAAGCTATAACCATTAGACATGGGACTATTATTCCTAATATAATTTCTAAAGAATAAGGTGGCTTTGTTCCAGGGAAAGAAACATATGAAGGATCTATCTATGCTCATGAAATCATTCACTCCATTCATACTCAGAAGATAAAATCAATGATACTCAAATTGGATATGCTTAAAGCATATGATAGAGTCAATTGGTATTTGTTGCAAGTATGTACCTAATTGGTGTTGTCATTGATGTCAATATATTTGTGTTGTCATTGGTGTCAATTGTGTCCTTATTTTATTACTTGCTTGTAGATGTTGAGGATATTGAGAAAATTAGCTCATGCGGTAAAAATAGTGAATTGTAGAAAGAAACATTATATTACATGCTAAAGAATAGTCTAGAAGAATGGTCTGCATTTCTTGTAGAATAAATAGCCTTGCCTAGGAATTGGAATTTATTCAGAAGCCTATCTGTAGATGTTATATTCCAAGGTTGAGCCTATGAAATGAAGATTTAAGTTGTGTTCACCAATGTGAAAATTGCTTTTCTGTATGATTGGTGGTGACAAGGAGAAAGTATTTTGCTTTGCATTCCTCTGCATTGATGTATTTTGTTCTATGGTTCTAGAATCAAGTCTGTGATGATGTTAAGTGCCTTCAACTGCAATCATTCATGATTTAGTGGTCTGTAAGCAATCTTTTATCTATAACAGTGGTTATTATTTTTGTTCTTGTGCTCCAGTTTGAAGAATCTTATTGACAGAGTGATTAGAGATTGTGTGGTTGTTCCTAGTGATTATAATGTGCTTGCAAATGTCTCCTGATCATGTTCTTACCTTTGGATGGGTCCACAAAGGGAAAATTGGATCTTGAAGGAAGAATTTTCTTACAGACCCAGTGCTATCATCAGCTTTTGCTAACCTAGTTGATTTCATCATTTTCAAAGATGCGTGAAATAATGTAGAAGTATTTTGTGCCATAGAAGATTGTGTTTGAGCTCCAGCTAAGGTGTGGCATGATCTGTATACATTCTTACATCTTTTGTTTAGCTAAATTTGTATTAGGTTCAGACCTATTTTATGAATGTTTGTAATGACAACATTGGAGAGTGATCCAATGGTTGATGAATGTAATACCAACCATGATGTACATTCTAAGGTTCATGAGTTGTATAAAAGTTTGTAATGAAGTTGTGAAAAAGTGTGTGCTGCGAACATGAAGACATAAGTGTGAAAATTTGAAAGAGCAGAGTAGGGGAGACATTTGTGCTTCAATGGAATTGAAACCTGGCATGGAGTAGATGATATTCAGTTAGTTCACCATCTTGGAAATGAGCCACCCTTCGGTAGTGAGCCATCCTTAGGTAGTGAGCCATTTTTGTAGTGACCATTTTGGGCAGTGAGCGCTGTAGGCAGTGGACCTCTATTTTTTGGTATTGCTATAACATATATATTTTTGTGGTCTAACACCCACTGTGGTTTTACCTTTTTTAAGGGTTGTCCATGTAAAAATCTAGTGTCTATTGTGTTGAATGTGCGATTGTAATCAAGTTAATAGTTACATGCTTTCATGTTTGAATCTAAATATGAATAATTAAGTTGTTGATGGTTAGATCTGCATATGAAGCTAAGTTTTTTTGACAACTGATTCACTCCCCCTCTTAGTTGTCCAATGTATTTCAATAATATTTCCTTCTCAAAGTTCTTAATAGGTTTGGTTTTTCTAAGGCCTTCTACAAGTGGATCTTAGTCTGCATTTCGGGTCCAAGCTTTTCTATTATCCTCAATGGAAAAACTTGTGGTTCCTTTAAATCTTCTTGAATATTCATCAGGGGGATCCCATTTCTCCCTTCCTATTCATTCTCATGGTTGAGGCTCTTAGTAGAAGTATTCAACTTGCAGTATCTAATGACAATTGGCTGGGAGTGATAAGTTCCCATTTGTTAGATCCAGCGTCTTATTCTCTTTTTGCAGATGATACCATGTTTTTTGGGAGAGCAACTTTATCAAAATCTAAATCTATCAAGATGGTTTTAGACTCCTATTGTTCAGTTTCAGGTTAGCAGATAAATTCTCTTAAATCTCAAGTTTTTTTCTTCTTCATTGAAGCCACTCTCCAACTTAAAATTTGTAGACTATTGGGTTATAATTTGGGATCTCTCCCCTCTTCCTATTTGGGGGTTCCAATGTTCTCTAAGGCTTATAAAAATAATCTTTGGTATAAAATAGTGGACTCTATTAGCAAAAAGATCTCCACATGAAAAAAAAAATGGTTGTCCTTTGCTTGTAAAATTACCATGGTAAGATCTATTGTTTTAGTTGTTCTAGTTTATTTAATATTTGTTCTTAACATGCCCAAGGGGATTATCTTATCTATTTAGAAAATTATTAAAAAATTCCTTTGAAAAGGGAACTTGGATTATTCAAATAAGAAAGCTTTGTCTCTGATTTCTCTAGAAAAGTGTTGTACTTAAAAAATAGAAGGTGGGGCTGGTATTCTTAACCTTGAAGCTCAAAATCTTACCCTTGGAGCTAAACTTGCTTGGCAAATGTTTGCGAAACTGCACTGAAATGGTTCAAGCTCATGTAATCAAAATAGTTGTATTCTCAAGAAATTGAAAGAATTTTTACTATTACAAACCCTATTGGATCCAAAATATGGATTTTTATTATCAAATGCAGAGAAGTTATTCTTCCCTTTCTTTCTTGGAAAATTCATAATGGGGATAAAATTCTTTTCTGGGATGATTCATGGAATGGATATAATAAATTGGACTCGTACAATGGTTTAGTTAAGGCCAAACAGGTTCTTTCTGATCTCTAGAGATCTAGAGTTAAGGACTACATTAAATATAATGCACAACTAGGGTACCCAGTTGAATGGAAAGATTTCTCTAATCTTAATTTTCCCCAAGAGCAAAACAAATTATTATCTAAAATTATTTCCCAAAGAAAAGTCTTCTTCACTTTCTGTGCAGATAAACTGATCTAGAGTCCCTCTAAGACAAGTTCTTATATGGTCAAACAAGGATATCTCTCTCTTACTTTAAAGAAGGGGGATATTTTCAAATCGATTCACACCTTATGCTAGGGTAAGTCTGTACTACCAAAGGCCAGGGCCTTTGCTTGGCTATCCTTCTAAAATAGAATTCTTACCAGTGACAGATTAGCAAAGCTAGGGTTTGTTGATCCCTTTAAATGTGTTCTCTATGGTCAGGAGGATGAAACCATGAATCATCTGCTCTTACTCTGTCCATTTGCCATTAATTGTTGGAATTATCAAAAGCTTCATTGGTTTACCCCCCTCCCAAATTTTTTTAATTGATCTATTTTAAAGTTGGCCTCTTCTTTATAAGAAAGGTACTCTGTCAAATATTTGGGTCATTTCTACATCCATAGTCATATAGAATCTGTGGCTAGAAAGAAATAGAAGGATCTTTAGAAAGGACTCCTCATCTCTGGAAAGTGTTATTTTCAAAATTGAGAATTCTATCTAAAAAAACATAAAGTATAAATCTTCAGTTTCATAATCCTTTTTCACTTCATGGAATGATATGATGCTCTAAGAATGCAGTAAAATAACCTTAATTACCCTAAGGAGTAATCCCCCTAATTCTTCTCACTGTCAACATAGAGATTGCAAATTGGTTCACTGGATTCTCCCAAATTCTAACTAGTATAAGGTGAATTTTGATGGTGCCTCTAAGGGCAACCTAGGTACTTCAATTATTGGTTGTGTAATCAGAGATAGTATGGGTTTTACTACTATGTGCAAAAGTAGAAAGAATTGTTGATGGGACAAATAATGATGTAGAAGTCCAATCTCTGCTCCTTGGCATCAGAACTGCTATATCTCTTGGACTTAAAAATATCATTCTTGAAGGAGATTACCTATTGATAATTCATGCCTTTCAAAAGAAAAATTTTCCCAACTAGAGATATAACTATGTGCTTGAACAAGCCTGGCATTTAATGGGCTATTTTGAAGATTATCAGTGTTAGCATGTATATAGATAGGGGAATAAGGTAGCAGATTTTATTTCCAATATGTATTGTATGCTTCCAAAAGGATCTCTTCTCATTAACAAACAATCTAATTCTATGTTTCCCCTTCTGATCAATCAACTGAGATCAGAGGAAAAAGATATCAATTAGACTCTTTTCTATTCTACTAACTTGGCTGTGATGTTTGGTAGAAATTCTTGGTTATAAATGCTTCAACTTAGCTTTTTAATTTTTTTTCTATCTTCTTTGTTGGGGCTGTGCTACTCAGCAAAGGATTATTGCCCTAATTTCAAGATTTGTTCTTCATCCTCTACAGAGTGTGTATTCTATACTTCACATGTGTGTTCTTCTACTAAGAATTCATTATATCTTTGGTGATGTCATCCTCTATGGAGTGTGAGATCATCACTTTGCATATGTGTTCATCTGCTATGGATTTCATTTCAACCCTGGTGATAATCCTTCACATCTCATGAAGGATTTGGAATTATCACTGGCACATGGGATTGATTTTATAAGTTTTGGCGCTCCTCTTTCTTCCTTCCCAACTTTGCATTTCCATCTTTCATCTCTCTAGCCACGGTGTTAATTCCACATAATGCGTGAGTTTTCCTTCTTGTCCAAGATTGGGAAACTCTAATTCAAGGCACAATTGATAGAGGAGGGCTACAGAGGGCATTCAAGCTACACTCGGGTGATGTGGAAGAAGTGTTGACAGAGTTCTAGCAGTTAATTTCATCCATGAGTTTTTACTACTAGAGGATAATCTGAATCAAGCATTTGTAAGTTATGTTATTCACACTGAGATTGGAGGTCCTTTTTCTCGAGCCAACCTACTAGACAAACCTCATATTTGCTATGTGTTCTAAGCACCAAATCATAGCTTAAAAAATAATTCCTCTGATCTACTGGACTGGTCTCTCTGGGCTCATAAAAAATGTTTCTCTCTCTATGGAGTTCTCTTTTTGCCTCTTTTTTATCTGTCTTGTTATGTAAAAGCTATATCTGGTCTATTGACCCATTTTGTTAAACTCTTTATATTTTTTTTAATATAAATGCTTATGATGCTATGCATCCTTACCAATAAAAAAAATTAAATTAGTGATAAGTTATTGGTAACATTAATTGATTTCTTATGAAGGTTTGTAATATTATATTATTTTATATTATTACATTATATATAAGATTAATCTATATATGATTGTACTCCTTCAATGTCTGTGTAAACAAACATATATAAAAAAATCTCAATAAAACATATGAATTAATTTCATAGAAATAGAACAATTTTCAACGTAGTTTTAAATCAAATTCTTTTTGTTGCATGAGAGGCTAGATCTAGGTTGACCTAGATCCCATACAATCATTTGAAGTGGAAACCCTACACATGCATGTTGGATTCTTGGGTTTTAGAAGATTTCTTCATTTAAGCTTTTAAAACCCTTCATCCCTGCAACAACTCACATCTTGGAAAAATACTAATAGGGTTAGAATAAATTTAGCTCATCTCATAAAAAATCCTTCTTGCTCAACTCTAAAACTTGGAAAAAAAATCGAAATGAGGAAGTAGTGTAAAGAAATTCTAAATTATTGTTTAGTGGGCTCCTACTTAATTGAGATATCTTACTTTAATTAAACTTTTAGATTTTCTTTTATGAGAAGAATCTAGTGTGCTCTTTTAAAATTAGAAACATGATTTTCTATTTTTAAAATTTTTAAGTGTTAATTAGACTCTAATTTGTCAAAAAAAAGAAATTGAAGTTAGTCTGATGTCTGTTTGTAATAGACTATCATTTAGGATGACTTTAATAAAAATATGATTGTTTGGTTATTTTATATAATTTAAATAAGATAGAGATTTTATTATTAAATTCTATAAATACTAAGGCATTGAGGAAAATAGACATCTCCTTTAAATAGTCTAAAACCTCATTGATAAACTCATAAGAAAATAAGAGCAAGGAGGAGTGAATCATCTTTTCTCTAGAAAACTTCTTCTAGCAAAATCAATTTAGGAGAAATGAAATGATAGAGTGGGAAGAAAAGTATTTTTTATTTATTTTAATATATTAGAAAGTTTTAAATTTAATAGTAAGTTGCACAATTATGCCCTTAAATGTAGCTTACTTGGACTTTTAGTGGAGTTAGATGCTTTTTAATTGTTTTATTAATTTTATTGATGTTTTTAATAAATGTATTGATAGTAATATTTCACTAAGTTTTAGAAATGAATAATTATTCAGGCTTATTCTTCATATTTAGATTATTGTAATTATAGTTAGGATTAGGACTAGAATAAAAGTTATAATTATTATTAGGGTTAGAATTATGGCTCTGGTTACAAATAGAGTTATACTTACAGTTAGAACTAAGGTTAGGGTTAACGTTAGTATTAGGGTTAGAATTATGGTTATGGTTATAAATAGGATTATAATTAAGGTTAGAACTAAGGTTAGGGTTAAGGTTTGTATTAGTGTTAGGATTACAATAAGGGAAAGAGTTAGGGTAATTATTAGACTTAGATTATAGTTAGAATTAGTGTTAGAAATAAGGTTAGGTTTAGGATTAGAATTTGGGTTAAGCTTTTGAATCAAACTTGGGGTTAGGGTAAGGGTTAGTATTAGAAGTAGGGTTAGGCTTAAAATTAGAATTACCTACAATAAGAATTATGATTA
Source organism: Cunninghamia lanceolata (assembly GCA_027924645.1). Taxonomy (NCBI): domain Eukaryota; kingdom Viridiplantae; phylum Streptophyta; class Pinopsida; order Cupressales; family Cupressaceae; genus Cunninghamia; species Cunninghamia lanceolata. The sequence goes on along the minus strand of BSBN01001164.1, from coordinate 3,154,795 downwards.
GGGTTAGAATTAGGGTTACAACTATGGTTAGAATTAGGGTTGGAGTTAGGGTTAAACAATTAGGGAGAAAATTATGGTTATGGTTAGAATTAGGGATAGGGATAGGGTTAGGTTTTAGGTTAGAATTAGGGTTAGGGTTAGAATTAGAGCTAAGGTTAGCATTACTATTAGGAATAAGGTTAGGGTTATATTTACAATTTGGGTTCGAATTACAAGTTAGGGCTACAATTAGGGTTAGGGTTACAGTTTAAGTTAGAATTAGGGTCTAATCTATGATAGGGTTGTAATTTGTTTAAAATTATGGTTAGAGTTAGGGTTACAATTAAAATAATGTTAGAATTATGTTTATGGTAGAATTAGGTTTAGTGTTAGAAATAGCGTTAGAACTTGCATTAGGATTAGGGTTATGGTTACAATTAGCATTAGGGTTGGGATTAGGGTTAGATTTATGAATAAAATTAGGGTTGAGTAGATCTAGGGGTGGAATTAGGGTAAGGTAAAATTAGGGTTAGGGTTAAAATTACTATGAAGATTAACACTATGGTTAGGGTTATAGTTACAATTTTGGTTCAAATTAGAGGTTAGGGCTACAATTAGGGTTAGAGTTAGGGTTAGGGTTCAGGTATAATTTAGAATTAGGGTTACAAATATGGTTAGTGCTAGGTTTGGGGATATAATTAGGCTTAGAGTTATTATTATAGCTATACTTAGATTTATAATTAAGGTTGGGGTTAAGGTACACGTTAGAATTAGGGTTATAGTTAGTATTACAATTAGGTCTAGAATTAGGGTTACAACTATAGTTAGAATTAGGGTTGGGATTAAGGATAGATTTAGGGATAGAATTAGGGTTAACTAGATTTAAGGGTATTGTTAGGGTTAGGGTTAGGGTTAGACTTATGTTTAGAATTAGGGTTAGGGCTAGAGTTAGAGTTAGGGTTAGCATTACTATCAGGATTAAGGTTAGGGTTAGGGTTATATTTATTATTTGGGTTTGAATTAGCAATAGAAATAGTATTGGGGTAAGAATTAAGGTTAGGGATAAAATCAAGATTACAATTATAATTGGATTTAGGATTAGGGTTACAATTACGGTGTAAGTTAGTGTTAGAGTTAGGATTAAGGTTAGCATTTACATTAGAATTAATGTTAAAACTATGACTAAAACCAAGGTTGGGGTTGGGGTTAGGATTAGGTTTAGTATTGGCCTAAATGCTAGGGTTAGGGTTTAGGTTAGAATTAAGGTTATAGTTATTATTATAATTAGGTCTAGAATTAGGGTTACAACTATGGTCAGAATTAGGGTTGGGGTTAGAGTTACACTTATGGATAGATCTAGAAATTATCTAGATCTAGACGTAGAATTAGGGTTAGGGTTAGAATTAAGGTGAGAAATACAATTAGGGTTATTATTAGAGTTAGAATTAGTGTTACACTTAGGGTTAGGGTTAGGGTTATAGTTAAAATTAGTGTTATAATTACTTGGTTAGGATTAGGGTTTAGGTTAGAATTGGGGTTACAATTGGGGTTAGACTTGGGGTTACTATTGGCCTGGATGTTAGTGTTAGGTTTAGGGTTGGGATAGAATTATGTTTTGGTTAGAATCAAGGTTAGAATTATACTTAGAATTATGGTTAGTATTCAGGATACAATTAAGATTAGGGTTATAGTTACATTTAGGGATAGCGTTAGATTTATAATATATCTAACGTATCATTATAATATTATATTATATAATAATAATTCTTAATAAGATATATAATATAGTTAGAAGAAGAAGAAAAAGGAAATGAAGAAGTAGAAGAACAATAAAATGATGAGCATCTACCTAAAGATTAGCATGAAGGACATTCACCTCAACAACAACAACAAGTGCAAATAGAAATGGAGAAACCTCAAGAGGATGTAATAAATGAGAATGTGGCAGAGACCAATGAAGATGCACCAGCACAGATGGGAAAGGAAGTAAGAAGAGAAAAGGAAGAGGTAAAATTGGTCCCCATAGATATAAAGAGCCTTCTATGTGGTGCCACACCAAAGAAAGAAAAGAGAAAGGCAAGAACAATGTCTACAATAAAGAGAGATTCATTAGGAGAAAGAACATTGGAACTAGCCATACCACTGAAAGATAAAGTAAAAGGAGAAATGAGCTTGGAGGACTATAAGCTACTTCATTTAGATATGGGGTATGTAACTAGGGAACAACATATTCAAGAATGGGAAGATATGAATAATGTAACCATAGAAATGATGAGGAAGGACAAGGATAAGTTTGAGTATTTAAAACGACACATTCTCCAGTTCCAACAATTCATTCATGGGATGTTTGACCCCATGGTTAATATACTAGAATTACATGCAGATTTAGTTATTTTGTGAAAGGATCAGATAAATGAGATGGAGAATAAGAAAATTGAAGCTAACATCTTTAAGGATTGGATCAAATAATTCATACAAAGGGGAGAAGACATAATAAGGCAGGCAGTTGCCAATTGGGCCATTGCCCTAGCAGGGAAAAATAATTGCAGCCTTAACATACATCATTGGCAATCAAGAATGAAGGAAAATAGATATGAGTTGGAGAAGATCAAGGCTATGGAGGAAAATATTGAAGAATTGGTGACTAATATAATATTAACTCCTCAAATGGAAAACCAAGTGCCAAAGCATAAACTAGAATTAATGTTTGAAGGAGGAATTCTGAGAAATTGAATTGTGAATACCTAGGAGTTAGAAAGAACTGCTCATGACATGATGAGGAAATAAGTAAATGTGGTATAGAGACTCATTGGGCATGATTTCTTGGAGATGCCAGTATATGATGCAGCCATGGCAGTGGGGGAATTCAAATCTATTTATCTACCTTGCCTAGAGAACCCTGTAGCCAACTTGAGTAAGAAAATGATTGATTCTATTATGGAGTTGAATGCAAAGATGAAGAAATATCATAGGAATATAGAAGAGGCATAGGAGAAAGCAAAGATATTAAAAGAAAGTGTTGAACTACAACAATACACCTAGACAAAAAGTCAAAAGAACACCCATATATCCATTGCAACATTAGTGGCTAGATACACAGAATATTTGAAGAGAATAGGAGAAGATCCAAAGGCAAGTACTAGTGGTAGCGAGTAGTTACCTATCTTATGATTCAAATATGCCTCACTCTTTTCTATTTTGTTATCAAGAGAAAGTCAACTAAGAAGAAAGAGAATATTTTATGTTTTAAAAGATCCCAATGGCATCCTTTACACCAAAGGGAATATTCTGAAGAGATATTTTGAAGGAACAGTTGGGAAAAACTTTCCGCTATTGATCTTATGAATTTGAATGTGGACCACTTATTAAGTTTTGTAACTGTAGGGAAGATGTCTTTCCTATATAAAGACCCTTACTATTTGTATTTTAGTTACACAGGGAGTTGTGGCAATTAGCATAAAATTTTAGTTCAGCAATTTTACTTTGGAATGCAAAAGGAAGTGATTCTCGGTGAATACTTTGAGCATTAGTAGTATAGAAAGGAGGTCACTTGTGTCTACATGAAGGAACTTGTGAAATGTCCTACTTACTTGATGTATCTGTAACTACATCTCTGAGCTGTTTATGTTGATTAGTTTAGTTGAAGTCATATATACATTGCAAAATTGAAGTGACTTTATTATATGAAATGAACGCAAACATTGGATTTCTATGTCTATTCGAGAATGTTATCTGATTAAGGCATTATTTTATATGTTTATGTTTTAAAGATTGGGATTCCATATGTACGTTTGTGATATTGCTCAAGATTTGTATGTGTGGATTTAATGACAATTGAATTGATTTAGGATTAGCAAATTCATGATATGTGTGGAGTAGAGCATTCTATCCTATTAAACATTGTTCTTAAATCTAACCTTTTGTATCTTTCCTCAAAAGAGTAAATAATTAGCATATACGCAATCATCATAAGTGAATTTCTATTGATTCAAAGAAATAATTGTGAATTTCAAAAGATCTTTAGCAGTTTTCATAGAAATTAGAAATACAGAGCATGTTTATGGAAATTCATGTAAAGCTTTGTAAGAGAATGGTAAATATAGGCAAAGGATCACTCATTTTAGTGTAATTTGTTGTTATTTACATAAATTGAACAAGTCCAGTTGTCACATAATCACCTAAGTCACGTAAGGCCCCTTGAACAAATAGCTTCACAACAAACTGCTGACCTATCCAACATTATAAAGACCTAAGTATATAGAAACTTGAGATAAAGAATTCTCAGTGAATTATTCATATCTTCCAAGATAGCTAAGGTTCCTTTGTGAATTTTAACTTTGTTGTGCATGTGTAAAAGCATTCATCAACATTACTTATCATGGATGTTAGGCGAGTGTTGATTTGATGGCTGAGAATCTCATCCTTAAGTGTGAGAATTAGGTGCTTCATGAGATGGCTCTCCTTGGGTATGTATAGCGAGATCTTAATGCTATGGGGCCCTTATAATCATGCACTTATAGTAAGGTACCTCTCTCCCATAGGCTCATAGACTGACTAGTGGCAAACATAGGCAAAGGAGTAGGAGTCCTGAGGGTTCCATTGGAGGGAACTACCTTTGAGTTTACCCTTTTCTTTTTTTTTGAAATTGTGCCCCTTGCATGGGGAACCTTTACTTTCCTTGAGGGCATTTTGCCTTAGCTCTTGGTACTTGTATACATGTAAACTTCAGATGTATCAATGAAAGTTTATCCTTATATTGTTTTGGCTATTGTATTCATACTCATCTTTTGTGCATTTTTAAAGTTTAATAACTCTTTGATTATGTTTTGACATTCAACACTAATAATGCAAGTATGATAACATTGATATTTTTTCTATTTTTTTTGGCATATATATGAAATGCAGTTATGATATGCAGATGCAAGAACACAAGGGATGCTTGAAGTGAAACTTTTACTCCTACAGAATGTCATGAGTTATGACATTAACGTTATTTCTTTGGGACTCTTTTTCTAATTTTTCTATGAATGTTATATGGAATAAACAATATGACTACTCTTTAATACGATTTTCAATCTAGGGGATTGCAAGTTATCCTGATATAAGAGACCTATTCAAGGCTATGAGGTAGGAATTTAGAACTCAAGTGGGGAATGGGAATGAAAGGGAGTGTTTCTAAATTTGAACTTTGCTAAAAGCTAAACACTGATCCTTATCTAGATCAGACAATCTAAAAAGGTTTTAACTTAGATAATTAACAAATTGTATTGATGTTTGCTAGACTTAGATTATAGAAGGAAGGAAAGATAGACCTAGGGTAAAGGATCAATGGGAAAGCACTAGGGTCCCTAGATAGAAAGTTATCCTAAAGACTACTACTCTTGGCTTTTCTCAGCTAGTGCATGTGTGTGCTTTGTACCTTTCTCTTTTTTTTTTCTCTATTACAATGTCACCCTTGAGGCTTAGAGCTTAGACCAATCTCCACCCAAGAGTAATGACATTCAACAATTTTTTTTCTTTCACTCTTTTTTTTGGATCTCTCTTTTTTTTCTTTTTCTCTTCTTTTTGTATTTTCTAGAATGCCTCACTTGATTTTCTCATTTTTTAAGATTTTTGTCTTTAATGAAATGAATACTTTTGGAAATTTTGATATGTAGTAATTTGATCTATCAATTCTCACTTTTCTCTACACTCTTGTTTTGATCACTCATTTTTTTTATTCACTAAGATTTTAGATTGCTTCCTTTAGAGTTTAGAATTTCTTGACATTTTTGGCCAAGAAAGATAAGGGGCTGAGTGCCACCTAAAGTTTTTGTAATCCAGTCAAACTTCTTATCTACTAGGGAATAATTGGGAAGGTCTAATTGCAAGCTTCCTTTGAACATTATAGGTTTGAATACTAAGTTTTCTTAGACCTAACATCTTGGCTCATTAAGACTGGGATCAGTGTAAATCTAAGAGCTAGGCTTTGATTAGAATCATTGGGAATGAAAAGGGGTATAGTGATTGTGAAAAATGGGGAATCTCTAGGACTTGAAAGGATCACATATATCTAGGAAACCTTAGAATCCTTACTGAAGTGAAAATAAGATAAGAGCAAGTCATTCATTATGGTGGAAGATGAAACAAATAATACTGAAATTCAAGAAAAAGAAATTTGACATTTTTTATTTTTATAATTGTTTTTTGTTTTTTTGGAATATTTGATTTTTTTGGTATTTTTATGTTTTATGATTTTTATTACTTTTAGACATAGTATTTCTTGAGGTGAGAGGCATTGATTGCTTTGCCAAATTCTTCCCCCTCCATTGTGCATAATAGATAGGCATTGGTTTTTGCATCTTCTTTAACCATGTAATGACCTCTCCAGTCCTCTGAAAATGTTCTATTTCATTTTCTCTTTTTGTTTTTCATGTTAGCTCTTCTTAGGACTAGTTCTCCTATTCTGTAGGGTTTATTGTTTCATTCTACCATTTCTAGCTCAATGGTTTCTCTTGGTAATACGAGATAAGTAAGTCTTGAAAATCTTATTGATGGGAAGGGGTCCAATATAGGACTCCATCATACCTTAACAATTCCATCAGCATATCGAATTGCTCCTGCATGTAAATTTTAACATCTTGCCTACGTTGAATGTTTTGTAAGAACTAGAATAATTCCAAGGGAGTTTAAGGTCCCCCTTTTGCATCAGGAGGGACAAAGATTATACTCATTCTCCCATTAGGCTCAATCCTCAAATCCATAGAGTATTCAATATAGCTCCCTGGAAACTCAAAAATGACAGGATCATCGATTCTGACTAACACTCACATTTCCATTCCCTTTGAAATGTACCCTCACTCTCTTCGTCTTCATCTAGGATTCTCTCAACCATTTCAATTTGCACTAGGGGTGCTTCCCATTCACCAAGCTAATTTGATTGCACCGAGACAGAAGTGGTGGGTTGCACTTGTGGTTGAGATACCATGAACATTCTTGGGAGAACTCCTATTGCATTGGTTGATTCATTGTCAATAGAATGTACACCCTCCATTGGAGTTAATGGTCCATATGACTCTTTTGTTGGTGTGAGAGGTTCATACTACTCACTTTCTTTCGGTGTCTCAGGGAGTCGTGATTCATTCAAGGGTGATAGAGGAGTATAACTCTCTGTCATGTCTTCTTTAGGATCTAAGAAAGTGTGAAGGGCTACATATCTCAAATCTAACATAATTGTTTCAAACATTGGACCTTAAGTTCTATGAGGTTTCTCCCCTACATGAGGGAAGAGTTTGTAGGCACATTGGATGCCAATCATGAGGATTTCAAGAGGGAATTGGAGAGGTCCATTCTCCTTTATCCATTCCATGATCTTTACTGTCTCTTCTTTGGGAGTAATTTCTTTTTGTTTCAATGGTACCTCATTTTCTAAATCTTTTATCTCTATAGTGTTTATGGTCCTTTTTGGAGTTTCCATTTGTTCGATGCATATTGATTGAGGCATAGGACTAGGAATAGACAATTTGTTTGTAAGAACTTCATAATCTATGGAGATGCCTATACATTTGTTTGATGTATTTAATTTTAGCATACTGAAGGGTTTTCGACCCCCTTTCATGATGTATACCTTCCCCAAATGTAGGAATCGATCTTCTTGTAAAGAGTAGATGGTACAACTTTCATCCTACTATCAATGGTTTTCCAAGGAGAAAATTATATCTTGTGTCCTTGTTGATAACATAAAATGTTGTTGGGACAGTCTTAGGCCTAGAGTTATGGGAAGTGTGGTCTTCCCTATTGTAGTAGCCTTTACATTCTCATATCCAATTAAAGTGTCTTTTGAAGTAGTGATATTAGTGTGCCCATAAACAATTCTCTCGAGGAGGGAAAATGAAACTATGTTTACTACCACTCCATCATCTATTAATGTTGTTTTGATGTAGGTATCATAGATCCATACTTCCAAGTATAGTGCAGGGTCTCCTTTCTTGGTTAATTCTGCATCAGAAGGCATTTTCTTTAGGTCAAAGAAGAAACCTAGGTCTTTGAGTTTAGAATTTGGTGGGCTTATGTCTAAATCCACATGGTTGATTTTCTCACTAGTTTGAGGAGTAATTTGGTTGAGATACCTCAACACTATTGATTTCAATTGTGATGAACGATGTGAGGAGGAATTCCTAAGAAGCTCAATGAATGATATGTGTGCGTAGGTTTTCTTTAAGTCTTCAAGAAGTTCATAGGGACTAATAGTATTGGTATTGGTTCAACCACTAAGATAGTAGTTTTGTGCACTTCCTCTTGTTCATTCTTAGGATCTCCTTCCTCCTCTTCCTTGTGTAGTATTTCGACTAATTTCCCATCATCTTATCCTCTTCTTTCTACCCTAACTATGGTGGGATGCTGGTGTTACTACGTTGGGCTACTTCATTTTTATTTTCTACATTTGTATCCTTATGCATGAGAAATGGATCTTGATTGATTCTTATGTTGGCATTCTATGGAGCTATTAGGGCTTGGGTTTGTCTTGTGCCCTTATTATCTAACATAACTTCTTATGGGTTCAAGAACATTTCTATTAACAACCATTGTTGGTCTTCCAGTAATTTCACTATGAATATATTATACTCTCTATAAGATTTTATGTTGTCCCCGCATGTTCTATGAAAAGAACAAAATTGGTTGTATTCATATGGGGGTCTTTCATACCTTCCATCAATTTCATTTCTGTTACGATTCCAACTATGATGATTGTCCCTAAGGTAGTATCCATTGTTTCTAGGCTAATCAATTGCATTAACATTAGGAGGGTAGTAGTCTCTCCTGTTATGATGATCTCTTACTTTCATGATAGGGGGTTGATCTGTCACCCCATCTATTGTTGCATTTCTATTGTTTTTAAAAATCATGATGACAAGACCATTGTTTCATGTGTCCTCCCTCATTAATTTTCCATTTGACCTATAGACCTTTTTGCCACTGTCAATGGTCACTTGATATATCTTCAAAGCACTTTCCAATGCTTGTTCATAGGATTTGTATGGTAATTTTTGAATGTCTTCCCTCATATCCTTGTTTAAGGCATGTAAGAAAAGGACACATAACTCGCAATGGTCCATGTTTGGGGCACTAGTTAAGGAATAGAGGACTTGTCTCCATCTGGTAACAAAGTGGGCTACATATTCATTTGGCTCTTGTTTCATGGTTAGGAATTCTCTGATCCCTATTTTGATGGGCTTTTTCATGTCAAATGCCATGACAAAATATCTTATTAGTTGCCTAAATGAGTGGATTGATGCTTCTGGTAAATGATAGTACTAATCTAGAGCTATTCCTTTGAGGGTCTATTGAAATATCTTAGTGACGACCCCATCCCAAGGGAGAAGGTCTCTTATCACAATGGTATAAGCTTTGATATGGTAATCTGGATCACCCTGTAATTTGAACTTTGGGAGATCATTTAACAATTAAGGCAATTGAACACTTATTATGTTTAAATCAAATGATTCTATTAAGTACTCCAGATATGTCCCAAGAAAGTCACTTTGTGATTGAGGAGTAGATAGAAACAACCTCATTGGAGGGTTTTGGTAACGTACCATTTGACTTACTTGATTTCCTCTCATTACTAGATTATTCTGAATAGGAGGGTTCCCATTTAGATATGTATCATTACTTGCATTTCTTGAATAATAGTTGAGATTGGGGGGATTTTGAGGTGCCTCCTGGTCTTGTTCATTTCAGATGTTGTCATAAGACTTCTATCTTCTTTTAGGAGAAACTTTCTCTGCTTCCAAGGTTTTAGTCCTTTGCACTAGAGTTGCAATTACATCTATAGGAGTGGCATCTCTAGGCATTTCCTCATTTCTATGGTTTTCTCTTTGACTATTGTCATGATGGTGCACTTCTTCTCATGCGGCATTATTTCTTTGTTCTTCTCGCAAGGCAACCTTTAATGCTTCTTGAACTTCTCTTTTCTCTTGTACGTGGTTTTCCAACCTTCTTACTTCCTCATTGAGATGACTACTTGAGGTACTTATGGAAGGTTGATTGGGTCGATGTATCTCAGATTTTAGTTGAACTCTCCTAGCTTTATGAGGTGCATTTGGTATGGCAGGGTTCTGTTCCCATGCAGGATTGTTAAAAGACAATGAATGCCTAGGTTCTCTTTGGTCTTGTTCATAGTCAGAGTCTTCATAATCGTAGAAGTTTATGATTCGTGCACGTAGGTGAGGCAACACCTACCTATCAAAAGAAGAAGTTTATGTTTTTTCTAGAGGGAACATTCCCTAAATTTAGATGAGGTTCTGTCACATTCGGTGGTGATGTAGACACCAAAAAATAAATGGAATGGATGATCACGAAGATGATAAAGGCTGAAGTGGTGGAAGCGGCTATAAAGAATAAAGTTAAAATGCTTGATGATTGTTTTTTTGAAGTGTTGAATGTTTAAATTTTTTATATGATCTGTGTGTTTGGAACATGAAAATCATAGACAAATGTTTTTTCTCTTAACGTTGGGTTGACCAAATATGTATGTTCAAAATTGTGACAATAATTGCTTGGGCTATTGATTCATATTTTAGCGCACACACAGACCCTTCCCTCATTTCCATGGGGTGAACTGCCATGTCACTCTCACTCTCATGGAAGTAGCTAGTCAAGAGGATGTGAGACACGGGGGTGGTCTAGCTCATTGGAGAGCTAGACTTCACAGAGAGGGGCCAACAATTAAACTATGTTTTTGGGGTTTTCTAAATATTTGGAATGAATTAATCTAAGAAAAGGGAAATTAATTTTAAATGAATTAATCTATGAACTTTGAAAGGAAATTATTCTATGTTCATGTAAGATCTAATTATCTTATCAAAGAAAAATCAACAAGATTACTGATCCCAAGAGCAATTTTAGTTATCTAATTACTATGAATTGAAAGAAAGCACAAACGAAACCTGGAGACATGTGAGCCTCCACTAGCCTTAGAAATCCTCATGATGGTAACCTCATATCCTCTTATAGTAGTGGGGGATCCTTTTTGTGACAAGATGACAATAGAAGCAAAAGAAGCTTTTGAAGCTTTACAAAAAGAGCTCAATGAGAGCTTTGTTGAGCACCATGGCTTGATATCAGCACCATATGAACATGTGATGAGCTTTGTGTGAAAGCTAGATGAAGCAAAAAATGTAAAAAAAAGGTTCATATGTCCTATATGAGCATGAGAATGCTGAATGTGGAGAGCAATAACTTGCAAGAGCTGTGTGTACAAATGAAATTATGTCCCTTTGTGCTTGAGGTAGGGGGTATTTATAGGTTAGAAGAAGGGATGAGAGGTGAACAAGAAGAATATTTAATTCAATTTGAATAGAGAGCTAACACAAAGGATTCAAGAGTGATCTGGGCTAAACTTTGAGTGATCTACCTAATAAAAGCTTATCACTGAAGAAGAAGTGAAGATGCAGGAGTGCATGGGAATGCATGAGAATACATGATTTGTTAATTTAAGATGAAATAGAGCTAATTATGCATGTGCGGGTGCATGAAATTGTTAAACCTATATTAGGCTCAAAAATCCATGCAAATAGGAAGAAAAATAGACAAAAATAGAGTTTTATTGAGTTAGAAACTTGAGTCTTTCCACCATTGGAAACATGATAGGGTTGCCCAGGGGTCACCCCTTTCACTAGTCTAGTCACCGTGACCCATGGGTGACCCACGAAGGAGAGAACCTGGGTTGGAAAACTTAATGGGAGATGGAAGAGGAGGAGAAAAGAAGGGGCTATGCCTCTTAAAATGGGTAAGACCTGTGCAAGAATCCAAATCTCCACTTGCAAAGTAGGATCTTAGGAAATAATAGGGGGAGATTTAGGTTGGTTGAGTGAAACTAAAAACTAAAAGTGGGAGATAGCTAGGAGAACCTCTAGAAGGCTTATAGGGGGTGGCAAAGATGAAAAACATTAAGGAGAGGTGAAAATGCACCTACGTGATGCATGTAAGGATTCGGAGTAAGGTCACAAGAGTAGAAAATGCAAGTCGACAAGTGTCAAAAAGCATTGACAACAAAGAGAGAGAAAAGGACAAAGGGGAAACAACACAAGATGAAAGAAATGCCATGTCACCAATAGAATTACTATTGAGAAGGTGTTATTTCATTCTTACATGTACATGACAAGGATTATATATCATCATAGGGGCACTCGTGGAGGCTGTGTAATTTTTGTGCTTACAGTTTTAGGTAGTAGAAGGATTGTCATGTTCTAATAATCTCTGAGTTTGTTCTCATTTCAAGGAGTAGTTGCTTCCTTGTGTTGTAGCCCTAAAAAAAAATCAGCAGTGAGTTGTAGATTCCATGGGAGTGACCTTAAAACCTTTCTTTAGGGAGTCATAGTTTCCTTGGGTTGTAGCCCTAAAATAAAGTCAACATGGAGTAGTACCTTCCTTGGGTTGTATCCCTAAAACAAAGTCAATAGGGAGTAGTAGCTTCCTTGGGTTGTAGCACTAAATCAAGGTTGTAATTTTTATACTAGTGACCTTAATATATTGTGAGTTAATCCTCACTATGGTTTTTCCTCTTTTGGGGTTTTCCATGTATATCTAGTGTTATGTGTTGTTGTGCACTGTATTGATCTTTTATGTTTTTGTTAATGTTGTAAAGTTTAAGTTTTAATATGCTCCAAATAATTTGAGATTTGTTTGGATACTAATTCACCCCCCTCTCAATATCTAGATGTCTTCAACAACATAATCTCCTAATTATTGCACTTGGTTCTTTTTTTTTTACCTTGTTCACTACTTTAACTCTTCAAAGCAGGCCCCTATTAACCCTATTGTCCCCAAGCCTCACTCATTGTCTCCTAACATCTTCCATCATTACAAAGGCAAGGCTAACAAGTTTACTAGTCCTATTGGCCTTTGCTAATTCAACCCTCCTAGTTATGACAATTCCCTTGACAATGTTATCTCAGCTACCTCCCACAGTTTGAACTATGTTAAGTCCCCCTATGCTATGCCCTTTATTGTTCATCATGAACTGTATGTGTTGACCTTGAGCTTGCACATGGAAACCCCTTGTAGCCAATATAACTAGGGGAATCCCCATTGTAGTTCGTATAGCCAATTGGAGGAAAAAGTCAACAACCTGCATAAGGCCATGAACTTGTAGAATGATATTTGAAATGGCAATTGGCTAAATTGTATACTACTAAGAAGAAAATTCAACACCTAGAAATTGTTGATCCTTATGAGACTTTAGACAAAAACAATGATAAGGTAGAAGAAGGCATATGGGATGAAGCCAACAATTTCACTACCATGTTTGAAAAGTGGGAAACCTTAGAGAAGAAGGTTAATGTTATCAAGAAAAATTAGGATAGTATTATGAAGAATATGGTTGAATTAATTTCTTTTTGTAAGGAAGCGATGAAAATTTCAACTACTACTCTCTATGTGTTTTAGTTTGAGCTTGAAAAAGGAAATTCAAACAATAGGAGAACAAGATTGTTGCTCTTCAGACTAGCCCTTCCAACAAGAATCTTGCCAAAATTTAGGAAGCTAAGGGCAAAGAAAGTTTAAAGGTTGACAATTATAAGGAGGTCACCTTTAATGATTGGGTATACTTTCTCTATCGCGAGTGGTAGATCATTAGTGGTTCAAATCAAATATTGGATTTGTAGCTGTCTCTAGTCTAGATTCTTGTTGCTTTTGTTCTAGTCTTTTGTTGATTCGACTATATTATTTTATTTTATCTTATGTTTTGATTCACTAGTCTCCATAAGACTTATCTTTTTGTCTTTTATGCCTATAACATCGAAAAATGTCCTCTTAGGGATCTTTCCCTCATAAGGTTTAGCTCCCAGGTCTTTAGTGTGCATTTAGGACATCTCACATCATATTTCAACATCCCGATGGAATGAACCCTAGGTTTCATGTCAAATGGGACCTAGGGGGACCCATTAAACTTAACCCTATCCAAAATAGAGGGAGGAATTGGGTGCCCATGCCCTAGTTCTGCCCTATTTTGGGTCAGTCCCAAATTTTAAGTGTCAGTTTATGATTGTTATTTGGTCCCTAGGCTGACACAGTAAGTTTGAATTATGAAATTCTTGGTGGGAGTGTTTGTACTTGCATATAAAAGCATGTTTAAACATTCATTTGTAAAATAGATGATTACTAGCTAGCTATTATGTTGTAAAGGTGATTCAAGGCTTTCATTGTGTTGCAAGAGTATATTTGTGTTGTCTATGTGCCTGTATTTGCAGATTTGAGCAATCATCTCCTCATGACATGAAGAGCTGCTTCCTCCCATGAGATCTTCACTACAAGGTGATATCATTTGTGTTGTTGAGAATTTATAATTTGGTTTTTACCTCTGCCTCCCAGGGGCAGACACTCTCTATCTGACAATGGTGTTTAGAAGACTTGAATGTCTCTCTAGGGCTTGACTGACGCAAGCCTTTAAACACCATAATGCCCACCCAAAGTTTTCATGATTATAGGTTATAGGTTGAAGTTTTAGACAAAGTGAAGTTGTAGGAGGGTACAATAGAGAGTCAGAATTGTAGATCAGAGAAGAAAATAGCTCACTGGACTAGGGCACCTACCCTTTAGTCCTCAAAGTTTCATAATAGGAAAATCTATGTGACAGCAGGAATAGGTTACAGACTGAGCTTCCCAATCTCAACAAAAACCTAGGCCTTGGACTTGGGCGCCCGCTCCTTAGTCCTTGACTTTTCCACACCCGAACCCTAAAAATAGGTGCATAGTTATTTGTCATTTTACATCTTTCTATTGCAGTATTTTCTGCAATTCATCTATTTACTATCATATTTGCATAATTAGGGTTTTAAGGTATAATTGACAATAAGAGAATATAATTGGCAATCAAATTATAAAAATCCAAGCTTCCCTACATCCCATAGTGACCTAGGGTATGATAGTACATTACAAGTCGACCCTAGGTCCTTGAATGAAAGGTTGAAAGGAGGATACACACATAAACTATCAAAAACTTAACTATCCAAATTCCACCCTTTACATTTTCATGAACCCATGTTGTTGCACTTGTTTGCACCTTTTTGAGAATTTTGCTTTAGATTTGCATTGATTTTCATTCATTTAGTCATTCATTTAATTGCATTGAAAAATTTACAAAAAAATTGAAAATTTTGAAAAAAATTGCATGCTAGGATTTGTATGTTGCATAAATTAATTTGCATTTCATAAAATTTCTCATTTATACATTAGATCTGAGATAAATTGCATAAAATTATAAAAATTCATTAGTTTGCATTGCATTTTTATTATAAAATTGGTAGGGATTTGTTAAAAATTATGAATTTTGCATATAACCTAGTAATTCCAAAATCTAGGGTTTGTAGATAAAATCTTGTTTCAGATGTTTCTTCTGATTTTAGAGACTCATTAAAAATTGTACTTGTCTGTAGTGTTGCATTTTAGTACAAATTTGCATTTACATTTCAAAAATTTGCATTCTTGCATAGAAAATTTCAAGAAAAAAAACTAGCATTTTCATTCATTTTTCAGTAAAGTTGCACTTGCATTTTGCATGTTAGAGATTGGAAATTATTTTCAAATTTGATAGCATTTAATTTTCATTATACATCAGCTTGAAAAAACATTCTTATAGCATTTTACATCAAGATCTCAAACCTAGGGCTTGAAAAACACTGATTTTCACTAGATTTGGCCTTATTGACTCTCTAAATTTGCACCATAGCCATGTTGTGAAGAGTATATTTTCACTAATTAATTTATATCAAGATAATTATTTTCTTCCCCTCCTAAAAATCTTCACAACACCTTTTTATTGGACTCTTGTATTGAAAATTTGGTGAAAAATTACACTTTTTTGCTATTTTTGCCTTAGGGTTTGGCATAGTTTACACTCCAAGCATGTTGTGAAAAAATTTATGGATTAAGGTGACTGATATAATTGCTATTATTTTCTACACCTCCTAAAATTCTTTACAACACCCCTTTTTCTAGGCATTGGAGTTGAAAAATCGTGGAAAAATGCCTATATTTCTTATATTTTCACTAGGGTTTGATCTTGAGTGGCACTATAAGTGTGTTGTGATGGATATTTTGGAATTAGGTGGCTTTTATTACTGATATAATTTTATTTCCATCATTATTTTCCTCACAACACCCTTTGTTATGCTCTTTTGCATTGAGATTCGGTGAAAAATTGCATATTTTAGCATATTTTCACTACATTTTGACTTATCGTCATCTTAGATTTGCATCAAGAGTGCGTTTTGATGGATATTATTGCTGTATTGGACTGATATTAGACATATTATTTTCTTCCCCTGATGAAAATTCTTATAACACCTTTTATTTCATTCATTTGCATTGAAAAAGGTACAAAAAATCAAGCGTTTAGGTCATTTTTGCATATAGTGTTACACCTGTATTTTGCATAAATTTTGAAAAACTCTTAAAATCTGATTTGGCACTCATGGCTTCATCTTCTCAATGGTATTTGGAATATTTATATGCATATATCATAAAAATTTGAAAATCTCTACAAATTTCTTAGCATGCATCCTCATGTCATTACCTATATACAAGCTATGTACAACAAGGATATAGTTGTGTCCTCTTCCTTTGAAATACTTGACTACATATATGATATTAACAACTTCATATCTCTCATCAATACATACCCTTGGGTAGTAGAAGAATTGGTAAAACACACTTTGAAGGAAGAGCATGACACTTCTCTTAATAGTTTAGAATTGATAGCTGAAACATATGGAGATGATATTGACAATGACTATGAGAGTGATGATTGATTCACAAAAAACCCTACTTCTCCTACATCTGAGTATTTATATAACTCAAATGAGAAGACTAGGGATAGCTCTAGCAATTTGAATAACCCATTTAAGGAAAATGAAGCATTAATGGATGACATCATGACAACAAAAGACTATTTTGATTATCCTGACCTATTTAGAATGATTGATATGGATAAGGAACAATTTCATAACCCACCTAGTCCACTAAGAGATGATATTCATGTTGAGGGCCATCCTTCGTTATCCCTCCAGGGATTGGGAGGTGATCAAAATACACTAGACAAACAAATGGAACAATCTATACCTTTCTCTAGCATTCAAATTTGGGAAGATGATGACGTCCTTGATGATTTACTTGATGATGAGACTTAGCACAAAGATGCTATAGGTATGTATTTCTAACCCTTTATCTCTCTCTTTATGTGCTTCCCCCGTGATGTGTTATGTGTTGTTTAGGCCTACTGGGATGACCCATGATTCTCTTGTAGGGTCCGAGATACCAAGAGACCACCTCTGTTGTGACCTTCTATTTGTAACATCATTCTTCTATATTGGCTCTCTCTCTCTCTCTGATTTCATTGTTGTGTGTTATGTCTATAACATTGGAAAATGTCCCCTTGGGGGCTTTTCCCTCATAAGTTTGAGCTCCTAGGTCTTTAGTGTGCATTTAGGACATCGTACTTCATAATTTGGCATCCCGATGGAATGAGCCCTAGGTATGATGACAAGTTGGACCTAGGAGGACCCCTTGAGCTTAACCCTGCCCAAAATAGGGGGAGGACATGGGCACCTGCATCCTAGTCCTACCCTATTTTAGGTCAGACAGAAATTTCTAGTGTCGGTTTATGACTGTTATTTCATCCCTAAGCTGACATGGTAAGTTTGAATTTATGAAATCTTGGCAAGAATGCTTGTAGTTGCATATAAAAGCATGTTTAGGAGTTCATTTAGAAACTAGATGTCAATTGTTATGTTTATGCATTCTCAAGGTGATTCAAGTCTTTCATTGGGTTGCAAGAGTAGATTTGTGTTGTCTATATGTTTGTGTTTGCATATTTGAGCATCCATTTCCTCATGGAATGAAGAGCATCTTCCTCCCGTGAGATTTTCACTACAAGGTGACATTCATTATGTTTTCTATCATTGTTTCATTTGGATTTTGCCTCTACCTCACAAGGGTACACACTCTCTATCTGACAAAGGTGTTTGGAAGACTTAAGTGTCCTTTTAGGGCTTGACTAAGGAAAACTGCTAAACACCACAACTCCCTCCCAAAGTTTTCATGGTTGCAGGTTACAGGTTGAGGAGCTGGACAAAGTGAAGTTTTAGGAAGACATCTTGAAGTTTTAGAATCACAAAATAGAAGGAAAAATAGCACCCTAGACTAGGGCACCTACTCATTAGTCCTCCAACTTCGGTGATGGAAAAATATCTATATAAAGGCATCGAGAGTTATTTTTCTATTGGTCAACATAAAAAAACCCCTATTTTTGTAACCAACAAAAAGCTTGATAAAACTGGCTAAGGGTTAGGGCTTTTGTTGATGTACTATAGCATTCGCAAGTTATTGAGTTGCAGGGATTGCTAGTTGTAATCAGTTTGGTTTATTGGATAATAATATTGGACTCTTTGTTTGGTGGATGTAGCCTGAGTTGGGGTGAACCATGTTAAAACTTGTCTCTCTATGTTATTCTTTTTGTGTATTTCCATTCCTCTGTTTAATCTTTATTTGCATTTAATTGATATATTCTGTTGGCTAACCCTAACAAATGGTATCAGAGTGGATTGTGTTTAATTATAATCTACAAGGTCTCATGGTTGAGTGGGAGTCTCACAGTTGAGTGGGAGCAATGGTAGATGAGGGTAAATTGAAGGTCAATAAATTTAATCGGCAGAACTATCAGTTATGGAAGATGAAGATGGAGGATTACCTCTATCAGAAGGATTTATGGAGGCCATTAGAAGGAGTATCCAATAAACCAACAGGAATGATGGATGAGGATTGGGAACTTCTAGACAGAAAGGCACTGGGAACTATTTGGTTGTGCCTAGCACCATTTGTGGCATTCAATATAACAGAAGCGAAGATAACAAATGAACTGATGAAAGATTTGGCTAAATTGTGAAAAAACCTCAGCCTCAAATAAGGTATTTCTCATGAAGCGTTTGTTTAATCTAAAAATGGTTAAAATTGGATCTATGATAGATCATTTAAATGAGTTTAATGCAATTGTCATTTAGTTAACTTCTATAAAAGTGAAATTTGATGAAGAGGTGAGGGTTCTCTTGGTTTTATGTTCTTTGTCAAAAAGCTGGAATAGCTTGGTAATGGCTGTAACTCTGTCTCTGGTTCAAACACTTTAAAATTTGATGATGTTGTTGGTGTTATCCTTAGAGAGGAAATGTGACAGAAAAGCTCAGGAGGGTCCACATCAAGTAGTGTTTTGAATGCAGAAAGCAAGGGTAGATCAAAGGAGAGAGGAAAAGGTTCTAGAGGTCATGGGAAGTCACGAGGAAAATTAAAGGACAAGAGATCCCAATCTAGAGGATGGAAGGATTGTTGGTACTATGGGAAACTAGGTCATCTGAAGAAAGATTGTTGGTCTCAGAAGAATAAAGGAGACAAAGAAGAAGGAAACAAGGAGGCAAATGTGGTAAGTAATACATCTAAAGATGATGCTTTGATTCTTTCCATAGATAATGCTGATGATTCATGGGTTTTAGATTCAGGGGTCTCATTTCATGCTACGCCCCATAGAAGTTATTTTATTGATTATGTCCAAGGGAATTTTGGGCTGTTTTATTTAGGAGATAACAAACTGATGAAGAGGCAAATTGGATAGGAGAAGGAGGACAAAACTAGATAAAGTTCTAGTTCACCTACAAGCCCAAAAAAAAATATTTTTATGCAAAAGTGGGAAAAATAGAAGGAAACTCATGGTTCATCATGGAAAGATTGATTTTGGATGCTAGAGAATTCATTCCATCCATTGGTTAAGGCAGATCACCCTCAGGACCAACACTTCCTTCATAAACCCCAAAAATGGCTAGTAGCCCTAAAAATAGAGAACAACCCTGATAACTTCTTACACAGGCCTTCATTAACAAATATCAGACAATTGAAAGATACCCAATATGATCTTCTATCACATATCCAAGAATGGGTTTGGGTTGTTTTGGAAAGTATGCCCTAACCAATAGCCCTCTTAGTGGTTTAAAGCCCTAATTAGGCCTAGTTTGTGAAGCAAGTACCTTCAACTGGTGGATTGTAACTCCCTTGACCACTTAGACATGTCAGTGACATCCCAAAACCATGGAATCAAATATTCGTCTATTGTTAGAACTAATTGTTATCAAATTCCCTGCTGTTGTTGTCTCACAAGCTTCCTCCAATGGCTTAATACATGGTCTTATTAAGCCTTCCTTAACAAATCTTGCACAAATCAATCCTTCCACCCCTATAGTCAATAAAAACATTCAAAGGTCAAAAAACACATCCATCCCATAGGTCTTATGGCTTGGAAGACTATGGGATGGTCAGTTCTTCATTGTTGAGGCAAAACCCTTATCTAGGGTTCTATAAGACTATTTTTTTGAATAAAACCTTATAACTCCCTTATACTATAAATTTAAGACACCAAATTACATCCAAATGCAAGTTAGTTCAACCTACTAACAGTTCAGAACATGAAGAATTGAAGACTGTGTTGTATCTGCCCAGTGTATGGCCTATAGAGGGTGAATTTTTAGAAAATAGAGATTTCAGTGAATAGTCTAGTGTCAATTGGTCGTAGATTTCCTTGTCTCCAATATCAAGAGTCCAAAATCCACTCCCAAGCAACTTAGACTCCATGATAGAGCCGTACAACAGAGAGGTACGGACTGTTATGCAACAAATTCAGGAAATAACATAGAAAATGCAGAGAATGGAATTGTATTATCTTCAAATCCTTCACACACACTACCATGATCATGATCAAGGTGTTAATAATCCTTTTATAATCTCCTTGAGGTAGTTAGAAGGTAGTTGGATTGATGGATTGTATATAACCATCAAATACCTTCCTGCAACTACCTTATGTTAGGACAACAATGACCTTGTTTTTCTATTTTAAACTACTTACAACTGTGGCATGTTGTCATCAATGGGTTTAGGACTTGTTTAGGACTTGTTTAGGACTTAATAATGCCATCAAGATCTTAACATGCCTTCATACATGACTATTCCTTACAAAGTTGCCTATTACACCATGATTGTCCCTTAGGACTTACACGACTGCCTTTTATGGATTTATGACAGCAAATTATAGACATTTGGACATAGTCCTTTACAACATGGCATCATAGCCTTATTACATCATGAGAATGGTCTATACGACCATATGAAACAAAACAAAAATGAACTTCAAAACAAGAGAAATCAAGTTTTTAGTCCTCTTGTATTTACGACGACGTTAGTAAATTATGGCATGAATAGTTTGGCCACCTTAACTACTATTATCTTGAACAACTTTGGCAACAAAAAATGGTTAATGGATTACCAAATGTCAAGTTTTCTAAAGGACTATGTGAAGGTTGTGCACTTGGTAAACATCCTGAAGCAAAGTTTGACAAAAGAGAAACTTGGAGGGCAAAACAAGTCTTAGAACTTGTTCATAGTGATGTTTCAGGAGATTTTCCACATCCTTCTTTTACAGAGGCTAGATATGTTCTCACATTTATTGATGATTTCTCATGTTTTACATGGGTCTACTTCCTTAGGAAAAAATTAGAAGTGTTTGATTCTTTTCAAGATTTCAAAGCTTTGGCCAAAAAACAGTTAGGGAAAGTCATCAAGATTCTTTAGATAGATAATGGTAGAGAAAATGTTAATAATATTTTTGAACAATTTTACATAGCAGAAGGGATAGATTTGCAATGCACAGTTCCATATACCGCTCAACAAAATGGTGTAGCAGAATGTAAAAATAGGTCTTTAAAGGAGATGGCAAACTGTATGATTCATTCTAAAGGGTTAACACCATCTTATTGGGCTAAAGCTATCAATTGTGCATGTTACATTCAGAATAGAGTTCCTCATAAAGTATTAAAAGGAATGACTCCCTTTGAAGCTTAGAAAGGATGGAAACTGACAGTTGATCGCTTCAGATTTTTTGGTTCACCTGCTATGGCCCACATTCCTAAAGAACATCGCAAGGCAATGGATGCACAATGAAACCTTATACCTTTGTTGGATATCCAAAAGGTGTTGAAGGCTATCATCTACTACACCCAACCACAAATGAGTTGTTCATCGAGCGAAGTGTGAAGTTTCAAGAAACACCCCTTGAAATAGTTCTTGACATTTCTCAACATACTATTGATTCTTCGGATCATGAAAATACCTGTGACAGATCATATCATTTGCAACAATCTTATAGTTCATAAAGTAGTTCTTCTTCTTCTTCAAGTTCACATAGTGATGATTCAAAGCATTTGTCTTCATCAAGTTTAGGGATTGAATTAGAAGTTAACATATTTTAACCAAACTCACCTATATCAAGATCTTCACAAGTAGATTCTTGGGTACAAACTACTGCAAATAACAAATAGAATTAGACAGACTTTCAAGGGGAATCTCATGGTTTCTTTGTTTTAGTGTTTGATACATAGACATTTAAAGAAGCATCAGGCATACCTAAGTGGGATGTTGCCATGAATGAGGAATATGATTCCTTAATCAGAAATCACACTTGGGACTTAACTTCTCTTCCTAAGGGAAGAAATGTATTTTGATGTAAATGGATATATCAGACTAAATATGCAACAAATGGGTCAGTTGACAAGTACAAAGAATAGTTAGTTGCAAAAGGTTTTTCTCAAGTTGTAGGAATTGACTACACAAAGACCTTATCACCTGTTGCAAAGATGACTTCAATCAGACTCACACTAGCTATAGCTACAGCACATGGGTGTTTAGTACATCAAATGAATGTAAAGAATACCTTTCTTCATGGAGACCTTAAGGAGGAGATCTACATGGAACAGCCACAAGGGTTTGTTCAGAATTCATCCTTAGCATGTATGCTAAGGAAATTTATCTATGACCTAAAACAAGCACCCAGGGCTTGGTATAGTAAGATGGATTCCTACTTTCTATCTTCAGGATTTACTCAATACAATTCAGATCCCAATGCGTATCTTCTACAGCATGATGATTCCTTGTTAATACTGGTACTTTATGTTGATGACTTTTTAATCACTAGGAGTACCTCCTCTGCCATTGTGGTAGTAAAATCAACACTCCAAGAAAGGTTTGACATGACAGACTTAGGGTTACTGGATTACTTTCTTGGGATTGAGATATCTCAATTAGATTCAAGAATAGTTCTTGTTCAACCTAAGTATGCTCTTGATTTACTTGAACATTTTCACATGTCTAATTGTAAACCATCTCTAACTCCCTTCTCTGGTGTTAAGCTTGAGACATGCTATCCCACCCATTAGTTGATGCAACATTGTATAGACAACTAGTAGGTAGCCTCATTTACTTAACGCACACCAAGCCTGACATTGCATATGCAGTTGGCTTAGTTTCTAGATTTATGCAGGAACCTCATGAGTTGCATTGGAAAGAAACTAAGAGGATTCTTAGTTACCTTCATGGTACAATTGCATTTGGGATACATTATAGAGTTGGTTCTACAATTGATTTGATTGCATTCACATATTCAAATTGGCATAGTGATACAAAAAATTGCAAGTCTACTTCCGGGTAGAGTTTTTCACTTGGTTCAGGTCCTATCAGCTGGTCTAGCAAAAATAAAAATGCTATTACTATATCTTCTATAGAGGTAGGGTTCTGAGGAGGTTTTAACTCAGCTACTTTGGCCATATGGCTTCAAGGCATCATTTCTGAATTTGGCATTCATCTCAAACGACCTACAATTATCAATTGTGATAACCAGAATATAATCCAAATATGCAAGAATTTGGTTCAGTATCAATTCAAACCAAACATATTGAGATTCATATCGTGAGCTCATTCATGATCAGATCATCAACTTAGTATTCTGCTAGTCATCGGAACAAGTCACCGACATCTTCACCAAACCCTTTACAGAAAGCAAGTTCATCCATCTACAAGCTCTTCTTGGCGTGCGGTCTACATCAGCATCATCAACATCTAGAGGGGCCATCTAAAGTCCTCTCTTTTTTTTCTCTCTATAGGAGGAAAGTTTTTTCCCATAGGGCTTTTTTTCTTTCTTCATTTTATGAGAGATATTTTGCAAATGAGTACCTAAAATGACGCACAACCGGGACTCATATTTCATAAACCCACCTAAGCTATGCTTAAGGAGGGGTGTTGGTGTACAACTCACATGAGTTATTCCTAACATAGCCATAGTTAGGCGGTTTTCCTCACTTATGGAAAGACTAATTCCACTCTATGAGTTGTTAGTAGATGTGTTGCCTCATATTTGACACATCACCGCTACATTTGAGGGTGGTTGAACCTTGAGCTATTCTCTTGGTTCTATTTTTGCCACCTTTCCGATTCTCATGTAGACTTGTTCCTTAAGCTTCACCTATTTATACCGGTTCAGTTGTAAACCAATTCAGTTTGTTTTCAATACATTGCATTTGTGTTTGATATCTGCTCCATGATCTTGGTCTTCCACTCACACATCTTTCCCAGTGAAACTTGGTAGACATTTTAGAGCATTTGCAGGAAAAGGATCACAAAGTTGTCAGTGGAATTGGACAACATAAAGGACTACTAGTATTGTAGTTTACAAAACTCCTAGGGATTCTTCCTGCCATTAAAATGTGAGCTCATGGATTAGATTGGTATGCCTTCTTAAAAGACTAATGGCCAAAGGCATAACTTGATTAGTGTACAACCAAATGTTAGTGTCTATTAACCCTAGTGACCCCAAGCCTCACTTGTTATTTCCCAGCATCTTCCATTATTACAAAGGCAAGGCTAATAAGTTTACGAGTTCTCTTGGCCTTCACCAAGTGAACCCTCCTAATTTTAACAATCCCCTTGACAATGTTATCTCCCCTACCTCCCCCAGTTTGAACTATGTTAAGTCCCCTCTATTTTCTAGGCTCTCTACTATTCATCATGAACTGGATGTGTAGACCATGAGCTTGCACATGGAAACCCCGTGCAGCCAATATAACCACGGGTATCCCTCTTGTAGTTTTTGCAGCTAGTTGGAGTAAAAAGTCAACAACCTACAAAAGGGCATGAACCTGTAGAACGATATTTTAAAATGTCAATTGGCTGAATTGCATACTACTAAGAAGAAAATTCAACATAGAAATTGTTGCTCCTTATGATACCTTAGACTGAAACATTGATAAGGTAGATGAAGACATATGGGATGAACCCAAAAATTTCACTGCCATGTTTGAAAAGTGGGAAACCTTGGAGCAGAAGGATGATGCTATCAAGAAAAATTAGGACACTATTAACAAGAATATGGCTGAATTAATTTATTTTTGTAAGGAAGCGATGAAAAATTCAACTATGATTCTCTATGTGTTTTAGTTTGAGCTTGAAAAAGGAAAGACAAACAATAGGAGAATAGGATCATTGCTCTTTAGGCTAGCCCTTCCAAGAAGTCTTGTGTGAAAATTCAATAAGCTAATGGCAAAGCAAGTGTAGAGGTCAACAATTCTAAGGAGGTCACCTTTAAAGATAAAGTAGACTTTCTCAACTACGTGTGGTGTTGAGACATGGACCAACTAGGATTCAAACCTAGGACCTTCCATTCACTACTGGAGTGCTCTACCACTGAGCTACTGGCCCCTCTTCGACTAGTCTATCATCGGTCTAGGTGTGGCTTATTTCCAACACCAACACACCCCCTTAAGCCACACCTCTCGTGTGCTTGAGGCTCCTAGCTTGAACCTATCTCTAATACCATGTTGAGACATGGACCAACTAGGACTCGAACTTAGGACCTTCCATTCACTATTTGAGTACTCTACCATTGAGCTACTTGCCCCTCTTGGACCAGTCCATCGTCGGTCCCAGTGTGGCTTATTTCCAACACCAACATGTGGTACCGAGATCATTATTTTCTTGAAGCAACTAATGGATATGTAACTGTCTCTAGTCTAGATTCTTGTTGTTTTTGTGCTAGTGTTGTAGTCTTTTCCTAATTGGTATGTCTTGTTTTATTTTATCTTATGTTTTGATTCATTACTATCACTCGTGATGAGACTTGTCTTGTTAGCTTTTGTGGTAGTATTTTCTAATGGGCTAGAGACCTTCCCATTTTTTTCTTTAATGAAAACTAGTGTTAGGATTAATGTGCTTAGTATGGGATTAAAATGTTGTTAAAGGGTGTTGAGAGTGATGTTAGATGTGTCATTAAGATGTGGTCTTTTTCCAGTGTCTACAACGACCAATACAAATAAAGTGTCTTTTCTTTAAAGGAAGTAGCATGAAATCTCAAGACTAAATTTTATTCTATAAAAGAATGTTTGATGCAAATATCTATGACATAACTAAGGTGTTCTTTAGGAGTCTTGAAATCTTCCCTAGTGAAACTTGGTAGAGGCTTTAGAGCATTTGCAGGAATAGGATCACAAAATTGTTAGTGGAATTAGGGAACTAAGAGGACTACAAGTATTTTAGTTTACAAAACTCCTAGGGATTCTTCCTGCCATCAAAATGTGAGCTCATGGATTAGGTTGGGTATGCCTTCTTAAAAGACTGATGACCAAGGACATAACTTGATTAGTCTACAACCAAGTATTAGTGTAATTTTTTCAAATGCATTGTGTGGGATGTCTAGTTTGATAATATATAATTAGGAATAAGTTTTATTGAGTAAATGGGAATGAATTTAAGAGTATACACATACTTTTTCAAAACTATAGTATACAAGTGTGAAATTATTTTGATGAACTCATTTTGAACTTTGTTATACAAGAATAGGCACCGATCTATAGGTTTCAAATCATATCTTCTACAAGTATAAGTAACAATTCCTTTAAAATTGAAATTTATCTTGTTTATTCATTTACACTTCACATAATGGTATAGAGGAAGGTGTCCACTTAGTTTTTATTTTTCTTCACCTTCTTACATGAGTTGCCAACCTAGTGTGCAACTCCCAACCTTTTTATGATATAGGCATGGGTAGTACCTTTGAAAGTGTCAACAACATTTTCAAAGTAATTGTAAATCTATTTGACAAGTGTCAATCATCCAAGTGAGATGAGCCTTGTAATTTTGTTAGAAAAGAGACGTTATTAACAACATAGTAAGCATTTAAAGACTTGTGTAACTTCTTAGTTGATGTAGAGATCTTCAGCAGAAACGTGCAAAATGCTTGTTTTTTTTTTTGTCAATATCGGCAAGAGACTTTCAATGTCTTATCAACATATGCTTCTTTATCCTTATCGGCTTGACTTGCCTTATCGGCCTTCCCCCATTCTTTCTTCCCGATGGTCTCTCTCTCTCGCCAATGCTGTTATGTTCATCGGCCAAACAATGTATCATCGGCTCACTCAAGAATTCTCCCACCGATGCACTCCTCATGCCGATGACTTCAGCTTTTATATGCAATTCCTGACCTTCTACAACCAATCTTCCTTTGCATCTTCATTTACTTTGACCATCACCACCAGTCACCCATTGGATCTTTCTAAATGTATGTTTAAATGTATATTCTGATATACATTCGTCAACATACCTTTATTGACTTACTGAGCCGGTTCTCCTCCCCGCTATCACCCATCGTCCTTTGTATCTTCAAACAAACATCCATCGAACATACAAGCTAGCTACCTCCTCGGCCGATCATCCTTTTGTAGCTTATGCAATGTATGTTTTTGTTGTATCTTCTCAACATACAACAGTGATATGCAATTGCAGTATACTCACAAACTGACGCACACATATAGGGATGGTATATTCACAAACTATCTACTACGTACAATGGACATATACAGAGAGAATGTATCTCCTCAGACAATTTCATCAGATGCAAGAGATAACCCAGGATATGTTTTAGCGATATACATAGATGAGGAACCTTTACATATAATTGTGGGATATATACAGAATATGCATGGATACATTAGTGATATACACACTATTTGTATATTCCAACAATCATAAACTTAACCCAAAAGGACTCTTACATGCACATTTTGTCACTTGATATACACAAGGTGATATCCAGATACAATAGCAATATACACAAGGAAAGTACCTTCATACCATTGCGATATATATAGGAAATGTATATTTCGACAAACAACACAAACTTAACCAAACAAAACTTTTATATAGACCATTCTTCACAGCGTATACAAGGGAGGTTGCTTGCATGCAAATGCGATATATTCACAGACCGTCCTTGACATATCATTGATGAATATACATAAAATGTATATTTGCATTTTCCATGATAAATTCCTCTATAATGGATTCTGCGATTCCTATTCTGCCATGCCCATTGAACAAAAAGGAAAACAAACAAAAAACTAATATACACAATCCATTCCACTAATTTCACAAAAATCCACCAGTGGGATGGATTCAATCATACATCTCGATCACAGGAGAACTAAATTAAATGCAAAGCAACTCTATACAAATAATATACAAAATGACTTGCTATACAGAGAATTTACACAAAATCTAGAATTCGTAGGACACAATTCACAGAATTTCTATTTCTTCATTTCAACTTTTCGAACACAGGCTGATTACAGAAATTCCATTGTTTGATAGTTTTGAAGGTCCAAGACTAACTTTCTTTGACCACCTTCCCTTGTTTTGTTACCGACGCTTCCTCTATTTTCAAGATTTTGATTTAACCAAGATTTTTAGCAGAAACCCTAATTAATCCCATGACATCTGTTTTGCATGAGACAACAAAACACCTAATGGTAATACACATTGGTTTAACCCTACACATAACCCAACATGTCTAAAATGTTAAGTTGGATGTTTACAAACATAAAACGCCAACACAAAATGTTATACTTTACTTAGACATAAAATGTTACATAGTAATAAGAAATGTCTAAAACATAGTAAAACCTTATTCTTCTCCCACTTGTGCATATTTATCCTGTTGAAGGGGTGCTCCTACAACATTCTCCCCAGGAGAAGAGATCTCAAGCCCCTTTAAGATCAAAGTTTGGAGGTCTGCACCATATTTTGTAATTTGATCTTCAGTCATCCAAACTGCCTCTGAAACAGGTTGTCTGTACGAAGCTACCAAGTACTCCATGTACTTTTTGTCTCTTGTCTTCTTTATTTATCCTGAGTCTAAGATATGCTTCAACTTTGGTGGATCATGCTTAGGAAAATCATCATCTGTTGCATCCTACAATGGTTCCTATTCTATATTTGCATGTGGCTTGTATGGAGTCAAATCACATACATTGAAAATGGGTGACAATCCAAGATCAGGAGGAAGTTGGATCTCATAAGCATTCTGCCCACACTTCTTTAAAATCTGACATGGTCCAATCTTCCTCTACATTAGCTTGATATACTTACCTTTGGGGAGTCTCTCCTTCTTCAGATTTACCCACACCAAATCTCCAACTGCAAACTGTAAATCTCTTTTCTTTTTGTCAGCATAGGTTTTGTATTGCAATGTAGTTTGTTGGAGCTGGTTCTTCACTTGATCATGTACTTCTTTGATGGTTGAAGCAAAATCTTTCGCATCTGCACTACTAGGCTCTCTTGTAGGTAGATCTCTCAGTTCTAGGATACCCCTTGGATGAATTCCATACACTATCTAAAAAGGTGACTTTCCTCTACTTCTATTGATGGTGTCATTATAAGAAAATTCTGCCTGGGGTAGGATATTATCCCACTTCTCTCCATACTGTCTAGTTAAACACCTGAGTAGATTACCCAATGAACGATTAACTACTTCAGTCTGCCCGTCTGTTTGAGGATGGTAGGCTGATGAGAAGGACAAATTGGTTCCAAGCTTCTTCCAAAGGGTCCTCCAAAAATGGCCAATAAATTTTACATCTCTGTCTGAGACTATGCTCAATGGAAATCCATGTATCCTCACTATTTCCTTGAAAAATAGGCCTGCAACATATGAAACATCACAAGTGGTTTTGTATGGAAAGAAATGTGCCATTTTATTAAATCTATCTACTACCACAAAAATACTATCATATCCTTTCCTTGTCCTAGGAAAACCTAGTACAAAATCCATGCTTATGCTCTCCCATGGCCTAGAAGGAATGGGTAATGGCTGATACAAACCTGCATTTGTGGATCTTCCTTTGGCTTTCTGACATATTACACATGCTTCCACAAATTTTCTCACATCTGACTGCAGCTTAGGCCAATAGTAATGCCTCTTCACAACATCAAGAGTTTTATCAAGACCAAAATGTCCTACCATGGCCCCACAATGTTTCTCCTGAATAATATTTAGTCTCATAGAACATCTTGGAATACATAGTTGTCCACCTTTGCAAATTAATCCATCTTGGATTAGAAATTCAGAAAACTCAACATGATATTTGTCTCCAAAAGAAGTACATACCTTGTAGATCTCACCAAAGTCTTCATCCTCATCATACATTGTCTTCAAAGAATCAATCCCAACACTCTCCAATTGGATCCAATTGATGGTCAGAACTCTCCTGCTCAAAGCATCTGCTACTTTGTTCTTAACCCCTTTCTTGTGCTTGAGTGTGAAAGTGAAAGCTTGCAAAGTTTCCACCCACTTCATATGCCTATGGTTCATCTTTTCTTGACTGTTTATAAAACTGAGAGCCTGATTGTTTGTGAACACTATGAATTCTTTTGGCATTAAGTAATGCCTCCATTTCTTAAGTGACTAGACTAGGGCATACATCTCCAAATCATAGGATGAGTATCTCTTCTTGGCATCATTTAATTTCTCACTAAAGAATGCAATAGTTCTACCTTCTTGGCTAAGTACTGCTCCAATTGCAATATGACTTGCATCACATTCTACTTGAAAAATCTTGCTGAAGTCAGGAAATGCAAGAACTGGCTACTCTGCCACCTTCTTCTTCAATGTTTCAAAGGAATTATCTGCGTTCGTTGTCCATGTAAACTTGCACTTCTATCCTCCCTTTATAGTGTAAAGCATGGGTGCACAAATATGACTAAATCCCTTTATAAACTTCCTATAAAAGGTTGCTAACCCATGGAAACTTCTAACATCATTCAAGGTTTTGGGAGTTGGCCAAGACAATATGGCACTTACCTTCTCTTGATCCATTTTCAGTTTGTTATGTGAGATAACAAATCCCAAGTAGATGATCTCTTCCTGCATAAACAGACACTTTGCTAAATTGATCATTAGCTGCTCTTCATATAACCTTTTGAGAACCAAGTCTATATGGATGAGGTGCTCTTCCCTCATATTACTAAAAATCAAGATGTCATCTAGATATACTATGACAAATTTTCCCATGAATTCCCTCAAGACCTCATTCATCAACCTCATAAAGGTACTAGGGGCGTTGGACAAACCAAAAGGCATGACCTTCCACTCATATAACCCCTCATTGGTCTTAAATAGAGTTTTCAACTCATCACCAAGTCTAATCCTAATCTGATGATAACCACTCTTCAAATCTATTTTTGAGAAATATTTAGCACCTCCTAAACAATCAAGTAAATCTTCTATCCTAGGGATTGGAAACCTAGACCTGATTGTTATCTTGTTGATAGCCCTTGAATCAGTGCAAAGTCTCCAAGTGCCTTCCTTCTTTGGTGCTAGTATAGCCGATACTGCACATGGGCTTAAACTTTTGCCAATTAAGCTTGTCTCCAACAACTCTTCAATTTGCCTTGCTACCTCTGTATTTTGATCTGGAGTGAGCTTATATGCGGCTTTGTTTGGAAGTGTAGATCTTGGGATCAGATCTATACAATGGCTAATGTCCCTAATAGGTGGTAGGGAACTTGGCATTCCATCAGAGATAATGCCCTTGTACTTGTCCAATAGCTCTTGGATAGCTAGGTCTATGAATTTTTGTCTCTTCTCTCCCTTGACTTGTTGCTGTTGTTCTTTGTTTACCTTTAGGCAAGGGCTTAGAGCATATGTAACTGCTCCTTCTTCTCCTATCCCCTTCATGAATTGTTTACCTTCTACCATCATCACCTTAACTTCTTTTCCTTTTGATTCCACCTCATTCTCCATTAATGGAAGCAATTCTATCACCTTACCATTCTTGGTGATTGAATAGGTGTTTTTAACTCCATCATGGTATGCTTTCAAGTCATACTGCCATGGTCTTCCAAATAGGAGATGGCAAGCATCCATCTTGGCAATGTCAAACAATAACCTATCCTTGTATGGTCCAATTTGAAGTTCTACCCAAGCCTGTTCTTCTATAACTGTTTGCTGACCTTGGTAGAGCCATGAGATCTTGTATGGGAAAGGGTGTGGTAGTCTTCTAAGATTAAGCTTTTCTACCATCTCAATGGACACAAAATTCTTAGTAGATCCAGAGTCAATCAGAACTTTACATACCTTTCCTCTTGCCTTGCAAGTAGTTCTGAAGAGAGACTTCCTTTGTGGAGGTTCTTTTCCAGGCACCTTCATGGTGGTCATTTCTCTCCTAATCATCAAAGATTCTCCATTCTTAGGATATCCATAGCTGTCGGGAGCATTCACACTGTGGCTAGTGCTTGAGCTTGCTACACTTTGACAATCAGATTCTTGGATCAGATTGATCCTCTTTTCTCCTATTGAACTTGTTGCCTTTGCTGGACATCTGCTGGCTATATGGCCTTCTTGTTACAATTATAGCATCTGATCGGTCCTCTGCCCTGAGATCTTCCCCTGAATGGTGGTCTTCTACCTCTAAAGTTTCCTCTTTGATTGTAGCTCCCCCCTTGATTTTGATTGCTATCTCCTCTACTGTTCTCTTGGTTGGATTCACTTTGGTATCCAAATCCTCTACCTCTAAAAGGACTTCTTCCTCCTCTATGTTGTCTCCCTCTACCTCTATTGTTCTGCTCATGCCTTCTTTTTAATTTGTCTTCCACTTTGAGTGCTAACTGATAGCACTTTTGAATTGTCTTTGGCTTATGTGTACTTATGTCTTCTTGGATATTAAACCTCAATCCATTGAGGTATCTTGCTACCTTTTCTTCCTCACCTTCCTTTACCTTTATTTTTACACACAGTTTCATGAATTCTTCTGTGTATGAGCTGACATCTAGCTCCTTCGGCTTCAAATTTTGTTTTCTCTTATGTAATTGGATATTATAATCCAATGGAACATAGGCTTCCTTCACTAAAGCCATCATTCTCTTCCATGTTGCAACTTTGTTCTTTCCCTCTTTCACCCTGTCATCTTGGATGAAATTCCACCAAGTCAGTGCAACCCCTTTCATTTTGGACTGAGCCATCTTCACTCTTTGGTGTTCTGGTATCTCCTCGGTCTCAAAGAAATTATTTAAGGAGTCTATCCACTCCATTACTGAATCAGGTTCCATTTTTCCTACAAACACTGGCAGGTCTATTTTTACATCCATGGTCCTTCTTTCCATGGACTTGAGGGCATTGAGTAAGGGTCTCTGGTCTACAAGCACCTCTATCTCTTCCTGCTTTGGGGTCTCTTCTTCATCCCCATCATCTTGTTCACTAGAGTTTTCCTCTCCCTTCTCTACTCTTTCCCTCAACTTCTCTAACTCTTGTTTCAATGCCTGATTCTGAGCTCTATCTGCTCTGCTCTCTGCCATGTGCTTTCTTACTAAGGCCATCAACTCAACATTAGTCATCTTCATTGGGTAAGTCTCTGATCCTTCTCCTTCTGACATCTTGTCTTCTTTCCAAAGAACACTCCTTCGCTCTGATACCACTTGATGCAGAGATCTTCAGCAGAAATGTGCAAAATGCTTGTTTTTAATTTTTTGTCAATATTGGCCGATGATGGCATGGTTCGGTGGTTAAGTCGCTCAGGATGTAGTGGCGGCCACCAGAGTTCAAACCCCCGCTGGGCCAACGAGCTCGCAAGGCTTTACGCCTTCGCTGGGCCAAGGAGCTCGCGGGTTTGAAGTGTTCCTCACCGGTTCATTGCTCCGGGCAAAAGCATTCGCGTGGAGCCGGAGGGCGTGTCGCACCAGCGTCGCCGGTCACGTTAAAAAGTTTACCAGGGGCATTTAAAAAAAAAAAAAAAAAAAAAAATTTGTCAATATTGGCAAGAGACTTTCAATGTCTTACTGATATATGCTTCTTTATCCTTATCAGCCTGACTTACCTTGTTGGCCTTCCCCCATTCTTTCTTCCTGATGGTCTCTCTCTCGCCGATACTGTTATGTTCATCGGCCAAACAATGTATCATCGGCTCACTCAAGAATTCTCCCACTGATGCACTCCTCATGCCAATGACTTCGGCTTTTATATGCAATTCCTAACCTTCTACAGCTAGTCTCCCTTTGCATCTTCATTTACTTTGACCGTCACCACCAGTCACCCATTGGATCTTTCTAAATGTATGTTTAAATGTATATTCTGATATACATTCCTCAACATACCTTTATTGACTTACTGAGTTGGTTCTCCTCCCCGCTATCACCCATAGTCCTTTGTATCTTCAAACAAACATCCATTGAACATACAAGCTAGCTACCTCCTCGGCTGGTCATCCTTTTGTAGCTTATGCAATGTATGTTTTTGTTGTATCTTCTCAACATACAACATTGATATGCAATTGTAATATACTCACAAACTGACACACACATACAAGGATGGTATATTCACAAACTATCTACTACATACAATGGACATATACACAGAGAATGTATCTCCTCAGACAATTTCATCAGACACAAGAGTTAACCCAGAATATGTTTTAGCGATATACATAGATGACGAACCTTTACATGTAATTGTGGGATATATACAAAATATGCATGAATACATTAGTGATATACACACTATTTGTATATTCCAACAAACAATCATAAACTTAACTCAAAAGGACTCTTACATGCACATTTTGTCACTTGATATACACAAGATGATATCTAGATACAACAGCAATATACACAAGGAAAGTACCTTCATACCATTGCGATATATATAGGAAATGTATATTTCGACAAACAACACAAACTTAACCAAACAAAACTTTTATATAGACCGTTCTTCACAACGTATATAGGGGAGGTTGCTCGCATGCAAATGCGATATATTCACAGACCGCCCCCGACATATCATTGACGGATATACATAAAATGTATATTTGCATTTTCCGCAATAACTTCCTCTATAATGGATTCTGCGATTCCTATTCTGCCATGCCCATTGAAAAAAAAGGAAAACAAACAAAAAACTAATATACACAATCCATTCCACTGATTTCACAGAAATCCACTAGTGGGATGGATTCAATCATACATCTCGATCACAGGAGAACTAAATTAAATGCAAAGCAACTCTATACAAATAATATACAAAACAACTTGATATACAGAGAATTTACACAAAATCTAGAATTCGTAGGACACAATTCACAGAATTTCTATTTCTTCATTTCAACTTTTCAAACACAGGCTGATTACAGAAATTCCATTGTTTGATAATTCTGAAGGTCCAAGACTAACTTTCCTCGACCACCTTCCCTTTTTTTGTTACCGACGCTTCCTCTGTTTTAAGGATTTTGATTTAACCAAGATTTTTAGCAGAAACCCTAATTAATCCCATGACATCTGTTTTGCATGAGACAGCAAAACACCTAATGGTAAGACACATTAGTTTAACCCTTCACATAACCCAACATGTCTAAAATGTTAAATTGGATGTTTACAAACATAAAATGCCAACACAAAATGTTATACTTTAATTAGACATAAAAATGTTACATAGTAACAAGAAATGTCTAAAACATAGTAAAACCTTATTCTTCTCCCTCTTGTGCATATTTATCCTGTTGAAGGGGTGCTCCTGCACCATTAGTGTTGAGAATCTAAGATATTTTATCCAAGCTACCAGTAAAAGAATAAGATTTTGAACAAATCTTTTGTAATCAAGAATGTATATTTTTCTAAAGGAATTATTATAAGACATATTTCCATCTATTAAATTTATATTATATCAATTGTTTAATCTATTCAGCTAGTAATTCTCAATCATAGTTATAGTTATACATTTGTTGTGATTATAATGTAACTTGATTACTTTGCAACCAAGAGTTGTAATACTTTTTACATAAATTGAAAACCCATTTTATATCCCATCACAGACTAACACATTATCAATTAGCAATTAAAAAATTGGACTTATCTTTGTGTTCATACTTAAATGCCTAATTCATTAATGAATATTTCTAAAAGAATAGATCAAATTTGATTAAAATTGATAAACTAATTCTGATCACAAGCATCTATTTCCAGAATAATTATAAAATGTTATATATACAATAATATAAAAATATTGGATAATAAAATTGATAATTATAAAATGCCAATATAAAATTGAAAAAAGGTCCATAGAACATTAAATTGCATGCCTAAATCTAACACTCTTTAGACATACTACATTTGATATTCTATCTTCTAACGTGCCTAAATCTAACACACTCTGGAATAAATCTAGCTAGGAAAGAATGACATACTACATTTGATCTTCTATGTTCTCAATATATAAACTCTCGCTTTTCCTTAATGTTGTCAATATACTTCTTCCACAGTGAGTTAACCCATTGGCCCATCTTAGCGATGGGTGCGGCCAAGGTGGCAGCCAAGGCCGCCACTGCTGGCGGCGCAGCCTTGGCCATAGCCAACACAGACAAAATAACCACCGTTACAAACGCAACCACAAAAATAACGCTGCAAAGCTTCTTCGAGGTGTTCGAATGATTCAGCTTTTTGTCCAAATTTTTTCTTGTGCTAGGGAAATTCTCCATCATCGAAATGTGTTTTTCATAGATTGACTCGAAATGCCTGAAAAAATGGTCAACAAATGGACTCTCTGTGTTTTTAACATTCTCAAACGTTTGAGGTATATGCTGTAAACAGATCTGAAGTGTAATCTGGCACTTTGAAGAAATGCAATGTGTGATTGCTGTTATCCAAGTAGTGTGTTATCAAACCCCACATTTCTTCACTGTTCCAGATACCTTGCTTCTCCTCCAGAATGCGTTCTACATCATCCTGGCCGAGTTCGAGCGCTTCGCAGGCCCCCTCCACTAAACTTTTTTGTTGCCTGCTATTGGTGATAGTTGGATCTCTTCCTAACTCTATATCTCCCAACGCTTCCTCCGCCCTTCTCCTGCTTATTTGAGCCAGACTCCACCCCAAACAAAATCTAACACAGATATCTCTACTCATAAATCTAAAAATAAATAGTAGCTTCTTCTAACACCTTCTCATGGGCTTTTCATTAAATCAATTTAGAAAATTAGAAATGATTTCTTCCCTCTTCATTCGCTGCGCCCTATTTGTTATTTTCTGCATCCTCTAGATATTAATGATTTTACAAACATTAGAATTTGCCTCTTTTAAAATTTCAGACGTGACTGGCACCTCTGGTGTAACGTCCGTCAGAACTCTTTACGTAACGTTCCCTGTTTCTCTATCATTAGATATTCCCTCGTTCAAACGGATATGAGTCTTTTGGATGCTAAGATTAGAGTAACTGGTATTATTCTGGGTTTAATACAATTTTGCATTCGAGTATATTTACCACAGCCACCCGTCACATATAAATTGGAATATATTAAACTGAAGATTTTCCCTCTCCACCCTCTTCAATATTTGAAATGATTCAGAGATCAATTAAAGTAATTAAAATACCTTGAATATCACCTTAAAAATCTGTCCAAACAAATTTGAAGAAGAGATTTTCACCTTGCAATTCACACTATGTGCCGGCTAGCCTGGAAATTGAGTTTTGCATAATTTCATACGGGAAGCTCATTTTTGTACGAAACCAAGCCAATGGATGCAAAATGATAATAACTTTATTATTGTGTCAAGAGGAAGAAATCAATCCAGTGCAAATTTGGAGCATAAAATAGTTTCCTTAAATTGCCAGCCTTGATGAGAATTTTAAATTCTCTTAAATGGTGAGAGATGTGACCCTATTCCTTTTGCACATTTCTAGAAATTCCTTCCTTCAATAATATGTCAGAGGATTTTAGTCCAACCCTCCGAAATCTTTAGAAACAATTGTTTTTTGTACTACCAAAAAAAACCACAACACACCAAAAATGAAAGAAACACACATAAATGCCTTTTGGTTCACTGGGGATAGCCCATTCCCTGGACGCTGCTGCATCAGCCTTTCAACTTTTAATTCGGTGGAGTGCTTATGTATATATGACAAATGAATGCATAAAAATATTCAATTTCTAGAATGATGGAAAAAAACAAAGCAACCTAGTTTCAAAATCATAAGAAATAGTTAATTCTATGCATAAGCATAGGCATAGCAAAATATAGGGTTTAAAACACACCCTACGTTCAAAATCAATAGATAATATAAAATTATAATTAAAAATCAATAGATAATATAAATTTATAATGAGCTCAAAATAAATTATTGAGTTGAGAATACAAATGTAAATAGAGATCTAAATTACAAATTCAAAAATAGACTACTATGAATTATGCTACCTTGAAATGAGCATAATGTTGAGTTTAACTACTACGAATAGTGTGATAGAGAGAACACACCCAAATTTTAAAGTTGATAAACAATCCAAATCTTTTGATGACTAATATATAAGAAATTGAAAATTACACCTATAGTATCATACAAGTAACATGGTTTTGTCCCAATGTTATGGTTTAATCATACTTACAAACCAACCTTCAATATTTATGAGTATGGTAGTTTTGTGAAGAATTGAAGCTCTCCTAAGTGTATTATTTAAACTAGAATGTACATTAATTCATTTAAGAATAAGGAAATAAGGAATATAGTAAATGAATTATTATGCTAACTAAAGAATAAAAAAGTTAGGCTTTTTCCAAATGAAATAATCTAATCCAGTAAACTGAATAAGAAGTTAATAACAGATTCCATAATTCATCTCTTTATGTCGAATAAGGATAACTAAAATGAAAAAAGAATTGGATGATGAAATACTAAATATTATGTGCAGGTTCTAATTAAGGAAGTGACATCATGGAAGAGATCATTAGAGTGGCCATGATTATATTGCCCCTTATCCTACTATCGCATAGGTGATGAGTTTGAGTGGAATTTGTACACATCTAACCAAATTTTTTTAAAAGCACCACCATTAGAAATTAGAATGGATAGTTACCATATTGTCATGTTTTATTTTCTCCTTCACGTATCCCAATATTATAAATTTATACCTCAATTCTCCTCTCTTCAAATCACTATAAGAGGAGTGCATTTCATTGTCCACCTCTTTCACTTATGTTATATCCATTCCTATATGCTAGTATGTCTATTTATTCATTTTCTAGATATTGCCACCTTTGTGCTTAACATGATATGACAGACTCACTTGATATATGAAACTTAGCACATTAGGGCAAACCATCTAATAGGTTTTTGTTATTCATAAATAATATTGCATAGCTTAAACCTATCTATTTTTCTTTTTAGTAGTGAACTAGAAGGTTGTGGTGGGCATAAGCATTCAAGTAGTGATAAATACATGTTAAAACTAGATTACATAAGAATTTCCTTAATGTGTTAAGTCACTATGATTGATGATATCCCAACTCAATGTATTGGTTAAAAGAGGCTTTCATCTATAGAAAAATCCTTATGCAAGTATGGGCCTACTTGTCTAGTCACTATCTTATATATCTAACTAGATTATGTCATGTGTATGCTTATCTATTGTTGTCAAAGAAAATAATATAGATAAATTTCAATTTTTTTATAATTTTTCTCATAGGTCCAACACCAATTCATGGCTATATTTTCAAAATTCTCACAAACCTTATGATTTCATGTGGTTTACCTTTGAGGATATTTTAATTTTTTTCAATTCAATAAGTCACCTGGTAGCATCTAATAATCACTCAATGCATTGGCACAATTAGACCCACTTGTCTTAGCGTAAAACTCAATAACTTGTTAGATCACTGCAACACTAAACCAATAATATAATACTATAGTTGCCTACCAAGAAAGTTTCCATGTGCCTAGTTGATGCAGGAACTTCTAGAGGTCATAACTTTTGACCTGAAGGTTTGTTGGAGATAAAATTTGGTGGCAAGATGCATCTTGACAAGTTTATTAAAAATCCCATGAATTGTTAAATTTGGTAGGTCATTGATATGACACTTTTTCAAGACCTTATCTAATTATCTCGGGCCTCAAATGGGGTTCTAATATTTTTTTCAATATTTTCCAAGTTT
Organism: Cunninghamia lanceolata; assembly: GCA_027924645.1. Classification (NCBI taxonomy): domain Eukaryota; kingdom Viridiplantae; phylum Streptophyta; class Pinopsida; order Cupressales; family Cupressaceae; genus Cunninghamia; species Cunninghamia lanceolata. The sequence goes on along the minus strand of BSBN01001164.1, from coordinate 3,114,691 downwards.
TTTCTAAATATTTTTCAAATTTTACTTCTAATTAGATTAGAAAGATGATGATTAGTCATCTTTTAGTAAGTTTAAAATAATTAGAAACTTTCATGGTCATACGAATAAGGGTGCAAAGTTACCAAAATTGGCCATTTTAGAAAGTTCCTAAAATCTACCAAAAATGGTAATTTTTGTTTTTGTATAAATTTTGTATTTATTTTCAGCTGTAACAGGATGGAATGGAATGAGAAGAAAGTTTTCTAGCTTTCCCCCTTTTACCGTGGAAGAGCCCATGTCTATCATTTACAACGAGAAGATAGATGCTCTCGATGGATGACATGCCCATCTATTAGCCTAAGACCCTGTACTGTCAGAGGTACTAGTGTTGAGAGGACCTGGCGTACTAAAAATACAACCTTCACAAAATTTGCCATCTAGATGAGTGCAGTCAGGAGAACGGTAATTACCACTGGCGTCATAAGTAGGTATTCTGGGATCATCACCTGAGAGGTCGACATAATTTGCACAAGTTTGTGTCGAGGAATGGGGAGTACATTCAGGTGGTAGACTTGCTTCCTGTTCTTTCCAGATGATGCTCATTGTTTTCAACTTATATGGACCGTATAATCCTCTAGACATAGCTTGTGGTGTGGGTCCATTCATGCGGTAGGTTTTTGTGTGAATCCAAACAAGTATTTGGTGAGAGTGAAAGTATCTCAACCGATTACCTACCATCCAATGTTCAAAAATAGATGAGGAACCAGCAGGTCCATAGATTTGGCAAAGATGCCTGCTAATTAGATTTTCATCAGGAGAATCAAAGACAAGTTTGAATATGCAACCCGTGTAAGCTGTTGTTCCTTCAAACTGCAAATCTTCAGTAGGGGGATAGGGTCCTTGGAACAAGTCTCTAATTAGACTTTTACCCTATTCTGCACTCAGCCATTGATCAGGATGTTCTACTGGTGGATTGAGAAACTTAACAAGGAGAACAAAATCTCCACACTAGTTTTGAAGTATATGCCCAATATCAGGATCAATCGGTTCTGCTTCAGCTGAAAACTGAAAGAATGGCCTATCGGTCCATAAACCTGGATGTGTTAGTTGTTGTTTGGTGACTAACATTTTAAACTGATCAAAAAGAAAGTCATTGGCCATTTGAAAGTTGTGCAAGTTCCGTCTCTGAAAGGGATTGGTACTCCATTCGTGACAGCTTTCTTTGTACCATCTTTGTTCTCTAATTTAGATAATCTGAATAACGCAGTTTGTTGGTACATGTGCTTTCATAGGACTAGGGTCATTAGAATGCCCTTCTCTTGACATAAAATCTATAAAAATATTTTCAACTCCTAGAAGATGAACAAAATCAAACTCATATGTACTTAGTAATTGAGCCCACCTAAGGAGTTGTCCTCTAACAACTTTATTTTTAGTTTTTTTTCTAAAGAATCCCCGCAGATTTTGTAGATCACTTTTCAACAGAAACCTCCAGGTTGTGGCTTATAGCCATGTTGTTTAGGAATCTCTGTAGGAGAGACTGATAAACCATATTGGAGAAGAGGAGATCTTCAAACTAGAAGCTTAGGAGGTCTTGCCTCTTGTTGAACCAAGAAGTACTTTCTTGCTTTAAGATGTTCCAACTTGGTGGTCAACTTCTGCCATGTTTCCTAACCCATATCCATTGTATGGAGTCAGGATTTAGTCTGGACAATTTCTTCAATTACCTTGTCCAACTCTGCATGGGTGTCCCTTCTTAGCATTCGGTAAAAGAAGGAGACTTCCGAATCCTCATCAGAGGATTGAGCTTCTTTGGTCATCATGTTGACCTGAGCTTGTTCTTGAGCTGATGCATATTCTTCAGACTCTGATTCTGTATCTACTTCAGTACTGGAAAGGATGATATCTTCTGAGTCTGAGGGGTAGTCATTGATGAATTCAAATTCATCATCTTCAACACCTACTTTTCTGGCAGCATCAACTTTTCCTTTGCCCCTTTTCTTATTTCTGTCAGGACATTTATTTACAAAGTGATCACCCTTGCAAATGTAGTAGGTAGGTTTCCATTTCTTGGAACCTTTTCTTTTCTTATCCCTTTTTCTAAAGTATCCTTTCTTCTTGGGATACTTTCAGAATTTTTTCATTTTCTTCTTGTAGGACTTCTCAGGATTGTCACAATTATAACAAGAAGATTTCCCCTTTTCTGGGAACTGATTTGAGGGCATTATCTAGTAACATACAGAAGAAGAAAGTAAAGGTTGTACTTTTTTTATTTCTTTCTTTGCTTTTCCTTCTTCACAAATTTCTTCATTAATCTATGTCAAGAATTGTACTAACTGTGGATATGTTAGTTCTTTCATTTCTATATTTTCTGTTACCAGATTCTCAAGAACTTTCTTGTGATAGAATTCTCCTATCACAGTACCAAAACTTTTTAGAAAAGTTGTGAACATAAATTCATGATTTTGTTCACGGCCTGATAGATAGAAATTTTCATACTGAACATCACAATACTGCTTAAAGTATTTGAGGTCTTTGCATTTACCTTTTATGAACTTATTGTAGGCCAACTTTTCTCTGGTGTCTATTTTGCCAACAAACAGACGTGTTAGCTGAGCACAGACTTGATCTATACCTTTATCTAAAAGCATTTCTTTGTAGGCATCATCTAGTCTATCCCAGACACCTCTTGCAACACCGGTCATAGCATTTAGAGCCTGCTTAATCAGCTACTTTTCATCAGCATCAGCATTAGTGGATATATAATTTGTTATCTAGGATCACATAGCATCTATTCCTCTTGTATTTTCTATATCTTCAAAATGATCAAAATTAACAAGGGGAGGTGTGTCAGCTTTTAGAGTTTGAATATTTTTAAATGAATCAACTGTATGAGATCCATTGGGATTAGTACCATTACCATGGGCCATTTGGAACTTTCCTTTAGCTTGTTCCTCTGGAGTGGTATCTCTTAAATTCCCTATTGAGGGATCAAAAACATTTTGAATAATAGGCTGCCTAACTTCAGTGGACAATTTAGGCCCTTCATACTGAGCCTGTAAATATCCCTTAGCACTGGAAGGGAAATTCATTGTCTTCACAGTCTGATGTTGATGAACCCTGCTGAAGATTTGTAGTTTGAAGGAACAACAGCTTACATGAGCTGCATATTCAAACTTGTCTTTGATTCTCCTGATGAAAATCTAATTAGCAGGCATCTTTGCCAAATCTATGGACCTGCTGGTTCCTCATCTGTTTTTGAACATTGGATGGTAGGTAATTGGTTGAGATACTTTCACTCTCACCAAATACCTGTTTGGATTCACACAAAAACCTACCGCATGAATGGACCCACACCACAAGCTATGTCTAGAGGATTATACGGTCCATATAAGTTGAAAACAATGAGCATCATCTGGAAAGAACAGGAAGCAAGTCTACCACCTAAATGTACTCCCCATTCCTCCACACAAACTTGTGCAAATTGTGTCGACCTCTCAGGTGATGATCCCAAAATACCTACTTACGGTGCTAGTGATAATTACTGTTCTCGTAACTGCACTCAGCCAGATGGCAAATTTTGTGAAGGTTTATATTTTCAATATGCCAAGTCCTCTCAACACCAGTACCTCCGACAGTACAGGGTCTTAGGCTAATGGATGGGCATGTCATCCATCAAGAGCATCTATCTTCTCGTTGTAAATGATAGACGTGGGCTCTTCCACAGTAAAAGGGGAAAAGCTTACGTGCCTTACAGTAAGCACGAGTTATTCCTCTCATGATCAAAAGGATTTGTTGTAATTATTCTTTGTTGGGTCCACTTCTTTTATGTTCATGAGTTATTGGGATCCACCAGAAGATTCCTATCTTCACATGGATAACTCTCCTGAAAGAAGTCGCTACGTGTCAATTTTCTATGGATGGATTTCAAATGGAATTCCAAGAAAGGGGTTAAAAGTTCTACCCTCTCTTCCTATATAAGGTGATGGGGCCGCCTGCATTTCTCAATGAATTCTAGGCGAGTGAAGTCTTAGAGGGTCTAAGAAAGTCCAAGTCAGTTTGTAAGCAAAGGGTACCATTATCTCTAGTTTGCTCTTTCAGTCTTAGAGTGTGAGTTTGTCAGATAAGAGTGCTATTATCTCTAGCTTTCTCTTCATATTTTAAGCTCCTCTTTCCACATAGTTGTATGCTATGCCAGCGCGCATTGAATATGATGAATGCATTATTCCTGAGTATTCAAAAATAATAGTGTTGAATTTTAAGTTGTGAAGTTTGGTTACATCACTAACTTGTGATGCAGCTTTTGGTTATCTAGATGCCATGTCCCTTAATGCTCAAAGGACTATGATTTTTACTTAGAAAAATATATAGAGTGCTTCATTTTATTTCCAGTACAAAGATTTGATTTTTTTTGCATGAAAAACTGAAATAGAATAACCATGTGGTTAGAAAGCCATGGAAAGAGAATAAAAAAAAGATCTAAAAGAAGGAAAAATAAAAAACTAAAAGTTAACTATCATACATATGTATATCAACATAATCATGTAGCTTATTTGTGATATTTAAGGTATATCTTATTGACGGGGATATCAAGTAGATCTCTAGCTATGTTCACAAGGTCAAAAGATTAAAACTTGTTGCATGTCGTTATGGTGTAGGGGCCACTCCATAGTGAATCAAATTTCAAATCCCTCCCAATCTAGCTAATATTTCCTCCAATTTGAGTAAATAATCTCCTCCAATGAAATTACGGTCTTAGTAGTGCTTGTCAAACTAGAATTTTAATATCTATTGATATTGAGCCATTCAATTCTTAGTAGATTACCTCTTTACTTCAAATTCTAATAGTTCTACCACTCTAACATCCATAGCTCCTTTTTATTCTATCACTAGTTACTTGATTAGTTGTAGAGCTAGGATTCCTATCAATATTGGCAAGATAGCCTCCTTGCCATATACCAATACATATAGGAAAGTCCCAATTATCTTCTTTCTTACTAACCCATCAAGCTAGTTTCAGATTTTGATTCCTGATGCAAGAGCATCCCTAGTTCAAAGAAATCTTGCATCAACCAAAAATATTTGCATTCATTCTTTGTTTCTTTCATTTTCTAGTTCAATACAGTCAGTTCGGTTAGAAGTAGTTTTTGAATTTTGGTCTGCATTCTACCGTAGTTTCATTTCAGACCTTGTAGAGATAGACTTAGCATCTAGACACATTCAACTACCACATATCCAAAACTTGTATCATTTGAATCAGATACTGGAGAGATATCGCTAACAAAAGATTGATTATTTTCTTAGAATAGAGCATCCTAACAGTATCAGACAATCAGTTAAAGGAGAAGACTTGCAGAGCATTTCACAATCTATGGAGCTAAATTACACATAATTCAATGTTGTATGGTTCATGGTTGACCTTCCTTGAGATCCACACACCATTCTATTCATTTGGGGATGAGATCTATTCATTTAGGTCTGACCTATCTGTGTACACATGTTACAGTTCATCGTTGGAGTTTATGATTTTCCTTGGAAGACGCAAAGGAATCTTTTGTTCTAGAGATGATATAAATTGATGTAATACATGCCTAGGAAAGAAGTTAATGACATAGAAGATAGATAGTAGTTTGGACTCTTTGCGAAGGTGCTCCAAAGCCATTTCTTGCACATATTTTGTATTTCTATAATTAGGCCTATGAACGCTAATTGTAAGCCCGCATGTTGCCAGCCGATTTGTATTTGAAATCTATGATATACTAAATGACTAAATCTACATTTGCTTTATATCTTTGAGTTGTTTCCATTGTGTTTACTCTTGTTGCACAGTTTGGACATGACCAATTTTTCACTCTCTCCTCCATCCACATAACCCTCCTCACAAACCCACAAGAATGTGGAGGTGACAATTGTCACCTCCCCATTTCACAAAGCTACACATTCTCCCACAAGTGCTCACATATGTGTGAGAGCATAGGGAGATGTGAGCACACAAAGGAAGCTTCTTATGAATGAGAAGGTGACACTTGTCACCTTCTCATGTGTCACCTTCTCATTCATCTAAGCTACACTCTTCCCCACAAGTACTCTCACACATGTGTGAGAGCATAGGGAAGAGGTCCCATACATGTGAGAAGCTTCTAAAGCATGGGAAACAAGGGTAACCTTACCCAAGTGGGTGAGGTTGGGGTTAAGTGAGATGGTGACCTTCCAACCACCCCTCACACTTCCCAAACTCGTCGCTTGACTTTAGGGTCAAGTTTGGGTGACCATACAAGGTCCAAATTAAGTTTAAAGAAGCTAGGAATGGTCCTAGACCCTAGAGGTATGACCTAGGGTACATATTTGACCATTAGCAACACTTAGAAAGACATAAAATCACTTAATAAGGGCTTGAAACATTTAGCACTAAAAATTGTACAAACTCAACATTACACTTTTTACAACACATAAAAAGATGAATTGAAAATGGGGTAACCCATACAAAATGTCATAAATCAAATACAAAAAAATCAACATTCTCAAACACATATGACCTTAGTCCTACTTCGGACAAGGGCGGCTGAACAAGAGTATAACATATGGTTGTTGTCTAACCTCCATTTTTTCATGGGCATGGAAAGTAACCTGTACACTTCCACAAACCAATTAATAGCACATGGTAAAATAGCCAAAGAAAATGAATGACATAAATTACACACACATGATCGCAATATCACATACAACATCAAAATAATCACATGATAATATAATATCTCTCAAATCATCCATTACTCACAAGTATAATCATGATCACATAAGGTAAGAGATAACATCAGTCTCAACATCTATGCACATATCAATAGCATCAAATGACATCATAGCATCTAACATCATATCATCAAATGGAAATCTAGCATGACATCTAACCATCCACAAAGCATAAACCATCTATCTAATCAAGTATAAGATAAGGTAATAAGGTCCAAGTGTGGGATCAACAGTCCCCAATATCCACAAGACCATCATAAATTCATCAAAAGAGTACTATAAGAAAAATAATTTAGGTGAGGTAAAAGTAGGCCTCACACACATAAAACACTCACAAACATGTACAACCTAGGCTGGCAAAAGACAATATTTGCTAGATTACCATTGCGGATGAATCTGAGCCGCACTTATTCAGAGTGAATAGCTTAGAAGTTTGGTGGCACTAGCTCCCCCTTAGATGGCAGACACTTCTCGGGTGCACTAAACTTTGAATTCCCAAAGACTCAAAGATCTCAAGGAATTTGCTATCTCAACTTTGAACTGTGAGAATGTGGGACAGCTTCAGAGGTCTGACCTCCTACACTAGCAAATAGAAGGATTTTAACCACTAAATAGAGGTTTCTACTGAATATCCAAGGGACCGGTATGTACATGCATCCAACAAGTTACTTAAAGCTTTAACTAGCTCTACTAGGAGTCTCCAATACTCTAGGTACACCTCCTTTTGAACCAGCATTATACGATAAGCGCTGATACCAGTTTGGACTTAGCTTTCACCTTATCCTATTTTGTATAGCGGATCGAATGAAAATACTGCTTGAGGTCATTCCCTTGGGGCGAGTACATCTTTTCCCACCAAGGCAGGCCTCTCTAAAGAAAATAACAAGTTCTCATACACCCAAGATCCATTTGATAGGCAAGGGAAGAGGATGGTTTTGTTATTAGCTTAGGGTTACAAACATGCACAACAAGCAAATAGAAAAGATAAAATAGACATGGTGCAAACAAAGTTTATTTTAAGTACCAAATCTAAATGTTCCTAACTTAGTGGAAAACAAGATTATTCTTCGACCGGCCGAACTTGCAACAGATATGTCAGTAGTTTTTTAGAGTCTCCATTCTTCGACAAATGGATTGAAAAGCTACATAGATAGATATTAGCTCCAAGAAAATCTAGATTTTCACATGCAGAACAAAGGTGTATGACAAAAACAAGATGTGACTTCCATAAATGTAAAGGTGACTAAAATTTTACCAAAGGTGATTACCTAGGCTTCAAAGGCAACTTCAGATTGTGCAAAGGTGACTTGCTGTTGTGCAAAGGTGAATTTTCTACTATGCAAAGGCACTCCAAAACTAAATCCTACAAAAGCATGAACACAAAGAAAAACCAAAGGATCTGAGATGACAAGGATGAAGCCCTAATTATCCTAGAAGATAATATTTTTCCAGATTCAAGCCTGTATGCTACAAAAATAGAAAAGATCAATCCTAAGATATGACTAGGCTAAAGGAAAAACAAATTCCCAAATACACCAGCTTGAGGATGGCAAAAAACAACAAGGGTTAGCAAATAGAACAACTTGCAACCCAAATTAGATAAATCTACTAAAAGAAATATTGCAAAAGTCAGATGAAATGTTTAAACCCTTACTAAGCCAGAAGCAACCCTCTGTAGACCAAAGGTGATGAGGTACTGATCAGAGGTGATTTTAGACAGTGCATATATGATTTTCCCCCAACCAGAGGTGATCCAGAGTCATGGAAATGCGACTTTGTGTCATTCAAACATGATTTCCTATTCATCAAGGGTGCACTTCTATACCTAAACTTCAAAAAATGACTTTTAGTAACAAAAATCAATCAAGATAGTGGTCCCACTAGGTGTTCCAGAATGTATGAGCAGGAAAAATCCATTATTAACATGATCAAGCAATGAAAACAATATTTAACCCCTAGCACCTTCAAGAAATCTAACCTAGATGACATGAATGAAGTGTAAAATAAAATGAAGTCACCTGGATGATTTGATTCCTTTGTTTGGATGTGGATTGCTTCTCCAAGTAAACAACCATATTCACCAAAACTGCTATGATGTGCTCAAAATGCTCAAGAGATGGTTATCATATAACGATAGTGCAGATAATAACTGGATTAGATTTTCAAAATGAGAGAATAAAGGGGGTATTTATACACTTGCAACATGGATAATCAACAGTGGAGGATAAAAGAAGAAATCAATGGTTGAGAATATTTGAGGGGCATGAATAAACGTGCATGTAACATGTGTCCATGAAAAAGGAATCTATTTATTCATTTTAGGTGGGTTGTTAGTGGTGATAAGATGCTTTTCTCAAAATAAGATGCTTTTACTATTTTGAGGATTGAGTGGTGGGGATAATTGATTTTTTGAATTTGTTAAATCTTTTTCACATTTGATTTATGCTATTTCAAGGACAAAAGGCCCACTTGCACATTTAGAAGAAAATGATAATAAAATAGAAGTGGTAAGATGCATAATAAATTAAACAAATGTCTTTATTTAATTCATTACTAAAATGATATGAGAAAATATTGGAGGAAGAAATATAAATTAATTAAATAAAATTTATTTAATTTATGGTAGGATGGGGCAATAAATAAAATATTTATTTTATTTATTTTTTGGAAGAAAGATAGAATAATTAAATAAATTGAAATTATTTAATTATTGATAGAAAAATAAAAAATAAGGAAAATTAATTAAATAAATAAAATTTATTTAACTAATTATGGAAATGGGGAAGAAAAAGAATTATTTGATTACAGGTGTGCTAGACAAAATTGATGTATGTAATGGAAAATGCAATAAATGAATAAATGTTATAATGGGTCAATTTTGGGTCTCTACAACTACAAGTGTGTGCACTAGTAATGAGAATTGATGATGTAAAAGTAGATATTCTAGTAGTCGGTATAGGTGTCAAAATTTCTGTATGATTCAGTGATGACACATTATTAATGATATTCATGGAATTTTCAACTGGCATAACATTGCAATTAACTAAATGAGCTAGGCCATGGATGATGTTAATACCATTTTATTCTTCTTTCAACAACTCTCTTAGGTTATGAAAAATAGGCACAACTTCTACCACTATTCTTTCTTTTTCAACAAATGCTTGAAAATCAGCTAATTCTTTATCTACTTGTTGAATTTGCTCATCAAGTGCATTGTTAGACTTAGGGCACACAACTGAGAGGGGGGGTGAGTCAGTTCTACAAAAACTTTCTCTAATTTCCACACTTAAATCTTCTTGGTGATTAGCAGTATATTAAACATGAAACATAATGCATTCAAATCAAAAATAGAAACTCATCAACACATAAGACACCAAGATTTTCACGTGGAAAACCTGGTTAAGGGAAAAACCACGGGGTGATTGACACAAGAATGTATTCTCTGTTAGAAGAATAGAAAGATCAAAATGGCACATGCCAATTAGGGCTCACTGCCCGAGCACACTACTCACAAGAGGCTCACTACCTACAAGAGACACACTGTCTACAAAGAAATAAGTATTACATACATGAACTGGAGAATAACATCTTCACTATGCTTGAATCAGTTCCATTAAGCTCAATACACCTGCTCTTCCTTTTTCTTTGCTTCTCGCTACCATACTCTCATCTCCACAAGACACACTTTGAAATGACTTCTCAATCCCTTATTTACACACTACATTGACTTAGGAACAATCATCTAAGTTGGCAAACACCTATAAGAACATCAGCAAGATGTGTAATACATCCGGTCGGCCAGTCTTAGGAAGAACACCAACATCCAGTGGTTATTCTTCAAATATAAACTTTAACTTCAATGCGGAGCACCAACATGAACTGGAACCGATCCATAGATCAACACAAGATTTCCTAAATCACCAACAACATCTGCACTTCATCTACTTACTGGAATCCTTCTCTCCTTCATCTGAAACCTCAAGAACACAGTCTGTCATCACTGTCATAAAGGAATAGGTTCTTTCGGACCTTCAAGCCACAAACCAATCTACTTGACACTTCACAAGGACGTCCTCGACACTTCCTCCAATCCACAGAATGGGATAATGCATTACCAGACCTAACCGGACCTATCTGTGTCACTCTGACACCTCTGGACACCTGTCGGAGCTGGTTCTACTTGAGCGACCATAACTTCTTTAGTTCTTCATGCGGACCTCTGAAAACTTGACTAGAGCATCTCAAGACTTATATCTACAAACCCTTTAAACCGTATCCTCTTATACTCAACCTATCTTGGACTTTTACCTTGTTGTCATCACTGTTCTTCACTGTTCTTGATTGAGACTAATTTTCTCAATATCCTTAGCACACAGCTCATCCAATCCTCCTTATTAATGCAACATAAGTATGTTGACATCAATGACAAGACCGGTTAGACCCATACTTGCAACAATCTCCCCCTTTGTCATTGATGGCAACATATGATGTGAAAAACCATCAAGACAAGAACTTCTCCTTACTGTCACAACTCCCCCTATCAAAAACAACTATTCACATGTCTTCTTTTCCTTTATTGCTCCCCCTTTGATCATCAACCACTTGTTTTTCACATGTATTCTCTCCCCCTTTGACATCAATGGCAAAGGGCTCATACTTGCAACTTCAGAATCATACCTGCTGCTCCCCCTGAGTAGCAGCTCCCCATCATCAATCTGGATCACAAGATATGACTTTGATATCCACCGGACTGATGCACATTAGTGCATCCTAATTCATCGCTGGAGGGGCAATAACCCCTAACTTCTCCCTGAGATACTCAAAAAAGTCCTTGGGAAGAGGTTTACTAAAAATACCTACAATCTGATCCTTGGAGGGCACAAACTCTAGTCTGACTTCATCCTTGTTCACTTGCTCTCTCAGAAAGTGAAACTTGATAGATATATGCTTAGTCTTAGAATGCAACACCGGATTCTTAGAAATATTTATTGCACTTGAATTATCACAGAAAATTGTGATAGGCTCCTCATACTCTACTTTAATATCTCTTAGCATCTGCTTCATCCACAAAACTTGAGTGCAACTACCTGCTGCTACAATGTATTCTGCTTCAGTTGTAGACAAGGATATTGCCTCTTGTTTCTTGCTTAACCAAGAAACCAATCTCTTTCCCAAAAAGAAAGCTCCACCACTGGTACTCTTTCGGTCATCCACATCTCCTGCCCAATCAACATCTATATATGCATGAAGAGAGAAGTCATGATCTCTAGGATACCATAGACCATACTCAACTGTCCCTTTTAGGTATCTAAAGATCCTTTTGATTCCTATGACACGAGATTCTCTAGGATCAGCCTAGAATCTTGCATCAAGACCAACAGCCTACATTATATCTGGTCTAGTTTGAGTGAGGTACAACAACCCTCCAATCATTGATCTGTACTTTGTCTGGTCTACCTTAGGAGAGTCATCGTCTTTGCTCAACTTACATCTCGTTGCCATGGGAGTATTCATTGGCTTTGAATCCTCCATTCCAAATTTCCTTAACAATTCTTTCACATATTTGGTCTAAGAAATAAAGATGCCTTTCTTTGTTTGAGTAATTTGCAGACCCAAGAAGAAATTCATTTCACCAAGCATTGACATCTCAAACTCACTTTTCATTTGATTTGCAAAAGTTCTACACATACTGTCTCTTCCTCCAAAGATGATATCATCGACAAATACTTCAACAATCAAGATGTTTTCATGGTCAATTTTGAAATATAAGTTACTGTCAACAGTACCTTTGTTGAAACTAATCTTCAAAAGATGTTTGTCCAATCTTTCATACCATGCTCTTGGGGCTTGCTTTAGTCCATACAGTGCCTTCTTCAACTTGCAGATCATATCACCATGCTCAGATAATTGAAATCCATCCAGTTGTTCAATGTACACTTCTTCTTCTAAGTCACCATTCAAGAAAGCAGACTTGACATCCATCTGATACACCTTGAAATCCTTGAAGTCAGCAAATGTAAGAAATAATCTGACTGCTTAAATTCTTGCCACCAGAGCAAAAGTTTCTTCAAAATCAATTCCTTCTATTTGGGAGTAGCCCTTGCAGACCAATCTGGCTTTATTTCTGATTACTTCACCAACTTCATTTAGTTTGTTCCGGAAGACCCATTTGGTTCCAATCACATTCTTGTTTCTAGGTCTGGGAGCAAGATCCCATGTGTGATTTTTCTCAATTTGCATCAATTCTTCCTCCATTGCTTTGGTCCAGTTTTCATCATTGCAGGCTTCATTTATTGTCTTAGGTTTAATCTTTGAAATTAGACAATATTCATCTAAATTTTGAGTAATTTTCCTTCTAGTTTGCACACCTTTGCTTTTGTCACCGATGATTTGATCTTCAGAGTGGTTCAGTCTTACATACCTTGGAACTTTGGGAGTTTCTTGCACTTCTGCTTCTTGATCAGGCTCATTCAGACTTGTCTCTTCTTTTTGATTTACCGGATTAGTTTGAATCTAACTTTTAGAAGAGGATTGAACTCCTTGAACTAGAACACCATTCTGATCATCTTCATCATATTCATAAAACCTTGAGGATTTCTCCATTTCCTCATCAACCTTCACATTTGCACTTTCTATCATCTTCCTCAGTCTCTTGTTATAACACCAGTATGCTTTGCTTTGAGTAGAGTAACCCAAGAATATCCCTTCATCACTTCTAGAATCAAAGTTGCCTAGATCTTCATCTCTTTTGATGTAACATTTGCTACCAAAGACTCTGAAATATCTTACAGTAGGAGTAATGCCAAACCAGAGTTCATAAGGGGTCTTACCGGTATTGCTTCAGATTTGAACTCGATTGAGAGTATAGACTGCAGTGCTGCCAGCTTCTCTTCAATAGATCTGAGGAACATTTGCTTCTATCATCATGGTCCTAAATGCTTCCTGGATGGTCCGGTTCTTCCTCTCCACTACTCCATTCTACTGAGGAGTCCTAGGAGCAGACAACTGTCTCCTAATCTCATGTTTCTCAGAAAACTCTATGAACTCACCAGATGTGAATTCTCCACCCCTATTAGACCTTAGACATTTCAATTTTAGTCCTGTTTCATTCTCCACCATAGCCTTGAATATTTTGATTTTTTCAAGAGCTTCTGATTTCTCCTTTAGAAAGGTTACCCACATCATTCGGGAATAGTCATCAATTAGCAGCATCAAGTATCTATCACCTTAAATACTCCTGGTTCTTGCCGGACCACAAAAATTAGTGTGAACTAGGTCCAATAATCTGGTAGAAGACAGTTCCTTGCTTTTGAAAGTGACTTTGCTCATCTTACCCAACTGACATTCCTTGCACAAGCCGTTAGTAGGTTTCACCAATTTTGGAAGATCTCTTACAGCCTAAGTATTGCTTATCTTCATGATATTATCAAAATTCACATGACATGTCCTTCTGTGCCATAACCAACTCTGATCAACTTGAACAAATAAGCAACTTTTTCTAGTATCAACCAAATGGAAGATATTACCTTTAGTTTGAGTACCGGATGCAATCTTTGTTCCAGAACTTTCAAAGATTTTGCATTTTCCATCCTTGAATCAGAGATCATAGCCTTTGTCTACCAACTGTCCAACACTGAGAAGATTGTGCTTCAAACCTTCAACATACAGTACATTACAAGTTTTGTTTCTTCCATCAAAAGAAATCGTTCCTCTTCCTCTGATTCTACCAGCAGAATTGTCACCAAATTTTACCACTCCTCCTTCATACCTTTCCAAATCTACAAACTTATTTTTGTCACCTATCATATGGTGAGAGCAACCACTGTCAATGACCCAATCATCCTTCTCTTCAATTTGGGCAACCGGAGCTCTTTCCACAGTCTTAAGATTGACAGATACAGAGGACATTGGATCTTCTTCCTTGATGGCAATGAACACCCATTCATTTCCGGATTTGTTTCCTATCTCTGATTCATCATCTGTTACTCCTTCATTATCATCATCTTCATGTACATAGTAACAATTCTTTTGGAACCTTGGCTTGTTAAGATTTTGCCTTGAAAATCTTTCCAGACACCTTGAGGCAAAATGACCAATCTTATTGCAGTTAAAACACTTAAAAGGTAATTTTCCTTCATACTTACCAGATCCTCTTGGCAGACTCTTTACAATAAGGGCTTCAAGTTGAGCAGTTTCTACTTCTTCTTCCAAATATTTTCTTGCTTTTTCATACCAAGACAATTTCTTTGAAGAATTCTCTCCTAGATCAAGCCTTTGTTTACCTTTAACAGAGGCACTAGCTTTGAATGCAGATTTAGTCTTGGGGGGGGTCATCTCCAAACTCTATCATTTCAAATGTAGCTAATTTCCCAGCCAATTGATCTCTTGTGATAGTTGTATGAGCTCTGAATTCTTCAATGGCAGCAGCCTTGATTTTGTAAGAAGCAGGGAGGGATCTGAGAATTTTACCAACAATCTCATTTTCATCCAAGACACCACCAACATTTCTAATTCCACAAACTAGCTCATTCACTCTTGGCATAAAAGTGGTAATATTTTCATCATCTCTCATCTTCAATTTTTCAAATTTCCCTTTTAGACTCTGTAACCTTGCACATTTAACATACTAGTTTCCTTCATGCAAAAGTTCTAGTTTATTCCAAATCTCAAAGGCAGTTGGCAGGTCAATAACATTTGAGAGTTCTGAGTCAAATAATGCGCTTAAAAGAGCCTCTTTGGTCTGCAGATTATTTTCAGCATCTGTGATTTCATTTAGGGTTGTCAGACCACCCTGTGGAGGTACATATGTTTTTGTAACCATGGACTAGTATGCAAATCCTGTACACTGCAAGTGACATTTCATGCGACCTTTCCAAAGAGCAAAGTTGGTTCCATCAAACTTCAGACTATCCTTCTTGTAAGGTGACATCCTGGATCTCCTCAAGTGGTTAAGCTCCTTGTAGGAACTTAGCTCTGATACCAATTGTTAGACTTAGGGAACACAACTGAGAGGGGGGTGAATCAGTTGTGCAAAAACTTTCTCTAATTTCCACACGTAAATCTTCTTGGTGATTAGTAGTATATTAAACATGAAACATAATGCATTCAAATCAAAAATAGAAACTCATCAACACATAAGACACCAAGATTTTGATGTGGAAAACCTGGTTAAGGGAAAAACCATGGGGTGATTAACCCAAAAATGTATTCTCTGTTAGAAGAATAGAACGATCAAAATGGCACATGCCAATTAGGGCTCACTGCCCAAGCACACTGCTCACAAGAGGCTCACTACCTACAAGAGACACACTGTCTACAAAGAAATAAGTATTACATACATGAACTAGAGAATAGCATCTTCACTATGCTTGAATCAGTTCCATTAAGCTCAATACACCTACTCTGCCTTTCGCTCTTCTTTTCGCTACCACACTCTCATCTCCACAAGACACACTTTGAAATGACTTCTCGATCCCTTATTTATACACTACATCGACTTAGGAACAATCATCTAAGTCGGCAAACAACTACAAGAACATCTGCAAGACGTGTAATACATCTGGTCGGCCAGTCTTAGGAAGAACACCAACATCTAGTGGTTATTCTTCAAATACAAACTTTAACTTCAATGCGGACCACCAACATGAACTAGAACTAATCCATAGATCACCAGAAGCTTTCCTAAATCACTAACAACATCTGCACTTCATCTGCTTACTAGAATCCTTCTCTCCTTCATCTAGAACCTCAAGAACACAGTTTGTCATCACTGTCACAAAGGAATAGGTTCTTCTGGACCTTCAAGCCACAAACAAATCTACTTGCACTTTACAAGGACGTCCCCAACACTTCCTCCAATCCGCAAAATGGGATAATACATTACTGGACCTCACCGGACCTATCTGTGTCAATCTGACACCTCTGGACACCTGCCGGAGCCAGTTCTACTTGAGCGACCATAACTTCTTCAGATCTTCATGTGGACCTCTAAAAACTTGACTAGAGCATCTCAAGACTTATATCTACAAACCCTTTAAATCGCATCCTCTTATCCTCAACCTATCTTGGACTTTTACCTTGTTGTCATCACTGTTCTTCACTGTTCCTGATTGAGACTAATTTTCTCAATATCCTCAGTACACAGCTCGTCCAATCCTCCTTATTAATGCAACATAAGTATGTTGACATCAATGAAAAGACTGGTTAGACCCATACTTGCAACATACATGTGCTACCACATCAATTACATCCTTAGTATCATGAAATGTTTGTTCTTCCATTATAGGTATATTTGTAGTATCTTTCAAGGATGTTAAGGTACCCTTTGTAAAATGATTCTATAATAGGTTTTTAGATGTTTGCGTCTTGGTACTAGTCAAAGTACTAGAACCCATTAATCTAAGACTTCTCCTTACAAGGATGTTCTTACTAGGATAAGGAGTCAGACAAATCATGCAAAGTTTTATAACACTCAATGTACCAAGTAAAAAAAACTACAAGGAGTGATGTGATTATGCTTGTTGAAATACACAATGTGTAATTTAGAAAATATGCAAATTTTCACACAATGATATGAAATGATGCAAACTTTTCAAATGACCAATGAATGTGTTTAGGGTAAAATGTGAAGAGGGTTTGTTTTCAATTGTTTGTGTTCATCCTCCTTTCACCACTAAACATTCAAGGACATTAACCGAGTAGAGAAGCCTAGTATAGGCTTTTTGTCACTTACAATGTAGGGGAAGATTGGAATTATATATTTTTTTTATTCAATTAAGCATAATTATGCTCAAAACCCTAATTACACGAATTTGGGAGCAAACAGACAAATTACGGAAAATGATTGCACACAGAGATATCAAATGACAATAAAATGCATACCATATTTTGAAGTTCAGAAAGTGGAAAAGTTAGGGACTAATGAGCAGGTGTCCTAGTCTAGTACCATAGTTTCTATTGAGATCTAGAAACCTTGTCTACAACCTATTCCTATTGTTCAAGAAATTTTCCTGTTGCGGGATCCAGAGGACTAATGAGCGGGCACCCGAGTCCAGGTCCCTATTGTTGTTATATGGAGCCTAATCAGACTCAGAGGTTAAATTTTCCCCATTTTTATTGGCAATGTTTTCCCCCCAAATTATTTTATAAAGGCGTCGAGAGTTATTTTTCTATTGGCTGAATCAAAAAACCCTATTTTGTAACTGACATAAGTCTTGATAAAAATGGCTGAGGGTTAGGGTTTCTGTTGAGATATTGTATTGTAGATTTTGTAGTGGTATTGAGTTGCAAGGACTACTCATTGTAATTAGTTTTGATTTTATTGGATAATAATATTGGACTCTCTATTCGTGGATGTAGCCCAAGTTTGGGTGAACCATGTTAAAATTGTCTCTCTTGCTGTTATTATTTCTATATATTTTTCATTCCTCTGTTTAATCTTTATTTGCATTAATTGATATCTTCTACCAACAAACCCTTACAAGTGGTATCAGAGCCGGTTGTGTTTGATTATCATCTGCAAGAAGGTCTCACAATTGAGTGGGAGTCTCACAGTTAAGTGCCTGAGAAATGGCAGACGAGGGTAAATTGAAGGTAGATAAATTCAATGGGTAGAACTATCACTTATGAAGATGTAGATGGAGGATTATCTCTATCAAAAAGATTTATGGAGGCCGTTAGAAGGAATAGTCAAGAAACTAACAATAATGACTGATGAGGATTGGGAACTTCTAGACAGAAAGGCACTAGGAACCACTCAATTGTGCCTGGCACCATCTGTGCCATTCAATATAACAAAAGCAAAGACAACATATGCAATGATGGAATCTTTGGTGAAATTGTATGAAAAACCCTCAGCCTCAAATAATGTATTTCTCATGAAGCATTTGTTTAAGCTAAAAATGGTTGAAGGTGGATCTATGATAGATCATTTAAATGAGTTTAATACGATTACCAGTCAGTTAACTTCCATAAAAATAAAATTTGACATAGAGAGGTGAGGGCTCTCTTGGTTTTATGTTTTTGCCAGAAAGATGGAATAGCTTGGTAATGGCTGTAAGTAACTCTGTCTCTAGTTCAAATACTTTGAAATTTGATGATGTTGTTGGTGTTATCCTTAGTGAGGAAATGTGATGGAAAAGCTCAGGAGGGTCCACATCAAGTAGTGTTTTGAATGTAGAAAGTAGGGGTAGGTCAACGGAGAGAGGAAAAGGTTCTGGAGGTCCTGGGAAGTCATGAGGAAAATCAAAGGACAAGAGGTCCCAATCTAGAGGATAGAAGGATTGCAGGTATTGTGGGAAACTAGGTTATCTGAAGAAAGATTGCTATTCTTGGAAGAATAAAGAAGGAGATAAACAAGAAGGCAATAAGGAGGCAAATTTGGTAGATAATAAATTTGAAAATGATGCTTTGATTCTTTCTCTAGATAACATTGATGATTTATGAGTTTTAGATTCAGGGGCCTCATTTCATGCTATGCCCCTTAGAAGTTATTTTCTTGATTATGTCCAAGGGGATTTTGGGCTGGTTTATTTGGGAGATAATGAACCCTGTTAGATTGTTGGAAAGGGAAGAATCAAGATTAAGTTGCAGAATAGGAATTATTGGCTACTACAAGAGGTAAGGCGCATTCCAAGGCTAAGTAGGAATTTACTTTCAGTAGGACAGCTAGGTGATGAAGGTTGCACGGTTACTTTAATGATAAAAATTGGAAGGTTTCAAGAGGCACCTTAATAGTAGAAAGAGGTGTGAAAGTAGGCACCTTATATCTTTATATAGGTCATACTATTCCTTCTACTTTAGTTGTTGCAGAGAAAAAACAAATAGATTCAGGAACAATTGCTACAGGTTCGTAGGAAGAGACTGAAATGGTTGCTGTAGGTTCTGAGACAACACTATGGCGTAATAGACTTGGGCATATGAGTGAAAAAGGTATGAATGTACTTCATTCTAAGAAAGTTTTACCAGGTCTGAAATGTATTAATATGAATTTATGTGAAAGTTGTGTGTATGGCAAACAAAAGAGAGTTATTTTCTCAAGGATGGGAAGTAAAAGAAAGATGAAAAGTTGGAACTTGCACATACAAATGTATGGGGACTGGCTTAGGTATCTTCTCTTGGTGGCTCTCGGTATTATGTTACATTCATAGATGATGCAACTAGGAAGGTTTGGATTTATTTTCTTAGGTAGAAATCTGATGTATTTGAAACATTTAAGAAATTGAGAAGCTTGGTTGAGAATGAGACGGGTAAAAGATTAAAATGTCTTGGATCTAATAATGGGGGTGAGTATTGCAGCAAAGAATTTGAGGATTATTGTTCCTTTAATGGAATTTGTAGGCAGAGAATGGTTCCAGGGACTCCACAAGAAAATGGAGTGGTTGAGCGCATGAATAGGACAATAATGGAGCATACAAGGAGCATGAGATTGCATGCTGGGATAACTTTAAACATGTATCCAAAGGCTATCAATACCATTGTATATTTAATTAATAGAGGTCCTTTAGTTCCTTTGGGCTATGGTATTCCAGAGGAA
Organism: Cunninghamia lanceolata; assembly: GCA_027924645.1. Classification (NCBI taxonomy): domain Eukaryota; kingdom Viridiplantae; phylum Streptophyta; class Pinopsida; order Cupressales; family Cupressaceae; genus Cunninghamia; species Cunninghamia lanceolata. The sequence continues at coordinate 3,094,428 of BSBN01001164.1, read as the reverse complement.
GCATGGACAGGTAAGAAGGTGAGCTATTCTTTTCTCAAAACCTTTAGATGTGAAGCATTTGCACATGTAGATTTTGAAAATAAAACTAAGCTAGATGCAAAATCAAAAAAGTGTATCTTCATTGGATATAGCATTGACGAATATGGTTATAGGCTTTGAGATGTTGAAAATCTAAAAATTGTTAGAAGTAGGGATGTTGTAGTCAATGAGAAGGTGTTGTACAAAGATCAGCTACAACAACATAAGAAGAAAGAAAATGATTATGTGGTGCTAGATGATACTCTAGATAATGATGTTCCACTGGTTCCTCATGCTCCACAATAGAAACAAGAAATACCACAAACTCTACTAAATTTTAGATGGTCAACAAGGCTAAGTAGACCTCGTGAAAGGTTTTCTCCCTCTTTGTATTCTATTTTGTTAACAGATGCTAGTGAACTGAAAGGGTATGATGAAGCTATGCAGGTGGATACAAAGGTTTAGTGGGAGCTTGCAATGAAAGAAGAAATGGACTCCTTGCTGAAAAATCAAACTTGAGAATTATGTAAGTTGCCTGTAGGTAAAAAGGCTTTACAAAACAAATGGGTTTATAGGTTAAAAGAGGAAGATGGAGGTAAGAAAAGATTTAAATCCAGGTTAGTTGTAAAAGGATTTGCATAAAAAAAGGTATTGATTTTGATGAGATTTTGTCTCCAGTTGTTAAGATGACTTCTATTCATACTGTTCTAAGTATTGTGGCTACTAAAGATTTGCATTTGGAACAGCTAGATGTGAAAACTACCTTTCTCCATGGTGATTTGGAGGAGGAGATATATATGAAACAAGCATAGGGATTTGAGGTAAAAGGTAAAGAGAAATTGGTGTGCAGATTGAAGAGTTTATATGGCTTGAAGCAAGCACCTCGGCAATGGTATTTGAAATTCGATAGTTTTATGGCTGAGCAAGGCTATAGCTAATGTAATTCTAACCATTGTGTTTATTTTAAGAGGTTGGATAATGACAACTACATTATTTTATGTTTATATGTTGATCACATGCTTGTAGCAGGGTCTAACATGGATCACATAAGAGAGTTAAAACAACAGTTAGCACAATCATTTGCTATGAAGAATTTAGGGGTAGAAAAACAAATCCTTGGTATGAAAATTTGCAGAGATAGGAAGAATAGAAAATTGACTCTATCTCAGGTTGATTATGTTGAAAAGGTGTTGCATAGATTCCATATGGAGAATGTAAAATCTATTAGCACACCTTTACCTAGTCATTTGAAATTGACTAAGGAGATGTATGCTAAGACACAAGAGGAGGAAGACAAAATCTCCAAGGTACCATATGCTTCACCTATAGGAAGTTTAATGTATGCCATGGTATGCAGGAGACCAGTTATTGCACATGTTGTAGAAGTCGTAAACAGGTATATGAGTAATTCTGGATTAGAGCATTGGAATGTGGTAAAATGGATTCTTAGATATTTGAGAGGTACATCCAATAAACATTTATGTTTTGAGGGCTCTAATACTGATTTAGCAGGCTATGTGGAATCAAATTTGGTAGGGGATATTGATACGAGGTAGAGTACTATAGGTTATGTCTTTACTGAAGGTGGGACAGTGGTGAGTTGGATCTCTAGGTTGCAAAAGGTGGTTGCTTTATCCACCACAGATGTAGAGTATGTAGCTACAATAGAGGCAAGAAAGGAGATGATATGGCTACAATCTTTCATAGAACAATTGGGCAAACAACAAGCTAATAGTTACTTGTTTACAAATAGTCAAAGTGTCATACATCTTGCAAATAATTATGCCTTGCATTCACAGACCAAACACATATAGTTGAGGTATCACTTCATTCGATCGGTGTTGGATGATGGATAGTTAAGGCTGAAAAAGATACATATAGATGACAATCCAGCATATATGTTTACAAAGGTAGTGACAAGGGAGAAGTTGAGCTCCTCTTCAACTTCGGTTGGTCTTCAAGACTAAAAACAAAAAATTAGAATAGCAGAGTCCAGGGTGCTTATTTCCAATCAAAGCTACAAGGTCATAGGTGTTATGATTAGTCTCCAAGTGGGAGATGATATGGTATGGAGTATGATCAGTCTCTAAGTGGGAGCTTGTTGTTATATGGAGCCTAATCAGACTTAGAGGTTAAATTTTCCCCACTTTTATCGGCACAGTTTTCCCCCAAATTATTTTATAAAGGTGTCAAGAGTTATTTTTCTATTGGCTGACATAAAAAAATTATTTTGTAACTAACATAAGTCTTGATAAAAATGGATAAAGGTTAAGGTTTCCATTGAGATATTGTATTGTAGCATTTGCAGTGGTATTGAGTTGCATGGATTGCTGGTTGTAATCGGTTTGATTTACTGGATAATAATATTGGACTCTCTGTTGGTGGATGTAGCCCAAGTTTGGGTGAACCACGTTAGAATTGTCTCTCCCTGTTATGATTTCAATGTATTTTTCATTCCTCCATTTAATCTTTATTCGCATTTAATTGATATCTTCTGTTGACTAACCCTTACACCTATTTTCTTCTCTAATCTACAATTTTGATAGTCTACATTGCTCTCCTGCAACTCCACTTTTTCTGCTTTTGCAATCTGTAACCTGCAATCATGGAAAAATGGGTTGGGGATTGTGGTGTTTAGAGGCTTTCCACAGTCAAGCCCCGGAGAGACATCCAAGTCTTGTGAACACCGTTGTTAGATAAAGAGTGTATATTCCTATGGGATAGAGGCAAAATCCAAATGATAAATGATTGAAAACATAATTGATATCACATTGTAGTGAAGATCCCATGGAGGAAGATGCTCTTCATGCCATGAGGAGATGCATGCCAAATCTACAAATACAAACACAATAACAACACAAATTCTACTCTACAACACAATGAATGCCTTAAATCACACTAACATAAGCTTGTCAATCAAAATGTCCATCAAATTTCCATCTAGTTTACAAATGAATCCCTAATCATGCTTATATATGCAACTAGAGATATTCCTGGTAAGAATTTCATAATTCAAACTTACTGTGTCGACATAGGACCTAAATAATGGTCATAAATCAACCCTTTGAAATTGGTCCTAACCTAAAATAGGGAAGGACTAGGGAGTGAGTGCCCAAGTCCTCCCCCCTATTTCAAGCAATATTTATGTCAAGTGTATCCCTTAAGTTCCATTTACCATGAAACATCAAGGTTTTCTTGTCTGGATGTCAAATTAACATGCAAGATGTCCTAAATGCATTCTAAAGACCCTGGAGCTAAACCTTAAGAGGGAAAAGCCCCCAAGGGGACATTTTTTGACATAACATTTAACCCCACTTTAATGAATGTATAAATACAAAGCTAATACATGCATTAAAGTACAGTCAAGAAGCACAACAAACACACCAAGCACGTAGAAGACACACCAATCACAATGAAGACAGTAACAAGCACACAAAACACAGTGAAGATAGATACAGTCACGCAAAACATGGAGAATACAACATTGAAGACATGCAAAACACAGAGTATAGTGAATGTAGTGAAGATGTTGATGAATTTCTTTTCTTTTTCTTTTTCATATATATGAAATGTAGATGCAAGTATACAGAAAGTAAGCACACCACCCATAATGTAGGAAGGACTCATCACCACTAGTTTTTAAGACTGCATATGGGACAACACACATGCCAAACAAACCTTAGAGTACAGGATAGACTTGTTGCAACCAGTCATTAAGATTGCACTTGAGAATAAACACACCATACAAAACAAGCACGCCATACAAATCCCAAAGCACAGAAGGGACTCATGGCCACCGGTCTTTAAACTATGCTTGGGAACAAACACACAATATACACACTTGGAATACATGGGGAGAACACAACAGACAAGTCATGGAGTGTTCCTATTTCTAGGTTCATCACTATCTTAGGCACATTACAGGCACACACCGATAATTGGGCTTCACCACAACAATCGCTGAAGACACACTTAAGGGTTGAGTTAGTCACAGAACAGCTTCCTGCCTCCACAAAGGACTTTTTAAAAATGAAAGGATGTGCATTCTTCATGAGAAATACACCATCCCCCTACGTAGGGGGCTTAAGAAAAAGGATGCGATATCCTGCCTCTACAGAGGGATTAAATGATTCCAAGTTGATTTCAAACAAATCTCAGAGTGCAGGATGCCCCCACCTTAAGGTGGTTGATATTAGGTACCGATATCAAGCACATTAAGGTAGGAAGAAAACACATAAGAGAAAATGAGCTCTCGCCAAGCCCATGTCCCCTGGAGGTGACATGTACTTTACAATTGCCAAATGTTCCCACAAACACATTCCTGCAAGAAAAGTGTTAGTTTCCATATAATCATGATAAATAACAATGCATATGATCATTCACACAAAGATCCAAGGTTATACTATGAATTCAGAGATCGAGTATAACTGTGGGGATATACCATGAAAATCTCAAAACTGAGTGTACCCAAGGTGAGATTTAAAGACAAACAAAGTGTACATAGTAGCAGTATTGTTATGGTTTGTAAGTGTGATAAGACAACATCAAGATCACATGGAGTGATTCTACTAGCCAAGTGTCGGATAATATGTATCAACCCCATCGTCATGTATGGACTTGGTCCATTTTTTTATTACTCGCTAAAGGGACACTAGGTCTACATTAGTATAATATGTTTTTCATCATCTAGATGCTAGATAGAAACACTAGAGGAAGGGAAACAATAAATTGAGAGAGGAGAAACAAATGCCTTAGGGATAGTCATGTAGGAGGGTACCCCCAAGTCACCAACTGCAACGATATGTCTGTAAGACACAACACACAACAGTGAAAATAAAGAAGAAACATAGAAGAATGGTGATACAAATAGAAGAAGGGTCACAATAGAGGCAGCCTCCTAGTATCCTGGACCTTACAAGAGTGTCAAGGGTCAACCTAGGAGGCCTGAACAACACATAACACATCATGGGGGAAACACATCATGAGAGATAAAGGGTTAGAAATACTTACCTGGTAGTGCTAGTCTTACTAAGGGTTGTCATCAAGCAAATCATCATCATCTTCCCACTCCCAAATGTTAGAGAAAAGTGGGACATAAGGTACCATAGCCCAACTCTTATTCTCTTCTTCAAGTTGTCCATTCTTAAGATCTTCTTTGTTTGATTCAATGTTAGGTGAGATGTTTTCTTGTTGAGTTGCAATTTGTTGGGCATAAGCTTGTCATGTTCTCATCCTTTCTCTTGCTTGTCTATTTCTTTTTGTCTTACCACTTATCTCTTGTAAGATAGTGTTTTACTCTTTCATAGGTTTTTGTGTTTTAGACGAGGAAGCACCATGTTCAAATCTCATTTGTCTAGGTGGAATGTTTTGTTGTTGATGACTACCTCCCGATCCTTGTAAGGATGGAGGGGGAGGAATCATAGCATAGGGTTCATCTCTTGTTGTTTCTTACATAGAAGGATTGACCACTTTATGTAATAGTTTTGTTTTGTAGTTTCTATAGCTCAAGAAGTTAAAATATGTATGTGGATCTAGTTCCACTTTAGATCTTTCCCAAAAGTAATCAATTGTAAAGTGTTGTCTTGTAACCAAAGTTTTATATTTATTGTGAGATATAGTATTCACTTGTCCATTCAAAGGAAATTTTACACAGTTATGAATTGTTGAAGGGACATCTTTCATAGACTTAAACCATGGATGTCCCAATTTTATGTGAAAGAGGTTAGAAATAGGGACAACATTGAACCATTGTTTGATAGATTTCTCAAATACAGTAACCAATAAAGATATCCTTCCATAAGTGTTTATAAAGGTTCCCTTATGTATCTTAATCATCATATTTGAAGGGTCATAAAAGCCATGCATCAATTCATGTGAATAGAGGGACTCTTATGTGGCTACATTAGTCATGTTATTAGGATCAATAAGGGTTCCATCCATAGGATTTCCCATTATCTTCACGGTGATATAAAGAGGTCCTTCAGTGTCTCCAATTGTTCTATCATGAGGTGTGAACACAAGTTCAGGTTCGGGGACCTTTCTTTTCATGTAAGGCCTAGGAGGGAACCTATTATTATTGTTGCAATTAGAATCCATGAGTTTAAGTTTTCAATTCAATTCAAGATCACATTTTAAAATCTTTTTAAATTTTATGCAAAAGACAAGGGCAAAACTATGTGTAAAAATGACCTAAAATGATCAACTTTTTCAACTTTTTCAATGCAAATAAGTGAAAGAAAGGGTGTTATGATGTAGAGGAACTTTGAATGGTGAAAGATAGACGGACTAGACAAGGTTCTACTTCACCTACAAGCCCAAAAATGAAGACCTTTATGCAAAAGTGGGAACAGCAGAAGGAAACTCTAGTATGATCACGGAAAGGTTGTATTGGGGTACCAAATGACTCATCCCACCCATTGGTTAAGGCAGATCACTCCCGGAACATGCACTTGCTTCACAAATCCTCTAAATGGCTTGTCTCCCTAGAAAAAGAGAACAGTCCTCTTATCTTTTTGTACAGACCTTCAAATGTCAACCTAAGACATGAATTGGATACCCATTATGCCTCCCCATAGCATACTCTAAGATGGGTATAGGTTACTTTGGAAAATGTGCTCTAAAAATGGACTGGTAATGCTGCTACAAGGGTTCAAACTCAGAAATGTCACTGTGAAATGCCACGAACAGTCATCCATAACATCCACACAACACAAAATGAGGTCGATCGCTTCAGTCAGATTGTAGATAACATAGTTACAGTCATTTTCCCCAAGTTACATAAAGAGCCAACCGTGGAAACAAAAGTTATGGCGTTTTTCCCAAAACAGGTTACTCTAAATCAGGGTTTGACAGTCTACACGAAAAATGCAATATCTTGAGAAAAACGAAACCAAAATATATGCAACCAAAAGTAAATGGAGGGTGGTTGATAGGACTATCACTTACAACCAATTCGGCACAGTCCTTGTCCATACAGGTCCGTACAACTACAGGAAACAGTCAATTTCTGTTTAAATACATGAAAACAGTGTTTTCTCTATTGATCAAAACCTACTAATCAACCACCCACACCTTATTTGGATGTTACAAGGCCTTAATAAAGGCATTCCTCATTTGTCTCTTCAGTTTCCACTTCCTTCCAACGAATTGGAACAAGGTGACCCTTCACCTTCCTCATTTTACATTTTTGAAAGATACATTTTTAGGGATTTTCCATTTTGTATGACAACTTGTCATAAGACTTAAACATTAGACCCTTCTTAGGATCTTAACACATGAAAGATGACTTGATAGACCTCAATACAATATTAAATCATTACAAATTTAACCAAAAATTAAAGATTTGTCTAGGATAACTTTGATTTGCCAAGGTGCTCCTGCACCATGTTATAAAGAAATTTATTAGGGGATGAAAACAATATGTCTGATATCAGTCCAATAAATAAATAATATCCTTCACAACACACTTTTGATGCAAACCTAGAATGATGACAAATCAAAACCTAGTGAAAATACACTAAAATATGCAATTTTTCACAACTTTTCAATGCAAAGACACAACAAAAGGGGTGTTGTAAATAATTTTAAGAGGTTCAGAAAGTTATATCAGTAATATTAGTCATATAAATCCATAAAATCAATCACAACACGCTTGGAGTACAAATCTAAGTCAAATCCTAGTGAAAATATAGCCAAAATATGCAATGTTTCACCAAATTTTCAATGTAAGGGCCCAATAAAAAGGTGTTGTAAAATTTTTTAGGGGGTGCAGAAGATTCTATAAGAATTATCAGTCACATAAAGAAATAAAATCCATTAGAACAAGCTTGGAGTACAAATCTAGGTCAAACCCTAAGGAAAATATAGGCAAAATATGTAATTTTTCACCAAATTTTCAATGTAAGGGCCCAATAAAAAGGTGTTGCAAAGAATTTTAGGAGGGGAAGAAGATAATAACCCTGATAATAGTCAATTAGTGTAGAAAAAAAATTTACAACATGAATAAGATGCAAATATAGAGAGACAATAAGGCTAAAATCTAGTGAAAATTCAAGGTTTTCAAACCCTAGGCATGAAATTTTGCAAGCAAACCACTATGATGCAACACTAAAGTTAGAAATAATTACTAATAAGTTTTTTAAAAGGGTAGTAAAATCTAAAACAATATTTTGAATACAAACCCTAGCTAATGCAAAAGTAGTTTTATATGGAAAAATGCACAATTTCAAGCAATTTTCAACAATTTGATCTTGAAAATACAATCTAAATGAATGATGAATGAAAGATTTCTATATTTTAAATCAAATATGATAATAATGACAGAAATTTGTTGAAATTAAATGTCAATTAATCAAAATTATTTGAAAATGTAAGATAAAAATGCCAATTTTTTTCAAAATTTTCCAAATTTTTCATTTTTTTTGTAATTTTTCAAATGCAATAAGATGAACAATGATATGAATGTAAATATAAAGCACAACACTTAGAAAGGTGTAAAATTCAAAAGATCATGGGTTCACCAAAATGTTTAGGCTAAAATGTGAAGAGGGTTTATTTTCAATTATTTGTGTTGATCCTCCTTTCACCACTAAACATTCAAGGACATCAGTCGAATAGAAGAATCTACTACATGCTTTTTGTCACTTGGAACATAAGGGAAGATTGGAATTGTATAGATTTGTATTCAATTAAGCCCAACTATGCTCAGAACCCTAATTACATGAATTCGTGAACAAATGGACAAATTACCAAAAATGATCGCACACAAAGATATTAAATGACAATCAAATGCATACTAGATTTCAAAGTTAGGAAAGCGGAAAAGTCAGGGACTAATAAGCAGCTGCCCTAGTCCAGTGCCATAGTTTTTGTCAAGATCTGTAAACCTTGTCTACAACTTGTTCTTGTTGTTTTGGAGATTTTCCTGTTGTGGGATCCAAAGGACTAATGAATGGGTGCCCGAGTCCAGGTCTCTATTTTCTTCTCTGATCTACAATTTTCATAGTCTACAATGCTCTCCTACAACTCTACTTTTTCTTATTTCAGAATCTATAACCTGCAATCAGGGAAAAATGGGTGGGGGTTGTGGTGTTTGGAGTCTTGTCCCAATCAAGCCCCGGAGAGATATTCAAGTCTTCCGAACACCGTTATCAGATAAAGAGTGCCTATCCCTATGGGATAGAGGTAAAATCTAAATGTTAAATGATTGAAAACATAATTGATATCACCTTGGAGTGAATATCTCATGGAAGGAAGATGCTCTTCATGCCATGAGGAGATGGATGCCAAATCTGCAAATACAAACACAATAACAACACAAATTCTTCTTTGCAACACAATGAATGCCTTGCATGACACTAACATAAGATTGTAAATCAAAATTTCCATCTAATTTACATCTAGTTTACAAATTAAGCCCTAATCATGCTTATATATGTAACTACAAATATTCCCACAAAGAATTTCATAATTCAAACTTACAGTTTTGACATAGGACCTAAATAACGGTCGTAAACTGACACTTTGAAATTGGTCCTGACCTAAAATAGGGTAGGACTAGGGCGCATGTGCCCAAGTACTCCCCCATATTTTAGGAAGGATTTATGTCAAGTGCATCCCCTGAGTCCCATTTGCCATGAAACTTTAGGGTTTTCTCATCGAGATGTCAAATTAACATGCAAGATGTCCTAAATGCATTCTAATTACCTAGGAGCTAAACCTTAAGAGGGAAAAGCCCCCAAGGGGACATTTTCTAACATAAAAGAATGTATGCTTGAAGATGAATGCATTATCTAAAATGAAAGATATTTATGACAAATGCAATGAAGCAACACAAATCTATGCTTGTTTATAATCCTAAAATGCTCAATTTTGTAACTTTTTCCAATGTAAATGTGTTAAAGATGTTGAACACTCAAAATACTGAGAGGAGGGTCAATTGGTATTGTTTTAAACCATTCAAACATTAAATATCCAATCCATTTAGTAGATTGAATTGTAGTAAATGAAAAAATATATAAAGCATGTAACAGTAACTCATAACACATGAACACCAAGATTTTTATGTGGAAAACCCAAAATGAGAAAAGCCACGATGGAGATTAGCTCACAATATATTATAACCCGTTATAGTATATTTATAGAAGTGCTCAATGTAGTTGGACTCACTATCGAAATGGACTAACTGCCCACTAAGAAAAAGATAGAAGAAAAATTGTGCCTCATAGCCTAGATTGAATTGTGATAATTGCATTTGACATATGCAAGAGATAGAGTTTCAATGAAGCTAAATAAACTAACTTTACACACTTCATCTGATTCTCATCTAACAATATGCTTTCCTCTAGATTTGAATCATTCCAATCTTCTACGCAACATTCACAACATAAGATCGTGCACTACTCTGATAGTTTTCACACACATACATCTCTTATTAATACTTAAAACATTGAAAAGGATCTAGCATATATATCTGCTTCAGGGATAACATCAATTAGGTTGGCCAAATTGCATGTAAAATACAAAATATACAATATATAACTTGTCAACTCAAAACCTTCCACACACACGCCTCACGCCAAGATTCAATCCTTAAAATAATTTGAAATAGGTTGGTATGGACCTATAATAGCTCCCACATAACTCCTCAATGCTTATGGAACCTTTGTATATCTTCACATCTATTAGGTTGGCATTGCAAAAGACCTAATATAAAAATCCTTCAACTGTATACTCATATTCAGACATGTGTACCTCAAAACACCATGCCAACTGGAATTCACGCTCTATTGAAATATATCAACATCTCCTTAAAACTGCAAAGTCAAGATCTTATCTGTGGCAAAATGTGGACTCTCTTACTCACATGCGCTTTATAGGAAATGACTATAATCTGCCAGGCCAAACTTCTATCATTCATAACTTCCACACGAGAGGTCAAAATCAAATGAAATTATGCAATTAGATACTTCTACCAACCAATAAAAATATACTAGAACCACAAAGTGAAATGTTTAATTCCAAACGAGTGTGGACCTGAAAACTAGATGCTTTGTAACATAAAATTACCAAAACTTGTTGGCAAGAGACACTGCTGTGGTATAGACCTATTTATTGTCATTGATGGAAACAAGGCTCAAAGATCCCTTCAACATGACTAGAAGACACTACTCCATAAGGTGATATTGAAATTTAGGTCTGGTTGGTAAAAATGACTAACTATGCGCAATATACAGAGTAAGGGACAGTAAGTGGATCAATGTGCCTCTGCAGATGAAGCCTTGGAAATATAGCTTAGGTATAATGTTCATAGTTGTTTGGTGTTGTTATATTCCAGTGATCAAGTCCTGACTTCCTTTGGAAGTCATTTGGAAAAAAATATCTAAGTCTGGAAGAACAAAGGTATGATAGGAACATTGTACAGTGCAGAGTAAAATGGATCGCATTCCTCTGCAAGTGCATATTTTGTTCTACAATTTTGATATAACTAAGAGACATGTCATGAATACATAAATCTAGGATTATAGCTTTTAAAGTTCAATAGATCATATTCTACAAGCTCTCCAGTATCAGTTTCTAGTTTAGTAGTATTTCTCTCTGACAGAGTAACAGTTTCATGATTTGCATTTTGACATGAAGAAGTATTTTGCTCTGTAGTTTTTAAGGTATGTCAAGAGGTCAATAATAAACATTGGATATGAATTGTGAGGTCACATTTGGTCCACAGTGCGAGTTGTGATGTGACAGATGAAATTGTCAAGTATGTTCTTAGAGAACAGGCTGACTGGTATGTTAGATCCTTATGTGGAGAAGATATAGCATCTGGATAATCAATCTAAGTGTTCATCTGATTAAGGCCAACCTATGTGAAGACTTGTACTCATTTGTCGGAGTCTACATTGTAGATTGTTCACAAGACCAAGCCAACAGAGTATATCTATTTGTTTACACATTTCATATTTTGGATATTGACCTGATTATGGATCAAATCATGATGCAGATATATAAGAGCGATAATTTTTTGTTGAGGTAATGAGGAGGTGTGAGATGATTAATGTGAGAATGAGAATAGTAGAGAAAAGATAGAAGATCAGTAATGATGAAGACTCAAGATATAGTATTCAGTTGCTAAATGATTACACCCTAGCATGCTAATAGATGCTTTTGCAGTATTCATATTTCCTATATAATTTCACTTGTACTTGGCAATAAAGGTAGTGAGACTAGCAGTGAGGAACCATTAGGATTCAACAGTCCTCATTGTAATCTTTCTAGATCTGGGGTTACAGAAGTGAGCCTGCTAGACCTAGTTGTGCTTCATGGCAGTGAGCCAACATATTCTAGGCCCATGGAGTGACCAAGCCTGAACATCACCATTTGTAAAAGATTACAATATATTGAGAGCTAATCCTCTCTGTGGTTTTCCCTCTTTGAGTTTTCCATGTAAAAATCCTAGTGTCTATGTGTTATGACTTTATGGTTGCTATTTATTTATTTACTATATTTTTAAATAATTGAAATTGGTAAATGGATTAAGGAACAAGTAATCAAATGGTTTTATAGAACACTGATTCACCCCCCCCTCAATGTTCATAGTATTCAATATTTGGTATCAGAGAAAGGTTCCTTGGAAGAAGCCTAATAGCTTGAGGAAGATCTGGTAAGGTTTAGTCATGGCAGCACAAAGATATCTCACTTATCCTAAAATAGATCATCCTAGAAGTATTAAGATTGACAATCAAGTATATGTCAATAATGAATAATTTAAAGAAACTCTAGAAAATCTTGACAACTCCAAGGTTGATATCATGAGTTTAGAGGTGAGTATCAAAGAAGATGATAATTGCATTCTTAAATTAAAAGAGCAGATTAGTAAATCTTAGGAAATAAGGAAATAATTATGTGAGCAACTAAAACAAGCAAGTGAATCCACAGAGAGTCTTCTCAGGGTGATTGAAGAAAAGACCAAGAATGAGGAATATTTGAATCAAGTTGTGAAGGATAAGTTAGAGGAATGTGAAAATCTAGGAAAATAAGTTTTACTCTTGAAATTTGATTTAGAAGCAGCCAATAGGTACAAAGAAAAATTCAAAATAAGCTCTGTAAAACTTAATAAGTTACTGACTAGTCAAAAGTATCCAGATGATAAGCAAAGCTTAGGATTTGAAAAGGGAGAAAGTTCAAATTCATGAAAAGATAGATCTAAAGAAGGAAAAGGTAGAGACCATCCAGTAGGAATCAAAGAAGAAGACCTAAAAGACCTCCAGTCAGGCAACCAAATGCACAAAGTTATCCATCTTTCAATGGTTATTGTTTCAAATACAATAAGTATGGTCATAGGGCTACTTAGTGTAGAAGTAGAATAAATCAAAATGTTTCATCTTTTTCTAGTCAATGATTCAATTGCAAGAAGATTGGACATAAAGAAAATGAGTGTAGAAGTGTGCCAAGAAATGTGCCAAACTATTCAAGGAATGGTCAATCCTTCAATGAAAAATGTTTTGCATGCAATAGATTTGGGCATGTGTCTAATCAGTGTAGATCAAGACCAATCTATAATAACAAGAGGAATCAAGGACAAGAAAAAGTTGTTTTCTTCATTTGCAACAAATCCAGACACTTTGAAAGGTTCTGCAGAAGCAGAAATACAAAAAGACACTATCCTACAGAAAAGGGGAAAATAGACAAGAGAGTAGACAAAGACAAAAAGAAGATTGATCCAGTAGAAACCAAGAAAGAGATGAGTTAGATCTGGATCATGAATGATGTGACTAAGGTCAAGGATGAATCCACACTAGTCTTTGGTGTAGATACTTCCTCTAGGAAGTAAATTGAGAGCTCTGGCTCAGGGGGAGTAGTGTTAAAAATCTAAATCCCCCAGCCAAAAAGTTGGTGTTGGAATCCAGCACAAAGATATGTGATGGAATCCAATAATATAAATCCTTTGAAAGGAAAACTGGATGAGAATAAGCTAATGTGAAATATTGTGGAGCAATTTTAGTCAACTATATCTATTAAAAGGGAGACAAATGGCTTTTTGGAACAACCATTAATGACGATTAGGTTAAGTCATGTAGAGGATAAAAGGGAACTAGTTTAGCCTCAAAATCACTTTGCACTTGAACCTATCAAGTGTTTAGAGAGATTGAAGTAGAATTTGAGTAATGACAACCAAGATTTGAAGCATTTGGAGAAATTCGAAGAAAGGAAACCCTCACACAACGAAACAAGGTATTTTCATTCAAACCCCATTTGTGAATCTGTTAAAATTATACAATGGCAACTCTTCAAGTTGTAGACATCACTAAATGACCTCGACCTAAATTTAAGAAACACCCATACAAAGCAACTAAAGTTTATCCAATGGGTGCATTCTTGGGTATACCTTATGGAGTTATGTATGTTGAGGATGTTAGGGCATATATTCATGTTTCCCTAGAAGAAGACAACAATATTTGTTTGTCAGATTTGTATCTCTAACCTCTAATTGAAGATGAGTATGATCTCAAGGAAGAATAGAAAGCCCTAAAGGAAAAGAAATTTATTCAAGATGTGGATTTACCTACATTTGCAGACAATGAATGGGTCAGGTACGTTTGGAGCTGAATTCACGATGAATTCATGTGGTTGGGGCAGCCCTTCAAAATCACTAAGGAAGCAATTCTAAGGGCAGTGACAGGGTTAAATTCCACCAAAGGTGTGCCCTTGCAGAAGGCAATGAAGAATCAAACTATCATAGATGCTATTGGTGCCCAATTTGACAAGATGGCATTGACCATAAATGACATCACAGACCATGCCACAAGATTTACCTCTATGATAATAAGTTACAAAGTTTACTTATCAAATCAGGAGAACTCTATCTCTGGTACTACAATATAGACTGCCTATCAAATGGTCAAGGAGAATGCCGATTATTATTTATGTGAACTGTTGAGAATCCAACTACTGGAGAATCTTAAAAAGGTCAAGGAAAGCAAAAACTAGCCCTTCAAATTTGGTATGCTGATTATCTATCTATTCTTCTACTTTATGAATGAGTTTCCAAATATGAAGAATTTGATCTGGTTAAGTAGTAAACCAGTAGCTATTTAAATTAGAAATCATCTAAACAACATTGGGAGTGTTGATGAGGAAAATCACAGCCCTATGGGGGTACTTCAAGAATTTCCAAGGCATGATGTAGTCAAGAGAAAGAATCCTTAGGAAAATTGTTGAGAAGTATAAGGATACTATATGTTTTACGGTTACAAAAGATCAATGCCTAATGGAAGTTGTTGAGGCTAGGACAGTCTAGGTAATGCCAATGGGTTATGAATTGGATGGACATATATTAGATAACTCAAAGGCAATAGGGAAGAAAGGTTTGGTACATATGAAGAACTATCTGTTAAACTTCACATTGAATCTAAGAAGCCACAATCCGCCAAAAAGGTGAGAAGAGAAGTAGAAGAAATTGCTGCAAAGTATGACATCACTAAAGAACAACTAAAAGAAGTAAGAGAAAAAGCAAAGAAAGCAGGAGAAGAAAAAAAAAAGAGTGAATTGGTACAAGTTTCAAAAGAATCATAGATGAAATGGGAAAAACTTGAAAAGGTTCATAGGTCTACTAGGAGTTCTGCTACCTCCTCTAGTGTCACACCATAAGTAAACATAGAGAAAACTTCAAAGAGATCCAAGATACAAAGAGGAAGAAGATGAAGGGAAGAAGACTGTATGTCAGTGTGGCAGAAAAGGATGAAGAAGAAACAGAATCAGATGAAGAGATGAGGAAAATGAAAGCTGAGGCTGTCAAAGCTACAAGAAAGTCCTCCAAAAAGGACAAATCAAGCAAAAGACAAAAGGTAGATGAGCCTTATGTTGAAAAGGATCCAATATCTCTTCAAAATGTGTTAAAAGATATCACAATGATGGAAACTTGAAGCCCATGATCAAATTCTATGATGAATATAATGATACTGATAAGAGAATCTTGGAAGAAGCCACAGTGAAATACTTATATATCTTCAATAGGGCTCTTATTGATATCATCTCTAATCTCCCTAAAAGCCTAGACAATAATTTGACCATTAGTAAAGAGACTGCTAGGGCAAAAGATATTGAGCTAAGACAACATGTGATGACTAGATTATGTATGGAAATTACTCTAGAAGAAGAAGATTTGATCTCCAAGGAAACTAAGGACCAATTCATAAAAAAATTAGGATGAACTCATTAATGATGGGTGAGATTGATAAGGTGGTAAAAGAAACGAAAGAAATTATCTTGGAAGCTTTGAAGAAACACAATCTTCCCACCAAATGTGACAATGAAGTCAATGATGTTGTTGATAATACATTTGTTTCAGAAGCAAAACTGGGGCAAGAAGCAGATAAAGGTGATAAAGTGTTTGAGGAAGAATAAGTACCTATTTATGACTCTAAATTAAAACCCTCTCTGGTACATCAAGCTAAGGATAGATCTGACAAGGAGAAGATTGAGGAAGAATAGAACATGGAAATTCCTCCACCAGAACAAGAGGAGGATACTAATAAGGACATGGGTCTAGATGGTAGATAGAGCAAAGCTAGAAAGAAGAAGCCTCTCCTATACCAAGAGACATTGCTGAATCAGTGAAGGATTTTTTGGAGAAAAGAAAGTAAGTTTTGGATGAGCTAGAATTTCTACATGGTCCAATAAACTTGGACACAATGTCACCAGTACAGAAGTTGAAGTTGGTTACAGTTGTTCAGGCCAAGGCTCAAGAGGAAATGTTGAAGTCTCACATTGAGGATAGTGAGCTCATTGATGAAGAATCCATCATTTTGGAGAAGTTGATGCCATCTTATCAGAAAGATAGCTCCTTGCCTCCAAACAACCAACTCAAAGGACTTATCAGTTTGGTAAGAAAACATTTTGAATCTTTTCAGAAGTCTGTTGAAGTAAAAGTAAGGCAAGAATTTGATGAGAAAAGATTGGAAGAGTTGAAAAAAATTATATCCAATGATAAAATTCAGTTAGCTAACAGAATAACAAGCATTCAAAATGTTGTGAAAGAAGCTGATGACATGTACAAATTCTGATTGTCCTGGCCAAAAGTTACACATAAGATTGAAGAAAAGATCAAAGATCTAGAACAGAAACTGATGTACATTTCTATGAAATTTGATTGGGTAGTAGAGTCAGTAAGCAATAAAGAAACTAAAGTCATTAACATTCACAATGACTTAAGTGATTTAATAAATTAGAGGTATCAAATGAAAATAAAAATGGGGAAGTTAAGAAAACTAATCTGCCCTAAGCTGGAGTCAATGACAAATCTTGTAGCAAAGGCTAAGATAGATGCACAAATAGATACACCCTCTGATCTGAAAAAGATAGAAACCTTAGTCTTTCTCTTCAATGGACACGTTCAGATTTTGGATAATACTAAGAAAGGTTGGGATGATGAGTGGGCATAGATTAAGAACATATTCAATGACATACTCCAATGCTTGTAATATAAAGATGAATATTGTACTTGTAAATATGCCACAGAGTACATAAAATTTTGAATTTTTGACAGAGTTTTGGTTCCAGATCACACCCTTTTCCATTGATGTCAAAGGGGAGAAGAAGATTAGTGAAAAATAGATAAGCATCTCAGGGGGAGTAGGAGAATATAGTGTATATAGTAAGGGGGAGTACTGAAGCATTTTTCACTAAGTGTTTCCATCAATGCCAAAGGGGGAGATTGTTGGCAAGAGACACTGCTCCGGTGTGGACTTGTATGTTGTCATTCAAGGAAACAAGGCTTAGAGATCCCTTCAACATGACTAGAAGACAAGTGCTATTCCATAAGGTCATATTGGAATTCAGGCCCAGTTGGTAAAAATGACTTAACTATGCGCAATATACAGAGTAAGGGATAGTAAGTGGATCAGTGTGCCCCCACAGATGAAGACCTAGAAGTACAACTTAGGTATAATGTTCATAGTTGTTTGATGTTGTTATATTCCATTGATCAAGTCGTAACTTCCTCCGGAAGTCATTTGGAAAAAATGTCTAAGTCTAGGAGAACAGAGGTATGATAGGAACAATGTACAATGTAGAGTAAAATGGTTCACATTCCTCTGCAAGTGCATATTTTGTTCTATGGTTTTGAGGCAACTAAGATACATGTCATGAATACCTAAATCTAGGATTATAGCCTTTAAAGTTTAATAGATCATATTCTACAAGCTCTCCAGTATTAGCTTCCAATTAAACAATTTTTCACTGTGACAGAGCAGCAGTTTCATGATCCACATTTTGACATGAAGAAGTATTTTTCTCCGCATTTTTGAAGATATGTCAAGAGGTCGGTAATGAACATGGGATATAAATTGTTAGGTCCCATTTGGTCCACAGTGCGAGTTATGATGTGACAAATGAAGTTCTCAAGTATGTTCTTAAAGAATAGGCCGACTGGTATGTTAGATCCTTATGCGAAGAAGATATAGCATCTAGATAATCAATCTAAGTGTTTATATGATTGAGGCTAACCAATGTGAAGAATTGTACTCATTTGTCTAAGTCTGCATTGTAGATTGTTCATAAGACCAAGCTGACAGAGTACAACTATTTGTTTACACGTTTCATATTTTGGATGCCAACCTGATTATGGATCAAATCATGATGCGGATGTATAAGAGCAATAATTTTTTTGTTGAGGTAATGAGGAGGTGTGAGGTGATTGATGCAAGAATAAGAATAGTAGAGTAGAGATAAGAGATCAGTAAGGATGAAGACTCAAGATATAGTATTCAGTTGCTAAATGACTGCACCCTGGCATGCTGATAGATGCTTTTGCAGTATTCATATTTCCTATATAATTTCACTTGTACTTGGTAGTAAAGACAGTGAGCCTGGCAGTGAGAAACCATTAGGATTCAACCTCATTGTAATCTTTCTAGATCTAGGCTTGAGGAAGTGAACCTGCTAGACCTAGTTGTGCTTCATGGTAGTGAGCCAACATGTTCTAGTCTTGTGGAGTGACGAAGCCTGAACATCACCATTTGTAAAAGGTTGCAATATATATTGAGAGCCAATCCTCTCTGTTGTTTTTTTCTCTTTGTGTTTTCCATGTAAAAATCCTAGTGTCTATGTGTTATGACTTTGTGGTTGATGTTTATTTGTTTACTATGTTTTTATATAATTGAAATTGGTAAATGGATTAAGGAATAAGTAATCAAATGGTTTTATAGAACACTGATTCACCCCCCCTCTCATTGTTCCTAGTATTCAACAGAACTAACACTTAGTCAATTTTCATCACAGGTCTCCTAACCAGATCAAACCTTCTTGGAAAATTGTCTTTCATAGACATCCTGAAGCATGTTAGAATCAACCAATATAATCTACACCAAAGACTTCATACCAAGATACAATGTTGACATCAATGACAACACTGCATCACATAGTAGCATACCTTGTGTTTATCCTACATCCTCATGTTGCCAATAACATCATCAATGATAATCTTCCAACAATATCCCCCTTTGTCATTGATGGTAGCATGCCAAAACATTCTCCCCCTCTAACATCAAAGGCAAAGGATGCCTTCAAACATTGTTCTAACATGTACCAGATCTCCTCCAAAGAAATATATGCATATGTACAAGCTAAAAGATTTGAATTGACTCCCCCTAATTCATGTAAAAGAACAAAACCTAAAAATTTATACCAAAAACTACTCTATACTCTGCATATGTAAAAGAATATGAAAATGCATAAAAGGTAAAAAAATGTTGTTAATTGGATGAATTATGCAGTTGTAACTTTTGCACCTATGTCTATCATTCATCTTTGCCTTCATCCCATGCCTTCTTGGCTTCCCTAAGCAATTTACATTAAGTTTCAAACTCCTCAAGTAACTCTTCTTCATCTTCCAGAGTGCTAGGTATAGGATTCATCTGTGTGGAATTGGTAGCACTCAAGAGGGCTCTAGAAACCAGCATGGATTTGGGATTCACCAAGTCCCTTATTTCTCCAAACTGCAAAATGATATGCTCCTTTTGAGCTTGTAGTTGAAAGAACTTCTTATGCAAATCTTCTATTGCATTCCTTGTATCACAAGCAAGATAAAGTGCTGGATCATATGTACTAGAGGCATTATTGATTTGGGACTCAATGGATTCCATCTCCTTTCTAATGCTTTGTGTGGATCTAGGCCACTTCATGCCAAATTGATAAAGGGCCTTTGCCTCATCTACACACTCTTGTACATTCTTCAGATTTTCTTGAAACCTTTTACATGCAAGAGCACATTTCTCAGTGATTTCCATCATTCTCATATCACCGATTATTTTTCAACCTTATTTTTAATTTGTCCTTTAGGATAGGAGGCATATTCTTAAAAAGAATCAATTAATAACTTTAAATTTTCCATACCAAAAAGTGATGTGTCGATGTTTACACCGGGTATGGCCTCTTGCAATGCCTTTATTGCCTCATTCATCATCTCTCCACTCTTTTGATGATTCTCTATAACTTACTTCCAGGAAGATGTATGGAACACATCTCTCAACTATAGCATATGGAGGGGGGAAATTTTGTCCAGATCTATACTTCCCTATTGTATCGGCAGTTGAAGCAATTGTGATGATTAAATAGGATGGAAATTTAGCTGCATTCTTAGTAGATTCTTCAAGGAATCTCCAGAGGAGCTAGAGGATTCACTGAAAGACTTTGTAATCTCCATAGAATTTTCTTTCAAGCCCTTTTCCTCATTTTTTCTAGAGTTTTCTATATTTTCTTCCTTAGTTTTTGTATCTCTAGATGCATCCTTATTCTTATCTTCATCTTTTCCATAATTATTTTCTCATTCTTCTTTCTTTATTCTTCATCCTTTACTCCATCATCTTCCTTATTTGCATTATCTACCTCTACAGTGTTCCTTATGATTCTTGGAGGAGTAACTTTTCCATCTAGTGTTGATGGAGGAGTGGATGTATCTTCCTTAGTAGCTTTCTCACCAGTGAGTGTCTCTCCTTCAACATTCTCCTTTGCTTATTTATATTTTTGAGCTATTTCTTCCAAAATGTGAGGACCATTGTCTTGAGTAGGATCACTGTCTATTGCATGCTCATGTTGATCATCAATGTCCTAAGCTACTTCTTCTATAGCAACTACCAGAACAGTCTTATTTGAAAACATTCCATATTTTTCTACAATTCCATAAATTTTATCAACTGTCTCCTTTTGTAGCTTTTTCAAATTCATTCTTACCTTTACCCATAAGGGTAGTTACCCTTTGCTTTATCCTAAGTTTAGTGGTGTAAATTTCAGCCAATGTGGCTCTGTTTTCCATAGACAAAGAAGTACCAACTTTCTCCAATGCATACTCTTTTATCTTGACTTCTTCTCGAATTGCTTCATTTCTTCTCTTTCATCAAAACATCTCAAAGTTCCATAGGAATTTGGTCTTGAATGTTTCTCACGTCCACTTCCAAAAAAATAATGTATTTAATGATAGCCTCAATGATGGTGGCCTTATCCACCTCATTTTCTTCATTGTAGAGGGAAAAAGTCTCTCCTAATGCCTCATGTTGCAAAATGTTATTGAACAAAGCTTCTAATTTCATTAGAGAATGAGGTCTTACTAGATTAATTTGGTTTTGCATTTTGGTTTCATCTAGAATCTTTTCTAGGCTTATTTCTATTTTTGTCTTCTTTGGAGTCACCTTGTGGTGGATTCTTTCTTTTGCTCTCTCATATGTACAACAAATTTCTTCTTTTTGTCCTCTATCTCTTCTTCACTATCAATATCAATGATGTCAACCTTTCCCCTTTTAACACTTGCTTTACCTTGTGAAGTATCATTTCTCCTTTTGCAGACCAATTGTGGTCCTTCATCCTCCTCTTATTCATTTTCTTGCACATTTACACTTAAGTCCCTCTTTCTTACTACCTTTTGGTTTAGTCCTTTATTTGCAGGGGTTGTAGGTGGTATTGTAGTGGCATTTTTCCTCTTCTTATCTTTGGTAATCTATACAAATGGAGGGTATTTCTTCTTTACTACAGGACTAGTAGTTATTTTTCTCTTTTCTCTAATTAAGGGCACAACCCTAGATGACTTCTGGATTACAGGAGGGGTGGTAGAGCTATCCTACCAAATCTTCATATGCTCCCTAAACTTTCTACGATACTTGATTCTCCCTTGGTCTTTGCTCTTGTCTACTGCAATTGCTCCTTAGAGATGCCCATTTCCTCTACATATTTGTCAATCATTTTCTCAACCTTCTTTTTTATTTGAGGCTTGCTCTGCTCCATATGCCTTTCCATAGATTTTTATTCAAAGGTGCCATACCTTGCTTTATTGGAGTCTTTAGGGCTTTTCAACAAAACATCAACCAGACCAGTAATTTCTTCTTCATTGATTTCATATCCCAAAGAAAGGATCCACATTGACCTTGGTTCCATGACTTCCATCATGTACTCATCTATTGATACCAGGAAAGTGATGTCATTTTGCTATTTTTCTACCATCTTCCTAGGTGTCCTTGTTATCACCTAGATTTACACCCTTACATACAATTGTGAAACCTCTGCAAACTAGAGTAACATGGGACTGATCTCAAAGTGTGGGACTTAGTTAAGTGAGATCAGACCTCCGGAAAAGGCCAGCTTCCTTATCTAGCTATCACTTGAAACTACTGAATTTTGAGGGAAAAGGGAGAGAGAATGCTTGTAATGAAAATGAATAAAAGATTGAAAACATAAAAGGGTGATACACTAGACAGATTTAAAGAAACTTCCATAGAACTGAAGGATGCACAATATAATTAGAATATGGCAAGTAGGCATACATAGGTTAGATGACTCTAGTAGAGGTGAGAAGCAATATGATTGTGAGGAATAAAACATTCATAGACAAACCATATGCAGACTCACACAGAACCAGAAAAATCAGTACAGAGGTAAAATTAACTTGCATATATTTGACAGATAGGCATGGTTACAGCATATGAAAAACCTGTATGGAAATAGAAAAGCCTTAATGCCAAAAAATTTCCAACCGTATTTACAACATTTGAATGCATATATATAGCATTCCAAAACTATCCCAAGTCGGTTACAAAAATTCGCTCAAAGAGTTGTCATAGAAAAATATCTCCATCGATGACTATCCAACTGCATCAGTTATGGCATCAAAATCTGGAACTGGGCAGATGGGGAAGATATTTAGAGTCTTGAATGCCAGCAGCTTACTCATTGATCTGCAAGAGAAAAGATGAAAATATCTGGAAGAGGAAGGTGGGAAGATATTTCTGACCATCAATGCGAGCTGCTTCATCTTTGTACAGCAATGAATGCCCCAAAAATAACTTCATCTGCTGAAAGTCGTCGCTGAAACGTCCAGTCGCCCAAAATATGCAACTCCAGATCTCAAAATTGAAAAATGACAAAGCTCCTAAAAAAAACCCTGCCAAATAAAAGAGGGGACCAAAATATGCAACTTTGCCTCTTGGAGCATGCCAAAATTTGCCAAAATTTGCCAAAATGGAGGAGATATAGGCAGTCAAACTTTTGGTCAACTACCTATATATATCACTTTTGCATTTTTGTGTATATCGCTGCATCTTGGCACCTGAATCGGCATTCAAAAACTCATTCTGCAACACCTTTGTATGTCTAAATATATAAGCCGCAGACCTCAAAACACCACTGAGCTGTGCTCCATTGTTTTGTCAGGTCCGACTTGTATCACTTTTCCTTGTAGATTTCTTTGTATATGCAAATATACAAACACCCAGGTTGTTATCAAACCGGACCTGAAGCTTGAATGTGCCAAAATTGATTTTCACATCAAATCCTTCTT
Organism: Cunninghamia lanceolata; assembly: GCA_027924645.1. Classification (NCBI taxonomy): domain Eukaryota; kingdom Viridiplantae; phylum Streptophyta; class Pinopsida; order Cupressales; family Cupressaceae; genus Cunninghamia; species Cunninghamia lanceolata. The sequence continues at coordinate 3,070,592 of BSBN01001164.1, read as the reverse complement.
GTATACCTCTTTTGCATCTTTGGCTTGTATATCGTGAATATACAATTGCCATATACATACAAGCCACGGACTTAGCATTGCATTCTACAAACTGTACCTGTCTTGAAATCTGGCTTGTATGTATATGATGTATGTCAAGACATACAAACACCTTTTATACAAGGCAGACCCGAGAACAACTTAGAATAGATTGAAACTTCTATTCAGGTCCGGATTGTATATGTTTCCTTGTATATCAGCTTATATGTGTGAACATACAAGTTAATATACATTCCACTGTAGCATTTAAACCTTTGTATGTATATTCACGGGCCCCACCATTTGTATGTCCTGCCGGCACTATAGCAAATGTACATTTGTACCCTTGTATATGCAAATATACAAACTCCCTTATATACAAATAGGGTATCTTTGATGGAATATACCTGCGATACATATCTTATACCTTGTATGTTTCACTTGCATCTCCACTTGTATATCGCTGATATACAATTCCAGAATATTCCCAGGAATCTGCAAAAGCTTCCCAAAATGTATATACATTTCCCTGGCCTGATATACATTCAAAAAATGTATATAACTTAATTTTTTCATTATTTCCTAAGGCCGATGGAGATTTTCAAGCCTGCCAAATGCATATTTGAACTATATGTTTGACCAAACTTTGACCATGGATAACTTCTTCATTTGGCCTAATTTCAAGGTACTGTAAAAAGCAAACTTGCCTATTTTTTCAAGTTCTTTCCAATAGTAAGGTTTTTTTTAGGTGATTTGGTACTTTTCATTTTTAGGCAACATTTTCGAAAGGCTTTTCAAGGAAAACACCAGGTTGACTGTTTGGCTCTGGTCAGAGGAAAAAAATGGGTCAACAATTTGGTGACCTCTATGGGATGTTTGCCTGCTAAACAATTAGATCAGTGGCCTATACATCTATTGGGCATAGAGTCACACAAAGACTAAATATAGATATTTCTGGCCTTAGCAAAACAAGATAGAAGCAATGAAGAACACTTGGAAGGCAAAACCAAGACAAAATGTTGAAAGCAAACTCTTTCAACTATGCTAGACAGCATTTAGGGAAAGCAAAAGTAGATCTAAACTAATGTGCAGCATCACTTATTGAAAGCATAGAGACCTAATTTACTAATTTACAAGGCACTCATACCTCAAAACACCTCTTTAGGTGTATCCCATTGACTGGGATAGGCAGATTTTGTCCATCCATATTTGATAACTGAAATGCATTGTGCTCCTTACATTCAGTAATGAGAAATGGACCACTCCACATGTTGTCAAATTTGGAGTGCTTCCCAGGCCTGCTCTTCAATTCATCCCATTTGAGCACCATATCACCTTCTCTAAAGATCCTGGGAGTAGCCTTTTGATCAAAACTTCTTTTGGTCTGTAGCTGATGATGTTCCATAGTCTTCATAGCCTTGTCTCTAATTTCTTCAAGCTCCATAAGCGGAGCATATCTGACAGCCATGGGATCTTCTTCTTCAAACATTTCTAGCTGATTCATGATGTCTAGTGCTGGCAGTTCTACAGAGATAGGCAATCTTGCTTCCTTCCCATATACTAACATATATGGAGAATTTCCAATGGACCTCTTAGGAGTTATTCTGTCTGCCCATAAGGCATACTTCAAATTAGTATGCCAGGTCCTCTGGTTGTCCTCCATTGATCTTTTAATAATCCTTAAGAGATTTTTGTTTGTAGACTCCGCCAAACCATTACCCTGTGGGTAATAATTAGAAGAAGTATTCAGATAGATCCCATTTTTGACAGCCCAATAGTTATCTTTAGGCCAACAAAGGCTAAAGCATTGTCAAAAATTATTGACTCAGGCACTCCAAATCTGGAAATCAAGTCATGATAAAAATTTAAAACAACATTTTCATTTGATTCCTTTCAAGCTACTGCTTCAGTCCATCTTGTGAAAAAATTTGTGGCCGTAAGAATCCACTTGTGGCCTGCACTTGATGGTGGATTAATAGGACCTATGAAGTCCACACCCCATCTCATGAAGGGTTGCTCTATTTGAATTGGCCGTAAAGGTAAGGCTGGCAGCCTTTCTTTTCCTGCAAAAATGGCACATTTTATACACTTCCTAGCCCATGCATGGGCATCCTTAAATAAGCTGGGCCAGTAATAGCCAGCTCTCATTACTTTCCAAGTGGTAGTCTTAGGGGCAAAATGACCCCTCGCTGCTCCATCATGAAATTCATGTAGTACCTTGTCAGTCTGATCTTTATCAATGCATCTTAACAATACACCATTAAAGTCCTTTTTGAAAAGGATGCCATTTATTAAAACATATGGAACCGATTGCAATCTATAATATCTTCTTTTAGTTCTATCTAGACCTGCTGGACATTTGCCAGTTTGCAAAAATTTAGTCATATCAGTAACCCAGCCTATGTTCGCTACTGCTGCATTATCTTGAGGTGCATCCTCAATGGTCAAAAGCATCTCATCCTCCTTGTTAGAACTGGTAGTGAGCTGCTCGCTGAGTCCTCTATCTCTGACAAGCTTGGTTACTTGGATATCCACGTCATATTCCATGACCTTGGTGATCCAACCTGCTCTCTTCTCATTAACATCTTTACTCAATAGGAACTCTTTCATGCTGGGATGAGCCACCATTAAATGTATCTTGTTATTAGAAACAAGATGCTGAAATTTCTTGAGGCTCCTTATCACTACAAGGACGTGCTTCTCAACAAAGCTATACTTCTGTTCATATTCTTCCAGCCCCTGACTGAAAAAAGCAATTAGCTACTAAAAGCCGCTACTCTGCTTCTGCACTAAAATCACAGAGATTGTATCTAGGCCACCATAAGCATATAGGATAAAATCTTTGGAAAAGTCAGGATGTACCAAAGTTGGCGCAACTGACAATGCTTCCTTTATAGACTCAAAACTAAGTCTGGCCTCTTTTGTCCAATTAAAGACTATATTCTTTTTCAACATGGATGTCAAAGGTTTCAAAAGGTTTGCGATATCAGGGATGAACCTTCGCAGAAAATTAATTCTACCAATAAAACTTTGTAATCCCTTCTTATGACTTGGTAAAGGCAGCTCCAAAATGGCCCTTACTCTTTCAGCATCAATAGTGATGCCTTCTTTTGAGACAATGTGCCCTAACAACTTGCCTTCATGGACAACAAAAATGCATTTGTTTGGATTAAGAGATATCCCAAACTCTCGGCATCTCTCAAAAACTTGCCTTAAGTGGGATAAATGCTCAGATCCATTCTTGGAAAAAATTGTTATATCGTCTAAGTACACCAGCACTAGTTTGTACAGTAAACCCTTGAACGCCATATCCATGGCTCTTTGAAAGGTTGAGCCAGCGTTGGAGAGACCAAAAGGCATCCTTCTGTAGGCCATGGTGCCCCACTTGGTAGTGAAAGCAGTTTTGAACTGATCCTCCTCCTTGACTAACACCTGATTGTAACCAGAAAATCCGTCAAGTAAATAAAATCTCTCCGAGCCAGCCACTACTTGTAAAATCTGCTCCATTGATGGAAGTGGGTAGTGGTCTTTTAGGGAGGCTCTGTTTAGGTCCCTGAAATCAATGCACAACCTGATTTCTCTATTCTTCTTCCTCACAGGGTCAAGGTTTGAGACCCAAGAAGTATGCTTGATGGGAAAAATGATATTTCCCTCAATTAGCTTAGTCAATTCTTTAATCATCAGGGGCTCTAGCTTTGGATTTAGGGGCCTCTGCCTCTGACTTACAGGCTTTGCACCTGGTTCCAATTCTATGGTGTGCTGGGCAATATGAGGATCAAATCCCTTTAGGTCTGAATAATCCCAAGCAAATACCTCTTTAAATTCCTGATAAAGAGCAATAAAAGCTCTCTTGTCCTCAGCTGAATAGATTTTACCTATTTTGAGGAGTTTTCCCTTAAAAATTTCTAACTCCTCATAAATTTCCTCTTTTATTTGCATACCGGTCTTAGTCTTCTTCATCTGATCATCGGTGCCAAAAATAGACTCCAAAGTCACCAATCCCTTGGGTAGCTTGTTTGTCTTCAGCTGAATAATCTGATCATTGAAATACTGTTGTTTGAGTTTATCCTGATTCATCATGGAAAACTCATCTTCCTCTAATAGGAATCTTAGAATATGTTCATCACTTTCAAAGACCTGCCGATGAACATTATTGTCGGGGATAGAGGGTCTGTCAACTATTTTTACATGAGGCTGCATTTTCTCCTTTTGAATGTCACTAGGGATGTCAAACTGTGCCCCAATTGCAGCCAATCTATTAGCATGGGAGTTTTGATTTCTTGGAATGGAAATCAGATTAAAAGCAACAAACTCCTCAATCATGTTCCACACTCTATGCTTATAGCACTTCAAGGTATCATTTTTGGTAAGGTTCAGTCCTCTTACCTGATTTACAATTAGTTCACTATCCCCAAATACTTGCAAATAGCCAATTTTCTTCCTTCTTGCCCATTGCAATTCCTGGATTAGCCCCTCATATTCAGCAGTGTTATTGGTGCATGAGAAGGCAAAATGGAAAGTAGCATAATATTTTTCACCCTGTGGTGACACCAGCATTGCACCACCACCGGATCCATTTCTGCTCCTTGAGCCATCAAAGTACATTTTCCATACTTCTCCTCATTGCTCTGTCTATTGTTCTGCATCCTTTACCATACTTGGAATTGTTGCCTCAGGCTCATGAAGTATATAGACCTCCATACCATTTTCTTTAATATGTGCTTCAGAATCATCAACATCTTCTAAGGACCATTCCCTTAATAGCATTTTTGGTATACTTTCAACTTGTAACTCTTGAGCCGCCACAAGTTCAGGATCATCAGAAATAATGTGATTTGCATTAACCACACTTGGTGTATAGGGATCTATGTGATGGTTTGAAAGCAATTCAGATCTTAGGGTCACCTTAGTGCCATATCTAGTCCTAAAAAATATATGGGACTAGTCAGAGGATAGGTATCCTCCTATTTTGGCTGTGAATTCTCTTGATAGGCACATGGCAAAATAGGGAGGTAAATCAATAATGAAGACCTCTTGGAAGATGGAAACATTGGGACAGGGATGTAGAGTAAGACCTAGGTCTTTTATTACACCTACAGTACTAATAGCTATGCCATCTAATTGGAGTACACCCTTCTCAAGACGCTGGTACTTGAGCCCTAATTGGTCTGCAATTTGTTTAGGCATCACAGAACTACTTGCTCCACTATCCACCATGCAATTATGAACTAATTTATCTCCAATTATCAATGATATATAGAACGGGGGTGGGTTAGTACTTTTGTTAGGCTGTTTGTTGTTCTCCTCGAAGGAATTAGTAAGGACAACCCTATTTGGGTCAACAGTTGTATCCTTGGACACCTTCAAATCAGACAAGGCAGATTGCAATATGTCTTTTTGGCCCAGGATGGCTAACAAATCCCACATAGACATTGTCACATTCATCTTTTTCATATTTTCAATAATATTGAAAGGTGGAATGGCACTCACCTTCTTATTTGATTTTGTAGCAGCGACGTCTGGTTGCAAACGAGGCATCTCCCTTGCTTTTGCTAGGTCATTTCTTTGTAGAATATGAGGAATTTGGGGTGCAGGAATGTCAGCAAATATTTTTCCTTTATTTGCTGCTTGTTCTACCTCATAACTCCTTTTCTTTGCTCTTGTATTTGTTGCAACTGAGGTGTTATCGCTGTTTATGCCACAAAATTCACCCGCTACCAATTCTTGAAGGAAGAATCACTTTGAGGTTGCTTCTATTGTTGTACAGCCCCATCATTTGGTGTACTTGGCTGTGAGGCTGACACATTTTGTACAATTAAAGCCTGATTTATGACTCCATTTGAGCAGGCTGCTTGACTGTGTGGCTGATTGCATGGGTAGCACCACTCATATTCAGCAGCTAGGTTGTTCTAAGCAAGGACAAGGTCCCTTACTATATTGATGGGCATTGGATTATAAGGCTGAAAAGGCCTTTGATTGACATTTTGCCTGGGACCCTAATAATTACCTTGATATGGTGGTCTGTTAGCTTGATACGGCTGATTTTGGCCTTGAAATGGTTGATTCTGCCCCTGGCTAGATTCTTGATAAGGCTGAAAAGGCCTCTGGGACTGTTACTTTTTTATGTTTACCAGTTCATTTCCAAAAGTTTGAAGGATACCCTTAATCTTTTGTTGACTATTTTTAATCTCTTTCAACTCTTGAGATGAACTAGGGGCAGCAAGTTTAGAATTAACAATATTTGGTAATGTTGCGATAGTAGGCACAGGGGGAAAACATGGAATTGGCAAAGGCATAGAAGCCTGAATCTCAGGAAAGATAGGCACTGGTAGTCTGGGTGCTATTTTTCTAGCCTGAATGAGATTATTCTCTGCCCTAATTGCTAATTCATACACATTTGGTAAACTATTACCTCCTAGTGATTGAATCATTACTGAAATATCACTATTTAGGGCTTTCAAAAAATATAGAAATGCATATTCAGCTGGAGGTCTTACCATGGCAAGGATTCTGTCCCATGTCTTTTGAAATCTAAAGTTAAAATCCATCATTTGCTCCTGAGGAGCTCTCTTTATAGTGGTCATCTGTTCAACCAATGATAGATTATCTGATTTGTCTTCAAATTGTCTATTTAATTTTTCTCCTAGATCATCCCAAGTTGTAATAGTTTGCACTGGTAGACTCCTGAACCATTGCAATGCCTTCCCCTTGAAAGAGGCAGCCAGCAATCTAATGGCTACATTCTCCTGAGTGACGTGATGAACCCCACATAGAGATGCTATGTCTCTAATGTGTTCGATCGGAGTAGTCTGATTTTCCCCTGTGAAATAGGGTAGATTCTTCAAAGTTGCCATTGGTATGACATCATGTATCGTCAGATCCAAAGAGCTACCCCCATCAAAAGTCACGAATGGTTGATTTCTTGCCATCTGAAGAGCTGTAGGTAGATTCGCTTGAGTTACTGTGGGGACTACAGAAGCAACTAGTCTGAAACTTGGTGGAGTCGACTGTACTTTTTTGGAAACTAGAGTCCTTGCTACTGCCCTGCTCTGTCTTTTAGGTGCAGAGAGTTACAAATATTTGAATGGACTTGAACTTGAACTCCTAGTTACTATCTTTCTCATAAAGCATGTATCAGCAAAATTGGTTTGTTTGTCTTTCCTTAGTCTGAGTCACCAGGTGTGTAAATTTTAACCTCTTAAAGGTTTACAATTACTAGTTGCACATAAAAACCAGCAATAATGACTGTTAATTTGATTGTTACTCTGACCTCTTGAGTCCCACTGGGCGTGCCAAAATTTGTTATCGCCTAGTTTTGCACCCTTGCATACAGTTGTGAAACCTCTGCAAACTAGAGTAACATGGGACTGATCTCAAAGTGTGGGACTTTGCTAAGTGAGATCAGACCTTCGGAGAAGGCTAGCTTCCTTGTCTAGCTATCACTTGAAACTACTAAATTTTAAGGGAAAAGGGAAAGAGAATGCTTGTAATGAAAATGAATAAAAGATTAAAAACATAAAAGGGTGTTACACCAGACAGATTTAAAGAAACTTCCACAGAACTGAAGGATGCACAATACAATCAGAATATGGCAAGTAGGCATACACAGGTTAGATGACTCTAGCAGAGGTGAGAAGGAATATGATTGTGAGGAATAAAACATTCACAGACAAACCATATGCAGATTCACACAGAACCAGAAAAATCAGTAAAGAGGTAAAATTAACTTGCATATATTTGACAAAAAGGCATGGTTACAGCATATGAAAACCCTATTTGGAAACAAAAAAGCTTTAATGCCAAAAAATTTTCAACCTTATTTACAACATTTGAATGCATATATATAGCATTCCAAAACTATCCTAAGTCGATTACAAAAAATCGCTCAAAGAGCTGTCATAGAAAAATATCTCCATCGATGACTGTCTAGCTGCATCAGTTATGGTGTCGAAATTTGGAACTGGGCGGATGGGGAAGATATTTAGAGTCTTGAATGACAGCAGCTTACTCATTGATCTACAGTAGAAAAGATGAAAATATCTAGAAGAGGAAGGTGGGAAGATATTTCTGACCATCAATGCGAGCTGCTTCATCTTTGTGCAGCAATGAATGCCCCAAAAATATCTTCATCTGCTGAAAGTCGTTGCTGAAACGTCCAGTCGTCCAAAATATGCAACTCCAGATCTGAAAATTGAAAAATGACAAAGCTCCTAGAAAACCTTTCCAAATAAAAGAGGAGACCAAAATATGCAACTTTGCCTCTTGGAGCATGCTGAAATTTGCCAAAATGGAGGAGATACATGCGGTCAAACTTTCGGTCAATTGCCTATATTTATCGCTTTTGCATTTCTATGTATATTGCTGCATCTTGGTGCCTGAATTGACATTCAAAAACTCATTCTGCAACACCTTTGTATGTCTAAATATACAAGCCACAGACCTCAAAACACCACTAAGTTGTGTTTCATTGTTCTGTCAGGTCCGACTTGTATCACTTTTCCATGTACATTTCTTTGTATATGCAAATATACAAACACCCAAGTTGTTATCAAATCAGACCTGAAGCCTGAATGTGCCAGAATTGATTTTCACATCAGATCCATCTTGCATACCTCTTTTGCATCTTTGGCTTGTATATCGCAAATATACAATTGCCATATACATACAAGCCACAGACTTAGTGCTGCATTCTGCCAAACTGTACCTGTCTTGAAATCTGGCTTGTATGTATATGATGTATGTCAAGACATACAAACACCTTTTATACAAGGCGGACCCGAGAACAACATAGAATAGATTGAAACTTCTATTCGGGTCTGGATTGTATATGTTTCCTTGTATATCGGCTTGTATGTGCAAACATACAAGTCGATATACATTCCACTGTAGCATTTAAACCTTTGTATGTATATTCATGGGCCCCACCATTTGTATGTCCTGCCGGCACTATAGCAAATGTACATTTTCACCCTTGTATATGCAATATACAAACTCAAATATACAAACTCCCTTACACACAAATAGGGTATCTTTGATGGAATATACCCGCGATGCATATCTTATACCTTGTATGTTTCACTTGCATCTCCACTTGTATATCGCTGATATACAATTCTGGAATATTTCTAGGAATCTGTGAAAGATTCCTAGAATGTATATGCATTTCCCTGGCCCGATATACATTTAAAAAATGCATATAATTGAATTTTTTCATTATTTCCTAAGGCCGATGGAGAGTTTCAAGCCCGCCAAATGCATATTTAAACTGTATGTTTGACCAAACTTTGACCATGGATAACTTCTTCATTTGGCTAAATTTTAGGGTACTGTAAAAAGCAATCTTGCCTATTTTTTTAAGTTCTTTCTAATGGTAAGGTTTTTTTTAGGTGATTTGGCACTTTTCATTTTTAGGCAACATTTTCCAAAGGCTTTTCAAGGAAAACACTAGGTTGACTGTTTGGCTCTAGTCAAAGGGAAAAAAATGGGTCAACAATCCTCTCTCTTTCATGCATCCTCTTCAAAAAAACTACAAATAATGCACTAAGAGCATCATCTTGTGTCTTTGCATCACCAAGACTTCTAATAAAGTCTATAATCTAATGAGCCACAAGTCTTCGTTGTAACCATCTCACATTGTTTGTTTCAAGAAGCTGTTGTACGAAATAAAAGAGTAAACACACAACAAGAGTACCATATTTGAATGCATATCTCTTCTCCTTTGTTTGCTTTAGGTTCTCGAATAGTTGTTATGTTAATAATTCACAAAGATCATAGTCTATCTTTTTTTCAACCATTTCATAGGCCACATTGATTATAGTGGTAGATACAAAGTTTTCTCTATTTGTGAAATAGATCATGTAACCAATCATCATCGTTGCATATTTCACATTTGGATTCCTTACAGGATTGATAGTTAAAGCTCTCTTATCAAATATTGCACTTGTTATTTCCATTACAACCTCATTTTTTATCAATTTTAGTACAGTAACATGTCTGGTGGAGCATAGACCTATAACCTCTCCAATAAGCTCTTTTGTTATCATTCGAGCATGTCAATCCAAACAACATTATCATGAATTCTTCTTAGTGCCAACCTAAGCCATTTGTGATCAAATCAAAAGTTTAGAAAACATTTCCATACATCAAGCTTCTTGGTGACTAGGTTTTGGTATTCAGGTTTTAGGGTAAAATCATCTCCACCAAGTTCTTTTACCCATATGTACCCTAAATTACTGTGATAATATATATTCCATCTTTCCATAAATTTAAATTCTTATATCCTTTGTTGGAAAAACCCCATATGGAATATACAAAAATGCACCTAATGAGTTGTCTTCAATGGATTTTGAAGGGTATTTCTTGAATCTAGGTTGTGTCTTATTAGTAACCTCTATAACCCTTGCTGTATCCATTTGAAAATGAATTCAAATTTCATTAAAATAAAATTTTCTATGAAATTAGGGAAAATTAGAGATTGTAAATACCTTTTCTATCGCTTGTAGAACTAGGGTTTGAACACACTAAGTCACAAATCGCCTTCATCAGTTGTTTGTTGCTCTACTTCCTTCATAATTGATTTTGTAAATGAGTTTTCTTAAGTGAAATCACTTTATAACCTTTTGAATCTAAACTAATTTCACATTAAATGCTTCAAACAATAAAGTTGGCAACCCTTTCTCTGTATGTATAGTCAACCTCAGATGCTCCAAAAACTACCGCATTATCATTTTTTTTTCCACAAATTTCACCAATAGATCAAGCATGTTGATCTACATCTCATATCTTTGTTCTAAGACATGAACACCATTATCTTTGGTAGGAGAAAATATTTTCATTAAATCTCCTTCTGAGCTAAAGCTCTCTACTTAGTTTCTGGAGGAAACTTCTGCACTGGATGTAGGTACAGATCCATCCTTAACCACATCTCCTCCTTCTTTCACCAAATATTTTCCATCTGCTTCTTTGTTTCTGTAGGATCAATCATTTGTACTAGTTCGTTCCTCTTTACCAAATTCTCCTTCACATTTCTACTTCTACAAAACTTGGAAATGTGTCTAGGCCTATTGCAAATGTAGCATATAACATTCTTTTGACTAGTATTCCTTCCATTCCTTCTAGATCTACATCGATTAGCTTTATACCCAAATCCATAGCATGTATAACAGTAGCCTTTGAAAGATTGAACCATTATACCATTGTGATAGCTATTCATCATTTGACTTTTGCATTTACTGGCTCTATGACCAAACCTCTTGCATGTAAAACATTGACCAAAAAAAAGTGGAACATTCTGATTCATTCTCCTTCTACATTCTATTGTCTTGTGTCCAAATTTATTGCAAGAATGATAGAAACCATTAAAATATAGGTGCCTTTGTGCATTTGGTTGTGTAATCGGTGGTCTTCTAGATTAATTCCTTTAATTCTGGATCTGCTTTCTATTATTTTTCTTATTTTCAATATTTGATGTTTGATCTAATTTTGAATTTTCACTCTTTTCAAATCCTAAACCTTCTTTATCTTTAGAGCCTTTCTGACTTACAATCATTTCATCAATATTTTTTCTAGTCATATTTAATTTTTCTTTGTGACTTTTTTCTTTCTCCAGATCTAATTTTAGATTCACAACTTCTTGTTCAAGCCTTGTACATTCTTTTGATTTTGTTTTCACCATTGCAATAAGACATTCCTTAATTCTTTTCTTTTCTTCAACTAGCACCTTCAAACCAGTGACAGTTTTATCTTATTGCTTAAATTGTTCACTGGCTTCCTTATGCCTTTCTCTGAACTTCTTGATTTGCTCTGTCAATTTTCTGATTCATTCATTTGCTTCTTTGACATTTTCTTTCAGATCTCTATTTTTAGTTTTAGTTCTTTCAGATCTCTATTTTTACTTTTAATTCTTTCAAGATCTTCAATAGAAAATTTTAGTTCTCCAACTTTGCCAAGCATGCAATCTTCTTCTATGAATTCAACAATAGGAATCTCTTTCGTAGGAATAGGTGGTCTTCTAGTAGCCGTGCATTCAACTTCCAAGATCTTCCCCAAGTAGTTAAGCTTATTCCAAGGGACTAGACTCTGATACCATTTGTTTAACCCAGAATATTGAGAGGGGGGTGAATCCATATTATTTTAACTATTCAGACATTAAATATCTAATCCATTTAGTAGATTCAATTGCAATAAATGAATAAAACATAAAGCATGTAAAAAAAATTCAGAACACATGAACACTAGGATTTTTATGTGGAAAACGCAAAATGGGAAAAACCATGGTGAGGATTAGCTCATAATATATTATAACCAATTATAGTATATTTACATAAGTGCTCACTGTAGGTAGACTCACTATCCAAGTGGACTCACTACCCACTGAGAAAAAAATAGAAGAAATATTGTGGCTCACAGCCTAGATTGAACTATTACAATTGCATCTGACATATGCATGAGATACAGTTCCAATGAAGCTCAAGAAACTGACTTTACACACTTCATCTGATTTTGATCTAATAATCTTCTTTCCTCTCGATTCGCATCATTCCAATCTTCTGCTCAATATTCACAATGTAAGTTCACACTACTCTGATAGTATTCACACACTTACATCTCTCATTATTACTTGAAACACTGAAAAGGATCTAGCATATATATCCTCTCCAAGCATGACATCAGTTACGTCTGTCTACTTGGATGTAACATACAAAATATACAATATATAACTTTTCAGCTCAAAACCTTCCACACACATGCCTCATGCCAGGATTTAATCCTTAAAATAATTTGAAATAAGTCAGTGTGGACCTATAATAACTCCCACATAACTCCTCAATTCTTATTTAACCTTCGTATATCTTCACATCTATTAGGTCGGCATCACAGAAGACCTAATACAAATTCTTCAACTGTATACCGATATTCAGACATGTGTACCTTGAAACATCATGCCAACTAGAACTCACATTCTATTGGCATCTATCAACATCTCCTCAAAATTGGAAAGTCAAGATCTTATCTGCAAAGAAATGTGGACTCTCTTACTCACATGCACTATATAAGAAATGATTGTAATCTACTAGGTCAAACTTTTGTCATTCATAACTTCCACACCAAAGGTCAAAATTAGATGAAATTATAGAATAATATGCTTTCATCAACTAAAAAAAATATACTAAAACCACAAAGTGAAATGTTCAATTGTGGACCTATTACTACCTCATCTCGATAGGTTTAATAGTCTGTCAAATGACCATACCTATATTGCAATTACCCGATAATATCAAAATTAATATCATTTCTTTAATTTAACATAACTATATGATGCCAAAATAGTAGTAATTTGTGTAAAGAGCATCCACATCCCAAATTGTTTGGAGAAAATCTAATTTCAATGGAAAATGGTGGCAAAATTGCATTTATTTACTTTGTCTAACTTCTTGTTACCAATTTTTACTAACAACTCAAATTAGTAGAGCTGATTAGATTACAGTTTGTTATCTTAAGTGAAAAATCATAGCATTGATGATGGCATTTCAGTTTCAATACAAAATAATATGGAGCAATGATGGGTCCCACACAAGCCATGGGAGTAGCTGGATCTAAATACCTAATACAATATGTTATGCAACTGTAAAAGAACTGGCAAAGTATATGAGAGAGAGCATGCCAATCATTGCTTGAATTTAGAGTTAGTTGAACATGTTGCAGTTGCTCCATTCATTGCCGAGCTCCAAAACCATCATAACCTGCATTAGAGGAGAGAAAAGGGGGGTTTAATGCTCATGACATCATCTCATCCATACACTATATCATCATGAATAGAATACATAATAGATTGTATGAGATAGTCAAGATCGGAAAGCATAGTATTCATGAGTTAGAAGAAAGGAGAATGAAGCATCATTGAGTATCATTGTTTTTTAGACTAATATGTTTGTTTCATGTGCAGGAATAGGTAAGATGATGTTATTGATCTAACGGATAAGCATGTGGTGGAAAATGGGCTTCCACAAGGGTAGAGCTCAGTATGCTACCTTGAGTCTTACGGGGAATGAGATCAGAATACTCATTTATACTGTGCAAAGGAGAGCATGATAAAGTGAAATAATGTTGCGTCGACTCAGCTTGTCAAGCTTCAAACTCAATGTTCACCTATGACCACCAATCCAAAAGAGTTGGAGTGATAATCATCAATGGATAGTGAGCTCTTGCTTGGCTACCAATGAAATTCTATATCTCATGTGACGGTAATAATTTTGCATATTTGTATGATAGGGAAATAGTACGATGGTGTCATCATTCAACAGTGTCGTTATTCATCTATGACAATTGCAGCCATAGGAGGAAAGTACCACATCAATCAAATGGATAGTTTCAGATGAAAAATGCATTATGAGTGACAAGAGAAGAAATCAAGTTAATATTCTGCCTTTTCATGTCATACATACTCATTTTTTAAGTAGTCATGTATTTTCTGTTGTTCGTCATGAAAATCATAAGTATATATGTGGAACGGTCAGACATCATGCCACAATAATGGAACATGATGTAGATTATATTATTTATTACAAATCAAAGAGACATTTCCATCACAAGTATTGCATCTAAGGAGTAGCAGTGCTGCTAAGAGAAGAACATCATTATCATGCTGCAGAGTATCTTTACCACATGTTGCAGAGTGGAAAGAAAGTATTCCAAGTAATACAGAGATCAACAATTACACTTCATCAAATGATGATCTCAACATTCATAGAAGATTTTAAGGAGGTATGTTTTCATTAAACATTTCTTGTTTCATTTGATACAGTAAGTATGATAGCAAGGGGTCATTATGTTGCTATGGTGTATACAAACTTCAAGCACAATACCAAATTGATGCTATAGGATGTCATTATGCATCAAATGTAGTGTATAAGTGCATAGTTGTATCAAGTACATGAATAGGTTCAAGAAACATCTTTATCATAAGAAGTGATCTTTGAAACTGGTGACATAGAATGTAGTGGACCTAATTGATGTCCTATAGAAGATCATTTATAATGCATTTGATATGATAAAGTAAGCTGGAACAGCAAAACATTTATGTGCCACCCTATAGTAATCATTAATGGAAGTCAGTATGCAATGCATGAGGACAGAATTGTAGTCTTTTGCTGACAAAGGAGGTAGAGCATCTAGGTGCCATCATTAGTTAATCATTGGTGTATAATATCTAGAAAGTGAAAGAGTTTCACAAAATATAATATATATTCAAGTGAGCCCAAAGAAAGTTACAGTTTGCAAATACATTTGAGCAGCAATGTAGTGAGAGAAGTCCTAGGCACCACATGAAATATCAAAAGAAAAAGATAAGTCACCCAATGGTGTAGTAAATACAATAAAGAGCAGTCAAACTTTCATCTACCATTATATAGTAAGGGAAGGCTACTGTCATCTAAATGGCATGTGATATGTTTGCTAAATAGGTTTTGCCATGCTATATAAATAGCTATTTATGCATAGTGTATGTAGATGTCATGCACTGTATAGAATAAAAGAGCATGTTTTTTTTGCCAAAACACAATATATAGAGAGTCCAAGACTTCGTTCATATGCTATGAGGTTTCAACCTTTTATTACTGATCTTTATGTTATTCCAAACTCCAAATTCAAGAAAAAGTGAAAGATCAAGTGATATGTCCATCTACAGGAGATACCAAGTAATAACAACCTATATTTTAGTTCATTCTTTTGTTTTAGATGTAAAATTGTATGAGTTGATAGGTGGAACAAAACCAATCATGGAGTAGCATACTTTCATTAGGAATGGAACATATGATCATATACCATCAATAAAGAGTATCAAAAGGAAAACAGTCAAAAGCATCAATAGGTTCAAATTGAACAACATGACATAGTGAAAGCTGATGAGAAATGAATATATAAAAGGGTTCTTTTGTGCCACAAAGATCACAGCCACAACCAGAGGACATTTTAGCATGTAAACCCACTTAGGGTTTCAAATGAAATTCACAGTCAATGAATGCCCTTTCTAGAAAAGAATCAATATAAGGCCTTTAACTCACGCAAACAAAGCAAATACACTAGGAAAAGGAAAAGTCACAGGTTTTTCAAAGATGAACAGAAAAATGAAACAAATCAACCTATAATATCATAAGCCGCATTCATGATAGCTCCAATACAGATGAAGGAGATGACAGTGAAGATAAAAGTTTTGGTGCAGAAATGGAATAGTCAGAATAAGGAGTGACAACATAGTAATAAAAAATAAATCTTACCTCACTATTGACAAAGGCCGAATGCCACAGGGGTCATGGATCTATCCACGTGAAGGTCTCATTAGTGACCATACGAAGGCTGCAGTTTCAAAGTCATCTTTCAACTCAAAAATGAAGGCAAATCAATGAAAATGAGAGGAACCTCTTGCAACAATATAATGAAAAATGCACGAAATAATAGAAATAGCATAAACATAGAAGGAATTTATTGATCGCAGGCCACATTGAGGGGACAATATCCTTTGAGCAAGCTCAATACAATAAATTCGTGGATGCTTTCATTGGCCTCAACATGTACTTATATACTAAGTCTAATCTAAACAACTAATACTCCCCATGAATGTGGGATAATACAATATACTCACGAGATGACTTAAAAAGCATATGCGTCCAATAGAAATATACTAACAAAGTAAAGAGAAGGGCTAAACATGGATTCGTAACATCCCCTCCCTCTTACAAAAGCTTTGTCCTTAAATCTTAAGATGTGGAAATTATTGTTGAATCTGAAGGAGTGGTTCCCATGTAACATCCTCTGGTTGCATTCTATGCCACTGAAGTAATACCTTTGTGATGGCTCAAGAGCGAAGTTGATAAGTGCACCTGTCGAGGATTGCCTCCAGCTCCAAAATTATGTATCCTTCATTATCTAGTTCTAGTAAAATAGTTTGTCCTCTGATGTTGGTGCCAAGAACTTTCTTTAGACAAGAGACATGAAATACTGGATGAATGCAGGAAGGAGGAAGCTCTAATTTATAAGCAACTAACCCAATCTTTTGAAGAACCTTATATGGCCCATAGAACTTTGAAGCCAGCTTATGATGCCCTTTGTGTTTTAGGAAGGATTGCTTGTATGGTTGTAGATGAAGAAAAACCATATCACCTACTTGAAAAGTGTGCTCAGAATGGTGCTGGTCGGCTTGTTGTTTCATTTGATTTCTTACCATGTGAAGATTGTCCTACAAAATGTGAAGAATTTAATCTCAGGTTTGGAGAACCATGTCAACTGCCTAAACTAGTTAACTGCTGGGGGTGTATGGAAGGAACACTAGTGGTCCCTGACCATAGACTGCTTTGTATGGAGTCATTCTAGATGCAGTGTGGTAGGAGGTATTGTACCACCATTCAACAAGAGGGAGCCACTTTGCCCACTGATGCTATTGTTCTAAGGTGAAACAATGAAGATAAGTTTTCAAACATTTGTTGATAACTTCAGTCTAACCATCTGTTTGTGGGTGATAGCCTAAATTCGTCTTCAGTTTGGTGCTATTGTGGTGAAATAGTTCTATCCAAAAATGACTAGTGAAAGTTGCATCATGATCTGAGACAATGGAAGAAGGGATTCCATGAAGATAGAAGATTTGGTCCATGAAACTCTGTACGACTGAGGAGGTGGTATAGGGATGGCTGAAGGCACAAAAAAGATTATATTTGGAGAGGTGATCAACCACAACCAAGATCAATGTCTTCCCTCTAGATTTAGGGAGCCCCTCAATGAAATCCATAGAAATATCTATCCAAATCTATGTAGGGATGGGCAAGGGTTTGAGTAATCCAGAAGGGAGTGTCATTTCACCCTTGTTGCATTGGCAGGTATCACATTCAACCACCATCTGTTGAATTGTCATTTTCATTCCCTTCCAAAAGAAGTTAGGTTGTTCCCACTCATAAGTTTTGAGGAACCTAGAGTGCCCTACCGATGGAGAAACATGGAGTTCATAGAAGACAACCTGTTGAAGATCTGTGCTTTGGGGAAGCACCAGACAACCCTTGTATCTCAGAGAAGCACCATCCTAAGAGTAATATGGTACAACAGAAGGGTTACTAGCCAACTGTTGGATGATTTGAGATAATGAAGAGTCATTGGCATAGCCTTGCTGGATAGATTCGAACCAATTTAGAACAGGCATAGAGATAGTGGAAAGAGAAGCTTGGTCATCGAATGTGCAAGAAAGAGCATCTGCCACAATATTGTCCTTACCCTTCTTGTAAGTGATCTCATAGTCATAACCCATGAGTTTGCTAACCCATTTCTATTGTGCTGGGGAGGAGACCCGTTGTTCTAGGAAATATTTCAGATTATGGTGATCAATCTTGATGCAGAAATGATTCCCTAATAGGTATGGATGCCACTTCTATACTACATGCAAAATAGCCATCATTTCCTTCTCCTATGTAGAGAGTACTAAATTCTTACCTAAATGGGCTTTGCTGGTGAATGCAATCGGATGTTCATCTTGAAGGAGAATAGTAACAAGTCCATTACCACAAGTATCACTCTCAATAGTGAAGGTCTTGGAAAAATTTGGCATAGCTAGAAGAGGTGTAGTACACATAGCTTGTTTTAGTTTTTCAAATGTACACTCAACAGCATGTGTCCACGTAAAAGCATCCTTTTTCAAGAGAGTTGTTAATGGAGTTGCAATCTTCCCATAATCCTTGACAAACTTGTAGTAGTAGCCAGTCAGTCCAAAAAAACCACAGAGGCTCTTGAGTTCCTGAGGATGCAGCCAATTTTTCATGGCATTTATTCTGGCAGGATCCACTCGAACCCCTTGGGCTGAAACAATATGCCTGAGATACTCCACTTCCTCCTACCCAAAAACACATTTAGACTATGTTACATAAAGATGATGATTAGAGAGAAGTTGCAGTACAAGAGCCAGATGCTGGAGATGCTCAGCCCATGTTTTACTATAGATGAGGATATCATCAAAGAAGACTAGAATGAATTTCTGGAAGTAGGGTGAAAATATTTTATTCATCAATGCCTAGACTATAGAAGGAGCATTAGTGAGGCCAAAGGGCATGACCAAAAACTCATAGTGTCCATCATGCATGTGGAAAGCCATTTTAGGGATATCATCCTTATGAACCCGAATTTGGTGATACCCAGAATGAAGATCCAACTTGGAGAAAAAATGAGCACCATGAAGCTCATCAAGAAGCTCATCAACAATAGGAATCAAAAAATTATCCTTGATTGTGATGTGATTTAGTGCGCGGAAGTCAATGCAAAGGTGCCATGACCCATCTTTTTTCCAGACAAGAAGAACTAGTGAAGAAAAGGAATTGGTACTAGGGCGAATAATACCTTGCTTCAGTAAGTCTCGAACGAGCATCTCAATCTCTGTGTTTTGGTGGAATGGGTAGCAATAGGGCCTAATTTTGGGAGGAATGCTTCAAGGAAGGAGATGAATATAATGGTCCTCTAGTTGTGAAGGTGGCAATCCCATTGGTTCAGCAAAGACACATGCATATCTATCCAAAATTTGTTGTAGATCCGAAGGAGTAGTGGAGACCACGGATGGTTGCATCTAAATGGAATGGGGTTGAATGATGACTCCATATGAATTCTTCTTAAGGAGCTTTTCCATGCGATGTGAACCAATGATGCTGAGAGACCCTGGTTTTAAGCCCTTCAATGTGTGTTTTTTCCCATTGTCTGAAAATTACATCCAAAGTTCAGCAAAATCCCATAAGATGGGTCCAAGACTGCGTAACCATTGAGCCCCCAAAACCACATCACATCTGCCCAAGGGAAAGGAAAACATGTCAAAGCATAGGTTATAATCTCCAATAGAGATACACACATTGCAACACTTCCCTTTACAAGGTAATGTGCCCTCATTGGCAATCATGACTTCAAAGCTAGAGCAAGGATGGACAAAGCAATCGGCCTGTTTGGCGATCTGAGGGTCAATGAAGTTATGAGTGCTACCAGAATCAATGAGTATTGTAAGAGGGAGCTTCTTGAAGTAACCCTTGACCCACATGGTTTTTGGGGTGGTGACTCCTACTAAAGCATGGAGAGAGATCTCTGGGTGGTCTTCCTGAGAAGGAGGGTCAACATGTGGTTGTTGAATGTCAACCTCATCATCTACTATATCCTGAGCATCTTCATAAACTTCAGTTGCAGGCAGAGAATCCACATCCAAGAGATAGAGCTTTTGCTCAACACATCTATGTCCCCAAGTGAATTTCTCATCACAATTATAACAAAGCCCTTTTTCTCTATGTGCCCTCATCTCTACTTCAGACAAATGCTTGATTGGAGGTCTTTGGGAAACCATATTTATGAATGGGATTTGGAGCGCTGTTGAGCTGTGATCTTGTCCTTTGCCAACTTAGCCAACCCTAGGGCTTCCATCATTATGCTAGGATGAAACATTTTAACCTTAGATCAGATTGCATCCTTCAAACCACTGACAAAACAACTCCTGAAGAATTCATCAGACAATCCCTCTATGTGATTGGCTAGTTTCTCAAATTCTATCTGATATTCTCTCATAGTGCCAGTTTGGTGAAGTTTAGTGAGTACTCCTATGAAGTCATAAAAAACACTAGGGTCAAATCATTGCAAACTAAGTTTACAAAAATCTGTTTGTTTTGGCTCTTCATGAGCCTTGATGTACCAACAGAACCATTGAAGGGCTTCATGTTCCAAATGAAAGGATGCAAGTGGGTCTTTGTTGACATCAATAGTATTATGCAGACTGAAATATTGTTCTACCCGGTATATCCATCTAGTCAGATCATCACCATTGAAGCGAGGAAAATCAAGCTTCGGCCCATGAAAATTACTGGAAGAAGAGAACCTAGTGTCTGCAGAAGACTCTGGCTGCCGTCTAGATTGTTCATGGCTAAATGCTGAAGATTGAGGCCAAGAATTTTTTCATCCAAATCTTGGAGTTTGGTCTTGAGGGTTGCAAGTTCATCCTCCATGTTTTTTCCTCTTACGTGGGTGACAACCATAACCAAGAGTTTTTTTTTTGTTTTGGGAATGGGTAGAAAAACAAAAACATAAACCTTTTTAGTAAAGGAAAATTTGGATTTGGGAAAAAATTTGATGGGTAATTGAGGTTTCACTAGGTTTTGGACACTTTCTGATGGACAGGGAAGCAGGAAATGGAGATTTCAGAAGCGGGGTGAAAGAATGGAAAAATTTGTTTAAGAGGGACAAAGGAGCAGAAATAGGAAATGAACACTGTGGAAAAATTTGAAGGCGATTGGGTGCGAATCGAAGAAGTTATGGAAAACCCTAAAAATAGACAAATGTGGGATTTTGGCTTCAATAAGTGGAATTTGGGATAGAGTCCTCAAGGAAGGAAATATGCAGAATGAAATTTCAGGGGTTCCAGTGAATTTTCAGAGGAAACAAAGCTAAAGCAAGGAAGATATGGCAAAAAAACAAAAAAAAATACTGGTAACGATCTACAACGGCTCTGGACAGATGCAATTTATGATTTATCAACTGGCAATAGATATGGACCCCAGGTATGTTCAGCTTTGTAAAGGTTCAGGGGATTCACTTGGCTACTAATGTTGTCTAACAGCTTGCCTATTCGGGTAGTACCTCTCACTCCATAGGTCGGGTAAAACTGATAACCGCTTTGCCACAAATGACAGCTCTTGGATTACCTCATGGATAGGAACTAGTCAATCAGGTAGGGGTCATTGCCCTTTTCATTGGCAAGTCCTCTCAATGGGCTAGCTACTTCAGGGTTCTTGTGGTACTCCTCACAATGATTTTTAGGGCTATGCCCAGGCACTTCCCACAGTTAAGTGAATAGGGATTATTCCCTCATCTGAACCTGTAATTGAATGAACAATACAAATGCAAAGAAGAAAGAACTACTGCAATAATCACAGCGCCTGGAGGCCACTGTAAAATTTTTTTTGGAAAAAATTCCACCCAGCGAGCCCAAGAAAGTGCTTTGATACCAGATGAGAGGAGCCTCCTACAACAATATAATTACAAATGCATGAAATAATAGAAATAGCAGAAACATAGAAGGAATGTATTGATCATAGGCCACTTCAAGGGGGCAACCTCCTTTGAGCAAGCTCAATACAATAAATTTGTGGATGCCTTCATTGGCCTCAACACGTACTTATATACTAAGTCTAATCTATATAACTATTACTCCCCATGAATGTGGGATAATACAATATACTCATGGGATGAATTACAAAGCATATGCATCCAACATCAATATACTAACAAAGTAAAGAGAAGGGCTAAACATGGATTACTAATAGAAAATGAGCCACAGGCAGCATATACCTTCTTTTCTAAAAGAAAATCCATCAAGTAGTACTACTGAGACATTGCAGAGGCTCATAGATTTCACTCAAAACCCTAATGATGGCAGCCGGATGCAGAGAGTAGTTCCAAAAAATGTAAGAATGAAATGAGTGCGAGAAGATAGGGCAAAAAGTTGTTTTGCTTTAGGGTTTGCATAGTACCCTAATTCGATGAGAGGCTTTTTGCAACATTTGAAGCTTCCAATTTACCTTATCCAAATTTCATGTGGTCAACACTTGCAATCGGTAGTGCCTAGCAATCATGATTTGGAGGGGCCAACACTTCTTCACCTTGTTTAAAGTCAAAGGTGGCAGCATCATCATGAATAAAGTTTATGCCATTGAAACATATCAAAAGCCTTTACTTATAATATGGTTGACTCATGTGGAGTCAAAGTGCCTTGTGATTATGCATGTGGTTGAGAGTCTTTGACCTCCCACTTGATGCATTTAATCATTATTTTATTCCTTTCATATATTTCAAATGTATGCACAAGATCAAAACAAGAACCTTTGGAGGTGTGAAAAGAATGCAAGGTGATGGCATGGCCAAAGGGTCAAATCTGACATGGTAGAATTGTATGGACAGTGAAGTGGCATTTTCCAAGACATGAAGACAGAGATGTGGTGGTAGAATTGACACATGGATATGCATTCATGGCCTTCAAGGCTTTCATATTTTTACAAAAATATGTAATATTTTCATCATCTTTTTATTATTTTTATAGAAAATCAATGGTAATATCTTGTAGAATATCTCAGTGAAATTATGAGCCAGATATTATTTATTTTAAAAAAAAAAAATCAAATCAAATAGGGATGTAATAAAACTTCCATGTCATGTAAAGTTAACTTTAAAGTAATGCGGTTATAAATTGCTTAAAGTTGAACTATTTTTATGTAGTTAAAGCATTTTGCTTTGTTCGGTGAAATTGAGCATAATAGGATAAAAAATTTGCTTTTTTGAGGTAGATTGGACAGACTTGGATGTAAATTTGGTGTGGACCACCTAGAGGATCAGGTTGGCAACTTTTATTTGCAATTTGGAGGCAGTTTGAGGCTATTTTTTGGTAGCTTTTTTTTTAAGTTCAAAAATAGGTTTGCAGATCTATTTTTAGGATCTTTTTCAGCTTTCTTTGAGGATATCATTTGAAGATATTTATAGGAGAATACTTAGTTCTTTCTAGGGGGTAGTTTATACCATTCTTTCTTCTCTCTTAAGCACAGGCAGAGAGTTGTATAGAGGTAGTTGGCTCATGTTATTTTGCATTGTATTCCTTCTAGTTCAATATAATAGATTTTCCTATTTCATCCACTTACCTATTTATAGTTTTGATCCAATGTCTCATTGTGGAATCTTTATGTCCTTTGTAATGTCTCAGTGCTATTGAATTGCATATTTTTCCCTAGTTGTGGTTTGTGTTTTAAATTAAACCTTATTACAAACTTTTTTTGGGATGAATCATCATAGGTGGGATTGTGAAAATTTAAGTTTGAAGAGTTGTTTGTGAGTGAACATATTCATTTAGACTAGATCCTAGAGTTAGTTTTGCATTTTTAGTTATTCTTTCTATCTCTTTCCTCTACAAGTTAGTAGTCTATGAAATCTTACGGGGAACCAACTCACTCCGAAGATTCCCTCTCGAAATAGATCACCCACATCTGAGAGGGTTTCCATGTTTTAACAAGATAGTCAAGCTTGACTTGACTAGTGGTGCAATCCTAATTGACAACAGTGTTTCGCACGCCTAGTGGGACTAGTTGGACTATTTCAATCCATAGTTTAATCATTTATCACTGATATTTGGTGTGTGTATTAGTGAATCCAGCCTTTGGAGGCAAGCAACTGGCATACTTGGAGACTCTACATGTTATTGTTCTTGTTTCAAGATGATGAGTTCATATCATCCACCATATGATGATGGTGTTACCAATCCAACATCTTATCAGCTATATCAAAGTAGCCATGCAACTGGTTTTACTCCAAACAGCCATGGAACAATAGCATACTAGCATGCACAACATGTTTACCACCCACCCACCCCTACTCAATCTTCCAATCATCCAACACTGAGGGAGGATGCAAGCATAAAAGATACTTCAGTATTCATCATGGAGCAGATAGACAAGATCCACAGGCTACGGGAGTACAACATGCACTAGGATGAAATAGCCTGTTAGGCATATCTTCATGAGCAGGAGTTGGAGGCACAAAAGGCACATTTTGAACAAGAAATAGCTACCAAAGAATAGCAAATGAGGTTTTTGCTTCATCAAATGCATGGACAACAAATTCAAACTCCTCCTGCCAGTCAAGGTTAACATTTTCAAGATGAGGTATGTGGGTATAATTTTGCAAATTTTAATCATGGTGAACCTATTATTCCTACCAAAGTCAAGATTCTTAGTTTTAGGAACCCTATACACTTGCAAGAACCTACGTTGGTATAGCCTGAATATATTATGCTTCAAAATCAGCCACCTGAAGAATCTTTTTCCCACCAAGAGATTGGTTTTAAATGTAAACAGACTCCCAAGAAAATCAAAATCCCAAGATCTGATTTTACTTAGGAGCCTACTTGCATCCAAGATCAACTAGTGAATTTTCAGGATTCCCAAACAAATGAATCTGACTATCCTTTCACCATTCGCCTTCATGAAGATGGACCTATTGCCTTTCAAAGTAACTCACTCACCATGAAGGAAGCTAGGAATGTGAATTTATTGCATATGGCTATGGAGCAGTATGGATTAGAGAAGAAAAAAATTGAGCAAGCAAAGGTATCTTCTGATGAATCTTTTGGTGTTTTCACTAATGACCCTCCTTGTTATGTGAAAGATGACCAACCAAATAAATCAAAAGAGAAGCAAGAGTTTGTTTCCATTAGTGTTGTTTTTATAGCTGATTATAAGCATTACACATCTGAAGAGGTTGTTGTTGCAAACCTGATACCAAACCCTCTAGATTTTGTTTCATTTGAAAAAATTTCTAATGTTGTTCAAAAGCTACATGAAGGTAGGAGACAGGAAATTTAGTAAGAAGTGGAGGAGTTAGTTTATTTATTCAATTAGTGGTGAGTTGTTGAGTGAGGCCAAGCAATCTGACAGAGAAGTGTTGGTCCAAGTGTAGGTTTGTGAAAACAACCCAAATTCAAAGGATCAAGATCTTGAGGAGGATCTTTTGTAGGTTAAAATTGATCTTTTTTGTTCATATTTGGCTGACCCTTTGGAGATAAGTTACCTGGGACAACAAGGACAAGAGGAAGAAATCATGACATTTCTAAGTAAATCACTGGAGCAGTCTGATCTAGACTATTTTGAGGAGCTATCTTACTGTTGTACAAAGGAGCTTGAAGATGATATTTTGCCAATTGATGGTGTGTTGCTAGAGGTTAGTTCTTTGTCTGACCATTTACCTTCATGCATGCAAGAGGGTAGTCCTAATTTAGAGTGTTTTTCATTGAATGATGATATGTATTTCGAGACTAATTTTGAAGAGTTATTAGCAACCTTGACAGAGGAGGATGGCCCATTGTCTATGGAGGAAGAGCTTACATGGCAAGCCATCATGCAAAATGAAGATGATATTGCTACCCCTAAACATGCAAAATGCTTTCTTTCTAATCCAACACCTTCCAGGGGGTGTCCTATTAGATATCTAGCTAAGTTGGCAACTGACGAGAGGGTACAACCTCATAATGATATTGATCCACATCAGCAAGAAAGGTACCAAGTTGAGCTGTATCAGTTTCCCTATTCTTTTGATTAGTTTACTAAGCAGGTGAAATGGGTAAATACTTCCATATTCCTATTCAAACAATTGTTATAGTTGTCTACTACTCGTCTGTCCTCATTTCACCTCTTTGGGTTCAGTCACAAGATAACAAAGTATTACAGATTGTGGAGGAGGGGGAGTTATTTTATTGAACCAGTAAATGGTTTTATTTGATCATCTTTCTCAGCTGGTTAGAGTAGGTTAGTTTAGGTTGTAGTCAATAAGTGCTCATGCACATTTGTTTTCAACATTTTGTTTTTCCCACCAGGGCCTGTTAGCTTATTTTTAGTTTAGTTTGTTTTCAATTTTTCTGTTGCTATTTGAACTGGTTGAAGTGCAGAGTTTTAGTGTTTTCTGAGTTTGGGATGAGCAGATTCGACTCTATGCCCAATGGATTTTCAAGGCAACTGGTCAGATGCTTAATAGGCAAGCATATAGTAGAAGTCACCAGAAATGTTACTAATTTTTACTAACAACTCAAATTGGTAGAGATGATTACATTACAGTTTGTTATCTTAAGCAAAAATTCATAGCATTGATGATGGCATTTCAGTTCGAATACATAATAAGATGGAGCAATGATGGGTCCCACACAAGCCGTCGGAGTAGCTGGATCTGAATACCTAATACAATATGTTATGTAACTATAAAAGAACTGGCAAAGTATATGAAAGAAAGGGTGCCAATCATTGCCTGAATTCAGAGTTAGTCGATCATGTTCCAGCTGCTCCATTCGTTGTTAAGCTCTGAAACTGTCATAACCAGCATTAGAGGAGAGAAAGGGGGGTTTAGTGCTCATGACATCATCTCATCCATACACTATATCAACATGAATAGAATACATAATAGATTGTATGAGATAGTCAAGATCAGAAAGCATAGTATTCATCAGTTACAAGAAAGGAGAATGAAGCATCATCATGTATAATGGTTTTTTAGACTAATATGTTTGTTTCACATGTAGGAATAGGTATGATGATGTTACTGATCTAAAGGATAAGCATGTGGTGTAAAATGGGCTCCCACAATGGTAGAGCTCGGCATGCTGCCTTGAGTCTTAGGGGGAATGAGATCAAAATACCCATTTATACTATGCAAAGGAGAGCATGATAAAGTGAAATAATGTCACGTCGACTAAACCTATCGAGCTTCAAGCTCAATGTTCACCTATGACCACCAATCCAAGAGAGTTGGAGTGATAATCATCAATGGATAGTGAGCTCTTTCTTGGCTGCCAATGAAATTTTATATCTAATGTGATGGTATTCATTTTGCATATTTGTATGATAGGGAAATAGTACCATTGTGTCATCATTCAACAATGTCGTTATTCATCTATGACAATTGCAACCATAGGAGAAAAGTACCACATCAATCAAATGGACAGTTTCAAATGAAAAATGCATTATGAGTGACAAGAGAAGAAATCAAGTTAGTATTCTGCCTTTTCATGTCATACATACTCATTTTTTAAGCAGTCATGTATTTGTTGCTGTTCATCATGAAAATCATAAGTACATATGTGGAATGCTCAGGTGTTAAGCCACACTAATGGAATAGGATGTAGATTATATTATTTATTGCAGATCAAAGGGACATTTCCATCACAAGTATTACATCTAAGGAGCAGCAGTGCTGCTAAGAGAAGAACATCATTATCATGCTGCAGAGTAGCTTTACCACATGTTACAAAGTGGAAAGAAAGTATTCCAAGTAATACAGAGATCAACAATTACACTTCATCAAATGATGATCCAACTTTCATAGAAGATGATAAGGAGGTATATTTTCATTCAATATTTCTTATTTCATTTGATATAGTAAGTATGACAGCAGGGCTAATTATGTTGCTACGGTGTATACAAAGTTCAAGTGCAGTACCGAATTGATGCTAGAGGATGTCATTATGTATCAAGTGTAGTGTATAAGTGCATAGCTATATCAAGTACATGAGTAGGTTCAAGCAAAATCTTTATCATAAGAAGTGATCTTTGAAACTGGTGACATAGAATGTAGTGGACCTGATTGATGTCCTACAAAAGATCATATATAATGCATTTGATATGATAAAGTAAGATGGAACAATAAAAAATTTATGTGCCACCGTGTAGTAACCATCAATGGAATCAATATAAGGCCTTTAAGTCACGCAAACAAAGCAAATGCGCCAGGAAAAGGAACAGTCATGGCTTTTTCAAAGATGAATATAGAAATGAAACAAATCAACCTAAAATATCATAAGCCGCGTTCATGGCAACTCCAATACAGATGAAGGAGATGACAGTGAAGATACAAGTTTTGGTGCAGAAATGGAGTAGTTGGAATAATGAGGGACAACACAGTAATCAAAAGTAAATCTTACCTCACTATTGATGAAGGCCACATGCCACAAGGGTCGTGGATCTGTCTACATGAAGGTCTCATACTAGCTCGAATCGAGCTCCAATGGCAGTCATGGACACATAGAAATAGCAATGGCACATATGGTAGAGAAAACACAATCATTCAGAGAGCCAAATCATTAGTGACCATACTAAGGCCGCGGTTTCAATGTCATTTTTCAACTCAAAAATGAAGGGAAATCAATGAAAATGAGCCACAGACAGCATATACCTTAGTTTTTGAAAGAAAATCCTTCAAGAAGTGCTACTGAGACATTGCAGAGGCTCAGAGATTTTGTTCAAAACCCTAGTAATGGCGGCCAGATGCAGAGAGTAGTTCCAAAAAATGTAAGCATTAAATGAGTGCGAGAAGATAGGGTAGAAAGTTGTTTTGCTTTATGGTTTGCATAGTACCCTAATTTGATGAGAGACTTTTTGCCACATTTGAAGCTTCCAATTTACCTTATCCAAATTTCATATGGTCAACACTTGCAATCGGTAGTGCCTAGCAATCATGATTTGGAGGGGCTGACACTTCTTCACCTTGTTTAAAGTCAAAGGTGGAAGCATCATCATGAATAAAGTTTATTCCATTGAAACATATCAAAAGCCTTTACTTATAATATGGTTGACTCATGTGGAGTCAAAGTGCCTTTTGATTATTTATGTGGTCGAGAGTCTTTGACCTCCCACTTGATGCATTTAATCATTATTTTATTCCTTCAATATATTTCAAATGTATGCACAAGATCAAAACAAGCACCTTTGGAGGTGTGAAAAGTATGCAAGGTGATGGCATGGTTAAAGGGTCAAATTCGACATGGTGGCATTATATGGATAGTGAAGTGGCATTTTCCAAGACATGAAGACAGAGATGTGATGGTAGAATTGACACATGGATATGCATTCATGGCCTTCAAGGCATTCATATTTTTTGCAAAAATATGTAATATTTTCATCATCCTTTTATGATTTTAATAGAAAATCAATTGTAATATCTTGATGAAATTATGAGCCAATTATTGTTTATTTTTTGCAAAAAAAGCAAATTAAATAGGGATGTAATAAAACTGCCATATCATGTAAAGTTAACTTTAAAGCAATGCAGTTATAAATTGCTTAAAGTTGAAATGTTTTTAGGTAGTTAAAGCATTTTGCTTTCTTGGGTGAAATTGAGCATAATAGAACAAAAATTTTGCTTTTTTGAGGCAGAATGGATAGATTTGGATGTAGATTTGGTGTGGACCACCTAGAGGATCAGGTTGGGAGCTTTTATTTGCCATTTGGAGGCAGTTTGAGGCTATTTTTTGGTAGCTTTTTTTTTTAAGCTCAAAAATGGGTTTGCAAATCTATTTTTAGGAACTTTTTCAGCTTTCTTCGAGGATATCATTTGGAGACATTTATAGGAGAATACTTAGTTTTTTCTAGGGGGGAGTTGATACCATTCTTTCTTCTCTCTTGAGCACAAGCAGAGAGTTGTATAAAGGCAATTGGCTCGTGTTGTTTTGCATTGTATTCCTTCCAATTTAGTATAACATATTTTCCTATTCCATCCACTTGTGTATTTATAGTTTTGATCATCTGATGTCTCATTGTGCCAGCTTTATGTCCTTTGTTATGTCTCAGTGCTTTTAAATTGCATATTTTTCCCTGGTTGTGGTTTGTGTTTTAAATTAAACCTTATTACAAACTTTTTTTGGGATGAATCATCATAGGTGGGATTGTGAAAATTTAAGTTTGAAGAGCTGTTTGTGAGTGGACATATTCATTTAGACTAGATCCTAGAATTAGTTTTGCATTTTCATTTATTCTTTCTATCTCTTTCCTCTAGGAAATCTTATGGAGAACCAACTCACTCTCGAGATTCCCTCTCGAAATAGATCACCCACATCTGAGAGGGTTTCCATGTTTCAACAGGACAGTCAAGCTTGACTTGACTAGTGGTGCAATCCTGATTGACAACATTTCTATTTGCATGCTCTATCTGAGGTTCCTGGTAGTTTAGAGTAGATAGATTTTCATTTTGCATTTGTTTCATTAGTTTAAATATGAATTACTACTCACAATACTCATAGGAAAATAATATATGTAGAGTAGCCTTAGAATGTTTTCACTTGATGATGATATGGAAATAATAAAATAAATTTACTCATTAGTATCATTTCTCTAGTGCTAAATTTGGCATATTATTGTTGATTACTGCACTGGTACATGCCAAAATTTTGATGTCAAATGTTGTTAAAGAAATCAACTTTGGATTTGATTAAGTATTTCGACCATAAGGGGATGTGGCATGCCCTAGCTCAATCCCCATTCTCTACATCAGGGCAGTATTAAATGTGATTTAATTTCATATCTCCATCTTGGAGATTTCTCATGGCCATCAAATCATATTAAAATCAATTTAATGTTTTTGTTGGGTTTTCCTTCTTTGATTGAACCTTCGCAGTATGACAAGGAGGTTTTTTTTTATTGCACACCAAGTCAGAGAAGTCAGCATTATTTTTGGGAGACATGAATGTCAACGCTTGCCGAGCTATCTTTTATTTTTCCTTCAATTTTTCTGACCACTTGGAAGGCATCAAGCACTTGAAATTATCGTAAGGTTTGTAGTTGCAGCATTAGATTTCATCACTGAATAGATGATGGCGATGATTGAAGATCGCGCTTATGGAGAAGATAGAACCGCAGAAGAGGAGTTTGTGACTCCCTGGAGTCACTCGGTTGCCAGTGGGTATGAATTGTTGAGGAATCCTCACTACAACAAAGGATTGGTGTTTATTGATGAAGAAAGGAGGAAGCATTCATAGAATGAAAAGGGTGGGAAGTCTTCTATTAAGGAGGATTCTTAGTTGAGGAGAAGGGGGGAATGATAGATGAGAGGAGGCGCAGGCATAGGCATGATGGTGGAAATTAGTTTTGTGCCTGCCATTTACATTTTCTGTAAGTTTCTAAAGCCTTTTCAATAAACCCATTTTGAAATTTTCCTACACTCGTGGCATTCTATGAAACCCCAATTCTTTGAGGCATTCTGTTAAGGGTACACGCACCTAGTCTATGCTCCCACATCCTTCATACATGTCTACCAGAGCATTACCAACCATAATGCCTAAAAAATATTCCCCTTCTATTATGCTTTTATAGATGCTCATACCCTGTTTGAAAATTCCCATTTTAGCACAGGTAGGGAGGACGCTGCAAAGGTTGTGGAATTTGACTTTATACCTGCCAATCGTAGTTGCCTGAAAGTTTTTAAAGCCTTTTAAAAAATCCATTTTTAATATATCCTGCCATCATTGCTTTGCATGGGATGACATCTCTTTGAGGCATTATGTCAAACAGTTTGTGTGCCTTATCTGCTCTTCCAATGTTCACATACATGTCTACCAGAGCATTTCCAACCATAATATATGACAAAATCCCATTTCCATTATGCTTTGATGGATGTCCCTACCCTGTTTGAAAAGACCCCATTTTAGCACAAGCAGGGAGGATGCTAGTAAATGTTGGGGAATTTGACTTTATACCTGCCAACTGTAGTTGCTTGAAACTTTCTAAAAGCCTTATCAACAAATCCATTTTGTGCATATCCTACGATCATTGCAGTCCACGAGACCTCACTTCTTTGTAGGATTTTGTCAAACAATTCACGTCCCTTGTCTATGACTCCACATTTTGCATACAGGTCTACCAGGGCACTTGTAAATACTACATCTAACAAAAATCCCCCTTCCATTTGATGGATATCCTCAACCTGGTTCCATAGCTCCCATTTGGGGCTATGCAGGGAGGATGTTGGCAATATTGAGAAGCTGGGCATAACACCTGTCAGTCACATTTGCTTAAAAGTTTCTAAAGCCTTTTCAACAGATCCATTTTTAATATATCCTCAGTCATTGCTTTGCATGAGATGACATCTCTTTGAGGAATTCTTTCAAATAGTTTGTGTGCCTTCTTTGTTCTTCCAATTTTCTCATACATGTCTACCAATGCCATTTTATGCCTTAAATCCAAACATGCATCATCAAAAAATAAATCTAGCCTCTTCAATGGGCCCTCTGCCTCAGAACAAGGTTATACCCACCTCTGAAAGCTTACCCACTTCATCACTATCCTTGAGAAAATCATTTGACAGATTTTGCCATACCCAAGCCAACAATTTGTATGTTCATCTCTGGGGAATCTATTATTGCACTACAAAAATCACCATTGATTATAAGATGCTCATCATTGGTGATAATGTACAGAATTATCATCTCCATTATATACAAAAAATATCATCACTCTAAAAGAGATTGAATATTATTTTCCATATCCATATTTTTTTCATCTGATCTCTCTAGAGCTTCATAAAGACCATATTCATATTGGCTCCTAGTAGGCCTATAGAGACTCTTAGGTCTATCATCCTAAACAAACTCCTGCTCTTAAGCAATCATCTTCCTTCCATTGCAGTTCTTAGACAATCCCATAGTTATGCCTGCAAACAAAAGGACAATATCAGGCACAAATAGAAATAGAAGCACTAAATACTCAAGAGAATAATACCTGAGAAATCCAATATAATACATTTCAGAGCCCTCCTCACATAAGAAGTATCGTATTGAACAACAGACCTCACCTTGTTATTTATGGACAAAATGGCTTGTGTGGTTGTCGCATTTGGTTTAAATGTATAAACAGGTAACAACTACCACTTTGTTTCTGATTCCATTGCTCTTAAATATCTCTATGTAGTCTCACCTTTACATGTAGTGATACAAACACTAGAATCAAAGTACATCAGAAGAGTAGTAGTGGATAGGTGTGCAACCCCATGCCACATACCCTACATGTCATCTCCTTTTTATTTTTCAAAAACTGAAAGAAAGTTTGATCCTCTTCTTACTTTTCATTTTCTTTTTATTCAAAGTTTATGAAATATCTCATTGAATTATTTGAGCTGACAGACTGGATCAATTAATTTCTTGCCTAGGTAAAGTGCCTAATGATGCAAATATGATATAATATCTATTGGTTTCACTTTTCTTCTCAATGCCATTCACTCTTCCCCCTTCAACCATATAAAAAGATTGCCCTAGGAAGTGCGATCAGAATTTGTTGTATATGCTACTTGGTTCATCATTATAGAGATTGTGGTGCAGAGGCACCTACCTGACAGCTGGTCTTGATAAGGCAGTTAGTTGCTTTAGGTCTTGTTTATGTTTCCAAGAAGGTCTGTTCAGACCAAATGCATGTAATAAGGTCATGCTGATCATGATAAGATCATGCTGACCAGGCTTTTGCTATTTTTAGATAGTTTGTTAGGACAGTTGTCATGATGTATGTTCGGTGGGATCTCCCAGCCGCTTGGAGAGAGTTCCCAGCCGCTTGGAGTCGGGTCAGTAGTACTCGAAGGCAAATCTATTTAAGCATGAGATCGGTTGATATTGCATAGACAGATAGATATCATCGATCGAGCTAGGTTACCGAGAGTGAGGCAGAGAGAGAGTCTGATCATATTGTATTGCATCTTTGAAATCAATAAAGATCCTGTTTTCATCCTCTGTTGACTTCCATCATCTAATCGATCTGCTGGTTTGAGTGGATTCATGGATTTACTGATCCATTCCACCGGTTGATCCGTCTGATCGGTGGAATGGTCATGTACAGTAGATTAGGTTGTAGTTTGTGTTTTCTGTTTGTTCGCATGCAAGTGTGCAGGATCGCGGTCGAGAGGTGTTGAGAAGCCTAGCATCCTCATGTGCTAGGTCGAACTGATAGAGTTGGGAAGATCACCCTGGAGGCGGATCGGGTCATCCCTGGAGGATCGGCGAAGTGAAATTTCACTAAGTGAGGAAGTTCGTCAAAACGGCATCATCAGGATATCTTGGTGAATATCCTGCAGACAGTTTGAGTATCGTCATCCGGATAAATGGAGGAGAGCATGATGCTTTCGATTGCTTGAAGTGTAAGTGTGTCGGGGTGATCATCATCAGGAGGGCCGAGGAGGAGCGTATCGGCATCAGGTTGAAGATCGGGTTGATCAAGTTGATCGCGGGCCGAAAACACTAAGTTTGGCCAACAGCAGGATATGACGTCATCATCATCATGATATACGTCATCAGGATATTTCGGAACAGCAGGATATTGAGCAGCTGCGGGTGACGTCATCGTCATCAGGATCTACGTCATCAGGATATTGGGTGACGTCAGCATCGAGTGAACGGTGCGAGGAGTTAAGGTTTGTCATCATCAGGATAAATGGAAGGAACCGGATGTTCTTTATCCTGTTGATTATCATGATGTTGAATATCATGATGCTGTTGTTTGTGTCGTCGGCTATCGGAGCATCGAAGGGAAGGTGCTGAAGGTCATCATTAGGATATTTGGAACAACCGTATATTTGATATCCTGCTGACGAGGGTGGTGTCGCATATTATGATGATGCCGCTAGTGTTTGGCAACCAATGAACAGTGCAACCGGAGGAGGTTTGTGCCCGTTGAACATCATGATGATGTTGAAGGTAGTGAAGACGGAAGTTGTCGCTGAAGTGAATAGTGGACGGCAGGAGGATGTTCACGCTGGTCGAACATGATGATGCTGCCGAATATGATGATGTTGCCGATAATCGAGTAAGGTGATGCTGTTGACAGGCGAAAGTGCGAAGGCTTGTCTGCAGGAGGATATCGGTCGGCAGGTGAAATATGATGATGATGAGGATGAATATGATGATGATGATGGGCTGCAGACATCCCTGCTGTAAGCGAAGGTTATAGTGTGGATGCCTCTGCATCATAGTGGTATCAGAGCTCAGCAAAAGGTCTGGGCTGTTGTGTGTTGATTCTGTCACCGAAAGGGCAGAGGTAGAGTTGATTGTGTGTTGTGTGTTGATTGAGAGGTTGACAAAATGCCTCCGAAAGGTAGTGGTACTGCAAGGGAATTGCAGGAGATGAAGGAGAAACATGCTAGAGAGATGAGGAAGATGAAGGAGCTTGCTGAAGCACTTCAAGCCAGGCTTACAGCCCTGGAAAAGAACAAAAAGAGGGAAGTGGCAGACAGTGAGTCTGAAGAAGATGATACTGTTGAAGAGTATGAAGAGGTAGCTGAAGATCTGGAGGCTGAAGACCAGAAATTTGTAAAACTGCTAAAGGCAGTGCAGAGTGAAAAACCTAAGGTAAAGGTTGATGTTACCAAGTATACTGGAAGCTTGAATGAAGATGAGTTGCTGGATTGGATTGCTGCACTGGATAATCACTTTGAATGTGAAGATGTTGCTGAGGATCAGAAGGTGAAGATTGCAAAGACCAAGTTAGGAGGTCATGCTTTGGTATGGTGGGACTATGTACAGTCTGAGAGAAGGAAACAAGGGAAGTCAAAGATCACTTCATGGGATAAGATGGTAGCAAGGATAAAAGGTAAATTCTTGCCAAGGGATTATGAAATCCAGATGTTTAAGAAGCTGCAATTTTTAAAGTAGAAGGAAAGAGATGTGAAGACATATACTGAGGAGTTTTATAAGTTGAGTATGAGATCCGGTCATCATGAGAATGAGGTAGAAAAGGTGGCTAGGTACTTGGCTGGTTTGAGATTTAACATACAGGATGAGTTAGTTTTAGCTAACCCTAAGAATGTGGAGGATTGTTATCAAATGGCAATCAGGATTGAAGAAAAGATGAATAGAGGACATGATAAGTCCATGAGAGGAAGAGGAAACCATAGGG
Organism: Cunninghamia lanceolata; assembly: GCA_027924645.1. Taxonomy (NCBI): domain Eukaryota; kingdom Viridiplantae; phylum Streptophyta; class Pinopsida; order Cupressales; family Cupressaceae; genus Cunninghamia; species Cunninghamia lanceolata. The sequence continues at coordinate 3,034,353 of BSBN01001164.1, read as the reverse complement.
GAAGAGGAGCAGCCCCTGCACAAAAGCAAACCAATGAGGGTCAAGAAGACACTGGTAAAGGACAGGGACAGTCTGATTTCAGAGGTGGATGGAAAGGTAATAGAGGAAGATTTGGAGATGGTAGAGGTTCTACTACATTTTCAGGGAAATGTTACACCTGTGGTGAGTTTGGTCATCCATCCTTCAAATGTCCCGAAAACAAAGGTTCATCATCCAGAAATGATAGAACTAGTGACAAGCGAGTACAACTTGTACAAGAAGAGAAAGTAGAAGAAAGTGCACAGAGTTCAAACAGAGAGCTTGATGCATATCCAGAGAGTGGAGAATCATTGATGCTAAGGAGAATTAGTTTGCAGGCATCAAAGGATCTGATGCAAAGAAGAGCTCTTTTCAAGACCACATGCAAGAGCAAAGGTAAAGTATGTAAGGTTGTCATTGATACTGGTTCAACAGACAACATGGTATCTCAGGAAATGGTGAATAAACTGAATTTGGAAAGGATTCCACATCCACACCCTTACAAGGCATCTTGGGTGAGTGATAGTCAATCACTTTTTGTCTCTGAACAGGAATATGTGGATTTTCAGATTGGAGCATATCAGGATAGAATTTTGTGTGACATATTGCCCATGGAATGTTGTCACCTACTGTTGGGTAGACCATGGCAATTTGACAGAAGGGTACTATATGATGGGTATGCTAATACCTACACCATCAAGAAGGATGCGAAGACTATTAAGTTGATGCCATTGCAGGCAAAAGCTACAGTACAGAAGGCAGCCCAAGTCATTTTAATGGGTAAGAAGGAGTATGTGCAGATGCCTAGAGGAGCAGGCATAAAGGCAGTTCAGGACACTGCAAGAAAAGGAGTTGTTAAAGACAACAAGCTGAAGAAAGTTTCAGTTGAGACTGACAGGGGTCAGCAGCAGGTGCAGAAACAGGGGTGCACACAGCAACCAATTGAGAAGAATGACAAGGATGTTGTCATAGTTGGGACTATTGCTTGTCCTATTAAGATTGACAGGAAGACAGAATTGAACATTTCAGCAGTTCAAGAGGTAGTTCAGACAGAGGTTCTGGTCAAACACAGAGACAACCTGAGAAAGGTCTACAGGCATGAGGATTTACTTGCCAGAAAGCAAGTTACAGTTCAGAAGTCTAGGAGCAGCCAAGAGCCAGCAGAAGACGAAGCTGGAACAGGTCAGAAGACTGACAAGGCAAAGTGTACAGGTGGAAGTCTTCCACATACTAAACTCATGGGACATGAGTTCTTTTCTGTTGGGGAGTATGGTGCAGAGGCACCTACCTGACAGCTGGTCTTGATAAGGCAGTTAGTTGCTTTAGGTCTTGTTTATGTTTCCAAGAAGGTCTGTTAAGACCAAATGCATGTAATAAGGTCATGCTGATCATGATAAGATCATGCTGACCAGGCTTTTGCTATTTTTAGATAGTTTGTTAGGACAGTTGTCATGATGTATGTTCGGTGGGATCTCCCAGCCGCTTGGAGAGAGTTCCCAGCCGCTTGGAGTCGGGTCAGTAGTACTCGAAGGCAAATCTATTTAAGCATGAGATCGGTTGATATTGCATAGACAGATAGATATCATCGATCGAGCTAGGTTACCGAGAGTGAGGCAGAGAGAGAGTCTGATCATATTGTATTGCATCTTTGAAATCAATAAAGATCCTGTTTTCATCCTCTGTTGACTTCCATCATCTAATCGATCTGCTGGTTTGAGTGGATTCATGGATTTACTGATCCATTCCACCGGTTGATCCGTCTGATCGGTGGAATGGTCATGTACAGTAGATTAGGTTGTAGTTTGTGTTTTCTGTTTGTTCGCATGCAGGTGTGCAGGATCGCGGTCGAGAGGTGTTGAGAAGCCTAGCATCCTCATGTGCTAGGTCGAACTGATAGAGTTGGGAAGATCACCCTGGAGGCGGATCGGGTCATCCCTGGAGGATCGGCGAAGTGAAATTTCACTAAGTGAGGAAGTTCGTCAAAACGGCATCATCAGGATATCTTGGTGAATATCCTGCAGACAGTTTGAGTATCATCATCCGGATAAGTGGAGGAGAGCATGATGCTTTCGATTGCTTGAAGTGTAAGTGTGTCGGGGTGATCATCATCAGGAGGGCCGAGGAGGAGCGTATCGGCATCAGGTTGAAGATCGGGTTGATCAAGTTGATCGCGGGCCGAAAACACTAAGTTTGGCCAACAGCAGGATATGACGTCATCATCATCATGATATACGTCATCAGGATATTTCGGAACAGCAGGATATTGAGCAGCTGCGGGTGACGTCATCGTCATCAGGATCTACGTCATCAGGATATCGGGTGACGTCAGCATTGAGTGAACGGTGCGAGGAGTTAAGGTTTGTCATCATCAGGATAAATGGAAGGAACCGGATGTTCTTTATCCTGTTGATTATCATGATGTTGAATATCATGATGCTGTTGTTTGTGTCGTCGGCTATCGGAGCATCGAAGGGAAGGTGCTGAAGGTCGTCATCAGGATATTTGGAACAACCGGATATTTGATATCCTGCTGACGAGGGTGGTGTCGCATATTATGATGATGCCGCTAGTGTTTGGCAACCAATGAACAGTGCAACCGGAGGAGGTTTGCGCCCGTTGAACATCATGATGATGTTGAAGGTAGTGAAGACGGAAGTTGTCGCTGAAGTGAATAGTGGACGGCAGGAGGATGTTCACGCTGGTCGAACATGATGATGCTGCCGAATATGATGATGTTGCCAATAATCGAGTAAGGTGATGCTGTTGACAGGCGAAAGTGCGAAGGCTTGTCTGCAGGAGGATATCGGTCGGCAGGTGAAATATGATGATGATGAGGATGAATATGATGATGATGATGGGCTGCAGACATCCCTGCTGTAAGCGAAGGTTATAGTGTGGATGACACTAAGTTTGGCCAACAGCAGGATATGACGTCATCATCATCATGATATACGTCATCAGGATATTTCAGAACAGCAGGATATTGAGCAGCTGCGGGTGACGTCATCGTCATCAGGATCTACGTCATCAGGATATCGGGTGATGTCAGCATCGAGTGAACGGTGCGAGGAGTTAAGGTTTGTCATCATCAGGATAAATGGAAGGAACCGGATGTTCTTTATCCTGTTGATTATCATGATGTTGAATATCATGATGCTGTTGTTTGTGTCGTCGGCTATCAGAGCATCGAAGGGAAGGTGCTGAAGGTCGTCATCAGGATATTTGGAACAACCGGATATTTGATATCCTACTGACGAGGGTGGTGTCGCATATTATGATGATGCCGCTAGTGTTTGGCAACCAATGAACAGTGCAACCGGAGGAGGTTTGCGCCTGTTGAACATCATGATGATGTTGAAGGTAGTGAAGACGGAAGTTGTCGCTGAAGTGAATAGTGGACGGCAGGAGGATGTTCACGCTGGTCGAACATGATGATGCTGCCGAATATGATGATGTTGCCGATAATCGAGTAAGGTGATGCTGTTGACAGGCGAAAGTGCGAAGGCTTGTCTGCAAGAGGATATCGGTCGGCAGGTGAAATATGATGATGATGATGGGCTGCAGACATCCCTACTGTAAGCGAAGGTTATAGTGTGGATGACACTAAGTTTGGCCAACAGCAGGATATGACGTCATCATCATCATGATATACGTCATCAGGATATTTCGGAATAGCAGGATATTGAGCAGCTGCGGGTGACGTCATCGTCATCAGGATCTACGTCATCAGGATATCAGGTGACGTCAGCATCGAGTGAACGGTGCGAGGAGTTAAGGTTTGTCATCATCAGGATAAATGGAAGGAACCGGATGTTCTTTATCCTGTTGATTATCATGATGTTGAATATCATGATGCTGTTATTTGTGTTGTCGGCTATCGGAGCATCGAAGGGAAGGTGCTGAAGGTCGTCATCAGGATATTTGGAACAACCGGATATTTGATATCCTGCTGACGAGGGTGGTGTCGTATATTATGATGATGCCGCTAGTGTTTGGCAACCAATGAACAGTGCAACCGGAGGAGGTTTGCGCCCGTTGAACATCATGATGATGTTGAAGGTAGTGAAGACGGAAGTTGTCGCTGAAGTGAATAGTGGACGGTAGGAGGATGTTCACGCTGGTCGAACATGATGATGCTGCCGAATATGATGATGTTGCCGATAATCGAGTAAGGTGATGCTGTTGACAGGCGAAAGTGCGAAGGCTTGTCTGCAGGAGGATATCGGTCGGCAGGTGAAATATGATGATGATGAGGATGAATATGATGATGATGATGGGCTGCAGACATCCCTGCTGTAAGCGAAGGTTATAGTGTGGATGCCTCTGCATCAGATTGATAATAAATTAATGTGTGGATTATTCTAGACTCAAAGGAAAGGACAGAGTGGATGTCTTTATGGGTGGGATTGGCATATGGGTGGCCAACGCGATAGCCCATTGAAATTTGTGTGCTTTCCATATGAAGAAGTTGGCTTCTCAACAAAAAGAGTGTTGGTAATGATATCTAGTTCCCAAATTTGTCACATACTACACGGAACTAACGATAGATATTTAAAGTCAAAATTACAAAATTACAAAATACAAACATGGGATGATAGATATTTAAATTTAGTAAAATGGGATTAGAATTGTACTTGTGTTTTAGGATATATCTTAATACAAATGAATTACTTTCTTTTGGATAGGTATAGCTAAAAATTTGCAGTGGACATTTAAATTTATATTGTTCTATTGTTTTATTTATTATTTTTAAGATGACATTTTCAATTAGGCCTCCCTAGTACACACTCACAACAACAACAAACGTTAATGATAACCTTGACAATGTTTCCATGTTATTGAATAGAATTCATGAAATCACGACTTTTGGCTTTCTTTTATCGGTTTTATTGGATTGATTATAATGGGAAAATACATACAAGATTTAAAATGATCTTTAGTACTGAGCAAATTGTATAAGTTATTATAAACATTATCAATAGTTGTAAGTACCAAATGTATTCTTTAGCAACGTTAGTGTGTAAGTTTCAAATGTAGTAAACCATAAGTTCATCTTATGAAATTAGTCATACACTTAGTTCATGTGACTTTTATGATATTAGTTAGCGTTAGACTTTCGATGTTAACCGTTCAACCATTCTATTGCATACTCTCTCTGATACTAGTTGTTGTAATCTATTTGAGGATAGATTACAACAACTAGGATTAGAGTACAGTCATTGGAGGAAAAGCAAGTCGTCGAAAATGAATGTAGGATGTAATGAAGGACTTAAGGTATGTGTGTCTAGTTGTTCTTATATGATTATCTTGCATAATATACTTTCTCTCATAATGTACTTTCTCTCTTCACTAGATTCAAAATGTGTGATCTTTCAGGACTTAATTTTAGAAAACTAAGCTCTAGTTCATCTAACCTATATAACATTTATTGAGCATTTCTTTGAGTAAAATTTTGTGAATCTGTATTTGCTGCATCCATTGATTAAAATTTTTATGTCCTTGGTATTTGTCAAAATTAGAGTTAGTATGATTTTTTATTAAGGAGTTGGGTCCTTACATGTGGTATCAGAGCCGAGGCTCAAACACTAGGCTTGGAGGTTTGCTAACCTAAATCATGGTAAGAATTAAGATATAAAGTGTTATAATGTGATGTTAATGATATTCCCCCTCTTGTGATATAATGATCGTCCAGTTATTAATAGACATGGAGAAACATGCAAAACAAAGGAAATGGTAAGGTTGTAGATAAACCCTCCCTAAAGGGTGAGGTGGATTTAACTTGATGCAAGTGATAGTATGGGTGTAATGAGACAATAGTAGCTTGGTACAGGACAATCGTGTAGACTTGTGGATTCTCTTATATGAGGTGGATATCATATTTTGTGGCTAATTCCTTTTGTGGCATATCTTAATGGATCTTGTCATGATGGCATGACTAGGGTTGTGTAGGGCATGTGACTATTTGTATGGATTTTCTATACAGATGTATGATAAGGTTGTCCTAGGTTTGGTGGGAAGTGTTTATTATGACATGGTGAATTATCATTGATCTCTATGAGGTTTGAGACCACTGTATGATTTATCTCTTTTAGTGGTAGTAAGTCCACCTAATTCCCCTACCCCCCTTAGGTGGTCTTGTTGTAAGGATACATGGTGATTGTAATGTGCAAATTTTATGAGATTGTTAGATTATTTATGCTTATGTTAAAGGTTTTACTTAAGTGTTAAGCCAGTAGTGTTTTGTTTCTTTGGCTAATTAGTTGTTTTAATTTTGAGCTAGTCATTTTTCCTCAAGGACTTGTTCTTAGTTAAATGTAATATGTTGCAATGGTTGTTATCTTTGATTTTCACTTCTTCTATGGATCATTTTATTTTAATGTATTATTTAATTGAGGGTTTAACTTATGGACTTGTTTTACTTAATCCTTCTTGATTTGAGGCATTTTATTGTTTCAACTACTCGCATGTGTGGAGTAATGTGACTTCTGTAAATTGCCATATACAGGCAGGGCCCTGGCAAGTTGTATGGGGGAGTAGGTGGCCTAGGGAATTCTATTGTGATGATGGGGGTTGCAAATGGGACTGGTATGGGATAATCATAATCCATCCCCCTAGATCTATGTGTGTGATTCTTGCATGCCTCCCTCTTAGAGGATAACACCTTAAACAAACACAAGCAAGGTATTAGGAAACATGAGTAGGGGTCCTTTGAGAGGGCCTTGAGACCATCTTCCCTTTTGAATTATTTGACACTAAGGTATTAATGATATTGGTTTTGTTTGGAGGTGAGATTATATGGTTTTATGGTCAATTGGATATTGACACAATGGTTCTATAGTTATATGATCTTATTCATACATTGGACATATGGTGTTGTGGCACTATGGATTACTCAGTGGCATATTGGTCCTTGTCCTCCCTATAAGTAACCATTCTGTTGAGCCTCATGGTGTGAGTCATGTGAGGTCATTGTGATGAGTGTAAATTGATGTATGTGAATATAGTCATCATCACGTGTGTTTTACCTATGAGAGATACATGAGGTGGAGGGACCCCTAGTTTAAATGATGTGTAAACACTAGTGAATGTTGTGATCATACCTCAAGTATGTGATACATGGTATCTAGCTTGGGGAGAAGGGTTTTGTGGACATAATGTGTGATCCACTTATGCATGCCCTTTGTGATAGTTGTACATGGTTGTAAACAACTGTGTTGGTCTAGTATAGATTTGTTAAACAAATATGTTTAATGTGTGTTATTTTGAGGTGTGTGAGTCACTCTTCATGTTCTTATGTAGTGTGTAGCATTACTCTTCATGTTATTATATGTTGTGTAGTGTTACTCTCCATGTCCTTATGTGTTGTTAAAGTGTCACCCCTAGCATCGGCACTTCCACGCATTTGAGAGCACGCTAGTGTAACTAGGGGTTGAGGGAGGAGTGAAGGCCTCCTTTGGGACATAACTTGTTTTAGGGTGAGCTCTGGTGGCCCCTATATGAGGGCATCCCCTCATAGTTATCACATTGGAGTGCAGTCTCTCTTCTCCCCCATATATTAGAACCACACTAGTTAGTTCATAGTGAAAACCCACTCCTTGCTATTTATTCGATGGGTTGAGGATGGACCCTAATGTGCCCTGAGCCTACATTATTTTCTAACATCAAACACTTGACAGTTCAAATGGGATGAATACTAGAGACAACTACAGAATTGTTACCTTCCACATGAGTGTCGATGTGTGTGCTTGAATACGTATTATTTTTTTAAGTGTAATGTTTATATGAGATTTGAATAGTGGAAGTCACTAATACTTAGAAGAATCCTCGAGAGGATTGACCTTGTACCTATCCAGTTGCTCAAAACCCAAGGGAGGGTCCAAGGTCCTTAGAACATTCTTATCAAATGAACTTATGGAAATTCCTTGGTGCAATATATGGGCCTATTGCATAATTTCCTATAAGTGACTCAGGATCAAGATTGATCCCGATGAGTTTAAGTATCCAACAGAGCAATTTATTGATTCATGTCCTTATTAGCCCATATGGCTATTGTGTTTACCTATCTTGTATTGGATAAAGTTTTAATCCATTTGACTAGTATAGGCATATTTGGCCATTATTTAATCTACACCATATTGGGTAGCGATAGGGTCTGTTAGACCCAGTTCTGTATAAATCAGTTTTCCCAAAGGATAGAAGAGCCCAGTTGGCTTTATCTCAGGATGTCTCATTTTGGACACTTTAGCTCAGATTGGCTATGTGAATTTCTGGAGTACTCAGATTGACTAAGATAATATAATTCTTCTAACCTACAATGGTGTTTCTTTTATCTTGGATTCTAACATGGTTAGAGTAAACTTCTAATGTAAGTGAAAATTTTGGATGATGTGTTTCAGTACTCAACATCTAGAATCAATCCACAAGAATTAAGGATGTTTAGCTAGATATGAAAATCTCACATTTACTCAACCTTTTGTCTATAATATTTGCACCGAGATGATGCAAATTTTTAGGAGGAAAGTATGTTACGACCTCATCTCAGTGGTTTTAATAGTATGTCAAATGACCATACCTATATTGTAATTACCTGATAATATGGTAACTAATATCATTTCTTTAATTTAACATAACTATATGATGTCAAAATAGTAGTCATTTATGTCAAGAGCATCCATATCTTAAATTGTTTAGAGAAAATCTAATTTCAATGGAAAATGGCGGTAAAATTACATTTATTTACTTTGTCTAATTTCTATTTTCATGTTCTATCTGAGGTATATGGTAGTTTAGAGTAGGTAGCTTTTCATCTTGCATTTGTTTCATTAGTTTAAATATGAATTACTGCTCACAATACTCATAGGAAAATAAGATATGTAGAGTAGCCTTAGAATGTTGACACTTGATAATGACATGGAAATGTTAAAATAAATTTACTCATTAGTATCATTTTTCTAGTACTAAATTTGACATATTATTGTTGATTACTACACTGGCACATGCCAAAATTTTGATGCCAAATGTTGTTAAAGAAATCAACTTTGGATTTGATTAAGTATTTGGACCATAGGGGGATGTAACGTGCCCTAACTCAATCCCCATTCTCTGCATCAGGGTAGAATTAAATGTGATTTTATTTCATATCTCCATCTTGGAAATTTCTCATGGCCATCAAATCACATTAATAGAAATTTAATGTTTTTGTTGGGTTTTCCTTCTTTGACCGAACCTTCATAGTATGACAGGGAGGTTTTTGTTCTTGCATGCCAAGTCAGAGAATTCAACATTATTTTTTGAGAAATGAAGGCCAAGGCTTTCTGATCTATCTTTTATTTTTCCTTCAATTTTTTTGACCACCTGGAAGGTGTCAAGGACTTGAAGTTATAGTAAGGTTTGTAGTTACAACATTAGATTTCATCACTGAATAGATGATATCGATGAATGAAGATCATTCTTATGGAGAAGATAGAACCACAGAAGAGGAGGTTGTGACTCCCTGGAGTCACTCGGTTGCTAGTGGGTATGAAATGTTGAGGAATCCTCACTAGAACAAAAGATTGGCATTTACTGATGAAGAAAGGGGCGAGTGTTCATCGAATGAAAAGGGTGAAAAGTCTTCTATTAAGGAGGATTGTTAGTTGAGGAGAAGGGGAGAAGGTAGAGGAGAGGAGGTGGAGGCATAGGCACATAGAGAGGATGTTGGTAATGATGGTGGAAATTAGTTTTGTGCCTGCCATTTGCATTTTTGGTAAGTTTCTAAAGCATTTTCAATAAGCCCATTTTGAAATTTTTCTGCACTCGTGGCATTCTATGAAACCCCAATTCGTTGAGGGGTTTTGTTAAGGGAACACATGCCCTATCCATGCTCCCACAATCTTCTTACATGTCTACCAGAGTATTAGCATACATAATGCCTGACAAATATTCCCCTTCTGTTATGCTTTGATAGATGCCAATACCATGTTTGAAAATGCCCATTTTGGCACAAGCAGGGAGGACGCTGTTGGCAAGAGACATTGCTTTGGTATGAACTTGTATTTTGTTATTGATGGAAACAGGGCTCAGAGATCCTGTCACCATGATAAGAAGAGATATATTCAAAAGAACATATTAGAACCTAGGTCTGGTTGACAAAAAATGGATAAGTATGGAAAGTATTCTGAGTTGAATATAGTAAGTCAGATAGTATGTCTCCACAGATGATTTGATAATGCAGTTTAGGTATGATGTTCTCAATTGATTAATAATCTTATGCTCTAGATATTAAGTCTTGACTTCCTCTAGAAGTCACTTAGAAGAAATATCTAAGTCTGGGTAAGCAAAGGTATAAAAGGAACAATGAACAGGGTCTAGTGTAGTGGTCCGCATTCCTCCAGAGATAAGTATTTTGTTATGCATTTTTAAGGTGTTGTAAACACTTATATGGAGTATCTTATTACAGAGTTAGGAAATTTGAAGTCCACTAGAAGGTTAGCTACAAGTTGCTAAGTATCAACATAGTGTTTGACAAAGACAGAGTCTAAGTTCTGATGGTCTGCATTTGTCTGCAAGATGATATCATGCCTTGTGGTTCTGAGGGTAAGATTGGGAATGTGTAAAGATTCCTTGATCTAATTTTGGAAGTGTTTTGTGATCCTTAGTAGAAGTTGTAAGTCACCAGATGAATTGGTTAAGCATGTTCCTAAGGAAGAGACGGACTAGTATGTTAAATCTTTGTGCAAAGAAAAGTTAATGTTTGGAGGAGCTATGCAAGTAATTGAATGATAATAGCTGACCTATATGAATACACTTGGGAAAATTTTTTGGTCCACGCGAGACATAGTGCATTGGATTGAGCTGACAAGGTACATCTTTCTATGTATACGTTTCACTTCTTCGATGCCGACCTGACTATGGATCAAATCATGATGCATATATATGAAGGCAATGAAATTCAGTTTTAGTAGGTGTGTGGGGTGTTTGTGTGATGTGAGCATGCTAATAGAAGAGTAGAGTTAGAAGAGTAGTAGAAATGAAGACTTGGGATTCAGAATTTAGTTGCTAAATGACTGCACCCTGGCATAGTGGATGATGCTTAAGCATTATTCAGTTTTCATGTGTAATCTAATTGGAAGTAAACTTTTGTCTTTGAGATAGTGAGCCTAGAAATGAGCCACCAGTATGGTTTAACAGCCCTCAGGGTTTAACATCCCTTATTGTAATCTTGCTAGGTTTAGGGTTGAGGCAGTGAGCCTGCTAGACCTAGTTGTTCTGCATGGAAGTGAGCCAGTATGTTAGGCACGTGGAGTGACCAAGCCTAAACATCATTTTTGCAAAGATTATAATATATATTTGAGAGCTAATCCTCTTCATGGTTTTTCCCTTTTTGGGTTTTCCACCTAAAATCTTGGTGTTATGTGTCATGCTTTTGTGGATGCTATTCATTTGTATATTTTGCTTCTATTTGATTATTCTTTTGAAATGGTTAAAAGTAAAAGTGCAAGAAAAGATTTTTAGAACACTGATTCACCCCCTCTTAGTTTTCCTAACAATCAACAATTAGTATCAAAGCGGGGTTCCATGGAAAACGTTTAATAGCTCAAGGAAGATCTGGGACAATATGATCATGGTACTAAGAAGTTATGGAAATTATGAGAGATACAACCAACTAGAAGCAACTCTTATGGATCTTAAAAATTCTAAAGCAGAGGTTAGGGATCTGAAAGGAAACTTACAACAAGCTGATGAATGCATCTTAAAGCTAAAAGAGCAAGTCAAGAAATTCAAAGACAAATACAAAGAAGTCAGTGACCAATTGTTATAAGAAAATGAAGCCGTAAATAATTTGGAAGCGGAAGTTACAGAAAGAACAAGAGAAGAAGATTATCTAAATTTAATTGTGAAGAACATATTAGAAGATTGTGTAAAACTTGAAAAAGAGATTGTAAATCTAAGAACAGACCTAGAAAAGGCCAAAAGCTTTGAAGAAAAATTCAAGATAAGAATGGCAAAGCTTGATGAAATAATTGTCAACCAGAAGAATGCTGATGACAAGAAAGATTTGGGATATGAAAAAGATGAAAGCTCAAAATCTGGTCAAGCAACCACTGAAGTTTAGAAAAAGAAAAGAAATTAGTTCAAAAATCAGAAAAGAAGACCTAGAAGACCTCCAGTCACACAACCAAATGCTCAAAGGTACCCATCTTTCAATGGTTATTGTAATTTATGCAATAAGTATGGTCATAAGATTACTCAGTGTAGGAGCAGATTAAATCAAAAAAATCCATCATTCTTTGGTTAGTGTTTAAATTGGAAGAAAATTGGACATAGATCAAATGAATGTAGAAGTTCGGTAAGAACCAATTTTCAAAATATAAGGAATAGTCAATCATTCAATGGAAAGTGTTTTGCATGCAATAGATTTGGATATATGGATAATCAATGCAGATCAAGTTCAATCAATGAAAGGAATCAAGGTGAAAAGAATGTGGTATGCTTCAACTGTAACAAATCTAGACATGTTGCAAGTTTTTGCAGAAGTAGGAATGTGAAGAGAAATCACTATTCTGAAAAAGGGAAAATAAAGTAGAAAAATGATAAGGGAAAAGAGAAAGTTATTCTGGTTGAAACAAAGAAAGAAATGGACAAGGTATGGATCAAGAAAGACATAATTTTGAAGTCAAGGATCAATCTGCACCAGTATCCGGTGTAGTTACTTCCTCTAAGAAGTAAATTGAGATTTCTAGCTTAGGGGGAGCAGTGTAGAAAATCCAAATCCCCCAGCCAAAAAGTGGGTGCCAGAATCTAGCACGAAGGTGTATGATGATATCTGATGTGACATAGTTCTTAGAAGAAAAACTGAAAGAAAAAGGGTCAATGCGACATATTGCAAAGCAATTCTAATCGTCTGTGTTCTATAGTGAAGGGTTTTAGTAGCATTTTGGAAATGAGCATTTAATGACAACTACGTCAAGCCATGTAGAGGATAAAAAGAGACTTGTTTGATTTCAAAATCACTTTGCACTCAAATGACTAAGGCAAACCAAAGAAAAAATCAAAACAACTATAGTACTCTCCAAGGAATTTCAAATTGAGATCAAGGAAACCCTATTCCAGTGAAAGAGGTATTTGCAACTTAAAACCCTACTGTGAAAATTAAATTACTCTAGAAAAATGTTTACTCCTCATGTAATCGAACTAGGAAAAATTCCTTGCCCCAAGTTTAAGAAACAATTCTTCAAATTGCTGAAAAATGATCCGTTAGGGGCATTCTCAATTACTCCACATGGGGTCATGTATATGGAAGATATCAAGGCATACATTCATACCAGTTTAGAAGAATATGAACATATGAAGTTAGGAAAACTGCATTTGGATGAATTGACTAATGTGGACATTGTGCTGAAAGATAATTACAAAGTTCTTGGAGAAAAGAAATTTGACACCTGGTTGGACTTTTTCACAATTCTGATTGATGCATGGGTCAAGCTTATTCTAAGAAGAATTCATGATGAATCTTTATGGCTTGATAAACCCTATTTGATAACTAAAGAAGCCATCAAAGTTGTAACTAGTATGAGCTCCTCTAGAAGGGTTCCAAGCATAAAGAAAATGAAGAACAATGTGGTAATGTAGTTAACAGGAGCCAAATTTGAGAAGAATGGCCTTACAATGAATGATATCAGGGATCCGACTGTCAGATTTGCATCAATTATTATTGGATACAAAATATACTTCTCCAACAAGGAAAATTCAATGTTTCTATTAGCTATATACACAACGTATGACATGATAAAAAACAATATGGATTATGATCTTTGTGAATTGCTCTGGAATGAACTTATGGAGAACTTGAAAAGGACAAAAGAAACTAATCATCCTTTCAAATATGGAACATTGATTACATGTTTACTCTTTTACTTCCTAAAAGAGCTACCTGGTTTAGGAAATGTTATCTAGCTTGATCACATACCTGTAGCTACTGAAATAAGAAATCATTTATAGAGTTTGGGTAATGCAGATATGCAAAATGAAATCATATGAAAATATTTTAGAGATTATCAACAAAAAATGATAAGAAGGTTTGAGATACCTAAAAAAGTAGTGATAAAGTATGAAAAGGATATTGTATTTATGGTGGATAAGGACAAATGCTTTATGAAAGCTATGGAACCAAGAACTATATGGGTCCCTGCACTAGGTTATAAAGTTGCAGAAGATGTCTTGACTAAATTAGCTGATACACTACTAAGTAAACCTACTGATCCCAAAGAGGATAGATTTGGGACATTCTCATAATTATCTTCTAGAATGTTGATGGAACTAGAGCAGTCAGGGAGAACATCAGATGAACAATTAGGTAAGGTAGAAACCAAATCAGGAGGATCCAAGTTCACAAGTACTCTGGTAGAATAGGCAGCAAACACTCTAGATAGGAAAGATAAGAGATCTAAAGAGGAGAGACCAGAATCTAGTCCCCCCCCAAAAGGATCTCATCCATTACAGAAGCCACAATTGAAGGAAAGAAGAAAAATGAAGTCTCACTTTCTGAAAAATTGGTGACAAGAGAGACTGCTGCATCAGTAAAAGAAGTGCTAAAGAAAAAGAAACAAGATCGGGATGAACTAGAATTTCTATAGGGCCAAATAAATCTAGACACAATGTCTTCAGCATAGAAATTTAAGTGGGTGTCAATTGTCCAAGCAAAGGCTTAAGAAGAGATGTTAGAATCGCATATTGAGGGTAGTAAACTGATTAATGAAGCATCTGGGATTTTTGAGAAGCTCCTGCCTACCCACAGGATGGATTCATCCATGCCCCTAGCAAGTCATTTGAATGGATTAATAAATTCAGTAAGTAATCAGTTTGAATCTTTTGAGAAATCTGCAGAAACAAAAGTAAGGCAGAAATTTGAAGGAAAAAGACTGGAAGAATTAAAGACAATGATAGCCAAGGATAAGACTTCATTAGATAATTAAATATCCAACATTCAAAGAGTTGTGAAAGAAGTTGGAGATGTGTACAAATTTTGTCTATCCTGGCCAAAAGTTGCTAAGGAGATTGAAGAAAAGATCAAAGAGTTGTAACAGAAAATGAGGGACATCTCTAGCAAATTTCATTTGGTAACATAATTAGTTAGAAATAAAGAAGTAGAAGTCATTAGCATCCACAATGATCTAACTGATTTATTAAATAAAAAATATCAAATAAAAAGTAGAATGGGACAACTAAGGAGACTAATCTGCCTTAAACTGGACAAAATGATAAATGTTGCTACAGAGGCTAGTGTAGTTGTACAAACAGGCACACTTTCTGATTGCAGAAAGGCAAAAGCCTTAGCTTTTCTCTACAGTGGACACATTCAAATTTTGGATAATGCTCAAAAGGGTTGGAACATTGAGTGGGTGCAAATTAAAACCATATTCAATGACATCCTCAAACATATGTAATATTAACATAAAGATTGTGGCTGAGTACATACATTTTTGAAAATTTGAAAATTTTGGATTCCAGATGGCAAAGGGGGAGAAGGAGGTCAATGAAAAAAGGATAATCATCTCAGTGGGAGTAGGAAAATAAAGTGTATATAGTAAGGGGGAGCAGTCAAGCATTTTTCACTAAGTGTTTCCATCAATGCCGAAGGGGGAGATTGTTGGCAAGAGACACTACTCTAGTATGAACCTGTATGTTGTCATTGATGGAAACAAGGATCATAGATCCTATCACCATGACATGAACAGATATCTCCAAAAGAACATATTGGAACCTAGGTCCAGTTGACAGAAAATGGCTAAATATGGAAAGTATTCTAAGTTGAAGATAATAAGTCAGATAGTATGTCTCCATAGATGATGATCTGATATTATGGTTCAGGTATGATGTTCTCAGTTGAATTATAGTGTTATGCTCTAGAGATTAAGTCTTGACTTCCTTTGGAAGTCACCTAGAAGAAATATCTAAGTCTGGGTAAGCAAAGGTATAGCAAGAATAGTGAACAGGATCCAGTGTAGTGGTCCACATTCCTCCACAGATAAGTATTATGTTATGCAGTTTTAAGGTGTTGTAAACACTTATATGGAGTATCTTATTCTAGAGTTAGTAGATTTGAAGTCCATTGAAAGGTTACCTACAAGCTACTAAGTATCGGCATAGTGTTTGACAAAGTTTGACAGAGACAGAGTTTGAGTTCTGATGGTCCGCATTTCTCCACAAGATGATACCATGCCTTGCAGCTTTGAGGTAAGATTCAAAATGTGTAAAGAGTCCTTGATATAATTTTGGAAGTGTTTTGTGATCCAGAGTAGAAGTTGTAAGTCAGCAGATGAATTGGTTAAGCATGTTCTTAAGGAAGAGGCTGACTAGTATGTTAAATCTTTGTGGAGAGAAAAATTAATGTTTGGAAGATCTATGCAAGCAATTGAATGATTAGAGCAGACCTATATGAATACACTTGGGTGAAGTTTTGGGTCCGCATGACACATACTACATTGGATTGAGTCGACAAGGTACATCTTTCTACGTACACATTTCACTTCTTGGATGCTGACCTGACTATAGACCAAATCATGATGCGAATATATAAAGGTGATGAAATTCAATTGCAGTGGGTGTGTGGGGTGTGTGTGTGTGATTCTAGTATGCTAATAGAAGAGTAGAGTTAGAAGAGTAGTAGTGATGGAGACTTGGGATTTAGAATTTAGTTACTAAATGGCTGCACCTTGGCATAGTGGTAGATGCTTAAGCAGTATTCAGTTTTCATGTGTAATCTGATTGGAAGAAAGATTTAATCTTCAAGATAGTGAGCCTGGAAGTGAGTGTTGGCAAGAGACACTACTTAGCGTTGATAGGTGTTGTCATTGATGGCAACTAAGATTGTTCCACTAATCCGCGGTGCAGTATCTAATCATACCGGAAGTCAGAATGATAATCTATCTAAGTCTGGAAGCCTAAAATAGAGCATATAGAAGAGTCCAATATTTTGGTCAGTGGATTTCTCCAATTAATCATTATGTGTTGTAGATCTAAGGGAATGTAGAGAGACACCAGGGTAATCTAAATCCAAGTTTTTAGCCTCTGGTGGTAACGGGATCAGAATTTATAAGCATCTAAATATCGGGTCCTATTATGATAGAACAGTTCAATGAAGAACAGGTAGACTTATGTTAATTCTTGTGCGGACCCAATAGAAGTGGTTTGATGAACTGTGTATGAGATAGAATGCTAGTGGCTGACATGTCTGATGATCTACATGTGTTATTTTTGATACGCATCAATACTGGTGTTCGGATCTAGCTGATAGAGCACAACATTTTTAAAAGGTTCTAAGTGTTGTTGATTGTTACCGACTAGCAAGTGATTGCGATTCATGATAAGGATATATATAGCCGATGATTGTGAATATTGTGGTGTGATGAAAAAGAAAATGTAAAAGGAGCAGAAATCTAATATCCTAATAAAGGTAGAATAGAGAGAAGAGCATAATAAAGATGAAGTGTACAAAGTTAGTATTTGCACTTAACCCGAACTGAAATCCATACATAGGTAGATGCTATTAATTAGTTCAAATCTCTGTTGTTCTCTTGTAATACTTTCCATAGGAAGTGAGCCTTCTTTTCAGCTGTGAGCTCTGGGCAGTGAGCCCGAATGCATGAGCATTCCCATTTTGTAAAATACTTTTAATAGGGTATTAATTCTTGTGGGTTAACCCCCACTGTGATTTTTCCCTTAATCGGGTTTCCACATCAAAATCAAGGTTTTAAGTGTGTTATTTATGTTTCTACCTATGTGATGTTTATTTCTTTGATTTAAGTGGTTAAGAAAGCTATAAATGTATGACAACTGATTCACCCCCCCCCTCAGTTGTCTAGACCAATCTAACAATTGGTATTAGAGCTAAGTTCCTTTGAAAAAGCTTATCAGCTTAAGGAAGATCTAGGAAGATAGCAGAATGGATGAATATGACCTTCAAGGGAAACTTAATCTCACCCTAGATGATCTTGAGCAGTCCAAGGCAGAAGTTCAAGAACTCCAAGACAAACTCAAAAAGGCTAAAGACTTCATTAAAGTTTTAAAAGAAAAATTGAGTAAAGCCAATGCAAAAGGAAAGGAGCCACCTCTTCAACTGGGAAAACCTTATGAAGACAAGGCCCTGGATGAGAAGACAAATGAATGTGAGAAGTTAACTAAAGAAGTTACTATTCTAAAACATGAAATGGAAACCAAAGTGATGAGACTAACCAAGAAAATTGAAGATAAGAAGAAAGATGAAGAAGAGTTAAATCAAAATCTAAAAAAGAGTTCTGAAGAATGCTACAAATTAGATGTGATAACTGGCCTTCTAGAATCTAATCTACAAGAAAGTAGAGACAATGAAAGAGAACTTGAGAGATAGATTATCACACTCAAACATGACCTAGAAATTACAAATGAGTATAAGAAGAAGTTCAAGATAAGCTCAGCTAAACTTGAAACACTCATTGAAGGGCAGAAGAAGGATGTTGATAAGCATAATCTTAGGTATGAGAAAGGTGAAAGCTCTGGATCAGGACTGAGAAATTTTCAACCTAGGAATAAGAGAAATAGATTTAGAAAACCTCTAGTAAGACAGCCAAATGCTCAAAGATATCTATCATTCAATGGAAATTGTTTCAACTGCAACAAATTTGGTCATATAGTTACTCAGTACTGAAGCATAATAAATCAAAATGGTCTATCCTTCTCCAATCAATTCTTCAAATGTAACAGGTATGGTCATAGATCAAATGAATGTAGAAGTATGAAAATGATAATTCCAATAATAGAAGAATTAGAAATTCTTTCAATGGTTATGGCTTTGTTTGCAATGGGATTAGACATATGGCTATTCAATACGAATCAAGAGAAAATTAGGTTTATAAGAAATGAAATGTTGTATGCAATAACTGCAATAAATCTGGTCATATTGCAAGATTTTGCAGAAGTAAAAATAATGAAAGAAAAGGTCCAGTAAACAAAAAATTGGATGAGATGAAACTAGAGAAAGGCAAAAAGAAAATTGATGTGGATGAGATGGAGTGAAATAAACAAGATTTGGATAAAGAAAGATGCAGTAAACAATGATAATGATTCCGCACTAGAATCCGGTGCTGACAATTTCTCCAGGAATTAAGTTAGAAACTCTGGCTTAGGGGGAGATACATAAAACATCAAATTCCCCTAGTTGGTAAGTGGGTGCCTGAATCTAGCACATTAATAGAAAATACTCTAAATTGGTCCAGAACCTATGGAAGGAATTCCAGAAGAAAAGATGTTGATATATAAGAAACTGTCAAAATAATGTAACCAGATACAATTAGGGCAACACATTTATTGCAAAGGCAAAATTAGGTAATGTAGAACTTTAGAAGCTCACTTGATCACTCATTTGAATCACCTTGCATTCAAAGTGAACAAGAAGGAGAGCATTTGAGCTACAAAGTCCAAAGTCTAAGGTAGAGATTGAATTTGATTGGCAAGTGATCAACCCTAACACTGTAAAAGAGAAAGGTACCTCTCTATAAATCTTTGAATCTCAAATTTGTTGAAATGGCTACCCCTCATGTCATTGATATTACTGAAAGGCCTCGACCCAAATTCAAGAAGCATCCTCACAAATCAATTTAAGTCAATCTGTTAGGTACTTTTTCAAGTGTTCCGTATGGGGTGCTACATGTAGAAGACATTAGGGTTTACATTCATGCAAATATAGATGAGTTTGGAGATTCAAGGTATGTATATCTATTTGAAAAACAACTCATGGATGAAAATAAAGAACTTAAACCTGAATATAAGGCTCTACAGGATAAACACTTTGTTCAGGTTATGAGGTTTCTGACATTTGATAAGGATGAGTGGGTCTGATACGTCTTAAGTAAGATACATGATGAATTCATTTGGTTGTTAAAACTGTTCAAGATTACTAGGGATGCTATCAGAAATATAACTAGTTTAAACTCAACCGGAGGATTGCCCATGCTAAAAGCTATGAAAAACTAGATAGTAACTGATGCTATCAGAGCTAAGTTTGATAGAAGAGCAATGACCATAAATGATATTATAGAGCTGGATGTCAAATTCAGCTCCATGGTGATTAGATACTAGATTTGCCACTCAAGCAGTGATAATTTAGTTTTTGGAACAATCATTTATGCTGCATACAAGATGCTAAAAGAAAATGTTGATTATGACTTGTGTGAACTATTACATAATCAATTGATTGAAAATATGAACAATATCAAAAGGGATAAGAAGAACATCTTCAAATATGGTACACTAATTTTATGTCTATTCTTTTATTTTATGAATGAGGTACCTAGGGTAGAAGGTGTACACTAGACTAAGGATGAACCAGTTGCCATTCAAATTAGAAATCATCTTCACAGCATTGGTGATTTCAATGCTCAAAAAATGGAAATATGGGGTTACTTCAAAAAATTTCAGAATATGATGCACTCAAGGGAAAGAATTCCCAATTCAATTGTTGACAAATAAAAAAATGAAATATGCTTCATGGTTGATACTAACAAGTGTTTAATGGAAGCAGTGGAAACCAGAACTGTTTGGATCATGCCCATGGGGTATGAAGTAGATGAAATAATCTTGGATATGTATGCTCAACATCTGCTAAGCAAGCCCAAAGACACAATGGTTGAAAGATTTGAAACTTATGAGGAGCTAAGTTTAAATTTACATACTGAGCTTAGAGAACCTGAAACAAATAGGAGAGTAAGAAAAGAAGTTGAGTAGCTAGCTAAAAATCTTGGCCTAACAAAGGAAGCTGTGAAGAAATTCAAAGAAAGAACAGAAAAGGATGAGAAAAAAAAATAAGAAAAGAGACAAACAAGTGATCTGGTGGAACCGTCTTCCACTTCAAGAACTACTAGAAGTTCTACTACTATCTCTGCTCCCTCCAAATCTACAAAACTAGAAGCAAAATCATCTGGAAAACATGAGAAAAGGAAGAAAACAAAATCCTCCCAGACCTATGAAAGCATAAGAGAAGATGAAACAGACTTTGACATTAAAGTGAAGGAACCAAAAGGCACTGGAACAAAAGCTACAAAGTTAACCCAAGAAAAGTCCTTCGGAAGCAAAAGGACTAGTAAAAAGCAAAAGACTAAAGAATATGAAGAGTATGTTAAGAAACCCACACTCTCACTAGAAGATGTAATAAAATCAGTCACTGTGGATGCTAACTTAAAACCCATGATTGAATTCTATGATGAATACAATGATATGGATAAAAGGGTGTTGGAGGAAGCAACGCTCAGATATATCAACATCTACAATAAGGTACTAATTGAGATAACTTCTGAGTTACCACAAAGTCTAGCAAATATCTTGGAATTGAGAAAAGAAAATGCCAAGTGCAAGGATGTGGAAATTAGAGAACATGAGCTAATAAATCCATGTCCTCAAATTTCTCCTGGACAAATAAATATGATACTTAAGGAAGTCAAAGATGATTTTAAAAGAAAAAGGAGAATGAACAAGCTCATGCTTGGAGAAATAAGTGAAATAGTTGAAGAAACTCAAGAGATTCTTTTGAAAGAATTAAAGAAGTATAATTTTCACATAGTCACAAAAGAAGTGCTAGATGGTGAAGAAGAGAATGTTATTGTGCAACAATCTGAGTTGAGTGGAGCCTCTATTCCTGAAGTAGACCAAGCAACTCAGGAGAATACAGAAATGTTGGATAAAATATTTGATGCAGAAGACACTCCCAATTCATTTGATACAATAGGGAAAGAGGACAATGTTACTATTTCACAGAGCCCTCCTGATCAGATAGCAAGTGATAAACAAACAAGAAAAAGTTCCCTTATAGAGAACACAGAAAAGGATAAAGCAGAATTGGAAGAAGAAAGAGATAAGAAAGATAAAACATAAGAATATGGTGCAAACATTGAAGCACCTAAAGTAGAGATTGAGAAATCAGGAGAACAAAAGGTTGAGTCTAAAATGGCTACAAGAGACACTGCAAAAGGTCTTCTTAGAAAAGAAGTGATTGAACTTGATGAACCAGAAATACTTCAAGGTCTAGCCAATCTAGATGCTCTCTCTCCAATTCAACTGATGAAGATAGCATCATTCACCCAAGTAAAGGCTAGGGAAAATGTTAAAGTTCCACATGGAAGAGAATGAGCTACTGGGACTTGCAACTATAGTTTTGGAAAAATTAATGCCAACCTATTAGAAGAATCAAAATGATTCCCCCTCTGGACATCTAAAGAATCTTGTAAGTTCAGTAAATTCACATTTTGAGTCCTTTGAGAGGTATGCAGAGGTAAAAGTTTAGAAATAATTCTTTGATAAGAAATTTTGTGAAATAAGGAACCTGATAGGAAATGATAGAAGAATACTTGGTATTAGCTTAAAGAGTATTGAGAATGCTCTAAATGATGGGAGTAATATGTATAAGTTTTGTCTATCATGGCCCAAAGTTAACAAGGTATTGAGAATAAAATAAAGGAGCAAGAATAAAATTTGTCAAATCTCTCAAAATTTTGATCCCCTATCAGTTTCACCCATAAGTCAAGAATGTCAAGTAATTAACCTGACTAAGGAAATAAAGAAACTTGTCAAAGAGAAAAGAAACATTATGAAAAGAATGTGTGAGCTCCAGGGATTAATTGCCCCTGAGTTAGAGACAATGTATAATACCTTATCTGAAGCTCAGACTGTAGTTCAGATCTGTGTTCCATTAGATTTGTCAAAGGCAAAAGCATACTTATTTGTGTTAAATGGGCACATTTCAATTTTGGATGGATTAAAGAGCACTTGGGCTTGCTAACTTGTGCAAATAAAAGCTAGTTTTACAAACATCCTCAAGTTCCTATGAATCAAACTTAATGGTTACTTGTACATATGTGGCAATGTATACAGAAATTTTGGAGAGTTTTGATTTGTGGATCCCACCCTTTGCCATTGATGTCAAAGGGGGAGCGAAGGGCAATGCAAAATAAAGTATTCAGCAAAGGGGGACCATCAGAATAAGTAAAGTGCATGAATGTACAAACGAAGGGGGAGTTGGGAGTGAAGGCAGTGAAAAAAAAAAGTATTCAGCAAAGGGGGACCATCAGAATAAGTAAAGTGCACGAATGTACAAATAAAGGGAGAGTTTCATAAAGACACTTAGTCATTTTTCACTAAGTGTTGCCATCAATGCCAAAGGGGGAGATTGTTGGCAAGAGATACTACTTAGCATTGATAGGTGTTGCTATTGATGGCAACAAAGATTGTTCCACACATCCATAGTGCAGTATCTGATCATACCAGAAGTCAGAATGATAATCTATCTAAGTCTAGAAGCCTAAAATAGAGCATATAGTAGAGTCTAGTATTTTGGTCAGTGGATCTCTCTAGTTAATCATTATGTGTTGCAGATTTGAAGGAATGTAGAGAGACACCAGGGTAATCTAAATCCAAGTTTTTAGCCTTCGGTAGTAATGGGATCAGGAGTTATAAGCATCTGAATACCGGGTCCTATTATGACAGAATAGTTCAATGAAGAACAGGTAGACTTATGTTAATTCTTGTGCGGACCCAATAGAAGTGTTTTGATGAATTGCGTATGAGATAGAATGCTAGTGGCTGACATGTATGATGATCTACATGTGTTATTTTTGATACACGTCAATACTGGTGTATGGATCTAGTTGACAGAGCGGAACATTTTTAAAAGCTTCTAAGTGTTGTTGATTGTTGCTGACTGGCAAGTGATTACAATTCATGATAAGGATATATATAGCTGATGATTGTGGATATTGTGGTGTGTGTGGTGTGATGAAAAAGAAAATCTAAAAGGATCAGAAATCTAATACCTGAATGAAGGAAGAATAGAGAGAAGAGCAAAATAAAGATGAAGTGTACAAAGTCAGTATTTGCACTTAACTAGAACTGAAATCCATGCATAGGTAGATGCTATTAATCAGTTCAAATCACTATTGTTCTCTTGTAATACTTTCCATAGGTAGTGAGCCTTCTTTTGAGTAGTGAGCTCTGGGCAATGAGACCGATTGCATGAGCATTCTCATTTTGTAAAATACTTTTAACAGGGTATTAATTCTTGTGTGTTAACCCCCACCGTGGTTTTTCCCTTAATCGGGTTTCCAAGTCAAAATCAAGGTTTCAAGTGTGTTATTTATGTTTCTTCTTATGTGATGTTTATTTTTTTGATTTAAGTGGGTAAGAAAGATGTAAATATATGACAACTGAGTCACCCCCCTCTCAGTTGTCCAGACCAATCTAACAGTGAGCTGCCAGTAGGGTTTAATAGCCTTTATTGTAACCTTGCTAGGTTGAGGGTTCAGGCAGTGATCCTGCTAGACATAGTTGTTCTTCATGGTAGTGAGCCAGTGTGTTAGGCCCATGGAGTGACCAATCCTGAACATCATTTTTGCAAATATTACAATATATATTTGAGAGCTAATCCTCTTCGTGGTTTTTCCCTTTTTGGGTTTTCCACGTAAAATCTTGGTGTTATGTGTCATGCTTTTGTTGATGTTGTCCATTTGTAGATTTTGCTTCTATTTGATTATTCTTTTTAAATTGTTAAAAGTAAAAGTGCAAGAAAAGATTATTAGAACACTGATTCACCCCCCCTCTCAGAGTTCCTGACAATCAATAGACGTTGGCAAAGGTTACAAAATTTGACTTTATACCTACAAATCCTAGTTGCCTAAAAAATTTTAAAGCCTTTTAACAAACACATTTTTAATTTATCATGTCATAATTGCTTTGCATGAGATGACATTTCTTTGAGGCAGTTTGTCAAACAGTTTGCATTCCTTCTCTTCTCTTCCAATATTCACATACACGTCTACCAGAGTGTTTCCAACCATAATATCTGACAAAATCCCCTTTCCATTATGCTTTTATGGATGTCCCTACCCTGTTTGAAAAGTTCCCATTTAGCACAGGCAAGGAGGATGTTAGCAAAGGTTGTGGAATTTAACTTTATACCTACCAACCACAGTTTCTTGAAACTTTCTAAAACCCTTTTCAACAAATCCATTTTGTGCATATCCTATGATCAATGCAGTCCATGAGACCTCACTTCTTTGTAGGATTTTGTCAAATAGATCACGTACCTTGTCTATGAGTCCACATTTTGTATAAAGGTCTACTGGGGCACTTGTAACTACTACATCTAAAAAAATCTCCCTTTAGTTTGATGAATGATCTCACCATGGTTCCAAATCTCCCATTTGGGATTGTGCAGGATGTTGAAATGCACTAGACAACTAAGAGGTGGGTGGGGTGAATTGGTTGTCCCAAAACCTTAAACACTTCTACATTTAAACGTTAATCACTTGTCCACACTTATCATGATTAAACAATGACTGCATGAAATTAGAAAATTAAACATAGATGCAACATTAAACACAAGAGACACCAGATTTTTACGTGGAAACCCCCAAGGTGGGGAAAACCCACGGAGAGGATTAGCTCTCAAAATATATTGCAATCTTTATAAAAATGATGTTCAGGCTTGATAGCAAGGTTAAAGATCTGCCTCTTGCAAGATCTATAAATGCACGAGAAGCCGCCTTAGTTATGGCAAGTCTTGGCTAGTAGAGTCTCCAAGTGAAGTTAAGAGTCTTAGTTTGTGAGTCTGTAAAAGAGTACCATTATCTCAGGTTTGCTCTTTGAGTCTAAGAGTGCTATTATCTCTAGCTTGCTCTTTATGTTTTAAGCTCCTCTTTCTACATAGATGTCTATATCTATGCCAGCGTGCATTGTAATATGATGAATGTATTATTCCTGAGTATTCGCAATAATAATATACATAAGGTCTATCTACGAGTCACATATTCTATTCCGCATTTCATTTGTCATTTGCAGCTATGTTTAAAAGTTGGTATAAGAGCTGATGATGTTATTGTTTGTTGTTATCGTTGTTGTCTAATCATAACGAGCCAATAAGTGTTATGCTATTTGCTGTATTGCTCCTTATATTGCTCTTTGTATTGCTCATACAACTCAGAATCCTATTGTAAGTCCTCGTGGTGTAAGTCTCGTTTAAGATTGTTGCGTCAGGGCAAATTTGAGGCAATAATTTGTATTTTGAGTTCAGATTTGAGTGTAGGTTCGAGCGCATAATAGATAGAGCAAGAACTTCTAGATCGCCTATGGAAAGCATCGACCATACCGTAAATTGCAACACAGAAGTTAAGTTCACCAATTTCTTTGCTGATAATGAAAGTTCATTTTATACTCCTGAGTCAAGTAGTAATGTTTTAGATGAAGTTTCTGCTAGTAGTCAGTTTCAAGATAAAGAATTTCATGTGCCAAAGATTAAAGCTTCTGAAATATTTAAAGATGTTCCCAATAGTGTGATAGATATGTTTAATAAAAATAAAGGTTTGAAGAATTGGTTTGGATACAAGACTTCCCAGCGTTGTCATGTAGCTACCTTGCAACATGTTGTTACAGGTGGTAGTAAGGGTAAATTAAATTTATTTTCAGATGCCCTTGTTTCAAAATTTTAGAAGGATGCCTTAGTTAGTCTAGATAATCCACAGTTCATACATCTGTCATATGTAAGAATAGGAATCTACGGCCATTACTGCAAAGGCTTACCTATCATCGTAATGATGATGTTGAAAGATGCCCGATTTTACAAATTGTCTCATTCCCTTCTAGGTGCTAGTTGTGATTCAATGTCCAAAGGGCCAATCTATGTCAATTGCCTATTAGACTTTCCTGTCAATCTAAAAGATGGTAATTTAAAAGATGTTCTTGAATACAATTTCAAGACAATGAATCTCTTTATGAAGAAGAATTCTGTCAACCATTCCCTAATCTTTCTGGTTCACTACAGATTATATAATAAGGTCATACCCTTAATGATAAATCGCAGAAAAGCCCAAGGGTTAGAATGTCTTTCCACCATCTAGACATCCTCCAGTGACAGCACATAGTTGACTGCACCCAAAATAGTGAAGCACAAAAATATTAAGATGCCTGAAGAATGGGCATTAGATCTTTGGGATTCTGATAGTCAACCTGAAGCAGAAAATGAGAAACAACCACAATTGAGAGGCATCTCAATTAAAGAAATAGATGATCAGGCAGTAATCCGATTCTCATTCGGCAACCAGCCTGCCTTGTGCACTGGACCTTCCATGAGAACAGAAAGAGTTTTTAACTACAATCAACCTGGTCCATCTGTGGGTTCCTTACCTCATTCCCAGAGTGTTAGATTACAAACCTCTAAGGGTTTTGAAGATTTATCTAAAATCCCCTCTATCGCAAAGCCTAGCAGTTCTACAAATTCAGCTATCCCTTCTAGTCCTTCATGCACCCATCAAAAGTTTTCTGAATTAGATAATGGGTTATATAGATGTGAAGACTGCTCCTTTGTTTTCAATCCTCCCAGATCCAACCATTTTTGAATGTTTTCAACCTGACAAGCCACTATGCCTGAACAAGATATTTCTGAGTCCAATGAAAAGGTTATAACCACTCCAACAGGCCCTTGTCCCGTTCTCGGTACCATTCCTCCATATAAGGATTTTATCCTTTATGATACAACCGGAACCTACAAAGCTAATTTCTGGCCCTTGCATTTATTTCCTGTCTCTGAAAACTCTCAAGGTACTAGCCAATGTAAATTACTTAACTGGACAAACCTTTGTCTAAGGAAATCCATCCTCCTTGCTGAGGATAGAAAGATCTGGCATCAGATTGAAGTAGTCAAGGCTGATAAAGCACGTCTTAGTGCTCAAGAGAATTTCCATTCTCTTATTTCCACTCTTGAATGCTTGGAAAAACATCTTACTAATTAGTGGATGAACTCTGTCAACAAAGATCTCTAGGAACTTAAAGCCCAGTATAATGAGTTCAAGCGTCAAGTTGAAACCTGGTGGGTCGCTCAGCAAAGATCTTTAGATCAACAAAGAGAACTTCTGCAAAAGGTTAGAAGTGAAGTAAAATTAGATTGTGATGTGCTTGGTTCTCAATTGAATACCACAAGTACTCATGTAAAGCATAATGCTCAGAGACTCATAGAAATCTCTAAAGAAGTCCATTCGATTGCACAATCACAAATCCTCATGAGTGATTCCATCCGCTTAGAATCCTCCAGCATATAGTCTGCTCTCCATGAAGAGTCTAGGACTATTCAGTCCGTGACCCATACAGTTCACCATCAACAGACTATAAGAACAAAGAATTTCCCTTCCAGTGCAAAGGGATATCTACAGGCTCAATGTGAAGGACCTAAGTTAACCACTGAAGTTAGGCAGCCTGTAATTGAAAAAGTTTACGACCCCTCTACAGGGAATCTAAGAGAAACCACGCCAAAGGAAAATTCTAAATGGCTCGTGGTTCTAGTTCTAATCCTAATGGATCTCATCCCATTGATCCATTTAAAAATATTCAAACTCTGAAAGCAGACACAACTCCCCTTGTTAATTTTGATCATTTTGAAGATATAGAAAATACAAGAGGAATAGATGCTATGTGAGCCTGGATAACAAATTATATATCCACTAATGCTAATGCTGATGAAAAGTAGGTGATTAAGTAGGCTCTTAATGCAATGACAGGTGTTGCACGACATGTCTGGGATAGATTAGATGATGCTTATAGAGAAATGCTATTAGATAAAGGTATAGATCAAGTCTGTGCTCAGTTGACTCATCTGTTTGTTGGAGAAATAGACACCAGAGAAAAGTTGGCCTACAACAAGTTTATCAAAGGTAAATGTAAGGACCTCAGGTATTTTAAACAATACTGTGATGTCCACTATGAGAATTTCTATTTGTTAGGCCGTGAGTAGAATCATGAATTCATGTTCACTACTTTTCTGAAAAGTTTTGGTACTGTGATAGGAGAATTCTATCACAAGAAAGTTCTTGAGAATTTGGTAACAAAAAATATAGAAATGAAAGAACTAACATATCCACAATTAGTTCAATTCTTAACATAGATCAATGAAGAGATCTGTGAAGAAGGAAAAACCAAGAAAGAAATAAAAAAGGTACAACCTTTACTTTCTTCCTCTATTTTCTACCAGATTATGCCTTCTAATCAGTTCCCAGAAAAGGGAAAATCTTCTTGTTATAATTGTGATAGTCCTGAGAAGCCCTACAAGAAGAAAAAGAAGTTAAAAAAAAATAGTAAGTATCTTAAGAAGAAAGGATACTTCAGGAAAAGAGATAAGAAAAGAAAGGGTTCCAAGAAATGGAAACCTACCTGCTACATTTGCAAAGGTGATCACTTTGCAAACAAGTGCCCAGACAGAAATAAGAAAAAGGTAAAGGCAAAGTTCATGCTGCCTGAGAAGTAAGTATTGAAGATGATGAATATGAATTCATCAATGACTATCCCTCCGACTCAGAGGATATCATCCTCTCTAGCTCAGAGTCAGATATAGAATTAGAGTCTGAGGAATATGCATCAGCTCAAGAACAAGCTCAGGTCAACATGATGACCAAAGAAGTACAATCCTCTGATGAGGATTCAGAAGTCTCCTTCTACTGCAGAATGCTCAGAAGGGACACCCGTGCAGAATTGGACAAGGTAAGAGAAGATATTGTCCAAACCGAATCTCGACTCCATACCATGGATATGGGTAAAGAAACTTAGAAGAAGCTGACCACCAAGTTGGAATAGCTTAAATCCAGAAAGTATTTCTTACTCCAGCAGGAAGCTCGACCTCCTAAGCTCCCAGTGAGAAGGTCCCCTCTTCTACAATATGGTCTATCGGTCTCTCCCACAGAGATTCCAGAATAGCATGGTTATAAACCATTACAACGAAGAGAGCCTTGGCCTCCCGGATCTCCAGTTCAACAGCCACGGCCACCTGGATCTTTGGACCAACGATCCATCATTGATGCTCCTTCTCCAGGAAGTATGGCTAGACGTATCTGGAGGAGAAATCAAAAAGCCTTTCTTGAAAAGGTTGTTACCCAAGCTCAGGCATAAATAGTAGAAATTGATGATGAAGAAAATTTCTATCTCACAAAAGAAATGGAAAAGGCCCCTGAACTTGATAAGTTTGTCAGCTAGTTCAATTCCACTGGATCCATACAGTTGCCTAGTCAAGCCTCTTTCATAGAAGAACAACTGTATTGTGAAGAAAAACTCTATAGCCCTCTCATTCATCATGCTGTAGAAGAACAAGGTGAACCCAAAGTCACCTTTGACGAAGGTTCAAGTAGCTGCCAGATGAAAGCCTACAAAAGAAGTGCCAAGCCCATTACTACCTATCTTGGAGTCATTTTGACCATTCACTTTCTAGGTATAATGGCCTACCCACTTGCATTTTTGATATTGGAGCAGATCTTAACATTGCTAGATACAATGCTTTTCCACGAGATGCTTGGATAGAAGGAACTACAGGTATCACCTTTGGAAACTCTGAAAGAGTTGATATTTCTTCTATTTGTGTAGCTCCTGTTCAAATAGGGTTTGATGGTTTTTTGGATCATCTAACCTTTGTTCAATATGAAATGGATAACTATGATGGCGTAATTGGAAGTAATACAATTAAACAATGGGAACCTTTTACCATTGATTCTGATTTTATCATTATTCAGAATAGATATCAGCTTCCACGACTTTATCAGGATCTAGCTTATACCACTAAGCTGGACAAGGAAAAGGAAAAGAAACCTGTTAATGTAGTTTGGCTTGCCAAACAAATGGATGCATGTCAAGTATCTCTTGCAGAGATTAAAACTGCTTTTTCTACCACTGTCCTAACCAAGGACCTAAAGAAGCAAAAAAGGAATTGGACATGTGATCTTCTACTCAAGCGAGATCCCCAAGGTAATGAACTCATACATAAAGATAAAGAGAATTATTTTCTAATGAGTTCATCTGAAGCATTAACTTGCAGAATAGAAGTTGCAAAGCTTGAACGGCTCAACATTATCCAAACTTCTAAATCTCCATTCTCATGCCATGCCATGTATGTACCAAAGGTTGATGAGAATGGTAAAGAATTACCTGAAAAATGGCTAGTTGTCAATTATAAGCCGTTAAATGACTGTCTTGTTGACAATAGACATCCTCTGCCTAGTAAGGATCATATCTGGCAAACTATCCAAGGTAGTCATGTATATTCTAAATTTGATCTGATAAAAGGGTTCTGGAAAATAGGTCTTAAAAGTGCTGATTTCTACAAAATAGGCTTTTCTGTTCCCCAAGGCCTATATGAATGGACTGTTCTTTCATTTGGTATTAAAACTGCTCCTTCCATTTTCCAGCAATAAATGGATGTTATATTCCGGCCTTATGCCAAATTTATCCAACCCTATATTGATGACATTCTTGTCTTCAGCCAAGATATGCCTCACCATCTTGACTATCTCCGTCAATTCCTCTCTATCTATCAACATCATGGTCTTGCTGTCAATCCTGCAAAGTCTTTCTTTGCTCAAACCCACATTGTGTTTATCGGCATCAAGTTTCTTCCGAGGGGGAGGATGGAGGCCTAACCACACATCCTGCACAAAATTTCTAACCTTCCCGTCACTAATGTTAAAGAACTGCAACACTTTTTAGTCCTTGTTAATTATGTTGCGGGATTCTATTATAAGCTTGCTGAAGATAGAATTGAGTTAAATAATCTTCTCGGAAAGACACCGCCACCATGGATAACAAAACATGATGCATTGATTGATCGCATCAAGCAAAAATGTTCCCAGTTACCGCCATTAAAGCTGCCAGGTAAAGGTTTCAAAATTGTTGAAACTGATGCAACTGAAGGTGCCTGGGTAGGAGTTCTTCAAGAACAAAAGACAATGTCCTTCAATCCCAAAGATAAAGGTGAGATTTTTCGATACATTTCTGTAGTTTCAAAAATAGTGAAGTAGACTACCATAGTATGCATAAAGAAATCCTTGCTGTTGTCAGTACTTTCCAAGCCTTTCAAATGTTCATTGTTGACAAGAGATTCTATTGAAAAGTGACTTGCAAAATCTGCGAGGATTCTTCTGGAAAGAATCAAAGAATAAGGTAGTAAGAGGATGACTCCTTCACTGGGCTCAATTGCTCAGTACATATGAATTTGATTTTGTGCATCTGCCAGGAGTTGAAAATATTTTTGTAGATTTTATGTCAAGAGAAGGTCATTCTGAGATCCCTCAAGCAAATGGCATTATTCGAGTCATCCGGATCAGAGAACAAAGATGGTATGAAGAAAGCTGTCATGAATGGAGTACAAATCCCTTTCAACGAAGCAACCTGCACAACTTCCAAATGGCTAATGATTTTCTCTTTGATCGGTTTAAAATGTTAGTCGCTAAACAACAAATAACACACCCAGGATTATGGACCGACAGGCCATTCTTTCAGTTCTCAGCTGAAGCCGAACCTATTGATCCTGATGTTGGGCATGTAGTTCAGAACTGGTGTGGAGATTTTGTTCTCCCAGTTAAGTTTCTTAATCCTCCAGTAGCACGTCCGGAGCAATAGCTGAATACAGAACAGGGTAAAAGTTTAATCAGAGACCTGTTCCAAGTACCTTATCCACCAACAAATGATTTGCAGTTTGAAGGGACTTCAACCTACACTGGTTGCATATTCAAACTTATTTTTGATTCTCCTACAGAAAATCCAATCAGCAGGCATCTTTGCCAAATCTATGGCCCTGCTGGCTCTTCCTCTATTTTCAAACATTGGATGGTGGGAAATTGCTTGATATATTTTCATGCTCACCAAGCTCTTGTTTGGATTCATACAAAAACCTACCGAATGAATGGACCTACACCACAATCTATATCAAGAGGATTATATGGTCCATATAAGTTGAAAACAATGAGCATCATCTGGAAAGAACAAGAAGGAAGTTGACCACCAGGATGCATTCCTCATTCATCCACACAGACCTATGCAAATTGTGTCGATTTCTCAGCTGATGATCCAAGAGTACCTACTTACGGCGCTAGTGGAAATTATCGTTCTCTTGACTGTACTCATCCTGATGGAGAATTTTGTGAAGGTTGTATGTTCAACCCGCCAGTTCCTCTCAACTCCAGTACCACCGACAGTACCGGATCCTAGGCTAATGGATGGGCTTGTCATCCATCGAGAGCATCTATCCTATCGTTGAACGTGATAGAAGTGGTCCCTTTCACAATAAAAGGGGAAAGCTTACGCGCCTCACAGTAAGCACAAGTTATTCTTCTCGTGATCAAAAAGTAACTTTGTAAAATTTTATTCCATTTGGGTCTTTGTTTGTTCCCTAATATCTTGGTCACAGATTAATTGGTCCCACCTGAGGAATCTTATCCTCAACTGGGTAATCCTTTGGATTGGGGTTGGCATGTGTCCATTTTGTATGGATGGATTCCAAAACTGAACTTGATAGCAAGGTTAAAGATCTACCTCTTGCAAGATCTATAAATGCACGAGAGGCCGCCTTTGTTATGGCAAGTCTTGGCTAGTAGAGTCTCCAAGTGAAGTTAAGAGTCTTAGTTTGTGAGTCTGTAAAAGAGTACCATTATCTCTGGTTTGTTCTTTGAGTCTAAGAGTGCTATTATCTCTAGCTTGCTCTTTATATTTTAAGCTCCTCTTTCTACATAGATGTCTGTATCTATGCCAATGTGCATTGTAATATGATGAATGTATTATTCTTGAGTGTTCGCAATAATAATATACATAAGGTCTATCTAAAACTAGGTACCTTCACTTGCATCAGTTTCAACAATTTTGAAACCTTTACATGGCAGCTTTAATGGTGGTAACTCAGAACATTTGTGCTTGATGCAATCAATCAATGCATCATGCTTTGTTGTCCAGGGTGGTGATGCCTTTCCCAAGAGCTTATTTAACTCAATTCTATCTTCAGCAAGCTTATAATAGAATCCTAAAATATAATTAATAAGGCCCAAAAAGCATTGCAGTTCTTTGACACTGGTGACTGCAAGATTAGAAATTTTGTGCAGGATGTGTAGTTGGGCCTCCATCCTGCCTTAGCTAGTCTAGATAATCCACAGTTCATACATCTGTCATATGTAAGAATAGGAATTTGTGGCCATTACCGCAAAGGCTTACCTATCATCGTAATGATTATGTTGAAAGATGCCCGATTTTACAAATTGTCTCATTCCCTTCTAGGTGCTGGTTGTGATTCAATGTCCAAAGGGCCAATCTATGTCGATTGCCTATTAGACTTTCCTGTCAGTCTAAAAGATGGTAATTTAAATGATGTTCTTGAATACAATTTCAAGACAATGAATCTCTTTATGAAGAAGAATTTTGTCGACCATTCCCTAATCTTTCTGGTTCACTACAGATTATATAATAAGGTCATACCCTTAATGATTAATCCTAGAAAAGCCCAAGGGTTAGAAGGTCTTTCCACCATCTGGACATCCTCCACTGATAGCACACAGTTGATTGCACCCAAAATAGTGAAGCACAAAGATATTAAGATGCCTGAAGAATGGGCATTAGATCTTTGGGATTCTGATAGTCAACCTGAAGCAGAAAATGAGAAACAACCACAATTGAGAGGCATCTCAATTGAAGAAATAGATGATCAGGCAATAATAAGATTCTCATCCGACAACCAGCCTGCCTTGCGCACTGGACCTTCCATGAGAATAGAAAGAGTTTTTAACTACATTCAACCTGGTCCATCTGTGAGTTCCTTACCTTGCTCCTAGAGTGTTAGATTACAATCCTTTAAGGGTTTTGAAGATTTATTTAAAATCCCCTCTATCGCAAAGCCTAGCAATTCTACAAATTCATCTATCCTTGCTAGTCCTTCATGCACCCATCAAAAGTTTTCTGAATTAGATAATGGGTTGTATAGATGTGAAGACTGCTCCTTTGTTTTTAATCCTCCCAGATCTGGCCATTTTTGAATGTTTTCAACCCGACAAGCCACTATGCCTTAACAAGATATTTCTGAGTCTAATGAAAAGGTTATAACCACTCATGCAGGCCCTTGTCCCATTCCTGGTACCATTCCTCCATCCTCCCCCCTAGAAGAAGTTTGATGCCAATGAACACAATGTGGGTTTGAGGAAGGAAAGACTTTGCAGGATTGACAGCAAGACCATTATGTTGACAAATAGAGAGGAATTAACAGAGATGGTCAAGATGGTGAGGCATATCCTGGCTGAAGACAAGAATGTCATCAATGTAGGGTTGGATAAATTTGGCATAAGGCCGGAATATAACATCCATTTTTTGCTAAAAAATGGAGGGAGCAATTTTAATACCGAATGGAAGCACAGTCCATTCCTACAGGCCTTGGGGAACATAAAAGGCTATTTTATAGAAATCAACACTTTTAAGACCAATTTGCCAAAACCCTTTTGTCAAATCAAATTTAGAATATACATGACTACCTTGGATAGTCTGCTAGATATGATCTTTACTAGGCAGAGGATGTCTATTATCAACAAGACAGTCATTTAACGGCTTATAATTGACAACTAGCCATTTTTTAGGTAATTCCTTACCATTTTCATTGACCTTTGGTACATACATGGCATGGCATGAGAATGGAGAGTCAGAGGTTTGGATAATGTTGAGCTTTTCAAGCTTTGCAACTTCTGTTCTACAAGTTAATGCTTCAGAGGAACTCATTAGAAAATAATTAGCTTTAGCTTTTGGTATGAGTCCATTACCTTGGGGATCTCGCTTGAGTGGGAGATCACATGTCAAATTCCTTTTCTTCTTCTTTAGGTCCTTGGTTAGAACAATGGCAGAAAAAGCGGTTTTAATCTCTGTAAGAGATTCTTGACCTGCATCCATTTGTTTGGCGAGCCAAACTACATTAACAAGTTTCTTTTCCTTTTCCTTGTCTAGCTTAGTGTTATAAGCTAGATCCTGATAAAGCTGTGGAAACTGATATCTATTTTGAATAATGATAAAATCAAAATCAATTGTAAAAGGTTCTCATTGTTGAATTGTATTGCTTCCAATTACGCCATCATAATTATCCATTTCATATTAAACAAAGGTTAGATGATCCATAAAACCATCAAACCCTATTTGAATAGGAGCTACACAAATAGA
Source organism: Cunninghamia lanceolata (assembly GCA_027924645.1). Classification (NCBI taxonomy): domain Eukaryota; kingdom Viridiplantae; phylum Streptophyta; class Pinopsida; order Cupressales; family Cupressaceae; genus Cunninghamia; species Cunninghamia lanceolata. The sequence continues at coordinate 2,998,353 of BSBN01001164.1, read as the reverse complement.
AGAACTATCCAAGCATCTTGTGGAAAAGCATTGTATCTAGCAATGTTAAGATATGCTCTAGTATCAATCAGAAATGCAAGTGGGTAGGCCATTATACCTAGAAAGTGAATGGTCAAAATGACTTCGGGACAAGTAGTAATGGGCTTGGCGCTTCTTTTGTAGACTTTCATTTGGTGGCTACTTGAACCTTCTTCAAAGGTGACTCTGGGTTCACCTTGTTCTTCCACAGCATGATGAATGAGAGGGCTATAGGGTTTTTCTTCACAATACAGTTGTTCTTCTGTAGAAGAGGCTTGAGTAGGCAACTATATGGATCCAGTAGAATTGAACTGGCTGATGAACTTATCAAGTTCAGGGGCCTTTTCCATTTCTTCCGTGAGATAGAAATTTTCTTCATCATCAATTTCTGCTATTTCCCCCTGAGCTTGGGTAACAACCTTTTCAAGAAAGGTTTATCGGTCTCTCCTACGCAGATCCCAAAACAGCATGGGTATAAACCACTATAGGATTTTGAGTTGTATGAGCAATACAGAGAGTAATATAAGGAGCAATACAATGAATAGTATAACAATTATTGGCTCGTTATGGTTAGACAATAACGATAACAATAGACAATAACATCATTAGCTCTGATACCAAGTTTTAAACACAGCTGCAAATGACAAATGAAATGCGGAATAGAATATTTGACTCGCAGATAGACCTTATGTATATTATTATTGTGAACACTCAGGAATAATACATTCATCATATTACAATGCGAGTTGGCATAGATACGGACATCTATGTAGAAAGAGGATCTTAAAACATAAAGAGCAAGCTAGAGATAATAGCACTCTTAGACTCAAAGAGCAAACTAGAGATAATGGTACTCTTTTACAGACTCACAAACTAAGACTCTTAACTTCACTTGGAGACTCTACTAGCCAAGACTTACCATAACAAAGGCGGCCTCTCGTGCATTTATAGATCTTGTGAGAGGCAGATCTTTAACCTTGCTATCAAGTTCAGTTTTGGAATCCATCCATACAAAATAGACATGTGTCAACCCCAATCCGAAGGATTACCCAGTTGAGGATAAGATTCCTCAGGTGGGACCAATTAATCTGTGAACAAGATAGTGGGGAACAAACAAAGACCCAAACAGAATAAACTTTTACAAAGTTACTTTTTGATCACGAGAAGAATAACTCATGCTTACTATGAGGCGCGTAAGCTTTCCCCTTTTACCGTGGAAGGGACCACGTCTATCATGTTCAACGAGAGGATAGATGCTCTCGATGGATGACAAGCCCATCCATTAGCCTAGGATTTGATACTATTGGTGGTACTGGAGTTGAGAGGAACTGGCAGGTTGAACATACAACCTTCACAAAATTCTCCATCAGGATGAGTACAGTCAGGAGAATGATAATTTCCACTTGCGCCGTAAGTAGGTACTCTTGGATCATCAGCTGAGAAATCGACACAATTTGCATAGGTCTGTGTGGATGAATGAGAAATGCATCCTGGTGGTCGACTTCCTTCTTGTTCTTTCCAGATGATGCTCATTGTTTTCAACTTATATGGACCGTATAATCCTCTTGACATAGCTTGTGGTGTAGGTCCATTCATTCAGTAAGTTTTTGTATGAATCCAAACAGGAGTTTGGTGAGCATGAAAATATCTCAAGAGATTTCCCAAAATCTCTCCTTTCATAAGATACAGTCTTTTTAAAATTTTGATTGTATTTTACAGCAAAAATGCCTAAATACAGCTATACAACTGTCAAATTTAAGCCCAGTGGGGGGAGGTGTGCAGCCTTATGTATGGAGCCAAGTCACGCCCTACATGGCCCTTTAAAATATTTACTTATTTAATTTTTTTATATATATAATAAATGCACTTAAAAAATGCCAAATAGATTCATGAAAGCCTATCAATATTGAAAAATCCCAGCGCCAATAATAGTTTTGTGATACATTGCACTAAGTTTTCGTTATTTAGATTATTTAGATTTAGAATTAATTTATCATCATCCTATTATTAGCTATTTATTAGGGGGCTTCAATTTTTTATTCTATTTTTTAATTTAATTTTTTGAAATTTTTTTGAATTTTTATAATATTTTTATTTACACGAATTTGTTTACAAGAATGGCTCTTTCCTGCCACTGTAGCATTTATTCATGAATATTTCTAAAAGAACAGAATTTAAAATTGATAAACTAACTTTGATCACAAGCATCTTTTTCCTGAATAATTATAAAATATTATATATACAATAATATAAAAATATTGCCTAATAAAATTGATAAGTACAACGCAAATATAAAATTGAAAAAAGGTCCTTAGAACATTAAATTGCATGCCTAAATCTAACACACTCTTTAGAGATACTACATCCGATATTGTATTTTCTAACATGCCTAAATCTAACACAGTGTGGAATAAATCTAACTACATTTGATATTTTCTAACATGCCTAAATCTAACACACTCTGGAATAAATCTAGCTAAGAAAGGATGACAAACTACATCTGATAATATATTTTCTAAGAGCTAAATGTAATCTCTCAGGATCTTGTAGAGAAGAAATTTGGTGGCCTTCTGAATGTCTTGCCTGCAACGGTCTGAATGCGTTGATAGCCTGTGAATCTCATCCATACAACATTGCACAGCATGTTGCACAGCGTCCTTGTCCTCGTCCTCCCTGCTTCTAACAGTCAAAGTGATAAGGTTATCCACACGATCTACAAGCTCCTTAGTGTCAATCAGATCCTTAAGTGCCACCACAGTTCCCAAATGCATTGAATTGATAAACTCTCGCTTTTCCTTAATGCTTTCAATATACTTATTCCACAGTGAGTTAACCCATTGGCCCATGATAGCGATAGTTGTGGCCAAGGTGGCGGCCAAGGCCGCCATTGCTAGCGGCGCAGCCTTGGCCACGCCCACCAGAGACCAAATAACCACCGCTACAAACCCGACCAGAAAAATGACGCTGCAAAGCTTCTTCCAGGCGTTGGAATGCTTCAGCTTTTCGTCCAAATTGTTTCTTGTGGCATGGAGATTCTTCATCGTCCAAATGTATTTTTCGTATGTTGACTCCAAATGCCTGAAAAAATGGTCCACAAATGGACTCCCTGCGTTTTTAACATTCTCAAACGTTTCAAGCATTTTTCTGTACTCTGCTTCTTCCAGAGGTATATGCTGTAAACAGATCTGAATTGTAATCTGGTTCCCCTTAGCGTTTCTGAGGCACTTTTCGAGCGCTTTGAAGAAATGCAATGTGTGCTTGTTGTCATCCAAGTAGTGTGTTATCAAACCCCACATTTCTTCACTGTTCCAGATACCTTGCTTCTCCTCCAGAATGCGTTCTACATCATCCTGGTCGAGTTCGAGCGCTTCGCAGGCCGCCTCCACTAAAACTTTTTGTTGCCTGCTATCGGTGACCCCATATCTGGCAACGCTTCCTCTTCCTAACTCTATATCTGGCAACGCTTCCTCCCCCATTCTTCTGCTAATTTGAACTCCCGCCTCCTCCAAAACTCTACAAAAACAGAACAAAATAGGCAAAAAAATGTTCTATCTAGATTGAACCAGACTACACCCCAAACAAAATCTAACACAGAGGTCTCTACTCATAAATCTGAAAACAAATAGTAGCTCCTTCTAACGCCTTCTCATGGGCCTTTCATTGAATCAATTTAGAAAATTAGAAAAGATTTCTTCCTCTCCATTAGCTGCGCCCTCTTTGTTATTTTCTGCATCCTCTGAATATTAATGATTTTACCAGCATTAGAATATGCCTCTTTTAAACATTTCAGATACAATTTTGCATTGGAGTATACCTACCACGTCCACCTGTCACATATAAATTGGAATATATTAAAACTGAAGATGTTCCCTCTCCACCCTCTTCAGATGTGACTGGCACCTCTTGTGTAACGTCCCTGACAACTCTTTATGTAACGTTCCCTATTTCTCTGTCATTAGATATTCCCTCGTTCAAACGGATATGAGTCTTTTGGATGTTAAGATTAGAGTGACTGGTATTATTCCGGGTTTAATACAATTTTGTTGACGAATTTTCTGGTTTTCAACGAAATTTATTAGAAATGCGCAAAAGCAATGCATAACGCAAGCTAGTGGAATACTGACGCGTCGAATCGTTGAAGTCGTCAATCAAACAATGTGGTCGATTTGCACGTAATGAGAAAAAGAAGCTTCCCGACCTTGTTTTCCACCGCTCTTTTCCAGGTGTTTAGATGAACACGCCATTCTTCCACTTGAAATTACGCCTATAGTACCATACAATTAACATGGTTTTGTCCCAATCCCATGGTTTAATCATATTCACAAACCAACCTTCAATATTTATGAGTATGCTAGTTTTGAGAAGAATTGAAGCTCTCCTAAATGTATTATTTAAACTAGAATGTACATTAATTCATTTAAGAATAAGGAAATAAGGAATATAGTAAATGAATTATTATGCAAACTAAAGAATAAAAAGGTTAGGTTTTTTCAAATGAAATAATCTAATCTACTAAAATGAACAAGAAGTTAATAAGAGATTCCATGATTCATCTCTTTATGTCGAATAAGGATAACTAAAATGAAAAAAGAATTCGATGATGAAATACTAAATATTATGTGTAGGTTTTAATTAAGGAAATGACACATCATGGAAGAGATCATCATAGAGTGGCCATGATTATATTGCCCCATATCCTACTATCACATAGGTGATGAGTTTGAGTGGAATTTGTATGCATCTAACCAAAAAAAATTTAAAAGCACCACCATTAGAAACTAGAATGGATAGTTACCATATTATCGTGTTTTATTTTCTCCTTCACATATCCCAATATTATAAATTTATACCTCAATTCTCCTCTATTCAAATCACTATAATAGGAGTGAATTTCATTGTCCACCTCTTTCACATAGGTTATATCCATTTCTATATGCTAGTATCTCTATTTATTCATTTTCTAGATATTGCCACCTTTAGGCTAAATATGATATGACATTCTCACTTGATATATGAAACTTAGTGCATTAGGGCAACCCATCTAATAGGTTTTTGTTATTCATAAATAATATTGCATTAGCTTAAACCTATCTATTTTTCTTATCAATAGTGAACTAGAAGGTTGTGGTGGTTATGAGTATTCAAGTAGTGATAAATACATGTTAAAACTAGATTACATAAGATTTTCCTTAATGTGTTAAGTCACTATGATTGATGATATCCCAACTCCATGTATTGGTTAAAAGAGGCTTTCCTCTATAGAAAAATCCTTATGTAAGTATAGGCCTACTTGTCTAGTCACTATCTTATATATCTAACTAGATTATGTCATGTGTATGCTTATCTATTGACATCCAAGAAAATAATATAGATAAATTTCAGTTTTCTTATAATTTTTCTCATAGGTCCTACAACACCAATTCATGGCTATATTTTCAAAACTCTCACAAATCTTATGATTTTATGTGGTTTACCTTTAAGGATATTTTAATGTTTTTCAATTCAATAAGTCGCCTGGTAGCATCTAATAATCACTCAGTGCATTGGCACAATGAGACCCACTTGCCTTAGCCTGAAACTCAATAACTCGTTAAATCACTACCACACTATGAATAGTTAAATTTTAGCCATAACCATAGGGCTAATAATGTTAACCAAGATAATGTAGGTGATCATACTAGAACTAACTCACAATGCAAATGTGATTAGTCCTACATTAATAGTGTTCATGTAATTAAAGTTGTTAGTGTAATATAGCTACAGGAGTCATGTGATGTAAAATATACATAAATGGTTAGGGATATCTCCATTATAATATACTTAAACCTAATCAATAAATGCTCCTCCTTCCAAATAAGTCACCTATTCACCCCACTTAGGGGTGCCATTAGACTCTTATTGCTAAACTCAACTCTAGGTGAGATGTTTCCCTCTCTTAGGGAGTGTCTAGATGTGATCCTTGTTTCCCTAATTATTCCTTCTTCTTGCATTTCACATTTTAATTATGAGTCGCTTTGTACAACTAAGCTTGTTGTGACAACACATGAGGCAACAATGCATATTCATGTGTGTTGTTATCTAACAAAGTGTCAACATTTCTTCTTTAAAAAAATTATGGTTCAGGTTGCATATTCTTGTGTCTAAATTTTTGGCATGACACCAATGTTTGATTCATCACTACTTCCAATGGTCAAAATTGTATTAGATGATTCCTAAAAATATATAACTTTGACTACACTTGGCTCTATGTTGATTCTAGAGCTATAGATCTAATCTACGTGGTTGTGGCCTTGAACCTTTCCTATGAAAATGAATCTACTATTAGACTTTCTCAAAAAAAATTTCCATTTAAGTTTTTGAATAAGCTAGTTCTAATAGACACCAATAGAGGGTTTTTTCTTGACATGGGAGGAACCTAACTCCCCATCTCTTTCCTTTATTAGACCCTTCAATTGATTTTAAAGTTTTTGATAGGTTTGAAGACACTTAAGTAGCCACACAAATGTCTAATTTGTTCTAGATGACATGCTCTTCTAATGACAATGTAATGTGTAATTGATATTGCATCTAAATGGTTCCTCTCTCATAAATGAATTAGGGTTTGTCATTTTAGACATCACCCTAGAAAACGTTTTTTAATATTTTATGTTGTAGTCAATAAGTAACAACTAGTTGGATAGGTTTTAACTTGGGGCCATGTTTATTTTAAAATTTATAATTTCAAGGGTCAAATCTATAGTTGCAATTCTAAACCAAGTTCAAATGTGCACCTACAAAATTGATTCAAGGCTCATGTCTTTTGGCAACTTTTACATAGAAATATAGCAATTGTATGCTAGTCATTACATAGAAATATGCCACTTGTACATTAGTCATTACACTTAAAACAAACAAATCAAAACATTCCAAAATGAAAAATAAAAAATACTAAACATGTGATTTTCACTTAAAACAATGGGACATGCCTAAAGTCCTTGCATATCCTTCTAAGAATAGTTATCAAATATCTACTAACATTGTGTAAAATATTAAGAGATTCCTATCATTTTTCACAATAGTTTAAATTTTAACACTTACAAACATTTAAAATGATAACCAATACAAAAGTTTGTTGCAAGGTGTGCACCCTTGGCCTTCTTGTGCTATGCAGCGTAGTGCTTGGGTTCGTGAGAAGGCTTAACTAGCGCAGTGCTTAGGTTCATGAGAAGGCTTAATTGCCTCTCATGGATTCATTAACTATGGCGGTTGTATTAGGCATTAATAAGTCAATCTTTTGGTGCAATAGCAACCGTCTTTGCAACAATTGGTATCAGACCCTGGGTCATAGGTTCGAACCCCTTGCTTGTGCAGGTGGGGGGACTGTTGCAAGGTGTGCGCCCTTGGTCTCCTTATGCTATGTAGTGCAGCACTTGGGTTCGTGACAAGGTTTAATTGCCTCCTATGGATTCATTAACTTTGGTGGTTGTATCAGGCATTAATAGGTTGATCTTTTGATGCAACGACAACCATCTTTACAACAAAGTTAAACATAGTGATAGTATCATTGAGGAAAAAGATAAATAGACATAATTCCACAACACTAAATCATATTCTAGTGATAATCATGGTCTGCACCTGTGCTATTTAGAACATGACTTTCCACGCTCTATAGTTGATAATTCGGGTCCTCCATATTGCATATCGATAGAAGTTGAGGGGCTTCTAAAGAAATCTTTGACCTTCATTCACTATTATCTACATTCTATATTTCAGTTCTCTACACATGCCCTTATGCCTGTATAGACAGATTCATTACTGCATCCTCACTCATGTTGATAGAAATAATTTTCTTTATCTGTCAATGTTTAAGCAGGCATGCTCTTGAAATCATTCGTTAGAGAACAATTAAAGTATTTCCTATTGCTTTAGTACTTTAGACTGATACAGAGAGAGGAACTAGAACAAATAGGGGCTTCTTAGATAAGAAAACAATATTAAATCTTTTTTTTCTCTTGGTGTATTGAAAGCTCCAGTCGGTGATAGATATTGAGACTCAGATTAGAATAATGATTACGTAAAGCATCCCTCATGTACTATTAGTTCTAATTTTGGTATACTTTAGATATACAGCATATGTTTGGAGGTTGTGTTCAATTTGGGGTCAATCTACTTTTCTAGAAGTGCTCATATGTACTTCTTACTGTGTTGTACAGAAATGGAGGTTTCTTTTCTTCACAGGTTGCAGGGGAGTTTCACGTTTATGATGGCTTTCGGATTGTTGTTCTGTCACCTTAGATTGTTCACTTGCTATGTTTAAGTTACACCTTTGTTTTTGTGCTAAGGACTCTATATTGCTTCAAAAATATTTTATTCCTAGTTTAGTTCTTTGTGTGTTTAGAGTGGTTTATGGTTTGAAGTCAGTTCCAACATTCTTATCTCTAGTTTTTATGGTTTAGCTGCCCCTGGCTTGCTTTCTCAAGCTATTTGTTTGTTTTGATTCAGTTTGCTATTTATTTCTCTAGTTGCTTAGCACTGATTTCTCCTTGTGATTTTACATTTCTTCAATACTAAAAAAATCACTCTACTCACTATTTTGTGTAATCTAACTAGTTTATTAGAATTAAACTACCAGCTAGGATTAGTTTTTATGGTTTAGCTACCCCTGGCTCACTTTCTCAGGCTATTTGTTTGTTTTGATTCAGTTTGCTATTTATTTCTCTCTTAGCATTGATTTGTCCTTGTGATTTTACATTTCTTCAATACTAAAAAAATCACTCTATTCACTATTTTGTGTAATCTATTTGTGGAAAATTTTGAATGTATTTTAAAGTGGAAAATATAAATATATTTTTTTGTCATTGTGTATTGTCTCTATCTTTCTATTTGTGTTTGTTTTCTACTTTCCATTGTGCTATAGCACTTGTTTGAATAGCTATCTAAACTCCCCTGCCTGCCAACAAGTGGTATCAGAGCCCTATTTTTCTGGGTAGTTAGAATTTTTTTGTGGGTGTTTTATATAAGCCCTAGTTTGTCTAGGCATTATCAACCTTCTCAGATTTGAGAAGCATGGCAGGTGGGGACAGTAAAGGATGGCAGTAGCCACCAAATTTTGATGGACAAAATTATGATATCTGGGCTAAGAAGATGAAGACAATACTGGTTACTAATGACCTATGGGAGTTGGTCATCAATGGGTTCACAGACACCATAGACCCAGCATCTTATGCAACCCTATCTAATGCTCAAAGAAACCAGTTGAAGGAAACAAAAATGAAGGATGTAAAATCCCTCAGTCTAATTGAGGCATCCTTGACAAAGGCTATTTTCCCCCGCATTGTAGTAGCAAACTACTCAAAATAGGCATGGGAAATATTGCAGGATAGCTATACCAGAACTAACAAGGTGAGTTTAGTGAAACTCCAGCTGTTTAGGAGAGATTTTGAGACCCTATAGATGAAGGAGAGAGTTTATTTCAGACTTTCACACTAGGGTTTCTATCATGATAAATCAACTAAGGATAAATGGAGAAACCATGGATGATCAAAGGATTGTTGAGAAAATCCTAAGGAGTCTACCTTCTAGATTTGACCCTATTGTCATAACCATTGAAGAAATTAAGAACCTATCCAAGATGACAGTGGATGACTTGATGGGTTCACTACAAATCCATGAGTAGTATTGGAATAAATCTGCTCCTTCCCTTGAGCAAGCCTTCAAGGCTCAAACCAATGCAAGAGGTAGGGGAAGAGGAAGAAATAGTAGAGGTATAGATCAAAGAGGTAGAGGAAGAAGCAACTCTGGAAGAGGAGTTTCAAATAGCAAAGAAGAGGCAAGCAACTCACAGCCAAGCTATCAAGAAAAGAAGAAGAACAGTTCTAATCAGAGGTATGAGAAAAACAATGTTCAATGTTATTACTGTCATAAGTTTGGTCATTATGCTAGTGAGTGTAGAAAGAAACAATGTGATCATGGAGGTCAAAATGCTAATGTAACAAATGAGAAAAAGGTTGAAAATGAAAAATATTCAAATGTATTTATTGTTTCCAACCTTGCGGAGAGGAGTAGTGATGAAGTATGGTATCTAGATAGCGGTTGTAGCAACCACATGAGTGGTAATAAAAACTTCTTTGCCTCCATAGATAGCAGCATTAAAACTTAAATAAAAATGGGAAACAATGAGCAAGTTCCCATCATGAGAAAAGGTACATTCAACATTCAGTCCAAGAATGGTGAAAGGAGGGTGATCTAGGATGTTTATTATGCTCCTGGCATAAAATATAACATATTGAGCATTGGACAGATGGTCCAAAATGGTTTTAAAATCTTGATGGAAAATGGAGGGTGCACAATATTTGACAAAGAAGGCAGTAAGAAAGCGATTGCAATAGTGTAGATGACAAGAAATATAATGTTTCCTCTTAAGATACATATAGAGTCTCTGGCGCCATCTCTGGCACTATCTCTGGCACTCACAACAATAGGACAATAATCAGCCTTTAGGATAGTCATCAAAAACCCATCCAAATTGTGGCATTTGAGCTATGGGCACTTAAATTTTTCTAGTTTGAGTTTATTGTCCAAGAAATGCATGGTTAGAGGGCTACCAAACATTATGGAGCTCGATGGAAAATGTGAAGCTTGCATTTTAGGAAAGCATCATAGACAACCCTTTCAATTAAGGTATTCTAGAAGAGCAAAAGCACTATTGGAGTTGATGCACTTAGATTTGTGTGGTCCCATGAAAACCGACACTTTGGATGGAAATACTTATTTTATGACATTCATAGATGATTACAGTAGAAAAATATGGGTTTAGTTTTTAAAGAACAAATCAGAAGCCTTCGAGAAATTCAAGTGGTTTAAGGCATCAGCTGAAAAGCAAAATGGCCACTATATCAAAGCTCTAAGAACAGATAGAGGGGGAGAATATATATCTAAGGAATTTCTAAATTTTTGCAGTATACTCCATAGCAAAATGGAGTGGCTGAAAGGAAAAATAGAACCATTTAAGAGATGGCAGCAAGCATGCTAAAAGCAAAAGGACTATCACATGATTTTTGGGGTGAACTTGTAGCAATCGCAGTTTACCTATTGTATAGGTGTGCTACAAAGGCCGTTCATGATATGATTCCACAAGAAGCATGGACAAACAACAAATGGAGTGTTGAACACCTAAGAATCTTTGGGTGTGTTACATATGCATTCGTGCCTAAAGAGAAGAGGTAGAAATTTGATGATAGAGGTGAGAAATGTATTTTCATAGGCTATAGTGAAGAATCAAAAGCCTACAAACTATATAATCCCATCACCAAAAAAGTTGTGATCAGAAGGGATGTTGAGTTCATTGAGAATGAAGCATGGGATGGAATGGTGGATAGCACCATGGGTATTTTAGTTACAATACCCCTTGAAGATGAAGAAGCTCCAGAGGATATGAACTCTGGAGGAACTATGGAGAGCAGCAGCTCAGGGAGAAACTACTATAGAGCATTAGAGAACAGTAGTTCAGGAGGTGTTTAGCAAAGTAGCTCTAGACGTGGACAATCGCATAGCAGCTCCAGAGATCAGCAGCTCTGGATGTCTACAACTCTAGAGATCTACAACTCTAGAGTTCAGTAGAGCAGCAACTTCAGAGGTCAGCAATATAGTCACTCCGAAGGTCAGAACAGTAGCAGCTTTGAAGGTAATTCAGACCCTACACTCGCATCATTAATGCCACAGAGGACAAGGAGTGTGAAGGAGATTTATGACAGCACAAGGTATACTGATATGGATGAGAATTTAGATTTTGCATTATTTTTGTGTAGTGATCCAATGCACTTTGAAGAAGTTGTGAAAGAAGATAAATGGTGTAAAGCCATGGATGAAGAGTTGGGTGCCATAGAGAGGAATGACACATGGTAGCTAATTGATTTATCCAAGGGTAAACAAGTGATTGGAGTTAAGTTGGTCTATAAGACCAAGTTTATTGCTAAAGGAAAGATTGAAAGACATAAGGCAAGGCTAGTTGTCAAAGGGTACAAACAATAGCTTGGAAGAGATTATGATGAGACATATGCACCAATTGCAAGGCTGAAAACAATTCACGTAGTCATAACAATAGCAACCTAACACAAGCAGAAGGTGTTTTAAATGGATGTGAAGTCAGCCTTCTTGAATGGAGTGCTGAAAGAGGAAGTGTATGTGGAGCAGCCACCTGGTTATGAAGTCCCAGGGTAAGAAGACAAAGTATATAAGCTCTAGAAAGCCCTCTATGGGTTGAAACAAGCACCTAGGGCATAGTATAGTAGAATAGACTCATATTTAGTGAGTAATGGTTTTAGAAAAAGCAACAGTGAGCCCACTCTTTACATCAAAGTAGCTGAAGGTAATATTTTGATTGCTATTTTGTATGTAGATGATCTGATTTTCACTTGCAATAGTGATCTTTTTATTGTTGATTTCAAAGAGGCAACGAAGAATGAGTTTGAGATGACAAACTTAGGTTTGCTAAAGTATTTTCTTGGGATTGAGGTCAACACAAGCAGAGCATAGCATATTTATTTCACAAACTAATTATGCCAAACAGATTGTGAAGATATTTAAAATGGAGAATAGTAAACCTGCACCTACACCAACAGCTACAGGTCTAAAATTGAGTAAAGAAGACAACAACAAGGAAGTAAACCCAACCCTCTACAAGAGCATGGTTCGAAGCCTCATGTACTTGACAGCCACTAGGCTTGATGTGATGTATGCAATAAGCCTGATTTCTAGGTTCATGGAGAAGCCTAAGAACACACATTGGCAAGCAAGAAAGAGGATCCTGAGATATGTGAATGGCATAATAGGTTATGGCATCTTGTATGGTGTTTCTAATGAGTTTAAGTTGGCTAGTTTTATGGATAATGATTGGGCAGGTAATGTAGATGACCGAAAGAGCACATCCGGCTATGTATTTCACATGGGTTCAAGCATGATATTATGAGCATCCAAGAAGCAGTCCATTGTCTCTCTCTCGATAGCATAAGCTGAGTATATTGTAGCAAATGTAGCATCTTGTCAGGCTATTTGGTTGAGAATGATCTTTGCAGACTTGAATGAGCAACAAGAAGATGGTATGACCATTCATTGTGACAATGTTTCATCAATAGCCCTGACAAAGAATCTAGTCTTCCACGGACGAAGCAAGCACATTGAGATCCATTATCATTTTATAAGAGAGTTGGTAGAATGAGGAGAGATTGTGTTACAGTATTGCAGATCTGAGCAGCAGCTCACTGACATTTTTACAAAGGTATTGTCAAAAGATTCTTTTGAACGCCTAAGAGATAGGCTTGGTATTATTAATAGCTCTGGAGATGCAGGGTGATCTAGAATAACAGAAACAGCTCTAGAGATTTGCTCTGGAAAGACAAATGCAAGGGTATAACTCTGGAGATTAGTTCTGAAAAGAAAATTGTTGACTGACATCTGACTTTAGATTAAGGGGGAGTGTTAGAACATTAATCTTCTGTTAGACCATTTAATTCCCCTACCCCTGCATCAGACTTGGGGGTTTCCAAAATCTGCCCCAACATCTGTTGCTCCTGCTAGCATTAATTTTGGTAGGTAGTTTTGAATTTGGAATGAGTTTGAGCGCTAGTTTTCACTTGGAAGGAATGAGACAAAAAGGAGAATGAAACAATTAGTTAGAGTAAGAAAGAGAGAAGAAAAGCTTGCAGCAGTAGATGGAATGTGAAGGATAATATTGCAGAGGATAGAAGGTTTTGTGTGCAGTAGCACAAGGTACACACAGGCAGCTATGGAATTCCTATAGGTGGCTCTAGAATCAACATAGTTTGCAGCTCTAGTGATTAGGGCAAATCAGAAAATAGAGCAGTAGCTCTGCATCAGTTTGTAAGAAACTTTTGAATATATTTTAAAGTGGAAAATATAAATATATTTTGTTGTCATTGGGTATTGTCTCTATCTCTCTATTTGTGTTTGTTTTCTGCTGTCTACTATGCTATAGCACTTGTTTGGACAACTATCTAAACTCCCATGCCTACCAACATTAGCTGCCCTTGGCTCGCTTTCTCAGGCTGTTTGTTTGTTTTGATTCAGTTTGATCTCTCTAGTTGCTTAGCACTAATTTCTCCTTGTGATTTTACATTTCTTCAATATTAATAAAAATCACTGTACTCACTATTTTGTGTAATCTAACTAGTTTATTAGAATTAAACTACCAGCTAGGATTAGTTTTTATGGTTTAGCTGCCCCTGGCTCGCTATCTTAGGCTATTTGTTTGTTTTGATTCAGTTTGCTATTTATTTCTCTCTTAGCATTGATTTGTCCTTGTGATTTTACATTTCTTCAATACTAAAAAAAATCACTCTACTCACGTGTAATCTAACTAGTTTATTAGAATTAAACTACTAGCTAGGATTAAATTTAACTAGATATTTATGAGACTATAATTCATTTAATATTAATTAATGGAATTAATATTATTAATAAATTTTATCAATATGAAGAGAAGGGGAAAATTGATCCATAAACTAGTTAAAATGAGGTATAAAAAAAATCTACTACTAACGAAATAGGAAATAGGAAAGGAACAAACATAAACAAGAGACGCATTGCGTCATGTTCCTGCCTCTATGTTGGTAATGTTCTTGCACTTTACCATTAGGGAATATGGATTGAGTAAGTTTACTATTGTACTAGAAAGGTGGACAGTGGCTGATGGATGCACAGGTGAGAACATATGGTTAAGCAGTAAAGTATGGCATTTATCAGCTCACTATGTCATCAAAGACAATCATCATTGGTTCTGTGAAGAGCATACAAAGTGTACAGAATGTGACATGCATTCAAGTAGGAAGGTACCTATTGTTTTAGCAATTACTTGGTTTATAGGCTTCTATTGCTCATTGGTTGATGCAAACTATTTTAAGAACTTTAACTCGATTTGAAAAAGCTCTTGGTAAAAATTTGTAGAAGATTTTAACATGGAGAGTTAAGATCAAACTCAATGATCCATTATCAAGATGAAACAGAGGAAGTACTGGATTTATTAGCAGGAAATAATTAACAAGATAGCTCCCAAGGCTAAAAGTGTGGCTTGAGGAGTGTGTTGAACAGAAAGCTAGACACATCCCCCTAAAAGACAAGGAACCAGGAACACTCAATGGTTGTTCACTCCAGCATGCACATGGGATGACTTATATACAAGTTGTAGCTTGTCGATGCAACTCAAGGACTGGGAGCTTGAGTGTCAGAGCATCTTGGCATGACCAAAGGACGTCCAAGATTCAAACCATATGATAGCCATTCAGATTTGTAGAGAAATGCCAAAAGTTCCTAATAGATAAAGGATGGTTATATGATAGGCGTTCAGATTTGTAAAAAAATATGAAAAGTTTCTAATAGATAAAGCGTGGTTTTTGTAGACAAATAGCATTTATCCAAACATAACCTAGAAAGACCAAAAATTGCAATTGGAGAACCATGTGAGAGCCATTGACATTTATATAGAAAATGTGCCAAATGTCCAATTCTAGATTTATTCAACAGGGAAAAAATAGTTGACAACATAAACAAGTCTAGGAGGCAATTTTGAGATATAACTCAATGGTTCTAAATCCTTCTTATGAGATAAGAGAATACACTTTGAATCAGGCTTTTTAGTTATAAAAACAATTGAGTTCATGTGAAGTTCAATTACAAAGTCCTTGAAAAAGACACTTCCATTTACAATATGCATTAAAATCTGTGAATTCTATCATATAAATTATTTTGCTGTGCAGGAAGAGAGATTTCAGAAATTGTGGTCAATTTAATATAGATAGAAAACAGAGTTTATTGAATATTTTTCATTGGGTAATTAGTACAAGTATGTATGTGAGATAATAAAGCCCAAAAGTACCAGTCACATATTTGTGATGAGCGTTTTGCCGATGCCATGTTGACATGTATAGAATTAGTGACTAAAAGAAGGAAGGAAAGGAATAGATTATAAAACATATACAAAATTTTAAAAATTACCAGTCACATATTAGTGATGAGTTTTTTGCCCATGTGATGTACACATGTATAGAATTAGTAACTAAAAGAAGGAAGAAAAGGAATAAATTATAAAGCACATACAGAATTTGAAAACTAGAAATTCCATCCAAGATCAATGATTTCAATATACATGATCATATTTGCAGTTGCAATTGTCCACATTGTTTTTTTTTAAACTATTCTAAAGTGTCTGGGTTGTTAGTGGCATATCTCTATTTCATTTGTAGACTAGTAACTAGAATGAGCGTATTAAATTATTAATTGCACGTTAGTCCATGCTCTATGCATTTGTCGTTGGTAGATTCAACAGTGGGACTACCATCTATTTGTCATTCAACATAGTTACTACTGGGCTACCATTCTTTCTGTGGACAGTTCACCTTCTGAAGTTTGTTATGGCTTCCAATCTTTGGCAGCATGTGACATTCTAGTCCATAATAAAAACTTCATAAGTTGGAGCCCATTTGATTATGGGCCTTACATTATGCTCCAAGTAATTGAACGTAATGCCAATATCTTCTTGCTAAAAGCTTGACATCCACAAAGCCTAGAAGTAATTTTAAAGTTGAACACGAGATGAAACAATATTCCAGTGAATACAAACTTTGTAGAAACATTCATTTAATTAGAGGATGCATATACACACATGACTCATATTGTTAAAGCTTAAAAGCTACTCACTTATTGGTCTAATAAAAGTAGCATTAAGGAGAAATGGAAGTTTGGTATGATTCTTGCCTGGACAAATTGTGAGAGCATTGGAAATGTAAGAGAGTCTATGTACTGTGAAATGGTGAAAGTCTTAAAGGAATAAGACTAATGAAATAGTTCTGTATAAAATCACTGGCACCAGAACTGAGGATGTACAGAGCCTGGGACATAGTAGATGAAGTATTCTGTTGACTGGTAGATACGGGCTTTATAATGGTTGTTTATGTTATATGTTTTCCTTTTTAGTTACATTTCTATTATTATTATTACTAAGCATTTTTCTCAAATACTGCTAATAGTAGAGGGCTTTTGAATTTTCTCAGTCCCTACTAGTCTAAAGTTTGTGTAACTATGGGACAATCAATTTTGCCCATGCTAAATCAACAAACTTGTATACCAAAGAAATACAAGGAAAAGGATCTACTAAGGATATTAGTACCACAAAAGAAGAGATGGTCAATACAATCACATAAGGACATACACCCCAAATGGCAAGAGAGGAGCTAATTTGGCCTCCTTCTTAATTCATTAGAAGGGATGTGAGTGCTATGCAAGAGAATTTTATTTGATTAACTTGCTTTGAAAAAGGTCTGATAATCATGCATATTATAAAAATTTCCTATTCATATATTCTTAGCAAATGCAAGGAAATCTACTTATAGCAATCCTTGTATTCATAGGTATGTTTCTATTATGCTATAGATGCCATTAAATCTAAACCTATTTAGGCTCACTTTGATTATAGGCATCAATGGACTTGTCCTCGAATTGGTTTAACTGTCATGTTTGCACATCAAGTGAGAATGGACTGAACCTAGATTGACACATTATGGTATTGTGTGGCCTAATCTTGGATCGACTAGTGGCAAAATTTGCACCATGGCTGAAGTTTAACCCACAGATTTAAGATACGCACTCAAGTATGGCAGTCCCAAGCTTTTAGTTGCAACCAAACCAAACCAAGCCCATTACTTAAACCTATAACAAATCATTCTACTACTTCAAATCAAAATACTAGAACACAATCATGTAGCACATGTGCATACCAATGAAATCTATGACTAGTCTTCTATCACAATATCTGCCTTAAGGCTTGTGAAAGAATGTCTGTCCATTGGGTGTAGAAACCACAGAGCCTCACATGGCAAACATGGTGGTGAAGATTGTGAACAGAAAAAAATCCATTATAAGAATATTTGATTTGTATAATGAAATTATAATTTTAATAATAATATAGCGAGGGAGAAAGAGAATCTCAAGAATGCATTTGCAAGGTGGTGAATTCCTAGAACCACCTCATGGATAGACATGGATTTAGAAACTTTCCCGGATGCACCAAAAGCCCACAACAACTTTAGCATATGAAAATTAATTATTTATTTTGGCATATGAAAAGCTCGCTAAAAGGTTTGACATGTTGCATAAAATTTAGTTGGCACATTGCATGTTATGTACATGTGCAGGTTGGCTTGAGGTCCAGATTTTTCACAACTGACACAGCTTGTCTATAGTCCACATTTTGCATAGATATTTGTTATAATATGAATCCAAAAAAGCTCTTCTAGTATGCATTGCATCCTCAACAACGAAGCACCAGATCTGAGAATGTAAGGATCTTTTAGGTTCTGCTAGATCAGAATTAGAAGAAGATGCAAGATGTATTGTTGCAACCATGACATCAGGTTCAAAGTTTAGGATAATTTTCTAAGTGTAGTGGTAGAATTTGATGCTTGAATTTTTGCAGGTTATGTTTTCTAAGTATAGTGTTCCACTAGAGAATACGCTGGAATTGTGAATGCTGCACCAGTTACAAATTTGATGTAGAGTGTGCAGTGAAAGGATCAACAACTGTAATCATCCAGACCCGAATTATGTCTTGGCGATGTTTCCCCTATCAGCCAAACATATGACTATCAGATCTCCCCCTTTTCTTCTTACCAACCACTTTACTCCTCCCGATGACTGCGGCTTCCAATGACTTAACCTCAACGGTTAATCGCCTTGGTTGGGTAGACTCCCCTCTTCACTCAGAGTCCAATCTTGTCTTCCGCTGACTCCCGTCACTCCAATGAGCATTGACCCATTGGCCAGATTTTACTCTTCAGCTGAACTTTCTTCACCTCCACTGATGCCTATCTCTCGCCTATGTCTCCTTCTCACTGCCAGTCTCATACATTCGGTGGGGTCCATGTTCCTTAGTCTACGCAAGGTTGGTTGTATGTGTCTCCGACACCATACAACTTGGTTTGTATAAAACGAGTGTATGTTCCTCAATGTATGCAATGATATACATTCACGTTATGCTTACGATTCAGCCCTTCTATCTTCGACAAGACAGAGTGTATTTGTTACTGACACCTGACTCATCGGTAAGATATTGTATATCAGAGAGACTTCCACAGGCTCACCCAACACATCAAGTCACATTGATGATCTCTTTGTCGCTCAAACTTCAGCAGTCGGTGTAACTCTTCCCTTATGCTCCGATCATACTTATCACCCCAAAATACATAACACCAAACGCTCTATGCTAACCCAATACAGGAAACCCTTCTACAGAACTAGAAATTTATGTATGGACTGGCTGGTTCTTGAGTCAAAAGCCTCGACCATTCATATCAATCGGATCGCAACACAACACCATTCACTTCTCTTCGATTTCTTGACTAGTCTCATGGAGATGCCTAGTTGAATCCGGCTGAGTTTCCTGGATTCCTAGGTGAGAATGTGGAGAACACAAAACCTAGATGACTTTCCTCCATCACACCGTTAATGCAGATGATTTTAGTGCATAGAGGAAAGTATTGGCATTTGTGAATCAAACCCTAATTTTTATGTTATAAACCAGTCTCTATAGAGGTAACTATATTATATAGGTTGTGCACACTACAGAAGCTCTAGGACTTAACATATAGCATCCCATTTAGGGCATGAGTGCATAAGATCTGAACAAAAATACAAGATACAAAGAACACATAGACAGAACAACGTATAACACCCAGAAAAACTCTTATTTGTTCATTCATCCAATACCCTGTGCATCACACCCAATGCTACATACCGCCTGCCTCCAGAAAAAGGTATGAGACAGCAGTTTTTTCCTTCCAACCATGCAAACTAACTTTCAAATCAGTTAGCCGTTGGTCTTGCCCTTCAAACAAGAAAAACCACATGTTTTCCTTACCTCATTACATCAATGTGATCAAATTGATCCTTATTACAGCGTGAAATGGCTTAAGAGTCTTATTAAACAACAAAAAGAAAATATGATCCTCTAAAAGAAAATATGATCCTCTACTACAAAGATAATGCTCCTACACCACAATTTTACACTAATTGTTTTGCTGTTTGAATTGTGTATTCTTCTAAAAGCAAGATAGCGGTCCTTTGCCTTGTTGACTGAAACTTAACTTTGCTCATTTGAAGTTCTTGTTTAGAGACTTATTTGAGGTGTTTTCAAAAGATTAAGAAGCATCATTGTGGGACTTGTGCTTAGATCTTTCTTTAAGTTTGCATGTAAACTTTTATTCTTATCCTAGAGAAGAGATATGGATGAAAACAATGTTAGATCTGATATATGGTATTGGGCCTAACCTATTCCTCAAAAATAGATTTTGCTCAGAATTAAAGGTATGTAAAGTATTATCGTATTCCTGGACAAACTGATCAGGAGCTTGATCCAACTAGGAAAACTTAATGAATTGATACTAACTGCCAATAGGTTAACAAGTTTCTTAAAAGGCATCAACAAAAGTTAAAACTAAACCAAGCTCCTACAAGAGTAATATCATCTAATGGACATAGCAATAGTTTTCCCACCATTTCTTCACAAATAAAGAAAATATCAAAAGGGGAAAAATTGTTTTACTTAAAACAAAGAAGGAATCTAAACTAAAGTAGGAATCTATTTGATTAAGACAACCATCCAAAGAATCAAATCTATCTTGCCTTTAAATATCTGCAATATCCAAATGTACTTATACCTTATATGGCCTATGGTCTCCAAATGGCTTCATAGTTGATGAAGACAATAGATATGGGGAAGACTGCATGCACTGTAGGAGTTATATCAAATGGTCAATAAACCCAATTTTATCTGATTAAGCTTCTCCTCTTGCAAGTGCATTCCTAGTAGCTTTCGAAACAAAGTCAGGTTCAGCATTTAGAGAGCTACCAATTAGTTGAAGATCTAGTGGCAGAACTTTACACTTTGCTTGTTTGTGCACATTAATAAAAATTAAGCATTTTAGACGTGGGTAAGACAATTAAATACCTTGCAAGTATTGACAGTAGTAGGTTAGCTGTTTGATCAGTTCTTCATTATGTGTATCTAGTATTGTAGACAGGTCAAAGGCATAGCAGCAGAAAAACGACAAAACATGCTCCTCTTTCAAGGATGGCAGGTCATAAAGCCCTTGCAGATATAGACATGCTACATTTAGGTTTGAGAATTTTTTTGGAGCGAGTGCAGAGGCAACAACGAAATCAAAATAGGAAGACAAAACATTTTGTATTCACTTTGGTGGAATGTTTGAGTATATTTGCATGCATTCAGGTTGTTTAGTGTGGGCTATCCACTATTAGGTAGGCCACCTGGGTTTCACTTGTAACATTCAAAGTTAACAATTATTCTAGTCTTTTTGTTATTGAACTATGTTGACTAGAGATCACATGTGATAATGAATTTAAGTTATGTCTATGCAGTTTGAAGTGACTAATTTCATTGGTTTTGTTGTAGGGAACCAGAGGTTTGCCATTGAATGGGCACTAAGCAAATGAAAAAGGCATTTATAATGATATTTCTTAAGGTCATTCAACTATGAATACAGGGTATAATTTAGACTAGGTGTGTGAATTTTCCGTGAAAGGACAAATGTGCTTAGGGGACAGGGCCATGACTATAGATTTGGGGTTTTTTTACGCAGTCCTAACAATTAAATTTGCCAAAGGAAGTGAAAGAGCACTGGGCTATATAGTGAAAACAGGAAAATTAAAATGTGAAAAAAAAACCTTGGAAAAGGGAGTGAAAGAAGGGTATAACTTGGTAGAGTTGTTGGAAAATAAGTGAGTAGGCTCCAACGAAGCGTTAATAGTAGTGCAGTACTGAAAGATTTACCATCATTCCAGTTAGTTTTTTTCCTTGTAAAAAGGTTAGGCATTGATATACATGTAACCATCAGGCCAACTCAGGTTGTGCATTTGTGTGTAACCAAATTTTATCAATATAAGGAATGTGGTCAAATGTTGCAAGCACTATATTGCGTTAACTGATAAAAAGATAGATTACTTAAAATAGCAAAATAAAATCTTCAAAATGATTTAAAGTTTAATCTAGTATTGGGAAGCTTTACATGTGTACCTAGGCTTTGTCGAACTCTGAATCTCCATCTTGTACATCAACAATGTATTGGAGACCTATTTTCTTTTAGTCTTGTAACCAATACACCTATGGTGCCTATAGCGTATTGTTCTGTACTCACCAACAATTGTTTTATGGTTGTACTGGGGATGAATTTATAATCAACACAAATTCGCAGGATGATTTCCACTGATGAGGACTTTGTTAGAATGAATATGCAGTCACAATCACCGTGATCGTAATCTGTTCTAGGTGTAATTTGGAAATTGGATATGGATAGTCCTGAACCTGGAATTATTTTGTCTTCATAATGAGGGACTAGATCAGTAGTTACATTGAGGGTAATGGTCATTTCACCTTTTGCATCTGTGAGGTCTGCGCGAAGCACTTCATGTGTCTTGTTTGTTTTATCCAATATGGCTTTATACTTGATAATGACGTCACCATGGAAAATGTTGCCTGTTTTTGAGCATTCAAGTCCTCAATTGAAACTTGAGTTTGGTTCTTTACTTTTGATCTACAAGAACCAAAATAAAATTAATTCAGGTGTAGAATTTTGAGAAGGTATAGTATAGATGCAATCAAACAATATTGTTTACCTTTTCAATTGTTGTTGATTGGTTGTGTCCATCTTTCCTTCTGCTCTTTTGACATTGTCCATTGTAACTTGTATGTTTTGATGAATTTGTCATTTGCATAAATTTGTGTGGGCATAATGACAAAATGCTATTGTTCCAATGTTATAGAAGAATATGTATAATTGGTATTATGCAATAAAAGAGTAAGACAAATTTGCAGGTAAAAAGAAAATGAAATTCTATTGAGGTGTTGAAGCTATTCAGAAAACATGTTTTTGGTCTATAGATATTAGGACGACTTTTTTTTAATTCACTTGATTGACAGGACTCTGATAGTATTGGTTTCCATGCTTATGAAGCAAAATAGGTGACACATTTAAGAATATTCAATTTTTTGAGAGGTTTGAAATCAGGGAAAATTATTGAGAATATTGTTGTAATATGCTTTTTATTTGAAAATTAGGAATTTTTGTGTCACTAAATTACATGATATATGATTGAATAATGATATACATAGAGATTAGATTTGACAGAATATTTTATTGTTGATTTGGAGTTTATTGAGCAAAAATAGTTTACATATTTAAGAACGTTTAATGTTTTGAAAGGGTTGAAATTTTAAAAAAGTAGTGAGATGGTCAGTCCAATATGCTTCTGATTTGTAAATTACAAATTTTAGTGTTCGTGCATTAGACCATAGATGATTGATCAATGGTTTAGATAGACCATGAGATTTGTTTAACAAGAAATGTATATTGTGGTTTTGCATATGATTTAGGAGCTGTTTTTTTTTGTAGTTTTCTATACACATGTCAATGTTGAAATCTCTGACTAGGTACAAGGTTTTGTCTGCATCAATACATGAGAATACTTGGTTGGTGATTGTTATGATTTCTTTAAATGGAGCATTGGGTTTGGCATATAAGTTACATATGTTAATTTGATTGTTCATAGAACTTATTGTTAATCTTATTGCTTCTGTATATGGTGTTGAATGTTGTATTGTTTTAGAGACTAATATGTTTTTCTTGGTTAAAGACATTAGTCCGTGTATATGGTATGTTGAGTAACAATTGAAATCTTTGAAAAGATTATTTGTATGAGGTTCTTGGATATGTGTTTCTTGAAGGCACAAGATATCAGATGCCATGATATCAGTGTCATTGATCATGTCTTCTATATGCAAGTGTAAATTGCGAGTGTTCAATGTGCACAATAATAGTTCAGAACTAGTTTCCTGTTTGATATGTTCTTTTTCAAATTACCAATGTGCTATTGATTTTAGACGAGACATTTCAAGGACTATTTTTTGTTTCATTTTGAAATTTTGTTTGATAAGAGGCTTTAACAAGAATAATGTGTGGATTGTTTTTGTTCGGGACAATGTTGTATACGTTAATCCATGTTGCCTTATGCCTATAGGATCAAATGCCAAACCTTGCATAGTTAGCCCTTGAGATCTATGTATTGTTCTAGCACAAGCAAGCTGAATTGGAAATTGTTTTCTAATAGTTATTTTCTTGTTGTTTGATATTTTCTGGATTGGCCTTGTGATGCGAAGTATAGGGATCCATTGTTTATCAATACTATTGCTATAATATTGTGTAAATTTAGTACGTTGATGGTGGCCAATGTTTGGGTCATTAAATTTTATCCAAACAATTTCAAAACCATTGTATATGGTATATGTTTGAAATGTTCCATCTTATCCATTGACTAGGCCGTCTTGTGTATCGTAATTACTGGCATAGATTTCTACAAGGATGTTTGGTTTCAAAAGTATTTAAGAGGGTAAAGATGTTGTATGATTATAGAGATGTATGTCATTGCAATTTTTATCTTGTTCGTCAATTGCATTTAATATAGTTAGCTCTCCAGTAACCATTGATAACATTTTTTGATTGTGCGCATCAACATCTTTCCTTTTGTAAAACAGATAAGGGAATGTTGGGTCTATGGGTGGTGAGTGCAAGCAAGTGTGATTCAAATATTCTACATCATCATCTGTTTGTGAACCTACACGTATTCTATTGAGTATTGTAATAAACTTCTTGTCAGTTTATTGCATAGTTGATTGTAGTTCATAGTATTTTATGTTGTCTTTCCAAAAGTTGTATGGAATTAATTCAGATAGTGTTGGTGTGTTTTTGAATACTACTGAATCAAGTACAGGTTGTGCTTGATATAAATCACCACAAAAAATTGTATTGAAATTTCCAAAGTATGTTGTAGGCATTTGCATTATATCTCTTAATCGCTTGTTAATGTAATGTAGAAATGTTGCACCTACCAATGAAATCTCATCTACTAAGACTAGATGCAATTGCTAATAATGCTTTGACATTGTATCTAATATTTCAGTATTCAATGGAACGAATTCTGATTTGTTGAAAGGTATGTGAAATATTGAGTGTAATGTTACTCCACCTATGTTGTAGGCAGCTTTTCCTATATAAGCAAGTACGAGACCTTTTGGTTTGTCCAGATCGCTATCAATGGAGTTATTATATATGCAAAGGAAAGATTGAAATATTACTTTTGCAGTAAATGTTTTCCCAGTGCCTGCTCCACATGTTAGGAAAAAGTGTAGTGGAGTTTTGTCATTTTTTAATTGCTTGTTGCTCACCATTTAACATTCATCTCAATTTGAAGTACTCGACATTGTCCATGATATGTGGATGTTTTCCAATTTCAAATGCATTAGAGAATTGATTTTTTGATTTGTTAGGCTTTAGCGTTTCAAAATCTTCTTCTATGTTGTATGATTCTTTGTGTGAATTTTGATTTGAAACAATTGATTGGTTGGGAATGCATTTATTTTCAGAACATATTTCGTTTATAGCTTTATCAATATCACCCCATTTAGTGTTGATATTGTGATTGTATTTGATACGGTTAGCATTAATTGTGTTTTCATGGTATGAGTAAGCATGATGCCATGAATGGAAACCATGTTTCAATGTTTTTTCATTTATTGTTAAGGGTACATAAAGTAACAAATGTTCTCTAGAATAATTTCCAAGTCAACATGTTTGTTAAAGTTGATAAAACGTATAATATTTGGTTTAGATTTGCGGTGCATTGGCTTGCCATCTTTTCTATATTCTAATACCAATTGTGCAAGGCAAATATGTATGATTGCTTTAGGTCATGCTAAGTAGTAATCTATTAAAGATTTATAGGTGCCATTTTCTGATTCATCTAGTTCGTTGTTCAATTGTTTTACTGACTTTAGAATGGAAGTTCGATCACTATCAGGTCTTGTATCAATGAATATACATTTTCTTGAACTATAGTTTAGTGGAAGTGACAAAACAATGTGGACAACTTGTTGTGAAGACATTTGTTGCAGATTGAGCAATGCATTTCCAAGTTTAGTTATCATTTTTATAGCATCAATATTATTTTGTTGATGGTCCTTATGAATTCTTTTAAATGCATTTGTCATTGTTTTATCCACTTTTGTCATGTATGAGCTACAATACATTGCTGCAGCATATGCATTAAGCACAAATTGTGCATCTGTATTTGCTTTCCATAGCCCTGGTATTTTTTTTGAAAATCTATTATTCCATATCTATGATGGGCTTCATTTTAAGAAAATTGTAGGCCTATGGATTGTTGATTTTATCACTGTGATGTAATCATGCTCATTGAAATTGATGTCTTCGAGAAACATTTGAAAGGAGAATAATTGGTCATAATTAGATTGTTGTAATATGGAAAAGATTTTTTTTGCCATCGAAACAATAACTTCATTACTCTCTTTCAATGGTTCAAGAATCATAGTTTTTTTCATTGGTGGAAATGGGAAGTTGTATTTACAACAATGCCATTTTGATTTTCTACACTATTTTGTATGGTGGTGTTTGTGTAGGATAGCTATTTGAGGAGTCAAATCATCAGTGTTACAAGTGATGTATTTGTCAATAAATTCTTCAATATTAGCATTTGTATCTTTTCTGTAAACTGGAGCATTCTTAATCCATAAAAGAAAGTGGTCATGCTCGTTGCCACGATTCTAGAATTCAGTTACAGAGAAATAATCGAAGGCCTCTCCAAAGAAAGAGATATCTGTCAATATCAATTTTTTTAGTGCATTGATTCTATGTCTATAATACCGTGCACATTTTATAGGATCTTTTTTGATGAGATAGAAAATATTGTTCTTATTTTTTGTGTCATATTCTTGTTTTGAAGATGCATAGTATGTATTGTGCAAGGTTTCAAGTGCTTTTGAAAGGTGTTACCAGTGTTGTTCAGTACTAGTAAATGTAAGGAAAAATGTAGGTGGTCCAAGTTGTCGAATCATTGCAAACACATTTTTTTTAATTGATGTAAATAATCTGGAGATATTCTAATTTTTTTGAAATCAACATATCCAATGTCTGATTTTAGAATCTTTTCTAGGTTAGGTTTGTATTTGACATCTTTTGCTATTAGTTTTCTGCCTTTTAACTGAACTTTACATACTCTTATCCACATTGTAGATAAAACTTGATGTATCAGTATCTTGACAATTTTAAAAAATAGATTAGTTGTATGATATGCAAATTGTGTATTGGAATGAAGTAGTTCCCATTTTGCAATTTTTTGATATGAGAAATTCTTGGCAATATCGTCATTACGTGGGTTTCCAAAGAATAGTGTAGGAAAGTTCATTTCTTCTGCATATTTGTCTTTAAAGATTCCAATAGGATAATGGTTTTCTGCTAGTGGAACCTCTATGATTTTGTCTTGCATTTCATGTATACATTTAGATTCTATGAATCCATGTACCAAGGTCTCACAAAGTTTTTGGTCATCTGTATCAGAGTCCGAGTCTGTTTCATTTGAGCAAAGTTCATCTACTATGTCACTTTCATCGTTTGTTTCAAGAGATTGTCTCCATGACTTAATGAGTTGAACATTTTCCTTTTTGTATAGTGCTGTTTTGCTCAATTAGCTCAAAGCTTTCATTATAATAGTTGACCGAACCATTCCCTTTTGATATGCATTTTTATATTGTAATCGTCTTTTAAGGGCAACCACAATAGTGGATGTTTCATTGGTAGGTTGTGGCAATGCGTTTTGTATAATGTTCATGTTGACTGGGACATTGATGATAGACCCAGTAAATCCCATTTGGGGTCTTTTGTAACTTAATTCCCATATTTGTGCGAATGCAATTCTCAGTGAAACAAGGCACTCTTCTAGTTGTTTAAGCATTTTGACGTATTGCAAAGCTTTATTCATTCAAATATGTTGTGGTGTTGCATATTTAGGAAGTTTACATTGCTTCAATGTTTTATAGCATATGCGACAAATAGAATCTATCAATATATTGTTATTCTGATTTGTTAGTTTATAATATGTTTGCTTTTCTTTCTCTTTGAAAGCCATAATGTCTTTCTTAAAATGCAATGTTTAACAAATTGCACATGTATGTATTGGTGTATCTTGAATTTTTTTTTGGAATAATTCTATTTGTGATGTTGAGCATATGCTTTTCTTGATTGTATTTTGCATTTTATGGTTAGAACGTATTTCTTGTTTGATTTTGTGAAGTGATGTAGTGTTGGCATTTGTTATTTTTTGTTTTCTAGTAAAATTAGTATCATGGCATTGTTGATTAGTCGTTAGAAATTGTTTTAGTTGCCTAGATGTGGTATCTGTTCTAGTATTGTTTGGCTATACTAGATAAGGTATAAGTGGCTCGAAATGTCCATGGAGGGGATTTGCGTCATGAAATAAGATAGAATAGGATTGTCCATGAGATGACTGGTTGAAATGTAAGTATTTTTTGCCTGATGTCATTGACCAAAGGCATATTTGTATATCCAACCACTTTGACAACCAATACATACAAAATAAGTCGCCCCATAATCCAACTTCATTATTATTCATGGTCTGCATTGTAGAGAAACACATTCTATGCAGGTATTCTTCAACATTTTGTATACCATGTAATTCATGCAATGTACAATTATCCAATTCATAATTATATGATGTAATTGCTTCTAGATTGCCTTGTGCAAGGCAAGTCAAGAAGTAGTCTATAGTGCCATTCCATAATTGAATTGATGTGTATTGAGATTGAAGCAAAAACTCTAGCGAGTCAAACAGGCAATCACCTACATTGTATTTAAAAACGTGAGTTCTATGCAATCTTTCATTTCTTAATGCACAGTCAATGTCTGGAATTTGAGTTTGAATTGTTAATTCATATTTTTCTACATCTATGATCTATTTTTGTTTATCAACTACTAATACTCTTGCTCTCTTCATTTTTTAACAAATAAGGACAATGTTGTCAATATTGAAATATCAGAAATATGGTGCACCTGTAAAATGTTGATAACCATTGGTCAGATAGTTTTGATCATTTATAACTATAAAAGGTATATTACAAATCAAAACTAGAAGCAAGTTGTGTCCTAAAAGCAATGTCAAGTTGGAAGCTTGAAATCCATTTTTGTATTTTTTGTATTTGGTTTCCTTATCTCAAACCATAAAAAAACATTTAAAAACAATTAAATTCTATGCCAAGACATTAAACAGTCAAAATATTGTTTAAATATTATGAAAGCAATCATTATATATGGATTGTACAAATAGGCAATGCATTAGAATGAAGAAGAAAAGTATAAAGGATTTTAACCTAGAAGCTATTGCAATATCATATTAATGGAATTGCATTATTTTCTTCACAGAGCAGTGAAGTAGAAATTACCATTTGTTAGATAGTTCTGATCATTCATAGTTACAAAAGGTATATTAAAATTTGAAATAAGAAGCAAATTTTGTCTTGAAAGCAATGTTGGCCTGTACCTTTGAAATTTATTTTGTATTTATTTTTCTTATTTCAAATCAGAAATTAACATCTACATATAAATAAATACAATGCTAAAATACTAAATAGTCAACATAATGTATTAATATTACAAAGATAATTGCGACACGGTTGTTTAGATAGTATAAACAATGCTTGAACAATTCTAAAAACAACATCTTATAATTCCTTAGTCTTTTTCTTCAAACAATTTGCAATTTTCATATATGAATAATATATTGAACATATAAATTGAAAACAATGGAAGAAACAAAGAAAAAAGAGATATGAAGGAGCAAAGAACTTGAATAGATGACAATAACATTATTCAAAATTGAGTATGACTTCCAAATAATGGATTAGTATGACAATAGCATTATTCAAAATTGACTATGACTTACAAATAAACTTGAAGAGTATGAGAATAACAATTTTGGGGTTGCTGACCATTGTTGGTGTTGTGAGATTTCTTGGGCTTACGTCACACAAGTGGAAAATTATTGCACATTGTTAAATAGTATGTGTTCTCAAGTGGTCTTCTCACTTGTATAGTCATAAATAGAATTTTGCCACTAACATCCTCTAAATTGTGTTATCTATTTATATTTTGATACTGAATTTAACTATATCACGTATTAACAAGAAATATACTAGACATTGGTAACCTATAACAAGATCCAAAGCTAGGGAATTGAAGATGCAATAGCGAGTTTTCTTTAAAACTCGCTTGTAGTCAAAGAAGCTATTAGAAGTAGTCATTGAATCTTGCAAACCGTATAGCTATTACTAGACCATAATTGCAATTTTAGTTTTCTTGTTATCAGATCCTATAGAAATCTAGACAGGGAAAAATTAAAAACTGTTAGAACTACTTTTGACAATTTGCTTTTGTTGTATGTCTTTGCATGTATATTCAAGGATTGCTAATCAGCACCAAAGAGGTGCAATATTAACAATACATAAAATATAAGTGATATGCAAAAGTGTACTATGTTTTTCACAAATATCAGCAAGGATAATATGCCCACTTGGATCAATAGAATCACAAATGATTTTAACATGAAATCATCATTAACAGATGTAGGTATCTCTTTGGTGTTCTAGAAAGTTATATGAATTGTAATTATGGTGATGTCAATAGTTATTTCCAACTTGTTATGATTGCATTCACTTGACTTGCATAATCTGCATATCACCTGTCACAATGTGCTTGGAAATGTGTGCTGCATTAGAAAGCATAATTTTAGTTATCTCTTTGAAAAATTAGAAGACCATAAAAGAACAGTTTTAGTACACTATGCATTGTTATGGAAATGCTTTCAAAAAAAAAGTAGAAGCACGCTATGGGCTTTTGGCAAAATACAACAAACTAGTTCGGTCTAGCGACATCTCGACAAATGTTATGGCTTTTTCTATGTAAAGACTATTTCTGTTAAAGATTAAAAATAGACTTATAGCTGGTTGGAATGATATATCTTTGATATACTTTTCCAATTACATGTCAAAAAATAATAGCAGTCTTTGCCTTGAACCAGTGCTTTGGTGGTATCGCATGAATGTATCATAGGGATTTCAAACATTATTTTTGTTCCAATAACCACATCAGATCTTTGTGTACTAATTATTGACATATTCCCTGTTAAACTATTTATCTCAATGTTGAAAAATATATTGTTTTACATTCATCATTGTCTGCTTGTTGTAACGATTGTATGAAATCTCAATTGAGCTCTAATATATCATTGATTGGTTGTTGTAACAATTGTATGAAATCTCAATTGAACTCTAATATTATGTCTTCAGGTTTTACGATGATTAGAAACAAACACTTAGCAAATGACCAATTGCAATAAAAATGGTCACATGGGGAGTTGAACAATGTTTGGATTTGAAGCTTCACCCTAGAGGCTTTGGTCAAATATGAAACTACTAAATTTATGGCATATATGCTTATTTTAATCTTGTTAATTTAACCCTTTGAAATTGTTTGACCTAGACTAGTGAAAACGAAGTTCAATGGGATAAATATACAAAGGGTTTCACCAAGCCCAAAAAGTAATAGGAAATTCAAAAAAAGAAACTAGGATCTATTGGTTGCAAGGCCATGGATGGCAAGGAAACTAAGTTAGTTAAAGATATAGTAAACACAAGTAGATCTCTTTTTAATGATGTGACAAATTATAGAAAAAATCCATAAGATTATGATTTTAAGAACAGTGTATAAAAACTTTTGGAGGGTGTTGTGTATCCTTCTATGTAAATTAGTAATTTAATAATATTAATCTAATTAGCCATATGAATATAATTACAAATTAACTCTATATGTAAATGATTAACTAATAATAATTAACAACCAATAAAAGAAGAATATAATTATATTTATATCATATAACAATTAGTAATTAATAATTAATAATATTATATTAATATTAGTATAATCACTTCCTAAGATTATTATTATATAATAATATAATATATAAATATTAACAATATAAATATATGAATCAATGAATGAATTATTAATATTGATAGTAATACAAATATTATATTACTACCTAATAAAGTATTATATTATCACCTAACATTATAATATTATAAGTATTTATATATTAATTTATCATGACATAATAACCTAATTATGTATAATATGTTTATCGGTATATTAGAAAACATATTATAATAGTTAAATATTATGCACCTAACGTATATATATTATAAGGAAATATTTATAATTATATATATTATAGCAATATAATATTTAGTAATAATGTATTAATACTAAAAAATATATAATTATCAATAATTATCTATTATAATCAAATGAACAATATAAACATATTAACTCAATAAAAAACTAAATACTTTTTAACCTTTCATTTACATTTGTCAATCTTAACTTAATATTGTTTTAAGTTACAATCTAAATTAATTTGTAGGGTGTGCTTTGTCTTGTAGTATAGTGATCCCTTCATGCACGTATAATGTTTGTTTGGCTATGAGAGACTGTTTCCTATTTTGTTGATGGAGAGTGGGGCCATGGCCATCGGCCACCATAATTTATAGCCATTCACCCATCATCAACATATAATACTTCACACCCCTCTATAACATGCTCATAAAACACTTTCATAAAACATCGATTCTATAAAACACTCATAGCGACTAATTTATAAGGATCTTTTATACACAAATAAGAGTAAGGTAAATGATTTTGACAGTTTGAATATATTTATTAATTTTAATTTATATTCAAATTTCACATAAGGTGTTTTACTGAATTAGAAAAACCAAAAGGGGAAAAAATAATTATTAAGCACCACGATGGTTTTTGAAAATCACGATGTGAATAGTAAAAAAAGCAATTAAAATGCATCTCATTATTTCTTGAGTAGCTCGATGCAAAGCTACTTTTTGTTGGTAGGGTTTTGTTTACATGTCCATGGCTTGTGAGGTCTATGCGTTCTCTTCTAAGAGTAGCACGATATATGGTCACGCTCTTTCAAGTTGAAGGGCCAACTCATAGTATTGTTTATGTACTAGCTTTCTGCTCTAGTTTCCATATTTTGTAGAGCAATTTCAATAGGATTTTCTAAAAATAGCTAGATGCCGATGACAAAGCTTTGCATATATCTAAATTTTGTTTCTTTAAAAACATTATGGCTTGGAGGCCTCTGCATTGTTCCGCGTTTGCCTTCTTTGTCCATAGGTATGCTAATAGTAGACATTCCTGATTTTTAGAACTGTCAATCAATGAATAGATGTTTCATTCAATTTTTTTCACATCATTGGTCATAGTTTTTTAAGCATATTTTGGCTTTTCTTGTACAAGGGAAAGTGGTCTTGACTTCAAGGGTTCCAACTACAATTTTTAGTTTTGTCAAAACCCTAGGCAATAGTTTTACATTTTGCAGATTGGAACAATTCATTGAGGGGTTTGACAGATTTTTACCCTTTTTCTATGCTAATGTTTTTTAGAACAGATTCGTGCATACACTTCCAAAGGGAGATAATGATAAAGTTTCTCATAGGCTCAGACCCAAGGGAAAATCTGCAATTGGGTATTTTATAGCCATATAGATACTATGGATTATCTTATCTTATATTGTGATGTCCTCCATTGCTTTTTTCGGTGTTAGAGAAATATTGTTTTTTTTTGAAAATTTTCTAAATTGTTACCTTTTTTATACAAGGGAAAAGCTACAGAATTTGAATTCTCCAATGAATGTGGCCATCAACCCCTGTAGCCAGGGAAAACCATGGTTTGCAGTCGATCTTTCTATGGAGGCTCTTCCAGATTTGTAAATGCTAAAAGAAGTTGCAGTTCATGCCATGTCCATCGGACAAAAGAGATCCCATGAAGAAATAAAAAATTGGGTGAAAGAGAACTAGAAGACTACTTTTGCCCTAAAATTCCTGTATAATTTTTATTTTAATTTTGGGTTTTTTTTTTTCTGCACTCAACTTAAAAAGGGCAACAATTTTGAACATTTATTAAAAAATTGGAGTTAAGTTTCTGCATAATTTTAATTTTAATTTTGGTTTTTTTTTTTTTCCCATAGAACTCAAGTTAAAAAGGGCAAAATTTTCCAAAATTTTTTCCTTGTGTTGCTAGCGTTATGATCGTGTTCGAATCTGAAAGACCCTGGCTGGCAAAGCTATGAAGCTTCGCAGCATTGCATTTGAAGACTTCATTTTCAAGAACATTTGATTTGAGTTAATGGGTGTGTTGTGGTGTGGATTAAAAATTATAAAAAAAAAGGAGAAAGCTAGAGGAAACAAAAAAGGTGTCTAGAAATTCTATTATAAATCCATTAAAAAGTATATAGATGCTTTTATAATAAAAAAATGCCAGAACGACTTTTCAAAGACACTAAAAAAAACACAGAACATTACATATTACATATGTATGGGCCAACTATAGAAAGAAGAGTACAAAATTGTGAGAAAGTATTTCAGCATCAAGGTAGATGTCTGGTTCATTTATATCCATTTTTTTACCATACTTTTGTTTTGGTATTGATTAAAACTCTTAGCATAACTACAACACCTAGTGAAACCACCAAAAAAATAAAAGAAACATCCTCCCGCCACTAGCGCCCAAACTAACGCCAAACTTTGCCACTACATAAAGAAGGCATAGTTTTGACATACACAGTACTTAGAAGGAAAAGAGGAGTTGAGTGGGACTCACTAAACTAGCCTGAATTTAAGGCAAATTTAATGGGGAAGCTCTAAAAGCAAAAATATGAACTGAAAGTGTTGTATATTTTTTGGGCATCAAACCGACAACCTAGGTCATGGTTTTATTGGTGAAGGTGCAAAATCTGTTTTATTTTTTTCATATTTATTAATCTCATTAATAAATTAAACAAGAGAAAATCATTGTTTTTTTCAATGTTAGTGTCAAAAAGTAGTAGGGAAAACTTTACAACTATCCCAAAGGTGTACATTTGCCACCTATCCCAGACGTGTACAGCTGCACTCATGCAATTCATCAAGAAAGAAAACAATAGGCTTATGAAACATGCATCAAAACATTAAAAATCAACCACCAAAGCAAAGCAAGATCCTTGACAGCAAATAGGTTGGTTTTCATGATGAAATATAGCCATAGATTCAGCTTCATTTACAAAGTAAGTTATGATTGCTTTTGTCCCACAAACAGCTGAAAACTCATTGTATCATTTTTCTGGAGAAGTCCAAAAGAAACAACGATACGGTTCTGTGGGTTCTCACAACTTGTTTCTAAGAAGGACCGAGTTGGCCTTTTTTCTTCTTCCCTTCACTGGAAAAAAGGTATTTGCTAGCTTTCAGTGGATAATACATCTCTAATGGAATGCTATTTTGCTATATAGGAAAAAACTTACGCTGTAAACAGATAAGATCATATTTTTAGCCCCTAAGAAATCCATGCTTTTCTTATTGTTTTCTTTTATCGCTGTGCAAGTCAGGGAGGTAGCGCTAGCTATGGGAGAGCAACAAAATGCAAAGAGCACCCTCAAATCCATGCTATGCGAAATGCAGCCTTAATTTTAAGAGTTTGAGGGCATTCATTGGGATCTTGACAACGTTAACCAGATTTTGGTTTGCTTGTTTGTTTTTATTCTTTTTTATATTTTCTTTCCTGGAATGGACGACAGAGAGATGGAGGATGTTATGTTAGGTTTAAGCACCAAAACTGTATTTATTTTTATTTTTAATAAATTTATTTTCTTGAAAAGCCTAGAGGCCATAACCATGGCAGACCTAAGGCCAGTTGGCAATACCAATGTCATAACCATGACAGACCTAAGGACAGTTGGCATGGCGGCCTCTGCTTTGTGACAACTTTTTCACCCGTTACTGTAATTCTCTTAATAGATAGTTGGTTTTCATTTGCAGCTCATGGGAATTTCAAATTTATAGCGTATTTCTTTTTTTGGTTTCACACCGTAAGAGTTTTGATTGCAAAGATTCGTGTTTTTTAGTTGCACTTTCTAAGGGTTTTGATTGATTAGAAGCTTTTGATTTGTAGTTTTTCTTCTTGGCAAGGGCATTCAGTTTCACACTTCCAAATTACTTTCAGATTTGCTATTGCTTTGCAGACCAGAGGGAAAGCTGTCTAATTCTGCAATCAAGCCAGTGTATTGAATTAATTGAAGCTCATGTTAACTAAATATCTTTGATAAACCCTCATTTCATACCTTTTATTCTATTGCACATGCCTTCCATAGGTAGTCCCCAAAAAACAATGCTGACCTAGGGTTTGAAGGGCTTTGATTTTTTGGGGAAAAAGTCGGTCAGGAGAATCTCTAGATAATTGTTATCTGTTCAAGAAAATCTTAAAATTCAAGTAATTTAAATTTCTAGATAATTGTTATCTATAAAAAAAAATGCTGTATTTACTATTTACTTTTCAAAATTACCAACAACCTTATTTTTCTTTCTGTTGGAGTAGAAAAATAATATTTGTTTCATATATCTTAATAAGCAGCTACCCAATGAATTCTATGTATTCACCCATCCGTAGTTTGATCTTGTTACAAGGGCAAAATAGAAAACTAGCACACCCATGAAAAGCCCTTTCATGTAATGACATAAACATCAGGAAAACAAGAAGGATTAATTTGCTTTTGCTACAATTATATATGTTTTGCCACAGCAGAAACAAACAAATAAATTATTGTTCAGCCTTACCAAAGTTTAAGTTTCACAGGCTTGATGCAGATATCCCTTCGCAACTCCTGGTCCTTCAAAACACAAAAACATACATGCACTACAGCGATTCCTATAATTTTACTTTAACTGAGCCAAACGAAGAGGTAAATAGGACTTAAGCCTGTCATCTTTTAAGAACTATTAAAAACCATTAATTGACATTGCAGGAACTAATAAATACAAAATGTCATCTACGTTTGCACTTTAATAAAATGATAATTTAATTATTTTTTGGAAAGAAAAAAAATAAATCACAATTTCCTATTTAATAAATTGCCCAAAAAATTAAACACTAAAATATTTTGTTGAGCTTTTTTATTCCTTAATGCCTATTGGCTAATTAAATTCAAATAATTGCATCAAAGCGACGCAATAGTAATCCTGCCGGAGGCAGGAACTAATAATGGTATTTTTTGGAAAATGAATATTTAAATTTTTAACATTAAATTTAAGGAAGCATATAATTTACGTTCGATATACTAATAGTGAAAAGAAGACAAAATGTTTATCTTCCATAAAATATTCTTTATAAAGCATTGAAAAAAATCTAAGCTGTTTCTATTGAACTCCATTATTATTCCTTCAATAACCTGTTACATGGTGGAAAAGACAGTACAAGCAAAGGCGCTAAGGAGAGTAATGACAGACAAAGTACTGGTTGAGATGGTGGGATGGGCATTGGCATTGTTTATACCTGGGGAAGGAGAAGGGGAAGGAGAAGGAGGAGTCACATTCATGGAAGGTGTGGATGATGATGGTGGTAATGGCGGATTTGGAGTGCTTGGAGGAGGAGGAGGAGGAGTCACATTCATGGAAGGTGTGGGTGGTGATGGTGTTGATGGCGGATTTGGAGTGCTTGGTGGAGGAGGAGGAGGAGACTTTGGAGGCATGGAAGGTGTAGGTGTGGGTGATGATCGCGGAATTGGAGTGCCTGGCGGAGGGGAAGGGGAAAGGGAAGGGGAATGAGGAGGAGGAGAAGCCCTTGGAGGCATGGAAGGAATGGGTGTGGGTGGTGATGGCAGATTTGGGGTGCTTGGTGGAGGCGAAGGAAAACGAGGAGGAGCAGCTGGAGGTATTGAAGGTGTGGGTGTGGGTATGGGTGTGGGTGGAGTTCTTGGTGGATGGGAAGGAGAATGAGGAGGAGGAGCTGGAGGCATGAAAGGTGTGGGTGTGGGTGTGGGTGGAGTTTTTGGTGGATGGGAAGGAGAATGAGGAGGAGGAGCAGCTGGAGGCATGGAAGGTGTGGGTGTGGGTGGCGGATTTGGAGTTCTTGGTGGAGGGGAAGGAGAATGAGGAGGAGGAGTGGGAGTGATAGGGATCTTTCCTGTGAGAAGATCAATGGTACCAAAACTCTTGAGATCGGTAATTTGAAATGCACGCATTCCTCCTATGCTTTTAGAGCCCACCTGCCACGCTTGGTTCACTATGGACTTATTTGAAGGGAGAAGCACTGTTGCATAGATTGTGATGGTACCATTGCGAAATCCAGAGCTCTGTGATTGGAAATGAAGACCATGTGAAGTGTAAGTCGTAGGAATGAACGCCGTGGCACGGGTATTGAAGACCGCAGTGTAGTTGCCGGTAAACATGGTGCCGTTGGGTTGGATCAAGGCAAGCAGCGCCTGTGTGCCCACCATGCCACGCCTACTCGGATTTAATCCCCATGCGACCCATCCGTGCTTAGTACTTGGCTTTGCTTTAAACGCCATATCCATTGACCCTTTTTTCGCATGATACGTCCACGAAAGAGTTGCGCCCATATCTCCAATATGCATGCAGTGGGTCATCTTTATTATTTCTGAACATCTCTTGAAATATATCGGGCACTTTCGAGCATCTGCGCTCGTGAAGGAACCCAAGAAAAATAAGCATGCCCATGCCAGCAATGCAGGCCGTGGACAACTACCCTCCATTGCTACCACGGCTGAATTTTTCTCTCTATAATTTCCAACTCTAGCAGGGGAAACTAGAGGGGAAACAAGGAAGGGATAATGCCTTGTGTATTTCTAATCTCTGTTATTCCTATTGCAATACAATCCCAACGAATGTTGGATTTTATATAATAGATAATAGATAAGTTCGATTCATATTCATTAAAAAGCTATAAAAAAGCAGTTTTTATTTTTTATTTATCTTTTTTAGTTAGTTTATTGTTATGCTTTTATTTTTTTAAGCTTTTTTATGATTTTATCTTTTAAAAAGATGTTATATGCTTTTATTTTTTTAAAAGCTCTCCTAAGCATTAAACACAATATTTATATGAAACATTAAAATATTTTTTGAAAAATGAAAGCATAAAAAATAAATTAAATAGAGAATGATAATTATAAAATAAAAACTATTAAAAATCATAATAAAAATACTACAAGATAAGTTTTTTTATCAACAATGATGATACTTATCTATTATATGTTTATCTATTATCTGTTCGATCTAATCCAATGGTAATTGGGGTCCAACTAGCATATCTATCTTTCAAAAAATCTATCTAAACTCTTCTCCACTTATTTTTGAATCAATGTGTTATATACTAGTATATTTATATTTTAAAAAATATATCTAAAGTATGCTAATAAATATCTTCTTGAGTCCGTGTTTTTTTGTGTTTTCTATAGCTTTTGTGATTTTTTCCAATTTTTTGCCTCCAACCTTTTCCACTTTCATTTTTATTTTTATTTTCCAATTGTTTTTTATTTGTTGAATTTTTTTAAAAAAAAAATTTCTCCATCTTTTTTTCCTTGAAAGTTTCCAATTTCTTTTTTGGTTTTTATTTTTTATTTTCTTCAATTTCTTTTTTTGGTTTTTATTTTTAATTTTTTTCTATTTTTTGTTTTTTTTTAATTTTTTTTTTTTACAAATTTAGGTAGAAAAAATGAGTGCTCTCATCCCCACCCCGAATAAATGGAATAGACACCTCAATAAATATATCCTATGACACATTTTTAATATATTTTAAAAGATAGATATATTAATTAATAGTAATTTGAATGTATACAATATAAGCTATACTAATAGTATATATTAAAATTTGGATAACCTATATTTATAATACTCTCTATAGACAATTTTCTATAAATTTATATACTCCTCTAAAAAAATAAAAATTTATATATATTATTTCTATTATTATACTATAATAACTCTAATTCTACCTCTAACCCTAAACCTAAACCTAATTCTAACCTTAGTTCTAGCCTTACACATAATTCTAATCCTAACCTTAATTTTAATATAACTCTAAATCTAACCCTAATCCTAACCCTAATTCTAACCCTAACCCTTATTTAAATGCTACTTCTAACTCTAAACCTAACTCTAATCTTAAACATAACACTAGTTAACCCTAATTCTAGCCTTAGTTCAAATCGTAACCCTAACCCTAATTCTCACCATAATTATTATTCTATTCTTCCCTTACTCTAACAATAATTCTAACATACATCCTAACATAATTCTAACCCTAATTATAGCCCTAACCCTAACCCTGACTCTAATCCTAAATAATCCTAATTTTTACCCTATTTGTAACCCTAATTCTAACACTCACCCTAAATTTAGACCTAATCCTAACCCTAATTCTAAACCTAATTCTAATATCCGTAACCCTAATACTAATTCTTAAACTAACCCTAGTCTTAATTCTAACCAAAACCATAACTCTAATTCTAACCCTAGCCCTAAAACTGATCCTAACCATAATTCTATCCATAACAAGTTATTTCTAACCTTGACCATAACCATAATTCTAATCCAAACCCTAATGCTAACCATAATTCTAATCCTAACCCCAATTCTAACCTTAACCCTAACCCTTTTATTTTCACCTTAATTCTAACCTCAATCCTAACCTTAATTCTAACTCTAGTTTCATCATTAACCCTAATTTTAGCTCAAACCATAGTTTCAACTTTAACCTTGACCCAATTCTAACCTTAATTCTACCTCTAACCCTAATTCTAAATGTAACCATAATTCTAATCCTAAAATTCTAAATCTAATCAGAATTCTAATCCTAAACCTAATTATTTACCAAACCTTAACCCTAATCTAATGTTAACACTTATTTTAATCCTAATCCTAATTCTTAGGGTAACGTAACCCTAATCATAATTATAACTCTAATTCTAATCCTTATTCTAATCCTAACACCAATTCTAACTGTAACCCTAAAATTTGATGCTAAACCTAATTCTAACTTAATTCAAACCCTAACCCTAATTTCAATTATAAACCTAATTCTAACCCTAATTCTTTCCCTAACCTTAACCCAAATTACAACCCTAACCCTATTGGTAACCCTTATTCTAACCCTAATTTTAAAACTTGTTCTAATCTAACCCTAATACTAACCCTAACACTAACCTTAAAATTTCTAACCCTAATTCTCACCCTAACACTAAATCTTACCATAATTATAACCCTAATCGTAAGGTAATTCCTAACCCTAATTCT
Organism: Cunninghamia lanceolata; assembly: GCA_027924645.1. NCBI lineage: Eukaryota > Viridiplantae > Streptophyta > Pinopsida > Cupressales > Cupressaceae > Cunninghamia > Cunninghamia lanceolata. Next base: position 2,957,219 of record BSBN01001164.1, on the reverse strand, counting down.
TTTCATAAGTCTAACTCTAACCCTAATTCTAACCCTAACCCTAGTTATAACCTTAACTCTAACTATAACCCTAATTCAAATTGACCCTAACCCTAGCCCCTAGGCTAATTTTTTTATTTTGAATTAGGTATGTATTTGTGGAAGTAATTTAATTAGCTTGATAAGTATGAAAATGACACTTTTCTCCTTCAAATTAAATTTTAAAATTAGTTTTAGCTATTTTCTTTCCAAGTGACTGCTATAAGCAAACATAAAGTACAAAATAATTGAATTGCACTCTAAAATGTTGTGTATATATTTATAGAGGATTATATATTTAGGATTATATTTTTAAAGATTACATATATTTATAGATGATCCCTAACCCTAATGCTATTTCTTTCCCTAACCCTAATTCTAACTTAAAGCCATATTTCTAACCATAATTCTTTCCCTAACACTATCCCTTATTCTAACCCTAACTCTAGCCCTAATCATTATTCTAACCCTAACCTTATTTCTAACCCTAATTCTAACACTACCCATTATTCTAATCCTAATGATAACCCTATTTCTAACTCTAATTCTAATTCTAATTCTAACCTTTGTTCTAATCCTAACCCTAACCAACCCTAATTCTAAACCTAATTCTTTATATTCAATTAGAAATTTGTATTTGTGAAAATAATTCAGGTCACATCCATAAGTATTAAAATGACTCTTTTCCTCCATAAAATCAAATTTAAAAGTTATTTATACTTTTTTACTCTAAGTGAATGCTATGAGCCATCAAAAAGTGCAAAATAATTGAATTACACACTAAAATTTCATAAGGACCTTGAACTTAGGCATTGGGTGGTTCAAATTTAGGACTTATAAAAAGTGATGGATGTTTCTTTGCATGTAGGTATTCACTTTGCCTTGAGAAAGATATTGCTAGATCCATAGCATATGTACGGGTGTTGGAATATGTTTGATGCTACTCATTCTCTTTCTCATTCTTTGTTTCTTTTAACAGCTGCCAATCCATACTTAATCCATGATGACATTGATGATGTTGTTTAGCATACTAAGGTGTATTTTGATTAGACTCTAGAATATTTTCATACTTCAAAATGACACCAACAATGCTTACAAGGGGCAATAGAAGAAATCATGAGAGGTTTAAAGTTTGAACTTCCAATGGAGGCCATTCCCACATTCTAAAATTATTGTGAAGACAAGGGTTTAGCTTGTGTAGAGGTGGATGCAGTCCTACTAGTATGGATGTTCCTTGTGATAAATTTAGGCTTTTCATAGGGGTGGCTCAGGGCCTATGCAATTTTCTTAGCCCCCGTTGTCTTAACAAAATCTATTCTCATGGTGTAATGAACCAAACTAAAATTTTTAATTAGAATCAAACCTTAAAATAGTTTTCACAATTTCACCCCAAACTACACTGAAATTCACAAACTAGCAAGGTAGTCAAGCACTGAATTACACAAACTTGTCCATGGACTTATGACATTGATTCTCAATGATATAAGAGCGATTTTACAATATTTTTTATTTTTATGATAGTCACAACACCTACTACAACATCAAATATCAATCTGGAGCAATTTAGACAAAACCCATAAAAAACCCATAAAACTATTGAATATCGAATGGAGTGAAAATCACTGGAAACACTAGCACATTTTTTTATTTATTTCTTCTGATGAAAATAATATGAAAATAGTATGATAATATAGAGATAATAGCATAAAAATCTAGCAACAAGATTTCTAAATAACAATGCAAATCTCACTACAATATTGAAGTATCATTGTGTAAGGTAATGTGCAACACTACAGAGACAAATTCAACAATACATAGCTCACCAAAATTGACATAGAGCTTGGGATGGATGTAAACAACACCTACAAATAGATGCAGCTACATGCAACAACAAATTCACTAAAAGGAAACTACAAACTATGAAATGAACAATCTTGCACAACAACACTAAAAATTGTCAAACCCTCTGAATTCCTCCAGCCCAAATGCAATCTCTAGATGAGATTGCTCATGTGAGCAAAGGGTTTTAATCCCCTGATCACTTGATGATCATGGGTTTCTGTCCACAATCCTTCTACTCCAGTGGGGTTTCATCCATTAAAGAAGTCTTCTGCAAATCTACAAGTGTAAGAGAAAATAGGATATCCACAACACAAATATAGCAGGGCAATGAGGTATAACAGAAAAAACAACACATATGACATTATGGACAAAAGATAGGATGAAATTTGCATTAACAACCTTGAAGGATGAGTGCATAGGAATTGAAAGCTTATTGTTAAGTGAGAAGACATCAGTACAACAATATGAAGCAAATCCAAATGAGGTAATGGTTGAGGTAACAAATTTTGAAAACAACATGTTTGAAAAATCAGTTGAACGAGAAAGGGAGGAGTTTTCTTTTGAATTTACTTAAACTTATGAAAGTAATAGTGACATTGATGTTGAAGTGGGTGATGTTTAGGAAGAAGAAGAAGAGACAACAAAAGAAGTTGTAGAGGACTCAAGGATAGTCCAAAGAGAGGAGATAGTTATGGAGGATAATGAGATAGCATGGTTCTCAGGAGAAGAACTGAGAGTTGAGAATGTTGATTTCAAGGAGAATGGAAGAATGGATGAGTAATTCAAAAATGAAAATTAATGGCTGAGTATGGTTGAGGTGCAACCATAGAATTTGGAGAATAATGAAGAGAAAAGAATGTGTGGCAAACAACATAAGGTGGATGAAGAAGTGAAGTATGAAGAAGAAGAATATGATTTCTTTAATATGTTTGTTTCCTGTGTAGATAAAGAAGACAAAGTGGATGATAGAAAAATAAAATTTACAATTGCCATCCAAGGTCAAGCTAGAACAAGAAAACAAACACAAGCACATGGCTACATTGTACCACTTTGGCCTTCGATCAAGAAGCATGTTGTTGAACCAAAAAACACAAGTGCACAGTTGATAGAAATGTAGTTGAGATCCAGAAAAAAGAAAACAATGCATTCATGTAAAGGAACTGGAAGACAAGGCAAAAGATTCCTATTTGAGGTGGACCTCAAATTTTCTCTTCCTTGGGAGTATGGTGCAGGGGCACCATAGGTCTTATTGAAGAAAATTGCTAAGTGTTAGTATTTTGGTAGGATGAAGTCATGTTTTTTTTTTATAATAAGGTCCTTGAGAATATTTCTCATGTTTTTAGTAGTTTGGAGTCCATATTAGGTCGCTAGGTGTGTTGGAGTGTCAATGTTGCAAATATTGTAAAATTGCACAATGTGGAATGTGAAGGGTCAATATTGCACAAAGTGGGAATTTGAATAGTTGTAACTTAAAAATTAGTTGTGAATAGTTGGGATGGATGTAAAATGTATAAATACACCCTCCAAACTCAAATTGGGGTGTGGAAGGCATTGTGGTTGAAGATTTGGTAAATGAAAATATTTTTTGTGCATTTTTCTCACTTTCAGACCTATTCTTTCATTTGGTACGAATTGTATGGACCATATATCAACCTGAAACCAATTGAAGTGTGTTGGTACAAGAATATACTTTCATTTTCTTTTTGTTTCACTCAATTTCATTGTGTTTTGAGGGATTTATGTCCATTTTACTAAAATAGGTCTAAAACCCTAGTAGGCCTAATTTGAGTGAGAACAATCCAAATTTGAGCATCTCCGTACAAAATAACTTACCTCAATTTTGAGAAATATTAAATAAGGACCAAATAGATATTTTAATCAAGTTTTCTTTCTTGGATATCAGTTCTTGTTTGAAAGTTATGACCAAAAACCATGAATTGTTGCACCACCTTAAGTCTAGTCAAGAAGTAGGACAATCCATTTTTGAAGGGTTATGTACAAATGGACCACCCCTGAGTTTTTGATATGTTGTTAAATGTCTAAATGGGTACCCAAATCTACAATGTTTTTTTGGGTATTAGGTCTTCTCTGAGAATTATGTGGGAAAAACCTTGTTTGTTGTCCTGCTAGGGGAATTGGGGAATTGTGAGAGAAACCCATGAAATTAGGGTTCTAAGTTTGAAAAGTTTGGTTTGTTGAATCAGTTTTGAGTTGATTTGAGACCATCCATCCCTTCTCTACATCAGATTGCTAATGACCAATTTTTCATCTTTTATATGATTCAAGCTTAGGAGAAGTGGGCGTCCAATTTATAATGCCTCTCTTGAACCTCAAAATATTTAATTTAATATTTAATTGTTCAAAAAAAATATAAATTGCATTAGGACAATATTAAATATTAAAACAACTAATTTCCCCAATGTTGTCCAATTAACCCATGGGAAATTACTCCAAGGATTCCCATGCTCCACCTATGCTTGAACCATTAATAATATAATAAATTTAATACTTATTTATCTAAAAGATAAATATTGCATCAGGACAATATAAATGTTAAATAAATAATATTTTCCAAAGTATCCGGCAACCCTTGACTTACTATTTTTGGATAGTGGAAAATTACTAGTTTTAGTAAGTGCTATTTTTGGAAAAAGGGACATGACAAGTCCTCCCAAGTCCCAAAATTTTTTGCCCTCAAGAAATTACAACTATAATTCTCTAGAATCCTTATGCCAATATAGTTTGACTTGTCAACCTGCATATTAATCCTTGATCATGTGCTTGTGAGGAGTTGTATCTTTTACTAAAGAGTAATGTGTAAACCTGAAGACTTAGATTCCTTTCTGACAATTCCATGTATCAAACCATCAAATTTGAGCTCTTAGATGTTTAAATATTTGGTGTGTTCTTCCCAATACCCAAACTAAACTACATCTTCCCACAAAGATTTGGTGAGCTTACTGAATGCAGGTTTGTCCATCTTCCTTCCTCGCATTCTAGAAAATCTTAGAGTAGTGAACTTGAGATGAGTGACAATGATGTACCAATCACGAAGGCATAATCAACACTTCCATGCTATCAATGTGTATTTATTATGTCTCCATTTATTTTCCATCAATAGCCTTCCTTTCACAACTAGCCTCTTCAACTGTGTATATGCACTAGCAAGTGTCAAGTCAAACATGAAACTCCTGCAACCTCTCCCAATGATATAAATCTGATTTTTGCAACTTATAGGACTATTATGATATTCAATGCATCCCCCATAATAGAAAATACATAACTTGGAAACAATTACTTCTTTTACCTCCATAGTACGAAATATACATTGCAAGAATGCACAACAAAAAGCACATACTTTATCTCAACTTGAGAGATGTTACTTAGACTTAGATTCCTTTCTAAAAATTCCATGTATCAAACCATCAAATTTGAGCTCTTAGATGTGCAAATATTTGGTGTGTTCTTCCCAATACCCAAACTGAACTACATCATCCCACAAAGATTTGGTGAGCTTACTGAATTCAATTTTGTAATGAGATAAATCTCTCCTCTCAGCAAGGGGAGGTTCCCTATCACTTATCACAAACTTATTTAAACTAAAAATTAACTTGGGGGTGAGACCATATCATCCATTGCTCTTTTTTTAGAAATGATGTTTTCAAAATGAAAAGCACTTTCTTGATACAAATTGAATAACCAAGAAACCCACAAGAGTACAAATTCTATCATTGCTTCTTTTAATGATTTATAACTTAAAACCAAGTAGAATGAGGTGCAACCCAAAGTCTTCACCAAAAACTATGATAAAATATATGATCACAAAAGATAATAGTAGTTCAAAGCCTTTCCAATATCTTTCACTTCAAAACACAAAATTAGAAACTAAAGATAATTGTTGTAGCACAAAGTCTCCACAATCAACTTTAGAACATCTCCCAAACTATTATCACTCACACTACAATTTGATCAAAAGGATAAGATAGTATTAGGAAAAGGACATAAGAACAATTTCCAATACGCCACAAGATATTCCAATGCAAAGATTGAATGATCACTTGCTTTCTTATTCACTTGATAAAATTTGATTTACAATTTGAACACAAAGTCTCAAAATGCTCTTCAATTCAAAGTTTCACTTCAATAACTAAAAGATGATATTTACAATGAGGGTCCTCTTTATTTATAAGAGGAACCGAGAGCAAAAATAGGAAAGAAAAACTAACTATGACTTATTCAACAAACGAGTCCTTTTTGATTTGGAACTTCCTATGTTTTTACATGTAATTACATATTAGAAAAGTATATTTAAATATGTCCAAAATTATTTCAAAAGTACATCTGAAAAGTAGAAAAATAAACTAAGTATTGGGAAACACTGCTTCAACTTGTATTGCCATCTTTCTTCATATGACAATCATACATGGTGAAAGTTGCTTGCATCCCAATACTATCTGGACTAACTATGTTCCTAAAAATCATCTTGGCTCTAACTATGGCATCTCTAACTGTGGTGATTGATTTTGCATGACTAGTTAACTTGGTTTTCAGATTATCCAAAGTTAACTAATTGTCAAGAATATTGTCCACGGAGGCCATTGAAAATGTTTTGTCCTCGAACTCTTTCTGGAACATATATTCAAATTCCTGAACCATCTCTTCTGTAGAGAGAAATTGGTTATCTTGTGACACAAGCTTGCACAATAGCTCCTCCAATTTATGCAAAAGACTAACATCACTCTGTTCACTGAGTTTCCTGGTAGCTTCCAGGTCATTGATCAAATCTTTCAGCACACGGCTCTTATATGTCAATGCCTCTTTGGTCTCTATATAAGAATCCCTATTAGGAATGGCACCAATTGATATTAGAGTGCTTATTTTTAATGTTCTCATCTCCACCCATTTATCATGATTCTTTTCTACGCGCTCAATATCTTGAGAAATAACATCAATGAGATCATCAATTTCTGCTCTTATTTTCTCCATTTTATATGTCTTCTCAGATAGCTCTGTAAGCAGAGAGATTCCTTGGGTACGCATCCTATCCAGATATTCTTCAAGTACTCTTCCCTTGAGGTGAGTCTTTTCTGCTTTCTCGATAGTAGGGTCTTCTACAGAAATAGCCTTAGGGGTTACTGCTTCTGAATTCAAAGTGATTTTCCTCACTACTGCAGTCAACTGTTCAAATATTTCTTTGTAGCGATCTTTCATTTCTTTTTCTTTGTCAAATTTCTGAATCAGAATATCCATAGCTGACTGCATGTCAGTCTTTGCACTTTCATGAGTTATCTTGCCTAACTCATCTCTAGAGATAGAGTAGTCACTCATACTAAAATTTTCCATTGTTGCATCCTGTGGAGGTCTTGGAATCTCTAGAAATTTGTGTCCCTTGTCCCCAAGCATTCTAGAAAGAATCTTTGGCTTCTTCGGGGTCTTGGATTTTGCAGGCACCAGCTTACTAAAGTCAAAGTCATCTGGGGAGATGGCTTGTTTCTTCCTTTTTGGTGTATAAGCTGACAACCATGGTGGAAGTACAGAAGTAGTCACATTAGGATATGCTCCCATTGTTGGTGTCACAAAAACTACACTTGCACTGGTAGTGGAAACAATAGGTGGAGTGTTAGTAAAAACTACACCTAATATATTTACATTGGAAACCTATTCAGTATTCATTACAAAGTGATCAAATATGGAAGCATCCCCAATATCAAAAGATGAAGAGGACAAGCTAGGAATAGACTCTGAAGAATGGAGAACATCTTCAAAAGTGTTCTGAGGATTGTCAAAAATTGTTTTGGAAGGGAAGGGAGATTCAGAAGAGGGAATATCAATGGGTGAGATAGACAAAGGAATTGAAACAGGTGTGTCTGGCAAAGGAGAAGAGACTCTAGTTTCTTGTTGTACATTCTCCTGTGGGGACAAAGCTTCCTCTTCTTGTTGATCTGTAGAACTGTTTTCAACCTCCATTTCCTCAGTGACTGGTTCTTCAGTGTTTTATTTCTCAACTTCCATATCTTTTATTTTAGACTCTTTCTCCACAGCCTTTGACTTCTTCATCACAAATTTGATTCTGGGCTTATGTGGCTTGGAAGAAGAGGGATCATCACTCTTGTTCTTCGTCCTGTTCTCCACCTTTTTACCTATTTGCTCTTGGATCTCAGTCTCTGATCCTGCAAGGAATTCTTTCAAAGCAATTCCCTTATCTACTAGCCAATTATTGGTGTTAGCCAATATAGGCTCAAATCTTTTCCTTAGAGAGGTCAACTCTTTTTGAGACCATTAGATTGGAGGGAGAGGAGAGCTAGCAACCTGTTCAGTGTTATATCTATCATCTATCAACTCTCCATCATCCACTAGGTCTTTAGAAATATCAGCAAGTCCCAGATATTCAATCTGCTCCAGAGACAACCTGCTATAATCTAATTTTCAGACATCTTCTTCTGTCCTCAAATCTACCCAGACATCTTCGACCATAGGTTCATGGAACTGGGTTTTTTTCTTGATTTTGTCCTTCACGCCCCTATAGTCAAACTTTGGCCTTCTCTTAAATTGCTTCATAGTTACAAGCTGCATTTCAGTTTCCATGGCCCTAGCCTTTGCAGCAATTAATACTAAAAACCTACCAATTTCAACTGGAACCCTGAAACTTGGCTTCTTGAGCTCCATTTGTTTATTATGCATGACAATCATTTATCTACATAATTCCATTAAGACAATTTTGTCTGAGGGAAACCTTGGAAAAAGCTAACTCTTAAATATGAGAAAGAAGGAAACTGTAAGAACATGCATCCAAAATCATTTACCACTGTCAAAGCCTCATCTAACACTCTTCTTTGTTCTAGCTGAGGGTCAAAAAGACACAAGAATACTGCAAAGAAAGCATCATTTACTCTCCTAAAATGATGAATAGAACCCTTCAATGTTAATTAAGAGTAGTATTGATACACAAGAATTACCCTCCTATGTCCTTCTGATGTTAGACCTGGAAAGATTCTCATAGGGGCTGCTATATACACCAGGTAAGAAGTCATGTAGAATTTGAAGGTAGTAGATACCTTTGTCAATTGCTCATGCAAAGCATTGCTGATTTGCTCACCCCAGAAGATAGCTTGTTTGCCTTGGAGTATTACCTTGATGAAAGGGTACATCCACTCATGAAATAGTGAAGATGAAGCCAATCCCCTTATTCTGTTGAGAGGAGTTATCAGATCACCAACTTCTTCTCTAAAGTCACTCCTAGGAAAACTCCGTGGCCACCTAGACAAGTTTGACCATGGAGCTTTGAGCCATTTAGTATTAATTACCTTCTTTGCCTTCTCAGGGATTTTGTCATATTCTTTTTGTGCTTCAGCAAAATCAAGCTTTGTCACTTCTGTAGCAGGAGGGCACATAAACACCTTATCAATGAATTCAGGATCTAGTTTGATTATCACATTGCCACTTGCATCCATTGCAGCCCTAATATCTCTATTATAAAACTGAGCACACTAAAGAACAAACTCTATGTTATGGGTTGCCACTGGGAAAGATGACACCAAATGGATGTTATTGTCAATAATCTTCTTCATTGTAGAGCTGGGATTATTTGACTTGGTTCTTTCCACAAATTCAGCCATGTCCACATGGCCAATCTTCGTATCCCTAATGTCATCGACATTAGAAGTAACTGAGGTGATTGGGAAAACACCTTGATATTTATACTTCATCACCTTTGACTTCTTCAGAGATAATTCAGTCATCTGAACAAGCTATCACTAGAAGGATGTCGATGAAGAAAGAAGATCCACAGAAGAAACTGCAACAAAAAGTCATGATCATGCAATTAGGGGAAATACTGGTAATCTGGGAAAATTGCATGTCGACGATCATGACTATGGGGACACGCTTGAAATGGCTAGAGTGTGAGTAGGTTGAAAAATAGAGGAAAGCAGGCTTAGGAAAGCAAAATTGAAAATATCCCAGAGTTAGGAAAATTTGAGAGAATGTTTGCATGGGTGGCAAAATTTGCCGCCCTTGTATGTGAGGGATATTTCACAAGTGTATTAGCGGTTAAATTCGCTGCTATTGCATGTTTTTGGAAGAATCACAAATGTTATGTATCGGCGGCAAATAATGCCGACACTGCAAGTTGGATATTTCAAGGTTTTTGTGTAGGGGCGGTGAATTTCTCCACCCATACACTTACATTTTGATAAGTCTTCAAATGCATAAGCAGCAAAAAATGTTTACTTTGCATTTGCTCAAATGTTTATGGAAGAACTCGGGGGGTAAACTTCACTGCCACTACACGAGAACAAGCATAATGAACATGTTTGAGCGGTCAGTTTCATCAACGACAATAGACAACAATGGTTATGAAGGTTTGTCTCAAGCGGTAATTATCACCGATGATGTAGACATTGTAAGATGGTTTTGGTGTTTGATCGGGACAAACCATTGACGACACATATCACCATAAAACCTGGGGCACAAACATTGGTTAGTGATTTTTGCCATTTGGATTTACTAGTTTACAATCTAGGGCACAAGCAATAAAACCTATTTGGGAACCTAGACAATGCACATTTGAAGAACAAACTCAAAATAAAAGATCAAGCAAAAAATGACAATAACAAACAAGAACACAACATTTTAAAAAGCTTTTTTGACAAATTCAAACTAATAAAGGCATTAAACAATCATATTAACGAAAACCCTAGAAAGTAAAAGCAGTTTAACAACTTACCTGTCAAGAGTTTGAAACCCTAAGCTTGACGGCGGTGATTCAAAATCTATCTTGAATCCAAGGTCGGCTCAATCAAGCAACTTGAGGAAGGGTTTACGAATCAATTGGAAGGTTTAGGAAATAGAAATAACAAAAAACAACGAAATAGCACATTTAAAAGGTTTGAAAGACATGATCTTAATGCCAACACGAGTGGCAATTAATGCCATTGGAGTTCATGATTTTGAAGATCGACCTCACTTAGGTGGTGAAAATCACCGACCTCACAGGGTGCTTTCCAAAATGCAAAAGCGGTCAAAACCACTGACTTTACACATGCGCTTGATGTTTGAGAATATGTAATGGTGGTAAAAAGTGCCGCTCGAGCATGTGGAAAGGAAAAACTATGTAAAAATGGCAAAAAGTGCCGACTCAACACAAGCAAACAATCAGAATATGCAATAGCGGCGAATTTGGCTGACTTTGCATATAAAGATTCAAAATTTCACTAACACCCCCAAAATGATCAAAATTGATATTTTGGTCAGTTTACGACTTAATCAATTTGCACAAACTTTGAGAAATCGATTAGAGGGAATGTCGCAAACTAGTTTAGGATGCCATATAACTTCACATGGGACCAAGATAATCTTGTCTCGATTTGTGAACTTAGAGTGTAGATTACGAAGCGGATAAGTTTCGTAGGGGTTGTCTACAAAAATGAGCATAGCCGATTTTGAGAACACAACTCAATGACATGTTGGAATATTTTGTCTAATGGTGATCATAGGAACATATTACTAAACACCATTCTTTGTGGATTTGGAAGCCATTGAAAACATAAAGTAGATTATGTTGCTTACCAAAACTAAAGATTACTATATTACTATAGTCAAATAGGAAGTGACATCCTATAGCTCCTTGAATTTGACTCTTAGGCTATAACCAATGAACCATGTGATCCTTCACATCATTTTATCATGCTCATGTATGATGAAATTGAAATTTCCTACATAGGTTGCTGATTTGAAAATTTTCTCAAGCTATAATTTGACATTTATATCAAGTAAGATGACCATTTCATGTGCATATTCCTCAATAGGATCATCTTGGAACTCCTCCTCATAAACACATAGTGCAGCAAGTGTTAAGGAAAAATACTCAATGCAACCCATAGAAAACTCTAAACATACTGGAATATTCGACCATAAATAGAAAACCAATTTCCTACAACTATCAACTTCCTATCTTCAATTTGAATGAAGCCTTACCTATGCATTAATGAAGCCCAATCACCTTCCCTTGAAACACCATATCCTTTCACAAGTGGATGTGAGAAATATGAAATGAAAAAATAAGACATGAGTTGGTTACCTTTATAGGCTCATCAAATACTTCTTGCATTCCATTGTCCTTCATGTCTGAAGTACCATTGATATGATCCAAGTATGATAAGTTTGCAACCTTCTTGATGCTAGGAACATTAAATCCATCTTTTGGAATCTTATCCTTCTCCTAAACTCCTCCATACATCCAATGGTACCAAACCTGTATGAAGCTTAATCCTAAAAGTACCATGGCATGCTTAGTAAATAAATTGACATCAAATTGATGCCTTCTTTCCTTACCACATTCCCATGATAAGCGTCTCATTGTGCCTATCTCCATTTGACCATTACTCAAAATCTTATCTTCAAGTGTGGTACTTGGCTTTCACAAGTGATCTATAAAATGTGAACATTGATCCTTCATACACAACAACCCTATATGAGTCCTCATAAACTTCCATTCATTCCAAATGAAAGAGATGGAGAACTCAATAGTGCCTATGAATATTTTAATCTTCAAGTGATTACTTGGATCCCATATGAAAAAATAATTTTGGACTTGAATCAAAGAGTCATCATGCCATATACAACTTGTATCCTTCACTCTATCACCCTTTTTAGAATTTTTTCCATGGTACGAGTTTTGTAGTGACATAGAAGGAAACAAATCTGAAATATGTTCATACCTTGGGATACAATCCAAATTATCACCCTCATTTACCAAAAAAAAATTTGTTGAGATATCCTCAACACCTCCGTTAAAGTCTACTAAAATATTTTTCTCAAGTGCATGCCTATTAGCAGTTTTAAATTGCAAACTATTTTCACATGGCATAGTTTCCATAGTGCTATTCTAGAAATTAGTTAATGACTCACCATTTGGAAGTTTGAAGGATAGTGCATGAATTGGTGCATGTCCCTCCATCTTGGGCTCTTCACAACTAACAAGAGATGTATTTTCCCCCTCAACTTCATCAATACTTTCCTGACATATACAATCATTAGAAGTCAAATAAACATATTCTATTTCCAAACAATTTTTACCTTTAAATTGTATGGTGGATTTCTCCAAGTTTTGGTTTCTTTCAATTTCTTGTAAATCTAATTTTTCTTTATACTCCACCATCACTATTTCTGGTTATATGGTCTTCTATTTTGGCTCTTCTAATTCTCTCTCTAATGCTTTATGTAACTTTTCATCAACATTCACTTGATATTTCTTCAAAAGTATTTTATGTGTCTAGATCTTTCATCCATGTTAGTAGGTCCTTCTGATGTTTTTGAAATTCTTGAAATGCTTGCATCATTTCCATCGTGGATTCTTGAAATGCCTTCATCTTTCTACATAAAAATAAATTTCTACCCTATAGGACAACAAGATCATACTTTGATACCATTGTAATGAACCAAACTAAAATTTTTAATTAGAATCAAAGCTGAAAATATTTTTCACAACTTCACCTCAAACTGCACCGAAACCCACAAACTAGCAAGCTAATCAAGGACTGAATTACACAAACTTGCCCAAAAACTTATGACATTGATTATCAATGATATAAGAGTGATTTTATAATAGTTTTTTACTATTATGCTAGTCACAACACCTACCACAACATCAAATATCAATCTGGAGTAATTTAGACAAAACCCACAAAAAACCTGTTAGCCTTAACTTTGACTTCGATCAATTTTAAACTTTTGCTCCTTACAAAATGCACTTGTTTGAACCTCCTTTGTCCTAAGGCTCTATCCAAGTCAGTTTCTTGCTAATAAATACTTAATCAATTTTAGGTGGTTTGTCAAACTCAACTTGTTGATTTTTCCTCACAAACACCAAAGGCTATTGTCACAAATCATCTCATACGTAGTTGTCACAGCCATTCACCTAAAGATTGATTTACTTGACTACACTCTAGTGAGGTTATAACATTTTATTAAATATTATGATGCATTGGTTTTAAATTATTCAAGCTGTTATACGCCATTTTTAAACTAATGTATTTATTATCATTATTTTCAAGGAGACAGATAGTTAGTCAGAGAAAATATTATGATTATACTAATAATGTGAAATGCATTTGATTTATATTAATTTTTATGCAAGAGATAATTTCTTATGATGTCATTATTGAATTTGTGGTTAAAATGATGAAATGGACTAACTACCATCATGTAACTGAGGTGGATGCAAGAACAATGTCATTTTTCCCTCCGATATGAGGAGAGAGAGTATCACCATGGAGATAATACTAGATCATGAGAATGTAACGATCCCTATGCCATTTGGAAACACACACACATACACTTAGTAGAGAGAGACCATGTTCATTCTTGTCAAGTTGTGTCATCGTTAAGACGAAGGTTGAATCCTTTTTTTGTCATTTGATAGAAGCTTCGTGTAAGACTTTTGGATGGCATATCAAGGAGTGTAAACCAACTAAACATGTTTAATCTTGTTGTTAAAGATCTTAGTTTATTTGTGAATATTCATTTTCGATAATTGTACTTCAGATGAACACAATTAGTTTTCCTGAGTACGCGATATCAACATCTTTTAGTTGAGTATGTTATGTCTCTTTATTAAGATACTATTATTTTAATATCATTATTAAATATTACCATAGCTATTGTTATTATAGCACGCAAGATAAATATGTTAGAATCTTTTCCTTTTTATGAAAGCAACACACTCCCTAGATGCTAGGGGAGTGGGAGAGGGAGTTGTTGCTCCATACTCTCCACTATCCTTGCATACCAATTCCGCAGGAGTGGAGAGGGAATCAAGGGGCAATGCAATTATTATTCCCCATAAATGTTTCCAAGTGAGATAAGAAGGATGCAAGGTTTCGTTAGGGAGGAGAAGAGAAGTAAGAAAAAAGAAAAGAGGAAATCGAGAGCATTGGGAGAATGACAAAGATTGCAACAAGGAGACTATAGATAAAGATTTTGGACTTTCTATCTTATAGTTAAGTCTATTATAATTTGTGGACAGTGATAAATTTTGCCTTCAAATAGTTCAATTAATGTAGAAAGAAGAATTGTTTGTATGATTGGTTAACTATTGATCCTTATCAGATAGTCCAAACTAGAAATAATTATATGGACTAATGCTTTTGTGTTGGAAGATTCTTTCATCCATGACTAAAGGGTTTTTGTTGATGGTAAAATTTGCACTTTACTAGCAACAATGGAAAATCACAAAATGTGGGAATTGATTTTGAGATAACCTCTACTTTTAAATAAGATGACTCTTCTTTGTTTCCTTATGGTTTGAGAAAATGAGAGAAGAAACTTAAAACAATACTTGATAACTAAAACTATACTAAGGTGATGCGCCAAATTGATTTAGACTTTTTGTGAAGGAAAGACCCACTTTCTCTATTTACCGATAACTAGATAGAACAATCACAAGTATTCAAAAGAGCATAAATGCATGATTTTATAGCAGACTGCATCTCATTACTTCAGTAAATGGATAGAACGAATCACAATATTGCAAATATAATAGATAAAAGACTCAATATTTAGCACAAAATGTTATTTCTTTTCATTGGTGAAAGGAGAACAGAGTATACAAGCCTCTTAGATAACTGCACAAATACATGATTTTTACAATCCTTTCTAAGAAACACCCATTGAGGTTTAATTCTTCTCTACTGTATTTGAATACTATCCAATCTTATTACAATAAAGAATCTCAATCTTTAAATAGACTACTAAGCAGAGAAAACCCTAGAAAAAAAAAGATAACTAAAGAAAAAAGCTCTAAAAGCCTGAGTTACATCGCAAAAACTACCTGTAAAAGGACTTAAATCACTACATGAAAAAAATCCACCATGTAGATAATCAAGCCTATAGTGCAACAGAAACAACTGTCAGAAAAATTGTGCTTGCAAAAAGTGTAGCTTTGTTAATTGTCCCTCATTATCTAAATCTCCTGGGACCCACCACCATCTATGCCACTTCTCCTTAATGAATCTTACATGCAGCATGGGAGTGCCATGTATTTCAACCATCCAATAGCACATCAAGAAGGAGTTGTGAGAAGTAGAGACCTTCAAAATGTGCGTGGAGGTGACACATGGATTCCTCAACCAATGGCACACCAAGAAGAACCTGTCAGATCTGAGACCATAGAGAAAGTGTGTGAGGGTGACACGTAGCTTATACTACCTTTCCATCAATAAACAATGCAACTGAAGAAATACGTCATCACTCTGGGCCTTTCCAAAAAGCAAAAATGTTCCGCATGGATTTGTTGACTAATTAGGCAACAAAAATAGGATGTCAAAACTGAAGGCTCTCAAAATGTGCGCGAAGGTGACACGTAGCCTACTCAGCCAATGGCACATCAGGATGGAGCTATCAAAAATAATACCACCTCAAAGAAGAACCAATTGGACATGTAGCTTCCTCCACATTTCTCCAAAACAAAAGAACATTTGTATAAGCTTGAAACCTAGAAATATATATTTTGTGTCTCTGATACAATTTTTGTGACACCAAATATTGACCATTGTTTATATTGATACTTCCTCTCCTGAATCAAAATAAATCTACAATGAACCTTTATTTAGATTTTTTACTCTATAGTTCTTGGTGACTCATGAGGGAATCTACGTTTGCATAGAAGAACCCAAAAAACTACAATAGAGAAAAGGAAAACAAAAAGAAAATATCAATGACTTGCTCTACAGCTTCTGGAGAGCTTGATGCAATGCAGTCCAATTAGCTTCAGAAGGCTATTCCTTCTTTTTTAGAGCCTCAAAAACCTATCCAGATCCAATATCTCCTTGTAAAAAAGCCCTGAAGGCTATCAATGATAGCTTTATCTAGAACTCTAAATGCACAAGAGGTTGTAAAACTGTTTTAACCTTTGTGATACTTAGTGTTTGGTTTAAATTTGGAAATGATGTTTGATCATTTTGCTTGTTCATTAGCAGGGCCTTGATTATGTCCTTGAAAAGGACCATTGAATCATTGAGAAACAAAGAGGGGAGTCCTAATTAGACCAAATTTTCAATGTGTCCCTTCATTTCTCAGACCACTTTCTTTAAAGCTTCCAAATGAGCTTTACATTTTAGAGCCATCTTATTCCTGCTCAGGAATTCATTCACTTTCACCACAAAAGTCCTTTTATTGTCCACTCTAACTACTAAAAGAGATTCTTTAGAAGAGCTATAAAGATTTTGTGCTAGTAGCTAGGATTCAATAACCTTGGGAGTTACCAGAGACAGAGTCTGTCCCATAGTGACCTCAACCTTTGTATAGAGATCTTGAGCATTTGAAATAAAATTAAGTGTGGGCTTAAGTTTGGTGGTCTCCTTCAAAATATGCCTTCATAATGAAATGTATAATTCTTGAATAAGAGGCAGAACATTCATCATGGGAGGCTGTTGTATGAGCTTCTATTTGAGCTAAAGGAGCTATTGCTCTTTTTCCTGTATATCTTGAACCTCCAATTGGTTATTTGCATCTCGCTCCTCTGTGAAGCTCTTATACACCTGTATCAATTCACTCCTCTTGTCACTTAGTTTTTTATTAGTCTAACTCTTCTACATCTTCAGAGTCTCTAGCTGTAACTTTATTATCTCCAACTCTATTCTTAGACTAGCTCTTTTGTTCTGCTCCACTTTTAATGTCTCCTTTAAGACCAAACTCTACATTTTGGAGGTGAGCCTGGAAACTTCTAAATCTTTGGCTTTAGATTCCACCCTCACCTGGTCCACTATGTTCTTGACTCAAAAAAATTCTTGTGACTATTTTTCATACTTTTGGCTCATTTTGATATAGTATATCGTAACAAAGTTCTGGGTCTCTTCTATTATTTCCACCTTGTCTTGTGGCCTGACTTGTGCAAGATTTAGACCCACAACATGGATGGAGTAGTCCTTTGGCTACATTTTCTCCTGAGGCTTTATAACATTCAGGGTCATGTGAGTGATCATCAGGGCCTGCTATGCATGGTCATACAGAGAACGCATGCGAGGAATTGTAGGGGCTCATCCTTCTTTGGTTTTGTATTTTTCTAGGTGAGCCTCCCGTGCCTTCCTTGTTGTCTCCACCTATTGGTGAAATGCG
This sequence comes from Cunninghamia lanceolata, assembly GCA_027924645.1. Lineage (NCBI taxonomy): Eukaryota > Viridiplantae > Streptophyta > Pinopsida > Cupressales > Cupressaceae > Cunninghamia > Cunninghamia lanceolata. The sequence goes on along the minus strand of BSBN01001164.1, from coordinate 2,939,246 downwards.
GACGGAGATGGAATCATCCCATTGGAAAATGGAGCACCTTGAGGTAAAGCATAGGGGATGGTCACTTGCTTCTGCGCTGAGGTAGGATGGAAGCCAAGAGGATCTGGGGAATGCATCAATAGAACAGAAGGGGAGAATGGCGGTAAATTGATGAGAGGTGGGATAGTAATTTGTGTGGTAGCAAGTGTGGAAAATGCAGGTGGTGAAGACTTAGGGGAAGTAGATGAAATAGGGGGAGGGCATAAATTTAGTGGAGTTTGGAAAGGAAGGGGAATGTATTTCAAAAAAGAAGAGGGTGAAGAGATACTTACATGCCTATGGAAGATGTAACTACACTAGTTTCCGAGCTAAGGATTAGGACATCTTCCTCTTCAGATTCTTCTTGCAGCACCAGCTTCCACTTCTTTCTTTCTCACTATTCTTGTTTTGTTTCCACTTCCTTCTCTAGCTTAGTCTCTATTTCTGTTTCAGCCTCCTCTTCTCCTCTAAATATTTTTCTCACATTGTATTGGGAGGCTGGCTCAACATGATATTCATCCCATATCTACTCCCACTCCTCATCTATCTCTATCTCTCCAAAATTATTCTCCCATTCAAAGATTTCTTGCCTATATTTCCAATAGGCATCGATTTTATCGACCAGTCAATCATCTTTCAAGAAGACATTTTTCAGACCATGCCCCATAGGCTTTGTAGGATCATAGGGTTTGATAATCTAATAATATACCTCTCATGGATGCCTGGATTCTTCTAGAATCTGTGCCAACTCAATATAATCATTAGTTGTATCCATGAGTGGTGAACTCTTCGACTCAATTGAGAGGTGGATTTGATTATCAAAAGCCATGGGAGACTTAGATGCAGACAACCATTTATTCAAAACTTTGTCAAGGTCATATTGTCATTTATCCATGGCCTGGTCTAAACCCATCTCAACTAGTTTCATCATGAGTAGTTGGTTCACTTGTCACTTTAGCACTATAATGCCTCCGCCCTTGGAGAGGGGAATATCATGAAAAGGTTTTTGTTTCTTACTGGCTCTAAATTCTAAATCAATGATATCCAATAGGTGAATCATCTCCAACATGACCACCCTGTTAGTGAGAAATTTTGGCAACCAAAATGGTTCCTCTTTGAAACCATGTACATCCAACAAGGTGAAATGATCACCAAAGAACCAATCGCATGGAAGATATAGACTAGACATCAAGGCTCTCTACTTCTCATTCACCTGAAAAAATATTATATTTGGATTGAGATCTATCAGGGCCAGAGTTATGAAACGCTCTAAGTATTCATAAAAATTGAAAGTTTTTGACAGGAGGGGAGTCCATGTAGACACTGAAATTATTCTTTTCCCGTCACCCATGTCCTCAGCCATTGTTAATTGCATGTGGGGTGAGAAGAACTGGGAATTCTAAAAAAGCATCAAATGTAACAGAAAGATGTGTGCCTGAAATACTACTAGTGATGAAAAGTGCCTGGCTAATAATTCATCCTATCAATTATGATCTTCAAAAGATCTATTTTGTAGGCTTGTTGTCGAGAGACATTCTTTAGCTAGAAGATGGTGCCCAATTCATAATCATACACATTTACATCATTTTTATTACCAAAAATGAAAGTGAGCATCAAGCATGTGTCCACATCTCTATTGAAACTGGCCAACCCAATTGGCAAAGAAGGTAAGACAGTGTTACTAGGGTCAAAATGGAGCTCATTGTTCAGGAATGCTAACTAATTTTCCTGAGTATCCCAAGTCTTTTTCCACTTAATCATACTGCAAAAATCTACAGAAGCATCATTTTGAATACCCAACATATCCCTCACAACCTGAGGGGAGATTGTAACTTTGATACTCTAACCCATAATAACATGGGTGTTTTATGGTAAAAATGATGGAGGGTTGATGTTTGCTTTAGTTTGAATCCTCCTTTCCACAAACATTCCAAGGGCTTTTCAACCAAGCACTTCTCGTGTCAAGAGGAGAGTTAGCTATCAGATTTGAGTTGCCATTTGGTTTTCTTCTAGGAAATTCAGACGTGATCACACAATATTGCCAATTAAATGCCTTTATGCCCTTAAAACCTTAATTCAAGCAAAATAGGAATCAAATCTGTGAATTACGACAAATGCTACAGGAAATAAGCAGAGGGCAGAGAACCTTAACTCACTATTTTTCACAGTTAGAAAATGGAAAATTTAGGGACAATGGTGATGGCACCCTAGTCCAATGTGCAACTTTTTTTACAAAGTCATGATCTCCTTCCGACACTGATCTTTGCTATTTCTTATGTTTTTTGTGATTTGAAAATAGAGGACAAGGTTGATGGCGCCCTTGTCCTGAAATGTTGAATAGTGTCTGCTTCTTTTTAGATCTAGAATCTTCAATGTCTGTCTTCCTTTTCTACAACTCCACCTTCTCCAAATCTGACACCTATAACCTACAATCACAAGGAGTGTGGGAGGGGGTTGTGGTGTTTAGAGGCTTGCCTCGGTCAAGCCCCAGAGAGACATTCAAGTCTTTTGAACACTATTGTTAGAGAGATAGAGTGCATTCCCTTGTGAGGCAGAGGCAAAAACTGAATGATAATGATTGATAAAGTACAATAAATGATACCTTGATGATGAAGCCCTCATAGAAGGAAGAAGCTCTTCAATGTCATGAGGAGAAGAAGTCATCCAACCTGCAAACAAACATAATAACAATGCCATGCTCTACAACACAATGATATCACAAGTATGCCAATAGTTCATAATCATAAAGCTTGCTAATGATCTTCTAGATATCTTCTCTAGTTTGCAAATGATAACCTAATCATGCTTATATATGCAACTATTAAGATTCCCGCCAAGAATTTCATATTTGAAGCTTATGATGTCAGCTTGGAGACAAAATAGCAGTCGCAAAACCAACATTTCAAATTAGGGCAAACCCAAAATAGGGCTGGACTACCAGTGCTAGCACCCTTGTCCACCCCCTATCTTTGCTCAATGATCATCAACATAGTCCCCCTTAGGTCCTAATTGCCACAAGACCCATGGGTTTTCTCATCGGGAGTCTAATTTAACATGCAAAATGCTCTAAATGCAAATCTAAAGACGTGGGGGATAAACCTTTAGGGAAAAGCCCCCAAGGGTGCATTTTTCTGACATAACATTTAGCCTCCACTTTAATGTATGCATTAAATGCAAGGCCAATACATGAATTAAAGTAGGTCAACAAACACAACAAACATGCCAAGCATGGAGAAGACATGCCAAACACATTGAATACAATGATAGGCATGCAAAACATGGAGAAGACAGTTATAGGCCTGCAAAACATAGAGAATACATCATTGACGACACAAAGAGCACATAGAATACAATGGATGCAATGATTTTTTTTTTGACTTTCCCATATGAAATGCATAATGCATGTACAAGGAAAGTAAACAAACAAATCCCAAAAAGTGTAGAGGAGCTGTTCACCACCGATGTTGCACTTTTTGAGAATAGACACACCAAACAAAATCCCAAAGTGTAGAGGTGTTGTTAACCACCAGTCTTGCACCTTGAGAACAAACATGCCAAACAAATCCTAAAGTGTAGAGGAGCTCATCACCACCAGTCTTGTACTTTGAGAACAAGCATGCGATACACACACACACTAAAGACACAGTAGACAAGTGATGGAGTGTTCCTATTTCTAGGCTCATCATCCTCTTAGGAACATTATAGGTACACACTGACGATTGGGCTTCGTGTTGTTATATGGAGCCTAATCAGACTTGGAGGTTAAATTTACCCCACTTTTATTGGTGCGGTTTCCTCCAAATTATTTAACGAGGTCAAGGGGCAGTGCCCCTTGCGGGGTCCAGGGGTAGTGCATTAAAACTTGATGTATTGTAGCATTTTGCAATGCCTAAGGGTTAGGGTTCCCGTTGATGTATTGTAACATTTTGTAGTGGTATTGAGTTGCAAGGATTGCTGGTTGTAATTGGCTTGATTTACTGGATAATAATATTGGACTCTCTGTTGGTGGATGTAGCCCAAGTTTGGGTGAACCATGTTAAAACTTCTCTCTCACTGTTATTATTTATGTGTATTTCCATTCCTTTGTTTAATATTTATTTGCATTTAATTGATATCTTCTGCTGGCTAACCCTAACACTTCACCACAATAATCACTAAAAACACCCTTAAGGGTTGAGTTAGTCATAGAACCACTCCCCGCCTCATGATGAGGACTTTTGAAAATGATAGGATGATGCAATCTCTCCAAGAAATACACCATCCCCACCTCGCAATGAGGGCTTAAGAAAAAGGATATGCTAGATATCGCACCTCCGCAAAGGGCTTAGATGATTGATTTGATTTTTAGATTGTTCAAAAATACTTTTCTATTATCTAAAGCAGACATCTTACCTTATATATGCCCACACCTTAAGGCGGTTGATATCACATACCGATATCAAGCACGTGAAGGTAGGAAGAAAACACACAAGTGAACACGAGCTCTCGCAAGGCCCATGCCCCCCAATGGTGACATTTACTTTATGATCGCCGAATGTTCCCACAAACACATCCCTGCAAGAAAAGTGTTAGTGTCCAAATAATCATGATAAACAACAATGCATATGATCAACTACATGAAAAAGCCAAGCAAGGCGATATCCATGATAGACAAAGTGCACAGAGTAGCAGTATTGTTAAAGTGTTGTCAGCAAGATAAGATAACATCAACATTAACATCAAGATAGAGAAATCACAAAGTGATTCCACTAGCCAAGCGTCAGATAATATGTAACAACCCCATCGTCATGTATGGACTAGGTCCATTTTTTGATTACTCGCAAAAGGGACACTAGGTCCACATCAGTATAATATATTTTTCATCATCTGCTAGCTAGATGGAAACACTAGAGGAAGGTAAACAATAAATTAGAGAGGAGAACAAGTGTCTTAGGGATAGTCACATAGGAGAGTGCCCCCAATTCACCAACTGTAATGCTATGTCCATAAGACACAACACACAACAATGAAATTAGAGGAAATGAGATATAGAAGAATGATGATATAAATAGAAGGTCACAATAGAGGTGATCTCCTAGTATCCTTGACCTTACAAGAGAATCAAGGGTCATCCTAGGAGGCCTAACAACACATAACACATCATGGGGGAAGCACATCACAAAGAGATAAAGGGTTAGAGATACTTACCTATAGAGAGGCCCATGCTAGAAGTCATCATCGAAGAGGTCATCATCTTCCCAATCTTCAATAATAGATGAAAGAGGTGTGTAAGGCACCAAAGCCCAACTGTTGTTCTTGTTTTCAACTTGTTCATCTTTAATCTTTTCTTGATTCTCAATGTTAGGTTGAATGTTCTCTTGTTCATTTGCAATTCGTTGGGCATAGGTTTGTCTTCTCCTCCTCCTTTCTTTTTCTACTCTATTTCTTCTTGCCTTGTTGCTTATCTCATCATGTTTTTCCACAGTTTGCGTAGAAGAGGAGGAAGCACCACAATTTTCAAATCTCATTAGTCTTGGTGGATTATTTTGTTGTCAATGAAAGCCTCTTGATCCATTTAAGGATGATGGGGAGGAACCTCAAAATAAATTCCACCTCTCCGTGGATAAGGTGGGTCATGAGACCTTTCCTTATCCACATTTCTCTTGTCAAAAATTTCATCAAAGCCATAATAGTCTTGTTTTATGCTTGATTCTTGGTCTTCTCTTATTATATGCAAAGGAGACCTGGTCACTCGAGCTAGTTGTTTTCCTTTGTATTTTATGTACTCTTTGAAAGTTCTATCTCTTCGTGGCTTAGGATCTATCTCAAGTTGTAGCAGAAGTAATCAAGAATAAAGTTCTTGTCCTTAGCTGAAGGTTGATAATCATTACGACAGATAGTACAGATCTCTCCATGCAAAGGAAATTTAACACATTTATGAATAGTAGAAGGAACAACATTCATAGCTTTAAGCTAAGGATGTCCAAGTTTTACACAGAAGAGGTCAAACAAGGGGATTATGTCAAATGACTAATCCACAACTTTATCATAGACTAAGACCATTAAAGTTATCTTGCCAATCGGCTTCATGAAAGCTCCATTATGTGTTTTAATTCTCAAATCCGATGGTTCATAAGATTCTTGTGCCATTTCATGTTTAAGGAGGAAATATTCCATGACCACATTTGTCATGAAATTAGAATCTATGAGTGTTCCATGCACAGGTTGTTCCATTATCTTTACTATTATATATAGAGGCCCTTTGGTATTTACCATTTCTTTGTCATGAGGTGTGAATGTTATTTCAAGCTCAGGGGCTCTTCTTTTCAAATGAGGCCTAGGAACAAACATAGCATTATTATTATGTTGAGAATCCATTTGCAAGTTTGCAAATGAGTGCCAAATAACATTTTTAAGATCTTCCAAAACTTATGCAACAACAAAATGCAAAAGTGATGTCAAATATGCTCTAAAATGCTTGATATTTTCAACTTTTCTCAATGCAAACAACTTAAAGAAAAGGTGTTGTAAATATTTTAAAGAGGGATAGAAAATTATATGCCTAAAAACAGTCCACTCATGCAATAATACCTTTCACAACATGCTTTTGAAGCAACTCTAGAAAGTCAATAAGCCAAAACCTAGTGAAAATAGGCTAGAATATGCAATTTTTTCACCAAATCTTAATGCAAAAGACTAGGGTAGTGGGTGTTGTAAGAAAAATTATGATGGAACAAAACTTATAACAGTACTAAAAGACACCTAATGCAAAAAAATCCATTACAACATGCCTATAGTGCATCTCTAGACCAAACCCTAGTGCAAAGATAGCAAAAATATGTTGTTTTTTCCAAAATTTCAATGCAAAGGCTCAAAATACAGGGTGTTGTAAGAAATTTGAGAAGGGGAAGAAAATTATAAGGCTAATAAAATCCAATTAATGCAATAAAATCCCTTACAACACACTTGGAGTGCAAATCTAGCAAGACGATAGGCTCAAATCTAGTGAAAAATGCAAGTTTTCAAACCTTAGGCATGGAATTTCACAAGGAGGCAATTATGGTGCAACACTATAATTAGAAATCAGACCTAATGATTTTTTTACAAGGTAGTAAAATCTGAGAAAATATTTTGACTACAACCCTAGCTCATGCAAAACTAGGTTTTTATGAAAAATGCAAAATTTCAAGCAAATTCTGACAAATCAAGCATGCAAATGCAATGAAAATGAATTGTAAATGATAAATTTATGTATTTTGTATCAGATCTAATTAAAATGAAAGAAATTAATTTAAATTAGATGCCAATTAATTCAAATTTGACAAAAATGCAAGCTTAATATGCCAATTTTTGCAATTTTTTCAAATTTTTTTCATTTTTTTGTATTTTTTCGAATGCAATATTGAAAATATTGAATTGAATGATTATGAATTTCATATATCATGTAAAAATCAGAGATTTAATTAAATTCAATTGGATGAATGCAAACTATGTCAAAAATCAAACCCTAGAATGCAATTTTTTTTCAATTTTTCCAAATATATCAATTTTTTTTGTAAGTTTTAGAATGCAATGAAATAAATGAATGAAAATTTGTCAAACAACACTTAGAAAGGTCCCAAAAAGTTCCAAACACGGTTTCACCAAAATGTTTTATGGTAAAAATGATAGAGGGTTAATGTTTGCTTTAGTTTGAATCCTCCTTTCCACAAAACATTTCGAGGGCTTTTCAACCGAGTGCTTCTCCTATCAAGAGGAGAGTCAGCTATTAGATTCAAGTTGCCACTTGGTTTTCTACTGGGAAATTCACATGTGATTACACAAGATTGCTAATTAAATGTCTTTATGCCCTTAAAACCCTAATTTAAGCAAAACAGTAATCAAATATGTGAATTACGACAAGTGCTACAGGAAATAAGCAGAGGGCAGAGAACCTTAACTCACTATTTTTTGCAATCAAAAAATGGAAAATTTGGGGACAATGGTGATGGTGCCCTAGTCTAATGTGTTGGGTCTTTCTCTCTGAATCAGCAAAGGGTTTGCTAGTTCCAATGCATAGTCAGATTCAACCAACAAATATAGGAGGTTGCGTGAGTTGTCTCCCCTTCACTTCTGGTTCTGTCACACCAAGGGGGGTATCCCTATAGCTAAAGATTTGTCTTTGAATCACCCAATAGAAAGATTTAGCTTTACAACAATAGGCAGAATACTCTCATTTTAGGACCAAGATTTGTGTGATAAGTCACTAGGTTGGCAATGTTCTTGGACATATCTAACTGGTTAGGAATGAGAGTATGTAGGGGTCCTATTTCTACTCCTACAACTAATAGGTTGAAGTTCTGAAAAGATTTGTTTTATATTTTGGATACAAGACAGGGGGTTTTGGATCATAACTACTACACAAGGGCAGACCAGTGCCTATCTCAGGGCAAGGAGTCAACTAGACATATACAAGAGAATGATTTGCACTGGAATTCAAGTTTCAAGGGGTTAGGACTGGTATTTGCCTTACAAACAGCACCCAAGAATGAGTATTTAGCTATCTCTACTTACACATATCCCAACTGACATACATTCTTCTTCATACTTAACCTAAGACAGTTTAATCCACTCCTTGAATGGAAGTCACAGATCAAGCATGCAATACAGAAAGTCTATATTCTAGAATCTGAGGAACCCTTAGCAACCAGATTCAGAAGAAGCGATGCATACAGGAAATGGAGACAAACAACTAAACACATGTAAAGAATCATTTTTCATATAAAAACAACATGAAACTGAACATGTGTACAACCTGCATTCAACTGCAACTCATAAACTCACAAAAAGAGATAGAACAGCCAATAAATGCTCTAATCTTCATTATTTCCTCCAAAAAAATTGCCCAAGTCTTCAACAACCCCGTAGAATGGCCATGGACTCCTTTTTCAAGGAGCACACAAGCTTTCGGCCACCTACACACTGACAGACTTCATAAATGCAAAGATCACTTCTTTAGATTTTCGATGCAACAATCAGATCTTTATTAAATTTTTTGGTCGCTGAAGCCATCAGATCCTCCATGAAAGCCAATGGCACAAGCAACCTGGACCTCGAGCATACTAGCAGATGTGATGTTTTTCTCGGTGCCATGTAGCAAGGTAGTTGACTATGGAATGAATGCATAAAAAAATGTGCCAACAAACACTCATTTCATCCTTCAAACTCAGCCACAAAATCAAGCTCCAACTATGCAAGATCGGTGGTCCAAATCCACCCATACAGATTAAAAAATCCACATCAGCAACATTGAAAACTCCATTGCCAATGATATCGCGCGACGTAGGCGGTCTTCTCTTCCATCGCTGACCTTTCCCTGCATAAAAATACCTTTTACCTTTTCACCCAATTTCACCTTCAAATTTTTGTATATGCAAAAGCATATACATACAATCTGCCTCGGACACATGTCACAACCTCATTGGATCACCATCGCTGAATATTTGTATCTCCATCAGCGAGCCATTGTATCTTCATTTGCATTTGAAAATGTATGTACAATTGTATATACATACAATCACCACATACAAAGGCGGACTCCAAATCATTATGAACCAATTTGAAATTTCAATCAGGTCTGGGTGTTGTATCTCCTTTTCTTTGTATTTCAGCATATACAATGCACTTAACATACAAACTACAAACCCCACCTTTGAGTTTGCTGATTTACATTTTCTGGTCGGGTCTGCTTTGTATATCCTCCCTTGTATCTTTGCCTTGTATATCGCATATACAACTACGAATATACAAGAAAAACATACATACAATCGGACTTCTACCTTTATCAACTAGAATGTATATTCATTTCGGGTCCAGGCTTTGCATCTCAGGATTGCATATTCCCTTGTATGTTTGATTGCATGTACAAACATACAATTGTATATATATACAATTGGTAGACCCCACCCTTTGGATTTTGCCTTGCATGTATCTTTTGTATCTTCATCGGCCCGTTGAAGAAACCTTGGACTTGGCCGCCAATGTGCATTGTCTCAACGATGACACTTTGTATGTTTACCCCTTGTATCTTTTCCATTGTATATCGACCTCGCATATCTGCCTTGTATATTCAAACATACAAACTCATCAGCCACATACAAACTTATATGCATACAAAGATGCATACAACTCATTTTCACCATTTCTAAAGCTGATAGAACTTTCTCTCGGGTCCGGCCTTGTACATTTGCATTTACACATTAGATACAAACATACAACGACACATGCATACAACTGTGGACCCCACCATCACTTAAGGATTTTTGAACTTAACATTTTTTCATGACGGAAAAGGAGGTAACACAAGGCAAAGGGGACCGGTCATTCGACAAGCACTATGTCATGAAATGCATCTTAAGTGATAGATGACCTACTGTAGATAGTCAACGCAGAAATAGAAGATACAATGCAGGAGGTTGAGGGAAAATAATACCTAAGGCATTAAGAGTTTGAGGGAACAAAAATATAGGCTTGTAGACTTAACTCAAAATCCTAACCCTAGGTGGCCACCACCATTGGCTCTGTTTGGGGACGCATGCCTCTTGCAGGCATGGCGAGAACTCCAGAACTCTAGGATGAAGACCAAGCCTTATCCATTGGGCACAGAGTCGAGCGCCGGACAAACATGTATCACAAATTACATTTTTGAAGATTATTTTAGCGGCCCTAGGCAGCCAAAAATGAAAAACCATAATCTCCTCCTGCTAAATGTCCAATTCTAATTTGAACGACCCCAACCACAACTGAAAACATCAACATAATTTTCCCACATGCTAATCTTGTCAATTACATACTTCACCACTTTTGAAAATTTGCCTCTGTCAGTATTGCCTCTGTCACTTTGCATCTCACAATCAGACACATAACCATACATACTAGAATATCTTTCAGCATTAGGTAACATATGTATGTTATATTCTTCAAACAATATATCATATTGCATTTGGCATTCTTCATTATATACCTAGCTGTTGCACATTACCAGGCACTCATCCAGCTGATCCAAAAACTGAAAACATTCAAAATATATGAGACCTTCAATGTCATTCATATCACTTATTGACATTAAAAACAAAACTTGATCCACACACCCATTGTTGCATACATCTGGAACAACTGATGCTGAACATTCGTTATCCATAGTTTGCATATCCATATTATCTTCACAAGAGCTGAAGATCTTTGATTCTGGTTCATATGTCCCCTCTTCACAAACTGATGTAACACCAATGTCAGTTGTCTCTTCATATTCATCATCATCTTCAAAACGAGGGTTAATTATGCACCAATGGAGGTCATGACTCACAATGTTCAATGCATCTAAAGGCCCATCATAAAGGGGATTCATACTCATTGCAAAGGTCTCTACTTCTTCTTCATGACAATCCAACTCTTCTTCAACATTACCCAATCTAGAGTCATAAGAAGAACAAACCTAATCCATGAATTGATCATGGATATCATCTTTATCATCTAATTGCCCCACATACAAGATCTGTACTACCTCAATGCACTCTGAAGCTGCACTATCTATATCACTTTCTAGCCCTCTAATGCTTCCTGATGAAACTGGAATTGATTCTTGATCCATATGATCACAACTATGCATAATTAGATCATTTAAACATGAACACTCTTTGCTGAGGACTGGCATATCAGTATCACTTGAAAAATTATTATTATCAACTTCATTTGCTAGGCAAATTAGGGCATCCTCCTTTATGGCAGAGTCATCATGACCTTGGAATGATGCATAAATAGGGATAGCAGGGGTGCAGAAATTTGTAGATAAATAACCCTTTTGAATTCCATACCTCCAATTGTTTTCAATGTCTATTGCAAACTGATGTTCCTGATGTAATGTGGTGGACTCATTATCTCTCAATCTATAGCTCATTTTCTTATCAAATGCTCCCAGATAGACCACCAGGCACAATGCATCATTAGGTCTCATGCATTTTGGAATTCTTTTCAATGCCTTCATAAATCTGAGGTTAAAGGCTGGAATTAACTCTTCCTTTTCAATATGGATATACATGAAATCACTAATAACTGCATATTCAGATATTCTTTCACCATATTGTTCTAGAAATGCAGATTTAAATTCCTGCCAAGAGCTAACAGAGTGGGCCGGAAGGTAGGAGAACCAGTCCTTTGCATCTTCATCTAGAGATTAAACAAATAATCTCATAACTACATCTTCATGGTCAACCTCAAAGTTATCTATTACATTTCTAAACTGCTGCAAGTGCCTCTCAGCTGATTCATCCTCTACACCACTGAATTTAGGCAAATACTTTCTGATCTTAGATGGAAAAGCATTTGGATAACCACAAATGCCATTGAAATTTATGGGCTTATATCTATCAATACTGAAGCTTCTTTTATTATTCAGTTGGGATAGATCACTATACATTGTTGCATTTGACACCTCACAAGGGTGCATGGGCTGATAATACATCTTATGTGTTTTTGCAACCTTCTTCTCAACTCAAACTTTCAATAACGACCTTAGGCCTTTACAATATAACTACTGTTTCGGATTTCCTAAAGTCCTCTAAATGAGTCTTTTCAACAACATTGCCAACTTCTTTTGAAACACACAATACATTCTTAGCAAATACAAAGCATGCAAACTTATCACCAATATTTCCCTTTTAACTAGTGCTACTTCACCAAATAGGGAATCCTTTAAAACTTATAAAAATACCTAGATATGTTGAAGCTACTGCAAATTCCTTTCCCTGACTGATTTTTATGAAAATTTAACACCTCTTATGTCCTTTATCAAGTTCTTTGTGTGCAGAGTCACCACCTCTTTGGCAGAGGAATGAGCTTCAAATAACATGAAGTTGAAAATTCATTTCTTTCCCTTCTAGGTCCTCCAACAACAGAGCCACACATAAAAAATTTAAGTTCACTGCAACAAAGCACTTCTAGGTCTGATTCTTCAATCTTTTAGACTCATACTTTTATGGATATGACATTACATTCCCCAGTAGAGTCACCACTTTGTTGGTGACTTGGATGGGTCAAAATAACACTTTGAATTCAACTCCCCAGCAGAGTCACCACTTTGTTGGGTCTTTCGCTCCAAATTAGCAAAGGGTTTGCCAGTTCCAATGCACAGGCAGATTCGGCCAACAATTACAGGAGGTTGCGTGAGCGGCCTCCCCTTCACTTCTAGTTCTGCCACACCAAGGGGGATATCTTTATAGCTAAAGATTTGTCTTTGACTCACCCAATAGAAAGATTTAGCTTTACAACAATAGGCAGAATACTCTCATTTTAGGACCAAGATTTGTGTGATAAGTCACTAGGTTGGCAATGTTCTTGGACATATCTAACTGGTTAGGAATGAGAGTATGCAAGGGTCGTACTTCTACTCCTACAACTAATAGGTTGAAGTTTTGAAAAGATTTGTCTTATATTTTGGATGCAAGACAGGAGGTTTTGGATCATAACTACTACACAAGGGCAGACCAGTGCCTATCTCAGGGCAAGGAGTCAACTAGACGTATACAAGAGAATAATTTGCACTGGCATTCAAGTTTCAAGGGGTTAGGACTAGTATTTGCCTTACAAACACCACCCAAGAATGAGTATTTAGCTATCTCTACTTATACATATCCCAGCTGACATACATTCTTCTTCATACTTAACCTATGACAGTTTAATCCACTCCTTGAATGGAAGTCACAGATCAAGTATGCAATACAGAAAGTCTATATTCTAGAATCTGAGGAACCCTTAGCAACCAGATTCAGAAGAAGTGATGCATACAGTAAATGGAGACAAACAGCTAAACACATGCAAAGAAGCATTTTTCATATAAAAACAAAATGAAACTAAACATGTGTACAACTTGCATTCAACTGCAACTCATAAACTCACAAAAAGAGATAGAATAGCCAAGAAATGCTCTGATCTTTGTTATTTCCTCCAAAAAAATTGCCCAAGTCTTCAACAACCCCATAGAATGGCCATGGATTCCTTTTTCAAGGAGCACACAAGCTTCCAGCCACCTACACACTGACAGACTTCATAAATGCAAAGATCACTTCTTTAGATTTTTGATGCAACAATCAGATCTTTATTAATTTTTTTGGTTGCTGAAGCCATCAGATCCTCCATGAAAGCCAACGCCACAAGAAACCTAGACCTCGATCATACTAGAAGATGTGACATTTTTCTTAGTGCTGTGTAGCAAGGTAGTTGATTGTGGAATGAATGCATAAAAAAATGTGCCAATAGACACTCGTTTCATCCTTCAAACTCAACCACAAAATCAAGCTCCAAATATGCAAGATCGGTGGCCAAATCCACCCATACAGATTGAAAAATCCACATCAGCAACATTGAAAACTCCATTGCCAATGATATTGTGCCACATAGGTGGTCCTCTCTTCCATCACTGACCTTTCCCTACATAAAAATACCTTTTACCTTTTCACCCAATTTCACCTTCAAATTTTTGTATATGCAAAAGCATATACATACAATCCACCTCGGAAACGTGTCACACCATCGCTAAATATTTGTATCTCCATTGGTGAGCCATTGTATCTTCATTTGCATTTGAAATTGTATGTGCAATTGTATATACATACAATCACCACATACAAGGGCGGACCCCAAATCATTATGAACCAATTTGAAATTTCAATCAGGTTCGCGCGTTGTATCTCCTTTTCTTTGTATTTCGGCATATACAATGCACTTAACATACAAACTGCGGACCCCACCTTTGAGTTTGCCAATTTACATTTTCCGGTTGGGTCCGCTTTGTATATCCTCCCTTGTATCTTTTCCTTGTATATCGCATATACAACTACGAATATACAAGCAAAACATACATACAATCAGACTTCTACCTTTATCAACTAGAATGTATATTCATTTAGGGTCCGGGCTTTACATCTCAGGATTGCATATTCCCTTGTATGTTCGATTGCATGTACAAACATAAAATTATATATATATACAATTGGTAGACCCCACCCTTTGGATTTTGCCTTGCATGTATCTTTTGTATCTTCATCGGCCTGTCGAAGAAACCTTGGACTTGGCCGCCGATGTGCATTGTCTCAGTGATGATACTTTGCATGTCTGCCCCTTGTATCTTTTCCATTGTATATCGGCCTCGTATATCTTCCTTGTATATTTGAACATACAAACTCATCGGCCACATAAAAACTTATATGCATACAAAGATGCATACAACTCATTTTTACCATTTCTGAAGCTGATTGAACTTTCTCTCAAGTCTGGCCTTATACATTTACATTTGCACATTAGGTACAAACATACAACGACACATGCATACAACTGTGGACCCCACCATCACTTAAGGATTTTTGAACTTAACATTTTCTCATGATGGGAAAAGGAGGTAACACAAGGCAAAGGGGGGCGATCATTCGACCAGCGCTATGACATGAAATGCATCTTAAGTGACAGATGACCTGTTGTAGACAGTCAACATAGAAATAGAAGATACAATGCAGGAGGCCGAGGGAAAATAATACCTAAGGCATTAAGAGTTTGAGGGAACAAAAATACAGGCTTGCAGACTTGACTCAAAACCCTAACCCTAGGTGGGCACCACCACAATGTACAACTTTTTCCAAAAAGTCTCGATCTCCTTCTGACACTGATCTCTACTATGTCTTCTATTTTGTTCGATCTAAAAATGAAGGACAAGGTTGATGGTGCCCTTGTGTCGAAATGTTGAATAGTGTCTGCTTCTTTTTAGATCTGAAATCTTCAATGTCTGCCTTCCTTCTCTGCAACTCCACCTCCAGATCTGACACCTGTAACTTGTAATCACAAGGAGTGTGGGAGGGGGTTGTGGTGTTTAGAGGCTTTCCTTGGTCAATCCTTGGAGAGACATTCAAGTCTTCCGAACACCGTTATTAGAGAGAGAGTGTGCCCTTGTGAGACAAAGGCAAAAACCAAATGATAATGATTGATAAAGCACAATAAATGATACCTTGATGATGAAGCTCTCATGGAAGGAAGAAGCTCTTCAATGCCATGAGGAGAAGATGTAATCCAACCTGCAAACAAACACAATAACAATGCTATACTCTACAACACAATGATAATCACAAGTATGTCAATAGTTCATAATCATAAATCTTGCTAATGATATTCTAGATATCTTCTCTAGTTTGCAAATGATAACCTAATCATGCTTATATATGCAACTATTAAGATTTCCACCAAGAATTTTATATTTAAAACTTATGATGTTGGCTTGGAGACCACATAACGGTCACAAAATTGACATTTGAAATTAGGGCAGACCCAAATAGGTTGGAATAGGGCGCTAGCACCCTTGTCCACCCCCTATCTTTGCTCAGTGATCATCAATATAGTCCCCCTTAGGTCCTAATTGCCACAAGACCCATGGGTTTTCTCATCGGGAGTCTGATTTAACATGCAAAATGCTCTAAATGTAAATCTAAAGTCCTAGGAGCTAAACCTTTAGGAAAGAGCCCCCAAGGGTGTATTTTTCTGACATAACAATGGGTATCCTTGTCATAACATTTGATACAGGCCTCCACTAGCTCAAGGATAGCAAAAACCAAAGGCACTAAAAACTGGGCCAACTGAGAAGTCCACAAGCTAATCCCAAAAGTCTTTGCCTCTCATTGTTTCACCCTTACTAACATGCATACATGGGCTCCTTCCCGAAGATTCTTAGTATGTTTCGATAAAACATTATCAAAAATGTTATTAGTGGGATCTATATGACAAGGGAAGAATCATGCCACATACCTCTTTTTTGTTCTCTATTCTAGGAAGGTTTTTGCTTGCGTTGTATAGGTGCTAAGGCATAAGAATTGCTTTTTACTAACTCCTGGGGTAAATCTACAGTCACCCTCGCTATAAAAGACCTCCTTCTCTTCGCACCTTCACTACTTCTTGCCTCCATTTTTACTCTATAACCATAGATAACTTGTTTCTTTAAACTCAGAGACTCAGAAACCCAGAAACATAGAAACTCAGAAACTTAGAAATGCTGCAACTACTAAGCAAGTGTTGTTTACTCTCACAGTAATTTGTCACATATGAAACATAACAGGCTCCCAAAATGTTATATGTAGCTGCTCTGAACATGCATCTTTAATGATTTTGGCCTCTTGATCAGTACACCCTTACAAATGCCTTAATATCTCATGTACTAGATTCCTTGTTAGTGATTAGTTAACCGATCTCCATGAAGATATGCTATCTAATACACCCCTACCAATAAATGATTGAAGATCTCTGGTAGTTGGGCAGCTCTAGTGGTTGTAACTTAGACTAGGCACATGTCAAAAGCCAATGACTTTATTGAAAACACAAAATGTGCCACCAAAACTTATTCAAAAAGAGACGAGAAACTCAACCTCTTTAGGAAACACCTAAACTAACTATGTACAAGTGTCACAACTTTATCAATTATAAACTTTCAATAAGATTGCATTCACTAGAATTGTCATCACTTCCCCATTCTCATCTTCCAGGTCAAATGCATTGCTTGGCTTACAAGCCACTATTTTAAATGATCCTCTCCACAGGGAGTCAAATTTTGTATGTCAACCAGGTTTTGTTGCCCTTTCCTCCCATTTTAGGATGGAATCTCCTACTTTGAAACCTAGATCAATAGTTCCTTGATCAAACCATCGCTTGATAGTAGATTGGCAATTATACATAGGATTAAGAGAAAAATCCCTGTGTCCCTGAAGCTCCATCAACTCAGCGAGCCTTACTTCCATTGCTCCATTTTCTTCTATATCTAGCTGCTTCAAGAGCTACAAGGCTGGGATCTTGACTGCCATAGGCATTGTAGCCCTCTTCCCATACATGATCTCGTAAGGTGAATTCTTAATGTCCTACTTTGGGGTTATGCAATCATCCCATAATGCAACTTTGAGATTCTTATGCCATTCCTTCTAGTGATTATCACCCATCCTCTTGATCAACTGAATTAGGTTTTTGTTTGTTGATTCGAGTAGGCCATTTCCTTGTGGATAGTAGTTTAAAGAATTTTTTAAGAAAATACCATTTCACAGGGCAAACTCAAAAACTTTAGATCCCAAGAATGCTTTAGGATTATCAGAGATAATTGTGTTTGGGGCTTTGAATCTTGCGACAATATCTTCTAGAAAATCTAGGATGACATTTTCAGTAGCTTCCTTCAGGGGGATCGCTTCACTCCATCTAGTGAAATAATCAGTCACTATGAGGATCCATTTGTGATCAGTGCTAGAAACTAGATTGATTATCCCTATGAAATGTAGGCCCCACTGAGTGAAAGGATCTTCTACCATGACTGGGTTGAGAGGCATCGCAACATTTCTCTGCCTACCTGCAAAATATTAACACTGCTAACACCATTTCACCATTTCAAAGTAATAAAAAAACAAAGTTATCCATTAATAGCCGATGCATAGAATCTTATCCATAGTAGTCCTTACTGAGAAATGTCCTCTAGATGAGCCATAATGTAAATCATGCAACACTTTATCATCCTCACCCTTTTCTACAGATCTAAGCAGGATCTAGTTAAAATTTCTTCTAAATAGGAAATCATCAATAAGAGAGATTGGGACTCTACATCCTATAGAAATGCCTCTTATGAGGAGGGAGATGATTCAAGTACTCCCATGTTTCCATGAAACATATCCTATCTAATACCCAGGAGGTTGTGTTCTTATTCATCAATACTAGTTCTGAATTGCCCTCTTGATCTGCAACAGTATCCAAATTCTAAGCAATATACTCACAAATTCCTCTTCCTCTAACCAATTTTGTGGTTTTGATGTCAACATCATATTCCATAATCTTCATGATCTAGTTGGCTCTTTTTCTGTGATTTCTTCTTCCATGATATACTCCCGCACGCTCGCATGTGCCACCAGGATTATTACCTTGTTTTTGGTTATCAAGTGACGAAACTTTTTTAGGCCCTTGACTATAGCATAAGCTTGTTTTTCCACAAATTTGTAACTAGACTCATATCCTTGGAGAATCTTTGAATAAAAGGAAATCAGGTGCTCCTCAGACAGATTATCTCATTTCTGAGTCAACATTACCGCTACACTGTGCTTTCTGTCGTATACATACATGAAGAAGTCCTTAGTAAACACTAGGTTTACTAACACTGGGGTGGTAGAAATGGCCATCTTGATGCATTCAAAATATTTTTGGCCCTTTGGGGTCCATTTGAAATTCAACTCCTTTCACAACATCGAAGTAATAGGTCTGACCAACCCTACAAAATCTATGATAAAATGACTTACAAAGTTAATCTTCCTAAGGAAAGACTGTACTCCCTTCTTGTTCACCAATAAATACAGGTTCGTGATTGCCTCAACCCTTTCTAAGTCTACAGAGATCCCTTTCTCTTGAGACAATGTGTCCAAGAAGCTTCCCTTGAGGAACCCCAAAGATACACTTTTTGGAGCTTAGAGAAATCCTAAAATCTTGGTACTTCTGAAATACTTTCTCCATATGGTTGAAGTGATCTTTGCTGGCTCTAGTGAACACCATGAGATCATCTAGATAAACAAGAATAATCTTACTCATTAATTTCTTGAAAGTGATATCCATGGCATACTCGAAAGTAGCTCCAACATTGGACAGGCCAAAAGGCATCTTTGCATAGGCAAACGTTCCCTGGTTTATAGTGAAAGTGATCTTATGTTGATCCTCTTCCTTTAACCATATTTGGTTATATCCCGAGAATCCATCAAGGAGGAAAAATCTTTCTACTCCAGCCACTGTTTGAAAAATCTATTCCATAGAGGGTAGAGGGTAGAGATCTTTGAGGGATGCTTGGTTCAAATCATGAAAAATTAACACAGAGCTTGATCTCACCATTTTTCTTTCAGACAGGGACCAAATTAGACACCCAGATTGAATGTTTGATAGGCTGGAAGATAATTTTGGACTCTATCGACTTCTTCAATTCATGTGCCATCATGGTCTCGATCCTAGGATTTAATGGCCTTTACTTATGCCGAACTGGTTTCACCCCTTCCACTAGTTCAATAGTGTGTTAAATTACTTTGCTACTGTATCCCTAGAGATGCTCATACTTCTAAGCTATCACTTTATCATATTTATTGCACCAAGAAATCAAATGCTCTTTTTCTTCTCAGGTAGTAATATTCCCTACCTTGATCTTCTTCCCATTACTGACTTCTAGTTTGGAGTAATCATCTTTATTGGCCATGAACTTCCTTCTGTCTATCTTGGCATCATCAAAATCAAATAAAATTTCCAAGGTTATCAGACCTTTTGGAAGCTTATTTGTCTTTAATTACATTATCTGATCCTCATAAGCCTCTTCAATCTTGGGTTGGAGTTGATCTGCAAATTTGCCAGATTGCTGCAGAAACAAAGCGATCTAGTCATCACTCTCAAAAATTTGCCAGCAATTCCCATTATCTCTGATATCTGGTTGGATGACTAGTTCATCATATTTTCATTTAGCCATAGATCTTGTGTAGGGTCAAACTATGCACCAATTTGTGCCATCTTGTCAGCTTTGGTGTTTGTGCTCTTAGAACTACTTGAATGTTGAAAGCGGTGATGCTTTCTATTTTATCCCATACTCTATGGCAGTAAGACGTCATCCTTACATATTTGCAACTTCCTTTTCCTGGACTTGATTGATCACTAGCTCTGAATCTTTGAGGACTTGTAACAACTCGATTCCCATCTTTTCGGCTAAGGTAAGCCCGTGAACCAGAGCTTCATACTCTGTGTCATTATTTGTGCAATTGAATTGGAAGTGAAAAGCTCTGACAATTTTCTCTCCTTCTGGTGACTCAACACATATTCTAGCCCCTGAACCATTTCTACATTTTACACCATCGAAGTGCAGAGTCTAGAGAGAGTTATTGATTTTTATGCTTTATTTAATCTCTCCAAACCTCTTTGTGATCTATGGAACTACAAAATCTTCTTCGATGATTACATATGTTCCTAGCTCAGTGGAATCATAGTTTCAGGAAGGATCATCACAAGCATCTTCTAGCATAAGTGCTTCTTCTTCACTTCTATTACTCGGGTCACCCTCTTTATCAAGCATTTCCATGTCGAGTCGTTCATCTTGTATGACTATAGTATGCACCACCTCAAAATTGGTCATTTCTTCCTCTGCAATGTGTTCCTTGTGCAACGATTCTGACAACACTTTTATCTTAGAGCCATACTTGGTTCATAGAATCAAGTGGGACCAATCTAAGGAAAGGTACCCTCTAATTTTGGCCATGAAATCCCTAGATAAACAAAGGCTAAAAATAGGTGGAATGTCTATGACAAAGACATCCTGCTTTATAGTGAAATTTAGACATGAGTATAACATAAGAGGCAATTCCTTAAGGAATCCCACAGTCTGTACCCTTTTTCCATCTAGTTGCATCACCCATTTCTCCATGGGCTCATATTTAAGTTGAAGAGCATCAGCTATTTGATTCGGCATTACAGTGGTGCTTGCACCTAAGTCTATCATGGAATTATGCAACAACTTTTTGTGTATTATCAAAGTCAAATAGAATGGGGTAGGTTTCTCCTTACCTCCTTCCACCTTCAGAATCACCAGTGAGATCTTGGGATCTTGTTGATTAGGTTTTTCAAATGTCACCTTCTTCTTCATGTCATTATCCTTTGAGACTAGTGTATCCACAGGTGTCTCCAATGCATTTAACACATTCTGTAGCAAAGTCATTTGCTTAGGGATTGACAACACGTCCCAAAGAGAAACATTAGCTAGATCCTTTTTCAATTGCTCTACTACAATTAGCAAGCTTGGTGCTGGCATCCTTTGGTATGGTCTTAAGATCCTTACTTTTTCAACTGGATGAATTGTAGTACCAGCATTCAGTACTACAACATAGTTCACATTTGATCTTTGTATTGGTGGATGTGTGGTTGGGAACATTGGATTCTTATGGAAAGTAATATTTCTAGCTATGGAGCAATTACGGGATCCTCAACAACTCTCCTCTTCGAATGATTGTAATAGTGAGACTGTACCTGAGAGATTCATGAAGTGGTCGCTTCATTTGCAAATATTGCTTTCTCCTCCTCC
Source organism: Cunninghamia lanceolata (assembly GCA_027924645.1). Taxonomy (NCBI): domain Eukaryota; kingdom Viridiplantae; phylum Streptophyta; class Pinopsida; order Cupressales; family Cupressaceae; genus Cunninghamia; species Cunninghamia lanceolata. The sequence goes on along the minus strand of BSBN01001164.1, from coordinate 2,917,120 downwards.
ACCCATGAGAAAAGTTCATGTTTGGGGCAATATTTGCCTCTTGTTCAATAGACATCCCTTGCATCTGAGCCACCAGGACCACATTCTACATACCAGGTGACTTATATTGGTATTTTCCCTATTGAGCCTCCGTCTGTGGTGTTTGCCTTCTTTGTTCGGATACCTTTTTCTGTAGATTTCCCTTAGGGAAATCTTTAGGCATATGAGCATTATTACATGGGAAACACCAGGCATTAGACTCCTCAACTAGATTATTTTGGCTAGCTACCAACTCATGGTGGGGATTAGGTGTAGCCAATTGTAATGGAGATGGGACTGGGACAATTTGAATTGAAGGTTGTGCTAGATTCGGCCTCTAATTCCCTTGATATTGGTTAGGAGAATACCCTTGGTGGTATATAGGCTAATAAGGATATTTATTTCCTAGGAATCCTTGATAAGGAGCTCTAAGATAGCTAGTTTGTTATCTCTTGAGATTTATGATCTCATTTTAAAAGCTTCATAAGATGCTTTTCATATCTTCCATTTCAGAGGCTTGCAACACTTGCTCCAGGATGGGTGAGACCTATGTTGCTAGATAGACATACAAGGAAGGATTAGCCTACAAATGATTAGGTAGTTCCACATGAATGGGTATAGATAATTCTAGGAACATAGGAAAAGTAGGTCTCAGGGGAAGTTTCCTAGCATCTATCAAATTATTCTTATCTAGAATGGCTAAATCATATGCATTGGGAAGGGTTTGGCCTCCTAGTGATTGAATAATTAGAGCTATATCTGAATTGAAAGCTTTTAAATAATACATGATAGCCATACATGCTGGGGGATGAGCTATCACTGGGATCCTCTATCATGTTTTCTGGAATCTGGTGTTAAAATCTGTTATGGCTTCTTAGGGAGCCCTTCGGATGGTAATTAACTACTGTAACAAGGAGGACTTGTCTCCTTTCTCACTAAATCTAGTAGAGAAAAGTTCACCCAATTGATCCCATGTATTGATTGAATTTGGTCTAAGAGACTAATACTAATCTAAGGCCCTTCCTTTGAAATATGCCACCAATAGTCACAGGGCGACACTCTGATCCGTCACATAGAGCACATACATAAATCTGCTACATTCAGTAAGCATTCTTCAAGGGTATTGAAATCCTCCCTAGTAAACTTTGGAAGTGCTTTTAAGGTGTTCATTGGCATAGCGTCTAAAGTATTTGGTGGCATTGGAGGAATCAATGTGCTTCCACTATTCCAATTGACAAAGTTCCTTGGTGGTACTGGCTGAGCCATCTTTGTCACTATTTCTCCAGCTACAATTCTTCTACGAGTGGCAAATACTAATGGTGGAACTAAAAACCCTGAGTTACTTGTTGAGTGAATCCTCAGTATAGGCCCCTAGTGCATGCAAAAAAAATCTCCTAATAAGGTGGTTCAAAGTGTCCCATCGAGTGTGCCAAAAATTGTTGATGGTAAAATTTGTACTTTACTAGCAACAATGGGAAATCTCAAAATGTGGGACTTGATTCTGAGATAACCTCTGGTTTTAAATAAGTTGACTCTTCTTTGTTTCCTTTGTTGAATGTACAAGAAAAATGAGAGGGTGGGGGGGTGAATCAGTTGTATCAAAACTTCAAACCCTCACAAACATTCAGATCCACATTAACCTTTAAACATGTTATGATGATTAAGCATGAAATGCAAATAACTAAAACTAAATCATAACAATGCCACACACAAGAGAACACCAAATTTTACATTTAAAACCCTAAAAGGGAAAAACCATAGTGAGGATTAGCTCATAATATAATATATAGTAGCAAAATTAAATTACAAAAGGCTCACTGCTGAGGGGTCATTGCCCAAAAGAAAGAATGCTCACTGCAAGTGGACTCACTATCCAAATGGACTCACCACCCACTGATAAAGAAAGAAAGAAGAGAAGAGTAGCTCACTACCAAGATTTCAATTGATATAATTCCATCTAACCTTTACATGGAGTTTAGTTCCAATGAAGCACAATATTCACAACAAAACAAACAACACATTCGTAGCAACACTAAAAATAGTAGACACCTTCTGCTCACTGCATCCAGTAGCCTAACACATGAAATATCTCACTACACTAATCAAATTCACATCACAAATATCATATCCTTCATGCATGCATTATCCATGAATCATTTATACTTATTTATACCATCATCAATCATGAAAACATCTCCAAGATCGACAACACATCTTAATTCATAAATTTCAAATTAGGTCTAGACCTAAACATTTCTGTAGAGGAAAATAATGAATGTAGACTATGCCACATCTTAGCATGGACCTAAATTCCCTCTTACACATTATTCCACGCTTCTCAATCAACAAAGCATAACCTAAATTAGTGCAAACAACCAAGTTGGCCAAACTTGAGTTAACACTATGGAATTTTAAGAACACGCTTCCTCAAAGGTAAACACACCTCGTGGATCTTACACAAAGCTTTAACACAATATAGAAACATCCACAAACATCTTCAAGTCATCTTAAATCCAACAAATTTAACCACAATAACTTTCACTGGAAGAAAGTTCACAATCTTCTTACAAACAACACTGTCGAACTCTGCTAGATAAGAAATCACTTTCTGAAGCATCAAATCACAAACCTTTTTGATTTAAGATAGATAAGGACCTTATAAGAACACATCTAAAAACACAACACCTGAAACAACTCTACAGAGAAATGCGGAGCAAAACACTTTCTCCCAGACATGCTGCAAACACTGTCCTCAAACTAGTGAACACAAATTTCACTGCACAATAATCCAGAGCACCAAATTATGGATTTAGAATCTTCAAATAATTCTAAATAACATATCTAAACTATATACTCAGTTTTCGAACACAAAAGAAATGTGGAGAAAAAACTTGAACAACACTCTATAAGCCAGAAGACTTCTTCAACACACTATTTCCAATATTAATCAAATTTCTCAAAGGCACTTGGAAACCCAACAATAGAAGCATATTCTCAACATCTTCAGTACCTCTAAAAAGCAACCAAATCACTTTAGAAAGACAAATTAATCAAACAACAACAACTTCATCAGAAGGCACAGTTGACACCGATGACAACACAAGCTTGTTGACATCAATGACAACATCAATTAGCACATACTTGCAATAGTCTCCCCCTTTGTCATTGATGGCAACACATAATGTGAAAAACCATCAAGACACAACTCTGCACCAATCTTCTTTACTTTCTTACTCTCCCCCTTTCTTTTACACATCTTACTTTATCTCTAATTACTGACTCTTTTCTTTTCACATTCTCTCTCCCCCTTAGTTTTTCACATGAACTCTCTCCCACTTTGACATCAATGGAAAAGGGTGACATAACTTTTTCTATCTCTTTACCTTTTTATGATACTGCACATACTTGCACTACTCACTACTACTCTGAATACCCCCTTTAGGAGTACACACCAACTCTTACTTCCCCTGTCTACAACAATCATCAAAGCTACTACCTGCTCCCCCTGAGAGGTAACTTCCAACACCAATCCAAAAAAAGAATGAATCTTGAAGAACACTAGACTGATGCATCTCCTTATGCATCTAGTTCAAAGAAGGAGGGGTAATAACCCCTAACTTCTCCTGGAGATACTCAAATGCATCCTTAGGAAGAGCCTTAGTGTATATGTCAGTAACTTGATCCTCTATAGGCACATACTCAATATTTACATCGATCTCTGTAACCTTCTCTCAGAAAGTGATACCTAATTAAAATATGCTTTGTCCTTGAATGCATCATTGGATTCTTTGAAATGTTAATAGAACTTGCATTATCACATAAGATAGAAATTGACTCATCATACACAACTTTGATATCCTTTAAGATTTGTCTCATCCATAACTCCTATGTGTAGCATGATGCTCCACCAATATACTCTGCCTCTGTAGTAGATAAAGATATTGAATCTTGTTTCTTACTTGGCCAAGACACCAACCTACATCCAAGAAAGAATGCACCACAACTTGTACTTTTCCTATCATCTACACAACCAGCCCAATTTGCATCTGTATAAGCATTTAGAGTAAAGTCAGTATCTTTTGGATACCACAAGCCATGATTTGGAGTGCCCTTTAAATATCTAAATATCCTCTTCACTGCCATAACATGTGACTCTCTAGGATCTTCTTGAAATCTAGCCACAAGATAGACTGCATGCATAATATCTTGTCTAGTAGCAGTCAGATACAATAATCCTCCAATCATTGATCTATACTTTCTCTGATTAGCCTTAGGAAATTCATCATTCTTTCTAAACTTACAACTAGTAACCATAGGAGTACAAATTAGTTTAGAATTTTCCATTCCAAACTTCTTCAACAACTCTTTTACATACTTTGATTGAGAAATGAAAATACCTTTATCTGTCTAATTGATCTATAACCCAAGGAAGAAGTTCATCCACTAGACATTGACATTTCAAATTCTTTCTTCATCTCATCTGCAAAAATCTTACACATACCTTCATTTCCACCAAAAATTATATCATCTACATACACTTCCACAATCATAATTTGATCTCCACTTGCTTTGATGTACAAATTACTATCTGTGGAGCCTTTATTGAATCCTTGTTGTAATAAGTATCTGTCCAACCTTGCATACCAAGCTCTGGGGTTTGCTTCAATGCATATAGTGCCTTCTTCAACTTGCAAACCATATCAGGTTTATTTGATAATTGAAATCCATCCGGTTGTTCTATGTACACTTCCTCTTCCAACTCACCATTCAAAAAAGTAGACTTTACATCCATTTGATACACATTGAAATCCTTATGTCCTGCAAAAGCCAGAAACATCCTAATGGCCTCAATTCTTTCCAATTGAGCATAAGTTTCCCTATATTGTATTCCTTCCACTTGTGAGTAACCTTTACACACAAGTCTTGCATTGTTTCTTACCACTTGTGCTTCTTTTTCTAGAGCTTCTTGTTCTTCAACCTGCACTTCTTTTTCTTTGGTTTCTTCTTCTTCTCTGCAAGAAGACTCATTTGATTCATGTCCATTAACATCTAAAATCTTTTGTATGTCTTCATGAACCTTAACATTAGCACTTTCAATAATTTATCTTAGCCTTTTGTTGTAGCACCGGTAATCTTTGCTTCTAGCAAGAATACCCAAGGAAAATAACTTCATCACACCCTGCATCAAACTTTCCTAGTTCTTCATCTCTTCTAATATAACATTTGCTTCCAAAAAATTTGAAACATTTAACAGTAGGAATCCTTCCATACCATATCTCATAGGGAGTCTTTGTGTCATTTGCTCTTACTTGTACTCTATTCTATATGTAGACAACAATTTGAATTACTTCTCTCTAGTAGACTTCAGGTAGGTTTGCATCCTTTATCATTGTCCTTGCATCTTCTTGAATAGTCCTATTCTTCCTTTAAACCACTTCATTCTACTAAGAAGTCCTAGGGGTAGATAGATGCCACTTTATCCCATGATTCTCACAAAACATGTTAAACTCATTAGAAGTAAATTCTCCACCTCTATCAGACCTTAAGAATTTGATCTTCATATCCATTTCATTTTCAACCATTGCTTTAAAGGCTTTAAATTTATCTAGGGCTTGTGATTTTTCTTTAAGAAAAGTAACCCATGTCATTCTAGAACAATCATCAATAAATAACATAAAACACCTGTCACCTTAATACTCCTTACTCCTATAGGACCAAACAAATCTGTATGTACCAATTCCACCAGTCCGGTAGACAACTAATCCTTGCTTTTGAATCTTCTTCTTGTTTGATTTCCAAACTGACATTGCTTACAAACAACAGCAATAGGCTTTGTAATCTTAGGTAGATCCCTCACAGCTTGAACTAAACTTATCCTTACTAGGCTATCAAAATTGATGTGACACAATCTTCTATGCCATAGCCAACTCTCATTGATCTAAGTCATAAAGCAATAATTATCACCACCTTTCATATGACAAACATTTCCATTGGTCCTCTTTCTAGCAACAATCACTTTTCAAGAGTTTTTCTGATCTAATAGCCATCATCCTGAAACATAAGATTGTTTCCTTTGCTTCACATCTATCCAACACTCAAGAGATTATGCTTTAAAACTTTGACATACAGGAATGTTATCACCTAGAATTGCACCTAGCTTGGAGAGAGTCCAAGCATTCTAATGACACAATGAGAATGATCTTAAGGTGTGAGAACTTGCAAATTGAGATCAAACCTCCAGAGAAGGTTGGTACCTCATTCTAAGCCTAAAGCTTGGAGAAAACAACTAAACCTAGTACTAATACTACAGAGGAAAAGGGTTAGGAAGGAACTGAATAAAAATAAGGGTGATGCACCAGATTTGTGTTGCAAGTAGGTGCCTAACCGGTGTTGTCATTGATGTCAACATATCTATGTTGTCATTGGTGTTAACTGTACTCTTATTTTGTTATGAGTTAGATGCTTTGTACTTTCCTATGTAAGTGTTGAATATAATAAGTAAGTGATCCCGATGTTGAGGATATTGAAAAAATTAGTTCCTCTAGTGGAAATAGTGAGTTGTAGTGGAAACAGTGTATTACAGAGTATCTTTGTTTACAGAAGAACAGTCAGACAATTTGCTCCTTATTTCCTGTAGACTGAATATCTTTGTCTGTGGATTGGAAGTTCCTTAGAGACATATCTATAGATGCTATGATCTAAGTTTGAGCCTCTAGTATAAAGATTTGAGTGATTTATGTTCACCAGAGTAAAAGATGCTTTTTCTGGGTATTCACTAGTGACAGAGAGATTGTATTCTGCCCCGCATTCCTCCGCATTAAATTTTCATAGTCTATGGTTATGGAATCAAGTTGGTAATGATGTTAAGTGCCTTTAGCTCCAATAGTTCAAGATTTGGTGGTCCACAAGCGATCTTTTCCTAATGAGCTGGTAGTGTTGTTTATGTGCTCCAGTTTGAAGAATCTTCTTGACATAGTGGTTAGAGATTGTGCAGTAGTTCTTGGTGATTAAAATGTGCTTGTGGATGTATCCTGATCATGTTCCTACATTTGGATTGGTCCACAAAGAAAAATTTGGATCATGGATGAAGAATGTTCTTAGAAGATTTAATGATAAAACTAGTCTTGGCTGACTTGGTTTTTTCTACTACTTGCGAAGATGCATAGAAGATTGTGGAAGCATGTTGTGGTGTGAAAGATTATTTTTGAGTCCCAACTAAGGTGTTACATGATCTACATACATCTTTCCCTTAGCTAATCTTGTTTAGGTTCAAACCTATTTTCTATGTATGTTTGTAATGTTGACCTTGGAGATTGCTCCAACGGTTGATGAATGTAATGCCGACCTTGATGTACATTCCAAGGTTGATGAGTTGTATAAAAAATGTAATGTAGTTGTGAAAAAGTATGAATGAGTGAAAATGAAAAGATAGGTGTGAAGGTGTAAGAAGAGTATAGCAAAGGTGATACATTATGCTTTAATGGAACTAAACTCAGGCATGAAGTAGATGCTACCAAATCAGTTTGCCAATCCTGGCAGTGAGCCCTAACATTTGTAGTGATCATTCTTGGCAGTGAGCCCTAAGGTAGTGAGCCTCTAATTTTTGGTATTGCTATCACTTATTTATTTTTGTGGGCTAACACCCACCATTTTTTTTCCCTTATAGGGTTTTCCACATAAAAATTTGGTGTTTCATGTGTTGACTGTGTTACTGTGTTGAGCTACTTATTTCATGCTTGCATGGTTAAATTTGAAGAACAGTAAATAAGTGTTTGATGTGTTGATGTTCATAAGTGTTCAAAGTTTTAGGGACAACTGATTCACCTCCCCTCTTAGTTGTCTAGTGTATTTCAACAATTGGTATCAGAGCAAGGTTCTTCGGGAGTAAGCCTAACAAGTTGAAGAAGATCTAGGATGTCTTACAAGAAGGAAGCTCTGCAGTTCGATGGAACAAATTATGCTCTCTAGAAGGTGTGAATGAAAAGTCATCTCCTTTTCCTTGGATATAGAGTATGGAAAGTGACAGAGACAAAGTATACTATGCCTCAGAATGGTTTGACAACTGAAGATGAAATCAAAGAATATGAGTTGAACATAAAAGCCAGAGATGATTTGCTAAGTGCCCTATCTAACACTAAATTGATAAAGGTCGTGGATTTGGAAACTGCTCATGAAGTTTGGGAGAAGCTAAAAATATGTATGAAGGCGATACGTCTATAAAAGGTGCCAAATTGCAGGGTTTGAAAGAAAAATATGAGAGTTTGAAGATGAGTAAAGATGAGAACATAACAACCTACATGTGAAGAGTTGATGAAATTGTCAATGGAAAAAAAGAAAAAGGAGGAACTATTGATGAGAAGGAAGTTGTAATGAAAATTCTTAGTTCATTACCTAAGTCCTATAGTCACAAGGTAGCTACAATTGAAGAAATAATGACCGTGAAGGATATCTCTGCAGACCAGTTACTTGGAAAGCTTACAACTTGTGAAATGAGAGAATCTGATGATGCTTTGCCGAAGGTTAAAACTTATTTCAAAGCCAACACTTTAGAAAAGACTTCCAGAGCTGAGAAGTATAGAGTGGAATCTTATGATGAGCTTGATGAAATTGAAGCCAACTTTGTTGACAGACTACAAAGAGGCTCTGGTAAGTATAAAGGCAAATTACCTTTCAAATGTTTTTCATGTGGTAAGCTTGGTCACTATGGTTCTATATGCCCTGAAAGAATTGAAAGGAATAGAAAAAGATTTGAGAGAAAACCTAGAGTTCCAAAGAAATGCTACTATGTTAGACACATTGATGATGAAGGTATAAGAAACGATGAATCTGATGATGCTAATATGAGTTTAAATGAGTTCTTGTTTATTTCTATTAAAGAAGAACCTAAGATTACTAATCCTACTAGTTGTGTGAAGGAGGAAAAACCAGTGGAGGAGAGTGCTTTGGCTGTTAGGGTGGAGAAAGATAAGGATAAATGAAATATTGATAGTGGATGTTCACATCACATGACAAGTGACAAAAGTAAGTTCGTGAGTTGTAAAAGTATGATAGAGGATTAGTTAGGTTTGGAGATAATGCAGCTGGTAAGATTTGTGGGAAAGGATCTATTTATTTTGATGAAAAGCATAATAGTAATGATGTCTTATATGTAAAGGGTTTAAATCATAATCTTTTGAGTGTTGGTCAGATTTGTGATAAAGGATATGATCTGAGATTCAAAGATAATGGGTGCGAGATCATGGAAAGTTCTAGAATAGTGATTGCTACTGGTAAGAAGACCAAAGGTAAGATTTACCAATTAAGGGGAACTAATGATTACTATTTATTAGCCTAGGTAGATGAAAGTTGGCTATGGCATAGAAGGATGTGTCATATAAACTTTGATAATTTGGTGAAGATAAGTTTAGGACAGGCTGTGAGAGATTTACCAAAGCTTGTGAAACCCACCAATACCATTTGTAAGGAATGTCAGTTGGGGAAGCAGACAAGAACTAGTTTCAAAGCAAAGAGCAATTTTTTTGTCAGCTTGCTGAATCTAGTGCATAGAGATCTCTTTGGTGCTACAAGGGTGAGAAGTCTACAAGGTGACATGTACTTCATGTTGCTTATTGATGATTATTCTAGAATCACTTGGGTTACTTTTTTAAGAGACAAATCAGAAGCCCTAGAGAAGTTCAAATCTTTCAAAGCAATGGTTGAGAATGAAATATGACTAAAAATCAAATACTTGAGATCTAATAGAGGAGGTGAGTTCACATCAAATGAATTCAATATTTTTTGTGAAGACAAAGGGATAAAGAGAAAATTGTTCGCACCTAGGACTCCTCAGTAGAATGGAGTTGTGGAAAGAAAAAACAAGATAGTTCAAGAGGCTACTAGGACAATGATGAAGGAAGCAGATCTATTGGAAGTTTTCTGGAAAGAAGCTATACATACTGCTATCTACATTCAAAATAGAGTTCAAGTGAAAGGTAATGGAACTAAAACTCCTTATGAATTATGGTATGGAAAAATTTCTACAGTAAAATATTTCAAAGTTTTTGAAAGCAAATGCTATATTAGAGGAGAAGATGATCTAGGAAAGTTTGATGCAAGGTGTGATGAAGGAATCTTTCTTGGATACTCTACCAAGAGTAAGGCCTACCGGTGCTACAACAAAAGGCTGAAAAAGATTGTTGAGAGTGCAAATGTGAAGGTGGATGAAGACAAAGGAAGAACATTAGATTTGAATGGCTACAAATTATATGAACCTATTGTCACAGTAAATGAGAAGAAAGAGGAATAGGAAGACAGTCAAGATAAAAAAGAGATGGCTATAGAAACTATAGTTAAGACTCACAGGTATGTAAGGATCAATCATTTAGAAGACCAAATTATTGGAGACAAAAGCAAAGGAGTACTAACAAGGAAAAGAGTTGCAGAATAACAAGTGAATTACTATTTTCTTTCTAAAGTTGAACCAAAAACTGTGAATGAAGCTTGCAATGATGAAAGTTGGGTAAAATCCATGAAGGAAGAACTAATACAAATAGAGAAGAATGAAACCTGGGAATTAGTTCCTAGACCTACTGACAAGAATGTTATTGGAACCAAATGGGTTTTCAAGAACAAGCTGAATGAAAATAGAGAAGTTGTAAGGAACAAAGCAAGGCTTGTGTGTAAAGGATATTCTCAAATTGAAGGAATAGATTTTGAAGAGACTTTTACTCTAGTGGCTTGGATTGAAGCAATCATAATATTTCTGGCATTTGCAGCACACAAAGATTTCAAAGTGTATCAGATGGATGTGAAGTCTACATTTCTGAATGGTGAGTTGGAAGAGGAAGTTTACATTGAGCAACTGGAAGGATTTTAGTTATAAGACCAAGGTGATATGGTGTGTAGATTGAAGACAGCTTTGTATGGACTCAAGCAAGTTCCTAGAGCCTAGTATGCAAGGTTGGATAAATACTTATTGCAATTAGAGTTTAATAAAGGCATCGCTGATAGTAATCTCTATTTCAAGATTAATGGTGATCAAATTTTGATTGTTGAAGTCTTTGTTGATGACATTATCTTTGGAGGAAATGAAGGTATGTGCATGAAATTTTCTGGTGAAATGCAAAAGGAGTTTGAGATGTCTATGTTTGGTGAGATGAATTTCTTTATAGGTCTACAAGTTACTCAATCAGATAAAGGAATCTTCATATCCCAATCTATGTATGTGAAAGAGTTATTATAGAAGTTTGGAATGGAGGACTCTAAACTAGTATGTAATCCCATGGTGACTAGTTGCAAGTTGAGCAAAAATGATGAATCACCTAAGACTTCAATCAAAAAAGTTATAGATCGATGATTAGAGGATTACTTTATCTAACTCAATCCAGACATTATATAATGCATGCAGTATGTCTTGTGGCAAGTGTAGACACTGAAATTTGTCCATGTCTTGACCATCCCCTAGTCAACATGACCTTGTAATGTTCTGCCCTAGTCGACTTAATTTGTCGACTTAATCACATTCCAATTAACTAAATAAATCCCAATTGTTTAGTTAATAATACCCCTTCACATGTCTCACATAATTTAAATTAAAAATTTGGTTTATTCCCTCACCTCTCATCACATTGTGACACATGTCACATGTCTCATCTTCCACTTAATATACCTTCACATGTCAAACTAATTCAAATAAAATATTTGAATTAGATTCCCTTTATCCTCCATCACACACTTGTTGCATTGCTACAACCTCTTGGAGTGGGAAAACCCTAACATATCATTGAAACCCTAATCAATCTCATCCATTCATTCAATTTTGCCTTTTCTATAAAGGAAACACCTCACAAGTCATTTTCAGAGATACATCAAGTTGCGAGTACTATTATGCTACCAAAATTGTGAGCAATCAACATCCCTCCACAATCAACCCTTCGAAATCCACATGCCTATGCATGATTGAGAAGAGCCATGGAGGTCAATCAATACTAGTTTGAAGTTTCATTTGCATTTTGTTTGTGTTTTGTATTTTCAAGCTAGGTTGTGCTTCATGGTGCTAGTTAGGGTTTCATTTCTGTAATTTTAATTTCAGCCCTAGATTTTAACCCTGACAACATTTGGTGAACCCGACGTGAATCGTGCAAAAATCTAATGTTTTTGGTTGAGTTTTTGTGATCAACTTTTGCAGGAAGCCTCCTAGCTCGATTCTAACTGCACAATTGAGTCTGGAAGATGTGAAAACCCTAGGAAGCATATAAAATTTGTTATTTTTTGCTTTCAAAAAATTTTTGAAATTTTTTTGAGGTCTACTAATCTGTACAATACATATTTGTACGGATCCTTACTGTACAGACCTGTAGACCCATTTGTAAATACTAACTAGTTTTATGTCTAATGTTGCACATAGGGTCCACTGTCATTGGTTAGGTGTTGGTGTGCATTTCACATTCAAGGCAGGAAATTTTTGTTTTATTTTTACAAAAAAAAAGGAAAACACAAAAAAATTTAGGGCTGACTGTTATTTTTCTTTTTCTTCCTATCGATTGTTAATCCCTAACTCGTAGCCTGCAAGAAACCCCTAAACCTTTTTCACCACCATTAGCGGGGACTATCTCCGCCATCGTCGCTCATTGCACCATTACCACCTCTGGGAGTTCAACTACCACCATTCTGCATCTCTGTCACCTCTCATTTTCTGAAACCGCTGCTCATATCTTAGCCACCTGTAACCTTTGACATACAGTCGATGCCCTCTTTTGAACCTGTCACCACCCATAATTTTCATGTCACCACTCGTATAAGGACTGTTGCCACTTGCAGTCATTGCCAACCTCACCATTTGTCCTTTCGCCCTTGTGTTCACACATTTAGCAGTGACAGTTAGGGTTTTGGAGCCCCTAACCACATGTCACATGGGTTTAAAACTAGTTTAAAATTCCTATCAAAGATTGAAAACTAACAGTCTTCATTTGTTTACATCGTTCATAGGTCTTTTAGCCCCGACACTCTAAGGTGTGGGTTGGGTCGCATTTGTGACTGGGGGTAGGCGCGACTGGCCTCATTTTTCTTTTTGTCAATCCTTGGCTCCTGGTCACATGGGTGACTAGGAACCCCCTTAAGAATAATTGCCAGTGCCAAACATTAACCGCTAGGTGCTAACAGTTTCATATGACCACTCCGAAAGTGACCACTAGTAGTTTATGCTTGACTGCTAGCCTTGACCTCCTTGCTTATGCATACCCTAATAGGGCATTTTTTTCTTTTGGTCATAACTCTCATGTACAATATCATATTTTCACAAAATTGGTGGCGTTGGAAAGAGGACTCAAAGAAATTCATAGTGGTGGAGATTTTATTAGGTGAAAGTGTCATTTTGACCATTTTTTTCAGTCAAAGTTCAACTTCTTTGCAAACTTCAAATGCTTATAACTTTTACATTTTTGATCAAATTTTCCCAAATTATTTTTTAAAAGTGCTTAGAATTTCACGTACTTTCTATTTATGACAGTCATTTTGTTGTATCAAGTCATTTTCATTAGATTTTTATCCGATTTCTTTTTTTCGTATAATGGTCTCCTATGCACTTTTACTTGTTGCTTTTTTTATTTTGTGGCTTGTAGGTGATCTCACAAGGCTGGAACAACACATTGCATCAGGCATACATAGAAGTTTGGACAATGAAATAATCAAGTATATATATTCTAATCTTTCATTTCTCATAATCATTATTTGATCTCACATTTCAATTTGGGCTCATTAAAATGACCATTTATCTTCATCACACATCAAAATTGGGCATAAAACAAACCAGTGTCTTCATTCACTTTTTTTATTTGGGCATAAAATGAACTAGTGCTTGGACTATTTGGTGAATTTGATTGTGATTAGAGGTGTGTATGCTCTTCTCATGCGCTTCGTATAATCTTGAGAATCAAAAACACCTCTTATCCATTCATATTCACACCTCACATTTTGATTTCTTAAGGGTAATTTACAAGTGTGAGTGTGAATCAAGTGTGTGTGTCTATGCTCTCTCCTCACACCATAAGGTGATTTTGGAGATCAAAAACACTTCACTTGATTTGTTTTTGTTTACCCTTTCCTAGGAGGCCTGCTAGGGGATTTCATCACCCTTAGGGATGACCTCAACCACGTGTTCTAGCGGAGTATATCAAAGGGGGGAGAGTGAAAGCTATACCTCAATCTAGCTATGTAGTCATTGGGACAACCTTGTGGCCCTAGGTGATTCTGGACACAAGGTGAAGTGGTATTCACTTACGCTTATGCCACATCCCTTCAACAGGCTAGTGTTCACAGATTTGCACCCCTCGTACCTCATGTATATTGGGGACACCCCTAGTTAACCCTTATACAACCTAGCTTAAGACTTATTGGCCATACCCCACTTGACTAATTCTAGGGCTTTTTGATGTGTCTTCCATGTGTGCTTGTTTAATCATCATCATAATCTTTAAATTCAAAATTCAAAATTGCTTATGTGTCCTACATGAGTGAATCATGTTTGTACATGTGTGATCATTTGATTAAACATTTCCAATTCAATCTAAACACCAAACACATAAAGACAAGTCATTCAACACATTCTTCCAACACATTCAAATCTAATCACTTTCATCCTAATCACCCTTCTTGACCACTTCATATTCTAATCATATCCAAGTCATCAAAATTCAAACCCTAATCATTCTAAATCACCTTCTTCCTAATCCAACCCTAATCACCCTAGTCATCATCCTAATCACATCGTCATCCCTATCCAAACAACATCAATTCTAATCATTCCTAATAACATTCTAATCACATATTTATCATTCAACCTTCATCCTAATCATATCCTCATCATTTCACATTATCCAACCAACATTATCCTAATCATCTTCATTCTAGTGCAATCAATTTTAATCCTTATCATTCTACATCATATCCCAATCATCCCAGTCATCATCCTAATCATCCCTAGTCATTCCATATCATACCATAATCATACCCAAGTCATCATACAATCATGTCATTCCTAATCAAACCCTAATCATTCCTTGTCACCTTCTTCCTAACATTATCTAATCGTTACACATAATCATCATCTTCATTCTAATCAAATCAACTTCATTCTCATCACCATCCTAAGTGCATCCTAATCATACAGTCTTATCATCTCAACATCCACATCAACCTAGTCCTAGTCACCACTTGTCAAAATGGCCCTAATCATAAACAAGCCCAATCAAAATCATGGTCCGAGGTGGCTACCCTTCTATATCAAACAATGAGACAAAACCAAAGCCCAATATCATCATTCAAGGAGGCTCCCTCCCTAGTCCTACTCATGAGACAAATCTAAGACATAAACTTGTACTTCAAGGGGCTCCTCCTAGTTCTAATGATCATAAGAGCCTTGTAAATAATGTATCATACCTTGAGAGACAAGATGACATTCCAAGTCTTAGACACATGTGTGACACCATGCCAACATTCGAGAACAAAGTCCTAGCACCTCAACTCCAAAACCTCATCCAATTACTTCACCAACTACCCAAACCCTTCAATCAATCAACCATACAAAGACTCCAAGCCCTCTTCCAAACATTCCAACACATCCAATCACCTCAAATCCAATGCCTCCTAGCCCAAGCTAATCAATTCATCGCCACTTGTCAAATTCAACCAACACATTGACAACAACCTCATGGAATTCCACCTCAATTCCATGTGTCAACCCCTTCCACTTCATACCAATCTAATTCATCCATATGCCAAGTCAATACCACATCAACCAAACCAACTTCTTTCCAAGCCAATTTTTCACATCATCTAATTCATCCACTTCATATCAAATCAATGCCAAATCATCATATCAATTCACTTTACAACAAGCACATGTGAGCCAAAGTCCACCTTTGCAACAAGTCCAAATGCCTTTATGTTCTAATGCCACCTTTGACAAGGGGGACACCAATCTAGTTCATGTACCCTACAAGTTTGTCATACCACCAACCAATCAAATGTCCATCCCTAAGCCACCATGTCCTAGTCCTAATCCATTGGCCTCTTCGTCTTCTAATTCATCAAATCCTTCATTACCATTATCATCATCTAATCTTCCACGCCCTAAGCCTAAAAATTACAAGAGTAAACCTAAGGAGTTACCTAAATCCACCCATCCATTACATCATTCATCCACCCCTACACTTACAAAGGATGTGAACCAAGGGCTAGTAGCAAGAAGTCAAACATGCCACCAAAGTCTAATTCATGAACTTACCAAAGAACCCTCAAATGCCATGCCAAGTCCTTCAAACCAACCATGTGATTCACAACCCCTTGAGCCAATTCAAGAATCTCCCCCATGAGCCCAAGTCAACCTCCATCATGCCCTCATGTGGTTGACCATCAAGAACATGTCGAACCTATCCAAGAGCCTTCTACATCCATATCCACTTCTATTCCAAGTCAAGAGGTATGTCAAGAGCACATTTCTAATCATGAAGAAACATCTAACCCTCACTCTAGTCAAGATTAAATCATTTCCCTTCAACCCATCCATAACATGTACCTTTTTCATGATCAAGACATTATGCATGATAAAGAATCTACCCATGAGATTCTTGATCCTATTCATGAACAAGACACCCAAGACCTACATGCTCCATCTCATGAAAGTCTTGTTGACCTACTTGAGCATTCACCTCGTTTCATCACCTCCATTTGAAACATAGAAACTTCTCCTTCACTTCATGATCCAACCACTTCCACTTGTCATGATGAGACATGTGCCGCCCAAACACACATAGAAGATCAAATCAATAACTTGGATCTACATTAACATAATAAATATCCTCATGATCCTCCCACATCCACCATCGATCCCATGTCAAGTCCAC
Source organism: Cunninghamia lanceolata (assembly GCA_027924645.1). NCBI lineage: Eukaryota > Viridiplantae > Streptophyta > Pinopsida > Cupressales > Cupressaceae > Cunninghamia > Cunninghamia lanceolata. The sequence goes on along the minus strand of BSBN01001164.1, from coordinate 2,900,222 downwards.
CATCATATCCACTTAGCCTATCCACCTTCATTCATGAGTGTTCCTCCCTAGGACAACAACAACCTTTGTCCTCCACCCCACCTTCTTCATCCAATAATCAACTCAAGTCTAGTGTCCAACATACACATAGTACCATTGTTAATCACATGCTCCAAAACATGAACTATCAAGGCAAAACCTTAGGTCTTCATGAACAAGGTATTTTGGAGCCCATACATGTCAATGTCCCTCCTCGCTCATATGGCCTTGGATACACACCCCAGGTCAACAATCTAACGATGTTGGTAATTCGTCCATCCCCCCTAAATCAACCACATTCCAACATACATCCCATCATATTCCTAAGACATATGTCATCATTCCACCTCCCTCATCCTATAAATGTTAAAAGCATGTGACCATACACCTTCTACCATCCACTTTGCCACCATTTCTTCCAACACCTAATGTCCCAAACATCCATAATTACCCTAAATATCCTAGTCATGACCAACAAATACACACATCATATAAACATAAAGCTTTCACTCCTTCCATTCATCCCATAGGATTCAAAAATAAACATTCGGATGCCTCCTTTCATAAAGTGAAAAATCCTAAGGATCCTAATACATTAGGAAATCAATCCAAGCCCATACCTCAAAAAGAAAAGTCCAAAAGCAAAATGGTATGGGTCCCTAAACAAAAAAGAAAGTCAAATGAAGCATCCACCTTTCAAAAAACCCAACCATCTCCTTCCATCCACTCCATTCAAACATTCCAAAAATCCCACAAGTCAAGCAAAAATTATAAAAATACTAAGTCTATGTGGGTATCTAAACTCTGACATCACCCATCCACTAAGCAAACATCACCATTGCTTCCAACACCTCCATCCAATCACAAGCTTCCATGTTTAACACGGTGTGTGCAACCATTGGTCATGATTCCTTTTCACACCTCCATCACCCCATCATTCAATCATTACTCTAGATACTTGCCTTATCATTTCCCTATTGTCCATGCTTTGGCATAAACATTTCATCCATCCTTACATAAATCCCACATAATCCACATCATAATCCACTTTCATTCCCTACATAATCATCATAATCCACTATCGTTCATTCCATAATTAACTATCCACCTAATCCATTTCCCTTTTATACAATCCCTTACCAACATCGATGAGTATAACGACATTTGACATGGTCAAATGCGACATACCTTTGGGACTATCACCTAGACACTTGAGTCCTTCTCATCCATATCCCCCTATCTAAAAATAAAAAATAAAAAAAAGTTTATCTTCTATGCCACTTAATCTTCTATGCCACTTACACTTGGGGGCACATTGTCTCATCCTTCTCTCATTTTCCATCCTATCATACCATTTCCATATCCTATCTTACCATACTTAGCCATTGTACCCATCTACCTATACCTATCATATTGCATCTGTTCATCCACCCTTCTTCCTTTTTGATCTTGATAAAGATTGGGGGTACAATGTTGACAAATGTTTTAGATACCTCTTAACATACCTTATCCCTCCAAACCAAGCAAATCCTTCATTATCCTATCACCATCCTTTGTCATAAGCATTGCCATGAAAAATCCTAAGTATTACACCAATAATGGGGCATGTTATTCCTATGCAACATAGTCCTTAGATATCACATCTTTTCTCTCTTACGCGTACATCCATTCCATCCATTATCGCCTATCATTTTATCACATCCTTCATCCTTGCACCTAGAATAGTTTCCCCCTTGTCATTGGTATCTAGCATAAAGGCTATCCCAAATTGTCATCCAATGCCATCCCAAAACATGCCAAAAAATACAAAAAACAAAATTGAAATATTCCCAAAATCCAAAAAATCAAAATATTTCCAAAAACCCAAAAACATCTCAAAAAAAATCAAAACATGTCAAAATACAAAAAAAAAGAATATTCTCAAAAATACAAAAAAATCAAATATTCCCAAAAATCCCCAAAAAATCACAACATTCAAAACACAAAAAAAAATCAAATATCTACCAAAATCCAAGCAATAAAATCTATCCAATTCATCCATTCCACTCAATTCTTCCAAAACATCAAATCAAATCATCCCTAAAATCAAGTCACATCATTCAATTCATCCAATCAAATTCAATCATTCCACATCAACCCCATTCAAATCCAATCAATTTCATCCTACCATTCCACATTATCCTAATCACATTATCTTAATCACATCTCTTAACCACATCATCCAATCATCTTCATTCATAATCCAATCAGCTTCTTCCTAATTCCATCAAATCATCTCCAAATCTCATCACAACACAACATCATCTTCATTCTAATCATTTCCCAGTCATCTAATCTCAACACCACACATAATCATCTTCATTCCAATCCAATCAATTTCATCCTAATCAAATCTTTCACAACTGTAGGGAAACCTTTGAGCATCTACTCTCCCTATCAAATCTGATTGCAACTGTGTCAAATCATACTCAATTTCATCCCACTACATAACCATTTCACCCACTAGACATTCAATTCCATTTGGCCTTTGACATATATAAGAGAACCCTAAACATAGTCTTCTTAAGGTCGAAACATAGGGAGAAAATGTCGAAGCTTGACTGTATCACAAGTACAAATATGTGGACCAAGAGACCTTGACATCTTTTTCACATCAATCACAACTTGGGCTTAATACTCCATGGCTAGTTTAAGTCCATCCTTCCAAGTGAATTCTAAAACTCATGGGTTCACTTTCATCAATCACTCCAAGGCTAGTTTAAGTCCATCCTTCCAAGTGAATTCTGAAACTCATGGGTTCACTCTAATCAATCATTTCATTCACACCTCAAGGTCTCAATAAATCCAATTTGTGCTTTGAAAGGTCATTAGTAGATGAGAGTACCATCTTGGAGCTAGACTTTTCAAAGACTAATATTCATTAGCCTCTATCATAGTCTGGGCCTCATCACCTTGCATTGACATCCACATAGCCTACCATAATTAACAAGTCTCATTTGGTAAAGAGACACGGTTGCAAAATGAAGAGAAAAGGGAGTAGATCCTCCTAGTCATCCCTATAGCGAACACATCAAAGCCACATTCTAAATATTCCATCAAAATCATGCATCAATCCAATCCATATCATCCCCTCAATAAAAAATTATCATAACTACATCTCATCTCCATCATTGCATGCCTTGATCCCATGGATACAGGGTATGTAAGCAATCTGGGATATGAAGGAAGTACCTAGATTTAGGCATAGGTGATAGACCTCTCCCATCTTTCATCTTTCTTCTAATCTTCAATCAATCGTCATCACCCATCCTTCAAATCAATTCACTCCAATCAAATCAATTCTTCCAATCAATTCACTTCAATCAAATTAATTCTTCCAATCAATCAACTCATCAATTCACTTCTTCCAATCAAATCACATCATCATCAATCCTTCAAATCACTTCTTCTAATCAACTCCATCATTTCATCATTCAAATCATTTCAAATCAACTCAATCCAATCAATTCACTTCTTCTAATTAAATCAATCATTCAAACAATGATCCAAATGGAAGCCATTATGAATCCATACCAATCAAATCAATTAAACTAGTCAAATTATCCAATCACATTCAATGGTCTTAATCCTAATCTTGACATAAACCACATCAATCAATCAATCAATTAATCAAATCCTCTAGTGTTGCTCGCATGGCCAACAACACTAGTGTCCATCAAATTAATCAATTGTCTTAGACATGATGTTGCATTGTCAAAACTAGACCAGGCGTCTTAGATGACATGTTTCATTCCTGAAACTAGACATCATCATCATCAATCAATCAATCATTGGTTTACAACTTGACAGGGGCAATACCTTGTTTGTTTTTGTATCATTTGTGCATTCTTGCTTGCTTTCTTGTGTGGGTTATCATTTTAAACTTGCATTTGTTTCAAATGCGAATCCAACCTCGCTAATATTCACATCTTGTATCTAGACAAGGCTGTATTACAATGGGGCACGAGACACATTGTCACCTTGGTCCTTATACCTTGGTGCATAATGTCTAGTGCTATATCAAACACCATGGTTGCTCACCTTCATTGCAGCATAACGAATCCTTCCCTTTCTTCTATCCATTTTCTCACCTTTCTTCCTTTGACCAATCCTTTTCATTTCGAGAGCCTACCTGTGTTTGTCCAAACCACCTATCCTCTTGAGGGGGCACCATCAACCTATTCTTTCATCCTATCAGTTTCCTCTATCCATACCTTAGCTTCTTTGAAATGATGTTGCTCGACACAAATTGCATCATCTCGAACATCATCTCAAAGAGGGGCAAAATGTAGACAATAAAATTTATCCATGTTTTGACCATCCCCTAGTTGACATGACCTTGTAATGTTCTTCCCTAGGTCATCCCACTCACAATTCCAATTTAATCACATTCCAATTAACTAAATAAATCCCATTTGTTTAGTTAATAATACCCCATTCGCATGTCTCACATAATTCAAATTAAAAATTTGAATTATTCCCTCAACTCTCATAACATTGCGACATATGTCACATGTCTCATCTTCCACTTAATATGCCTTCACATGTCAAAATAATTCAAATAAAATATTTGAATTAGATTCCCTTTATCCTCCATCACACACTTGTCACATTGCTACAACCTCTTGGAGTGGGAAAACCCTAACCAATCTTGACCGTTCATATCATTGAAACCCTAATCAATCTCATCCATTCATTCAATTTTGCCTTTTCTATAAGGAAACACCTCACAAGTCATTTTTAAAGATACATCAAGTTGCAAGTACTATTATGCTACCAAAATTGTGAGCAACCAACATCCCTCCACAATCAATGCTTCAAAATTTGCATGCCTATGCATGATTGAGAAGAGCCATGGAGGTCAATCAATACTAGTTTGAAGTTTCATTTGCATTTTGTTTGTTTTTTGCATTTTCAAGCTAGGTCGTGCTTCATGGTGCTAGTTAGGGTTTCATTTCTACAATTTTGATTTCTTCCCTAGATTTTAACCCTGACGACAACAAGATTTCAATAAGATCCTAGAGAATCACATGTGATGGCAGTCAAGTGAATTCTGAGATATTTGAAAGGCACATCAGATCATGGCTTATGGTATCCAAAGGATAATGATTTCACTCTCAGTGCATATACAGATGTAGATTGGGCCAGAGATGTTGATGAAAGAAAGAGTACAAGTGGAAGTGCCTTCTTCTTGGGAAATAGATTGGTTTCATGGCTAAGCAAAAAGCAAGACCCAATCTCCTTGTCTATTATAGAAGCAGAGTATATTGTAGCGGCATGTTGTTGCACTCAAGTGTTATGGATGAAGCAGACCTTAAAGGACATAAGATTTGTGTATGAAGATCCAATTGCAATATTTTGTAATAATACAAGTGCCATAAACATTTCAAAAAATCCAGTGATGCACTCAAGAACAAAGCACATATCAATAAGGTATCACTTTTTTAGAGAGAAGGTGACATAGAATGAAGTAAAGATGGAATATGTGTCCACAAAGGATTAGATTGTAGATATTTTCACTAAGCCTCTGCCTAAAGATACCTTTGAGTATCTTAGAGAAACGTTAGGGGTTATTACCTCTCATGCTCTGAACTAAGATGCATAAGAATGCATCAATCCAGTGGTGTCCAAAGCCTCATTTTTTGATTGGGATTGATGTTTTGAGAGCTACCTCTTAGGGGCAATAGAAATTGTTTTCTATATGTGTTCCTAATAAAGAGTAGAAAGTGTTATAGTATTCATGAAAGAGCAATTTTGATTAGAGCAGTTGAGTGCAAGTATGTGCCCTTTGCCATTGATGTCAAAGGGAGAGATAAATCATGTGAAAAACTCAGGGGGAGAAAGAATTTAGATGTGTAAAAAGAAAGGGGGAGTATCTTGTCTTGATGGTCATTACAGTTTTTCACATCATATGTTGCCATCAATGACAAAGGGAGAGATTGTTGCAAGTATGTGCCTAACCTGTGTTGTCATTGATGTCAACATATCTATGTTGTCATTGGTGTCAATTGTCTCTTATTTTGTTATGAGTTAGATGCTTTGTATTTACCTATGTAAGTGTTGAAGATAATAAGTAAGTGATCCTGATGTTGAGGATATTGAGAAAATTAGTTCCTCCGATTGAAATAGTGAGTTGCAATGGAAACAGTGTATTGCAGAGTATCTTTGTTTATAGAAGAACAATCAAACAGTTTTCTCTGCATTTCCTGTAGAATGAATATCTTTGTCTATAGATTGGAAGTTATTTAGAGACATGTCTGAAGATGCTATGTTCCAAGTTTGAGCCTCCGGTATAAGGATTTGATTGAGTTGTGTTCAGTAGAGTAAAAGCTACTTTTTCTGGGTATTCACTAGTGACAAAGAGATTGTATTCTACTCTGCATTCCTCTACATTGAAGTTTCACATTATGTGGTTCTAGAATGAAGTTGGTAATGATGTTAAGTGCCTTCAACTCCAATGGTTCATGATTTGGTGGTCTGTAAGTGATCTCTTCCTTATGACAATAGCTAGCAGTGTTGTTTATGTGCTCCAATTTGAAGAATATTCTTGACAGAGTGGTTAGAGATTGTGCGGTAGTTCCTGGTCATTAAAATGTACTTGTGGATGTCTCCTGATTGTGTTCTTACATTTGGATTGGTTTGCAAAGAAAAATTTGGATCGTGGATGAAGAATGTTATTAGAAGACTTAATGATAAAACGAGTCTTGGCTGACCTGGTTGTTTCTAGTACTTGCAGAGATGCATAGAAGACTGTGGAAACATGTTGTGGTGTGAAAGATTGTTTTTGAGTCCCAACTAAGGTGTTACATGATCCACATACATCTTTCCCTTAGCTAATCTTATTTAGGTTCAAACCTATTTTCTATGTATGTTTGTAATGCCGACCTTGGAGATTGCTCTAATGGTTGATGAATGTGATGCCAACCTTGATGTACATTCCAAGGTTGATGAGTTGTATAAAACATGTAATAAAAAGAGTGAATGAGCAAAAATGAAAAGATAGGTGTGAAGGTGTAAGAAGAGCAGAGAAGAGGTGATATATTGTGCTTCAATGGAACTAAACTCAGGCATGAAGTAGACGCTACCAAATCAGTTCACCAATCCTGGCAATGAGCCACCCCTTGGCAGTGAGTTGTTCTTGGCAGTGAGCCCTAACATTTGCAGTGAGCATTCTAGGTAGTGAGCCCTAAGGCAGTGAACCTCTGATTTTTGGTATTTCTATCACTTATTTATTTAGATTCTAGTGTTGATTTTGAGATTCTAGATAAAACCCTATTCATAGGATCTTTTATTTTTGATCTTTGAAAATTTTATATCAATAATTTAGTACACAAAGGTATTAAAAAAATATATTTACATAAAACATTGTAAGAGAATAAATTAGACCAAACCCTTACATTTGTGTATTATGTTTTTAAGCTATATTTTAAATACCCTATATTTGTTAATATAGGGTATGTTGTAAGCAAAGATATTTTAATTTTAATGGGGTTTTGGTTTTTCTATTTTAATTTTTGTGCTAAAAAAATAAACAACATATTTTATTTTTTGTTGTTTTTGAAGACTATGTAAGGGGTTTTTCTATTTTATTTTTTGTGCTGAAAAAATAAAAAACATATTTTAATTTTTGTTCTTTTTGAAGAGTATGTAACTAACACAATAATTTGAAAGAGCTCTCTCCATTAATTTGTATATGACAGCATTAAATGCTACCCATTATAATTTTTTTTTAAAGTTTTTTAGATAGGAATCTTATTTTTTGGTTTTTTACATTAGAATCTTATAAAATAACATGGAATTTATGGAATCTTTGAGCTCTTTCAACTCCATCCTGTGACTGTAGGAATGCCTCTTGGCATAAAAATTGAAATTTATGGAGTTCTTATTTGCAAGAGGTGATGGTTGAGTATAGTCTTCCATGAATTAAGGTTGGAGATCATTACACATAACCTTTTGTAAATTAAGGTTGGAGATGACTTATTAAAACCAAAAATCATTGTTATACTACTAGAAATCGCACCTTGGTGTGCAATGGGTACACCGAAGAGTTGTGGAAGTTGAATTGCCATGTCTTTAAGTGAATGGTTATTGTCTTGTATCCCTATGGCCCATGCCATTTTTTTCTCGACTGTCATGGATTAATTTACATAATCTTAATTGATTTCAAGATCCATATGCTTTTCTTAGTAGCTACTTCAAATGTGTGAGCTTTAATGTTTGGTGTCTAGTCTCTATTTGCATGCATCTCCTTTCTAAATTCTTGTTCATGCAATACACCTAGGCTCACTTGCATTCCATTAGTCATTACCTATGTTTAATATGCATTGTCTTGCAAATATAAGAATGGTGACCACCTACATCATGTTCATTTGTCATCTAGCCTATCATCATGCATTCTCTCATGGAGATGTTACACAATTAAAAGATCTATCAAACTTAGTGACCCTGATTAGTGTTATAGTTTCACACCTTTGCATAATTTGGAGGTAAAATGGATTAAAATTAAATTTAGACATGCTATAATTTTAGATTGAGAATTCCTAATTGTTTAAAAAATATTAAATTTGAAGGGAAAAACTTTTTGATTAGTTTGAATTTGTAGATGATATGGGAGTACAAAAATGGGGTGCATTGAGAGAGATATATATATCTCAGAGAGAGGAAGTGTGTGAGATAGAAGGGGGGAAGGAGATAGAGACAAAGAGAGATAAAGAGAAATAGAAAACTATAGAGGGAGATAAAAATATATATAGAGAGGTGGAGACCTAGAGAGACAAAGAGGGAGAGAGAGGTAGATAAAAAGAGAGAGGTAGAGAGACAGGGAGAGGATGAGAGAAAGACAAAGAGCAAAAGAGAGAGGAAGAGAGAAAGACAAAGAGCAAAAGAGAGAGGTAGAGAGAAACATAAGGAGAGAGAGAGAGAGAGATCTCAGAGAAAGGAAGTGTTTGAGGTTAGTAGGTAAAACTTTGAGTTGTAGAAATTGAAGGTTGAAGATCTTTTACTGGAGAGAGATGAATGCATCATAATAATGGTTGCACTCAACTTTCTACCATCAACAATGGATCATATAATAATTGTTGCACTCAATTTTCTACCATCAACAATGGATTAATATGAATGGAACAAGTTAGATAGGAGAGATAGATCTACTATTAGGTTGTCTCTGTAATTCAGTCTTGATGAATGTTTAGTTAAAAATATTGCCAAGAGTTTTTGAGATAAAATGATTGCATTATATTAAACTAAGTGTCTTGTAAATATGCTATTTTTGAAAATAAATTTGTATTCTTTAAAGATGCATGAAGTAGACTTTATAACCAAACATTTAAATGATTTTCATGTAGTAGTGAGTCAACTGGTAAGGATTGAATGAAAGCCTAGAGGATGTACAAAAAATTAAATTTCATAAAAGAAAGCACTTAGATTTAGAAAAGGTTTACTATGAAACTCATTAGGAGAAACCATTTCAAAAGATAAATCTCAAAGAGAGTATGTCTTCCAAAGGTTTGTCTATAGAAAATAAAGATATAAATTTTTGTTTACCACACCATGTTAAAGGATTGGTTGGATTTGGAGTTCCAGACCACCTTATGGGTCAATAGTGGAAGCTTAATGGGTTTGACCAAGGTCCACCATACTCTTAATTTGAATATGTGTATAGTATGCCAAAGGGTGCATGGGCAAACCAAATCCTTATTTATGTATGATGTTGAACTAAAATTTGTGGATTCAAAGTACTTTTCAATTTCAGGTACAAAACTTCAATTTCAAGTACAAAACATGGCTACATGGATAACCTTCCTATGAATAATTATTTTCTGATTTAACCTTTACCACCCATGACAATTGAAGAGACATTTACTAAAACACAAATTCATTGGTCATCATGGGATTACAAAACTAAGCATAAATTGTTTTGTTGTGTGATAGACTTGGGGCTATAGTCAAACATTTCAATGGAAAACCCTACCTACATTAAAGATCAGGCTATGGTACTCTTACAATGTAAAAGTGGAGCTTGGTATGGGTTGGTCCAGATCATCTAGCTCCATTATAGCCTCATGAAATGGTAGAGAGAGGAATAGACAAAGAAAGATAGAACACACATTTGGTTTCAATGTTATTCACAACCAAGTTTATTTACCACCATGTATACATGTTTATTCTAATCCATGAGAGAGAAATACTAGAGACATAGATTTAGAGAGAGGGAGATTTGTAGACAAGAATAGAGATAGAGAGATAGAGACTAACTTTTGATCAACCATCTCATGCCAACAATCCAAAGAATGCAAGACAATAGAAATGATGGGTTCCACTAGATCCATTCCTTTCTTTTGTTTATTTGAAAGAGAGAGAGAGAGAGAGAGAGAGAGAGAGAGAGAGAGAGAGAGAGAGAGAGAGAGAGAGAGAGAGAGAGAGAGAGAGAGAGAGAGAGAGAGAGAGAGAGAGAGAGAGAGAGAGAGAGAGATTCATTTCTCATTGATAAGAAGCATATCATGCATACTTGCCCATTCCTTTCACCTCCCAATAACTCAGCCTAAAATATGACAAAATAAATCGAATTGTCTCAAGAATGTATCCATGCACTAAGGGAGAAACAATATTGAGTAAAAATACTTCTAAAGAGAATTGCATAAATTTGCATGATGTTTGAAGTAACATACTTCATGATGTGCATTCTATGTCATGTTCCTCTTTAAAAAGTTTTTATAGACCGAGATTGAACACAACGAGCTCCCATGACATAAAATGGACCCCATTTTTGCATTCCATATCATATGTAAATTCAAACAATTCCTTCAAATTTAATATTTTTAAACAATTAGGAGTTCTTAATCTAAAATTATAACATGTCTAAATTTAATTTTAAGCCATTTTACCTCCAATTATGCAATAGGTGTGAAATAATAACACTAATGAGGGTCACTAATTTTAATTGATCTTTGTATCGTGTGACGTCCCCATGAGAGGATGCATGATGGTAGGCCTAGATGACAAATGAACATGATGTAGGTGGTGGCTATTCTTATTTGCAATACAATGCCTATTAAACATAGGTGATGACTAATGGAATGCAAGTGAGCCTAGGTGTACTCCATGAACAAGAATCTAGAAATTGGGATGCATGCACATAGAGATGAGACACCAAAAATTAAAGCTCACACATTTGAAGTAGCTACTAAGAAACACATAGGGATATTGAAATCCATTAGATTATGTCAATTAAATCATGACACTCGAGAAAAAAAAATGGCATGGGCCATAGGATACAAGGCAATCATCATTCACTTAAAGACATTGGAGCCAAATAATTTCACAAATGATTGGAGAGGAACATAGGAGAAAGTATTTTTAAGATTAGGATTGAAGCATATATCTATACAAATTGATATTTAAAATTTACATTGTATTGAAGAGTATATATGTAAGTAATATTACTCTCATATATATAAGAATAATATTATTTACATATCTAAATACAAATATTTATTTAAAAGTTCTTTTATTTTTTTACATTGTTATGAGATACTCTCATATCTAAGATTATATTATATAATATATATATATATATATATATATATATATATATATATATATATATATAAGTAATGTAAATACTCTAAGAGTAATATTGCTTACATATATACATATAAGTAATGTATAGATAGATATATTTATTTAAAAGTTATTTTATTTTAGTTTTATAGATATGTTTTTTTTCTAAAGTGTATAAATAGATGTATTTACTAAAGAATCATTTTATTTTATTTTATTTATGTTGGTGAACCCCATTCCCTCTGATGTTGGTTGGTCTACTAACTCTATGAAGGCAAGTGCAAAAATCTCTCCCATGATTCTATCTACTTAGTGTTGTTTGCCTACAACAATAGTCATCATATATGTGGCTCATAGATCATTGCAATCTCCTATAGTTACACTCAAATGTGGGTCCATAGATCACTGCAAGATATTTTAGACAAGTTTCGGGAAGCGGGTTACTCATTGGACTTGCATATGCCTATCCTCAGCTAGGAGAGTAACTTTATTAAAGTTTGTGATTCAAGCTCTTCCCATTTGTCGATGATTTGTCTAGGGGGATCCCTCTAGCTTTATTAACGAATTTGAAGCTCTTTCCAAACAATTCTATGGGTCGGTAACTTAGAGTCTTCTAAGTGGAGTCTAGTCAAGTGGGATCCTGTTTTATAGGCTGAAACAAGAAGAGGGTCTTGGTCTTCGGTAGGCTAATCTTACTAGTTGGTATGTGGCGACTAATCATGCATATACTGTACACTCATAACATATCCTTACCGGGGTTTGGGGCCGGGTTTGGGGGTGGCAGCCCCTTGAAAAAAAAATTATTTTTCCCCTTTTTTGCACGTTCGGGGTCGGTGGTTAATTTTTGTTAATCGACAAATGAAAAATGACATTGTAAAACCCTAACTCTAGAAGCTTCCAAAAAGATTTTTATAAGCAGCTGAGATGTATGTTGCGGTATATAATTCATGAGATTGTAATCTATTTGGCATTATTAATAAAATCATTGGATTGCTGAGTTTCTATGGGTGTAGCCCATTTTGGGCGAACCACGTTAAAATTCTGTGTTGATCACTTTTGTGTTATTCTTCTTTTTTATATTTGGCTTATTTAATCTACACATAATTGTTAATGTTTATTGCTCTGATCTACTTGAACCCCTAACAACTAGTATCAAAGCAGGTTGTGTTCGATTATCATCTGTAAGGTCTCATGGTTGAGTGGGAGTCTCACGGTTAAGTGGGAGCAATGGTGGACGAGGGTAAATTGAAGGTAGATAAATCAATGTGCATAACTATTAGTTATGGAAGATGCAGATGGAGGATTATCTCTATTAGAAGGATTCATGGAGGCCATTGGAAGGAAAAGCCAAGAAACTGATAGTAATGACTGATGAGGATTGGGAACTTCTGGATAGGAAGGCATTGACCATTCGGTTGTGCCTTGCACCATCTATGGCATTCAATATAATAGAAGCGAAGATAACAAGTGAACAGATAAAAGATTTGGCTAAATTGTATGAAAAACCCTCAGCCTCTCATAAGGTATTTCTCATGGTGCATTTGTCTAATCTGAAAATGATTGAAGGCGGATCTATGACAGATCCTTTAAATGAGTTTTATACAATTACCAATCAGTTAACTTCCTGTAAAAGTGAAATTTGATGAAGAGGTGAGGGCTCTCTTGGTTTATGTTCTTTTCTAGAAAGTTGGAATAGCATGGTAATGGCTATAAGTAACTTTGTCTCTTGTTCAAATTCTTTGAATTTAATGATGTTGTTGGTGTTATCCTTAGTGAGGAAATGTGATGAAAAAGTACAAGTGAGAGTTCAACATCGAGTGATTCTTTGACTATAGAGAATAGGGGAAGAACAAAGAAGAGAGGAAAAAGCCCAACAAATCATGGGAAGTCACAAGGGAAGTCGAAGAAAGGTAGATCTAAATGCAAAGAAGGAATGGATTGCTAGCACTGTGGAAAGCTAGGACACTTGAAGAAGGATTGTTGATCTCGAAAGGGCAAACAGGAGATGGGCAACATGATGACAGTAAGGAAGCTAATGTTGCAAGTAATAAATTATAGGATGCTTTAATTATGTGTTTAGATAATGCTAATGATTCCTAGGTAATAGATTTAGGGGCTTCATTTCATGCCACGCCCCATAGGAAATATTTTGTAGATTATGTTCAAGGTGATTTTGGACAGGTATATTTGGGTGATGATGAACCCTATCAGATTGTTGGAAAAGGAAAGATAAAAAATCAAGTGTAGAATGGAAATGAATGGTTGCTACAGGAGGTAAGGCATGTCCAAAATTTGAGAAGGAATTTAATCTCTATAGGACAACTGGGTAGTGAAGGCTACATAGTTACCTTTTCAGACAAAGTATGGAAGGTCACTAAAGGTGCATTAGTATTAGCTAAGGTGAAAATGTAGGCACATTGTATTTGTGTACTGGTAATACTTATTCTACCTTAGCTACTACAGAAATAGTTGCTACTGAGACAGTTATAGCACCTTTTATAGGATAGAAACAGAATTGTGGCACCATAGACTTGGACACATGAGTGAGGAAAGAGATGAAGATCCTTCACTCCAGAATGTTGCTACCAGTTTTGAAGCAGATTGACTTGAAGTTCTACGAAAATTATTTATAGAAAACAAAAAAGAGTCTGATTTCTCAAAGTTGGGAAAGAGAAGAAGAGTGAGAAATTAGAGCTTTTGCATTTAGATGTATGGGGACCAACTCAGCATCTTCTCTTGGTGGCTCTTGTTATTATGTTACTTTTATTGATGATGCAACTAGGAAAACATGAGTGTATTTCCTAAAACAAAAGTCAGAAGTATTTGAAACTTGTAAAAAGTGGAAAGCTTTGGTTGAGAATGAGATAGGAAAAAAGTTGAAGTGTCTCATATATGATAATGGAGGTGAGTATTGCAGCAAAGAATTTGAAAATTATTGTTCATATAATTGGAATCTGTAGGCAGAAAATAGTTCCTGGAACCCCACAAGAAAATGATGTGTCTGAGAGGATGAATAGGACCATTATAGAGCATGCAAGGAGCATGAGATTGCATGTTGGAATACCCTTACACTTTTGGGCAGATGAGCTGTACATACCATTGTTTATTTAATAAACATGGGGCCTTCAAATCCTTTGGATGGTGGCATTCTAGAGGAGGCATGGATGGGCAAAAAGGTAAACTATTCATTTCTGAAAAACCTTTGGTTGTGAAGCTTTTGTCCATGTTGATATTGAAAATAGAACCAAGCTGAGGCTAAGTCTAAAAAAATGTACCTTCATTGGATATGGAGTACATTGAATTTGGTTATCGGTTATGGGATTATGAAAATCATAAAATCATTAGGAGAGAGATGTTATATTCAATGAGAAGGTCATGTATAAGGATTAGCTGTAGGAAAAGAAGCATGAACATGCCAAAAAGGAATATGTTGTGCTGGATGAGATTCTAGAAAATAAAATACCAGTGGTACCTGATGCTCAGCAATAACAAGTTAACCCATAGACTCCTACAAGTGCTAGATGTTCTACAAGGGATAACTAGACCTCTAGAAAGATTTTCACCATCTATTATATTCTATATTATTAACTAATTCTAGTGAACCTGAAGGTTATGGAAGAAGCAATGTAGGTAGATACCAAAAAGAAGTGGGAGCTCGGCATGAAAGAGGAAATGGATTCCTTGCTGTAGAATAAGATTTGGGACTTAGTCCAATTACCTATAGGAAAAGAGCATTACAAAATAAATGGGTTTACAAGTTGAAGGAATAAGATAGAGGCAATAAAAAATATAAGGGCCAAACTCGTGGTAAAAGGTTTTGTACAGAAAAAAAAGGTATCGATTTTGATGGAATATTTTCTCCGGTTGTAAGATGACTTCTATTAGAACTATTCTAGGTCTTGTGGCTATGGAAGACTTGCATCTTGAACAACCAGATGTGAAAACATCATTTCTCCATGGGGATTTAGAAGAGGAAATATTCATGCAGCAACCACAAGGATATGAGGTCAAGGGTAAGGAGGAATTTGTGTGCAGGTTAAATAAGAGTTTGTATGGCCCGAAGCAGCACCTCAGCAATGGTATTTGAAATTTAATAGTTTTATGGCTGAACAAGCTTACAAAAGATGTCATTATGATTATTGTGTTTATTTTAAGAAATTGGGTAATGGCAGCTATATTATCTTGTTGCTTTATGTTGATGACATGATTATCGTCGGGTCTAACATGCAGCATATTAATGAACTTAAGTAGAAATTAGCAAATTTATTTACTATAAAGGATTTGGTGTAGCAAAACAAATCCTTAGTATGAGGGAATTGCATGGGATAGGACAAAATGAAAATTATTTTTTATCTCAAAGTGAGTATGTAGGGAAGGTATTGAAAAGGTTTAACATGCAGAATGCAAAACTAGTTAGTACACCTTTGCCTAGTTGTTTTGAGTTAACTAAGGAGATGTGTCCAAAGACACAAGATGAGGAAGACAAAATGTCTAAGATACCATATTCATCAGTAGTTGGTAGCTTGATGTATGCAATGGTATGCACAAGGCCAGATATTGCACATGCAGTGGGAGTTGTGAGCAAGTATATGAGAAATCCAGGAATTGAACATTGGAATGTGGTAAAATGGTTCCTCCAATATTTGAGAGGTACTACTTCAAAGAAACTATGTTTTGGAGGAACAAATTCTTCTCTAAAAGGATGTGTTGACTTTGATCTAGTGGGTGATATTGATAGTAGGAGGAGTACTACAACCCGGTATGTTTTTATTGTAGGAGGTACTGCAGTCAATTGGATTTCAAGGCTGCAGAAGGTTGTTGCGCTTTCAACCACTGAAGCTGAGTATGTTGTTGCTATAGAAGCTAGCAAGGAGATGATTTGGTTACAACATTTTTCTGGAGGAATTGGGACAATGCCAAGAAGATAGCCCTTTGTACACTAATAACTAGAGTGTCATTCATCTTTCTAAGAATTCAGCTCTACATTTAAAAATTAAGCACATATAGCTCAAATACCACTTCATCCGGTCAGTTTTGGAGGATGGATAGTTGAAGCTAGAGAAAATTCACACAAGTGAGAATCCTACAGATATGTTCACAAAGGTAGTTGCATGGGAGAAACTAATTTCCTCAGCAGTTTCTATTGGCCTTCATGACTGATAATGGTGGACATAAGAAACCAACCCAAGCCTGTAATCCAGTGGAGTTGCAAGTGCAGCAGTGTCATCCAGGATCAGTCCCCAAATGAAGATTGTTTGGTATGGAGCCTGATTAGTCTCCAAGTGGGAGATTGTTGGTATGTGGTGACTGATCATGCAAATACTATACAATTGTAATGTATCTTTGCTAGGGTTTGGGGGTGGTAGCCCCCGAAAAAAAAGAAATTCCCCCTTTTTGCATGTCAGGGTTGGTGGTTAATTTTTTGTTAACTGACAAATGAAAAACAACATTGTAAAACCCTAATTCTAGAAGCTTCCAAAAGTCTTGTTTATAAGCGGCGGAGATGTATGTTGTGGTATGGAATTCGTGAGATTGTAATTTATTTTTGACTAGATAATAAAATCATTGGATGGCTGAGTTTCTATGGATGTAGCCCATTTTGGGTGGACCACATTAAAATTCTGTGTTGATCTCTTTTGTGTTATTCTTAATTATTATATTTGGGTTATTTAATCTACATATAATTATGAATGTTTATTGCTCTGATCTTACTTGAACCCTAACACTAAAGTGTATAAATAGATTTATTTACTAAAGAATCATTTTATTTTATTTATGTTAGTGAAGCCCATTCCCTCTGATGTTGGTTGGTCTACTAACTCTGTGAAGCCCAAGTGCAAGAATCTCTCCCATGATTCTATCTACTTAGTGGTGTTTGCCTACAACAATATCCATCATTATATGTGGCTTATAGATCATTGAAACCTCCCATAGTTACACTCAAATGTGGGTCATAGATCATTGTAGGATATTTTAGATAAGTTCTAGAAGCAGGGTTACTCATTGGACTTGCAAACATGTGGCTATCCTTAGCTAGGAAAGTAACTTTATAAAATCTCTTGATTCAAGCTCTTCCCATTTATCGGTGATTTGTCTAGGGGCTCCCTCTAGCTTTATTAATGAATTTGAAGCCTTTCTAGACAATTCTGATGGGCCAGTAATTTGGAGTCTAGTCAAGTGGGATTATATTTGTAAGCTGAAACAGGAAGAGGGTCTTAGTCTTTGGCAGGCTAATCTTACTGGTTAGGCCTTGGATGCTAAGCTATATTGGAGGTGGTGTAATTGTTAGGATCAGGATTGGGCCAGGATTCTTAACTATAAATATTTGGGGGGTGGAAAATGCTAAAAATTCCAAGAATCTGCCTCTCTAGTAAGGGATCTATGATATGGGGAACTCTTAAATGGGGAGTTAGTTTAATTAAGCAAGGCTCTTTTGGATTTGTAATAGAGGGTCTAAGGCCTTGTTTTGGTATGATTCTTGGGATGGACACCTGCCTATCTTGTTTATGTACCTACACTTACATTCCTTGTGTGACATCTTTCTTGATGCGAGGTGGTGTCCGTGTGGAGCATTTCAAATCGGTTCAGCGTGGGGTAAAGTGGAGGCTTACAGATGGCAAGCTATGTCTAAATGGCCATTGGGGGGGTTACTAGTGGATTGGGGGGAGCTTGCTAGGATTCTTGATGGTAGAGTTTGCAGTTTTCTAGGGAGAGAGATTCCCTTGCCTAGAGTCCTAATCTGAAAGGTGTGTATTCAGTTGCCTCTAAATAACATGTGTTAGACAGACAGAAGTTTGGGGAGATGGACTCTCCTTGGTGGAAGCTTGTGTGGAACAAATTTGGATGGCCAAAATGTAATTACTTCCTTTGGTTGGTTTCTCAGAACCATTGTCTCACTTGGGATAACCTGCAAAAATGGGGTTTTCAGGGCCCTTCTATTTGCTTCATGTGTAATGGTGGGGAGGAGTGTCATGCCCATTTGTTCTTTCAGTGTCCTCAGGCCCGCAAGATTTAGCATCTATGGTGGGGAGCTTAGAAGTAGGTCTGTGTTCATTCTTCTTCTTTAGATGATTTTTGGAGAGTTTGGGTAGGCCCCTGGCGAAGGCTTCTTTTTTACAAGTGGCTTGGAATATCAATCCTTTTATTTTGGTACAACTTTGGCTGGAAAGAAATCAGAAAATATTTTAGGGGAGAAAGTTGAAGGTTTAGGAAGTGTGGTAGAGGATTCTTAGTATTCTTCAGGAGACCCTTGCCAGCAAAATGTGATCTCTCTACTAATTTGGATAGTGGGGAGTTGCAGGTAGCTCATAATTTGAGTTTAGTTGTTGGAGGCTCATGTTTTTCCTGGCCTAGGAAAAGGTGCCAAACTAAGAGTAAGGTTCAAGAGATGGAAGGTGGTCCCCTCCCCCTCTAGGTATTTTTAAGATTAATACGGATGGCTCTTCAAAGGGGAATCTTGGTCATGCTTGGATTGGGGGATTAGGAAGGGATAACTCTGGTCATGTCATTTTTTTTCTTTTCTATCTATTATGTGGCAACAAATTAATAATTTGATGGAGCTTCTAGATATTCTTTGTGCTTTAAAAAAAGGGTATGCCTTGGGATGACGCGAGGTTATCTGAGTCTGATTCCTGAATTGTGATTAACCTTCTGAATGAGTGGGTGGTGGCTGGTGTGCAATGGTAGTTTTGCATCGGTGGTTTGACAGATTATTCAGTTGAGTCACTTGATGGACTTTGTTTCTTTTGTCCATGTCCCTAGGGAATGGAATCGTGTGGCTAACTGCTTGGCTAAGTGGGCTTCAGAGTAGGTGGGGGATTGGAATGTTAGTAGTTGGGACCAGTTGTCCCAAGATGGTGTTCAAAATTTGGAAAGGTTGATTTTCAGAGAATATGGATGGATAGCTGAGGCCCTTGCTTGGGCCTTTGGTGTTGGGGATGTTCCTCAGGTTCTGGTTTGGATGGTTTTTGTGATGGTGTTTTTTTGGACTTCCTATTGTTTTGGGGGGCGATTACCCTCCTGGTTTTGTACTTGTTTATTTCTTTATTAATAAATTTTTACCCCTCTTTTTAAAAAAATAAAAAAATCTATCATGCGTTAAAGATGAAAAAAATTGAAAACTCATGGATAATTTAATCAACATGTTACACCTTAATTGATATTTTATACCCCTAAGTTAAGAGGTAAAACAAAAAGTAAAGTTGCACTACCTTTAATAATAAAAAGACCACCTATGTTCTAGACTTCCACCAGAGGTGGAATTTGGAATACCTAACAGAGCATTTATATTTTGTCAAATTTCATAGTTTTGTGACTGTAACTACGAATAATAAAGGAAGTCATTAAATTAAAATTGGTGAAAGCCCAATGGATCTTCATCCTTGCGGCACCATTTTTTAGCAGGCTAGAATGAATAGGAAACAAAAATCATGAAATAAGATGGTGACCAAAATATCGTCGGCGAAATCGAACAATGAGAAACCTTTCAATCATCTTGCTGAGTCTAACAAAATGTCAACCATTGATTTGTCAAAGCAGCTATCACTCTCACATAGGAAACGCCTCTGGCCCATAATAAACAAAATAAATGCCCTTGCTTATTAATGATACCAAACTCTAATTGAAAACAACTATTAATGGTACTAAATCTTAATAGAAAAAGAAGAAACCCTAAATTGGAAACTAAAAGAAGAAGATTAAGAACTGATAAACTTAGTAACAATTGTTGTATCTTTGGAGACTGAGCTTAGTTTTAAAAATTTATAATTATATCGCATATTTTATAATAGCAGTCTTGTTGCATACATTTTGAACCATATAGTGAAGTTGATGCTGAAATGATCATCCAACCTGGAGAATTAAATCTTGTTGGATTAATCTCCTTCCACCATCTAAAAAATCTTATTAATTTAGTCATGTATTTTCTTGCCCAAAAAATCTTATTAATTTACAAGTAGATTTTATCTTTAACAACAAAAACTATTTTCAAAGTAGTTTCCTTAAATTGTCATGATGCAACCATTGAAGACTGAAGTAGCACAGTTGTCTAATATTAAATATATTGATATTATGAATAGGTGGCAATTTTTTTATGATGGTTATCTATTCAAAGGTGCCTTTAAAAAATATGATATACTTTAGTATAAGTAATATTATATATAAACCAAATATATATATCATCATAATTTTATATAAGTTTTAACAGTCTATCCAAAATCTCTCCTTTCATATGATACAATCTTTTTAAAATTTTAATTGTATTTTATAGCAAAAATGTCTAAATATGACCATCAAATTTAGGCTCTACTTTTGTTATTGACAAGTATCTTAGCTTGAAATTTGATTGATCTAATTACTTTTCACTAGCTAAAAAGATGGTGGTGTTGGTGTATTAATTTCTTCCTAAAATATGACTAATTATTGTTAATTAATGAAAAAAGTATAAACTAGTATATTTATATTTAAAAATATATATCTAAAGTACACCGATGGATATCCTTTTTCATAGTTGCAATTTCTTTTTTGGTTTTTATTTTTAAAAAAATTAATTCTTTTTTGGTTCCATAGTTTTTGTGATTTTCTCCACCTTTTTCTCCTTCAAACAGTTTCCAATTTCATTTTTGGTTTTTATTTTTTATTTTTTCCAATTTCTTTTAGTTTTTAGTTTTATTTTTTTCCAATTTCTTTATTGGTTCCAACATTTTCTCCTTCAACACTTTTTTAATTTCTTTTTGGTTTTTTTCTTTGATTTTGTTAACTTTTATTTTTTTATTTCCTTTTTGGTATTAAATTTTCTTTTAATAAATTTAGGCAGAAAAATAAGTGCTCTCATCCCCACCCCATTCCCCACCCTGTTGTGACTGTACTAGTATATTTATATTTAAAAATATATATCTAAAGTACGCCGAGGGATATCACTTTTCCATAGTTTATTTGAAAAAATAAAAAATAAAAACCAAAAAAGAAATTGGAAAAATAAAAAATAAAAACTAAAAAAGAAATTGGAAAAAATAAAAAAGAAAAAAGAAATTGAAAATAAGAAAATCACAAAAACTATCCAACCAAAAAAGAAATTGGGGGAAAAAAAAAACTAAAAAAGAAATTGGAAAAAATCAAATAAGAAATTCAAAAATAAGAAAATCACAAAAACTATGGAACCAAAAGGAAATTGGAACCAATGATTTTCAAATGAAAAATAAGTTTCCTTTTTGGAATTTTAATTTTTTTTTCTATAAGAAAAAAAATGAGTGCTCTCATCCCCACCCCGATGTGACTGTATAACACCTCTCGGCGTATTATTTAATTAATGTTGGAATATGATATAACTAGTATATTTATATTTAAAAGAATATATCTAAAGTACGCTGTGGATATCTCTTTTCCATAGTTTGTTTGAAATATAAATTTGAAAAAATAAAAAATAAAAACCAAAAAAGAAATTGGAAAAATAAAAAATAAAAAACAAAAAAGAAATTGAAAATAAAAAAATCACAAAAACTATCCAACCACAAAGAAATTGGAAAATTAAAAACTAAAAACTAAAAAAGAAATTGGAAAAAAGCAAAAATGACTAAAAATCAAAAAAGAAATTAAAAAATAAGAAAATCACAAAAAATATGGAACCAAAAAAGAAATTGGAACCGATGATCTTCAAATGAAAATAAGTTTCCTTTTTTAGAATTTTATTTTTTTTCTATAAATTTGGGCAGAAAAAAATGAGTGCTCTCATCCCCACCTCGATGTGACTGTATAATCAACATAATAAATACTAGTATAATTATATTTAAAAATATATATCTAAAATACGATAAGGTATATCTTTTTTCATAGTTTCTTTGATTTTCTCTTGCAATTTCTTTTTGGTTTTTTATTTTTTAATTTTTCCAATTTATTTTTTGGTTCCATAGTTTTCATGATTTTCTCCAACTTTCTCTGCTTCCAACAGTTTCTAATTTCTTTTTGGTTTTTATTTTTTATTTTTTCCAATTTCTTTTTTAGTTTTTTTAGTTTTTTATTTTTCAAATTTCTTTTTTGGTTCCATAGTTTTTGTGATTTAGCTTTTTTCTCCTTCAACTATTTTTAATTTCTTTTTTAGTTTTTTTTCTTTGATTTTCTTAAGTTTTTTTTAATTTCCTTTTTGGGCATTTTAATTTTTTTTTTCTTATAAGTTTAGGTAGAAAAAAATGAGTGCTCTCATCCCCACGAGGGCTTAAATTTGACAGTTGTATAGATATATTTAGACATTTTTGCTGTAAAATACAATCAAAATTTAAAAAGATTGTATCATATGAAAGGAGAGATTTTGGGCAAACTATCAAAATTTATATAGGATTGTGATAATATATATTTGTTTTTTATATGATTTACTTATACTAAAACATGTCATAGTCTTTGATGGGCACCATTGAATAAATAACTGTCATAAAAAAATTGCTTGACAGGCAAGGTCGACTGTCAATTTAAGCCCTGATTCCCCACCCTGATGTGACTGTATAACGCCTCTCGGCATAATTAGTAAATGGCTTGTTAGGAAAAAACTAGATAAAGGACATAAGTTTAGAAGGTTTCTAGAATTGACAAAATAAGGAAAGTATAAGGGTTAGAAGTGCTTAGAAAGTCAAAAATATTATATTATATATTATTATATAAAATTACAAATTTAGTTAGTATTTTAATTAGGGTCAAGATTACAATCAGGGTTAGATTTATGGTTAGGGTTAGTGTTATGGTTATGATTATGCTTGCCACTCTGAATGCCACTAGCATATTTATATTTTAAAAAATATATCTAAAGTATATCTTTCCAAAGATATCCAGGGGCACCTTATTTTTAGTGATTAAAAAATAAGCCCCTGGAGAAGGGAGAAAGATATAACTTTATATATATTTTGTAAATATAGGTATGCTAGTAGCATCGAGAGCCGCAAGCCTATTTCTAGCTATATTATATAATTATATGAATTATTATAATTATATATTATAATATTATAATATAGATTAGATATATTATTATAATATATTATAATAATTATTAAATATAAAATAATATTAATCTATTTATAATAATTATAATTATAATAATTTATATTTTAAAAAATATATCTATATTTTAAGGGTTTTGAGGCTTATAAACCAATGCTAAGTGTAATCTCATGGTTCTGGTAAGAATTAGGGATAGATTTAGAATTAGGGTACCTATTTTTAAGGAATATTTTAATCTCAATGTTGAACCCTAACTCTTATTCTAACAATACCCTAACCCTAATACTATGTCTTAATATATATGAAAGCATATGATTTACATTCCATGCCTGATAGATTTGTGGGATGTCTAAAAACATATATTTTAAGGTAGAGGATGCATAATTAGCATTGATGGCAATTATAACGGATACCAGAGTAGAGGCCATGCCTTGGGAAATCGAACCTTGAACCTAGATTTGATAGCCCTGAGAGGCATGGGAGAATGTGAATGTACAAGTGATTTTGGTTGTTTTAACTATACAGTGTAGTAATAGATATGTTTCCAATATCATTGGAGTCTCACTTATGTTCATCCATTTGTCCCACTATGCTGCAATTTTTCAAGATGGAAGAATGCTTTTTCAAATAAAGGAGAGGGATTATATTGATTGACATGACACACTATCCAATTGGAATGAGTCCCACAATGATCCAGGTTGTGAAACGAATTCTACTGTGACTCTGCCTTTGCCATCACTCAAATCAATCTCACCAATACTTTGATATCTGGAAATCTAACCTCTTTCATATGAGCTCTTATAAATTTGATGTCCCTCATGAACTATTTTAATGGCCCCTTTCCCAATGCTGTTCTCCTAATATTGATATGCTAACCTTGGATTTAGACTTTGATTGAGAACTAGTGTTGGACAGGAATAAATCTTGTACAAAATATTTGAATTAGGATGTATTTAACTATACTTTGGGTGATGGGAGAGGTGATAGATTTAGGGTGGTGGGGTAGACAATGAAGGAAAAGGTAGAGGAGAATTAAAAAACACACAGAGCTACTGATGTTTAAATTTCATATACATGAAGGAAGAAAACAAAGCATTACAATTTTTGAGTCTACACATTCAGAGTGCTTTCCATTCTACAACAATATTAAACATAAAATAGAGCATATTCACATCCTAAAATATAGTTGCTTCTCTTAAACTTAGAGAAACAGAGCATCACCTTCATTTTTCTATGCCTGAACACACTCATGAAAACAACACACACACCTTTCTACAAATGACATGACTACATTTAATTATGGATAAAACCTCTCTTTCTCCATACGCTAGAGAAGGAGGCCATGCTTCTATGACATCATCCCTACAGTACATTAATGGAGAGAGCATGGAGGCAAGGGAAATTAAGACAAAGTAAAAAGGAGTTATCTTCATTAAATGAAGCGATGGTTGGGATTACTATTCCAACACTCGGGCCTTAATCATAACTACTGCCTTCTTTGATACCCAAATGATCTCTTTGAAACAAAAAAACTTTCTTTCCCTAATGCCTTGGTGAAGATGTCTACACATTGATCTTCAAACCTGCAAAATTCTAAAAAGATTTCAACATTGTTGATTAGTTCTCTAATGAAGTAATATCTTGTGTCTATTTGTTTGCATCTCTATTGAGAAACTAGATTCTTTGACACTTATATAGCTGTGTTGTTGTCACAATAGATCTTTGTTACCTCTTCTTGTTCTTTCCTTAGATCTTTCCAAAAATCTTCTCATCCAAACTTCTTAACATGATGCACTTGTGGCTGCTACATACTTTGCTTCAACTAATGAAAGAGAAACAATTGGTTGTTCCTTTGAAGCCCATGAAACTACACCTATTCCAAAATGAAAACATAACTGAAAGTGCTTTTCCTATCATCAATGCTTCATGCACAATCACTATCTATATGTACCCTATCATCTTGAACTCATTTGATGTTAAGTACCGAACGCCATAGTTCCTTGTTCCACTCACATATCTAAGAATCTTTTTTCTTTCTTGCCAATGAGAAACTTTTGGAGATTCCATGAACCTTGAAATGAGGCTAACTGCATACATAGTGTCTAGCCTTGTGGTTGTTACATTATACACGAGGCTTCCAACAAGCCTTTTATACAAAGTTGGATCAATGTTGGCTCCTTTGTCATCCTTGCTTAATTTCAGTCCCATGACAATTGATGTTGGAGTTGATTTGCAATTTGTCATATTAAACCTTTTCAAAATGTCTTTTACATACTTAGATTGGGAGATGAATATACCATTACCATTTTGATTCACCTCAATGCCAAGAAAATACTTCATGAGGCCTAAATCAGTCATTTCAAATTCCTTTTTCATGTCTCTTTTGAACAAATCAATTTCTAAACCACACATGAATATCAAATCATCCACATACAAGCAAACAATTATGATCTTACCTTGCTCATTCATCTTTGTATATAATGCAGGTTTGTTGCTGGACCTATTGAAGCCATTTTGCAAAAGATAAGGAACAATTCTATTATACCAAGCTCTTGGGGCCTGCTTGAGTTCATAGAGTGCCTTTTTCAATTTGTAGACTTTGTCTTCTTGACCCAAAATCTTATACCCGGGTGGCTGCTCCACATAAACTTCTTCTTCAAGGTAACCATTCAAAAAAGTTGATTTCACATCCATTTGATAAACTGACCACTTGTTTTGAGCTGCTATTGCAAGTATTATTCTCACAATGTCTAAGAGTGCTACTAGAGAAAATATCTCATTGTAATCAATCCTAGGCTATTGTGAATATCCCTTTGCACTAGTCTTTCTTTATGCTTTTGCACATCACAATTTGCATTTAATTTAGTTTTGTAAACCCACTTCACTCCTATGACATGTTTTCCTTTTGGAAGGGTCACTAACTCCCATGTTTGATTCTTTTCAATTGCATCAATTTCTTCATCCATTGCATTTACCCATTTTTCATGTTTGATTGTAGCTTCATAATGAATTGGATCTTCTACTTGTGAATAAAATGCAAAAAGAGAAATCAGACTAGTATTATTCTGACCTTCATTTTCTCATAAATGTCTCTAATACTTCTAATTTTTTGTCTCCTCAAGCTTGCCAATGTAGGATTTGACATATCACTTGAACTAGAACTTGCAGAATGTGGACTTGATGGTCTTGCACATTGATTTCCACTTGTAGATGGTGTTTGTTGTACATTTGAAGGAGTAGATGCTTGAATGCATGGGGTTGTCCTTACACTTGATGATGGTGTCATTTGTTGACCACTTTTTTGACCTTGAATGGGTGTGGAAGGAGTCACATTTGATGAAATACCCCCTGGTATAAAAACTTCTTTATCTTTTGTGGTAAGTTGGTTGCTATATTGATTGTTTTCTCCAAACTTCAATCCTATGCTTTATCTTCTATGAACTGCACATCTCTACTGATTATAACTTTCTTGGTTATTGGATTGTATAGTTTGTATGCCTTGGATTCATCACTATAACAAACAAATATACATTTTTCTCCTTTGTTGTCTAATTTTTTCTTAACTCATCTGGCACATGTGCATATGCCACACATTCAAATACTCTCATATGAGAAACACTATGTTTTCTTCCAGTCCATGCTTCTTCAGGAATCATATTCTTTACACTCTTAGTTGAACACTTGTTCATAATATATGTTGCACAAGCTACAAATTCAGCCCAATATTCATTTGACAAATGCTTTGCTTTCAACATGCTTCTTGCCATTTCCATGATTGTTCTAGTTTTTCTTTCAGCTACCCCATTTTGTTGAGGTGTGTATCTAGTTGTGAATCACTTATGAATTCCATGACCTTTGCAAAAATTTAGAAATTCATTTGAGATGTATTCACCACCTCTATCCATTCTCAATGCTTGGATATAGTGCCCACTTTTCTTTTCAACAAGAGTATTGCATTGACAGAAGAAATCAAACACTTCATTCTTTTGCCTTAGAAATTAGAACCATGTTTTCCTTGAATAATCATCAATGAAAGTCAAGAAGTAGTAGCTTCCACCAATTGAGGGTGTTTGCATAGGTCCACACAAATCTGAATGCACAATTTCTAATGGTACTTTTGCTCTAATTGATTTGCTAGATGGAAATGTTTCTCTATGTTTCTTTCCCAAGATGCAACCTTCACATACTTTTTCTAGTTTCTCTATTAATGGCAAACCCTTTACCATATTTTTCCTATTGAGTAGACCTCAAAAGTCAAGATGCCCAAATCTTAGATGCCATGACCAATTCTCATCTTTTATTTCAGCTTGAAGGATTGTTTGTGTGACTACTGTAAGTTCTTCTTTATCCACTTGTGTGTTCATTGTGGGGTGTGCTTGAGCATATTCCACACTCAAATCCGGCTTAATCTTTAGGGGAAATATTATATTGTTTGTCATTTGGACTTTGGCAATGAGCTGGGTACTTGGAAATTTATTCAAAATAATGCACATTCTTTATTTTTGAAAAACACTTTATTACCCATTTGAATAAGCTGTCCAATGCTCATTAGATTGTGTTTTAGACCAGGCACAAAATACACAACTAAAATATACTTCTTCTCCCCCTGTTTAGTTAGAATGTTGACATTTCCTTTACTCATAACCGACACTTTGTTGTCATTGCCCAATGTTCATCTGATTTTACATTTTCATCTAAATTTGAGAACATTTCTAGGTTCCCTGTCATGTGATTTGTCCAACCCGAGTCTAAGAACTATACATCATGTAATGTGCCATACCTGTTTGTATTTTTAAAATCTTTATTGCATGATATTTTATTATTATTGTTTTGTGTTCTTTCAGTAGAGAGAAGATGCAAAGGGGGTTTAATGTTTTTCTGCAGATGTGGTGCCGGAGCACACAATATATTGCGTATAACATAAACACAGAAAATATACAATGAATTTGAAGAAAGTAATGACAACCCAGATAGCAAAATAGCCCAAAAATAATTACTATTACATACCCATGTGAAAATATGCAACTTGTTATGACCGCCGGAAATGGACCAGCAAGTGGGTATGGCTAGAAATGCATCAAATCTCCATGGATTGATATAGAATGTTAAAACAGATGATAACAATAAAGAAATAAGCTTGAAACGCCATCCAATGGCCAAGAATGAAGCTGCAATGAAAGAGGAAGAGCCTCCGAAGGACCCACGCCTCAATGGTACATGGTACGGCCAAGCTGGGATGTACGGCCAGTAGCTGTTATAAAAATAGTCCTAAACAATATCAAATCTACTCCTCCTTTGCAATGCAAACTGGTCTCCTCAAACCTCAAATAAATCTGCAATAGAAATATCTAATAAACCTCTACAATCTCATCTGTCAAACTCCATTTCAGCACATATGTGAATGCTGAATACATCCACCATCAATGGCACCGTTGGGTGGTATTGCACACCTATGGGATACCGTCACTAATGGAGGTTTCCGTCTCCAATAGCCTGATGCAAAAACTCCAACTCTGAAACCCTAGTAGAGCTCTCATAAACAAAATATCCAACATAGCATAAAACTAAATGAGCTCCAAATGACCCTTTTATCTTCCTCCAAGATAGGCGTTGGGCTATTAGGAGGGAATATAACAATTAATTTCACTTTATGTCTCCTAGGGATGGAGAATAACAATTTACTTTCACTTTATGTCTCCATTTCATTAATTTCACTTTTTCTGGCAAAATATAATAAAGTCCATGTTAATATAAATTAATAGATCTTCGGACTTTAAAATAAGTATGAAGACGGTGTCAGAATTTGCTGATCTTTAGCTTGCCAGAAAGGTCTTGACGAAACACACCTAATCCAACTCTGAAAATCCCAAACTGACATAGTACCTAAACTTACTAAAAATAGTAAGTAACGGCTAAGAGCCCACTGAACCAACCACGAGGATGCCAACTGGATCTACTAAATGCAAACCAAGACTCTGTCACTGCCAAGGACCTCCAGAGCCAAACTTTCCACAGTTCCCTAACCAAACTACTAGCCCACGGGAACTCCATGATGGACTAACCATGTGTCTAGAAGGGGACATTATAGTCCGCCCTCCCTAAGATTGCTTGCCTCAAGCAATCTCAGCTCAGGATGCTCCAGAATCCACTCGTTCTCCCATGTAGAATCCTCAACCAATAGGTTTTTCTATTTGACCAAGTACTCTCTAATAATCCTCCTCCTCAAATTGCGATCCCTAGGGTCAATGATTGCCTTGGGTACCAATATCAACTTCCCCTCATCATCAAGAGGAGGCAACTCAACTGAAGGTGTCACATTGGGCCCCAGTGCCTTCTTGAGGCAAGAAACATGAAACACATTATGTACCCTGCTCCCTGCTGGTAACTCCAACTCATAAGCCACTTCACCAATCCTCCTGGTGACCCTGAAGGGTCCATAATACCGTGGCTTCAACTTCTCCACTCCACTCTTCTTGAGAGTAGATTGCCTATAAGGTTGTAGCATGAGGTAAACCATGTCACCAACCTCAAATGATCGCTCAGTCCTCTACTGATCTGCATACTGCTTCTACTGATTTTGAGCTTTCTGTATGTTTTCCTTCAATGCCCACATGATATCTTGACTCTCCTGAAGGAAGTCTTTGGCCTTCGGTACCCTACTATCACCAAACAGTAAATCAACAAAGCTCGGTGCCTCATAACCATACAATGCCATGAAGGGTGACATCTGGATGGACATGTGGTAAGTGGAATTGTAACAATACTCCCCCATGTGAAGCCACCTAACCCATGCCTTCTGCTGCCCTAAAACATAGTTTCGAAGGTATCCTTCCACCCACTTGTTCACTATCTCGATCTGACCATCAGTCTGGGGGTGATAACTCGTACTGGGTGTGAGCTCTATCCCTGACAACCTGAAAAGTTCCTGCCAAAAATTACTAAGGAACCTGCTGTCCTTATCATTGACAATGCTCCTGGGCAACCCATGAAGTCGAAATACCTCATGAAAGAACAACTCTGCAACCTGAGCTGTAGTATAAGTGATAGGAATGGCAAAGAAGTGTGCATACTTCGTCAACCTGTCCACGACCACATAAATACAATCCCTGCCTTGGACTCTAGGTAGCCCTGTGATGAAGTCCATAGAAATGCTGTCTCACTTCCTGTCGGGAATGGGCAGGGGCTGCAATAAACCTCCTGGAAGTGAGTACTCTTGCTTGTTCTACTGACATATTGGGCACTCTCTCACATACTGCATCACCTTAGTCTTGAGGCCCTTCTAGGTGAACCTCTCTCTGACTTGTCTGTAAGTTTTGAAGTATCCTGGATGCCCTACCATAGGCAAGTCATGAAATGCCCTCAAAACTTTTTGCTTCATTTGTGAACCCGACACCAAGAAAATCCTGTCCTTGTAGATGATCAAGTCATTTACCACCATGTACCTGTCATCTTTGATGGTGCCATCAATCACTCCAGTGGCCCACTCATCCTTAGCATATTCTGCTAAAATCAATTCTCTCCAATCATCAGCTATAGAACCTAGTGCACACAGATGAGGTCTCCTGGATAACGCATCAGCAACAACATTCTTCTTTCCTTTGACATAAATAATGTCAAAGTCGTAGGCCTGTAACTTGCTAACCCACTTTTGTTGCCTCTCGTTCAAATCCTTCTGTCCAAGGAAATGCTTCAAACTATTATGGTCTGTCTTAACCACAAATTTACTGCCCACCAGATACTGTCTGAACTTAGCCAGTGCATGCATGATGGCTAACATCTCCTTATCACATATGCTGTAACTCCTCTCCACACCCCTCAACTTCCTACTCTCGAATGCAATGGGGTGCTTATCCTGCATGATTACAGCACCAATGCCTACGCCTAAGGCATCACACTATAGCTCGAAGGGTTTGATGAAATCAGGAATGGCTAACATAGGGCAAGTACTCATGATCTGTTTGAACATGTCAAAACACTCCTGTGCCTTATCAAACCAACTGAAAGCATCCTTACGAGTCAAATCAGTAAGGGGAGCAGCTAATTGAGAGAACCCCTTCACAAACCTACGCTAATTTCCACAGAGGCCAAGAAATCCCTTAAGATATGAGAGATTTTTTGGTGGTGGCCAATCCATAATTGCCCGAATCTTTTCCAGGTCTACCTTCACACTACCAGCACTGATGATATGACCCAAGTATAGCAACTCGGTCATCCCAAACTCACACTTTGACATTTAGGCATACAACGACTCATTCTCTAAGATGCTCAGCACAATGTCAATGTGTTTCAGATGCTCTTCCCATGTCCTGCTGTAAATTAGTATATCATCAAAGAAAATCAGCACAAATTTCCTCAACTGCTCTTTGAACACCTTGTTCATACAAGACTAGAAGGTAGCTGGAGCATTGGTCAAACCAATTGGCATGACCAAGAACTCAAAGTGCCCATAATTACACCTGAATGCTATCTTCTCCACATCCTCATCTCTGACCCGTATCTGATGGCAACCGGATCTCAAATCAATCTTGGAGAAGTAACAAGCTCCGTGCAACTCGTCAATTAGCTCATCGATTCTGGGAATCAGGTACCTATTCTTGATTGTTTTCTTATTGAGTTCCCTGTAATCGATACACATTCTGAGAGTCCCATCCTTCTTCTTTACCAATACCACGGATGATGCAAACAGATTCTTGCTAGGCCTGATGTGACCCATCTCGAGAAGCTCTTTGATAGCCTTCTCGATCTCATCCTTATACCACTTTGGGTGCCTTTAAGGTGTTGTGATTATTGGCTTAGCACCCTCCTCCAACTCAATCACATGCTCAAAACCTCTATCAGGAGGTTTACCTGGTGGAATATCACTAAACACTTTGGTGTGTTTAGTAAGTATAGACTGTATGTCAGGAGGATACACATGTTTCTGCTGATCTACTGCAGGCATCACCATAACCTCAGGTACCCACTCCACCTGATCATGTCAAATCAGTCGCTCCATCTGCTTGAGAAAAACAACTCTCAATCCACCATCTAAAATGCCTCTGAGCACATGTCTAACTTTGTC
This sequence comes from Cunninghamia lanceolata, assembly GCA_027924645.1. Classification (NCBI taxonomy): domain Eukaryota; kingdom Viridiplantae; phylum Streptophyta; class Pinopsida; order Cupressales; family Cupressaceae; genus Cunninghamia; species Cunninghamia lanceolata. The sequence continues at coordinate 2,867,563 of BSBN01001164.1, read as the reverse complement.
CACCTCAAACTTCATTTCCATTGTTCGCAAGTTGAGAGTGAACTCCTCAATATCATTCAACCACTTCATACCCAACACAACATCCATCTCACCCATATCGACAACATGAAACTCTGATTGGCAAGTGCATCTGTTCAGTTGGATTGATAGATTGGGTATCCTCCTAGTGTAGGTAAGTACAAAACCATCCGTAACCTTCACCTTAAAGCCCTCAAATTCCTCAGTTTTGAGCCCTCTCTTGGCGACTAATCCCTCATCTATGAAGTTATGAGTGGCACCTATGTCAAGTGAGGCAATACATTGCTGCCCGCTCAGTACCCCTCTAATTCTTAATGATCCTTCCTTCTGAATACTCGTGATACAGGTTGTGGGTCGAGCTAGATCATCCTCTTGATCTGATGCTTCCCCTGAGCCCTCTGATTCTCCACCCTCGGCCTCTGAATGGTAATCTAAGTGGGGTTCCCCATCAACAGACTCGTCAGCGAAAAAGTACTCTAACTATTTGGCTTTTCCTTGGGTAGCACACTTGTGCATGGGATCCCAAGGCTCTCGACAATGAAAATAGAGTTTCTTTCTCCTCAAGTCATTCAGCTGATCGCTGTCCAATCTAGAAGAACTCTTATGCTGTTGTCCTGCATCTCTCTGAAATGGTTTCCTATCCCTCTCCTTATCTTTCCTTGGTGGAAATCCTTTGGATTGAAATTTATTCCTCCATACTGATGATTCCATGTCCTGGGCCTTCTTCATGGCCTCCTGAAGTGTAGTAGGGTCAAAACCCTTCACCCATCCACGAAGTTGATCTAACAATCCGTCAATGAAAAGAACAACCAACCTGCGCTTAGTAATATCTGGAACCATAACAGATATATCCTAGAAATCAGTAATGTAGGAGTCTACTGATCTGCTCTGTCTCAACTGAGTCAACTCCTTAAACTGTAACTTTGGGTCCTTTTTATCAAACCAATCGATCAGTCTAGCTGTAAACTCCACATATGAAGTGACCTGATCGTGACCCAATGTAACCTTCCCATTACTCCACCATTTGTGAGCAGTCCCCTCCAAGTGTAGAGCTGCATAAGTAATAGCGTCCTCCTCTGGCATGGGACTAATCTACAAGTAGCTGTCCAATTTCTGGACCCAAGCTCTCGCGGTGGTCTTACCTGATCCATCGAAGTAAGGAAGTGTCATCTTACTTGCTTTCCTCTGCAGTTCTTGGTTCTGTGACCTACCTCCCCTCTGAGGTCTACACCTAGTCCTCATTTCAGAATATTCAGCAAATGTCATCTTATTTCTGAAACCCTCATTGGATGCTCTCCAGTCCCTCAGAATCTCCTCCTGGAACTTTGCCTGAGTAGGGTCCTGTTCAGGAACTTGATTCCTAGGAGAAAATATCAGAATACTAGGTCTATCTCCCGCAGTGAACTATGAAGCCCTACGGTGATTAACCAAAGCCTCATCATCATCTCTATCTCTGCGCCTATCATCATGATACATGTCCCCATTATTCCGTTCTTCCTAATTCCTATCACCGTTATGCCTGTCACTCCCATCATTCCTATTCCTTTCTCCCCCATCATGTCTATTTCTATCACTGTCCTGGTACCTATTCCTATCACCTCCGTTGTATCTATTTATGTCACCTCCATGGTACCTATTCCTGTCACCTCCATTGTATCTGTTTCTGTCACGGTGATTGTCTAAGTCATTACCCATCCGTTCGATGGCATGTGCTAACTCAGCCTGTGCCTCTACCATCTCACATCGAGACTCTCTCATCTCTCGAGTAAGTGCGATCAAAATGTCATGAGCACTAAGTTCTAGTTCTTCCCTGTCACCCATATCTCCTGTAGGACCTGTAACAGGTGGAAGCTCTCCAAAAAATGGGTCCGTCCGTGATACCTGAGAATCGTCCTCAGTAGTTGCTACCACTATCTCAGTATCTAACTCAAAAGGATCTATTACGGGAACTGGATTCTCTGGATTATTCAACTGCGGAGCCTGTGTTCCTTGTCTTGCCCTTGTACTTCTGAACGGATATCTATCAGCTGGTCGCATGTCTCATTTTACTTCTGCATGTCAAAACTGAACTCACAGGATGGCAAGATCTTTAGCTCTAATACCAATGTAATGTGCCATACCTGTTTATATTTTTAAAATATTTATTGTGTGATATTTTATTATTATTGTTTTGTGTTCTTTCAGATAGAGAGAAGATGCAGAAGGGGGTTTAATGTTTTCCTGCAGATGTGGTGTCGGAGCACACAATATATTGTGTATAACATAAACCTAGAAAATATACAATGAATCTGAAGAAAGTAATGACAACCCAGATAGCAAAATAGCCCAAAAATAATTACTATTACATACCCATGTGAAAATATGCAACTTGGTACAGCCGCCAGAAATGGACCAACAAGTGGGTATGGCTACAAATGCATTAAATCTCCATGGATTGATATAGAATGTTAAAACAAATGATAACAACAGAGAAATAAGCTTGAAATGCCATCCAATGGCCAAGAATGAAGCTACAATGAAAGAGGAAGAGCCTCCAAAGGACCCATGCCTCAATGGTACATGGTACGACCAAGCTGGGATGTACGGCCAGCAGCTGTTATAAAAATAGTCCCAAACAATATCAAATTTGCTCCTCCTTTGCAATGCAAACTGGTCTCCTCAAACCTCGAATAAATATGCAATAGAAATATCTAATAAACCACTACAATCTCGTCCGTCAAACTCTATTTCGGCACATATGTGAATGTTGAATACATCCACCGTCAATGGCACTGTTGGGTGGTATTGCACACCTGTGGGATACCGTCACTAATGGAGGTTTCCGTCTCCAATAGCCTGATGCAAAAACTCCAACTCCAAAACCCTAGCAGAGCTCTCATAAATAAAATATCCAACATAGCATAAAACTAAATGAGCTCTAAATGACCCTTTTATCTTCCTCCAAGATAGGCGTTGGGCAATTAGGAGGGAAAATAACAATTAATTTCACTTTATGTCTCCTAGGGATGGAGAATAACAATTTACTTTCACTTTATGTCTCCATTTCATTAATTTCACTTTTTCTGGCAAAATATAATAAAGTCCATGTTAATATAAATTAATAGATCTTCAAACTTTAAAATAAGTATGAAGACGGTGTCAGAATTCACTGATCTTTATCTCACCGAAAAGGTCTCGACGAAACGCACCTAATCCAACTCTGAAAATCCTGAACCAACACAGCACCTGAACTTACTAAAAATAGTAAGTAACGGCCAAGAGCCCACTGAACCAACCACGAGGATGCCAACTGGATCCAAGGACCTTCAGAGCCAAACTAACCACAGTTCCCTAACCAAACTGCTAGCCCACGAGAACTCCATGATGGACTAACCATGTGTCTAGAAGGGGACATTACACATCCTTTTGATTTTCTTATGCTACATTGCATGCTATGAACATATTGGCTTGATTTTGGTTTTCTTTTGTGATGTTTGCATTTGGTTTGCTAAAATCATATTTCTTCTTTATACATTCATTTGAATAATGCCCATACTTCTTACAATAAATACATTGAATTTGGGACTTCTCATACCTTTGACCTTGTGGTTGACTTTGAGATGGGTTTGGGTTTGAGTTTTGGCTATTACCTCTTCCACTTGAGCTTGATGGGCTTCTTCTTCCACCTCTATACAAATTTATTCCTCTACCTCTGAAATTAGATCTACCTTTGCCTCTACCATGGATGATTGAAACTTGTGAGTTGAATGCATGCTCCAATGAGGTGTTTGCTAACCTGTTTAGTCTATGTTCATGTGAAATGAGAGATGCATGGAACTCATCAACTAAAAACTGTGAGAGATTCTTTGTTTCCTCTATGGCTACAACAATTGATTCAAATCTTGTAGGTAAACTCCTTAGAATCTTTTCAACCACTCTCATATCTTCAAGTGTCTCCCTATGAGATTTGATTTGATTTAACAGTCGAGTAATTTGGGTGAAGAATGAATCTATTGATTCATTTTCTTTCATGTCGATTGTTTCAAAATCCCTTCTCAGCATTTGCAACTTAATTGTTTTAACTTTTGCCATACCTTGATAAGCTGTGTTATGTATATCTCATGCTTGTTTGGACTTTATTGCTGCTGCAATCCTTGGAAAAATGCTCTCATGCACTGCTTGAAATACATAGAAGAGAGCTTTTGAATCATTATTTCTATTATCTCTCAATAGGTCTGTCTCTGCTTGTGTCAATGCAACATAATGCATTTTTTTATGTTGCTGGATTAGCTGGTTCTACAAATCTGTTCTCAATAAGCTCCCAAATATCTTGAGAACAAAACAAAGTTTTCATGGTGATTGCCCAGTAGTCATAATTATTGCCATTAAACTGTGGAATTTGTGGATTTGTTAAGAGCTTTTGAATCATTCTTTCTATTATCTCTCAATAGGTCTTTCTTTGCTAGTGTCAATGCAACATAATGCATTGTATGTTGCTGCATTAGCTGGTTCTACAAAACCGTTCTCAACAAGCTCCCAAATATCTTGAGAACAAAACAAAGTTTTCATGGTGATTGCCCAGTAGTCATAATTATGGCTACCATTACTGACTGTGGATACCTTTGCTGGATAATCTTTGCTTGATGAAGCCCTTAACTTTGATAACCTTCAGCAATACTAAACCTTTCTTTGAACAACCTTTTGCTCTGATACCATTTCAAGGAAAAGGCAGATGAGAATAAAAAAAACACTACTGTTTAAATTTCATATACATGAAGGCAGAAAACAAAGCACCTATGAAAACAGCACACACCCTTCTACAAATGACATGACTACATTTAATTATGGACAAAAATTGTCTTTCTCCATACACCAGAGAAGGAGGCCATGCTTGTATGACATCATCCCTGCAGTAGATTAATGAAAAGAGCACGGAGGCAGGGGAAAGTAAGACACAATCAAAAAGACTTGTGGTTGGGATTACTATTCCAATAGACAAAGTTGCTGTGAATACAAAATAACTTTTCTTTCAGAGTTAAATCTTTCACATAATGCATTGAAATAAATAAAAAGTTGCAGCGAATACAAAATAACTTTTCTTTCATAGTTAAATCTTTCACAGAATGCATTGAAACAAATAAAATCATATCTGATATTTGATATGATGATATTTTATCTGTAAAGAAAACAAGTTGCAATATTCGTCCTAATATTGTATGCAAGCAACGGTAGTTGAAAGACAAAACCATCATGTTAGTATTAGTTGTTTGGTGGAATTTTTGAGTGCGCGGAAATTGTTTGGTGGCATGATAAACACTGAATGATAAATATGTATTAAAATAAGATATACATATTTTTAAAATGTTACACATCCATCTAAATAAGTTACACAGTTTTCTCCAAAAATTTTATTCTACATGAACTGTGGAAATATCATGTCTACAAATGTTACTCTTTTAAAACGCTGTTGAATCATTTTTTACACATTTGGCCATGGAGGAAAAGAAGCTGGAAACCTTCTTCCACGCCTTACAATGCTTCAATTTTCGGTCGGATTTGTTTTGTTTGGCATGAAGCTTCTCCAAAATCTGAACGTGTTGTCCGTAGGTGGATTCAAAATGCCTAAAATAATCAAGAGTCCGCTTGCTATTATTTGAAGAGTCTTGAACCAACTTCAACAATTCAGGACTACTCGAGATATCTTCCTTCTTTTCCAGAATGAGCTCTACAACTTGGTGGTCCGCTTTGAGAAGACAGGAGGCGAGCTCCTTAAGAGAATCCATACAAAGGCCGTGCACTTGCAATTTTTTGGTAACCGCATTGATAACTTGCTCTTTTCGAGCATCATCAAATTTCTTCACATCGATTAACTCAACAATATCCTTTGCTTTTGCTTGTGAATCTATGTCTGATAACACTTTCTCCTCCATTTTCTTGCTCCTTTGCTTTCCCATCTCCTCAAAAACCCTTTCGTACGAATTTTTATCGAGGGAAAAAAAAAACAGCGTTTTCAGGCGCCTTGAAATTGGTTTTCAACTCTGCAAGAAGAAGAAGAACATGAATGAATGGAGGTCTTAAATTTGAATAGTAACTTATATAAAATTGGCTGTTCTTAAATATCATCCACTTTAACAATCTGCAATTAAATAACAATAATAAATCATAAGAGATTTCAGAACTGCAATTAAATAAAAATAATAAATCATAAGAGATTCAGAGCTGGAAAAAATCTAGCTCTAAATCATAACAATTTTAGATTCTGCATTAGATTTTTATTAACAATTTTATGACATCCTAGAAACGCGCCTAAATTCGTTTGGCCAAACAAATCGTTGAGCTGGGTTTGGCAAGTTTTGGTATATTAATGGCTTTAATCTCGCTGCCATAATTGATATCCCCTCGTTGTAGAACCGGTGTCGCTAAAATAGATTCTTAACAATTTTCAACAATCAAGTCTGGAATTAAATAAAAATAGTAAATCATAAGAGATTTCAGAGCTCGAAAAAATCTAGCCGTAAATTACAATAGATTCTGCATTAGATTTTCATTGACAATTTTTGTGACATCTTACCAAGGAACCTAAATTTGTTTTGACCAAACAAATTGTTGAGCTGGATTTGGCAAGTTCATGACTTGTTAGTTGTTTGTGTTGGATTTGACAAGATTTGATATATTATGTTTTTTTTTTAAAAAAATTAAATTATAATAAAAATAGGTAGTTATAAAAGTTATGAGGAATGCAGAAAATTCACTTTAACATATAAAATATTTTTATAAAGGTGATAACAATAATATATATATTAAGTTGTTTGTAATTATATATATACTTCATTATAATATTAATAGTTTATATAACCTTTTTATTTACAATATACTGATTAATTAAAGTTAAACTTTCAAATATAAGTTTTTTTTTAATTCCATCCAGGGTTTAAATTTGACAATCGATCTTCCCTGTCAAGCAATTCTTTTATGACAATTATCTATTCAATGATGCCCTTCAAATACTATGGCATGCCTTAGTATAAGTAAATCATATAAAAATCAAATATATAAATCATTATAATCTTATATAAATTTTGACAGTTTGTCCAAAATCTCGCCTTTCATATGATACAGTCTTTTTAAAATTTCGATTGTATTTTACAGCAAAAATGCCTAAATACAGCTATACAACTATCAAATTTAAGCCCTGATTCCATCTCACAAAAGCATGTTAAAGTTAAATGTGCTACACTATATTGTAGAGCAATATGTATAAATTTGGTATATACAATCTTTTCATCCCTATATGTTTTCTACTTAAATTCCTTAATAAATTTTTGAGCATTATAGAGATATAGTGTGGCATGTGTCTATGTAATTGGTATGTATGGTTTCAAAAAAACACACTCTTTTGTTTACTACAATTTCTCTTTATAAATCATTTTTATTTTTTAAGAAGGAAATTCGTGTTGAATTAATATCATTTCTAGGTGGAGATAAAAAATAAGAATGTCCATAGAAAATAAATCAATCTAGATTTAGGGAAAAGGTAATTTAATGTTTTTGTTTCTTTGATATAATTACAAAGCATTCAATTTTCTCGCATTAAAAGTTGAGCATTTTATTAATTAAAAAATTATCATATTTGAGTATCTTTGGTGGAAGGAATCTAGAAGTAAAAATGTTAGAAAGAGGAGGAATGTCTGTATTAGTGAGGAGTTGAAAACAGACAAGACAAACTACCTAGATGTATCATATGCAAAAGTAGGAATGCAATCATCAATAATAGAAGAGATGTCTAGATTAAGGTGGGGATATTGAAGAAGAGAAGTAGGTTCCATAATAGTAATAGAGAAAGAAGGAGAACTCGTGGGATGAATAGGCCTAGAATGTTTGGTACAAGGTTTGTGGTTGTTATGGAGTAAAAAGTGTCCACATGTCTTTTTACCTCCTTGTTTAGCTCCTAAGTCCCTGTGATTACATTATTCATTATAAATGTTCATCCTAATGCAAAATTGCCCGACACCAATGTAAATTGGGAGTAAGGGGCCATGTTTATCTTATCCCAAAACCAAAAGGAGCCTTAAGACTTGGGCACCACCACCCAAGTCCCTCCTGGTTGGTAAGGGAAAATTCAAGTGTATGTCGACGTGGGATCTTTAAAAAGGTTTCTCTTTGTCGGCTCTTTTGGTTTAATTTTACGAATGTTAGCAGGAAAGCATATATAAGTGTATCATTGAATTCATTTGTAAGCAAGATAGAGATAGCTAACGTATGATATTGAAAAAAAGCAAGCAAGAGCATTTATTGTCATTTTAGAGCATATTTGTGTGTTGTTATTGTATGTTTGTTGCAGGCATGAAGCTATCATCTATCCACCTTGAGATCATAGGTGATATCATTGTTGTTCATCATCATTTGATTCAGCATTATTATCATTGTTTTCAGTCTCTGCCCCCATGAGGGCACACACTTTCTATCAAACAATGGTGTTGGGAAGCTTGAATTCTATCCTAAGATTTGACTGAGCTAAGTCCCTAAACAACATAAACCCCCAAACCCTCTCTTGCCACCTTGTGTGTAGGTTACAAGAGTGAGATCCAAAAAATATGGAGATACAAGAAGACTAAGTGAAGATCAAGGTTTTGGGATCTAACAACAGTTACAAAATATTCCTCTATCCAGGACATGGGTTGTGGTGCCCTAGTCTTTCTACCCTTTTTGACTCTAGATCTGGCATCAGGGCAGCATCTGCAACAACTTTCTAGTTTACAGTCTCAATTGATTCTTCCAACCAGGACTTGGGCAGTCTTGAAATAGTCCTCCAACACCTCTACTTCTGGGATACAAGATTCATCATCTTCTTGATCATCCTTGTGCAATTGGATTCTGGATTGTTGTTGTACATTTCCTATTATAAGATGATCATTGCTAAACTAGGGTCTCATGCATTGTTAACCTAGGGTTTGACAAAAAGGCTGAATTAAATCTAATTCCTTTATAGCATACCTGAGTACAAGATCAATAGTTCAGTCCACCTTGATTTGGTAATATCAATTTGGCTTGGTCTTGTCCTTGAATGATTTATGGAAAAGGGTTTGATCTAGTGTGCATCGTAGTTGTCATCATTCACCGTTTTCATACTAAACATTTTGGTGAACCTATACCTTCAAGCATTTACATCTTGCTGATTGTTCAAATTAGATCTTACATTAATTCATTGCATATTTTTCAATAATTTTCAAAATCTTGCATAATTTAAAAAAAAGGTGCATATTTAGTGCATTAAAAAAGATAGCATTTTGAAAAAAATTTGCATTAGATTTTCAAAAATTCTCTTGCATGATCATATTGGTTGCATTAAATATTCATCAAATCTAATCTAACATAGTAATCTTGCACCATTTCATATCCTTGATTTGAACATTTATATGCTTGCAATTACACATTGTGTATTTCAACAAACATAACTACCTTAATTTTTATAATCTTATTGATCATATCCTTGGTTAGTGCATTGGGTGTTATAAAACTTTGTATGAGTTGTATAACCCACTACCCTAATACCAACACCTTGGTAAGAATAAGTTGTAGATTGATGGGTTCTAGTGCTTTCAATAGAAACGATGTGCAAATATTGGAAAATCCATTACTCAACTACTTTACAAAAGGTGAATCAACATTTTTACAAAATGTCACTAATGCCTTGATATGTCGAAAGAACAAAGATTTCATGACTCTGAGGACATAATTGACATTGCTTCACATGGACTAGAAGCTAAAATCAAGAACCTAGACAAAGAGCTAGCTGATTTTCAAGAATTCATGGGAAAAGAACATTAATCTCAAGAAGCAATACCTATTGTTCAACGTATAAGAGGATTATTGTAAGAAGGACAAGAAGGTGTTGACGTAATCCATGGAATAGCCCATATAGTGGATAACAACATTATATCAATGGCTAACTACATGAATATCATAAAAATGTCTCATCACTGAAATAAAATGGTACACAAGTGTTGGCACCCATACCGACTACGAGAGTATCTACTTATACATCAATAATTCTCACCACCTCTACACAAGCTTGTGGCAATGCTCCCACTAACCTGGGAACATCTAATGCAAACAATTACAAATCTGTAAACTACAATTACCAAAATTTACCAACCCATGTGTCCATGCCCATGAATAACTATTCTCAACCACTTCTCAATTCCAATCATGCATCATTTAATAACATGGTATCTAATACGCTTAAACCACATCACCTAATGATGCAATCCTAAACTAACTTTTGGAAAGTATGACATTCTTGCAGCAAAAACTAGCGAATATGACCACTACTTCATCTCAACCTAATATACCAACATATCATGCTCACAATCCTTTATCCTATACAATCTTAAGAGCTCAAATGCCTGACAAATTTGAGACTCACTTCTTTGAAAAGTATAGTGGCAAAGGTGATCGTAATAATCATGTGGTAGAATTCACAACAATGTGTAGTGATTTCATCTTTGACGAGGCATTGTTAGCAAAATTCTTTCTATGATCTCTTAAAGATACAACTTTGGAATGGTTTTGTTCTTTACCTCCTAATTCAATACATTCATTCTCATAGCTAGTTGATCAATTCTTGCAATATTTTCAATCAAACATTGGACCTCATATCTCATTGATTGATTTGGTCCATTGTAAACAAGGTCCAAAAGAGAAATTAAGACTTAACTAGTCAGTATCAAGCTCTCTTTATATAAATACAATATCCAATTACAAATGAGGATGTTCAAAAAGTATTCATTATGAATCTACAACCAAACATACATGACAAAATATTGTTGATGAAGTATAGTTCTTTTCAACATCTATGCACAACTCTCTCTGATTACCAACTTTCAGCTAGTCAGTTTGAGAATCATAACTCATCAACTTCGGTAGGTCATTCTGAAGCTAGAACATATCAACAATCATTCAAGAAGAATAACGAGAGTTTCATCAATATCAATAGGCAAGAGTTGAACAACTTTCAATCACAAGTGGTAGCTATTTCAAATTGGACTCCATTCAAATTTAGGCAGCAATAGAGACAATTCACTCTATTATCAAATTCTCTTCATTTAATAATGATTAAAGTAGTAACCAACAATATTTTGAAGCTTCTTTCTCTTCTTCCAATAGATAATAACAAGATGAAAGGACCTTCATTTGATCCTAATTCCTTTTTCCAATATCACCTCTAAGTAGGACAGACACTCAAAGATGTATGCATCTTAAACATGAAATTCAAGACCTCATTGATTCTAACATAATACAGGTGACTAGTGTGAACGACAATGGAAATAAGTCAGTTGCTCCTCTGAATCAGAATCTAGAAATCTTCACTAATCTTTTTCCTAGAAGCACAACATCAACAACATGGTGGAACAACAAAACAAAATAGAGCCTAAAGTTGAATTTCTTGAATATGATGAAATAGTTGGATTGATAGAACTAGAAAATGTGGAAAAAGAAGATTGGCCTAAATACAAAGCTCCACTTTGTCCATGAGAAAAAGGTATCTACACCGAGGTTCCTCCTTCGTTATCCCTTCAAGGATTAGGAGCTAACCAAAATGCACAAGATACACAAAAGGAACATACTGCATACAATCACAATAAGAAGAAAAAAACTACAATGATGAAAAGTATCCCATTCATCATGAAAAGCTCATTCATCAAGCAAATCAGAATAAGAAAGTAAAAGAATGAAAAAGAGAAAGGCACGAGTCATCAAAATCCACTGAAAAAGGTAATTATTCACCTCATCGTAAGCATCAGAAGATTTCAAACATACAAAAAATTATGTATCAAGCATCGCACGACTGTTGTGAAAATCAAACAAGAATGAATCTCTTATCTATTCTACCACACTTGATAGAGCACCTCTCCAAGATGCTCAAAAGATTGGCCTCCTCTTAGATAAATATATTTATATGTATATGTGTTATGTTGTGTTCCCTGTATAGTGTTAAATGTTTGTCTAGGTCTCCTTGGATGGCCCTTGATACTCTTGTAAGGTCAAGGATACAAGGAGATTGCCTCTATTATGACATTCCTTCTATTTGTTTCTCAATTCTTCTACTCTTGTCTTTTGTTGCAATTGTTGTGTGTGGTGCCTTGGGGGCATAACATTGTGGAGGATGTCTGGGGAGCGTCTTCCCATGTTGTGATCCTAAGTCACTTTTGTCTCCTCTCTCATTTTTTGTGATTTCATTCTTCCATTGTACTTGTGGCTCTACTAGTCGGCGGATGACGAAAATAAATTTACACTTCCGATAAGGACTGTGCACCCCTAAAAAAGGAAAACAAAATGGGCCTAGTCCATTTATGAAGACGTGGGTAATTTGTTAACTGATGATTGACTAGTAGAATCACTTTGTGTGGTGATGTGATCATGTATCATATTGTGAAATTGTTGTAACAAACCTTTGTAATACTCTAAATCTACTTCTATGCAATTTGAATTGCTTTTGTGTCACCTTATAGCTACACTCGGTTCTGAGATACCTGAAGTATAACCTCACGGCTATACTCGGTTCCAAACCTGTAAGTATAGCTTTAGTTTGTTTGAATGATATGTTTTATGAGATGGTTTAGTTATTATCTTACAATATATTTTCTAATGAAAGCTTATTATTGATAAACGGTTGTTAGCAAATGATATTGATGTGTCTCTATTGTGATTGTTGGGAACAATTCGATGATTATAAGAACATGTCATTCTAGGGCATGGGCTTTGTGAAAGCTATTTCCCTCGTGTGTTTTCACCTTACCTTAAATGTGATTGCTACTGGCAAGTGGGAGAAACCACTTTAATGTGGGCGCATATAGTTGTAAATGCTTGGCTATCTTAGACATTATGATAAATTGTGTTTGAGTATACTTTTTTTTATCATTGTAAGGCATCTCCATGACGTAGGTGGGGTGGCATGCTTTTGAAATCCCTTTTGTGAAAGGTAGGATGATGTATACCCTTGAGTAGGTTGTGCATCCTTTTGGAAAAAGCCCTTCTACATATGGCAGGATAATGTATACCCTTGAGTAGGTTGCACATCTTTTTGAAAAAGACCTTTGTGGAGGTAGGTTTCGATCTTGATTTATTCACCCTTAAGCATGGTTTTGGTGGTTGTGGTAGCATAGCTCAACTACCAATTGTGTGGAGTGTTTTAATGGTGTAGCATAGCGATGAGCTCCTCCTTGTTGCCTGTGTTTTGTTTGTATAAGACATATAGTGGGTCGACAACACACTCTACGACATGCATGTATTCCATGTGTCTTGCATTTTTTGTGGAGGCAAGTAGTGATGAGCTCCCCCCACACCATGTGTCTTATGTGTTTTGTGGAGGCATGTAGCAATGACCTCCCCCATCACCTAGTTAGGATTGTATAATTGTATAAACATGCCTTCTCTCTATGTATACTTTATGTATTGTGTGGTTGTGTTCATGTATTCTCTATGTATTATGTGCTTCTTTACTGTCTTCTCTGTGTTACACATGTTTGTCATGTGTTTTCTTATGTTTACCTAAGCTTGGGGGCTACAGATGGTCTCCCAAACTTAGGTTGTGTCTTTGCTCTAGTGTATAATGTGTTTGATATGCTTTGACCATACTTTAATGCATGTACTGATCGTAAGATCACACACACATTAAAGTGGAGGCTAAATGGTATGGAGTAAAATGTGTTCACATGTTTCTTTGCCTCCTTGTTTATCTCCTAGGTCTCCGTGATTACATTATTCATTATAAATGTTCATCCTGATGCAAAATTTCCTGACACCAATGTAAATTGGGAGTAACGGGCTCATGATTTATCTTATGCCAGACCCAAAATGAGCCCAAAGACTTGGGCACCACTCCCCAAGTCCCTCCTAATTAGTTGTGGCAAATTCAAGTGTATGTTGTCTTGGGACATTTAAAAAGGTTTCTGTTTGTCATCTCTTTTGGTTTAATTTCATGATTGTTAGCGGGAAAGCATATATAATTATGTTTTTAAATTCATTTGTAAGAAAGATAGAGATAGCTAACTTATGATATCAAAGGAAAGCAAGCAAGAACATTCATTGTGATTCTAGAGAATATTTGTGTGTTTCTATTATGTGTTTGCTGCAGGCATGAAGCTATCATCTACCCACCTTGAGAGATGAAGGATCTTCATCTTTCTAAGGGATCATCACATAGCTGATATCATTGTTGTTCATCATCATTTGATTCATCATTATTATCATTGTTTTCGACCACAGCCCCCACGAGGGCATGTACTCTCTATTAAACAATAGTATTGTGAATCTTGAATGCTATCCTAAGATTTGACTAAGGCAAGCCCCTAACCACCATAACCACACAAACCCTCTCTTGTCATCTTGTGTGCAAGTTATAAGAGAAAGATCTAGAAAATATGAAGATATAGGAACATTGACTGAAGATCAGAGTTTCAAGATTTGACAATAGTTACAAAGTATTCCTCTATCCAGGACTTGGGTGGTGGTGGCCTAGTCTTTCTACCCTTTTTTATTCCAAATCTAGAATCAAGGCAACATCTGCAACAACTTTCTAGTTTACAGTCTCAGTTGATTCTTTCAACTAGGACTTGGGTGGTCCCAAAATTGTCCTCCGACACCTCTGCTTCTGGGAGACTGGTTTCATTATCTTCCTAATCATCCATGTGTAATTAGATTCTAGATTGTTGTTGTACATTTCTTGTTATAAGTTGATCATTGTTAAACTATGGTTTCATACATTGTTAACCTAGGGTTTGATAAAAAGGCTGGATTAAATCTGATTCCTCTATAGCATACCTAAGTACAGGATCTGTAGCTGAGTCCACCTTCATTTGGTAGTTATTTGGCTCGCTCTTGTCCTTCAATGTTATATAGAAAAGGGTTTGATCTAGTGTGCATCCTAGTTGTCATCATTCACCTTTTTCATACTAAATAGTGGTCATCATCATGCATCCTATAGGTGAAAAATGTGTCCCATATTTTCTTGAATTCATCTACCAATATAATATTATCATGAGGACTAAAATTGAAATGTTATCATAAACTCAAATGGTCATAGCACCCTCATTAATGAGATCTTGTATCTTATTCCTTATAGCTCAATAACAATTGGTTTTAATGTTAGATAGAATCTTATGATATACAAAAGTATGGGATAATAAATCATGCTCATTACAATTTTTACTTTATGGACTCATCATGGGATTTAGGTGTTGGATTTCTAGCTAGGGATTTGGGAACCATATTTTGGGTGGTTTTAGGTCATGATTTCATGTATTATGTCTCCTATCTATTTGGTGCTTGAGGTGGAGGTTCTCATAGTGAGTTATGTAGGTATTGTTCTATTGCTAGAGTTATTTGAGATCTTTGGTTGGTTATACTCCTATAAAGAGTTAGGCTCTACAATTGTACATTATAACTTTGATTACTAAATAACATATTGAGTTTCCTTAGAGTGTGGGGTTTTTCTCCTAAAAGGATTTTCCCCATGTAAGTCACTCTATTATGGTATATTTATTTTGTGTTTATTTCTTTCCAATTGTGTGATTAGTTTAATTTTTTTACATATATTTCTTATAGATTAGTGTATGGAGTGTATTCTACACCTTTGATTCCTTTTATTAATCATTTGTTAGCATAATATAAATTACATATTACATTGTTTAGTTTACGTAACTGTACCAAGAGACTTGGTAAATATGTCTGCTATCTAAGAGTCGGTAGGGCAGTACTAGAGCTAGATGTGGTGGTTCAAAACTTGGTCAAGAATGAAATGACACTCGACCTCAATATGCTTGGTTTGCTCATGGAAAACTGGATTCTTCACAAGTTTTAACACACCCTGATTGTCGCAATAGAGAATGGGTGACTTCTCTTCAGGAATGTCCATATCTTCCAGAATGTGACGTAACCAAATCACTTCACACACAGCTCCTCATGCGGTGTGATATTCAACCTCAGTGGATGAAAGAGCAACAGCAGTTTGCTTCTTACTAACCCATGAAATTGGCCTAGATCCGAGATGAAAAACTTAACCTAAGGTTGATTTCCTATCATCTACAGATCCTGCATAATCTGAGTCTAGATATCCCTATAAGAAGAACTGGTTGTTCTTCTTATATTCTAGACCATAATCAATTGTGCCTCAGATATATCTCAACACATGCTTTGTTGCAACCTAATGACACTTATTTGGCTCCTACATGAATCTAGAGAGATAGCTGACAACAAAACATAAGTCTGGTCTGGTGTAGGTCAAGTAGATGAGGCTCCCAACCAGCTACCTATAGAGAGTGGCATCTACTTGAGGTGAATCCTGGAAATGAGATAGTTGCAAACCTTTCTCCATTGGAGTGGAAATAGGCTTACAATTGACCATTCTATACTTTTCTAGGAGAGTCTTGGCATATTTCATTTGGGAGATGAATATGTGGTCCTTCTTCTGCCATATCTCCAAGCCAAGACAATAATGAAGAAGCCCCAAATATGTCATGTCAAAGGAGTTCTTGAGATCATTCTTTACATCATCAATGAGATTGTCTAAGCTACCAGTGAGAATAAGATCATCCACATACAAAACTAGAATGACAATCTCTGTACCTACCTTCTTAATATACAAATTAGGATATGAGGGGCTACGAGTGAATCCATGCTACAATAGGTGACCATGAATCTTAATGTACCATGCCCTAGGAGCTTACTTAAGGCCATAAAGTGATTTGATGAGATGACATACCTTGTGTGGATGTTGTTCATCAACAAACCCTTCCGGCTGGGTCATGTACACTTCTTCTTTGAGATCACCATTTAAGAAAGCACTCTTGACATCCATCTGTTGAAGCTTCCATCCCTTCTACGCTGCCAATACATGGACCATTTTGATAGTTTTGATCTTCACAGTCGGTGCAAAGGTCTCTTCATAATCAATGCCCTCTTTTCGAGCATATCCCTTTGCTACAAGTCGTGCTTTGTACTTGTCGATAGATCTATCTTCCTTGTACTTTATTTTGAAGATCCATTTATAGCCAATAGGTTTCTTCCCTTCAGGTAGATCGACAAGTTTCCATGTATGATTTTGCATCAGAGAATTATACTCTGCATCCATAGCCTTCTTCCACTGAGGTTGGCTTAATGCCTCTCAAACTGTGTCAGGTTTAGTGTTGTCAACAATAGTACTCATGAGCACAAGATTCACTTCATTTCTTGTCTGACTCCTAGTTCTGATTCTTGACGAAGTGTTTGGATGAGTGTGCAAGTTAGAGTCCCTGATTGTACTTTGGACCCTCTTCGGAGGTTAACTATGCAACTGCTGGTGTGTAATATTTTCTAGAGGGCCCAAATCAACATACAACTATCCTTGTAGTTAACTTTCTCTGTGAAAGTCTTCCACATGTTTACATTGTTTAGTTTACGTAACTGTTTGATGGTTACACTAGTTTTGCTATTGCATAACTATATCATCACAATATTTAACTATGTCTTGTATCTACTTTCTTCATCGAATAAACATCTCCTTTTCTCTGCCATATCATCATCTAATCACCCAATTGTTGACAAAAAAGAAGACTGTGTTTTTGGGATTTTTTTGATTTTTTGACAAGGAAAATGAAAGTTCTAATCACTATGTTTTTGGGATTTTTTTATTTTGACAAGGAAAATGCAAGAAAGGGAAAGTTCTAATCACTATGTTTTTGGGATATTTTTTTGATTTTGACAAGGCAAACATGAAAAAAAGGAAAGTTCTGATCATTATGTTTTTTTGGATTTTTTATTTTTGACAAGGAAAAGGAAAGTTCTAATCACTATGTTTTTGGGATTTTGTTTGATTTCTTGACAAGGAAAAAGCAATAAGGGATTCAAGCCTAATCACTATATTTTTGGGAAAGCCTACTTATTCAACCTATTAATTGATCTACTAGGTACTTCTACCCGACTGGGGCATCATCATTTCTAATCCAATCATATTATTCTTCCAAACTGATATCTTCTTCTATCCAACATAGTAAAATGTTGTAAACTTCTTTGAAATTATGTTACTTCGCAACAACATCTCAAAGAGGGGCAAAATCTAGACACCTAAATTTGACCTGTTTCTAGATTAGGATTTCATCTATCACTCTTCATTAATTAAATAGTTCTTAATTATTTCATTAAGTTCATCCATCAATTTTATCCTCCATAATAAATTAAATAATCCCAATTATTTAATTAATTCAATTTATCCTCCATGTTAATTAAATAATCCTAATTATTTAATTAAGTCATTTTATTCCTCTAAATTAATTAAATAATCTAAGTTATTTAATTAAATCATTACTTGTTCAATTTAAATAAATAAAATTAAAATTATTTATTTAAATATTCAAATTTCCCTCCACTTTAAATAAATTCAAAAATATTTATTTAAATAATCTATTTCCTCCAAAATTGAATTAAAATTAATATTTAATTCAATTATCCCATGTGTATATGAAATTAAATAATTATTTATTTAATTTCTCATTTATCATCACCCACCATAAATTCCTCCAATCAAAATCAGTTAACAGTCAATCAAAAGAGTTGACTCATCAATCAAATTAGTTAACAAATCAATCAAATCAGTTGATTAGTCAATCAATTGAGTTTACTAAGCAATCAACTCAGTCAACTAATCAATCAATTTAGTTCACTGATCAATCAATTCACTTAATTAGTCAATCAATTTAGTCAACTCCCTAATCAGATCTGTTAACTCCCTTGATGCATGAGAGGGCTTGGACACTTGTCCTTCTCTCTTTCGCGCATATTCTCTCAACCATCCTCAACCATTGATCTTTCTGATCATCCTCAACCGTTGATCTGTTATCTCACATGTCTATACAATAAGCCTCATTCTCTATTTCTCATCATCTCTCATTTAAGTAAACTTATGATGTCGCAATCATTCCTTGGGAGATCAAATTTACGTTACAATTATAGAGCAATCCACATAAGCAAAAAGCAAGGAGCAATCAATTGAGTTTAGGTGCAACTTCAATTCACTCAATCGATGTAGGCAATTCGTTTATGTAAAGGAGGTGATTTGTATTTGTTTTATGTTCATCTTTGGTTCATGTTTGCATATCTAATTTTTGCCTATCACATTTTGGCATGCTCAATACTTTAACCCCTCCTTTTTGTGAGCGTTTGTTAAGGTTTTTTGTTGGAGATTTAGGTCTTCTTGAGAAAAATCTAGGAATCACCTTTCACAAATGATCTCCTATGCAAAAATCAACCTCACCGTTGAGTCTGGGAGGCCTCGTAGATAAAGAATGACATGAAATTTGCCTACTTTTCGTTACTAAATTTTTTTGAATTTTTTTAAATTTTTGCTCCATTTTAGCAAATTAGACTCAAAAAAATTAATTCAAATCTTTAGGTTTGATTTTGTTTGTTAAGCAAAAAAAACATAGTAAAAAAATAACAAATAAAAAGCACAGTCAAAAACAAAAAAAATAGAGTCCCAGCCAAAAAAATAAAAAAACATAGTAATTTTTTTAGATTTTATTTTTTAAAGAAAAAATTAAAAAAAAACAAAATAAAAAACAAACAAAAAAGCAAAAAATAAAAAAAGTTCAAGGGCTTCGGCCCCCAAACCCCAGCCCACCCCCTGACACCCCCTAACCCTTCCCCACCCCACCTCCTGCATAGTACCCTCCCCTGTACTTCCTCCCTACGCACTCCCCACCTTGCAATCCCCACTCCCACCATAGTTCCCCATTTTCTCCGCCTACCCATCCCCTACCTCTGCCTACCCATCCCCTATCTCTGCCCACCCCTCCCCCTATCTCCGCCCGCTAATCCGTCCCCCTATCTCTTTGCCTACTCCTTCCCCTCCGCCACTACAAACCACCCTCCACCTCCCTCTGCCCTCTATCCCTCCACCACCATCCACCCCTACCTACTACTGAATCCCTCTACTGCCGACCATCCTCTTGCCCTCCACCCATCATCCACTCACGCCCTGCCTGCACTCTTGGCCACCACTACCATCTGCCCTTGCCCAGCCTGCAACCACAACAAAAAACTAATAAAAAAATAATGCATGCACAATGAAAACAAAAAAAATCATGATAAAAGACAAAACAAAACAATTCAAACCCTAACATTAGTTTTTGTAGGTTTAACTTTTAATTTTTAATGTTTAAGTTTACTTTTTAAATTTTTTTAAGTTTTTTTGAAACCCCTCAGTGCCTGGTCACATTGGTGACCAGGGACCTTAAAGCACTTAACATTAAACTTAACCACCAGCATCAAATAGTGCATGTGACCAAAATACCAGTTAACCACTAGTGGTTATCTACCCGCCAAGCTTTCCTCTTACATGCCAAAATAGGTTGTTTTTTTTTCTTTTTAGCATGTAACTTTTTGTAGGTATATCAAATTTTCATGAAACTGATTGCGTTGGAAAGCTAGTTCACTCACCTTTGCAACGGTATAGGTATCTTCATCCCATTTGATCAAATTTATCAGGTATTATTAGTCAAACCTCTCTTTTGTTTGGAAGCTTCAAATCGCTATAACTTGTGCATTTCTTAACAAAATTTCATGATTTTTTTTTAAATTGCATAGAATTTCATGTAGAATCTAGTGATGCTATCTATTTTTCTATCATTAATCACACTTCTAAAAAAAATTTCCAGATTACTCATTTTTGTTTTGGTAGAATATGGGTAGACATCAGGAGCTGCCTCGTATTGTTTGATGAAGACCAAACTATTTCTTGAGACTACTAATGTGATTTGTTGCAGGATGTATGCCAAAGACAAATCTTGATTATCACTAAGTCTTAGGATTCACACTTCATTTTTCTTAAGCGAATTGACATGTATGACAAATCTTGATTCACACTTCATTTTTCTTAAGCGAATTGACATGTATGATCCAATTGTGGTAAAATAGTTTTTGTTCTATTGTTGGCACCAAGAAATTTCTTTAGACAAGAGACATGAAATATTGGATGAATGCGGGAAGAAGGAGCCAGCTTATGATCCCCAATCTGATCCTGGGTGCGGAGAACTGTGTTGACTGCCTAAACTCGTGAACTTCTGGGGGAGTATGGAAGGAGCGCTGGTGGTGCCTAACCATAAACTGCTTCATATGGAGTCATGTTAGATGCGGTGTGGTAGGTGGTATTGTACCACCATTCAGTGAGAGGGAGCCACTTTACCCACTGATGCTGTTATTTTGAAGTATCACATGCAGCCACAATCTGTTGAATTGCCCTGTTCATTCCCTTCCAAAAGAAGTGACGCCATGCTCTCTCATAAGTTTTGAGGAACCCAGAGTGCCCTACTAATGGAGAAACATAGAGTTCATAGAAGATAGCCTAAAGGATAGATTCCAACCAATTTGGAACAGACATATAAATAGCTGAAAGAGAAGCTTGGTCATCACATGTGCGAGAAAGAGAATCCGCCACAATATTGTCCTTACCCTTCTTGTAAGTGATCTCATAGTCATAACCCATGAGTTTGCTGATCCAGTTTTGTTGTGTTGGGGAGGAGACCCATTGTTCTAGGAAATATTTTAGGCTCTAGTGAGTTGCCCCGATGTAAAAATGATTTCCTAATAGGTATGGCCGCCACTTCTGTACTGCACACAAAATAGCCATCATTCGTTGTAGAGCCAAAGGAGAAGTGGAGACCACAGATGGTTGCATCTGAATGGAGTGAAGATGAGCGATGACACCATGTGAATTCTTCTTAAGAAGCTTTTCTAGGCAATGTGAACTTATGATACTGAGGGACCCCGGTTGTAAGCCCTTCAATGTGTGTTTATGCCCATTGTCTAAAAATTGCATCCAAAGTTCAACAAAATGCCATAAGATGGGTCCAAGTGTAGGTAACCATTGGGTGCCCAAAACCACATCACATCTACCTAAGGGCAAGGCAAACATGTCGGAGCATAGGTTATAATCTCCAATAGAGATACGCACATTGTGACACTTCCCTTTGCAAGGTAATGTGCCCCCATTGGCAATCATGACTTCAAAGTTCGAGCAAGGATGAACAAAATAATTAGCCTGTTTGGCTATGCGAGGGTCAATAAAGTTATGATACTATCAGAATCAATGAGTATTGTAAGAGAGAGCTTCTTGAAGTAACCCTTAACCCACATGGTTTGTGGGGTGGTGACTCCTGCTACATCATGGAGAGAGATCTCTGGGTGGTCTTCCTGAGAAGTAGGGTCAACAGACAACTGTTGAGTTTCAACCTGATTAGCTACTGTATCCTGAGCATCTGCATAAACTTTAGTTTCAGGTAGAGAATCCACATCCAGGAGATAGAGCTTTTGCTCAACACATCTATGTCCCCGAGTGAATTTGTCATCACAATTATAACAAAGCCCATTTTCTCTAGGTGCCCGCATCTCTGCTTTAGTCAAATGCTTGATAGGAGTTGTTCTAGGAGCTGGCATTATTTGAGGGCTTTGGGGATCCATATTTCTGAATGGAACAAAATTAGATTTGGAGCATTGTTGAGCTATGATCTTGTCCTTCGCCAACTTAGCCAACCCTAAGGCTTCCATCATTGTGCTTGGGCAGAACATTTTAACCTTAGAGCGAATTGCATCCTTCAAACCACTGACAAAACAACTCCTGAAGAATTCATTAGACAATCCCTCTATGTGATTGGCTAGTTTTTCAAATTCTATTTGATATTCTCTCACAGTGCCTATTTGGTGCAATTTTGTGAGTACTCCTATGAAGTCATCAAAAGCACTAGGCCAAATTGTTGCAAAATGAGTTTGCAAAAATTTGTCCATTTTACCTCTTCATGAGCTTTGATGTACCAACGGAACCATTGAAGGGCTTCATGTTCCAAATGAAAGGAGGCAAGTGGGACTTTGTTGACATCAAAAGTATTATGCAGATTGAAATATTGTTATGCCTGGTATATCCATCCATTCAGATCATCACCATTGAAGCGAGGAAAATCAAGCTTCAGTCCATGAAAATTGTTGGAATAAGAAAACCCTATATTTGGAGAAGAGTCTGGCTACCGTCTATTGTTCATGGCTGAATGCTAAAGATGGAGCCCAAGAATTTTTTCATCTAGATCTTAGAGTTTGGTCTTGATGGCTACAAGTTCCTCCTCCATGTTTTTTGCTCCTGCGCGGGTGACAACCATAACCAAGAATTGTTTTTTTTTGGAATGGGTAGAAAAACAAAAACATAAAATTTTTTAGAAGCAAGGTGAAAGAATGGGAAAATTTGTCCAAGAGGGACAAAGGAGTAGAAATAGGAAATGAACATTGTGGCAAAATTTGAAGGCGATTGGGTGAGAATCAAAGAATTTATGGTAAACCCTAAAAATAGACAAATGTGGGATTTTTGGCTTCGATAAGTGGAATTTGGGATATGGTCCTCAAGGAAGGAAATATGCAGAATGGAATTTCTGGGGTTCTAGTGAATTTTCAGAGGAAACGGAGTGAAAGCAAGGAAGATATGGCGAAAAAAAGATTTTTTTTTTCTTTTTTTCTAGAAATGATTTGCAACAAGATTTGCAAACAGCTCTGGACAGATTCAATCAATGATTTGTCAGCTGGTAATAGATATGGACCCCAGGGATGTTCAACTTCCTAAAGGTTCAGGGGATTCACTTGGATACCAATGCTGTCTAATAGCTTGCGTATTGGTGCAGTACCCCTCACTCCATGGCTCAAGTAAAACTGATAACTACTTTGCCACAAACGACAGCTCTTGGTCTACCTCACGGACGAGAAGTAGTCAATCAAGTAGGGGCCATTACCCTTTTCGCTGGTAGGTCCTCTCAATGGGCCAGCTACTTCGGGGTTCCTGTGGTACTCCTCACAATGAGTTTTAGGGCTATGCCCAGGCACTTCCCATAGTTAAGTGGATAGGGATTATTCCCTAATCTAAACCTACAATTGAAATGGACAATACAGATGCAAAGAAAAAAGAACTACTGCAATAATCACAGCACCGGGAGGCCACTGCGAAAAAAAAAATTGGTAGAAATTCCACCCAGTGAGCCCAAGAAAGCACTTTGATACCAGATGAGAGGAACCTCTTGGAAGAATATAATGAAAAATGCACAAAATAACAGAAATAGCAGAACACAGAAGGAATTTATTGATCGCAGGCCACTTTGAGGGGCAACCTCCTTTGAGTAAGCACAATACAATAAACTCATGGATGCCTTCATTGGCCTCAACACCTACTTATATACTAAGTCTAATCTAAACAACTATTACTTCCCATGAATGTGGGATAATACAATATACTCACGGGATGACTTACAAAGCATATGTGTCAAAATGTAATATACTAACAAAGTAAAGAGAAGGGTTAAACACGGGTTCCTAACATTCCATTCAAAGATGGATATCTTTGAGCATTAGGTTGTCTTACTGGAGGTCTTCTAGGCCTGTTTCTTTATCTTTCTGACCCAAAGTTCTTCTGACCAAATCCAGAGCTTTCACCATTCTCATATCCCAAGCCATGCTTATCATCTATCTTCTTTTGACTTTTAAGTAGCACTTCAAGTTTGGCTGAGCTTATCTTGAATTTCTCTTTGTATTCATTTGCAGTTTCAAGATCTTGTTTAAGAGTGTCAGTCTCCATCTAAGTTGTTCTTCATTGTATCTAGCTTCTCCAAGATCAGACTCAAGATGTCTAATTATCCTATCCATTTTGTAGCAATCTTCTATTTTCTCCTTGAGGGATTGTTTTAAGTTATCTTCAGTTTTTCTCTTTTCTTCAATTTCTTGAGTAAATTTCATAACCCTTGATTTCATTTCATATCTTAGCATAATAACTTCTTTTGATAGCTTTTCACATAGATTTGTTTTCTCATTCAGGTCGTCATCAGTATTACTGGCTTCATTCTAATTTGCTAATTTCTAAAGTAGTTCCTTTCTCTTTGTCATGGAATTATTGAGTTTTTCTTTCAGCTCATTGATGGAATCATCATCTTCCTTGAGTCGCTCTCTCAAATTATTGACCTTAGACTGGGATTGGTCAAGATCATCTAGGGCAGACTAAAGTTGTTATTTCATACCATATGTATCCATTGAGATTTCCTGATCCTCCTCAAGCTGTTAGGCTTATTATGAGGAACTTAGCTCTGATACCAATTGTTGGAAACAATGCAGATAACTGAGAGAGGGGGTGAATCAGTTATCTTAAAAAATTTCTTACTTTTACTTTCTTTTCTTATCTTAACATTCAGTGCTATATCAAAACATGAAAGCATAAGCAACCATAAGAACTGAAATGAAATTAACACACATAACACAAGAATTTTTATGTGGAAACCCTGTTAAGGGAAAAACCATGGGGTAACTAACCCAAGATTGTATTCTCTATTAAAAGAATAAAGGAGTACAAAATGACACTTGCCAGTTAGGGCTCACTGCCCGAGCACACTGCTCACAAGAGGCTCACTGCCTACAAAAGACACACTGTCTATAGAACTTATAGAAGATATCTAAGTGTTTGAACTGATGAGAAGCATCTGCATATGCAATAATTTAGTTCCGGTTAGGCACAATATACTGATCTAACACATTTCATTCTTCCTTTGCTTAGTATTACTATTCTGTCACATTCCAGCCGTGGATTGCTATCTTCACACTTATCTCTGCTTTTCTTCATACTTCCCTTATTATCATATTACCTACCACACCTTCACAAGCTTGAATCCATCAAGTATATATATCCACATCAAGGATTTCCAACAACTTTCTAGTCGGCAACAAGAACATTTAGGATATTTGCAAGTTACTATTCTGTCGGCTGAATCCATACTTGATTGATGATGTGCACCAAAAACTTAGAAATAGAAGTTATTTCCTATGTCATCCAAATCATATAACACTTCAAGCTATTTGATCAATACCTTTTGCACATCCGGATTGAGGTCTGATACCCTGTTGATCCATTCTTCCTCTGTCTGCATTGTCTAACTAGAGTCTGATACTCAAATGCTCATATCTTTCACATGATTTGACATCGAAGGCTAAATCCTTAGAATACAATAGTTCAGATACTCCTTTTTACTTATCCAGATCCACAACATGCTAGGTTTCACCATCAAAGAGTTTCGGACCCAACTGTCGGACCCTATCTTAAGCTCTGTCCTTTGACTACCAGACCAACTTGTCCCCAATATGACTTCCGGTATGAGTAATTTATGTACTGCGGATATGTGGGATATACTTTTTTTCCATCAATGACAACACTAATAAATCCTAGCAGTGTCTCTTACCAACAGGGCTTATTGCCAAGATCGGCTCACTGCCAAGGGGTGGTGCACTGCCAAGGATTCACTTACTGCCAAGGATTGCTGAACTAATTTGATAGCATCTACTCCATGCCTGGATTCAGTTCCATTGAAGCATATAAAAACTCCTATGCTCTATTCTTCTTACACCTTCACATTTATCTTTCCATTTTCGCACTTAGACATCTTTTTCTCAACTACATTACATGCTTTTATACATTTCATCAACCTTAGAATGTACATCAAAGTTGGGATTACATTCATCAACCATTGGAACAATCTCCAAGGTTGGCATTACAAACATACATAGAAATAGGTCTGAACCTAAAAAAAATTCTAAGTTAAAGATGTATGCAGATCATGTTATACCTTAGCTGGGACTCAAACACAATATTCCACGTCACGACATGCTTCCTCAATCTTCAATGTTTCTCCGCAAGCAATAAAAACAACCAAGTTGGCCAAGAATGGTGTTAACATTAAGTTTTCTAAGAACATTCTTCATCCATGATCCAAATTTCTCTTTGTGGACCAATCCAAAGGTAGGAGCATGATCAAGAGACATCCACAAGCACATTGTAATCACCAGGAACAACCGCATGATCTCTAATTATTCTGTCAAGAAGATTCTTCAAACCAGAGCACAAGAACAGCACTGTTAGCCACTATCATAAAGAAAGGATAGCTTGCGGACAACCAAATCATGAACCATTGGAGTTGAAGGAACTTATCATCATTCCAAACATAACTTTAGAACCACAGATCATAATACTTCACTGCGGAGGAATACAGAGCAAGATACATTCTCCCTGTCACCAGTGAATACTAAAAAAATAATTTTCACTCGGGTGAACATAACTCACTCAATTGTTCATACCAGAGGCTTAAACTTAGAGCATAACATATTCAGACATGTATCTAAATAACTTCCAATCTACAAACAAGAATAATCATTCTACAAGAAATGAAGAGCAATCTACCGACCTGTTCTGCTGTATCAGAAATACTTATTATCTTCAACACTTGACTCATTACAAGAAAGCTTCAAAACAAGAGCACAGTTGACACCAATGACAACATAGATATGTTGACATCAATGACAACACCGGTTAGGCACATACTTACAACAAAGAATAACCCAACAACACCTTCATTTCAGACCACAGCCTATTCTGAAGAAACTAGAAAACACCTTGCAAAGCAACAAGAAACATCACAAAATCATTAAGATAATTCTCCACCAGCCAATTGACCTCTTCATATAGCAACAAGTTGGCACAAGCCAACAGACACTGGAACTAGCCACTAGACAATACAGTCTTGCACTCTATCACTTACAACTTTCTCTACGGAGGGACAAATGATATGAAACTTTGAATGTAGCACCTTCACAACACACTACACTTAACTTTTGAACTGCATGACCATATCGTCAAAGGAAAAAGAATGTGGAGCATTCTCCTAAGCAGTCTTCAAGGCAACTTCTTGTAGAAGAAACCTTCACCAATATCCAAAGATCAGAGCCTCCTTGTAGCAATACATACTTCCTTAGGAACAATACGAGAGAGCATACAAAATGCTACATACCATCAGCAACATATCCCCATCATTACCATTACTTCTAATCCTCATCTTAATGCTTCTAATTCTCATCTTAATAGATCATCATGATATCATCTTTGCCAACAACAAACATACTCTATAAAACTTTAATTGTCATTAAACAAGGCATGCCATCCAACCATGGACATCAATAGCATCACTGTTAGCACACCATCATAGTTTACCATCAACATAAGCATCAATGATAGCCCAAACTAAGTGTTGACATTGTGATAGGTGAAAATCAAATATGTAAAGATGAACCAAAGATGACCATAAAACAAATACAAATCACCTCCTTTGCACAAACGAATTGCCTACACCGATCAAGTGAATTGAAGTTGCACCCAAACTCAATTGATTGCTCCTTTCTTTTTGCTTATATGGATTGCTCTATAATTGTAACATAATTTTGATCTCCCAAGATATGATTGTGACAGCATAAGTTTACTTAAACAAGAGATGATGAGAAATAGAGAATGAGGCTTCTTTTATAGACATGTGAGATAATAGATCAATGGTTGAGGATGATTAGAAAGAACAATGGTTGTAGATGGTTGAGAGAATGTGCATGAAAGAGAGAAGGACAATTGTCCAAGTCCTCTCATGCATCAAGGGAATTAACATATCTGATTAGGGAGTTGACTGAATTGATTGAGTAGTTAAGTGAATTGATTGATTGGTGAACTAAATTGATTGATTAGTTTCTTGAGTTGATTGCTTAGTGAACTCAATTGATTGACAAGTCAACTGATTTGATTGATTTGTTAACTAATTTGATTGATGAATTAGCTCTTTTGATTGACTGTTAATTGATTTTGATTGGAGGAATTTATGGTGGGTGAGGATAAATGTGAAATTAAAATAAACAATTATTTAATTTCATGTGCACATAGGATAATTGAATTAAATATTAATTTTAATTCAAATTTTGAGGAAATAGATTATTTAAATAAATATTTTTGAATTTATTTAAAGTGGAGGGAAATTTGAATATTTAAATAAATAATTTTGATTTTATTTATTTAAATTGGACAAGTAATGATTTAATTAAATAACTTGGATTATTTAATTGATTTAGAGGAATAAAAATGAGTTAATTAAATAATTAGGATTATTTAATTAAGATGGATGATAAATTGATTTAATTCAATCATTGGGATTATTTAATTAATTATGGAGGATAAAATTGATGGATGAACTTAATAAAATAATTAAGAACTATTTAATTAATGAAGAGTGACAGATGAAAGCCTCGTCTAGGAACGGGTCAGATTTAGGTGTCTACATTTTACCCCTCTTTGAGATGGTGTTGCGAAGTAACATCATTTCAAAGAAGTTTAAAACATAGTACTATGTTGGATAGAAGAAGATATTGGTTTAGAAGAACAATATGATTGGATTAGAAATGATGATTCCCCAGTTGGGTAGAAGAAGTACCTAGTAGATCAATTAATAGGTTGAATGATTCCCCCTCGAGGACAGATGAATTGGAAGAATACGGGTGTACTTGCAAAATGAATGGAAATGAAGAAAAGGAGATGGAAGATGGAAAATAACACAGAGAAAAATGGAGAAGATAAAAGGATAGATGATGGACAAATGATAATCAAATGATGAGGATAGAATAAATAATTGAATGGGAGAAGTTATGCTAATATGTATAATAGAGCAATTGTCCTTTATTTTGATATAGCATAAGGACAGTATGCACCAGGGTATAAGAACTAATGTGACCATGTATCCAATGCATAAGACGGTTGACTCTGCAAACAAATAGTTTTAGTTTATTGCTACTAGGTCTAATAGAACCTTGTCAGATAAGTGAATGGAAAATAGTCTTAGTGTAGAATAGTCTTAATACCAAGAAGGTCTTTGCAGAGCCTCATATGTAAAAGATATTGATATGCAAGATGCTAATCCCATCACACACAAGATGGATATTAGACCTAATAGGATAATGAACTCATCCCTCAAACACAACATATGAAAGCAATGACTATGCCCTAGTTTATACAGTATCACCACATACCAAGATATAGAAAGATCAAGGTAGTTTTGAATATGCATTTTAAAAGGGACATAAGATAAACTAAAAAGAAAATTGACTGACTTACAAAGTAAACATACAACAAACATATTCTCTTGTCAAAGAGGTTGCTTAGGATTGATAGGGTAGATAAAGCCTTATTGTAGGAAAGATATGTCCATTAAAGGTTGTTGATCTGATCTAAGATAAATGGATTGTTGTAGCAGATGTGGCAAGCGATATGTAGGACAACATATGGCTTCATGAGTTGTCATTTTTTCTTTGGGTTTGATAAAAGTACTTGAGCTTTCAAAGGATGTATAGTTCATTTTCTACTTGAGTTAGTCAAGTTGGGGTGATAGGATGGATTGTGATAGATGGAAGATGAGAATAATGGAAGTGTTAGATGAATTGGGATGAAGATGATGATCTATGATTATTTTTGGGAATTTTATGAATTTTTTTTAATGTTTTTGGGATTTTCTAGATTTTTTAATGTTTTTGGGATTTTCTGGATTTTCAAATATTTTGGGATGACATTGGATAACAATTTGGATAGTTGTAGTACTAGATACCAATGAGAAGGAAAAAAATAGTTCTAGATGCAAGGAGAAAGACAAGATTAGATAAGTGGACAAAAGGATGGATGATAATAAATGGGATGAATAAAAGGGGTAAGTGATAGTGTGTGGGATGGAAGCTCATGATAGAGGCATGGACAAAAGGATAGACAATAGTGGATGGAATGGATGGATGTTGCATAAGTGACCTAAGATGTGATCTCTAAAGGCTATGTCGTATAGGAATAACATGCCCCATTCTAGGTAGGATGTGTAGGACTTTACATGACAAAACTTAGGACAAGAGGATAATTGGATTGGTTGAAAAGGATGAGGTATATCAAGAGATTTTCTAAAGTACTTTTCAACATTTTTCCCCTATGTCTTTATCAAGATCAAAAGGAGGGAGGATGGATGGATAGATCGGATAGATATGTGGGTATAATGGGTAAGGATGGTAGGATAGGATATGATAGGATGAGATAGATAGGAAGGAAATGATAGGCAAGAAATGATAGGTTAGATGAGACAACATGTCCCCAAGTGTAAGACACTTAGATAGACAAACTACACATGATGCCTGTTTTCCAGGTTTTCATCATGGTACTTATCCAAGGCACCTTTTTACCACATTTTCACCATTAGACGAAGGGATTTCTCTTTACTTTTTTTGTTTTTTTTTTGTTTTTTTAGAAAGGGTGGATATGGAGAAGGACTCAAGCATCTAGTTCCAAGAAAGGTGATAGTCCCATTTAAAGATGGATGACACACATGGACCATGTCAACTATTCATATGCTCATAGATGTTGGTAAGGGATTGCATGAGAGGGTGATGGGGTAGGTGGATAATGGATTATGATGTGGATTATGTATCGAAGGAATATGCAATGATGGATGGGAGATAGTGGAAATTATAATGTGGATTATGGATGGAAGGATAATGGATTATGATGTGGGTATGGAAAAGCATGGACCATAGGGATATGATGGGTGAAATATTTGGGATAATGGATGAAAGATGGGGAGATAGAGGAATGTGGAAATGTTATGGAATGGAAAGGAACCAAGACCAACAGTTGCACACATCATGATAAATATTGAAGCTTTTGATTAGAAGGAGGTATAGGAATTAATGGACTTGTTTGCTTAGGGGATGGTCTATGTAGGATTTTAGGTACCCACACAAACTTCAGATTTTTATGATTTTTGCATTGGGATTTATGGGGTGAAGGAATTAGGAATTTTTGGATGAAGTGAGATTTTTGGGATTTTTGGGATGAGGGAACTTGAGATTTTTGGATGAAATGGGATATGTGGGATATTTGATATGTGCATGCTTCATTTGACTTACTTGCCTTTTGTTTAGGTACCTAAACCATTTTTCTTTTGGACTGTTCTTCTGAAGGTATGGGCTTGGATAGCTTTTTGAATGTACTTTGTTTTGACTTTTGCATTGATGTCCTAAGGCATTAGGATCCTTAGGATTTTTGGTGTTATGAGTGGAGGCATCCAAATGCTTATTTTTGAATCCCATGGGTTTGGTGGAAGCTTCATGTTGAGATGATGCATGCATTTGTTGATCATGATTAGGCATGTGAGGGGATTTATGGATGGAGGGATTAAAAGTGGATTTGTGGATAGATGGATAAGGGGAGTGGATGATAGGGATATTACGCGTTGGAAGTAATGGAGGTAAAGTGGATGGAGTAATATTAGGAGTTGGAAGTAATGGAGGTAAAGTGGATGGAGGAAGGTGTATGCTCGCATGCTTTTGGGATTTGCAGAATGATGGGTGAGGAATGACAACATATGTTTTAGGGATATGATGTGGTTTATGATGGAAAGGAATGGATTTAGAAGGTATGGAGGTAGTACCAACATCTTGAGATTGTTATTCTTGGGGAATATAACCAAGGACATATGATTTTGGAGGGACTTTGACATGGATGGGGTCCAAAAGACCTTGTTCATGAAGGCCTAAGCCTTTACCTTGATAGTTCATTTTCTAGACTATGTGGTGGACAATGGAATTATGGGTGATTTGGACAGTAGATGTGAGCTCATTATTGGATGGGGAAAGTGAGGTGGTAGATAATGGTTGTTGCTCTCGTAAGGAGGAACATTCATGGATGAAGGTGGTAAGACCAAGGGTATATGTTGGATTTGCAATATGATCAATAAGAACATGATCATCATTACGCTCATTAAGATCCATGTTATCTATTTGATCATCTATGTTTACTTGGGAGCCAAGTGTCTCATCAATGGAAGTGGATGGTGTTGGATCATAGATAGCACTAGGTGCAGGAGGGATAGGAGTAGTGTGGATAGCTTGTTCATGGATGGTCATGGGATTATGGATATGATCAATTTGCTCATGGGTAGGCTCATAATCATGGATAATTTCTTGATCATAGAAAACATAAATGTTTTGTATGGGTTGAACTTCGCTCGCTTTCTCATGGTTAAGAACTTGATCATGGATATTATCTTGATCATAGAAAAGATATAGATTATGGATGGGTTGGATGGAGGTGCTTTGATCTTGATTTAGATAAAAGGTTGATGTTTCCACATGCTCTAGATTATACTCTTCACATAGCTCTTGATTTTCTTGAATGGAAGTGGAAGTGGGAGACCCTTAGGTAGGCTTGATAGGCTCTTGATGGTCAACAACATGAGGGTAGAATGAATCTTGACTTTGACTCATGGTAGAAGACTCTTCAATAGGCTTGATGGGTTGTGGATTACATGATGGAGTTGAAGCAATGGACATGTTTGAAGAGTCTTTGATAGGCTCTTGGATATGTGTTTTATGACATGGAGATGGTTGATTCCTTGCTAATAGTCATTGGATCACATCCTTCATGAGTGTATGGGTAGATGGACAATATAGTGGATGGATAACAATGATGGATGGTGTTCTAGGCTTAGGATGAGGATTAGATGGAGGGATAATGGGATTGGAAGGTGTTGTAGGATTAGGATTAGGAGGGATAATGGATTTGGATGGATTAGCTATTGGGTTAGCTAGAGGGATAATGGGATTAGATGGTTTTATAGGGGGTAGCTCAAGCAATGTTGTTTGGATCAATTGTCGTAGGGTTAGCTCTGAGGGATCCTTTGGTGGAAGAGTGGAGGAACATGGGGATGAAGGAAATGAAGGGCTTGATGGATTTTGATACACGAAAGGAATATGATATAGACTACATGGTGGTGTGGGGATAGGGCTAGTAGGCTCTTGTATGGGTATTTGATTGGATAATGATATAGGGTACCCATAGGATGCATTAGCTAGAGTGTTGTTCCCCTTGTCAAAGGTATCATAAGGACTTAAGGACACTTGATTTTGGTGCAAAGGATAACTTAGATTTGTGTGTTCATGTTGTAAGGGAACCTGATAGTCTTGTAAATGGGTTTGATGATGAGTTGAAATGTTGGAATAAGGCCTGTTGGATGATCTTGGGGTGGATGTTGTTGGGTATCAATGGGATAAGTTGATGTGGAAGTGACATGATATGTGGGTAGGCTAGATTCGTATGGTGACGGGGGTGACACATGGCATTGAGGTGTAATTTGTTGAGGTTGTGGTTGTAGTTGGAATTGTTGTTATTGGGGTCAGAAGTGTTGTTGTTGGGGTTGGAATTGTTGTTGTTGTGGTTGGAATTGTTGTTGTTACATTTGTTGGGGTTAGAATTGTTGTTGTTGTAGTTGGAATTGTTGTTGTGGTTGGAATTGTTGTTGTTGCAGTTGGAATTCTTGGGTTAGATGTTCTTGAGGTATGGATTGATATAGATAGGGGTTAACTGTGGAAGAAGTGGGATAGGTTGATGTAGGGGTAACATGATGTGTGGTTGGTTGGTATGAAGTTAAGGGGGATGAAACATAGGATGGAGATGAAATTTGTTGATATTGTGTTTGTGTTTGTTGGGTTTTGGACTGGTGCGTGGCTAGGAGTTGTTGGGTTTCGACTAGGACTTGTTGTAGTAGAGTTGATGGGTTTTGTTGAAGTTGTTGGATGATGGATTGTAGTCATTGTAGGTTTTGTTGGTCGAGGGGTGATGGCATTTGGGGAAGTGTTTGGATGATGTATTGTAGGTGTGGTGCTAGGGAGTTCCCATGTGTGTAAGTCTTCATATTTCAGCTTGTTCCTCAAGATATGCATCATAATCTACAAGGTTCTCATGATCATTATTTGAGAAAGAATGATTGCGACTCCTCAGATTGTGAGTTTTGGTTTTGGATTTGACCTAGATTTGTTGATGATCAAAACCATTTTGACAAGGAAAATGCGACAAGGGAAAGTCTAATCACTGTGTTTTTTGGAATTTTTTTGGTTTCTTGACAAGGAAAAGGAAAGTTCTAATCACTATGTTTTTGGGATTTTGTTTGATTATTTGACAACGAAAAAGCAATAAGGGAAATCCTAATCACTATGTTTTTGGGATTTTGTTTGATTTTTTGACAAGGAAAACACAAGAGGTAATAGACACAAATGACTGTTTCAACAAAGGTGTGTATGTTTGAAGCTCCTAAAAGCCCAAGTTTTCATAGGTATAAACACAATTGTAAACAAAACAAATACTTTTTATCCCTAAAGACAAGGATTGATTGTGGTACATTAGCTCACAACTTGAAATCTCTGCCGACTCAAATGTCATCACACTTTAAAAAGTAGCTACATACATTTGTGTCTTTGCAAGAGAGGACAGGTAGGGGTATCTCACCCTTTCCCACAGAAAGCTATGTGTAGTATTATTCTATGCTGGGGATTACAGTCTCATCTCAGGGGAGGCAATGGTGAGTAATCTTGAGGCTTGTATCGATTCTTCTTGCACCGATAATTACCACAACATTTGGAGGTGAGTCAGGTGGACACTAACTACAAGGTTGCTAGTAACTTTGGGGGACCAACACCTTGTGAGCATTCGGCAAGCTACTAAAGACTTTAACCAATTCTATGAAGAGTATCATATACCTCACACAAGGTAAAAATCATTTTCACAAAGTGTTGGTATGCCTCTTTTCAATTTGGCATCATAAGGAAAGGCTGATGCTAGTTAGGACTTGGCTTTCGCCTTATCCAATTTACATAGCAATCCGAAGGAAAGATCTGCTTAGGGTCATCCCTTTTGGATGAAGTGCAATCCAAATGTAGGCCCTTCTAAAGGTTGATAGCATACATGGAAAGTGATAAAAATGAATAACTTAAATGTTTTTGATTCCTAAGATCATGTTGTCATGCGAAGGAAGAGAATACACATTTAAGAAATTTCAAACATGGAAGACACACGTAAATTCCCTTAAGCAAAATTGAAATGTGAGTTCTAAGATTGAAGTAATTCCAAGTATGGAAAACACATGTAAATTTCCTTAAGAAAAATTGAAATGTGTGTTAAGATTTGGTGATAATCAATATTTGTCATACATGTCAATTTCCTTAAGAAAAAATGAAGTGTGAATCAAGATTTGTCATACATGTCAATTCCCTTAAGAAAAAATGAAGTGTGAATCAAGATTTACTGGAGGATCCATCCTTTTGGTGCTAGAGGTAATCCTTGACAGGGGCACTCATTCTCTTCACTCCCGCTCCATCACAGAGGTATTAATTTAGTGGCATGAAATGCACCCAGAGATTGCTATAGGGGAACCACTCCTTGAAATTTAGCAACAATTTCCACATCTTACACTTTGAGGACAAAGCTTTTCTAAGAGGGAGGGGATGTTAGGAACCCGTGTTTAACCCTTCTCTTTACTTTGTAAGTATATTACATTTGGACGCATATGCTTTGTAAGTCATCCCGTGAGTATATTGTATCATCCCACATTCACGGGAAGTAATAGTTGTTTAGATTAGACTTAGTATATAAGTACGTGTTGAGGCCAATGAAGGCATCCACAAGTTTATTGTATTTAGCTTGCTCAAAGGAGGTTGCCCCCTCGAAGTGGCCTGTGATCAATAAATTCCTTCTGTGTTCTACTATTTCTATTATTTCGTGCATTTTTCATTATATTATCGCAGGAGGTTCCTCTCATGGAAACTGCTTCAACTACAACAAATTTGGTCATAAAGCAACTTAGTGCTGGAACAAAATAAATTAGAATAATACATCCTTCTCTAGTTAATGCTTCAATTGCAAAAGGTGTGGTCACAAATCTCATGAATGTAGAAACATACAAATGAATAATTCTTTCAATGGTAGATGCTTTGCATGCAATAGAATGGGGCACATAGCTAATCAGTGTAGATCAAGAGGATATCAACCAAATAGGCAAGGAAATGTTGTGTTACAACTGCAATAAATCCGGTCATATAGCTAGATTCTGCAGAAGCAGAAATCATGATGGAAAAGGTCTGGTGAAACATGATCAGAAACCAGACAAAGGCAAAGGTAAAGTGAATGCCGATGAGATTCAAAAGGAGATGAGAAATATTTGGATAAAGAATATTGTGATGAATACTAGTGATGGATCCACACTGGAATCCAGTGCTGATAATCCCTCTAGAAATTAAAAGGTGAGCTATGGCTCAAGGCGAGCTACAGAGGAGATCAAATTCCCCCAGCTAGTTAGTAAGTGTCTGAATTCGGCACAATGGGTAAGAGTCAGAGGTTGCCGATTAAAGGGATATTGGAAGTTCATCTAAAAATCATTTAGTCAAAGGTTGAGAAATCCGCACAAAGATTTGAAGAAGTTATAAATAGATCCTGTTCCAGTAGCCATCCAGTAAAAGCAGAACTACTCAAATAATCCGGTATGATCTAAAAATGCAAGTTTATGGTCTAATGATTTGAAAACTTGTTTTGGAAAGATAAATGTATGTTTCACTTGTATGATGACTTGAAGATCCGCATAGTGATTCATGACAAATTCACTCAAAATAGGGTAACCGGATGACTTAAAGTATGCATTTATTACAAAAGGGAATTAGGTTTTGTGAAAGGATAAAAGGCTTTTTCACTCGTCATTTACAACACTTTGCACTCATGAAGAAGAAAGAAGAGCTTTGAGAAGAGATCCTGTAGATTATTCAATTTCAAGCTAAAGATCGAAATCAAGCAAAAATTTGCTCCGGCATTTGCTACAAACCCTAAGCCGTAAAAATGTATTTCCTTTCTGCAAATTCTCTCCGGATTTCATTTCTAAAATGGCTACTCCCATGGTTGTGAATGTCACTGAGAGGCTGAGACTAAAATTCAAGAAACATCCCGTCAAATATCTAGAAGTTGATCCCTTGGGTACATTTTCCCATATCCCGCATGGTGTTCTGCATGTAGAAGATGTTAGGGTTTACATTCATATAAACCTTAAGGAATTGGGAGACCTATAATTGATAGAATTGTATTGCAAACTGTTAGTAATGAGAACTTTGAACTCAAGACGGAATTCAAGGCGCTAAAGGACAAGCACTTTGCACATTGCATACATTTCCCGTCATTTGGAGAATATGAATGGGTCCGGTATGTCTTGAGTAGGATACATGATAACTTTATGTGGTTAATGAGTCCATTTAAGATAACTAAAGATGCCATCAGGGCTATAACTAGAGGGTTACCTACACTCAAAACTGTGAATAATCAAATGGTAACAGAAGACACCAGATCAAAATATGACAAGAGGGAAATGACTATAGATGATATTACTGATCCGGATGTCAAGTTTGCATCAATTATAATTGGTTACAAGATTTATCACTCAAGTAGGGAGAATTCTATATCCAGTACAACAATCTATACTACATACTAGATGCTGAAAGAAAATGAAGATTATGATTTGTGTGAACTTCTATTGAATCAACTGATGGAGAATCTAGAGAAGATCAAGACAGATAAGAAAAATTCCTTCAAATATGGCAATCTAATATTGTGCCTATTCTTTTATTTTATGAATGAGTTACCAGGGTCAAAAGGGGTGATTTGGGCAAATGATAGACCAGTTGTTATTCAAATTAGAGATTATTTGAGTGGACTTGGTGATGCACAAGACTAGAAGATAGCTCTCTGGGGTTACTTCAAGAATTTCTAGAGCATGATGAATGCAAGAGAATGAATACCTAAATCAATAGTTGAGAAATACAAGGACACAGTTTGCTTCATGGTTGATACAGATTAATGCCTAATGAAGGCAGTTGAGCCAAGAACTGTATGGGTAATGCCCATGGGATATGAAGTTGATGGAAACTTATTAGAGGCACATGTTCAACACTTGTTAAGTCAACCCAAGGACACTGAAGCAGAGAGGTTTGGCACCTTTGATGAGCTAAAAATAAAATTATATGTTGAATTATGGAAGCCTGAGAAAAAAAGGAAAGTGAGAAGGAAGGTTGAAGAACTTGCTAAGAAGTTTGGCATAACAAAGGAAGCAGTTGATGCAAATAGAGAAAGAATAGTGAAAACTGAAAAGGAAAGGGATGGAGCAAAGAAAGAAAGCATTCTGGTGAAAGCTTCTACCTGGACAAGATCTACTAGAAGTTCTGCCCCTGTCACTTCTGAAAGCTCAAAAACTACCAAATCAAAAGCCAAACCATCTGTCAAAGGTGAAAAGAGAAACAAGACTAAGGCCACAAGAACATATGTGAGCCTCAAGGATGATGAAGAGACAGAATCAGATGTGGAGGTCAGAGAATTAAAGAAAGCTAAGAACAAACCCTCCAAGGATGAAAAGAATGATGAGTAGAAGAGAAGAATTTGTTGAGAGACCCACTCTCTCCATTGAAGACATCATTGAAGAAGTCACTGTGGATGAAAACCTATAGTCGGTAACAGAATTCTATGATGAGTACAATGATGGAGACAAGAGAATTCTTGAGGAAGCAACTGTCAGGTACTTGAAAATCTATAACAAAGCTTTCATTGAAATACTTTGCTTGATTCCTAAAAGCCTAGAAGAAGTACTAGAGTCAAGAAAAGAAAATGTAAAAGCAAAAGACTTGGAGATCCGAGAACAGATAGTGATACAGTTGTGTCCATCTATCACTCCAAAACAAATGGACATGATTTTCAAGGATAGAAAAGAAGATTTTAGGAGCAAGTCCAGAATGAATAAGCTCATGCTTGGAGAAACTAACCAAATAGTTGATGAGACAAAATAAATTCTTTGGAGAGCCTTGAAAGGGTTTAATCTTCCCATTGTAGAGGAAGCAAATGAAGAGCCCTCTAACATGGATGTTGAAGGATTAAAGAAAATTAATGAAGAGTCTTTTGACATGGATGTTGAAGGATTAAAAATTGATGAAGATCCATCTGAGGCCTTAAACTCCTCTGCTCCGGAAGAGGAAGTATAGAAAGAAGAGACAAACACTATTGATGACAATAAGCAAATCAGTCCAGATGTCTCCAAAGAAAAGGAAGTTGAGACTACAAGAGACACTGCAGAAGCAGTACAAAGTTTCTTGGACAAGGAAGTTATGGGGTTAGATGAACCTGA
Source organism: Cunninghamia lanceolata (assembly GCA_027924645.1). Classification (NCBI taxonomy): domain Eukaryota; kingdom Viridiplantae; phylum Streptophyta; class Pinopsida; order Cupressales; family Cupressaceae; genus Cunninghamia; species Cunninghamia lanceolata. The sequence continues at coordinate 2,827,652 of BSBN01001164.1, read as the reverse complement.
GTTGATACAAGGGCCACTGAATCTAGATTCTCTCTCTCCAGTTCAGATAATGAAGATAGCATCTTTTGCTCAGGCCAAAACCAAAGAAAAACTCCTGAAATCTCATATGGCAGACAGTGAGCTGTTAAATATTGCTTCTGGAGTGCTGGGGAAGATCATGCCCACTTATCAAAAGGATCCATTAGTTTCTCCATCTGGTAATCTGAAGAACCTAGTTAATTTTGTTAATACACATTTTGAGTCCTTAGAAAAATCAGCAAAAACTAAGGTCTGGAAGGAGTTCTTGGGAAAAAGATTTAGTGAGGTACAAGGACTAATTGCTAATGATAGAAAAACCCTAGACATTGGAATAAAGAGCATTGAAAATGCTCTTAAGGATTGTGGGGACATATACAAATTTTGTTTAACTTGGCCTAAAGTGGCAGAGGACATTGAGAAGAAAATGAAAGAACAAGAAGGAAAACTATCAAGTCTATCTCAGAATTTTGATCCCCTCACTACCTCTCTGGTGAATCAAGAATGCCAAGCTGTTGTTATAATAAATGAAATAAAGAAACTAGTTAAAGAGAAGAAGAAAATAATGGATAGAATGGGTGAACTCAGAGGGATAATCATCCCTAAGTGAGGCAATGCATGATGCCTTGGCAGATGTGTAAAGTACAGCCCAGACCAGTGATCCAATAGATTTGAAGAGGGCAGAAGCATATGCATTTTTGTTGAGTGGACACATCTCCATTTTGGATAGGATGAAGAGAAGTTGGGCCACAGAGCTTGTATAGTTGAAGACTACATTTGCAAATATACTTAAGTATATGTAAGTTTATCTTATGGATTGTATGTACATATGCCACTTTATATAGTAAACTTTTTGCACAATTTTGGTTTGTGGATCCGACCCTTTTCCATTGATGTCAAAGGGAAGTGAAGAGCACTAAAAAATGAGGAATCCTACATTAAGGGAGAACTAGTAATAAGTATGGAAAGATGGAGCACAAGCAAAGGGGGAGTTACTAGAACACTTAGTCATTTTTCACTAAGTGTTGCCATCAATGCCAAATGGGGAGATTGTTGGCAAGAGACACTGCTAGGATTCATTAGTGTTGTCAATGATGGCAACAAAGTATATCCCACATAGCCATAGAACATAAATTACTCATACTGGAAGTCAAATTGGGGACAAGTTGTTCCGGTAGTCAAAGAACATAGCTTAAGATAGGGTCCAATAGTTGGCTCCAGAATTCTCTGATGCTGAAACCCAGCATGTTACGGATCTGGATAAGTAACAAGGAGTATCTAAACTATTGTATTCTAAGGATTTAGTCTCCAATGTCAAAGCATGTGAAAGATATGAGCATTTGAGTATCAGACTTCAATTAGACAGTGCAGACAGAGGAAGAACTGACCAACAGGGTATCAGACCTCAATCTGGATGTGCAGAAGGTATTGATCAAATAGCTTGAAGTGTTATATGATTTGGCCAACATAGGAAATGACTTCTATGCCTAAGTTTTTGGTGTGCATCATCAATCAAGTATGGATTCAGCCGATAGAACAATAACTTGCAAATATCCTCCTAAGTGTTCTTGTTGCCGACTAAAAAGTTGTTGGAAATCCTTGATGCAGATATATATACCCGATGGATTCAAGCTTGTGAAGGTGTGGTAGGTAATAGGATAATAAGGGAAGTGTGAAGAAAAGTAGAGATAAGTGTGAAGATAGAAATCCAAGGATAGAATGTGACAGAATAGTAATACTAATTAGAGGAAGAATGAAATGTGTTAGATCAGTATATTATGCCTAATTGGAACTGAATTATTGCATATGCAGATGCTTCTCATCAGTTCAAACACTTGGATATCTTCTGTAAGTTCTGTAGACAGTGAGTCTCTTGTAGGCAGTGAGCCTCTTGTGAGCAGTGTGCTCAGGCAATGAGCCCTAACTGGAAAGTGCCATTTTGTACTCATTTATTCTTTTAATACAGAATATAATATTGGGTTAGTCACCCTGTGGTTTTTCCCTTAATAGGGTTTCCACATAAAAATCCTTGTGTTATGTGTGTTAATTTCATTTCATTTCTTATGGTTGCTTATGCTTTCATGTTTTGATATAGCACTGAACGTTAAGATAAGAAAAGAAAGTAAAAGTAAGAAAAGTTTTAAGATAACTGATTCACCCCCCCTCTCAGTTATCTACATTGTTTCCGACAAGCCCTAAGGAAGTGAGCCTCTATTTTTTGGTATTTTTATAACATATATATTTCTGTGGGCTAACACCCACCATGGTTTTTCCCTTTTAGGGTTTTCCACATAAAAACCTAGTGTCTCTTGTGTTGATGATGTTGTTGTGTTGAATTTATTATTTCATGCTTTCATGATTAAATCTAAATAACAGTGAACGAGTGTTTGATGTCTTAATGTTTATAAGTGATCAAAGTTTTGAAGACAACTGATTCATCCCCCCCTCTCGATTGTCTGGTACATTTCAACAATTGGTATCAAAGTAGGTTCCTCGGAAGAAAGCCTAACTACTTGAGGAAGATCTAGGATGTCTTATAGAAAGGAAGTCCCACAGTTTGATGGAACGAATTATGCTCTTTAGAAGGTACGAATGAAAATCCACCTCCTCTATCTTGGTTATAAAGTGTGGAAAGCAATAGAGATAAAGTATACCTTGCCTCAGAATGGCTTGCAAACTAAAGATGAAATTAAATAATGAGTTAAACATAAAAGCTAGAGATGCTCTATTAAGTGCCTTGTTCGACACTAAATTGATAAAAGTCATGGATCTGGAAACTGCTAATGAAGTCTGGGAAAAGCTAAAAATTTTGTATGAAGGAGATAGTCTATTAAAAAGGCCAAATTGCAGGGTCTGAAAGTGAAATATGAGGGTTTAAAGATGAGCAATGATGAAAACATAACAACCTACATGCAAAAAGTTGATGAAATTGTCAATGGAATAAAAGGTATTGGAGGAACTATTGAAGAGAAGGAAGTTGTAATGAAAATTCTTAGGTCATTACCTAAATCCTACAGTCACAAAGTAGTTGCAATTGAAGAAATAATGACTATGAAAGATGTCACCAAGGATCAGTTGATAAGGAAGTTTATATCTTTTGAGATGAGAGAGCTTGGTGATGCTCTACCAAAGATTGAGACTGCTTTCAAATCCAGTACATCAGAGAAGATCTCTAGAGCTAAAAAGTACAAGGCAGAACTTGATGATGAGCTTGATGAAATTGAAGCAAACTTTGTTGACATACTATAGAGAGATTCTGGTAAGTTCAAAGTTAAATTACCTTTTAATGCTTTTCATGTGGTAAGATTGGTCACTATGCTAGTAGATGTCCTGAGATAATTGAAAGAAATAGAAAAGAATTTGAGAGTAAACCTAGGGTTCCAAAGAAATGCTACTATGTTAGAGATCTTGATGATGAAGGTGTCATAGATGATGAATCTGATGATACTAGTACTAGTACAAATGAGGGCTTGTTTATTGCAATTAAAGAACCTATATCTACTAATCCTGCTAGCCATGTGAAGGAAGAAAAACTAGTGGAAGAAAGTGCTTTGATTGTTCAGGTTGAGAAAGATAAGAATGAATGGATTATTGATAGTGGATACTCTCATCACATGATTAGTGACAAAAGTAAGTTTGTGAGTTTGGAAAAGTATGATGGAGGACTAGTTAGGTTTGGAGAAAATGTAGCTGGTAAGATTTGTGGAAAAGGATCTATTTCTTAATACTGATAATGTCTTATGTGTGAAAGGTTTGAAGCATAATCTTTTGAGTGTTGGTCAGATGTGTGGCAAAGGTTATGATCTAGGATTCAAAGATAATGGGTGCAACATCATGGAAAGCTCAGGAATAATGATTACTACCGATAAGAAGACCAAAGGTAACATTTACCAATTAAGAGGAACTGATTATTATTGTTTACTGGCTTAGACAGATGAGAGTTGGTTGTGGCATAGAAGGATGTGTCATATCAATTTTAGCAATTTGGTGAAGACAAGTTCTACACAGGCTATACAAGAGATCTGCCTAAACTTGTGAAGCCAGCCAACACCATTTGCAAGGAGTGTCAATTTGGGAAACAAACAAAAACAAGTTTCAAAATCAAAGAAAAATTCTCTGCTAGATTGTTGGAGCTAGTACATATAGATTTGTGTAGTCCCACAAGAACAAGAAGTCTTTAAAGTGACAGGTACTTTATGCTGCTTATTGATGACTATTCTAGAATGACTTGGGTCACTTTTCTAAAAGAAAAATCTAAATCTCTAGACAAGTTCAAAGTTTTCAAAGCAATGGTTGAGAATGAGTTAGAATTGAGGATCAAATGCTTGAGGTATGATAGAGGAGGTGAGTTCACATCAAATAAATTCAATATTTTCTATGAAGAAAAAGGGATAAAGAGACAGTTGTCTGCACCTAGAACTCCTTAGCAGAATGGAGTTGTTGAAAAAAGAAGGACAGTTCAAGAAGCTGCCAGGACTATGTTAAAGGAAGCTGACCTATCGGAAGTATACTAGAGAGAAGCCATACATACTGTTGTATACATCCTAAACAAATTTCAAGTCAAAGGTAATAGCTCTAAAACTCCTTTTGAATTATGGTATGGAAGAGTTCCTACAGTGAAGTAGCTTAATTATTTTGAAAGCAAATGTTATATTAGAAGCCATGAAGAACTAGGCAAGTTTGATGCTAGATGTGATGAAGGAATTCTTCTTGGTTATTCTACCAAGAGTAAGGCCTACCAGTGATACAATAAGACAATGAATAAGATTATTGAGAGTGCTAATGTGAAGGTGGATGAAGGCAAGGAAAGAATATCAGACCTGAGTTGCTATGAACCCGATGAACCTGTGATTATAGGAAATGAAGAAAAAGTTGAGAAAGAAGACAGTCAGGATGAAGAAGAGGCTTCGAAAAATGTTGTGAAGACTCCCAGGTATGTATGGATTAATCATTTTGAAGATTAGATTATAGGTGACAAAAACAAAAGTGTGTTGACAAGAAAAAGAGTTATAGAAGAACAAGTGAATTATTGTTTGCAGTCAAAAGTTGAACCAAAAATTGTGCATGAAGCTTGCAATGATGAAAATTGGGTAAAAGCCATAGAAGAAGAACTAATGCAGATTGAGAAGAATCAAACTTGGGAATGTTGAAATGCACAGGACAACTGAGAGGGGGGGATGAATCAGTTGTCACAAAAACTTAACTTCATATGAATATCAAATCATCAAATCCTTAACTGCTGATAATCAGAATTAAACATGAAAGCATGAAATCATAACAATCACACATTCAACATAGTAGGCATCATATTTTTACATGGAAAACCCTAAAAGGGAAAAACCACGATGGGTGTTAGCCCACAAAACATATGAGTTATAACAATACCAAAAAATAGAGGCTCACTACCCAAATTTCTCACTGCAAAGAATGACTCACTACCAAAGGGTGGCTCACTATCAAAGGGTGAACTAATTAAGTAGCATCTACTCCATGCCTAGGTTCAGTTCCTTTGAAGCACAATAAAACTTCTCTTCTCTACTCCTTCACACCTTCGCACTTATCTCTTCATCTTTTTTGTACACTTATTTTGCAACTACATTTCATTTTTTTATACAATTTATCAACCTTGGAATGTACATAAAGGTCGGCATTACATTCATCAACCATTGGAACAATCTCCAAGGTTGGCATTACAAACATACATAGAATAGGTCTGGACCTAATACAAATTTTCTAAGGAAAGGATGTAAAGATGTATGTGGATCACACCATGCCTTAGCTGGGACTCAAATCTAATCTTTCACACCACGACATGCTTCTACAATCTGCAATGCATCTCCGCAATTAGTGAAATCAACCAAGTCAGCCAAGATTGGTAAGAACACTAGGTCTTCTAAGAACATTCTTCATTCACAATCCAATTTTCACTTTGTGGACCAATCCAAGAGTACCCGAACACGATCAGGAGACATCCACAAGCACATTGTAATCATCAGGAAACATCCACACAATCTCTAACCACTCTATCATTAAGATTCTTCAAAGTGGAGCACAAGAACAATATTGTCAGCCACTATCATAAGGAAAGAATAGCTTGTGGACCACCAAATCATGAACCATTAAAGTTGAAGGTACATAACATCGTTCCAGACTTAATTCTAGAACCATAGACTAGAATACTTCAATACAGAGGAATGCGGAGCATAACACTTTCCCCCTATCACCACCAAACATATAGAAAAAGTAGTTTTCACACTGGTGAACATAACTCACTTAACTCTTCATACCAAAGGCTCAAATTTGAAATGTAGTATCTTTAGGCATGCCTCTAAACAACTTCCAATCCGTAGACAAATATATCCATCCTACAGGAAATGTGGAGCAATCTACTGGACTGTTCTTTCTGCAATACACAAGAAACTTTGCACCACACTGTTTTCACCAGAGGAGCAAATTTTTTCAATATCCTCAACATCAGAATCAATTACATGGGTGAATACAAAGCATCTAACTTATTACAAGAAAGTAACAAGATAAGGGTACAGTTGACACCAATGACAATAGTGATATGTTGACAACAATGAAAACACCAGTTAAGCACATACTTGCAACAATCTCCCTCTTTGTCATGATGGCAACATATGATGTGAAAAAATTTAAAAGACCATCAAGACAAGATTCTCCCCCTTTCTCTTTACACATTTGCATTCTTTCTCCTTCTAAGTTTTTCACGTGATTTCTCTCCCCCTTTGACATCAATGGCAAAGGGCACATACTTACATTCTACTGCATTGATCCAACTGAACTGTTACCAACACATCTAGCTACTCCCCTTGAGAGGCAACCCTCAAAACATTAATCTAGATCAAAAAGTGAGACTTTGAACACCACTAGATCAATGCATTCTCATGCATCTTAATTTAAGGTAGGAGGGGTAATGACCCCTAACTTTCCTCTGAGATACTCAAAAGTATCATTTGGCAGAGGCTTGGTGAAGATATCTACAATCTGGTCCTTTTGTGGACACATATTCCAAATTTACTTCATTCTCTGTCACCTTCTCTATCAAAAAGTGATACCTTATAGATATATGGTTTGTTCTTGAGTGCATCACTGGATTCTTGGAAATATTTATACCACTTAGATTGCAGTTGGATCTTCATAAACAACTCTTATATCCTTCAAAGTTTGCTTCATCCATTACACTTGAGTACAAAAACATGCTCCTAAAATATACTCTGCTTCTGTAGTTGACAAAGAGATTGAATCTGGTTTCTTGCTTAGCCATGAAACCAATCTATTACCCAAGAAGAAGGCACCTCCACTTGTACTCTTCCTGTCATCAACATCTTCGGCCCAATCAGCATCTATATATGCACTAAGAGTAAAATCATTATCCTTTGGATAACATAAGCCATGATCCAAAGTGCCTTTTAAATACCTCGGGATTCTCTTTACTTCCATGACATGTGATTCTCTTGGATCAGCTTGAAATCTTGCAACAAGACAACCTGCATGTGTAATATCAGGTCTAGTTTCAGTTAGATAAAGCAATCCTCCAATCATTGATCTGTACTTTTTCTGATCAGTGTTAGGTGATTCATTAGTTTTTCTCAACTTGCAGCCAGTCACCATGGGAGTACATACCGGTTTAAAGTCTTCCATCCTATTATGTCAGAAAAATGCACCCTTTGGGCTTTTTCCTTTAAGGTTTAGCTCTTGATTCTTTAGAATTGCATTTAGAGCATTTTGCATGATAATTTAGACTCCCGATGAGAAAACCCTTGGGTCTTGTGACAAATAGGATGTACAGGGGATAATTTAATGATCCTTGAACAAAGACAAGGGCTGGACAAGGGCACTAGCGCCCTAGTCCAACCCTTTTTTGGGTCTACCCTAAATTCAAATGTTAGGTTTGTGACTGTTATTTGGTTTCCATGCTGACATCATAAGTTTCAAATATGAAATTCTTGGTGGGAATCTTAGTAGTTGCATATATAAGCATGTTTAGGTTATCATTTGCAAACTAAATGAAAACTAGATTGACATTTTGATTCATGAGATTATGTTAAAGTAATCACAACATTCATTGTATTGCAGAGCATAGCATTGTTATTGTGTTTATTTTTGCAGGTTGGATTCCATCTCCTCTTCATGGCATGGAAGAGCATCTTCCTTCCATGAGAGCTTCATCATCAATGTGACATTTATTGTGCTTTATCATCATTATCATTTGGATTTTTGCCTCTATCCCATAAGGATACGCACTCTCTCTTTGACAATAGTGTTCGAAAGACTTGAATGTCTCTCTGGGGCTTGACTGAGGCAAGCCTCTAAACACCACAACCCCCTCCCACACTCCTTGTGATTGCAGGTTACAAGTATCAGATCTGGAGAAAGTGGAGTTACAGGGAAGACAGGAAAGCATTAAAGATTTAGGATCTAAAAAGAAGCAGACACTATGAGGGATTCCTGGACTAGGGCACCATAAACCTTGTCCTTTGCATTTCAATCACTGGAAACTAAAGATATAGCAGAGATCAATGCTAGAAGGAGATCAAGAATCCATAAAAAAACCTGTACCTTGGACTAGGGTGCCATCACCTTTGTCCTTGACTTTTCCATTTTCCAGACTGCAAAAAATAGTGAGTTAAGGTTCTCTGCCCTTTGTCTGATTCCTGTAGCATTTATCATAATTTGCATATTTAATTACTGTTTTGCTTAAATTAGGGTTTCAAGAGCATAAAAGAATTAATTAGTAACATTGTGTGATAATTTCTGAATTTCCCAGCAAAAAACCAAATTAGCAACCCAACCTGATAGATGACTCTCCTCTCGATGGGAGAAGCACTCGGTTGAAAAGCCCTGGGAATGTTTTTTGGAAAGGAGGATTCAAACCAAAACAAACAACCCCATCATCCCATTTTCATATTAAACATTTTGGTGAACCTGAGTTTTCAACTTTATGGCCTTTCAAAGTGTTGTTTCATAGATTATCATTCATTCACTCTATTGCATTCGAAAATCTACAAAAAAAATTGATATATTTGGAAAAATTGAAAAAATTGTATTCTAGGGTTTGATTTTTAACATAGTTTACATTCATACAATTGTATTTAATTAATTCTCTAATTTTTACATCAGATCTGAAATTCATTATCATTCATTTCATTATTTTCAATATTACATTTAAAAAATTACAAAAAAAATTGAAAAAATTGGAATTTTTTTAAAAATTGGCATATTAGGCTTGCATTTTTTGCAAAATTTGAATTAATTGGCATATAATTTCAACTATTTTCTATTATTTGCATTAGATCTGATCCAAAATATAGAAATTCATCATTTACAATTCATTTGCATTGTATTTGCATGCTTGATTTGTTAGAAATTGCTTAAAATTTTGCATTTTTCATGAAAACCTAGTTTTACATGAGCTAGGGTTGTATTCAAAATCTTGTTTCAGATTTTACTACTGCTACGCCCTTAATATTGGTGTACAGAGGGTTATGAATAGTCGGCTTGTGGCTATCTTAACTCCTAATTAAGTCATGTTATCATTATTATATTATTATTTAGTTAGATAGGTGGGACTAGGTGTTATATAGGGGTGTGTCTATTCATCCTAAGCATAATTAGGTATATATAGGAGGATGTGAGTCTTATTTCATCATCATATTGTGAAGTGTGTTCTCATTGAAGATATTTGGAGGTTGCCCCCTCAAAGTGGCCTGTTATTCTCAGCTATTATCAAGTATTTGCAGAATATTTCATATCATCTTCTTCCGTTGTGCAAGTTATTTCATTACAAGTGGTATCAGAGCATAATCTTGGCATCGTAGTGGCAAAATTTTTTCTCAACATTGGAGGCGATTTTGGGAAGAGTATAACTTTCAGATTTTAGGGAATTTTTAAGATATTTTTAAAGGGTTTTTGAAGACCATATTAAAGAAGCTACAATCTAGATTTTAGAGGAACTAAAGCATATTTGAGCGAATTATTGCAGAATTACGATTTCTACACAATTTATTTGAGATCTACATATCTCTCACATCCTACCTAATTGGAGTATAATTTGTATTAGGTTTTTGAAGACATAATAGAGGAGCCTACAGTCTAAATATTGGAGAAATTTAATAAAAAATAAGTAAGTTATTGCAAAATTAGGGTTTCTAACAAATTCGCTCTCAAGGCAGCAAATTTGCTAATTTTTTGGATTTTTTTCTGGGTAAGTTGTATCTTGGCCCTAGTAAGTTACAATAAAAATTTTAGAGAATTTACATTTCATTTGTGTGATTTATTTCAAAAATATTGGTTTCCATCATGACGGGGCCTACAACAAGAGGCAAAAAGAATGTTGCCACACCGGGGAAATCCTCTGATAAGGATGGGGAAACACTAGAGGATAGTAATCCCATTGAGGAAATAAGTAAGTTCAAGGAAGAGGTTAAGAGGGATATGTGTAACCTAAGAGGAGAAATATCAGATATACGAAGCATGTTAAGCACTTATATGAATGAACCAAGAAAGGAGTTCTCAAGCAACCAAGGTGAAACCTTCAAGTCGGCTAATAATGACACAAATTTAATACTCCTATGGGATCTAGGAATTTTTTTTTGAAGGTGGATATGCACAAGTTCAATGGTAAGGATCCTCTAACATGGATAAACCAAATGGAGAATTTTTTTTTAAGTACATCAAATCCCATATGGATAAAAGGTCATGATGGTTTCCCTATATCTAGAACCAAATCAATTCATTTGGTATTGTTGGCTTTGTACTCATCGGAGGAAAAAGGGTCACCGTCTCATGGTCAATTTTTACATAAGAACTCCAAGCACAATATAGCAATAGTGTGACAGACAACTTATTCAGCTAGCTTGCTAAACTTCAACAAAAAGGATCAGTTAAGGATTATATTCAAAAATTCCAAAATCTATCCTTAAGAGTGGATACAATTACAGAGGAGAACTTGAATGATTTATTCTTGGGTGGTCTCAAGGATCACATTCAACATGAGGTACGTATGTTTAGTCCTAGCTTAGTAAATGAGTCTTTTATCTTAGCACACAGGGTAGAGGAGAAGTATTTGATTCCTAGAAAACAAGGGGCTAATGTGAGAAGAGAGAAAGGATATTCAACACCTTCTCTGTTAGGGTTAGCCAGCAGAAGATATCAATTAAATGCAAATAAAGATTAAACAGAGGAATGAAAATACACAGAAATAATAATAGTGAGAGACAAGTTTTAACGTGGTTCACCCAAACTCGGGCTACATCCACCAAATAGAGAGTCCAATATTATTATCCAGTAAATCAAACCGATTACAATCAATAATCCCTGCAACTCAATACTACTGCAAATGCTACAATACAATATATCAAAACCCTAACCCTTAGCAGCTTTTATCAAGCCTTTTGTCGGTTACAAAAAATTAGGTTTTTCTTATGTCGGTCATAAAAAATAGGATTTTTTAACCCTGAACCCCGGCGAGGATACATGGCTAGTGTATAGTACTTTCCAGATTAGTCACCACCTACCAACAATCTCCCACTTGGAGACTAATTAGTCTCCACACCAAACAATCTCCCACTTGGAGACTGAGCCTGGACGACACCGCTGTGCATGCAGCTCCCTTTGGAAATAAGCACCCTAGACTCTACTATTCTATTTTTATTGTTTTCAGTCTAGAATACCAATCAAAATTGAAGAGGAGCTCAGCTTCTCCCTTGTCACTGCCTTTGTAAACATATCCACTGGATTTTCATCTATATGTATCTTGTCCAGCCTTAACTATCCATTTTCCAACACCGACCGAATAAAGTGATACCTCAACTGTATGTGTGTGGTCTTTGAATGCAAGGTAGAATTCTTTGCAAGATGTATGGCACTGACTATCTGTATACAAAGAACTGTTAGCCTATTGTTTACCTAATTCTTCCATGAAAGATTGTAGCCATATCATCTCCTTACTTGCCTCTGTTGCAGCTACATATTCTGCCTCTGTGGTGGATAAAGCAACCACCTTTTGCAACCTGGAAATCCAACTCACAGATGTTCCACCTATAGTAAAGACAACCTGTAGTACTCTGCCTGGTATCAATATCCCCTGTCAAATCAAAGTCTACATAACCTGCTAAATTAGTATTATAGCCCCCAAAACATAAGTGTTTATTAGATGTACCTCTCAAATATCTGAGAATCTAATTCACCACATTCCAATGCTCAAATCCGGGATGACTCATATACCTGCTAACGACTTGGACAGCATGTGCAATATCCAGTCTCGTGCATACCATGGCATACATTAAACTTCCTACAGCTGAAGCATATGGTACTTTGGACATTTTTTCTTCCTCCTCTTGTGTCTTTGGACACATCTCCTTAGTCAATTTCAAATGACTAGGCAAAGGTGTACTGACAGCTTTTGCATTCTCCATATGGAATCTCTGCAACACCTTTTCAACATAAGTAGCCTGAGATAGAGTCAATTGTCTGTTCTTCCTATCTCTGTAAATTTTCATATCAAGGATTTGTTTTGTTGCCCCCAAATGCTTCATATCAAATGACTGTGCTAATTGATGTTTTAACTCTCTGATGTGATCCATGTTAGACCCAGCTAAAAGCATGTCATCAACATATAAACATAAAATAATGTAGCTGTCATTATCCAACCTCTTAAAATAAACACAATGGTCAGAATTACACCTGTTGTAGCCTTGCTCAGCCATAAAACTATCAATTTTCAAATACCATTGCCGAGGTGCTTGTTTCAAGCCATACAAACTCTTCTTCAATCTGCACACTTGTTTCTCCTTACCTTTGACCTCAAATCCTTGTGGTTGTGCCATGTATATCTCCTCCTCCAAATCACCATGGAGAAAGGTAGTTTTCACATCTAGCTATTCCAAATGCAAATCTTCAGCAGCCACAATACTTAAAACAGTACGAATGGAAGTCATCTTGACAACCCGAGAAAATATCTCATCAAAATCAATGCCCTGTTTCTGTGCAAATCCTTTTTACAACTAACCTGGCCTTAAATCTTTTCTTACCTCCATCTTCCTCTTTCAGCCTGTAAACCCATTTGTTTGGTAAAGCCTTTTTACCTGCAGGTAAATTACATAATTTCCAAGTCTGATTTTTCAGCAAGGAGTCCATTTCTTCTTTCATGGCAAGCTCCCACTGAACCTGTGTATTCACCTACATAGCTTCATCATACCCTTCTGGTTCACCAACGTCTATTAACAAAATAGAATACAAAGAGGGAGAAAACTTTTTAGGAGGTCTACTTATCCTTGTTGACTGTCTAACATTCACTGGAGTTTATGGTATTTTTGTTACTGTTGCAGAGCATGAGGAACCACTGGGACATCACTATTTGGAGTATCATCCAGCACCACATAATCTTTTTCTTTCTTCTCATGCTACTGCAACTGATCTTTGTACAACACCTTCTCATTGAATATAACATCCCTGCTTCTCACAATTTTCTGATTTTCAAAATCCCAAAGCCTATAACCAAATTCATCAATGCCATATCCAACAAAGGTACACTTTTTTGATTTTGCATCCAGCTTGGTTCTATTTTCAGAATCTATATGTGCAAAAGCTTCACAGCCAAAGGTTTTTAGAAAAGAATAACTCACGTTCTTACCTGTCCATGCTTCCTCTGGAATACCACAGCCCAAAGGAACTAAAGGACCTCTGTTAATTAAATATACATCAGTGTTGACAACCTCTGCCCACATATTTAAGGGCAGCCCAGCATGGAATCTCATGGTCCTTGCATGCTCCATTATTGTCCTATTCATGCGTTCGGCCACTCCATTTTCCTGTGGAGTCCCTAGAACTATTTTCTGCCTACGAATTCCATTAAAGGAACAATAATCTTCAAATTCTTTGCTGCAATACTCACCACCATTATCAGATCTGAGACATTTTAATCTTTTACCTGTCTCATTTTCAACCAAGCTTCTCCATTTCTTAAACGTTTCAAATACATCAGATTTCTGTCTAAGGAAATAAATCTAGACCTTCCTAGTTGCATCATCTATGAATGTAACATAATACCAAGAGCCATCGAGAGAAGATACCTGAGCTGGTCCCCATACATCTGTATGGACAAGCTCCAACTTTTCATTTTTCATTTGCTTCCCATCTTTGAGAAAACTGACTCTCTTTTGTTTGTCATACACACAACTTTCACAGAAATCCATATTAATACATTTCAGACCTGGTAAAACTTTCTTAGAATGAAGTACCTTCATATCTTTTTCACTCATATGCCCAAGTCTGTTATGCCACAGTGTTGTTTCAGAACCTGCAGCAACTTTTCCAGTCTCTTCCTGTAAACCTGCAGCAACTGTTCCTGAACCTGTTTGTTTTTCCTCTGTAACATCCAAAGTAGAAGAAATAGTATGACCTGTACAAAGATATAAGGTGCCTACTTTCACACCTTTTGCTACTACTAAGGCACCTTTTGAAACCTTCCAATTTTTATCAGTAAATGTAACAATGCAACCTTATTCAGTTAGCTGCCCTGCTGAAATTAAATTCCTACTGAGCCTTGGAACATGCCTTACCTCTTGTAGTAGCCAACGATTCCCATTCTGTAACTTAATCTTGATTCTTTCCTTTCCAACAATCTGACAGGGTTCATTATCTCCCAAATAAACTAGCCCAAAATCCCCTTGGACATAATCAAGAAAATAACTTCTATGGGGTGTAGCATGAAATGAGGCCCCTGAATCTAAAACCCATGAATCATCAGCATTATCTAGGGAAAGAATCAAAGCATCATCTTCAGATTTATTACTTACCACATTTGCTTCTTTATTGCCTTCTTGTTTGTCTCCTTCTTTATTTTTCTGAGACCAGCAATCTTTCTTCAGATGACCTGGTTTCCCACAGTACCAGCAATCCTTCTATCCTCTGGTTTGGGATCTTTTGTCCCTTGATTTTCCTCGTGACTTCCCATGACCTCCAGAGCCTTTCCCTCTCTCCTTTGATCTGCCCCTACTTTCTGCATTCAAAACACTGCCTGATGTGGATCCACCTGAACTTTTCTTACAAATTTCCTCACTCAGAATAACACCAATAACATCAAATTTTAGGGTATTTGAACTAGAAACAGAGTTACTAACCGCCATTACCAAACTATCCCAGCTTTCAGGCAATGAACATAATATCAAGAGAGCTCTAACTTTTTTATCAAATTTTACATTTAAAGAAGTCAATTGACTGACAATCATATTAAATTCATTTAAATGACCTGTCATAGATCCACCTTCAACCATTTTTAAATTAAACAAATGCTTCATGAGAAATACCTTATTTGAGGCTGAGGGTTTTTCATACAATTTTGCCAAAGCTTTCATTAGACCATCTATTGTCTTCACTTCTATTATATTGAATGCCACTGATGGTGCTAGGCACAACTGAATGGTTCCCAGTGCCTTTCTGTCAAGAAGATTCCAATCCTCATCAGACATTGTTGCTAGTTTCTTGGCTACTCCTTCCAATGGCATCCATAAATCCTTTTGATAGAGGTAATCCTCCATCTGCATCTTCCATAACTGATAGTTCTACCCATTGAATTTATCAACCTTCAATTTACCCTCATCCGCCATTGCTCCCACTCAACCATGAGACCTTCCTTCAGACGATAATCGAACACAACCCACTCTGATACCACTTGTTAGGGTTAGCCGGCAAAAGATATCAATTAAATGCAAATAAAGATTAAACAGAGGAATGAAAATACGTAGAAATAATAACAGCGAGAGACAAGTTTTAATGTGGTTCACCCAAACTTAGGCTACATCCACCAAACAGAGAGTCTAATATTATTATCCAGTAAATCAAACCGATTACAATCAGCAATCCCTGCAACTCAATACCACTGCAAATGCTACAATACAATATATCAAAACCCTACCCCTTAGCTGCTTTTATCAAGCCTTTTGTCGGTTACAAAAAATTAGGGTTTTCTTATGTCGGTCATAAAAAATAGGATTTTTTTACCCCAAACCCCAGCGAGGATACATGGCTAGTGTACAGTACTTTCCAGATCAGTCGCCACCTACCAACATTCTCTTCCTCAACCTACTAGGTTGACTCCACAGCAAATTGAGGAGAAATAAGAAAAAGGGTTGTGTTTCAATTGTGATAGCAAATACAGTCGAGGACATAAATGTAGTGAAAAGAAATTGTTCTATATTGAAGGTCCAAGTGAGGAAGAAGAGGAGGAACCCATATTAGAGGAGGATAGGGAGTCAAGTGAGGAATCACATGATTCTCAACCAATCATTTCTTGTCATGCACTCTCAGGTTTCAGTGCACCACAAACTGTCAAGGTAGTGGGTTTCTTAAAGAAGCAAAAAGTAACAGTGTTGATCGACTCAGGTAGTACTCATAATTTCATCAACAAAAAGTTGGTAACTCATCTAAATTGTTTTATATATCCAGCCCCAGAGTTTTAGGTTTTGATTGCAGATGGGGGTATAGTTAGTTGTTCAGGGAGGTGTCATAGCATTAAATTATCCATGGGAGATTATCAACTTGATACCCCAATGTATGTGATATCCATGGGTGTAGCAAATATTGTTTTGGGAGTACAATGGCTTACTACATTGGGAACAATTGAGATGAACTTCCAAGAACTATTCATGAGATTTCAATCAGAAGGAAAGGTAGTGGAGCTAAGGGGGTTGAAGGCAAAATCCCCACAGACGGTAAGCTCTCATCAAATGCAAAAGTTGCTTAAGAAAGGAGCGGATGGATTTGTGGCCCAACTATGTTCATTAGAAGTCTCTCAATCTAATGCTCCTACTCATCTAGATTTACAAGCAATAATTGATTGTCACTCAGTGGTTCTTCGAGATATGCCTAAAGAACTTCCTCCTAAGAGGGATCATGACCATGCCATACAACTAGTTCCAGGGAGCTAACCACCAAACATCAGGCCTTATAGGTACCCACACATACAAAAAAGTGAGATAGAAAAAATTGTTGAGGAGATGCTAGAGGAAGGAATTATCAGGCATAGCCAAAGTGCGTACTCCTTGCCTATGGTGATGGTGTGTAAGAAGGATGAAACTTGGCGCATGTGCCCAGATTATAGAGTGCTCAACATGTACACCATTAAAGATAAGTTTCCTATTCCAGTCATTGATGATTTGCTAGATGAATTGAATGGAGCTATGTATTTTACCAAGTTAGATCTTAGATCTGGTTATCACCAAATTCGGATTAAGGAGGAAGATATTTGTAAGACAGCATTTCAAACTCATGAGGGTCATTATGAATTTTTGGTGATGCCATTCAGTCTTACCAATGCACCATCTACATTCCAAAGTTTGATGAATTCCATTTTTAAGAAATTCTTGAGAAAGTTTGTGTTAGTGTTCTTTGATGATATATTGATTTATAGCAAGACTTGGGAAGAACATTTGCAGCATGTAGATCAAGCATTACAATTACTTGAAGATCATCAACTCTATGCTAAGCCATCCAATTGTGCTTTTGGTCTTAAAGAGGTGGAGTATTTGGGACACATAATTTCACATGGAGTAAAGGTGGACCCTAACAAAATTAAGGCTATCATGGAATGGCCTATTCCAAAAACCATTAAGAAACTGAGGGGTTTCTTGGGATTGACAGGGTACTATAGAAGATTTGTGAAGAATTATGGTCATATAGTAGCACCCCTCACCAATCTATTGAAGAAGGATTCTTTTCATTGGAATGAGTCCACTAATGTAGCATTTGAGCAATTGAAGGAGGCTATGTGTACAACTCCAATGCTTGACACTACGGACTTCACCAAGGAATTCATTGTGGAATGTGATGCTTCTCATGCAACAAGGTCGACCAATTGCTTTTGAGAGTCATCAATTAAAGGGTAAAAATCAGCTCAAACCTATTTATGAGAAGGAAATGCTAGCAATCCTTCACGCAGTTAAACAATGGAGGCCTTATTTAATGGGTCGACACTTCAAGGTTAAGACAAATCATGATAGCCTAAAATAATTTTTGGAACAAAGACTATCCTCTGAAGAGAAACAAAAATGGGTCACTAAGATGTTGGGATATGACTTTAAGATTGTATACAACAAAGGGAAGGAAAATATCATGGTCGATGCATTTTCTAGGAAGGATGAGAAAGATGAAGCCTTATTGTGTGCCCTTTCAATATTACAAGCAAATTGGGTGGAAGAAGCCAAAGCAGAGTGGAAAAATGATGTTGCAACAAGTAATCTCATCCAACAATTAAAAAGTGATCCTAGTAGTTCAAATAAGTTTTGTTTGAAGGGGGATATTCTTTGGTATAAAGAGTGCTTGTATCTCTGTAAGAATTCCACTCTTAAACACAAGATTCTCACAAAGCTACATAAGTCCCTAGTGGGTGGTCTTTCAGGATTTTTGAAGACATATCATCGGGTCAAGCAAGATTTTTTTTGGGAAGGGCTAAAAGGTGATGTTCAAAAATTTGTGGCTGAATGTTTGGTTTGTCAAAGAAATATGGGGGAGACAATTAAGCCACTAGGTCTCTTGCAGCCCATATCTATTCCTAGCCAGCGTTGGGAAGAGGTATCCATGGACTTCATCACAGGGCTTCCCAAATTTAAAGGTCATAATGTCATCATGGTAGTAGCTAATCACCTCACTAAATATGCACATTTCATTGCATTATCACATCCTTTTATAGTAAGTGTAGTGGCAAAAGTTTTCTTGGAGAATATCCAAAAGCTACATGGTACACCTAAGGTTATTGTCAGTGATCGTGATCCTATCTTTACTAGTCACTTTTGGAAAGATTTATTCTCATGTTTGGGTACTCAATTGGCTCATAGTTCTTCATACCATCCTCAATCAGATGAGCAAACTGAGGTTGTTAATAAATGTTTGGAAGGATATCTACGTTGTTTCACTTCAAAGAAACAATCTCAATGGGTAGATTGGCTACCACTTGCAGAATGGTGGTATAACACTTCTTTTCATAGATCATAAAAAATGTCTCCATTTTTGGCACTTTATGGATATCATCCTCCTTCCATCACATCATCATTAAAGGTGTCACCAAGAGTTCAGGTAGTAGAGGATCACTTGCTTCATCAACAATAAGTACTTTTAGGACTCAAGGAGAATTTAGCTATGGCACAAAATCAAATGAAACAACAGGCAAACCAACATCGTAGTGAAAGAAATTTTGAAGTTGGGGATTGGGTCTTCTTGAGATTGCAGCCTTATAAACAAATCTCATTGAAGCAACAAAAAAAGAATAATAAGTTGTCTCCAAGATATTATGGGCCATACCAAATCATTGAAAAGATTGGTAGTGTTGCCTATAAGCTAGAGTTGCCACCAACAACAAAGATACATCCAATTTTTCATGTTTCTTGTTTGAAGAAGGTAATTGGGTAGAATATTCCTACTCAAATAGTACTACCAGAGCTTGATGAAGAAGGAAGAATAATTTTGGAACCAGAGTGCATTCTTCAAACACGCACGAAGAAACTGAGGAATAGAACTCTCACTCAGTATCTCATCCAATGGAAGAACTTACTAGTTGAAGAGGCCACATGGGAGGATGAGGAGTTCATTCAAAAGAATCCACACTTGGTTAGCATTGAGGACAATGCTTCTTTGAAGAGGGGGGCATGCCATGCCCTTAATATTGGTGTACATAGGGTTATGAATAGTCAGCTTGTGGCTATCTTAACTCCTAATTAAGTCATGTTATCATTATTATATTATTATTTAGTTAGATAGGTGGGACTAGGTGTTATATAGGGGTGTGTCTATTCATCCTAAGCATAATTAGGTATATATAGGAGGATGTGAGTCTTATTTCATCATCATATTGTGAAGTGTGTTCTCATTGGAGATATTTGGAGGTTGCCCCGTCGAAGTGGCCTGTTATTCTCAGTTATTATCAAGTATTTGCCGAATATTTCATATCATCTTCGTCCATTGTGCAATTTATTTCATTAAAACTACCTTGTTAAAACACTCATTATGTATTATATCTAATTTTAGTGTTGCATTATATTGGCCTCCTTGTGAAATTTCATGTCTAGGGCTTGAAAAACTTGCATTTTTCACTAGATTTGGCCTTATCATCTTGCTAGACTTGCACTCCAAGCATGTTGTCATGGATTTTATTAGACTAATTAGCTATTGTTGGCATTATTATCTGCTTCTACTTCTCAATTTCCTTACAACACCTTTTCTTTTGGGCATTGGCATTGAAATTTTGTGAAAAATTGCATATTTTTGCGATTGTTGCACTATGGTTTGATCTAGAGTGGCACTATAGGCATGTTGTAATGGATTTTTTGGCATTATGTGGCTTTTTTTACTATTATAAGTTTATATACATAATAATTTTCCTTACAACACCCTTTTCCCTACTCTTTTGCATGGAGATTTGGTGAAAAATTGCATATTTTGTCCTATTTTCATTAGGTTTTGACTTATCGACTCTCTAGAGTTGCTTCAAAAGTGTGTTGTGAAAGATATTCTTGCATTAGTAGACTTTTATTATGCATATAATTTTATGTTCCTCTTGAAAATCTTTACAACAACTCTTCTTTTATTTGTTTGCATTGAGATTGGGTAAAAAATCGCATATTTTGGCCTATTTTCACTAGGTTTTGGCTTATCGACTTTCTAGAGTGGCTTCAAAAGCATGTTGTGAAAGGAATTATTGCATTATTGGACTATTATTAAGCATATAATTTACTTTCCCTCTTAAAAATCTTCACAACACCTCTTCGTTCAGTTGTTTGCTTTGAGAAAAGTTGAAAAATCAAGCATTTGTACCTTGAAAAATATCTTGCTTCTATGGTTTATTCTATTAGTTTGTGTATGCTATTGTATGACTATTATTAATCATTGACCTAATAGAAATATCCCTTTAAGAAGAAGCATAAGACTCATGGGATCTAGCGCTCTTGAAGAAATTAGTACACTAAACACCTTCTTTACAAAAGGAGAGACACAAATGTTACAAGATACTATACCTATCACAAGTACAATGGAAGAGAAATCTTTTCATGATGTTGATGATACTATTGAGGTGGTAGGACATGCATATCTAACAAACAAATAGATAAACTTGATAAAGAGTTAGTTGAATTCCAAACATTTATGGAAAATGAGAGGATAGCTGAAGAAGCTATTTCTACAATTCATAACATAAGAGAATTGATAAAAGAAGGACAAGATGGTGTTAATGCAATCTGTGGTTTAGCACATATTGTACAAACCAATATTATGCTAGTGGCTGAATGTGCAAAAGTGATAAATGACACTTCGTCACCATTTCATACACAAGTATCGGTACCTATACCAACCATGGGAATATCTACATTTACATCGAATATTTTGACAACTAATGCAAATGCTTGTAGTAATGTCACCAATGGTATTGGAGTATCTAATGGCACTAATTCACAAAATTATAGAGCTGTTGGATTCAACTATCAAAACCTTACTTCTAAGGTGTCTTCATATAACTCTCAACCACCCATTCAATCCGCTTATTCTCAACCATTTCCCACCTATTGCTATATCCTACCACAACCCAATTATTAACAACCTCTGCTTGTCACTACCCATGCTCAATCTCCTCCACACTTTGATTCCAATTCCTCACTGTAAGCTGCATCTCCTAATGACACCATTCTAAATCAACTTTTGCAAGGCATGACCTCTTTACAACAAAAAGTGACAAGCTTGTCAAATGCTTCACAACCTAATATACTGACTTACCATGCTTGTAATCCTTTATCTTATGCAATCTTGAGAACTCCTATGCCTGAGAAGTTTGAAACTCCTCGCTTTGAAAAATATGGTGGAAAAGCTGATCCTAATACTCATGTGGTGGTGTTCACAGCTATGTGTAGTGATATCTACTTTGAAGAGGATGTGTTAGCAAATATTTTCCCGCAATCTCTCAAAGATACGGCTTTGGAATGATTTTACTCATTACCTCTGAATTTAATACATTCTTTTTCACATTTAACTTATCAATTTCTACAACATTTTCAAGCAAACATCGGACCCCAAGTCTCACTGATTGATTTGGTTCATTGCAAGCAAGGTTTGAAAGAGAAGTTAACTGAGTTTATTAGCCAGTATCAAGGACTTTATGCACAAATTCAATATTAGATGAAAGATGACGATGTTTAGAAGATATTTATAACAAATTTGCAGCCTAACATCTGCGAAAAGATCCTCTTGATGAAGTATAACTCATTTCAACACCTATGTACCGCCCTTCATGACTACCAACCTTCTTCTAGTCAAAATGAAAATCAAAATTCATCGACTCAAGTTGGTCAATTTGAGGGTGGATCATCACAAAACAACTTTAAGAGGAATAAAAAGAGTTTTATCAAGGTTAATGGACCGAATAACTTTTCTCAAGTGTTTGCTATCACTAATCGAAAGAAGGCACCGTACCAACAAAGAAAGTTCACTCCAATATCTGAGTCCTATCATTCTATCATGAATCAAGCTCTAAGTAATAATCTCTTGAAGCTTCCCTTGATTAAACTAGTGAATCCTAACAGAATGCAAGGACCTTATTTTGATATTAATGCTTTTTGTCACTATCATTGGACAAAAGGACATGATACTGAATGATGTATGTGTCTTAAACATGAAATACTTGAGACCTCATTGACTCGAATGTTATACAAGTATCTGGTGTGAATGATAATAGCAATAAGTTAGTTGCTCCGTTGAATCAGAATTTATAGATCTTCACTAATCCTTTCCCTAAGCATATGGATAACAATTTGAGGGAACAAAACACACTACATGTAGAAGAGGATTATTTAGATTATGATGAGATAATTGCTACAATTGAAGTGGATAAGGAAAATACTCAAGTATCACCTCGTCCACAAAGAAGAGGTATCTAATCTGAAGTTTCTCCTCTATTATCCCTTCAGGGATCAGGAGAGAATCAACATATACCAAATAGACAAATGGAAACACCGAAGCAAGAGATTATGACAATAGAAAAGGTTAATAGTATAAGATAGTCCTTGTTGTCATGATAGATAGAACCAACAGAACAAGAGAAATAAAAGTTGGAAACAAGCAAGACGGTTATCATCAGTTGGAAATAATAGTGGTTCTCCTCCTCACAAGAAACAAAAGACTTCACATAAACAAGGAAGTGTTGAGAATGTACAACATGGACTCTCTGATAACAAGCAACAACCTAATAAGAACCACTCAAGATTTTCACAAAACTTGATTGAGTACCTCTCCAAGAGGTTCGCAAGTTCCAAAATTTAACGTGATTTAACTGACAAGTAAGTACCTCTAACCCTTTATCTCTCGTGATGTGCTTCCCCCATGATGTGTTATGTGTTGTTAGGCCTCCTAGGATGACCCTTGATTCTTCTATAAGGTCAAGGATACTAGGAGACCACCTCTATCATGATCTTCTTCTATTTGTATCATCATTCTTCTCAATCTCCTCTCCTCTAATTTCATCGTTGTGTGTTGTGTCTTATGGACATAGCATTGCAGTTGGTGACGTGGGGGCACCCTCTTACATGATTGTCCCTAAGGTACTTATTCTCCTCTCTGATTTATTGTTTACCTTCCTCTAGTGTTTCCATCTAGCTAGTGGATGATGAAAAACATATTATACTGATGTGAACCTAGTGTCCCTTTTGTGAGTAGTAAGAACTGGACCTAGTCCATATATGACGACGGGGTTGTAACAAATTATCCGACGCTTGGCTAGCGGAATCACTCCATGATTTCTCTATCTTGATGTTGATGTCAATGTTATCTTATCTTTCTAATAGCACATTAACAATACTACTGCCCCACGCACTTTGTTTATCATCGTGCTTGGCTTTTTCACATAGTTGATCATATGCATCGTTGTTTATCATGATTATTTGGACACTAGCACTTTTCTTGTACGGATGTGTTTGTGGGAACATTCAGCAATCTTAAAGTACATGTCACCTCTGGGGGGCATGGGCTTTGCGAGAGCTTGTGTTCCCTTGTGTATTTTCTTCCTACCTTAATGTGCTTGATATCAGTACACGATATCAATGACCTTAAGGTGGGGGCATATAAAAGGTAAGTTGTCTGCTTTAGATCATGGTAAAGTGTGTTTGAACAATTTGAGAATCAATCAAAATCATTTAATCCCTCCGTAGAGGTGGGATATCGAGTATATCCTTTTATCTTAAGCCCTCATCATGAGGCGGGGATGGTGTAGTAAAAGTATAGAACTGTGTCACACTTTTAGCCAATTATCAGCACAAGTGAGTTTAAACATTTCCAACTAAAAGTCAATTTCTACCAAACATATGGTCTAGTGAGATTCATTCTAACTAAGTTAGATATGGGCCACAACTTTTCCAACTAGAAGTGTCCACTAAATACATATGTAGTACCACTTGGGGGTCAATTTACCAAAAAAACAAAATTGTTCAAAAAAGTTGACATTTCAACAACTCCTACTCATGTAAATATATTTTTTAAAAAATAAAAAAACACCCTTTTGTAGATTTGTAAGTGTAGTTTTCAAAAATGTGATTTTTTTAATAGTTTAATTATTGTTTATATTTTATTTTTTATTTTTACTAAAAGTAGGTCATCAACACTAAAATATAAGGTTGGTTGTCTTATTAAGAAAAAATACTAAAGTTTATTAAAAAAATTAAAACAAATATGATGCACTAGAGAAGAGATTCCATGTCAAGATGATATAATTTTTTTTTTCTATTTTGGATAAATAGTCAAGACAAAAGTTGACATCCCATCGAAATAATTATGTTTTCAGTACACACAACTTTTAATATTTATCTAAAAATATATATTTATCAAAATGTAGAAAAAATAAATTAATGCACTAAAGTTTCAAGTTATAAATACATAAAAAAAATTGAAGGAAAAAAATAAAATTTACTATATAAAGAGCGATGTCCCACTTAACTTCATTTTTCAGGGTTTTATCATCAACTAAATTATAGTGTCAATTTTACAAAAAATAATTCAAATAACTTTTTAATTTTTATGAAAAAATGCAAACAGAAAATACACTAAAAAATAAAAATTTCATTAGTTTACATCATTTCAAAATTCATAATATATATGTCACTTTCTAGTGATTCAAGTTAAAAATTTAGATAAGTGTTGGTTGTTTCCTTTATAAAAGTGTGACACACCTTTGTGCTTTTACCAGGACCTGTATTTATCAGAGAGATTGCACTATCCTGTTATTTTTAAAAGTCCTCATCGCAAGGCGGGGAGCGGTTCTGTGACTAACTCAACCCTTAAGGGTGTTTTGGTGGCTGTTGTGGTGAAGTCCAATCATTGGTGTTTGCCTATAATATGCCTAAGATAGTGATGAATGTAGCAATAGTTTCACTCCATCTCTTGTATGCTGTGTTTTCTCTATGTCTTTAGCATGTGTGTGTATGGCGTGCTTGTTCTCAAAGTGCAAGATCGGTGGTGATGAGCTCCTCTACACTTTGGGATTTGTTTGGAGTGTTTGTTCTCAAGGTGCAAGACTGGTGGTGAACAACTCCTCTACACCTTAGGATTTTGCTTGGCATGTTTGTTCTCAAAAAGTGCAAGACCAGTGGTGAACAGCTCCTCTACACTTTTTGGGATTTGTTTGTTTACTTTCCTTGTACTTGCATCTTGCATTTTATATGGAAAAATAAAAAAGAAAATAATCACTACATTCATTGTATTCTCTATTCTCTACGTGTCTTCAATGTTGTATTCTTTGTGTTTTGTGTGCCTATTATTGTCTTCAATTTGTTTGACGTGTCTTCTCCGTGCTTGGCATTTTTGTTGTGTTTGTTGAACTTAAATTAATGCATGTATTGGCCTTGCATTTAAAACATACATTAAAGTGGAGGCTAAATGTTATGTCAGAAAAATGCACCCTTGGGGGCTTTTCCTTTAAGTTTTAGCTCCCAGGTCTTTAGAATTGCATTTAGAGCATTTTACATGATAATTCAGACTCCTGATGAGAAAACCCTTGGGTCTTGTAACAAATAGGACATAGCGGGCTAATTTAATGATCCTTGAACAAAGATAGGGGGTGGGCAAGGGTGCTAGTGCCCTAATCTAGCCCTATTTTAGGTTTTCCCTAAATTCAAATGTCAGGTTTGTGACCGTTATTTGGTTTCCAGGCCAACATCATAAGTTTCAAACACAAAATTCTTGGTAGGAATCTTTGTAGTTGCATATATAAGTATGTTTAGGTTATCATTTCCAAACTAGATGAAAACTAGATGGACATTGTAATTCATGAGCTTATGTTAAAGTAATCAAGGCATTCATTGTATTGCATAGCATAGCATTGTTATTGTGTTTGTTTTTGCAGGTTGGATTCCATCTCCTCTTCATGGTATGGAAGAGAATCTTCCTTCCATGAGAGCTTCATCATCAAGGTGACATTTATTGTGCTTTATCATCATTATCATTTGGATTTTTGCCTCTATCCCACAAGGATATGCACTCTTTCTCTGACAATGGTGTTCGGAAGAGTTGAATGTCTCTCCATGGCTTGACTGAGGCAAGCCTCTAAACACCACAATCCCCTCCCACACTCTATGTGATTGCAGGTTACAGGTATCGGATCTGGAGAATGTGGAGTTGTAGGGAAGACAGGAAAGCATTGAAGATTTAGGATCCAAAAAGAATGAGACACTATGCAAGATTCCTAGACTAGGGCGCCATCAACCTTATCCTCCACATTTCAATCAACATAAACTAAAGATATAGCAGAGATCAGTGCCAGAAGGAAATCGTGAATCCACATAAAAACCTATACCTTGGACTAGGGTGCTATCACTATTGTCCCTGACATTTCTATTTTCCAGACTGCAAAAAATAGTGAGTTAAGGTTCTCTTCCCTTTGTCTCATTCCTATAGCATTTGTCATATTTTACAGATTTAATTACTATTTTTCTTAAATTAGGGTTTCAAGAGCATAAAAGCATTAAGTAGCAACATTGTGTGATAATTCTAAATTTCCTAGTAGAAAAGCAAGTAGCAACCCAACCTGATAGATGACTCTCCTCTCGATGGGAGAAGCACTCAGTTGAAAATCCCTTGGAATGTTTTGTGGAAAGGAGGATTCAAACCAAAACAAACAACCCCATCATCCCCTTTTCATATCAAACACATCCCAAACTTCTTCAATAACTCTTTAACATACTTAGACTAAGATATGAATATTCCTTTATCTGATTGATTGATTTGTAGACCCAAAAAGAAATTCATCTCACCAAACATAGGTATCTCAAACTCTTGCATTTCACCAGCAAATTTCATACACATACTTTCATTGCCTCCAAAGATGATATCATTAACAAAGACTTCAACAATCAAGATTTGATCATCATTAATGTTGAAATAGATATTACTATCATCAGTACCTTTATTGAACCCTAATTATAACAAGTACTTATCCAACCTTGCATACCAAGCTCTAGGAGCTTGCTTGAGTCCATACAATGCTTTTTTCAACCTGCATACCATATTATCTTGATCTAACAACTAAAATCCTTTCAGTTGCTCAATGTAGACTTCCTCTTCCAATTCACCATTTAAAAATGTAGACTTCACATCCATTTGATACACTTTGAAATCTTTATGAGCTACAAATGCCAGAAACATTCTTATTGCTTCAATCCGGGCTACTAGAGCAAAAGTCTCTTCAAAATATATCCCTTCAATTTGAGAATATCCTTTGCACACAAGCCTTGCTTATTCCTTACAACTTCTCCATTTTCATTTAGCTTATTCCTAAAGACCCATTTGGTTCCAATAACATTTGTGTCAGTGGGTCTAGGAACTAATTCCCAAGTCTCATTCTTCTCTATGTGTATTAGTTCTTCTTCCATTGCCTTAACCCTATTTTCATCATTGTATGCTTCATTCACAGTCTTTGGTTCAACTATAGAGAGCAAATAGTAATTCACTTGTTCTTCTGTATCTCTTTTCCTTGTCAGAACTCCTTTGTCTTTGTCTCCAATAATTTGATCTTCAGAGTGATTGATTCTTACATACCTAGGGGTCTTAGCAGCAACTTCTGGACCCTTTTCTTCTTCATCTTGATTGACTTCTTGTTCAAGTTTTCTTCATAAGTAGTAGCAGGTTAATCTAATTCATAGCCATTTTTATCTGATGTTCTTCCTTTGTGTTCATCCACCTTCACATTTGCACTCTCCACAATCTTTTTCAACCTTTTGTTGTAGCACCGGTAGGCCTTGCTCTTGGTAGAGTATCCAAAGAAGATTCCTTCATCACATCTTGCATCAAATTTCCCTAGATCTTCAGCTCTTCTTATATAGAATTTGCTTCCAAAGACTTTGAAATATCTTATTGTTGGAATTCTTCCATACCACAATTCATAAGGAGTTTTAGTACCGTTTCCTTTTACTTGAACTCTGTTTTGAATGTAGACAATAGTATGTATAATATCCTTCAAAAAGACTTCCAGCAGACCTCCTTCTGTCATCATTATCCTAGTAGCTTCTTGAACTATTTTGTTCTTTCTTCCCACAACTCCATTTTGCTGAGGAGTCCTAGGTGCAGACAATTGCCTCTTTATTCCTTGTTCTTCACAATAATTGTTGAATTCATTTGATATGAACTCACCTCCTCTATCTGACCTCAAGCATTTGATTTTTAGCTCTATTTCATTTTCAACTATTGCCTTGAAGGATTTGAATTTCTCTAAGGCTTCAGATTTGTTTCTCAAAAAAGTAACCCAAGTCACTCTAGAATAATCATCAATAAGAAACATGAAGTACATGTCACCTTGTAGACTTCTTATCCTTGTAGGACCACATAGATATGTATGAACTAGATCCAGTAAATCAGTAGAAAATTGCTCTTTGCTCTTAAAACTTGTTCTTGTCTGCTTCCCCAACTGACATTCTTTGCAAATGGTATTGGTGGGTTTCACAAGTTTTGGTAAATCTCTCACAATCTGACCTGAACTTATCCTTACCAAATTATCAATGTTTATATGACACATCCTTCTATGTCATAACCAACTCTCATTTGCTTGAGCTAATAAATAGTAATCATTAGTTCCTCTTAATTGATAGATGTTACCTCTAGTCTTCTTACCAGTAGCAATCACAGTTTCAGAGCTTGCCATGATCTTGCACCCATTGTCTTTGAATCTCAAACCATAACCTTTGTCACACATCTGAACCACACTCAAAATATTATGCTTCAGACCCTTCACATATAGGACATTGTCGGTATTATGCTTTCCATCAAATGAAATAGATCCTCTTCCACAAATCTTACCAGCTGCATTGTCTCCAAACCTAATCAGTCCTCCATCATACTTTTCCAAACTTACAAACTTAATTTTCTCACCGGTCATGTGATGTGAGCATCCACTATCAATAATCCTATCAATCCTTATCTTTCTCAACTTGAATAGCTAAAGCACTTTCTTCCACTAGTTTTTCTTCCTTCGCACAGCTAACAAAATTAGTAGACATGGGTTCTTCTTTAATAGCAATCAACAAGCATTCATTTGCACTAGTATTAACATCATCAGTCACACCTTCGTCATCAAAATCTCTAACATAGTAGCATTTATTTGGATCTCCAGGTCTGTTCTCAAATCTTTTTCTATTTCTTTCAATTCTTTTAGGACATCTAGAAGCATAATGACCTACTTTAGCACATGAAAAATATATGAAAGGTAGTTTTCCTTTGAACTTATCGGAGCCTCTTTCCAGTCTATCAACAAAATTGGCTTCAATTTCATCAAGCTCATCATCAGGTTCTACCTTGTACTTTTTTTCTCTAGAGATCTTCTTTGAAGTACTGGCTTTGAAAGTAGTTTCAACTTTTGGTAGAGCATCACCAAACTCTCTCATTTCAAAAGCAGTAATCTTACCAAGAAACTTATCCTTATTAATCTTTTTCACAGTCATTATTTCTTCAATTGCAGCTACTTTGTGTGCATAGGATTTAGGTAATGACTTAAGAATTTTCATCACAACTTCAATTTCATCTATAGTTCCTCCCATACCTTTGATTCCAGTAACAAGTTCATCAACCTTTTGCATGAAGGATGTTATGTTTTCATCTTCTCCCATCTTAAGACCTTCATGTTTGGCTTTCAGTACCTACAGTTTGGCACTCTTTACAGATTCATCTCCTTCATATAGATTACTTAGCTTATCCCAGACTTCTTTAGCTGACTCATAGTCCATAACCTATATCAAATCAGAGTCATGTAATGCATTCAATAGAGCATCTCTAGCTTTTATATTTATCTCATATTATTTGATTTCATCTTCTATTGTCAGACCATTCTCTGGCATGGTATAATCAGTTTGTGGCACTTGCCATACTTTATAACCAATACAATGCAGATGGCTTTTCATGTGAATCTTCCAAGTTGCATAATTCATCCCATCAAACTACAGAGCCTCCTTGTAAGACATCCTGGATCTACCTCAAGCTATTAAGATTACGATCAAGGAACCTTGCTCTGATACCAATTGTTGAAATGCATAGGACAACTGAGAGGGGGGGTGAATTAGTTGTCACAAAAACTTAACTTCATATGAATATCAAATCATCAAATCCTTAACTACTGATAATCAGAATTAAACATGAAAGCATGAAACCATAACAATCACACATTCAACATAGTAGGCACTAGAGTTTTACGTGGAAAACCCTAAAAGGGAAAAACTAAGGTGGGTGTTAGCCCACAAAATATATGAGTTATAAAAATACCAAAAAACAAAGGCTCACTGCCTACAGGGCTTACTGATCAAATTGCACACTGCAAAGAATGGCTCACTACCAAAGGGTTCCTCACTACTAAAGGGTGAACTGATTACGTAGCATCTACTCCACACCTAGGTTCAGTTCCTTTGAAGCACAATAAAACTTCTCTTCTCTGCTCATTCACACCTTCACACTCATCTCTTCATATTTTTTGCACACTTATTTTTGCAACTACATTTCATGTCTTTATACAATTCATCAACCTTGGAATGTACATCAAGGTGGGCATTACATTCATCAACCATTGGAACAATCTCCAAGGTTGGCATTACAAACATACATAGAATATGTCTAGATCTAATACAAATTTCCTAAGGAAAGGATGTTAAGAAGTATGGGGATCACACCACACCTTAGCTGGGACTAAAATCCAATCTTCCATGCCACGACATGCTTCTACAATCTTCAATGCATCTCCACAATTGGTGAAATCAACCAAGTCGACCAAGACTGGTGAGAACACTAGGTCTTATAAGAACATTCTTCATTCACAATCCAATTTTTACTTTGTGGACCAATACAAGAGTAGGAACACGATCAAGAGACATCCACAAGCACATTGTAATCATCAGGAAATATACGCACAATCTCTAACCACTCTGTCATGAAGATTCTTCAAACTGAAGCATAAGAACAATACTGTCAACCACTGTCATAAGGAAAGAATAGCTTGTGGACCACCAAATCATGAACCATTGAAGTTGAAGGCACATAACAGCATTCTAGACTTAACTCTAGAACCATAGACAAGAATACTTCAATGCGGAGGAATGTGGAGCATAACAGTTTCTCCCTATCACCACCAAACATATAGAAAAAGTAGTTTTCACTCTGGTGAACATAACTCACTTAACTCTTCATATTAGAGGCTCAAACTCAGAATGTAGTATCTTTAGAGATGCCTCTAAACAAATTCCAATCCACAGGCAAATATATCCATCCTACAGGAAATGCAAAGCAATTTACTAGATTGTTTTTTCTGCAATACACAAGAAACTCTACACCACACTATTTCCACCAGAGGAGAAAATTTTCTCAATATCCTCAACATCATAATCAATTACATGGGTGAATACAAAGCATCGAACTTATTACAAGAATGTAACAAGATAAGGGTACAGTTGACACCAATGACAACAGTTGTATGTTGACATCAATGACACCAATGGTTAAGCACATACTTGTAATAGGGAATTGGTTCCTAGACCTGTTGATAAGAATATCATTGGAACTAAATGGGTTTTCAGAAACAAGCTGAATGAAAATAGAGAAGTTGTAAAAAACAAAGCAAGGCTTGTGTGCAAAGGATATTCTCAAATTGAACGAATAGATTTTGAAGAGACTTTTTCTCCAGTGGCTAAGATTGAAGCAATCAAAATATTTTTGGCATTTATAGCTCACAAAGATTTCAAAGTGTATCAGATGGATGTGAAGTCCGCATTCTTGAATGGTGAGTTGGAAGAGGTCTACATTGAGAAACCAAAAGGTTTTCAGCTATCAAAATAAGGTGATATGATGTGTAGATTGAAGAAGGCCTTGTATGGACTAAAGCAAGCCCCCAGAGCCTGGTATGCAAGGTTAGCAAGAAATTATGGTTTAGTAAAGGCACTACTAACATGAATCTCTATTTCAAAATCAATGATAATCAAATCCTGATTGTTGAAGTCTTTGTTGATGACATTATCTTTGGAGGAAATGATGGTATGTGCATGAAGTTTGCAGGATAAATACAAAATAAATTTGAGATGTCTATGTTTGGTGAAATGAATTTCTTTCTAGGTCTGCAAATTACTCAATCAGATAAAGAAATCTTCATTTCTCAGTCTAAGGATGTGAAAAAGTTATATTTGAAGAAATTCAGGATGGAAGACTCCAAACTAGTATGTACTCCCATGTTGACTGGCTGTAAATTAAGCAAAACTGATGAATCGGCTAAGACTGATCAAAAAAGGTATAGATCTATGATTGGAAGATTACTCTATCTAACTCAAAGTAGACCTGATATAATGCATGCAGTATGTCTTGTCGCAAGATTTCAAGAAGATCCTAGACAATCACATGTGATGGCAGTCAAGAGAATCTTGAGGTATTTGAAAGGCACATCAGATCATGGCGTATGGTATCCAAAGGATAATAATTTCACTCTCAGTTCTTATATAGATGTAGATTGGGCCAGATATGTTGATGACATAAAAAGTACAAGAGGGGGTGCTTTCTTCTTGGGTAATAAATTAGTTTCATGGCTAAGTAAGAAACAAGATTCGATCTCCTTATCTACTACAGAAGTAGAATATATTGCAGTATGTTGTTGTTGCACTCATTTATCATAGATGAAGCAGACTTTAAAGGATATAAGAGTTGTGTATGAAGATCCAATTGCAATCTTTTGTGATAATACAAGCGCCATAAACATTTCAAAGAATCCAGTGATGCACTCAAGAACAAAGCACATATCAATAAGGTAGATCATTTTTTGAGAGAGAAGGTGACAGAGAATGAAGTAAAAATTGAATATGTGTCCACGAAGGATCAAATTGTAGATATTTTTACTAAGCCTCTGCCTAAGGATATCTTTGAGTATCTCAGAGAAAAGTTAGGGGTTATTACTCCTCCTACTCTGAACTAAGATGCATAATAATGCATCATTCCAATGGTGTCCAAAGCCTCATTATTTGATTTGGATTAATGTTTTGAGAGCTACCTCTCAGGGAGAGTAGCTGTTGCAAGTATGTACCTAATCGGTGTTGTCATTGATGTCAACATATCTGTGTTGTCATTGGTGTCAACTATGTTCTTATTCTGTTGCTTGCTTGTAATAAGTGAGATGCTTTGTATTTACTTATGTAAGTGATCTTGATGTTGAGGATATTGAGAAAATTAGCTCCTCCAGTAAAAATAGTGAGTTGCAGTGGAAATAGTGTATTGCATACAGAAGAACAGTCTAGAAGATTGCTCCGCATTTCCTGTAGAATGGATATCTTTGTCTATGGATTGGAATTTATTTAGAAGTTTGTCTAAAGATATTATATCCCAAGTTTGAGCCTCTGGTATGAAGATTTGAGTGAGTTATGTTTATCAGAGTAAAAACTATTTTTCCTATATGATTGGTGGTGACAGGGAGAAAATATTATGCTCTGCATTCTTCTGCATTGAAGTATTTTTGTCTACTGTTCTAGGTTAAGTCTGGAATGATGATAAGTGCCTTCAACTTCAATGGTTCATGATTTGGTGGTCCGCAAGTGATCCTTTCCTTATGATAGTGGTTGACAGTGTTGTTCGTGTGCTCTAGTTTGATAAATCTTCTTGACAGAGTGGTTAGAAGTTGTGTGGTTATTTCCTGATGATCTAAATGTGCTTGTGGATATCTCATGATCATTTAACTACTCTTGGATTGGTCCGCAAAGTGAAAATTAGATTGTGAATGAAGAATGTTCTTAGAAGACCTAGTGTTCTCACCAGTCTTGGCTGACTTGGTTAATTTCACTAATTGCTGAGATGCCTTGAAAATTTTGGAAGCATGTTGTGGCATGAAGAATTGTGTTTGACTCCCAGCTAAGGTGTGGCATGATCAACATACATATTTACATCTTTCCCTTAGCTAAATTCTATATTAGGTCCAAACCTATTTCTATGTATGTTTTTGTAATGCCAACCTTGGAGATTGTTCCAACAATTGATGAATGTATTGCTGACCTTGATGCACATTCCAAGGTTGATGACTTGTATAAAAACTTGTAATGTAATTTGTGAAGAAGTGTGTGAGGATGAGAATATGAAGAGATAAGTGTGAAGGTGTGAAAGAGTTGAGCAGAGAAGTTATATTGTGGTTCAATGTAACTGAACCCAGGCATGGAGTAGATGCTATTCAATTAGTTCACCATATTTGGTAGTGAGCCACCCCTTGGCAGTGAGCCACCTTTTGGCAGTGAGCCATCCTTTGGCAATGAGTCATTATTTGTAGTGAGCAATTTGGGTAGTGAGCTCTGTAGGCACTAAGCCTCTGTTTTCAATATTGTTATAACATATATATTTTCTGTGGTCTAACACCCACTATGGTTTTTCCCTTCTAGGGTTTTCCACGTAAAAATTTGGTGCTACTATGTTGAATAAAATGCGTATGAAATGTGTATGATAACTCTGCCCCAAAGAATACCAAGTAACATGAATAACATGTGGAGCATGACAAAGTTAATATAGGAGAGGGTCTTGAAAAGGTACAAGATGTTTCTTCCTCCTCTTCCCTGATTGAATAAATAAAAGAATTTTTATCTCAATAGGTGTAGATATAGTCGATTGTCACTCTGAAATTATTACAATTACCTATGTTGGATGGAAAAGTTAACTTGTCTAGAATATCTCCGGGCTCCAAAAGTTACAACTGGGAGACATACTATAGTCTACCGCCAAACAAGAGCTCCTGCAAAAACAAGTGAAAGGAAGTGCAATTTTGGAAGAAGAAATTAAGATCATGCAGGAAGAACTACCTAAGACAAAAAGATATTCATCCTTGCCTCCCACTCAACAAATGAAACTCATGTTGGAATCCTTCAAGGCCCATTCTTCTTACCTTGAAAAATAGGTTGAGTTCAAAATAACTGAGCAAGTGTATAATAAAATATTGGCTGATGCATCAAGGAAGTATGCTAAGGCACATAATAATTTTTAAGAAAAATTGAAAAATATTCTAAAATGTTTAGAAGAGGCCATTTAGTTATATATCAATTTTGCCTGAACTGGCCAACTACAACTAAGAGCATAAAATACCAAGTTGACTCTATTGAGTCACAACTAATACAAGAAGACAAAGTATATGATCCATTAAAAGATAAAGATGGGATCACTAGAGTTCAAATAGAAAATCTTCATTCCAAGCTGAAGCAACTCTTAGACCAAAGGGAACAGATAAAGAATGAATTTGGATAGTTGAGAGAGGTTGTGAGTATGAAGCTAGAAGTCTTAACCGGCATCCTGACTGAAGATAAAAATGTTACACAAAAGGTGAAGGTACCAACCACTTTGGAGGAAGAAGAAGAGTTGTATATTCTAATTAAGAGCCAATTGTACATTTTTTCATCTACAAAGAAGAACTGAGATACAACTCTTACCCAGTTAAAGGTAATCTACAAGAATATTCTACCTTCTAAGTAAATTGTAGATATGTTAAAGGTAAAACAAATTTTGATGATTGTATAGACATGCAGTAAATAAAACAAGAATAAGCAGCACTATTATGACATGAACAAGACATATTGTACATAGAATCTATTATGGAACTTTCTCCCCAAAATAGAAAAGAAGGCTATTTTATGAATAAGACTTTCAAATTATAAGAGAATAAAGTTTATTTACCCTTTATAATTAAAAAAGAGATGGAAAAATAAAAGATATTATGATCCTTTGGTTAAAATAGAGATAAATAAAGAATAATTATGAAAACCCCTTTTAAAATGGGAGGAATTATTAAGTTTATTAACTATATGTTAAGGACAACCTTTGTGAAAGGGTGTGATGGTTTAGAAACCACCCCTTAAAAGGTTATATAAGGCATTTGTGTGAGACTTAGAATGGGCATGAAGCATCTCTCAAAAAAAATAATGGGGAAATAATCAAGTGCTATACATTGCGGGAATAGGATTCTAGGTTAGCAGGATGTGAGCAAGATGGAGAAGGGGGCACATCTTATATGTGTGTCCAATCAGGGATACAGAGGTGCACTCAAGATAGTCCTAGCCAGGGCTTGGGTATTGCACGGGTGTTAAGCATTGTTCCAAAGGAACCAACACTCATGTAGAGAAGAAAAGTATGCTTATTTCTCCTAGATTGCTCATAAACGGAAGAGGCTGAACCAAGGTCCATTCCATTAATCTTTGGATTCTTTCTAATTACATACAAATAAGTATTATCTTCTCAATTATAGCAATTGTTGAGACTGGATTTATGTATTTATTTGCATTGTTTAATATATTCATTTGCATTGATAAATTGAATTAATACAATTATTTGTTAAATTACTTCTTTATAAGTTAGATTATATTCCGTTGTGCATTTTAATCCTAATTTGATAAATGTATGTTCATTGTTTAGTTTTAAACACTTTATTGCATTTAGGGCATAATTGAATGTTAATGAATTTGCCATATAATTACCTATTTTAATAAATAGAAATTATCTTATATGTTCTAAAAATTTGAGGAATTACATTTGGTATCAGAGCCTAAAACAATCT
The DNA here is from genome assembly GCA_027924645.1 of Cunninghamia lanceolata. Taxonomy (NCBI): domain Eukaryota; kingdom Viridiplantae; phylum Streptophyta; class Pinopsida; order Cupressales; family Cupressaceae; genus Cunninghamia; species Cunninghamia lanceolata. The sequence continues at coordinate 2,790,568 of BSBN01001164.1, read as the reverse complement.
TGTCCCTATGAGAATCCTTCCTTGACATGTAAGGATAGATTATTAGGATGATTAAATGATAATATAGACTACATCCTTAAAGAAATTCTTTCCATAGAGGAGGAGATTGAATACTATATTTAGTATTTGGTGTATGTTATTGGATATCCACATTAGATATGGCAACTTTAACACCACCTCAACAATAGTGTGCTCTAAGTATGGTAAACTTGAGCCTCTTCTAAATGTCTTGATAATCTTTACATTAAATGTTGTTTAATAAAAGAGTGCTATTATTTTGAGAAAGAAAGATTTTCCAAGATTTCATCCTAGGATATTTAAGTAAAGAATAATTGCTACAAGGATCAAATATTTATTATCTTCCATCATAATTAAAATTTTTATCCAATGTAAAAACCTAGAATGCCTTTCAACTGTACTTTCAATTGTAGGATAAATCATTTATGAAATTATTAATCCATATGGAGTTACACTACAAGATGAGAGGGAAATAACTGCCATTAAAAAAATATATAGTGAGCAATGAAGACTTCACATTTTCTATTCATTCATTATGGCTTATATGTTCCATAAACAAGGCCTTGTGTTAAACCATTCTTGGATGGATAAGGTTGAATGTTGCTTCAATACAGCTTTTGAAATAAATTATAATTATAATAATTTTAGTGAGCTTTATTTTCTTAAAATTGACCACCATCAACATATACATTTAGATTTAATATAATCATGATTTGGAATTCAAATCACTTTTCTCGCCATAGGAACCTTTTGACTTTAGATTAGATTCATAGTGCTAGGTATCCGAAACCTTGAGAAATTGCATATAGTCTACGACCCCTTCATTCTAAAGGTTGAGACCCCTTGCATCATGGGTGACGTCTTTAAAGAGAAACATCCAATCATATCTATAATAAGGGAGGAAGTGTTGAAGTACATCATGGAATGAATTTGTGGATGTGTGAACTCACCGCAACCTCCTGCAATGCCTCACTCCTCCAATTTTCCTTCACCAAGAATATAATCGGTTGCTAGATTCAAAAAATGTAAATTTCCATATCATCCTTTAACATTCATGGTTGCACTTAATGAATTTCATTAAGTAGAGAATATGACTTGGCAGACGTTAGTACGTGAAACCAATAATGCAATCCATAGTTCATTATATTTTCAACAAGCCGAAGAAAAATCAACTAGTTGCGAACTTTGATAAAAGCATTCTTTCGACCAATTGTTTGATACATACAGAGATGAATACAATAATAACCAAAGATTTTCTTACAATGCTAACTATAAAAAATAAATAAATTTCATACAAATTTGCAATGTCCACGTTGCCCATTTGATCTTAAATCTCTTCATGAGAAATCAATAGAACTTTGTAAATCACTATAAATCTAAACAAAAGTTTAAGAAAAGAAATTAAGATTCCTAAAAACTCGTATACATAATTAATTGGAAGATGATGATGAAATTGAACAAACGAACTAAGGAAAAGATCAAGCTACTTTGAATACAATGAATACACTCACGCATATTTTCTCTTGAGGTTCTCTATATATATTGTGTATATATCTGGTGAAGTGCAACTCTAGGTTTTTCAATACTTTCGTATGTATATTCATTTGCATGTGTTGCGAAATGAGGTGTCTCAACCTTGCTGCATATTTTTTGTAATAGTTAATTTTTTATTTAATGTTTTCCTATGGATGTTACACATTGTCGGTGCTTTGAAAATTGGTTTATTAGGTGTCAAAAGATGCCCACATGGTAGTATATTATAGAAGGCCTATTTTTAGGCATATTATGACAGATTCTATGACATCTGTAATGGTCAAAAATAGGGGATTTCATTTTGCACGTGAGAGCATATTTTTAGACTGGAATTTTCGCTGAGAAGCTTCACACATGGTTTTGTAAAACCACAGATGGTTTCTTGTATAGCTAGAGGTCTATAAATTGAAGGTTTGAGGAGTAGTTTGTATGTGTGAGTTTGCAGGTACTGTTATGCTGTTGGAATGCTCCCAGAAATCTTTCAGAGTTGATTACTGGTGATACTCCTATAATAAACTTGCTCTGCAAGTGTATGTAATCTTGTTGTTGGATTTGAAATACATTGAGCAGGCTTTTGGAGTGTGGGGGTTTTCACCCGAAAGGGTTCTCCCCACGTATATCTGGTGCTTTGTGTCTCTTTATTTATTTCATGTTTTGAATGTGCTTCTAGATTTCTATAATTGTTTGATCAGCTTTTAGAAAAGTTTTGCATAATGTTTCTCCTCAAGATTGGCATAGGAAGTTATTTCCGCTACTTTAACTTCCTTACAAGTGGTATCCGAGCCTAATCACCTTTGGTTTCAGTTGTGGGTTGCTGGGTTTTTGGTGCTAATCAAGGTTTGAGTGGGAGCTTGTGCAGAGGATACTTTGTGATCTTGTTGTAGATATTTTTTAGATGGTGAGCACTTCTAGGAGGATTGAGGTAGAGAAGTTTTATGGTACGAACTTTGAAATGTGGAAGCTGAAGATGGAAGATTTGTTGATTGATCGAGATCTATGGGATGTAGTGGATGAAATGGTCCATAGCCCCGTGGATCTAGATTTGACTGCAAAATATGATGTAATGGATAGAAAAGCTAAAGGTCTCATAAGATTGTGCCTTGCAGATTCGATTCTGATAAATGTCCACGAAGAACCCACTTCGAAGAAGCTTTGGAAGAAGTTGAGTGAGATATATCAAGCTAAATCTCTAGTAAATAAGATTTTATTGAGGAAGAAATTGCATTCCTTGGGAATGGAAGAAGGTGGACAAATTTCTGGGCATCTAGAAACATTCAATATGTTGGTGACTCAGTTGACCTCAGTTGGGGTGAAAATAGACAAAGAAGAAAGGTGCCAAATTTTGTTGTGTTCACTGCCAGACTCATGGGACAACGTAGTCATGGCTATTGGGAGCACTGCAATCATCTTGATGATGGAGGATGTTGTTGGTTCTCTACTCTCCAAAGACATGAGAAGGAAGGTCTCTCTGGATGCAAAAGAGGCTTTGAGTGTTAGAGGAAGACAAAAAGAACGAGGCAAAGATGAGAAGCGGCGTGGCCATTCCAAGTCCAAGAATAAGGGGAGATCAAAATCTCATGGTAAGTCTAAGGCAATATGCTGGAACTGTGGCAAATCCAGACACTTTTGAAAGGAATGTAAAGAAGAGAAGAAAAAGAAGAAGAAGAAGCAAGATTCTGATTCTGAGATCAAGAAAGAAGATAGAGATGCCTTTATTGTAGCCTTGGCCACTTGTGTAGGTGATAATGCATGGTTAATAGACTCAGGTGCATCTTTCCACATGACTCCTAATAGAAACTTGTTTAGTAAGTATGAAAACTATGATGGTGGTAAGGTGTATTTGGGTGATAATTCTTTCCTTGACAATGTTGGTCGTACGTGGTAGTATTCATGTGAAATTTTTTGATGGTAGAGTTAGACGATTTGATGGTATCTTGCATATCCCAGGACTAGCAAGAAATTTATTACCTGTTAGCAAGCTAATAGATGCGGGTGTGCATGTACAATTTTTTGAAGCATGTGTGAAAATGGTGAAAGGTGCTATGGTGATAGCAAGAGGAAGCAGATTGGGTACATTGTACCAGCTCAATCATGCATGATTGAGTGCAATAGCACTTCTGATAAAATTAAGCCAGAAACTACTTGACTAAAAAAAGAGATGGTTTCTTCTTCTGCGGATGGTCATGGCTTCTAGGTACCCAAGGGTGCTCTATCTACTAAATCAAAGTTGCCTACAGAGAAGACCATGTTATGGCACCAGAGACTTGGCCACATTAGAGAGAAGGGTTTGAAAGCCTTGAAAAATAAGAACCTTGTTGAAGGTTTGAATGATTGCAATCTAGAATTTGATTTCTATGAATATTGTATTTCTGGCAAATAGAACCACATTCAGTTTTACTCATCTTCTCATAAGTCTTCATTTATTTTGGATCTAATCCATTCGGATGTATTTGGTCCTGTTGATGTTGCTTCTATTGGTAAATCAATTTATTATGTTACTTTCATTGATGATTTCAGTAGGAGAACATGGGTATATTTTTTAAAGAGTAAATCTAAAGTTTTCAGTCATTTTAGGGAGTTCAAGGCTATGGTAGAAACTCAGACTAGAAAGAAAATTAAATGTTTGAGGACTGACAATGGCGGTGAGTACTATTCTGTAGATTTTGACAAATTTTGTACAGATTGCAGGATTAAAAGACAAAAGACAACTCTATCTCCTTAGTAGAATGGAGTTGTAGAAAGAATGAACAGAACGTTGATTGAGACGGTTAGGAGGATGTTGAGTGGAGCTGGTCATGAACAAAAGTTTTGGGCTGAAGCTGTTGCCACTACTTGTTATTTGATAAATAGATCTCCTACATCAGTGCTTGTTGATAAAACATCTATGGAGGTGTGGTCAGGGAAAAAGCCTTCACTTAGACATCTAAAAGTTTTTGGTTGTGAGCCATATGCACATGTGCCTAAGGAGAAGAGAATAAAGTTGGATTCTAAGGCTGTCAAATGTATCTTCATCAGCTATAGCTATGGTGTGAAAGGATTCAAGCTTTGGGACCCTGTTGCACATATAATTTATTCCAGTATTGTTATTTTTAGAGAGACTAAATCTTCTCCTGTTACTTTTCAGCCAGAACAACATAAAGAAATTGAATAGAAAAAAGATGTAATTCAACTTCCTTCTATGCCTGAGGAAGTTGGATCGAGGCCCCAAGATAGACAAGAAGTTGAGGAGAGCTCATCAAGCTCTGAATCTTTAGAAGAGGGAGAAGAGGGAGAAGAGGAGGAAGAAGTGGAAGAACCTCCACCTTAGCTTGTTCAAAGGTCTACAAGGCATAGGTAACCACCTGAAAGGTATGGGTATTCATCTGATGATTGGAAGTGTATATTTGCTTTGAGTACTAACATTGATGAACGAAGATCTGTGCAAGAGGCTTTGGGTATGAATGATGCAGAGTCCTGGAAAGTTGCTGTGGATGAAGAGATGGTAGGCTTTGAAAGAAATGATACATGGGACCTAGCACCATTGCCTGAAGGATGCAAACCTGTTGGATGTAAATGGGTGTTCAAGAAAAAGATTAGTTCAGATGGAAATGTTGAAAATTATAAGGCACGGTTGGTTGCAAAGGGATACTCTCAGGTTGAGGGTATTGATTACGGTGAGATCTTTTTTCTTATTGCTAAAATGACATCCATTTAGTTTTTATTATCTATTGTAGCAGCTTATGACCTAGAGGTTGAACAAATAGATGTGAAAATTGCTTTCCTTCATGGTGATTTGGGGGAAGAAATTTACATGACACAGCCAGAGCACTACGTGGTGAAATGTAAAAGCAAGTTGGTTTGTAAGTTAAAGAAATCTCTGTATGGCCTTAAACAAAGTCCTAGGATGTGGTACTAGAAATTTGATACTTATGTGTTGAGTTTGGGATTTGTGCGGTCTAAATCTAATCACTATGTATATTTTAAATCTAATGGTGATTATTTCCTGGTAATTTCTTTATATGTTGATGACATGTTGTTTATTGGGAAAGACAAAGGTTTGATTGTAGAATTGAAATCTCAGCTCTCTATGAAATTTGAAATGAAAGATCTTGGTGCAGTAAAACACATACTTGGGATGGAGATCAAAAGAGATCGTGAGAACAGAAAGCTATGGCTTGGCCAAAGTAAGTATGTTTGTTTAGTTTTGCAAAGGTTTAACATGTAGGATCGTAAACCATTCTATGTTCCTATTACGTTGGGAATAAAGCTCTCTATTTCAGAATGTCTTTCATCACCATCGGAGATGGAAGAAATGAGCAGAGTGCCTTACTAGAGTGTAATTGGAAGCTTAATGTATGCTATGGTCTATACAAGACTAGACATTACCCAAGAAGTGGGAGTTCTTTCTTGTTATATGTCTAATCCTGGAAGAGTGCATTGGGATGCAATTAAGAGGGCCTTCAGATATTTGTGGTGTACAACAGAGTACTCTATTTGTTTTCATGGTACAGGAGATCAGTAATCCCTGAGTATTCATAGTTTTGTGGATTCAAACTGGGTTGGTGATGTCGATAGCAAAAGGTCCACCAGTGCATATGTTTTTACTCTTAATGGTGGTGCAATCAGTTGGATGAGCAAGCGACAAGGTGTGGTCGCTTTGTCCACTACTGAGGTAGAGTACATGGCAGTGACTCATGCCTGTAAAGAAGCCATTTTTCTAAAGCATTTGTGTTCAGATATTGGATTAAAATAGGGTGTAGTTACAGTTTATTGTGATAGTCAGAGTGCAATCTTCCTTGCAAAGAACCCAACTTTTCATGCTAGGACCAAACACAATGATGTTCAGTATCACTTCATGAGAGATATGGTCAAGGATTCTAGGGTGAAGCTGGAAAAGGTAGAGATTGTGGCAAATGTTGTAGATGCATTAACTAAGCCCATGAGCACAACAAAATTTAGGTGGTGTTTCGAGTCTATGGGCCTTTTGGCCCCTAGCAGTTGATCCATGATGGTGTTATTCCCTTCACTCTTGCAAGGTATTCGACAAGTGGGAGAATATTGGCAAATGAGGTGTCTCAACCTTGTTGTATATTTTCCGTAATAGTTAATTTTTCATTTAATATTTTCCTACAACTATTACACATTGTCGGTGCTTTGAAATTTGGTTTATTAGGTGTCAAAAGATGCCCACATGGTAGTATATTATGGAAGGCCTATTTTTAGGCATATTATGACAGATTCTATGACATCTGTAAGGGTCAAAAATAGGGGATTTCATTTTGGACGTGAGAGCATATTTTTATACTGGAATCTTGGTTGAGAAGCTTCACACATGGTTTTGTAAAACCACAGATGGTTTCTTGTAGAGCCAAAAGTCTATAAATTGAAGGCTTGAGGAGTAGTTTGTATGTGTGAGTTTGCAGGTACTATTATGCTGCTGGAATGCTACTAGAAATCTTCTAGAGTTGATTACTGGTGATACTCCTATAATAAACTTGCTCTACAAGTGTATGTAATCTTGTTGTTGGATTTGAAATACATTGAGCAAGCTTTTGGAGTGTGGGGTTTTCACCCGAAAGGGTTTTCCCCATGTATATCTAGTGTTTTGTGTCTCTTTGTTTATTTCATGTTTTGAATGTGCTTCTGGATTTCTGTAATTGTTTGATCAGCTTTTAGAAAAGTTTTACATAATGTTTCTCCTCAAGATTGGCATAGGAAGTTATTTCTACTACTTTAACTTCCTTACAGTCTTATGTATGTATGAGGCATTGGAAGGGTTTAAGGTGAATTTCTTTTTTCTTTTTTTTTCATTTTTTGCAAAGAATGCACATTTTGATATGTTTGTAGAGGCACGTTTTGTAACGTATCATATGGACGTGATGTTTGAGAGACTTATATACCATCATAGAAAAAGATTATTATTTAGTGTGTAATTCCTTTGCCATACATTTCGAAGACCTTTTGGGCATAAAACTGTTGCAAGTATGGGCCTAACTGGTGTTGTCATTGATGTCAACATACTCCTATTGTATTGATGTCAAGGATTGGATGAGTTATGTGCTAAGGATATTGAAAAAAATAGTCCTATCAGAAATAGAGAAGAACAGTGAAGATAGTGAAGCTCTATGAAGTGAAGATCCTAGCTAAGATGAAGATCAGAGGATGTGAATCAAAGGGTTTGTAGATATGTGTCTAAAGGTGATCCAGTAAAGATTTGAGAGGTCTTCTTGAAGATTTGAAGAAGCTATGGCCATATGAGTAAAACTGGTTCTGGCAGATGTTCAGAGGTGACAGAGTGACACAAATAGGTCCGGTGAGATCTGGAAATGCAATATCTTGTTCTGCAGACTTGGAAAAGTGTTTAGGAAGTCAATGTGAATTGACAACCCAATTGGTCCATGGTCGAGAGATCCGCAAGCATCTATTTCAATATGACAGTGATGACAAACTATGTTCTTAAGATTCTGGATGAAGAAGAGAATGATTTCAGTTATCAGAAGTGGTGTGGATGTTCTTAGTGAATCAGACAAGCTTGTGGGGATTTTTAGATTGTGTCTAGTTTGTGTTGGTGGTCCACATTGAAGATTGACCTCATAATTGAAGAATTACTTCCGGATGATGACGTTCTTCCTAAGCTTGGCCGACCGGATGATTTACACATCTTGCGAATGATCTTGAAGATGTTCTGTGAAGTATGGCATGTTCCTCAAAGAAGATTGAAGTCCCAGATCTGTGTGGCCGACAGAGTGGTGATTCGCATGAAGTCTTTTTTAATAAGTCAAGTTGTATTTGTGTATTTACTCTGTAATAAAATAAAGTGTGCCGACTTTGATGATTATCCCAAAGTCAATGTCTTGTATAAATAAGAGTTGTGAAGTCATTTCAAAATTATTGGAAGAAGATTAGAGTGTGGTAGAAAGGAGAAAAGTGAAAGGTAGAGCAGAAGTATTGAGCTTAAATGGAACTGACTCAAGCATGATGAAGATGCTATTCTTCAGTTCAAGTATGTAATATTTATTATTCTATAGACAGTGTGTCTCCTCTAGGTAGTGGGCCTCTTGTGAGCAATGTGCTCGGGCAGTGCGCCCTAATTGGCATGTGCCATTTTGTTCTTCTTATTCTTTTAACAGAGAATACAATCTTGGGTTAGTCACCCCGTGGTTTTTCCCTTAACTGGGTTTTCCACGTTAAAATCTTGGTGTCATATGTGTTAATGTATTTCTGCTCTTGAATTGTTGCACTGTGTTTCCATGATTGATTTATTATGCTGTTGAATAACAAGAAGGATTTAAGTAGTTAATAAAAGGAAAGTTTTGAGACAACTGATTCACCCCCCCTCTCAATTGTCTGTCTTGAAACTAACAATTGGTATAAGAGCTAAATTCCTTTAGAAGAAGCTTAATCGCTTGAGGAGATCTAGAATGTCGACCTACAAGGACAGTCCAAGGTTTGATGGTTCAAACTTCACTGCCTAGAAAAGCTGCATGGAATGTCACCTACAATGCATGGGATATTAGTATTGGAACATAACCTCAATTAAATATGTTCCCCCAACAAATGGCCCTACAACTCTAAATGAAATCAAAGATACAAAGAATAATCTTTGAGCTAAAGAAGCCCTACTAAGTGCCTTGTCTAATTCAGAGCTGACAAATGTTATGGGTTTGAAGACTGCCTATGAAATTTGGACAAAGCTTGAAAATCTATATGAAGGAGACAAATATGTTAAGTGTGCCAAACTACAAAGTTTGAAAGGAAAGTTTGAAAACTTAAAGATGAGTGAAGATGAGAATATCACTTCTTACATGACAAAAGTAAATGAGCTTGTTTGTGGCATCAGATGTGCTGACGAAGTTCTGGATGAAGATGAAATTATTGCTAAAGTTCTCAAATCCTTACCTCCTGCTTATAAACACAAAGTTGCTGCTATTGAGGAAATTAGATCCTTAACAACTATCATAAGGGATCAATTGGTTGGTAAGATATCTGTATTCGATTTAGCTGAGTTTGGTAATGCACTCCCCAAGACTGAATCTGCATTCAAAGCTAGTGCCTCTACAAAAGGCAAACAGAGATATGATCCAGGAGAAAGTTCCTCAAGAAAATCATCTTGGTATGAGAAAGCAAGAAAAGATCTGGAAGAGGATGAATTAGAAGCTGAACAATTTGAGGCCCTCATTGCAAAGAGATTGCTAAGAGGATCAGGCAAGTGTGAAGGAAAATTGCCTTTCAAATGTTTTAACTGCAACAAGATTGGTCATTTTGCCTCAAAGTGTCTGGAAAGATTTTCTAGGCCAAACCCTAATAGATCAAGATTTCAAAAGAAGTGTTACTATGTTCATGAAGATGATGGTGATGATGAAGGAGTAACAGATGATGAATCAGAGACAGGAAACAAATCTAGAAGTGACTGGGTGTTTATTGCCATCAAGGAAGAAGATCCAATGCCCTCTGAATTTGACAATTATAAAATGGTAGAAAGAGCTCTGGCTGCCCAAGTTGAAGAAAAGGATGATTTGCTGATAATTCTACTGGTAGAATCAGAGGTAGAGGAACTATTTATTTTGATGGAAAGAACAAAACCAGTGATGTACTGTATGTTGAAGGTCTCAAGCATAATCTTCTCAGTGTTGGACAGTTGGTGGACAAAGGCTATGATCTCCAATTCAAAAATGGAAAATGTAAGATCTTTGAAAGTTCTGGAATAGAGATTGCATCTGGTACTCAAACAAAAGGTAACATCTTCCACTTGGTTGGCATTAGAAAAACTTGTTTATTTGTTCAAATTGATCAGAGTTGGTTGTGGCATAGGAGAATGTGTCATGTGAATTTTGATAATATCATCAAGATAAGCAACACTCAGGCTGTAAGAGATCTTCCAAGACTGGTGAAACCTACTAATAGTTTGTGCAAAGAATGTCAGTTGGGTAAGCAGAGCAAAGTCACATTCAAAAGTAAGGAACAATCTTCTACCAGACTGTTGGACTTAGTACATACTGATCTATGTGGACCGGCAAGAATTAGGAGTTTGCAAGGTGATAGATACTTCATGTTATTAATTGATGACCACTCCCAGATGATGTGGGTAACTTTTTTGAAAAATAAAATCTGAGGCTTTTGAGAAATTCAAAATATTCAAAGATATGGTAGAGAATGAAACCAGATTAAACATAAAACGTCTCAAGTCTGATAGAGGTGGAGAATTCACATCTGGAGAATTCATAGAATTCTGTGAGAAACATGGGATAAAAAGATAGTTATCTGCTCCAAGGACTCCATAGCAGAATGGAGTAGTGGAGAGAAAGAACCAGACCATCCAGGAAGCATCTAGAACCATGATGTTGGAAGAAAATGTTCCTCATATCTACTGGAGAGAAGTTGTAAGCACTGTTGTCTATACTCTTAATCAAGTACAAATTAGAAACAATACTGGTAAGACCCCTTATGAACTCTGGTTTGGCATCACTCCCACTATGAAGTATTTCAGAGTCTTTGGTAGTAAATGTTACATTAAAAGAGATGAAGACCTTGGCAAATTTGATGCTAGAAGTGATGAAGGAATATTCTTGGGTTATTCTACTCAAAGCAAAGCATACCGGTGTTATAACAAGAGATTGAGAAAGATTATAGAAAGTACAAATGTGAAGGTTGATGAAGGTATTAAAAAACCCTTAAGGTTTTATGAATATGAAGAAGATAATCAGAATGATGTTTTGGTTCAAGAAGTCCAAGCCCCCTCTAAAATTCAAAACTAGATTGATCCGGAGAATCCTGAAATATAAGAAGAGATAAGTTTGAATGAACCTGTCCAAGAAATAGAAGTCCAAGAAATTTTCAAAACTCCCAGGTATGTAAGACTAAATAATTCTAAAGATTAGATCATAAGTGATAAAAGCAAAGGTGTTCAAACAAGAAGAAAGATTGCTCAAGACTCAGAAAAGTATTGTCTGATTTCAAATTTTGAACCAAAAACAGTAAGTGAAGCATGCAATGATGAAAGCTGGACTAACACAATGAAGGAAGAGTTGATGCAGATTGAGAAAAATCACACTTGGGATCTTGCTCCCAGACCTAGAAACAAAAATGTGATTGGAACCAAATGGGTCTTTCAGAATAAACTGAATGAAGATGGTGAAGTAGTCAGAAACAAAGCCAGATTGGTCTATAAGGGTTATTCTGAAGTAGTAGTTGACTTTGAAGAAACTTTTACTCCAGTGGCAAGAATTGAAGTAGTTAGATTATTTCTTGCTTTTGTTGCCTTCAAGGATTTCAAAGTATATCAAATGGATGTCAAGTCTACCTTCCTGAATGGTGATTTGGAAGAAGAGGTATACATTGAGCAATCAGATGGATTTCAATTGTTTTGTCATGGTGATATGGTTTACAAGTTGAAGAAAGCACTATATGGACTCAAACAAGCCCTAAGAGCCTGGTATGAAAGATTGGATAAACATCTTTTGAAGATTGGGTTCAATAAAGGTACTGCTGATAGTAATTTATACTTCAAAATTGAATATGAAAATATCTTGATTGTTGAAAAATTTGTTGATGACATCATTTTTGGAGGAAGAGATAGTATGTGCAAGACTTTTGCAAAACAAATGAAAAGTGAATTTGAGATGTCTATGTTTGGGGAAATGAATTTCTTGTTGGGTCTGCAAATAACTCAAACAAAGAAAGGAATCTTCATATCTCAAACCAAATATGTGAAAGAATAATTAAAGAAATTTGGAATGGAAGATTCAAAACTAATGAATACTCCCATGGCAACTGGATGTAAACTAAGTAAAGATGATGAATCTCCTAAGGCTGATCAGAAAAAGTATAGGTCAATGATTGGAGGACTACTGTATCTTACTCAAACTAGACCTAACATTATGAATGTTGTTGGTCTTGTTGCCAGGTTCCAAGTTGATCCTAGAGAATCTCATGTCATGGCAATCAAGAGGATTCTTAGATATCTAAAAGGAATAGTTGAGTATGGTTTATGGTATCCTAAATATCATGATTTCTCTCTTCATGCATATACAGATGCGGATTGGGCAGGAGATGTGGATGACTAGAAGAGTACCAGTGGTGGAGCATTCTTTTTAGGGAAAAGATTGGTTTCTTGGCTAAGTAAGAAACAAGAAGCAATATCTTTATCCACTACAGAAGCAGAATATATTGTAGCAGCAAGAAGTTGCACTCAAGTATTGTGGATGAAGCAAATGTTAAGAGACATCAGAGTGGAGTATGAGGAACCTATCACAATCTTCTATGATAATTCAAGTACAATAAATATATCAAAAAATCTAGTGTTGCATTCAAAGACAAAACATAGATCCATCAAGTTTCACTTTTTGAGAGAGCAGGTGAACAAGAATGAAGTCAAATTGGAGTTTGTACCCTCCAAGGATTAGATTGCAGACATTTTTACTAAACCTCTACCTAAGGACTCTTTTAAGTATCGTAGGGAGAAGTTAGGGGTTATTACCCCTCCAGTTCTGAATTAAGGTGCACTGATGTGCATCAGTCCGGTGGATCTCCATGTCATATCTTGTGGTCCAGATTGATGATAGGAAGCTACTACTCAAGGGGACCAGTCTGTATGATTCTAAGTGATGCAAGTATGTGCCATTTGCCATTGATGTGAAAGGGGGAGAGAAGACATGTGAAAAACAAAAAATGGTTGCTGATCAAAGAGGGAGCAGTAAAGGAAGAGAAGACATGTGAATGGTTGTTGTTGATAGGGGGAGTTATGTCAGTTAGTAAGGAGAAGTTCTTTTCTTGATGGTTAAAATAGTTTTTCACATCATATGTTGCCATAAATGACAAAGGGGGAGATTGTTGCAAGTATGGGCCTAACCGGTGTTGTCATTGATGTCAACATACTCCTGTTGCATTGATGTCAAGGATTGGATGAGTTGTGTGCTGAGGATATTGAGAAAATTAGTCCTATCAGAAATAGAGAAGAACAGTGAAGACAATGAAGCTCTATGAAGTGAAGATCCCAGCTAAGATGAAGATCAGAGGATACGAATCAAAGGGTTTGTAGATATATGTCTAAAGGTGATCCAATAAAGATTTGAGAGGTCCACATGAAGATTTGAAGAAGTTATGGCCATATGAGTAAAACTAGTTCTGGCAGATGTTTAGAGGTGATAGAGTGACTCAAATAGGTCCGGTGAGATCCAGAAATGCAATATCTTGTTCTACAGATTTGGTGGAGTGTTTACGAAGTCAATGTGAATTGACAACCCAATTGGTCCATGGTTTGGAGGTCTGCAATCATCTATTTCAATATGACAGTGATGACAGACTGTGTTCTTAAGATTCTGGATGAAGAAGAGAATGATTTCAGTTATTAGAAGTGGTGTGGATGTTCTTGGTGAATCAGACAAGCTTGTGGGGGTCTCTAGATTGTGTCTAGTTTGTGTTGGTGGTCCGCATTGAAGATTGAGCTCATAATTGGAGAATTACTTCCGAATGATGACTTTCTTCCTAAGCTTGGCCAATCAAATGATTTACACATCTTGCGGATGATCTTGAAAATGTTCTGCGAAACATGGCATGTTCCTCAAAGAAGATTGATGTCCTAGATCTGTGTGGCCGATAGAGTGGTGATTCGCATGAAGTCTTTCTTAATAAGTCAAGTTGTATTTGTGTGTTTGCTCTGTAATAAAATAAAGTGTGTCGACTTTGATGATTATCCCAAAGTCAATGTCTTGTATAAATAAGAGTTGTGAAGTCATTTCAAAATTATTGGAAGAAGATGAGAGTGTGGTAGAAAGGAGAAAAGCAAAAGGCACAACAAAAGTATTGAGCTTAAATGGAACTAACTCAAGCATGATGAAGATGCTATTCTTCAATTCAAGTATGTAATATTTATTATTCTATAGACAGTGTGTCTCATGTAGGCAGTGGGCCTTTTGTGAGCAGTATGCTCGGGCAATGAGCCCTAATTGGCATGTGTCATTTTGTTCTTCTTATTCTTTTAACAGAGAATACAATCTTGGGTTAGTCACCTTATGGTTTTTCCCTTAATCAGGTTTTCTACGTTAAAATCTTGGTGTCATATGTGTTAATGTATTTCTGCTCTTGAATTGTTGCATTGTGTTTCCATGATTGATTTGTTATGCTGTTGAATAACAAGAAGGATTTAAGTAGTTAATAAAATGAAAGTTTTGAGACAACTAATTCACCCCCCCTCTTAGTTGTCTATCTTGAAACTAACAACAACTTCTTACTTATCCCATGATTTTATCTTGTCTAGAAGAATAGTTATTTTCTTCTGTCAAATGGACACTAGTTGGACCTTTATACGATGTCGAGGAAAAGTGAAACCTTAAGAGTTTGTTTATAATACTCATATTTCATTTTCTTGCAAAATATTCTTGGGCATCTACTAAGTCAACTTTTGTCAGAAAGTTAAGCAATAATTATGTTATAGATGCACTTATGCGGTAAGGACAAATTTTTGGGCACTATTTTAGATTGACATATATTTTGAATAACCTTTCTAGTAGAACTATAGTAGTGTGTTTTTAGTGGTAAAATAATTTTCTGAATTGAGCACTAAGTCCCTATGAATTTTCACATGAACTCTTATAACATCTAGTGGTTATTAATAGTTAGTATATTTTTCCTATAGTTTTATATTGCAAATAGGTGATTGCATTATTGTTGTGGTAATGTTGATGTAGTATTAAGAATAATGGTAGTAATAAATGGTAGAATTTGTCCAAAAAAAAGATCATCATTAAGTATATTAATGAGACAAGATTGTGTCTCATGCTCAATGAAGTGAACTTTATGATGCAAATTTTACCTCATCACTCATTTTTCACATTCAATGTGATGAAATATCTAGTTCCAAGTATTTTGGAGGCATTTTGTTGGCCATTGTTACATTGGTACAGTAAAAGCACAATGTTAGGTGAGAAATGTTAACAAGTATGCTAGGTGTGAAAATAAAGGTGACATAAATCAATTAAAGAACTCAACTTCTAGACCTGTCTAAAGAAGCATATTTGAAGCTCTTAAGTTTCTAGATTGCAAAAACTAATTTTTAATCATTTCAACATTTTGAGCATTTACAACATTCTTGTAATAATTACAACTCCATTAACCCAATTGCTTTTCCATCAACTTCAAATTGATTGCTACCTCAAGTCAAATGATTCTTAATAAGCCAATTCATTGAGAATGAAACTAAGTTAGGGATGACTATTGGGAATTAAGGTGTCTCCACTTTGGTAATTCCTTGTATTATTTCATTGTATTTATTTATTTATTGCCTATTATTGTAATTAGGATGCAAATCCTTATTGTCATCTTGTGGGAGTTGGCACGGTGATGTGTCATCCTACGTGGAAGGTGACCACATGTAAATTTGTCCTCACATGAGGAGATAGGTGTCCCACTTAGTGGTAGGAATATTTTTCCATGTGTCAGCATCTTGGATAGCATGTAAGGGAATATTGACTGAAATGGTTATGATAGATTCTTATGACAAATCTATGATGTGTAAGAGTCGTAAATGGAAGATTCTATGATAGGTGAAGACATGTGTCACAAGGCATCTTGGAAGAAGGCATCTTTGGGTACCCCAAGGAGAGTTATGACAAGTTGTAAGAGAATATGCTATTTTTAGCCTGTGTATGAAAGATTATCTTATAGCTGTAAGATATGACAGCTATGATAGATTCTATGATAGCTATAAGAGTATCTGTCATTGCCCAACTTGGGAATAGGTGACCTCTTAGGGATGGGGTGATATGACAAGTGTCATGAACATTCTACAGTGTTGGACAAGTGTCCCCAAGCATGGATTTTGGGCCATGAGGCCATGTTGGACGCCCATCTCAAGATAGGCTCATTTTTGCCTTTTATCTTCTATATAAATAGGTGCTTTTGAGAGGAGATGTATTATGTGATTAACACGTACTATTATGCTGCTGGATTATCTCTAGATATGAGTGTCGAAGACTCTTGCAAGAGCATTGACTCTATAATTGTATTGTAAATCTCATTGTTTAGATAATACATTTGAGCTGTGTTTTAGAGTCTGGGGTTTTTCACCCGTAAGGGTTTTCCCTATGTATATCTTGTCTCTCTCTTCTTCTGTCTTACATTCTTGTGTTGTGTATTGCCACAATATCTCTATTATTAGACTAATAACTCTATAATTGTAAAGGTTGAAAAGAATTTGCACTCTTCTATCCTCATTAGATTAGTGTAGGAAGTGATTTTCGTACACCTAGCTTCCTTTCAATGACCACCCATAGAGTAATGTTTAATTACTTGAAATGATTGTGAAATGTACCTTATTGTCATTAAAGAAATTTGGTCTTGCCACTTGATCCATTTTATTCTCTTCTGGCTCATTTGTGCAACTTAAAATTACTCCATTATTTGTAGCATTAGCTACCCTATCATAAAAGTTAAAATGGTTTATGCAAATATATATATATATATATATATATATATATATACATACATACATATACCTATATAGATATACATATATACATATATATACATACATATATATATATGTATGTATGTATATGTATGTATATATATGTATGTATATATATGTACAGAGAGAGAGAGAGTTCTCACAACTTCCCTATGTATAATTGTTTTAATAGTAGCCAATTCAGCTATATTCCTATTTCTATTTGGCTAGTAGCCTCTTATACATAGAAGTTGTCTGCAACATACATTTAGTGAATTGATATTTGTAATAGTGTAAATTGTATCTCCATGCTAATTCCCAATTGGGTTTATGAAAGTGGTTTTTATATGCTTGTTGTGTCTTTAAAACTGACACCTTTGTTTGTGACATAAGTTTATTTTAAAAAGTTACATTGTGGGCCCTTAACTCACAGTTCTCAGGATAATTTTCACATCTTAAACTTTAGAAAATATGGTGTTGTTTAGGTGAAATGAAACAATGCTTTTACAAGATATGAAACCAAAATGGTTATCTTAGCATCTATCATGAGGACATGTTGGAATTTACAAGGGGGGAGCCAATCCCACACTCAATCCATTCTTAGATTAAATAAATCCTATTTGTGATATGCAAGTTCCCCAAGAAGTTATTTGGAAAATAGCTAGTTTATGTAATGTGTAAATCTTCAACTTGTTTTATATTTTATATAAAATTTTCATTAATTTTCTTATGTTGTTGAACTTCTAGAAACACATCAATTTTATTAAAATTCACATCGAGAATAAAATTCTTGAGCATATTGTTGTGAGTAAAGGCACAAGATGAAAGTATATCCATAATCATAGCTACTTTAATTTAGAGACTCTAAGGGCATAGAAATATTGGTAACCCATCTTCTAAAATATTGAGTTTTTAAAACATTGTTTTGGGATTTGGGTTTGGAAAGTCAATCAAAAGACCTTGTATCAAGTGTCTTTAATTATTTTAGGAAGTCATAATTAGATTATTATGAGATCAATCATGATGGAAGAGATAAAGAAAGATATTCAATTAACCTAATTAATTAAAAGAAATATTACTTTATGATGGTAATAGTTTTGATGTTTTGTTGGTTAAGTTGCCTTGTAAGATTGTTTTGTACCATCTTTGTTTTTTATGTACTTTGTTATTGGACTTGATCAACCCAATAACCTTGCACATGTTTTGTATAGGATTGAGATCTAGGTTAGGTATTATAAACACCTTGTTGATAGTAAATATTTGAATCCTTGTTTGATTTAGACTTGTCCCAAAACTCTATTTGAGTAACTAGGAAATTATATAAACATTGATGTATTTGTTGCTATTCAATTGTATTTCGTATCAGAAAAGAGGGTATTCATGTAGTCTAGAATGCATGAATATCATCTTTGAATGTATTTTGAGTATATAATACTTAGTGATGAGTGACTACATAGTATGGGATATGCATGCCATTCACTAGGTAAGTATTATGTGATTACATCATAATACTTTTGTATATTTTATGTTGAAGTGACACATACAAGATTAAAATATCTGTATTAAAGATAAGGTTACACATTAATGACCAAATCTAAAGGATTATTTGATAGGAGATTTATTGTATACACTTGTATTAGCTTCTCAAGTATAAATTCTTGAACTATTTCATGTGAAAATGTACTTATAGTTCTAATCTTGTTATTGATTAACAAAGTACTTCTATGTGATCTCATTTTGGTTTCAATTAAAGTAGAAGAGTTATTTAAAAGATCTAAAACATTTGTGAAATATAATTATAGATGAAGTTAAAATGAAATAGATTCATTGGGATATTGATAGTGTTACATCCACACTTGACTAATCATTTTTGGTGTATTATGTTGTAGATTCAACTTGAGCTACTGAGGACAATAGCTAATTACAAGAGGAGAATTGTTATGGGACTTTTTCCCCAAAATGGAAAAGAAGGCTATTTTATGAATAAGACTTTGAAATTATAAGAGGATAAAGTTCATTTACCCTTTATAATTAAAAAGGAGATGGAAAAATAAAGGAAATTATGATCCTTTGGTTAAAATAGAGATAAATAAAGAATAATTATGAAAACCCCTTTTTAAAGGGGAGGAATTATTAAGTTTATTAACTATATGTTAATGACAACCTTTGTGAAAGGGTATGATGGTTTAGAAACCACCCCTTAAAAGGTTATATAAGACATTTGTGTGAGACTTAGAATGGGCATGAAGCATCTCTCAAAAAAAGAAAGGGGAAATAATCAAGCACTATAAATTGTGGGAATAGGATTCTAGGTTAGAGGGTTGTGAGAAAGACAAAGAAGGGGGCACATCTTATGCTTGTATCCAACTTAGAGTATAGAGGTGCACTCAGGACAGTCCTGGCTAGGGCTTGGGTATTACATGGGTGTTGAGTATTGTTCCAAAGGAACTAGCACTCATGTGGAGCAGAAAAGTACACTTATTTCTCCCAGATTGCTCACAAACAAAAGAGGTTGAACTAGGGTCCATTCTAGAAATCTTTTGATTCTTGCTAATTACATATAGATAAGTATTATCTGCTCAGTTATACCAATTGTTGAGACTAAATTTATATATTTATTTGCATTGTTTAATATATTCATTTGCATTCATAAATTGAATTAATACAATTATTTGTTAAATTATTTCTTTAAAGTTAGATTATATTTCACTGTGCATTTTAATCCTAATTTGATAAATGTATGTTCATGGTTTAGTTTTAAACACTTTATTGCATTTAGGGTGTAATTGAATATTTATGAATATGCCATATAATTACCTATTTTAATAAATAGGAAGTATCTTCTATGTTCTAAAAATTTGAGGAATTACAGAATCTGGAAGAACAATTTTGCTACATTAGTTTTGAATAGATGAAAGCCACCAAGTTCAAGGGGAGTTAGATGATATAAGAGGATAAGTAATATTCAACAGGGGGAGCCTATTTTTTTTGGATGACCACCAATCCTTTTCCATTGATATCAAAGGGGGAGAAATACATGCATAACAGATTAAGTGTTGCCATCAATGATAAATGGGGAGATTGTTAGATATATGTTGTGATTGATGTCAACAATGGTATGAAGTATCAGGGTTGGGAAATGTGGTACAAGTGATGACAAGGAGATTGTAGTAATATTAAGATCAATGAAGATAGCCAAAAAGGTATTATGAGACTGAGAATGATGATCAGGGAATTGTAAAGGAAATGGATCAACAACATCTGTATACTATCATACCTTGTCTGTTGAAGCTCATATGTAAGTTAACATTCCTAATATACTTATGTTTGAAGACCATGGTTAGTTTTGTTGGGTTTTTGCTGCATGATGAAAACATGAACTCATAATGACACCTGATGGATAAAGTTGCAAAATTTGAAGAAGAATTGGTTAAGTATAGTGTATGTTAGGAAAGATGTTATAGGTTTAAAAGAATGCATTGCGCTCTACTGCATCTAGAGATATGAGCCTATGGATAGGATAGATGGATAGGTATTACTCTCAGGTATTAGTGTTTCAAATTCGAGATCACAAATCTTACCGCAAAGTGGTTGGGAGACAGAAGAATGGAGATAGTAAAGAAAAAGGGCAAGTATAGTCATAGAGTGATAGGAAGATGCTCTACACTTCTCCGTAAATGAGAATATGAAGTTGCAACTTGAAGAATAGGCAGATATGAGTAACAAGGATGCAAGTTTCAAGAAATAATTTGTACCGTAGATACTTTTCTAGAGTTAGATTTATGAAGACATGTCTTGGTGATAAGTAGTGAGAATATCATATGAGAGTTAATATTACTTCAGCATACCAGAGAATGATAGTTGGTCCTATTGATTGAATAACAAGTTTTTATTATTGGGAGGTATGTGATAATCAAGTTTCAAGTAATTGTGTTCACCGCAAGTTTTGTCTTCATAGCCTTATCTTAAGACTGAGCAAGTAGAAGTTGCTAAGGATATCGACATCAGAAACATAGTGTTTGCACCAGAATGAAACATCTTGAGATAATAAGAGAAGTATATAGGAATATTTTACAAGTCATAAAATGGTCGGCAAGTGGTCCACATGATGAATTTTTGTGTTCTCCGGTAACACATTGGATATGCAGTCAAATACAAGAATGGGTAGTTGCTAAGGTGTTGACTTGGTTCATAATAAAGACATGTTGAGTGTAATTGATGTGCGCCAGCATGGAAGGGAGTGTTAAGGCAAGATAGGACATGATTATGCATTATTCTTGTACCACATTGGGATTTTAACTACCACACATGTTTGGGACTGAGTGATATGGTCACTACACATTTCTTTTTGGCCTCCCAAAGAGAAAGACTTTGAAGCTTATGGAGGATATATATAAAGAATAAAAGTTGTTAAAAGGTGTGTGTTGTACTTTTGAATTGAGAACCAATATTGTGCAAATATACTTGCAGTAGAAGTAGATATGATGATGAAAAGTGCCAAGGATTAGTTCATGTAAAGTAATATAGTTGTGGAAGATATTGTGAGCTCTGTAATGATGAAGAAGAATTCCTAAATATGTTTTTAAATTGTAAGGAAGACAGATAGTAGTGTAGAGGCTAAAGTGATCAGCATTATGTGTTACATGAAGAACATAATAATATGCTTCGTAAATGTGTAAATTGATCAGGGAGTTGTTGCTTCCTTTGGGTTGTAGCTCGTAAATAATATTTTAATCTAGTTTTAGCTTTATTTGTGAGGCTAGATCATTGGTCCAAGCACAAATTTGTGTCACACTTCCAGCCAACTTATCAACACAAGTGAATTTAAGTATTTCTAACTAAAAATCAATTTTGGTCAAACATATGATCTTGTAAGATTCATTGTAGATAAGTTAGATATGTCCACAACTTTTCCAACTAAAATTATTGGCTAAATGCATATGTAGCACCACAAGGAGGCCAATTTACCAAAAAAATAAAATTGTTTGAAAAACTTGATATTTCAACAACTTCTACTCGTGTAAATAACATTTTTTAGAAACAATAAAAATATCCTTTTGTAGATCTATAAGTTTAGTTTTCAATATATATATAGTTTAATTATTATTTATATTTTCCTTTTTATTTTTACTAAAAGTAGGTTATCAGCACAAAACATTAGGTTGATTATCATGTCAAGGAAAAATAGTAAAAACTTATTTAAAAAAATTGAAAATATTATGATGCCCTAGATAAAAGAATCCATATCAAGATGGTATAATTATTTTTCTATTTTAGGTAAATAGTTAATATGAAAGTTGATGTCGAATGGAAACAACTATGTTTTAATACACGTACATTTTAATATTTATTTAAAAATATATATTTATCAAAATTGGAAAAAAAATATATCCATGCCCTAAAGTTTCAAGTTACAAATACACACAAAAAAAATGAAGAAAAAAAATTACTATATGAAGATTGACGTTTCATGTAACTTCATTTTTAGGATTTTATCAGCAACTAAATTATAGTGTCAATTTATTAAAAACTATATTTAAATAATTTTTTAATTTTTTCAAACAATACAAACATAAAATATACTAAAAAAAAAATATTTTATTAGTTTACATCATTTCAAAATTTAAAACATATATGTCACTTTTTAGTGATTCAAGTTTAAAAGTTGGATCAGTGTTGGCCATTTCCTTTATAAAAGTGTGACACAGCTTTCTACTTTTATAGATTTGGTTTTCCACGTAAATATGGTGTTATGGTTATGTTGTGTTCCTGCATCTCTCATGTTTTGAATGATCACATTAATTTGAATGCTATAGAAAATGAGGTAATTTGATTAAGTACTAATCCACCCCCTCCTCTAAGTACTTATATGTGTTCAACAGGTAAGAGGTAGAGAGGGGAGGGACGTAGATAGGCAAGAGAGAGAGAGAGAGAGGGTAGGAAGGGAGGTAGAGAGGTGAGAGAGAGATAGAGGGTAGGAGGTAGAGAGGGGAGGGACGTAGAGAGTGAGAGAGAGAGAGAGGGGAGGAGATAAAGCGGTGAGAGAGAGATAGAGAGGAGGGGGGAAAGACCTAGAGAGGGGAGGGAAGTAGAGAGTGAGAGAGAGAGAGGGGAGGAGATAAAGCGGTGAGAGAGAGATAGAGAGGAGGGGGGAAAGACCTAGAGAGGGGAAGGAGAGAGACAGTATAATAGAGGGGTAAGGAGGGAGACAGAGGTAGAGAGGGAGAGACCTAGATTGGGCATAGAGAGAGGTGAGTGAGAGATAAGAGAGGGAAGATCGATAGAGAGTGGGAGAGAGAGAGAGAAGGTAAGGGTGAGTTGATTTTATTTCACAATTACACAAGCACATTATAATGCTCTTGTGTTATGTGAATGCATGCACATAACGCAAGCACGCTAAAATGCACTCGCATTATTTGTGGCTTTGGTAATTTCCAAGCCTTTGGCTTATATTTTCCTTGGGCTTCCAACCCAAAGGCTCGGATTGAGTTTTGAATGTCTAAAGATGTATTTTTGCAAATTGTAAAAAAATTTACATAATCTTGAGCATGCTCCCGATCAGGTTTGCACTTGTTTCAATGACAAGTCAAAAAAATACCATGATAATATTAAGCTCTCTCTTATGTTTCTAACCGTATAATTTTTTTCATGTTTTGAGTATGTTAAGGTTTTCATCTTTAATTTCTTTTTAGTGTATTCATTTTTTGTCAAAAATGAGTGTGTGGTATTTTTTACTTTTTTTAACCGCTCATCAAAATTTCAAATAAATTACATTTTTAGAGACTAGACTCCATTCTACATGTATTAAAAAAATTGGATTTTCAATTAGTTTTCAAAAAATTTAGGGGGAAGCATACTCAACTTTCTATTTTTCAAGATGTGTCCACTTTCAAAATTAGTAAAAAATTAGTTATTCATGAAAAAATTATCAAAAAATCAGGGATAAACTACATGGTGTTAACTAATTTCTCACCGAAGCAATATTTGAAATACTAAAAAAAAGTTAACATTTTAGGGGAGCCACACCAGACACTATGTTATGTTTTCTTTAGAAAAAATAGGATGAATTTGTGTGGCCCCCCTTTTTGAACCCCTTAATCTCAACCATTTTTTAAAAAAATAGTAGGTTAGAAACTAGATTTGGAGAACTACGACTCTTGTTTTTGTTGCATCTTCAAATTTTGAGTGTAACTATCTTCAATTTCTCATCCAACATTAGTCTTTCCTAATTTTAGTAAAAATTGGCCACTTAAGAGCCCCTTTTGGTCCCCCATCTTTGTGCACTTACCCATGTGTTATGTAGCTTGTAATCTTATGCCTTCATCAAAAAACACTACCTCCATTTTTGTGAGATATGTATGTAGATTTTGTACTCCTGAAAACCTAGGAAAATTGATATGTGAAATTCCTTTCAAAATCTAACTTAACCAATGAGATTTTTGGTCCATATCTTCCTTATCCTCCGTAGATGCGTCACATATGATCTCTGATGAGTTTTGATGAAATGCAGGGGATTGTGGTATGTCTTCTTTACGAGTTTTGATCATTAACATGTTCCGATAACTAAGCATTTTCCATGTTTTTAGTTCTAGTTCTTCTCTTAGCCAAGCTTCTAGAACTTCCTCACTATCTGTGCTATAGTGATCATCCTCTATCTCCATTTCTCCCTTAGAATTAGGCTCTTCTGTTGTCTCCTTTGCATCCAGCCTTGAAATTGTGTAGAGATTCTTGGCATCCAAGTCACTATCTTCATTTTGATTTACTTCTTATGTGTATGCTTCCTCCATTGATGATCCCAAAGGAATATTGACAGTCTTGTTATCATTGGCAAATGATAGGTCTTCTTTCTGGGAGTCTATGATACCATTTGCAACCATCTCAACCCTAAGAGTGCAATGAAAACTTCTCCTTGATCCTTCACGGCTACCACATTGAAGCCTAAGACTTGTTTCAACCCAATTAGGTTGACTTCCACTTGATTCCATGTTCCCATTGTTTACATGTTAGATCCATCTGCCAAAATTATATTGTAAGTTGTCTCTGTCAACTTAGGTCTTCCTAACTATTCCCACAACTTCCTTGTGATCATGTTGACATCTGCTCCCAAATCTATCATGACATTCTAGATTTTTCTGTGATTGATATGAACATCCACCATAAGTTGTTTTGTCTACCATTCTCTATATGGTCCTCCCATCCTCTAGAGTTGACTCTTCTGACCTTGCTCCTTATTCCAGTACTTAGAAAATTGCTTTAGTTTCTCAATAAGTTTATGTTTTTGTGTTAATTTGGATAATTGCTTGAGAGATTCTACTTCTCCTTTGATGAAAAACTGCTTGTATTTCTTCTCCTTTTCTTGTTCCTTCCTTATTGCTTGTCTGGCTACCTTCACAACTTCCTCATGTTGCTTCTTAGAAGAACAAATTCTTCTTCCTCCTCACTGTCTTCCTCTTCTATCTCAATGATGTAGTTCCTTCTGGTATTTGTTCCTTGTCTTCTCAGTACTGCAACCTTCTCTTTCCTTAGATTCTTCTATCTTTTTTGGTATGTTTTGGCTTGCTTCTCTAGTAATACTCTTCTTCTTCTATAGATTCAGTTGAAAATATGTCTATTTCCTCTCTACTATTCTTCCAGAAAATTCTTTCTCCTTGGCTCTTTGGTTCCCTTCTTATGATCCTAGCTCCTTTTTTATTATTCATGTTTTGTAGCTCATCACTCTTAGATTGTGGTTGTGCATTCTAAAAAAAACTACTATTGTGCTCTCTCACAAGAAAATAGATCATGCTTTGTACTGCTACAAAATGAACACTGTGTTTTCCTTTCGGCCCAACATTCATTAGAAAAGTGTCCTAGCTTACCACAATTGAAACAAGTGGCATCCTTCCTCCTTCTTTGACTTCTTCCATGGCATCTACCTCCTATGTAACCTCCAATTGCACTCTATCATCATTATTATAGATATTCCCATAGGATGGACAACCAAAATTTGAAGTTTGTATTGCATTGGCATTCCTCTGATTTCTCTAGTTTGGTTGTTTGTACCCTTGATCATGTGAGTTTATTTCTACATATGACATGTTGTTGCTCTCTGCCGAGTTTGTGTACCATGTTTCATCTTCTTCATCAAAAAATTTTCTTTTCCTCTAGAAGTTCTGTGACGGATAGTCTGGTGTTTCATGGTCATCCCATTCTCCACATAATCCATAATAGACTGAGTTTACTCTTCTCATTTTACTTTGATGTCTTCTTTTATTACGGTAGATTGCTTTTCACCTTTTATCCTAGGGAATTCATTTCTCAAGTGACCTTCTCTTGTAAAATATGAACACCAAATATTAGGTCTTTGCTTCTATATATTCTCCTCCTACTTGGTCAATGTCTCATCTCTCAGCTTCAACTGCTCTAATTCTAATTTTAGCTTCTCTAATTCTAGGTTTTTCTTCATCTTATCTTATAGTCTGTGCCAAGATTGAGACTCTATCTAGTAGGATAGTCTTACTGCTTCTGCATATGTCTCAAATATTCTTCCATCTAGGCCTGACATGATTTTAGGGCTTATTCTAGAAATAAACTGTTATCTTATTTTTGCCTAGGCCAAAATAACCCAAAAATTTCTTCTTCCATCAAAAATATCCAATCTGAGACACTTGAAATGGAAGAAGTTCCCCTTAGAAAAAAAAACCTAGAAAAAATCCCAAGAAAATTCAAGTATTTTTCTTATCTTTTTGCCTTAGTTGACAAAATTTTAGCTTGGTGAACCTTTTGGTTTAGCGGTTTGGTAGTTCGCTGGTTTGCTAATTTTTTGGTTTCTTGACTAGGGGTGAAATCAGCTAAGGGGCATGGAGGTGGGTGTTCTTTTCTCTAAGGCTAAATAAGATATGTTTTCATTTGTTAGCAAACTTAAGGTTTGGTGAACCTTAAGTTCCCTGATCGGTGAATTCACCAACAAAGGAACATAGAAGGTTGGGAGGTGGGGATCTTCATTGAAGGAAAAGGCTAAGGAAAGGAAAGGAAGAGGAGCTTCTATCAATGAATCAATAAAGTGGAGAACAAGGAAAAAGGTTTAAGTTTTTGAGGATTCGTCGATAAGGCAATAGGAGCTCAAATAAAGTAAGAGGTGGCAAAGACATTGGTTCAAGAAAAGTTGAATTTGCCGACAAAAGGAAAAGGGGCTAGGTCATTGGTTCTAAAAAGTTGAGGTTTGCCAGTAAAGGAAAAATGGAAAAATTTGACTAAGACATGGGCAGTTCATGAAGAGGAAAGTTCACCGATCAAGGCAAAAAATGTGAGCTGGTCAACTAGTTGGGAAATCAAGAAAAAGGGTAACTTGCCAACCAATTCTTGACTTCAGGGATTCACCAACAAGATGAAAAGCTAAGGGAAAAGTGCTAAGGAAGGAATAGTTTGCAAAAGTGTAGTTTTGCCGATAAGGCAAAAGCAAGACCAAATATGATTTGAAAAAGCAAATTTTCACCAATAACGTGAAAGGAAGGAGAAAGAAATTGTCGGCCAAGGAAAGATTCAAGAAAGTGAAACTTTGCCAATAAAGAGGAAAAGTGACAAGGAAAAGACAAACATAGAGATAGTTCACGAAATTGATATTTCACT
The DNA here is from genome assembly GCA_027924645.1 of Cunninghamia lanceolata. NCBI lineage: Eukaryota > Viridiplantae > Streptophyta > Pinopsida > Cupressales > Cupressaceae > Cunninghamia > Cunninghamia lanceolata. Next base: position 2,762,988 of record BSBN01001164.1, on the reverse strand, counting down.
GATAAAGAGGGGAAGATAGAGTAAGTTCTGAAAGGTGAAGTTTTGTCCATAGGGAAAAAGCAAAAGCAAGCCAAGTTCTAAAATTAGAGATTTTTTCAATAAGGCAAAAAGATAGAGGCAAAGAAAGTTCTTAAAATAAGGAAATCGCCAACTAAAAGAAGAAAAAGCCATAGTTCAAGAAAATGAGTTTTTGCCGATAAGGTGGAATAAAAGGCTAGGATGATGAGATTAATGAAAATGGATGATACTTTAGAATATTTAAGAAATTTAAATATTTTAAAGTGTTGTAAAAGCTTGCAGTCCCCTAAAATCATGTCATTTTCTTAGGATGAAGGTACCCAACATATAATTTCACAGACCAAAGTCAATTGCAGGCAATTGGAATAGTGAAATTCTTCAATATGCCTATACAAAGAAGTTACAAAATGGATTTGTAGGTACCTAGGAAGTATTTTGAGCCTTCTCTCATAAATGTGCCTGGTACCCATGGGTGCAGGTAGTCTTCTTCTACAAAGTTGTAGGCTTGTCAAAAGTATGGCCTCCATCCTTTGTGTAGAGGGTCTTTGAGCCTAATGTTATTGCAACATGGGCATGTGCACATCATTTTTGACTGATTTTCAATGCTTTTTGTTGCAGATGGACTATGAAATGCTATATACACATGTATCAAGGATGTAAAAAAGGTTGTTAGTTGTTCTTATGGGCTATTATGTTGGGTAGATTATATTGTTATTTCTAGATCTTATAATGCATCTATAGGACCAACTAGATGTGATACATTGTGCTCATTTTATGAGCCTTTGCTCTCTGGTTGATTGTTCACCCATGAATGTAGATGATTATTTTTTTGTACTTTTCTATAATAGGTTAGCTTCACTTTGTAATGGCTATTTAGCTTTCATGATCAATACAATCATTCATATTTTACCTCTCTTATGCTTTTTCTCTATGTTTATTTGATGTTGTAACTCATTCTGAGGATAAAATGGTCCCTCCATTAGTTACAATCTTCTATTCAAGCCTCTAATAAATCTATAAGTCTATGTGAGTTTCTTTCAATATTTGAGGTCATTGTTGTGTTATGTCAATCCTAGCTAACATATTAAAATCTAGTGCATCACCTCCCTTTTTAATTTTAGTATTTTCTTCCCCCTTTTCCCTATGTGTAGTATTAGATTTAGTCTATTTCTCTTAGCCTTAAGCTCAGAAAGAGGAACCAGCCTTCTCTGGAGGTTTGATCTCAATTGCAAGGTCCCACACCTTGAGATTAGTCCCATTGTGTCATTGGAATGCTTCAACAGCCTCCAAGCAAGGTGCAATTTTACATGACAACATAAACCATTCTATCTTTTGCTTTTCAATCAGGGGTTCCTCCAATTTCCTAGTTGTCTCCTTGAATCTTCTATCAAAATCATTTATTGATTCATTATCTAATTGCATCAAATCTCTCATCTTACTTACCCCTTCTATCAGAACATCTGGGACTCTAAAATTCTCCAAAAATAGTATCTTGATTTCATCCTATTTCTTATCACTATTTGGACATGTCTTCCTATACCACTTCAATGCTTCATTCTGTAAGGTGTGTATGAAGTCAAACAACTTAATTTCATCTCTTGTTACTCCTTTCCAATTCCAAATAGACTCCAAAACAAAAATTTGCTCTACTTCTTCTGTAGTAGATCCTTCTCAAAGATTGGTAACTTGATAGGAATATCCATGATTGGTCTTCCCAAAGTTTTCGGTACTCTGTGGTAGGTTTACTATGGTCTACTCCTCTGGTTAGGTTGGCTTCTATTAGCTCACTTTCCTTCTCTTCCCTTGTCTCTCTATAGTTAGATATCAAAGTATTCCTCTCTTAAAACTTCTACAAAATTACTCCAGATCTCTTCTATTCTTTTTGCTTCCTTGTTTCCTTCAATATTTTCCTTCACAACTAAAATTCTCTTGACTTTATATGGCACTCGGGGTGACTCGTGGTCTAGAGGTTGTGTTTCTTCATAGCATCTCTTCAAATTAGGGGATACTCTTCTCTTTGTGAATGACATCATGTCAGGATCCAATGATGATTGAAATAAAATTTTAAAACCCTCAAAACTCCTCTCACTGTTTATCTCATCTTCTCCTCCTTTTATCTCCTTTATGCTTTGGAAAATCAGCTCCTCTATATATTCCTCATCCAACTTCAAAATTTCTAGTGCTAATTCATGTTTTCAAGCAGTCTTCGGTATAAACCCTAATTCACCTATTTCTTCATTTTCCCTTCTACATTTTTCTCTAGTAGCACCCACAATTGCACACACAACAATATTCTCCATAACATGCTCTATCTCTTCTTCTTATAATCTCCTTTCTCTAGAAGCACCCACATTGGCGTGCTCAACAGCATCCTCCATGTTGTGCTTGTCTTCTTCTCCCCTTCCGATAGCACCCTCCATGGCGCGCTCAGTGAATTGTTCCTCATTTCCTTCCGTAACTTCTATTGTCCTCCCTTTTTCCATATCTTGTGCTCTTTCCATCCTTCTATGATGATATTCTTGTTGTTCCTCATCGTGCTTCAGTCTGTCTTCTCTGCTCATCTCCATTCTGGTTCTACTTTCTTCGTCGATCTCTTTTTTATTTCACTTCTCCCCTTTCACCATGGGTTTTCTGAATTTGGTGTTCCATTATTCCTCTTATATCCCATGGTATCCTTGTTTGAAAAGTCACATCATTTGAAAGGTCCTTGTGGACCCTACCCACTTTCCACTCATCATCTGCTTAAGTGCCTACCCCCTCTCACAGTGGTAGAAACTAAAGAAGATCTGAATTCCTCTGCAAATTAAAAATTTTCTCCACCAACCTTGCCTTCTCTTCTCTCCAGAACTCTACACTACTCCCTTGAATGTTTTTCACTTTCAATCTTTAACTACCTTCTTCTAGGTTCCCAACAATGGAACCAAATGTTAGCGAGAGATGGAACGAGATACTGGTCTGGAGATCCAGTCTTCAATCAAGTCTTTGTAGTTAGTTTATACCCGGTCAAGTAGCTAGAGATTGATAGAAAAACATAAAGAATAATAGAACTTAGTATCATATATATATATAATAAGACGACACATAATTACCCAGTAACTACAGATCTCCATATATATATATATCAAATGTTATACATCCACCCTTCGATAGGTCTAAGTCTCTACCTCATGCATCTACATACATGACTTCTATGTCATCTTCATATCAGAATCTATCTCATATCATACTCCTATATTATATCATCCTATCTTATATCTATATATATTATATCTATTATATGTAGGGATGTCTTTTGTAGCATCTTCTGTCAACATGCACCCTCGCAACCTACTAACACTCCCTTACTGATGGGGAGGCCTATGGGTTTAGCAAACCTATCTTGACACAACACTTCAAGACCTATATCAATCCCAAGTCTCCCTACCAATTCAAGTGCTCAAAGACATTTTTTGCCCCAAAAAGCCTATGTCAACCTAACTAGTCTATTATAGAGGTGAAAGACCTATTTGCCTGTTGTTCCCAATACAGACATTGCTTACTTGGTGTGAGGTATTCTTCTTTACCCTCACTGTTTCCAAGATTCCTAATCTCCAAGGCTCATAGCCTTCTTGAGCCCATTATCAGCCCTTCTCTCTGGGTCCAGGGTTCTGATTGCTTGGTACTCAATTCTTCCACTTTGTTTTCACCTCTGTCTCTAGACTGCAACTTGCATACTAGCCGAGCTATGGCATAGCTCACCTAGTACAAGTTCACATGGCTGTTCTCTGTCAACCCATTCACAACAACAGAAAGAAAAACTAAAAAAAGAGACTTTGTTTGATTTCCCCCCATGACTGTACAAAGAATATGCGAGGACATCAAACTAGAGTCATTATGTACAAATAGAAACAAAACTAACAGGAATTAAACTGTCTACTCTACTACAAAACAGATTATGCAAGTACACTACAGACAAAATTCAAATGGATTCAACTGTCAATGTTTTTATTATCAGAAGTTTCTCTATTACATTCACGGCATCTCAGGTTTCAAAATGTTCCAACCACTTTACAAAGCAAAAACTAGATTTTATATTGTTCAACTTCCTTTCAGTTATCAAACAGTTAGGTTTTCTGCCTATTCGGCTCCCATCGGCAAAATAGATTCTTTGTCGCACCGATCATAGTCTTCCCCTGTCGATATGCATTCTATCGATACATTCACATTATTATACGCCAGATATCTTGACTTTCACATTCATGAGAACTTTTAGTCCCACATGCACCCGTTCAGGTCAGCCACTGCGGTTTATATATCCAACGGCTTAGTAAACTATTGTCGGCACTTTTGCCGCCGACGACCCCTGTCTACCCCCATCGGCACAACCCAAGCTATCGGCCAACATTCAACCATGAACTCTGATAGTCCCTTGTCTCACCAATACCAAGTCTTCACCCTCCGTTGGCGTGACCATTGTGCATCAGCCTCAAATCTTTAAGCTACGCCGACAGAAGTCCTCCCGCCGATGTCCTAAAGCACCATCGATGTAACAGCCCATATCGGACAAGACCTTAAAAGTCACACTGAACTTCAAACTCCTGCCGATGTCATCGGGGTGACTACTCAGCATCAGACAAACCTTCGATACTTATTCTGATGGCCCTTGTCTCACCGACGCCTACAGAACGCCTTCATCGAAATGACCACAACCATCGGTGAAGCAAACAATACCTACGTCGAAGACCAATGTCTCACCGACCATTCTAACCCATCGGCTTGACATTCAATGTTGGCCAATTCATAACTCCCTTCGCCGATATGTCACCTCTCCCCGATGGTTAGCACCATCGGCCAGCCGATACTATCGGTATAACTTTCCACTCTTCTTCCGCTGCCTATTGTCATGCCGATGTGCTTTCGTCAGTGTGACTCCCTACATTGGTCAGACATTCTCACTATCTCCCGATATGTCTTTTGACGCCGATGTGCCTTTGTCAGTATACCTTTGTCGGTATGACTTTAACTATCGATAAAGCTTGAAAACGTTGCACTGATGAGCTTGCTCACTCCGATGGGTTTACTTTGCACATGTATAAACTTCTTCCCGCTCTACCCTATTTTGAAAATTCAAAACATCACAATAAAATGCAAACATATATACACATGGGCTCCAAGCCCTTGGTGCTCCTGCACCATACTCCCCCTATGCGGAAGAAGTCAAGTCACCTTCGGGGACAACAAGGCCAAATCAATGCCCCGTTTCTGGAACTCAGACTCTGCAATCTAGGTAGCCTCTGCTTCAGGCAACTGTTTCCACTTGATCAGGTGCTCCATGTACACACCATGTCTGGTCTGTTTCTGCACGCGAGAATCTAGAATTCTCTCAGCTTGTGGTGTGATTGTTGGAGGCAAGGTGACATCATCCACTGTCTGTGTAGCTTCTGCGCGAGATTCCCCTGCTGCTGAATGAGGACCTTTATATGGCACCAAGTCCTGAACATTGAACACTGGGGAAATTGCCAAGTCTGCTGGCAAATCAATCTTATAGGCATTGTTGCCATACTTGTTCAGAATTCTATAAGGACCAATCCATCTCATCTGCAATTTGGTTGGTATCCCTTTCTGTAATCTGGCTTTGTTCAAATGAACCATGACCAAATCACCAACTGCAAATTGAATATCCTTCCTGTGTGCATCTACCCTATCTTTGATTTTCAGGGTGTTTTCCATCAATTGCTGCTTCACTTGGTCATGAATCTCCTTCATAGACTATGCAAAATCCTCTACATGACCACTTCTAAACTCCATGCCTCCAAGAATTCTGAGTTCACATACACCTCTCGGGTGCATTCCATAGACGATTTCAAAAGGACTCTTGCCAGTAGTCCTGTTCACACTGTCATTATAGACAAATTCTGCTTGATAAATTACTTGATCCCAACTCTGTCCATATTCTTTTGTCAAACACCTTAATAGGTTGCCCAATGTCCTATTCACCACTTCTGTTTGGCCATCTATCTATGGATGATATGCTGATCCAAAAGACAGATTTGTCCCTAACCTCTGCCATAGAGTTTTCCAGAAATGTCCCATGAACTTAGCATCTCTATCAGACACGATGCTTGCTGGTAGTCCATGAATCCTTATGACCTCTTTGAAAAACAAATGAGCTATATGACTGGCATCATGAGTCACCTTACAAGGAATGAAATGACTCATCTTGCTGAATCTATCAACAACTACAAAAATACTATCAAAACTAGTCTTAGTCTTTGGTAGACCAACTACAAAATCCATACTTACACAATCCCATGGTCTAGAAGGAATGGGTAATGGTTGATACAGTCCAGCATTCGAAGAAGTTCCCTTGGCCTTTTGACAGATGATACACTGCTCCACATACTTTCTGACATCTTTGTGCATCTTCGGCCAATAGTAGAACCTCTAGACTAATTCCAATGTTTTGTTCAGACCAAAATGTTCACTCAAACTGCCATTATGCTTCTCCTGTATAAGATTTTCTCTCATGGATCCTTTTGGTACACACAACTGTCCACCTTTGAACAACAAACCCTGCTGCAATGTGTACTCTGCAAATTCACTATGAAAGTGATTCTCAAAGTCTTGACAGACTTTGTATGCCTCAGCAAAATCTTCATCCTCCTTGTAGAGAGCTCTGAACTCTTCCATTCCTATGCTTCTTAATTGCACTTCTTGTACTGTGAGCAGCCTTCTACTTAAAGCATCTGCAACTTTGTTGAGCTATCCCTTCTTGTGCTTAATTGTAAATGTATAAGACTACAAATACTCCATCCACTTGATATGCCTATGGCTCAACTTATCTTGTGAGTTCAGAAAACTCAAAGCTTGATTGTCTATATACACAACAAATTCCTTAGGTAGGAGATAATGTCTCCATTTTCTAAGTGCTTGAACTAGAGCATAGAGTTCCAAGTCATATGAAGAGTATCTACTCTTTGCTTCATTTAGCCTCTCATTGAAAAAGGCTACTGGTCTATTCTCTTGGCTAAGTACTGCCCCTACTACGATATTGCTAGCATCACATTCTAAAGTAAACAACTTATCAAAACTAGGCAGCACTAACACTGGCTATGTGGCTACTTCTTTCTTCAACAATTCAAAACTGTGATTAGCTGCTTGTGTCCATTGAAATTTTGTTTTCATTCCACCTTTGATCGTATCAAACATGGGTGCACAAATAGCACTGAAATTCTTAATGAATTTTCTATAAAACTGAGCTAAACCATGGAAACTTCTCACCTCAGTTGCTGCTCTGGGAGTAGGCCAACTCAATATGGCTTCTACCTTTGACTTGTCCATTTTCAATTCTCCTTTGGACAACACAAAACCAAGGTATACCAATTCCTGCTTCATGAATTCACACTTCTCCAAATTTATGGTTAGTTGTTCATCATGTAACTTTTTCAAAACAGTATTTACATGTTTAAGATGCTCTTCTTTAGTTTGACTAAAAATCAAGATGTCATTTAGATAAACAACTGCAAATTTACCTGTATAGTCCTTAAGGACTTCATTCATGAGCCTCATGAATGTGCTGGGAGCATTTGATAAACCAAATGGCATAACAAGCCACTCATATAGTCCTTCTGTAGTTTTGAAGGCTGTTTTCCACTCATCACCTTCCTTGATTCTAATATGGTGATAACCACTTTTCAGGTCTATCTTAGTGAAATACTTAGCTCCTCCTAAAAAGTCCATAAGGTCTTCAATTCTAGGAATTGGAAATCTGTACCTTATGGTGATCTTATTGATAGCTCTAGAGTCCGTGCACAATCTCCATGTTCCTCCTTTCTTTGGTGCCAACACCGTAGGCACTGCACAAGGACTTATGCTTTTTCTAACCAACCCCTGGTCAAGCAATTCTTGTACTTGTCTGGTTATTTCCTTATGTTATTTAGGAGTCATTTTGTAAGGAGCCTTGTTAGGAAAAGATGCTCCTAGAATTAGATCTATCTGATGGCTTATAGTCCTCTGTGGAGGTAGTGTTGCTGGTGTTCCATCACTAATGATGTCCTTATACTGTTCCAGTATAGTCTGCATCTCTTTTGGGATCACTACCTTTTTGTCTTTCTTCTCCTCCTTAGGCTTCACTATGATAGCATAACCAATACCATCCTCCTTAAGAGTGTTCAAAAACTCTTTACCACTCACAACTAAGATACTAGGACTCTTAGTCTTATTTGCTTCTTCATCTTCCAAAGATTGAATTTTATAGGTGACACCATCTTTTTGGAAAGAATATGCATTCTTCTCACCATCATGTATGGCCTTCCGGTCAAACTGCCATGGTCTGCCCAATAAGAGATGACATGCATCCATAGGTAGGATATCACAAAGTACCTTGTCTTTGTATCCACCTATACCAAACTCTACCCAAGTTTGCTCATTGACTATCACATGTTGACCTTTATTTAACCATGTGACTCTATATGGATTTGAATGAGGTATTCTTTGCAAATTTAGTTTTCTAACTGCTTCATCAGACACTATATTATCAGTAGACCCTGAGTCTATGATTACTTGACATACCTTATTCATAATCTTGCATCTAATTCTGAATAATGCTCTCCTTTGGCTTGGTTCAGCTTTCACTGGTTCTTTGATCAATGTTCTCCTTACCATGATGTTCTCTCCCACTTCTGAGGTTAGACTGACTTCAGGTGTTTTGCTGCTTGAAGCATCATCTTGCACATAATGATTTCTTTTGTCAACTCCTTGAGAAGAAGATGTGCCCTTATCAAGACACCTATATGCTGGATGGCCCAACTGACCACAATTGTAGCATTTCATAGTGGCAAAGTAGGATCCTCTGCCTGATCCTCCTGATCTTCCTCTGTTAGATCCCCTTCCTCTGTAGTTTCCTCTACTACTAGTCTCTCCACTCTGCTTTGTGAGTTTGGATTCTCCTTGGGGTCTTTGATCAATATTTCTACCACCATAACTTCCTCTTCCTCTGCTGTCTCTACCTCTTCCTCTTGATCTGCTGTTTGATTCTTGTTTCTCCTTGCTCTTCTCCTCTACCTTGAGTGCTAGCTGATAGCTTTGATGCACTGTTGTAGGGCTGAACAAGCTGATTTCCTCTTGAATACTCCATCTCAAACCATTGAGATATCTTGCTACTTTCACATTTTCCTCTTCCATCACTTTAGACCTCAGGCATAGTTTTTGAAACTCCTCAGTGTATGCACTGACATCTAATTCTCTTTGTCTCAAATTTTGTTGTTTCTTATACAACTGGACTTCATAATCTCCAGGCATGTATACCTGTTTGATGTTAGCCACCATACCCTTCCAAGTAGCTATAGGTTTCTTGTGTTCTTTCTCTCTCTCTGTTTGAACAAATTTCCACCATGTCAAGGCAGCTCCTCTGAGTCTTGATTTAGCCACCTTCACCTTTTGAGCTTCACTCACTCCATCACATTCAAAGTGATTTTCCAAACCTTCTATCCATTCCATAACCAAATCAGGTTCCATCTTTCCACTAAAAAGAGGAACTTCTTCCAATGTCTTACCACTCATGGCTTTCAAGGCCTTCAAGAAAGGTTCTTCTTCCATCTTAGGATCAGGTGTGGGCTCTTCATCTTCTATAGACACACCTTTTTCCTTGTTTACTTTCTACCTGACTTCTTCAGTCTTTTCCATCATTACACCCAGTCTACTTTCCATTTCTACCAATCTTTCCCGTAGGAGTCTATTCTCCTCTTCTTGATCATCAACCTTCTTTGCTAACTCTGCATTAGTCACCATCTCTCTGGCTGAACCTACAGACTCACTTGAACTCGGTGATGACATACAACTTCTTCTATTCCAACCTAGGAATAGCCCAAATCTTTAACTTTGCTCTGATACCAATTTGATGGGGAGGCCTATGGGTTTAGCAAACCTATCTTGACACAACACTTCAAGACCTATATCAATCCCAAGTCTCCCTACCAATTCAAGTGCTCAAAGACATTTTTTGCCCTAAAATGCCTATGTCAACCTAACCAGTCTATTCCAAAGGTGAAAGACCTGTTTGCCTGTTGTTCCCAATACAGACATTGCTTACTTGGTGTGAGGTATTCTTCTTTACCCTCACTGTTTCCAAGATTCCTAATCTCCAAGGCTCATAGCCTTCTTGAGCCCATTATCAGCCCTCCTCTCTAGGTCCAGGGTTCTGATTGCTTGGTACTCAATTCTTCCACTCTATTTTCACCTCTGTCTCCAGACTGCAACTTGCATACTAGCCGGGCTATGGCACAACTCGCCTAGTACAAGTTCACATGGCCGTTCTCTGTCAACCCATTCACAACAACAGAAAGAAAAACTAAAAAAAGAGACTCTGTTTGATTTCCCCCCATGACTATACAAAGAATATGCGAGGACATCAAACTAGAGTCATTATGTACAAACGGAAACAAAACTAACAGGAATTAAACTATCTACTCTATTGCAAAATAGATTATGCAAGTACACTATAGACAAAATTCAAATGGATTCAACTGTCAATGTTTTTATTATCAGAAGTTCCTCTATTACATTCACGGCATCTTAGGTTTCAAAACGTTCCAACCACTTTACAAAGCAAAAACTAGCTTTTATATTGTTTGGCTTCCTTTCAGTTATCTAACAGTTAGGTTTTCTGCCTATTCGGCTCCCATTGTCAAAACAGATTCTTTGTCGCACCGATCATAGTCTTCCCCTATCGATATGCATTCTATCGATACATTCACATTATTATCGGCCAGATATCTTGACTTTCGCATTCATGAGAACTTTTAGTCCCACATGCACCCGTTCAGGTCGGCCACTGCGGTTTATATATCCGATGGCTTAGTAAACTATTGTCGGCACTTTTGTTGCCGACGACCCCTGTCTACCCCCATCGGCACAACCCAAACTATCGGCCAACATTCAACCATGAACTCTGATAGTCCCTTGTCTCACCGATACCAAGTCTTCACCCTCCGTCGGCGTGACCACTGTGCATTGGCCTCAAATCTTTAAGCTATGCCGACAGAAGTCCTCCCGCCGATGTCCTAAAGCACCATCAGTGTAACAGCCCATATCGGACAAGACCTTAAAAGTCACACCAAACTTCAGACTCTCACCGATGTCATCGGGGTGACTACTCAGCATCGGACAAACCTTCGATACTTATTCCGATGGCCCTTGTCTCACCGACACCTACAGAACGCCTTCATCGGAATGACCACAACCATCGGTGAAGCAAACAATACCTACGCCGAAGACCAATGTCTCACTGACCATTCTAAACCATCGGCTTGACATTCAACGTTGGCCAATTCGTAACTCCCTTTGTCGATATGTCACCTCTCCCCGATGGTTAGCACCATCGGCCAGCCGATACTATTGGTATAACTTTCCACTCTTCTTTCGCTGCCTATTGTCATGCCGATGTGCTTTCGTCAGTGTGACTCCCTACATCGGCCAGACATTCTCGCTATCTCCCGATATGTCTTTTCACGCTAATGTGCCTTTGTCAGTATACCTTTGTCGGTATGACTTTAACTATCGATAAAGCTTGAAAACGTTGTGCCGATGAGCTTGCTCACTCCGATGGGTTTACTTTGCACATTTATAAACTTCTTCCTGCTCTACCCTATTTTGAAAATTCAAAACATCACAACAAAATGCAAACATATATACACATGGGCTCCAAGCCCTTGGTGCTCCTGCACCACTTACACATCATAATGATCAAATGCAAGAAATGAGTGCATTAAAATTAAGGAAGATTTATTTACGTGAAACCTACATAGTATATATTCTTATTCAAGTATGAAAAATATATACAAATTTATTTTTCTCTAAATTCCATAAAAATACAATAATTGACATATGTTTTATTTCTTAAATATGTCAAAAATGAATCCAATATTTTTAATAAATTCTCTATATGTATTTTCATTTTTCAATAAAAAGATCCTACACAAATAAAGAATATTTAATCTCTCACATACTATTTTGTCAAGCAACATAATATTCCTTCTTGAGAAAAGTATTGAGGCATTAGGGTTGGGTTTGTTTTATGTTTTTAGATTAGGGATTCTAATAGAACTTATGTGAATTGTTATCGCCTTTATCATTTGTATAAAAGTGTAGAGATGAAGTTTTACATTTGCTTCTACTATTTTTTGTAGTTATATTTTCACATAGTAATGGAAGTGTCCAAGTCTCAAAAGAAGTAAGTATGTTAACCAAGCTACCAATGCTGAACCTTTGCATGCTATGATTCTTTTGCCTTGTTTTTTATGCTATGAATGAGTTTCTAGTTGCATGTGGTGTGTCCCTTAAGGCCTTCATTTGCAACATAGATTCAGAGGGATTTGCCATAGTTGTTTGCAAAAAAGTCAATAATGTTTTCATTTATATTCAACATACAAACAAGCTTAAGACAACAACTTAAAAGAAATATCAAAAGCTTGATAGAATATCACGAGTGTTGTAACAAAACTTGAACCAAATTCTCATGAAAACAAGATGAATATGATAATTTAAAATAGAACAAAGCTCAAAAAATACCAAGAATAACATAGTACTTGTCATCAAATTTCTTACAAGACAAAAATTCACAACTATAATACCTAGAAATTAGATCACCATGGAAGAAATTTGTAAAACTAACCATTTATAATTATAACTAATCGAGATTAGATCAATTTGAAAAAAATAAAACACCATTATGTTATAGAAAAATAAATTTGGGCATCATCACCCTTTTTTGAATTTGAAGACTGTACTCTAGCTAGAGCCCAACCATCCCAATAATAAATCAAGGAATTCCAAACCTAGAAAACTAAATAGAAATAAATAAATGCTTTAGAATTAACCAAAATTTAAACAAGTTTAGAGGATTTTGACACCAAAAAATTATAAGTATTAACCTTGATATGGGAAAATAGATTGGGCAAATTTGCCATCCTCACTCTTTCCTAAAGGTAAACTCCAAATATTTGGAAAGATTAAAAGATCAAGACAAAGCAAACAAGAAAACCCTATTTGGAATATAAGTAAATGATGTGAGAAATAAATAGATACAAAATAACACAAAACTAAAACAAATTCCAACAACATTCATAAAAAGATGGTAAAATGAAACAAGAAAGAAACCATGTAAATTATTAATTATGTAACTCTAATATAAATATAAATATAAATACTTGTGAACTAAACCCAAATGAATAAATCTAGTTTTGGGCCTTTTATCTGAGATCAATACAAATCTAAAAGATTATAAACTACATGAAAAAAAATGAATCCTATTTCTCAACCTTGTGAATGAAATTGTATGGGAGAAGCGATGTACTAAAAAAGATCAAGTAAACCCTTAATCTCAATATATCATAATCATGATGGAATTCGAACCCAATTGGATGATCAAGGATAGCTGCAAACTATTATGGTATGTGGGATAATATTTTCTCTCTAAGTAATAAAGCAATGCTTTGAAAAGGTTAATATATGAACAAGAACAAAGATGTTAAGTGATTGGATTGGTTTTAACGGAGGAAGCGCCATCGTGGATAAGAGGATGGGCGTAGAAAATTTAATGTTAATTTTCACAAATTAATGTTAGTGTCCAAATCAAGAAAGTACACTCTCTTTACATAAGTATGTTAACCAGGTTAAGATTCTTGTTTGCACAAAAATCAATAATGTTTTCATTTATATTCAACATACGAACAAGTTTAAGACAATTTAACAGAAATATCAAAAGCTTGACAGATTATCACAAGTGTTGTAACAAAAATTGAACCAAATTCTTATGAAAACAAGATGAATATGGCATTTTAAAATAGAACAAATCTCAAAAAAATACCCAGAATAACATAGTATTTGTTATCAAATTTCTTGCAAGACAAAAATTCACAATTATAATACTTAGAAATTAGATCACCATGGAAGAAATTCGTAAAATCAACTATTTATAATTATAACTAATTGAGATTAGATCAATTTGAAAAAAAATAGAACACGATTATGATATAGAAAAATAAATCTCGGCATCATCACCCTTTTTTGAATTTAAAGATGATACTCTATCTAGAGCCTAACCATCCCAATAATAAATCAAGAAATGCCAAACCTAGAAAACCAAATAGAAATAAATAAATTCTTTAGAATTAACGAAAACTTAAACAAGTTTAGAGGATTTTGACACCAAAAAATTATGAGTATTGACCTTGATATGTGAAAATAGATTTAGGCAAATTTGGCATCCTCACTCTTTCCTAAAGGTAAACTCCAAATATTTGAAAAGATTAAAAAATCAAGACAAAGCAAACAAGAAAACCCTTTTTGGAACATAAGTAAATGATGTGAGAAATAAATAACATTACCATCACAAATTTGGTTATCATCACTATTATGGAACATTCATAGAAAGATGGCCTATAGGCTAAAAATGAAACAAGAAAGAAACAATGTAAAATATTACTTAGGTCGAGAGGCATTCCTACATTCATAGCACACATGGGAGCTGAGATTCGGGAATTTCTATGTAAACTTATAAGATTCCAAAGTAAAATCTTTATTAAAAAAATCAAATAGTCCCTCCACAAATTTAAAAAAAAACTAAAAAAAAAGGATGAAAGGAATTCACAAAAACATGCTAGATGGAAAGAAAGGTAGATGGCAGTTTCATAGAATCCATCACTATGCACTAAGATGAAAGAAAGAAATGTTACAGAATGGCATATGAAAAGACACACATTCAATCTATTTATATTGCCTCTATTTTTTTCACATGTAGAGCGAACATAGCAGCACCTTGAGAAAAATATATCTAAGTGTACTTTAGATATATTTTTTTAAATATAAATATACTAGTTTCATATTATTATAAATTATTTTCATTGTAAACGCAAACCCACACTATCAATTTTAAACCCAATGAAAAAAACTTTTTTTTTGGGATCCTTTTATCTGTACAAATATAAATACTTATAAACTAAACCCAAATGAATAAATCTAATTTTGGGCCTTTTATCAGAGATCTATACAAATCTAAAAGATTATAAACTACACGCAAAAAATGAATCCTATTTTTCAACTTTGTGAATGAAATTGTCTGGGAGAAGAGTTGTACTAAAAAAGATCAAGCAAACCCTTAATCTCAACATATCGTAATCATGATGGAATTCGGACCCAATTGGATGATAAGGATAACTGCAATAAGTAATCAAGCAATGCTTTGAAAAGGTTAATATATGAACAAGAACAAAGATGTTAAGTGATTGGATTTGTTTTAAGGGGGAAGCGCCATCCTGGATAAGAGAATGGGCTTAGAAAATTTAACTTTTAAGTTTTTCAAATATCTGAGCTCAAATATATCAGTTTTATTGGATGACAAAATTTAAAGAGTCTTTGGACAGTCTAAAATGAAGATAAATATGCAAGACGCACCTGCATGTCAGTAGGTATAAGGCGAGGCACAGATCAAACAAGAGAGAGAACTGAATCTATTAAAAAAACATATACATATTTTTAAAATGTTACTCTCTTAAAACGCTATTGAATCATTTTTTACACATCTCGCCATGGAGGAAAAGAAACTGGAAACCTTCTTCCACGCCTTACAATGCTTCAATTTTCGGTCGGATTTGTTTTGTTTGGCATGAAACTTCTCCAAAATCTGAACGTGTTGTCTGTAGGTGGACTCAAAATGCCTAAAATAATCAAGAGTCCGCTTGCTATTATTTGAATACTCTTGAACCAACTTCAACAATTCTGGACTACTCGAGATATCTTCCTTCTTTTCCAGAATGAGATCTACAACTTGGTGGTCCGCTTTGAGAAGACAGGAGGCGAGCTCCTTAAGAGAATCCATACAAAGGCCGTGCACTTGCAATTCTTTGCTAACCGCATTGATAACATTCTCTCTGAGCTCATCAAAATTCTTCACATTGCTTAACTCAACAATATCCTTTGCTTTTGCTTCTGAATCTTTCTTCTCCATTTTCTTGCTCCTTTGCTTCCCCATCTCCTCACAAACCCTCACGTACGAATTCTTATGAGGGAAAAAAAACAGCCTCCTTCAAATTGGTTTTCAACTCTTCAAAAACATGAACATGAACGAGGTCTTAAATTTGAATAGTAATTTATACTTAAATTTGAATAGTAATTTATACAAAATTGACTGTTCTTAAATATCATCGGCTTCAACAATCAAATATGCAGTTAAATAAAAATAATAAATCATAAGAGATTTCAGAGCTGGAAAAAATCTAGCTGTAAATCATAATAGATTCTGTGTTATAAATCATAAGAGATTTCAGAACGCGCCTAAATTCGTTTGGCCAAACAAATCGTTGAGCTGGATTTGGCAAGATTTGGTATGTTAATGGCTTTAATCTCGCTGCCATAATTGATATCCCCTGGGCCCTCGTTGTAGAACCGGTGTCGCTAAAATAGATTCTTAACAATTTTCAACAATCAAGTCTGGAATTAAATAAAAATAGTAAATCATTTCAGACCTCGAAAAAATCTAGCCGTAAATTGGAATAGATTCTGCATTAGATTTTTATTAACAATTTTTATGACATCTTACCAAGGCACCTAAATTTGTTTTGATCAAACAAATCGTTGAGCTGCATTTGCCAAGATTTGGCAAGTTCATGACTTGTTTGTGCTGGATTTGTCAAGATTTGGTATATTATGTTTTTTTTTTTAATTAAATTATAATAAAAATAAGTAGTTATAAAAGTTACGAGAAATGCAGAAAATACACTTTTAACATATAATTTTTTTTTTTTAAAGTGATAAAAATAATATATATATATATATATATATATATATATATATATATATATATATATATATATATATATATATATATATTAAGTTGTTTGTAATTATATATAGACTTCATTATAATATTAATAGTTTATATAACCTTCTTATTTACAATATGCTAATTAATTAAAGTTAAACTTTCAAATATAAGTTTTGTTTTATTCCATATAAGTTTTGTTTTATTCCATCTCACAAAAGCATGTTAAAGTTAAATGTGCTACACTATATTGTAGAGCAATATGTATAAATTTGGTATATACAATCTTTTCATCCCTATATGTTTTCCACTTAAATTCCTTAATAAATTTTTTAGCATTCTAGAGATATATTGTGGCATGTGTCTATGTAATTGGTATGTATGGTTTCAAAAAAACACACTCTTTTCCTTATTACAATTTCTCTTTATAAATCATTTTTATTTTTTAAGAAGGAAATTCGTGTTGCATCAATATCATTCCTAGGTGGAGATAAAAAGTGGAAAATAACTCAATCTAGATTTAGGGAAAAGGTAATTTAATGTTTTTGTTTCTTTGATATAATTACAAAGCATTCAATTTTCTGGCATTAAAAGTTGAGCTTTTTATTAATTAAAAAATTATCATATTTGAGTATCTTTGGTGGAAGGAATCTAGAAGTAAAAATTTTAGAAAGAAGAGGAATGTTTGTACTAGTATTAGTGAGGAGTTGAAAATAGACAAGACAAACTCCCTAGATGTATCATATGCAAAAGTAGGAATGTAGTCATCAATAATAGAAGAGATGTCTAGAATGAGGTGGGGCTATTGAAGAAGAGAAGTAGGTTTCATAATAGCAATAGAGAAAGAAGGAGAACTCCTGGGATGAATAGGCCTAGAATGTTTGGTACAAGGTTTGTGGTTGTTATGGAGTAAAAAGTGTCCACATGTCTTTTTACCTCTTTGTTTAGCTCCTAGGTCCCCGTGACTACATTATTCATTATAAATGTTCATCTTGATGCAAAATTGCCTGACACTAATGTAAATTGGGAGTAAAGGGCCCATGTTTATCTTATCCCAGACCTAAAAGGAGCCTTAAGACTTGGGCACCACCACCCAAGTCCCTCCTGATTAGTCAAGGCAAATTCAAGTGTATGTCGGCGTGGGATCTGTTGTGATGTTCACAACACGCCCTATTTTACTCCTTAGCAAAATGAGGACCCCTGCTGTGGCTATTGCTTTTTACTTGTGTGTATTGTTTTGCTTGGTGGTAAAAAGGAAAAGAGGGTTAAAATTGCAAACTTTGTTAAAACTAGAGAAAAAAATATATTTTCAGTACTAGGGCATAATATGGTTGGATTCCTTGTGAAAAATGAGTTAGGGTTGCTTTTTGAACCATCTTAAAATTTCAAGTATTTTGCAAGTTATGAGTATTTTGGTAAAATGTACAAGGGAAGGGTTTGTTGTTGCATATACAATGCCTTTTGTATATCGGGTTGCATATACAAGGACCTTTGTATACAAGTTCGCTTATATACAAAGTCCTTTGTATATCGCTTTTCCATATACAAAGTCATTTGTATATGCAAAATCGTTTTTACGTAGTTGCATGGGTAGTTGGGTTTGCATATCGCTTATATACAAGGTTGTTTGTATTTCGGGTCGTTTGTATGTTGCATACAATGCCTTTTGTATATCGGGTTGCATATACAAGGCTCTTTGTATACAAGTTTGCTTGTATACAAAGTCCTTTATATATCGCTTTCCATATACAAAGTCGATTGTATATCCTTTTCCTTGTATGCAATTTTGATAAAGTTCTATGCATACATACAAGGTGGACCCGAAATATTTATGAATTAGAATTAAGACTTTGAATGTTTCAACTTGTATGTATGTTTCAATATACATACATTCTGAAATATACAAAGTGGAGATACATTGTGTTAGCACAGTAAAAATTTGAAATTTTTACTATCTCCTTACCCCATCATATTTGAATAAATCCTCAAGAATATCCCAAAAAGACCATAATAAAAAAAAATTTATCTCACAAGGTGTCTATGGATGAGCAGTGCCAAATTTCATCAAAATCAATCCATCGGCAAGAGGTTGTGTTGCTTACACCGATACATAAGGAATCATTTGAAAACAACCATCGGCGTGAAAATAGAGATCGGAAGAAGAATTATGGAAGTCACCGATGGAGTAAGTAATGCCGATGACATTACATCGGCAAGAAAGGCAAGTGGTCATACCGATCGGTATGACAGATATCTATCGGATGACTTTTTAAAAGTTGCCCCGACGGTATATATCATACCGATGAAGCATTTCGGCAAGAGTTTCACCGAACATCCTGTGGGAGTAACAAAGCAAATAGTCATCGGTGAGAAATAAACTATCGGGATAGCAAACAAGTAAGCTTCCAATGATTAGAGTCTTAGCGATAAGAAAGCTTTCGACGAGACTCACAGCGATACACATCTATCGGGATAACTCAGCATATCAGGATAAGGGAATTAGGTCTCGCCGATTCACAAGTCACGGTGATCAAAAGGCATCGGTAACACTTTAACATACTCTGTCCGATGAAGGATATGAAAAGGGCCATCGGGGAGATGATATGGATCGGGATATCTTGATTTAGCTATCCCGATAGTGTATGTCATTTCAATAAAGATAAAGTCCATATATGAAGATGACTATCGGCGAGACAATAAAGATCGGGAGAACATAATTTTATTATCCCGATAGTATTAATCATCCCGATAAGCAAATCATATCGGTGGGACTTGCTATATCGCAGAGAGATCTAAAATACTTGGCGATGAGGGAAGTCATGCTGATGGTCGCGCCCACTTAAAATATGACATTACATAGCGTCGGGAATACAATTGAGGGGTCACGCTGATTGACTGTTCGCGCCATAAAAAATATTGAGGTCGCCTAGACATTTCAAAAATCATGCCGATAAGAAGAGTTATGGCGATGTGACACTTCACAGCGATGAACATTGAATTGATCAGATAATTAATACAAACGGCTACGAAATTCATACGATCATTATAATTGCAAAAAACCGTCCAAGAGGAGAATACAGAGGAATTCTTAGGGCAAAAGTAGAGGCTTCCAATTCCAGCCACCGAATGACAGGTACACCTACACAAACCATTATATTGCCTGTATTTGAATTTCCTGCCAAAGTTTTAAAATGGAAACTCCGGGAAAGGGAAAAGGAAGAAAGTCACAAGGGGAAACCAGTAAGCCTAAAAAACAAAAAACTGATCAAACCCCTGAAGAGAAAGTGAAAGATAGAAAATTAAATCAGGACCTAATTGATCAATTGCCTGGGTCAACTCCCAAGGCCAGGAGGTCTGCCCAACTCAGGGCAGAAGTAGAAACCTTGGAAGATAAACATAAACACCTGGGAGATATCTAGACCCCAATTAGGGGGTATGAGCTCTTCAGATTCCACTACAACAGAAGGTTTAGAAATGCCCCTGTGTCAAACCCATGGCATTTGAATTTGGGAAAACTAGTTGTGCCCAATGTATTCCTGAATGTGGAACTCCTCCAACTGCTTGCCAGATATTATAATACAAACCTGAAAGCCATCTGCAACCCACAGGGAGAACCAATTGTGCATTTGTCAAAAAATGCTATTTGTGAGGTTTTTGATTTGGATGATTTATGCACTGTCCCTATCATTTATGAAGACCTGGATAAAGAGTATTGGAGAATGGACACAACTTACAATGGATGGAGTTTGCCCATTCATAGGCCCAGGGTTGAAGGAGAAGTGATGCCCTTAACTGAAAATGATGGCCCTCCCTTTCATGTTGCCATATTTGAACCATATATATAGCATACTTATTTTTCTGTAGGTCAAGTCCTTAGCTCAGAGGTCCCTGAATTCATGACTATTCCTCTGATGGTCATAGCCTCTGATATCCAGTGTCATAATGCCAGACAATTTGATTATGCTTCTTACATTGCTAATAAAATAGACTCTGGTCTATCTGCAATAAAAAACAATGCTCCAGCATGCTCTTTTGAGCATTACTCAATGCTTATGCATATGGTGTTATACTATGGCCAGGAAGTAGGGTTGTGGCCAAGTGAGTTTCGAGTTGTTTCTATGGATAAGAAAGGGGAAAAGATACCTGTAGAAATGTGGACCAGAATCTGGGATAGTAGGTATGCCAACTCTAGCTATGCTAAATTTGAAGAGCATTGTGTAAAAGTGCTGTATAGATATTTCAATCACCCCTGTGAATATTCAATTTCAAATGAAATAAAAAGATTCCTCAGACCAAAAGATTTTGGTGGCCCTCCTACTGTCACTCATAATTGGGGAGATTGGTATTGCTTTGAGGATGCTACTATGATCAGAGTTTATGGTTTTGAGGATGCTCCATTCATATTACCTAAAACTGTCCCTGACAGACTTGCATATTTGGAAATAATTAGGCAAATGCATTGTTCGAATGTGATGCATCTAAGTTCACATGATAAACAATCATTCATGCCCAGCACTTTGTGTTTTGGAGATTTTACTGTAGTTTCAAAAGAAGGATACAATCTCATTTTGGACAAATTAATGCATTATAATATGATGACTGCTGAGGTTAGGAAAGGGTTCGACCCTGAAGGTTTTATTTATTCTGCAAGAAGAAAACAAAATCTCAGTGGATACATGCACATACATTATCCACATGATGATGTCATTAGAAATTTGGAAGAAGCTGAAGTCGAATTGGTGGTAGAGAAATATAACAGGGATTTAAGTGAAAAGAAAAAGCAATTAGCAGAGATTGAAGTGGTATCCTCTGAAGATGAAAAATTGACTGAACAAGAGCAGCCACAAGATAAAACAATAGAAATGTCTAAAAGAAAAATGCAACAATATCAGCCTCCAGTTGTGCTACATGATGAGGAGGGGTCTGCTGATGAAGATCCACGCCAAAAGGCTTATGATTCTTTCATTTAAGATGATACATTCATTCAGTCAAAGGAATTTAAATCATTCCTCTATAAATACAAAGGAAAAGAAATTAGAGAGTCAGTAGATGATGTTTCTGCTGATAATGAAAAACAGTTATTAGATATGTTGAAGGAAACAGTGGATAAAGAAATGCAAGACATGACACCTAGCAAGTGTAGACAGTTGCTCAAGGATGCAGGGGTTATGATTTTTCTTGGTTTGGATTTAAATTCTGCTTTGGTTTTTGATAGCTTTTTGAATAATGCTAATGACAAGTATAAGCTTACTCCAGAAGGAGTTAATGAAGTATATATGGGGACTAGATACAATAATGATGAAAATTCTTTGATGATATGGGCGTTGTATCCTCCCCATAAGAAGACGGCCATCATAGACACTGAAAAAACTTTTGGCCATGTTATGACTTTCAGAGCAGGTGAAACTGACCCTATAATTACTGCAAACATTGGTATCAATGTTGCAAAGTTGAATAAAGCACAGGCTCAAATGTTGATCAAAGAAAGAGATGCTTATAAATTGAACTGTGAGAGATTGACAAAAGAAAATGATTACTTGAAGGATGCTGTTAAGAGCACTTTTGGCCAGTCCACAAAAAGAATAACTAAAGGTGAGAGCTCTCAGGGCATTCAGGCATTATCCCCTGACCAAGCCACACAAATTCAAATAAATGCATTTGTTACAATACTGCAGAGCAGGTATGCAAACATGGTGTGGTGGTTGAATCAGTTTTGGGATAATTACTCAGAAAATCACAAAGCAATCAAAGAACATGAACGACTTGAAAAGAGGATACAAGAAAAATTGATTGAGTTACAAAATAAAAGTGCCATTTATAATACAGATATCCCTGATACCAGAGCGTTGCTCAAACAACACCAACATTACTATGACAAACTAAAAGCTGATGCAAAGGAAGGTATTGATGCTTCAAGTGCAGGAGTGCCTAGGTTATTTAAAGATAACAGAGAGGTGAAGAGCAAAGAAGAATGGATTATTGACTGTCAGATTATATTACACAAAGCCACAGGAGCTCTGAAAGATAAAGCCTCTGCATCCAAAGAAGTCTACAAATAATTGGAGGAGATGGTTACTCTTGATGTAATTACCAGAAGCGCTATTGAGCTTACTGATTCTCACCGTGATCAAGATTATCTAGATCATCTGGCTAAAGTTTATTTATGTTTGAATAGAGCCTAATTATGCTTATGTAATTATTGTTAATACTTGTTAAGTTCCCAAGAGACTTATTGAAGAGTTGTATCTCTTCATAGAAATATCTATATAAGTTCAAACAATCGATGCTGAAATGATCATCAGCAGTAGAAGATATTCATATATACATAATATACAATGTCTCAAAGTGACAATGTTGCATATTTTATTTGAAGAAGAAGTTTGAAGTTCTCTGATTCAGTGTTTCTACTTTGGTATCAGTTGTTTGTTGAAAATATTCAATTGTGTGGCTGTCTCCATTCCTTCATTTCCTTGTTATTCAAATTAAGATATCAAGTATATAGTTAATCTGTCATTACACACTTGCTGTATCTGTGTGATTAATTTGGTTGGTGTCCATCTGAGGAATTAAACCCTTCTAATTTAGTCGCAGTAGCCTGGAAGTAGTAAGTTGGGATTACTAAGTAGAGCCATATAATTAGGATTACCATTCTGTCTCCAGTAAAATATTATCTGTTAATCTTGCCCATTCATTTCATTTCATTCCTTCAAGTAAGGATTAAAATACCTTCTGGTGAATTATAAGATAATTGATTATATTGGTTGGATTGCTAAGAAGAGTTTGTCAATCACTTTCTTGCACGTTTATACAAGCTATAAACCAAAACTGTGCCAAGCAATTAGAATTATTACCATTAAGAAACTACTGGTCTAGGTCCTTTAAATTGACTCTGTTACCCAACAAGGCACTAGTCTCATTCAACTCATTATTTAAAACCTTTTACCTTGATATTGCTTATACAATTTATGCCAATCATTTATTAAACATTATACATAGAATTAATTAGTCAGCTTTTTCATCTATCTTACATCCTATGCCATTGTAGATAGATCTAGTTAGTCCACTCATCCACACTCAGACTGCTTTAATATTTCAAGGTTCACCCACCTAGGTGTAGCAGGACCTAAAGTGTAGGAAATCATCAAACCTTGAAGGTTGATTTCGTCAAGTTCAAAAATGTTGCAAATCCAAACATAGACCCTGGCATCCTCTTAGGATTAGCAACCTGCATTTTTGAGACCTAACAAATTGGTGACTCTACTGGGGACTTAGTAAAAGACCTTAGAAATTAATCCTTTCTTTCATAGAGTCATTTCAAAAATTTGGTAACTCTGCTGGTGACAAGAACCCTACAGATAAAATATAAACTTTTCCTATGTAGTAAATAGGTGGCGACTCTAGTTACAATTATAACAAAAATTTCAAATGGATGGTAGGAGATCCAAGATGGAAGGTAAAAATTTGCAGTCATCTCCACCCCTCAGAAACATTTCCAAAAGAAATGTGAATTCAAAGCATTTACACCAAGATAATAATCTGGACATCCAAGAGAATGATTCAGAACAAAATATTTTAATTCACAACAAATTCACACCTCTACATGATTCAAATGAGAACCTTAGTGGAGCAACTGATGATATTTTGGCAAGGTACAGACCCACCCCTCAAGAACAATGTGATCATGATGCAAAGGTCATGAGGGATATTGATAGGAACCAAGCTGAACATGACTTCAAGATGTCATTATATCAGGGAGAAGAGATAGGATATGAATTTTCAAATCAGGGAATGAATGACAATCCAGAACATTAGGAAATAAATAATCAAGACATGAGTGAAGAGCAACAGGAAATACTCATGCTTCGAAAAGAACTTGAAAGGTACAAGATACAAGAAGAAAAGGAGTTGTTGCAGCAAGAAATTCAACAGAGAAAAAATAAAGCCAAAACAGCTCCCCCAAAATATGTACCTCCACATAGAGGGAATATTTCAAGAAATACATAGCAAAATACAGGTGGTGTTCAAAATTCACATGCTTCTAGAAGTCATCAGAACACTATTCCCCAAAACCCTAGACCACCTCCCATATGTAATGCATCTCAACATATGGCAAATAATTACCCACCCCCTGGTCAACAATATTATAGGCCACAAAATCAACACATAAATCCCCATATGAACCAACATCAACAATATGCATATCATCAGCCACCAGGTGGATATAATTACTATCCCAATCCACCACCTCTGAATTTCCCTCCCCAAAACCTTGCTAATATATGCAGTCAATTTGATTTAACTGGATATCTGTTATATCCATATCCTATGGATAGTACTTGGAGAAACATGGTTCCCAAGTTTACTGGAAACAATGCAGTATCTGCAGAAGATCATATCAGAAGTTTTAATGCTTTTGTACAGGATATAGGTATGGATTGGGAAGACATTAGAATGAGGTTATTTATGATGTCCCTCACTGAAGATGCCAGAAATTGGTTTAATAGCTTGCTCGATGCATCAATCAATTCAATAACTGATTTCCATAACCAGTTTAAGGATTAGTATGGTAACCAATACGCTCCTGAGTTTGCACCACATGAACTAATAAGTATACAGAAGTATCAAAATGAATCAGTGTTTGATTTCAACCTGAAGTTTTCCAAGTTACATAATAAGGTACCACATGGAGCCAAGTTATCTGACCAGGCAGCACTGAGTATCTATATGAAAGTATTTGACCCCAAAACAGGATATGAACTCAGAAACAGGTGTCCTGCAACATTGGCCGAAGCACAGAAAGTAGCCATAACTATTGAAAATAATAGGAAGGCTACAGGAATGGTCAGTAAAAGGGACAATCATAGAAATCTTCAGAATCCAAATGCTCAACAGATTAAACCAGAGGGTCAGCATAGGCATGATAGACCTAGGTTACATGATATGCCTTACAATACAAATTGGAAGGATGGAAGACCTATTGACAACAACAGAAAGCAGCCATATGGAAAGGATACTCCTGATCCCTTGAAGAGAAACATGGCACATATGGCAGAAAAT
Source organism: Cunninghamia lanceolata (assembly GCA_027924645.1). NCBI lineage: Eukaryota > Viridiplantae > Streptophyta > Pinopsida > Cupressales > Cupressaceae > Cunninghamia > Cunninghamia lanceolata. The sequence goes on along the minus strand of BSBN01001164.1, from coordinate 2,737,118 downwards.
AAACCTTGGTGTTTTGTATGTAACTTACCACATTCACCTGAATACTGTGAGGTAGCTAAATCAATACAGCAAGAGGAAATGCTATACAACTATAATAGGGATAATCACACCATCAATATGATGCAGGATACACCATGTGTGGTAACAGAAGATTATTCTTCTTCAGAAGAAGAAGGATATGAGTATGATGTAGGGAACCAAAAGTATCATATTAACATGGGAGAACAGCAGGTATTCTCAGACCAGGAAGATAGTTGTAACAACAAGTCATATGGTCAATGGAGAAAACCTACTGAGGATGAAAGAGAAGCTCTCACAGTGGCTGCAGTGGCTCAAGCTCGAAACACTTATAACTTAAGGAATAGAACAACAAATGTTGGGCAAGGAACTCCTGGAAGTGTATTTATAAAAGACCAGAATAACAAAGAGAATAATACAAAATCATCACCTAAAGAACCAGAAAAGGGGGATAAAAATAAAATGAAAGAAAATCAAGAAAAAGAAAACACAAAAATAGAAAAGAATGACCAGATCATAACCCCTTCTTTCGACATTGCACAGGCAGTGTCTCAGGTGAAGATATCAGTCCCACTCCTAGAGATGATGAAAATAGATAAATATAGGAGTACAGTTGTCAAGATGATTTCTGATACACCAAATCCAAAACATAAAGGGTTTGAGAAAACAACAAATAATGTGCATCAAGAAAATTTTAAGATGCCTGAGGTATACCTTGGTGACACACTTACAAAAAATCCCTCATAGGTAGATCCATTCTATACTACACTAGTAATCAAGAACAGAATAGTCAGGAATTGTATGATTGATTCAGGTGCTGCTATGAATATCATGCCTATAGCAGTGATGAAAGAATTGGGGATGTGGGTTGATACTACGTATGGCCAGTGTTATGCAATGGATAACAGATCTATTCCAGTAGTTGGTATTATGAAAGATGTAGAGATAAAACTTGCTTCACATCCTGAAGCAACATATAACATTGACATCACTGTGCTTGATATCCCACCGTATTATGGAATGCTGCTATCAAGACAATGGGCTGCAATGGCAGGAGGCAATGTTCAATTAGATCTATCATATGCCACCATACCAGTAGGTGGCAAGGAAATCAAATTGTGCAGAGAGCCAAGGTACGACAATATTATAGAAAGAATGGACCGGCATTAGGTGAATTTCTTTTGTGACACAGATTTAGGAGTTTTCAAAGTTGGAGAAACTACCCCAGAATTGCATAACACTGACCCAATACACACTGAATCTATGAAAGGAGAAAATGATTTGTGGAAAATGTATTTCAATGGTGCATGCAGCAAGATAGGAAATGGGGCCGGAGTAGTTTTTATCTCGCCAGGAGGTAAAACATTCAAATACTCTTTCCTATTGACATTTGAATGCACCAATAATGTAGCTGAGTATGAAGCCCTACTCATTGGCCTAAACATAGCCACCAAATACAAAATAAAAAAGTTGGCTGTCTTTGGTGATTCTGAACTTGTCATCTCCCAAGTAAGAGAAAAATATTTATCTAAAAATAAAAGATTAAGACAGTACAGAAATGCAGTTTGGGATAGTGTTGAATTATTTGATGCCTTTTCAATCAGCTAGGTTGATAGGTCTAAAAACATTATGGCAGACTTTTTAGCAAACATTGCATTAAAGAGAGATGATGTTACATTAGGAGGGATCACAGAAGTAGAATTTAAAACTAGACCTACCATCCCTGATAATATACAGAATTGGCAAGTGTTTGATAGCGATGCTGATATAATCAATTTCTTACATTGTGCTGATTATTATGAAAATCAAGAAATTGATTTCAATACATTTGTGGAGGAACACGATGGGAAGGAAACCCTTTTTGGCCAAGAAGTGGTTCAACTGAAGACAAATAAGATACCCAAAGGACTTATTGCATTAGAAAAAGCATTTGATGGGCATGATAGATATAAAAAGAAAGATACACCAGTGATACCTGAGAACCTTGAGGAAATCAATTTGGGGACTCAGACAACCCCAAAGAATGTATATATTGGAAGGAATCTTGATCAGAAAATTAGAAGCAGAATCATCAATCTACTTAGGAAGTACAGGCATGTGTTTGCTTGGTCATATGATGATCTAAAGGCATAAAGAGAGGATCTATTTCAACATGAGATACCGCTAAAGCCAGATGCAAAACCATTCAGACAGAAACAGAGGCCAATTAATCCTACATTGGCTCCTAAAATGCTAGAGGAACTTACAAAGTTAAGGGATGGAGCTATAATCAAACCTATTAGACACTCTTCCTGGGTTTCAAACTTAGTACCTGTCAGGAAAAAGAATGGTGACATTAGACTATGTGTGGATTTCAGAAACTTGAATAAATCTTCCCTCAAAGATAATTATCCTCTTCCCAATATGGAGGCAATATTGCAGAAAGTTACTGGGTGTGAATTGCTATCCATGATGGATGGTTTCTCTGGCTACAATCAGGTAAAAGTTAAGGAGTCTGAACAATTTAAGACGGCATTCACCACTCCGTGGGGAACATATGTATACTTGAGAATGCCATTCCGATTAACTAATGCTAGAGCAACATTTCAAAGAGCGATGGATGTAGCTTTTGCTGAATTGATCAATAAGATTATGATAGTATATCAAGACGACTTAACAGCATATTCAAAAAGGGCCGAAGATCATTGCACACATCTAGAACAGATATTTGTCAAAGCCCTAGAATATGGAATATCATTGAACCTTAAAAAATGCCATTTTGCAGTAACAGAAGGAAAATTGCTTGGCCATATAGTCTCGAAGGAAGGAGTTAAAATAGATCCTAAAAGGGTAAAAGCAATTGATCAAGTCCCTATTCCAAAAAATGTAAAAGCTATACAATCATTCTTTGGTCAGATAAATTTTGTCAGAAGATTTATACCAAATTTTGCAGAGATTGTTTGTCCTATATCGAGAATGCTGAAGAAGAACTCAGAAATGAAGTGGACAACAGAAACAGTGGAAGCATTTGGTAACATTAAGGAGGCCATCAAGCAAGCTCCAGTCTTAATATCCCCTGACTTCGGTAAACCTTTCCAACTTTTCTCATTTGCTTCCTATCATACAGTAGCAGCAGTGTTGTTACAGAAAAACAATGATGGACATGAACAGCCTATCTCTTTCTTTAGCAAGTCCCTTCAGAATGCAGAGTTGAAGTATGACATTATTGAAAAACAGGCATATGCATTGGTAAAAGCGGTAAAAAATTTTAGACCATATTTGGTAGGGGCTAAAATCATAGCATATGTTCCTAATGCTGTAGTGAAGGATGTACTGATCCAAACTAAGGTCACCAGTAGGAGATGTAGGTGGATCAATAGGATTCAAGAATTCAACATTGAAATCCAAATCACTAAATTAATAAGAGGACAGGGTCTTGCCAAATTGATGGCTGAAAGTAATCTAGAAGCTTCCCAGATATGTAATGTTGATGCAAGTACCAGTATTGAACACACTCCATGGTATACTGATATAGTATATCATCTAAAACATATGAAGTGTCCTGAAGGATATGATGATAACAAAAGAAGGACACTCAAACTACAAGCTTCAAAATATGTACTCATTGGTGGGGATCTCTATTGGAAAAACAGAGATGGGGTTCTACTATTATGCTTGGACGAATATCAATCAAAACATATTATGAAGGAGTTGCATGAAGGCATGTGCGGAGGTCATTTCTCAGCAAAGACCACAGCACACAAGATCCTGAGGGCAGGGTACTATTGGCCTAAAGTCTTTAATGATTCATACCAGTACACTAGAAAGTGTGAAGCATGCCAAAAGTTCTCAGGGAAGTTAAAGTATCAGGGAGCACTACCCTTAAAACCTATGCAGGTTGAGGCTCCATTTTATCAGTGGGGTATTGATTTTATAGGTGAAATTTCAGAGAAATCGAGTGGGGGGCACCGATGGATTTTAGTGGCTACTGATTACTTTACAAAATGGGTGGAAGCAATCCCAACCAAATAGGCTACAAGTAAAGTTGTGATTAATTTTCTAATGGATAACATTATATGCAGATTTGGTACTCCTGTAAGATTGATTACAGATAATGGGATGTGTTTTAGATCTGATGAATTCAAAGGTTTTTGTAGTACACATGGTATCACTATTTCTTATGCTGCTCCATACCATCCACAGGCCAATGGACAAGCTGAATCAAGTAATAAGAGCCTATTGAAAATCATAAAAAGAATGTTGGATAAAAATAAGAAGGCTTGGGATTCAAAATTAAGAATGGCAGTATGGGCTGACAGGATTACTATAAAAAGGGCAATTGGGAGATCCCCTTATGAATTGGTATATGGAACACAAGCAAGATTACCATTGGAAAATCTTATACCAGTATACAAATTTATCCTCCAGGAAGACTCGAATATCCCTGAACCAATGGAGGAAAGGTTGGAACAATTGGCAAAGCTTGATGAAACAAGAAGAATAGCTCAGAGACAGAATATTAAATTACAATCACAGGTAAAATATCTCTTTGACAAGAAGGCCAAAGAAAGAAAGTTTGAAATAAATGATCTGGTACTAATGTGGAATGCAAGATGTCAAGACAAAGGAAAACATGGAAAATTTGAAGCCCTGTGGTTGGGTCCTTTTGTTATCACTGGCAAGGGAGGTGATGATTCTTACTATGTACAGAATATGTCAGGAGAGGAGCAGGAATTCCCTGTACATGGGCAATACTTGAAGCAGTTCTTTTTATAAATATGTACAAAGAGAATTGAGTGTTGCCAGTGCATGGACAACATTCAAATAATTCTCAAAATATCTTATTCCATGCACAGTAGTCTAGGAATCCTTACCGCTCCCCATCATTTGTTCCTTTCCTTTTCCCAGTTTCATAAAACCTCACCCCAAAATAATAAAATATGTGGTCTACTTCCCCAGGAGATCTAGATCCTTGTTATACTCACAGGGAGTATACATCCTAGACAAAGCCACTGTTAGCATAGTAAAAATTTGAAATTTTTACTATCTCCTTACCCCATCATAGTTGAATAAATCCTGAAGAATATCCCAAAAAGACCATAATAAAAAAAAATTTATCTCACAAGGTGTCTATGGATGAGCAGTGCCAAATTTCATCAAAATCAATCCATCAGCAAGAGGTTGTGTTGCTTACACTGATACATAAGGAATCGTTTGAAAACAACCATCGGCGTGAAAATAGAGATCGGAAGAAGAATTATGGAAGTCACCAATGGAGTAAGTAATGCCGATGACATTACATCGGCAAGAAAGGCAAGTGGTCATACCGATCGGTATGACAGATATCTATCGGATGACTTTTTAAAAGTTGCCCCGACGGTATATATCATACCGATGAAGCATTTCGGCAAGAGTTTCACCGAACATCCTGTGGGAGTAACGAAGCAAATAGTCATCGGCGAGAAATAAACTATCGGGATAGAAAACAAGTAAGCTCCGATGATTAGAGTCTTAGCGATAAGAAAGCTTTCGGCGAGACTCACAGCGATACACATCTATCGGGATAACTCAGCATATCGGGATAAGGGAATTAGGTCTCGCCAATTCACAAGTCACGGCGATCAAAAGGCATCGGTAACACTTTAACATACTCTGTCCGATGAAGGATATGAAAAGGGCCATCGGGGAGATGATATGGATCGGGATATCTTGATTTAGCTATCCTGATAGTGTGTCATTCCGATAAAGATAAAGTCCATATATGAAGATGACTATCAGCGAGACAATAAAGATCGGGAGAACATAATTTTATTATCCCGATAGTATTAATCATCCCGATAAGAAAATCATATCGGTGGGACTTGCTATATCGCAGAGAGATCTAAAATACTTGGCGATGAGGGAAGTCATGCTGATGGTCGCGCCCACTTAAAATATGACATTACATAGCGTCGGGAATACAATTGAGGGGTCACGCCGATTGACTGTTCGTGCCATAAAAAATGTTGAGGTTGCCCAGACATTTCAAAAATCACGCCGATAAGAAGAGTTATGGCGATGTGACACTTCACAGCGATGAACATTGAATTGATCAGATAATTAATACAAACGGCTACGAAATTCATACGATCATTATAATTGCAAAAAACCGTCCGAGAGGAGAATACATCGAAATTCTTAGGGCAAAAGCAGAGGCTTCCAATTCCAGCCACCGAACGACAGGTACACCTACACAAACCATTATATTGCTTGTATTCGAATTTCCTGCCAAAGTTTTAAAATGGAAACTCCGGGAAAGGAAAAAGGAAGAAAGTCACAAGGGGAAACCAGTAAGCCTAAAAAACAAAAAACTGATCAAACTCCTGAAGAGAAAGTGAAAGATAGAAAATTAAATCAGGACCTAATTGATCAATTGCCTGGGTCAACTCCCAAGGCCAGGAGGTCTGCCTAACTCAAGGCAAAAGTAGAAAAATTGGAAGATAAACATAAACGCCTGGGAGATATCTGGACCCCAATTAGGGGGTATGAGCTCTTCAGATTCCACTACAACAGAAGGTTTAGAAATGCCCCTGTGTCAAACCCATGGCATTTGAATTTGGGAAAACTAGTTGTGCCCAATGTATTCCTGAATGTGGAACTCCTCCAACTGCTTGCCAGATATTATAATACAAACCTAAAAGCCATCTGCAACCCACAGGGAGAACCAATTGTGTATTTGTCAAAAAATGCTATTTGTGAGGTTTTTGATTTGGATGATTTATGCACTGTCCCTATCATTTATGAAGACCTGGATAAAGAGTATTGGAGAATGGACACAACTTACAATGGATGGAGGTTGCCCATTCATAGGCCCAGGGTTGAAGGAGAAGTGATGCCCTTAACTGAAAATGATGGCCCTCCCTTTCATGTTGCCATATTTGAACCATATATACAGCATACTTATTTTTCTGTAGGTCAAGTCCTTAGCTCAGAGGTCCCTGAATTCATGACTATTCCTCTGATGGTCATAGCCTCTGATATCCAGTGTCATAATGCCAGACAATTTGATTATGCTTCTTACATTGCTAATAGAATAGACTCTGGTCTATCTGCAATAAAAAACAATGCTCCAGCATGCTCTTTTGAGCATTACTCAATGCTTATGCATATGGTGTTATACTATGGCCAGGAAGTAGGGTTGTGGCCAAGTGAGTTTCGAGTTGTTGCTGCGGATAAGAAAGGGGAAAAGATACCTGTACAAATGTGGACCAGAATCTGGGACAACAGGTATGCCAACTCTAGCTATGCTCAATTTGAAGAGCATTGTGTAAAAGTGCTGTATAGATATTTCAATCACCCCTGTGAATATTCAATTTCAAATGAAATAAAAAGATTCCTCAGACCAAAATATTTTGGTGGCCCTCCTACTGTCACTCATAATTGGGGAGATTGGTATTGCTTTGAGGATGTTACTATGATCAGAGTTTATGGTTTTGAGGATGCTCCATTCATATTGCCTAAAACTGTCCCTGACGGACTTGCATATTTGGAAATAATTAGGCAAATGCATTGTTCGAATGTGATGCATCGAAGTTCACATGATAAACAATCATTCATGCCCAGCACTTTGTGTTTTGGAGATTTTACTGTAGTTTCAAAAGAAGGATACAATCTCATTTTGGACAAATTAATGCATTATAATATGATGACTGCTGAGGTTAGGAAAGGGTTTGACCCTGAAGGTTTTATTGATTCTGCAAGAAGAAAACAAAATCTCAGTGGATACATGCACATACATTATCCACATGATGATGTCATTAGAAATTTGGAAGAAGCTGAAGTCGAATTGGTGGTAGAGAAATATAACAGGGATTTAAGAGAAAAGAAAAAGCAATTAGCAGAGATTGAAGTGGTATCCTCTGAAGATGAAGAATTGACTGAACAAGAGCAGCCACAAGATAAAACAATAGAAATGTCTAAAAGAAAAATGCAACAATATTAGCCTCCAGTTGTGCTACATGATGAGGAGGGGTCTGCTGATGAAGATCCACACCAAAAGGCTTATGATTCTTTCATTTTAGATGATACATTCATTCAGTCAAAGGAATTTAAATCATTCCTGTATAAATACAAAGGGAAAGAAATTAGAGAGTCAGTAGATGATGTTTCTGCTGATAATGAAAAATAGTTATTAGATATGTTGAAGGAAACAGTGGATAAAGAAATGCAAGACATGACACCTAGCAAGGGTAGACAGTTGCTCAAGGATGCAGGGGTTATGATTTTTCCTGGTTTGGATTTAAATTCTGCTTTGGTTTTTGATAGCTTTTTGAATAATGCTAATGACAAGTATAAGCTTACTCCAGAAGGAGTTAATGAAGTATATATGGGGACTAGATACAATAATGATGAAAATTCTTTGATGATATGGGCGTTGTATCCTCCCCATAAGAAGACGGCCATCATAGACACTGAAAATACTTTTGGCCATGTTATGACTTTCAAAGCAGGTGAAACTGACCCTATAATTACTGCAGACATTGGTATCAATGTTGCAAAGTTGAATAAAACACAGGCTCAAATGTTGATCAAAGAAAGAGATGCTTATAAATTGAACTGTGAGAGATTGACAAAAGAAAATGATTACTTGAAGGATGCTATTAAGAGCACTTTTGGCCAGTCCACAAAAAGAATAACTAAAGGTGAGAGCTCTCAGGCATTCAGGCATTATCCCTTGACCAAGCCACACAAATTCAAATAGATGCATTTGTTACAATACTACAGAGCAGGTATGCAAACATGGTGCGGTGGTTGAATCAGTTTTGGGATAATTACTCAGAAAATCACAAAGCAATCAAAGAACATGAACAACTTGAAAAGAGGATACAAGAAAAATTGATTGAGTTACAAAATAAAAGTGCCACTTATAATACAGATATCCCTGATACCAGAGCGTTGCTCAAACAACACCAACATTACTATGACAAACTAAAAGCTGATGCAAAGGAAGGTATTGATGCTTCAAGTGCAGGAGTGCCTAGGTTATTTAAAGATAACAGAGAGGTGAAGAGCAAAGAAGAATGGATTATTGACTGTCAGATTATATTACACAAAGCCACAGGAGCTCTGAAAGATAAAGCCTCTGCATCCAAAGATGTCTACAAACAATTGGAGGAGATGGTTACTCTTGATGTAATTACCAGAAGCGCTATTGAGCTTACTGATTCTCACCGTGATCAAGAGTATCTAGATCATCTGGCTAAAGTTTATTTATGGCTGAATAGAGCCTAATTACACTTATGTAATTATTGTTAATACTTGTTAAGTTCCCAAGAGACTTATTGAAGAGTTGTATCTCTTCATAGAAATATCTATATAAGTTCAAACAATCGATGCTGAAATGATCATCAGCAGTAGAAGATATTCATATATACATAATATACAATGTCTCAAAGTGACTATGTTGCATATTTTATTTGAAGAAGAAGTTTGAAGTTCTCTGATTCAGTGTTTCTACTTTGGTATCAGTTGTTTGTTGAAAATATTCAATTGTGTGGCTATCTCCATTTCTGCATTTCCTTGTTATTCAGATTAAGATATCAAGTATATAGTTAATATGTCATTACACACTTGCTGTATCTGTGTGATTAATTTGGTTGGTGTCCATCTGAGGAAATAAACCCTTCTAATTTAGTCGCAGTAGCCTGGAAGTAGTAAGTTGGGATTACTAAGTAGAGCCATATAATTAGGATTACCATTCTGTCTCCAGTAAAATATTATCTGTTAATCTTGCCCATTCATTTCATTTGGTTCCTTCAAGTAAGGATTAAAATACCTTCTGGTGATTTATAAGATAATTGATTATATTGGTTGGATTGCTAAGAAGAGTTTGTCAATCACTTTCTTGCACGTTTATACAAGCTATAGACCAAAACTGTGCCAAGCAATTAGAATTATTACCATTAAGAAACTACTGGTCTAGGTCCTTCAAATTGACTCTGTTACCCAACAAGGCACTAGTCTCATTCAACTCATTATTTAAAACCTTTTACCTTGATATTGCTTATACAATTTATGCCAATCATTTATTAAACATTATACATAGAATTAATTAGTCAGCTTTTTCATCTATCTTACATCCTATGCCATTGTAGATAGATCTAGTTAGTCCACTCATCCACACTCAGACTGCTTTAATATTTCAAGGTTCACCCACCTAGGTGTAGTAGGACCTAAAGTGTAGGAAATCATCAAACCTTGAAGGTTGATTTCGTCAAGTTAGTTCAAAAACGTTGCAAATCCAAACATAGAGCCTGGCATCCTCTTAGGATTAGCAACCTGCATTTTTGAGACCTAACACATTGCTCGGACCTAACATTTTTACGAAACAGGCTTAATTCAATGTATATCGGGGGCTTGTATATTCACATAGTGCCGATATACATTGCACTTTACACTTAGTCGACATGCAAGCCGCAGACTCAAAGTAGTTGTTAAACAAGGTTAAGTCCTTGTATATTTTGCGGGATTGTATGTTTTGGTAACATACAATGCGAATGTACATTGTGCGGACGCGAAAGAAAGTTAAGAGGAGCTAAATCATTATATGATTCTGCGTTGTATATTTTTGCATACATTGCAAGATACATTGCTTTACATACAACCGTCGGAATCAAAAACATTATGGAATGAAGTTAAGTACTTGTATATTTCTTGCTCGTATGTATGTTAAGGTACATGCATTTTGATACATACAAGGTGGATTTCTAAGAAGATTTAAATTCGATATAAACAATGCATCGAAGTTAATGTGTATCTAATCTACATTGCATTATATACAATGCGGAACCGAAAGTTTTGTTAAAAGTGGTTAAGTCAATGTATATTTTGTGCTTTGCATATCGAAGGCATACAATGGCCATATACATTGCGCGGACCTGAGGTGGATATTAAACAGAGTTAAATCATTGTATATTTGGTGTTTGTATGTTTAAACATACAAGCAAAACATACAACCAAATATACATTGCGCGGAACTAAAGAGTTATCAAATGGAGTTAAACCCTTGTATATTTCAGCTTGCTTATATGTTTCGAAACATACACTTCTTCCCACAGACAAGCCGGAATTCAAACAGATTCAAATCTGATATATCCTATGTATCACATCTGAATTGTACATCGAGAGATATATTCTGTTTTATGCATTGCGGATTCAAGGAGTTATAAACTGCCATTTATAATGGTGATAAGTCTGAAGGTAACATACAAGTGTATTTGTATGTATTTAACCGATATACAGGACTTTATACATACAACGCAGATGCGAATAGAATTCGAATACAGAATATTCTTTGTATGCATGGCATTTGTATGTTGCGATTTACAAAGCTAATATACAAGGGCGATATACATGAAGATTTATGCCTATGGAAAGGGTGGGAAAATGAAGCGATGTGTTTTTTGAAGCATTTTTTAGCCTAAATGCATGTTTTCTGGTCAAATGATGGTTGACTCAACTTTTTTAACGCTATATATGCATTTGGGTTTGCATTTTTCACAAATTTATAACTCGATTATCTGTGTTTGCACATTCACGCCTTGATTTAACACAGGTGTTTGAGTTTCCTGTTGATTTATTAAATGATGTGCTTATTTTTTGATTGTTTATTGCAGGATTGAGGGAGCTGTTTGGAGTAGCTAAAGATTGCAGGGTCACTGACACATAGTGGCGGTGCGCAGGTGAAACTTAATGACATATCCAATCACAGGAAGGCAAAAGGAGATAAGGATGCCGATGAGAGGTGACTAGCAAGAGAAACTTGATGGTGATCAGATTACCAAAGACGTGGCAGAAGATATTTTGGTGGATTGGGGTTTTCAAAGAAGGATATTTATATAACAATAAAGATCATGCTGCTCAGAGTTTTCTGGACAGCATTTATTTTCCACCGCCAGTTCACTAGGGTTTCTTTTTGGGCACCGTATTGGGGGAAATTTTGAGCCATGTATAAAACCCCCATTTTTATTTTTGTACAAAAAGAGGTCAATCATACCAAAAATCTGACCTAAAACAATTTAGCATAGGAGATCAGATTACTGAGATTAATGGGGACTGAACTATTAAATGTCAAGGTTCTTTCCTTAGATCATTGTAAATATACTTATTCTAAAGCATACTGAATGGAGATGAAGCTTCAGATTACTTTCTGATTGTAAACCTTATGTAATCTTCAAGTTGATTTCTGGATAGGTACTAGTGAATGTTGTGTTCAATAGAAGCGCTTTCATTTCATTGCTTGCTGTTGTCAACTTTTCCTTTGAAGATTTGCACTGAATCATGCTGATTTATGGAATGTCTTGGTGAAGTATGATTTTAGTTTTCCTCTCTTCTTTGCTATATCAAAATATGTATGTGAATCAGTGATCTTAGTCAAGTAATTTTAGGAATCTCACTCTTTAAACCCTATCTATGTTATTTTCTTTTTTTTAATTTCATTAAAATCACCTCCATAACTGCCAAGTCATGATAAATCAGAAGCAGAATAGAGAAATGTGCTGATATCCTGTAGATAACTAGATATCATTAGCATATTTGAGCTGAATGCAGGTTAAAATGATAAATATCATGCGAAGACCTAAGTTTAGACACATTATTTCAAGTAAATAACTATGTAGAATAACCTCTCTGTGTAGCATGCTTATAAGAAATAGAAATTACTAATGAACGTAAGGCCCCTGAATGATTAACAGCAATACACATCAACCACTGAGTAACGTCATTAGATTAAGAACTAATCAACGGAGACTTGGGATCATGAATTCTCTGAATTCATCGTATCTTTCAAGATAAATAAAGGTTGTTGTGTAACTTTTGTTTAGTGTTGGAATGTGACTAACATCACCATCAATAGAAACTAGCGCTAGAAGGAGGGCCCATGAACTCATTATCAGTAAGTTTTCTTGATTTTATAATCAGTAAGTTTTCTTGATTTTATAATGCAGACAGAAAGGTAATACCAAAGCATCTTTGTATTTCAAGTTATATGCAGAGATTTGTTGTTTTAAGATTGTGCACGCTAATCATTTGTGAAGTTTTCAAACTAAAAATAAATATACAACCTTAGCTAGGGAGTTTTAACTGATCTTTGCAATAAACTAGCCAATCTTCCTTAAATCAAAGAAATCCTAGCTCCCAAGCCAAACACCAGGTCCAAATCTAGTGGACTCTTTGAAGAATCACCCATCACAGGATTTAGACCTAGAACTATAGACATTCACTACTCTCCCGATTCTAGTACATCAAGAGCTTCACCAGAACGTACTCCTATAACTCCTCTTGGGTTTCAGACACCTATAGGAGAACCTGTCATAGCTCGAGTCAAACCTCAACCTATCACACCTCAAGTCCAACCTCCACTGGTTGTAATGTCATTTTTTACAGTGGAGTCACCCTTGACTTTTAATGCATACCATGCTCTACCTAAGAACCCTGATAAAGTTTGTCCCAAATATCATCCATATCAGGATGCTGATGATCACATCAAAATTTTCAAAGAAGCTTGTAGTAGGGCTAGATTTGCACATCAAGATGTGGTATGCAGATTATTTCCATTTTCTCTAGGGGAAGAGGTATATAACTGGTATATCAGTCTTAGTCAAGGTTTAATCAATTCATGGGATGCCTTAGAAAAGGCCTTTAAGGATAGGTTCAGAACACCTATAGATCCTTCCATGAATTATCATTTGTTTGCTACAATCAAGAGATTTGAAGGGGAACCTATTGCCAACTTCAATGCAAGATTCCAGAAAATGCTCTCAAGAGTAATAGCACCTTATGCTATAGTAGATGAAGCTTCTAGGAGCATTTATTATTCGGCTTTGGATCCCTTGACTTCCATGTTTATCATGAGAGCACATCCTGAGGTAATGACTTTGGCAGGAGCTTTTGAAGAAGCCATCAAAGTCAGTCAGCAATTGGCTCTTGCTCCCACCCCAAACATTGTCTTCCCTACATTTCCTGGCTATCCTACATATCCTATTCACCAACAAACCAGTGGGGCCATGATACCTTCAGCTGTGATGCCAACCCCTTTGCAGGTACCTCCACTCAGTATCATGCCACCACCAAGTGGAAATGGCCAGATGTTACAATATCCTGGACAAACACAAGTACCTCAAGTTGTAGAATAGTCCAACAATAACAATGGATCTTCCTTTTTTAAGCCTCAGCCAGAGAATGCAGTGGCCAATGTTCAGGAAGAGAAAGAAGAAATAAAGGAGATATCAGCACAGTTAAGAAAACTCACCACTGAAGTCACTCATCTGAGGAGTCAGAACTTCTACTCTCAACCAAACCAGAACAGAGGTTATGCCAATGACAGACCTAACTATCCTGATAAGGGATACAATAATAACTATAATAACAATGGCAACAATAATCCTCCTAGATAGCCTAGAGTGTGGAACACTAGGCCAAACAATGGTTCTCTGCCATCACCCCTAGACAATTAGCCTCCTAGTGAACCTAGGCAGACTACTAGAGTAAACCTTGCAGAGGCTGCACTTACAAACTGGTGCAGGATACATAACACTAGTGCTCATGCAGAGCTTGATTGTCCTCAGTTCAGGATTGCTGCTAGTATATTCCAAGCTGAAGTGTCCAATACTTTAGGAAATCCACCTTATGTGGAAGGAAATGAAATTGTCCCCTGTGAATATGATTATGCCTTAGTGCTAGAAAGCTTCATGCATCATCCTTGTCAGTAGACAATTCCATCTCATCAGGATTACACCTCAACAAGTGAAGAATCAGCCTTGGCTTTTGAATCCAACTATATTTTTCCATTTGAGGATGATAATGAGCCATCAACTGAGCACGAGGAAGTCAATTCTAATCAATAGCAACCTCAGGGTAGGCATAATTACAACTTGAGAAATAACTCAAATAGATCTGCTAATCCTTTGACCACATCTTTGCCTCCAAATAATTTCAATACTCCACCTGATCCCAAGGCGAGTAATAACCCTGGATTTCCCAAAGTTAATGCTCAATACCTGGCACCACAGAATGCAGCACCAAAAGCTGATAATCCACCTCTTGAGTCTGACAAATTGGTTAAATATCTGGCAAGTGAGATGAAAAGGGTTAAAATTAGCCTGTCATTGTTAGAACTGCTTAAAACCCCTACTATCAAGAAAGCTTTCATGAAATCATTGGATGATCCTACTCAAAAGGAGGATAGTCTTGCCTCAGGTCAGTTTGGAAGTAAAGACCATGCTGCTAGGGATGTTAATGTTAAACATAAAGTGCTAGCCACTATCCAAACTGTAGAAACTTCCCACATGACCCTATACAAAGACAAGAGTGAGTCACCCCCTTTCCTCCTTACCATTAGGATGTTTGGTAAAAATTTGCACAACTGCCTAGTAGACTCAGGAGCATCTACCAATGTAATGCCCTTATCCATATGCAATGCTTTAGGGTTACATCCTGCTAAATCATTAAAGAAAGTAACCCAATTAGACAAAACAGAGGTGAGTGTGGTAGGAGAACTAACTCACATACACATGCAGTTAGCTTTAGACCCCAAAAATCAGCACTATATTGATATTCAGGTAGTTTGATATACCTGATACGTATGGGATGTTACTCAGTAGAGGCTGGTCAAAAAACCTTAACGGATACATGTCAACTGATTTCAGTCATATGTGGTTGCCCTGGAGAGGGATACCAAATCAAATAAGAATAGATGCTAAACCTCACATGAAGCATATGATCACTGAATATAACAAAACCAATGAAATCATGTATGTGGATGTGAAACCCAAAGTTTACTCCATCAGACCTCAGACTGCCAGCATAGAAGAGATCCTAATGTTTGACTTTCATAATCAAGATGATGACTCTCATGATGATAAAATAACCTTAGAATCTGATTGTAACCATGAAGATGAAATAAAGGTAGATCATTTCCAGAATTTTGAGATGCATTTGTTTAAGGAGGTGCAACTATGTCAATTGTTAAAAATGCCTAGTCATCACATTCTAATTGATGGATGGCGTAGGTTACATGATGAGGCACATTCTGAAAAGACTTGTGATGCATGTTTAGACATGTTGGAGTTGGAACAAGCATACAGTGAAGCATCTTCACCCGCGGTGAGTTCTGCAGATAATGATAGTGAAACTGATTTTTGTTTGTCTTTTGCATAAATAGGAGAATGCATATACGAAGATGAAGGTTCTACACATAGCATAGAAGAGATATTGGTATGCAGCAAGGGTGATGTTAAAGGCAAGAAGAAAATCACCCAAGGGAGTGATTGTTTAGTAGAATCAGATTATGAGTTATCTGATGAAGATAGGGGTAGTAATCTGTCCAAATTTGAAGAGTTTTTATCAGAAGAAATTTAAAAGATGATACAACAGCAAAGATCCCCACAGGATGCTTTGATTGATGGATGGTGCCAGTTACATGAAGCGCCACATTCAGAAACTACTTGTTCATTGTGTCTACATATTTTGAAAAGGCAGATGTTACCTAATCCAGAAGATTTCCCTTCCAAGGATAAAAAGAAAGAAAAAAATATTAGCTTCACATAAGGCAGATACGGTGAAGTCTGAGAAAGTTGAGACACCAAAGTTGAAATGGATATCAAGCGGTGCAGCTGCCAGAGCTAAAAAGAAGGAAGAAGGCCCAGACAGGCCTTTAGTTGAAGATAGGCCATGGATCCTCAGATTTGATGGATCCAAGTCAAAACAAGGAGCTAGAGTAGGAATAGACCTTATTGATCCATCTGGAAAATCCTACTTAGCAGCATATAGATTGCAGTTCCCATGTACAAACAATGTGGCAGAGTATGAAGCTCTAATTCATGGGATGCTGTTTGCATTAAGGAAAAAAGTGAAAATTTTGCATGTCTATGGAGACTCAAAATTAGTTGTGAGATAGGTGAGAGGTGTATACTCTTGCAATTACAAAAGATTGTCCAATTACAGACATAGGGTATGGGACTTAATAGAAGATTTTGACGCTTTCAATATCACACATGTACCCAGAGAGCAAAACCATAGGGCAGATGCCTTAGCCCAGGCTGCAAGTACTCTGGAACCTTTATCCATATCTGGTTTAAAGAGATTCTCAGTCGAATTGGTATCAGTGCCTTCTGTGCCAGATAATGTAACCAATCTCCAGGTATTTGACAATGATCAACACATATTAGACTTCATTTCCAACAGAAATATTTTTGAGGCACAGATCATTGATGAAAGAAATGTGGAGGACCACATCTAGGAAGAGGAAGAAATCCTAGAGCTGCCTAGCAACAAGATTCCTAAGGGAATGATAGAGCTGGAAAGAGCGTTTGATCTGGACAGCATGCTGAAGCATGAAGATCTCCCAGAAGATGATGGAGGACAATACTCGTAGGTTAACGTTGGACAAGATGATAAAACAAGAAACGTCTTGATAGGAAAGGTTTGTACAGAGGAGTTGGAAGGAATCACCCAAGCTCTCAAGGATTATATCCACGTCATTGCCTAGACGTATGATGACCTAAAAATTTATGATACATCAGTCATCACCCATACAATACCTTTGAAGCCGGACGCCAAGTCTTTTCGGCAGAAACAGATACTCGTGAATGCTTTACTGGAGCCCATCATTTTTGAGGAGGTTAAATGGCTACTTCAAGCCAGAATCATGTTTCCTGTGAGGTATTCCACATGGGTGGCAAACCTGGTCCCAATAAGGAAAAAGAATGGTGACATCAGATTGTGCGTCGACTTCAGAAACTTAAATCAAGCTTTTGAAAAGGATAATTATCCTTTGCCTTCTCTGGACGAGGTCTTGCAAATTATGAATGGTGCCAAGATGATGTCATTCTTGGATGGTTTCTCTGGCTATAACCAGGTGATGGTGGACAAAATTGACAGACTAAAAACTGCATTCACCACAAAATGGGGGATTTTTGCATACAGGCGCATGTCGTTTGGGTTAATAAATGCTGGGGTGACATTCTAGCGAGCTATGGACATAGCCTTCAGAGGCTTGATTGGTAAGTGCATAGTCATCTACATGGATGACTTAACGGTTTTCTCTAAAGATAGAGGAAACCATATAGAGGACCTGAGAAAAGTGCTCAAGAAATGTGAGGAATACGGGATTTCCCTGAATCCTAAGAAATGCATATTTGGGGTAACCACAGGGAAGTTATTGGGCCACCTAATAACAAAAAATGGGGTCATCATTGACCCTGATAGGGTGGAATCAATCATGAGGATACAGCTTCCCAGAAGCAAAAAGGAGCTCAAATCTTACTTTGTTAAGATTAATTTTGTTAGGAAATTTATTACTGGCTTTGTAGAGATTGTCAAACCCCTGAATGCCATGCTCAAGAAGGACACTAAAATTGAGTGGACACTTAAAGCTAGGGCAGCTTTTGAAGATATTAAAAGGGCCATATCAAATGCTCCAGTTCTGATCAGTCCAAATTATACCAAGGACTTTTACATTTACTCATTTGCTTCAGAACATACTTCTGCAACAGTGTTGACACAGAGAAATGAAGAAAAAGAAGAAAAGCCCATAGCCTTCATGAGCTCCCCTTTCATAGATGCAAAACTCAGATACATGGACGTAGAAAGACAGGCGATTGCTCTGGTTCGAGCGGTTAAGAAATTCAGGCATTACATTCTAAGAAGTAAAGTGATTGCTGTAGTACCTGATGCAGCAGTGAAAATGTTGTTAATGCAAAGTGAACCAGGTGAGAAAAGAGCTAAATGGATCACTATCCTCCAAGAGTACAATATTGACATTACACCCATGAAGTTAGTAAGGGGGCAAGCATTGAGCCAGATGATATCGGAGATTGATCCTAATATCATGAGCCAGCAGTATGTTGTGAATGCAAAGGATGATGGAGAATGGTACTCAGACATCAGACACATCTTGATTACTGGAAGATGTCCTTCAAGACTACAGGCTTCACAGAGAAGGGCCTTGAAGATAAGGTCACAGAAATATATGATCAAAGGAGGAGTCCTTTTCAAAAAAAATTATGAGGGAATATACCTTAGATGCCTGGAAAGACAAGAAGCAGACAAGGTGTTAGTAGAGTTACATGATAAGTTTGGGACTGCGCATGGATCATCTTTGGCTACCACTCATGCTATCCTCAGGGCAGGGTATTACTGGCCCACTATTTTCAAAGACACTGCTAAACACAGCAAATGCTGTCATATGTGCCAGGTCACCGTAAACACAGAAAGATATGCTGCTCAACCTTTGCAGCTAGTGATGGAGATGCACCCATTTGCTCAATGGGGAATGGACTTCATAGGACCTATCAACCCTCCATCATCTTCAGGCCATAGGTATGTTTTAACTATTGCTAATTACTGCACCAGGTGGACTGAAGCTGTCAGTAGCAAGACATGTAATGCAGAGGATGTCATCAGGTTTTTGGAAAGCAACATAGTAACCAGGTATGGAGTTCCCTACGCTTTGGTATGTGATAATGGACCTGCTTTTGCTTCAATTAAATTATCAAGCTAGGCTTTTGACGATGGGATTATCTTGAAATTCTCCTCAAACTACTATCCCCAAGGGAATGGATTAGCAAAATCCACAAACAAGAAGCTATTGAACATCATAAAGAAATTAACAGAAAAGAACCCAAGGGAATGGAATACCTTCCTGAAGTATGCCTTGTGGGTAGATAGAACCAGGAATAAGGTTGCATTAGGAATTTCTCCTTTTAATCTAGTATATGGGGTGGATCCTATCCTCCCTGTTAACCTAAGGATCCCTACATTGCAGTTTGCGCAAGATTACCTAGGCATTGATAATAAACAAGAGGTTAGGTTGCTTCAATTGATGAACCTAGAAGAAAAAAGAAGTCAAGCAATTGAACAATTTGCTAAACATCAGGTTGTTGTCAAACCCTGGTTTGACAAAAGAGCCAAAATTAAGGCTTTTAGGATCTCTGATTTGGTCATGATGTGGGATAAAGCACATGAGAGGAAAGGAGATCATGGTAAGTTTGATAAACTCTGGATAGGTCCCTTTCAGATTTTTGAGATTTTAGGAGACAGCACCTACAGGCTTAAGACATTAATTGGTGAGGATGTTCCATTACCAGTTAATGGATAGTTTCTCAAACAGTATTTCCAAGCCTGAAATGGCACCATGGCAGCCATGTGTATCATAGTGTATATTTCTGTATAGCTATTTGTATAGTCTATTTTGTTTGGGTTACTTTGTTGTTTCCTCAGTAGGGATCTTTATTTTGATTTAGAGTGAGAAGGAGCAGATTAACAACCATTGAAAACAATAGAAAATTCAGAACATTCAGGTTAATTGTTTGAAATTTATGCATAATTTGTTGTGACTATCATGAATGTAGAAAGTTGTTTAACTTTGTGAAATTTTGTATTCAATAACTGTGGGTTGAGTATTCAAGGAAGTTTCTCAAAATGACACACCTAAAATCCTTGGGTTTATTGAACCTACCAACGTGGATATTAGGTGAAAAATCACAGGTCACCCTTGCTACCATTACAATTCTCAGCTTAATTTTAGCAAGTACTCATTCCTTGCATCATGAAGTTATAACTGCAATATCTTATGAAATATCTATCAAAAGACAAAAAAAAATAATATAAAGAATAAATAAAATGGATTATACTGAAAATCTAGATTAAGCCATCTAAGTAACTCTACCGGGGCTATAGATGCTTTTTGGTAGTGGGGCTCTACTAAGGAGAATAGTAACGATAACCTTGTCGGGGTATGGATGCCTGCTGGCAGCAAGGCTCTATCCAATTGGCTATGAGGGAATGACGTCAACTATGTAGGCTAATATCAGTCACTGGTTTGTTCAATTGATCTTCAAGATGAGGATAATTAATCACATGCACCCACTTAAACTGAAAAGAAGATTCATGCACCTTATTGAATACATTAAGTCTCAAGTTGGATAATGGTTTACAGAAAAGATAGTTGGAAATTATGAATTTATTTCATTTAGTTTTCTTTAATGGTTTGAATTTAATTGTTTTGTTTGGTGGCTAGTTGTTGTGATGTTCACAACATGCCCCATTTTACTCCTTAGAAAAATGAGGACCCCTGCTATGGATGTTGCTTTTTACTTGTGTGTGTTGTTTTGCTTGGTGGTAAAAGGGAAAAGAGGGTTAAAATTCCAAACTTTGTTAAAACTAAAGAAAAATGTATTTTCAGTACCATGGCATGATATGGTTGGATTCCTTGTGAAAAATGAGCTAGGGTTGCTTTTTGAGCCATCTTAATATTCCAAGTATTTTGCAAGTTATGAGTATTTTGGTAAAATGTACAAGGGAAGGGTTTGTTGTTGCATATACAATGCCTTTTGTATATCGGGTTGCATATACAAGGCCCTTTGTATACAAGTTCTCTTGTATACAAAGTCCTTTGTATATCTCTTTTTCATAAACAAAGTTGTTTGTATATGCAAAATTGTTTTTACTTAGTTGCATGGGTAGTCGGGTTTGCATATCACTTATATACAAGGTTGTTTATATTTCGGGTCGTTTGCATGTTGCTTACAATGCCTTTTGTATATCGGGTTGCATATACAAGGCCCTTGTATACAAGTTCGCTTATATACAAAGTCCTTTGTATATCGCTTTCCATATACAAAGTCGATTGTATATCCTTTTCCTTGTATGCATTTTTGATAAAGTTCTATGCATACATACAAGGTGGACCCGAAACATTTATGAATTAGAATTAAGACTTTGTATGTTTCGACTTGTATGTATGTTTCGATATACATACATTCTGAAACATACAAAGCGGAGATACATTGCCCGGACCTAACATTTTTATGAAACATGGTTAATTCAATGTATATCGGGCTTGTATATTCACATAGTGCTGATATACATTGCACTTTATACTTAGCCGACATGCAAGCTGTGGACTCGAAGTAGTTGTTAAACAAGGTTAAGTCCTTGTATATTTTGCGGGCTTGTATGTTTCGGTAACATACAATGTGAATGTACATTGTGTGGATGCGAAGGAAGTTAAGAGGAGGTAAATCGTTGTATGATTCCGAGTTGTACATTTTTGCATACATTGCTTTACATACAACCGGCGGAATCGAAAACATTATGGAATGAAGTTAAGTCCTTGTATATTTCTCACTCGTATGTATGTTAAGGTACATGCATTTTGATACATACAAGGCAAATTTCTGAGAAGATTTAAATTTGATATAAATAATGCATCGAACTTAATGTATATCCAATATACATTGCATTATATACAATGCAGAACCGAAAGGTTTGTTAAAAGTGGTTAAGTCAATGTATATTTTGTGCTTTGCATATTGAAGGCATACAATGGCCATATACATTGCACAGACCTGAGGTGGATATTAAACATAGTTAAATCATTGTATATTTGGTGTTTGTATGTTTAAACATACAAGCGAAACATACAACCAAATATACATTGCGCGGAACAAAAGAGTTATCAAATGGAGTTAAACCCTTGTATATTCCAGCTTGCTTGTATGTTTCAAAACATACACTACTTCCCACATACAAGCCGGAATTCAAGCAGATTCAAATCCGATATATCCTATGTATCATGTCTGAATTGTACATCGAGAGATATATTATGTTTTATGCATTGCGGATTTGAAGAGTTATAAATTGCCATTTATAATGGCGATAAGTCTGAAGGTAACATACAAGTGTATTTGTATGTATTTAACCGATATACAGGACTTTATACATACAACACGGATGCGAATAGAACTTGAATACAGAATATTCTTTGTATGCATGGCATTTGTATGTTGCGATATACAAAGCTAATATACAAGGGCGATATACATGAAGATTTATGCCTATGGAAAGGGCGGGAAAACAAAGCGATGGGTTTTTTGAAGCATTTTTGAGCCCGAATGCATGTTTTCTAGTCAAACGATGGTTGACTCGACGTTTTTAACACTATATATGCATTTGGGTTCACGTTTTTCACAGATTCATAACTTGATTATCTGTGTTTGCACATTCACACCTTGATTTAACACAGGTGTTTGACTTTCCTGTTGATTTATTAAATGATGTGCTTATTTTTTGATTGTTTATTGCAGGATTGAGGGAGTTGTTTGGATTAGCTGAAGATTGCAGGGTCACTGACACACAGTGGTAGCGCGCAGGTGAAACTTAATGACGGATCAGATCATAGGAAGACAAAAGGAGATAAGGATGCCAATGAGAGGTGACTAGCAGGAGAAACTTGATGGCAATCAAATTACCAAAGACGTGGCAGAAGATATTTCAGTGGATTGGGGTTTTTAAAGCAAGATATTTATATAACAATAAAGATCATGCTGCTCAGAGTTTTTTGGACAGCATTTATCTTCCACCGCCAGTTCACTAGGGTTTCTTTTTGGGCACCGTATTGGGGGAAATTTTGAGCCATCTATAAAACCCCCATTTTTATTTTTGTACAAAAAGAGGTCAATCATACCAAAAATCTGACCTGAAATAATTTAGCATAGGAGATCAGATTACTGAGATTAATGGAGACTGAACTATTGAAATGTCAAGGTTCTTTCCTCAGATCATTGTAAATATACTTATTCTAAAGCATACTGAATGGAGATGAAGCTTCAGATTACTTTCTGATTGTAAACCTTATGTAATCTTCAAGTTGATTTCTGGATAGGTACTAGTGAATGTTGTGTTCAATAGAAGCGCTTTCATTTCTTTGCTTGTTGTTGTCAACTTTTCCTTTGAAGATTTGCACTGAATCATGCTGATTTGTGGAATGTCCTGGTGAAGTATGATTTTAGTTTTCTTCTCTTCTTTGTTGTATCAGAATATGTATGTGAATCAGTGATCTTAGTCAAGTAATTTTAGGAATCTCACTCTTTAAACCCTATCTCTGTTATTTTCCTTTTTTTTTTAATTTCATTAAAATCACCTCCATAACTGCCAAGTCATGATAAATTAGAAGTAGAACATGGAAATGTGCTGATATCCTATAGATAACTGGATATCATTAGCATATTTGAGCTAAATGCAAGTTAAAATGATAAATATCGTGCAAAGACTTAAGTTCAGACACATTATTTCAAGTAAATAACTGTGTAGAATAATCTCTCTGTGTAGCATGCTTATAAGAAATAGAAATTACTGATGAACGTAAGGCCCCTGAATGATTGATACAATACACATCAACCACTGAGTAACATCAGTAGATTAAGAACTAATCAATGGAGACTTGGGATCATGAATTCTCCAAATTCATCGTATCTTTCAAGATAAATAAAGGTTGTTGTGTAACTTTTGTTTAGTGTTGGAATGTGACTAACATCACCATCAACTGGACCTTTAAAAAGGTTTGTCTTTGTCAGCTCTTTTGGTTTATTTTTATGAATGTTAGTGGGAAAGTATATATAAGTATGTTATTGAATTTATTTGTAAGCAAGATAGAGATAGCTAACTTATGATATTGAAGGAAAGCAAGATAGAGAATTCATTTTCTTTCTAGAGCATATTTTTGTGTTGTTATTGTGCATTTATTGAATGCATCAAGCTATCATCTATCCACCTTGAGGGTTCAAGGATCTTCATATTTCTAAGGGATCATCACATAGGTGATATCATTATTGTTCAGCATCATTTGATTCAGCATTATTATCATTGTTTTCATCCTGTAACCCTAAGAGGGTACACACTCTCTATCAAACAATGGTGTTGGGAAGCTTGAATGTTATCTCAGAATTTGACTGAGGCAAGTCCCTAAACAACATAAACCCCCAAACCCTCTCTTGTCACCTTGTGTGCAGGTTACAAGTGCAAGATCTAAAAAATAAGGAGATACAGGAAGACTGAGTGAAGATCAGGGTTTTGGGATCTGACAATAGTTACAGAATATTCCTCTATCCAGGACTTGGGTTGTGGTGCCCTAGTCTTTTTGCTCTTTTTGACTCTAGATTTGGCATCAGGGCAACATCTACAACAACTTTCTAGTTTACAGTCTCAATTGATTCTTCCAAGTAGGACTTGGGTGATCTCAAAATAATCCTCCAACACATCTGCTTCTAGGAGACAAGATTCATCATCTTCTTGATCATCCCCATGCAATCGGATTCTGGATTTTTGTTGTACATTTCTTGTTATAAGATGATCATTGTTAAGCTAGGGTCTCATGCATTGTTAACCTAGGGTTTGACAAAGCTGAATTAAATCTAATTCCTCTATAGCATACCTAAGTACAAGATCTATAGTTGAGTCCACCTTCATTTGGTAGTATCAATTTGGCTTGGTCTTGTCCTTGAATGTTATATGGAAAAGGGTTTGATCTAGTGTGCATCGTAGTTGTCATCATTCACCTTTTTCATACCAAACATTTTGGTTAACCTATACCTTCAAGCATTTACATCTTCCTGATTGTTCAAATTAAATCTAACATTAATTCATTGCATATTTATCAATAATTTTGAAAATCTTGAATAATTTAGAAAAAAGTGCATATTTAGTGCATTAAAAAAGATAGCATTTTGAAATTTTTTTGCATTAAGGTTTCAAAAATTCTCTTGCATGATCATATTGGTTGCATTAAATATTCATCAAATCTAATTTGACAGTAATCTTGCACCATTTCATATCCTCGATTTGAAAATTCATATGTTTGAAATTACACATTGTGTATTTCAACAAACATAACTACCTTAATTTTCATAATCTTATCAATCATATCCTTGGTTAGTGCATTGGGAATTATAAAACTTTGTATGAGTTGTATAACCCACTTCCCTAACATCAACGCCTTGGTAAGAAGAAGTTGTAGATTGATGGGTTCTAGTGCTTTCAATAGAAATGATATGCAAACATTGGAAAATCCATTACTCAACTACTTTACAAAAGGTGAATCAACATTTTTAGAAAGTGTCACTAATGCCTTGATATGTTGGAAGAGCAAACATTTCATGACTCTGAGGACATAATTGACATTGTTTCACATGTACTAGAAGCTCAAATCAAGAACCTGGACAAAAAACTAGTTGATTTTCAAGAATTTATGGGAAAAGAACATCAAGCTCAAGAAGCAATACCTGTTGTTGAAGGTATATGAGGATTATTGCAAGAAGGACAAGAAGATGTTGACATAATCCATGGAATAGCCCATATAGTGGATAACAGCATTATATGAGTGGCTAACTACATGAATATCATAAAAAATGTGTCATCACCGAAATAAAATGGTACACAACTATCGACACCCATACCAACTATGGGAGTATCTGTACTTATACATCAACAATTCTCACCACCTCCACACAAGCTTGTGGCAATGCTACCACTAACATGGGAACATCTAATGAAAACAGTTACAAATCTATAAACTACAATTACCAAAATTTACCAACCCATGTGTCCATAACCATGAATAACTATTCTCAAACACCTCTCAATTCAAATCATGCACCATTTAATAACATGGTATCCAATACGCTTGAACCACATCACCTAATGATGAAATCCTAAACTAACTTTTGTAAAGTATGACATCCTTGCAACAAAAAGTAGCAAATATGACCACTGCTTCATCTCAACCTAATATACCAACATATCATGCTCACAGTCCTTTATCCTATACAATATTAAGAGCTCAAATGCCAGACAAATTTGAGACTCGCCACTTTGAAAAGTGTAGTGGCAAAGGTGATCCTAATAATCATGTGGTAGTGTAATGGGTAAAATTTGGATGTTTAGTTTTTTGTAGTTTTAGTGTATATCCTCCTTTCACCCTTATATTCAAAGACCTAGGGTCGAGTTGTAATGTACTATCCTACCCTAGGTCACTGTGAGATGTAGGGAAACTTGGATTTTTATGATTTGATTGACAATCTCCTTCTCTTATGCTCAATTGTACCTTTAAACATTAATTATGCAAATACGACAGTAAATGGATGAATTATAGAAAATGCTTCTGCATAAAGATGTAAAATAACAAATAACTGTGCACCTATTTTTGGGGTTGCAAGGTGGAAAATTCAGGGACTAAAGAGCAGGCACCCAAGTCCAAGGACCTACTTTTTGTCGAGATTTGGAAACAAGGTTTGCAACCTATATCTGTTGTATCAGAGATTTTCCCATTGCGGAACTTTGAGGACTAATGAGCGAGCACCCAAGTCTAGGGAGTTGTTTCTTTCACTAATCTGCAATCTCGACACTCTGTTGTACCCTCCTACAACTTCACTTTGTCTGCAACTCCAACCTATAACCTGCAATCATGAGAACTTCGGGAGGGGGTTGTGGTTTTTAGAGGCTTGCCTCAGTCAAGCCCCGGAGAGACATTTAAGCCTTCTAAACACCGTTGTCAGTAAAGAGTGTGTGCCTTAGGAGGCAGAGGCAAAAACCAAATGATAAATGATCAATAATCAAAATAAATATCACCTTGTAGTGAAGATCTCATTGGAGGAAGAAGCTCTTCATTCCATGAGGAGATGGATGCTCAAATCTACAAACACAAACACATGGACAACACAAATTTGCTCTTGCAACACAATGAAAGCCTTGAATCACCTTTAGAACACAATAGCTTGCTAGTAATCATCTAGTTTACAAATAAATGCCTAAACATGCTTATATATGCAACTACAAACAATCCCGCAAAGGATTTCATAATTCAAACTTACCGTGTTGGCATAGGACCCAAATAACGGTCACAAGCCGACACCTAAGGATTGGGACTGCCCCAAAATAGGGCAGGACTAGGGCACGGGTACCCAAGTCTTCCCCCCTATTTTGGGTAGGGGTTATGTCAAGTGGTCCCCCTAGGTCCTATTTGCCAAGACACTTAGGGGTTTTCTCATCGGGATGTTGAAATATGATGTAATATGTCCTAAATGCAGCTAAGAGACCCGGGAGCTAAACCTTATGAGGGAAAAGCCCCCAAGGGGATATTTTCCAACATTACATTTAGCCCCCACTTTAATGTATGTATAAACATGAGGCCAATACATGCATTAAAGTACGGTCAACAAGCACAGCAAACACGCCAAGGACAGAGAAAACATGCTGAGCACATTGAAGACAATAATAGGCGCGCAAAACATGAAGAAGACAATTGTAGTCATGCAAAATAGGGAGAATACATTAAATGCAAAGAAGACACATTAATGAATAGAAGACGGGAATGATTTCTTTTTCTTTTTCTTTTTCTCATATATATGAAATGCAAACATTTGCAAGTACAAGAAAGTAAATAAACCTCCCATAATACAGGATGCACTCATTGTGTAGGTCTTTAAACTGTATTATGGGGCAACACACATGCAAGACACGTAAAACCTACCAAAATACAGGATGCACTCATCGCACAGGTCTTTAAACTGCATATGGGGCAACAAACATGCCAAACAAAGCAAGCACGCCAAACACATACACTTTGAAGACACAGAGAAAACATGGCAAACAAGTGATGGAGTGTCCCTATTTCTAGGTTCAGCACCATCTCAGGCACATTACAGGCACACACCAATGATTGTGCTTTGCCACAACAATCACTAAAGACATGCTTAAGGGTTGAGGTAGTCACAGAACCGCTCTCCACCTCTGTAGAGGACTTTTGAAAATGACAGGATGTGCAATATGCTCTGAGAAATACACCATCCCTGCCTCCACAGAGGACTTAAGATAAAAAGAATATACGTGATATCCCACCTCCGCAGAGGGCTTACATGATTGATTGATTGATTGCAAACAAACTCAGGATGCATGATGCACTCATTGTGCATGTCTTTAAACTGCACCTGAGGACAAACATATTGCTAACATCTACAATAGACAACTTACCTTAAATATGCCCCCACCTTAATGTGGTCGATATCAAGTATAGATATCAAGCATGTTAAGGTAGGAAGAAAACACACAAGGGAACACAGACCTTTGCAAGCCCATGCCCCCCGGAGGTGACATGTACTTTACCATTGCCAAATGTTCCCACAAACACATCCCTACAAGAAACATGTTAGTGTCTACAACATCACGATAAACAACAACATCAATGCATATGATTAACCACACGAAGAGCCAAGGTTATACTATGAATTTGGAGTTCAGGGATAACTATGGGGCTACATCACGAAGCTCTCCGAATTGTGTACCACCAAGGCTTGATTCAAAGACAAACAAAGGTGCACAGAGCAACAATATTGTTATGATTTGTAAATGAGATAGAACACCATCAAAATCATTACGTAGAAAGCATGAGTGCTTCCACTAGCCAAGCATCAGATAAGATATACAAGCCCATCATCATATTAGGAACTAAGTCCAATTTTTTATTTCTCGCGAAAGGGATGCTAGGTCCGCATCAGTATAAATGTTTTTCGTCATCCACCTGCTAGATAGAAACACTAGAGGAAGGGAAAGAATAAATAAGAGAGGAGAAACAAGTGGCTTAGGGACAGTCGCATAGTAGGGTGCCCCCAAGTCACCAACTGCAACGCTATGACCATAAGACACAACACACAACAATGAAATCAGAGAGAGAGAGACAATATAGAAGAATGATGATACAAATAGAAGAAGGTCACAATAGAGGCAGTCTCTTGGTATCCCGGACCTTAAGAGAGAATTAGGGGTCATCCCAAGAGGCCTAAACAACACATAACACATCACGAGGGAAGCACATCACGGGAGAGATAAAGGGTTAGAAATACTTACCTAGTAGCAACATTGTTAAGAACATACATATCTAGGATATCTCTCATGTTGTTTTGATATTGTATTAACATTAAGTTTAGGATGACAAGAGGCTTTGGTGGGTCTAAAAGAGCGGTATCCTATATCGGTCGTGTAGTTAATTCTAGCAACTTGTAAAGGTACTCTAATTCCTTGTTGATTTACACCACAACCACTGCCTACATAGTCGTTATTTTTGTACAAGATTTGCAATCCACAACCATATAGAGAGTCCATTTCTATAGAAGAAGGTGAAGCCTCGTAGGTATCATAATTTGTAGTATAAGTGAGAGTATTGTCTTTATTTTCAACCAAGGAGACTTTGTTTTTCTTAGATGTTTCAAAAGATTGCTTAGATGAGATTGATGCAACTTTGGATGTGTCGAGGTTATTAAGTTTATATTCCCCTACATCGCAAGGATTAAAATCTAATAAACCCCAATCATCACCAAAAAGTGCATTTGATGGTTTAGATTCTTTCACAACATGATTCGTGGCTAGAGGTATTGATGGATCACCTCACAAATTGTGTAAGCTCATATGATTATAAACTAGTTTTTGCATTTCAATGTGTAAACAGCTATTTGGTTCAGGATTAGCATGAATAGTATGAAGTTTACCTTTGAATATAAATTTAATTGATTGATGTAGAGTAGAAGGGACTGCCCCCAATGCATGAATCCAAGGTCTACCAAGAATCATGTTGTAAGATAAAGAACTAGGCATGACATGAATCAGGGTAGGCACAATCACATGTCCCACTTGTATAGGTAAAGTTATAGTGCCCACAGATTGTCGTCCAACATTGTCAAAACCACGCATGCTTAACTGTTTTGGCTTGATGATGGATGTATCAAATTTAATCTTGTATAATAAGTCAATGCCACAAACATTAAGATTTGATCCATTATCGATCATAACTCTCTTAACCAATGTTTTGTTTATTGTGACAAAGATTTTAAGAGGATCATATTGGTTTTGAACTTCAATTGACAGTAATTCATGTGGTTGAAAGAGAATATCTATTTTTTTTGCATGCATACTATCCAATACAGCTGCTACATCATTAGGCTTAATAGCAGGTGCTACAATCACCTTTTGTAAACCTTCTTGGAGCATTCCATGGTATGTAAGTGATGTTTGTATTAAATCCCAAAGAGAGATCTTAGCCAGAGTAGCACGAAGCTATTCGACAAGATCAGACTCTTGACCACTTTTATGAGTAAGACAAGGTGGTGGAGAGAGCATAGGTTGAGAGCATGGAAGAGAGACAGGCACATGCAGTGCTTGCTTACTTTTCTTGTTATTACACGTGTTGTATGTGTGAGAAATCACATTGTAGTGTGGTTATTGTAACACATTTTGAACACCTTGAACTGTAATCACCGGCTTTAAGAAAGAAAGTGCACTAGGTGCCCCCTGCACAACCATCTTAGGAATATTCCTACAAACTCTATTAATGAATATTGAATTAACATTGTTTTCCTCTTGATTATACCCAACATCTATCCCTAAGTGATTTAATGTGAGAGACCTTTTCTCATCCACCAATGCTACATCTTAGCCAGGGAGAGCAATGGGATGAGAGGAAGGTATTGTATTGTGAGGTGGACTAGAGCTATCCATAGTCTTCTCATCGAAGGTTCTTGAGTTTTCAATCAAAGGTGGAAGGTCTACTAGTTTATCTGTATAGGTCTCATGCACCAAATGCTTGTTAGGTGAATAGTCTTTTTCCACCCGTGAAGAACCTTCTTGAGAAGGAGCCCTTTATCCACTAACATGTTTCATTTTACAATGATGGTAGGGTGATGTTCAAGAATGTGTCAATGATTTCATCTTCTTGTGCCAGTATATCCTCATAGGGGGAATCAGTTTCTATGTCATCATCACATGTTTTAGCTATTAACTCCAAAGCATTAAGAGAACTTTCACTCTCATCATTCTCAATGTGTTTCGTCAAATCTTCTACTACCCAAGGGTACGTACTCATGAGAGATGTGAAGTTGTCATAATGAAGTTGGCATGAGAGAAGTGATAAAAATAGCATATAGTTTGTAATTATATATAGACTTCATTATAATATTAATAGTTTATATAACCTTCTTATTTACAATATGCTGATTAAATAAAGTTAAACTTTCAAATATAAGTTTTGTTTTATTCCATCTCATAAAAGCATGTTAAAGTTAAATGTACTACATTATATTATAGAGCAATATGTATAAATTTGATATATACAATCTTTTCATCTCTATATGTTTTCCACTTTTGAGCATTATAGAGATATGTTGTGGCATGTGTCTATGTAATTGGTATGTATGGTTTAAAACAAACACACTCTTTTGTTTACTACAATTTCTCTTTATAAATCATTTTTTTTTAAGATGGAAATTAGTGTTGAATCAATATCATTTCTAGGTGGAGATAAAAAGTAAGAATGTCCGTAGAAAATAACTCAATCTAGATTTAGGGAAAAGGTAATTTAATGTTTTTGTTTCTTTGATATAATTACAAAGCGTTCAATTTTCTCACATTAAAAGTTGAGCATTTTATTAATTAAAAAATTATCATATTTTAGTATCTTTGGTGGAAGGAATCTAGAAGTGAAAATATTAGAAAGAGGAGGAATGTATGTATTAGTAAGGAGTTGAAAATAGACAAGACAAACTACCTAGATATATCATATGCAAACATAGGAATGCAATCATCAATAATAGAAGAGATGTCTAGATTCTAGTGGGGATATTGAAGAAGAGAAGTAGGTTCCATAATAGCAATAGAGAAAGAAGGAGAACTTGTGGGATGAATAGGCCTAGAATGTTTAGTACAAGGTTTGTGGTTGTTATGGAGTAAAAAGTGTCCACATGTCTTTTTACCTCCTTGTTTAGCTCCAAAGTCCCTGTAATTACATTATTCATTATAAATGTCCATCCTGATGCAACATTGCCTGACACCAATGTAAATTGGGAGTAAGGGGCCCATGTTTATCTTATCCCAAACTCAAAAGGAGCCTTAAGACTCGGGCACCACTGCCCAAGTCCCCCCTGATTGGTCAGAGAAAATTCAAGTGCATGTCGGCATGGGACCTTTAAAAAGGTTTCTCTTTGTTAGCTCTTTTGGTTTAATTTTACGAATGTTAGCAAGAAAGTATATATAAGTGTGTTATTGAATTCATTTGTAAGAAAAATAGAGATAGCTAACTTATGATATTGAAAGAAAGAAAGCAAGAGCATTCATTGTCATTCTAGAGCATTATTGTGTGTTGTTATTGTGTGTTTGTTGCAGGCATGAAGCTATCATCTATCCACCTTGAGAGTTGAAGGATCTTCATTTTTCTAAGTGATCATCACATAGGCGGTATCATTGTTGTTCATCATCATTTGATTCAGCATTATTATCATTGTTTTCAGTCTCTGCCCCCATGAGGGCACACACTCTCTATCAAACAACGGTGTTGGGAAGCTTGAATGATATCTCGGGATTTGACTGAGGCAAGTCCCTAAACAATATAAACCCCCAAACCCTCTCTTGACACCTTGTGTGTAGGTTACAAGAGCGAGATTAAAAAAATATGGAGATACAGGAAGACTGAATGAAGATCAAGGTTTTAGGATCTGACAACAGTTACAGAATATTCCTCTATCCAAGAAATGGGTTGTGGTGCCCTAGTCTTTCTGCCCTTCTTTACTCTAGATATGGCATTAGGGCAGCATCTGCAACAACTTTCCAGTTTATAGTCTCAATTGTTTCTTCCAACCAAGACTTGGGCAGTCTCAAAATAGTCCTCCAACACCTCTACTTCTAAGAGATAGGATTCATCATCTTTCTAATCATCCATGTACAATTGGATTCTGGATTGTTTTTGTACATTTCTTGTTATAAGATGATCATTGCTAAACTAGTGTCTCATGCATTGTTAACCTAGGGTTTGACAAAAAGGCTGAATTAAAACTAATTCCTCTATAACATACCTAAGTACAAGATCTATAGCTGAGTCCACCTTCATTTGGTATTATCAATTTGGCTAGGTCTTGTCCTTGAATGTTATATGGAAAAGGGTTTGATCTAGTGTGCATCGTAGTTGTCATCATTCACCTTTTTCATACTAAACATTTTGGTGAACCTATACCTTCAAGCAATTGCATCTTGCTGATTGTTCAAATTAGATCTTACATTAATTCATTGCATATTTATCAATAATTTTCAAAATCTTGAATAATTTCAAAAAAAAGTGCATATTTAGTGCATTCAAAAAGATAGCATTTTGAAAAATTTTGCATTAGGGTTTCAAAAATTCTCTTGCATGATCATATTGGTTGCATTAAATATTCATCAAATCTAATTTGACATAGTAATCTTGCACCATTTCATATCCTTGATTTGAAAATTCATATGCTTGCAATTACACATTGTGTATTTAAACAAACATAACTACCTTAATTTTCATAATCTTATTGATCATATCCTTGGTTAGTGCATTGGGTGTTATAAAACTTTGTATGACTTGTATAACCCATTGCCCTAACACCAACACCTTGGTAAGAAGAAGTTGTAGATTGATGGGTTCTAGTGCTTTCAATCGAAACGATATGAAAGCATTGGAAAATCCATTACTCAACTACTTTACAAAAGGTGAATCAACATTTTTACAAAATGTCACTAATGCCTTGATATGTCAAAAGAACAAACATTTCATGACTCTAAGGACATAATTGACATTGTTTCACATGTACTAGAAGCTCAAATCAAGAACCTAGACAAAGAGCTAGCTGATTTTCAAGAATTTATGGGAAAAGAACATCAAGCTCAAGAAGCAATACCTATTGTTGAAGGTATAAGAGGATTATTGCAAGAAGGACAAGAAGGTGTTGACGTAATCCATGGAATAGCCCATATAGTGGATAACGACATTATATCAATGGCTAACAACATGAATATCATAAAAAATGTGTTATCACCAAAATAAAATGGTACACAAGTATTGGTACCCATACCGACTACAGGAGTATCTACTTATACATCAACAACTCTCACCACAACTACACAAGCTTGTGGCAATGCTACCACTAACATTGGAACATCTAATGCAAACAATTACAAATCTATAAACTACAATTACCAAAATTTACCAACCCATGTGCCCATACCCATGAATAACTATTCTCAACCACCTTTCAATTCCAATCATGCATCATTTAATAACACGGTATCCAATACGTTTGAACCACATCACCTAATGATGCAATCCTCAACTAACTTTTGCAAAGTATGACATTCTTGCAACAAAAAGTAGCGAATATTATTGCAAATATGTGCCTAATCGGTGTTGTCATTGATGTCAATATATCCTTGTTGTCATTAGTGTCAACTGTATCCCATTCTAGAAGACTTGTATGTTGAGGATATTGAGAAACTTAGTCTCTCCAGAAGAAACAAGTGAGTTACATATCTCTCTCTAAGAGATAGTGAAGACAGTGTAGTTCAGTGAAGTAGATTCCTCCGCATTTCCAATGAGATGAAGATCAAAGTCTGCAGACCAAAGGGTATTGCAAAGGATTGTTTGAAGTTGCTCCAGTTAAGATTTGGGAGGTCTGCATGGAGAATTGGTGAAGTTGTGGCCATCTAAGTAGAATTGGGTTTTGCAGTTGTTTAGAGGTGACAGAGTGACAGAAATCTGGTCCAGATTGATCCACATTGGAATATTATGATCTATAGATCTCGAGGTGTGTTTGGGATGTTGGTGTCTATCCTCAACTCAAGAGGTTCATGGTTTGGAGGCCTGAAAGCAATTTTTCTAGTGTCACAATCATGACAGTTGGTGTTCTTGAGTTCCCAGATGAAGCTGCAAGTGTTTCTGGTGATCTGAGGTGGTGCAGTTGTTCTTGTTGATTTCATTATGCTTGTGGTCGTCTCTAAATCAAGTTCCTATTGTGTTGGTGGTCCGCATTGAGGATTGAGCTCGTGGTTGAAGATTTGTCCTTGGGTGTTGCTATTCTTTCCAGTCTTGGCTGACCAGATGCTTTGTGCATGTTATAGATGATCTAAGAGAGGTTCTATGAAGTGTGGCGTGTTGTTCAAGGAAGATTTGAGTCCCAACTATGTTTGGCTGACAATATAGTGATTCACATTAAGACAGATGTTTGTAGTGCCGACCTTGATGTTTATTCCAAGGTTGATGAAGCAAATAAATATGTGTGGTTGAGTTGTGGAAAATCATCCTTGTGCGAAAATGATAAGATCCTAAGAAAGGAAGAAAGGCAGAACAGAGAAGAGGAAGAGCAGAAAAGGAAGAGCAGTAAAGAATGAGAAGATAGCGAAGAAGTGTTTGGGGGTAGAGCAGAAGTATTGTGCACTTAAATGGAACTAACCTTGGCATGAAGAAGATGTTATTTTCCAGTTCAATCTTTCTGTGTTAAACTTGTGAATGTTTCTATAGGCAATGAGCCTCTTTGAGGAGTGAGCTCTGGGTAGTGCGCCCAAAGGCAAGTGCCTTCCCATTTTCTATTCTTTTAATAGAGAATGAATCTTGTCGATTAACCTCCACCATGGTTTTTCCCTTAAGGGTGAGTGTGAGATCATGATGGGCCAAACAGTGGCAATGGAGAAAAACTTGTTGGATGAAAATGTGCTAACATTTAGACTAATATTTAAATTTGTATGGAAAGGATGTTAATATTTATAGCTCTAATATGGATACCTTGCAAAAATGCCTTAGGATTACCTCATATTTAGGCAATTGGGAGTCCTAAAACTTGCCAAAAAAACTTGCAAAATCAACCATTTAATGTTATCCTAAAATTTTCCACAATTTCATCCTTGAAGTTGACAAACTTTTTTGTAACTAATTTTAATCAAATGAAAAGGGTTTATAGAGGAAGCTATCAAGATTCTAAAAATATAGTATATGCCTGAAAATAATTTTAATAGGTAATTATTATTAATTTTCTACATGCGCTATGTCTGATTTCCTCATAGATATACATACTGAAAAACATCCATAACTTTCAACATATTAATGCTTTTATTAAATCCAAAAGATGTGTCACATTCTAGGACTTATTGGGTATCCATTCAAATTTAAATTTTTTGAGTTTCATATATTTTTGACCGAGTTAGGTTGGCTGGAAAATTAATTTTTAATATTTTAAAAAAGTCACAGTAAAAAATTCATAAATAATTATTTATTTACTTAAAAAATTCAATAAAATATTCATCACATTTGCTTATGCATCCTTTACTTAAATCCAAATCATGGAGGAAAAGTATTATCTTTTTCTCATACTTAGGTTGGCCGGAATGACACCTACTTTTTATGTTTTTATAAAATTTTAGCAGTGCTTCATTGAAATATCCAATTTTTACCAAACTATTTTAAAAATTTACAAAAAAGAAGTAGTAGCCCTTAAACTACATTCAATTTACTACAACTTTTATTACTACCTTATTTATTGATTGAGTAGACAACTCATTCAATTTTTGACATGAAGTTACTTAAGTCTATTTTTCACATTTACATTGCCACTTAGGGGTGGTGTTTGGTCCATCATGATCTTGTATTCACCCTTAACCAGGTTTCCACGTAAAAATCCTAGTGCCATATGTGTTGATTATGTTTCTACTCATGTGTTGTTGATTTATGCTTTCATGGCTATATCATTAATCTATTAATAAGTGTAGAAGTTTAGATACAGCAAAAGATAAATTTTTTTGACAATTGATTCACCCCCCCTCTTAGTTGTCTTCCCTTATTTCAACAATTGGTATCAGAGCCGGTTCCTCTAAAAGAAGCTTGACCACTTGAGGAGATCTAGGATGTCGACTTACAAGATGGATAGTCTGAGATTTGATGGAACAAATTACTCTCTTTGGAAGAGTCGCATGGAGTGCCACTTGCAATGCATAGGTGATGCTTATTGGTTAATAACTAAAGATGAGTATAAGCCTCCAGAGAAAGGTCCTTCAACTTCAGATGAACTCAAAGATGTTCAAAACAACATTAGGGCTAAAGAAGCATTACTGAGTGCCCTGACGGATACAGAAATGACAAATGTCATGGAATTAAAAACTACTCATGAAATCTGGAAGAAGTTGAAAACTATATATGAAGGTGATGCATACGTCAAATGTGCTAAATTGTAGAGCTTGAAGGGTAGATACGAAAATTTGAGGATGAGTGAAGATGAAAACATCACTTCTTACATGTAGAAGGTAAATGAACTTGTGTGTCTAGTATCAGGTGTGCTGGTGGAATTATGGAAGAATCAAATATTGTTGGCAAAGTGCTCAGATCCTTACCTACTTCATACAAGCATAGAGTTGCAACTATTGAGGAGATCAGGACTATGACAACTGTTACAAGAGATTAGTTGGTTGGGAAGCTCTTAGCATTTGAAATGAGTGAGTTTGGTGATTTCCTTCCTAAATCTGAATCTGCATTTAAGGCCAGTACTTTTGGAAAGCAAAGATTTGATCCAGGTGAAAGCTCTTCAAGAAGACTAACCAGATTTGAGAAGCAAAGGAAGGATCTTAAAGAAGATGAATCGGAGCTTGAAGAACTTGAAGTTCTTTTTGCCAAAAGACTACCAAGAGGATCCAGTAAGTATGAAGGAAAGTTGCCTTTCAAATGTTTTGCTTACAATAAGATTGGTCATTTTGCCTCAAGATGTCCGAAGAGGGTTTCAAAGCCAAACCCTAACAGACCTAGGATTCAGAAGAAATGCTATTATGTCCAAGAAGCTACTGAAGGAGTCACTGATGATGAATCTGATATGGGAAGTACCTCAAGAAATGAATGGGTGTTCATTGCCATCAAAGAAGAAGATCCAATGCCTATTGAATCTGCTAGCTATGTGAATGTGGAAAGAGCCTTGGCTACTCAAGTTGAAGAAAAGAATGAATGGGTAATTGACAGTGGACGCTCTCATCATATGATAGGTGATAAGAGTAAGTTTGTAAGTATGGAAAGGTATGAAGGTGGAATTATGAAGTTTGGAGATAATTCAACTGGTAAAATCTGTGGCAAAGGATTCATCTCTCTTGATGGTAAGAATAACAATAATGATGTTTTGTATGTAGAAGGGTTGAAGCATAATCTTCTCAGTGCTGGATAGTTGGTTGACAAGGGATATGTTCTCCAATTCAAGAATGGAAAATGCAAAAATTTGGAAATCTCCAAAACTGAGATTGCAACTGCTACACATACTAGAGGTAACATCTTTCATTTAAGTGGTACTGGTAAAATTTATTCGATTGCTTAGATTGATTAAAGTTGGCTATGGCATAGGAGAATGTGTCATGTAAACTTTAACAACATTGTCAAGATAAGTGCTACTCAGGCTGTAAGAGATCTTCCAAAGCTTGTGAAACCTACCAATAACATGTGCAAGGAATGTCAATTGGGCAAACAAAATAGAGATACATTCAAGAGTAAAGAACAATCTTCAAGTGGATTGTTGGAACTTGTGCACACTGATTTGTGTGGTCCTGCCAGGGTCAGGAGTTTGCAAGGAGACAGATACTTTATGTTGCTAATTGATGATCACTCCCAAATGATGTGGGTAACCTTCTTGAGAGAGAAATCAAAGGATCTTGACAAATTCAAAGTGTTTAAGGCTAGGGTGGAGAATGAGATTGGTGTGAAGATAAATTGATTGAGATTAGACAAAGGTGGAGAGTTTACCTTCGATGAGTTTAATGCATTTTGTGAAAAGCATGGAATAAGAAGATAGTTGTCTACTCCTAGGACTCCTCAATAGAATGGAGTTGTGGAAAGGAAGAACTAGACTATTCAAGAAGCTGCTAGAACTATGATGATGGAAGCAAATGTTCCACATATCTATTGGAGAGAGGCTGTAAGTACTGTTGTCTACACTCTTAACTAGGTGCAGATCAAATGTAACTCTAGTAAAACACCTTATGAACTATGGTTTGGTAATGCTCCTTCTATGAAATATTTTAGAGTTTTTGGTAGTAAATGCTATATCAAAAGAGATGAAGATCTAGGCAAGTTTGATGCAAGATGTGATGAAGGAATATTTCTGGGTTATTCTAATCAAAGAAAGACATATTGGTACTTTAACAAGAGATTGAAAAAGATTGTTGAAAGTGCTAATGTCAAGGTTGATGAAAGTAAGAAGAGACCTTTAAGGTTTTGTGGATATGTATCAGATGACCAAAATAAAAGTCCAAATGAAGGAAAGAAAGTTTAGTTTACTCCGAAGAATCCAGTGACTCAAGAAGTGAATGCAAATGTTGAGGAACAATTTCAAGAATCAAAAGTTGAAGAAAATCCCAAAACTCCAAGGTATGTAAGATTGAATCATTCTAAAAATTAGATCATAGAAGATAAAAATAAATGTGTTCAAACTAGAAGAAGAATTGTTGAAGAACAAGAGGAGTATTGTCTGATTTCAAAGATTGAACTAAAATCAGTGAATGAAGCTTGTAATGATGAAAGTTGGCTAAAAGCAATGGAAAAAGAATTCATACAAATTGAAAAGAATCATACTTGGGATCTTGTTCCTAGACCTAAAAACAAAAATGTAATTGGAACTAAATGGGTCTTCCAGAATAAATTGAATGAAGATGTTGAAGTTGTGAGAAACAAAGCAAGATTGGTGTGCAAAGGTTACTCTAAGGTAGAGGGAGTTGATTTTGAAGAAACTTTTGCTCTGGTGGTAAGAATTGAAGCAGTCAGATTATTTGTTGCATTTGCTGTTTACAAAGATTTCAAAGTCTACCAGATGGATGTCAAGTCAGCATTCCTAAATGGAGAGTTGGAAGAAGAAGTCTACATTGAGTAACCAGAAGGATTCCAGTTGTTTGATCAAGAAGATAAGGTATGCAAATTGAAGAAAGCATTGTATGGACTTAAACAAGCCCCAAGAGCTTCGTATGCAAGATTAGATAAGTATCTTCTAAATATAGGCTTTAACAAAGGCACTACAGAGAATAATCTTTATTTCAAAACTGATCATGAACACATCTTGATTGTTGAGGTATTTGTTGATGACATCATCTTTGGTGGAAATGAGAGTATGTGTAAAAATTTTGCTGATCAGATGCAAAGTGAATTTGAGATGTCCATGCTAAGTGAAATGAATTTCTTCTTAGGTATGCAAATCATTCAGTCAAAAAAAGGCATCTTCATATATTAGTCTAAGTATGTGAAAGAGTTGTTGAAAATGTTTGGAACCATGAGGATTCAAAACTAGTAAGTACTCCTATGGTAACTGGATGCAAATTGAGTAAAGATGATGATTCCCCTAAGGTGGATCAGAAAAGGTATAGATCAATGATTGGAGGACTGATTTATCTGACTCAGACCAGACCTAATATTATGAATGCAGTTGGCCTTGTTACTAGATTTCAAGCTAATCCTAGAGAATCTCATGTTGTAGTAGTCAAAAAGATTTTTAGATATCTGAAGGGAACATATGATTATGGCTTATGGTATCCTAAGGGTGATGATTTCACTCTTCATGCATATATAGATGCTGATTGGGCAGGAGATGTGGATGACAAGAAGAGTACTAGTGGAGGTGCATTTTTCTTGGGAAAGAGATTGGTTTCTAGGTTGAGCAAAAAATAGGAGGCAATATCTCTATCTATTGAAGAGGTAGAGTACATAGCAGTAGCAAGTAATTGTACTCAAGTTTTGTGGATGAAGCAAATGTTGAAGGATATTAGAGTTGTGTTTGAAGAACCTGTTACAATCTTCTGTGATAATTCAAGTGCAATAAAAATTTCAAAGAATCTGGTGTTGCATTCAAAGACAAAGTACATATCCATCAAGTTTCACTTTTTGAGAGAGAAGGTAAATGAGAATGAAGTCAGATTGGAGTTTGTTTCATTGAAAGATTAGATTGTAGATATCTTCACTAAGCCTCTACCTAACGATACTTTTGAGTATCCCAGAGTAATGCTAGGGGTTATTACCCCTCTTGTTCAGAACTAAGGTGCACTAATATGCATCAGTCTAGTGGAATTCACAGTCATATCTTGTGATCTGGATTGGTGTTAAGGAGTTGCTACTCAGGGGGAGTAGTCAGTATACTGATTCTGGATTAAGAAACAAAAAGAGGAAGAGATGATTGCAAATATGTGCCATTTGCCATTGATGTCAAAGGGGGAGAGAAGTTATGTGAAAAACTTGAAAGTAAGTAGTTGCTAGTGAAAGGGGGAGCAGTGAAGAAAGTGATTGCAGATGTGATAAGAGAAAGGGGGAGAAGTTCTTGTCTTGATGGTTGAAATAGTTTTTCACATCATATGTTGCCATCAATGACAAAGGGGGACATTGTTGCAAATATGTGCCTAATCAGTTTTGTCATTGATGTCAACATATCCTTGTTTTCATTAGTGTCAATTGTATCCCATTCTAGAAGACTTGTATGTTGAGGATATTAAGAAAATTAGCCTCTCTGAAAGAAACAAGTGAGTTATATATCTCTCTGTAAGAGACAGTGAAGATAGTGCAATTTAGTGAAGTAGATTACTCTGCATTCCTAGTGAGATGAAGATCAAAGTCTGTAGACCAAAGGGTGTTGCAAAGGATTGTCTAGAGTTTCTCCAGTTAAGATTTGAGAGGTCCGCATGGAGAATTGGTGAAGTTGTGGCCATCTGAGTAGAATAAAGATTTGCAGTTGTTCAGAGGTGACAAAGTGACAAAAATCTGGTCCAGATTGATCCGCATTGGAATATTATGATTTGCGGATCTAGAGTTATGTTTGGGATGTTGGTGTGTCTCCTCAACTCAAGAGGTTCATGGTTTGGAGGTCTGTAAGCAATTTTTCTAGTGTGACAGTCATGACAGTTGGTGTTCTTGAGTTCTCGGATGAAGGTGCAAGTGTTTCTAGTGATTTGAGGTGGTGTAGTTATTCCTGTTGATTTCATTGTGCTTGTGGTGGTCTCTGAATCGAGTTCCTATTGTGTTGGTGGTCCAAATTGAGGATTGAGCT
Organism: Cunninghamia lanceolata; assembly: GCA_027924645.1. Lineage (NCBI taxonomy): Eukaryota > Viridiplantae > Streptophyta > Pinopsida > Cupressales > Cupressaceae > Cunninghamia > Cunninghamia lanceolata. The sequence continues at coordinate 2,694,432 of BSBN01001164.1, read as the reverse complement.
CATGTTTGAAGATTTGTCCTTGGGTGTTGTTGTTCTTTCTAGTCTTTTCCAACCGGATGCTTTGTGCATGTTGTGGATGATCAAGAGGGTTCTATGAAGTGTGGCATGTTGTTTGAGGAAGATTTGAGTCCCATCTATGTTTGGCCAATAGTATAGTGATTCACATTAAGACAGATATTTGTAGTGCCAACCATGATGTTTATTCCATGGTTAATGAAGCATATAAATATGTATGGTTAAGTTGTGGAAAATCATCCTTGTGCGAAAATGATAAGATCCTAAGAAAGGAAGAAAGGTAGAGAAGAGAAGAAGAAGAGTAGAAAAGGAAGAGCAATAAAGAATGAGAAGATAGTGAAGGAGTGTTTGGGGGCAGAGCAGAAGTATCGTGTGCTTAAATGGAACTAACCTTGGCATGAAGAAGATGTTGTTTTCTAGTTAAATCTTTCTATGTTAAACTCGTGAATGTTTCTATAGGTAGTGAGCCTCTTTGAGTAGTGAGCTCTGGGTAGTGCACCTAGACACCAGTGCCTTCCCATTTTCTATCCTTTTAACAGAGAGTAAATCTTGTGGGTTAACCCCCACCATGGTTTTTCCCTTAACCAGGTTTCCATGTAAAAAACTTGGTGTCATATGTGCTTATTCTATTTCTGCTCATGTGTTATTGATTTATTCTTTCATGGTTATATCATTAATTTGTTAATAGGTGTGGAAGAAATTTAGATACAACAAAAGATAATTTTTTTTTTACAACTGATTCACCCCCCTCTTAGTTATCTTCCCTTATTTCAACAAATATGACCACTACTTCATCTCAACCTAATATACCAACATATCATGCTCGCAGTCCTTTATCCTCTACAATCTTAAGAGTTCAAATGCCTGACAAATTTGAGACTCACCACTTTGAAAAGTATAGTAGCAAAGGTGATCCTAATAATCATGTGGAAGCATTCACAACAATGTGTAGTGATTTCATCTTTGACGAGGCATTTTTAGCAAAATTCTTTCCATGATCTCTTAAAGATACAACTTTGGAATGGTTTTTCTCTGTACCTCATAATTCAATACATTCATTCTCATAGCTAGTTGATCAATTCTTGCAATATTTTCAATCAAACATTGGACCTCCTATCTCATTGATTGATTTGGTCCATTGTAAACAAGGTCCAAAAGAGAAATTAAGAGTTAATTAGTCAGTATCAAGGTCTCTTTGTACAAATACAATATCCAATTACAAGTGAGGATGTTCAAAAAGTATTCATTACAAATCTACAAACAAACATACGTGACAAAATATTGTTGATGAAGTATAGTTCTTTTCAACATCTATGCACAACTCTCCCTGATTACCAACTTTGGGCTAGTCAGTTTGAGAATCATAACTCATCGACTTCGGTAGGTCATTATGAAGCTAGAACATATCAACAATCATTCAAGAAGAATAACAAGAGTTTCATCAATATCAATGGGCAATAGTTGAACAACTTTCAATCACAAGTGGTAGCTATTTCAAATTGGACTCCATTCAAATTTAGGCAGCAATAGAGACAATTCACTCTATTATTAGATTCTCTTCATTCAATAATGATTAAAGTAGTGACCAACATTATTTTAAAGCTTCCTTCTACTCTTCCAATAGACAATAACAAGATGAAAGGACCTTCATTTGATCCTAATTATGTTTGCCAATATCACCTCTAAGTAGGACAAATAGTCAAAGATGTATGCATCTTAAACATGAAATTCAAGACCTCATTGATTCTAACATAATACAGGTGACTAGTGTGAATGAAAATGGAAATAAGTTAGTTTCTCCTTTAAATCAGAATCTATAAATCTTCACTAATCTTTTTCCTAGAATCACAACATCAACAACATGGTGGAACAACAAAACAAAATAGAACCTGAACTTGAACTTCTCTAATATGATGAAATAGTTGGATTGATTGAACCAGAAAATGTGGAAAAAGAAGATTGGCCTAAATACAAAGCTCCACTTTGTCCATGAGAAAAAGGTATCTACACTAAGGTTCCTCCTTCGTTATCCCTTCAAGGATCAAGATATAACCAAAATGCACAAGATACACAAAAGGAACAGACTACATACAATCACAATAAGAAGAAAAAAGATTCAATGATGAAAAGCATTCCATTTCATCATGAAAAGCTCATTCATCAAGCAAATCAGAATAAGAAAGCAAAAGAAAGAAAAAGAGAAAGGCACGAGTCATCAAAAACCTGCTGAAAAAGGTAATCATTCACCTCCTCACAAGCATCAGAAGATGTCAAACATAAAAAAAATTATGTATCAAGCATTGCACGACTGTTGTGAAAATCAAATAAGAATGAATCTCTCATCTATTCTACCACACTTGATAGAGTGCCTCTCCAAGATGCTCACAAGATTGACCTCCTCTTAGATAAATATATTTATATTTATATGTATATGTGTTGTGTTGTGTTCCCTTGTATAATGTTAAATGTTTGTCTAGGTCTCCTTGGATGACCCTTTATACTCTTGTAAGGTCAAGGATACAAGGATACCACCTCTATTGTGACATTCCATCTATTTGCTTCTCAATTCTTCTACTCTCATCTTTTGTTGCAAATGTTGTGTGTGGTGCCTTGGGGGCATAATGTTGTGGAGGATGTCTGGGGATCATCTTCTGATGTTGTGATCCTAAGTCACTTTTGTCTCCTCTCTCAGTTTTTGTGATTTCATTCTTCCATTGTACTTGTGGCTCTACTAGTGGGCGGATGACAAAAATAAATTTACAATTCTGATAAGGATAGTGCACCCCTCAAAAAAGAAAACAAAATGGACCTAGTCCATATACAAAGACGTGGGTAATTTGTTAACTGATGATTGACTAGTAGAATCACTTTGTGTTGTGATGTGATCATGTATCGTATTGTGAAATTGTTGTAACAAACCTTTGCAATACTTTAAATCTGCTTCTATGCAATTTGAATTGCTTTTGTCTCACCTTATAGCTACACTCGGTTCTAAGATACCTGAAGTATCACCTCACAGCTATACTTGGTTCCAAACCTATAAGTATAACTTTGGTTTGTTTGAATGATATGTTTTATGAGATGATTTGGCTATTATCTTAGAATATATTTTCTAATCAAAGCTTATTATTGATAAATGGTTGTTAGCAAATGATATTGATGTGTCTCTATTGTGATTGTTGGGAACAATTCGATGATTGTAAGCACATGTCACTCTAGGGCATGGGCTTTGTGAAAGCTCTTTTTCCCTCATGTGTTTTCACCTTACTTTAAATTTGATTGCTACTGGCAAGTGGGAGAAACCACTTTAAGGTGGGGGCATATAGTTGTAAATGCTTAGCTATCTTAGACATTGTGATAAATTGTGGTTGCATATACTTTTTTTATCATCGTAAGGCATCTCTATGATGTACAGGTGGGGTGGCATGATTTTGAAAGCACTTTTGCAAAAGGTAGGATAACGTATACCCTTGAGTAGGTTGTGTATCCTTTTGGAAAAAGCCCTTCTGCAGATGGCAGGATGATGTATACCCTTGAGTAGGTTGCACATCCTTTTGAAAAAGACCTCTGTGGAGGCAGGTTTGGATCTTGATTTATTCACCCTTAACTGTGTTTTTGGTGGTTGTGGTAGCGTAGCTCAACTATCAGGTGTGTGGTGTGTTTTAAATGGTGTAGCATAGCGATGAGCTCCTCCTTGTTGCTTGTGTTTTATTTGTATAAGACATATAGTGGGTCGACAACACACTCTATGACATGTGTGTATTCCATGTGTTTTTCATGTGTCTTGCATCTTTTGTGGAGGCGAGTAGTGATGAGCTCCCACCATACCGTGTGTCTTATGTGTTTTGTGGAGGCATGTAGCAATTACCTCCCCCATCACCTAGTTAGGACTATATAATTGTATAAACATGCCTTCTCTCTGTGTATACTTTATATATTGTGTGGTTGTGTTCATGTCTTCTCTATGTATTATGTGCTTCTTTATTGTCTTCTCTATGTTTCACCTATTTGTCATGTGTTTTTTTATGTTTGCCTAAGCTTGGGGGCTACAAATTCATCTTCCGAACTTAGGGTGTGTCTTCGCTCTATTGTCTAATGTGTTTGATATGCTTTGACCATACTTTAATGAATGTATTGATCATAAGATCAGACACGCATTAAAGTGGAGGCTAAATGTTATGGAATAAAAAGTGTCCACATGTCTTTTTGCCTCCTTGTTTTGGTGCTAGGTCCCCGTGATTACATTATTCATTATAAATGTTCATCCTAATGCAAAATTTCCTGACACCAATTTAAATTGGGAGTAATAGGCCCATGTTTTATCTTATCCCAGACCCAAAACGAGCCCAAAGACTTGGGTGCCACCACCCAAGTCCCTCCTAATTGGTTGGGGCATATTCAAGTGTATGTCATCTTGGGACCTTTAAAAAGGTTTCTCTTTGTCAGCTCTTTTGGCTTAATTTCACGATTGTTAGCAGGAAAGCATATATAATTGTGTTTTTAAATTCATTTGTAAGCAAGATAGTGATAGCTAACTTATGATATTGAAGGAAAGCAAGCAAGAGCATTCATTGTGATTCTAGAGCATATTTGTGTGTTGATATTATGTGTTTGCTGCAGGCATGAAGCTATCATCTATCCACCTTGAGAGTTGAAGGATCTTCATCTTTCTAAGCGATCATCACATAGGTGATATCATTGTTGTTCATCATCATTTGATTCATCATTATTATCATTGTTTTCGACCTCAACCCCCATGAGGGCATGTACTCTCTATCAAACAACAGTGTTGTGAAGCTTGAATGTTATCCTAAGATTTGACTAAGGAAAGTCCCTAACCACCATAACCCCACAAACCCTCTCTTGTCATCTTGTGTGCAGGTTACAAGAGCAAGATCTGGAAAATATGAAGATACAGGAACACTGAGTGAAGATCAGGGTTTCAAGATTTGACAATAGTTACAAAATATTCCTCTATCCAGGACTTGGGTGGTAGTACCCTAGTCTTTCTACCCTTTTTGATTCCAAATCTAGCATCAAGGCAACATCTACAACAACTTTCTAGTTTACAGTCTCAGTTGATTCTTCCAACCAGGACTTGGGTGGTCCCTAAATTATCCTCCAACACCTCTGCTTCTGGGAGACTAGTTTCATTATCTTCCTAATCATCCATGTGTAATTAGATTCTAGATTGTTGTTGTACACATTTCTTGTTATAAGCTAATCATTGTTAAACTATGGCTTCATACATTGTTAACCTAGGGTTTGATAAAAAGGATGTATTAAATCTAATTCTTCTATAGCATACCTAAGTACAAGATCTGTAGCTGAGTTCACCTTCATTTGGTAGTTATTTGGCTTACTCTTGTCCTTCAATGTTATATAGAAAAGGGTTTGATCTAGTGTGCATCCTAGTTGTCATCATTCACCTTTATCATAGTAAATAGTGGTCATCATCATGCATCCTACAGGTGAAAAATGTGTCCCATGTTTCATTGAATTCATCTACCAATATAATATTATCATGAGGACTAAAATTGAAACGTTATCATAAACTTGAATGGTCATAGAACCCTCATTAATGAGATCTTGTTTCTTATTCCTTATAGCTCAATAACAATTGGTTTTAATGTTAGAAAGCATCTTATGATATACAAAAGCAGGGGATGATAAATCATGTTCATTACAATTTTTACTTTATGGACTCATCATGGGATTTAGGTGTTGGATTTCTAGATAGGGATTTGGGAACCATATTTTGGGTGGTTTTAGCTCACGATTTCATGTATTATGTCTCCTATCTATTTGTTGCTTGAGGTGGAGGTTCTTATAGTGAGTTATGTAGGTATTATTCTATTGCTAGAATTATTCAAGATCTTTGGTTGGTTATACTCCTGTAAAGGCTTAGGCTCTGCAATTGTATTATTACTTTGATTACTAAATAACATATTGAGTTCCCTTAGAGTGTGGAGTTTTTCTCCTAACAGGATTTTCCCCATGTAAGTCACTCTGTTATGGTATATTTATTTTGTGTTTATTTCTTTCCAATTGTGTGATTAGTTTAATTTTTTCACATATATTTCTCATAGATTAGTGTATGGAGTGTATTCTACACCTTTGATTCCTTTTATTAATCATCTAATCACCCAATTGTTGACAAAAAGGAAGACTATGTTTTTGGGGATTTTTTGATTTTTTGACAAGGAAAAGGAAAGTTCTAATCACTATGTTTTTGGGATTTTTTGATTTTGACAAGGAAAATGCAACAAAGGGAAAGTTCTTATCACTATGTTTTTGGGACATTTTTTTTATTTTGACAAGGCAAATGCAAAAAAAAGGAAAGTTCTGATCACTATGTTTTTTTGGATTTTTGATTTTTGACAAGGAAAAGGAAAGTTCTAATCACTATGTTTTTGGGATTTTGTTTGATTTTTTGACAAGGAAAAAGCTATAAGGGAAAGCCTAATCACTATGTTTTTGGGAAAGCCTAATCATTCAACCTATTAATTGATCTACTAGGTACTTCTTCTACCTGACTGGGGCATCATCATTTCTAATCCAATCATATTGTTCTTCTAAACCAATATCTTCTTCTATCAAACATAGTACTATGTTTTAAACTTCTTTGAAATGATGTTACTTCGCAACACCATCTCAAAGAGGGGCAAAATGTAGACACCTAAATTTGACTTGTTTCCATATTAGGCTTTCATCTGTCACTCTTCATTAATTAAATAGTTCTTAATTATCTGATTGAGTTCATCCATCAATTTTATCCTCCATAATTAATTAAATAATCCCAATTATTTAATTAATTCAATTTATCCTCCATGTTAATTAAGTAATCCTAATTATTTCATTAAGTCATTTTTATTCCTCTAAATTAATTAAATAATTAGTTGTTCAATTTAAATAAATAAAATTGAAATTATTTATTTAAATATTCAAATTTCCCTCCACTTTAAATAAATTCAAAAATATTTATTTAAATAATTTATTTCCTCCAAAATTGAATTAAAATTAATATTTAATTCAATTATCCCATGTGCACATGAAATTAAATAATTATTTATTTAATTTCCCATTTATCCTCACCCACCATAAATTCCTCCAATCCAAATCAGTTAACAGTCAATCAAAAGAGTTGACTCGTTAATCAAATTAGTTAACAAATCAATCAAATTAGTTGACTAGTCAATCAATTAAGTTCACTAAGCAATCAACTCAGTCAACTAATCAATCAATTTAGTTCACTGATCAATCAATTCACTTAACTACTCAATCAATTCAGTCAACTCCCTAATCAAATATGTTAACTCCCTTGATGCATGAGAGCCTAGCTTGGATAGTTGTCTTTCTCTCTTTCGCGCACATTCTCTCAACCATCCTCAACTGTTGATCTTTTTGATCATCCTCAACTGTTGATCTATTATCTCACATGTCTATAAAATAAGCCTCATTCTCTATTTCTCATCATCTCTCGTTTAAGTAAACTTATGATGTCAGAATCATTCCTTGGGAGATCAAATTTACATTAAAATTATAGAGAAATCCACATAAGTGAAAAGCAAGGAGCAATCAATTGAGTTTGGGTGCAACTTCAATTCCCTCGATCGGTGTAGGCAATTCGTTTGTGCAAAGGAGGTGATTTGTATTTGTTTTATGTTCATCTTTGGTTCATGTTTGCATATCTGATTTTTACCTATCACATTTTGGCATGCTCGGTACTTTAACCCCTCCTATTTGTGAGTGTTTGTTAAGGTTTTTTGTTGGAGATTGAAGTCATCTTGAGAAAAATCTAGGAATCACCTTTCACAAACAATCTGCTATGCAAAAATCAACCTAACCATTGAGTTCGGGAGGCCTCGCAAATAAAGAATGACATCAAATTTGCATACTTTTCGTTACTAAAAGTTTTTTGAATTTTTTTTATTTTTGCTCCATTTTAGCAAATTAGACTAAAAAAAATTAATTCAAATCTTTAGGTTTGATTTTGTTTGTTAAGAAAAAAAAACAGTCAAAAAATAACAAATAAAAAATACAGTCAAAAATTTAAAAAAAATACAGTCCCAGCCAAAAAAATTTAAAAAACACAGTAATTTTTTTAGATTTTATTTTATTAAGAAAAAATTTAAAAAAAATAAAAATAAAAAACAAACAAAAAAGCAAAAAAAAAAAAATTCAGGGGCTTTGACCCCCAAACCCCAACCCAACTGCCGACACCCCCTAACCCTTTCCCACCTCGCCCCCTACACAGTACCCTCCCCTATACCCCCTCCCTACGCACTCCCCACCCCGCAATCCCCACTCCCACCATAGTTCCCCATTCTCTCTGCCTACCCATCTCCCTATCTCTGCCTACCCATCTCCCTATCTCTGCCTACCCATCCCCCTATCTCCGCCTACCACTTCCCCTATCTTCGCCCACCGCTTCCCCTATCTTCACCTACTAACCCGTCCCCCTATCTCTCTGCCTACCCCTTCCCCTCCACCATTGCAAACCACCCTCTACCTCCCTCTGCCCTCTATCCCTCCACCACCGTCTGCCCCTGTCATGCCCACATTTTCCTTGTGGTCACAACACACATCGCACATGTCATAACCACATCTGTCATGTGGTTATGACACGAGATATGAAAAACTTTTCTCACACTGTCCTAAAAACCCCTTTCGCATGCGTACGCATGCTCAACGGTGTTCTCTCATGGCGAAACACTATACTCTTCAGCGGAATACAAGTACAATGGCGTGCAACCAGAAGCATATAGATCAACAAGAGGGTCTATACAACGCTGTTAACAACATTGCAAGAGTGAGATTACCAAAGTTCTTAAATCGAACCCTCGGCAATGTTCGGTAGCAGAATGCCTTACGGCGTTAGTGGGAATTACGCTGCACTCATTTACGCACGTGGTTCGCTGATAGAGGAACCACTCCCCACGACGCCTTGTTTCGACTAAACCGGCTAGTGATCTCCCTATTTAGTCATTTTTCAGCCAGGCACGGTTGTCTGTCTCCTCTCTTGTTTCCTGAAACATACCCCTCCTATGACTTAGCATTTTCAACAAGGCGGTTTGGTTGCCCTCTCTTCCCTTTTCACAAGTTCTTAATTCTGATTATATCTTTACCGCCCTTACCTTAACTATTTCTTTGTTCATTTAGAGTGTTTATATTTCGGTCTCTCTCTCTCTTTCATTTTCTATGCTTTCTTTATGTGCATCCTGACCTTTCTTCATGATTTACGTCAATCAGGGTTATTACTGCAGCTATTGTTGATATTAAACCTAATTTCAGGATGATCTAGGTCACAAAGGCTGGTTTACTATTTCGCTGGACTCGGTCTCCTAATCTTCCCCGATCTAGGTTCCTCCTCTTCGTAAATACTTAGTCAACTTGTTCCTAAGCACAATTGACAGAAGGGTCCGTCAACTTAGTTCTCTTATCCCGTGTAAGAAATGTCGCGCATTTTCTCCTCTGTGTTTTCCAATGTTAGTTTATTTCCTTCTTCGGAACCTCTTACAGGTTTACATATGAGATCGTTTGCTACAGTTGAGATTAATATGGCCACAAGGATTGTCAGTGGTGGCTTCTTAAGTTTATTTCCAGTGTTCTTTTGAGCAAGGAGTTGTGTATTTTTCCTCTTCATTTTCCGGGTGATTGTTAGTATGTCATTAGTTGAAACTTCCGAGAAACTCTTTCCAGAGTATCACTGATTATTCCTAAACTCTCTTGACATTATAATTTTATTTTCTCTTGTTTAGAATTACTGTTATTACTGTTACTCTTAATTACGATTCATACACTGATTGTGACTCGTATGACGTTGTCAATAGATGTAGGTGGTTCACCACTTTATAAAACTCTGTTCATGGTAATATATCTCCTTTGGTTGTTGTGTTCAACACTTAATAACATCTACTGTGAGAATATAATTGTTATATATATATATATATATTTTTTTTTCCATATCCATGAAACATAGTTTATAACGATTTTAAACGAGGGCCCAATAAATTGGTTCATAGATTTACTCCTATGTATGTTATATATCTATATATATATATATATATATATATATACAGATATATACTCATTATTATATTAGATATATAGCTATATACATAGACATATATAATATATATATGCCTATATATAGAGCTATATAAAAATAAACTGCATTTATATTCCAAATAACCCAATCATATGTTAGGGCCAAGCCCTAACATTTTATTTGCTGGAGTTTCCACAGCCGATGGCGGCCATGGGCGGCGGTGGCCGCTGCGACAGAGAAGCAGGGTCGGGATGGCCGCAGAGTGGCGGGCCTGCGCAGGCCGCGGGAGGCATAAGGGGTAGGGGGGGAGATGTGGAGTGGGGCGGAGCCCCACCCACATTCCCACGACGTGGGGTGTGGGTGGGGCTCCGCCCCACTCCACACCTCCAAATGTAACAACAAACCTGCGGTGGGGTTTTCTCCCCACCGCCCAATGTAAAATTCGACTGTGTTTTTTTTATCCGCGGCTTACATTTTGGACCGCCAGTCTTATTTGCTATTCTTTGATTTCTCTCAACAATAAAATATATATTTACATATATCTATATATATATGTATATATATATATATATATATTCATATGTATATATATATATTTATCAATGATTATATAATTATAGATATATATATATATATATATATCTATTTTTATATTGATATTTATCAGTCAATCTCATAAAAATGATAATTTATTTTCAATTTCTCTATTATTCTGGAAAATGATAATTACTCAAAATGTGAAATATATATATACATATATATCTATATATATATATATTTAAATTTATTTATATATAAAAATATTTTATAAATTTCTCAATTTCACTACTTTATGCATTTTCTCCAAATGCACCTGTTATAAAGAAATTGTCTTAACAATTAGATATAAATATAAATATATATATATATATATATATATATATATATATATATATATATATATATATATATATATATATATCCCAATTTCACTTAATTGATAGAAATGGTAACTAGCTATCCCCTTATTATAAGTATAATTTTCCATTTTCATAAACATTTAAGACTTCCTAAATTTACAACAGATTATATATTTACATGCTAGATTTCCTCTAATCCTTCTAAATTAACAGAATCCATTAATATGGAGAATAACTCAAATATGTAAAACTGTCTTTTCCATTTTAACATTGAAAAGAAAATTAGCATTTCAACTAGTGAAGCAATTCCAAACTTTCAATGTAAACAACTCAGATTAAGTTGCAAAACGAACTTATTCTTTTCAGTAATACTTGAAACACAAAAATTGCTATTGAACAAAGGTTGCAAACATCAACTTAAAAATTTAAGCAAATTCATATTACAGCTTCTCAATCATGAATACCAACTTCCCAGATATGAACTTTCTCCTCCCAAACAGTGTACAACTGAAAACTTATGACAACCAATAAAACCCAATAATAACAAGATCAGGGAGGTGATTTTCTTCACTCCCAGAATATCATTAATTTACAACAATAACAAGAGAGGTGTTCTCTCTTCATCTCTATGAAATGAACCAGGCCTAATTCTCATGACAAGAAGATGATCTGTTTCTTCATAAATAGCCAACCAGAAGCTCCAAGAGAAAAACCTGCGTATCAAAGACAAACAAAGAAGAAAAAAATACCACTCGTCTAGCTCTCCTCCCTACCGTAGACCCGCAAGAGGGTCACCCCCGAGCTAGGGAGACCATACTCACACCTGGGTACTCAAACACTCCACTTCACAACAGAAACAACAACAATCCCAAAGCACACATACACCCGTGGTTATTTTACACAATACGGAAACTCAACTACAGTGAGTTTCATAAGGGGCAGGAGAGTGGACACACTCGACTCTAGAGTGTCACCCTGACAGATAAATGAACTCATATCAATTTCTCTTGGTCTCAACCAAGTGTGATCACAATTTGTAAGAAATCTGTATATGACTCTCAAGTCAAAAATATAGTCACAGATACATGCCCTCAAGGCTTTCAACATCCCAAAAGATGGAAACAGGTATGCACCCGAGGAGGATCTCTCCTCCCCTACCCCAAACTTGATGAGCATTTCTCCCAAGTGGGAGACGCTCTGTCAAACAACCCGACAAGAACCCCACAGAAAACAAATTTAAACACAGATTTCACACACATTTCATACACATTTCAGTTCTACCAAAACAAAGGTAAAATTCAGACCAACCTTGCAAAGCCCTCCTGGAATGAAGTTGTTGCAGAGTCCACAGAGTTCACTTCCAACCTTAGCCACCAACTCCCTCTCCCTTCTCTATCTTCCAAACTAACTTCTCTATTTTTGGTAAGGCCAAAATGAAAGATTTCCCCAAAATTCAACTAACTCCCTCTCATCCCAAAATTTGAAAATAAATAACCCAAAATTCTCTTTCTTTCTAATTTTGAGAAATGGGGAAGTGACACTTGTCACCTCCTCACCCTTCCCAAAAATCACTATTCTGTCCAGGTGGCTTATGTCACTCTCCATTCCCAAGGGTACTCCTTATTCCTTTCATGTGACTCCACTTTCTCATGGGAGAAATAAAAAAAAAGAGTTAAATGGGAACAAGACAGGTGACCCATGCCTCTTTCTCCTTTCTTCACATGGGTGTCCCCATAGTACATGGGGGAATCTTACTAAAGAAGAGGTAACTTTCACTAATGGATGGCATCTCTTATCTAGGGAAAAGTAGAGGGGATGGGTTGAGTGTTGGTACAACCCATCATGTCCCCTCCTACCTCCAATTTTCGCCACTTAACTTCAGGGGAAGGTTAAGTTGACTAGATGGAGGTTACTCAAGGGTTACCCATGCCAAATGGGCCCCTGGACCCATGGGGTAGAACCCAGGGTCAATTTTAACCCATACAAGACACCCCAGGTCAAGGTAAAGCACAAGAAAAAGGGCCTCATAATTTAAATAAAAATAGAAATTTCAAATTCAATCTCTTTACAACACTTATAAAAATAATGTTACATGAGGGTAACCTAACCCACTCGACCATACGAAAGACCACATTACATCATGACATCAAACACAAGGAGATCTTGGTTCCTCGTGGAACCAGATCGGCTTAACAGGGAATAACAATTAACAAGGTGTGGAATGATCTCCGAAATCTGTGGTTTGATTAGTAGTCCCTGCACACTCAATTACAAGATCAGTAACCACATAAATTCATCATAGCCGAAGCAACTTAAATAACACATGCATTCTCATGCCTTAGTACAATTTAACATAATTAAAAATCATATTACAATTTTCCATCATCCCTAATTCATTTTTCTGAAAAGTAACTTATCCAAACATCACCCAATTAGTTTTTCCGAAAACATAATAAAGTTAAATAGTCTGACAAATTTCGGGAACTGCTATCCCACAAATATGAAAGTAACAATAACAGTACTGTAAATAGTCATAACAACAGTAGTAAAAAGGGCGGTCCTCACATCCTCTCCCCCTAAGACGGTACTTCCTCCTGGAAGTCGTCAAAAAGGTGAGGATACAGGGTCTTCAATCTCTCTGCATCTTCCCATGTTGCAGTGACTTCGTCGTATAAGTCCCATTGGACTCTAACCTGGTCCAGCTCTCGACCTCGAAGGGCCAGCGTCCGACGAGCCAGTATGCGAATTGGCTCCAACGCCAGTTGTCCGTCTGCCTCTACCTGAAGAGCACTCCAATCCAACACATGAGATAAGTCAGGAATATATTGACGTAAAACTGATACATGAAATACATCGTGGATACGTGACAGGCTAGGTGGCAAGGCTAGACGATAGGCTACTGGTCCTATCCGCTCCAAGATTTCGAAAGGTCCTACAAATCGAGGTGCGAGTTTAGAGCCTTTTCCGTAACGGATTGGACTTTTGTGCGGCCGCACTCTCAAAAATACTCTTTCCCCCACAGAGAAGTTTTGGTCTGTCCTTTTAGCATCGGCATACTTTTTCTGCCTGTCCTGTGCTTCCAGAAGCCTTTGTCTTATCTATTTAACTTGCAGTTCCATATTCTGGACTATCTCTGGTCCGATGACTGTTCTGTCCTCTATACGATCCCAACTCAAAGGTGTTCTGCATGGTCTGCCATATAATGCCTGGAAAGGAGGCATACCCAACGAGCTATGATGCCCATTATTGTAGGCGAATTCAACTAGATACAGGTACTCCTCCCATCTAGACTGGTGGTCCATCACATACATGCGAAGCATGTCTTCTAACACCTGGTTAACTCTCTCTGTTTGTCCGTCGGTTTCCGGATGATATGCGAAACTGAAGTTGAGCTGTGTGCCCAACGCCTGATGTAAGGCTTTCCAGAACGATGAAGTGAATACGGAGTCTCTGTCAGATATAATGCGGCGAGGTATCCCATGAAGTCTAACAATCTGATCAAGAAACACCTTTGCCACTGATGGTGCATTGTATGTTGTACATATTGGTGAAAAATGTGCCACTTTGGTCAGCTTGTCAACTGTCACCATAATAGCATCATGGCGACGTGATGACATAGGTAGACCAACGATAAAATCCATAGAAATGGTATCCCATTTCCATTCAGGTATCTTGTGAGGGTACAACAGTCCCGCTGGATGCTGATGTTCGGCCTTGACCCTCTGACATTCCAGGCAACGAGCAACAAATTCGGCAATGTCACGCCTCATCCCAGCCCAATGATAAAGCTGTCGTAAATCAGCATGCATCTTCTTCACTCCTGGGTGTGCTGCGTAGGGTGCTCTATGAGCCTCTGATAGGATTACTGTACGAAGATTACCCGCATGGGGTACATAGATGCGTTGCCGATGTCGAAGCATACCATCAGAATCAAGGGTATATCCTGTAAATTTGCCCTCAAGGGCCTTCTGATTTAGTACTGCCTGCTGCACTTCAAGAAACCATTCGTTCTCCGGCAGATGCTGTAAGATGCGATCCTTCAAGTCCATCTTCAAGGTCAGGGTCTGGATCTCGTGGCGTCTTCGACTCAAGGCATCAGCGACCACGTTCTCCTTCCCTTTGATATAATGGACATCGAAGTCATATTCGCATAGGAATTCCATCCAACGCCGTTGGCGGGCGTTCAAATTAGGCTGTGTAAAAATATACTGCAAACTATGATGGTCTGAATGGAGTTCAAAGCGTCGCCCTAAGAGAAAGTGTCTCCAGCGAACCAAGGCATGAACAACAGCTGCAAGCTCTAAGTCGTGCGTAGGATAGTTTAACTCGTGTGTCTTTAGTTTCCGCGATTCGTATGCGATCGCTCGACCATCCTGCATAAGCACGGCTCCCAAACCTTCTAATGATGCATCCGTGCAAACTACAAACTCTTCTGAAGGATCTGGAACTGCTAAAATAGGAGCGCTCGTAAGACGCTCTTTGAGGTCTCCAAAAGCCTTTTCACACTGCTCGGTCCAAGTGAAACCCTTCCCTTTTCGCTGAAGGGAAGTAATGGGATGTGCTATCCTGGAGAAACCTTCGACAAACCGACGATAATACCCGGCTAACCCCATAAAGCTTCTGACCTCTGTCACGTTCGTGGGTGCCGGCCACTCCTGGATTGCTCTAATTTTAGATGGATCTACGGAGATGCCATCGCCTGATAAAATGTGTCCCAAATACTGCACCTCTGTCCTGAAGAAGGCACACTTCGCCAAGTTGCCATAAAGTTGCTGCCCTCGTAATTTCTGCAAAACTTGACGCAAGTGCTCTACATGCTCCTCCTCAGTCCGTGAATAAATCAGAATGTCATCTAGGAATATGATCACGAACCGGTCTAGGTATGTACGGAACACCCCGTTCATGAGACTCATGAATACTGCAGGAGCGTTCGTCAACCCGAAAGGTACCACTGTGAATTCATAATGGCCATATCTGGTTCGAAAAGTAGTTTTATGAATATCTGACTCCGTGATGCGCAATTGATGATACCCAGATTTTAGATCGATTTTTGAGAACACTCTGGCTCCCTGCATCTGATCAAAAAGGTCGTCAATCCTAGGTAGAGGATATCGATTCTTCACCGTCACCTTGTTCAACTGCCTGTAGTCCATGCATAGACGAAGAGACCCATCCTTCTTCTTCATGAAGATCACTGGTGCGCCCCATGGTGAAACGCTAGGTCGGATGTGTCCCTTCTCAAGTAATTCTTCCAACTGCAGCTTAAGTTCTGTGAGTTCATGGGTCGTCATTCTATAGGGTGCGCGGGATATCGGCTCTGCACCTGGCACTAAGTCGATGTGGAAGTCCACTTCTCTACGTGGAGGCATACCAGGTAATTCTGGCGGGAATACATCGGCAAACTCTCTAAGGATAGGGTGATCATCTAAAGTAGCCTCAGGTTCATCCTCTGCTCTATCACTGACTGTGATGGCAAACATCTGACATCCCTTCCGCATACAGCGCTTAAGCTGTTGTGCGGATATCATACGAACCGCCGTGGGCTTTTGAATGCCCACTATCTCAACCGACGAACCATGATCGTCTAAACAGCTAATCGTTCTCTGGCGACAATCAAGCTTGGCTCTATGTGCCGCAAGCCAATCCATACCCAGAACTACTCCGTAAGACCCTAATGGCATAATCCTAAGGTCGCATGTTGTGGTGAAGGGTCCCAATGTGATCTCACAGTCTTTAACCAAGGTATCTATTGACATCCTGGCCCCTGAGGCCAACTCAACTTCCCACCTAATGTCTTGCCTAGAAGCCACCAGCCTGCAACGCTCCACTAACGATGTAGACAAAAAGGAGTCAGTAGCTCCTGAGTCAAAAAGGATCGAGATGGGAAAGTCTCTAATCGTACCTGCTGCCTCGATGACAGAAGCCTGGAAATCGGCCTGGCGGTTATCAATCGCTGCAAACATGTGGTGAGATCTGCCCATGTCACCTACGGTCTGCTCAGACCCTCCTGATCAGGGCTGACCCCCTGCAGTAAATCCCTGCGGACACTCTCTAGCCAGATGCCCTGCCCCACCACATACATAACATGGTCCTCTAACCTGTAACTGCCCTGACTGTGTTCTACCCGACTGTTGTTGCCCGGTCCGTCCGGTGGATCCCTGTGAGCCTCTGTAAGACTACTAGGACCTTGCGGGTCCTGCCGATGAACCCTGCTGTCTCTGATCCCTGCGTGGTCCCTGCTGCTGCCATCCACGGTTCTGTCCTCCCTGTCCCCTCTGTTGAAATTTGGATTTTTGCTGATGTTGCTGTTGCTGTGGAGGCCTAGGAGGTAATGATGAAGGATTATATCCTCCTCTCTGTGTTGTGTTTTGAGGCCTTCGGAAATTTTGCTGTTGTTGGGGATTCCGTTCCTGGTACTGTGGGCGTGAATTCTGTCCTCGTCCCTGAATTTCCTCTGATATAAGGGCCTTTTCAACAGCCTCGCTCATGGTTTGGGGATTTGCCATACGAACTGGTCCTGCTATCCGGTGATTTAGCCCCCTGATGAATTTGTGTATTAAGATTTTCTCGTCATGGAGGTATTCCGCGTAACAAGAAAGCTCTATAAATCGGCTCTCATACTGAGTAACGGTGAGTCCCCTCTGCTGTAGATCATGAAACTCATCGATTCTGCGCTGTCTATAATGTTCGGACAAATACCGCGCATTGAAGCGCTCAATGAAGGTGTCCCATGTGAGTGTATCCACGGAGAGTTGGCGCTTGCACTCCTCTGTGCGCCACCAGGTGGCTGCTGCATCCCTAAGAAGATGAACTGCCACTCGTGCTTTCGTGTTGCTCTCATACGGTCGCAATGCGAAACACCTGTCTAAGCTAATTAGCCAAGCCTCGGCCACAGCTCCCTCTGTAGCTCCTGCGAAGGTGGGTGGGTTGAGCCTCAGTAGATCTCTGATAGGGTCCCCTCTGTCTCTAAGTCTCCCTAGTGGCTCTTCCACACCATCCTCATATACTCCCTGCTGAACCTGTTCTTGTCTCAAAAGTCTCGGAGGACTCCTGCTCCGTGCTCGGGAGGCCGACCCTACCTCCTCTACTGTTGTGTCAGGAATCTCAACGAAGGGCTCCACACGTATCACCTCTAGTGGATCAACGCGGGGCTCCATACGTGGTTCAATACGTGACTCGGCACGTGGCTCCTCTCGCGGATCAACACGAGGCTCTATACGTGGCTCAGGAATCACTGGTGGTAACCTGTCTAACATAGTCTGTAGTGCCTGTAAGATCTGTGGACCTATATCCGATACTGGTGTCGCCTGTGGTACTAGTGGTGCTTGTGGTACAGGTGGTGCAGGTGGTGCTGCTGAATCTGTGGGTGCCAGTCCCTCGGCTGAGGAATCGCTGTGCACCTCAACTGACGCTGTGTGGCATGATCGCGCTCGTCGAACACGTCGGGGAGGCATCCTACAAAACAAGGTAGAAACTAATTAGCCAAAGTTGCGGAATAATAACGTGCCCAAATACGCCCAGTGTTTACAAACTTGGCTCTGATACCAAATGTCATGCCCACATTTTCCTTGTGGTCACAACACACATCGCACGTGTCATAACCACATCTGTCATGTGGTTATGACACGAGATATGAAAAACTTTTCTCACACTGTCCTAAAAACCCCTTTCGCATGCGTACGCATGCTCAACGGTGTTCTCTCATGGCGAAACACTATACTCTTCGGCGGAATACAAGTACAATGGCATGTAACCAGAAGCATATAGATCAACAAGAGGGTCTATACAACGCTGCTAACGACATTGCAAGAGTGAGATTACCAAAGTTCTTAAATCGAACCCTCGGCAATGTTCGGTAGCAGAATGCCTTATGGCGTTAGTGGGAATTACACTGCACTCATTTACGCACGTGGTTCGCTGATAGAGGAACCACTCCCCACGACGCCTTGTTCCGACTAAACCGGCTAGTGATCTCCCTATTTAGTCATTTTTCAGCCAGGCACGGTTGTCTGTCTCCTCTCTTGTTTCCTGAAACATACCCCTCCTATGACTTAGCATTTTCAACAAGGCGGTTTGGTTGCCCTCTCTTCCCTTTTCACAAGTTCTTAATTCTGATTATATCTTTACCGCCCTTACCTTAACTATTTCTTTGTTCATTTAGAGTGTTTATATTTCGGTCTCTCTCTCTCTTTCATTTTCTATGCTTTCTTTATGTGCATCCTGACCTTTCTTCATGATTTACGTCAATCAGGGTTATTACTGCAGCTATTGTTGATATTAAACCTAATTTTAGGATGATCTAGGTCACAAAGGCTGGTTTACTATTTCGCTGGACTCGGTCTCCTAATCTTCCCCGATCTAGGTTCCTCCTCTTCGTAAATACTTAGTCAACTTGTTCCTAAGCACAATTGACAGAAGGGTCCGTCAACTTAGTTCTCTTATCCCGTGTAAGAAATGTCGCACATTTTCTCCTCTGTGTTTTCTAATGTTAGTTTATTTCCTTCTTCGGAACCTCTTACAGGTTTACATATGAGATCGTTTGCTACAGTTGAGATTAATATGGCCACAAGGATTGTCAGTGGTGGCTTCTTAAGTTTATTTCCAGTGTTCTTTTGAGCAAGGAGTTGTGTATTTTTCCTCTTCATTTTCCAGGTGATTGTTAGTATGTCATTAGTTGAAACTTCCGAGAAACTCTTTCCAGAGTATCACTGATTATTCCTAAACTCTCTTTACATTATAATTTTATTTTCTCTTGTTTAGAATTACTGTTATTACTGTTACTCTTAATTACGATTCATACACTGATTATGACTCGTATGACGTTGTCAATAGATGTAGGTGGTTCACCACTTTATAAAACTCTGTTCATGGTAATATATCTCCTTTGGTTGTTGTGTTCAACACTTAATAACATCTACTGTGAGAATATAATTGTTATATATATATATATTTTTTTCCATATCCATGAAACATAGTTTATAACGATTTTAAACGAGGGCCCAATAAATTGGTTCATAGATTTACTCCTATGTATGTTATATATCTATATATATATATATATATACATACATACATACATATATATAATATATTTATTTTAATGTCTATGTAAAGGACGAATTGGTTTACCACAACTTTTATATATATATATATATATATATATATATATATATATATATATATACAGATATATACTCATTATTATATTAGATATATAGCTATATACATAGACATATATAATATATATATGCCTATATATAGAGCTATATAAAAATAAACTGCATTTATATTCCAAATAACCCAATCATATGTTAGGGCCAAGCCCTAACATTTTATTTGCTGGAGTTTCCACAGCCGATGGCGGCCATGGGCGGCGGTGGCCGCTGCGACAGAGAAGCAGGGTCGGGATGGCCGCAGAGTGGCGGGCCTGCGCAGGCCGCGGGAGGCATAAGGGGTAGGGGGGGGAGATGTGGAGTGGGGCGGAGCCCCACCCACATTCCCACGACGTGGGGTGTGGGTGGGGCTCCGCCCCACTCCACACCTCCAAATGTAACAACAAACCTGCGGTGGGGTTTTCTCCCCACCGCCCAATGTAAAATTCGACTGTGTTTTTTTTATCCGCGGCTTACATTTTGGACCGCCAGTCTTATTTGCTATTCTTTGATTTCTCTCAACAATAAAATATATATTTACATATATCTATATATATATGTATATATATATATATATTCATATGTATATATATATATATATGTATATATATATATATATATATATATTTATCAATGATTATATAATTATAGATATATATATATATATCTATTTTTATATTGATATTTATCAGTCAATCTCATAAAAATGATAATTTATTTTCAATTTCTCTATTATTCTGGAAAATGATAATTACTCAAAATGTGAAATATATATATACATATATATCTATATATATATATATATATATTTAAATTTATTTATATATAAAAATATTCTTATAAATTTCTCAATTTCACTACTTTATGCATTTTCTCCAAATGCACCTGTTATAAAGAAATTGTCTTAACAATTAGATATAAATATATATATATATATATATATATATATATCCCAATTTCACTTAATTGATAGAAATGGTAACTAGCTATCCCCTTATTATAAGTATAATTTTCCATTTTCATAAACATTTAAGACTTCCTAAATTTACAACAGATTATATATTTACATGCTAGATTTCCTCTAATCCTTCTAAATTAACAGAATCCATTAATATGGAGAATAACTCAAATATGTAAAACTGTCTTTTCCATTTTAACATTGAAAAGAAAATTAGCATTTCAACTAGTGAAGCAATTCCAAACTTTCAATGTAAACAACTCAGATTAAGTTGCAAAACGAACTTATTCTTTTCAGTAATACTTGAAACACAAAAATTGCTATTGAACAAAGGTTGCAAACATCAACTTAAAAATTTAAGCAAATTCATATTACAGCTTCTCAATCATGAATACCAACTTCCCAGATATGAACTTTCTCCTCCCAAACAGTGTACAACTGAAAACTTATGACAACCAATAAAACCCAATAATAACAAGATCAGGGAGGTGATTTTCTTCACTCCCAGAATATCATTAATTTACAACAATAACAAGAGAGGTGTTCTCTCTTCATCTCTATGAAATGAACCAGGCCTAATTCTCATGACAAGAAGATGATCTGTTTCTTCATAAATAGCCAACCAGAAGCTCCAAGAGAAAAACCTGCGTATCAAAGACAAACAAAGAAGAAAAAAATACCACTCGTCTAGCTCTCCTCCCTACCGTAGACCCGCAAGAGGGTCACCCCCGAGCTAGGGAGACCATACTCACACCTGGGTACTCAAACACTCCACTTCACAACAGAAACAACAACAATCCCAAAGCACACATACACCCGTGGTTATTTTACACAATACGGAAACTCAACTACAGTGAGTTTCATAAGGGGCAGGAGAGTGGACACACTCGACTCCAGAGTGTCACCCTGACAGATAAATGAACTCATATCAATTTCTCTTGGTCTCAACCAAGTGTGATCACAATTTGTAAGAAATCTGTATATGACTCTCAAGTCAAAAATACAGTCACAGATACATGCCCTCAAGGCTTTCAACATCCCAAAAGATGGAAACAGGTATGCACCCGAGGAGGATCTCTCCTCCCCTACCCCAAACTTGATGAGCATTTCTCCCAAGTGGGAGACGCTCTGTCAAACAACCCGACAAGAACCCCACAGAAAACAAATTTAAACACAGATTTCACACACATTTCATACACATTTCAGTTCTACCAAAACAAAGGTAAAATTCAGACCAACCTTGCAAAGCCCTCCTGGAATGAAGTTGTTGCAGAGTCCACAGAGTTCACTTCCAACCTTAGCCACCAACTCCCTCTCCCTTCTCTATCTTCCAAACTAACTTCTCTATTTTTGGTAAGGCCAAAATGAAAGATTTCCCCAAAATTCAACTAACTCCCTCTCATCCCAAAATTTGAAAATAAATAACCCAAAATTCTCTTTCTTTCTAATTTTGAGAAATGGGGAAGTGACACTTGTCACCTCCTCACCCTTCCCAAAAATCACTATTCTGTCCAGGTGGCTTATGTCACTCTCCATTCCCAAGGGTACTCCTTATTCCTTTCATGTGACTCCACTTTCTCATGGGAGAAATAAAAAAAAAGAGTTAAATGGGAACAAGACAGGTGACCCATGCCTCTTTCTCCTTTCTTCACATGGGTGTCCCCATAGTACATGGGGGAATCTTACTAAAGAAGAGGTAACTTTCACTAATGGATGGCATCTCTTATCTAGGGAAAAGTAGAGGGGATGGGTTGAGTGTTGGTACAACCCATCATGTCCCCTCCTACCTCCAATTTTCGCCACTTAACTTCAGGGGAAGGTTAAGTTGACTAGATGGAGGTTACTCAAGGGTTACCCATGCCAAATGGGCCCCTGGACCCATGGGGTAGAACCCAGGGTCAATTTTAACCCATACAAGACACCCCAGGTCAAGGTAAAGCACAAGAAAAAGGGCCTCATAATTTAAATAAAAATAGAAATTTCAAATTCAATCTCTTTACAACACTTACTTATAAAAATAATGTTACATGAGGGTAACCTAACCCACTCGACCATACGAAAGACCACATTACATCATGACATCAAACACAAGGAGATCTTGGTTCCTCGTGGAACCA
Organism: Cunninghamia lanceolata; assembly: GCA_027924645.1. Taxonomy (NCBI): domain Eukaryota; kingdom Viridiplantae; phylum Streptophyta; class Pinopsida; order Cupressales; family Cupressaceae; genus Cunninghamia; species Cunninghamia lanceolata. Next base: position 2,671,240 of record BSBN01001164.1, on the reverse strand, counting down.
GATCGGCTTAACAGGGAATAACAATTAACAAGGTGTGGAATGATCTCCGAAATCTGTGGTTTGATTAGTAGTCCCTGCACACTCAATTACAAGATCAGTAACCACATAAATTCATCATAGCCGAAGCAACTTAAATAACACATGCATTCTCATGCCTTAGTACAATTTAACATAATTAAAAATCATATTACAATTTTCCATCATCCCTAATTCATTTTTCTGAAAAGTAACTTATCCAAACATCACCCAATTAGTTTTTCCGAAAACATAATAAAGTTAAATAGTCTGACAAATTTTGGGAACTGCTATCCCACAAATATGAAAGTAACAATAACAGTACTGTAAATAGTCATAACAACAGTAGTAAAAAGGGCGGTCCTCACAGCCCCTACCTACTACTGCATCCCTCCACCGTCGTCCACCTGCTTGCCCTCCACCCCTCAGCCACCCGTACCTTGCCTGCACTCTTGGCCACCACCACCCTCTGCCTCTACCTAGCCTACAACCATAGCAAAAAACCAATAACAAAATAATGCACTCACAACAAAAACAAATAAAATCATGATAAAAGACAAAACAAAACAATTCAAACCCTAACATTAGTTTTTGTAGGTTTAACTTTTAATTTTTAATGTTTAAGTTTACTTTTTATTTTTTTTTCAAATCCCTCAACCCTTGGTCACATGGGTGACTAGGGACCTTAAGTCCTTTAACATTAAACTTAACAACTAGTATCAAATAGTGCATGTGACCAGAATGCCAATTAACCACTAGTTGTTATCTGCCTACCAAGCTTGCCTCTTACATGCCAAAATAGGTTTTTTTTTCTTTTTAGCATAACTTTTTGCAGGTATATCAAATTTTCATGAAACTGGTTGCGTTGGAAATCTATTTCACTCACCTTCGCAATGGTATAGGTATCTTCAGCCCATTTGATCAAATTTATCAGGTATTATCAGTCAAACCTCCCTTTTGTTTGGAAGCTTCAAATCACTATAACTTGTGCATTTCTTAACCAAATTTTGTGAATTTTTTTTTAAAATTGCATAAGATTTCATGTAGAATCTAGTGATGCTATCTATTTTGTTGTCATTAATCACATTTCTCACAAAAAAATCTAGATTACTCATTTTTTGTTTTGGTAGAATACAGGTAGACATCAGGAGCTACCTCTTATCATTTGACTAGGACCAAACTTTTTCTTGAGACTACTAATGTGATTTACTGCAAGATGTATGCCAAAGACAAATCTTGATTATCACCAAGTATTAGGATTCACACTTCATTTTGCTTAAGGGAATTGACATGTATGACAAATCTTGATTCACACTTCATTTCATGTAGAATCTGGTGATGCTATCTATTTTGCTGTCATTAATCACATTTCTCAAAAAACAAATTCTAGATTACTCATTTTTTGTTTTGGTAGAATACAGGTAGACATCAGGAGCTGCCTCTTATCATTTGATGAAGACCAAACTTTTCTTGAGACTACTAATGTGATTTGCTACAAGATGTATACCAAAGACAAATCTTAATTATCACTAAGTCTTAGGATTCACACTTCATTTTGCTTAAGGGAATTGACATGTATGACAAATCTTGATTCACACTTAATTTTGCTTAAGGGAATTGACATGTATGACAAATCTTGATTAACACTTCATTTTTTCTTAAGGGAATTGACATGTATGACAAATTTTGATTCACACTTCATTTTTGCTTAAGGAAATTGACATGTATGACAAATCTTGATTATCACCAAATCTTAACACACATTTCAATTTTGCTTAAGGGAATTTACATGTGTTTTTCGTACTTGGAATTGCTTCAATCTTAGAACTCACATTTTAATTTTTCTTAAGGGAATTTACGTGTGTCTTCCATGTTTGAAATTTCTTAAATATGTATGCTCTTCCTTCGCATGACAACATGATCTTAGGAATCAAAAACATTTAAGTTATTCATTTTTATCGATTTCCATGTATGCTATCAACCTTTAGAAGGGCCTACTTTTGGATTGCACTTCATCCAAATGGGACAACCCTAAGTAGATCTTTCCTTTGGACCGCTATATAAATTGGATAAGGTGAAAGCCAAGTCCTAACTAGTGTTAGCCTTGCCTTACGGTGCCAAATTGAAAAGAGGCATACCAACACTTTGTGAAAATGTTTCTTGCATTGTGTGAGGTACATGATACTCTTAGTAGAATTGGTTAAAGCTTTTAGTAGCTTGCCGCATGCTCACAAGGTGTTGGTCCCCCAAAGTTACTAGCAACCTTGTAGTTAGTGTCCACCTAATTCACCTCTAAATGTTGCGGTAATTATCAGTGCAAGCGGAATCGATACAAGCCCTCAAGATTACTCACCATTGCCTCCCTTGAGATGAGACAGTAATCCCCGGCATAGCATAATGCTACACGTAGCTTTCCATAGGAAAGGGTGAGATACCCCTACCTATCCTCTCTTGCAAAGACACAAATGTATGTCACTACTTTTTAAAGTGTGATGACATTTGAGTTAGCAGAGATTTCAAGTTGTGAGCTGATGTACCGCAATGAATCCTTGTCTTTAGGGATAAAAGTGTTTGTTTTGTTTACAATTGTGTTTATACCTATGAAAACTTGGGATTTTAGGAGCCTCAAACATACACACCTTTGTTGAAGCAGTCATTTGTGTCTATTGCCTCTTGTGTTTTCCTTGTCAAAAAAATCAAACAAAATCCCCAAAACATAGTGATTAGGATTTCCCTTATTGTTTTTTCCTTGTCAAAATATCAATCAAAATCCCAAAAACATAGTGATTAGAACTTTCCTTTTCCTTGTCAAAAAACAAAAAAAATCCCAAAAACATAGTGATTAGACTTTCCCTTATCGTATTTTCCTTGTCAAAATAGTTTTGATCATCAACAAACCTAGGTCAAATCCAAAACCAAAACTCACAATCTGAGGAGTCCCTCATTCTTTCTCCAATAATGATTATGAGAACCTTGTAGATTATGATGCATATCTTGAGGAACAGGTTGAAATATGAAGACTTACACACATGGGCAACTCCCTAGCACCACACCTACAATACATCATCCAAACACTTCCCTAAATGCCATCACCCCTCAACCAACAACACCTACAATGACTACAATCCATCATCCAATAACTTCAACAAAACCCATCACCTGTACTACAACGCTTGTCCTAGTCGAAACCCAACAACTCCTAGCCACGTACTAGTCCCAAACCCAACAAACACAAACACAATATCAACAAATTTCATCTCCATCCTATGTTTCATCCCCCTTAACTTCATACCAACCAACCACACATCATGTTACCCCTACATCAATCTATCCCACTTCTTCCACAATTAACCCCTATCTATACCAATCCATACCTCAAGAACATCTAACCCAACAATTCTAACTTCAACAACAATTCCAACCACAACAATAATTCCAACTGCAACAACAACAATTCCAACCGCAAGAACTATAACAACAACAATTCCAACCACAAGAACATTTCTAACTGCAACAACAACAATTCCAACCGCAACAACAATAATTCCAACCCCAACAACAACAACAACAACAATTCCAAACACAACAACAACAATTCCAACCACAACAACAACAATTCTAATCACAACAACATTTCCAACCCCAACAACAACACTTCCAACCCCAACAACAACAATTACAACCACAACAACATCAAGTCCAACTACAACCAGAACCTCAACAAATTACACCTCAATACCATGTGTCACCCCGATCACCATACGAATCTAGCCTACCTACATATCATGTCATTTCCACATCAACTTATCCCATTGATACCCAACAACATCCACCCCAATATCATCCAACAGGCCTTATTCCAACATTTCAACTCATGATCAAACCTATTTACAAGACTATCAAGTTCCCTTACAACATGAACACACAAATCTAAGTTACCCTTTGCACCAAAATCAAGTGTCCTTAAGTCCTTATGATACCTTTGACAAGGGGAACACCACTCTAGCTAATTCATCCTATGGGTACCCTATATCATTATTCAATCAAATACCCATACAAGAGCCTACTAGCCCTATCCCCACACCACCATGTAGTCTGTATCATAGTCCTTTGATCCATCAAAATCCATCAAGCCCTTCATTTCCTTCATCCCCATGTTCCTCCACTCTTCCACCAAAGGATCCCTCGGAGATAACCCTATGAAAATTGATCCAAACAACATTGCTTGAGCTACCTCTATAAAACCATCCAATTCCAATCCTAATCCATCTAATCCCATTATCCCTCCAGCTAACCCAATAGCTATTCCATCCAATCCCATTATCCCTCCTAATCCTAATCCTACAACACCTTCCAATCCCATTATCCCTCCTAATCCTAAGCCTATGTACAACAACTTCCAATCCCATTATCCCTCCGCCTAATCCTCATCCTAAGTCTACAACACCATCCACCATTATTATCCATCCACTATATTGTCCATCTACCCATACACTCATGAAGGATGTGATCCAATGGCTATTAGCAAGGAATCAACCATCTCCATGTCATAAAACACCTATCCAAGAGCCTATCAAAGACTCTTCAAACATGTCCATTGCTTCAACTCCATCATGTAATCCACAACCCATCAAGCCTATTGAAGAGTCTTCTACCATGAGTCCAAGTCAAGATTCATTCTACCCTCATGTTGTTGACCACCAAGAGCCTATCAAGCCCACCCAAGAGTTTGCCGCTTCCACTTCCATTCAAGAAAATTAAGAGCTATGTCAAGAGTATAATCTAGAGCATGTGGAAACATCAACCTTTTATCTAAATCAAGATCAAAGCACCTCCATCCAACCCATCCATAATCTATATCTTTTCTATGATCAAGATAATATCCATGATCAAGTACCTAACCATGAGCAAGTGAGCGAAGTTCAACCCATACATAACCTTTATGTTTTCTATGATCAAGAATTATCCATGATTATGAGCCTACCCATGAGCAAATTGATCATATCCATAATCCCATGACCATCCATGAACAAGCTATCCACACTAATCCTATCCATCCTCCACCTAGTTCTATCCATGATCTAACACCATCCACTTCCATTGATGAGACACTTGGCTCCCAAGTAAACATAGATGATCAAATAAATAACATGGATCTTAATGAGCATAATGATGATCATGTTCTTATTAATACTTTTTCCTCCAAAATTGACCATATTGCAAATCCAACATATACCCTTGGTCTTACCACCTTCATCCATGAATGTTCCTCCTTAAGAGAGCAACAACCATTATCTACCACCTCACTTTCCCCATCGAATAATGAGATCACATCTACTGTCCAAATCACCCATAATTCCATTGCCCACCACATACTCTAGAAAATGAACTATCAAGGTAAAGGCTTAGGCCTTCATGAACAAGGTCTTTTGGACCCCATCCATGTCAAAGTCCTTGCAAAATCATATGGCCTTGGTTATATTCCCCAAGAATAACAATCTCAAGATGTTGGTACTACCTCCATACCTTCTAAATCCACTCCTTTCCATCATAAACCACATCATATCCCTAAAACATATGTTGCCATTCCTCACCCATCATTCTACAAATCCCAAAAGCATGCAACCATACACCTTCCTCCATCCACTTTACCTCCATTAATTCCAATTCCTAATATTACTCCATCCACTTTACCTCCATTACTTCCAACGTGTAATATCCCTATCATCCAGTCCCCTTATCCATTTATCCACAAATCCACTTTTAATCCCTCCATCCATAAATCCCCTCACATGCCTAATCATGATCAACAAATGCATGCATCATCTCAACATGAAGCTTCCGCCAAACCCATGGGATTTAAAAATAATCATCTGGATGCCTCCACTCATAACACCAAAAATCCTAAGGATCCTAATGCCTTAGGACATCAATGAAAAAAGTTAAAACAAAGTACATTCAAAAAGCTATCCAAGCCCATACCTTCACAAGAAAAGACCAAAAGAAAAATGGTTTGGGTACCTAAACAAAAGGCAAGTAAGTCAAATGAAGCATCCACATCTCAAATATCCCACATATCCCATTTCATCAAGAATGACATCAAATTAAACATATTGTAGATAAAGAATGACATCAAATTAAACATGAAAGCATGAAATCATAACAATCACACATTCAACACAGTAGGTACCAAATTTTTACATGGAAAAACCTAAAAGGGAAAAACCATGGTGGGTGTTAGACCACAAAATATATGAGTTATAACAATACCAAAAAATAGAGGCTCACTACCTAAATTGCTCACTGCAAAGAACGACTCACTGCCAAAGTGTGGCTCACTATCAAAGGGTGAACTGATTAAGTAGCATCTACTCCATGCCTAGGTTCAATTCCCTTGAAGCACAATAAAACTTCTTTGCTTTGCTCCTTCACACCTTCGCACTTATCTCTTCATCTTTTTGCACACTTATTTTTGCAACTACATTTAATGTTTTTATACAATTTATCAACCTTGGAATGTACATCAAGGTCAACATTACATTCATCAACCATTGGAATAATCTCCAAGGTTGGCATTACAAACATACATAGAATAGGTCTGGACCTAATACAAATTTTCTAAGGAAAGGATGTAAATATGTATGTGGATTACACCATGCCTTAGCTAGGACTCAAATCCAATCTTCCATGCCACGACATGCTTCTACAATCTTCAATGCATCTCCACAGTTGGTGAAATCAACCAAGTCGGCCAAGACTGGTAAGAACACTAGGTCTTCTAAGAAAAATTTTCATTCACAATTTGATTTTCACTTTACGGACCAATCCAAGAGTAGGAACAAGATCAGGAGACATCCACAAGCACATTGTAATCATCAGGAAACATCCACACAATCTCTAACCACTCTGTCATAAAGATTCTTCAAAGTGGAGAACAAGAACAATATTGTCAGCCATTGTCATAAGGAAATAATAGCTTACGGACCACCAAATCATGAACCATTGAATTTCAAGGCACATAACATCATTCTAGACTTAAATATAGAACCATAGACCAGAATACTTCAATGCAGAGGAATACAGAGCATAATACTTTCCCCTTATCACCACCAAACATATAGAAAAAGTAGTTTTCACTCTAGTGAACATAACTCACTTAACTCTTCATCCCAGAGGCTCAAGCTCGAAATGTAGTATCTTTAGGCATGCCTCTAAACAACTTCCAATTCATAGACAAATGTAGTATCTTTAGGCATGCCTCTAAACAACTTCCAATTCGCAAACAAAGATATCCATCCTACAGGATATGTGGAGCAATCTACTAGACTATTCTTTCTGTAATATACAAGAAACTCTGTACCACACTGTTTTCACCAAAGGAGAAAATTTTCTCAATATCCTCAACATCATAATCAATTACATGGGTGAATACAATGCATCTAAATTATTACAAGCAAGTAACAAGATAAGGGTACAGTTGATGCCAATGACAACAGTGATATGTTGACAATAATGAAAACACCGGTTAAGCACATACTTGCAACAATCCCCCCCTTTGTCATTGATGGCAACATATGATGTGAAAATTTGAAAAGACCATCAAGACAAGATTCTTCCCCTTTCTCTTTACACATCTTCATTCTTTCTCCTTCTGAGTTTTTCACATGATTTCTCTCCCCCTTTGACATCAATGGAAAAAGGCACATACTTGCATTCTACTGCTCTAATCCAACTGAACTATTACCAACACATCTAGCTACTCCCCCTGAGAGGCAGCCCTCAAAACATCAATCTAGACCAAAAAGTGAGACTTTGAACACCACTAGATTGATGCATTCTCATGCATCTTAATTTAAGGTAGGAGGGGTAATGACCCCTAACTTTCCTCTGAGATACTCAAAAGTATCCTTAGGCAGAGGCTTGGTGAAGATATCTACAATCTGGTCCTTTATGGATAGATATTCCAACTTTACTTAATTATCTATCACCTTCTCTCTCAAAAAGTGATACCTTATAGATATATGCTTTGTTCTTGAGTGCATCACTAGATTCTTGGAAATATTTAAGGCACTTGTATTGTCACACAAGATTGCAATTGGATCTTCATAAACAACTCTTATATCCTTCAAAGTCTGCTTCATCCATAACACTTGAGTACAACAACATGCTCCTACAATATACTCTACTTCTATAGTTGACAAAGAGATTGAATCTTGTTTCTTGCTCAGCCATGAAACCAATCTATTACCCAAGAAGAAGGCACCTCCACTTGTACTCTTCTTGTCATCAACATCTCTGGACCAATCAGTATCTGTATATGCACTAAGAGTGAAATCATTATCCTTTGGATACCATAAGCCATGATTTGGAGTGACTTTTAAATACCTTAGGATTCTCTTTACTGCCATCACATGTGATTCTCTTGGATCAGCTTAAAATCTTGCAACAAGACAAATTGCATGCATAATATCAGGTATGGTTTCAGTTAGATAAAGCAGTCCTCCAATCATGGATCTATACTTTTTCTAATCAATGTTAGGTGATTTATTAGTTTTTCTCAACTTACAGCTAGTCACCATGGGAGTGCATACTGATTTAGAGTCTTCCATCCTATTATGTTAGAAAAATGCACCCTTGGGAGCTTTTTCCTTTAAGGTTTAGCTCCCGGGTCTTTAGAATTGCATTTAGAGCATTTTGCATGATAATTTAGACTCTTGATGAGAAAACCCTTAGGTCTTGTGAAAAATAGGATGCAGGGGGGGCTAATTTAATGATCCTTGAACAAAGACAGGGGGTGGGCAAGGGCGCTAGTGCCCTAGTCCAACCCTATTTTAGGTCTACCCTAAATAAAAATGTTGGGTTTGTGACTGTTATTTGGTTTCCAAGCTGACATCATAAGTTTCAAATACAAAATTCCTGGTGGGAATCTTAGTAGTTGCATATATAAGCATGTTTAGGTTATAATTTGTAAACTAGATGAAAACTACATGGACATTGTGATTCATGAGCTTATGTTAAAGTAATCAAGGCATTCGTTGTGTTGCAGAGCATAGCATTGTTATTGTGTTTATTTTTGCAGGTTGGATTCCATCTCCTCTTCATGGCATTGAAGAGAATCTTCCTTCCATGAGAGCTTCATCATCAATGTGACATTTACTGTGCTTTATCATCATTATCATTTGGACTTTTGCCTCTATCCCACAAGGATATGCACTCTCTTTGACAACGGTGTTTGGAAGACTTGAATGTCTCTCTGGGGCTTGACTGAGGCAAGCCTCTAAACACTACAACCCCCTCCCACACTCCTTGTGATTTCAGGTTACAGGTATCAAATCTGGAGAAAGTGGAGTTGTAGGGAAGATAGGAAAGCATTGAAGATTCAAGATCTGAAAAGAAGCGGACATTGTTCAGGATTCCTGGACTAGGGTGCCATAAACCTTGTCCTCTATATTTCAATCATTGGAAACTGAAGATATAGAAGAGATTAGTGTTGGAAGGAGATTAGGACTCCATAGAAAAACCTGTACCTTGGACTAGGCCACCATCACCGTTGTTCCCGACTTTTCCATTTTCCAAACTGTGAAAAATGGTGAGTTAAGGTTATCTGCCCTTTGTCTGATTCCTGTGGCATTTGTCATAATTTGCAGATTTAATTACTATTTTTCTTAAATTAGGGTTTCAAGAGAATATAAGCATTAATTAGCAACACTGTGTGATAATTTATGAATTTCTTAGCAGAAACCACATGGCAACCCAACCTAATAGATGACTCTCCTCTCGATGGGAGAAGCACTGAGTTGAAAAGCCCTTGGAATGTTTTGTGGAAAGGAGGATTCAAACCAAAACAAGCAACCCCATCATCCCCTTTTAATATTAAACATTTTGGTGAACTCAAGTTTTGAACTTTTTGGAACCTTGCTGAGTGTTGTTTCATAGATTTGCATTCATTCACTCTATTGCATTAAAAAATCTACAGAAAAATTGATATATTTGGAAATTTTGAAAAAATTGCATTCTAGGGTTTGATTTTTAACATAGCTTGCATTCATACAATTGTATTTATTTAATTATCTGATTTTTACATTAGCTCTGAAATTCATTATCATTCATTTCATTATTTTCAATATTGCATTTATAAAAATTACAAAAAAATTGAAAAAATTGGAATTTTTTTAAAAATTTGCATATTAGGATTGCATTTTTTGCAAAATTTGATTTAATTGGCATCTAATTTCAACTATGTTCTGTTACTTGCATTATATCTGATCCAAAATACTTAAATTCATTATTTACAATTCATTTGCATTGCATTTACATGCTTGATTTGTTAGAAATTGCTTAAAATTTTGCTTTTTTCATGAAAACCTAGTTTTGCGTGAGCTAGGGTTGTATTCAAAATCATGTTTCAGATTTTACTACATTGTTAAAACACTCATTAGGTCTTATATCTAATTTTAGTGTTGCATTATAGTGGCCTCCTTGTGAAATTTCATGTCTAGGGCTTGAAAAACTTGCATTTTTCACTCAATTCGGCCTTATCATCTTGCTAGACTTGCACTCCAAGCATGTTGTATTGGATTTTATTGCACTAATTGGATTTTATTGGCATTATTATCTGCTTCCCCTTCTCAATTTCCTTACAACACCTTTTCTTTTGGGCCTTGGCATTGAAATTTTGTGAAAATTTGCATATTTTTTCTATTGTTGCACTAGGGTTTGATCTAGAGTGGCACTATAGGTGTGTTGTAATGGATTTTTTGGCATTAGATGGATTTTTTTACTGTTATAAGTTTCTATCCATCATCATTTTCCTTACAACACCCCTTTCCCTACTCTTTTGCATTGAGATTTGGTGAAAAATTGCATATTTTGGCCTATTTTCACTAGGTTTTGACTTATCGACTCTCTAGAGTTGCTTCAAAAGCGTGTTGTGAAAGATATTATTGCATTAGTGGACTATTATTAGGAATATAATTTTATTTCCCTCTTTAAAATAATTACAACACCTCTTGTTTTATTTGTTTGCATTGAGATTGGGTGAAAAATCGCATATTTTGTCCTATTTTAACTAGGTTTTTCCTTATCAACTTTCTAGAGTGGCTTCAAAAGAATGTTGTGAAAAGTATTCTTGTATTATTGGACTGATATTAGGCATATCATTTACTTTCCCTCTTTAAAATCTTTGCAACACCTCTTCATTCAGTTGTTTGCTTTAAGAAAAGTTGAAAAATCAAGCATTTTTACCTTGAAAAATATCTTGCTTCTAGAGTTTATTCTGTTAGTTTGTGCATGTTGTTACATGAATATTATAAATCACTACCCTAATAGAAATATCCCTTTAATAAGAAGCATAAGACTCATGGGATCTAGCACTCTTGAAGAAATTGGTACATTGAACACCTTCTTTACAAAAGGAGAGACACAAATTTTACAAGATACTATACCTATCACAAGTACAATGGAAGAGAAAGATTTTCATGATGTTGATGATACTATTGAGGTGGTAGGACACATATCTGATGAAAAAATAGATAAACTTGATAAAGAGTTAGCTGAATTCCAAGCATTTATGGAAAATGAGAGGATAGCTGAAGAAGCTATTTCTGCAATTCATAACATAAGAGAATTGATAAAAGAAGGACAAGATGGTGTTAATGCAATCCATGGTTTAGTACATATTGTGCAAACCAATATTATGCTAGTGACTGAATGTGCAAAAGTGATAAATAACACTTCGTCACCATCTCATACGCAAGTATTAGTACCTATACCGACCAGGGGAATATCTACATTTACATCGAATATTTTGACAACTATTGCAAATGCTTGTAGTAATGTCACCACTGGTATTGGAGTATCTAATGGTACTAATTCACAAAATTACAGAGCTATTGGATTCAACTATCAAAACCTTGCCCCTAAGGTGTCTTCATATAACTCTCAACCACCCATTCAATCCGCTTATTCTCAACCATTTCCCACCTATCGCTATATCCTACCACGACCCAATTATTCACAACCTCTGCTTGTCACTACCCATGCTCAATCTCCTCCACACTTTGGTTCCAATTACTCACCGCAAGTTGCATCTCCTAATGACACAATTCTAAATCAACTTTTGCAAGGCATGACCTCTTTACAACAAAAAGTGACAAGCTTGTCAAATGCTTCACAACCTAATATACTAACTTACCTTGCTCGTAATCCCTTATCTTATGTAATCTTTAGAACTCCTATTCATGAAAAGTTTGAAACTCCTCGCTTTGAAAAATATGGTGGAAAAGATAATCCTAATACTCATGTGGCGGTGTTCATAGCTATGTGTAGTGATATCTACTTGGAAGAGGACTTGTTAGCAAAGATTTTCCCACAATCTCGCAAAGATACGGCTATGGAATGATGTTTCTCATTACCTCCGAATTCAATACATTCTTTTATGCAGTTAATTGATCAATTTCTATAATATTTTCAAGCAAACATTGAACCCCAAGTCTCTCTAATTGATTTGGTTCATTGCAAGCAAGGTTTGAAAGAGAAGTTAACTGAGTTTATTAGCCGGTATCAAGGACATTATGCACAAATTCAATATTAGATGAAAGATGATGATGTTCAAAACATATTTATAACAAATTTGCAGCCTAGTATCCATGATAAGATCATCTTGATGAAGTATAACTCTTTTCAAGACCTATGTACCGCCCTTCATGACTACCAACTTTCTTCTAGTCAATATGAAAATCAAAATTCATCGGCTCAAGTTGGTCAATCTGAGGATGGATCATCACAAAACAACTTTAAGAGGAATAATAAGAGTTTCATCAAGGTTAATGGACTGAATAATTTTTCTCAAGTGTCTGCTATCAGTAATCCAAAGAAGGCATTGTACCAACAAAGAAAGTTCTCTCCAACATCTGAGTCCTATCATTCTATCATGAATCAAGCTCTAAGTAATAGTCTCTTGAAGCTTCCCCTGATTAAACCAGTGAATCCTAATAGAATGCAAGGACCTTATTTTGATGCTAATGCCTTTTGTCACTATCATTGGACAAAAGGACATGATACTAAACGATGTATGTGTCTTAAACATGAAATACTTGAGACCTCATCGACTCGAATGTTATACAGGTATCTAGTGTGAATGATAATAGGAATAAGTCAGTTGCTCCGCCAAATCAGAATTTACAGATCTTCACTAATCCTTTCCCTAAACATACGGATAGCAATGTTATGGAACAAAACACACTATAGGTAGAAGAGGATTATTTAGATTATGATGAGATAATTGCTACAATTGAAGTGGATAAAGAAAAATACTCAAGTATCACCTCGTCCACGAAGAAGAGGTATCTACTTTGAAGTTCCTCCTCCGTTATCCCTTCAGGGATCAGGAGAGAATCAACATATACCAAAAAGACAAATGGAAACACTGAAGCAAGAGATTATGACAATAGAAAAGGTTGAAATAGTACAAGATAGTCCTTTTTGTTATGATAGATAGAACCAATAGAACAAGAGAAATAATAGTTGGAAAAGAGCAAGACAGTTATCATCAATTGGAAATAATAGTGGTTCTGCTCCTCACAAAAAACAAAAGACTTCACATAAACAAGGAAGTGTTGAGAATGTACCACATGGACTCTCTAATAACAAGCAACAGCCTAATAAGAACCACTCAAGCTTTTCACAAAACTTGATTGAGTACCTCTCCAAGAGGTTCGTAATTTCCAAAATTTAACATGATTTCACTGATAGATAAGTACCTCTAACCCTTTATCTCTCGTGATGTGCTTCCCCCATGATGTGTTATGTGTTGTTAGGCCTCCTAGGATGACCCTTGTGTTGGAAACAAGATAGATAACTGAGAGGGGGGGGTGAATTAGTTATCTTAAATATTTTAACTTTGTTTCCTTGTTAACAATTAGTGTAGCATTAAAACATATAAGCATACATAACCATGAGAGAAAAAATAAAATCAACACACATAACATAGTAATTTTTTACATGGAAAACCTTGTTAAGGGAAAAACCACGGGGTGACTAACCCAAGATTGTATTCTCTGTTAAAAGAATAAGAAGTACAAAATGGTACTTGCCAACTAGGGCTCACTGCCCGAGCACACTGCTCACAAGAGGCACACTGCCTGCAAAAGACTCACTATCTACAATGTTTATAGAAAGTAACCAGGTGTTTGAACTGAAGAGAGACATCCACACATGCTAAGGTTCAGTTCTGGTTAGGCTTAATATACTGATCTAATGCACTTCATTCTTCCTCTGCTTTAGTGATGTTGTTCTATCACATACTAGACTTGTATTACTGCTTCCGCACTTCTCTCTACCTTTCCTCGCACACTATTTCATCCACACACACCTTCATACCAAAATCTATTTGGTATACATATCCGCATCAAGGATTTCAACATCTATCTAGTCAGCAACCAGAATACTCAAGATATTTCCAAGACACTGATCTGTCGGCTGAATCCATGCTTAATATGTGATATGTATCAAAGACATAGACACAGAATTCATCAATCATGTCAGCCAACCATTTATGATCCCTTAAATAGCTTGATCAGCATCAATTTCTCATCTAGATTAAAGTCTGATGATCTGCCAGTCAGTTCTTCCTCGGTCTGCTCTACCTGTTAGGAACCCAACACTTAGATGCTCATATCTTTTCACTCATTCATCACCAGAGGCTCAATCTCTAGAATATAGTAGTCATGATACTTCTCTTGACTTGCCCAAGTCCGTACTTTGCTGAGTTACACCCTCTGAGAGATCTGGACCTGATTGTTGGACCTTGTTGCATGCTCTATTCTTACTCACTGGACCAAAACACTCTTCAATCTGTCTTCCGGTAGAGACATACTATGTTTTGTGGATGTGTGGGAAAGACTGTGTTGCCATCAATGACAACATTCATGAAACCACACAGTGTCTCTTGCCAACAATCTCCCCCTTTGGCATTGATGGCAACACTTGGTGAAAAATGACTAAGTGTCGTAGCAAACTCCCCCTTGGCTGATGCTCTGTCTTATGTACACTTTTACCGGAGCTCCCCCATGGCTAGATTCCACATTTTTCACTACTCCTCACTCCCCCTTTGACATCCATGGCAAAGGGTGGAATTTGCACACCAAAATTTGACAAAAGTCAACCTATACATAGCCGCATAAGTATATAAACATGCTATATTTAAATATACTTAAGTATATCCGCAAAGGTGGTCTTCAACTATAAAATTTTGTCGCCCAACTCTACTTCATCCTGTCCAAAATTGAAATGTGACCACTCAACAAGAATACATAAGCTTCTGCTCTCCTTAAGTCTATCGGATCACTAGTCCAGGCTGTGGTCTGAGCATCAGTTAAGGCCTCATGCATGGCCTCTAACTTAGGGATAATTATCCCTCTAAGTTCACTCATCCTACTTATTATATTCTTCCTCTCCTTTTCAAGCCTCTTTATTTCATTTATAATGGCGATGGCCTGGCACTCTTGATTCATTATAGATGTGGTGAGGGGATCAAAATTCTGAGATAAACTTGATAGTTTATCTTCTTGTTCTTTCACTTTCTTTTCAATATCCTCTGTCACTTTGGACCAGGATAGACAAAATTTATACATTTCTCCACCATCTTTAAGAGCATTTTCTAGGCTCTTTATCCCAATATCCAAGGTCCTCCTATCATTAGTTATGAGTCCTTGCACTTCAATGAATCTCTTTCCCAAAAATTTTGTTTGGACTTTCTCTTCTGCCGATTTCTCCAAAGAATCAAAATGGGTGCTAACAGAGTTAACCAAAGATTTCAAGTTACTAGATGGAGAGGCTGAAGGATCCTTTTGGAAGGATGGCATGATCTTCTCCAGCATCCCAGATGCAATCTTTATCAACTCACAGTCTTCCATGTGAGACTTTAGAAGCTTCTCTTTTGCTTTAGCTTGAGCAAAAGATGGTATCTTCATTGTCTGGACTAGAGAAAGGGAATCAAAATTTAGTGGTACTTGAAACAATTCTAGTTCATCTATCTCTATCATTTCTTTATTCAAGAAGCTCTTTACTACCTCTTCAGTGTCTCTTTTCGGAGATAGAGTCTTCTTTCCTTTTTCAACCTCAGAACTATCATCAGGGGTCTTCTCTATTTGATCTTCTTCTTTTCCCTTTACCTCCTCTTCTTGACTCAATTTCTCCTCTTCTCTTCCTTCTCCTTTAGTACTTGAGCCTGTAGAGGGATTCGGAGAAGGGATGTTAACTTCTTCATGGACTTCCTCTTCTAGAACAGAGGAATCCAACTCCTTAGATTTCTTCTCATCTATCTCTTTGGACTCTTCTACATTTTTCTTACTGGATTCTTCTTTTGATGCACTTAATCCTTAGACATCCATGGTAGAAGGTTCTTCATCTATTTCCTCTATAATAGGAAGATTGAATCTCATGAAGTCATTCCAAAGGATGTCTTCTATTTCTTTTTCCACCTAATCAGTCTCTCCAATCATAAGTTTTTTCATTCTTGCTTTGCTTTGGAACTCATCCTTGTGGTCCTTAAAGATCATGGTCATTTGTTTTGGAGTAATGGAAGGATAGAGTTGAATTGCAATCTGTTCTTGGATCTCTAGGTCCTTTTCCTTAGCATTCTCCTTTCTTAGTTTCAGTACCTTCTCTAGGCTTTTGGGAATTAGATAGATGATTTCAATGAATGCTTTATTATAAATGTTTAGATACCAGACTATAGCATCTTCCAAGATCTTCTTGTCAGTATCACTATATTCATCATAAAATTCAGTGAATCTTCTTTTTCTGCTTCTTGTCTCTCTTTCTCAGCTCTTTCTATTTTCTCCCTGTTTGCATCAACTGCTTCTTTTGATATGCCATATGTTTTGGCAATTTCCTCTACTTCCCTTCTCACTTTTCTTTTTATCTCTAGTTGTCTCAATTCAACATGTATCTTTACACTTAATTCTTCAAAGGTTCCAAATCTTTCTACCTCAAGGTCCTTTGGCTGACTCAGTAGGTGTTGAACATGTAGCTCCAGAATTTTCTCATCTACTTCATAGCCTATTGGCATTATCCATATTGTTCTGGGCTCAACTGCCTCCATTAGGCATTGATCAGTGTCTACCATAAAACACACTGTATCCTTGTATTTTTCAACTAGAGATTGAGGAATTCTTTCTCTAGCCTGCATCATACTTTGGAAGTTCCTGAAGTATCCCCAGAGTGTTGTACTTTAAGCCTTGGCATCACCAAGCCCATACATGTAGTCTCTGATTTGTATGGCAATCGGTTTGTCATTTTGCCATACCCAACCACTTGATCTGGGTAGCTCATTCATATAGTAAAAGAACAGACACATTATTAAGCCACCATACTTGAATGATTTCTTTTTGTCCTTCTTGATCTTCTACAAGTTTTATAACAATTGGTTCAGGAGAAGGTCACATAGATCATAATCTGCATTTTCCCTTAGCATTTGATATGCAGTATATATTGTAGTTCCAGACACAGAATTCTCCCTGCTAGAATGATAGATTTTGTAACCAATTATCATAGAGGCAAATTTTATATCTAGATCTATGATATCCTCTATTGTCATTGCTCTTTTGTCAAACCTAGATCCAATAGCCTCACTTACTGTCTGGTTCTTGACAGATTTGAGAGAAGGCAACCCACCGGATGAGTGCAATCCAATTATTATCCTAATGGCATCTCTTGTTAGCTTGAAGGGCTTCATCAACCATATGAAGTTATCATGTATTCTACTAAGAACATATTGGACCCATTCATCTTCTGCAAAACAGGGAAAGTGGATGCAATGTCCAAAATGCTTATCCCGGAGGGCCTTGTATTGAGGTTTAAGTTCAAACATTTAATTGTTTATGATAGATATCCATCAGCTTGGATTCCCCAAATTCCTCAATATTTGCATGTATGTACACCCTAACATCTTCTACGTGTAGAACCCCATGCACAATGCTAGAGAAGGCGCCTAAGGGATCAACTTCTAGGGATTTGTAGGGGTGTTTCTTCAACTTTGTGCGCGGCCTATCAATGATCTTAACAACATTTGGAGTAGCCATATTTGCAAAAGATTTAGAGAGAGATATTCAAAAATGGAAATACCTTTTTATGCTTCGAGGGTTCACAAAATGAGCTAAAAAAATCGCTGGTTGAATCAGATTATGTGGTTGATCTTTGAGAAGGTTGAGCCAATCTTGATGTAGAGCTCATCCTTTCTTCTTCTCAAATGCAAATGTGCAAATGATGAATAAAGAAACCCTTTTATCTCTACGCAAACCCTAATTTCCTATTGCAATAAATGCACAACTTAAATTATTCCAGTTGCCTTGTTCTTCCTTGTTCTAAGAGAGATATTTCTAAATCACTGATATACACTTAGAATTAATTTTAGTGATAATTGACAATGTATCTCCTTTCCTCCAATCATGCCATTTATCCACAGATCAAGATATTTCAATTTTAAATTATACCAGATCTAACTGTGAAAATCCTACTTTTACCGGATGGCTATCAAATTGGATCAATCTTGGATGATTAAACTCTTCAAAACTCCTTGCAGATCTTTCATATTTTTACCAAGGGTTATTTAGATATTTCTCTGAGAACCCTTTAATCCGCAACATTCCATGTGCCAAATTTTAGGCACCAATTGACTGGCTGGGGGAATTTACTTTCCTTTGGGACTCCCCCTGAGCCAGAGTTCATTTGTTTAGTTTTTGGAAGAAATATCAGCACTAGATTCTGGTGCGGAACCATCCCCAACATTTTCTATACTCTTCTTCACCTGAATCTTGTTCATTTCCCTTTGAACTTCATCTACATTCACTTTACCTTTTCCTTTATCTTGATTTTGATTATGATGCACCAGACCCTTTTTATCCTGATTCTTGCTTCTACAGAATTTGGCAATATGACCGGATCTATTGCAATTGTAGCAAACAACATTTCTTTACATATTTGACTAATATCCTTTTGATCTGCATTGATTAGCCATATGTCCTATTCTATTGCATGCAAAGCATCTACCATTGAATGAATTGTTTATTTGCCTATTTCTGCATTCATGAGATTTGTGACCATACCTTTGGCAGTTGAAACACTGTCCAGAGAAGGATGAATTAGTCTGATTCATTCTTCTTCTGCACTGAGTTTCTTTATGACTGAAGTTGTTGCAATTGTAACAGTATCCATTGAAGGATGGATATCTTTGAGCATTTGGTTGTCTTATCGGAGGTCTTCTAGTCTTGTTTCTTTGATTTCCTGATCCAAAGTTCTTCTGACCAAATCTGGAGCTTTCGCCTTTCTCATAACCCAAACCATGCTTGTTATCTACCCTCTTTTGGCTTTCAAGAAGAACTTCAAGTTGAGCTAAGCTTATCTTGAATTTTTCTTTGTATTCATTTGTTATTTGAAGATCTTGTTTTAGAGTGTCTATCTGATTCTCAAGTTGTTCTTCATTATCTCTATCTTTTTCAAGATCAAATTCTAGATGTCTGATTATTCTGTCCATTTTGTGGTAGTCTTCTGACTTCTCCTTGAGAGATTATTTTAGATTATCTTCATTTTTTCTTTTCTCTTCAATTTCTTGGGTGAATCTCATAACCCCTGATTCCATTTCATGCCTTACCATAATGACCTCTTTTGATAGCTTCTCACATAGCTTGTTTTTCTCATTCAAATATTCATTAGTATCATTGGCTTCACTTTGACTTGCTAATTGTTGAAGAAGTTCCTTTCTCTTTTTCACATAGATACTCAATTTTTTTTTAGCTCATTTATGAAATCATCAGCTTGTTTGAGTCTTTCTCTCAAGTTATTAACTTTAGAGTGAGATTGCTCAAGATCATCTAGAGTAGACTAAATTTGTTCCTTCATACCATACATATCCATTGAGATTCCAAAATCTTCCTCAAGCTGTTAGGCTCTTGTTTGAAGGAACTTAGCTCTGATACCAATTGTTGGAAACAAGGTAGATAACTAAGAGGGGGGGTGAATTAATTACCTTAAATATTTTAACTTTTTTTCCTCATTAACAATTAGTGCAACATTAAAACATATAAGCATACATAACCATGAGAGCAGAAATAAAATCAGCACACATAACACAGTAATTTTTTACGTGGAAAACCCTGTTAAGGGAAAAACCACGGGGTGACTAACCCAAGATTGTATTCTCTATTAAAAGAATAAGAAGTACAAAATGGCACTTGCCAATTAGGGCTCACTGCCTGAGCACACTGCTCATAAGAGGTACACTGCCTACACGAGACTCACTGTCTACAATATTTATAGAAGGTAACCAGGTGTTTGAACTGAAGAGAGGCATCCACACATGCTGAGGTTCAGTTCCGGTTAGGCTCAATATACTGATCTAATGCACTTCATTCTTCCTCTGCTTTAGTGCTGTTGTTCTATCACATACCAGACTTGTATTATTGCTTCCACACTTCTCTCTGCCTTTCCTCGCACACTATTTCATCCACACACACCTTCATACTGAAATCCATTTGGTATATATATCCACATCAAGGATTTCAACATCTATCCAGTCGGGAATCGAAATACTCAAGATATTTCCAAGACACTGATCTGTCGGCTGAATCCATGCTTAATATGTGATGTGTATCAAAGACATAGACATAGAAGTCATCAATCATGTCAGCCAACCATGTATGATCCCTCAAATAGCATGATCACCATCAATTTCTCATCCGGATTAAAGTCTGATGATCTGCCAATCAATTCTTCCTCAGTCTACTCTGCCTATCAGGAACCCAACACTTAGATGCTCATATCTTTTTACTCATTCATCACCAGAGGCTCAATCTTTGGAATATAGTAGTCATGATACTTCTCTTAACTTTCCCAAGTCCGCAATTTACTGAGTTACACCCTCTGAGAGATCCGGACCTGATTGTCAAACCTTGCTGCATGCTTTGTTCTTACTCACCAGACCAAAACACTCTTCAATATATTTTCCAGTAGAGACATATTATGTGTTGCAGATGTGTGGGAAAGACTTTGTTGCCATCAATGACAACATTCATGAAACCACATAGTGTCTCTTGCCAACACCTTGATTCTCTTGTAAGGTCAAGGATACTAGGAGACTGCCTCTATCGTGATTTTCTTCTATTTGTATCATCATTCTTCTCTATCTCCTCTCCTCTAATTTCATCATTGTGTGTTGTGTCTTATGGACATAGCATTGCGGTTGGTGACTTGGGGGCTCCCTCTTACGTGACTATCCCTAAGGTAATTATTCTCCTCTCTGATTTATTGTTTACCTTCCTCTAGTGTGTCCAACTAGCTAGCAGATGACACAAAACATATTATACTGATGCAGACCTAGTGTCGCTTTTGCAAGTACTCAAAAAATGGACCTAGTCCATAAATGACAATAAGGTTGTAACAAATTATCTGACGCTTGGCTAGTGGAATCACTCCATGATTTCTCTATCTTGATGTTGATGTTGATGTTATCCTATCTTGCTAATAGCACTTTAACAATACTACTGCCCCACGCACATTGTTTATCGTCGTGCTTGGCTCTTTCATGCAGTTGATCATATCCATCATTGTTTATCATGATTATTTAGATATATTTATCATAAAGGTGACATAATTATCAGTTGATGTGTTTGTGGGAATATTTAGAGATCGTAAAGTACATGTCACCTTTGGGGGGCATGTACTTTGTGAGAGCTTGTGTTCCCTTGTGTATTTTCTTCCTATCTTAATGTGCTTGATATCGATACGCGATATCAACCACCTTAAGGTGGGGGCATATAAAAGGTAAGATATCTGCTTTAGATCATAGTAAAGTGTGTTTGAGCAATTTGAAAATCAATCAAAATCATTTAAGCCCTCTGCAGAGGCGGGATATCAAGTATATCCTTTTATCTTAAGCCCTCATTGCGAGGTGGGGATGGTGGAGTAAAAGTATAGAACTGTGTCACACTTTTAGCCAGCTTATCAGCACAAGTAAGTTTAAACATTTCCAACTAAAAGTCAATTTCTGTCAAACATATGGTCTAGTGAGATTCATTCTAACTAGGTTAGATATGGGCCACAACTTTTCCAACTAGAAGTGTCCACTAAATACATATGTAGTACCACTTGGGGGTCAATTTACCAAAAAAAACAAAATTGTTCAAAAAAGTTGACATTTCAACAACTCCTACTCATGTAAAAATTTTTTTTTTTAAATTTAAAAACACCCTTTTGTAGATTTGTAAGTGTAGTTTTCAAAAATGTAATTTTTTAAATAGTTTAATTATTGTTTATATTTTATTTTTTATTTTTACTAAAAGTAGGTCATCAGCACTAAAATACAAGGTTGGTTGTCTTATTAAGAAAAAATACTAAAGTTTATTAAAAAAATTTAAAAAATATGATGCACTAGAGAAGAGATTCCATGTCAAGATGATATAATTTTTTTTTTTATTTTGGATAAATAGTCAAGACAAAAGCTAACATCCCATCAAAATAATTATGTTTTTAGTACACACAACTTTTAATATTTATCTAAAAATATATATTTATCAAAATGTGGAAAAAATAAATTAATGCACTAAAGTTTCAAGTTATAAATACATAAAAAAAATTGAAGGATAAAAACAAAATTTACTATATAAAGAGCGACGTCCCACTTAACTTCATTTTTGGGATTTTATCAGCAACTAAATTATAGTGTCAATTTTACAAAAAATATATTCAAATAACTTTTTAATTTTTTATAAAAAAATGCAAACATAAAATACACTAAAAAATAAAAATTTCATTAGTTTACATCATTTCAAAATTCATAATATATATGTCACTTTCTAGTGATTCAAGTTAAAAATTTAGATAAGTGTTGGTTGTTTCCTTTATAAAAGTGTGACACAACTTTGTACTTTTACCCAGTGTATTTCTCGGAGAGATTGCACTTTCCTGTCATTTTCAAAAGTCCTCATCGCGAGGCAGGGAGCGGTTATGTGACTAACTCAACCCTTAAGCGTGTTTTCGGTGGTTGTTATGGCGAAGCCCAATCATTGGTGTGTGCCTATAATGTGCCTGAGATGGTAATGAAACTAGCAATAGTTTCACTCCATCGCTTGTATGCCATGTTTTCTCCGTGTCTTCAACATGTGTGTATGGTGTGCTTGTTCTCAAAGTGCAAGACCGGTGGCAATGAGCTCCTCTACACTTTGGGATTTGTTTGGCATGTTTGTTCTTAAGGTGCAAGACCAGTGGTGAATAGCTCCTCTACACCTTGGGATTTTGTTTGGTGTGTTTGTTCTCAAAAAGTGCAAGACCAGTGGTGAACAACTCCTCTACACTTTTTGGGATTTGTTTGTTTACTTTCCTTGTACTTGCATCTTACATTTCATATGGAAAAATCAAAAAGAAAACAATCACTGCATTCATTGTATTCTCTATGCTCTATGTGTCTTCAATGTTGTATTCTCTGTGTTTTGCGTGACTGCAACTGTCTTCTCCGTGTTTTGAGTGGCTGCTATTGTCTTTAATGTGTTTGACGTGTCTTCTCTGTGCTTGGCATTTTTGTTGTTTTTTTACCTTACTTTAATGCATGTATTGGCCTTGCATTTAATACATACATTAAAGTGGAGGCTAAATGTTATATCAGGAAAATACACCCTTGGGGGCTTTTTCCTTTAAGATTTAGCTCCCAGGTCTTTAGAATTGCATTTAGAGTATTTTGCATGATAATTCAGACTCTCGATGAGAAAACCCTTGGGTCTTGTGACAAATAGAACATAGTGGGCTAATTTAATGATCCTTGAACAAAGATAGGGGTTGGACAAGGGAGCTAGTGCCCTAGTCTAGCCCTATTTTGGGTTTTCCCTAAATTCAAATGTCAGGTTTGTGATCGTTATTTGGTTTCCAGGCCGACATCAGAAGTTTCAAATACAAAATTCTTGGTAGGAATCTTAGTAGTTGCATATATAATCATGTTTAGATTACCATTTCCAAACTAGATGAAAACTAGATGGACATTGTGATTCATTAGCTTATGTTAAAGTAATAAAGGCATTCATTGTGTTGCATAGCATAGCATTGTTATTGTGTTTATTTTTACAGGTTGGATTCCATCTCCTCTTCATGGCATTGAATAGCATCTTCCTTCCATGAGAGCTTCATCATCAAGGTGACATTTATTGTGCTTTATCATCATTATCATTTGGATTTTTGCCTCTATCCCACAAGGATATGCACTCTCTCTGACAACAGTGTTTGGAAGAGTTGAATGTCTCTCTAGGGCTTGACTGAGGCAGGCCTCTAAACACCATAACCCCCTCCCACACTCCTTGTGATTGTAGGTTATAGGTATCGGATATGGAGAAAGTGGAGTTGTAGGGAAGACAGGAAAGCATTGAAGATTTAGAATCAAAAAAGAAGCGGACACTATGTGAGATTCCTAGACTAGGGTGCCATCAACCTTGTCCTCCACATTTTAATCACTAGAAATTGAAGATATAGTAGAGATCAATACCAGAACGAGATTGTGAATCCACAGAAAAACCTGTACCTTGGACTAGGGCGCCATCACCGTTGTCCCTGACATTTTTGTTTTCTGGACTACAAAAAATAGTGAGTTAAGGTTCTCTACCCTTTGTCTCATTCCTATAGCATTTGTCATATTTTGCAGATTTAAATACTATTTTTCTTAAATTAGGGTTTCAAGAGCATAAAAACATTAAGTAGCAACATTGTGTGATAATTTCTGAATTTCCTAGTAGAAAAGGAAGTGGCGACCCAACCTGATAGATGACTCTCCTCTCGATGGGTGAAGCACTCGGTTGAAAAGCCCTCGGAATGTTTTGTGGAAAGGAGGATTCAAACCAACACAAACAACCCCATCATCCCCTTTTCATATAAAACACATCCCAAACTTCTTCAATAACTCTTTAACACACTTAGACTGAGATATGAAGATTCCTTTATCTGATTGATTGATTTGCAGACCCAGAAAAAAATTCATCTCACCAAACATAGGCATCTCAAACTCCTGCATTTCACCAACAAATTTCATACACATACTTTCATTGCCTCCAAAGATGATATCATTAACAAAGACTTCAACAATCAACAGTTGATCATCATTAATGTTGAAATAGAGATTACTATCATTAATACCTTTATTGAACCTAATTGTAACAAGTACTTATCCAACCTTGCATACCAGGCTCTAGGAGCTTGCTTGAGTCCATACAATGCTTTCTTCAACCTGCATACCATATTATCTTGATCTGACAGCTGAAATCCTTCCAGTTGCTCAATGTAGACTTCCTCTTCCAATTCACTATTTAAAAATGCAGACTTCACATCCATTTGATACACCTTAAAATCTTTATGAGCTACAAATGCCAGAAACATTCTGATTCCTTCAATCCAAGCTATTGGAGGGAAAATCTTTTCAAAATCTATCCCTTCAATTTGAGAATATCCTTTCCACACAAGCCTTGCTTTATTCCTACAACTTCTCCATTTTCATTCATCTTATTCCTAAAGACCCATTTGGTTCCAATAAAATTTGTCTCAACAGGTCTAGGAACTAATTCCCAAATCTCATTCTTCTCTATGTGTACTAGTTCTTCTTCCATTGGCTTAACCTAATTTTCATCATCATAGGCTTCATTCACAGTCTTTGGTTCAACTATAGAGAGAAAACAGTAATTCACTTATTCTTTTGTAGCTCTTTTCCTTGTCAGAACTCCTTTGTCTTTGTCTCCAATAATTTGATCTTCAGAGTGATTGATTCTTACATACCTAGGGGTCTTAGCAGTGACTTACGGACCCTTTTCTTCTTCATCTTGATTGACTTCAAGTGTTCAACTTTTTCTTCATAAGTAGCAACAAGTTCATCTAATTCATAGCCAATTCTGATTTGATGTTCTTCCTTTGTGTTCATTGACCTTCACATTTGCACTCTTCACAATCTTTTTCAACCTTTTGTTGTAGCACCGGTAGGCCTTGCTCTTGGTAGAGTATCCAAACAAGATTCCTTCATCACATCTTGCATCAAATTTCCCTAGATCTTCATCTCTTCTAATATAGCATTTGCTTCCAGAGACTTTGAAATATCTTACTGTTAGAATTCTTCCATACCATAATTCATAAGGAGTTTTAGTACCATTTCCTTTTACTTGAACTCTGTTTTGAATGTAGACAATAATATGGATAGCTTCCTTCCAAAAGACTTTTGGCAGACCTCCTTCTTTCATCATTATCCTAGTAGCTTCTTGAACTATTATGTTCTTTCTTTCCACAACTCCATTCTGCTGAGGAGTCTTAGGTGTAGACAATTGCCTCTTTATTCCTTGTTCCTCACAATAATTGTTGAATTCATTTGAGGTGAACTCACCTTCTCTATCAAACCTCAACCATTTGATTTTTAGCTCTATTTCATTTTCAACCATTGCCTTGAAGGATTTGAACTTCTCTAAGGGTTCATATTTGTTTCTCAAAAAAGTAACCCAAGTCATTCTAGAATAATCATCAATAAGAAACATGAAGTACCTGTCACCTTGTAGACTTCTTATCCTTGTATGACCACATAGATATGTATGAACTAGATCCAGCAAACTAGTAGAAAATTGCTCTTTGCTCTTAAAACTTGTTCTTGTCTGCTTCCCCAATTGACATTCCTTGCAAATGGTATTGGTGGGTTTCACAAGTTTTGGTAAATCTCTCACAGTCTCTCCTAAACTTATCTTTACCAAATTATCAAAGTATATATGCCACATCCTTCTATGCCATAACCAACTCTCATCTACTTGAGTTAATAAATAGTAATCATTAGTTCCTCTTAATTGATAGATGTTACCTCTGGTCTTCTTACTAGTAGCAATAACAATTCTGGAGCTTTCTATGATCTTGCACCCATTGTCTTTGAATCTCAGATCATAATCTTTGTCACACATCTAAACCACACTCAAAAGATTATGCTTCAAACCCTTCACATATAGGACATTGTCGGTATTATCCCTTCCATCAAATGAAATAGATCCTCTTCCACAAATCTTACCAGCTACATTGTCTCCAAACCTAACCAGTCCTCCACCATACTTTTCTAAACTTACAAACTTACTTTTGTCATTGATCATGTGATGCGAGCATCCACTATCAATAATCCATTCAATCCTTATCTTTCTCAACCTGAACAGCCAAAGAACTTTCTTCCACTAGTTTTTCTTCCTTCACACAACTCGCCGAATTAGTAGACAGGTTCTTCTTTAATAGCAATAAACAAGCATTCATTTGCACTAGTATTAGCATCATCAAATTCATCACCAGTCACACCTTCATCATCAAAATCTCTAATAGAGTAGCATTTATTTGGATCTGCAGGCCTATTCTCAAATCTTTTTCTATTTCTTTCAATTCTTTCAAGACATCTAGAAGCATAATGACCTACTTTACCACATGAAAAATATTTGAAAGGTAGTTTGCCTTTGAACTTACTGGAGCCTCTTTCCAGTCTGTCAACAAAATTGGCTTCAATTTCATCAAGCTCATCATCAGGTTCTACCTTGTACTTTTTTGCTCTGGAGATCTTCTCTGAAGTACTGGCTTTGAAAGTAGTTTCAACTTTTGGCAAAGCATCACCACACTCTCTCATTTCAAAAGCAGTAATCTTACTAAGAAATTGATCCTTATTAATCTTTTTCACACTCATTATTTCTTCAATTGCAGCTACTTTGTGTGCATAGGATTTAGGTAATGACCTAAGAATTTTCATCACAATTTCAATTTCATCTACAGTTCCTCCCATACCTTTGATTCCAATAACAAGTTCATCAACCTTTTGCAAGAAGGATGTTATGTTTTCATCTTCTCCCATCTTAAGACCTTCATATTTGGCTTTCAATCCCTACAATTTGGTACTCTTTATAGATTCATCTCCTTCATATATAATACTTAGCTTATCCCAGACTTCTTTAGCTGACTCATAATCCATAACCTTTATCAAATTAGAGTCATTCAATACACTCAACATAGCATCTATAGATTTTATATTTATCTCATATTCTTTGATTTCATCCTCTGTTGTCAGACCATTCTCTGGCATGGTATAATTAGTTTGTGTCGCTTGCCATACTTTATAACCAATACAAAGCATATGGCTTTTCATGTGAATCTTCCAAGTTGCATAATTCATCCCATCAAACTGCAGAGCCTCCTTCTTGTAAGACATTTTGGATCTACCTCAAGCTGTTAAGCTTAGCACCGAGGATCCTTGCTCTGATACCAATTGTTGAAATGCATAGGACAACTGAGAGGGGGGGTTGAATTAGTTCTCACAAAAACTTAACTTCATATGAATATCAAATCATCAAATCCTTAACTGTTGATAATCAGAATTAAACATGAAACCATGAAACCATAACAATCACACATTCAACATAGTAGGCACCAGAGTTTTATGTGAAAAACCCTAAAAGGGAAAAATCATGGTGGGTGTTAGCTCACAAAATATGAGTTATAACAATACCAAAAAAATACATGCTCACTACCTATAGGGCTCACTGATCAAATTGCTCACTGCAAAGAATAGCTCACTGCCAAAGGGTGGCTCACTACTAAAGGGTGAACTAAATAAGTAGCATCTACTCCATGCCTAGGTTCAATTCCTTTGAAGTACAATAAAACTTCTCTGCTCTGCTCATTCACACCTTCACACTTATCTCTTCATCTTTTTCATACACTTATTTTTACAACTACATTTTATGTTTTTATACAATTCATCAACCTTGGAATGTACATCAAGGTTGGCATTACATTCACTAAACCATTGGAACAATCTCCAAGATCGGCATTACAAACATACATAGAATAGGTCTGGACCTAATACAAATTTGCTAACGAAAGGATGTAAAGATGTATGGGGATCACACCATGCCTTAGCTGGGACTAAAATCCAATCTTCCACGTGATGACATGCTTTTACAATCTTTAATGCATCTCTGCAGTTGGTGAAATCAACCAAGTCAACCAAGACAGGTAAGAACACTAGGTCTTCTAAGAATATTCTTCATTCACAATCTAATTTTCACTTTGTGGACCAATACAAGAGTAGGAATATGATCAGGAGACATCCACAAGCACATTGTAATCATCAGGAAATATACGCACAATCTCTAACCACTCTGTCATGAAGATTCTTCGAACCAGAGCACAAGAACAATACTGTCAGCCACTATCATAAGGAAAGAATAGCTTACGGACCACCAAATCATGAACCATTCAAATTGAAGGCACATAACATCATTCTAGACTTAACTCTAGGTCCGTAGACCAGAATACTTCAATGTGGAGGAATGTGGAGCATAACACTTTCTCCCTATCACCACCAAACATACAGAAAAAGTAGTTTTCACTCTGGTGAACATAACTCACTTAACTCTTCATATCGAAGGCTCAAACTTAGAATGTAGTATCTTTAGACATGCCTCTAAACAACTTCCAATCCACAGACAAATATATCCATCCTATAGGAAATGCAGAGCAATCTACTAGATTGTTCTTTCTGTAATACATAAGAAACTCTACACCACACTGTTTCCACTAGAGGAGCAAAGTTTCTCAATATCCTCAATAATAGAATCAATTACATGGGTGATTACAAAGCATCTAACTTATTACAAGCAAGTAACAAGATAAGGGTACAGTTGACACCAATGACAATAGTGATATGTTGACATCAATGTCAACACTGGTTAAGCACATACTTGCAATAGGGAATTGGTTCCTAGACCTGTTGATAAGAATGTAATTGGAACTAAATGGGTTTTTAGAAACAAGCTAAATGAAAATAGAGAAGTTGTAAGAAACAAAGCAAGGCTTGTATGCAAAGGATATTCTCAAATTGAAGGAATAGATTTTGAAGAGACTTTTGCTCTAATGGCTAGGATTGAAACAATTAGAATATTTTTGGCATTTGCAGTTAACAAAGATTTCAATGTGTATCAGATGGATGTGAAGTCCGCATTCTTGAATGGTGAGAAGGAAGAAGTCTACATTGAGCAACTAGAAGGGTTTCAGTTATCAAAACAAGTTGATATGGTGTGTAGATTGAAGAAGGCATTGTATGGACTAAAGCAAGCCCCCAGAGCCTGGTATGCAAGGTTAGCAAGCAATTAGGGTTCAGTAAAGGCACTAATGACATGAATCTCTATTTCAAAATCAATGATAATCATATCTTAATTGTTGAAGTCTTTGTTGATGACATTATCTTTGGAGGAAATGATGGTATGTGCTTGAAGTTTGCAAGAGAAATGCAAAATGAATTTGAGATGTCTATGTTTGGTGAAATGAATTTCTTTCTAGGTCTACAAATTACTCAATCAGATAAAGGAATCTTCATTTCTTAGTCTAAGTATGAGAAAAAGTTATATTTGAAGAAATTCAGGATGGAAGACTCCGAACTAGTATGTACTCCCATGCTGGCTGGCTACAAATTAAGCAAAACTAATGAATCAGCTAAGATTGATCAGAAAGGGTACAAATCTATGATTGGAGGATTACTCTATCTAACTCAAAGCAGACCTAATATAATGCATGCAGTATGTCTTATGGCAAGTTTTCAAGAAGATCCTAGAGAATCACATGTGATGGCAGTCAAGAGAATCTTGAGGTATTTGAAAGGCACATCATATCATGGCATATGGTATCCAAAGGATAATAATTTCACTCTCAATGCTTATACAGATGCAAATTGGGCCGGAGATGTTGATGATAGAAAAAGTACAAGTTGGGATGCTTTCTTCTTGGGTAATAAATTAGTTTCATGGCTGAGTAAGAAACAAGATTCGATCTCCTTGTCTACTACAGAAGCAGAGTATATTATAGTAGCATGTTGTTGCACTCAAGTATTGTCGATGAAGCAGACTTTAAAGGATATAAGAGTTGTGTATGAAGATCCAATTGCAATCTTTTGTGACAATACAAGCGCCATAAACATTTCAAAGAATCCAGTAATACACTCAAGAACAAAGCACATATCAATAAGGTAGATCACTTTTTGAGAGAGAAGGTGATAGAGAATGAAGTAAAAATACAACATGTGTCCACAAAGGATCAAATTGTAGATATTTTCACTAAGCCTCTACCTAAGGATATCTTTGAGTATCTCAGAGAAAAGTTAGGGGTTATTACCCCTCCTACTCTGAACTAAGATGCATAATAATGCATCATTCCAGTGGTATCCAAAGCCTCATTCTTTGATCTGGATTGATGCTTTGAGACCTACTTCTCAGGGGGAGTAGCTGTTCCAAGTATGTGCCTAATCGGTGTTGTCATTGATGTCAACCTATTTGTGTTGTCATTGGCGTCAACTATATTCTTATTCTGTTGCTTGCTTGTAATAAATGAGATGCTTTGTATTTACTTATGTAAGTGATCTTGATGTTGAGGATACTGAGAAAATTAGCTCCTCTGGTAAAAATAGTGAGTTGCAGTGGAAATAGTGTATTGCATACAGAAGAATAGTCTAGAAGATTGCTCCACATTTCCTGTAGAATGGATATCTTTGTCTGCAGATTGGAAGTTATTTAGAATTCTGTCTGAAGATTTTATATCCCAAGTTTGAGCCTCTAGTATGAAGATTTGAGTGAGTTATGTTTATCAGAGTAAAAAATACTTTTCTTGTATGATTGGTGGTGATAGGGAGAAAATATTATGCTCTGCATTCTTTTGCATTAAAGTATTTTGGTCTACTATTCTAGGTTAAGTTTGGAATGATGATAAGTGCCTTCAACTTCAATGGTTCATGATTTGGTGGTCCACAAGCGATCCTTTCCTTATGACAATGGTTGACAATGTTGTTCTTGTGCTCTGGTTTGACAAATCTTCTTGACAGAGTGGTTAGAAGTTGTGCAGTTGTTTCCTGATGATCTAAATGTGCCTATGGATATCTTTGATCACGTAACTACTCTTGGATTGGTCCGCAAAGTGAAAATGGGATTATGAATGAAGAATGTTCTTAGAAGACCTAGTGTTCTCACCAGTCTTGGCCGACTTAGTTAATTTCACTAATTACAAAGATGCCTTGAAGATT
Source organism: Cunninghamia lanceolata (assembly GCA_027924645.1). NCBI lineage: Eukaryota > Viridiplantae > Streptophyta > Pinopsida > Cupressales > Cupressaceae > Cunninghamia > Cunninghamia lanceolata. Next base: position 2,639,136 of record BSBN01001164.1, on the reverse strand, counting down.
GTGGAAGCATGTTGTGGCATGAAGAATTGCGTTTGAGTCCCAACTAAGGTGTGGCATGATCAACATACATCTTTACATCTTTCCCTTAGCTAAATTTTCTATTAGGTCCAAACCTATTTCTATGTATGTTTTTGTAATGCCGACCTTGGAGATTGTTCCGACGGTTGATGAATGTATTGCTGACCTTGATGTACATTCCAAGGTTGATGACTTGTATAAAAACTTGTAATGTAATTTGTGAAAAATTGTGTGAGGATGAGAATATGAAGAGATAAGTGCGAAGGTGTGAAAGAGTCAAGCACAGAAGTTATATTGTGCTTCAATGCAACTGAACCCAGGCATGGAGTAGATGCTATTCAATTTGTTCACCATATTTAATAGTGAGCCACCCCTTGGTAGTGATCCACCTTTTGGAAGTGAGCCATCCTTTGGCAGTGAGTCGTTATTTGCAGTGAGCAATTTGGGCAATGAGCCCTGTAGGTAGTGAGCCTCTATTTTTCAGTATTGTTATAACATATATAATTTTTGTGGTCTAACACCCACTGTAGTTTTTCCCTTCTAGGGTTTTCCATGTAAAAATCTAGTGTCTACTATGTTGAATAAAATGTGTATGAAATGTGTATGATAACTCTCCCCCAAAGAATACTAAGTAACATGAACAACATGAGGAGCATGACAAAGATAATATAGGAGAGGGTCCTGAAAAGGTACAAGATGTTTCTTCCTCCTCTTCCCCAATTGACTAAATAAAAGAATCTTTATCTCAATAGGTGCAGATACAGTCGATTGTCACTCTGCAATTATTACAATTGCCTATGTTGGATGGACAAGTTAACTTGTCCAGAGTATCTTCGAGCTCTAAAAGTTACAACTAGGAGACATACTATAGTCTACCACCAGACAAGAGCTCCTGCAAAAACAAGTGGAATGAAGTGGAATTTTGGAAGAAGAAATTGAATATCATACAAGAAGAACTACCTAAGACAAAAAGATATCCATCCTTTCCTCCCACTCAATAAATGAAACTCATGTTGGAATCCTTCAAGGCTCATTCTTCTTACCTTCAAAAGCAGGTTGAGTTCAAAATAATAGAGCAAGTGCATAATAAAAAATTGGCTGATGCATTAGAGAAGTATGCTAAGGCACATAATAATTTTCAATAAAATTTGAAAAATATTCTAAAATGTCTAGAAGAGGCCGTTTAGTTATATATCAATTTTGCCTGAACTGGCTGACTACAACTAAGAGCATAAAATACCAAGTTGACTCTAATGAGTCACAACTAATAGAAGAAGACAAAGTATATGATCCATTAAAAGATAAAGATGGGATCACTAGAGCTCAAATAGAAAATCTTCATTCCAAGATGAAGCAACTCTTAGACCAAAGGGAACAGATAAAGAATGAATTTGGATAATTGAGAGAGGTTGTGACCATGAAGCTAGCAGTCTTAACCGGCATCTTGACTGAAGATAAAAATGTTGCACAAAAGGTGAAGGTACCAGCCACTTTGGAAGAAGAAGAAGAGTTCTATATTCTGATTAAGAGCCAATTGCACATTTTTTCATCTACAAAGAAGAACTGAGATACAACTCTTACCCAATTAAAGGTAATTTAAAAGAATGTTCTACCTTCTAAGTAAATTGTAGATATGTTGAAGGTAAAACAAATTTTGATGATTGTATAGACATGTGGTAAATAAAACAAGAATAAGCAGCACTATTATGACATGAACAAGACATATTGTACATAGAATATATTATGGGACTTTTTCTCCAAAATGGAAAAGAAGGCTATTTTATGAATAAGACTTTGAAATTATAAGAGGATAAAGTTTATTTACCCTTTATAATTAAAAAAGAGATTGAAAAATAAAAGATATTATGATCCTTTGGTTAAAATAGAGATAAATAAAGAATAATTATGAAAACCCCTTTTAAAAAGGGAGGAATTATTAAGTTTATTAACTATATGTTAAGGACAACCTTTGTGAAAGGGTGTGATGGTTTAGAAACCACCCCTTAAAAGGTTATATAAGGCATTTGTGTGAGACTTAGAATGGGCATGAAGTATCTCTAAAAAAAAAAGAAAGGAGAAATAATCAAGCACTATACATTGCGGGAATAGGATTCCAGGTTAGCAGGATGTGAGCAAGATGGAGAAGGGGGCACATCTTATGTGTGTGTCCAACCAGGGATATAGAGGTACACTCAGGATAGTCCTAGCCAGGGCTTGGGTATTGCATGGGTGTTGAGCACTGTTCCAAAGGAACCAGCACTCATGTAGAGAAGAAAAGTACACTTATTTCTCCTAGATTGCTCATAGACAAAAGAGGCTGAACCAAGGTCCATTCCAGCAATCTTTGAATTCTTTCTAATTACATACAAATAAGTATTATCTGCTCAGTTATAGCAATTGTTGAGACTGAATTTATATATTTATTTGAATTGTTTAATATATTCATTTGCATTGATAAATTGAATTAATACAATTATTTGTTAAATTACTCCTTTATAAGTTAGATTATATTTTGTTGTGCATTTTAATCCTAATTTGATAAATGCATGTTCATTTTTTAGTTTTAAACACTTTATTGCATTTAGGGCATAATTGAATGTTAATCAATTTGCCATATAATTACCTATTTTAATAAATACAAAGTATCTTATATGTTCCAAAAATTTGAGGAATTACATTTGTTATCAGAGCCTAAAACAATCTTGTCCCTATGAGAATCCTTCCTTGACATGTAAGGATAGATTATTAGGATGATTAAATGATAATATAGACTACATCCTTAAAGAAATTATTTCCATAGAGGAGGGGATTGAATACTACATTTAATATTTGGTGTATGTTCTTGGATATCTACATTAGATATGGCAACTTTAACACCACCTCTACAATAGTGTGCTCTATGTATGGTAAACTTGAGGCTCTTCTAAATGTCTTGATAATCTTTACATTAAATGTTGTTTAATAAAAGAGTGCTATTATTTTGAGAAAGAAAGATTTTCCAAGATTTCATCCTAGGATATTTAAGTAAAGAATAATTGCTACAAGGATCAAATATTTATTATCTTCCATCATAATTAAAACTTTTATCCAATATAAAAACCTAGAATGCCTTTCAACTATACTTTCAATTGTAGGATAAATTATTTGTCAAATTATCAATCCATATGGAGTTACACTACAAGATGAGAGGGAAATAACTGCCATTAAAAAAATATATAGTGAGCAATGAAGACTTTACATTTGCTATTCATTCATTATGGCTTATATGTTCCATAAACAAAGCCTTGTGTTAAACCGTTTTTGGATGGATAAGGTTGAATGTTGCTTCAATACAGCTTTTGAAATAAATTATAATTATAATAATTTTAGTGAGCTTTATTTTCTTAAAATTGACCACCATCAACATATACATTTAGATTTAATATAATCATGATTTGGAATTCAAATCACTTTTCTCCCCACAGGAACCTTTTGACTTTAGATTAGATTCATAGTGCTGGGTATCCGAAACCTTGAGAAATTGCATATAGTCTATGACCCCTTCATTCTAAAGGTTGAGACCCCTTGCATCATGGGTGCTGTCTTTAAAGAGAAACATCCAATCATATCTATAATGAGGAAGTGTTGAAGTACATCATGGAATTAATTTGTGGATGTGTAAACTCACCGTAACCTCCTGCAATGGCTCACCCCTCCAATTTTCCTTCACCAAGAATATAATCGGTTGCTAGATTAAAAAAATGTAAATTTTCATATCATCCGTTAACATTCATGGTTGCACCTAATGAATTTCATTAAGTAGAGAATATGACTTGGCAGACGTTAGTACGTGAAACCAATCATGCAATCCATAGTTCATTATATTTTCAACAAGTCGAAGAAAAATCAACTAGTTGCGAACTTTGATAAAAACATTCTTTCGACCAATTGTTTGATACATACAGCGATCAATATAATAATAACCAAAGATTTTCTTACAATGCTAACTGTAAAAAATAAATAAATTTCATACAAATTTGCAATGTCCACGTTGCCCATTTGATCTTAAATCTCTTCATGAGAAATCAATAGAACTTTGTAAATCACTATAAATCTAAACAAAAGTTTAAGAAAAGAAATTAAGATTCCTGCAAACTCGTATACAGAATTAATTGGAAGATGATGATGAAATTGAACAAACGAACTAAGGAAAAGATCAAGCTACTTGTGAATACAATGAATACACTCACGCATATTTTCTCTTGAGGTTCTCTATATATATTGCGTATATATCTGGTGAAGTGCAACTCTAGGTTTTTCAATACTTTCGTATGTATATTCATTTGCCTATGTTGGGAAATGAGGTGTCTCAACCTTGCTGCATATTTCCCATAATTTAGTTAATTTTTTATTTAATATTTTCTTATGGCTGTTACACATTGTCGATGCTTTGAAAATTGGTTTATTAGGTGTCAAAATATGCTCACATGGTAGTATATTATGGAAGACCTATTTTTAGGCATATTATGATAGATTCTATGATATCTGTAAGAGTCAAAAATAGGGGATTTCATTTTGGACGTGAGAGCATATTTTTAGATTGGAATTTTCGTTGAGAAGCTTCACACATGGTTTTGTAAAACCACAGATGGTTCTTGTATAGCTAGAAGTCTATAAATTGAAGGCTTGAGGAGTAGTTTGTATGTGTGAGTTTGTACGTACTATTATCCTGTTGGAATGCTCCTGGAAGTCTTCCAGAGTTGATTACTGGTGATACTCATGTAATAAACTTGCTTTGCAAGTGTATGTAATCTTGTTGTTGGATTTGAAATACATTGAGCAAACTTTTGGAGTGTGGGGTTTTTCACCACGAAAGGGTTTTCTCCATGTATATCTGGTGCTTTGTGTCTCTTTGTTTATTTCATATTTTGAATGTGCTTCTAGATTTCTTTAATTGTTTGATCAGCTTTTAGAAAAGTTTTGCATAACATTTCTCCTCAAGATTGGCATAGGAAGTTATTTCTGTTACTTTAACTTTTTTACAAGTGGTATCAGAGCCTAATCACCTTTGGTTTTAGTTGTGGGTTGCTAGATTTTTGGTGCTAATCAAGGTTTGAGTGGGAGCTTGTGTAGAGGATACTTTGTGATCTTATTGCAGATATTTTTCAAATGGCGAGCACATCTGGGAGGATTGAGATAGAGAAGTTTTATGGCACGAACTTTGAAATGTGGAAGCTGAAGATGGAAGATCTGTTAATTGATCGAGATCTATGGGATGCAGTGGATGAAAAGGTCCATAGGCCTATGGATCCAGATTTGGCTGCAAAATATGATGTAATGGATAGAAAAGCTAAAAGTCTTATAAGATTGTGCCTTGCAGATTCGATTATGATAAATGTCCACGAAGAACCCACTTCGAAAAAGCTTTGGAAGGTGGACAGATTTCTGAGCATCTAGAAACATTCAATATGTTGGTGACTCAATTAACCTTAGTTGGGGTGAAAATGGACAAAGAAGAAAGGTGTCAAATTTTGCTGTGTTCATTGCCAGATTCATGGGACAACCTAGTCATGGCTATTGGGAGCACTGCAGTCATCTTGATGATGGAGGATGTTGTTGGTTCTCTACTCTACAAAGAGATGAGAAGGACGGTCTATCTAAATGCCAAAGAGGCTTTGAGTGTTAGAGAAAGACAAAAAGAACGAGGCAAAGATGAGAAGCGGCGTGGCCATTCCAAGTCCAAGAATAAGGGGAGGTCAAAATATCCTAGTAAGTCCAAGGCAATATGCTGGAACTGTGGCAAATCTGAACACTTCTGAAAGGAATGTAAAGAAGAGAACAAAAAGAAGAAGAAGAAGCAAGATTTTGATTCTGAGTCCGAGAAAGAAGATAGAGATGCCTTTATTGCAGCCTTGGCCACTTGTGCAGGTGATAATGCATGGTTGATAGACTCAGGTGTATCTTTCCACATGACTCCTAATAGAAACTGGTTTAGTAAGTATGAAAACTATGATGGTGGTAAGGTGTATTTGAGTGATAATTCTTTCCTTAACATTGTTGGTCATGGTAGTATTCATGTGAAATTTTCTGATGGTAGAGTTAGATGATTTGATGGTATCTTGCATATCCTAAGACTAGCAAGAAATTCATTACCTGTTAGCAAGCTTATAGATGCAGGTGTGCATGTACAATTTTCTGAAGTAGGTGTGAAAATGGTGAGAGGTGCTATGGTGATAGCAAGAGGAAGCAGATTGGGTACATTGTACCAGCTCAATGCATGCATGATTGAGTGCAATAGCACTTCTAATAAAATTAAGCCAGAAACTACTTCACTGAGAAAAGAGATGGTTTCCTCTTCTGCGAATGGTCATGGCTTCCAGGTACCCAAGGGTACTCTGTCTACTGAATCAAAGTTGCCTATAGAGAAGACCATGTTATGGCACCAAAGACTTGGCCACATTAGAGAGAATGATTTGAAAGCCCTAAAAAATAAGAACCTTGTTGAAGGTTTGAATGATTGCAATCTAGAATTTGATTTTTGTGAACATTGTATTTCTGGCAAACAGAATCGTGTTCAGTTTTACTTGTCTTCTCATAAGTCTTCATGTATTTTGGATCTAATCCATTCAGATGTATTTGGTCCTATTGATGTTGCTTCTATTGGTAAATCAGTTTATTATGTTACTTTCATTGATGATTTCAGTACGAGAACATGGGTATATTTTTTAAAGAGTAAATCTAAAGTTTTCAGTCATTTTAAGGAGTTCAAGGCTATGGTAGAAACTCGGACTAGAAAGAAAATTAAATGTTTGAGGATTGACAATGGTGGTGAGTACTATTCTATAGATTTTGATAGATTTTGTATAGATTGTAGGATTAAAAGACAAAAGACAACTCTATCTCCTCAACAGAATGGAGTTGCAGAAAGAATGAACAGAACGTTGATTGAGAAGGCTAGGAGCATGTTGAGTAGAGCTCATCATGAACAAAAGTTTTGGGCTAAAGCTGTTGCCACTGCTTGTTATTTGATAAATAGATCTCCTACATTAGCGCTTGTTGATAAAAAGTCTATGGAGGTGTGGTCAGGGAAAAAGCCTTCACTTAGACATCTAAGAGTTTTTAGTTGTGAGGCATATGAACATGTGCCTAAGGAGAAGAGAATAAAGTTGGATTCTAAGGCTGTCAAATATACCTTCATCAGCTACAGCTATGGTGTGAAAGGATACAAGCTTTGGGACCCTATTGCACATATAATTTATTCTAGAAGTGTTATTTTTAGAGAGACTAAATCTTCTCCTGTTACTTTTCAGCCAGAACAACATAAAGAAATTGAACAGAAAAAAGATGTAATTCAGCTTCCTTCTATGCCTGAGGAAGTTGGATCGAGGTCCCAAGATAGACAAGAAGTTGAGGAGAGCTCATCAAGCTCTGAATCTTCAGAAGAGGGAGAAGAGGGAGAACAGGAAGACCCTCCACCTTGGCTTGTTCGAAGATCTACAAGGCATAGGCAACCACCTAAAAGGTATGGGTAATCACCTAATGATTGGAAGTGTATATTTGCTTTGAGTACTAACATTGATGAACCAAGATCTATGTAAGAGGCTATGGGTATGAATGATGCAGAGTCTTGGAAAGTTGCCATGGATGAAGAGATGGCAGCCCTTGAAATAAATGGTACATGGGACCTAGTACCATTGCCTGAAGGACGCAAACCTATTGGATGTAAATGGGTGTTCAAGAAAAAGATTAGTTCAAATGGAAATGTTGAAAATTATAAGGCATGGTTGGTCATGAAGGGATACTCTCAGGTTGAGGGTATTGATTATGGTGAGATCTTTTCTCCTGTTGCTAAAATGACATCCATTTGGTTTTTGTTATCTATTGCAGCAGCTTATGACCTAGAGGTTGAACAAATGGATGTGAAAACTACTTTCCTTCATGGTGATTTGGAGGAAGAAATTTACATGACATAGCCAGAGCACTACGTGGTGAAATGTAAAAGCAAGTTGGTTTGTAAGTTAAAGAAATCTTTGTATGGCCTTAAACAAAGTCCTAGGATGTGGTAGTAGAAATTTGATAATTATGTGTTAACTTTGGGATTTGTATGGTCTAAATCTGATCACTGTGTATATTTTAAATCTGATGGTGATTGTTTCCTGGTAATTTATTTATATGTTGATGACATGTTGTTTATTGGGAAAGGCAAAGGTTTGATTGCAAAATTGAAATCACAGCTCTCTGTGAAATTTGAAATAAAAGATCTTGGTGTAGCAAAACACATACTTGGGATGGAAATCAAAAGAGATCGTGAGAATAGAAAGCTATGGCTTGGCCAGAGTAAGTATGTTTGTTTAGTTTTGCAAAGGTTTAACATGTAGGATTGTAAACCACTCTGTGTTCCTGTTACATTGGGAACAAAGCTCTCTATTTCACAATGTCCTACATCCCCATCAGAGATGGAAGAAATGAGTAGAGCGCCTTACTAGAGTGCCTTACTAGAGTCTTAATGTATGCTATGGTCTATACAAGACTAGACATTGCCCAAGAAGTGGGAGTTCTTTATTGTTATATGTTTAATCTTGGAAGAGTGCATTGGGATGCAGTTAAGAGGGTCTTAAGATATTTACGGGGTACAACAAAGTACTCTATTTGTTTTCATGGTTTTGTGGATTCAAACTAGGCTAGTGATGTCGGGGTACAACAAAGTACTCTATTTGTTTTCATGGTTTTGTGGATTCAAACTAGGCTAGTGATGTCGATAGCAGAAGGTCCACCAATGCATATTTTTGTACTCTTAATGGTGGTACAATCAGTTAGATGAGCAAGCAGCAGGGTGTGGTCGCTTTGTCCACTATTGAGGTAGAGTACATGGCAGCTACTCATGCCTGTAAAGAAGCCATTTGGCTGAAGCGTTTGTGCTCAGATATTGGATTAAAATAGGGTGCAGTTACAATTTATTGTGATAGTCAAAGTGCAATCTACCTCGTAAAGAACCCAACTTTTCATGCTAGGACCAAACACAATGATGTTCAATATCACTTCATAAGAGATATGGTCGAGGATGCTAGGGTGAAGCTGGAAAAGGTAGAGATTGTGGCAAATGTTGTAGATGCATTAACTAAGCCCATGAGCACAACAAAATTTAGGTGGTGTTCCAAGTCTATGGGCCTTTTGGCCCCTAGAAGTTGATCCATGATGGTGTTATTCCCTTGGCTCTTGCAAGGTATTTGACAAGTGGGAGAATGTAGGGAAATGAGGTGTCTCAACCTTGTTGTATATTTTCCATAATAGTTAATTTTTCATTTAATCCTACAGCTGCTACACATTGTCGGTGCTTTGAAAATTAGTTTATTAGGTGTCAAAAGATTCCCACATGGTAGTATATTATGGAAGGCCTATTTTTAGGCATATTATGATAGATTCTATGACATCTGTAAGGGTCAAAAATAGGGGATTTCATTTTGGACGTGAGAGCATATTTTTAGACTGGAATCTTGGTTGAGAAGCTTCGCACATGATTTTGTAAAACCACAGATGGTTTCTTGTATAGCCATAAGTCAATAATTGAAGGCTTGAGGAGTAGTTTGTATGTGTGAGTTTGCAGGTGCTATTATGCTGCTGGAATGCTGCCAGAAATCTTCTAGAGTTGATTACTGGTGATACTCCTATAATAAACTTGCTCTACAAGTGTATGTAATCTTGTTGGATTTGAAATACATTGAGCAAGGTTTTGGAGTGGGGTTTTCATCCGAAAGGGTTTTCCCCATGTATAACTAATGTTTTGTGTCTCTTTGTTTATTTCATGTTTTGAATGTACTTCTGGATTTCTGTAATTGTTTGATTAGCTTTTTAAAAAGTTTTGCATAATGTTTCTCCTCAAGATTGGTATAGGAAGTTGTTTCTGCTACTTTAACTTCCTTACAGTCTTTTGTATGTATGAGGCATTGGAAGGGTTTAATGTGAATTTATTTTTTCTTTTTTTCTTTTTTTGCAAAGGATGCACATTTTGATATGTTTGTAGAGGCATGTTTTGCAATGTATCGTATGGCCGTGATGTTTGAGAGACTTATATACCATCATAGAAAAAGATTATTATTTAGTGTGTAATTCCTCTGCCATACATTTCGAAGACCTTTTGGGCATACAACTTCTTGCTTATCCCGTGATTTTATCTTGTCTACAAGAATAGTTATTTTCTTTTGTCAAATGGACACTAGTTGGACCTTTATACGATGTTGAGGAAAAGGGAAACCTTAAGAGTTTGTTTATAATACTCATTTCATTTTCTTGCAAAATATTATTGGGCATCTACTAAGTCAATTTTTATCGAAAAGTTAAGCCATAATTATGTTGTAGATGCACTTATGCGGTAAGGACAAATTTTTGGGCACTAGTTTAGATTGACATATATTTTGAATAACCTTTCGAGTAGAACTATAGTAGTGTGTTTTTAGTCGTAAAACAATTTTCTTAATTGAGCACTAAGTCCCTATGAATTTTCACATGAACTCTTATAACATCTAGTGGTTATTAATAGTTAGTATATTTTTCCTATAGTTTTATATTGCAAATAGGTGATTGCATTGTTGTTGTGGTAATGTTGATGTAGTATTAAGAATGATGGTAATAATAAATGGTAGAATTTGTCCAAAAACAAGATAATCATTAAGTATATTAATGAGACAAGATTGTGTCTCATGCTCAATGAAGTGAACTTTATGATGCAAATTTTACCTCATCACTCATTTTTCACATTCAATGTGATGAAATATCTAGTTCCAAGTATTTTGGAGGCATTTTGTTGGCCATTGTTACATTGGTATAGTAAAAGCACAATGTTAGGTGATAAATGTTAATGAGTATGCTAGGTGTGAAAATAATGGTGACATAAATAAATTTAAGGACTCAACTTCTAGACCTATCTAAAGAAGCATATTTGAAGCTCTTAAGTTTCTAGATTGCAAAAACTAATTTTTAATCATTTCAACCTTTTGAGCATTTACAACATTCTTGTAATAATTACAACTCCATTAACCCAATTTCTTTTCCATCCACTTCAAATTGATTGCTACCGCAAGTCAAATGATTCTTAATATGCCAATTCATTGAGAAGGAAACTAAGTTAGGGATGACTATTGGGAATTAACATGTCTCAACCTTGGTAATTCCTTGTATTATTTCATTGTATTTATTTATTTATTGCCTATTATTGTAATTAGGATGCAAATCCTTATTGTCATCTTGTGGGAGTTGGCACGGTGATGTGTCATCCTACGTGGAAGGTGACCACATGTAAATTTGTCCTCACATGAGGAGATAGGTGTCCCACTTAGTGGTAGGAATATTTTTCCATGTGTCAGCATCTTGGATAGCATGTAAGGGAATATTGACCGAAATGGTTATGACAGATTCCTATGACAAATCTATGACGCGTAAGAGTCGTAAATAGAATACTCTATGACAGGTGAAGACATGTGTCACAAGGCATCTTGGAAGAAGGCATATTTGGGCGCCCCAAGGAGAGTTATGACAAGTTATAAGAGAATATGCTATTTTTAGCCCGTGTATGACAGATTCTCCTACATTTGTAAGATATGATAGCTATGACATATTCTATGATAGCTATAAGAGTATCTGTCATTGCCCAACTTGGGAATAGGTGACCTCTTTGGGATGGGGTGATATGACAAGTGTCATGAACATTCTACAGTGTTGGACAAGTGTCCCTAGGCATGGATTTTGAGCCATGAGGCCATGTTGGATGCCCATCTCAAGATAGGCTCATTTTTGCCTTGTATCATCTATATAAACAGGTGCTTTTGATAGGAAATGTATTATGTGATTGACAGGTACTCTTATGCTACTGAATTATCTCCAGGTACGAGTGTCGAAGAATCCTGCAAGAGCATTGGCTCTATAACTGTATTGTAAACCTCATTGTTTAGATAATACATTTGAGCTGTGTTTTAGAGTGTTGGGTTTTTCACCCGTAAGGGTTTTCCCCACATATATCTTGTCTCTCTCTTCTTATGTCTTGCATTCTTGTGTTGTCTATTGATGCAATATCTCTGTTATTGGATTAATAACTCTGTAATTGTAAAGGTTGAAAAGAATTTGCACTCTTCTCTCCTCATTAGATTAATGTAGGAAGCGATTTCTGCTTCCCTAGCTTCCTTTCAATGACCACCCATAGAGTAATGTTTAACTCCTTGAAATGATTGTGAAATGTATCTTATTTTCATTAAAGAAATTTGGTCTTGCCACTTGATCCATTTTATTCTCTTCTGGCTCATTTTTGCAACTTAAAATTACTCCATTATTTGTAGCATTAGCTACCCTAACATAAAAGTTAAAATGGTTTATGCAATATATATATATATATATGAGAGAGAGAGAGAGAGAGAGTTCTCACAACTTCCCTAGGTATAATTGCTTTAATAGTAGCCAATTCAGCTATATTCCTATTTCTATTTGGCTAGTAGCCTCTTATACATAGAAATTGTCTTCAACATACATTTAATGAATTGATATTTGTAATAGTGTAAATTGTATCTCCATGCTAATTCCCAATTGGGTTTATGAAAGTGGTTTTTCTATGCTTATTGTGTCTTTAAAACTGACACCTTTGTTTGTTACATACGTTTATTTTAAAAAGTTACATTATGGGCCCTTAACTCACAGGTCTCAGGATCATTTTCACATCTTAAACTTTAGAAAATATGGTGTTGTTTAGGTGAAATGAAACAATGCTTTTACAAGATATGAAACCAAAATGGTTATCTTAGCATCTATCATTTGGACATGTTGGAATTTACAAGGGGAGAGTCAATCCCAAACTCAATCCATTCTTAGATTAAATAAAGCCTATTTGTGATATGCAAGTTCCCCAAGAATTTATTTGGAAAATAGATAGTTTATGTAATGTGTAAATCTTCAACATGTTTTTTATTTTATAGAAAATTTTCATTAATTTTCTTATGTTGTTGAACTTCTAGAAACACGTCAATTTTATTAAAATTCACATCGAGAATAAAATTCTTGAGCATATTGTTGTGAGTAAAGGCACAAGATGAAAGTATATCCATAATCATAGCTACTATAATTTAAAGACTCCAAGGGAATAGAAATATTGGTAACCCATCTTTTAAAATATTGAGTTTTTAAAACATTGTTTTGGGATTTGGGTTTGGAAAGTCAATCAAAAGACCTTGTATCAAGTGTCTTTAATTATTTTAGGAAGTCATAATTAGATTATTATGAGATCAATCATGATGGAAGAGATAAAGAAAGATATTCAATTAACCTAATTAATTAAAAGAAATATTAGACCTAGTGTTTCTTTATATATTACTTTATGATGGTAATAGTTTTGATGTTTTGTTGCTTAAGTTGCCTTGTAAGATTGTTTTGTACCATCTTTGTTTTTTATGTACTTTGTTATTGGACTTGATCAACCCAATAACCTCGCACATGTTTTGTATAGGATTGAGATTTAGGTTAGGTATTATAAACACCTTGTTAATAGTAAATATTTGAATCCTTGTTTGATTTAGACTTGTCCCAAAACTCTATTTGAGTAACTAGGAAATTATATAAACATTGATGTATTTGTTGCTATTCAATTGTATTTAGTATATGAAAAGAGGGTATTGATGTAGTCCAGAATGCATGAATATCATCTTTGAATGTATTTTGAGTATATAATACTCATTGATGAGTGACTACATAGTATGGGATATGCATGCCATTCACTAGGTAAGTATTATGTGATTACATGATAATACTTTTGTATATTTTATGTTGAAGTGACACATACAAGATTAAAATATCTGTATTAAAGATAAGGTTACACATTAATGACCAAATCTAAAGGATTATTTGATAGGAGATTTATTATATACACTTGTATTAGCTTCTCAAGTATAAAGTCTTGAACTATTTCATGTGAAAATGTACTTATAGTTCTAATCTTGTTACTGATTAACAAAGTATTTCTATGTGATCTCATTTTGGTTTCAATTAAAGTAGAAGAGTTATTAAAAAGATCTAAAACATTTGAGAAATATAATTATAGATGAAGTTAAAATGAAATAGATTCATTGGGATATTGATAGTGTTACATCCACACTTGACTAATCATTTTTGGTGTATTATGTTGTAGATTTAACTTGAGCTACTGAGGACAATAACTAATTACAAGGGGAGAATTGTTATGAGATTTTTTCACCAAAATGGAAAAGAAGGCTATTTTATGAATAAGACTTTGAAATTATAAGAGGATAAAGTTCATTTACCCTTTATAATTAAAAAGGAGATGGAAAAATAAAGGAAATTATGATCCTTTGGATAAAATAGAGATAAATAAAGAATAATTATGAAAACCCCTTTTTAAAGGGGAGGAATTATTAAGTTTATTAACTATATGTTAATGACAACCTTTGTGAAAGGGTATGATGGTTTAGAAACCACCCCTTAAAAGGTTTTATAAGGCATTTGTGTGATACTTAGAATGGGCATGAAGCATCTCTCAAAAAAAGAAAGGGGAAATAATCAAGCACTATAAACTATGGGAATAGGATTCCAAGTTAGAGGGCTGTGAGCAAGACGAAGAAGGGGGCACATCTTATGCATGTATCCAACCTGGGGTACAAAGGTGCACTTAGGACAGTCCTGGCTAGGGCTTGGGTATTGCATGGGTGTTGAGTATTGTTCCAAAGGAACCAGCAGTCATGTGGAGCGAAAAAGTACACTTATTTCTCCCAGATTGCTCACAGATGGAAGAGGTTGAACTAGGGTCCATTCTAGCAATCTTTGGATTCTTGATAATTACATATAAATAAGTATTATCTATTCACTTATACCAATTGTTGAGACTAAATTTATATATTTATTTGCAATGTTTAATATATTCATTTGCATTGATAAATTGAATTAATACAATAATTTGTTAAATTATTTCTTTAAAATTAGATTATATTTCACTGTGCATTTTAATCCTAATTTGATAAATGTATGTTGATTGTTTAGTTTTAAACACTTTATTGCATTTAGGGCATAATTGAATATTTATGAATCTACCATATAATTACCTATTTTAATAAATAGGAAGAATCTTCTATGTTCTAAAAATTTTAGGAATTACAGAATCTGGAAGAACAATTTTGCTACATTAGTTTTGAATAGATGAAAGCCACCAAGGTTAGGGGGAGTTAGATGATATAAGAGGATAAGGAATATTCAACAGGGGGAGCCTATTTTTTTTGGATGACCACTAGTCCTTTGCCATTGATATCAAAGGGGAGAAATACATGCATAACAGGTTAAGTGTTGCCATCAATGACAAATGGGGAGATTGTTAGATATATGTTGTGATTGATGTCAACAATGGTATGAAGTGTCATGGTTGGGAAATGTGGTACAAGAGATGACAAGGAGATTGCAGCAATATTAAGATCAGTGAAGATAGCCAAATAAGTATTATGAGATGAATATGTGCAGAGGTACTTAGAGGAGTAGACTAAGAATGACGATCAAGAAATTGTAAAGGAAATGGATCAACAACATCTGTATACTATCATACCTTATCTGTTGAATCTCATATGTAAGTTAACATTCCTAATATACTTATGTTTGAAGACCATGGTTAGTTGTGTTGGGTTTTTGTTGCATGATGAAAACATGAACTCATAATGATTGACACCTAATGGATAAAGTTGTAAAATTCGAAGAAGAATTGGTTAAGTATAGTGTATGTCAGGAAAGACATTACAGGCTTAGAAGAATGTATCGTGCTCTACCGCATCTAAAGATATGAGGCTAAGGATAGGATAGATGGATAGGTATTACTCTCAGGTATCAGTGTTTCAAATTTGAGATCACAAATCTTACCGCAAAGTGGTTGGGAGACAGAAGAATGGAGATAGTAAAGAATTAGGGCAAGTATAGTCACAGAGTGATAGGAAGATGCTCTACACTTCTCTGTGAATGAGAATATGAAGTTGCAACTTGAAGAACAGGCAGATATGAGTAATAAGGATGCATGTTTCAAGTTTCAAGAAATAATTTGTACCGTAGATACTTTTCCAGAGTTAGATTTATGAAGACATGTCTTGGTGATAAGTAGTGCGAATATCAGATGAGAGTTAATATCACTTCAACATACCAGAGAATGATAGTTGGTCCTATCGATTGAATAACAAGTTTTTATGATTGGGAGGCATGTGATAATCAAGTTTCAAGTAATTGTGTTCACTGCAAGTTTTGTCTTCATAGCCTTATCTTAAGACTAAGCAAGTAGAAGTTGCTAAGGATATCAACATCAGAAACATAGTGTTTGCACCAGAATGAAACATCTTGAGATAATAAGAGAAGTATACAGGAATGGTTTACAAGTCACAAAATGGTCAGCAAGTGGTCCACATGATATAATTTTGTGTTCTCCCATTCCACATTGGGTATGCAGTCAAATACAAGAATGGGTAGATGCTGAGGTGTTGACTTGGTTCATAATAAAGACATGTTGAGTGTAATTGATGTGCGCCAGCATGGAAGGGAGTGTCAAGGCAAGATAGGACCTGATTATGCATTATTCTTGTACCACATTGGGATTTTATCTACCACACATGTTTGGGACTGAGTGATATGGTCACTACACATTTCTTTTTGGCCACCCAAAGAGAAAGACTTTGAATCTTGTGGAGGATATATATAAAGAATAAAAGTTGTTGAAAGGTGTGTGTTATGCTTTTGAATCGAGAACCAATATTGTGCAAATATACTTGCAGTAGAAGTAGATATGATGATGAAAAGTGCCAAGGATTAGTTCATGTAAAGTAATATAGTTGTGGAAGATATTGTGAGCTCTGCAATGATGAAGAAGAATTCCTAAATATGTTTTTAAATTGTAAGGAAGACAAATAGTAGTGTAGAGGCTGAAGTGATCAGCATTATGTGTTACATGAAGAACATAATAATATGTTTTGTAAATGTGTAAATTGATCAAGGAGTTGTTGCTTCCTTTGGGTTATAGCCCATAAATAATATTCTAATCTAGTTTTATCTTTATTTGTGAGGATGGATCATTGATCCAAGCACAAAGTTGTGTCACAATTCCAGCCAACTTATCAACATAGGTGAATTTAAGTATTTCTAACTAAAAATCAATTTTGGTCAAACATATGATCTTGTAAGATTCATTATAGATAAGCTAGATATGTCTACAACTTTTCTAACTAAAATTATTGGCCTAATGCATATGTAGCACCACAAGGAGGCCAATTTACCAAAAAAATAAAATTATTTGAAAAACTTGATATTTCAACAACTTCTACTCGTGTAAATAACATTTTTTAAAAATAATAAAAATACCCTTTTGTAGATCTATAAGTTTAGTTTTCAATATATATATATATATATATATATATATATATATATATATATATATATATAGTTTAATTATTATTTATATTTTCCTTTTTATTTTTTACTAAAAGTAGGTTAGCAGCATAGAACATTAGGTCGATTATCATGTCAAGGAAAAATAGTAAAACTTATTTTTAAAAATTGAAAAAATTATGATGCCCTAGATAAAAGAATCTATATCAAGATGGTATAATTATTTTTCTATTTTAGATAAATAGTTAATATGAAAGTTGATGTCGAATGGAAACAACTATGTTTTAATACACGCACATTTTAATATTTATTTAAAAATATATATTTATCAAAATCAGAAAAAAAATATATCCATGCCCTAAAGTTTCAAGTTATAAATACACACAAAAAAAATGAAGAAAAAAAAATTTACTATATGAAGATTGATGTCTCATGTAACTTCATTTTTCACCATTTTATCAGCAACTAAATTATAGTGTCAATTTATTATAATCTATATTCAAATAATTTTTTAATTTTTTTAAAAAATACAAACATAAAATATACTAAAAAATAAATATTTTATTAGTTTACATCATTTCAAAATTCAAAACATATATGTCACTTTTTAGTGATTCAAGTTTAAAAGTTGGATTAGTGCTGGCCATTTCCTTTATAAAAGTGTGACATGGCTTTCTACTTTTGTAGATTTGGTTTTCCACGTAATATGGTGTTATGGTTGTGTTGTGTTCCTGCATCTCTCATGTTTTTTGAATGATCACATTAATTTGAATGCTGTAGAAAATGAGGTAATTTGATTAAGTACTAATCCACCCGCTCCTCTAAGTACTTATATGTGTTCAACAGGTAGGAGGTAGAGAGGGGAGGGACGTAGATAGGTGAGAGAGAGAGAGTAGGGGAGGGAGGTAGAGAGATGGGGTAGGACGAGAGGTAGAGAGGTGAGAGAGAGATAGAGGGTAGGAGGTACAGAGGGGAGGGAAGTAGAGAGTGAGAGAGAGGGTAGGAAGTAAAGTGGTGAGAGAGAGATAGAGAGAGGAGGGGGGAAAAGACCTAGAGAGGGGAGGGAGAGAGACAGTATAATAGAGGGGTAAGGAGGGAGACAGAGGTAGAGAGGGAGAGACCTAGATTGGGCATAGAGAGAGGTGAGTGAGAGAGAAGAGAGGGAAGGATTGATAGAGAGTGGGAGAGAGAGAGAGAAGGTAAGGGTGAGTTGATTTTATTTCACAATTACACAAGCACATTATAACGCTCTTGTGTTATGTGAATGCATGCACATAACACAAGCGCATTATAATGCACTCACATTATTTGTGGCTTCGGTAATTTCCAAGCCTTTAGCTTATATTTACCTTGGGCTTCCAACTCAAAGGCTTGGACTGAGTTTTGAATGTCCAAAGATGTATTTTTGCATATTGTAAAAAAATTTACATAATCTTGAGCATGCTCCCCATCAAGTTTGTACTTGTTTCAATGACAAGTCAAAAAAATACCATGATAATGTTAAGCTCTCTCTTATGTTTTTAACCGTATAATTTTTTTCATGTTTTGAGTATGTTAAGGTTTTCATCTTTAATTTCTTTTGTTAGTGTATCTATTTTTTGTCAAAAATGAGTGTGTGGTATTTTTGACTTTTTTTAACCGCTCATCAAAATTTCAAATAAATTACATTTTTAGAGACTAGACTCCATTCTAAATGTATTAAAAAAATTGGATTTTTGATTAGTTTTCAAAAATTTTAGGGGGAAGCATACTCAATTTTCTATTTTTCAAGATGTGTCCACTTTCAAAATTAATAAAAAATTAGTTATTCATCAAAAAATTATCAAAAAATCAAGGATAAACTATATGGTGTTAACTAATTTCTCAACAAACCAATATTTGAAATACTAAAAAAAAGTTAACATTTTAGAGGGGCCACACCAGATGCTATGTTATGTTTTCTTTAGAAAAAATAAGATGAATTTGTGTGGCCCCCCTTTTTGAACCCCTTAATCTCAACCATTTTTTTAAAAAATAGTAGGTTAGAAACTAGATTTGGAGAACTATGACTCTTGTTTTTGTTGCATCTTCAAATTTTGAGTGTAACTATCTTCAATTTCTCATACAACATTAGTTTTTCCTAATTTTAGTAAAACTGGCCACTTAAGACCCCCTTTTGGTCCCCCATCTTTGTGCACTTACCCATGTGTTGTGTAGGTTGTAATCTTATGTCTTCATTAGAAAACACTACCTCCAATTTTGCGAGATATGTATGTAGATTTTGTACTCCTGAAAACCTAGGAAAATTGATATGTCAAATTCCTTTCAAAATTTGACTTAACCAATGAGATCTTTGGTCCATATCTTCCTTATCCTCCATAGATGTGTCACATATGATCTCTGATGAGTTTTGATGAAATGCAAGGGATTGTGGTATGTCTTCTTTATGAGTTTTGATCATGAACATGCTCCAGTAACTAAGCATTTTCCATGTTTTCAATTCTAGTTCTTCTCTTAGCCAAGCTTCTAGAACTTCCTCACTATTTGTGCTATAGAGATCATCCTCTATCTCCATTTCTCCCTTAGAATTAGGCTCTTCTATTGTCTCCTTTGCATCCAACCTTGAAAATGTGTAGAGATTCTTGGCATCTAAGTCACTATCTTCATTTTGATTTACTTCTTATGTGTATGCTTCCTCCATTGATGATCCCAAAGGAATATTGACAGTCTTGTTATCATTGGAAAATCATAGCTCTTCTTTTTGGGAGTCTATGATACCATTTACAAACATCTCAACCCTAAGAGTGCAATGAAAGCTTCTCCTTGATCCTTCACGGCTACCACATTGAAGTCTAAGACTTGTTTCACCCCCATTAGGTTGACTTCCACTTGATTCCATGTTCCCATTATTTACATGTAAGATCCATCTGCCAAAATTATATTGTAAGTTGTCTCTGTCAACTTAGGTCTTCCTAACTATTCCCACAACTTCCTTGTGATCGTGTTGACATCTACTCCCAAATCTATCATTACATTCTAGATTTTTCTGTGATTGATATGAACATCCACCATAAGTTGTTTTGTCTACCATTCTCTATATGTTCCTCCCATCCTCCAGAGTTGACTCTTCTGACCTTGCTCCTTATTCCAGTACTTAGAAAATTGCTTTAATTTCTCAATAAGTCTATGTTTTTATGTCAATTGGGCTAATTGCTTGAGAGCTTCTACTTCTCCTTTGATGAAAAACTACTTGTATTTCTTCTCCTTTTCTTGTTCCTTCCTTATTGCTTATATGGCTACCTTGACAACTTCCTCATGTTTCTTCTTAGAAGGAACAAATTCTTCTTCCTCCTCACTATCTTCCTCTTCTATCTCAATGATGTAGTTCCTTCTGGTATTTGTTCCTTGTCTTGTTAGTACTGCAACCTTCTCTTTCTTTAGATTCTTCTATCTTTTCTAGTATGTTTTGGCTTGCTTCTCTAGTAGTACTCTTCTTCTTCTATAGATTCAGTTGAAGATATGTCTATTTCCTCTCTGCTATTCTTCCATAAAGTTCTTGCTCCTTGGCCCTTTGGTTCACTTCTTATGATCCTAGCTCCTTTTTGATTATTCATGTTTTGTATCTCATCTCTCTTAGATTGTGGTTGTGCATTCTAAAAAAAAGTGCTGTTGTGCTCTCTCACAAGAAAATAGATCATGCTTTGTACTACTACAAAATGAACATTGTGTTTTCCTTTCGGCCCAACATTCATTAGTAAAGTGTCCTAGCTTACCACAATTGAAACAAGTGGCATCCTCCCTCCTTCTTTGACTTCTTCCATGGCTTCTACCTCCTATGTAACCTCCAATTGCACTCTATCATCATTATTATAGATATTCGCATAAGATGGACAACTAGAATTTGAATTTTGTATTGCATTGGCATTCCTCTGATTTCTCTAGTTTGGTTGTTTGTACCCTTGATCATGTGAGTTTATTTCTACATATGACATGTTGTTGCTCTCCCCTGAGTTTGTGTACCATGTTTCATCTTCTTCATCAGAAAATTATCTTTTCCTCTAGAAGTTATGTGACAGATAGTCTAGTGTTTCATGGTCATCCCATTCTCCACATAATCCACAATAGACTGAGTTTACTCTTCTTATTTTTCTTTGATGTCTACTTTTATTACGGTATCTTTCCTTTCAAGTTTCATCCAAGGGAATTCATTTCTCAAGTGACCTTCTCTTGTATAGTATGAACACCAAATATTAGGTCTTTGCTTCTATGTATTCTCCTCCTACTTGGCCAAAATCTCATCTCTCAGCTTCAACTGCTCTAATTCTAATTTTAGCTTCTCTAATTTTAGGTTTTTCTTCATCTTATCTTGTCTGTGCCAAGATTGAGACTCTATCTAGTAGGCTAGTGTTACTTCTTCTGCATATGTCTCAAATATTCTTCCATCTAGGCTTGACCTAATTTCAGGGCTTATTCTAGAAATCAATTGTTATCTTATTTTTGCCTAGGCCAAAATAACCCAAAAATCTCTTCTTCCATCAAAAATATCCAATCCAAGACACTTGAAATGGAAGAAGTTCCCCTTAGAAAAAAACCCAGAAAAAATCCCAAGAAAATTCAAGTATTTTTCTTATCTTTTTGCCTTAGTCGACAAAATTTTAGTTTGGTGAACCTTTTGGTTTAGCGGTTCGGTAGTTCCTTGGTTTGCTGATTTTTTGGTTTGTTGAGTAGGGGTGAAATCAGCTAAGGGGCATGGAGGTGGTTGTTCTTTTCACTAAGGCTAAATAAGATATGTTTTCCTTTGTTAGAAAACTTAAGGTTTGGTGAACCTTAAGTTCACTGATCGGTGAATTCACCGACAAAGGAACATAGAAGGATGGGAGGTGGGGGTCTTCATCGAAGGAAAAGGCTAAGGCAAGGAAAGGAAGAGGAGCTTCTATTGGTGAATCAGTAAAGTGGAGAACAAGGAAAAAGGTTTAAGTTTTCGAGGATTCGTCGATAAGCCAATAGGAGCTCAAATAAAGTAAGAGGTGGCAAAGACATTGGTTCAAGAAAAGTTGAATTTGCCGACAAAAGGAAAAGGGGCCAGCTCATTCGTTCTAAAAAGTTGAGGTTTGCTGATAAAGGAAAAATGGAAAATTTTGACTAAGGCATGGGCAGTTCATGAAGAGGAAAGTTCATCGATCAAGGCAAAAAATGTGAGTTGGTTAGCTAGTTGAGAAATCAAGAAAAAGGGTAACTTGCCAACCAGTTCTTGACTTCAGGGATTCACCGACAAGATGAAAAGGTAAGGGAAAAGTGCTAAGGAAGGAATAGTTTGTAAAAGTGTAGTTTTGCCAATAAGGCAAAAGCAAGACCAAATATAGTATGAAAAAGCAAATTTTCGCCGATAAGGCGAAAGGAAGGAGAAAGAAATTGTCGGCCAAGTTAAGGTTCAGGAAAGTGAAACTTTGCCGATAAAGAGGAAAAATGACAAGGAAAAGATAAATGCAGAGATAGTTCACGAAATTGATATTTCACTGATAAAGAGGGAAAGACAGAGTAAGTTCTAAAAGCTGAAGTTTTGTTGATAGGGAAAAATCAAAAGCAAGCCAAGTTCTAAATTTAGAGATTTTGTCAATAAGGCAAAAAGATAGAGGCAAAGAAAGTTCTTAAAATAAGGAAATCGCTGACTAAAAGAAGAAAAAGCCATAGTTTGGGAAAATGAGTTTTTGCCAATAAGGTGGAATAAAAGGCCAAGATGATGAGATTAATCAAAATGGATGATACTTTAGAATATTTAAGAAATTTAAATATTTTAAAGTGTTGTAAAAGCTTACAGTCCCCTAAAATCATGCCATTTCTCAGGATGAATATACACAACATTAAATTTCACAGACCAAAGTCAATTACAAGCAGTTGGAACAGTGAAATTCTTCAATATGCCTATACAAAGAAGCTACAAAATGGATTTGTAAGTACCCAGGAAGTATTTTGAGCCTTCTCTCATAAATGTGCCTGGCACCCATGTGTGCAGGTAGTTTTATTCTACAAAATTGTAGGCTTGTCAAAAGTATGGCCTCCATCCTTTGTGTGTAGGGTCTCTGAGCCTGATTTTATTGCAGCATGGGCATGTGCACGTCATTTTTGATTGATTTTCAATGCCTTTTGTTGTAGATGGACTATGAAATGCTATATATACATGTATCAAGGATGTAAAAAAGGTTGTTAGTTGTTCTTCTGGGCTGTTATGTTGGGTAGATTATTTTATTATTTCTAGACCTTGTAATGCACCTATAGGACCAACTAGATGTGATACATTATGCTCATCTTCTGAGCCTTTGTTGTCTCTGGTTGATTGTTGACCCATGAATGTAGATGATTATTTTTTTATACTCTTTTGTAATAGGTTAGCTTCTCTTTGTAATGGCTATTTAGCCTTCATGATCAATACAATCATTGATATTTTACCTCTCTTATGCTTTTTTTCCATGTTTATTTGAAGTTGTAACTCATTCTGAGGATAAAATGGTCCCTCTATTAGCTACAATATTCTATTCAAGCCTCTAATAAAGTTATAAGTCTGTGTGAGTTTCTTTCAATATTTGAGGTCATTGTTGTGTTACGTCAGTCCTAGCTAACATATTAAAATCTGGTGCATCACCTCCCTTTTTAATTTCAATATTTTCTTCCCCCTTTTCCCTATGTGTAGCATTAGATTTAGTCTATTTCTCTTAGCCTTAAGCTCAGAAAGAGGAACCAGCCTTCTCTGGAGGTCTGATCTCAATTGTAAAGTCCCACACCTTGAGATTAGTCCCATTGTGTCATTGGAATGCTTCAACAGCCTCCAAGCAGGGTGCAATTTCACATGACAACATAAACCATTCTATCTTTTGCTTTTCAATCAGGGGTTTCTCCAATTTCCTAGTTGTCTCCTTGAATCTTCTATCAAAATCATTTATTGATTCATTATCCAATTGCATCAAATCTCTCATCTTACTTACCCCTTCTATTAGAACATCTGGGACTCCAAAATTCTCCAAAAATAGCTTCTTGATTTCATCCAATTTCTTATCACTATTTGGACATGTCTTCCTATACCACTTCAATGCTTCATTTTGCAAGGTGTGTATGAAGTCAAACAACTTAATTTCATCTCTTGTTACTCCTTTCCAGTTCCAAATAGACTCTAAAACAAAAATTTGCTCTACTTCTTCTATAGTAGATCCTTCTCAAAGATTGGTAACTTGATAGGAATATCCATGGTTGGTCTTCCCAAAGTTTTTGGTACTCTGCGGTAGGTTTCCTATGATCTACTCCTCCAGTTAGGTTGTCTTCTATCAGCTCACTTTCCTTCTCTTCCCTTGTGTCTCTGTAGTTAGATATCAAAGTATTCCTCTCTTAAAACTTCTACAAAATTACTCCAAATCTCTTCTATTCTCTTTGCTTCCTTGTTTCCTTCACCACTAAAATTCTCTTGAATTTATATGGCACTCGGGGTGACTCATGGTCTAGGGGTTGTTTTTCTTCATAACATCTCTTCAAATTAGGGGATACTCTTCTCTTTGTGAATGACATCATGTCAGCATCCAATGATGATTGAAATAAAATTTCAAAACCCTCAAAACTCCTCTCAATGTTAATCGCATCTTCTCCTCCTTTTATCTCCTTTATGCTTTGGAAAATTAGCTCCTCTATATATTCCTCATCCAACTTCAAAATTTATGGTGTTAATTCATGTTTTCAAGCAGTCTTCGGTATAAACCCTAATTCACCTCTTTCTTCATTTTTCTCTAGTAGCACCCACAATTACACACTCAACAATATTCTCCATAACACGCTATATCTCTTCTTATTATAACCTCCTTTCTCTGGAAGGACCCACATTAGTGTGCTCAACAGCATCCTCCATGACATGCTTGTCTTCTTCTTCCCTTCCGATAGCACCCTCCATGGCGCGCTCAGTGAATTGTTCCTCCTTTACTTCTGAACTTCTGTTGTCCTCTCTTTTTCCATATCTTGTGCTCTTTCCATCCTTCTACGATGATATTCTTGTTGTTCCTCATCATGCTTCAATTTGTCTTCTCTGCTCATCTCCATTCTGGTTCTACTTTCTTCGTTGATCTCTCTTTTATTTCACTTCTCCCCTTTCACCATGGGTTTTCTAAATTTGGTGTTCCATTAGTCCTCTTATATCCCATCGTATCCTTGTTTGAAAAGTCACATCATTTGAAAGGTCCTTGCGGACCCTACCCCCTTTCCACTCGTCATCTGCTTAAGTGTCTACCCCCTCTCATAGTGATAGAAATCTACTTATGGAGATCTGAATTCCTCCACAAATTAAAGATTTTCTCCACCAACCTTGCCTTCTCTTCTCTCCAGAACTCTGCACTACTCCCTTGAATGTTTTTCACTTTCAATATTTAACTACCTTCTCTACGTTCCCAACAACAGAACCAAATGTTAGCAAGAAATGGAGCGACATAATGGTCCGGAGATCCGGTCCTCAATCAAGTCTTTCTAGTCAGTTTATACCCCAGTCAAGTAGCTAGAGATTGATAGAAAAACATAAAGAATAACAGAACAGAGTATCATATATATATATATATATATATATATATATATATATATATATATATATAAGACAACACATAATTACCCAGTACCGACAAATCTCCACATATATATATATATATATATATATATATATATATATATATATATATATATATATATATATATATATATTTTCACACAGTAATGGCAGTGTCCAAGTCTCACAAGAAGTAGCAGTACAAGAAAGTACACTCTCTGTACATAAGTATGTTAACCAAGCTACCAATGCTGAACCTTTGCATGCTATGATTTTTTTGCCTTGTTTTTTATGCTATGAATGAGTTTCTAGTTGCATATGGTGTGTCCCTTAAGGCCTTCATTTGCAACATAGATTCAGAGGGATTTTCCATAGTTGTTTGCAAAAAAGTCAATAATGTTTCCATTTATATTCAACATGCAAACAAGCTTAAGACAACAACTTAAAACAAATATCAAAAGCTTGATAGAATATCACCAGTGTTGTAACAAAAAATGAACCAAATTCTCATGAAAACAAGATGAATATGATAATTTAAAATAGAACAAATCTCAAAAAATACCAAGAATAACATAGTACTTGTCATCAAATTCCTTCCAAGACAAAAATTCACAACTATAATACCTAGAAATTAGATCACCATGGAAGAAATTTGTAAAACTAACCATTTATAATTATAACTAATCGAGATTAGATCAATTTGAAAAAAATAGAACACGATTATGATATAGAAAAATAAATTTGGGCATCATCACCCTTTTTTGAATTTGAAGACTGTACTCTAGCTAGAGCCCAACCATCCCAATAATAAATCAAGGAATTCCAAACCTAGAAAACCAAATAGAAATAAATAAATGCTTTAGAATTAACCAAAATTTAAACAAGTTTAGAGGATTTTGACACCAAAAAATTATAAGTATTAACCTTGATATGGGAAAATAGATTGGGCAAATTTGCCATCCTCACTCTTTCCTAAAGGTAAACTCCAAATATTTGAAAAGATTATAAGATCAAGACAAAGTAAACAAGAAAACCCTATTTGGAATATAAGTAAATGATGTGAGAAATAAATAGATACAAAATAACACAAAACTAAAACAAATTCCAACAACATTCATAAAAAGATGGTAAAATGAAACAAGAAAAAAACCATGTAAATTATTAATTATGTAACTCTAATATGTCACATTGTTGTACAATTATTTTCCTTCTAAATGCAAACCCACACTATCAATTTTGTAGAGATCTGTACAAGTCTAAATATTTACAAACTAAACCCAAATGAAAACCCTATTTTTTGTCTTTTTATATATATAAATATAAATACTTATGAACTAAACCCAAATGAATAAATCTAGTTTTGGGCCTTTTATCTCAGATCTATACAAATCTAAAAGATTATAAACTACATGAAAAAAAATGAATCCTATTTCTCAACCTTGTGAATGAAATTGTATAGGAGAAGCGTTGTACTAAAAAAGATCAAGTAAACCCTTAATCTCATATATCACAATCATGATGGAATTCGGACCCAATTGGATGATCAAGGATAGCTGCAAACTATTATGGTACGCGGGATAATATTTTCTCTCTTAAGTAATTTCACTGAGAGGCAAACTACAATTGTAGCGAGGGTGGAGATGAGAGCACTCATTTTTTGTCGTAATAGGTGAACTACGAACTACAGTTGTAGCGGGGGTGGAGATGAGAGCACTCATTTTGGTCGTAAATATAAACTAAAAAATAATTTCACCAAGAGACGAGAGGCGAACTACAATTGTAGCGGGGGTGGAGATGAGAGCACTCATTTTTGTTGTAAATAGGCGAACTACGAACTACAGTTGTAGCGGTGGTGGAGATGAGAGCACTGGAGATGAGAGCACTCATTTTTTGGTCGTAAATATAAACTAAAAAAATTAAAAAAAATCTAATTGCATTTAAGAATTAAATAAATATCTATAAATTGAAGATTTTCTACTTCTGCTAAGGTGTTTTACGGTAGGGGTTTATATGATAATAGTTTGTATGAAGAAAACAGTAGCTTGTGTAATGAGAATGAGGAAGAGCACAACTGAGAAGAAGAGGAGAGTACCCACACAAGGGTCTGGTAGAGGTAAACAAAATTTAAATTGCTTTGAAGCATACAAAATTTAAGCTTTTTAAAAATTATTCATTTGAGGAGGCAGCTCAGTTATGTGTTGTGAAGAACAAGGAACCCATCAACGACTGCAAGCATAGACCAAGAGAGCCCATGTAGATCATTTAAAAAACAAGCACTCATTTGTTTTTGTTTATATGCATTGTATTGCTATGATATGAAGTATTCTATTTTTTCAGCTCTCTTTTTTTTTATCTTTAAACTCATTTTTTTACAATACAAAAAATACTATTTAAATGTATTAGGATTCATGCAGCCCACTTTAGATTTTTTATGTATATATTTTTGAAACCTTTAAAGAAGGTATATTCAATCCAAGAATTAAACATTATTTCTTAAATCAACTATATACAATTTCATATTTTTTTATTTTTAGTGTTAATATGCAACCAAATAAATACCCAAAATAAATTGCAAACGTTTCTAAAATGAATTCATAGAATTTAAAGGTTTCTAAAATTTGAATAAATTACTAAAATTTCTAAAATGATTAAATTATTAAGTTTCTAAAATGAATTCAAATATAAAAGTTTCTAAAGTCTGTTTACCTTATCCAAAAGTTCTTTTATTAACATAATTAATATAAATATATATTTATTTGTTTATTTATTTTTTTATAATTATTTTTTTAATATAAATTTTCAAAAATATATAAGTCTAAAACACTTTATAAAAATAAATAAATCATTTATTTTTATAAATAAATAAATTTATTTATTTATTTTAATACACTCTCACAAAATTTATTATGGAATATTTTTTTTTTTTAACCAGAAAAAGGGGAGTGAACACCCGTATATTAAGAAATAATAAAAGTATTATAGAAAACATGGCCGAAGCCCAGTCCAGAGGAATAAAACCAAAAACACCCCAAGCCATCACAGAAACTAACAAAAGAAAAACGAATGAGAAAAAGTCACCCATTCGATCACCACTTAGGCTGCCACTACGCAGACGGGCAAAGAAAAAACACCGAGGAAAACAACCCACAGCACCCGAAGTCACCACCAAGGCAAGAGCGGAAAAAATGAAACCAGCCATCCACCCACGCCAGACGCAGCCTAAGAAACCGCCAGAGCCACCCCCACACCGACACCAAACGAACAGACACGGAGACCGCCAACAACCCATAATTATGGAATATTAACTATAATTTATGCTATACTTTAAAGAATACTTAAATATTTATTTTTAATCTTAATATATAATGAAGTAAATACCAAATGAAACAAGATTTTTTAAAGTTATTAAAATTACTAAAAGTTACTAAGATTTCTAAAGTTACCAAAATACTTAAGCTTCTACAATTTACTGTTTCTAAAATGAATTCATAGAATATAAATGTTTCTAAAATTTGTTTAATGCCATACAAAACTTTTTTGTGTTTATTAAAATAATTCATGTGAATATATATATTTATTTGTTGATTTATTTATTTATGTTTATTTTTTTAATATAAATAAATATATATGTTTATTTATTGTAATACACTCTCAAAAATCTATTCTTTTTTATGGAATGTTAACTATAATTTCTTTAAACATGGAAATATTAAAATTAATGAAAGTTACTAAGATTTCAAAAAACCTACATTCAATCATAACAAACTTGAAGAGATTTCATTCTTCATTTCTTTGGATGCATTTGCATGTTTTTGATTTTCTCATAGAATAATTTGAGAGCTTACTTTAAAAATAATCCCTCTCAGATTTACACAAAAAAATAAATGAAGGAAGCAAATGAATGTTTTTTTGTGAATGAAATGTTTTATATGACTTAAATAACTAGAAGTTTCAAAATAGAAAAAAATAATTATTGTTTAAGTCACTACATGATATTTCCTTATTTGTAGCCATCTTTATTATTTGTTTTAAAATTATAGTCATGCTTATTAAATTTATGAAGTGTAATAATTAAATTAGTATATAACTCTATTAAAAATTATTGATTATGTGAGGTGTTTTTATTTTATTTTATTGATTTAATTTTATTTAAATAGTAAGTTTAAATTTTATTTTATTTTTGTAAGTTAACATAATGTGTGAGCTTTTTTTCAAATGTTTCCTTTAAACCTTTTTGAAATTATAATTAGTTGAGATATTTATAATTAAATTTAAAAATGTCTATTACTTAATTGTTTAAAGGCCATATTCAAATTTATAATTAGAGTTCTAAATGATATATTTAGATTTATTTAAATGATGATAATTAAATTTAAAAGGGTCTTTAGACATGCCAAATGTAGATTTTAATATTAACTTAACATTAAAAATTAGCTAGGGTTGATTATTCAATTAAAATAATTATTCCATTAAAAACATATTAAGGTTTAAGTTTTAATATTAACTTAGCATTAATATTTTTAAAGTGAACACAATTTTAGTTAGAAAAGATTAATAAATGAGAAAACAACTCTTATTAATATTTCTATTATTTAGTAAAGGATTGATTATTCCATTAAAAATATATTAAGCTTCAAGTTTTAACATTAACTTACTATTAAAAATATATTAGGGTCAATATTTTTAAAGTGAACACAATTTTAGTTAGAAAAGATTAATAAATGAAAAACAACTCTTATTAATATAAGTGTTAAAAATGGAATTTTGGTATGCAATTCAATTGTATTCTAAAAAATTCACACAACACAATATAAAATACATTACTAATTATGAAAAATATTTAAACTTCAAGCTTATTAGAATAGTGTTAGGATTAGAATTAGTGGTATATTACATATAGTAGATCTCAACAAAGCACAAAACTCTAAAATAAAAGATATAATAATGGAATAAAGATAAGTAAGCATTTGAAATGACCCAACCCTAACCCTAACCATAATTCTAATTAAGGTTAGAATTAGGGGTAGTGTTATGATTAGAATTAGGGTTAGGGTTAGAGTTAGGATTAGAGTTTCTATTACAATTAGGGTTAGAATTAAGGTGGGTTACAATTAGAATTACGGTAAGAAATAGAGTTACAATTAGGGTCAGGGTTCAAATTACATTTCAACTAATTCTAATAGTGATTAGGGTTAGAATCAACGTTATTATTAGAATTAGGGATAAGGTTAGGATTAGGGTTCCTATTAGAATTAGGGTTAGAATTAGGTGGGTTACTATTAGAATTAGGGTAAGAATTAGAGTTACAATTAGGGTTAGGGTTCAAATTAGAGTGAGGGTTAGAGTTCAATTAGGGTTAAGGTTAGTATTAAGGTTAGGGTTAGATTTAAGGTTAGGGTTAAAAATTAGAACTATGTTTAGGGTTAGGGTACAAAAATCAATAATGTTTTCATTATATTCAACATACGAACAAGTTTAAGACAATTTAAAAGAAATATCAAAAGCTTGACAGCGTTGTAACAAAAATTGAACCAAATTCTTATGAAAACAAGATGAATATGACATTTTAAAATATAACCAATCTCAAAAAATACCAAGAATAACATAGTACTTGTTATCAAATTCCTTGCAAGACAAAAATTCACAACTATAATACCTAGAAATTAGATCACCATGGAAGAAATTTGTAAAATCAACTATTTATAATTATAACTAATTGAGATTAGATCAATTTGAAAAAAATAGAACACCATTATGATATAGAAAAATAAATCTGGGCATCAATCACCATATTTTGAATTTAAAGATGATACCCTATCTAGAGCTTAACCATCCCAAATTTCCAATAATAAATCACGGAATGCCAAACCTAAAAACCAAATAGAAATAAGATTCCGGAATTTCTATGTAAACTTATAAGATTCCAATCTTCTTTATTAAAAAAACCAAATAGTCTCTCCATAAATTTAAAAAAAAACTGAAAAAAGAGGATGATAGGAATTAACAAAAACATGCTAGATGGAAAGAAAGGTAGATGGCAGTTTCAGAATGGCATATGAAAAGACACACATTCAACCTATTTATATTGTCTCCTTAATTTTTTTCACATGTAGAACAAACATTTCAGCACCTTGAGAAAGATATCTCTAGGCGTACTTTAAAAATATACTAGTTTCATATTGTTATAAAATTATTTTCGTTGTAAATGCAAACCAACACTATCAATTTTAAACCCAATGAAAAAACTTTTTTTTTTGGGTCCTTTTATCTGTACAAATATAAATACTTATAAACTAAACCCAAATGAATAAATCTAATTTTGGGCCTTTTATCAAAGATCTATACAAATCTAAAAGAATATAAACTACACGCAAAAAATGATTCCTATTTTTCAACTTTGTGAATGAAATTGTATGGGAGAAGCGTTGTAGTAAAAAAGATCAAGCAAACCCTTAATCTCAATATATCGTAATCATGATGGAATTCGGACCCAATTGGATGATCAAGGATAACTGCAATAAGTAATCAAGCAATGCTTTGAAAAGGTTAATATATGAACAAGAACAAAGATGTTAAGTGATTGGATTGGTTTTAAGGGTTAAGCGCCATCCTGGATAAGAGAATGGGCTTAGAAAATTTAAATTTGAAGTTTTTCAAATATCTGAGCTCAAATATATCAGTTTTATTGTATGACTAAATTTAAATTTTCCTTGGACGGTCTAAAATGAAGATAAATATGCAAGACGGACCTGCATGTCAGTAGGTATAAGGCGAGGCACAGATCAAACAAGAGAGAGAACTGAATCTATTAAAAAAACATATACATATTTTTAAAATGTTAACTCTCTTAAAACGCTGTTGAATCATTTTTTAGACATCTCGCCATGGAGGAAAAGAAGCTGGAAACCTTTTTCCACGCCTTACAATGCTTCAATTTTTGGTCCGATTTGTTTTGTCTGGCATGAAGCTTCTCCAAAATCTGAACGTGTTGGGTGTAGGTGGACTCAAAATGCGTAAAATAATCAAGAGTCCGCTTGCTATTATTTGAATAGTCTTCAACCAACTTCAACAATTCTGGACTACTCGAGATATCTTCCTTCTTTTCCAGAATGAGCTCTACAACTTGGTGGTCCGCTTTGAGAAGACAGGAGGCGAGCTCCTTAAGAGAATCCATACAAAGGCCGTGCACTTGCAATTCTTTGGTAACCGCATTGATAACTTGCTCTCTGCGAGCCTCATCAAATTTCTTCACATCGCTTAACTCAAGAATATCCTTTGCTTTTGCTTGTGAATCTATGTCTGATAACGCTTTTTTCTCCATTTTCTTGCTCCTTTGCTTCCCCATCTCCTCAAAAACCCTCACGTACGAATTCGTATCGAAGAAAGAAAAAAACAGCGTTTTCACAGTGCCTTGAAATTGGTTCTCAACTCTGTAAGAACATAAATATGAAAGGAGGTCTTAAATTTGAATAGTAACTTATACAAAATTGGCTGTTCTTAAATATCATCCATTTCAACAATCAAATCTGCAATTAAATAACAAAAATAAATCATAAGAGATTTCAGAGCTAGAAAAAATCTAGCTCTAAATCATAACAATTTTAGATTCTGCATTAGATTTTTATTAACAATTTTATGACATCTAGAAACGCGCCTAAATTCGTTTGGCCAAACAAATCGTTGAGCTGGGTTTGGCAAGTTTTGGTATATTAATGGCTTTAATCTCGCTGCCATAATTGATATCCCCTCGTAGTAGAACCGGTGTAGCTAAAATAGATTCTAAACAATTTTCAACAATCAAGTCTGGAATTAAATGGAATTAAATAAAAATAGTAAATCATAAGAGATTTCAGAGCTCGAAAAAATCTAGCCGCAAATTACAATAGATTCTGCATTAGACTTTCATTAACAATTTTTATGACATCTTACCAAGGAACCTAAATTTGTTTTCACCAAACAAATCGTTGAGCTGGATTTGCCAAGATTTGGCAAGTTCATGACTTGTTTGTGCTGGATTTGACAAGATTTGGTATATTATGTTTTTCTTTTTCTTTTTAAAATTAAATTATAATAAAAATAAGTAGTTATAAAAGAAATGAGGAAGGCAGAAAATTCACTTTAACATATAAAATATTTTTATAAAAGTGATAACAATATTATATATTAAGTTGTTTGCAATTATATATAGACTTCATTATAATATTAATAGTTTATATAACCTTCTTATTTACAATATGTTGATTAATTAAAGTTAAACTTTCAAATATAAGTTTTTTTTTTATTCCATCTCACAAAAGTATGTTAAAGTTAAATGTGCTACACTATATTGTAGAGCAATATGTATAAATTTGGTATATACAATCTTTTCATCCCTATATGTTTTCTACTTAAATTCCTTAATAAATTTTTGAGCATTATAGAGATATATTGTGGCATGTGTCTATGTAATTGGTATGTATGGTTTCAAAAAGAACACGCTCTTTTGTTTACTACAATTTCTCTTTATAAATCATTTTTATTTTTTAAGAAGGAAATTCGTGTTGAAATATCATTTCTAGGTGGAGATAAAAAGTAAGAATGTCCATAGAAAATAACTCAATTTGGATTTAGGGAAAAGATAATATAATGCTTTTGTTTCTTTGATATAATTACAAAGCATTCAATTTTCTGGCATTAAAAGTTGAGCATTTTATTAATTACAAAATTATTATATTTGAGTATCTTTGGTGGAAGGAATGTAGAAGTGAAAATGTTAGAAAGAGGAGGAATGTCTATACTAGTATTAGTGAGGAGTTGAAAATAGAAAGACAAACTCCCTAGATGTATCATATGCAGAAGTAGGAATGCAATCATCAATAATAGAAGAGATGTCTATATTGAGGTGGGGATATTGAAGAAGAGAAGTAGGTTCCATAATAGCAATAGAGAAAGAAGGACAACTCATGGGATGAATAGGCCTAGAATGTTTGGTACAAGGTTTGTTGTTGTTATGGAGTAAAAAGTGTCCACATGTCTTTTTACCTCCTTGTTTAGCTCCGAGGTCCCCGTGATTACATTATTCATTATAAATATTCATCCTGATGCAAAATTGCCCGACACCAGTGTAAATTGGGAGTAAGGGGCCCATGTTTATCTTATCCTAGACCCAAAAGGAGCCTTAAGACTTGGGTACCACCGCCCAAGTCCCTCCTGATTAGTTGGAGCAAATTCAAGTGTATGTCAGCGTGGGACCTTTAAAAGGTTTCTCTTTGTCAACTCTTTTGGTTTAATTTTACGAATGTTAGCGGGAAAGCATATATAAGTGTGTTATTAAATTCATTTATAAGAAAGATAGAGATAGCTAACTTATGATATTGAAGGAAAGCAAGAAAGAGCATTCACTGTCATTCTAGAACATATTTGTGTGTTGTTATTGTGTGTTTGTTGTAGGCATGAAGCTATCATCTATCCACCTTGAGATTTGAAAGATCTTCATCTTTCTAAGGGATCATCACATAGGTGATATCATTATTGTTCATTATCATTTGATTCAGCATTATTATCATTATTTTCAGCCTCTACCCCTATGAGGGCATACTCTCTATCAAACAACGGTGTTTGGAAGCTTGAATGCTATCCCGAGATTTGACTAAGGCAAGTCCCTAAACAACATACACCCCCAAACCCTCTCTTGTCACATTATGGCAGGTTACAAGAGTGAGATCCAAAAAATATGGAGATACAGGAAGACTGAATGAAGATCAGGGTTCTGGGATCTCACAACAGTTACAAAATATTCCTCTATCCAAGACTTTGGTTGTGGTACCCTTGTCTTTTTTCCCTTTTTGACTCCAAATCTGGCATCAGGGCAACATCTACAACAACTTTTTAGTTTATAGTCTCAATTGATTCTTCCAACCAGGACTTGGGCGGTCTCAAAATAGTCCTCCAACACCTCTGCTTCTGAGAGATAGGATTCATCATCTTCCTGATCATCCCTGTGCAATTGGATTTTGGATATTTGTTGTACATTTCCTATTATAAGATGATCATTGTTAAACTAGGGTCTCATGCATTGTTAACCTAGGGTTTGAAAAAAAGGCTGAATTAAATCTAATTCCTCTATAGCATACCTGAGTACAAGATCTATAGCTGAGTCCGCCTTCATTTTGTAGTATCAATTTGGCTTGGTCTTGTCCTTGAATGTTATATGGAAAAGATTTTAATCTAGTGTGCATTGTATTTGTCATCATTCACCTTTTTTATACTAAACATTTTGGTGAACCTGTACCTTCAAGCATTTATATCTTGTTGATTGTTCAAATTAGATCTTACATTAATTCATTGCATATTTATCAATAATTTTGAAAATCTTGCATAATTTAGAAAAAAGTGCATATTTATTACATTCAAAAAGATAGTGTAGAAACTGCCAAGATTGTGGAAAAACAAACAAGCATGAGATTGCAAGTGAAATCGAACAAATGTATTAACAAATGAGAAGGTATAAATAGGAGAGATTGGATACCTGATTCTCCACAATATAGGGATAGGTGGCGAGTAACCATCCATGAGAATAGCGCAACTATCCATGAGAATAGCATGAGGTGTCCATTGAGTTGACACATCTCCTAAATGACTAACAACTTAGACAAAGTCAAAGTAGCATATGTGGAATTTGCCTAATTATGATTAAGTTAGTATAAACGACTTAGGGTAAGTGTTTATACACCAACACCCCACCTTAAGCATAGCTTAGGTGAGTGTATGAAAGATGGTTCCCGACTATGAGCCTGATAAGGTACCCATGTACAAATGTATCTCTCAAAAAGAGAAGAAAGAAAGAAAACCCAATGGGGAAAAGATTTCCTCCAAAAAGAGAGAAAAAGAAGGAAAGGCTTAGATAGCCCCCCCAAAAGATGATGATAGTGACGTAGACTCCACTATAGGTATGAGGAACTCCTGAAGCATGTCATAGTAGTAAACTCTGCCATTCCCTTAATTCCAAGAGAATTGAGAAAACTAATTGAAGTTGGTAGTGATCAAAGGATGATGACTAGGAAGTAGGTCCAAGAAATATTTTGAACAACTGAAGACAAGGATGTCCATTGAATGCACATATGAATGAGATGAGAATATGTGTGATTCAAGTTGTGATTGTTACAACCTCCAATATACATTATAGATCAATGTGAGTACAATTTTGAAATTCCCTTTACACTTTCAATTACATGACACTACATGAGTGAATTTACAAAAAAAGATGCTAGTAGAGTTCAATCAACTTGCTATATGGAACCAACTGAGCTGAGCTATGAGGTGACACTTGGTTCTGAAGTTGCATCTTGATTGTCTTCTTCACCGAATGTGAAATGCGAAAATATGAAGATGTAGTAAAAGTGACAAACCTTTCCTACTGGAACAAGTTTTTGATCTTTCGATTCTCAAATGAGGGCTGATGTAGCTGAGAACTCAACTATCTTTTCAAAATCTGAATGCGTAAACTAAGATGTAATTTTTGAATAAATCAAGAATGAAATAGACATTGTGAACAAATCCATTTCCCAATTTGATAGTTCCCTTGCCAAGAACATTGTAGTAGACTTTATCCATAATTAGTATTTTGTAGGTATTGCATGGTTTAATTTTGATAAACAATTCATTGAAAGTTGACATGTGATCACCCACTACTAAACTAAGGACCTGTCTATTGACTTCTATTTTTGATAGTGCCATTGAATTACCTTTTTACCCTTTTGAGTGGTGAAGTGGTGCAATTTAGACTCCTCAATGCTCAATTTTTAAGTTAAGGTGGCACTTTAGTTTGAGTATTTTTTAGTAATCTTGCTTGATACCCCCCTTAAAATGGCACTTTATAATTTAATGCATTGACATTACTTTACACCTTTTTATTGGTTTTATTCCCCCCTTGATTATGTGTTCCCCCCCCCCCCAAATTGTGCACAAGTAGCCTAATCAGATACTTTATAATTTTAGTGTGATATTAGGCTAGATAGAACGGTGATGGAAAAATAAGCACTTTTGCAAAAGGAACAACTTGATTTTGAGTTGTTATGCAAAAGTTATAGGCCTTTGAAATTTTTGCATTTACAAAAAAAACATCTAAAAAAATTTGCCAAGGTGCTAGAAAAAATTTGCATACAATTTGATATGAGAGAAAAAAATCTTATAGAGAGGCAAAACTTTATGTTGTGATGTTCACAACATGCCCCATTTTGCTCCTTAGCAAAACGAGGACCCCTGCTGATGTTTTGCTTTTTGCTTCTGCTTGTGTTTTTCTGCTTTCTGGCGGTTTGGTAAAAATGAAGGTCAGGTGCATCATCATCATGATATTGGATGAGGTTGGTCATCATCATGAGGTTAGTTTGTCAAAGTTCATATTTTGTTTCTGTGACCTCATATTTAGAAAGAGCTTGAAATTCCATGCAGGTTTGCCTTTTACTTCACTTGAAAATTCGTCCATATGTGGAAGTTATGCACAGTCAAAGTTTTGGTCAAACCTGATAATTGCAAGTGATCATCATTTTTTTTCATGTTGTCGAGGTCATCATGATCTTGGTCTATCACCCGATAAAAATCATGTAGTCGCAATATCCGGACGTCAATCTTAGGTGGTAGTGCCCTTTACCCGTCAAATGGCCTTATGCGCATCATGATTTTAGGAGGGTCATATTTATAAACTCGGTTTTGCTGTATCAAGGACATCATCATCATATTTGAAAAGCCCCCCCCCCCCCCCCCCCCGATAATATCCTGAGGTTCAAATATCCGGATATCATGATGACGTCAACTTTAAGTCACGATAAGTTTCCCCCGTCGAGCGGTCTTTCGCATCGCGAGCATCATGATATTGTTGCATCGCCTAATCTTATAATATCATGATGATATTATAAGATCACCCTGACTTAGAAAATTCACCATCGGCATATTTGCATGCGCATGTTATAAGCCTATCGGAGGGTCATCATCATGATATTTGCTAAAGTTCGCTAAGATGATGATGACGACTTCATATCCTCCTGATCTCCTTTTGCATGATCATGATCATCATCCTGATCTTTCACAAGAGG
The DNA here is from genome assembly GCA_027924645.1 of Cunninghamia lanceolata. Classification (NCBI taxonomy): domain Eukaryota; kingdom Viridiplantae; phylum Streptophyta; class Pinopsida; order Cupressales; family Cupressaceae; genus Cunninghamia; species Cunninghamia lanceolata. The sequence continues at coordinate 2,600,127 of BSBN01001164.1, read as the reverse complement.
GTCATATTCGCTGAAATTCGCTAAGTGATGGAGACATCATCATCATAATTCGATGAAGAGGATCATTATATTCATATCCTCCTGATCTCCTTTTTTATATCATGATGATCACCCTGTCTTTTAAGAAGAGGGTGATATTCCATTCCTCAACAGCATGATCTTATTTTAAATATCACCCTAGCGCTAACCTGATGATGACCTCAACTCATCTTCATGCTCCGAAAACGAAATATGATGATTACGTCATCATGATAATTCGATGATGATCATCATCATATTTTTTATCCTGTCATATTGTCAAGATCATCATGATCTTGTTTGTTCACCCGACATTTCGTAAAGTCCTCCTGCCGAGAAATACAACCTTTTGCAAATATCCTGATGATCATCATCATCACATTTTCCCTTCGGCAGGATATGTTCCAAAACATGATCCGGTTAGCGAAATATCATGATGATGTCATGTTCTAAGTTTAACGAAAGCTCCGGATATCATGATGACGTCATCCCGATCTGATAAACGAAGAAGCAAATATCCTGATGATCATCATCATCACATTTTCCCTTCGGTAGGATATTTTCCAAAGAGCGATCCGGTTCACGAATATGATGATGACGTCTTATTCTAAGTTCGACAAAAGCCCCAAATATCCTGATGATCATCATCATCCTGATCTTTCGAGAGGGTTGCCTTGGCCGCAAAAGGGTCATATTACATTCATCATCCTGATCATGCTCCTTAGGTGACCCGATATTGCATTTGTCCCCTGATCTTAACGAATATGACGATGACATCATCTTTTACATTTTTATGAAGCCCGAATATGACGATGACGTCACCATCATATTCCTTTCCTCAGCAGCAGGATCATATTTCACATCCTCCTATTTTCCTTCAACATGAAGATGATGATGATGTTGTTCTTTTCCCCGATATGCAGAAGCGAAACATCCTGATGACGTCATCTGGACCTTCAGGAGGGAGAGCATCATATTTCCAGAATATCATGATGATGAAGTGAATATCGACCAACATATTTTTTTTTTGACACACCGATAGCGATAGTCATGCCGATGGGCGGGAAATGAGGCGGTGGAATTTTAAAGTGTTTTTTTGGCGCCTGTGGCATTTTCCCGGTCAGCGATAGTTGACCCGATGAATTTTGAGCAGTCTGAACGCATTTTGGGCGCGTTTGAGGAGTATTCTGGATCCGATTTCCACGATTTTGCGCAGTCACCTGGATTTAAATGCTTATTTTAATTTCCTACTGTTTATGTGATAAATGAAATACTTATTGCTTGTCTTGTCTTGCAGGCTTGCAGTTGAGGAAGTAGATGGAAAGTCAACACAGTGACCTCATAGAGGCAGAAGATCCGATCTCAGGAGCAGGAAGATAAGGATGAAGTGCGAAAAAGTCAAGGCCATTCAAGTAAAGAACAGAGTTGCAGCTGAGAGTATTATCACAATAGACAAACAGAAGTTATTACCTAGCTGTCGGAACTTCTCAGAAGGGGCAATATTTCGCCCAGATTTGACACTGCTTAGAGATATTTTGAAGAACTGGTTCACCTGTATTTATTGCTGTAACCAAGGGTTTGAACCAGGGGTTCAGTTAGGTTTTTGCTGTAGTAAGGACAATCAAAATGTCTTTATATTGTGCCTCTCTACACTGTAATACTTTACAACAGGGATTTTAGGAAAGCAACAAGGGTTACAACAGATATTTTCTTTTAGGAACATACAGCAAGTTAGCATAGTTTAGAAGTAGAAGAAGAAGGTCGCCTGTTTGTCTGCAGTAAGGTGCGCGTGGAATGTCTGGCTGCCTTACTGTATCTGTAAAGCTTGTAAGTTTCTCTGTAGTATGATCAATGAAACTAAGAGTCATTCCTACATTGTAAATCATGTATGACTATTCGTTTCTAATACAATAGAATCTGGAGTTCTGCATCTATCTTCTGAGTGTTCTCCTGCCCTTCTTTGTGGTTTTGAAATATTTTCTTTGAGAGCTTGCAATTTTAAATGTATGTTTGTGAAAATGCTCAGAACTTACATTTAAGGTTTTTACTGTGGATTTGATCAAATTACTGTGGTATTTACATAGTGCATAACAGAAACAATTAGATCCTTCGGTAGATTAAATGAGGTATAGATTAGATCTTTCTAACTTTTCCCAACCCATCTGAAATATTTAGCTAAAAACGTAGAAATCTAAAGGAAATTGTCTCAAATTTGAAGAAGCATGCATAACAGAGCTATAAGTAGACAGTTTTCATAAATAGATAAAGAAGAAAGCTGCAAAAATTCAAGAAAACTATCTAAAACTTGCAGCCCTGTAACACTTGTATGCAAATGAACAGAATACTTGTTGAAATCTATGACCTTTTTGCATATTCTTAGTCCAGTAAACCACCAAACAAACCTAAACTACGTAAGGCCCCTTGAACATTACAGCTTCACATTGACCAACTGAACTTGACCAACCGAACCATTGTAGACTTGGGATTAGTTGAATCTCAAATGATTCCTTCTTATCTTTCAAGTATAGTTTCAGTTCATTATATGTGAATTTTAACCTATTGTTATGATTGCATCAAAACAATCATCAACAGTTTTCTGGTGCTAGAAGGAGGGCCTTCCTGAGTTAGGTTTCATTTCAAACTGGCTAACAACAGTAATAGAGTGACTAGGTCTAGATCCAGTTCAGGAGATATATTTGTGCAACTACCTGATACGAGGCGAAGTAAAAGCCCTTTAATTTGGAATCCAAAAATATCGCAAGCGGGAAGTTCATCTGGAACACCTCCTGGGTCACCTTTTAACATCCGTAGTATTGTGAGTCCTGACAGATCACTGTTCAGATCTTTAAATCTTGGTTCAGGCACTCCTGGAGGTCTCAATCCTCCTCCAAATCCTAATCCACCAATCAATCCAGGTATTTCTGCAAGTTCAAGTCAAGCTCAACCACCTACAATGGCTTATTTCGATGTCAATTCTCCCATACTCTTCAATGATTATCATGACATGCCAAAAAATCCGGAAAAGATATGTCCCAAATACCAGTTGCATCAGGACCCAGAAGATCATATTAGAATATTTAAGGAAGCATGTTTTAGGGCTATGTTAGAGCACGAGGATGTTGTGTGTAGATTGTTCCCTTACACCTTTAATGAGCAGGCCTCTAGCTGGTACGTAAACTTACCCAATGGTTATATTTCTTCCTGGGCACTTATGGAAGAAGCATTTCTGTCAAGATTTAGAGGACCCATTGACCCTTGCGCTTTGTATCATAAATTGGCTGCTATAAAACGAGGTGAGGGAGAGCTAATTGATAATTTCAATGACAGATTTCAAAAGGCCTATTCTAGGCTAGTACCCCCTTATACCATAGATGATGCTCCCTTGTTGGCTATGTACTATGCTGCTTTGGATCCTTTAACTGCCATGTTTGTCAAAAGAAAACCTGACATAGATTCAATATCCAAAGCCTATAAAGAGGCAGCCTCAGTGAACCAAGAAATGAGACATACAACTTATAGTCCATTTGTCAATGGAGGAAATTTTGGGGTGCAGAATCAGGCACAGCCATGGAATGGAGTCCCTGTGCAGCATGCTCCACTAGTAAATCCGGTTCCTTCTTACACACCTGTGTATAATCCTACTCCAATCCAAGCTATAACTCCTTACACGGCTAGTACTTCCAATAATAGTCAAAATAATGGTCAACCTTTCTTCCAACTTCCTAGGGATATAACTGTGGCAAAAGCACAAGAAGATAGGGAAGAAATCAAAGAGATTACTGCACATTTGAAAAGATTAACAACCAAAGTGACACAGCTAAGAAATGAGAACCTCTATGGAAGAAGCAACCAAAACTACAATCCACATCAAAATCACAACCAAGGCCAAAATCAGAATTATAGTCTCAATCAAAATCAGCAGTACAATTAGAACCAAAGCTACAATCAGCATCAAGGCCCCAGTCAGGGGCAACCAATGCAAAATAGGGGGCCAGCGATAGATAATAGGACCTAGGGCAATAATAACAAAAATTAGAATCAACCTAGGCCACCCAAGACATGGAACACTGGGCCCAACAATGGTACTCTGGCTTCTCCTTTTGAGAATATAGATAATCATGGTGCAAAACAAACGACTAGCATACAAATGGCCAATACAGCACCCAAAAATTGGTGCAGATTTCAAAATACCAATGCCCATGCTGAGCACGACTGTCCACAGTTCCACTTGGCAGCTAGTATTTTCAACATAGATGTACAGCCTCCTACCTCTGAATTTCTCATTCCTAAGGGTAATGAGGTAGTACCCACAGAATATGACACAGCATTAGTCTTAGAAACGTTTACCTTTGCAACTGCAGAAGAGAAAGAGGATGAATTGCTAGAGGATGAACCATACTGTTGTGAAAGTCTTTATCCTGAATCAGCCTTTGTGTTAAATGCTTTTCAGTTTCCTTTTGAATCTGAAAATGAGATATTAAATGAAACAGAAGAGGTGCAGGCCTTTCAACAAACAAATAAAAGCCACACCTACAATTTGAGGAACAACCCTAGGCCGGGAGTGTTGGATCTAAGGCATACAACTGAGAGGGGGGGGTGAATCAGTTGTATAAAACTTCTTCTCATTCAAACACTTAACTCACTGTTGTTAGTTAGCAGCATATCAAATAATCATCCATGGAAGCATAATACATAAACACAAGAGCAGATAAGCATCAACACATTGAACACCAAGATTTTGACGTGGAAAACCCGGTTAAGGGAAAAACCACGGGGTGATTAACCCAAGAATTATTCTCTGTTAGAAGAATAAAGAAAAATGAATGGCACATGCCAATAAGGGCTCACTGCCCGAGCACACTGCTCACAAAGAGGCCCACTGCCTACAAGGAGACACACTATCTACAAAGTGATGAAAATCACAGTCTTGAACTGGAGAATGACATCTCTACCATGTCCGGATCAGTTCCAATTAAGCCCAACAATCTCTGCTCTGCCTTTCGCACATTTCTTCACTATACCATGCTCATCCTCACACCACACACTGAAATGAACTCACAAACCGTTATTTATACAAGACATCGACTTAGGAACAAACATCTAAGTCGGCAAACAACCATAGGAGTATCCGCAAGATGAATAACACATCCGGTCGGCCATCACAAGAACATTCGCAGGATGAATAACTCATCCGGTCGGCTACACAGAGCAAGAACTTCATCCGGAAGAATAACTTCAATTCCGGGCTCTACCATCAATGCGGACCAACAACACAACCTAAACATGATCCAAGAACCTTCACAAGCCTGTCTGAATGTCCGGATACATCCGCACTTCCTCTGCTTACTGGGATCTCTTGTCTTCCTCATCCGGAACTTCAAGAACACAGTCTGTCGCCACTGTCATAATGCAAGAGGTACTTCCAGACCTCCAAATCATACACAAATCAGGATGACACATCACAAGGACATCCCAAACACTCCTTCCAATCCGCAGATTAGGGTAATACAATTCCGGACCTCACCGGACCTTTTTGTGATCCTCTGTCACCTCCGGATACTTGCCGGACCTGGTTCTATACCGGCAGCCACAACTCCTTCAGATCTTCATGCGGACCTCTGAAATCTTAACTGTAGCATCTCAAGACTCATATCTACTAACCCTTTGATCCGCATCCTCTGGTTCTCATCCTATACAGTACATTTACCTTCTTCTCATCACTGTTCTTCACTGTTCCTGACTGAGACTAATTTTCTCAATATCCTCAGCACACAGCTCATCAAATCCTTCTTGTCAATGCAATATGAGTATGTTGACATCAATGACAACACTGGATAACCTCATACTTGCAACAATCTCCCCCTTTGTCATTGATGGCAACATATGATGTGAAAAACCATTAAGGCAAGAACTTCAACTTTTCATATGTCTTCTCTTCCTTTACTGCTCCCCCTTTGATCATCAACCACTTGTTTTTCACATGTTTTCTCTCCCCCTTTGACATCAATGGCAAAGGGCTCATACTTGCAGTTCTCATACATCAGAATCATACCAGCTGCTCCCCCTTAGTTGCAGCTCCCCATTAGTCCGGATCACAAGATATGACTCTGATAGCCACCGGACTGATGCACATCAGTGCATCTTAGTTCATCACCGGAGGGGCCATGACCCCTAACTTCTCCCGGAGATATTCAAAAGAGTCCTTGGGAAGGGGTTTTGTAAAGATATCTGCAATCTGATCCTTGGAGGGAACATACTCCAATCTGACTTCTTCCTTGTTTACTTGTTCTCTCAAAAAGTGAAATTTGATAGATATGTGCTTAGTCTTAGAATGCAATACCGGATTCTTGGAAATATTAATTGCACTTGAATTATCACAGAAGATTTTGATAGGCTCCTCATATTCAACTTTGATGTCTCTTAGCATCTGCTTCATCCATAAGATTTGAGTGCAACTACCTGCTGCTGCAATGTATTCTACTTCAGTTGTAGATAGAGATATTGCATCTTGTTTCTTGCTTAGCCAAGAAACCAATCTCTTCCCCAAAAAGAATGCTCCACCACTAGTGCTCTTCCGGTCGTCCACATCTCCTGCCCAATCTGCATCTGTGTAAGCATGAAGAGAGAAATCTGGATCTCTAGGATACCATAGACCATACTCAACTGTTCCTTTCAAGTATCTAAAAATTCTTTTGATTGCCATAACATGAGATTCTCTAGGATCAGCCTGGAATCTTGCCACAAGACCAACAGCCTGTTGATAACTGAGAGGGGGGGGTGAATCAGTTATCCTAATTGTTTCCTTTATTGAACTTTCCTTTTAATTGATGCAGCATAAAATCAAACATAAAACATTAACCATAAAACAAGAAACACATGACACAGTATTTTTGACGTGGAAACCCTGTTAAGGGAGAAAACCACGGGGTGATTAACCCAAAATTATTCTCTGTTAGAAGAATAGGAAATTACAAAGATGGCACTTGCCAATTAGGGCTCACTGCCCGAGCACACTGCTCACAAGAGGCCCACTGCCTACAAGAAGACACACTGTCTACAAAGTGATGAGAATCACAGTCTTGAACTGATTGGAAGCATTTGCATATGCTGGAGTTCAGTTCTGGTTAGGCTCAGTACACTGATCTGCTGCACTTCATCTTTCCTCTGTTCTTTATTCTGCTATCTTTCACATACCGGATCCTTTTTGCTACCTCTGCTCTTTATCTAGACTTATTCGCATATCTCTCCACAACAACAACCCTTTCACAACTAAATCCATCCTCTATATATATCCGCACAAGTAATTTCATCACCTTTCTAGTCGGCATCCGGAACAGTCTAGTTTCTTATAAACTTTCATTCTATCGGCTGAATCCTTCCTCACCAAGCAATGCAGATCAAGCATATACTTGTAGATATCATTAATCATGTCGGCCAAACATGATTCATGCCTTCACAACCTCTGTCATCAATAGTAACCCATCCGGAAAGCAGTCTGATACTCTGCCAGTCAGTTCTTCCTCTGTTTTCACTGTCTCTCAGGAATCCGGTACTCAACCATTCATATCTTTTTCCTTGTCCATCACCGGAGGCTAAATCCTTGGAATATACCACTCAAGGTAGTCCTCTTGACTTCCCCAAATCCGCACTGCACCAAGACACTTCCTCTGAGAGGTCCGGACCAATCTGTCAGACCTTGCCACATGCTCTGTTCTTCTTCACCGGACCACAACATTCTTTATTCTGACTTCCGGTAGAGACATATCATGTCTTGCGGATATGTGGGATGACCTTTGTTGCCATCAATGACAACAACCATGAATCCATATAGTGTCTCTTGCCAACAATCTCCCCCTTTGGCATTGATGGCAACACTTAGTGAAAAATGACTAAGTGTTTTCACTATGCTCCCCCTTTGCTGATGCTCTGTCCTTATATACAATTTCTGGAACTCCCCCTTAGTTGGATCCCTCATTTTTCACTGCTCCTCACTCCCCCTTTGACATCAATGGCAAAGGGTAGGGTCCGCACACCAAAATTTTCAAAAATTTTCTATATATAGCCGCATATTTACATACTCACATGTACTGAAGAATGTCTGCAAAGGATGTCTGCAATTGGATCATTTCTGTAGCCCAACTTTGCTTCATTCTATCCAAAATTGAAATGTGACCACTTAGCAAAAATGCAAAGGCTTCTGCCCGCTTGAGATCTGTCGGATCTTTTGTTTGGGCGGTGGTCTGAGCATCACTGATGGCCTCATGCATTGTTTCCAACTTAGGGATTATAATCCTTCTAAGTTCTCCCATCCGGTTGGTGATGTTCTTCCTTTCCTTCTCAAGATTTTTTATTTCATTCAAGACTGCAATGGTCTGACATTCTTGATTTATTATAGAGGAAGAGAGAGGATCAAAACTTTGAGATAAGCTTTGTAGCTTATCCTGTTCCTCTTTTATTTTCTTGTCAAATGCTGCTGTTGCCTTTGACCAGGATATGCAAAATTTGTAGATGTCACCGCCATCCTTAAGAGCATTCTCTAAGCTCTTTATTCCAATGCTTACAATCTTCCTATCTTTAGAGATTAATTCTAATATCTCTGAAAATCTTTTATCCAAAAATTCCTTCCGGACCTTTTCTTCAGCTGATTTTTCTAAAGAATCAAAATGTGTATCAACACTGCTGACTAAGGTTTTTAGATTACCGGAAGAGGAGGCTGTCGGATCTATCTGGATTGATGGCATGATCTTCACAAGTACTCCGGAAGCAGCCTCTATCAACTCACAGTCTTCCATATGAGACTTCAGGAGCTTTTCATTTGCCTTGGCATTTGCAAATGAAGCTATCTTCATTGTTTGTACCGGAGAGAGAGAGTCAAAATCAAATGGGCCTTTTAGAAGCTCCGGTTTATCAATCTCTAGAGTTTCTTTGCTCAAAAATTGTTGAATAGTTTGTGCAGTGTCTCTTGCCAGAGACAGATGTTTCTTTTCTTCTGCAGTCTTAGAACTGTCAACCTCTTTGTCTTTCACCACTGCTTCCTTCTCCTGTGATTGCTCTTCTTCTTTGGATCCGGAGACTGTAGGGGAAACCGGAGGAGAGATGCTAGTTTGTTCATGAGCCACTTCTTCTGGAGCAGAGGGTCCCAAGTCCTCAGCTGTTTCTGTACCTAAATCCTCTACAACCGGAAGATTGAACCTTTTGAAGGCCTTCCGGAGGATCTCTTCTGTTTCTTGGGCCACTTTGTCAGTCTCGCCAAGCATGAGTTGATTCATCCTGGCTTTGCTTCTAAACTCATCTTTGCAGTCTTTGAAGATAATGTTCATGGTCTTGGGATCAATTTGAGGATATAGCTGAATAGCTATCTACTCCCGGATCTCTAGATCTTTAGCATGAGCATTATTCTTTCTTACTTCCATTTCCTTCTCTAGGCTTTTAGGAATAAGAGATATTATTTCAATGAAAGCCTTATTATATATGTTAAGATATTTTACTGTGGCCTCCTGCAGAGTCTTTTGGTCGGCCTCACTGAAGTCATCATATGATTCAGTCATTGGTTGAAGGTTTCCATCTACCGTGACTGACTTGATTATGCTCTCTAGTGACAGAGTGGGCTTTTCAATAGTTACCTCTGCCATTTCATCCTTGTCTTGGCCTGTGGAGGGCTTACCGGATCCTTTCTTCTTCTGTTTCTTTACTTCTCTTACTCCCTCATCTGATTCTGTTTCCTCTTCATCCTTTTGGCTTCCATAAGCCCTTGTGGCTTTTGTCTTTGATCTCTTACCGGATGCCTGAACTTCTGGTTTTGAACTTTTGGTTGTGGAAGGTGCAGGTCTCTTTGATGATCTGGTCCGGGTGGGAGTTTCAACCGGAGCACTTTCTTTGCTTTTCTCTTCTTCCTCGGCCTTCCTCCTCTTTTCTCGGCTGGCATCAAGTGCCTCCTTTGAGATACCTAGGCCTTGAGCAATGTGCTCTACTTCTTTTCTTACCTTTCTTTTAATCTCAGGTTCCCTGAGTTCTACATGTATTTTTACACTCAGCTCCTCAAAGGTTCCAAACCTTTCTGTCTTAGGATCTTTGGGCTGACTTAGCATGTGTTGAACATGCAGCTCCACTATCTGTTCATCAACTTCATACCCCATGGGCATGATCCAGACAGTCCTTGGCTCCACTGCCTCCATTAGGCACTGATCAGTGTCAACCATAAAGCACACTGAGTCCTTGTATTTCTCAATGAGAGACTGGGGAATTCTCTCTCTTGCTTGCATCATGCTCTGAAAGTTTTTGAAGTATCCCCATAGAGCTGTATTTCTCGCTTTTGCATCCCCAAGTCCATGCAAATAGTCTCTTATCTGGACTGCAACAGGTTTGTCATTCTGCCATACCCATCCACTTGTTCCGGGTAGCTCATTCATGAAGTAGAAGAATAGACATACAATCAGAGTACCATACTTAAAGGAATTCTTCTTATCCTTCTTGATTTTCTGTATATTTTCCATTAATTGGCTTAGCAGCAGTTCGCAGAGATCATACTCTGCATTCTTTCTTAGCATCTCATAGGCAGTGTATACTGCAGTTCCGGATACAGAATTCTCCCTGCTGGAGTGGTAGATCTTGTATCCTATTATCATTGATGCATATTTGATATCCGGATCGGAGATGTCTTCAATGGTCATTGCCCTTTTGTCAAATTTTGATCCGGTGGCCTCAGTTACAATGTTGTTCTTGACAGATTTGAGGATAGGTACTCCTCCGAAAGAGTATAGGCCAGTTACTGCTCTAATTGCCTCTTTTGTGATCTTGCAGGGTCTATCTAGCCATAGAAAGTTGTCATGCATCCTGCTCAGTACATACCGGACCCATTCATCCTCTTCAAAACAGGGGAAATGAATAAATTGCTCAAATTGTTTCTTCTGAATATCCTTATACTCTGGTTTAAGCTCAAAAGCATTGTCAATCAGCTGCTTGTGATAGAGGTCTCTTAATTTGAATTCCCCAAATTCCTCAATGTTTGCATGTATGTAAACCCTAATGTCTTCGGTGTGTAAAACTCCGTGAGGAACACTAGAGAAGGCTCCTAGTGGGTCTACCTCCAATGATTTGTAGGGATGTTTCTTGAATGAGGGGCGAGGTCTATCAGAGATCTTAACTATGTTTGTAGTAGCCATTCTTCAAAGATTTGCAGTGAGGTAATGAAAAACGGAGAATACCTTGTGCGCCTTCGGTTTGCACGGAGTGGTTGGATTGATTTCTTTATGCACTAGCTTCGGCAGGAGATCCTTGGTGCTTGATGAACCTTGTTGCAGAGCTCCACTTTTCGCTTCTTCTCGAGTGCAGAATGAGCAAATGACCTTTGAGAAATCCCTTAAATTGCTCCGCGAACCCTAATATCTGTCTACAATAAATGCTTCACCTACATCATTCCGGTTTGCCTTGTCTGGATAGTTTGGAGTATCCCGAATTGGTTCTGATCTGAGGATATCATCCGGATCTTTCAATCATGAATAAATCAAGGTAACATATTACAAGAGCATTCCAAACACTCTGTCCAATCCGCAGAACAAGATAGTGCATTTCCGGATCTTTCCGGACCTTTTTGTAATCCTCTATCATACCGGAGCATCTCGCTGAACAGGTCTTATTTGATCGATCACAGCTTCTTCATAACTCCATGCGGACCTCTGAAAACTTGACTGAAGTATCTCAAGACTCATATCTACAAACCCTTTGATCCGCATCTTGTGCCACATCCGGCACCACTTGTTTGGCTGGGGGAACAAGATTTTCTTTGAGTCTCCCCCTGAGCCTGAGCTCACTTTTTAATTTCCGGAAGAAATATCAGCACCAGAGTCTGGTGCGGATCCAACCTCTACATTCTCTAAACTTTTCTTCACCCAAATCTTGCTCATCTGATTCCTAACCTCATCCGCATTCATCTTTTGTTTACCCTTGTCTTGATTCTGATTATACACCGGACCTCTTTTGTCCTGATTCTTGTTTCTGCAAACTTTAGCATTATGACCGAACCTATTGCAGATTTGGCAAATAACATTTCTTTGCATATTTGACTGATATCCTTTTGATCTGCATTGATTAGCCATATGACCTACTCTATTGCATGTGAAGCATCTACCTTTGAATGATTTGTTTACTTGCATTCTTCTGCATTCATGGGATTTGTGTCCATACCTTTTGCAGTTGAAGCACTGTTCGGAGAAGGATGAATTAATCTGATTCATTCTCATTCTGCACTGATTAGCTTTGTGACCAAAGTGGTTGCAGCTGTGGCAGTATCCATTGAAGGATGGATATCTTTGAGCATTTGGTTGTCTTACCGGAGGTCTTCTAGGCCTGCTTCTTGGATTTTCTGATCCAAGATTCTTCTGACCGGATCCGGAGCTTTCTCCTTTCTCATATCCCAAACCATACTTGTCATCTGTCCTCTTTTGACTTCCAAGGAGAACTTCAAGTTGAGCAGAACTTATCTTGAATTTTTCTTTATATTCATTTGCTGTTTGAAGGTCTCTTTTGAGAGAGGCAATTTGATCCTCAAGTTTTCCTTCATTATCTTTGGCATCTTCAAGATCAGATTCAAGATGTCTGATAATCCTGTCCATCTGGTGGCATTCTTCTGATTTTTCTTTAAGAGATTGTCTTAGATTGTCTTCAGCCTTTCTTTTTTCTTCAATCTCTTGAGTAAACTTTATAGTTCCTGATTCCATTTCATGTCTTAACATAATGACTTCTTTTGATAACTTTTCACATAACTTGGTTTGCTCAGTCAATTCTTCATTTGTATTGCTTTCTTCACTTTGTCTTGCCAACTGTTGAAGCAGCTCCTTTCTCTTTTTCATAGAGAGACTTAATTTGTCTTTTAATTCTCTCATGAATTCATCAGCCTGTTTGAGTCTTTCCTTTAATTCACTGACTTCAGAATTCGACTGTTCAAGATCCTCAAGAGCAGTCTTGAGTTGCTCCCTTAAACCATATGCATCCATTTGAAATCCCAGATCTTCCTCAAGCTGTTAGGCTCTAATAGGAGGAACTTGGCTCTGATACCAATTGTTGATAACTGAGAGGGGGGGTGAATCAGTTATCCTAATTGTTTCCTTTATTGAACTTTCCTTTTAATTGATGCAGCATAAAATCAAACATAAAACATTAACCATAAAACAAGAAACACATGACACAGTATTTTTGACGTGGAAATCCTGTTAAGGGAGAAAACCACGGGGTGATTAACCCAAAATTATTCTCTGTTAGAAGAATAGGAAATTACAAAGATGGCACTTGCCAATTAGGGCTCACTGCCCGAGCACACTGCTCACAAGAGGCCCACTGCCTACAAGAAGACACACTGTCTACAAAGTGATGAGAATCACAGTCTTGAACTGATTGGAAGCATCTGCATATGCTGGAGTTCAGTTCCGGTTAGGCTCAGTACACTGATCTGCTGCACTTCATCTTTCCTCTGTTCTTTATTCTGCTATCTTTCACATACCGGATCCTTTTTGCTACCTCTGCTCTTTATCTAGACTTATTCGCATATCTCTCCACAACAACAACCCTTTCACAACTAAATCCATCCTCTATATATATCCGCACAAGTAATTTCATCACCTTTCTAGTCGGCATCCGGAACAGTCTAGTTTCTTATAAACTTTCATTCTGTCGGCTGAATCCTTCCTCACCAAGCAATGCGGATCAAGCATATACTTGTAGATATCATTAATCATGTCGGCCAAACATGATTCATGCCTTCACAACCTCTGTCATCAATAGTAACCCATCCGGAAAGCAGTCTGATACTCTGCCAGTCAGTTCTTCCTCTGTTTTCACTGTCTCTCAGGAATCCGGTACTCAACCATTCATATCTTTTTCCTTGTCCATCACCGAAGGCTAAATCCTTGGAATATACCACTCAAGGTAGTCCTCTTGACTTCCCCAAATCCGCACTGCACCAAGACACTTCCTCTGAGAGGTCCGGACCAATCTGTCGGACCTTGCCACATGCTCTGTTCTTCTTCACCGGACCACAACATTCTTTATTCTGACTTCCGGTAGAGACATATCATGTCTTGCGGATATGTGGGATGACCTTTGTTGCCATCAATGACAACAACCATGAATCCATATAGTGTCTCTTGCCAACACAGCCTGCATTATATCTGGTCTAGTTTGAGTGAGATACAACAATCCACCAATCATTGATCTATACTTTGTCTGATCTGCCTTTGGAGAATCATCATCTTTGCTTAACTTACATCCGGTTGCCATAGGAGTGTTCATAGGCTTTGAGTCTTCCATACTAAATTTCTTTAACAATTCTTTCACATATTTGGTCTGAGAGATGAAGATCCCTTCTTTTGTTTGAGTAATTTGCAGACCCAAGAAGAAATTCATTTCACCAAGCATAGACATTTCAAACTCACTTTTCATCTGATTTGCAAAAGTTTTGCACATACTATCTCTTCCTCCAAAAATGATATCATCCACAAACACTTCAACAATTAGAATGTTTTCATGATCAATTTTGAAATATAAGTTACTGTCAGCAGTACCTTTGTTGAATCCAATCTGCACAAGATGCTTATCCAACCTTTCATACCATGCTCTTGGGGCTTGCTTCAATCCATACAAAGCTTTCTTCAACTTGCAGACCATATCATTATTATCAGACAATTGAAATCCATCCGGTTGTTCAATGTAGACTTCTTCTTCCAGATCACCATTTAGGAAGGCAGACTTGACATCCATCTGATATACCTTGAAGTCTTTGAAGGCAGCAAATGCAAGAAGTAATCTGACTGCTTCAATTCTTGCTACCGGAGCAAAAGTCTCTTCAAAGTCAATTCCTTCTATTTGAGAGTAGCCTTTGCAGACCAATCTAGCTTTGTTTCTGATTACTTCACCAGCTTCATTTAGTTTGTTCCGGAAGACCCACTTGGTTCCAATTACATTCCTGTCTCTAGGTCTAGGAACAAGATCCCAAGTATGATTTTTCTCAATTTGCATCAGTTCATCTTCCATTGCTTTGGTCCAGTTTTCATCATTGCAGGCTTCATTTATTGTTTTAGGTTCAATCTTTGAAATCAGACAACATTCATTCTGATCTTGAGCAATATTCCTTCTAGTTTGTACACCTTTGCTTCTGTCACCTATGATCTGATCTTCAGAGTGATTCAGTCTTACATACCTTGGAATTTTGGGAGTATCCAGCACTGTTGTTTCTTGATCAGCCTCATTCAAATCTAACTCTTCTTCCTGATTTACCGGATCAGGCTGACTCTGTCTCACCGGAGAGGATTGAGGTCCTTGAACACTGTCTTGGTCATCTTCATCAAACTCATAAAATCTTGAAGGCTTCTCAATTCCTTCATCAACCTTCACATTGGTGCTTTCTATCATCTTCCTCAATCTCTTATTGTAACACCGGTATGCTTTGCTTTGAGTGGAGTAGCCCAAGAAAATTCCTTCATCACTTCTAGCATCAAACTTTCCTAGATCTTCATCTCTTTTAATATAACACTTGCTACCAAATACTCTGAAATATTTCACAGTAGGAGTGATGCCAAACCAGAGTTCATAGGGGGTCTTACCGGTGTTGTTTCTGATTTGAACTCGATTGAGAGTGTAGACTGCAGTGCTGATAGCTTCTTTCCAAAACATTTGAGGAACATTTGCTTCCAACATCATTGTCCTACCAGCTTCCTGGATGGTCCGGTTCTTTCTCTCAACTACTCCATTCTGCTGTGGAGTCTTAGGAGCAGACAACTGTCTCCTTATACCCTGTTTCTCACAAAAGTCAATGAATTCACCAGATGTAAATTCACCACCTCTATCAGACCTTAGACACTTTAGTTTCAATCCGGTTTGATTCTCCACCATAGCTTTGAAGATTTTGAACTTCTCAAAAGCTTCTGATTTTTCTTTTAGAAAGGTAACCCACATCATCCGGGAATGATCATCAATTAACAACATGAAATATCTATCACCTTGCAGACTCTTGATTCTTGTCGGACCACATAGATCAGTATGTACTAATTCCAATAATCCGGTAGAAGACTGATCTTTGCTTTTAAAAGAGACTCTGCTTTGTTTGCCTAACTGACATTCTTTACACACACTATTTGTAGGTTTTATCAACTTTGGAAGATCTCTCACAGCCTGAGTATTGCTTATTTTGATGATGTTATCAAAATTTACATGACACATTCTTCTATGCCATAACCAACTCTGATCAATTTGAACAAACAAACAACTTTTATTTGAACCAACCAGATGAAAGATGTTACCTCTTGTCTGAGTACCGGATGCAATTTCAGTTCCGGAGCTTGTAAAGATTCTACATTTTCCATTCTTGAACCGGAGATCATAGCCTTTGTCCACTAACTGACCAACACTGAGAAGATTGTGCTTCAATCCTTCAACATACAGTACATTTCCTGTTTTGCTCTTACCATCAAAGGAAATAGTTCCCCTACCTCTGATTCTGCCAGCAGAATTGTCACCAAACTTTACCATTCCTCCTTCATATCTTTCCAAGTCTAAGAACTTATTCTTGTCACCAGTCATATGGTGAGAACATCCACTGTCAATAACCCAATCATCCTTTTCTTCCACTTGAGCAGCCAAGGCTTTTTCAACAACTTTGTGATTGACAGATTCAGAGAGCATGGAATCTTCTTCCTTGATGGCTATAAACACCCACTCATTTCCGGATTTGCTTCCTGGTTCTGATTCATCATCTGTTACTCCTTCATTGTCATCTTCTTCATGAACATAATAGCAATTCTTTTGAAACCTTTGTCTGTGAGTATTAGATCTTGCAGATCTCTCCGGACATCTTGAGGCAAAATGACCAATCTTATTGCAGTTGAAACACTTAAAGGGTAGTTTTCCTTCATACTTACCGGATCCTCTTGGCAGTCTCTTTGCAATGAGGGCTTCAAGTTGAGCTGTTTCTGCTTCTTCTTCTTCCATGTCTCTTCTTGCTTGATCATACCATGACATTTTCCTTGATGAGTTTTCACCCGGATCAAATCTCTGTTTGCCTTTCACATAGGCACTGGCTTTGAAAGCAGATTCAGTCTTGGGAGGATCATCTCCAAACTCGGTCATTTCAAATGCAGCTAGTTTGCCAGCCAGTTGTTCTCTTGTGACAGTTGTGTGGGCTCTGAATTCATCAATGGCAGCAACTTTGATTTTGTAGGCAGCAGGAAGGGATCTTAGGATTTTGCAGACAATCTCATTTTCATCTAAAGTTCCACCAGCATTTCTGATTCCACATACCAGCTCATTTACTCTTGGCATAAAGGTAGTGATGTTTTCATCATCTCTCATTTTCAATCTTTCAAATTTCCCTTTCAGACTTTGCAACCTTGCACTTTTGACAAACTCATCTCCTTCATACAGAAGTTCCAGTTTAGTTAGGATCTCATATGCAGTGGGTAGGTCAATGACATTCGAGAGATCTGAGTCATTCAATGCGCTTAGAAGAGCTTCCTTGGTCCGCAGATTGTTTTCAGCTTCTGTGATTTCATTCAGAGTTGTCGGACCACCTTGTGGAGGTACATATGGTTTTGAAATCATACCCAGATATGCTTTTCCCATGCATTCCAAGTGACACTTCATGCGACCTTTCCAGAGAGTGAAGTTGGTTCCATCGAACTTCGGACTATCCTTCTTGTATGACGACATCCTGGATCTCCTCAAGCGGTTAAGCTCCTATCAGAGGAACTTGGCTCTGATACCAATTGTTGGATCTAAGGCATACAACTGAGAGGGGGGGGGGTGAATCAGTTGTATAAAACTTCTTCTCATTCAAACACTTAACTCACTGTTGTTAGTTAGCAGCATATCAAATAATCATCCATGGAAGCATAATACATAAACACAAGAGCAGATAAGCATCAACACATTGAACACCAAGATTTTGACGTGGAAAACCCGGTTAAGGGAAAAACCACGGGGTGATTAACCCAAGAATTATTCTCTGTTAGAAGAATAAAGAAAAATGAATGGCACATGCCAATAAGGGCTCACTGCCCGAGCACACTGCTCACAAAGAGGCCCACTGCCTACAAGGAGACACACTGTCTACAAAGTGATGAAAATCACAGTCTTGAACTGGAGAATGACATCTCTACCATGTCCGGATCAGTTCCAATTAAGCCCAACAATCTCTGCTCTGCCTTTCGCACGTTTCTTCGCTATACCATGCTCATCCTCACACCACACACTGAAATGAACTCACAAACCATTATTTATACAAGACATCGACTTAGGAACAAACATCTAAGTCAGCAAACAACCATAGGAGTATCCGCAAGATGAATAACACATCCGGTCGGCCATCACAAGAACATTCACAGGATGAACAACTCATCCGGTCGGCTACACAGAGCAAGAACTTCATCCGGAAGAATAACTTCAATTCCGGGCTCTACCATCAATGCGGACCAACAACACAACCTAAACATGATCCAAGAACCTTCACAAGCCTGTCTGAATGTCCGGATACATCCGCACTTCCTCTGCTTACTGGGATCTCTTGTCTTCCTCATCCGGAACTTCAAGAACACAGTCTGTCGCCACTGTCATAATGCAAGAGGTACTTCCGGACCTCCAAATCATACACAAATCAGGATGACACATCACAAGGACATCCCAAACACTCCTTCCAATCCGCAGATTAGGGTAATACAATTCCGGACCTCACCGGACCTTTTTGTGATCCTCTGTCACCTCCGGATACTTGCCGGACCCGGTTCTATACCGGCAGCCACAACTCCTTCAGATCTTCATGCGGACCTCTGAAATCTTAACTGTAGCATCTCAAGACTCATATCTACTAACCCTTTGATCCGCATCCTCCGGTTCTCATCCTATACAGTACATTTACCTTCTTCTCTTCACTGTTCCTGACTGAGACTAATTTTCTCAATATCCTCAGCACACAGCTCATCAAATCCTTCTTGTCAATGCAATATGAGTATGTTGACATCAATGACAACACTGGATAACCTCATACTTGCAACAGGGAGGACCTTTCACCACTTCCACTCCTCCGAATAACATCAATACACCCCCAGATTAGAATGCTAGCAACAATCCTGCCATACTTAAAGCTAGTCAGCACACAAATAACGGAACAGCAGTGCAAAAGGATCAAACAGGTAAGACAGAAGCAATAGAGACAACAAGATTAATGAATTATTTATCAGAGGAAATAAAGAAAATTAAGGTCAGTATACCTCTAAATGAATTATTGAAGACCCCAGGGATCAGAAATGCTTTTTTAAAATCCCTGGATACATCCATAACAAACAAGGTGTCTGCTGATATAACTGTTCCTAATAGTGATTCACCACCTAAGGAGAAGGGTAAGAAAGTTGAGCAGCCTTCCAATACAAATGTGGTAATACATGCGGATAAGAGGGATACTCAACCTTTCTTGTTAACTGTTAGGTTGTGTGGGAAGAATATACACAATTGCATGGTAGATTCTGGTGCTTCAGCCAACGTAATGCCCTTAGGAATATGTAAAACTCTCGGGCTGACTCCCATCAAATCTGCCAAGGTTGTCACACAATTAGATAAGACCGAGGTTAGCGTGATAGGAGAACTCATGAACATACAAGTGCAATTAGCTTCAGACCCTAGGGTAAGCCAAATCATTAACATTCAGGTAGTGGATATACCCGTAAATTATGGAATGTTACTAAGTAGGGATTGGTCCAAGACATTAAACGGATATATGGCTACTGACTTTTCACACATGTGGTTACCTTGGAGAGGCATCCCAAACTAGATCAGAATAGAGGCAGAACCCAGAATGAAACATATGATAATAGAGTATAATCGAACTAATGAAATATTATATGCTGCTATTGAACCAGGTGTCTATAGAATTACCAACAATGGGATGCAGATTGAAGAGATTATGATGTTAAACATTAGAAAGAAGTGTGTCAGCAATAGAACGGCACTATTCATTGAGTCTGACGGAAATTCTTCAGATGAAGAAAACAATGCAATAGACAAATTTGGTCGTGCCATTAGACGAGAGGTGGAAGAGTGCATTACACACAATCTCCCAGTCCAATGTAAGTTATATAAAAATAGGTGTAGAGTCCATGATAGGCAACATTCTGAGGAGAATTGTGAAATATGCAAAGACATCATTGAATATGAATACAAAAAGTGCATAGGGAGGGTAGAATCACAAGAGAAAAATGAGAATCCTGATCCAGCACAGAGATATGTTCAGGATAATATAGATGCTTTGATTCCAGATTTAGGAAAAGAAATAGAGGACGAGGGTAGTTATCTTTCTGAGTTGCAAACTACAAACACACATATGCAAGATAACCAAACAGAAAAACCCATGAATAAACAAGACAACACCCCACAGGCAATAAAAGGGACAAAGTATGCCAAGGTAAAAGATCAGAAAAGTAAAGATGGCATGTGGATGTTAAAATGTGATGGGTCCAAATCAAAACAGGGCGCAGGTGCGGGTATTGAACTCATAAATCCTCAAGGTAAATCACATTTAGCAGCATATAGATTACAATTTTCCTGCACTAACAATATTGCTGAATATGAGGCCCTAATTTTAGGACTTGTCATGGCCATCAAGAAAGGGGTAAAAACCATCAGAGTATTTTCAGACTCTGAATTAGTAGTCAGACAAGTGAGGAAACTATATGCCTGCAATTATAAGAAAATGATTAGTTACAGACATAGAGTATGGGGTTTAATGGATTCATTTGATGCTTTTAACATAGAGCACATTCCTAGAGAGCTGAACCACAGGCCAGATGCGTTAGCAGTTGCTGCTAGTACATTAGAACCATTGGCACTGTCAGGATTAAGACGATTTGCTGTTGAGCTAGTTAACGTGCCCAGTATACCAGACAACGTTACACACTTTCAGGTATTTGGAGAGGATCAGCAAATTATTAATTTTCTGACTTGTAATGAGGCATTTGAGGCCCAAATTATTGATGAACAAGAAAGGCCTGAAGTAACATGGGACGAAGAAGATATGATCAACTTAAAGAGCAACTTCTTACCAAAAGGAGTAATTGAATTAGAACACATCTTTGACTTCGACGGAGTAATAAGACAAAAAGACTTACCCAAAACATAAGGGGGTAAGTGTGATTTACATAACTTAGGGACTGAGCTAAATCCACAAAATGTACTAATTGGGAAAGCTTGCTCTGAGAAAATCAGAAAAGAGGTTCTAGACATTCTGAAAGAATATAAACATGTCATAGCATGGACTTATGAAGACTTGAAAACATTTGATGAGTCCATCATAACTCACGTAATACCTTTAAGAAAAGAAGTCAAACCATTTAGGCAGAAACAGAGGCCTCTAAATGCCATTCTAGAACCTTTAATCTTTGAGGAAGTTAAAAAATTACTGTCCGCTGGGATAATTTTCCCAGTCAGACATTCTGTCTGGGTAGCTAACTTAGTACCAGTGAGGAAGAAAAACGGAGACATCAGGTTGTGCATAGACTTTAGAAATTTAAACAAGGCTTCTGAAAAGGATAATTATACTTTGCCCCCAATAGACGAAGTACTGCAAGTAGTAAATGGCGCAAAGATGATGTCTTTTTTAGATGGTTTTTCAGGTTATAACCAGGTCTTAATTGACAGAGAAGATAGACTAAAACCACCTTCACTTGCAAATGGGGAAATTATGCGTATAGAAGAATGCCTTTTGGTCTGATTAATGCAGGTGCCACTTTTCAGAGGGCCATGGACGTTGCTTTTCGTGGATTATCAAGTAAATGCATTGTTGTGTATATGGATGATTTAACTGTGTATTCCAAGGATGCATCCACCCATGCTGAGGACCTCAGAAAAGTACTCCAACGATGTGAAAGGTATGGGATTTCCCTTAATCCTAAAAAATGTATATTTGGCGTAACTGAAGGTAAATTATTAGGCCATGTCATTTCTGAAAATGGAATTTCAATTGATCCGGATAGAATAGAATCCATAAAAAATTTGCAAATACCAAACAGTAGGAAAGAATTGAAATCATTTTTTGGTAAAATTAACTTTGTTCGGAAGTTTATAACAGGTTTTGCAGAGATTGTGCAGCCATTGAATGCCATGTTAAAGAAAAATGCACAGATGGAATGGACGCCAGTGGCCAAAGCCGCATTTGAAGATATCAAGGAGGCAATTTCTAATGCCCCTGTATTGGCAAGTCCAGACTACACAAGCCCGTTTTACATCTACTCCTTTGCATCTTCTCATTCTGTCGCGGCTGCCTTGACACAGAAAGGTGAAAATAATGGAGAGAGGCCCATAGCATTTATGAGTGCACCTCTGAAGGATGCACAGCTGAGATATCTAGATATCGAAAGACAGGCATTCGCATTAGTAAAGGCTGTGAAAAAATTTAGACACTATATTCTGCGCAGCCAGATTAAAGCCATAGTACCAGACGCAGTAGTAAAAATGTTGCTGATGCAAAACGAGCCTGGAGAAAAAAGAGCCAAATGGATCACCACACTGCAAGAATTTGACATGGAGATCATTCCCGCCAAGCTGGTCAGAGGGCAGGCGCTGGTGCAGACAATAGCAAACATGGATCCAAATCTGATAAAATAGCAATATGTATTGAATTCCTAAGACGCATCAGGCTGGTACGATGATTTAAGCACCTTCCTGATAGCTGGAAAGTACCCAAGCAAGATGAAGGCTTCTCAGAGGAGAGCTTTGAAGATTAAGGCACAGAATTATATGGTGCAAGGAGGTCTTCTATTCAGGAAGAACCATGATGGAATTTATCTGAGATGCATAAACAGAACTGAAGCTGATAGAGTGTTGACAGAACTACATGACAAGTATGGAACCGGTCATGGTTCCCATTTAGCTACAACACACAAAATACTGAGAGCGGGCTATTACTGGCCCACTATGTTCAAAGATACTAAGAGTCACATCAGAAGTTGCCACATCTGTCAGACTGCAGCAGACAAAGGGAGAAATCTGGCCAATCCACTGCAGCCTGTGATCGAAACCAGACCGTTTGCACAGTGGGGCTTGGATTTTATCGGAGTTATCAATCCCCCATCTTCTGCAGGACACAAATTTATATTGACGGTAACAGACTATTGTACAAGGTGGACTGAGGCCACCTGCTGCAAGTTTTCCACAACTGAGGTAGTTATCAAGTTCCTTGAAGAAAACATTATCACCAGGTTTGGAATGCCCTATTCATTGGTATGTGATAACGGCCCTGCTTTCTCTTCTTTAAAATTTTCTAAATGGGCATTTGAATATGGGATTATTGTAAGGTTTTCTTTGAATTATTACCCTCAAGGTAATGGACTGGCTGAATCAACAAACAAAATCTTATTAGACATAATCAAGAGGTTAATTGCCAAAAGTCCTAGAGAGTGGAATACCCTATTAAGATATGCATTATGGGTAGACAGGACCAAGTTCAAAACAGCTTTAGGTAGCACACCTTATCACTTAGTTTATGGGACTGATCCCATACTTCCGGTTAATCTGAGAATACCAACCTAGAAGTTTGCCAATGAATATCTAGGCTTTGATAACCATAGGGAAGCCAGAATAGTGCAAATGTTACAACTAGAGGAGAAAAGAGGTCAAGCCCTCGAGAAGTTTGCCAAACACCAAGCGGTTGTTAAGAGGTGGTTTGACAAAAGGGCAAGAGTCAAGACATTTAGGATATCAGACTTAGTGTTGTGCTGGGACAAAGCACATGAAAAGAAAGGAAGCCATGGAAAATTCGATAAATTATGGCTGGGTCCATTACAAGTCTCAGAAATAATAGGAGATAACACCTTTAGACTTAAGACCTTGACTGGAGAAGATGTGCCATTACCAGTTAATGGCCAACATTTGAAACACTACTTCCAGGCTTGAGGTAAAAAGGGGGGCAGTCCCTTTTTCTTAATGTAAAGTGCTGTAGATAATGTATAGTTTTTCTTTTGCTGTTTTCTTTTGGGTTGGCTGTTTGTATAGTTTGTCTTCTGTTTGTTTTTGTTTTTGTTTCTTTCTGTTTGTACAGTTTTTCTTTTGTTGTGTTGTTTGTACAGCCTGTTGTTTGGTTTGTTTGTTGTCTCCTCAGCAGGGATCTTTATTTTACTGTAGAGTATTAAGGAGCAAAACTAGCAACCATTCAAAACAGTATATAATTTAGGATATTCAGGTTAACTATTTGCAATTTACACATAACCTGTCACTGTCATGAATGTAGAGAGTTGTTCATCTTCTGAAGTTTTGTATTCAATAAATGTGATTGAGAATTCGAAGCAGGTTTCTCACGATGACACACCTAAAATCCTTGGGTTTGTTGAACTTACCAGTGTAGATATTAGGTGAAAAATCAGAGGTCACCCTTGCTACCATTACAATTCTCAGCTTAATTTCAGCAAGCGCCCACTCCTTGCATCATGAAGTTACAGATTGCTATATCTCATGAAATCTTTCAAAATTAGAAAACAAAAAATAAATAAATAAATAAATAAAGCGGATTATACTAAAAATCTAGATTAAGCCATCTAAGTAACTCTACCGGGGCTATAGACGCTCGCTGGCAGTGGGGCTCTACTTAGGAGAATTGTAACGATAACCTTGCCGGGGCTATAGACGCTCGCTGGCAGCAAGGCTCTATCCGGTCGGCTATGAGGGAATATCCTCACCTACGTAGGCTAATGTCAGTCACTGGTTTGTTCAACCGATCTTCAAGATGAGGATAATTAATCACATGCACACAACTAAACTGAAAATGGAAATTCATGCATCTTTATTGAATACTTTGAGTCTCAAGCTGAATAATAATTTGCAGGAAAGATAGTTGGAAGTTATGAGTTCATTTCATCTAGTTTCCTTGAACACTCTGAATTTAATTGTTTTGTTTTGGTTGCTAGTTGTTGTGATGTTCACAACACGCCCCATTTTTCTCCTTAGCAAAACGAGGACCCCTGCTGATGTTTTGCTTTTTGCTTCTGCTTGTGTTTTTCTGCTTTCTGGCGGTTTGGTAAAAATGAAGGTCAGGTGCATCATCATCATGATATTGGATGAGGTTGGTCATCATCATGAGGTCAGTTTGTCAAAGTTCATATTTTGTTTCTGTGACCTCATATTTAGAAAGAGCTTGAAATTCCATGCAGGTTTGCCTTTTACTTCACTTGAAAATTCGTCCATATGTGGAAGTTATGCACAGTCAAAGTTTTGGTCAAACCTGATAATTGCAAGTGATCATCATTTTTTTTCATGTTGTCGAGGTCATCATGATCTTGGTCTATCACCCGATAAAAATCATGCAGTCGCAATATCCGGACGTCAATCTTAGGTGGTAGTGCCCTTTACCCGTCAAATGGCCTTATGCGCATCATGATTTTAGGAGGGTCATATTTTATAAACTCGGTTTTGCTGTATCAAGGACATCATCATCATATTTGAAAAGCCCCCCCCCTGATAATATCCTGAGGTTCAAATATCCGGATATCATGATGACGTCAACTTTAAGTCATGGTAAGTTTCCCCCGTCGAGCGGTCTTTCGCATCGCGAGCATCATGATATTGTTGCATCGCCTAATCTTATAATATCATGATGATATTATAAGATCACCCTGACTTAGAAAATTCACCATTGGCATATTTGCATGCGCATGTTATAAGCCTATCGGAGGGTCATCATCATGATATTTGCTGAAGTTCGCTAAGATGATGATGACGACTTCATATCCTCCTAATCTCCTTTTGCATGATCATGATCATCATCCTGATCTTTCACAAGAGGGTCATATTCGCTGAAATTCGCTAAGTGATGGAGACATCATCATCATAATTCGATGAAGAGGATCATTATATTCATATCCTCCTGATCTCCTTTTTTATATCATGATGATCACCCTGTCTTTTAAGAAGAGGGTGATATTCCATTCCTCAACAGCATGATCTTATTTTAAATATCACCCTAGCGCTAACCTGATGATGACCTCAACTCATCTTCATGCTCCAAAAACGAAATATGATGATTACGTCATCATGATAATTCGATGATGATCATCATCATATTTTTTATCCTGTCATATTGTCAAGATCATCATGATCTTGTTTGTTCACCCGACATTTCGTAAAGTCCTCCTGCCGAGAAATACAACCTTTTGCAAATATCCTGATGATCATCATCATCACATTTTCCCTTCGGCAGGATATGTTCCAAAACATGATCCGGTTAGCGAAATATCATGATGACGTCATGTTCTAAGTTTAACGAAAGCTCCGGATATCATGATGACGTCATCCCGATCTGATAAACGAAGAAGCAAATATCTTGATGATCATCATCATCACATTTTCCCTTCAGTAGTATATTTTCCAAAGAGCGATCCGGTTCACGAATATGATGATGACGTCTTATTCTAAGTTCGACAAAAGCCCCAAATATCCTGATGATCATCATCATCCTGATCTTTCGAGAGGGTTGCCTTGGCTGCAAAAGGGTCATATTACATTCATCATCCTAATCATGCTCCTTAGGTGACCCGATATTGCATTTGTCCCCTGATCTTAATGAATATGACGATGACGTCAACTTTTGCATTTTTATGAAGCCCGAATATGACGATGACGTCACCATCATATTCCTTTCCTCAGCAGTAGGATCATATTTCACATCCTCCTATTTTCCTTCAACATGAAGATGATGATGATGTTGTTCTTTTCCCCGATATGCAGAAGCGAAACATCCTGATGACGTCATCTGGACCTTCAGGACGGAGAGCATCATATTTCCAGAATATCATGATGATGAAGTGAATATCGACCAACATGTTTTTTTTTTGACACACCGATAGCGATAGTCATGCCGATGGGCGGGAAATGAGGTGGTGGAATTTTAAAGTGTTTTTTTGGCGCCTGTGGCATTTTCCCGGTCAGCGATAGTTGACCCGATGAATTTTGAGCAGTCTGAACGCATTTTGGGCGCATTTGAGGAGTATTCTGGATCCGATTTCCATGATTTTGCGCATTCACCTGGATTTAAATGCTTATTTTAATTTCCTGCTGTTTATGTGATAAATGAAATACTTATTGCTTGTCTTGTCTTGCAGGCTTGCAGTTGAGGAAGCAGCTGGAAAGTCAACACAGTGACCTCATAGAGGCAGAAGATCCGATCTCAGGAGCAGGAAGATAAGGATGAAGTGCGAAAAAGTCAAGGCCATTCAAGTAAAGAACAGAGTTGCAGCTGAGAGTATTATCACAACAGACAAACAGAAGTTATTACCTAGCTTCCGGAACTTCTCAGAAGGGGCAATATTTCGCCCAGATTTGACACTGCTCAGAGATATTTTGAAGAACTGGTTCACCTGTATTTATTGCTGTAACCAAGGGTTTGAACCAGGGGTTAAGTTAGGTTTTTGCTGTAGTAAGGACAATCAGAATGTCTTTATATTGTGCCTCTCTACACTGTAATACTTTACAACAGGGATTTTAGGAAAGCAACAAGGGTTACAACAGATATTTTCTTTTAGGAACATACAGCAAGTTAGCATAGTTTAGAAGTATAAGAAGGAGGTCACCTGTTTGTCTGCAGTAAGGTGCGCGTGGAATGTCTGGCTGCCTTACTGTATCTGTAAAGCTTGTAAGTTCTCTGTAGTATGATCAATGAAACTAAGAGTCATTCCTACATTGTAAATCATGTATGACTATTCATTTCTAATACAATAGAATCTGGAGTTCTGCATCTATCTTCTGAGTGTTCTCCTGCCCTTCTTTGTGTTTTGAAATATTTTCTTTGAGAGCTTGCAATTTTAAATGTATGTTTGTGAAAATGCTCAGAACTTACATTTAAGGTTTTTACTGTGGATTTGATCAAATTACTGTGGTATTTACATAGTGCATAACAGAAACAATTAGATCCTTTGGTAGATTAAATGAGGTATAGATTAGATCTTTCTAACTTTTCCCAACCCATCTGAAATATTTAGCTGAAAATGTAGAAATCTAAAGGAAATTGTCTCAAATTTGAAGAAGCATGCATAACAGAGCTATAAGTAGACAGTTTTCATAAATAGATAAAGAAGAAAGCTGCAAAAATTCAAGAAAACCATCTAAAACTTGCAGCCCGATAACACTTGTATGCAAATGAACAGAATACTTGTTGAAATCTATGACCTTTTTGCATATTCTTAGTCTAGTAAACCACCAAACAAACCTAAACTACGTAAGGCCCCTTGAACATTACAGCTTCACATTGACCAACTGAACTTGACCAACCGAACCATTGTAGACTTGGGATTAGTTGAATCTCAAATGATTCCTTCTTATCTTTCAAGTATAGTTTCAGTTCATTATATGTGAATTTTAACTTATTGTTATGATTGCATCAAAACAATCATCAACAGTTTTCTGGCGCTAGAAGGAGGGCCTTCCTGAGTTAGGTTTCATTTCAAACTGGCTAACGACAGTAATAGAGTGACTAGGTCTAGATCCAGTTCAGGAGATATATTTGTGCAACTACCTGATACAAGGCGAAGTAAAAGCCCTTTAATTTGGAATCCAAAAATATCGCAAGCGGGAAGTTCATCTGGAACACCTCCTGGGTCACCTTTTAACATCCGTAGTATTGTGAGTCCTGACAGATCACTGTTCAGATATTTAAATCTTGGTTCAGGCACTCCTGGAGGTCTCAATCCTCCTCTAAATCATAATCCACCAATCAATCCAGGTATTTCTGCAACTTCAAGTCAAGCTCAACCACCTACAATGGCTTATTTCGATGTCAATTCTCCCATACTCTTCAATGATTATCATGACATGCCAAAAAATCCGGAAAAGATATGTCCCAAATACCAGTTGCATCAGGACCCAGAAGATCATATTAGAATATTTAAGGAAGCATGTTTTAGGGCTATGTTAGAGCACGAGGATGTTGTGTGTAGATTGTTCCCTTACACCTTTAATGAGCAGGCCTCTAGCTGGTACGTAAACTTACCCAATGGTTATATTTCTTCCTGGGCACTTATGGAAGAAGCATTTCTGTCAAGATTTAGAGGACCCATTGACCCTTGCGCTTTGTATCATAAATTGGCTGCTATAAAACGAGGTGAGGGAGAGCTAATTGATAATTTCAATGACAGATTTCAAAAGGCCTATTCTAGGCTAGTACCCCCTTATACCATAGATGATGCTCCCTTGTTGGCTATGTACTATGCTGCTTTGGATCCTTTAACTGCCATGTTTGTCAAAAGAAAACCTGACATAGATTCAATATCCAAAGCCTATAAAGAGGCAGCCTCAGTGAACCAAGAAATGAGACATACAACTTATAGTCCATTTGTCAATGGAGGAAATTTTGGGGTGTAGAATCAGGCACAGCCATGGAATGGAGTCCCTGTGCAGCATGCTCCACTAGTAAATCCGGTTCCTTCTTACACACCTGTGTATAATCCTACTCCAATCCAAGCTATAACTCCTTACACGGCTAGTACTTCCAATAACAGTCAAAATAATGGTCAGCCTTTCTTCCAACTTCCTAGGGATATAACTGTGGCAAAAGCACAAGAAGATAGGGAAGAAATCAAAGAGATTACTGCACATTTGAAAAGATTAACAACCGACGTGACACAGCTAAGAAATGAGAACCTCTATGGAAGAAGCAACCAAAACTACAATCCACATCAAAATCACAACCAAGGCCAAAATCAGAATTATAGTCTCAATCAAAATCAGCAGTACAATCAGAACCAAAGCTACAATCAGCATCAAGGCCCCAATCAGGGGCAACCAATGCAAAATAGGGGGCCAGTGATAGATAATAAGACCTGGGGCAATAATAACAAAAATCAGAATCAACCTAGGCCACCCAAGACATGGAAAACTGGGCCCAACAACGGTACTCTGGCTTCTCCTTTTGAGAATATAGATAATCATGGTGCAAAACAAACGACTAGCATACAAATGGCCAATACAGCACCCAAAAATTGGTGCAGATTTCACAATACCAATGCCCATGCTGAGCACGACTGTCCACAGTTCCACTTGGCAGCTAGTATTTTCAACATAGATGTACAAAATCCTTTGTAGATTCACCTTTCCTTGTGTATGAAAGAGTACATCAGGAGAGGGTTTGGGGAACTTCACACAGGAGTTCCATTTGTGCATTCAAGGAATCCATTTATGAGAAGTTTTGAGCATAGAATGAAGCTATCCGGAGGAGTTTGATGTTGCAGCTATCAGAGGGGATTAGAAGGATAATATTATATGTTTGAGACTCATTTCCATTGCTGAAATAGAGTTTTCCCAGTTGGCCGTATATCTTATCTACTGGTCGTACCACCTAAGGGGCCATACATCATTCTAGCAGCTGATTTGGGAAGTTTTGTGAGGTCTGTTCAGCTCATTTCTCATTGTCATGTTATAGCAGAGATTTCTGAGTGTGAAGCAGTAGTATTGAGGGAGGATTTAAGTTGTATTGTTGTTGTTTATGTTTCCAAGGAGGTTGTACAAGCTACAACAGTTCGTGGGTCTACAATATATCTTTCAACTATCTTTTGGGTTTCACTTATGCTTTAAAATGGGTGCCTAGGGCATGGATTTAAGCCTCTATTCATTGTAAAATCAAGTTGTAACAACTCCAAGAGATCTAAACATATTTCCATGGTGACTTGTGCTTGGTCTAGAATTCAGCAATTAATGAAGTTGAAGATTTATATATGGGTATGTCTCTATAATTAGTTTCATTGCATTTTATGATCTAGGTCATCTTTCATTTATGCAAAATAGTTGTATATTTTCTGGGTTTGTTTATGTACCTCATATTTCACACATGGAAAGCAAAAATCAAACATGAAAAACAACCCATAAACCCTAAATAGTAGAAAAACAAAAAAAAAATAGTCAGTGTGAAACATATACAAAGGGGTGTATGTTACAGTGGTATCAGAGCAGAAAATCTTGCCATCCTGTGAGGTTAATATGACATGCAGTTGATAAAAATGAGACATGTGGCATATAGATAGATATGATTTTAGACCAAGACTAGGAACACGTAATTCACAGAGGACATAGGGAAGAGAAATACCACAGTTCTAAGAACTTGAACAACCTATTCCCATAGTATATCCATTTGAATTAGAGATAGAGGTTGCTGCTACTGAGGATAGTTCCCTAGTTTCACGAATAGACCCTTTTTAAGGAGAGTTACCACTAGTTACAAAACCTATAGAAGAAATGGGTGATAGGGAGGTTGAGGAGCCTAGCTTGCAAGAGATCCTGAATGTGCTCACCAAGAGCTTAGTGGCCCTAGAAAGGGAATTGAGGGATTCTCGACGGGAGATGATGGAGACACATGCTGAGATAGGACACACCCTCACACTGTTGTGAGATGGGTTGAATAACAGGGATAATCACCATTACAGAAACAAGTACAATGGAGGAGATAGGAATAGAAACAATGATGGTGATAGCCATAGAAACAATGACGGTGATAGGAATAGAAACAATGACAGAGATAGGAACTAACATAATGCGGGTGATAGACACAATGGGGACATGAATCAGGGGTACATGAATAATGGAGAGAGGAACTAGGATGAAAGAAATTTAGAGATGATGAGGATGAGGCCTTGGTGACTCACAGACGGGCTTCACAGTTTATAGCGAGTGACAGACCTGGCATCCCTATATTTGCCCCCAGGAACCAAGTTCCTGAGTAGGATCCCACATAGGCTGAGTTTTAGGAGGAGATTCTGAGGGATTGGAGAGCTTCTAGTGCCACAATCAAGGCCAAGATGACCTTTGCGGAGTACTCTAATGTTAGGATGAGGAATAGACCACGTAGAGGATGTAGAACTCAGAACTAAGAGTTACAGAAGAAGGTGAGTAAGATGACACTTCCTTACTTTGATGGATCAGGTAAGACCACCACCAGAGCTTGGGTCCAAAAATTGGACACTACCTACAGATCAGTCCTATGCCTAAGGAGGACACCATTACATATGCAACTTTGCACTTGGGGGGGTAGCACATAAATGGTGGAGTAACAGGAAGGTCACACTAGGTCATAATTAGATTACTTCATACATGGAGTTTATAGCCAGACTGATTGATAGATTTGACAAGAAAGACACTGAGCTACAGTTTAAGGAGTTGGCATAACTGAGGCAAAGTGGATCATTAGACTCCTACATTTCTGAGTTTCAGAACCTATCTGTTATAGTCCCTGATATTTCTGAGCACAGATTGGTTATTCTTTTCATTGATGGATTATCAAACCCATTTCGTGGTTGGGTTAAGGGTTTTGACCTTGCTACACTCCAAGAGGCCATGAAAAAGGCCCGAGACATGGAGTCATTAGTGTGGAGGAGTAAATTTCAGTCTAAGGGGTTTCCACACAGGAGGGACAAGGAGAAGGAGAAGAAACCATTCCATAGAGATGTTGAGCAGCATAAGGGCAGGTCAAACAGGTTGACTAATGATCGGCTCAATGAGTATAGGAGGAAGAAACTTTGTTTTCACTACAAAGAACCATGGGATCCCTTGCATAAATGTCCACATAAGGCTAAGGCCAAATTGATTGAGTACTATTTAGCTGAGGAGACTCAATCTAAGGCATCTGATTCAAATTCTGATTAGCCTTCCAATCAGGGAGATAGTGGAGATGAGAGAGCTTCACAACACAGTACTGGAAGTAGAGGCATTATTGCTCAACTATCTAGTTTACAGATGGTTAGTTCTTTCAAGGTGTGTGGTGTCCTTGGTGGACAGTGCATTATTACCCTCATCGATATAGGAGATACTCATAATTTTATTGATGAGGAGTTAGTAGCTCGCAGGGGGTTGAAAACAAAGGAATTCGAAGGCTTCAAGGTGATGGTAGCCGACGGATTCAAAATGCAATTAAACATGAAGATATTAGGATTGAAGATCGTCATGGGTGGTTACAAGTTGGTTGATGATTTTTATGTGGTTGGCATTGGAGATATAGATGTGGTACTTGGCATGCACTAGATGAGACAGTTAGAGGAATTCACCATTAATGTGAAGTAAATGGAGATGAGATTTGAATGTAATGGGAAGAAAATATGTTTGAGAGGTATAACAGATGGTGGACCATGAGTGGTATCATTGAAGAGGATGGAGAGACTTTTGAGACATGACCAGGTTGAGTGGGCAGTAGAGTGCCTTATTATGCCAGAGTCCCCACCACGACAGAAGGACAACTATCATCCTGATATTTAGAAGTTGCTAACCAAGCACAGTAAAGTGTTTGGGGATATACCACCATGAGTGCCTCCTGATAGAGGCATAGAGCATGTGATTGAGTTAGAGGATAAGACTAAGCCCATCATGATCACTCCATACCTCCATCCGAAGAGGCTAAAGGATGAAATTGAGAAAACCATCAAAGAGCTTCTAGAGATGGGACACATTTAGCCCAGGAAGAGCCCATTTTCTTCTATAGTTGTACTTGTCAAAAAGAAGGATGGGACTATCAGGATGTGTATAGATTACAGGGCCTTAAGTAAGAAGACCATCAAAAATAGGTACCCAATTCCGAGGATAGATGGGTTGATAGATGAGTTACATGGTGCCTGTTATTTTTCTAAAATTGACTTGAGATCTGGATATCATCAAATTCGCATGAGGGCTGAGGAGATAGAAAAAAGAGCTTTCAGATGTCATTATGGTCACTTTGAGTTCCTAGTGATGCCCTTTGGTTTGACCAATGCACCTACAACTTTCTAGAGTTGTATGAATTAGATTTTTAGATAGCATCTCGGGAAGTTTGTTTTGATTTTCTTTGATGACATATTGATTTTCAGTAGGACTTGGGAGGACCACCTAAGGCACCTTGAAGAGATGCTAAGCATTTTGGAGAGTAATTCACTTTACACCAAGGAGTCAAAATGTGATTTTGGTATGACAAAATTACTCTACCTTGGCCACATTATCAGTGTTGATGGGGTTAGAGTGGATCTAGAGAAGATAAAGGCAATTGTTGATTAGCCCCCACCCACAAACCTCACACAGCTTAAGTGGTTTTTTGGGCTTTGTGGATTCTACAAACAGTTCGTGGAAGGTTTCTCTCAGAAGGTTGCACCATTGACAAACTTGACAAAGAAGGGAGCCTTTGAATGGAACAACAAGACTCAGAGGTGCTTTGATCACTTCAAGCACTTCATATCAACATGCCTAGTGCTTACTATCCCAGATTTTGCCAAACTGTTTGAAGTACAGTGTGATGCTTTTGGAGAGGGGATAGGAGATGTTCTCATACAGGAGAAGCACCTGATTGCTTTTGAGAGTAGGAATCTTCAAGGTGTGGAGAGGAGTTACTTAGTTTATGACTGAGAGATGTTGGCCATTATGCATACATTGGCCAAATCCAGGCAATACCTGGTTGGGGGTAAGTTCATAATCAGGACGAATCGTAACAATATTAAATATTTCATGAACTAGAAGGACCTGAATGATAGACAACAAAAGTGGGTTAGCAGACTACAGGCATATGATTTTGACGTCAAGTATGTCAAAGGAAAGAATGTAGTTGCAGATGCCTTGTCATGTTGACCACACTTGTGTTTAGTTGGAGAGATCTTTGCTTATTGGAGAGAGATGATTATAGCAGAGTATGTTAAGGACTCTTGGGCAGCAGGAATCATTGAGGGCACAATCAAAGATGAGAGATATCCTATGGTGAGTGATTTGATCATGTACAAAGATATGATATTTTTGGTTCCCAACTCATAGTTTAAACATAAGGTAATTAAAACTTTCCATGATACACCAATGGCTAGCCATCCTAGATTCTTTAAGACATATAAACAGATCCGGGAGAGGTTCACATGGAAAGGAATGAAGGATGAAGTGCAGAAGTATGTTTGTGAGTGTCCCATTTGCCAACAAAACAAGCATGAGCATACCTTTCCTACAGGTTTACTATAGCCATTACCTATTCCCAGTTAGAAGTGGGAATGTATCTCCATGGACTTTATTACGGGGTTGCCTAAGGTGTAGGGAAAGGACTGTATTTATGTGGTGGTTGATAGACTCACCAAATTTGCACACCTTTTTGTAATTTCAGCAACCTTTACAGCTGCTCAGGTGGCTAAATTGTTTTTTCGAGAGATATTCAAGTTGCATGGGGTACCCAAGAGCATTGTCAACGATAGGGATAGCAAGTTCCTAAGTATATTTTGGCAGGAGTTGTTCAAATTATGTGGTATAGAGTTAACTCCTAGCACCACCTACCACCCGCAGACAGATGGATAAATAGAGGTGGTGAACAATTGGGTAGAAGGGTACCTGCGTAATTATGTTTCAGTGTAGCAGAAGGCCTGTATCAGTTGGTTGCACCTAAGGGAGTACTGCTACAATACTACACATCACATGTC
Source organism: Cunninghamia lanceolata (assembly GCA_027924645.1). Taxonomy (NCBI): domain Eukaryota; kingdom Viridiplantae; phylum Streptophyta; class Pinopsida; order Cupressales; family Cupressaceae; genus Cunninghamia; species Cunninghamia lanceolata. The sequence continues at coordinate 2,564,704 of BSBN01001164.1, read as the reverse complement.
TATTCAAATGACTCCTTTCAAGGCACTATATGGTTATGATGCCCCATGCTTTGCAGATCTCTTTCTTGGTGACAACCGAGTGCCTAAGGCTAAGGATCTTTTGTAGGATAGCCAAGACATTCTCAGGGAGCTTAAGGAGAATATATAGTAGGCATAGAATCGGCAGAAGTTGTATGTTGATCAACACCGAGTGGAGAGGATTTTTGAGGTTGGAGACATGGTATACTTGAGGCTTCAACCGTATAGGCAGTCCACTCTCAAGAAAAGTGGAATAGAGAATTTAAAACCCATATTTTATGGTCCTTTTAGGATTATCAAACAAGTGGGTGAGGTGGCTTACGAGCTTGAGCTTCCATCAGATAGTTGGGTGCATAATGTGTTCCATGTTTCCAGGCTGAAGAAAGCTCTTGGCCACAATATGGTTCATTCCACAGAGCTTCTACCACTGGATGAGGAGGGTAACTTAATCCTAGTACCTGAGGCCATTATTAACACCTGAGAAATCCATTTGAGGAAACAAGTTATTAGAGAGTGCTTGGTCAAGTGGAAGAATCTACCAGTTGAGGATGCCACATGGGAGAGTGAGTAGATATTGCAGCATCCAGAGTTGAGATTGCTTCAGGACAAGCAATCTTGGGAAGGGCGGACTGTAATGTCCTCCACTTAGCTCATTACTCTAGGAGATTAGAATAATGGGTTGTTTGAAATCTAAAATTAATGAAAATCCCTCTCAATCTTGGGTGTTGGAGTTGAGGGAGATAAGAGAGCAAAATGAAGTTTCATTTTCTTTATGCTTGAATACTTGTTATTTGCTCTGATATTGAGTTGCTCCGGCATTGGGGTTTTGAGTTGGCTCTTTGGTTTTTAGATTGAATCACAGAGATGAAATCCTTTGCAGATTTGCCTTTCCTCATGTATGAAAGAGTGCATCAAGAGAGGGTTTGGGGAGCTTCACACAGGAGTTCCATTTGTGCATTCAGGGATTCCATTTTTGAGAAGTTTTGAGCATAGAATGAAGATATCCAGAGGAGTTTGATGTTACAACTGTCAGAGGGGATTAGAAGTATAATATTATATGTTTGAGACTCACTTCCATTGCTGAAATAGAGTTTTTCTAGCTGGCCGTACATCTTATCTATTGGTCGTACCACCTAAGGGGTCGTACATCATTCTAGTAGCTGATTTGGGAAGTTTTGTGAGGTTTGTTCAGTTCATTTCTCATTGTCATGCTACAACAAAGATTTCTGAGTGTGAAGCAACAATATTGAGGGAGGATTTAAGGTGTATTGTTGTTGTTTATGTTTCCAAGGAGGTCGTACAAGCTACATCAGTTCATGGGTCTGCAATATATCTTTCAACTATCTTTTGGGTTTCACTTATGCTTTAAAATGGGTGCTTAGGGCATGGGTTTAAGCCTCTATTCATTGTAAAATCAAGTTGTAACAACTCCAAGAGATCTGAGCATATTTCCATGGTAACTTGTGGCTGGTCTAGAATTTGACAATTAATGAAGTTGAACATTTATATATGGATATGTCTCTATAATTAGTTTCATTGCATTTTATGATCTAGGTCATCTTTCGTTTATGCAAAATAGTTGTATATTTTCTGGGTTTATTTATCTACCTCATATTTCACACATGTAAAGTAAAAATCAAACATGCAAAACAACCCATAAACCCTAAACAATAGAAAAACAAAAAAATACCAAAAAAAATCAGTCAGTGTGAAACATATACAGAGGGGTGTATGTTACATTTGCAGTCTCTGATGAGCCCTTCAAAGGGCATTTTGATGCAGTTGAAAGACCTTTTTGTGGCGTCACAAAACGATGCCTTTTGTGTATGTATTCACCTCCACAACACACATCAATGAACAATGTTAGATAATAACAAAGTTGAATATAAATGAAACCTCACAGTGATGAAAACCTAACATCAAAGGAAGAGATTCGTATAATGAGAAAAATGACTTGAAGCTGACCATTGTGGCTCTGATACCATGTAGAAACTACCAAGATTGTAAAAAAACAAACAAACACAAGATTGCAAGTGAAATCAAACAAATGTATTTACAAATGAGAAGGTATAAATAGGAGAGATTGGATACCCGATTCTGCACAATACATGGATAGGTGGCGAGTAACCATCCATGAGAATAGCGTGAGGTGTCCATTGAGTTGACACATCTCCTAAATGACTAACAACTTAGACAAAGTCAAAGTAGCATGTGTGGAATTCACCTAACTATGATTAAGTTAGTATAAATGACTCAGGATAAGTGTTTATACACCAACAGATAGCATTTTGAAAATTTTTGCATTAGGGTTTCAAAAATTCTCTTGCATGATCATATTAGTTGCATTAAATATTCATCAAATCTAATTTGACATAGTAATCTTGTACCATTTCATATCCTTGATTAGAAAATTCATATGTTTTCAATTACACATTGTGTATTTCAACAAACATAACTACCTTAATTTTCATAATCTTATTGATCATATCCCTGGTTAGTGCATCGGGTGTTATAAAACTTTGTATGAGTTGTATAACCCGCTGCCCTAACACCAACACCTTGGTAAGAAGAAGTTGTAGATTGATGGGTTCTAGTGCTTTCAATAGAAACGATATGCAAACATTAGAAAATCCATTACTCAACTACTTTACAAAAGGTGAATCAATATTTTTACAAAATGTCACTAATGCCTTGATATGTCAGAAGAACAAACATTTCATGACTCTGAGGACATAATTGACATTGTTTCACATGTACTAGAAGCGCAAATCAAGAACTTAGACAAAGAACCAGCTGATTTTCAAGAATTTATTGAAAAAGAACATCAAGCTCAAGAAACAATACTTGTTGTTGAAGGTATAAGAGGATTATTGCAAGAAGGACAGGAATGTGTTGACTTAATCCATGGAATAGCCCATATAGTGGATAACAACATTATATCAGTGGCTAACTGCATGAATATCATAAAAAATGTGTCATCACCGAAATAAAATGGTATACAAGTATCAACACCCATACCGACTACAGGAGTATCTACTTATACATCAACAATTCTCACCGCCTCTACACAAGCTTGTAGTAATGCTACCACTAACATGGGAACATCTAATGCAAACAATTACAAATCTATAAACTACAATAACCAAAATTTACCAACCCATGTGTCCATACCCATGAATAACTATTCTCAACCACCTCTCAATTCCAATCATGCACCATTTAATAACATGGTATCCAATATGCTTGAACCACATCACCTAAATGATGCAATCCTAAACTAAATTTTGCAAAGTATGACATCCTTGCAGCAAAAAGTAGTGAATATGATCATTGCTTCATCTCAACCTAATATACCAACATATCCTGCTTGCAGTCCTTTATCCTATACAATCTTAAGAGCTCAAATCCCTGACAAATTTGAGACTCACCACTTTGAAAAGTATAGTGGCAAAGGTGATCCTAATAATCATGTGGCAGCATTCACAACAATGTGTAGTGATTTCATCTTTGACGAGGCATTGTTAGCAAAAATCTTTCCATGATCTCTTAAAGATACAACTTTGGAATGGTTTTTCTCTTTACCTTCTAATTCAATACATTCATTCTCACAGCTAGTTGATCAATTCTTGCAATATTTTCAATCAAACATTGGACCTCCTATCTCATTGATTGATTTCGTCCATTGTAAACAAGGTCCAAAAGAGAAATTAATAGAGTTAATTAGTTGGTATCAAGCTCTCTTTGTACAAATACAATATCCAATTACAAATGAGGATGTTCAAAAAGTATACGTTATGAATCTACAACCAAACATACATGACAAAATATTGTTGATGAAGTATAGTTCTTTTCAACATCTATGCAAAACTCTCCCTAATTACTAACTTTCAGCTAGTTAGTTTGAGAATCATAAATCATTGACTTCGATAGGTCATTCATAAGCTAGAACATATGAACAATCATTCAAGAAGAATAACAAGAGTTTCATCAAGATCAATGGGCAACAGTTGAACAACTTTCAATCACAAGTGGTAGCTATTTCAAATTGGACTCCATTCAAATTTAGGCAGCAATAGAGACAATTCACTCTATTATCAGATTCTCTTCATTTGATAATGATTAAAGTAGTAACCAACAATATTTTGAAGCTTCCTTGTACTCTTCCAATAGACAATAACAAGATGAAAGGACCTTCATTTGATCCTAATTCCTTTTGCCGATATCACCTCTCAGTAAGGCAAGCACTCAAAGATGTATGCATCTTAAACATGAAATTCAAGACCTCATCGATTCTAACATAATATAGGTGAGTAGTGTGAATGACAATGGAAATAAGTCAATTGCTCCTCTAAATCAAAATCTAGAAATCTTCACTAATCTTTTTCCTAGAAGCACGACATCAACAACATGGTGGAACAACAAAACAAAATAGAACCTGAAGTTGAATTTCTCAAATAGGATGAAATAGTTAGATTGATAGAACCAGAAAAGGTGGAAAAAGAAGATTGTCCTGAAAACAAAGCTCCACTTCATCCATGAGAAAAATCTATCTACACAGAGGTTCCTCCTTCATTATCCCTTCAAGGATTGGGAGATAACCAAAATGCACAAGATACATAAAATGAACAGACTACATACAATTTCACAATAAGAAGAAAAAACCTATAATGATGAAAAGCATCCCATTTCATCATGAAAAGTGCATTCATCAAGAAAATCAAAATAAGAAAGAAAAAGAGAAAGACACGAGTCATCAAAATGTGCTGAAAAAGGTAATGATTCACCTCCTCGCAAGCTTCAAAAGATTTCAAAAAACAAAAAATTATGTATCAAGCACCACATCACTGTTATTAAAATCAAACAAGAATGAATCTCTCGTCTATTTCACCACACTTAATGGAGCACCTCTCTAAGATGCTCACAAGCTTGGCCTCCTCTTAGATAAATATATTTATATTTATATGTATATGTGTTTTGTTGTGTTCCCCCGTATAGTGTTAAATGTTTTTCTAGGTCTCCTTGGATGACCCTTAATACTCTTGTAAGGTCAAGGATACAAGGCAACCACCTCTGTTGTGATATTCCTTCTATTTGTTTCTCAATTGTTCTACTTTCCTCTTTTGTAGCAATTGTTGTGTGTGGTGCCTTGGGGGCATAACATTGTGGAGAATGTATGGGAAGCATCTTCCCACATTGTGATCCTAAGAATAGGTTAATATTGGAGATTTCACGGCAACACCTTCTAGTGGTGGTGGACTTCAAATCTTCACGGAGGTAATAAAATAAATAGTTTAATGAATGAATTGTACTTACTAGATTTTTGTATTTTATATTCATATCGTTGGTTACATTTCATTGCATATCTTTCAAACTCATAGCATTACTATACATTGCATAACTAATACCAAGATGTTGATAGATGACAAATTTTCAATTACAATATAGTTATTTGAAAAAATGCTTCAAAGAAATGTGGTCTCATGGAATGTCATGACAAGCAGATGCATAGGCAAGGACATCACCATGAGACCATATTTCTTTGAGGCATCTTTTTAAACAGCTCACTACCTTGTCTATGCTACCAATTCCCTCTTTCAGCTTTACCTATCTTATGCCTCTAAATGCATTACTTCCCCAACCCCACAACCTCTTTCTATTACTTCACCTACTCCACTAGCCATGCCCCTATCTTCCCCACCATATATTGACCTATTACTGCTTCACCTTCCTCATTGACTTTTATCTCCCCTCTAACACCCCTTTATGTAGAGTAGGGTATCAAAGATCAAAATCACTAAATCAATCCTTGCTTAAAGTCTTAACACCTCAAATAAAGTGATTTTCTTCACAATCTTCCACTATGCATTGTAGGACAATAAAAGGGGTATTTTTGACATAATTTGAAGGAAACAACTCAAACCCATGAAGTAAAAACTTTTTTGGATACCCATTATCCCTTTACACAACATACTTCAAATGCATATGGGGGTGTTTTGTAACACAAGGGTCAAAATAGGACTATTACGCTGCAATTTAGGCTTAATTAGGCTAGTTTAGATGGGTTGCCACAGGGTTTTCTAATCCCAGACTTCAAATCTTCACAACAATTCCTTAGACATGTCAAAGATAGTCTTCTCAAACAATTCCAACCATTACAAACCTTTTCTCAAGAGCTTTTCTACAAGCCCTAGCTCATTTGCACATTCTATACCCAAAAACATGAGATTTTCAGCCTAGGGCATCAACCAAACTTGCATCACTATTATAGTTTTGATAATTAAATAATGTTGTTTTATTTTCAAATGATGTAGGCTATGGACACACCTCTCAATGTTCACATGGAAATAGAGCATGGTGTGTCCTCTGCGATTCATAGCTCCATGCCTTTGATGGGGGTATGAGGCATATTAGTAAATTTCAAATTACATTCGTTGTAATAGTTGTTTATTTTTGAAAAATCAAATGATTATTGATTTGAAGTTTAATTTCTATCTGGATGGTTTCTATAGGACATGACATCTCCACAACCTAATCCTGGTACTAAGGCAAATGAGGAGACAGATTTTTGGATAGCGGTAAGTGCTTATTTTGTTAAATGTTTCATTTTTTATAATGTAATTTATATATATAATGTCTATACTTTTATTGTAACAAATGTAGATCCATGAAGAACTAAATAGGAGGAGGAGCCCTCAGGTTCATAGTAGACCACCCTCATACGTATTTCCATCCCCTCGAACATCAAAGGTTGCCTATCATATATTCTCTCCATCCCCTCAAAGACCACCCTCAACCCTCAATGTCAAACCCTAATTTGTCAACCCTCAACCCTAAACCCTATCCCTAAACCCTCAACACTATACCTTAAACCCTAAACCCTAATCCCTCAACCCTCAACCCTCAACCCTAATCCCTCAACCCTCAACCCTAATCCCTTATCCCTAAACCCTAAACACTATCCCTATTCTGAAACCCTAAACCCTCGATACTATACCTTAAACCCTAATCCCTTATCCCTAAACCCTGAACCCTATCCCTCAACCCTTAACCCTTAAACCTTAAACCCTAAAACCTATCCCTTAAACCTCAACCCTCAACACTATATCTTAAACCCTAATCCCTTAACCCTCAATCCTAAAGCCTCAATCCTCAATCCTTAAACCTTCAACCCTAAACTCTGTCCCTAATCCCTATACCCTCGACACTCTACTTTAACCCTAATCCCTCGACTCTCAATCCTATCCCTAAACCCTCGACCCTCAACCCTCAATGTCAAAACCTAATCTGTCAACCCTAAACCCTAATCCCTCAACCCTAAACCCTCAACACTATACATTAAACCCTAATCCTTGGACCCTAAACCCTAAAACCTATCCCTAAACCCTAATCCCACAAGTCCGGCAAAGAACAAAGCAAGGTCATACAACGATCCTCCTCCTCCATCTTCACACCAACTAATGTCAATTGAGCAATCAACATCTTAAAGGCATTCAGGTGATCTGCAATAGATCCTCCATCCTCCATCTTCAAAGAATACAACTTCTTTCTTAGAAAAAGTTTCTTCACCAGGGATTTAGCCTGATAAACATCACCCAACTTCTTCCAAAGGTATTTTGTACTCTTCTCCTCATGGACATTTAATAGGATAGAATCAACAAAACCGAGTCTTATGAGACCCTTAGCCTTTTGATATTTGAGATCCCAATCAGCTTGTGCCATAGCAACTAGTTTTACATCTGATACAGTTTCCCATAGGTCACGATCAACAAGTAGGTCTTCCATCTTGAGTTTCCACAACTTGAAATTAGTTCCATTATATTTCTCCACTTTGCTTCTTCCAAATGTGCCTGCCATCTCTTTTCTTGCAACAAGATTACATAATACTCTACACAAGAATCCCACTCAAACTAAGATCAGCCCAAAAAACCCCTACCCTACAACTAGGACCAAAGGTGATCAAGCTCTAATACCAACTGAAAGGAAGCAAGGTACATGGAACACACTTCTTATGCTAATCTAATGAGGGAAGTAGAGTGCAAATTCTTTTAAATCCTTACAATTATAGTGTTATCAACCTAATAATAAAGATATTGAAGAAAACAACATACACATAGAATGACACAGAAGAAGAGAGACACAAGATTTAATGTGGGGAAAACCCTTTCGGGAGAAAAACCCCACACTCCAAAACCTGCACAATATATTAACAAATCTAAATGTTGTTTATAATACACTTGCAATGCAAGCTCTCAAGAGTCTTTGACACTTGTATCTGGAGGTATTCCAACAGCATAATAGTACCTGTCAATCACATTATGCAACTCCTCCTCAAAGCACTTGTTTATATAGAATATACAAGGCAAAATTGCCTCTATCTTGGAATGGGCATCCAACTTAGCCTCATCGCCCAAAACCCATGCCTATGGACACTTGATCAACATTGTAAGATGCTTTTGACACTTGTCCACACACCCCTTCCCAAAGAGGTCACCTATTTCCAAAATGGGCTATGACAGATGCTCTTATGACCATCATAGAATCTGTCATAGCTGTTATAACTTACAGATGTAAGAGAATTTGTCATACATAGGCTATAAATAACATATTCTCTTACAACATGTCATAGTCCACCTTGGGGTGCCCAAAGATGCCTTTTTCAAAGATGCTCTTTGACACATGTCTTCACCTGTCATAGAATCTCCTATTTCTAACTCTTACATGTCATAACTTTGTCATAGGAATCTGTCATGACCATTTTAGTCAGTATTCCCTTACACAACATCCAAGATGCAACACATGGCAAAATATTCCTACCAGAAAGTGGGATGCCTATCTCCTCATGTGAGGACAAAATTACAAGTTGTCATCTTCCATGTAGGATGACACATCATCGTGCCACATCCCACAAGATGACAATATGAATTTACAATTTAATTTACAACATAGGCAATAAATGAATAACTACAATGAAAATAATACAAGGAATTACCAAGGTTGAGACACCTTAATTCCCAACAATAGTAATACATTGATATAGACTTCTTGTTTGTAACCAAAAACTATTGTGATTTTATTTGAATGAATATTGATTAGCATGGAATGAAATTTCGTTTCATCATTGGAAAGTCGAAGGGGACATCGCCCACTTCTTTGATTGCCCAGTGACTAGCCACTTCTTTGATTGCCCAGTGACTAGCTATAGACTCAGTATATTATGTGGTAATGAGATTTCTTAGTTCTGAATTTGTTTTCATCTTTGATTCTCTTGTTAACTATTTAGTGTGTTGTTAACTATTATCTAAAACATTTGATGTGTTCATTGTGAAATCATACTAAAGGTATATTTGGGTTAAAAGATTATTTTGCAATCAGATTTAATTAATGTGTTTATTAGAATGTGTGAGTTGGATTTGGTAGATTATTTCAATAGTATCAATTGGAATGATTAGTCATACATTTAGCACTATACATCTCAGCATTACTTTTTTTTCTAATAGTTTAGTTTCAGTAAAGAATCATTACTTTTGTTTTTGATATAAGGGCGGATGCAAAAAGTTGGGGGGCCAAAAAGTGGCCAACTTTTTTTTTTTTTAAATTAGATATAACGCGAGCACGTTATAATGCGTTCACGTTATGGCTTGGTGTTGCCAAGCCCAACACCAAGCCATAATGTGCTCGTGTTATAATGCGAGCACGTTATATTCTACTGTATTAAAAAAGATAGCATTTGATTTCATTATTTCACACAATTTGGCAAGAAAACCCACAGATTGGAGAGAAGATAAGCACGCTCACGTTATAGAAACCCATTTCGTCAGCTGTTTCTCGCTGATTCATCATCAAAATGCCGCCACGATGTCAGGAAAATTGAAGAAGTAAGTTCTATTTGCTTTCTTGTGTGAATTTGTTGTTGAATAGGTAGGTTAAAATAGTTTTTGGTGTAAATTTCTTTAATTTATAGGAGTTGATAATGCACCTCCTCCTCCTCCTCATGAAAATGCACAAAATGCTCCATCACCTAAACAACAAATACCTGCTGAAGAAGAACCCCAACCACAAACACCTCCATTAATTCCTCAATATGCCCCTAGAACACAAGAAAATATAATGGGGCAAATTGAAAATACTTAAAAACAAATTGAGGACATAATTGCAAGGTTGAAAGAACCTGCAACTTCAACCTTGCATAGATCCATGCTTGCTGAATACCTCGAATCTATGTTATCAAATGTAGATTCAATTAGCAAGCAAATCACTAGTTTGATAGAAAAGAGGAGAGAATTTAGAGAGTATTATGCAGACAAGTTGTCATATGAACAAGTTAAAAATGAACAAATTAAAAAAATGGACTTGTGTTCTATTTTCACAAACCCACGAACAAATCAACCTCTACCCCTTACATGCAAGAGGTTCCCTATCCATTGGTGCAGCAACCAAGTGATAAGGGACAATTTTGCGTAGAGACGGTGGATGGTTTTTGACCATCCTCCCTACAACAATAATAAGGTCCTGCAATATTTTTTGAGGAAACTCTACTATGAGTTTGTCAAAAATAAAGTGCTAAATTATTTTGATATGCAGGAATTCCAGGGTAGAGGTGAGGGGTCAGCACAAGATAGACTAGGGGCACGTGTTGACCCACAATGGCTAGGGAGAAAAACACTCACTAGACCACCCCATGGGAATGTTTCTATCCCTTCCATTGTGAAGGAGAGTGTTGACTTTGAGACACTTCAGTCCATTAGTGCCTTGACCCAGAACATCATACAACATGCTAGTCATGTAGCACAATGTGGGCTGGGGGAGAGTTCGAGTAGGGTTCCATCCCATACTTGTTGGGCTTGCGGGTTAGCATGTGGTTATGACCCCACAGATAGTCAAGATGTAGGTGCGCAGGCTACATCTATAACTGAGCAAATGGTGATGACAGATGCCCTCCTGAGTGAGACTTTCAGGATTGATACTCAGGTAAATCTTAGCAAGTTCATTGAATTTAATTTATTAAATTTCATTTTTGAAAAGCAAGATTAACGAATTTAGTTTGATGATTTTAATGAAATTTCAGGGTCATAACATTGATGTAGTTTTCAGTGGTTCTCCACCTGCATATTGCACAACATCATCTACTATTGGGGTATGCAACTAGTAAACAATTATAAATATTACATGTGAATAGCATCGTTATATGAATGGTATTCTAATATCTAGTTTTGGTTGTTGAATAGGTTAATATTGGAGATTTCACGTCAACACCTTGCAGTGGTGGTGGACTTCAAATCTTCATAGAGGTAATAAAATAAATAGTTTAATGAATGAATTGTACTTACTAGATTTTTGTATTTTATATTCATATCGTTGGTTACATTTCATTGCACATATTTCAAACTCAAAGCATTACTATACATTGCATAACTAATACCTAGATGTTGATAGATGACAAAATTTCAATTACAATATAGTTATTTGAAAAAATGCTTCAAAGAAATGTGGTCTCATGGAATGTCATGACAAGTAGATGCATAGACAAGGACATCACCATGAGACCACATTTCTTTGAGGCATCTTTTCAAACAACTCATTGCCTTGTCTATGCTACTAATTCCCTCTTTCACCTTTACCTATATTATGCCTCTAAACACATTGCTTCCCCAACCCCACAACCTCTTTCTATTACTTCACCTACTCCACTAGCTATGCCCCTATCTTCCCCACTATATATCGACCTATTGCTGCTTCACCTTCCTCATTGACTTCTATCTCCCCTCTAACACCCCTTGATGCAGAGAAGGGTATCAAATATCAAAATCACTCAATCAATCATTGGTTAAAGTCTTAACACCTCAGACAAAGTGATTTTCTTCACAATCTTCCACTATGCCTTGTAGGACAGCAAAAGGGGTATTTTTGACATAATTTGAAGGAAACAACTCAAACCCATGAACTAAAAACTATTTTAGATACCCATTATCCTCTTACACAACATACTTCAAATGCAGATGGGGATGTTTTGTAATACAAGGGTCAAAATAGGACTGTTACACTGCAATTTAGGCCTAATTAGGCTAGTTTAGATGGGTCGCCACAGGGTTTTCTAATCCCAAACTTCAAATCTTCACACCAATGCCTTAGACATGTCAAAGATAGTCTGGTCAAACAATTCCAACCATTACAAACATTTTCTCAAGAGATTTTCTACAAGCCCTAGCTCATTTGCACATTCTATACCCAAAAACATGAGATTTTCAGCCTAGGGCATCAACCAATCTTGCATCACTATTATAGTTTTTGTAATTAAATAATGTTGTTTTATTTTCAAATAATGTAGGTTGTGGACACACCTCTAGATGTTCACATCGCAATGGAGCATGGTGTGTCCTCTGCGATTCATAGCTCCATGCCTTTGATGGGGGTATGAGGCAGATTAGTAAATTTCAAATTACATTCGTTGTAATAGTTGTTTATTTTTGAAAAATCAAATGATTATTGATTTGAAGTTTAATTTCTATCTAGATGGTTTCTATAGTACATGACATCGCCACAACCTAATCCTGGTACTGAGGCAAATGAGCAGACATATTTTCAGATAGCGATAAGTGCTTATTTTGTTAAATGTTTCCTTTTTTATAATGTAATTTATATATATTAATGTCTATACTTTTATTGTAACAACTGCAGATCTATGAAGAACAAAATAGGAGGAGTAGCCCTCAGGTTCATAGTAGACCACCCTCAAACGCATCTCCATCCCCTCGAAGATCAAAGGCTACCTGTTATATATTCTCTCCATCCCCTCGAAGACCACCCTCAACCCTAAACCCTAATTTGTCAACCCTAAACCCTAATCCCTCAACCCTAAACCCTATCCCTAAAACCTCAACACTATACCTTAAACCCTAATCCCTCGACCCTAAACCCTAAACCCTATCCCTAAACCCTAATCCCTCAACCCTCAACCTTTAACCCTAATCCCTCAACCCTTAACCCTAATCCCTCATCCCTAAACCCTAAACACTATCCCTATTCTAAAACCCTAAACCCTCGACACTATACCTTAAACCCTAATACCTTATCCCTAAACCCTAAGCCCTATCCCTCAACCCTTAACCCTTAAACCTTAAACCCTAAAGCCTATCCCTTAAACCTGAACGCTCGACACTATATCTTAAACCCTAATCGCTTAACCCTCAACCCTAAAGCCTCAATCATCAATCCTTAAACCTTTAACCCTAAACCCTATCCCTAATCCCTATACCCTCAACACTCTACTTTAACCCTAATCCCTCGACCCTCAACCCTATCCCTAAACCCTCAACCCTCAACATCAAACCCTAATCCATCAACCCTAAACCCTAATCCCTCAACCCTAAACCCTATCCCTAAACCCTCAACACTATACCTTAAACCCTAATCCCTTGACCCTAAATCCTATCCCTAATCCCTCAACCCTCAACCCTCTACCCTCAAACCTAATCCCTCAACCATCAACCCTAATCCCTCATCCCTAAACCCTAAACACTATCCCTATTCCTAAACCATCATCCATCGACAGTATACCTTAAACCCTAATCCCTTATCCCTAAACCCTAAACCCTATCCCTCAAGTTTTAACCCTTAAACCTTAGACCCTAAAACCTATCCCTAAAACCTCAACCCTCGACACTATATCTTAAACCCTAATCCCTTAACTGTCAGCCCTAAAGCCTCAACCCTCAATCCTTAAACCTTCAACCCTAGACCCTATCCCTAATCCCTATACCCTCGACACTCTACTTTAACCCTAATCCCTCGACCCTAAACCCTCAACCCTCAATGTCAAACCCTAATCCATCAACCCTAAACCCTAATCCCTTAACCCTAAACCCTATCCCTAAACCCTCAAAACTATACCTTAAACCCTAATCCCTAAACCCTAAACCCTAAACCATATCCCTAAACCTTAATCCCTAAACCGTCAACCCTAATCCCTCAACCCTCGACACTGTTGGGACTGAAATTCCCAAGCTACTTTTTTGGCAAATATCAAGTTTCAATCATCTAAAGATTTTAGTATATGAACATATATGGAAAGATCCACAATTGTTTTCAAGCAGAAATTAACAATTGAGTTGATAGAAATATTTGGATTTGATCTATTCTAATTCCTAAAGACTTAATATAACATGGTTGAAGTGCTCATTAAAGATGAACCGTAAACAAGGAAGTGAAAAGCTATGAACCTTGTTGAAAATAAAGGAAAAATGGCATTAAGTACCAGAGCTGAATATGGGTGAATTCCTTGTCGAAAATGAATAGGGGTTGGTTTTTGAACCATTTTAAAATTCCCTGTATTTTGCAAGTTATGAGTGTTTTGCTAAATGTAGAAGGGGAGTGTTTGTGAGTTGCATATACAATTCTATTTGTATATCGGGTTGCATATACAAAGTTTACATACAAGTTGCTCATATACAAAGTTGTTATGAGTCGCAAAAATGGGTTGTTAGGTTTATTAAATTTTTATACTTATATGCATTTCGATGACACATTTTTCATACATACAAGTCGGGCCCAAAACAATTCAGAGTTTAAATGTATAATCGGCTAGGTCCATCGGATGTATGTTTTGCTTGTATGTTTGGTAAATTAAAAACATACAAAGTGGAAATGCAAAGTCCATGTGCAAAGCGTGGAACTGAAAGTTTATGAAATAGGGAAAAGTCAATGTATGTTTCGGGCTTTGTATATACAAAACTGATATACATTGCACCATATGCAAGCCGCGGACCCAACAGAAGTCAAAGTTTAAATGAATGAGTTGATTAAGTTCGATGTTTGCATTTTATCTTTGTATGTTAGGCAAAAGCAAAACATACAAGGCTTTATACATTGCAGTACATACAATGGCAATATGCAATACCGGAACTAAAATGATTGTGAAATAATGATAAGTTGTATATTTCACGCATTCTATGTATCGGTACATACATTGCTGAACATATAACGCGAATTTTAGGGAAGATTAAAAAATGATATAAATGATGCATCACTATTCAATGTATATCAGAATATACATTGCATTTTATACATTGCGCATAACTCAAAAGGGATTAAAATCCGATGTAAATGATGTATTAGACTCAATATATATCGGAATATACATTGCATTTTATGCAAGCCAGACCCAAAAAGTTTGTGAAATAGGGAAAATCCGTTGTATGTTTGCATTTTGTATCTATCCAACATACATTGCCGATATACAATGCATTATATACAAGCCGCGGAACCAAAGGTTTATTAAATTCAAAACATTCATTGTATGTTTGTGCTTTGTATTTATATTAGATACATGCCGATATACATTGCATTATATACAAGTGGTGGAACTGAAAGGTTATTTAAAAGAGTTAAGTGCTTGTATATTCAGTGCCTTGTATGTTTCGAACATATATTCTTAAAGATACAAAAGGATATACAAGAACCGGATGTGAAGGAAAAATTAAATATTAAAAACTCCTTCTATGTTTTAGCGATTGTATGTTTGCAATGAGCATATCGAGTGTACAAAGAAATTGAAAGCATCGAAAGGGAAGGTTTGTATGGGTCGTTTGTATATGCGCTCATACAAGAAGATATACAAGAGAAATATACAAGCGAAAGATACAAGGATGTACGAAAAGTGAAAAGGTGGGAAGTTTTTGGATCAACCCGACTGCAAGGTTACGCCGACGAAGGAAACCCTAAAATGACATTAAAATCAGAATGGTTAAGATATATTTTTGACAGTTAAAATATTTTTTTTTGGCAGGATATACACTACGGCGATCAAGTTGTATAAACACCCGCAAAAGGATCTTAAGCAACTAATAAATTATCGATAAGGGAAGTAATTATTTGAGTAAATATATATGTTTAAATAAATTTGTTTTGACCATTTGATCAGAGACTAATTTGTGTTTTATCTGGTCTTTTTAGAAATAATAAAACCCTCGAAGGATATTGAGCATAATTACAACTAAAGATTTTGTTCGACCCTGAAATGGTTATCCATTTGATGATTAGTGGCAAGAATTAAATTTCCTGAATCTGTTTTATTAGAACAAATATTGATTTCAGTTATCAACCGTCACAACTATTGTAACTAGTCTGAATCTTGTATGCCTCTCTTTATAAGAGATGACCAAGACCAGGAGAAGGGAGATCATAAGATAGACTAGGATAAAACAAGGGATACTATAGATTAGATTTGAACAGCAATGTTGGTTCACTTTTAATATATTTTATTTCTGGTAGACCATGTGCAAGCATTCTCTGATGAAGTCAAGTCTGTGAACATGAAGCAGTAACTGCAGATTTTGGTATTAAGTATTTGTTTAATTTATTCAATTATATGATTGTCTCCTTTCAAGGTTTTCTCAGTTGTTCAATTTTAGTTATCAAGTATACCTTCAAGTTGTCTATACACATTTGCTGTTATAGTGTGATAAGATTAACTGGTTTCTGTTTTCAGAATTAAATCCTTTAAATTTATCACAGTAACTCAGAAGACATTGTCATGGATCTGTAAGAAGAGTCATATAGTTAGGGTTTGTATTATGTCTCCAGTTTTTGATAAATCTGTTACAATTGCAGTATTATTCTAATAGGTTCCTTCAAGCAAGGATTAAATCCTTTTAAATGAATGCAGGTAATATTTTGTCAATTGGATATATGTAAGTATGGAATACTAACTATTTCCTTGCAGGGTTGTACAAGTTACATACCTATTCTTTTATGCCAGATAGTTCAAGTTTTTACCAAACAAACAGTCATTTATTTCATGATCATATTGACTCTATATTAAATAAGGTACTGGTCCAGTATTTTCATTATCACTTATACAAATTCATTTTAGATTTACTTAGTTAGGTTGCATTATTGTTTTAGCATTACAATTTAGATTACTTAGAATTAACTTGTTGTCTATTTATTTGTTTTATAATTTGTGTCATTATCAATAGTTAGATTAATTTTGATTAAAGTAGTGATCGTCTCTTTATCTACTTTATTAATTAGAGGTTTACCCGCCTAGGTTTGGCAGAGCCTGAAGTGAAGGGGGTTTAGCCATATCTACCCTATGTCAGTTAGCCAAAAACGTCAAGAGAGCCTGTCACCCTCTTAGGATTAACGACCTACATTTTTGAGACCTAACAGAATTGGCGACTCTACTGGGGACTCAAGTGAAAGTATTAACCGAAGATTCTGATGTTTTTCCCATCTGAGTCGTAACAAAATGGTGACTCTACTGGGGAGAACACATAGAGAAACCTGGTAGTAGACCATGTTATTAGAGTCAGGAAATTAAAAGGCATAACTGTGCTGGTGGAAGGAAAAACCTAGAAGATTGATTAGTCCTCTAAATAGAGGTGGCGACTCTACACTAAATTTAAATTGCTTTTCTGATAAAAGTGTCATAATGGATGGTAGGAGATCTAAAGCTGATGGTAAGAAACTGCAATCATCCCCACCTTTAAGGGCTCCTACTAAGAAGACTGGGATATCAAGTCAGTCTCATAGTAATAATAACCAAATCCCTCCAGAGAATACAAGTCCTCTTGGCCAAAATTATACAATATATACTTCCCCATTCCATGCTGAAGGTGATAATCCCAAGACACCAACAATTAATCATAATGATGTTTTCAATCAGGAAGCACAGCCACAAAGGATAGATGAGATAGAAAATTAAGGTGAGGAAAATCATGAACATACAGGTGATCAAGCTATCATAGACTATGACTGTATGACTGATCAGGAACTTGCTATACATTTAGAATATCAAGAGCAAAGACTAAAAAATAGACAACAAATGATACAAAAGTCCAAAGAAATCAATAAACAAATGGCCCTTTTAGATCTTAAAGCATGAAATTCAACTAAGTATGTGCCCTCACATAGAAACAATAACAATATTAATCTGCATGGAATGCCTCAGAATACTACCACTGTTGGAAACATTAGGACACCCCATAATACATACAATAATTGTCCTCTGTAAAATAGGCAAGTACAAAGACCTCCACTTGTAAATATTGGGAATGTTCACCAACAACATCCACCACCAGGGCATAGACTTAACAATCAACAACTGTGACCTCCCCCACAACAGAATATGTATCATCAGCAATATGCCCAACCCAATATGCATCCACAACCTCCATTTGGATACCAATATTATCTGCCATACCCAAATATACCACCTCCTAATCCTACGAGTGTGACCAGACAATTTGATTTGACTAGATATCAGTTATATCCTTATCCCATGGATAATAGTTGGAGGAAAAATGTGCCTAAGTTTACAGGAAGTAGTGAATTGACTGCTAAAGAACATATCAAAAGATTCAATGCTTTTATACAGGACATTGATAACGAATATGAAGATATAAAAATGAAATTGTTTATGATATCTCTTACTAATTAAGCAAGAGAGTGGGTAAATAGCTTACCAGATGCTTCAATATATTCCTTGACAGACTTCCACAATCAATTTTTAGAACAATTCGGATATCAATGTGCCCCAGAATTTTCTCTTCATGAACTAATAACTATTCAAAAGTATCAAAATGAACAGGTGTATGATTTTAATTTGAGATTCACTAAACCATATAACAAGGTCCCACAAGAATCCAAATTGAACAACCAAGCAACCCTTAGCATATATTTGAAAGCATTAGACCCGAAGACAGGTTATGAACTCAAGGGCAAAAGTCCTAGAACCTTGGCAGAAGCATAAAAAATGGTTCTCACTATTGAAAACAATAAAAAGGCTGTTGGGATGATCAAAAAGAGAGATAATATAAGAGTTCCTCAAAATCCTAATCCTCCTGCAAACAAGCAAGAATACTCACATAAGAATGAAAGACCAAGACTCCATGATATGCCATATCATACGAACTGGAAAGATGGAAAGCCCGTGGATACTAACAGGAGACATAACTATGGAAAAGACACCCCGACCCTTTGAAGAAAAGTGGAGTCAATGTGATAGAAAATAATCCATGGTGTATGCCTTGTAATTTACCACACTCTCCTGATTATTGTGTGGTAGTGCAATCAATACAAAAAGATAAGATATCTTATAACCTTGAGATGGATCATCATACTATAAATATGTTGGGTGTCACACCTTTCACTGTTGAAGAAGATTATTTGTCCAACGAGGAAGAAGGGTATGAATATGATGTAGGAGCATAAAAATACAATGTGAACATAGGAGAACAACAAGTATTTTCTGACGAAGAAGACTTAGGAAATTGTGAATGTGACCTCAATGTAGTACAAAGTTACAATTGGCAAAAACCTTCTGAAGAAGACAAAAGAGTCTTAACATTAGCTACGGTAGCACAAGCCAAAAATAGCTATAATCTAAGAAACAGAATAGTGAATGCTGAACAAGGAACTCCCAGAAGTATATTTATAAAAAATCAGACTTCCGGTAAAAATGATAAAAGTAAAGCTGAGAAAACACCTCATGATATACCTCCTGTTGACACACCGAACAAAAAGAAGGACAACACAAAACTAAGGAAAAGGGGCAAGCAAAAGTTGATAGGTCGGAACTAAACATAAATCCCTCATTTGATATTGCTCAATCTATTTCTCAAATGAAAGTATCTGTGCCACTTCTAGAAATGATGAAGGTAGAAAAATATAAAAATATAGTGGTGAAGATGATATCAAATGTATCAGACAAAAGACCCAAACAACATGGTTCTAAAATAAATACGCAACAAGAATCTATCAAAATACCTGAGGTATCCCTGGGTGAAACATTAATGAAAAATCCATCTCAAATAGATCCATTCTATATTACCTTGCTGATAAATAACAAATTAGTCAAGAATTGTATGCTTGATTCAAGAGTAGCAGTAAACATAATGCCCATGGCTATTATGAAAGAGTTAGGAATGTGGGTGGATACTACATTCGGTAAATGTTATGCAATGGATAACAGATATGTCCCTGTTTTTGGAATCATGAGAGATGTTGAGATAAAATTAGCATCCCATCCTGAAGCCTCTTATAAAATTGACATCACTATGGTCGATAACCCACCTAACTATGGAATGTTGTTATCTAGACAATGGACTGCCATGGTAGGGGGAAGTGTGCAATTAGATTTATCTTATGCTACTATCCCATTGGGAACACAAGTAGTTAAACTCTATAGGGAGCCAAGGTATGAAGACATTATAGAGAAAATTAATCCAAATCAAATGATTTGTTTATGTGACACAGACTTTAGTACATTCAAGGTGGAAGAATAGTCTAAATTGCATAATACAGACCCAATTTACTACGAAGCCAAAATTGATGAAAATGAAGTATGGACCATGTACTTCAATGGCGCATGTAGTAAGATAGGAAATGGAGCCGGGGTGTTGTTTATATCACCATCAGGAAAAACATTCAAGTATTCTTTTTCTCTAAATTTTGAGTGCACAAATAACATAGCTGAATATGAAGCACTTTTAATTGGGCTAAACATTGCTAGAAAACACAAAATCAAATTGTTATCAGTATATGGAGATTCTAAATTGATTATTTCACAAGTCAAAGGTAAATATTCCTCAAAAAATGAAAGACTGAAACAATACAGAAATGCAGTCCTGGATGATATAGAATTGTTTGATGCTTTTTCAATAAGTTGGGTAGATAGGTCAAAAAATATAATGGCTGACTTCCTTGCAAACATAGCTTTGAAGAGGGATGACATTACCTTGACAGGTATTTCAGAAGTTGACCTCAAAACTAGACCAACTATCCTAGACAACATATATAACTGGTAGGTTTTTGATAGTGATGTTGATTTACTCAAATTTTTGTACTGTATAGATCAGTATGAGAATCAAGAGATTGATCTTAATGCTTTTGTTGAGAAGAATGATGGTAAAGAGACTTTATTTGGGAAAGAAATTGTCCAGCTTAAAACAAATAAAATTCCAAAGGGCTTAGTAGCGTTAGAAAGAGTTTTTGATGCAAATGATCGATCCATTACCAAAGAAGTAGCAATAAAGGAGGATGATGTGGAAGAAATAAATTTGGGAACTGAATTGTCACCTAAAAAGGTCTACATTATTAATTACATTATTAAGAAAATATAAACATTTATTTGCCTGGTCTTATGATGATCTCAAAGCATATAGGGAAGATTTGTTCCAACACGAAATTCCACTTAAATCTGATGCTAAGCCCTATAGATAAAAACAAAGACCCATCAACCCTATGTTAGAACCTAAAATGCACGAGGAACTTATAAAACTCAGGGAAGCTGGCATAATTAAACCTATTAGGCATTCATCCTGGGTCTCGAATTTAGTTCATGTTAGGAAGAAGAATGGAGATATTAGACTTTGCGTCGATTTTAAAAATTTAAATATTTCTTCCTTAAAAGATAATTATTCATTACCCAATATGCAAACTTTACTGTAGAGAGTTACTGGTTGTGAGTTATTGTCCATGATGGATGGGTTCTCCGAATACAACCAAGTAAAGGTTAAAGAATCTGAACAATAAAAAACAACCTTTACAACCCCATGGGGAACTTATGTATACGTGAGAATGCCATTTGGCCTTATAAATGCTAGAGCCACATTCCAGAGGGCAATGGATGTTGCTTTTGCAGGTTTAATAAATGAAATCATGGCTGTATATCAGGATGACCTCACTGTATACTCAAAAAAGGCTAAGGATCATGTGAATCACCTTGAGAAGATATTTATCAGAGCATTAGAATATGGTGTTTCCTTGAACCCCAAAAAATACAAATTTGCAGTTTCAAAGGGAAAATTGCTTGGGCATATAGTATCCAAAGATGGAGTTAGGATTGATCCCGAGAGAATAGAGACAATAGAGAAAGTTCCTATCCCAAAGACAGTTAAGGCTATACAATCATTTTTTGAACAAATAAACTTTGTGAGAAGGTTTATAACGAACTTTACAGAAATAATTAACCCTATATCTAGAATGTTGAAGAAAAATACAAAGGTCAATTGGACAGATGAATACATAGAAGCTTTTGCATCCATAAAAAGAGAAATTAAAGAAGCTCCAGTGTTAAAGTCTCCAAATTTTAGTAAACCTTTCTAGTTCTTTTCCTTTGCATCTTTTCATACAGTAGCAGCTGTTATGTTACAGAAGAATAATGAGGGTTATGAGCAGCCTGTTTCTTTTTTCAGTAAATCACTCCAACATGCAGAACCTAACTATGATATCACAAAAAAACAAGCTTATGCATTGGTGAAAGCTGTCAAGGAATTTAGACCTTACTTGGTCGGGGCTAAGGTGATAGCTTATGTACCAAATGCAACAGTCAAAGATGTGTTCATGCAGTGTGAAGTACTGGGAAGAGATGTAGGTGGATAAATCGACTTCAGGAATTTGATATAGAAATTCAAATCACAAAACTAGTAAGGGGACAAGGGTTAGCAAAAATGATGACTGAGACAAATCTTGAGGCTGCCCAAGTATGTAATATTGAAAATGAAGAGGACATGATAACAAGTATTGAGAAGACTCCTTGGTATACTGACATAGTGTATTGCCTCAAGCACATGAAATGCCCTGACGGATTTTATGATAATAAGAAAAGAACTCTAAAATTGCATGCTTCTAAATATGTGCTTATAGAAGGAGATCTTTTTTGGAAAAATAATGATGGTATCTTATTGTTTTGTCTAAATGAAGAGCAAGCTAAATCTACTTTGAAAGAGATGCATTAGAGAGTGTGTGGTGGCCATTTCTCAGCTAAAACCATAGCACACAAGATATTAAGTGCTGGTTATTATTGGCCCAAGGTCTTCAATGATGCTTATAATTTTACTAGGAAATGTGAAGCTTGTAAAAAAATCTCCAGAAAATTAAAGTACCAAGGTGCATTACCCCTGAGACCTATGCAAGTTGATACCCCGTTTCACCAATGGGGAATTGACTTTATAGGAGAAATTATGGAAAAATCAAGTGGTGGCCATAGATGGATATTGGTGGCCACCAACTATTTCACGAAATGGGTAGAAGCAGTGCCCACTAAACAAGCAACCAGCAAGGTTGTGATAAACTTCCTATTGGAAAACATTTTGACTAGATTTGGGGTACCTTTGAGGCTTATAACTGACAATGGGATGTGTTTTAGATTGGATGAGTTTAAAATTTTTTGTAAATCTTATGACATTACGATCTCATACTCTTCTCCCTATCACCCACAAGGTAATGGGCAGGCTGAATCTCGCAATAAGAGTATTTTGAAGATTGTAAAAAGAATGTTGGACAATAACAAGAAAGCTTGGGATTCTAAATTGAGATTAGCACTATGGGCTGATAGGATTACAGTGAAGAAAGACATTGGTAAATCACCATTTGAGTTAGTATATGGAACTCATGCCAGACTCCCGATACACAACCTACTGCCAGTGTGTAAATTTATCCTCCAAGAGGATTGGGATGTCCCAGAACTGATGGAGGAAAAGCTAGAATAGCTAATGGAATTGAACGAAATGAGGGAACAGGCAATACTGTAGAATAAAAAAATGCAAATGCAGATGAAGTACCTACATGACAAAAAAGCAACATTTAGAAAATTTAAGATAGGTGACATAGCGCTTATTTGGAATGCTAGAAATCAAGAAAAGGGGAAGCATGGAAAATTCGATGTCCTATGGATTAGACCTTTTGTCATCAATGGTAAGGCAAGGGAAGATTCATATTATGTATAGAACATGTCTGGTGAGGAGCAAGAACTACCAGTACATGGGCAATTTTTGAAACATTTCTTCTCTTAAAAGGAACCCAAGAGAAAAAGAATTGCCAGTGCATGGACAATTCTGATTAAACTCTCTAAATGGTCTTTTCCATGCATAGTAGTTTAGGAGAGTCAAATAACTTGCTTAAAGATATCTCTTATCAAGAAATAAAAGCTTTTCAGAAAGAAATAACCTAGGATGTCCACCACCCATCATAGTTCACCCGTTGTCAAATGAAGAAGGTATTGGTCTGCTCCTCCAGAAATCTAAGATATTGCTATGCCCACAAGG
Organism: Cunninghamia lanceolata; assembly: GCA_027924645.1. Taxonomy (NCBI): domain Eukaryota; kingdom Viridiplantae; phylum Streptophyta; class Pinopsida; order Cupressales; family Cupressaceae; genus Cunninghamia; species Cunninghamia lanceolata. Next base: position 2,540,642 of record BSBN01001164.1, on the reverse strand, counting down.
GGCATACATCCCCAAAAAGAGCCACTGTTGGGACTGAAATTCCCAAGATACCTTTTGGCAAATATCAAGTTTCAATCATCTAAAGATTTCAGTATATGAGCATATATGGAAAGATCCACAGTCATTTTCAAGTACAAATTAACAATTGAGTTAATAGAAATATTTGGATTTGATCTATTCTAATTCCTAAAGACTTAATATAACATGGTTGAAGTGCTCATTAAAGATGAACTGTAAACGAGGAAGTGAAAAGCTATGAACCTTGTTGAAAATAAAGGAAAAATGGCATTAAGTACCAGAGTTGAATATGGGTGAATTCCTTGTCGAAAATGAATAGGGGTTGCTTTTTGAACCATGTTAAAATTCCCTGTATTTTGCAAGTTATGAGTGTTTTGGTAAAATGTACAAGGGGAGTGTTTGTGAGTTACATATACAAGTCTATTTGTATATCGGGTTGCATATACAAGGTTTACATACAAGTCGCTCATATACAAAGTTGTTTGCATATGCAAAGTTGTTATGAGTCACAAAAATGGGTTGTCGAGTTTATTAAATTTTTATACTTGTATGCATTTCGATGACACATTTTTCATACATATAAGTCAGGCCAGAAACAATTCAGAGTTTAAATGTATAATTAGTTGGGTCCATCGGATGTATGTTTTTCTTGTATGTTTGGTAAATTAAAAACATACAAAGTGGATATGCAAAGTCCATGTGCAAAGTGCGGAACTAAAAGTTTATGAAATAGGGAAAAGTCAATGTATGTTTCAGGCTTTGTATATACAAAACTGATATACATTGCACCATATGCAAGCCGCAGACCCAACAGAAGTCAAAGTTTAAATGAATGAGTCGATTAAGTCTGATATATGCATTTTATCTTTGTATGTTAGGCAAAAGCAGAACATACAAAGCAAAACATACAAGGCTTTTATACATTGTGGTACATACAACGGGAATATGCAATGCTGGAATTGAAATGATTGTGAAATAATGATAAGTCATTGTATATTTCATGCATTGTATGTATTGGTACATACATTGCCAAACATACAACGCGGATTTCAAGGAAGATTAAAAAATGATATAAACAATGCATCACTACTCAATGTATATCAGAATATACATTGCGCGGAACTCAAAAGGGATTAAAATCCAATGTAAATGATGTATCGGACTCAATATATATCTGAATATACATTGCATTTTATGCAAGCCAGACCCAAAAAGTTTGTGAAATAGGGAAAATCCGTTGTATGTATGCGTTTTGTATCTATCCAACATACATTGCCAATATACAATGCATTATATACAAGCCATGGAACCAAAGGTTTATTAAATTCAAAAAATTCGTTGTATGTTTGTGCTTTGTATGTATATTAGATACATGCCGATATACATTGCATTATATACAAGTGGCAGAACTGAAAGGTTATTTAAAAGAGTTAAGTGCTTGTATATTCAGTGCCTTGTATGTTTCGAACATACATTCTTAAAGATACAAGTGATAGATACAAAAGGATATACAAGAACCGGATGCGAAGGAAAAATTAAATATCAAAAATTCCTTCTATGTTTTAGCAATTGTATGTTTGCAATGGGCATATCCAATGTACAAAGAAATTGAAAGCATTGAAAGGGAAGGTTTGTATGGGTTGTTTGTACATGCACTCATACAAGAAGATTTACAAGAGCGATATACAAGCAAAAGATACACGGATGTATGGAAAGCGAAAAGGTGGGAAGTTTTTGGATCAACCTGATTGCGAGGTTACGCCAACGAAGGAAACCCTAAAATGACATTAAAATTAGAATGGTTAAGATATCTTTCTGACAGTTAAAATATTTGTTTTTTTGTAGGATATACACCGCGGCGATCAAGTTGTATAAACACCCGCGAAAGGATCTTAAGCAACTGATAAATTGTCAATAAGGTAAGTAATTATTTGAGTAAATATATATGTTTAAATAAATTTGTTTTGACCATTTGATCAGAGACTAATTTGTGTTTTATCTGGTCTTTTTAGGAATAATAAAACCCTCAAAGGATATTAAGCAGAATTACAACTAAAGATTTTGTTCGACCCTAAAATGGTTATCCATTTGATGATTAGTGGCGAGAATTAAATTTTCTGAATCTGTTTTATTAGAACAAATATTGATTTCGGTTATCAACCATCACAACTATTGTAACTGGTCTGAATCTTGTATGCCTCTCTTTATAAGAGATGACCAAGACCAGGAGAAGGGAGATCATAAGATAGACTAGGATAGAACAAGGGATACGATAGATTAGATTTGAACAGCAATGCTGGTTCACTTTTAATATATTTTATTTCTGGTAGACCATGTGCAACCATTCTCTGATGAAGTCAAGTCTGTGAATGTGAAGCAGTAACTGCAGATTTTGGTATCAACTATCTGTTTAATTTATTCAATTATATGACTGTCTCCTTTCAAGGTTTTCTCTATTATTCAATTTGAGTTATCAAGTATACCTTCAAGTTATCTATACACATTTGTTGTTATAGTGCGATAAGATTAACTGATTTCTATTTTCAGAATTAAATCCTTTAAATTTATCACAGAAACTCAGAAGACATTGTCATGGATTTGTAAGAAGAGTCATATAGTTAGGGTTTGTATTCTGTCTCCAGTTTTTGATAAATCTGTTACAATTGCATTATTATTCTAATAGGTTCCTTCAAGCAAGGATTAAATCCTTTTAGATGAATGCAAGTAATATTTTGTCAATTGGATATATGTAAGTATGGAATACTAACTATTTCCTTGCAGGGTTGTACAAGTTACATACCTATTCTTTTATGCTAGATAGTTCAAGTTTTTACCAAATAAATAGTCATTTATTTCATGATCATATTGACTCTATATTAAATACAGTACTGGTCTAGTATTTTCATTATCACTTATACAAATTCATTTTAGATTTACTTAGTTAGGTTGCATTATTGTTTTAGCATTACAATTTAGATTACTTAGAATTAACTTGTTGTCTTTTTATTTGTTTTATAATTTGTACCATTATCAATAGTTAGATTAATTTTGATTAAAGTAGTGATCATCTCTTTATCTGATTTATTAATTAGAGGTTTACCCACCTAGGTCTAGCAGAGCCTGAAGTGAAGGGGGTTTAGCCATATCTACCCCATGTCAGTTAGACAAAAATGTCAAGAGAGCCTGGCACCCTCTTAGGGTTAACGACCTATGTTTTTGAGACCTAACAGACACTATATCTTAAATCCTAATCCCTATCCCTCAACTCTTAACCCTTAAAACTTAAACCCTAAAACCTATCCCTACACCCTCGACACTCAACACTAAATCTTAAACCCTAATCCCTTAACCCTCATCCCTAAAGCCTCAACCCTCAATACTTAATCCTTCAACCCTAAACCCTATCCCTAATCCCTCTACCCTCGACACTCTACTTTAACCCTAATCACTTGACCATCAACCCTATCCCTAAACCGTCAACCCTCAACCCTCAACCCTTAACCCTCAACCCTCAACCCTCAACTCTCAACATTAAACCCTAATTAGTTAACCCTAAACCCTAATCCCTCAACCCTAAACCCTCAACCCTCAACATTATACCTTACACCCTAATCCCTAATCCCTCAAGCCTAAACCCTAATCCCTCAACCCTCAACCCTAAACCCTATCACTAAACCCTCGACACTATACCTTAAACCCTAATCCCTCAACCCTCAACCCTCAACCCTAATCCCTCAACCCTCAACCCTCAAACCTAATCCCTCATCCCTAAACCCTAAACACTATCCCTATTCCTAAACCCTCAACCCTTGACACTATACCTTAAACCCTAATTCCTTTTCTCTAAACCCTAAACCCTATCCCTCAACCCTTAACCCTTAAAACTTAAACCCTAAAACCTATCCCTAAACCCTCGATGCTTGACACTATATCTTAAACCCTAATCCCCTAACCCTCTGCCCCAAAGCTTCAACCCTCAATCCTTAAACCTTCAACCCCAAACCTTATCCCTAATCCCTCTACCCTTGACTCTCTACTTTAACCCTAATCCCTTGACCGTCAACCCTATCCATAAACCCTCAACCCTCAACTCACAATATTAAACCCTAATTCATCAACCCTAAACTCTAATCCCTCAACCCTCAACCCTAAACCCTATCCCTAAACCCTCAACCCTTAGCACTATACCTTAAACCCTAATCCCTCAACCCTCAACCCTAATCCCTCAACCCTCAACCCTAAACCCTAAATGCTATCCCTATTACTAAACCCTCAACCCAAGACACTATACCTTAAACCCTAATCCCTTACCCCAAAACCCTAAACCATATCCCTCAACCCTTAACCCTAAACCCTCAACCCTATACCCTCAACCATATACTTCAGCCTTAATCCCTCAATCCTCAACCCTATACCTTAAACCCTGAAGCCTACACCCACAAACCCTCATCCCTATACCATATAACCTCACCCTTATACCCTAAACCTCAAATATTGTGCCTCAACACTATACTTAAATTAAACCTAAACCATTCATGCTCTCAACCCAAGTCACCCTATGCCTTATATACCCTCAATCCATATCATAAACCCTAAACCCAATATCCTAAACCCTAATCCCCATGCCTTACACACTTAATCTTATATACTCAATAACCTGAGTATTAACCCTCAAGTGTAACCCTCTACCCTCTACCTATTACTTAAGCCCTAATCCCTCAACCGTCAACCCTAAAAACTATACAAGCTCAGGTGCTTATATATCCTAAACCCAAAACACTTACATACATACATACATACATACAAACAAACATGCATACATATATACATACATACAAGCATGCATACACGTACATATATATAAGCATGCATACATATACATACATGCATACAACCATACATACATACCTACAAGCATACATATATACATATATACATTCATGAAACATACTTATGAAGCTTGAACATAAATCATTCAAAGGAAGACATCATGTGAGCGCATTATAACACGCGTTATGTCGAACTGGGTAAACACTAGCAAACATGCAAAAAAAGGGAAAAAGCACAACATAATGTGAGTGCATTATAACGCGCTCGCGTTATGTTGTGCTTTGGGAATCCCAAGCCTTAGGCTTGGGATTTGCTTTAGATTTCCAAACCAAAGGCTTGGAGTGCCTTCCAAACATCCACAGACATGTTTTTACAAATTCTACAAGATTTCACATAATTTTGTTTGTGCTAACCCTCAAATTTGCACGTGTTTCAAGGTCAAATAAATTGAACACCTGGGTAATGTTAGGCTTTCTCTTATCTATTTAACGATGTAAGTCTTTTCACATTTTGACAATGTTAAGACTTTCATCTTTAATTTCTTTTCTTTGTGTGTCTATTTTTGGGCAAAAACCATTGTTTAGTCTTTTTTTCATTATAAATTAACCATTCATTGAAATTTCAAATAAATTACATTTTTATAAACTAGACTCCATTCTACACATATTAAAAAAAATAATTTCAATTAATTTTCAAAATTTACAAGAGTAGCATGACCAAAAGTCTATGTTTTAGGATGTGTCCACTTTGAAAATTAGTAAAAAATCAAATATTCATTAAAAAATTATCAGAAAAATCAGGCATAAACTACATGATGTTAGCTAATTTCTCACCGAAGCGATTTTAAAAATACCAAAAAAATTTAACCTTTTGAGGGAGCCACAAAACACATTATGTTATGTTTTTTTGATAGAAACAACACCAATTTCTGTGGTTCCCTATTTTGAACCCCTTAATCTATACCATTTTTAAAAAATAGTAGTTTAGAAAGTAGACTCAGAGCACTATGATCATTGTTTTGGTTCCATCTTCAAATTTTGAGTGTAACTATGCTCAATTTCCCATACAAGGTCAGTATATCCTAATTTTGGAAAAAAAGTGGCCACTTAAGACCCCTTTTTGGCCCCCCATCTTCTTTCACTTACCAATAAACTGTTTGATCCAGGTTCCTATCACGAGAGTGATAGGAGGTCTAAAAAACAAACTTCTAAACAAATGCAATGTGTGTGTAGTTGCATTCATCCACACTTAGCTTTCTAGGTTTAGCCCTTAACCAAACAACCCCAATATCTTTCATAGGTTCACGACTCTTGGATTGACAATTAAAGGATAAAGTGAGGACACATTTATGAAATTCCCAAAAGTTTATTTAAATGCACTTGTCAATTAAATAGAGGTACAAAGATAAGTTACTCCTAAAATTTCAGCCACAATTTAATCCAATCATTTTGGTGTCATTGTTGGGGAAAGGTATTAAAGGCCTGAAACAATAGTAAGTTAAGTTAGGACTAGTGCGTCATGGTGAAAGTCAGCGCAATTGTCGACCTTGCCTAGGTAATTAACCTTGGTTTGATCTGTCGTAAATCATATAGGTGCATGAATCGTAGTAGAGATAGTAGAGGCAGATTTGTTAAAAAGGAGAAAGAAGGTAGTGCACAACTAGAAAATTTGAAAAACAAACCAAAACCATCTATTGAGCGAAGAAGTTCACAACAAGAAAGAATGAAAAACAAATTAAGACCATCCACTAATGGAAAAGTACACAACAGTGAAAATTAAAAAATACACTACAACCATTATTTGTTCACACATCACTTGAGAAAGAGTTAGTTGAACCACATATCGAAAAATGTGTCATTAAGTACCATTGTTGAGACCCCTATTGGTATTTGTCTAGAGGCTTCGAAAGAATTGCATAAAAGGGTTGTAAAGTTATTCCAAGAATCTTATGAGCTTCGAGTTGGTCCATCCTTAAGACATCAAAAACCATATAAAACTTTTTATACCCCTTGGGCAATTGACATCATGGATGATCTCAACAACAATAACAACAACAACAATGGTAACAACAATGATGAGAGGGCATTGGCCCAAAACAATCTAGTTACTTTTGAATTTCCAATTGTACATCCTGACGAGAATGCCCCTATGAAAAATATTCCTCATTCTACCTTGCCTATTTTTCGTGGTCTTTATGTCGAGTATCCTAATATATTTTTATTTGAGTTTGATGTGTTGTGCCACAGTTATGACTATCAAAGTGATGCACACAAGCTCAAGCTATTTCTGGCCACATTGAAAGATGTAGCCCTATGCTGGTTCATGAACCTCAAAAACATTAGATCATCGAATGACATGAAGGACGCATTTTTGATGAAATATCAGGAGTATTGTAAAATGAAAGAGGTTTGGGACGAGATTTTCTGAATGACAGAAAGAAGATGAATCTGTGGAAGACTATCTCAAACGGTTTGTGTTCAACCTACAATGATCACGACAACAAGGGCTAACTCCTGATACTATTAAAATGTTGTTTCTTAGGGGAATAAGAGATGATACTATGGATGCATTGAATTTAATAGGTAAAGGTAACATCTCTAAATTAAACTTTAATGAAATTTGTGACATTTGCAGGAATTACTCGAGGTCTCAATGATCAAGGAGGAATTATTCAAGTAAGCTTTCTACTTCAAGAAATGCCACAGGTATAACCAAGCATGAAATAGGTAATTTGCTTGAAGATCTTAAAACTAATTTATTAAATCATATGGGCAAGTAGATTGACACCCTATATACTTGTAGAAAGCAAGAGGAAGTTGAAAAGGCCTTGGCTGTATTTTGTCTGACCTGTCGTAAAAGGCATAGTAGTGAGTATTGTCCTTATAATAGGACACATATTTCATCTTTAGAAGAAGCTAGTAAAAGTTCCATCTTAAGGCCTCTTCCTGTAGGTGTAACAAATATGGAATATTTTGAAGAACTTGTCTACTATATGGCCCCAAGGAGACCTTTTCCACCTCGAGTGATGCATCCAAGAATGACTAATGATTATCTCACTCCTGGACCTAGCCAACCCAATTCTTTTTCCAATCAACCAGGATGATATGGGGGTTGGCAACAACCTCCACAATACCCTCAATGGATGCAACCATACCAAAATGCTTCACAGTCGTGGCAATAGGCATGGAGGCCACACTGCCACAACCTTCACCATACCAATAGCCATATCCACCACAATTTCCACCCCTTCCTATGATTAACCCATATCAATAGGCACAACAATTTCTTCCACCCATATCATCATTGTCAACCCAACCAACCAATCCAATGCAACCACCAAGACCCACACCTATGCCAGCACAACTGAACCCAAATCCCAACAATAAGGCAACTCAACCCATGTATAATAATGAGGCAACATGTTACGCTACTTATCCTATAAATACTGTAGAAATAGATGGAGCCCACTTAAGGTCGGGAAAGGCCATTCAAGCGCCCACCATTACAGAAATTAATGAAGAACCTCAAGAGGACCCAATAAAAGAACCACCATTTTCTGACAAATTTCATTCAAAGCTGATACAAAAGGAAGTCTCACAACCTAAATTTGATTTTGTCAATGAGTTACATAATTTTAACATTAAGATTCCTTTGTTGTAGGCCATCAAGGATATCCTAGTATATACAAAAATAGTTTGGGATCTTTATACTCGGAAGAAAAAGAAAAAGCAAGATCCGAAGATGATACAGGTCATTGGACAATTAGCAAACCTTATGGTTGGGAATCTAACCATTCCTATGTACTCAGATCCAGGGAGTCCTATCATCAAGGTGCATATCGGTAAAGTTACTATTCCTAATACACTTGTTGATTTAGGTGTTGCAATTAATGTCATGACAAATGAAACAAAGGAAAAATTATCACTTAAGGGACTTAGACCTACTCCCATAGTTCTCCAAATGGCAGACAAATCATTGGTCAAACCAGAAGGTATGATTGAAGATGTAATTCTTTCTATTGATTCATGGGAATACCCTACTAACTTTATGATTTTGCAACAAAAAATTAAGCTGGGGGGTACCCCTTAATCTTGGGGTGACCTTGGTTAGTGGCTGCAAATGTATTCATCAATTGTCAGTCAGGAAACATGGTCATTTCTAATGGGGAGCACACAAAACAATTGACTTTATACCCACTAGCACAACCCCTGTTAGAAACAGAGGATCCCGTCTGGGTGGATAGTGATTTGGATGAGTCCCTACCAATCCTCACGATTAACCAAGCATCTAACATCGAAGAACCCGATGAAGATAATATTCTTGTTAATTTTCTTCAAAATAGGTATGCATCTAATGAAATATTTGAAAGCATGGTTCTCCATTCAGGTATTAGTACTCCTTGCCCTTTTGGTAATTTTCCTTTGGTAGGTAGCTCACAATCTATTCAACACTTTGTCACATTGCATCAGTTGTTACCCCATAATTGTTTGTTTAGTCCATATTTACTCTCTGAAAAGTCTAGCAATACACTGTCCACTTCACAAGTACTAGCCCTCAATTCACCTGCATAATTGGAGGCCATGGAAATTTTACCTGGTCGTATGCTAAATATCAATCCACAATTAAGCACTGAACAAATCCAAGACATAATTGCCATGCTAATAACTTATAAAGGTACCTTTGCTTGGGAATATCAAGACATGCGTGGCATCCATCCTAACACTTGCACACACCATATTTATATCAAAGAAGGTAGTCATCCAGTTAGGCAACCACAGTGATGGCTCAACCCCGTCCTACGTGATATAGTCAAAGAGGAGTTACAAAAATTGTTAAATGTTAGATTTATATATCCTATTTTAGATAGTCAGTGGGTCTCTCCTCTAGTCATGGTTCCTAAGAAAAATGGTAAGTGGAGAATTTGTGTTGATTATCAAGCACTTAATAAAGCTACTAAAAAGGATCATTTTCCATTACCATTTATTGAACAAGTTTTGGACACTCTTACAGGTAAAAAGTTCTTTTCTTTTCTAGATGGGTTCAGTGGCTATAACTAGATTCGCATAACACTTGAAGACCAAGACAAGACTACCTTTACATGTCCTTGGGGCACTTTTGCTTATAACATCTTGCCTTTTGGGCTATGTAATGCCCCTTCCACTTTTCAAAGGGTAGTTTTGAGTATTTTTGCAGATCTTGTAAATGATTGTGTTGAGGTGTATATGGATGATTTTATAGTACATGTTAACACTTATGAAGAAGCTAAAACAAACTTAGAAAAAGTGCTTAAACATTGTATAGATACTAATCTGTCACTAAGCAATGAAAAGTGCCATATGCTCATGACATAAGGGATAGTATTTGGTCATTATATCTCTTCGAAGGGTATTCAAGTTGATCCCAAAAAGATACAGATCATCTAGGACTTTCCAACACCTTCTAGCCAAAAAGATGTGTGTAGCTTTCTAGGCCATGCAGGGTACTATAGGAGGTTTATCCAAAATTTTAGTAAGCTTGCCTCCCCTTTGTTTTCCTTGCTAGAAAAAGATGTCGCTTTCTCTTAGACACCAGAATGTCAAGAAGCCTTTGAAACCATTAAGACCAAGCTTGTAAATACACTGGTACTTAGAGGTCCAAATTGGGAATTACCTTTTTATATTCATATTGATGCCTCAGACTGTTCTATGGGAGCTATGCTTAGACAAAAGGAAGATAACCTTTTCTACTCCATCTACTACATCAGTAAGAATTTCACAGGTGCTTAGATAAACTACACGGTCACTGAAAAGGAGTTTCTAGCTGTTGTTTATGCTATCAATAAGTTTTGTCATTATATTACTAGATATAAAGTGTTTGTTCATACTGATCATTCTGTAATTCAATTTTTAATGAATAAACCTGTTGTAACTGGTAGAGTTATTAGGTGGTTACTTTTTCTTCAATAATTTGGCATTACTATACTTCATAAGCCTGGTCGAGAAAATGTGGTTGCAGAATTTTTGTCTAGGTTACAGCAATAAGATGATGAACTAGTTCCAGTTGATGATGCCTTTCTAGATGAGCATCTATTTACTATCTCAGTGAAAAGTCCATGGTTTGCTGACATTACGAATTACCTAGTCACTTGCAAGTTTCCACCTCATTTCTCTATGAGAGAATGCCAAAAATTAGTTCAAATTAGTGGAGAGTACACGTGGATCAATGGATTACTCTTCCACACCAGTATTAACAATATCATGCATCATTGTGTACCTGAAGATGATGTCTTTGATATACTTCATGTATGTCACACAGAACTATGCAGTGGACACTTTGCTGCTCAGAGGACTGCCCAAAAAATTTTGACTGCAGGCTACTATTGGCCTACAATCCATAAGGATTACAAGCACTATGTTCATCATTGTGACAAATGTTAGCATATGGGATGACCCATGCACTTAGATGAAATGCCTTTACACCCTTATCTATCTATTGATCCATTCAGAAAGTGGGGCCTGGATTTTGTTAGACCCATCAATCCACCATCGAGAAACAAGGAATACATCGTTGTCTGCACAGATTATGTGACAAAGTGGGTTGAAGTCATTGCTTTGAAACATGCAAGGGATACCAAGGTAGCTGATTTCCTTTATTCTAAGATCTTTACAAGATTTAGTGTTCCAAGAGAGATAGTTACAAATCAGGGCCCCCAGTTCACATCAGAGCTCATTTCTGCTTTGATGCATGAATATGAAATCTGACATTGCAGCCTTATCATCCTCAAGCTAATGGACAGGATGAAGTTACCAACATAGATCTTGAGAACATTCTTACCAAGATAGTTTCTCTTCATAAGTGAGATTAAGCTGCAAGACTCCCTAAAGCTGTGTGGGCCTATTGTACGACATGGAAGACCACTACTGGTCTGACCCCTTATGAACATGTCTATGGTAAGAAAGTTGTTCTTCCTATTGAGTTTGAAGTAAAAACTCTTCGTACTGCACTCCAGTTGGGTATGAGCCTGACCGATGCATAAAAGGAACAAATTGTACAACTCCACTCATTGGATGAACTTCGTCAACAAGCATTTTTCCACATGGAGGTTGTCCAGAAACAACGTGCTCTCTGGCATGATCATTTTATTCGACAATAGACATTTCACCCAGGAGATTGGGCGCTCTTGTATGATTCGTGCTTTCAGGATTTCAAAGGAAAGTTTCACACGTGGTGGCTCGGGCCCTATGAAATTGAGACGGTTTATGACAATGGTGCAGTCAAGCTTTACACTGTGGATTCAGACCATATGGCTCTAGTAATCAATGGTCACCATCTGAAGTTGTACAAGAAGCCCATTTCTAGGGAGGATTTTGTCTCAACTTTGCCAAAAGAACTTCATCTCCTTGATAAGGCCCTTATGGCCTCTTCCAGTACCTTTTAGGTCCTTTTCAACCAAAAAAAATGCAACAAAAGATCCAAAAATGAAAACCTTTAGGCGTTGTTGGTCAATTAACATTTGAAAACTAGTTTTCCAACAGGCATTAACTGTTAAATAAATTTGAGGGCTGAAAACCAGTCTCCTGGCACCTCTAGGTGATGGTAGAGTGAAAACTAGGTCACTGGTAGTCTATCATCGGGGAAAATAAAAAAAAGTTTGGGGTTTAACCATTTCTTTCTCCGTGGAAGTTGTCGCAGATGTTTTTGGGTTACCGCTCATAGGAGAAAAATACTTTCCTAGTCATTCCACACACGGGACGGACCTCGAACCTCTGCGTAGGAAGTTTATGGAAAGGGGAGAGTCTTTGGAGATTGTCGCTAGACAAGGGACAAAGTTAGCCTCACTTCCATCACCATGGAGTGATGTAGTAAAGTTTGTCATCTAGTATATAACCTATGAAGGTAGGTATGTATATGTTTATGGTAAATAGTTTCGACTTATGAGTCATCTGCGGTGGGGTATGCTTGTGAATATGCCATTCTTTCTTTACTCTTCTATAAATCAAATGTGAAGGGTAGTTCAAAAAGGAAATAAAAATTCATTAGCTCACCATGGCCTCATCAAACTATTAGTTGTGAGAGAATTAAAAAGATTGTCTCCTCCATGAAATTGGGATTCTTTTCTTGGTGAAGATACCCCAAACAACTTTGCTAAGAAAGATTTCCCTATCACAAAGAACCCACCTAATGCCTTAGAAAGTGAAGAGTCTGAAGACACATAGTCAAATAGGGATAGTCACAATGAAAGCTCTTCAGAGGAGCATAGTGAAGACTCGGGGACAATTGAAATCCTGATGACTCTTTTAGTCCTTCAAAGAGGGTTTCCAGGAAGGGTACCAAGCAAACCCTAGCATCAAGTAGCAAACCAGTCAAAAGTCCCCGAATTACCACTGTGAGTGTTTTAAACTGCCAAAACTAGCACACCAAAATAAAACACTAGGGGTAAGTGGAAATTGCATAACAAGACATCTCCAATTGAAGTATCCCCTGTTTCTTCAAAGAAACCAGTCTCAATTACTTCCAGTGATAAAAAGAAATCACCAACTATTGCAATAGAAAATTTGGATAATCTGGGAAATGTAGCTAATGATGTTCTAGATTTAGAACAGCCAGCAGAAGTGGATGACTGTACAATCCTAGCTGCTACACATCACACCACTAGAAGGTCAAAAATTGTTTCTAGGGAGGCTCAGAGGAGTAACAAAAAGAAGAAAAAAGAAGCAGTTATGGCTACTGACAAAAATGAAACAAGAAGTGAGCAAGGGACTCAGCTCCCTCAATCCAATCCTTTAATTTTAGAGGGGGTGTTGGTGGCTACTGAGGAAGGAAAAATAATGGAACCCTTAAATGAGCCTTCACAAGGTATAGAAGAAGGATTTGTGACACATATGGAGAATGTTCATGATGACACTAACATTTAAAATTTCCAAATTGAATGAGATGGAACAAAGCTTGAACAAGATATAGATATGCCTCAACAAAACTCTTCAATTCTAGAAGAAATGTCAACTGCCAAATAGGATATCCATGAGGGAAGCAATATTCAAAATGAAACTATGTCAACTAAACAAGCAAGAAATGATGATTTTATAGGTTAGGGGATTGGAGAATTTGAAATTCTTCCCACTGGGAATTAGGAAGCAGTGGAGGAAAAGGAGGAAGAGAAAGAATTTGAAAAAGAGCATCCACTATTGACAAATAAGGAAATTCATGGTCTTCAGAATTTAGTGACTAAGCTAACAAAAGAAAATCAAGCATTAAGTAATTCATTGGCCAAAATGAATGAAGAAAATCAGGCTCTCCACCAATAGGTTCATGATGCAAAGGAGCAGGGTAAACCCAAAATAGCACCTGAAGAGATAGATGCCTCTAGTACATCTCTCATGACCATTCAAGAGCATGAGAAGTAGATGCATGTGTTATACCAATCATGGGTCAAGGAAATCACTGATACAATGCATAAATTAGCTCATTTTTCTCATGGTTTGTATTTTACTTTCATTTGCATGAGGACATGCAAAACCCTCAGCTAGGGGGAATGATGGGGGAAATATATGTATTTATTTTACATTTTATTTGCCTCTAAACCTTGTCATCTTATAATGTCTTTTGTTGCTCCTGTCACCTTTTGTTAATGAACTGAATTTTTTTTATAAAGTACAAAGGAAAGATAAAAATCTATGAATATGTCAAAATCCTTTGATCGTTTATTAATTATCTTTGTGATTTTGGTAACAGGAGATGCTTAATGGGTGGTATGTGGACAAAGGCATCAGTGGAGTAAGGTTAAGACCATTCAAGGATCATTTGTCATTTTGGTAGAATTAGTATTGAACTGTAATTATCTATTTTTAGGTTGTTATGCGATTTTGAAACGATGGCAAAAGACTGTAAGCTATTTTTTATTATCTTTTAAGGTTGTTGTTGGCCATGGGCCAAAACAACCAAAGACTCTTATATGTTTTATTCAACGATAGTTATAAGTCTAATCGGTCTGTAATATCTATAAATATGTACATCCAGACTCAGTTTATATAGATGATATAATAATATACTGATACAAACTTCTTGTTCATAACCAAAAACTATTGTGATGTTATTTGAATGAATATTGATTAGCATGGAATAAGCTTTCGTTTCATCACTAGAAAGTCAAAGGAGGTAGGGCCCACTTCTTTGATTGCCCAATGACTAGCTGTAGACTCAGTATGTTATGTGGTAATGAGATTTCTCAATTCTGAATTTGTTCTGATATTTGATTCTCATGTTAACTATTATCTAAAACATTTGATGTGTTCATTGTGAAATCATACTAAAGGTATATTTGGGTTAAAAGATTATTTTGCAGTCAGATTTAATTAATGTGTTTATTGGCATGTGTGAGTTGGATTTGGTATATTATCTCAATAGTATTGATTGGAATGATTAGTCATACACATAGACTTTATTTAGCACTATACATCTTAACATTTTATTTTCTTTTGATAGTTTAGTTTCAATAAAGAATCATTACTTCTATTTTTGATATAAATTGTTTGGTCCAAGTTCCTATCATGAGAGTGATAAGAGGTCTGAAAAATAGACTTTTGAACAAATGCAATGTGTGTGTAGTTGCATTCATCCACACTTAGCTTTCTAGGTTTGGCCCTTAGGCAAACAGCCCCAATATCTTTCATAAGTTCACGACTCCTGGATTGACAGTTAAAGGATAAACTAAGGACACATTTATGAAAATCCCAAAAGTTGATTTAAATAGACTTGTCAATTGAATAGAGCTACAAAGATAAGTTACTCCTAAAAGTTCACCCACAGTTTAAGCCAATCACCTTTTAGGTACATCTCTTTAGTGTTCACATTTTTGGCACACCCAGTAGGACCCCCACCTCTTAACTTTATGTTTTCTATGAGGCTGTGTTGGATTTTTGTCATGCAGGTTGTAGCAGTGCTTACACTTCATAGACGTCAACCACATCACATTTCAATTCTTATGTCTCTCTGTTCAGTGCTCTAGGTTCTACTATCCACTGGATCACCTTGCCACCTTTTGGCATCTAGCTTTTAGGGATTAGCATTGAAATCTCACAAAGTAACGCCTATACTGTAGACATTAGCACTCAAATTTAGGGAAGTTTTATTTATTGATTGGATATGAATTTACTATCTAACTAACTTACAGTTGTGTTGGTGACTCTTTTATACCTCTTAACACTATGTTTGCAGGCCTTAATTGTTATGTTTTGTAGGTCCAAGTCAATTTGCAAGCCACCACTCTGCCTTCATTAGTTTAGCACTGAGACAATAGCCTTTAGTGCCTAGACAACAAAAAGCAACACTCACACTTCACGATTTAGTACCTAGTTTAGAATCCATTTGACCTTTGATTAACACCTCATTTTACACATTAGGGTTCAAATTGATTTATGTTTGTGCATCTAACATGACTAACAATCTAGTTTACAGGATTATAGCATTTTGTTTTTTAGGTTTCATCAAAATTTCAAGCCATTGTCATCATCAGGTCAGATCAGCTCTTAGACAAAATGGATCAGAGCCTACTCGGTTAGGTATAAACCTCAACATTTTAGTACCTTTATTGTCTATTTTAGCACCTAGTTTCCTATTTTAGCACCTTAACTATCTGTTTTAGTGCCTACACTTCTCTGTTTCAGTGCCTAAACTATTTGTTTTAGCGCTTCTTGTTAGCACCAAAATAGACTTTTCAGTGCCTATTTCTATTTTGGTTTGGTTTGCTAACTTGCCATTATTTTGTTGGACTAATCCTTGTTTTCACAACATATTTCAATTATCCAAGAACTCTTTATCAAACTACTAATGATTTGTGCTTGTATCCCCGTGTGTTTGAAAAGACTTATCTTTCTACTAGCATTAGGCACAAATTAAGTTAGTGGTGTAATTAACTTATTTCCCATGATTGTTGAGTTATAGGAAGGTGTACGCTCTCCCCTCACACCCTTGGGTGATCTTGGGGATCAAAAACCTTCCTTGAGCTCTTTTTGTAATTTTGTTAGTCCTATGGTGTTGGTCATGTATTCTTTCCCCTCGTGCTTCGTGCGATCTTGGGGATCAAAAGTGATCAACATTCCTTCCTTTTAGGGGGCCTACCTTAGATTTTATAACCAAGGGAATGACCTCAACCAAGTGTTATGGAACTATATACAAATGTTATGATTATTGAAAGACTCATTCCAAAGAAAGAACCCCATTCGGTCTAGAAAAACCCTGAGACCCTCGGTCCGCTGAGACTTGGTTTAGTTAGCACTCTTGGTTGGACGCTTGGGACACCCCCATTCACATATTCATCCCCTATACATAATCTATATAGGGACATCACCTAACAACTTGTATATCCTAGATAAGACCTCCAGTCATCATACCTTGTGGCGCACCACTGCAGTAGGAGGGGAAGAAAATCACATGTACCATTATACATGAGATAAGGTCTACTTTGTGCAAGACAAAAGTCTCCAAGGTAAAGGGGTATATGGTGGTACATGACCATATATTCCCTATCTATCCAAGCTATAGCACTATATAGTATTAATGGGGATGGGAATCACTTCTCTATTTTGAGTTGAGATTGATCCACAACCATTTCATGAGATCCAAAAGGTATGTCAATTCCACTTGAATAATTTAAGATTGTGATCAAGTGCTTGGTGTGTCTTTTTGTGCAATACATGTAAAAGCTATATCAATTGTATTATCAAAAGTTGTCAAATCAACCATTGTGATTATATGTTTGAATGCCTCTTGCCAATTTAATCCAACAAACCTCTTGAAAACCAAAATATTATCTCTCAGTATCTATACTTGTCTCTCAACACCTAAAACCTGAATCTCAGCGCCTTCATAGTCTCCATCAGCACCTAGATTAACCATTGAATAATATTATCTCTCAGCCCCTATCTATCATCTTTTAGCACCCACACATCATCTGTTAGCACCCAAGTTCATTTGTTGGTGTTTATACGCTTAGAGTTAGTGCTTAGAACCTATGTCTCAGTTCCCATCTACCACCTATTAGCACTTGTACTCACATACTTAGCACTTAAACAAACTGTCTCAGTGCCCATATATCACCTATCAACACTTCTACCCATAGAGTCAGTGCTTAGACCCTCTGTCTTTGTGCCCAAGTTTGTTTGTCAGCACCTATACCCCCTATCTTACCTATTTCAGAAGTCACACAAATCTGAGTATTTTCACTTTTTTAAACATTGATTCAAATCCACCACCTCATCCAATTATTTTGGGTGTCCTCGCAATCACAAAGTCATCCAGATTTTCACCTTTTGAAAATATCTCCCGCCACATTCATTTGGACCTTAGCTTGTGGTTCATCAACCATTTTCTCTTCATCATCATACCCTCACTTTTACCTAAAACCAACCTTGCCTAAATCATCCCACTTATCCACCCAAGGTAGTCTTCCTACCCTAATCTAATCAAATCAAAAAAATCATCCAAATCCAATCAAATGAACCAAAATCAAAACACCTCATCCAAAAAAATCAAACAAATCCAACCCCATTGCACATCAAAGTTAGAATCTAGATCTTTCTACCCTTCTCTAGTTTGCATTGGGCTTAAGAATTTGTCTATCTTAAGTTTAGTACAAATTAGATATCATCCCACATGGATAAGATAGCTTGGGAGATTAGACTACTCCTGAGTTTGCGGACTTCAAGGATCACATTTTTCTTGGTGTGTCTTGTCTACCCCAAGTAAAGCAAACACATTATCTCTTTTTTTCTTAGGCTCTTTGTCCACCCTAATTAAGGATAAAATCCCACCAAAATGCACAAAAGGATCTAGATTTGAACTTAGTTTTCCTCTTGGGGATACTATCATCCCCCAACCACCATCAATTCTACAAACACACATTCACATCATCAAACTTCTAACCAAACATCCATTACACACTCACCATTTTATGCCTCCCATCACATGATCGTAAGCTAGAAGAAAAATTGATTCTCTCTATCAACCCTCTATCCACATGGTTCCACCACAAGAAAAAATGGAGGGATATGTCAACCAACCTGAAATGGGTGAAACATCCATGCCAACACACATATATTCTCCCACCTTCATTGACTTCCTTAATGAAAGAAGATTGCATTACAAGTTTGAACAATTGGACTTGATAATCATAAGGATGAATTCCTCAAACAACTCATTGAATATGGGGCATTCTTCCCTCACTCATTTGAGTAAGACAAACTCAATACAATCATACACGACAAACCACCATCACCTAGATTCACAATCATCCATGGGGACGTGTCCCTAATCCCAACAATCTGATCTATGATAATCCATGGGCTCACTTCACTACAACTACGAATGCCATTCATACCATTCATCAACATTTAGGGGGTAGCACCACCTCACAACCAAAAGTATTGGACCCCCCTCACAACATTCCATCACATATGATGCCATCCAATCCTCCAACTTCCACCATGCCTACTAGTGCAAGTGTTCTTGCCAAACCAACCACATCCAACATTCCCCAAAACACTTCTAACACCTTTACCATTCCACAAACACTTTTCCAATTAGTCATCCCAAAGAGGACAACTATGACCCTAATGACATTACCCCCTACCATACCTTCACAAACACCTGTCTAATCAGAACATCCATTCATGTCACAACCACCACATCAACCTCAAAATCCCTTAATAAGTTATACACAACCCATGCATACAAAACAAACATATTATTCCACCACTCATCAACAACCCCCTCACATCACTTCTATGCAACATCAAAGCATCACCCAACCATCACTCCAATCACATCACACCTATCATTCCTCTACTCACACCCAACCACAACACCAAATATTGATGTAGGAGCATCCAGTGGTGTAAAGACAATCTTGCATCACCCAAAAAGATGTTGATTCAAAATCATCGAAGTTGTTTTCATTTCTTTCCATAATTAGTATTTTTGGTTCTATAATCTCTTCAATAATGATGTAGGACTTTCAGTTTTTTCAAACTACTAAAAATAGAAAACTACTATTTTTGGAAAGTTTACATTTGGGCATGGATGGAAACGAACATTTACAAGAATCTTCATAAATGAAATATAACACCTTTGGTGAAGGAATCAAGCAAACATCACTTGTGAGCTGAAAAATATTAAAGTTTTCATTTTCTGAAAAACCGCTAAAAATTTCTAAAACAAGATATGAGGCACTAAAACATCACATAACATCCTAAAAAGTTGATGGAAATCCGTTTACGAATTTCCAATGTGATAGTTCACTTTGCGATCTTTCCGGTGCTTAAAACAATTTGTCAATCAGACACTCGGATCAAAGTTATGCTTCCCAGAAGTTGACCTACTTTTGGAGGGAGTTGCAAATTTTGAAATTTAGCTAGAGGCCACCAAAAAGGGCTATTTATGACTATTTTTGGGAACATTGGGTAGTATTAGAGATAAGGGTGAAATGTAGAGCCAAGAATAGGTGGGAAAACATAAACCCTAGTTGATTTGGGGTTATGGAAGGTAGAAGCTTCCAAAGCCTGGTGATAGGTAGCTGTAATGTGTTGCAACATGTGGAGGATTGATTCCTCTGATTGTATTTGAGCTTTTGTAATGTAATGAGTTTTCCAAATCAATAAAAGAACATTCTATTTTCTGTGTACAATTTTTGTTGTTATTTGTTTTGTGATTTACCCCCTTCATCAAACATAGAGACCTCCTATCCATTCACAAGCTATAGGTCCACCACCACATAACCCCCAACAATACATAATCCTACAAAAACAATTATCATTTCAACACATGCCACAACCTCCCCTTGCTAATCCTTTCGGTCAAGAATGGAAATAAATTAAAAACACCCTAAAAAGTATTCAACTAGAGACCTAAAAGAAACATTATAAGTTCAAAGACTTATGCCCCTACTACTTTGATTGAAACATCACAACCATACCTTTTGCTCAACATTTTGAAGTCCCTAAATTTGATAAATACAAAGGAAAAGGAGACCCTCGTGACCACATCAAAGAATTCTTCATGGCATGCCAAGAAGTATCTTATGATGATCAATTCCTCCTTTGTATTTTCCAATGAAGCCTAGGAGGACAAGCTTTAGAATGGTTTATGCACTTTCCTTATGGTACCTTCTCCACTTTCACTGACTTTTCAAAAAAATTGTTGTTCATTTCTCATACAGTGTAGACAATGGGATCTCCATGCTTAACCTTTGCAATACCAAACAACGAAATGGTGAAATTTTTGCTGCATATCTTCAAAGATGGAGATCACTTGCTAGTAGGCTACCTTGGACGACCCTTGAAAAATAACTTGTACATATATTTTTATTCAAAACTTAAATAAAAAATTTCCTTCCAAGTTTGCAAGTGCATTGTTCCTCAACCTTTGATGAGATCATAGAAAAGGGAGTCACTATTGAAAAGGCCCTTGTAGAAAAAGTTCTAGTCAAAATCTACAAAAAAAAAACAATGATAAACCATCAAATGACAAACTAAAGTTTTGGAAACCACCTAGGTTTTGTAGAGCCTAAAGTGTAGGGGACGACACAATTTAACCTATCTCCCATTTGTTGGCCAATCTTGTTGGAATTAGGGATGACAACTGAGAGGGGAGGGTGAATCAGTTGTCTTACAACTTTAAAGCTTGTAGTAGTTAATTCTTCTTTACACCTTCTTAACAGAAAAACATCATCGTGAAAAAGCAGGAATCAATAACATATGAGTAGAAACTAAATAATACACTTGACACCATGATTTTTAACATGGAAACCCAGTTAAGGGAAAAACCATGGTGGGGGTTAACCCACAAAGATTATACTCTATTAAAAGTATTACAAAAGGAGAAGGCACATGCCTTTGGGCTCACTGCTCAAGAGAGGCTCGCTACCTACAAGAATGATTACAGAAGGATTACAAATTGTTTGAACTCATAAGTAGCAGCTGCCAATGCAAGAATTTAGTTCTAGTTAAGCATAGAATACTGATTTTACACACTTCATCTTTATTCTGCCCTATTTACTGCTCTGCCATAATCTAGAACTTAGCTCTCTTCTCTTTCACACTTCTATCTACCTTTTTTGCACTCACTCCATATTTACATCACTAACACACCTCACAATACTAGAATCCATCAGCTATATATATCCACAGCAACAATTCAATCTCCTTTTTGTTGGCCTTGTGAAGAACTTAACACATAATACAAATACTCTGTTTAGTTAGCTAAATCCATACACAAATAAAGATGCGTACCAAAAATAACACTTGCATGTCACAATACATGTCGGCCACTAACATTATATCCCATACGCAACTCACTAAAACACTTCTATTGGATCCGTATAGGGATCAAACACAAGTCAGCATGTTCTTCACTGAAGTGTTCTGTCATATTAGGACCTAGTACTCAGATGTTTATAACTTTTAATCCCTTTGTCACCGGAGGCTAAAATATTGGATCTAGATTGTCCTGACATCCCTCTACACTTCCTCAGATTAGCAATACACAATGATTTACTGGAGAGATCCACTGGTCAAAATATTGAACTCTGTCATATGCTCTGTTTCTGGCTCCCCAGACTTAGATAAATTCTCATTCTGTCTTCCGGTAAGAACAAATTAAGTTATGAGGATGAGTGGAATAGTCTTAGTTGCCATCAATGACAACACCTGTCATGCGTAGCAGTGTCTCTTGCCAACAATCTCCCCCTTTAGCATTGATGGAAGCACTTAGTGAAAAATGACTAAGTGTCGGAGCTATTCCCCTTTACTCTGTATTTGTGCTCTCCATTGTTTCCAAAGCTCCCCCATTGTTGGATTTCTCATTTTTCACTGCTCTTCACTCCCCCTTTGACATCAATGGAAAAGGATGGAATCTGCAAACCAAAATTTACCCAAAAATTATGTATATAATGTTGCATATGTACAACCAATCCTTAAGTTATATTTACATATACTTAAGTCCATCTCCAAAAATATACTCCTACAGGGCCAACTCTATATCCCAACTCTTCTTCATACTATTCAAAGTCAAAATGTGGCCATTAAACAAAAATGCTTGTGCTTCAACCTTCTGGAGGTCAATGGGATCACCTGTTTGTGTAGCAGTTTGGGCTTTTGTCACATCATTGAATATTGCTTCTAACTTAGGGGAAATCAGTCCCCAGAAATCACCCATTCTTGCTTCAATGTTCTCCTTTTCTCTTGTCAACTTCTTTATTTCTTCCAACAGGCTGATTGCTTGACACTCCTTACTTGCCACTGATACTGTCAACAAATCAAAAGCTTGGGATATACTTGACAATTTCTGTTTGGAGTCCTTTACTTTATCTTCTATACCCTCTATGACTTTAGGAGTAGATAAACAAAACTTATATATACTGCCTCCTTCCGAAAGAGAATTTTGAGTACTCTTTATACTGTTATCTAGCACTAATCTGTCTATCCCAATAATGCCTTTAAGTGCATCAAATCTTTTTCTATTAAATTCATTTTGAACTTTAACTTCTGCAGATTTTTCAAAGGACTCAAAACGAGTACTTACAAAATTTACAAGGCTTTTCATATTTCTGAAGGGAGAATCAGATGGATTCTTCTGGAACATTGGCATTATTTTCTCCAATATACCGGATGCAAGGCCTAGTAGCTCATTGTCCTCTATGTAAGATTTCAATACCTTTTCTCTTGCCTTGGCTTGTGTGAAAGATGCTATCTTCATCAATTCAACTGGAGAGAAAGTATTCAGGTTGAGTGGTCCTTGAATCAATTCTAGCTCATCAAACTCTAGTATCTCTTTACTTAGAAAACTGTTCACTGCATCTGCGGTGTGTCTTGCCATAATTTCTAGATCGCTTTTCTTTCCTTGAGTTTTCTCAGTGTTAGTATTAGGACTATTTTGTTTGGGTACATCAACATTTGCACCATCTTCTTCTATTTTATCTTCCTTGCTCTTGAGTTCTTCTTCTTTATTTTGTTGTGGGTTAACTTTAGTGGGAATTTCTATTTCTATGTTTACTTCTATGTTAACTTTATCTATTTGATCCTAAGTATCCCTTTTGCCTTCAGCCTCTTCTAATCTCTAATCCTTGTTCTTCTCTGAGTCATCTTGAGTAGGACTTAGTGTCTCTTCATTGGTTTGCTCCGGAGGATTTAGAGTATCATTTTGATCATCATTTCCTTCTCCAATCTTTCCTTCTAAAGTCATTTGTTCCGGAACTAAAGGATTGTCTTCCTCAACATGTTTTTCTGAAGCAATATAATATTTATCTTTATCTAGGGCCTTCTTCAAATTTTCCTTTGTTTCCTTTAAAACTTCCTTAGTTTCACCAAGCATTAGCTTGTTCATCCGGATCTTGCTTCTGAATTTCTCCTTAACTTCCTTGAGGATATTATCTACTTCCCTTCTGGTCATTACTAGACACAGGGTTGCGAGGACATATTATCTACGTTCTAAGTCTTTATCCTTGGTGGCTTCCTTCGTCATCTCTAGTATTTTCCTTAAACTTTTAGGAATTTCTTGCAAAATTTCTAGTAGAGCTCTATTGAATTTATTCAAGTACAGGATGGTGGCATCCTCCAAGATTTTCTTATTTGCTTCATCAAAACTATCATAATATTTTTTGATAGGCCTTAGATTTCCATGAACAGTAATTGTTTTTACAATTTCATCAGTAGTCATAGCAACCTTACCAGTCTCTTGCTTTTTACTTGCCTTTTTGCTTTCGGAAGGTTGGTCCTCAGGAGCCCTTGAAATCTTGGCTCTTATAGATCTTATCTCTTTGACTTCTTCATCTGTCTCCGTCTCTTCATCATCTTTTATGCTCAGATACATTCTTGTGGACTTTGTTTTCTTTCTCTTACTTCCTTCATTGGATGGTCTGTCTTCTGGTTTTGCAGGTTTAGGGGGAACAGAAGCAGCAACAGAGCTCCTAGTAGTCCTTGAAGTGGAGGATGGTTCCACTAGAGCATCTTCTTATTTCTTGTCCTACTTTTCCTTCTCAGCCTTTTCAATTCATTCTCTATTTTGCTTCACTGCCTCCTTGGTTAGGCCAATGCTTTCAGCATACCTTTCAACTTGCCTCTGAACTTTTCTCTTGATTTCTAGTTGCCTAAGCTCAACATGCAATTTTAGACTTAGTTCCTTATACATTCCAAACCTTTCAACAGAGGTGTCTTTTGATATGCTCACAAGATGTTGTGCATACATGTCCAAGACCTTTTCATCAACCTCATAGCCCATAGCCATAATCCATACTATTTTGGGCTCCATAACCTCCATTAGGCACTGATCTGTGTCTACCATAAAGCAGATTTCATCTTTATACTTCTCAACCACTGACATAGGGATTCTTTCCCTAGAGTGCATCATATTCTTTTTTGTTTTGAAATAACCCCATATTGTAGTCTTTTGTGCACTTGAGTCTCCAATGCTATGCAAATGATCCCTTATTTGAATTGTAACTAGCCAGTCATGTGTCCAATGCACACCATGCACTCTAGGCACTTCATTCATGAAATAGAAGAATAAGCATATAATCAAGGAACCATACTTGAAAGTGTTTTTCTTATCCTTCTTGATTTTGCTCAGATTCTCAACCAGTTGGTTCTGAAGTAGCTCACATAAGTCATAATTTGCATTTTCTTTCAACATTTGATATGTTGCATATATAGCAGTTCCAGAGATAAAATTCTCTCTGCTAGAGTGATAGATCTTGTATCCAATCAGCATGGAGGCAAACTTCACATCTGGTTCTATAACTCCATTTATGGTCATAGCCCTCTTATCAAACTTTGCACTAGTTGCATCAGTAACAGTTTGGTTTTTCACAGATTTTAACATGGGTAATCCACTAGTTGAATTTAACCTAGTCAGAATTCTGATAACATCCTTGGTAATATTGAATGGTTTTAATAGCCATATGAATTCATCATGTATCCAGCTCAACACATATCGAACCCATTCACTTTCATTAAAAGTTAGAAATTCAATCATTTGAAGAAAATGTTTGCTTTTCAGGGTTTCAAATTCTAGTTTCAGTTGATAGTTATCATCCTTTAGATGGTTCTCAAACAATTCAAGCAACTTCAAATTCCCAAATTCTTCTACATTGCTGTTGATGTATGCCCTAATATCTTCAACATGTAGTACTCCATATGGGACATCAGAGAATGCACCTAACGGTTCTATTCCAACTGACTTGTAAGGATGCTTCTTAAATTTTGGATGGGGTCTTTCAGTAATGTCAACAATAAGAGGAGTAGCCATCTCAACAGAATTTAAGTTTTACATAGAAGTACCTTTTTCTTCTGTGGGGTTAGGGTTGATCAATTGCCGGTTGAATTTGCTCTTCATGCTTCAATCTCTAGATTTGCAGCTTAGATGCTCTTCTTCTCATTTCCTTCAAAAGCAAAGTAATTTAAATGCATGACTAAGTGACCTTTTATCCTCTGTAAAACCTAATTTGACATTGTAATAAATGTGTTTCCCTAACTTCATCCAGTTACTCTATTTCTTGAACAGTTCTTCATGAATCATTCTGCAAGTTTCCATATCAACATCTTTTCTTCCAGAAATCCTTCCAAAAGTTCTGAAACAATCCAAAATATCTTCTCTCATTGTGCCAGATCCAGGCACTCACTTATTGGCTGGGGGAATTTGATATTTAATGTCGCTCCCCCTGAGCTAGAGATCCAAATTCAATTCCCAGAGGAATTGTCAACACCGGATTTCGGTACAGACCCATTACCATTATTCACAACACTTTTCTTGACCCATGTCTTGCTCATTTCATTCTGGATCTCATTCACATCAATTTTTTACTTGTCTTTGTCTTGTCTTTGCTCATCCAATTTTGTATTTACCGGACCTCTTCTTTCATTATTCCTACTTCTGCAGAATCTTGCAATATGACCAGATATATTGCAATTAAAGCACACAACATTTCTTTGCTTATATACTTGATTTCCTCTTGATCTGCACTAATTAGCCATGTGTCCAAATCCATTGCAAGTAAAGCAGTAACCATTGAAAGAGTTGTCATTTCCTCTATTGTTAGAGTTATTCATTATCATACTTATGCATTCATTTGATCTTTGACCATACCTCTTACACTTGAAGCATTGACCCGAGAAGGATGGACCATTTTGATTTACTTTGCTTCTGCACTGAGTAGCTCTATGACAAAATTTATTGCAATTGAAACAATTGCCATTGAAGGATGGATATCTTTGAGCATTACGATGTCTTACCAGAGGTCTTCTAGGTTTGTTTCTCCCATTCCTTGGTTGAAAATTTCTTTGTCCAGATACGGAGATTTCACCTTTCTCATATCTAAGACCATGCTTGTCATCAGTTTTTTTTGTCCCTCAAGTAGTGCTTCAAGTTTAGCTGAGCTTATCTTGAACTTCTCCTTGTATTCATTTGCAACTTCTAGGTCATGTCTGAGAATGACAATTTGCCTCTCAAGTTCTCTCTCATTGTCTCTACTTTCTTGAAGATCAGACTCTGGATGGCCAGCTATTCTATCCAATCTACAACATTCTTTAGTTCTATCTTTTAGAGTTTGATTTAGGTCTTCTTCAGTCTTCTTCCTTTTCTTAATTTCTTTGGTTAGCCTCATTACCCCAGATTTCATCTCAAGTTTTAGAACAGAAACTTCTTTTGTCAACTTCTCACATTCCTTTATCTTTTCTTATAAAGTCTCATTCATGCCATTTTCTTTAGTAAGATTAGCTAGCTGATGAAGTGGTTCCTTTCTTTTTCCCATTGATTTCTTTAGTTTATCTTTTAGCAAGTCAATGTAATCATCAACATCCTTAAGGTTTGCTTTCAAATCATCTATTTCTACTTTGGACCATTCAAGATCTTCTAAAGCCAATTGAAGTTGTTCTCTGAGTGAACCCATTGAAACTCCTTCCCAGATCATCCTCAAGCTATTAGGCTTCTTTCAAGGAACCTTGCTCTGATACCAATTGTTGGAATTAGGGCTAACAACTAAGGGGGGGTGAATCAGTTGTCTTAAAACTTTAAAGCTTGCAGAAGTTAATTCTTCTTTACACCTTCTTAATAGAAAAACATCATCATGAAAAAGTAGGAATCAATAACATATGAGTAGAAACACAAATAATAGACTTGACACCATGATTTTTAACATGGAAACCTGGTTAAGGGAAAAACCACGATGGGGGTTAACCCATGAAGATTATACTCTATTAAAAGTATTACAAAAGGAGAAGGCACATGCCTTCGGGCTCACTACCCAGAGCTCACTGCTCAAGAGAGGCTCACTGCCTACAAGAATGATTACAGGAGGATTATAAATTATTTGAACTGATGAGTAGCATTTTCCAATGCAAGAATTTAGTTCTGGTTAAGCATAGAATACCGCTTTTACACACTTCATCTTTATTCTTCCCTGTTTACTGCTCTGCCATAATCCAGACCTCAGATCTCTTCTCTTTCACACTTATATCTGCCATTTTCACACTCACTCCATATTCGCATCACTAACACACCTCACAATACTAGAATCCATCGGCTATATATATCCACATTAAAAATTCCATCTCCTTTCTATCGGCCTTATGAAGAACTTAACACATAATACAAATACTCTGTTCATTCAGTTGAATCCATACACAAATAAAGATGCGTACCAGAAATAACATTTGCATGTCACAATACATGTTGGCCACTAACATTATATCCCATACGTAACTCACCAAAACACTCCTATTAGATCCATACAGGGACCAAACACAAATTGGCCTATTCTTCACTGAACTATTCTGTCATATTAGGACCCGGTACTCAGATGCTTATAACTTTTAATCCCTTTGTCACTGGAGGCTAAAATATTGGATCTAGATTGTCCTAACATCCCTCTACACTCCCTCAGATCTACAACACACAATGATTAACTAGAGAGATTTGCTGGTCAAAATACTGAACTTTGCCATATGCTCTGTTTTTGGCTCCCTGGACTTAGATAAATTCTCATTATGTCTTCCGGTAAGAACAAATTAAGTTATGAGGATGAGTGGAATAGTCTTAGGTACCATCAATGACAACACCTGTCATGTGTAGCAGTGTCTCTTGCCAACAAGTCTTTCATTGGTCTTAACCATAAGATCTAACAAATCTTTAGAGATTAGTGAGTTACAAATTGGGGAACCAACACATACCATAATAGAGGTCACATTTATTATCTTTTCTACTTATTATTGAGAATCTTACAAGCACTCCTTAGTATTAAACTACAACTCTTAGACTAGGAAACAATTACATGCTTTGTCAAAGCTGCAGAAATAGTATGCATGATCTCCAAGCATCTTCAAACTTATCGACTGCCAAATCTCTTATTATGCTTTTTTCTAATGACCACCCCTTTGTCAAAGTTATAGGCTACCAGGATATTGTAAGAATGAGGATGGATTTGCATCTGTTGTTGCTTTTGCATGAACCTTAAAGTCTTCACAACTAATCAATTTCATGCATATCACATATCCATTGCATGTCATGTGTCACTATCTCTTGGGCACTATGTTGAAATTGTTATTAGTTTGCATAATGCTAAGGTTTCTTTTAAACTGATAGTAGTCCTCATTTTATTTATTTTCCTTATTCCACATTGTTCTTTTAATCTTGGAGCTGTACTAAAGCTATTGCATGCTCTTCTAAGTCATTCTAGCTATTAGACAACATTTAGTGAAGCCTTATTATTTCCTAACTAAGCTTGCATAACCACCTAAGTCTAATATATTAGCATTAGGCTTTCTCTATGCTATTTCCTATGAAGGATGAATTACTTATGTGTGTGTATGTGTGTATGTATATATATAGCTATTGCATGCTCTTCTAAGTCATTCTAGCTATTAGACAACATTTAGTGAAGCCTTATTATTTCCTAACTAAGCTTGCATAACCACCTAAGTCTAATAGATTAGCATTAGGCTTTCTCTATGCTATTTCCTATGAAGGATGAATTACTTATGTGTGTGTATGTGTGTATGTATATATATATATCTTGAACTTTAATAATGACCTTTAAACTCTCACATGTAGAGAGAACACTGGTAAAGAGTTTTTGGGTTTATATTATAATCTAGTTGATTACTATTGTAGTTCTTCAATAACATAGCAGACCAGTAATGAAGACTAGTTTACTCCAGTGTCCAAATAGAATAATATTAAAGCAGATACAAGTTATACTTATACTATCTATTGTTCTGCAAGAAAACTACTCTAAGCTATAGTTAATGGTATTCTTTAACCATACACTTGGAAGATAAATTAACCCAATCTTGAGACTCGTATAGGATGGAAGATAAAAAAAAATTATACCTACATATTAAAATTACTTGGAAGTTTTATTTATTATTTGCTTTTTAATATTCTAGGAGATGTGTATGTGAGAGGTATTAGAACAGGAATTTGAAACTTTGCCTTAGCATCCAGGCAAGAGTATATTTAATTCAATTGTTGGGTTTACATATGTACTTGATACTGCATTATTTGTCAAACCTATTATAGAAGGTTAATTTTCTCTATGACTATTTGAAAGACAATATTGATGTGGGATTGTTATATAATTACTGTAACCAAGGGTAGTCAAAAATTAATCTTGTCAATTTTAACTATGAAGGTTATGTTGCAAGTATGTGCCTAATCGATGTTGTCATTGGTGTCAACTGTATCTTATTCTATTACTTGTTTATAAGAATTGTATGTTGAGGATATTGAGAAAATTAGCCTCTCCAGAAGAAACAAGTGAGTTAAAGAGAAGTGCAGTACAGACAGTGTGTTGTATGCATAAGAATAGTCTAGTAAACTACTCTACATTTATTTCTACTTGAAGATCATGGTCTACAGATTGGAAGTAAGTTAGAAGTATGACTAAGGATGCTACATTCCAAGTTTTAGACCTCTGCATGAAGATCTGAGTGAGTTGTGTTCACCAGAGTGGAACCTACTTTTTCTGTAAGTTCAGTTGAGACAGGAAGAAAGTATTATGCTCCGCATTCCTCTGCAATAAAGTATTTTTCTCTGTAGTTCTAGAAGGAAGTCTGGGATGATGATAAGCACCTACAATTGTAATGGTTCATGGTTTGGTGGTCCGCAGGCTATCTTTCTTTTATGACAGTTGAAGATAGTAAAGTTCATGTGTTTCAGTGAGAAGATTCCTATGGATAAAGTGGTTAAGGTTCATGAGGTTGTTCCTGATGATTATAAAGTGATCATGGATGTCTCCTAATTGTGTTCCTATCTTGATATTGGTTTGTGTTAAGGATTTGAGATCATGTTCGAAGATTATTGCCAGATAGTGTAACGTGTAACCAGTTTTGGCCGACCTAGTTAATCCCAATGATTGCGGAGAACTCTAGAAGATTGTGGAAGAGTGTTGTGGCATGAAAGATTGTGTTTGAGTCCCAGATAAGGCATGGCATGATCCACACTTTTTTTCCTTTGCATAATGTTGTAATAGGTCATGACCTATTTTGTAAATGTTTGTAATACTGACCTTGGAGATTGTTCCAATGGTTGATTATTGTGATGCTAACCTTGATGATCATTCCAAGGTTGATGAAGTGTATAAATATTTGTAGTTTAGTTGTGGAAAATGTGTCCTTGAGCGGAAATGAAAAGATATTAAGAAAGGTCCAAAAGGCAGAGAAGAGGCAAAGGAAAGAAGAGGAAGAACAGAATAGAGGCAGAGCAGAGAAGAGGCAGAGGAAAGAAGAGGAAGAACAGAATAGAGGTAGAGTAGAGAAAAGGAATTATTGTACTTCAATCATAGACATAGGAGGTGTTGATCATGGCAGAGAGCCTAGCAGTGAGCCACCAGTAGGGTTTAACAACCCTTATTATAATCTTGCTAGGTTTAGGGTTGAGGCAGTGAGCCTGCTAGACCTAGTTGTTCTTCATGGCAGTGAGCCAGTATGTTTAGGCCCATGGAGTGACCAACCTGAACATCATTATTTCAAGATTACAATATATATTGAGAGCTAATCTTCTCAGTGGTTTTTCCCCACCTTGGGGTTTTCCACATAAAATTTGGTGTCTCTTATGTTTGATGTTGTATCTGTGGTTAAGTTTTTGATTTCATGTATTCATTGTTAAATCATAATAATTGTGGATAAGTGATGAATGTTTAATTGTAGAAAGTGTTTAAGTTTTTGTGACAACTGATTCACCCCCCCTCTCATTTGTCTGGCACATATCAATAGGTTAGACATATTGTTGTATGTTAATACTTTTGTTTTCAACTGGTTATAAAATATAAATATAACCTAGTAAACATCTAGACTTGAACTCTAGTGATACATAAAGAATTTGTTATGGTTAGATGAACCACTTCTGTCATAAACTAGGAATGGTAGATCATGAGATGATGTTGAATATGGAACACCAAGGAATAGTAAGAAATATCTTATGATTACAACCATCATGATAGTATAGCTTACATGGAAGAGCTTGGCCAAGCCCTTAAATTTAAATCTAAGTATTAACTTGATTTAATTATTTTATTCCTTGTCATATCATATTCTATAGTACATTGCATTAGAATGACTGCAAATGTTAGTAGAACATATCACATACATTCTCTCTTTCTCTCAAGTTGACTTTATATTTCTAAGACCTTTGTTTAAGGGTGAGGCCTAAACTCTAGAATGAGAGAAAGCATAGGGAAGATTTGTGTTTCATGAGTTGGGTAGAAAATGCCCGAGTGTTGCCTTCGCTCCTCTAATGATTGAGGATTATCACATCAAATGAT
Organism: Cunninghamia lanceolata; assembly: GCA_027924645.1. NCBI lineage: Eukaryota > Viridiplantae > Streptophyta > Pinopsida > Cupressales > Cupressaceae > Cunninghamia > Cunninghamia lanceolata. Next base: position 2,508,013 of record BSBN01001164.1, on the reverse strand, counting down.
CAACCAGTACTAGTGAGATTTGACAAACACATTTGAAATTGTAAATTTTTAGTCTGATTGGTTGGTAAAGACTTGACCCTTAATTTTATATTTTAAATCAAGTGCATTTAATTATTATTAATAAAAAGTTATTTTTAACTATCAAAGTAATGATGAATTTTAGTTAAATTATTATTTTCTTTTGTGATTATTATATCATTGTTTTAAGTTATTTAATTTAAAAGAGTAAATTTATCTCTTTTGTATTATTTAATTAGGATTGTTTAAAAGTAGGTGTTACAAGGTCCAACTTCATTATGAAAATAACTTTCCCACTTTTACCCATGGAGTTTAGCACCTCATGAATAAGAACTAAAATGAATCTAGAATTTGTTGATTTTGAACAAAAGCATTCTATTGAGGATACATTATCTTAGGAAGAATAGATTGTAGTCTAAGAGCTAGAGTTTTTGACAGAATCTTGTACATTGAGTTGCATAGACTGATAGGTTTGAAGTCTCCAAAGTCTACTACCCCTTTTACTTATGAAATAGTGCAAGAAAAGTTATTTTCATTTCCTTAAGTAGTTTCCCCTACATGAAGAAATATTGAATAACAATAGTTTAATTGTTGGCTATAATATCTCAAAAGGTTCAAAAAGAGAAATGGGAAAATCCATCTAGGCCTAGGGTTTTGTTACCTTCATAAGAAAAAACAACCCATCTAACTTCATCTTTCATAACTAGAGAGAGAAAAAAAAAGAATTATCTTTATTATCAACTAAGGAGGGAATGTTATTAAATATCTCTTCATCTTGTGGAGGGAACCCTATATTTAGTCAAAAGACTTAAGATGAACTTGACAATTTTTTCCAAAATTATGTCTTCTGAAAATAAACCTACCCATTGGATTTAATCTCTTTAATTTTGTAGGTAGTTTTGTGTTAAAGAGTAGTCATATGAAAGTGTTTAGTGTTTTTGTCCCCTTTTTTCAACCAAAAAAAGAAAGACCTTTGTTGGCAATACGTCTCTTCCTTTTTATGATAGAATGAAGCTCAACCAACTAAAAAAATTCCTTCAAAGCCTAAATTTGATTCATATCATTTTCCTAGATATGTTGTTATAATTTAAATATAATTTATAACTCACCTTAGGTTTTCACAAGAAAATATCCCCAAAACAATCTTTGTTCCATTTTTTATTTGGTTATTTATATGGCTCATCTTGTAAAAAAATATGTACATGGTTGTTCTCTCCACTTGAATAGTCCACCAATTGACAATATTTTCTTTAAATTGGGATGTTGAAGCCACATTCTCTTGAACTTGAAGGTAAAACCTATATTTTTGCCCCTAATATTAGCATGAATAATTATGGGAGAATGGTCCAATCCTACTCTAGGAAACACCAATAGAAGGAAATCATACCTTTAAAACCAAAGGCTAGACAAGAGAGACTGATGAAGTTTAACTTGAATCAAAGAAGAATCCACCCATTTATTTGACCAAGTGAAATCAACTACCTGTATAGGTAATCCATAAGCTTAGAAGTAGAAACAAAATTTCCTAAGTGCTCCATTTCTTCCAAGGAGAAAGATGAACTACCATTTTGTTTCCCAATTGATAGAGAGGGTTGAAGTCACCCATAGCTAATCATTTCTCTATGAAACCTTTTCCTGAATGTTATAAGTTTCTCCCATAATTCTTTCCTTTCCTTCCTAGAGTTTAGGGCCTAAATGTTTGAGGTAATCCATAAATCTTTTTCAACACAATGAGAGAACCAGACAACCACATGATTGGGCTAACTTTGAATCCCTCTAATTTTATTTGATTCCACATAGATATGATCCCTCTTGAATCTCTCAAGGCATCCAAGCCTTCAATACTACAATATTTTGAAAGTCTATTTTTTAAAAACTAACTACTTTTAATCAAATAGTATTTCAAATTCTTTGATAAGAAAAATATCTAGTTTTTGTTATCTTACCATATTCACCAACAAGTTGTGCTTATGGGGTTGATTAGCTCCTAAATGTTCAATGTAATTATCTTCATCTTTTAGGGTTGTGAGTTCTATTAGAAACCATGATCAACTAAGCATGATCTGATTACGAATTGGAGTGAAAGCAATTGTGAATTGCAATGCATAAACAATGCAGAAGATGAGTACATGTAGTGTTGAGAGTTTGAGTCACTTCAGGAGTCAACTCAAACACTCAAAGAGTGGTGGAAAATGAGTGTCAAAAAGTGGCTTGGAGAGTTGTATTGGACTCTCCAAGTAGACACCTAACCACCTAAGGTGGCTTAAAGCCATGCGGGGAATATACACATAATTACTTAATTAAATAATAAGTAATAGTGTTAATATTGAACTACACTAACACCCCCCTTAAGTACAACTTAGGTGGGCACAAAAGAGATGGGTCCCGGATACAAGTCCTGGTGAGGTACCCATGTACAAAGCGATCTTTTAGAAAACAGAGTAAGATATAAAACCCAGTGGGAAAAAATACCTTCCTCCTGCTCTCTATGCCCCACAGGGGCTTTCTGTGACTTTCCATAGCTCTAAGCCTAAACCAGAGGGAACTACCGCACCTTAGCGGATACTCGAACCAGGCTTCTATGTGCTTCTTAGCTCAAGAAGATTCGTATGGGTGAATACGGGTCACTAGCTGACCTTCCACAATGAGCTCTCATAGGCCAGTAGCCTTCCACAATGGCCTCTTATGGGCTAGAGTTCAGCCAAGGGCACAAGTTAGCCCTCTTCTATGCCAAGCAATTGCTGGTTGTGCCTTTGGATAGTCAATGGTGCCTCAATGAATAGGAGAGGGAGTTTGAATTATTTTGGACATCAGACAAAAAAACCTCTCTCTACAAACAAACCCTCTACAAAAGTGATAAAATAGAGTTGATGCCTTCAAGCAGATTGACCTCTAATATGCCAAATGTCGAGATCAGCCTAAATGGTGAGGGCCATAGAGTTGAGATCAAAAAGTAGAGCTATGTTGTCAAAATGTAATGCCTTTTGGATGCCACACATGAGTGTAGGTAGAAATAGAGGGATGCCACTTCTCCCAAACACCACAAACAAATAGGGGCAAACAAACATGTCTCACAATTTCTACAAAACACTAACCAGATTTATGCCTCTAAGATGAACCAACCAAAGAATTAGTTTGGCTCTGATACCATATTAGAAACCATGAATCGGCTAAGCATGAACTGATTATGAATTGGAGTGAAAGAAATTGTGAATTGCAATGCATAAACAATGCATAAGATGAGTACATATAGTGTTGAGAGTTTGAGTCACTTCAGGAGTTGACTCAAACACTCAAAGAGTGGTGGCAAATGAGTGTCAACAAGTGTCTTGGAGAGTTGTATTGGACTCTCCAAGTAGACACCTAACCACCTAAGGTGACTTAAAGCCATGTGAGGAATATACACATAACTACTTAATTAAATAATTTAAGTAATAGTGTTAATATTCCTACACTAACAAGTTCTTTTTCCACTCTAGCATGAAAGTGTGTTCTAATTTCCATCATAAACTTCCTTTTTAGTTTTATGTTCACTAACATCCCTCTAGATAGGCCTTCTCATTCTCTTTTGATCAAATCCATAGTCCATTGGATCTTCCAAATTTACTTTCTTAGAGCTAGTTTTGGAGTACCTCTTATTGTTCCACTTCCTACCATCTTGACGAAAAGGAGTCCACTTTCTAAATATACAATGCTCTTTTCTTAAGGCATCTTCCCAAGACCTTCAATAACAACTACTAAGGACCTATGACATTCCTTTTCCATCTCTTATTCCTCTTTTTCATCATCCTTCTCTTTTCCATGATCTCCCATAAATTCTCCTTCTTCAAGCATGTCTCTCAATTTCTCTACATTGATATCTTCCTTAATGAGCTTGTCTTCTTTCATTAGTTAATCTTGGTTCTCATTCTCTTGGTAGGGGAAAGAACTAGCTAGTCTCAAGACATAGGTCTTATTTACTATAGGTAAAAATACCACTAGATCTTCTATGTTCTCACCTCCCATTATAGAAAGCTCCAACATACTCGAAAGATACATTGGTATACCACTTCCTCATTGAGCATAGTGGCATCCCCTATGGAACATTCTACCAACTATTCCTCTTTTCCTACATCCAACACATTTTGAATTACCTCATCCAATTCAAAACTAGACAAACTCCATTGGTCCCCTAGTCTTCTTGTCCCATACCAAATTTTAGCACTTCTTGATGCTCTATATCTGGTATATTCTTAGGTTCAATGGGTGAAACTTTATTTGTTCTTTTAGATCTCACCTTGTTTGGGCATAATCTAGCTATATGACCCATTTTCTTACATGAATAGAAAGAAAAGGTATAGTTCTCATAGCTCAAATGTTGATTCTAGAAACCATATTTTGAGGATAGAATGGTGGAGGAAGGTAAATCAATCTTCTTAGAAATATTCACATAGATGCATGCAAAGACCTACCTCCTTGAGCTTGTGATCTAGTGAATAGTTGCAAGCTGACTAGAGGAAGTGATAATGGCCTTAAATATTATGATTCCAAAAAGTCTACTAGAAGGCCTAGAATCCTCATCCAAATAGGTTTTATTTTAAAGGATCCCTTGTCTAGATTAAAACCTAGATACCATCTCTTCAAAAATAGTCCAAATCTACCCATGAACTAGGGGTCATCAAGAAAAACATTATTCAAATCATCTTCACAAAATAAGGAAAAAGAGAAAAGGCATTTTATCATGGTGATCTAATATCTACCTAACCTTTGATCACCCATTTTTTATAGCCCCAAACTTCAACATTGTCAATATTTGGCTGTGGACCTCTAAATTTGCCAATAAGAATAGTACCCATTCTAGAAGATCTACTTTCCACAATATAATCTAGGAAGTTTAGGTGGACTAGACCAAATAGAACACCTTCATTAAGAATTAGACCTTCTTCTTGTGTTGGTCCTTTCCCTTTGCATGGGTTTCCCTTAAATCTAGAAAATAAGGCTACCTAAAATTTTGAGCCACTAAGCCTCCCTATCTCAAAAGAAGAGTTGGGCCTATCACCCCCTTGTCTACATCCAGGTCCAATGCATCCCAACCCATCAATATTTATTTTTTTGATCTTGGTGGGTTCTCTATTGATCCTACTTCACTCATCTTTCTTTCTATAGACATCCTTCCTACTCCCCATGACCCATGAGAATTTGAAAAAAAATCTCACTTGATATTATACTCCATAGCATATGGAATATAAGTTTATACCTCTTTCAACAAGAATTACAACACAACATCATGAAGGACATTTATAGAGTGGGGACTATTATCCTTATGTGACATATTCCTTGGAGATCACACCTTGGTATCCTTTAGTCATCCCATCATTTACCCTTCCATATATCCTTGAGACCTCCATCCATGCCATCCTCCATCTTAGGATCCTTTGGCCATCCAGGTTCCATCCTAAAATCCTTGACCATTTTGTCCATAAAACCTACCATTCATTCTTGTCAAGTTAGTGTTCCCTTTTCATTTGTTATAGCATTAAGATAGCTAGATCCTATCTAGTAGAAAGATCAAAGGACTATCCAAAAGTCATCCAACATAAAAATAATCCAAAGTAATTCCCAAAGTAATCAATGCAATTTAAATCCATAAACAATCTACCGCAATAATCAAAGAGAGATTAAAAATTTATAAGTTTTATTGCTTTTCTTGCTGAAATCTTTGTTTAGTTTTAAACCAAGATCATTATATCATCATCGAGATGTATCATTCCCAACCTGACCTCGTCACATATATTGTTTCTTTAGGGTACAACAAATCTATCATTAAGATCATCCAAATCTAATTTTTATCTTGATCAAGGGAAAATCATTTGTGTTTATGTATTTGTTTCTATTTTTGTTTTGTGTATGATGGTTTCTTGTGGTTTCTTTTACATGTGAGTCAATTCCATAATATATCACAACAAATTGTTATCATAGTTTTTCCATATCATGGTGAATCTTGTTATACGCTATGATAAATCAGTTTGCTTGAACATTTTAAACTTCATGCAAGATTCACAACATTCATCATCACATAATCCACACTCATCTTCTTTCTTCAACATTTCTTCTAAAATGTAACTATCCATAGCTAACATTTCTTCTTAATCACTTTTTCCCATCATCTTCCATCAATTCTTTCCCAAGTGCTTCTGTTTCATAACCCTCTTCTCATTTTGATCACCCATCTACATCTTTCATCCTCACGTGTCCTCTCAATGACGCATCTCTCCAATCGTCATGTCACTTAGAGTATCCTCATGCACCAATTATTTGATGACTTCTACTTTCTTTGAAAATCCACTATTTCTTTTAGTCAAAATGTCCTTTCAAAGAAGGGCAAATGTAGACACCTAGATTTCACCATGACTAATTTTGTCATCAATCTATTCTCATCTTGTTGACTAATTGTTCCATCATCTTGTCAATTAATTCTATCATCATCCTATTGTCATCACATGGACTAATCGTCTTGTCAACTTATCAATTTCATCATGCTAATGCTTAATTTATTTTGTTGGTTAATTAATTATACTATGCTAATTAATTACCATTTAAATCCCTATAATTAATTAGCTTCCTAGTGATTCATTAAAAAATGTGATTAAATTATGGCATTGATGTCTTTTCCACCAAAGTTCAAACCCCTACTGGATTGTTGATCTTGCAGGCTTTGAGCCCCTACTACGTTGTTGAGCTCACATATTTGAATCGTTAACCCTTCTAGATTCAAATCCTCATTGGGCCACTAAGCTCATGGACTTTTAGCCCCTACTAGGCCATTGAAATTATGTGTTTAGACCATTGCATTAATGATGAGCCTTCATGCTAGGGATGAGGTCCCTTGTTTGTGGCCTTACCTTGTTCAAGGCTAGGCTAAAAGATTTCCCATTCACGAAGAAAAAAAATGAATTAACTTCCTAGTTAATCCATGTACATATACATAATTAGCTAAATGAATAATTATAATTATCCACTCCATATCAACTTACTTAGCTCTAAACCAAATTAGTTGATTAAACAATCAAGTCAGTTGACTAGTCAATCAAGCTGGTTAATTAGTCAGTTAAGTTAGTTGACTAATCAATCAAAGGAGTTAATTATCTCAATAATGTTAGTTGACTAATCAATCTATTGAGTCAATAAGTAAATTAAACTAATTAACTCTAAATCAAATTTCTAGTTCATGTTCCTAGGGAATGGAACCATGTGGCTAATTGCTTGGCTAAGTGGGCTTCAGAGCAGGTGGGAGATTGGAATGTTAGTGGTTGGGATCAGTTGTCTGATGATGGGGTTCAACATTTGGAAAGTTTGATCTCTGCGGATATGGAGGGATAGCTGTGGTCCCTGCTTGGGACTTCGGGATTGGGGAGGTTCCCCTAGTTCTCGTTTGGTTGGTTGTGGTGCTAGTGTTTTTTTCCAGTTCTCTATTGTTTCTGGGGCAGCTGCCCTCATGATTTTGTACTTGTAATTTCCTTATTAATAAATTTTTACCCCTTTTATTAAAAACAAAATTCTCTAGTTCCAAATTTGATCAAATTGATCTTGACCATTCATATTTTTATCCTTCAAAACTATAAATCCATCTCTTATCTACATGATTATAATGATTGAATATTTTTGAAAACTTTAAATTGTTAAATCACATTATTACCACCTTGTGAGAAAGCTTGTACTTTGTTCAAGAAATATTCTTTCAACATCACAAGAAAATCCAAATTAAGCTCAATCTAAGATTTACAAATATTTTATTTACAAATGTTTTAGAATAGAAGTTAAATGTTATTTTTGATTTCTTTTATAGTTCTAAAATCCTTAGTTATAGAATAAATCAAAGCTTATATCTTAATGTTTGTCATGTTCTCATATTATGACATTGTTTAAATTAAAGATTTAAACAGTAATGACAAATTAAAGAAGCCACTTTAAATGATAATCACATATATAATAATATTTGATTATCAATATATAATAATATTAAATTATCTTATTTGTATGTAATTAAATATAATATATTTATTGTATTTATGTAAATACGAATATCCCATATTGGCAGCGATCACATATTAATGAAGGAAACAGATGTAAAGGCAGTGGTTAGTAAACTGTAGGCAGCGAATTAAATATAAGGGTAATCATTATTAAAATAACTTTGCAAACTAAACACAGCGATTTGGCTCATAAGTCATATCTATGGGGAAGGGATACATCTCTTCACAAATATTTGAAGGGTATAAGATAGCAATCAATCCATGAAGACTCAAGGGGAAGACATGGAATAAGAGGAAGATTCAGTTATAAACATTTTATATTGCACCAAGCGATCATTATCCATCAAAGAATCAATAAGGAAAGGTCACATTCCTTCATTAGTTTGGTGCTATTGAATAAGATATAAAAAGCTATCTGTGATGAAGAAAAGAAAGACAAGGGGTAGTTAAATAGACAACATCTGATCAATTAATAAAAATAGCAATTTGTATTCAGCAACAACCATCATATTTCTGCATTTTATATTTAGGAACAGCAGGTAAGTAGTTTCTAATATATTTAATTATTAAGATTTATAATGTGATGAATGTATATATATATAATAGTAAGAGGCACATTAGACAATCATGAATTAAAATGAATGTTATCATTATTGGGATAAATGATTATGTAGGAATGAACATGAAAGGTAAATAAAACTAATGTAATTTACATATTAATTGTCAATGAGCCAAGTATGAGGCTATGACTAAGTAATGATAAGATTCCCAAAGGGAATGAGAAATATGATACCATGATCCAGAAAGGATAATATTATCAAAAACAGATTCATAACCCATAATCTCATAACCTATCAAGAAGGATGTCAAGCCTCACCCTTCATCATCTTACCACTTGTGAGTTGGGGTTAAGTTAAGGATGTATAATTAAACCTAAGCGACCCTCAAGCAGATGAGGAACACCGGGTGTGTGTGAAGTCCCTTGAGCCAAGAGACGAGGAACTCCGGGTGTGAGTGAAGCTCTTGGGCCTATGGTAATATGAGCTCATTGTTTATAATTGTGCCCGATGGTAGGTGACTCTCGATGGGATGAGGAATGCCAGGTGTGCATGAAGTCCCCTCGAGCCAATTGGTGAGGGACCCCAAGTGTGGGTGAAACCATTGGGCCTCCATATGGGATGGATATGGACTCCTTAACAAACCATGCTCATATGGGAGAAAGGATTGATTAATGGTAGGGCTACCCTAAGACTCCCTCAAGATAGTGCATGAGAGTTGTGAGAGAAATAATGTGAATATGTTATGCATATGTTTATAATGTTAAGAGAAATGATATGATTATGATTATAAGGTTACTAAACTTAAGTAGAATTGTGGAAAGTATATGGATTTGATTATGGATCATTAACCCTAATTATGTTATGAAAAGAAGAATTGAACACTAATGTTCTCTTTGGGTAAGTTGAAATTATTTACAAGGTTGTGAAAATTTTGGCTTGCTAGAAGGGGACATTACAAGTGGTATCAGAGCTACGTCTTGCCAACCTGTGAGGATATTATATGCAAACATATAGAAGGCCAAGAACCAGCCAAGTAAGGATGAACAACGAATTGAGAGAAATCATTGAAGCAACTACCAGGAATTTGAATGATCAAAATCAAGCCACTCAAGCACTTTTACAAACTGTGCAAACCTTGCGAAACGACGTAGAAAATCTAAAGGCCCAATCCACAAACGGGAGAGAAGTAGTCTCTAATCAAGCCGAAAACAACAATTCTTCATCAAGCACAAGGATTCCACTACCAGTATTTCTACCAAGTGAAGACACTTCAAGAGGGGAAAATGATACTACTCCAGTCATGAGCACTAAAGACATGATTAGAGCCTATGCCAACCTAGAACCCGAATTGAGAGGATTGGTATCCTTCAATGATTTTAGCAACTCAAAGAGGAATGAGTTAACAAGAAGAGAGAAAAGATTCGCTAACAAAGACTTGAAGCAAAAAGCCAACAAAATCAATTTACCTCATTTTGATGGAACACATAAGTTGTCACCTCATGCATGGTTACAAAAACTAAATGACTATTTTCTTCTTAACCCCATGACAGAAAAAATGCCCTTCAATTCACCATCCTACATCTAGAGGGCTTGGCCTACGAATGGTGGCATCACGGGAAGCACACTTTGGGCCATGAGACCATTACATCTTATGAAGAATTTTCTAAGAGGTTTCTTAAGAAATTTGATAGGAGACATCCCCAACAAGATTTCAAGGACTTAACCTTAACAAGACAAAAGGGTACGGTGGATGAATATGTAAATGAATTCGAGAAAATAGTCATCCGAGTTCCCGGAATAGAGAATGAAAGACTTACATTCTTATTTGTACAAGGATTAGATGAAAAGCTAAGAGGATTAGTGGGAGCACTTAGACCCACTACACATGATGATGCCATAGAAATGGCAACCCAATTAGAACAAAGCAAACCCTCCCAATCATCCTCTAAACCTTTCCATAAGAAAGGAAATTTTGATAAGTACCCATGTCGAAAATGTGGGAAACCATGGGAAAAAGGACATGTATGTCCAAGAGATGAATTAAGAGAAAAGGGCCTTTGTTTTGATTGCAAAGAAGCATGGAAACCCGGACACAAGTGTAAAGACCCCGCAAAGGGAAACACGTGTTTTAGATGTAATGAGAAATGGGAATACGGACATAAATGTCGAAAAAGAGCTCAAACACACAATATAGAAATCATACTCAACAAAGAAATTCAGGAAGAAGGTGAAGCAACTTTAAATAAAAGAAGAAAAGAAAATTGATCTTAAATCGAGTGTTTTGAAGAAATAAGGATTGCTTGAGGACAAGCAATCTCAAGAGGGGAGGCCTGTCATGTTCCCATATTATGACATTGTTTAAATTAAAGATTTAAATAGTAATGATAAATTAAAGAAGCCACTTTAAATGATAATCACATATATAATAATATTTGATTATCAATATATAATAATATTAAATTATCTTATTTGTATGTAATTAAATATAATATATTTATTGTATTTATGTAAATACGAATATCCCATATTGGCAGCGATCACATATTAATGAAGGAAACAGATGTAAAGGCAGTGGTTAGTAAACTGTAGGCAGCGAATTAAATATAAGGGTAATCATTATTAAAATAACTTTGCAAACTAAACATAGCGATTTGGCTCATAAGTCATATCTATGGGGAAGGGATACATCTCTTCACAAATATTTGAAGGGTATAAGATAGCAATCAATCCATGAAGACTCAAGGGGAAGACATGGAATAAGAGGAAGATTCAGTTAGAAACATTCTATATTGCACCAAGCGATCATTATCCATCAAAGAATTAATAAGGAAAGGTCACATTCCTTCATTAGTTCAGTGCTATTGAATAAGATATAAAAAGCTATCTGTGATGAAGGAAAGAAAGATGAGGGGGCAGTTAAATAGACAGCATCTGATCAATTAATAAAAATAGCAATTTGTATTCAGCAACAACCGTCATATTTCTGCATTTTATATTCAGGAACAGCAGGTAAGTAGTTTCTAATATATTTAATTATTAAGATTTATAATGTGATGAATATATATATATATATTCATCACATTATAAATCTTAATAATTAAATATATATATATATATATATTGAATAGTAAGAAGCACATTAGACAATCGTGAATTAAAATGAATGTTATTATTATTGGGATAAATGATTATGTAGGAATGAACATGAAAGGTAAATAGAACTAATGTAATTTACATATTAATTGCCAATGAGCCAAGTATGAGGCTATGACTAAGTAATGATAAGATTCCCAAAGGGAATGGGAAATATGATATCATGATCTAGAAAGGATAATATTATCAAAAATGGATTCATAACCCATAATCTCATAACCTATCAAGAAGGATGTCAAGCCTCAACCTTAATCATCTTACCACTTGTGAGTTGGGGTTAAGTTAAGGATGTATAATTAAACCTAAGCGACCCTCAAGTGGATGAGGAACACCGGGTGTGTGTGAAGTCCCTTGAGCCAAGAGACGAGGAACTCCGGGTGTGAGTGAAGCTCTTGGGCCTATGGTAATATGAGCTCATTGTTTATAATTGTGCCCGATGGTAGGTGACTCTCGATGGGATGAGGAATGCTGGGTGTGCATGAAGTCCCCTTGAACCAATTGGTGAGGGACCCCAGGTGTGGGTGAAACCATTGGGCCTCCGTATGGGATGGATATGGACGCCTTAAAAAACCATGCTCATATGGGAGAAAGGATTGATTAATGGTAGGGCTACCCTAAGACTCCCTCAAGATAGTGCATGAAAGTTGTGAGAGAAATAATGTGAATATGTTATGCATATGTTTATAATGTTAAGAGAAATGATATGATTATGATTATAAGGTTACTAAACTTAAGTAGAATTGTGGAAAGTATATGGATTTGATTATGGATCATTAACCCTAATTATGTTATGAAAAGAAGAATTGAACACTAATGTTCTCTTTGGGTAAGTTGAAATTATTTACAAGGTTGTGAAAATTTTGGCTTGCTAGAAGGGGACATTACAATGTTTAACTTTAGTTAATCATTATATTGTCAATAAAATAATTATATAAACTATTAATATTATGATGATGTCTATATCGTAATTACAAACATATTATTGTTATCACCTTTTAAATATATTTTATATATTAAAAAATATTTTCTACATTTGCAGTAACATTTATAGCTACTTATTTTTATTATAATTAAACGACGTTCAATGATGTTTTCTTTTAATGAAAAAGAAATATAACCACCTTGCTAGGATGCCATTAAAATTGTTAATGAACAACTAATGAAGAAATTATTTCAGCTACAAGAGTGCTCGAGGGGATTTCAGTTATTGCACAGAGATCGCACTAGGTTGTGGATTTGAATGTGTCTCGAAAATAAAATATAAGCTAAGCATTATGCAATGATAGTAACAATAAGGATAATAATTAAATTTTAATAATAGACTGAAAATATTTTTTTTTAATGAGCTTTTAAACTAGATTATCACAAGTAATAAATTGCCTTCGGAATTACGCATTTACAGCTAGTAGTAGTAGCTATGAAATTGCCTTCGTAATCACGAGTTTACAGCTATTGGTAGCTGTGAGATCATCAGTTGTTTAGAGATTTTTTAGCAGGTCTAAAATCTTTTCCTAAAATAATATAGAAGGTATGATTTACTATTTTGATTTAATTGCATTGGTTTGATAATGGAAGGCCTGCATTTCTGTTGGAAGGCCAGTTCATTTTCTTCGAGGGTTTGGGAGGCAATTGCAATGCACACTTGCTTCTAGGCAAATGAGCAAGCAAACTCTAGATTTTTGGAAGGAGAAAGCGGTGTCATTTTTCAATAACATCAAGCAGACTCTAATTTTTTAGGACTCAAAATGTGTAAAATAATCTAGAGTATGCTTGCTATTATTGAAAGATAGCAGCGTAAAATAATCTGGCAAATGGATTTACTCGCTCTATGAAAAACATGAGCACACTGTTAAAGGCAAACCAAATCAACAGACTTAAAGTTGAATGATGAGTAACAAATTTTAAAAATTATGTATAATTTTTTGAGAAATCTATTTTAATTAATAAAAGCACCAAAAGTACTATCAAATGGGGCACAATTATTTATAGGATAATCCCTAAATAGTTTATATATATAGACGGTTGGAAAGGTTGCAGGTTCTGGTTTTGCACATGCCAATTGCACGTGCCTGGTGCATGTTTTTGCATTTTGCATACATGTCAACCATGGCTGCACCATGGCAGTGGCAACTATGACATCTGATGAAATTCCTCTATTCTTTATAGTTTGATGAAAGTCCATACCTTGTTATAAAGCTCCCATTTTGGCACAGGAGCAAATGTGGACTCATGGGTTGGAGCCCTGTTTGTTGCATTCTTTGAGGCATTTTGTCAAATTGATCATATGCCTTGTCTTTACTTCTGTATTTCGTATACATGTCCACTAGGGCACTTGCAATGACAATATTTACATTCACAAGTTTATGTACAATAGCCGAGCTTTAAAGGACTCTCGTTGCAGTATATCACATGAATTTTCTTGAGGATTATCCAAGGAGGCTCCATTATTATGAAACTAGGAATTAGCCATGTCAAAGAGAATCCTAGTTGTAGCTTCAACTTGTGGTGAACTACACATTTCTATAACAAGATGTGGTGAACTACGAATTTCTATAACAAGAAAAATAGAGCAACGATTCAATCGTGTCATTTCAAATATCTTTCCCATGAAAAGAATGTACAGAGAATACGGAATCATCACAAAACATATAAAGCAACACTATAAAACACCTATGTGTTACAACATAAGAAATGTTATATTGCATTAAGGATTTTAAACAGATTCATTTATTGCTTAGTTGCATGTCCTCAAAAAGCATGCATAAATAAAGCAAAAAAAAATGCAATGCATTTAATTTTTGAAACAGTTCAATATCTATGGAATGTAGGCCTTTATCCAAACCAAGTTGCAATGTTTACAGATCATATGGCACATGTTCAAAACAAACATCCATTTGGTAAGTATTTCAACTCCTTTATGAAGTGATAATGGATCTCAATGTGCTTACTTCTTCCATGGAAGAATGAATTCTTTGTTAGGCCTATTGAAGAAACATTGTCACAATGAATGGTTGTACCATCTTCTTGTTGTTCAATCAAGTCTGCAATGTTTCTTCTCAACCAAATAGACATGATGTTACATTTGCTACAATATACTCAACTTCTGTTACTATTCATGAAACCAACCAGCTTTCCTATTGCATACATCAAATTAGGCCTACTAACTGTCAAGTATATGAGGCTTCTAACCATCCTTTTGTAGAGGGTTGGGTTTACTTCCTTGTTGTTGTCCTCCTTATTTAATTTCAGACATATAGCTGTTGGTGTTGGGGTAGGTTTTCTATTCTCCATTTTAAATCTTTTGAAGATTTGTTTGGCATAGTTTGTGAAATAAATATGCCATGCTATGTTTTCTAGACCTTAATGCCCATAAAATAAAGACCTCAATGCCCATAAAATAATTCAACGGACCTAAGTTTGTCATCTCACACTCATTCTTCATTACCTCTTTGAAATCAACATTGAAGAGATAATTATTTCATGTAAAATCTAGTCATTTACATACAAAACAACAATCAAAATCTCACCTTAAGTTACTTTGATGTAAAGTGTGGGCTCACTACTACTTTTGCTAAAACTATTGCTCACTAGAGATGAGTCAATTCAACTTGACTTGCCTTAGGTGCTTGTTTCAGCCCATAGAGAGCTTTCCAAAGCCTATGTACTTTGTCTTCTTTCCCTAGGACTTCATATCTAGGTGGCTGCTCCACATACACCTCTTTTAGTACTCCATTCAAGAAGGTCATCATAATCTCTTCCTAGCCTTTCTTTATGCCTTTCAATCTTTCCATCAACAGTACACTTGGTCTTCTAGACCCACTTAACTCCAATCACTTGTTTACCCTTGGGTAAATCAATTAGCTACCATATTTCATTCCTCTCTATAGCATCCAACTCTTTATCCATGGCATTACACCACTTCCCCTCTTTCATTGCTTCCTTAAAATGCATTGGATCACTATAGAAAAATAAATCAAAATTAGCATACCTTGTGCAATCATAAATCACCCTCATGCCCTTATCCTTCATGGCATTGGCATTAATGAGGTGAGCGTATGGTCTAAATTACCTCTGGAGCTATTACTCTATTGACCTTTGGGGCTATTGTACAGTTGACCTCTGGAGCTACTTCTTTGTTGAACTCAATCTACAATTATCCACTTCTGGAGCTGCTATTCTATTAAACAACTCTGGAGCTATTGTTAAATCCAAAGCTCTATAGTTTTCTCTCTCTAAGATACTGCTCTTCAGAGCTCCTCCAGAGTTGCTATCTTCTGGAGCTTCTTCATCTTCAAGGGGTATTGTGACTAAAATACCCATGGTGCCATCCACCATTCCATCCCATGCTTAATTTTCAATGAACTCAACATCCCTTCTAGTCACAACTTTCTTGGTGATGGGATTATACAGGCTTTTGACTCTTCACTATAGCTTATAAATATATATTTTTCACCTCTATCATCAAATTTCTGCATTTTCTCCTTTGGCATGAATGCATATGCCACACATCTAAAGATTCTTAAGTGTTCCACACTCAATTTGTTGTTGGTCCACGCCTCTTGTGGAATCCTACCATGAATAGCCTTTGTAGGGGACCTATTCAATAGGTAGACTATTGTTGCTACAGATTCACCTCAAAAATCATGTGACAGTCCTCTTTCTTTAAGCATGCTTGCTTCCATCTCTTGGATGGTTCTATTTTTTGTTTTAGCCACTCTGTTTTTCTGTGGAGTATACCTAGTTGTAAACTATTTTTCTATGCCTTCATTATTGCAGAATTCAGAAAATATTTGGAGATATATTCTTCCCCTCTAATCTTTCTTAAGGATTTGATATAGTGGGGCCGCTTTGCTTTTCAGTTGAGGCCTTAAACCACTTGAATTTCTCGAAGGCTTCTGATTTGTTTTTCAAGAAATAAACCCAAATTTTTGTGTTGTAATCATCTATGAATGTCATGAAATAAATATTTCCAACCAAGGTGTGGGTTTTTATGGGATCATACAAATCTGAGTGCACCAACTCCAATGGTGCTTTTGCTCTCCTAGAATATCCCGATTGAAAGGGTTGCCTATGTTGCTTTCCTAGAACGTAGGCTTCATATTTCCCTTTAGGCTCTATAATAGATGGTATCCCTGTCAAGGAATTTTTTTCCTACAGTTTAGTCTTCAGTATTGCCTGTCATGTGACAATTAATTTTTTTGAATGCAAGTCAAAATTTTATATATAAAGTTGGAGCTTTCTCAATTCAAAACCCAAATCGGTGAATGCTTTACCAAGTGAAAAAGCCTAGGATAAATAAAATATTTTATAAAAAAAAAAGATTTTTTTAAAAAAATAATAGAAGTTCCTATTAAAAAATTTAAAAAGTAGAAATTTAGAATGAATATATTCTATAAAAAAACAAATCTATTTCTTAAATAATAGAAGTTTCTATTATAAAATTTAAAAATAAAAGCAAAAAATTAGAATGAATATATTCTATAAAAAATAAAAATAGAAGTTCAATTAAAATATTTAAAAATAAACGGAAAAAAATATATATTATATAATTTACAATGAATATATAATTATATTCATAGAAAACAAATCTAAAAATTTGGGATATATTCTATTAAAAAACAAATCTAAAAGATATATATTTAAAATGAATATATAATTATATTCATAAAAAATAAATCTAAAAATTTGGGATATATTCTATTAAAAATAAATCTAATGAATATATAATATAAAAACAGATTGGGATGTATTCTATTAAAAAACAAATCTAAAAATTTGGGAATTAAAAAACAAATCTAAAATATTTGGAATTGGGATATATTCTATTAAAAAACAAATCTAAGATATATATATATATATAGTCAAATTTTCATATTGATTGTTTTTTTTACAGTTTTAAAAATAAATTACTTGTATATCAATACAGGCAAATATTTATTTTTATTGTATTTTACAGCTAAAATCTTTAAATACAACTATACAACTGTCAAATTTAAGCCCTGATCCCTATAACCATGCTTTTTTTGGACAATAAACTCAAACCAAAATAACTTAAGTGCCCATGTCTTAAATTCCAAAGTTTGGATGGGTCTTTGATGAGTTTCCTTAAGGTATATTGTTGTCCCACTATTGTAAGCACCAGAGACAGTGCTAGGATCTATGCCAAAGAGAGCTCCAGAAATAGCACTAGAGACTTAATATGTATCATAAGAGGAAACATTATGTTTCTTGTCATCTGCATTTTTGCAATCACTTTCTTGTTGCCTACTTTGTCAAATATCATGCACTCACCATCCTCCATCAAGATTTTATAACCATTTTAGACCATCTATCCAATGCTTAATAGGTTATGTTTTATGTTTGGAGCATAATAGACATCTTGATTTTCTCTCTCTCCCCCCTGTTCAGTTTTATTATTTTGTTTTGTCCTTCATTCCATCACAATAGTGATTTAGGGTTGCCCTCTGCCAACAAGTGGTATCAAAGCTCTATTTTTCTGGGTAGTTAAAAAAAAAATTGTGGGTATTTTGGAAAAGCCCTAGATTTTCTAGGCATTAAGAGTCTTCTATAGTTTGATAAGAATGGCAGATGGGACAACAAAGGTTGGTAGTAGCCACCAAACTTTGATGGGCATAACTATGATATATGGGCTAAGAAAATGAAAACTATACTGGTTGCAAATGACCTATAGGAGTTGGTCATCAATGGTTTCACAGATACTACAAATAAAGAAACCTATACAACCCTATCAAATGCCCAAAGGAACCAATTGAAATAAATAAGGATGAAGGATGCAAAAACCCTCAGTTTGATTGAGACAGCCTTAACAGAGGCTATTTTCCCTCGAATTATAGTGTAAGGACACCTAAACCCTGTCTACTAACTATAATGTTAGAATGATTGGTATTGTAATGATATGATAATATTACAAACTTCCTGAAGAAGAATTGGGTAATTATTTAACTAATATATGTTGCTAAGTAAATCTCGCTACCAATTAGTGGAATGATTTATTTTATGCCTCGATGTATTAGGATTCAAGATTATTCTTTTGTTGATAACTAAGTTGTCGTTACTCACACTTTTGTACTAGTTTTAAATTATAGACTAATGTTTGGTGTCAGGACTTGATCAAGGATGTTTTGATGATGGTTCGGTCAATTGTTTAGTTAATGAGCATATAATTATATTTTCTCTATTAAATTGCTCATATGAATATGGATTTGTTGAAATTTTGATGCTAGACATTAATATCAGACTAATTGATCTTCGTGGAATTATTATGCTAATTGTTATTGAATGTTAGATTTCTCTAATCATTGTGAAAAGAAATTCAATTATAACAGGTCAAAGAGACATCAACAAAGAAAGGAGAGTCTAGGGTGATAAACGAAGTATGAGAATTGTATTTGATGAATCAATCTTGTTGCAGATTCATTGCCATTCTTATATTTTGAAGGTAAGCTAAAATGCACGCTAAGAACTGGTCATGTACCAATATACAGGTATGCAAGTACCTTATTGCATAGTTTATAATTTTGTTTCTTTCACATTGTGCGTAATAGTGTAAGAATTATTATGTGTAATTTAAGTATACTTATAATCCTATTGAAATAATTTTAATGATACCTTTAGGATCTAAATTTTCTTTTTATTCTAGTTCATATTTTCATTATATTAAGGTATTAGAATTAAATTTATATTATAATCAAAATCACATAATTTAGAATTCTCTATATTTCAATAATATAAAAATAAAGGAAGTGTTTTATTTGTAAAATGAAATTTAGATAAGGAATCGAATTTTATTTCTATAAGAACCACTTATTGTGGTAAACGCTAATCTAGTGAAAAATATTGGTATAGTTCGCATGGCATGTCACTTAAGATTGACATCATGGTACATTGATTTTGGAAACAGTTATTGTAACTCAATGAGTATCTTCTTAGATCTTGTTTCAAAAGATTAGAACATTTCCTAAATTTTGAGGAACAATTTGATTGAACTTGAAAATTTTTAGAAGGTGACGATAGTGCGAATCCTATGTTTTGGATAACAAGGGTATCCTTAGAAGTTTCTATTCTTATCATCGGGGTCAATATTTTTACTACTCCTAAAACGACCTTCCAGATCGACATTTTTGAGTTTTTTTAGTTTTCTTGCTTTATGTGTCTATCTTGGATGTCATCTAGTCATTGCATTTCATTATAGAAAGATACACTCTAGGAAAAGAAAACCTAAATAATAGGGAGGAAATATAGAAAGATGCCTTCTATAAGGCGTCGATTGGTTGGAAAAGAAAGGGGAAGACTTTTTTTTTTGGCTATCATTTTTACTTCTTTCCAGAAGTGGGTTGGGGGAGAGGGTCTCAATTTTTGGGTTGATGGGTTGGGTTAAATCTGAATCTATAAAGCTGTATAAGAAGAAAAAAAATTACATTATGCTGAAATTTGATTGATTAAATTCTCTTGCCAAGTTCTAAGAACTAGTGCTTTTTGTCATGATCATTTATCGGTTGTACAGTATCTACATAATACCACTTTTATTTGAATTTGAGGTATTTTAAAGTCGTCATTTTCAAAGTCTTATTGTGTGGCGAAAACTAGTATAAAAATTAGTTCAAACTTTTGATTGTTGCTTGTTGATTTTTCCTGAAATTCAATTTTCAGATTGTCTTATTATCTATACTCTTAGGTATCAAATTTATTAGAAGGGTTATTTAATTGAAACCTATATTACCTGATGGAGGCATCTGATTAGTCATTAGGAAAATTGTGTTTGAATACCTTGCATCCACTTGTATCGACGATGGCTCTTCTCTAGAAGTTTATTTAACAAATAAAACCTGCTATAGAGGGTGTCAACTCTAGTATGGCAGTACCTGAATTATAATATCTACTTCTGGTAGGCATCAAACCATCTTTGGATTGTCATTAGTACTAACATCTACCATATGTAGGCATTGAGTTTTTTTGGAATTTATAAACAATAAAATCTCCATATTGGAAGGTTTCAAACTATTCTAATGTTAATTCATTTATCATTGAGATAGCTTGTCAAATAGTTATTTTTTTGTGCAAATCCTGCAATCATAGTATGTTGTGAGACCACACTTCTTGAGTCATTTTATAAAGTAGTTCACGTGCCTTGTCTATCCATCCACATCTTTCATGCATGTCTATCTGGGTTATTGCAATTACAATGTCTGACAAAAATTCCTCTCACATTAGGCTTTGAGATAGTCTTCAATTTTTCCCAACTGCACATAAATCAAGACAAAAAAAAATTACTCAAACTGTAATTATTACCTGCTAGAGGTAGGGACTAACAATTCAGGCTATGGACTGGCAACAATAAACTACTACTAAAAAACATGGTGGGCACTGGAGATGGTGTGGGAAATGGAGGTTTCAATTCTAGAAATGGTAGAGGTACAGATGGTTTGCAGGTTGTAAGTGGAAGTTTGTTGTTGGGGAGTGTTCTGAGGAGGGCCTAGCTGACGACGTGATTCCTAATGCCTCTGACACTTGTACTATTTCTTCGATATATGAGATTAGACCTTGTAACCCTGGAGCTACATCGGGAAGTGAGATCCCTTCAATGTTTGACCTGGATGAAAAGAAGAATGTGGCCTGGATGAAAAGAAGAATGTAGCCAAATTTCTAGAGGCCAACTTGGTGCAAACGAATCCATGGGCATCACTTTTTGTAACAAAACCAAAAGGGAAGATTTCCTTTCCTTCTTTATTCTATTCTTCTAGTGAGTTTTGTATGTTTGTCCCTAACGGTGTTGCTGATAAAGGTATTGAAAGGAAGCTAGGTGTGCGGAAACCGCTTCCTACACTAATCTAATGAGGAGAGAAGATTGCAAATTATTTTTATCCTTTATAGCTATAGTGTTATTAACCCAACAACAGAGATATTGCAGCAATAAACATACACACAGAAATAAGATAGAAGAGAGAGAGAGACAAGATATACGTGGGGAATATAGAAAATCAGAGAAGATTGTGTTTTATTCGATGGACAACAAAAACATTTATACAAGGATAAAAGCAGTTATGAAGTTCTAAACTACATAACTACAACATATAATAACTGGTAACCGCTGTTGTCCCGCTGTCTTAGCAGATATTAAACAATGTAATATCATGTTGTGTGGTTACACAACACGCCCCATTTTAACTTATCAAAACAGGGACCCAACTTTTGGCTTGGCTTGTGTTGTCTGCTTTCTGGCGGTTTGGTAAAAATGAGTCAGGTGCATCATCATCATG
Source organism: Cunninghamia lanceolata (assembly GCA_027924645.1). Classification (NCBI taxonomy): domain Eukaryota; kingdom Viridiplantae; phylum Streptophyta; class Pinopsida; order Cupressales; family Cupressaceae; genus Cunninghamia; species Cunninghamia lanceolata. The sequence goes on along the minus strand of BSBN01001164.1, from coordinate 2,485,993 downwards.
ATATTCGATGAGGTTGGTCATCATCATGAGGTCAGTTTGTCAAAATTCATATTTTGTTTCTATGACCTCATATTTAGAAAGAGCTTGAAATTCCATGCAGGTTTGCCTTTTACATCACCTGAAAATTCGTCCATATGTGGAAGTTATGAGCAGTCAAAGTTTTGGTCAAACCTGATAATCGCAAGAGGATCATCATATTTTTATATCCTCAGTCATGTTGTCAAGGTCATCCTGATCTTGATCTATCACCTGATAAAAATCATGCAGTCCCAATATCCTGACGTCAATCTTAGGTGATAGTGTGTTTTACCCGTCAAATGACCTTGGGCGCATCGTGGGCATCATGTTTTGAGTGTAACCCGATATTTCAAATTATACGAGCATCACGATATTTTTAACATCACCTGATATTATAATATCATGCTAATCTTATAATATCACCCTGCTTAGAAAACCCACCATCTGCATAATTTGCATGCGCATGTCAAAGTCCTATCGGAGGGTCATCATCCTGATCTTTCAAGGGAAGGTCATATTTGTTGATATTCGCTAATATGATGATGACGTCATCATATCCTCCTGATTTCCTTTTGCATGATCAACATGATCACCCTATCTTTCAAGGGAGGGTGATATTCCATTCCTTAGCATGATCATATTTTAAATATCACCCTAGCGCTAACCTGATGATGACCTCAACTCATCCTCGTGCTCCGAAGACGGAATATGATGGTTACGCCATCATGATATTCGATAAGGAGGGTCATCATAGTTTTATGCTGTCATGTTGTCAAGATCATCATGATCTTGTTTGTCTACTCGATATTTCGTAATGTCCTCCTGCCGAGAAATATGACCTTTTGCAAATATCCTGATGACGTCATCCCAATCTGATAAACGAAGAAGCAAATATCAGGATGACATCATCATCACATTTCCCTTCGGCAGGATATTTTCCAAAACATGATCCGGTTCGCGAATATGATGATGACGTCATGTTCTAAGTTTAAACAAAAGCCCTGGATATCCTGATCATCATCCTGATCTTTCGAGAGGGTTGCCTTGGCCGCAAAGGGGTCATATTACATTCACCACCTGATCATCTTCCTTAGGTGACCCGATATTACATTTATCCCCTAATCTTAACTAAACATGATGGTGACGTCATCTTTTGCATTTTAATGAAGCCCGAATATGACGATGACGTCACCATGATATTCCTTTCCTCAGTAGCAGGATCATATTTCATATCCTCCTATTTTCCTTTGACATGATGATGATGATGATGTCTTTCTTTTCCCCAATATACAGAAGCGATACATGACGGTGACGTCATCTGGACATTCGGAAGGGGGAGCATCATATTTCCAAAATATCATGCAGACGAAAGTTATAAGTTTAACCAACGGCCTAATGTAAAATTGTCATTCCGACCGTGTGTAGTCACGCCGATACATACATGCATCATATACAGAGCCGGATTCAAAGGAAGGTTAAAGGTAGTTTTTTCCTTGTATATGTTGCGATGTAGGATCATATTTGAACCCGATATACATGAAAATGGGCGGGAAAATGAAGCGATAGAAATTTGGAGCCCGATTGCCTGTAGCTGCACATTTTGGAAGCCTGTTTAATAAAACGTTTACTTCCTGTTGTTTATCCACATGATGATGAACTTAATGTTTGTCTGTTTACTTGCAGGAAGTCATGATGCTATTAGAGCTGCTGCTGTTGCTGATAATTACAAAGTTGCACATGGAGGCAACATGAACCAGAAATGAGGAGGATATTGTCAAATATGCTGTTTGCCAACTGGAGACCGAATCAAATCAAAGATGCTGGAATATTCTGTGCCAGCTGTACATTTGCCAACTGGCAAAGCATGTGCTTTTCATCTGGACCATTGATTATTATGAGAGGATCCTGATCCTTGGATCATTGTAACTATTTTCTGGCATTTGTTCTATATAAGAGCCAGATCCTGAGCTGTAAAGGAGGGAGAAAGATAGGAATATCTGGCGCATTAAGGCCGATTACTGTAGAGTCAATTAGGAGATCGGATTACTGAGACTAATGAGGATAGAATTGTTGAAATGTCAAGGTTCTTTCTTCAGATCACTGTAAATGTACTTGTTCTTGAGCATACTGAATGGATATGAAGTTTCAGATTACATCCTGATTGTAAATTTTACATAATCTTCATGTTGATTTCTGGATATGTACTGGTGAATGCTGTGTTCAACTGGAAGCACTTTCATTTCATTACATGTTGTTGTCAACTTTTCCTTTGAAGATTTGCACTGGATCATGCGGATTTGTGGAATGTCCTGGTGAAGTATGATTCTAGTTTCCTTCTTTTTATTGCATGTATGGGAGCTTGTATGTGGATCAGTGATCTAAGTCAAGTAGTTTTGGGAATCTCATTCTTTAACCCTTTTCCTCTTTTAAATTTCATAAATTCATCATCATAACTGCAAATCATGATAAATAACAAGCAGAACAAAGAAATATGCTGACATCCCATAGGTAACTGAAAATCATTAGCATATTTGAGTTAAATGCATGTAGTATTGAAAATAGCATGCAAAGAATCATAAATAGTGGTAGAAATCATGTAAATATCAGCCTGTAGGCACATTATTTGACTAAATCCATAAGTGCAAAGGTAGAATTGTTGGAGGTTTATGCAGAGCAGACATACAGAGCAGGATATTTGGAGGAATGATGATGAACTTTGCAGAAACACGTAAGGCCCCTGAATGGAAAACAACAACACACATCAACCACTGAGTAACGTCAGTAGATTAAGACCTAATCGACGGAGACTTGGGATCATGAATTCTCTGAATTCATCGTATCTTTCAAGATGAGTAAAGGTTGTTGTGTAACTTTTATTCTATGTTTGTTTGTGACTAACATCATGACCAACATATCACTGTTATGCTAACATTCCCCCCTTTATTACATTGTTCGTGTAATAGTACTAAGGGACCCCCCCTGAATATTAAAATACTCAACAAAGCTGATTACATAGTATGAATACATATTTTATAGAAGATCTTCTCCCAAAGAACAAATCCTGAACCAAGCGAGGCTCCATCATGCTGTCTTGTCTACCCTCAGAAAGGCGTCACTTCGAGCTGTGTTCTTGAGCTCTTTAGTCCCAAGCTCTCAAATCACAGAGTCTTGAATTATTCGACAATGGCCCCTAAGAGATACAACAAATCTCTGCCATCTTGTCTAGTGAACACAAAAGGGTATAATTCAAGATCATATACTCTTTGAAGCTCACTGGACAACAATCCATATTGAGCTCAACACTAAACCCCAAACCTTTCTCCAAAACAAAATCTTCACAAAATATACATTCTTCAAATCTGTCAGCTCTGTCAGCAACAACAAAGAAAAACAAAACAACCAAAATAAAAAATGCTTCTCATGCAAAGCATCATCTCAAAGCGAGAAGCTAACTTGAGATGATGGTAAATCCTCCATCCTTCGATGCCACCTACCTCCAATATGACCCTGCTCAAAGGGCATATCCACAGAAATTAATAGTACCATCTGGTGGATCCTCATCCTCAATATCTGGTGGGTCCTTATCATCTTCAATGCAAGCAAGATTTCCTTATTTTTGAGCTTTCCTTTAAGAACATCACTCGCTCAAGTTCTACAATCCCAAGCTATGTGACCGTTTTTCTTACAATAAAAACATTTGATTCTCTCTGATCTCTTGTAATTGCTTCTTGAAAATAATGCTTTCTCTTGAGGATCATCTTCTGAATCTTCTGTTGTTCTCTTCTCTTCTATTAGAAGAGTAGAAATCATACCTTCTAGAGTTTGTGAAGATATTTGACTGAGAGTAAAAACAACATTGTTGTATTTTGAAGGCAAGCTATTTAATAGGATGGCCCTAGCATCATCATCATCTATTGTAACCTTAACCTCTGCTAGTTGTCTAATGAGAGACTGCAAGTTACTTATATGATTTGACATTGTGATTCCATCTTCCATCTTAATTCGAAATAATTGAAGTTTTAGAGAAAACTTTGCATTGATGGCTTTTGCTCCAAACAATTTATTCAGATTATCTCAAATTTCGGCTAATGATTTATCCAAATCAATATGGTGCAATTCAGTGTTAAAAAGAGCAAGACCAATTATAGCCTTGGCTTTATCATCTCTACTATTCCAATCTAATAACTTATTTGCATCTGTAGGTGCTTTTTTCTTTCCACTGACTATTGCCCATAAATTTTTATTCATTAGTTGCATTTGAATTTTCATTCTCCAAGTATGAAAATTGGAACCAGAATACTTGTCTAATGGGATCTCCATTTAGATAATACTCAAAAGATTGACATCAGACTTAAATATATTTGCTTATAAAATTTGCATTTACAAACACACTTCAATACATACCAATAATGGACATCCACTTTTCTTTGATTTCCAGGTTTTGCAGACTACGTTTTCCTCTTTCAGGGGCACAGCGCCTTTGTTATGAATCATAGATGAACTTCCCACATGATTTTAATGAAAATCTGATCGATAAGAGTAACAATAAATCTTCTATTAATGCATTCAACTCACGGCCTCCATAGGGATCTTTGTTAGAGGCTATACTACTTATGCCTCCCTTTATTCTAACATGCCATTACAGGTTGCGCCATTGCAGGTTCTATTTCTTTGTCATATTTCACACCTCCTCACGTTAGTTTTCATCTGAATTCTACAATGATTCAAGGAAAGATTATTGGCAACATTGTGACTCCCCACGCACAGCAATGCACACCCATATGTATTTCTTTCAATGCTTGCTCTTTTCATACAAACCGGAAACGCTTTCATACAAATGTGACAGCACCTTTCAACGTCTTCATGGTTGCATTCAATGGCCTTCACCTAACACGATCTCCAAAACTACATGTCTGGTAAGAACTGAATTGAACTTCCACATTTCATTCCCTTCTGCAGTCCATAAACAACTCCTCCTCGCCCAGGTCATGCTAAACGGCTCTGATACCAAATATAGAAAATCAGAGAAGATTGTGTTTTATTCGATGGACAACAAAAACATTTATACAAGGATAAAAGCAGTTAGGAAGTTCTAAACTGCATAACTGCAACATAATAATTGGTAACCGTTGTTGTCCTGCTGTCCTGCTGTCTTAGCAGATATTAAACAATGTAATATCACTGTTATGCTAACAGGGAGACCCTTACGGATGAAAAACCCCACACTCCAAAATAGAGCTCAACTGTATTCCTATAAAAAATCAAGGTTACAATACAATTTCAGAGCCAATGCTCTTGTAGGACTCTTCAACACTCGTATCTGGAGACAATCTGGTAGCATAGCAGTACCTATCAATCACATAATACATCTCCTCTCAAAAGCACCTATTTATATAGAAGATACAAGGCAAAAATGGCTCTATCTTGAGATGGGCATCCAACATGGACTCATGGCCCAAAACCCATGCCTAAGGAAACCTATCCAACACTATAGGGTGTTCATGACACTTGTCATATCACCCCATCCCAAAGAGGTTTCCTATTCCCAAGTTGGGCAATAACAGATACTCTTATGACACTTACAATTGTCATAGAATCCGTCATAGTTGTCATACACCGGCTAAAAATGGCATATTCTCTTACAACATGTCATAACCCTCTTTGGGGTGCCCAAAGATGCCTTCTTCCAAGATGCCTTGTGACACATGTCTTCACCTATCATAGAATCTTCCATTAACAACTCTTACACGTCATAGATTTGTCATAGGAATCTGTCATAACTGTTTCAGTCAATATTCCCTTACACACTATCCAAGATGCTGACACATGGAAAAATATTCCTACCACTAAGTGGGATGCCTATCTCCTCATGTAAGGACAAATTTACATGTCACCTTCCACGTAGGATGACACATCACCGTGCCAACTCCCACAAGATGACAATATGGATTTGCATCCTAATTACAATAATAGGCAATAAATAAATAAATACAATGAAATAATACAAGGAATTACCAAGGTTGAGACACCTTAATTCCCAACATTCTCCCACTTGTCGAACATCTTGTAAGAGCCAATGGAAATAATAGGATTTAACTACTATAGGCCAAGAGGCCCATAGACTCCGAACACCATCTAAACTTCTCTATGCCCACTGGTTTCGTCAATGCATCCGCAACATTCTTCAAAGTGTCTACCTTCTCCAAATTCACCTTCCCATCCTCTACCATGTCTCGCATGAAGTGAAACTATACATCAATATGCTTTGTTCTAGCATGGAAAGTTGGATTCTTTGCTAGGCAAATTGCACTTTGATTGTCACAACAAATTGTAATCTATCCTACATCACCAATAACTGAACATAATCTCTTAAGCCAAATGGCTTCCTTGCAAGCATGAGCTGCTACAATATATTTAGCTTATGTCATGGACAAAGCAACCACAGGTTGTCGCTTACTCATCCAACTAATTGCACCACCAAACATAGTGAACACATAAGCAATGGTGGATCTCCTGCTGTCAATGTCACCTGTCCAATCAGAATCCACAAATCCGCGAATACAAACAAAATGCGGAGGTCCTGTAACATTACCATGATAGCATATGGAATACTCAGAAGTACCCCTCAAATAGCTGAACACTCTCTTAACTGCATCCCAATGTACCCATCTAGGATTAGCCATAAATTGACTAAGGACTCCCACTGCTTGGGCAATGTCTAGTCTTGTGCAGACCATAGCATACATCAAACTGCCAACAACACTAGCATAAGGTACTTTGCTCATATCATCCACCTCACTAGGAGATTCTGGATAATCATTAACAAACAACTTTGTCCCCAAAGAAACAGGAACACACAATGGTCTACAATCTACCATGCTAAACCTATCCAACACGGTCTTCACATACTTACTCTAGCTTAACCAAAGCTTTTTGTTAGCTCTATCTCCTTTGATTTCCATTCCCAAAATGTACCTAGCTGCCCCTAGATTTTTCATCTCAAACTGTACTAACAAATGAGACTTCAAATCAGAAATCATATTCTTACCATTCCCAATTAACAACATATCATTGAAACATACAATACAATAATGAGAATACAATCATTGTCAAATTTGTAATACACACAATGATCTGATTTCGATCTCAGAAATCCAATGGACAACACAAAGGCATCAAACTTCAAGTACCACATCCTAGGAGACTGCTTCAAACCATACAAAGACTTTTTCAACTTGCAAACCAAATTTTCTTTACCTTTCTCTATGTAATGCTTTGGTTGTGACATATAAATCTCTTCCTCCAAGTCACCATGAAGGAATGTTGTCTTCACATCCATATGCTCCACCTCTAAGTCATAAGCTGCTGCAAGAGATAAAGGAACCAAATAGATGTCAGCTTTGCAATGAGAGAGAAAATTTCAGCATAATCAATTCCCTGCACTTGTGAATACCCCTTCACAACCAGTCTAGCCTTCTACTTTTTAACACTGCCATCTACACCAAATTTCTTCTTGAACACCCATTTGCATTGAACAAGTTTCCATCCTTCAGGCAAAGGCACAAAGTCCCATGTTTTATTCTTTTCCAAAGAAGCCATCTCATCTTCCATGGCCTCCTTCCAGGAACCTGCATCTTTCATGCCCATAGCCTCTGTCACAATTCTAGGCTCATCGGTGTTAATAAGCAAGGCAAGCAAAAACACAACTAGAATCAAGTAATGAATAACCAAACCTATTAGGTTGCTTCCTTGTTTGTGAAGACCTCCTCGATGGCTGAGGTTGAGGTTCTACTTCTTCTTCTGAGATTTTAGAGTTGCTAGACTCTCCTCATCATTAGGTCTCACAGGGTTTGTCAGTTTAGTCTTTTTAGGAGTAGAAGGAAACTAAATCACATCCTCTTTCTTTTCTGTTTCTTCTGGTTGTAGAACAATGGAAGAAGATGTTAGCTCTCTGAAAATAACACTTCTTCTATACAACACTTTTTCAGCCACAAGATCCCTAAGCTTGTATCCTTTCACATCGACACCATAGCCAATGAAAATACACTTAACAACCTTGTTCTCCAATTTAGACCGTTTCTCCCTAGGCACATGTACATATGCCTCACAACCAAAAATACGAAGATGTCTAACTGAAGGCTTCTTACTAGACCACACCTCCATAGGTGTCTTTCCAACAAGAGTTGATGTAGGCGACCTGTTTACCAGGTAGTAAGTAGTGGCTACAGCTTCAGCCCAAAAATTTTGTTCGAGGCTTTCTGCACTAAGCATACTCCTAGCCCTCTTCATTAGTGTTCTGTTCATCCACTCTACAATTCCATTTTGTTGCGGGGTGTATGGAGTTATCTTATGTCTTTCGATCCCTTTCTCTTTACAGAACGTATCGAACTCTGCCGAATAAAACTCATCACCATTATCAGTTCTCAAACACTTAATCTTTTTACTAATTTGATTCTCAACAAAAGCTTTAAACTCTTTGAACCGACTAAAGACTTCAGTCTTGCTTCTGAGAAAATAAATCCATGTCCTTCTACTATAATCATCTATAAAAGATACAAAATATACATATTTGGAAATTGAAGGAATGCTAACAGGACCAAACACATCAGAATGAACAAGATCCAACACATCAGAAGACTTGTGAGAACTAGAGTAAAACTGAACATCATTTTGCTTTCCATATATACAATGTTCACAAAAATCAAACCTGAGATTACAATCATTTAACCCCTCAATGAGGTTTTTATTTTTCAAAGTTGTAAGACCCTTCTCACCAATGTGGCCAAAGGTGATCAAAAGGTGATCGATCTCTGATACCAATTGAAAGGAAGCTAGGTGTGTGGAAATCACTTCCTACACTAATCTAATGAAGGAGAGAAGAGTGCAAATTCTTTTTATCCTTTATAGTTACAGTGTTATTAACCCAACAACAAAGATATTGCAGCAATACACACATACACACATAAAGAAGATAGAAGAGAGAGAGACAAGATATATGTGGGGAAAACCCTTACGAGTGAAAAAACCCACACTCTAAAACATAGCTCAAACATATTCCAGTAAACAATCAAGGTTACAATACAGTTTCAGAGCCAATGCTCTTGTAGGAGTCTTCGACAGTCATATTTGGAGACAATCTGGCAGCATAACAGTACCTGTCAATCACATAATACATCTCCTCTCCAAAGCACCTATTTATATAGAAGATACAAGGCAAAAATAGCTCTATCTTGAGATGGGCGTCCAACATAGCCTCATGGCCCAAAACCCATGCCTAAGGACATTTGTCCAACACTACAGGGTGTTCATGACACTTGTCATATCACCCCATCCCAAAGAGGTCACCTATTCCCAAGTTGGGCAATGACAGATACTCTTACAACACATACGATTGTCATAGAATCCATCATAGCTGTCATATCTTACAGTTGTAAGAGAATCTATCATACACAAGCTAAAAATAGCATATTCTCTTACAACATGTCATAACTCTCCTTGGGGCATCCAAAGATGCCTTCTTCCAAGATGCCTTGTGACACATGTCTTCACCTATTATAGAATCTTCCATTTACGACTCTTACGCATCATAGATTTGTCATAGGAATCTGTCATAACTGTTTCATTTAATATTCCCTTACACACTATCCAAGATGCTGACACATGAAAAAATATTCCTACCACTAAGTGGGACACCTGTCTCCTCATGTGAGGACAAATTTACATGTTGTCACCTTCCACATAGGATGACACATCACTGTGCCAACTCCCACAAGATGACAATAAGGATTTGCATCCTAATTACAATAATAGGCAATAAATAAATAAATACAATGAAATAATACAAGGAATTACCAAGGTTGAGACACCTTAATTCCCAGTAGGTATAACCTATATGGATTCGTCATTGGTTGGTAAATTCTTGGGCCCTAGGCCTAATATCGAAGTTGTTAAATCCTGGGCCTAACAAAAATGGGGTTTAAAAGGCTAGGTGGATATTGCTTCTTTACAAAAGGGCTTTTTCTCCTTCACAGTTTCATGTGAAGAAGATCTACTAGGTACTCTGGCTGGAGGGCCTTGGGTTATTGATAACTCTAGTTTAGCCCTTTGAAAATGGGAACCGAACTTTGATACGTCGAAGAATGCTTTCAATGTAGCCCCAATTTGGGTCATATTACCTGGGTTACCCATGGAAATATGGGATGAGGAAGTTTTTAAGGGTTTGGCAAGTGATTTTGGTCAGTTACTAATAGTGGACCCCAATACAATTTCTAGGAAGTAGCTGGTTTATGCCAGGATTTGTGTGATGGTGAATCAATTGACTATTTTGCCTTCGTCTATCAAGATTAAATCTAAACTTGTGTAGGATCAATCTATTGAGTTTGAATCGATCTGCTTTGCGTGTTTCCTATGTAAGAAGGTGGGACACTGGTCTAAGAATTGCCTGTCCAAGACGCCTAAGCCTAAATAGAAGATCTGGAAGGAAAAAAAGGTTAAGGAATTGGGGGATACCTAAAACCTAGATTCAGGGAACGGATCAAAAGTTGATGTGAAAGAAGAAAAGGAGAAAAGTGATGAGATCCTCGAAGTATAGGGACTAGTGGTGCCAGTGGTTGTGGATACATGGATGAGTGAGGATCCACTTAGATCTTCAGAGATTATGCTTCCAAAGGTAGAGGTCCCCTAGAAGAGAATGCTCTTGCGATCGACAAAAATGTTGATTCAAGTGAATCAAAGGATATCCCAGGTACTCAAGTGGATGATGATTCCACATCAGAAGAACCCCATACTCCCTTCAATCACTAGTGGTTGGAGAGGAAGATGCTAGAGTTTAGGATGAGATGCCCTTTATAAAAATAAAGGGTAGGAAAAAGAAAAAGTAGCTAAGCCCTCCCATCTAGTCTAGGGGAGTGGCAACTAGACGATCCACTAAGGAAGATTTTGGGTCTGACAAAAGAGGACCCGAGAGACCTTCTACTTTAGCTACTAGGGAAAGGGATAGCAAGAAGGATATAGCAAGATGGATGCAAAAAAACCTCATTGACTTGTGAGCTCTAGGAGCACAAATTCAAAAAATCCATGGTATTATCTTGGAATATCAGGGGATTAAATAATAGTCACAAGAATGACCTCCTATCTAATTTAATCTAGGATCACAATTCGGATATAGTGTTGATTTAGGAAACCAAGATGTAGATGGATAGATTGTTTAAGATTAAGAATATGTTTTTTATGAACTGTGGTCTGCATGGTAGTAACTCTAAGGGTGCTTGGGGTGTTGAGGCTACTCTGTGGAACCCGCGAACCGTGTCTGGAGTCCCCATTCTGGGGGAGTCTAATCACGTGGCCACTAAGTTTTCACATATAAGAGAGGACACCTCTTGGATTATTTCCAATATCTATGCTCCTAATGTTATGAGTGCCAGGAAGAGACTGTAGAATAAGTTGGGTGTTTTTAGAAGATTGCACCATGATATTAAGTGGTTGGTCATGGAGGATATTAATTCCACTCTTAAGGAAGATGAGAAAAGAGGGGGGTCTCAAGTTCCCTTAGGCAATAGATTTGATTTGACAGACTTTGTGAATGGTGAAGCTCTGTATTACTTAGAGCTTTAGGGAGCCATGTATACGTTGTCTAACCAAATAACATGAGAATATTATTCAAGTTAAACTTGATCATGCTCTTATATCCATGGACTAGTTTTCTACCTACTTGTGCTCCCTTTCTACTCTTACCAGACTTGGGTCTAATCAAATCCCTATTGTTCTGTTTACTGACAAATTAGGAAGAAGAAAAAGGTTCCCTTTCAGATTTGAAAAGGTATGGCTCCACCATCCAGAGCTGAAGGACAAAATTAGGGAATGGTGGGATATCTCTGTGGATGGAACCGCCATGCACAGAATATTGAAAAAGCTCCACAACATTAAGACCAAGGTACAGAAATGGAACAAGTCCTCCTTTGGTCAAATCTTTAAGGAAAAAGAAAATATCAAGTATGATCTGGATAAGATTCAATATGAGATTCAGAAAATGGGTATGAGTCCAAATATAAGGGAGAAAGAAATTGATCTTCTCAATAGCCTCCATGGGATCATTAATAAAGAAGAAGATTTCTATAAGTAGAGATTGAGATCTATTTGGCTCAAAAGTGATGATCGCAACACTAAATTCTTTCATATGACGACTATGAAGAATCGAGCTACCAACAGGATCAAGGAGATTTCCAATAACAACCAGATTGTCTTGAAGGAAGAGGAGATTCAAAAAGAGGCGGTGGATTTTTTCTATAACTTGTTGAGCACTAAGGCCCCTCTCAATCAAATCTTGGAGGATCAAATGCTGGAGGTTATCCCTAAGGTGGTGAATGAGGGGGATAATAAGATGCTGATCAAGATCCCTTCAGAAGAGGATATTAGTTTAGCGGTCTTCTCTTTTGAGGGAAATAAGACCCTAGGCCTAGATGGCTTCCCCCATTTCTTCTTTCAAACTTTATGGGATATAGTGGCTAAAGATGTGTGTGATGCTACGAAGGAATTCTTCAGGAGTAGAAACTTTCTTAAAGAGTTAAAGTCCACCTTTCTTGTTCTCATACCTAAGAAGAATGGTGCTAAGTCTTTTGCTGACTTTAGGCCTATCAACTTATGTAACTCCTTTTATAAGATTATTTCCAAGGTTTTGGCCTTAAGGCTTCAGTTGCTCCTTCCTGACATTATTTCTATTCAGTAGAGTAGATTCATTCCATGCAGACAGATTCTTGATTTTATTATCACTGTGCAAGAAAACATCCACTCTTTGGTTGTGAACAAGGAAGATTTTCTTCTTAATCTTGATCTTATGAAATCTTATGATAGGGTGGATTGGAACTTTTTAATTAAAATGATGGATGGGTTCAGGTTCAACAAGAAGGTCCTTGATATCATTCAGTAGTTCATGGTGTCTTCTAAGTTCTCAGTTATTATTAATGGGTCCCCTTTGGGTTTCTTCAAAAGCTCAAGGGGGTTAAGGCAAGGAGACCTAATCTCCCCTTTCCTCTTTGTGGTTATGGTGGAGGTGCTTGGGAGGAATATTCAAAAAGTTTTGGTCTATGGCCAACTTAAGGGGCTTCATCCTTCATCCTTAGGTCCTTTTTTTTCCATCAACAATTCATTGATGATACCATCTATTACATTGGAAAATGTCCCCTTGGAGGCTTTTCCCTCTTAAGGTTTAGCTCCTAGGTCTTTAAAATGCATTTAGAGCATCTTGCATGATTTTGATGACTCCCGATGAGAAAACCTTGAAGTTTTATGCCAAATAGGACTTAGGGGATGCACTTGACATGGTTCCTACCTAAAATAGGGGGAAGGACTTGGGTGACCAAACCCTATTCCTACCTTATTTTAGGTTAGGCCTAATTTCAAAGTGTTAGTTTATGACCGTTATTTAGGTCCTATGCCGACACGGTAAGTTTCAATCATGAAATTCTTGGTGGGAATGTTTGTAGTTACATATTTAAGCATGATTAGTGTTTCATTTGTAAACTAGATTGAATTTTTTATTCATGAGCTTATGTGAAGGTGATTCAAGGCATTCATTATGTTGCAGAGTAGAATTTGTGTTGTTATTGTGTTTGTATTTGCAGATTTGGCATCCATCTCCTCATGGCATGAAGAGCATCTTCCTTCCATGAGATCTTCACTACAAGGTGATATCATTTGTGTTTTTAATCATTTATCATTTGGATTTTGCCTCTATCCCATAAGGATATGCACTCTTTATCTGACAACAGTGTTTGGAAGACTTGAGTGTCTCTCCTAGGCTTGACTGAGGCAAGCCTCTAAACACCACAACCCCCAACCCATTTTTCTATGATTGCAAGTTACAGCTTGCAGGAGCAGAAAAAGTAGAGTTGTAGTAGAGCATTGTAGACTATCAAAATTGTAGATTCGAAGATAAAAGAGGTGCCTAGACTCAAGTGTCCACTCATTAGTCCTCCAAATCTCACAACTAAAGAATCTCTGGAACAGTAGGAACAGGTTGTAGACAAGATTCCCAAATCCTGACAAAAAGCATGCCACTCGACTAGGGTGCCCACTCATTAGTCCATGACTTTTTTATTTTCTGAACTTCAAAATTTGGTACACATTTGATTGTCATTTGAAAACTCTGTGTGTGAGCATTTTCTGTAATTTGTCCGTTTACCTCTGAATTTGCATAATTAGGGTTTTGAGCATAAGTGGACTTAATTGAACAACAAAATCACACAATTCTAATTTTCTGCTATATTCTAAGTGACTGAAGGCCTGTAGTAGATTTCCTACTTGGTTGAAGTCCTTGAATGTTTAGAGGTGAAAGGAGGATTCAGACAAACTAGCAAAATGAACCCTAAACAAATCCCCCTCATTTTTCCTCTTAAACATTTTGGTGGACCCATGTTTTTTAATGAATTTTGCACATTGATGAGTGTTGTGCTTTAGATTTACATTCATTTCATTCATTCACATCATTGTTCATCTTAATGCATTTGAAAAATTACAAAAAAATTGAAAATTTTAGAAAATTTGAAAAAATTAGCATTTTTAGCTTGCATTTTCAAGTAATTTAGATTAATTTGCATTGAATTTCAATAAATTTATGTCATTATCATTAGATATGATTTAAAATACATAAATGTTTCATTCATCATTCATTTAGATTGCATTTTCACGCTTGAATTGTTGAAAATTGCTTGAAATTGTGCATTTTTCCATATAACCTAGTTTTGCATTAGCTAGGGTTTGTAGTCAAAATCTTGTTTCAGATTTTACTACCCTCTTGAAACACTCATTAGGACTGATTTCTAACTATAATGCTCCATCATAGTGGCTTTCTTGCAAAATTTCATGCCTAGGGTTTGAAAACCTTGATTTTTCACTACATTTTAGCCTTATTGTCTCTCTACATTTGCACCATTGGTGTGTTGTAAAGGATTTTTTGGCACTAATTGGCTGTTATTAGGGTTATTATCTGATGCCCCTCCTAAAATTATTCACAACACCTTTTTATTGAGCTCTTACAGTGGAAATTTGGTGGAAAATTGCATATTTTGGCTATATTTTCCCTAGGGTTTGACCTGGAGTGGCACTATAAGCATGTTGTGACAGATTTTCTGGCATTAGGTGGCTTTTATTACTATTATAATTTGATGTCCATCATCATTTCCTCACAAAACCCTTTTTCCTACTCTTTTGCATTGAAATTTGGTGAAAATTTGCATATTTTGACTATATTTGCCCTAGGGTTTGACTTAGATTTGCACTCCAAGCATGTTGTGATGGATTTTATGGCTTTAGGTGACTAATATTACTTCTATAATCTATTGTGCCTCGTAAAATTATTTACAACTATTATGAAAAGTGTCTCAACCTTGCAACTTTGAAAGATTACTATTCTTCCCAGTTTTGGTCTTTTTAAATACCCTTTATCTTGGAGAATGGTCTGAAACCTTCAAAGTTTCCAAATGAGCTAAAAATAGCGAGACTTACTATTTTTAGTAAGTCCTTCAATTGACCTCGGATTGACCTGAAATTTTCCTAGAAGGTGTGGAACAGTTAAGTAAACATATCGGGTGAGTTTCGACTCAAGATCATATCTAGATTGTGAGATATTAAAGTTTCTATTTTTTGAAACTGCCAAAAAAGTTTTGAACTTAATTATCAAAATAAAAAATTCTCTAAACATCTCAAAAAATTTCATAACTGGCGTAGTAGGTTATAGGGTGATAGATCTCTTCACGAGCTTTCTGACGCATAATATTGTTCGTCAATCGGACACCCAGATCAAAAGTTATGGCCTCCAAAAGTTGCACCTTCTGTTTTGGGAAATGTAAAAACATGTTGGACACATAAAAGAGCTATAAAGAGGAGAGTTACAGATGTTGGTGTGTGGTTTGGCACATCAAAAAGCATCTTTGATTGGAGATAATTTGGGCGCCACTTTTAGGTGGTTTTAGCTCATGGTTTTGTAATTACAGTTAGCAGTGTATTGTATTGTATCTCATATATATCAGGAACTTGAGATGGAGGTTGTATGTAAAAATCTTATAGATGTTGAGTTACCTCCTAGATCTCTGGTTTGATATACTCTTGTAAAGCTTGCTTTGCAAAAATATTGTAATCTTTGTGATTTCTGAATAATATATTGGGCAGCTTTAGAGTGTGGGGTTTTTTACCTGAAAGGGTTTTGCCCACATATATCTTGTGTTGTGAGTTTTGTATTTTCATTTGGAAGTTGTTATTATCTTTTTGTTAATGTGCATCTTAAACTGTAACTATAAAAGTAAAAATTTACATAAGTCTTTCCTCATTAGATCAGTGTAGGAAGCATTTCCGCATACCTTGCTTCCTTTCAATTGGTATTAGAGCCTAATCACCTTTGGTTCTAGTTGTTGGGTAGAGGGTTTTTTGAGCTAATCTTTGTTTGAGTGGGAGCTTGTACAGAAGATTTTGAAATCTTTGTTGCAGGTAAGAGATGGCGAGCACATCTGAGGTTTGAGATAGAGAAGTTTAATGGCAGTAATTGAGTTGTGGAAACACAAAATGGAGGACATGCTTGTAGATCAGGATTTATGGGAAGCCGTATCTGGTATAAAACTAATGGCAATATCTCAAGAAGACCAGGATCTTAAAGATTGAAAAGCTAAGGGTTTGATAAGACTCTGTTTGGCTGATTCAGTGCTCCTGAATATCAATAAAGAGAAGACTACAAAGGAACTTTTGAAGAAGCTTGGAGATGATTATCAGGCTAAATCCCTGGTGAACAAGTTATTCCTATGAAAAAAATTATATTATCTGAGGATGGAAGATGGATGATCTGTCACTAATCACCTAAATACATTCATTATGCTTGTTGCCCAGTTGATTTCCATTGCTATGAAGTTGGAGGAGGAGAATCAATGTATGACATTACTATGTTCCTTACCAGATTTGTGGGACCACCTTGTTATGTCCATTGGGAGTACCACTACCACCTTCAAGATGGATGAAGTGGTTTCTTTGCTATTGTCTAAAGAGATGCAAAGAAAGTATTCCGAATCGGCTAAGGAGGCTCTTACAATTCGTAGTAGATCTAAAGAGAAGGGAAAGAAAAAGGATAAGAAGAAGGAAGAAAAAAGAAGATCCAAATCCCATGGGAGATCTAAGTCTCCTAGAAAGTCCAAGGCCCTATGTTGGAACTGCGAAAAACCTGGTCACTTCCGCAAGGAGTGTAAGGAGGAGAAAAAGAAAAAGAAGAAGAATTATGATTCAGATTCTAACAAGTCCTCTCAGGATGAAGGAGAAGCATTTATCACTGCCTTGGTAATGCATGCATCTGAGGATGTGTGGCTTATTGTCTCTAGTGCATATGACCTTGCATCGGGGCTAGTTTTTGAAGTATGAAGAATACGATGGTGGAAAGGTGTACTTGGGTGATGATTCTCACCTAGATATTGTTGGCCATGGAAGAGTCTTGATTCGATTCCATGATGGACAAGTAAAGGGAATCAATGGTGTTCTGCATATCCCTAGTTTGACACGAAACCTTCTTTCTATAAGTAAATTGAATGATGTGGGTGTGCAAGTTGTTTTCTTGAATGAAGGATGCAAGATGACTAGAGGATCTATGGTGTTGGCTAAGGGTGTTTAGATTAGTACTCTATTTCATCTTGACGCATGCATAATTCAGTAAGATATTGCTTCTGTTTCGAAGAAGAGAACTTCAGAGTCTTCATCCAAACCATTGGAACCAGCAGTGAAAAAGACTATTGCATCTACTTCTGATGGTCATGCTTTCTGGGTACCTAAGGGTGCTCATTCTATGGAGATGAAACTTCTAGCTCAGAAGACAATGTTATGGCACCAAAGGCTTGGTCACATTGGTGAAAAGGGTTTGAGGACCCTGAAGAATAAAAATCTTGTTGAGGGTATGAATGATTGTAACCTTGAGTTCAATTTCTGTGAACATTGCATTTATGGAAGACAAAACCATGTTCAATTTTATTCCAGCTCTCACAAATCTTCTGAGGTGTTGGACTTGATTCATTCTGATGTGTTTGGTCTTGTTAATGTTCCTTCAATTTCAAATTTTGTTTACTTTGTTTCATTCATTGATGACTACAGTAGAAGGACATGGGTGTATTTCCTTAGAAGTAAATCTAAAGTCTTTAATAGATTAAAAGAGTTCAAAGCTCTTGTAGAGAATCAAAAGGATAGAAAGATTAAGTGTTTGAGGACTGACAACAGTGGTGAGTTCTATTTAACAGATTTTGACAAGTTCTGTAAAGAATAGGGGATTGATAGGCACAAGACAACTTTGTATACCCCTTGGCAGAATGGAGTTGTAGAGAGGATGAATAGAACATTTATGGAGAGAGCAAGGAGTATGCTAAGTGGATTTGGTCTTGAACAAAAGTTTTGGGCTGAAGCTGTTGCTACCGCTTGTTACATGGTTAACAGGTCGCCTACATCAGCGCTCGTTGATAAGACACCTATGGAGGTATGATCTGGTAAAAATCCTTCATTAAGACACATTCAAGTATTTAGTTGTGAGGAATATGCACATGTGCCTAAGGAGAAGAGGTTTAAGCTGGAAAATAAGGCTATAAAGTGTATCTTCATCAGTTATGGCATCGGTGTGAAAGGGTAAAAGATTTGGGATCCAGTAGCTGAGAGAGTTATATATAGTAGAAGTGTGATCTTCAGAGAGCTCTATCCTTCTTTTATTGTCTTGCAGCCAGAGAAAGAAGAGAAGAAAGATGATGTGATTCAGCTTCCTTCCACCCCTGAGAAAGTTAAACCAGAAACATCTATTGGACCTAATAATGAGGAGAGCTCTAGTATCTTTGAAATTTTAGAAGAAGATGAAAAACCTCAACCTCAACCTTTGAGGAGGTCCACGCAGATAAGGCAGCAACATGATAGGTTTGGTTATTCATTACATGATTCCAATTGTATTTTTTCTTTGATTTTTAACACTGATGAGCCTAGAACTGTGAAAGAGGCTATGGGTATCAAAGATGTAGGTTCCTGGAAGGAGACCATGGAATAGGAGATGGCTTCTTTGGAAAAGAATAATACTTGGGACTTGGTGCCTTTGCCTAAAGAATGAAAACCTGTTGGATGCAAATGGGTGTTCAAAAAGAAATTCAGTGTAGATGGCAGTGTTGAGAAATATAAGGCTAGATTGGTTGCAAAGGGGTATTCTCAGGTGGACGGAATTGACTATGGTGAGATTTTCTCTCCCATTGCAAAGATGACATCTATTTGGTTCCTGTTATCTCTTACAACAACGTATGATCTAGAAGTGGAATAGATGCATGTGATGACAACATTCCTTCATGGTGACTTGGAGGAGGAAATATATATGTCACAGCTAGAGCACTACATTGTGAAAGGTAAAGAAAATCTAGTTTGCAAGTTGAAAAAGTCTTTGTATGGTTTGAAACAGTCTCCTAGGATGTGGTACTAGAAGTTTGATGCCTTTGTGTTGAGTATTAGATTTCAAAAATCAAAATTAGATCGTTGTGTTTACTACAAGTTTGACAATGATCGCATTCTCATTATTGCATTGTATGTTGATAATATGTTACTCATGGGAATGGTAAAAGTTTGATTTCTGATTTTAAGTCTCAGTTGTCAGCACAATTTGAAATGAAAAATCTAGGGGCAGCTTGGTACATTCTGGGAATGGAAATCAAAAGAGACAAAGCAAACATAAAACTTTGGTTAGGCCAAAGTAAGTATGTTAACATTGTGTTGGAGAGATTTAGCATGATGGATTGCAGACCTTTGACTATTCCTATTAAAATGGGGACAAAGTTATATGTTGAAGATTGTCCAAAGTCTCCTTTTGAGACAAAGGATATGAGCAGAGTTCATTATGCTAGTGCAGTTGGCAGTTTGATGTATGTGATGGTCTGCACAAGACTAGACATTGTCCAAGCAGTGGGAGTCCTTAGTCAATTTATGGCTAATCCTGGATGGATACATTGGGATGTAGTGAAGAGAGTGTTTAGATATTTGCGAGGTACTTCTGAGTATTCCTTATGTTATCATGGTTATCCTATAGGTGCTTATGTGTTCAATATGTTTGGTGGTGCTATTAGTTGGATGAGTAAGTGGCAACCTTTGGTTGCTTTGTCCAATACTGAAGCTAAGTACATGGTAGTAACTCATGCTAATAAAGAAGCCATTTGGCTAAAGAGATTATGTTCTGATGTTGGGTTTTTATGCAGGGAAGATTACTATTTGTTGTGAAAGTTAGAGTGCCATATGTTTGGTGAAGAATCCTACTTTCCATGCAAGGACTAAGCATATTGATGTCTAGTACCATTTTGTTTGTGACATGGTAGAGGATGGGAAGGTAAACTTGAAAAAAGTTGAAACTTTGATGAATGTTGCAGATTCCTTGACAAAACCTGTGAGCACAGAGAAGTTTAGATGGTGTTCAAAGTCTATGGGCCTCACGGCCCCTGGCAATTAAATCATGGTGTTGATACTCCCTTTGCTCTTGTAATGTGTTTGACAAGTGGGAGAATGTTAAGAAAAGTGTCTCAACCTTGTAACTTTGAAATATTACTATTCTTCCCAGTTTTGGTCTTTTTGAATACTCTTTATCTTGGAGAATGGTCTGGAACCTTCAAAGTTTCCAAAAGTTTCTAAACGAGCTAAAAATAGTGAGCCTTATTAGTTTTAGTAAGTCCTTCAATTGACCTCAGATGGACCTAAAATTTTCCCAGAAGGTACAGAACAGCTAAGTAAACATTTCAGGTTAGTTTCGACTCAAGATCATAGCTGAATTGTGAGATATTAAAGTTTCTATTTTTTGAAACTGCCAAAAAAGTTTTAAACTCAATTATCAGAATTGAAACTTCTCTAAATGTCCCAAAAATTGTCATAACTAGTGTAGCAGATTATAGGGTGATAGATCTCTTCACGAGATTTTTGACGCATAAAATGGTTCATCAATCAGACACCCGGATCAAAAGTTATGACTTCTGGAAGTTGGACCTTCTATTTTTGGAACTGTAAAAATGTGTTGGACACATAAAAAAGCTATAAAGGGGAGAGTTACATGTGTTGGTGTGTGGTTTGGCACATCACAAGGCATCTTTGATTGGAAATAATTTGGGCACCACTTTTGGGTGGTTTTAGCTCATGGTTTTGTAATTACTGTTAGCAGTGTATTGTATTGTATCTCCTATATATCAGGAACTTGAGATGGAGGTTATATGTAAGAATCTTATAGATGTCAAGTTACCTCCTGGATCTCTGGTTGGATATACTCCTATAAAATCTTACTTTGCAAGTATATTGTAATCTTTTTGATTTTTGAATAATATATTAGGTGGCTTTGGAGTGTGGGGTTTTTTACTTGAAAGGGTTTTCCCCACGTATATCTTGTGTTGTGAGTTTTATGTTTGCATTTGGAAGTTGTTATTATCTTTCTGTTAATTTGCATCTTAATCTGTAACTGTAAAAGTAAAAAATTACATAAGTCTTTCTTCATTAGATCAGTGTAGGAAGCATTTCCGCGTACCTTGCTTCCTTTCAACAACACCCCTTTTGTTGGATCTTTGCATTGAAAATTTGTGAAAAATTACATATTTTAGCACATTTTCACTAGGTTTTGACTAGTCATCACTCTAGGTTTGCATAAAAAGTGTGTTGCAAAGGATATTATTGCTTTATTGGACTAATATCAGACATATTATTTTCTACCCCTGATCAATTTCCTTAGAACACCTTTTCTTTCACTTATTTGCATTGACAAAAGTTGACAAAATCAAGCATTTTCAAGCATTTTTTACATAATTTTTGCACTTGTTTTTTTGCATTGTTGACTTTTTCTTCTGAATCAGCATTAGGGTTTGCCACTTCTAATGCACAGGCAGATTCAGCCAACTAAATACAGGAGGTTGCGTGAGCTGCCTCCCCTTCACTTCTGGTTCTGCCGCACCAAGGGGGGTATCCCTATAACTCAAGATGTAACCTTGACTAGCTCAAAGATAGAAAGATCTAACTTGACAACAACATGCAGAATACTCTCATGTATGGACCAAGATCTGTATGATAGATCACAAGGTGGGCAACGTTCTTGGACATATATGTCTAGTTAGGGATGAGAGCATGCAAGGGTTTCCTACTCCTAATCCTACAACTAACAGATGGAAGGAAGAGATGGTTTAGTTTGAATTTTGGATGCAAAGCTGGACATGGTTGTAACACAAACACAAAGCAAGATTGGTGCCTATCCAGGGCCTGGAGTCAGTAGACATACACCTGTGAATGATCAACATGAACAGCTAAAATTGGATTTCAGGGGGATATATGTGATACCTGCCTTACAGATATCTCCCAGTACAGAGTGTTAAGTTATCTCTACTTATGGCATCCCTACTGCAGTATACCCTTCCCAATGTTCAACCTGAAAATAGTTTAATCTACCCCTTGAGCAGAAGTTAAAAGATCAGACATTCAACATAGGAATTCTATGCTCTAGAATCTAAACATTACCCAAATATCCAGATTCAGAAGAAGAATACATGCAATACTGGAGACAGAATTAACAAAACACATGCTAAGATAGCATTTCTCATATAAGATTAATCATGAAATCAGTGGGTTCGTGCCAAAACATACAACAAGAGATACATAGACTCACAGGTTTAGCTGTACAGAGCAACCAGATCAGCTTGTTTTGAATTACAGAGCCAAAAATCTTCAACTTTCAACCACCAAAAATGAGTAACACTTCCTGCTTATAACAGCCAGGTAGTGTACCACAGTAATTAATTACATGGTTGACCAAAAATCCTGCCAGATACACAGTATCAGAAAAATGGCACTCAACGCATTACCAGATTGGCGCCCAAACATGAATGCAGCAGGTAGGGGAGGAGACAGGAAGAAACCTCGAGCCCTGCGCCACTGTCCGTTGATGTACACCTTCAATCAGGTACTAGATCCGTCCATACCTCTGCAACCTTCGCCATAAATGGCGCACCAACCCGCGGCCTCGGGAAAACATCAAACTGTGCATCGCAACCATTTCCCACCAAGATTCATCGTCATGATATTTGAAAATATGCAGGATATCAGTTATCCCACATGCACCCTGCGGTGACCTCTTTAACACCTTATATACTAGGTTGCGAGCACATATGATGTCGGTGCTTCTGCTCCCGACGACACTAGTATAAACCTTCATCATCATCCTCCAGCAGCATGATATCCTGTTGCTTGAAATATCACCCTGACGTCAGCATCACATCGCAATATCACCTGCATGATAATCACCTTCATCGGCACAACCTGATCCATCGGAGGAAGATCCTCCTGCTTAGCCCATGAACATCCTGATGACATTATCGTCATATCCTGCTCACATCATCAGCATATCTGCCTACTGCGCACCTCCTCATATCCGGATGACGTCATCATCATATCGACATCAGGATGATAAAACAACGAACATGAAGTGATACAACAACATCAGGATGATATTGACTAAGATCATCCTGACGTCCAAAATATGATGACCACGATGAAAAATCGGGTCACACTTAGAACTTTACAGCAACATCATCAGGATGATCTTAACAAAGATCACCCGATGTTAAAATATCACCCCAGCGAAAGATCATGCAGGTAGACAATATGATGACCCTCGCAAGCAACACGGCGATAACTGGAAATATGATCATGATGATGACAACGACCCTTAAGAAAAAATAGGCCGGGTTGAACAACTTAGAAAATGACCCCCTCGGAAGATCAGGGTGACATCATCATCAGATAAGGGCAGGGTGATAATTGGAAGATCACCAGATATTTGAAAAATCACCCCCCGCAAGAAAATCAGGGCACACTGTAGCTCATCAGCAGGATCGGGATGATACTGACCACCATCGAAGAAAACATGATGATGATGACCTCCTCCTCAGGAAAATATGATGCTGCAGCTGAAAAATGCTGAGGAGGTCCAACACTTAGAACATTTTTTGGATACTTAGGGAAAGTGCCTGCATGAAAATTGCTCAAAAACTGTCAGTCAATTCAGGCACTAACACTGGCTCTGTCTGGGGACGTGCAGGTGCAAGACTGCAGCGAGAAACCCAGAACTCTGGGATGCAGACCAGTCCCTTATCCATTGGGCACAGAGTCAAATGCTGCACCGACCTGCATCACCTAACACACTTGATGGCCTAAGGCCACCAAGAAAAGAAAAACATGTATCTCCCTTTGTCAAATATCTTGTTTTCATCTGCATGCACTGGGTCAAGCCTGGAGATACTGTCAGGATCCACCCACAAACAAACCTTGTCATCTGCACACTCAACCCTCTGATTTGGCTTGTCATTGTTACCCCTATGCAGACAACCTTCAACATCATGTGACATGTGGGTGCAGAATGTATCAGGCAATGCATACTCAAATGGTATAGAACACAGGTTATCATCTGTATCATCATCATGCATTGCAACATGATCTCCTAGCTGGACTGCAAATAGGAAACACTCAGAGTCCACCACACAACTAGGAAGATCAGGGCTCATTGTATTATATGCTGGCACATCAAAAGAAAATCTTTCAAAACCACAATTGTGCACATCATGTACACAACAATCAGCAGCACCAGGCTGGAAAAGATCAGGCTCTGGCATCTCTTTCAAATCAGGCACATTTTCACAGTCACTTACCTGATGCATGTTGTTTCCTCTTTCATCAGGATGAGAAACAGAATCCAAGCCAAAAATAGTGTCTAGATCCTCACCATACTCAGATAAATCCTCATCACCATATGTGTCAAAGATGGGTGATCCAGGTACATCAGGTTGATCATAGTATGCCATTTGTTCATGGGCAGCAGAACATGCATCTTCATCACCAATGGATTCCCTTTGTGGATGAGTATCAGCTTGTGTGTCATAAGCAAAACAGCCATCAAATGAAAAATAATCATGCTCTGAACCAGCACTTGTTTCAATCTTTGACTGCTCTTCACGATCCCCATGTGTTTGAAAAGAAGTCAATGGGTCACACATAGGACTGTTTCTCTGTTTGCTTATATCTTCTCTGTCTTGAGTACAATACTCACAATTATCTCCATAGGTCCATTCCAAAAGTTGTTCATTGTTGTCCACAACCTCGTTATTGTTTTCATGGTCAGATGCCTCATCATTGCAATGGGAGTCCTCATTAGTCCTTTCACTGGCATCCTCAACTGGTGAACAATCCAGTTGAGCAGTATTGTTAGCATTATGTTCAAACACAGCAGTCTCAACCTCTATGCTTTTATTTTCATTTTTATCTGTACATGATGCCATAATCATTTGGTCATTTGTAGCTTCATAACCATTTCTCACACCAAGACCTGGGGACAGGGATTTCAGCAGGTGCACATTTCTAATTTTTTCTATTTTTTCTACGAACTTGTATGCCATCTGCATACTTGTCACCTTGAAATCCCTCAGTAATGCACTAGAGCCCTCCTTAAAAGCCTCAAAGAATATGCCAACACAGGCTGAAGTGTCAGGTCTGAAGACTTCTGGGATCTGTGAAAGGGCTACTGCAAACCTATGACTGAAATCAACACATGGCTCTTCATCTTGTTTTCTGATTCTCATCAATTCTGCAACAAGATCAGCTGGTTCTTTTGCGAATTCTTCCTTGAAACAGTCAGCAAGCTCATCCCAACAGGCAAAGGATCCTTTTGAAAAGCTCAAATACCAGTCTTTTGCTTTTGCATCAAAGGACCTAACAAAAAACCTCATCCACATATCCTCATCTCTGAATGACTATTTTCCCATAAAACTGTGAAAATTTTGGATATGGACATTCCCATCACACACACTGTGACCACTAAATCTAGGCATCTGACAATATATCCTAGCAGGCATAGTTTCTACTTTATAATCCACCCATGACAAATCCAGTTGGTCATACAAAGGATCAAAAGGGCTGACAGGAGGTTTAGCTTTCTGACTGGCAGACACAACAGGGCTACTGCTTTTTAACTGGGCCTGCTCAGCCTCTAAGAATATCAACCTATTTCTTATCTCTTCTATTCTTTTATCATTCCCTTCCTGACTGAGTATGGGATAATACATACTTGGATTCATAAAAATCTTACTCTTAGACATCCTCTGTCTGCCTAAGACCTAAGGCTCCCCCTGCATCTAACTTATGCAGCAAACAACAAACATAAAGGGGAAGGAACAGGGTACCTTTTCTCATCCAGATGCAAAAATCTGAACATCTTTCATCAAATAACATACATCTATCTTTCATGTGCATTTAAATCTTTTGCAGAGTCGCCACCTCTCTAGAGAGGAGAAAATTTTCAATAGCTGAAAGCTACTTTTCCAGGTTCATTCCACCAACAGAGCATCATTTTGTTGGTGACTCGGATGGGTCACAAATATAAGCCTTTCTCAAATTTCTTCCCCAGCAGAGTCACCATTTTGTTGACTTTTTCTTCTGAATCAGCATTAGGGTTTGCCACTTCTAATGCACAGGCAGATTCAGCCAACTAAATACAGGAGGTTGCGTGAGCTGCCTCCCCTTCACTTCTGGTTCTACCGCACCAAGGGGGGTATCCCTATAACTCAAGATGTAACCTTGACTAGCTCAAAGATAGAAAGATCTAACTTGACAACAACAGGCAGAATACTCTCATGTATGGACCAAGATCTGTATGATAGATCACAAGGTGGGCAACGTTCTTGGACATATATGTCTGGTTAGGGATGAGAGCATGCAAGGGTTTCCTACTCCTAATCCTACAACTAACAGATGGAAGGAAGAGATGGTTTAGTTTGAATTTTGGATGCAAAGCTGGACATGGTTGTAACACAAACACAAAGCAAGATTGGTGCCTATCCAGGGCCTGGAGTCAGTAGACATACACCTGTGAATGATCAACATGAACAGCTAAAACTGGATTTCAGGGGGATATATGTGATACCTGCCTTACAGATATCTCCCAGTACAGAGTGTTAAGTTATCTCTACTTATGGCATCCCTACTGCAGTATAATCTTCCCAATGTTCAACCTGAAAACAGTTTAATCTACCCCTTGAGCAGAAGTTAAAAGATCAGACATTCAACATAGGAATTCTATGCTCTAGAATCTAAACATTACCCAAATATCCAGATTCAGAAGAAGAATACATGCAATACTGGAGACAGAATTAACAAAACACATGCTAAGATAGCATTTCTCATATAAGATTAATCATGAAATCAGTGGGTTCGTGCCAAAACATACAACAAGAGATACATAGACTCACAGGTTTAGCTGTACAGAGCAACCAGATCAGCTTGTTTTGAATTACAGAGCCAAAAATCTTCAACTTTCAACCACCAAAAATGAGTAACACTTCCTGCTTATAACAGCCAGGTAGTGTACCACAGCAATTAATTACATGGTTGACCAAAAATCCTGCCAGATACACAGTATCAGAAAAATTGCGCTCAACGCATTACCAGATTGGTGCCCAAACATGAATTCAGCAGGTAGGGGAGGAGACAGGAAGAAACCTCGAGCCCTGCGCCATTGTCCGTTGATGTACACCTTCAATCAGGTACCAGATCCGTCCATACCTCTGCAACCTTCGCCATAAATGGCGCACCAACCCGCGGCCTCGGGAAAACGTCAAACTGTGCATCGCAACCATTTCCCGCCAAGATTCATCGTCATGATATTTGAAAATATGCAGGATATCAGTTATCCCACATGCACCCCGCGGTGACCTCTTTAACACCTTATATACTAGGTCGCGAGCACATATGATGTCGGTGCTTCTGCTCCCGACGACACTAGTATAAACCTTCATCATCATCCTCCAGCAGCATGATATCCTGTCGCTTGAAATATCACCCTAACGTCAGCATCACATCGCAATATCACCTGCATGATAATCGCCTTCATCGGCACAACCTGATCCATCAGAGGAAGATCCTCCTGCTTAGCCGATGAACATCCTGATGACATCATCGTCATATCCTGCTGACGTCATCAGCATATCTGCCTACTGCGCACCTCCTCATATCCGGATGACGTCATCATCATATCGACATCAGGATGATAAAACAACGAACATGAAGTGATACAACAACATCAGGATGATATTGACTAAGATCATCCTGACGTCCAAAATATGATGACCACGATGAAAAATCAGGTCACACTTAGAACTTTATAGCAACATCATCAGGATGATCTTAACAAAGATCACCCGATGTTAAAATATCACCCCAACGAAAGATCATGCAGGTATACAATATGATGACCCTCGCAAGCAACACGGCGATAACTGGAAATATGATCATGATGATGACGACGACCCTTAAGAAAAAATAGGCCGGGTTGAACAACTTAGAAAATGACCCCCTCGGAAGATCGAGGTGACATCATCATCATATAAGGGCAGGGTGATAATTGAAAAATCACCAGATATTTGAAAAATCACTCCCCGCAAGAAAATCAGGGCACACTGTAGCTCATCAGCAGGATCGGGATGATACTGACCACCATCGAAGAAAACATGATGATGATGACCTCCTCCTTAGGAAAATATGATGCTGCAGCTGAAAAATGCTGAGGAGGTCCAACACTTAGAACATTTTTTGGATACTTAGGGAAAGTGCCTGCATGAAAATTGCTCAAAAACTGTCAGTCAATTCAGGCACTAACACTGGCTCTGTCTGGGGACGTGCAGGTGCAAGACTGCAGCGAGAACCCCAGAACTCTGGGATGCAGACCAGTCCCTTATCCATTGGGCACAGAGTCAAATGTTGCACCGACCTGCATCACCTAACACACTTGATGGCCTAAGGCCACCAAGAAAAGAAAAACATGTATCTCCCTTTGTCAAATATCTTGTTTTCATCTGCATGCACTGGGTCAAGCCTGGAGATACTGTCAGGATCCACCCACAAACAAACCTTGTCATCTGCACACTCAACCCTCTGATTTAGCTTGTCATTGTTACCCCTATGCAGACAACCTTCAACATCATGTGACATGTGGGTGCAGAATGTATCAGGCAATGCATACTCAAATGGTATAGAACACAGGTTATCATCTGTATCATCATCATGCATTGCAACATGATCTCCTAGCTGGACTGCAAATAGGAAACACTCAGAGTCCACCACACAACTAGGAAGATCAGGGCTCATTGTATTATATGCTGGCACATCAAAAGAAAAGCTTTCAAAACCACAATTGTGCACATCATGTACACAACAATCAGCAGCACCAGGCTGGAAAAGATCAGGCTCTGGCATCTCTTTCAAATCAGGCACACTTTCACAGTCACTTACCTGATGCATGTTGTTTCCTCTTTCATCAGGATGAGAAACAGAATCCAAGCCAAAAATAGTGTCTAGATCCTCACCATGCTCAGATAAATCCTCATCACCATATGTGTCAAAGATGGGTGATCCAGGTACATCAGGTTGATCATAGTATGCCATTTGTTCATGGGCAGCAGAACATGCATCTTCATCACCAATGGATTCCCTTTGTGGATGAGTATCAGCTTGTGTGTCATAAGCAAAACAGCCATCAAATGAAAAACAATCATGCTCTGAACCAGCACTTGTTTCAATCTCTGACTGCTCTTCACGATCCCCATGTGTTTGAAAAGAAGTCAATGGGTCACACATAGGATTGTTTCTCTGTTTGCTTATATCTTCTCTGTCTTGAGTACAATACTCACAATTATCTCCATAGGTCCATTCCAAAAGTTGTTCATTACTGTCCACAACCTCGTTATTGTTTTCATGGTCAGATGCCTCATCATTGCAATGGGAGTCCTCATTAGTCCTTTCACTGGCATCCTCAACTGGTGAACAATCCAGTTGAGCAGTATTGTTAGCATTATGTTCAAACACAGCAGTCTCAACCTCTATGCTTTTATTTTCATTTTTATTTGCACATGATGCCATAATCATTTGGTCATTTGCAGCTTCATAACCATTTCTCACACCAAGGCCTTGGGACAGGGATTTCAGCAGGTGCACATTTCTGATTTTTTCTATTTTTTCTACGAACTTGTATGCCATCTGCATACTTGTCACCTTGAAATCCCTCAGTAATGCACTAGAGCCCTCCTCAAAAGCCTCAAAGAATATGCCAACACAGGCTGAAGTGTCAGGTCTGAAGACTTCTGGGATCTGTGAAAGGGCTACTGCAAACCTATGACTGAAATCAACACATGGCTCTTCATCTTGTTTTCTGATTCTCATCAATTCTGCAACAAGATCAGCCGGTTCTTTTGCGAATTCTTCCTTGAAATAGTCAGCAAGCTCATCCCAATAGGCAAAGGATCCTTTTGAAAAGCTCAAATACCAGTCTTTTGCTTTTGCATCAAAGGACCTAACAAAAAACCTCATCCACATATCCTCATCTCTGAATGACTGTTTTCCCATAAAACTATGAAAATTTTGGATATGTACATTCCCATCACACACACTGTGACCACTAAATCTAGGCATCTGACAATATATCCTAGCAAGCATAGTTTCTACTTTATAATCCACCCATGACAAATCCAGTTGGTCATACAAAGGATCAAAAGGGCTGACAGGAGGTTTAGCTTTCTGACTGGCAGACACAACAGGGCTACTACTTTTTAACTGCACCTGCTCAGCCTCTAAGAATATCAACCTATTTCTTATCTCTTCTATTCTTTTATCATTCCCTTCCTGACTGAGTATGGGATAATACATACTTGGATTCATAAAAATCTTACTCTTAGACATCCTCTGTCTGCCTAAGACCTAAGGCTCCCCCTGCATCTAACTTATGCAGCAAACAACAAACATAAAGGGGAAGGAACAGGGTACCTTTTCTCATCCAGATGCAGAAATCTAAACATCTTTCATCAAATAACATACATCTATCTTTCATGTGCATTTAAATCTTTTGCAGAGTCGCCACCTCTCTAGAGAGGAGAAAATTTTCAATAGCTGAAAGCTACTTTTCCAGGTTCATTCCACCAGCAGAGCATCATTTTGTTGGTGACTCGGATGGGTCACAGATATAAGCCTTTCTCAAATTTCTTCCCCAGCAGAGTCGCCATTTTGTTGACTTTTTCTTCTGAATCAGCATTAGGGTTTGCCACTTCTAATGCACAGGCAGATTCAGCCAACTAAATACAGGAGGTTGCGTGAGCTGCCTCCCCTTCACTTCTGGTTCTGCCGCACCAAGGGGGGTATCCCTATAACTCAAGATGTAACCTTGACTAGCTCAAAGATAGAAAGATCTAACTTGACAACAACAGGCAGAATACTCTCATGTATGGACCAAGATCTGTATGATAGATCACAAGGTGGGCAACGTTCTTGGACATATATGTCTGGTTAGGGATGAGAGCATGCAAGGGTTTCCTACTCCTAATCCTACAACTAACAGATGGAAGGAAGAGATGGTTTAGTTTGAATTTTGGATGCAAAGCTGGACATGGTTGTAACACAAACACAAAGCAAGATTGGTGCCTATCCAGGGCCTGGAGTCAGTAGACATACACCTGTGAATGATCAACATGAACAGCTAAAACTGGATTTCAGGGGGATATATGTGATACCTGCCTTACAGATATCTCCCAGTACAGAGTGTTAAGTTATCTCTACTTATGGCATCCCTACTGCAGTATACCCTTCCCAATGTTCAACCTGAAAACAGTTTAATCTACCCCTTGAGCAGAAGTTAAAAGATCAGACATTCAACATAGGAATTCTATGCTCTAGAATCTAAACATTACCCAAATATCCAGATTTGGAAGAAGAATACATGCAATACTGGAGACAGAATTAACAAAACACATGCTAAGATAGCATTTCTCATATAAGATTAATCATGAAATCAGTGGATTCGTGCCAAAACATACAACAAGAGATACATAGACTCACAGGTTTAGCTGTACAAAGCAACCAGATCAGCTTGTTTTGAATTACAGAGCCAAAAATCTTCAACTTTCAACCACCAAAAATGAGTAACACTTCCTGCTTATAACAGCCAGGTAGTGTACCACAGCAATTAATTACATGGTTGACCAAAAATCCTGCCAGATACACAGTATCAGAAAAATGGCGCTCAACGCATTACCAGATTAGCGCCCAAACATGAATGCAGCAGGTAGGGGAGGAGATAGGAAGAAACCTCGAGCCCTGCGCCACTGTCTGTTGATGTACACCTTCAATCGGGTACCAGATCCGTCCATACCTCTGCAACCTTCGCCATAAATGGCGCACCAACCCGCGGCCTCGGGAAAACGTCAAACTGTGCATCGCAACCATTTCCCGCCAAGATTCATTGTCATGATATTTGAAAATATGCAGGATATCAGTTATCCCACATGCACCCCGCGGTGACCTCTTTAACACCTTATATACTAGGTCGCGAGCACATATGATGTCGGTGCTTCTGCTCCCGACGACACTAGTATAAACCTTCATCATCATCCTCCAGCAGCATGAACCTTTGGTGAGAAGACTATGGTATCTCTATTTTGCCTAACAACACCATACCTTCCTCTCATCCCAATGCTCTCCCTGGCCAAGATGTAGCATTAGTGGATGAGAAAAGGTCTCTCACATTAAATCATTTAGGGATAGATGTTGGTTATAATCAAGAGGAAAATAATGTTAATTCAATATTCATTAATAGACTTTATAGCAATATTCCTAAGATGATTGTCCGAGGGACACCTAGTGCACCCTCTTCATTAAAGCCAGTGATTACGGTTCAAGGTAGACCTGAGGATTACATCTACAAATATGCACAACAAATTTCTCAACCAAGTCAAGGTGTTAAAAATGTGTTACAAAAACCACACCACAATGTGATTGCTCACAGATACAACACCTATAATAACAAGCAAAGTAAGCAACCATTGCATGTGCCTATCTCTCTTCCATGTTCTCAACCTATGCTCCCTCCACCATCCCGTCTTACTCATTAAAATGGTCAAGAATATGATCTTTTCAAGAAGCTTTGTGCTACTCCATCTAAGATCTCTCTTTGGGATTTAATACAAACATTGCTTACATACCATAGAATGCTCCAAGAAGCTTTACAAAAGGTGATTGTCCCACCTACTGCTAAGCCTAATGATGTAGCAGCTATATTGGATAGTATGCATGCGACAAAAATGGATATTCTCTTTCAACCATAAGAATTACCATCAATTGAAGTTCAAAACCAATACAATCCACTTCTGGTCTTCATCACAATAAATAAAACATTGGTAAAATGAGTTATAATCGATAATGGATCAGCTCTTAATGTTTGTAGCATTGACCTACTACACAAAATCAAGACCAACACATCTCAAATCAAACCAGATAAACTAAGCATTCGTGGCTTTGATAATCATAGTAGTCAATCACTAGGCACTATAACCTTACCTGTAAAGGTGGGTCTTGCAATTGTATCTACCCTAGTTCATGTCATGGCTAGTTCTTTATCTTACAACATGATTCTTGGTAGACCTTGGATTCATGCATTGGGGCAATTCCTTCCACCCTACATTGTTCAATCAAACTTACATTGAAAGATAAACTTCATACTATTCACGTTGATCCTAAACTAGATAACTGTTTACATATTGAAATGTAAAAACTAGTTTACAATCATATGAGTTTAAACAATTTACGAAACTATTCATGAATGCCTCTTTCCATGAATAGTGTTGTGCATGACTCTACACCATCGAATGCACTCTTTGGTGATGGTTGGGGCTCACTAGATTTTAATCCTTATGGTATAGGGGAATATAAAATTAATAGCCTTGATAGATCAAAAGTAGCATCGATCTCACCTAAGCAATCTTTTGAAGCGTCTAAGAAACCTAAAGTCCCCTTGGTAGAAAATAAAAGCAATACTCTCACTTATACTACAAATTATGAGACCTATGAGCCTTCACTATCCCCTAAAGAAATGACATCCCTCTATAGTTGAGGATTTAAAATCCTTTATAACAATTATGAATATATATAGGTAAGGGATGTGGTATAAATCAACAAGGGATTCGAGTACCTATAGAATTTTCTTCAAGACATTACTCAAGTGGCATTGGATATAATCCTTTTAAGAAAACAAATCCTCCTGTCATCCTAAACTTAATGTTAATGCAATATCAACAAGACCAAAGCAACATGTGAGATATCCTAAGCTGAAAAGCCACACTCATTGTAGCCAATACTATAATTCCTCTCAAGAGTGGCCTCTTCTTAGATATGTATGTTCTTAACATTGGGATAACCCTATATCTCTCATGTTGTGTTTCCCCCATGATGTGTTATGTGTTGTTTAGGCCTCTTGACATGACCCTTGAATCTCTTATAAGGTCCAGGATACCAAGATAACACCTCTGTTGTGACAACCTTCTATTTGTATCATCATTCTTCTATATTACTTCTCTATTTTCAATATTGTGTGTTGTGTCTTATGGACATAGCATTGCAATTGGTGACTTGGGGGCACTCTCCTACATGACTGTCCCTATGGTACTTGTTTCTCCTCTCTTGAAATTTATTGTTTCCCTTCCTTTAATGTTTCTATCTAGCGAGCAGATGATGAAAAATATTTTATACTGATGCAGACCTAGTGTCCCTTTAGCGAGAAATCCAAAATTGGACTTAGTTCCTATATGACAATGGGGTTGTTATATATTATCTGATGCTTGGCTAGTAGAAGCACTCCATGTGATCTTGATGGTGTCTTATCATACTTACAAAACATAACAATACTTCTGCTCTATGCAGTTTATCTTGAATCTTGTATTCCTCAGTTCTCTATGCATTATTATTTATCATCATTATATGGATGCTAACACTTTTCTTGTAGGAATGTGTTTGTGGGAACATTTGGTGATCGTAAAGTACATGTCACCTTTGGAGGGCATGGGCTAAGTGAGAGTCTATGTTCCCTTGTGTGTTTTCTTCCTACCTTAACGTGCTTGATATTGGTACTTGATATCAACCACCTTAAGGTGGGGGCATAGATAAGGTAAGCTATATGTTTTAGATGTTATAAATGTGCTTGTTCTCAGGTACAGTCTTAAAGATTGGTGGCAATGTGTCCCTCCTACACTCTAAGATTTGTTTGAAATCAACTTACAATCATTTAAGCCCTCTGCAGAGGCGGGATATTGCATCCTTTTCTTAAGCCCTCTACGGAGGCAAGGATGGTGTATTTCTTGTAGAGAGTGTTGCAAGTATGGGCCTAACCGGTCTTGTCATTAATGTCAGCATACTCCTGCTGCAATAATGATAAGGATTGGATGATCCGTTTGCTAAGGATATTGAGCAAATTGGTCATATCAAGAACAATGAAGAACAGTGAAGACAATAAGGTAAAAATCCAAGCTAAGATGAGGATTAAAGGATGCGGTTTAAAGGGTTTGTAGATATGTGTCTTAAGATGATCTAGTAAGGATTTTAGAGGTCCGCATGAAGATCTAAAGAAGTTGTGGCTGCTCAAGTAAAACCAATTCTGACAGGTGTTCAAAGGTGACAGAGTAATAAAGATAGGTCCGGTGAGATCCAGAAATGCATTATCTTGCTCTGCAGATTTGGTGGAGTGTTTAGGAAGTCCTTGAGAAGTGTCAACTCATTTGGTTCATGGTTTGAAGATCCATAAGCATCTATCCCTTTGTAACAGTAATGACAGACTATGTTCTTAAGGTTCCAGATGAAGGAGAAAAGGATTTCAGTAAGAAGATGAAGTGTGGATGTTCTTGGTGATTCAGGCAAGCTTGTGGAGGTCTTTGGATCATGTCCAGTTTGTGTTGATGGTCCGCATTGGAGTTTAAGCTTGCATTTGTTGAATTTCTTCCGAATGAAGGTGTTCTTCCTGAGATTGGCTGACCGGATGAGTTACACATCCTGTGGATGATCTTATAGTTGTTTGCGACTTAGATGATTATTCCTAAGTCGTTGTCTTGTATAAATAAGGAATTGTGAAGTCATTTCAAAGTGTTTCATGTTGAGATGAGTGTGTGGTAGCAAGGAGGAGACCGAAAGGCAGGGCAGAAGTATTGGGCTTAAATGGAACTAACTCAAGCATGGTGAAGATGCTATTTTCCAGTTCAAGTATGTGATACTTTTTTCTTTTGTAGAAAATGTGTCTCTTATAGGCAGTGGGCCTCTTGTGAGCAGTGTGCTTGGGCAGTGAGCCCTAATTGGCATGTGCCATTTTGTTCTTTCTATTCTTCTAACAAAGAATACAATCTTGGGTTAATCACCCCATGGTTTTTCCCTTAACTAGGTTTTCCATGTCAAAATCTTGGTGTCTTATGTGTTGATGTGTTTCTGCTCTTGATTGAATGCATTATGTTTCCATGATTGATTTATTGATATGCTGCTAAATCACTAAGAGATTTTAAGTGTGTAATTGGAAAGAAAGTTTTGACAACTGATTCACCCCCCCTCTCAATTGTCTGTCCTAAATCTAATAATTGGTATTAGAGCCAAGCTCCTCTAAAAGAGCTTAACCACTTGAGGAGATCCAGGATGTCATCCTACAAGAAGGATAGTCCGAAGTTTGACAGAACCAATTTCAATCTTTGGAAAAGTTGCATGAAATGTCACTTGAAATATATGGGAATGCAGTACTAGAACATGGCTTCAACGAAGTATACTCCTCCACAGGGTGGCCTGAAATCCCCAACTGAAATCACAGATCCTGAAAATAATCTGCGGACTATAGAAGCTCTTCTAAGCACATTATCCAATTCAGAGCTTTCAAATGTTGTTGACCTACCAACTGCTTTTGAGAATTGGGAAAAACTAGAACTTCTGCATGAAGGAGACAAGTATGTCAAATGTGCAAGGTTACAAAGTCTGAAAGGAAAATTTGAAATCTAAACATGAGAGAAGATGAAAATATCACTACTTTTATGCCAAGAGTAAATGAGCTTGTTTGTGGAATTAGAAATGCTGGAGTCTTGGATGAAGATGAGATTGTTGGCAAAATTCTCAGATCCCTTCCTGCTTCTTATAAGAGGTTGCTGCCATTGAAGAATTCAGAGCCCATACAACTGTCACAAGAGATCAATTGGCTGGTAAATTGGTTGCTTTGGAAATGATCAAGTTTGGAGATGCCCCTCCTACGACTAAATCTGTATTCAAAGCCAGTGCCTCTATGAAAGGTAAACAAAGGTTTGATCCGGGAGAGAACTCTTCAAGGAAACTCTCATGGTATGAAAAAGCAAGAAAAGACCTAGAAGAAGAGGAAGAAGAAATTGATCAACTTGAAGCCCTTATTGCAAAAAGACTGCCAAGAGGATATAAGAAGTATGAAGGGAAATTGCCTTTTAAATGTTTTAACTACAATAAGATTGGTCATTTTGCCTCAAGATGTTCGGAAGATTTTCAAGGCCAAAACCTAACAAATCAAGGTTCCAAAAGAATTGCTACTATGTTCATGAAGATGATGATGATGGAGTAACAGATGATGAATCAAAATCAGGAGTCAAATCTGGAAGTGATTGGGTGTTTATTTCCATCAAGGAAGAAGTGTTGATAACTGAGAGGGGGGGTGAATCAATTATCTTAATTACTTCTACTTTTTGATCTTCCTTAACAATTAATGTAGCATTAAATCATATAAGCAAACATAACCATGAAATAGAAATAACATCAATACACATGACACAATGATTTTGATATGGAAAACCCTATTAAGGGAAAAAACCATGGGGTGATTAACCCAAGATTATATTCTCTGTTAGTAGAATGAGATAGTACAAAATGGCACTTGCCAATTAGGGCTCACTACCTTAGCACACTACTCACAAGAGGCTCACTGCCGACAATAGTTCATACAAGGAAACTTAGAGACTTGAACTGATGAGAAGCATCCACATATGCTGAGGTTCAGTTCCGGTTAGGTTCAATACACCGATCTGTTGCACTTCATTCTTTCTCTTCTTTGGTGTTATTGTCCTATCACATACCAGACCTGTCTTACTTCTCTTCTACTTTTCTTTGCACACCACACCACACACACAACACCTCATACCGAAAACAATCTGGTACATATATCCATACCGAGGATTTCATCCACTTTCTAGTCAACATCCAGAATACTTATTATTTTCCCAAACTCTTGGTTTGTCGACTGAATCCTTGCTTATCAAGTGATGTGTATCAAAGAGATGCTCAAAGAAGTCGTCAATCATGTCAGCCAATCATGAATGATACCTTAGTAAGCTTGATCACCATCAATATATCATCCGGATCAAGGTCTAATGCTCTGTCGGTCAGTTCTTCCTCTGTTTACTCTGCCAAACAGGAACCCAATACTTAGGTGCTTATATCTCTTCATTCTTTCATCATCAGAGGCTTAATCCCTAGAATCTATCAGTCAAGTTACTCCTCTTGACTTCTGCAAGTTCGCACTTTACATAGATACTTCCTCTGAGAGATCTGGACCTAATTGTCAGACCTTGTTGCATACTCTGTTCTTGGTCACCAGACCAAGTTACTCTACAATCTGACTTCCGGTATAGACATACCATGTCCTGCAAATGGGTGGAATGAACTTTGTTGCCATCAATGACAACACTCATGAAGCTGCAATGTGTCTCTTGCCAACAATCTCCCCCTTTGGCATTGATGGCAACACTTAGTGAAAAATGACCAAGTGTCATACTATACTCCCCCTTGGATAATGCTCTGTTCTTATGTACATTTTCTGGAGCTCCCCCTTAGCTAGATTCCTCATTTTTCACTGCTCCTTACTCCCCCTTTGACATCAATGGCAAAGGGTGGGGTCTGCACACCAAAATTTTCAAAACTCAATCTATCGCATAAGTATATTATCTGGTTATACTTTACATATACTTTAGTATATCTGCAAAAGTATTCTTCAATTGTACAACTTTTGTTGCCCAGGTCAGCTTCATCCTATCCAAAATTAAGATGTGACCACTCAACAGGAATGCAAAAGCTTCTGCCCTCTTCAGATCTATCGGATCACTTGTCTGATCTATGGTTTGAGCATCATTTAAGGCTTCATGCATGGCCTCTAACTTAGGGATAATTATCCCTCTAAGCTCACTCAACCTACTTATTCTATTTTTCTTCTCCTTCTCAAGCTTCTTAATTTCATTCAAGACTGCAATAGTCTGACATTCTTGATTTATTATGGAAGTGATAACAGGATCAAAATTCTGAGATAGTCTTGTTAGTTTATCCTTTTGTTCTTTCACTTTCTTCTCAATCTCCACTGTTACTTTGGACCATGATAGACAAAATTTATAAATTTCCCCGCCATCTTTAAGAGAATTTTCTAAGCTCTTTATCCCGATAACCATATTTCTCCTATCATTGGTTATTAATCCTTGTACTTTGGAGAATCTCTTTTCCACAAACTCCTTCCAGACTTTATCTTCTGCTGACTTCTCTAAGGAATCAAAATGTGTGCTAACACTATTTACTAGAGATTTGAGATTACCAGATGAAGAGGCTAAGGGATCCTTCTGAAAAGATGGCATGATCTTCTCCAATACACCAGATGCAGTTTCTATGAGCTTGCAGTCTTCCATGTGAGACTTCAGAAGTTTTTCTTTTGCCTTTGCTAAATTAAAGGATGCTAGCTTCATGGTTTGAACCGGGGAGAGGGAGTCAAAATTGAACGGTCCTTAAAGAAGTTCTGGTTCATCAAATTCCATCATCTCCTTGGTTAAGAATTCTTTGACTGCTTTTGCTGTGTCTCTTGCCGGTGACAGGGTTTTGTCCCCTTTTGCAGCCTTACCACTATCATCTGTGGTCTTTTCTATTGGATTTTTCTCTCCTTCTGCTCCCTTATTATTGTCATCTTCTTTTTCCTTCTCCTCTACTTCTTGACTGATCTTCTCTTCTACTCTTTCTTCTTCTTTAGATCCGGAGTCAATAGTGGAAACTGGAGGAGAGATGTTT
The DNA here is from genome assembly GCA_027924645.1 of Cunninghamia lanceolata. Lineage (NCBI taxonomy): Eukaryota > Viridiplantae > Streptophyta > Pinopsida > Cupressales > Cupressaceae > Cunninghamia > Cunninghamia lanceolata. The sequence goes on along the minus strand of BSBN01001164.1, from coordinate 2,446,042 downwards.
TCTTGTTCATGGATCTCCTCTTCTGGAGCAGAGGATTCTAAGTCCTTATCTTTCTCTTCACCTATCTCCTTTACCTCTTATGCTCCCGTCTCAGTAGATTCTTCTTTGTTATCCATTCCCGAGGGATCATTACCTAAATCCTCTATAACAAGAATATTGAATCTTTTATAGGCATTCCATAGGATTTCTTCTATTTCTTTTGCCACTTTATCAGTTTCTCCAAGCATGAGCTGATTCACTCTAGCCTTACTCCGGAACTCATCCTTGCAATCTTTGAAGATCATATCCATTTGTTTCAGAGTAATTGAAGGATAGAGTTGAATAGCTATCTATTCTCTAATCTCTAAGTCCTTAGCCTTGGCATTTTCTTTTCTCATTTCAAGTTCCTTTTCTAAACTTTTAGGAATTAGAGAAATTATTTCAATAAATTCTTTATTGTATATGTTCAAGTACTTAACTGTGGCTTCCTCCAAGATCTTTCTATTTGCATCATTATATGCATCATAGAATTTTGTTATTGGTTACAAGTTCCCATCCATAGTAGCTACTTTAACTACATCATCTAAAGATAGAGTGGGCCTTTCAACAAACTCTTTTGCCTCTGCCTCCTTGTCTTCACCGGATACTTTCTTCTTCTTCTTCATCTTCTTGACCTCTTCATCAGATTCTATCTCTTCTTCATCCTTCTAACTGATATAAGACCTTGTTGCCTTTGTCTTTGTTCTTTTTTCTCCTTTACTGGATGATTTTGCTTCCGGTTTTGATGCCTTTGAGCTCTTTGCAGTAGCAGATGTAGAGCTCTTAGAGGATCTTGTCCGGGAGGGGACTTCTACTGGAGCACTTTCTTTTTCTACCTCTTCCTTTTCTTTTTCTGTCCTTTCCATCTTTTCTCTATGTGCATCAAGTTCCTCTTTTGAGATGCCATATCTTTTGGCAACATTCTCTACTTCTTTTCTCACTTTTCTCTTCATCTCTGATTGTATTAGTTCCACATGAATCTTTATACTTAATTCTTCAAAGGTTCCAAACCTTTCTGCCTTGGGATCCTTGGGCTAACTTAGCATGTGCTGAACATGCAGCTCTACAATTTTCTCATCCACTTCATACCCCATTGGCATGATCCACACTATTCTTGATTCCACAGCCTCCATTAAGCACTGGTCAGTTTCTACCATAAAGCACACTGTATCTTTGTACTTCTCAACTAGAGATTGGGGGATTCTTTCTCTAGCTTGCATCATGCATTGGAAGTTTTTGAAGTAGCCCCATAGCGGCGTGTTTTGTGCCTTGGCATCACCAAGCCCATGCAAGTAATCTCTGATCTGAATTGCAACCAGTTTGTTATTTTACCATACCCATCCATTGGATCTGGGTAGCTCATTCATGTAGTAAAAGAATAGGCAAAGTATCAAACCACCATATTTGAAGGAATTCTTCTTATCCTTCTTTATCTTCTGCAGATTCTCCAAAAGTTAGTTGAGAAGGAGCTCATAAAGATCATAGTCTGCATTCTTCCTCAACATTTCATAAGCAGTATATATAGCAGTTCTGGATACTGAATTCTGCCTACTGGAGTGATATATCTTGTATCCAATTATCATTGATGCAAACTTGATATCCAGATCTATGATATCCTCAATTATCATTGCTCTTTTATCAAATTTCAATCCTGTAGCCTCACTTACAATTTGGTTTTTGACAGATTTGAGAGTAGGCATCCCACCGATTGAGTGTAATCCGGTTACTGCCCTAATGGCATCCTTAGTGATCTTAAACAGCCTTTTCAACCACATGAAGTTGTCATGCATTCTGCTCAAAATATACTGGACCCATTCATCTTCTAGAAAATAGGGGAAATGAATGCACTGTTCAAAATGTTTGTCCCAAATAGCTTTAAACTGAGGTTTGAGATCAAAAGAGTCATCTATTAATTGATTGTGATAGCTATCTGACAACTTGGATTCTCCAAACTCTTCAATATTTGCATGAATGTATGCCATAATGTCTTCAACATGCAAAACCCCATGCGGAATGCTGGAAAATGCACCTAAAAGATCTGCTTCTAGAGATTTGTAGGGATGTTTCTTAAATTTAGGGCGTAGCCTATCATAAATCTTCACAACATTCAGAGTAGTCATCTTTATAGATTTAGAGAAAGAATGAAAAATACCTCTTACGCCTTTTAGGGTTCACGGAATAAGCTGAAGAGATCACCAGCTGATTTGAATTCTACGAATGATCCTTGAGAGAGATGAGGCAAGCTTGTTTGCAGAGCTCTTCTTGTCTAATTCACTAATGCAAATGTGCAAATGAAGAGTAAACGAACCCTTCTATCACTGAGAAAACCCTAATTTCTCATTGTAATAAATGCGCAACTCAAGTCATTTCGGTTGCCTTGTTCTCCTTATTCTGAGAAAGATCTTTTTTCAGATCATTGAGGTATGCTTCGAATTATACTTGGTGATTATTGACAATCAATCTTTCTTTCCTCAATCATTTAATCTATCTACAGATCAAGATTCCTTAATTTTGAATCAAACCGGATCTAACTGCAAAGACCTGCTTCTTACAGGATGACTGTAAAATTGGATCTATCTTGGAAGATTAGACTCTTCAAACCTTCTTGCAGATCTTTCATATCTTTACCAAACCTTCTTTATATGTTTCTCTGAGAATCCTTTAATCCGCAACTTTTTATGTGCCAATTTTGGGCACCTAATGACTGGCTGGGGGAAACTATTTTTCTTTTATTACTCCCCCTGAGCCAAAGCTCATCTATTTAGTTTCTAGAAGGAATATCAGCACCAGATTCTGGTGCGCATCCATCCTCAACATTTTCTGTACTCCTTTTTACCCAAATCTTGTTCATCTCCCTTTGAATTTCATCCGCATTCATTTTTCCTTTTCCTTTGTCTTGGTTTTGATTATGATGTACTGGACCCTTATTGTTCTGATTCTTACTTCTATAGAATTTTGCAATATGACTGGATCTATTGCAATTGTAACAGACAACATTTCTTTGAATATTTGACTGATATCCTTTTGATCTACACTGATTAGCCATATGTCCCATTCTATTGCATGCAAAGCATCTTCTATTGAATGAATTGCTTGTTTGCATATTTCTACACTCATGAGATTTGTGACCATACCTTTTGCAATTAAAACACTGTCGAGAGAAGGATGAATTAGTCTAGTTCATTCTTCTTCTGCACTGATTTTCTTTATGACCAAAATTATTGCAGTTGTGGCAGTATCCATTGAAGGATGGATATCTTTGAGCATTGGGTTGCCTTACCCGAGGTCTTCTAGGCCTGTTTCTTGGATTTTCTGATGTGGAGTTCTTCTGACCAGATCTGGAGCTTTCACCTTTCTCATACCCCAAGCCTTGCTTGTCATCTACCCTCTTTTGGCTTTGAAGAACTTCAAGTTGGGTAGAGCTTATCTTGAATTTCTTTTTGTATTTATTTGTTGTTTGAAGATCCTTTTTAAGAGTGTCAATCTGATTCTCAAGTTGTTCTTCATTATCCCTAGCTTCTTCAAGATCAGATTCAAGATGCCTGATTATTCTATCCATTTTGTGACAATCTTCTGATTTCTCTTTGAGAGATTGTCTTAGATCATCTTCAGTTTTCCTTTTCTCTTCAATTTCTTGAGTAAATTTCATAACTCCTGATTCCATTTCATGTCTTACCATAATGACCTCTTTTGATAACTTTTCACTTAACTTGGTTTTCTCCTTCAGATCTTCATTTGTATTATTGTCTTCACCTTGACTTGCTAATTGCTGAAGTAGATCCTTTCTCTTTTTCATAGAGATACTCAGTTTCCCTTTTAGTTCATTTATGAAATCATCAGCTTGTTTGAGTCTTTCCTTTAGTTCATTGACTTTAGAGTTGGATTGCTAAAGATCATCTAGGGCAGATTGAAGTTGTTCTCTCATACCATACACATCCATTTGAATTCCCAGATCTTCCTCAAGCTATTAGGCTCTGATACCAATTGTTGATAACTAAGAGGGGGGGTGAATCAGTTATCTTAATTACTTCTACTTTCTGATCTTCCTTAACAATTAATGCAGCATTAAATCATATAAGCAAACATAACCATGAAATGGAAATAACATCAATACACATGACACAATGATTTTGATGTGGAAAACCCTGTTAAGGGAAAAAACCACGGGGTGATTAACCCAAGATTGTATTCTCTGTTAGAAGAATGAGATAGTACAAAATGGCACTTACCAATTAGGGCTCACTGCCTGAGCACACTGCTCACAAGAGGCTCGCTACCTACAATAGTTCATAAAAGGAAACTTAGAGAGTTGAACTAATGAGAAGCATCCACATATGCTGAGGTTCAGTTCCAGTTAGGTTCAATACACTAATCTGCTGCACTTCATTCTTTCTCTTCTTTGGTGTTGTTGTCCTGTCACATACCAGACCTGCCTTACTGCTCTTCTTCTTTTCTTCACACACCACACCACACACACAACACCTCATACTGAAAATAATCTGGTATATATATCCGCACTGAGGATTTCATCCACTTTCTAGTCGGCATCCAGAATACTTATTATTTTCCCAAACTCTTGGTTTGTCGGCCGAATCCTTGCTTATCAAGTGATGCATATCAAAGAGATGCTCATAGAAGTCATCAATCATGTTAGCCAATCATGAATGATACGTAAGCTTGATCACCATCAATATCTCATCCGGATCAAGGTCTGATGCTCTGCCGGTCAATTCTTCCTCTGTTTACTCTGCCAAATAGGAACCCAATACTTAGGTGCTTATATCTCTTCATTCTTTCATCACCGAAGGCTCAATCCCTAGAATCTATCAGTCAAGGTACTCCTCTTGACTTCCACAAGTCCGCACTTTACATAGATACTTCCTCTGAGAGATCCGGACCTGATTGTCAGACCTTGCTGCATACTCTATTCGTGGTCACCGGACCAAGTTACTCTACAATCTGACTTCCGGTATAGACATACCATGTCCTACGGATGGGTGGGATGAACTTTGTTGCCATCAATGACAACACTCATGAAGCTACAATGTGTCTCTTGCCAACAAGAAGATCCAATGCTCTCTGAATCTATCAATCATAAAGTTATAGAAAGAGCTCTGGCTACACAAGTTGAAGAAAAGGATGATTGGGTCATTGATAGTGGATGCTCTCACAATATGATAGGTGATAAAAGTAAGTTCATATATTTAGAAAGTTATGAAGGAGTGGTAATGTTTGGTGATAATTCTGTTGGTAGAATCAGAGGTAGAGGAACTATTTCTTTTGATGGAAAGAAAAAAACTGGTAATGTTTTGTATGTTGAAGGATTAAAGCATAATCTTCTTAGTCTTGGACAGTTGGTGGACAAAGGCTATGATCTCTGATTCAAGAATGGAAAATGCAAAATCTTTGAAAGTTCTAGAACAGAGATTACATCCGGTACTCAAACTAAAGGTAATATCTTCCACTTAGTTGGTTTTGGTAAAAGTTGCTTATTTGTTCAAATTGATTAGAGTTGGTTGTGGCATAGAAGAATGTGTCATGTGAATTTTGATAATATCATCAAGATAAGCAATACTCAGGTTGTAAGAGATCTTCCAAAACTGGTGAAACCTACAAACAGTTTGTACAAAGAATGTTAGTTGGGAAAACAAAGCAGAGTCTCATTTAAAAGCAAGGAACGATCTTCTACCAGATTATTGGACTTAGTTCATACTGATCTTTGTGGTCCGACAAGAATCAGGAGTCTGCAAGGTGATAGATACTTCATGTTACTAATTGATGACTATTCCCGGATGATGTGGGTAACTTTTCTGAAAGAGAAATCAGAAGCTCTTGAGAAATTCAAAATCTTCAAGGCTATGGTAGAGAATGAAACTAGATTAAAACTAAAATGTCTAAGGTCTGATAGAGGTGGAGAATTCACATCTGGTGAGTTCATAGATTTCTGTGAGAAATAAAGAGACAATTGTCTGCTCCTATGACTCCACAACAGAATGGAGTAGTTGAGAGAAAGAACCGGACCATCTAAGAAGCATCTAGGACAATTATGATGGAAGAAAATATTCATCAGATCTTTTGGAGAGAAGTTGTCAGCACTGCAGTCTATACTCTCAATTGGGTACAAATCAGAAGCAATACTGGTAAGACTAATTATGAACTTTGGTTTGGCATCACTCCTATTATGAGGTATTTCAAATTCTTTGGTAGCAAGTGTTACATTAAAAGAGATGAAGATCTAGGCAAGTTTGATGCTAGAAGTGATGAAGGAATATTCTTGGGTTACTCTACTCAAAGCAAAGCATACCGGTGTTATAACAAGAGACTTAGAAAGATTATAGAAAGTACAAATGTGAAGGTTGATGAAGGAATTGAAAAACCCTCAAGGTTTTATGAATATGATGAAGATGATCAGAATGGTGTTCTGATTCAAGGAGCCCAAGCCTCTTCTGAAAAATAGATTCAAACTGATCCGGTAAATTAGGAAGAAGAGATGAGTTTTAATGAGCCTAATCAAGAATCAGAAGTGCAAGAAACTTCCAAAGTTCTAAGGTATGTAAGACTGAACCACTCTGAAGATCAGATCATAGGTGAAAAAAGCAAAGGTGTACAAACTAGAAGGAGAATTGCTCAAAATTTAGATGAGTATTGTCTGATTTCAAAGATTGAACCTAAGACAGTTGATGAAGCCTGCAATGATGAAAATAGACTAAAGCAATGGAGGAAGAGCTGATGCAAATTGAGAAAAATCACACTTGAGATCTTGTTCCCAGACCTAGAAACAAGAATGTGATTGGAACCAAATGGGTCTTCCAAGACAAACTGAATGAAGTTGGTGAAGTAATCAGAAATAAAGCCAGACTGGTTTGTAAGGGCTATTCTCAAATAGAAGGAGTTGATTTTGAAGAAACTTTTGCTGTGGTGGCAAGAATTGAAGCAGTCAGATTATTTCTTGCATTTGCTGCCTTCAAGGATTTCAAAGTGTATCAGATGGATGTCAAGTCTGCCTTCCGAAATGGTGACTTGGAAGAAGAAGTGTACATTGAGCAACCAGATGGATTTTAATTGTTTGATCATGGTGATATGGTCTGCAAGTTGAAGAAAGCACTATATGGACTGAAGCAAGCCCCAAGAGCCTAGTATGAAAGATTAGATAAACATCTTTTGAAGATTAGTTTCAAAAAAGGTACTGCTGACAGTAATTTGTATTTCAAAATTGATCATGAAAACATCTTGATTGTTGAAGTGTTTGTTGATGATATCATTTTTGGAGGAAGAGATAGTATGTGTAAAACTTTTGTAAATCAAATGAAAAGTGAATTTGAGATGTCCATGCTTGGTGAAATGAACTTCTTCTTGGGTCTACAAATCATTTAAACAAAGAAAGGAATCTTCATTTCTCAAACCAAATATGTGAAAGAATTGTTGAAGAAATTTGGGATGGAAGACTCAAAACCAATGAATACTCCCATGGAAACCGGATGTAAATTGAGCAAAGATGATGACTCCTAAGGCTGATTAGAAAAAGTACAGGTCAATGATTGGAGGATTGTTGGATCTCACTCAAACTAGACCTGACATTATGAATGTTGTTGGTCTTGTTGCTAGATTTCAAGCTGATCCTAGAGAATATCATGTCATGGCAATCAAGAGGATTTTTAGATATCTAAAAGGGACAGTTGAGTATGGATTGTGGTATCCCAGAGATCATGACTTCTCTCTTCATGCATATATAAATGCGGATTGGGCAGGATATGTGGATGACCGGAAGAGTACCAGTAGTGGAGCATTCTTTTTGGGGAAGAGATTGGTTTCTTGGCTGAGAAAGAAACAAGAGGCAATATCTCTATCCACTATAGAAGAAGAATATATTGCAGCAACAGGTAGTTGCACTCAAGTGTTGTTGATGAAGCAAATGCTAAGAGACATAAAAGTGGAGTATGAGGAGCCTATCACAATCTTCTGTGATAATTCAAGTGCAATAAATATATCTAAGAATCTGTTGTTGCATTCAAAGACTTAGCATCTATCTATCAAGTTTCACTTTCTGAGAGAGCAAGTGGACAAGAATGAAGTCATATTGGAGTTTGTGCCTTCCAAGGATCACATTGCAGATATCTTTACTAAACCTCTACCTAAGGACTCTTTTGAATATCTCAGGGAGAAGTTAGGGGTTATTACCCCTCCGGTGATGAACTAAGGTGCACTGATGTGCATCAGTCTGATGGATATCATAGTCATATCTTGTGATCCAGATTGTTGATGGGGAGCTACTACTCAAGGGGAGCAGTTGGTATGATTCTGAAATGGTGGAATTGCAAGTATGTACCCTTTGCCATTGATGTCAAAGGGGGAGAGAAGACATGTGAAAAACAAGTGATTACTGATCAAAGGGGGAGTAGGAAAGGAAGAGAAGACATGTGAACGGTTGTTACTGATAGGAGGAGTAGTGACAGTAAGGAGAAGTTCTTGTCTTGTTGGTTAAAATAGTTTTTCACATCATATGTTGCCATCAATGACAAAGGAGGAGATTGTTGCAAGTATGGGCCTAACCGGTGTTGTTATTGATGTCAACATACTCCTATTGCAATAATGATAAGGATTAGATGATCTGTTTGCTAAGGATATTGAGCAAATTGGTCATATCAGGAACAGTGAAGAACAGTGAAGACAATAAGGTAAAAGTCCAAGCTAATATGAGGATTAGATGATGCAGTTTAAAGGGTTTGTAGATATGTGTCTTAAGATGATCCAGTAAAGATTTCAAAGGTTCGCATGAAGATCTGAAGAAGTTGTGTCCGCTCAAGTAAAACTGGTTCCGACAAGTGTTCAGAGGTGACAGAGTGATAAATATAGGTCCGGTGAGATCTAGAAATGCATTATCCTGTTCTGTGGATTTGGTGGAGTGTTTAGGAAGTCCTTGAGAAGTGTCAACTTGTTTGGTTCATGGTTTGAAGGTCTGTAAGCATCTATCCCTTTGTAACGGTAATGACAAACTATGTTCTTAAGGTTCTGGATGAAGGAGAAAAGGATTTCAGTAAGAAGATGAAGTGTGGATGTTCTTGGTGATTCAGGCAAGCTTGTGGAGGTCTTTGGATCGTGTCGAGTTCGTGTTGATGGTCCACATTGGAGTTTAAGCTCGCATTTGTTGAACTGCTTCTAGATGAAGGTGTTCTTCCTGAGATTGGTCGACCGGATGAATTACACATCCTATGGATGATCTTATAGTTGTTTTCCGACTTAGATGATTATTCCTAAGTCGTTGTCTTGTATAAATAAGGAATTGTGAAGTCATTTCAAAGTGTGTCATGTCGAGATGAGTGTGTGGTAGCAAGGAGGAGAGCAAAAGGCAGAGCAAAAGTATTGGGCTTAAATGGAACTGACTCAAGCATGGTGAAGATGCTATTTTCCAGTTCAATTATGTGATACTTATTCTTTTGTAGACAGTGTGTCTCTTATAAGCAGTGGGCCTCTTGTGAGTAGTGTGCTCAGGCAGTGAGCCCTAATTGGCATGTGCCATTTTGTTCTTTCTATTCTTCTAACAGAGAATACAATCTTGGGTTAATCACCCTGTGGTTTTTCCCTTAACCAGGTTTTTCATGTCAAAATCTTGGTGTATTATGTGTTGATGTGTTTCTGCTCTTGATTGAATGCATTATGTTTCCATGATTGATTTATTGATATGTTGCTAAATCACTAAGAAGATTTTAAGTGTGTAATTGGAAAGAAAGTTTTGACAACTGATTCACCCCCCCTCTAAGCTGTATGTCCTGAATCTAATAGAGAGTGCACATCCTGTCATTTTTAGAAGTCCTCTGCAGAGGCGAGGAGCAATTCTGTGACTAACTCAATCCTTAAGTGTATCTTCAGTGATTGTTGTGGCAAAGTGCAATCATCGGTGTGTGCCTATAATATACCTAAGATGGTGATGAACCTAGAAATAGGAACACTCCATCATTTGTTTTACATGTTTTCTCCATGTCTTCCAAGTGTGTGTGTATTGTGTGTTTGTTCCCAACCATAGTCTTAAAGACTGGTGGCAATGAGTCCCTCCTATGCTTTGGGATTTGTATGGCATGCTTACTTTGTATGACATGTTTTGTGTGTGTGTTGCGCCATATGCAGTGTTAAAGACCAGTGGCAATGAGTCCCTCCTACGTTATGGGTCGTGTGTTTACTTTCCTTGTACTTGCATCTGCATTTCATATATATAAAAATGAAAAATAAAAAAATAAAAATAATCACTGTCTTCATTGCATTCACTATATTCACTTTTTTTGTGTGTCTTCAATGTTGTATTCTCTATGTTTTGCATTACTGTAACTGTCTTCTCTATGGTTTGCGTGCCTGTTATTGTCTTCTATGCGATTGGTGTGTCTTCTATGTGCTTGGCGTGTTTGTTGTATTTGTTGACCGTACTTTAATGCATGTATTGGCCTTATTTTTATACATACATTAAAGTGGGGGCTAAATGTTACATTGAAAAATGTCCCCTTAGCAGCTTTCCCTCTTAGGGTTTAGCTCCTGGGTCTTTAGAATGTATTTAGAGCATCTTGCATGATTTTGATGACTCCTGATGAGAAAACCCTAAAGTTTTATGGAAAATAGGACTCAGGGGATGCACTTGACATGATTGCTACCTGAAATAGGGGGGAGGACTTGGGTGCCCGTGCCCTAGTCCTACCCTATTTTAGGTTAGGCCCATTTTCAAAGTGTCAGTTTATGACCATTATTTAGGTCCTATGCCGACACGGTAAGTTTCAATTACAAAATTCATGGCGGGAATGTTTGTAGTTGCATATATAAGCATGATTAGTGATTCATTTGTAAACTAGATGGAATTTTTGATTCATGAGCTTATGTGAAGGTGATTCAAGGCATTCATTGTGATGCAGAGTAGAATTTGTGTTGTTATTGTGTTTGTATTTGTAGATTTAGCATCCATCTCCTCATGGCATGAAGATAATCTTCCTTCCATGAGATCTTCACTACAAGGTGATATCATTTGTGTTTTTAATCATTTATCATTTGGATTTTACCTCTATCCTATAGGGATACACACTCTTTATCTGACAATGGTGTTTAGAAGACTTGCATGTCTCTCTGGAGCTTGACTAAGGCAAGCCTCTAAACACCACAACCCCAACCAATTTTTTCGTGATTGTAGGTAACAGGTTGCAAGAGAAAAAAAGTGGAGTTGCAGGAGAGCATTGCAAACTATCAAAATTGTAGATTCAAAGAGAAAATAGGGAACTGGACTTAGACATTTGCTCATTAGTCCTCTAGATCCTGCAATTATAGAATCTCTGGAATAGTAGGAACAGGTTGTAGACAAGATTCCCAGATCCTAACAAAAAGCATGGCATTGGACTAGGGCATCCACTCATTAGTCCCTGACTTTTCCATTTTCTAAACTTTAAAATCTGGTACGCATTTAATTGTCATTTGATAACTTTGTGTGTGAGTATTTTTTGTAATTTGTGTGTTTAGCTCCGAATTTACATAATTAGGGTTTTGAGCATAAGTGGACTTAATTGAACAACAAAATCAAACAATTCCAATTTTCCGCTATATTTTGAGTGACCGAAGAACTGTAGTAGATTTCCTACTTGGCTGAAGTCCTTAAATGTTTAGAGGTGAAAGGAGGATTCATACAAACTAGCAAAATCAACCCTAAAAAAATCCCCCTCATTTTTCCTCTTAAACACCATCATAATGGGGGAGCCGTCTATTATGGAAGCTATAACTTTGAAGCTTATTTTATAAAATTATGAATTGGTCTCTGGTTAGAAAATCAACCTTCCTAAGAGTACAGTTTTCTTCCTAAATATGCCTATGTTGAGATAGCAGAAGATTATGTATCCTTCATTACAATATTGGAAGCTTTCCCTTGGTTTATTTAAGGATGCCTCTATTATAAAAGGATTCCTAAATATTTTTGCTTAGGTATGTTGGACAAATTCCAATCCAAATTAGGTGGGTGGAAAGGACTTGTTTTAAGTCAAGTTGGTAAAATTCAATTGATCAAAGCTACTCTCCAAAATATGCCTATCTATGCTATGTCTTTGTTTAAGATTCCTTCTAAGTTTAGAGAAAAGATTGAACAAATAAAAAATAGGTTCCTTTGGTCTAGAACTGAGGAAAGGAAGAGAATCCCTCTGCTTTATTGGGACCTAGTGTGTAGACCCAAAATGATGGGCGGTCTTGGAATAAGGAAGCTAAAAGAATTTAATTCATCTCTCTTGGCTAGGAATGTTTTGTGCCTCATGAATGAGAAGAAAGAATGGATGGAAATCTTAAAGAATAAATACCTTGCTTACTATAACAACTTCAGTGAGGCCTTGGAGAGAAATGGTCTGTCAGATGGATCTGAAATGTACAGAGGAACATAACTCAGATGAGATGCATTATCAAGCAAGGGACTAAATTGAAAATTGGGGATGGGTTGTTGGTCAACTTTTGGGAGGATTTGTGGTTTAGTAATACTCCACTGAGCCAACAGGATTGGGCTAGCCCCTTCAAGGAAGTTTGCTCTAGATTTATTGGTAGGAAGATTGTTGATTATATTGTTGTTGGTATGTGGAAGAATCTCTTGGAGGTGGACCCATTGATGGGTGACTTTCAAGCCAGATTGAATTTATTTCATATCCCTTCCTTCCTGAAAGAGGATCAGTTCATTTGGCAAGAGACCCCTTCTGTAGAGTACTCAGTTTCTTCTGGCTTTAAAATGTTGCTTCAGTCCCAGGATGATCCTTCCTTTTTGGCTAAACTTTGGGATCCTAAGCTGATTCCCAAGATTAACACCTTCTTCTCGATGTTTATTTAGAATAAGGTGCTAACGACATAATCTTTGCTAAAGAGCCTTCTTGATTCCAAATAGATGCACCTTGTGCCTTAAGGATTCTGAAGATTCTTTCCACCTGCTTCTTAGATGCCCTTTCTCTTTGGAGGCTTGGGGAAAGATTTTGTCTTTATGGAACCTTAGTTGGATTTTTCCTAACTCTTTCTGAGATCTAATAGCTCAATGGATGTGCGCTTTTTCCAATCCCTCCCTTTTCTTTTTGTGGACTTTAATGATCCTTCATATGGCCTTGAACCTATAGAATGAGAGGAATAATAAAATCTTCATGGAGGTTAGAGTGGACTCTGAGGGCTTGTATTACAAGGTGGTGAGATGTATCAAGGAAAATGTTTCTGTGTGGATCGAAGATCAGCTTTTTGAAGGGACCAAGTTAGGGGTCTCTCCTATGGAGCTAGAATATCTAAGAACTGGAACCTCCTTTGTGATATTTCTTTTCTCCTTAAAAAGATGAAGCAACCTAGAGGTGATGTTATGTGGGAACTTCCTTCTATGGGATGGATCAAAATTAATTTTGATGGGGCAGTTAAGGGGAATCCTAGTGCTACTAGTAGTGGGGGAGTGATGAGAGATGATTTTGGTAGGTTTTTGTCAGTGGTGGCACTCCCTCTAGGTACCTGGACAAACCATTATGCTGAAGCTATGGAGGCCTACCATGGTATTAAACTTTCTCATTCCAGGGGTTTTAAGAAGGTTTGGATTGAAGGTGACTCAAACAACATTATTAATTATTTAAAGAAAATCCCAAGTTCTAGTTGGACTATTTCTACCTTCATTGAAGAAGCTCTCAAGCTTATGGAAACCTTTAAAGATACTATTATCACTCATATATTCCGTGAAGGGAATAAAGTGGCCGAGGTGTTCGCTAATGTTGGGGTCATGAGCCAGACTATGCTCACTTGGGATGTCATGGATATGATTCCAGTTGAATCTCAAAATTTGATTAAATATGAGTGCCTTTGTGGAAGTAGGCTTGAGGGAGATTAATGCTTTGATGATGGATATTATTCAGAATACTATCAGGGTAATCATGAAGGCCCAAGTTACATATTTTATGGGTATTGTTAGAGGCCCCTTCACTCCTAAAAGACTTCACTTTCATTGCATCAATTTCTAGTTTGTTACCTGGAAGCTTTGTGATCTGAAAGCTAAGATGGGTGGGGATAGAAACAAGGTGGAACCCTCATCCTGTGAGGGGATTCTCAATAATAGTAGTGTGGAAGATTATGGAGGAGGGGGGTTTGACTCCCTATATGGAGATTTTGTATAGTGTCGACTCCAGTGCTACATTGATGCTTGCTAAGAACTGGAAGAACCATAAGGTGGCTATTTATGGGTGGGAGCTTAGCATAACAGAGGACCTCATTACTGAGATAATTGGTCTTTCAGTCAGTGTTAAGAAGTTTTCTAGGGAGAGAAAGACCAGTGAGGAGGCCATGGTTCATTTCTTCAAAGGAAATGAAAGGAGCAAATTGGTTAAGCTTCAATCAGGGGGCTATAATCAGATGTCTATCAAGCCAGTTTGGGATGAGGTGGCGGAGGTTATTATGAGATATATAACACTCGATGGTAGGTTTATTACTTTGTATGGTTATCATTTTAATATGCTTAACCATTTTCATTATAAAATGTTTATTTCTTTCCCTTTCTACATTTTCACTTTGTTGGAATTTTCAATTAAGGAGAATGCTATAATTCCCAAACTGTTGGTGCTCCATGAAGGATTAATCCTTCTCATTATGGAATACATGAAGGAGAACACCCCCAAGTTAGGACTGAAGAGTAAATCCTCTTCGAAGAAGAAGGTGTTTTCAGTTTCCAGTGATTTGGAGGCCCAGTCGAAGGATGAGGAGTGGGTGGAAGAAGATGGCTTGCAAGGTAGTGCTAAGATGTCTAGGAGAAAAAGGAAGAGACAAAATAGGAGGGATGTCCAAATTTCTTGGTCTGAGGGTTCCCATATAGGTGAGGAAATGGAGCAGGAGGACAGGAAGGAGAGAATGGGTAGTGAAAGAAGGAAATCCTCTGACAAACAAAAAATCCTTGTGTGTGAAGAAGAAGGTGAATAAGAAACCTGTGGGGGGAAGCCTCTAACCCTATTGTGGAAAAATGGGTGGACCTTGGGAAAAGGGTGCCGATGACTGAGCATGATGTTGAAAAAGGTAAAGACTTATCTATTGAGGAGCCAAACATTGGTATTCCTTTCCTAGAGATCCTTGATCCTACCCAGAATCTCCCAGAGGTCTTTGAGGTATTGGTGGCGAGGGATCATAATAGAGATAACCTTGTTGTGGCCCTTGGTATGGTGGGAGAAGAGGTTAATAGTTAGCATAAGATGACAAAGTGGTTTTTTGTAGAAATTAATTGTATCAGCATTAAGTTGAGGATTATGTAGGATACTTTGGACTAGGGGGAGAAACCACTATGGATTAGGACAAAGATATTTTCTAGGGATGGGATACATTTCCTAGAATGGAGGAGATGGATCAGGAATTCCTTAGGCTAAAGGAGAAGTATCATAAAAGGATTGATAATTTGGAGGAGAAGCTTAGTGGAATTAATGAGAACCTAGAAAAGGTTGTGAAAATTAGCCAGTGTACTATTCAGAACAATATTTAAGGGATGTGCCTCCTCACTGACAAGTTGAAGGAGCTGTGTAAAGACTAGGTCAAGGATCTTACTACTAAGGATAGTGTGGTGTTGGAGGACATTGTGATTGTTGATAAGAAATAGGGTAACAAAGATAAGGGTAAACAGGTTGTGCAGGATGACAAAGGGAGCTTGTCGACTTACACCAAGGGTGGCAAGAAGTAGTTCGAAGATGAAAAGAAGGATTTTGTTAACTTTTCTGAGCTGCATGAAAAATTTTATGAACAATAGATGGAAGCAACTAATACACTAAAGAAGTTGCAGTAGATTGTGTGGCTTTCTTTTTTATTTCCTTTATCTATGTTGTTTTCTAGTTTTTTGGTTGTTGGTTAGTTGTCAATTGGATTTCTTTTATTAGGATGCTTCTTGTTGTAAATGGTTTTAGGATCCCTTGAAAACTGGTTTTACCCAGTAATAAAAAAATAATTCAAGCTATGTTTTATATTAAACAACTAACAAAGTATATATAGTAACAATATGTATTTTATCAGCAACCAACACAAGGAAACCTTCAACAACCTTATATATTTAAGGGTACTATTTATTTTAGGTTTGAACCATAACAACCCCTATTAAAACTAGTACTTCAAATTCACATCATAATTTACTTTATTTAGTGTGATTTGTAGTCTTGAAAGTACAATGTCAAAACTGGTTATGTGGTGGAAGAGGTTTCCATCTCTATGACTAATTGGCCCATTCATTTATGTTGGCATAAGAAGTTCTTACCAAGAGTGGTGGAATTTTCATGGGTGGCCTTACAAAACCATATTATAACTAGAGACAGAGTTAGGAAAGTCATCTTTCATGGCCCTCTTAGATGTAGCTTTTGTAAAGAAGACAAGCAATCAATGGATCACATTTTGTGGAGATGTAAATATGCAAATTCATGTTGGGAGAAGGTGAAGGAAAAATTTAATTGGAGCAGTCTGTTTCCTTAGGACCTATTAGATACCTTTAATTCATGGCCAATGTTGCATCAAAAGACAACATTCTCCTTCCTCTGGATTATCAATCCTTCCATTGTAATATGGTAATTATGGAAGGAGTGAAATAGAAGAATTTTTCAAGACAAATAAATGGAAGACTTTTTTTGGAAGAATGTGGAGCACTCTATTGTGGAGGTATAAAACATGTTGTTATAAACCAAAATAAAGGTAAGAAGTCCTTCACATCATGGGATGGAATCATGAGGAACAACTTTCCATGTTTGGTAGCCCCCCTTGCCCATCTAATGGGTTTCATGGGATCATCCAACTTCCAAATATAGGGTAGATTCTAGGTGGGTTCCTCCAGACATGGGATAGACGACACTAATTTTGATAGGTTCTCTCAGGGAAACCTAGGTGAGTCTAGCATATACTATATTATTAGAGATCAATAAGATAATCTAATTGGGGCATCTTGTAAGAGGTTGGGATTATCCACAAACAATGAAGCATAATTTTTGGTCGTTACCTTGGGACTTCTAACATGTCTCACTCTTAGTATTAATAGGATTCATATTAAGGGGGATTCTATTATCAAAATAAATGTTATTCATTATAAAAATACATCCAATTGGAAGCTTAATAACATGTTTCTTGTCTCTTGGAATTACTTAGCAAGTTTGTAGACTTCAAGGTAAACCATGTGTACCATGAAGCAAATAGGGTGGATGATAGAGTAGCCAATTGGGCATTTGAAATGGAGGAAGAGTCCTTTGTTTGTGACTCAATACCAGAATGGCATCCTACAGCCCCAGATATATTGAATCTAATCCTTAAGGACTATCTTGTTCTTAAGCTCCAACAAGAGTGATTAGGCAAGGAATTCTCATTCCCTCATTTGGTAGGAAGACTTGATAAATTATGGGAAAGGATTATGTGTCATGAATTGACATTTTAGAGGCTAACAAATTTCCGTTTAGGCAATAGTTATGGGCTGGCAGAGGATGAATTGATGAATGTGTGGGACAATCCTTTTCCATGATCTGCCACCTCATGTAATGAGGAATAGTTAAGAGAGGACAAGAATGGAAGCACTCTATGTCTTTTGGCCCATGGGAAGTTATCCAAAGGATATAACATCCATTAATTGCACAATGATGATTCTGAAATCCATTTGAAGTCAGGGAGTTTATTTAGGAAATGGCCCAAATGAGTTTGTTAATGGTAAAATGGAGCCAACAATTATCTCATCAACAAGAAGAGGCAAATGGCATTTAGAGGAGAGATTTTAGAGAAACATCTCAAGAAGGATTTTAAGGGTAAATCCATTGTTGTCCATTTCATTAGGATGGTGTTGGAAAAATCATTTATGTCCTTGACCCATTGCTATCAAGTGAACTCTGATATCACCTCAATTTTATTAGCAGTATTGTTGAATCGGTATTCAAACAAATCCCAAATACTAGGGGGGTAATCAGTATTCAAAAATATCTTAAACCCTGTAGAGAAAATTGAAACTTAATCTTTACAGCATTAACAGAAACATAAAAGATAAACACAATGAACAACACTACATAACATGAGATATACATGGCAAACCCCAAAGGGAAAAAACCATAGTGAGAAAAGTTGTTAGGAGATACTATCCTAATCCAACCTCACAAAAGAATCACAGTTATAAATTTGTTTTAGGGATACAACCCAAGGAATCTACTACTCCCTATAGAAAGGTTTTAGGGTCACTCCCAAGGAAGCTACAACTCCGTACAAACTTTATTTTTGGGCTTCAACCCAAGGAAGCAACTACTCCTTGAACTAAGAACAAAATCAGAAAGGATTACAGCATGACAGTCCTCTACTATCTAAATCTAACAATGAAGCTCAATCCTTTCAATGATTACAATTTTGCTTTGACAACTTCTACAACTTCTTCAAATGTCTTTTCTACACTACTTTCAGCCCTCAAGAAGTTTTTTCTTTAGCTCACTACCTCTAGAAATCTGTTAGGCACACTCTTCACTTCCCTTCTATTTCAAAAATATCTTCAAGATGAATCTGAACAGGATCTATTACTTCTACTCTTTCTCTTTCAGTTGCACATCATAATGCATTACATATCCACATTCAACTTCGTACTCTCACACTTGCAATCACACCTAACCTAGATCAACTAGGTTTACAATATATACATGATATTACATTGATTACTTTACATATCAGCCAAAGACAACAAGAATATTACAATTACAAGTTGGCCAACAATTGAACAACATGAAACATGTAGAGGGAAAGTGTTAGTTGTTGTTGCACCAAAAGATCGACCTATTAATGCCTGATACAATCACTTGACTTAACAAGCACAGGAGGTAGTTAAGCCCTTGTCACAAACCACCGCAGCACAGCACTAAACAAGGAGACCAAGGGTCACACCTTGTAACAATCCCCCCCAGCACAAGCTCGAGGTTTGAACCCATGACCTCAGCTCTGATTCCAATTGTTAGACTTAGGGCTCACAACTAAGAGGGGGGTGAATCAGTTGTGCAAAACTTTCTCCAATTACACACTTAAATCCTCTTAATGATTGGCAGTATATCAATCATAAAACATAATGTATTCAAATCAAAAGCAAAAACACATTAGCACATAAGACACCAAGATTTTGATGTGGAAAACCCGATTAAGGGAAAAACCATAGGGTGATTAACCCAAGATTGTATTCTCTATTAGAAGAATAGAAAGAACAAAATGGCATATGCCAATTAGGGCTCACTGCCCGAGCACACTGCTCACAAGAGGCTCACTCCCTACGAAGAAATAAGTATCACATACATGAACTGGAGAATAGCATGTTCACTATGCTTGAATTAGTTCCATTTAAGCCCAATACTTCTGCTCTACCCTTTCGCTCTCCTCCTTGCTACTACACACACATCACAACAAGGACAACTTTGAAATGACTTCACAATCCCTTATTTATACAAGACATCGACTTAGGAATGATCTTCTAAGTCGGCAAACATCCACAAGAACATCCGCAAGATGTATAACTCATCCAGTCAGCCTGTCTCAGGAAGAACACCATCATCTAG
Source organism: Cunninghamia lanceolata (assembly GCA_027924645.1). Classification (NCBI taxonomy): domain Eukaryota; kingdom Viridiplantae; phylum Streptophyta; class Pinopsida; order Cupressales; family Cupressaceae; genus Cunninghamia; species Cunninghamia lanceolata. Next base: position 2,426,504 of record BSBN01001164.1, on the reverse strand, counting down.
AAGTTGTTCTTCAAATGCAAACTCCAACTTCAATGCGGACCACCAACAAGAACTGGACATGATCCAAAGACTATCACAAGCTTTCCTGAATCACCAAAAACATCCATACTTCATCTACTTACTCAAATCCATCTTCTCTTCATCTGGAACCTCAAGAACACAGTCTGTCATTAATGTCACAAAGGAATAGGTGCTTGTGGATCTTCAAACCATGAACCAATCTAGTTGACACTCCATAGAGACTTCCTCAACACTCCCTCAAATCCGTAGAACAGGATAATGTAATTTTGGATCTCACCGGACCTATCTGTAACACTCTATCACCACTGAACATCTGCTGGAACCAGTTTTACTTGAGCGGCCTCAACTTCTTCTGATCTTCATGTGGACCTCTAAAATCTCTACTGGATCACCTTAAGACACATATCTACAAACCCTTTAATCTGCATCCTCTGATTCTCATCCTATCTTTGACTTTTACCTTACTGTCATCACTGTTCTTTGCTATTCTTGATTGAGACTAATTTTCTCAATATCCTCAGCACACAGCTCATCCAATCCTTATCATTAGTGCAACAGGAGTATGTTGACATCAATGACAATACTGATTAGGCCCATACTTGCAACAGTCTCCCCCTTTGTCATTGATGGCAACATATGATGTGAAAAACTATTTTGACCATCAAGACAAGAACTTCTCCTCACTGTTACAACTCCCCCTATCAGCAACAACCATTCACATGTCTTCTCTCCCTTAACTACTCCCCCTTTGATCAACAACCACTTATTTTTCACATGTCTTCTCTCCCCCTTTGACATCAATGGTAAAGGGTACATACTTGCAATTCCAACACTTCAGAATCATACCTGCTGCTCCCCCTGAGTAGCAGCTCCCCATCATCAATCCAGATCACCAAATATGACTGTGATATCCACCAGGCTGATGCACCTCAGTGCATCTTAGTTTATCACTGGAGGGGCAATAACCCCTAGCTTCTCCCTGAGATACTCAAAAGAATCCTTAGGTAGAGGTTTAGTAAAGATGTCTGCAATCTGATCCTTGGAAGGTACAAACTCTAATCTAACTTCATTCTTGTTCACTTGCTCTCTCAAAAAGTGAAAATTGATGGATATGTGTTTAGTCTTTGAATGCAACACCGGATTCTTGGATATATTTATTACACTTGAATTATCACAGAAGATTGTGATAGGTTCCTCATACTCCACTTTGATATCTCTTAGCATCTGCTTCATCCACAAAACTTGAGTGCAGCTACCTGCTGCTGCAATATATTCTACTTCAGTTGTAGACAGAGATATTGCCTCTTGTTTCTTGCTCAACCATGAAACCAATCTCTTCCCCTAAAAGAATGCTCCACCACTAGTACTCTTCCGGTCATCCACATCTCCTGCCCAATCCGCATCTGTATATGCATGAAGAGAGAAATCATGATCTCTGGGATACCACAAACCATACTCAACTGTCCCCTTTAGATATCTAAAAATCCTCTTGATTGCCATGACATGAGATTCTCTAGGATCAGCCTGGAATCTAGCAACAAGACCAACAACTTGCATAATATCTGGTCTATTTTGAATGAGATACAACAGTCCTCCAATCATTGACCTGTACTTTGTCTAATCAGCCTTAGGAGAATCATCATCTTTGCTTAATTTACATCCAGTTGCCATGGGAGTATTCATTGGTTTTAAGTCTTCCATCCCAAATTTCTTCAACAATTCTTTCACATATTTGGTTTGAGAAATGAAGATTCCTTTCTTTGTTTGAGTGATTTGTAGACCCAAGAAGAAATTCATTTCACCAAGCATGGACATCTCAAATTCATTTTTCATTTGATTTGCAAAAGTTTTACACATACTATCTCTTCCTCCAAAAATGATATCATCAACAAACACTTCAACAATCAAGATGTTTTCATGATCAATTTTGAAATATAAATTGCTGTCAGCAGTACCTTTGTTGAAACCAATCTTCAACAGATGCTTATCCAATCTTTCATACCAAGCTCTTAGGGCTTGCTTTAGTCCATATAGTGCTTTCTTCAATTTGCAGACCATATCATCATGATCAGACAATTGAAATCCATCTGGTTGCTCAATGTATACTTCTTCTTCCAAGTCACCATTTAGGAAGGCAGACTTGACATCCATCTGATATACCTTGAAATCCTTGAAAGCAGCAAAAGCAAGAAATAATCTGACTGCTTCAATTCTTGCCACCGGAGCAAAAGTTTCTTCAAAATCAACTCCTATTTGAGAGTAACCCTTGCAGACCAATCTGGCTTTATTTCTAATTACTTCACCAACTTCATTTAGTTTGTTCTGTAAGACCCATTTGGTTCCAATCACATTTTTGTTTCTAGGTCTGGGAACAAGATCCCAAGTGTGATTTTTCTCAATTTGCATCAACTCTTCCTCCATTGCTTTAGTCCAGTTTTCATCATTGCAAGATTCATTCACTGTCTTAGGTTCAATTTTTGAAATCAGACAATACTCATCTAAGTTTTGAGCAATTTTCCTTCTTGTTTGTACACCTTTGCTTTTATCACCTATGATCTGATCTTCATAGTGATTCAGTCTTACATACCTAGGCAGTTTGGGAGTTACTTGTATTTCTGCTTCTTGATCAGGCTCATTCAAACTTATCTCTTCTTCCTAATTTACCGAATCAATCTAGATCTGAATCATAGAAGAGGCTTGGGCTCCTTGAGTCAGAACACCATTTTGATCATCTTTATCATATTCATAGAATCTTGAGGGTTTTTCAATTCCTTCATCAACCTTCACATTTGTACTTTCTATCATCTTCCTCAATCTCATGTTATAACACCGGCAAGCTTTACTTTGAGTAGAGTATCCCAAGAATATTCCTTCATCACTTCTAGCATCAAACTTTCCTAGATATTCATCTCTTTTAATGTAGCACTTGCTACCAAAAACTTTGAAATACTTTACAGTAGGAGTGATACCAAACCAAAGTTCATAAGGAGTCTTACCGGTATTGCTTCTAATTTGAACTCGATTGAGAGTATAGACTGCAGTACTAACAGCTTCTCTCCAATAGATCTGAGGAACACTTGCTTCCATCATCATGGTCCTAGAAGCTTCCTGGATGGTCCGGTTCTTTCTTTCCACTACTCCATTCTGCTGTGGAGTCCTAGGAGCAGACAACTGTTTCTTAATTCCATGTTTCTCACAGAACTCTATGAACTCACCAGATGTGAATTCTCCACCTCTATTAGACCTCAGACACTTCAATTTTAATCCAGTTTCATTCTCTACCATAGCCTTGAATATTTTGAATTTCTCAAGAGCTTCTAATTTCTCCTTTAGAAAGGTTACCCACATCATCCAGGAATAGTCATCAATTAGTAGCATGAAGTATCTATCACCTTGATACTCTTGATTCTTGCCGGACCACAAAGATCAGTATGAACTAAGTCCAATAATCTGGTAGAAGATAGTTCCTTACTTTTGAATGTGACTCTTCTCAGCTTACCCAACTGACATTCCTTGCACAAGCTATTAGTAGGTTTCACCAATTTTGGAAGATCTCTTACAGCCTGAGTATTGCTTATCTTGATGATATTATCAAAATTCACATGACACATCCTTCTATGCCATAACCAACTCTGATCAACTTGAACAAATAAGCAACTTTTATCAGTACCAACCAAGTGGAAGATATTACCTTTAGTTTGAGTATCGGATGCAATTTCTGTTCCGAAACTTTCAAAGATTTTGCATTTTCCATTCTTGAACCGGAGATCATAGCCTTTGTCCACCAACTATCCAACACTGAGAAGATTGTGCTTCAAACCTTCAACATATAGTACATTACCAGTTTTGTTCCTTCCATCAAGAGAAATAGTTCCTCTACCTCTGATTCTACCAGTAGAATTATCACCAAACTTTACCACTCCTTCATACCTTTCCAAATCTAAGACTTATTTTTGTCACCTATCATATGGTAAGAGCAACCACTGTCAATGACCCAATCATCCTTCTCTTCAATTTGGGTAGCCAGAGCTCTTTCCACAGTCTTATGATTGACAGATACAAAGGACATTGGATTTTCTTCCTTGATGGCAATGAACACCCATTCATTTCTAGATTTGTTTCCTATCTCTGATTCATCATTTGTTACTCATTCATTGTCATCATCTTCATGTACATAGTAACAGTTCTTTTAGAACCTTGGCTTGTTAGGATTTTGCCTTAAAAACCTTTCCAGACACCTTGAGGCAAAATGACCAATCTTATTGCAGTTAAAACACTTAAAAGGTAATTTTCCTTCATACTTATCGGATCCTCTTGGCAGCCTCTTTGCAATAAGGGTTTCAAGTTGAGCAGTTCCTACTTCTTATTCGAGGTCTTTTCTTGCTTTTTCATACCATGACTGTTTCCTTGATGAGTTCTTTCCTAGATTAAACCTTTGCTTACCTTTTACAGAGGCACTAGCTTTGAATGCAGATTCAGTCTTGGGGGGTCATCTCCAAACTCTGTCATTTCAAATGCAGCCAATTTCCCAGCCAATTGATCTCTTGTGACAGTTGTATGGGCTCTAAATTCTTCAATGGCAGTAGCCTTGATTTTGTAAGAAGCAGGTAGGGATCTGAGAATTTTTCCTACAATCTCATTTTCATCCAAGACTCCACCAGCATTTCTAATTCCACAAACTAGCTCATTCACTCTTGGCATAAAAGTAGTAATATTTTCATCATCTCTCATCTTTAGATTTTCAAATTTCCCTTTCAGGCTCTGTAACCTTGCACATTTAACATACTGGTCTCCTTCATACAAAAGTTCCAATTTTTTCCAAATCTCAAAAGTAGTTGGTAGGTCAATAACATTTGAGAGCTCTGAATTAGATAATGCACTTAGAAGAGCCTCTATAGTCCGCAGATTTTTTTAGCATATGTGATTTCATTTAGGGTTTTCGGACCACCCTGTGGAGGTACATACTGTATTGTGACCATGGTCTAGTACACCATTCCCATACACTGCAAGTGACATTTCATGTGACCTTCCAAAGAGAAAAATTGGTTCCATCAAACTTTGGACTATCCTTCTTGTAAGACGACATCCTAGATCTCCTCAAGCAGTTAAGCTCCTTTTTAAAGGAACTTAGCTCTAATACCAATTGTTAGCTACTGTTGCACCAAAAGATTGACCTATTAACGCCCGATACAACCACTTGACTTAACAAGCACGGGAGGTAGTTAAGCCCTTGTCGCAAACCACTGCAGCACAGCGCTAAACAAGGAGACCAAGGGTCACACCTTGCAACAGAAAGTCCTAAAATGAACTACACACAACACCAGGAAGAGGAACACTCCTTTCAGATTCCAACACAGACTTAACCTAGTCCTAAATATCCTTCAAAACATCAACCTTAAAAGAATAACATCCGCAAGCTTCACACATTTGAAATAGGTCAACCTTAAGCACGAAAATATGAAGCTTGTCGCATGTCAGCCATTACAACTTGGCGGTACTCAAGGAAGATTAAACATTACTTGCACTTCTCCCAGATGACATGACATAGCCTATACAATATCTCCAAATACTCCTTGAACTCCACACAACAAAGACTTTGTGGTGAACACCTTCAACATACCTCAGTCGGCTAAGCAAAAGCATAACCCAACAACACCTTCATTCTAGACCACAACCTATTCTAGAGAAACATGAAAACACCTTGTGGAGAAATAGGAAACATCACTAGATCCTCATGATCATTCTTTGCTAGCCAATTCACCACTTCATACAATAACACGTTGGCACAAGCCAATAAACACTGAAAATAGCCACCAAACAATACCATCCTACACTCTGTCACTTACAACTTTCTCTGCGAAGGGACAAATGATATGAAACATTGAATGTAGCACCTTCAAAACACACTAAACTTAATTTTTGAACCACATGACCATATCTTCAAAGGTGGAGGAATGCGGAGGATTCTCCCAAACAGTCTTCAAGGCAACTTCTTGCAGCAGAAACCTTCACCAACATTCAAAGACTAGAGCCTCCTTGTAGAAACACATACTTCCTTAAGAACAACATGAGAGAGCATACAACATGCTACAGACCACCAATAACATCTCCCCATCATCCGAATTACTTATAATCCTCATCTCAATGCTTCTAATTCTCATCTTAATGCTTCTAATTCTCATCTTAATATATTATCATGATATCATCTCTGCTGGCAACAAACATTCTATACAACTTTAATTTTCATTAAACAAGGCATGACATCCAACCATGAACATCAACAACATCATTGTTAGCACACTATCATAGTATACCATCAACATAAGCATCAATGATAGTTGTGCAACAACCTCCCCCTTTGGCATTGATGGCAACAACACACCTACACATTCTCCCCCTTTGACATCAAGGAAAAAGGGAAACTACTTCTCCCCCCTTAGGGTACAAACTCTCATTTTCAACCTTCTCCCCCTTTGAAGTACATACACTCCTTGAAGCAACTAACAGGCTCCCCTATTAGCAACAACCACTACCTACTCCCATGAGAGGTAGCCACCATCAGTCCAGGAAAAAGATATAGCATGAATTACTCCCCCTGGATAGATGTACCAACTCTACATCTAGAAATAAGGAGGGGCAATTACCCATAACTTTTGCTGAAGATACTCAAAAGTATCCTTTGCAAGAGCCTTTGTGAAAATATCTACAATCTAATCATTTGTTGAAACATATTCCAACTTCATTTCTTTATCTGCATCCTTCTCTCTCAAAATATGATACCTAGTTGATATATGATTGGTTCTAGAATGATGCACTGGATTCTTAGAAATATCGATAGTACTTGTATTATCACACAAAATAGGAATAGGATCATTATACTGTATCTTGATATCCTTCAATTTTTGCTTCATCCACAACACTTGTGTACCACAAGATACTACAACAATATACTCTGCCTCTACAATTGATAAAGATACTGAATCTTGTTTCTTGTACTATGCCATAAAACTAATCTGCTTCCTAAAAGGAAAACACCACCACTTGTACTTCTTTTATCATCAACACAACTAGCCCAATTAGCATCAATGTAAGCACTTAGATCAAATCCATTACCTCTTTGATACCATAAGCTATAATCTAGAGTTCCCTTCAAATACCTGAATATTCTTTTTACTGCCTTCTCATGAGTTTGCTTAGGATTAGCTTGATATCTAGCAACCAAACATACTACATGCATAATATCAGGTATAGAAGTAGTCAAGTACAATAATCCTCTAATCCTAGATCTATAAAGAGTCTGATCAACCTCATGTGACTCATCAGCCTTGCTCAAGTTACAACTAGTAACCATAGGAGTGCCTACTGGTTTGGAATCCTCCTTGCCAAATTTCTTCAACATCTCTCTAACATACTTAGCCTAAGAAATAAAGATACTATCATCTAGTTGAGAAATTTGAAGCCTAAGAAAGAAAGACGACTCACCAATCATAGACATCTCAAGCTCTTTCTACATGTCTTCTAAAAACCTCTTACACATATTATCATTTCCACAAAAGATGTTATCAACATATTCAACTGTTAAAATCTTGTTTTCCTCTACCTTAATGTAAAGATTAATAGCTACATTACCTTTATTGAAACCTTGTTGAAGTAAGTACTTATCTAACTGAGCACACCAAGCTCTAGGAGCTTGCTTGAGTCCATACAAAGCTTTCATGAGTCTGCACACCATGTCTAGATCTTCTGATAGCTAGAAACCATCTAATTACTCAATGTAGACCTCTTCCTCTAAATCACCATTCAAGAAGCCTGACTTGACATCCATATGATAGACCTTGAAGTTCTTGTTAGTAGTAAAGGCAAGGAACATTCTTGTTTCCTCCATCCTAGCTACCAAAGTAAAGGTCTCCTCAAAATCAATACCTTAAACTTGTGAATAACCCTTACACACCAATCTTTCTTTGTTCCTTACAACTTCACCATCTTTATTTAGCTTATTCCAGAACACCCACTTTGTTCCTATCACATTCTTATCAACTAGTCTAAGAACCAGTTCCCATGTCTTATTCTTTCCTATCTAATTGAATTCTTGCTCCATTACCTTCAACCATCCATCATCTTTTCTAGCATCAGCAAAGGTTTTGGGTCTACCTTTGACAATAAGCACAAATTCACTTGTTCACTTTCTTTTGCAAGCCTTCTCCTAGTCTGTGCACCTTCATTCTGATCCCCAATGGTCTGATTTATTGAATGGTTCCTCTAAACATACTTTGCTGGAGTCTTAAGGGTCTTTTCTAATTCTTGCTCCTTCTCTTCTTTCTCCTCCTCTTCTTCTTCTTCTTTGATGCAGGGAGGTATATCAAATCCATAAACCTCTGGTTCCTGTGTGATCTAACACAAATATTCATCTACCTTAACATTTGTGCTTTGAATCATCCTTCCCAATCTCTTTTTGTAGTATCTATAGGCCTTGCTTCTGGTTGAGTAACTAAGAAAGATCCCTTCATCACAGCTCGAATCAAACTTTCCAAGGTCTTCTTCATCTCTCCTTATGTAGCATTTGCTACCAAAGATCCTAAAGTATCTGATAGTGGGAGGTCTTCCATACCATAGCTCATAAGGGGTCTTGGTGCTATTGACCCTCAATTGTACTTTGTTAAGTAGGTAGACAGTAGTGTGAACTACTTCCTTCCAATACATATTAGGCAAATCTACATCTTTCAACATTGCCCTAGCCATCTCTTGAACAGTCCTATTCTTCCTCTCCACTACCCCATTCTATTGAGGGGTCCTAAGAGTAGACATATGTCTCCTAATACCATGATCTTCACAGAACTTTTCAAATGCATTTTAAGTAAATTCACCTCCTCTATTAGATCTTAAGCATTTGATCTTAGCATTCATTTCATTCTCAAATTTTTCTTTGAAAATCTTAAACTTATCAAAGGCTTCTAACTTTTCTCCTAAAAAAGTAACCCAAGTCATTCGAGAGTAATCATCAATAAGCAACCTGAAATACCTTTCACCTTATTGACTCCTTGTTATTGTAGGTCCGCATAGGTCAGTGTGAATTAGATCCAATGGTATTATAGAAGAATACACCTTCCTCTTGAAATTTATCTTTGTATGCTTTGCCATTTGACATTCCTTGCATAATTTGTTTACGGCCTTGGTTATCTAAGGCATATCTCTCAATGCATGAGTAGAGTTTATCTTCACTATATTATCAAAGTTGATGTTTCCCATCCGCTTGTGCCACAACCAACACTCACCAGATTTAGCCAAAAAATAGGTTCTTCCATTTACCTCCTTTAGATGATAGATATCTCCATATGTCTTAGTACCTTCTACAACTAATCTTCTGGACCCTACCTTCCTAATCTCGCAACCTTTGGCATGAAATGTAAGATTTTATCCTTTACTACACATCTGCCTAACACTAAGGAGGTTGTGCTTTATCCCTTTGACATAGAGGACATCCTCAGTCTTGTTCTTTCCATAAATAGTTATAGCACCCTTTCCACAAATTTGTGCTACCTCATCACCAGCAAACTTGATAGCTCCACCTTTCCACTTCTTAAGGATGATGAACTTCCCCTTGTCACCAGTCATGTGGTTAGAGCAACTATTGTTAATTACCCAAGCATTTGCCTCTTCTTTTACATGAAAGGCATTCCACACAACCATTGATTTTTCATTATCTTTGTCAGCCTGCAAGGTACCAAACTTCTTACATTTTTCAATATCACTCTCTTTGTCACCAACTTTCAAGGCCATGAAAAGTGTTTCATCATTTGAATCATCATGATCCTCATCTTCTAAAGAAAAAATGTTCTCTATGGAATAAAGACTTCTTTTAAACTTCTCTCTTTTGTTGCTATCCTTTGATTCTTTAAAAGGAAATTTAGAGGCAAAATGATCAATTCTCCCACAATTGAAGCACTTGAAAGGTAACTTACCTCTGTATTTATCAGTGCCCTTCTTCAATTTATTCTCACTAAATTTTCCTCTACCTCATCAAGGTCATCATCTTGATCAACTGTTTCATCTTCTATCTTCTTATTGACTTTGAATGATGCTTCTTTCTTTGGAGTATCTTTGTCAAATTCTCTCATTTTAAAGGCTGTGAGAGCACCAAACAATTGATCTACTAAATATGTATCCAAGTCCTTAGATTCCTCAATAGAAGATACCTTATGACTATAAGATTTAGTGAGAGATCTTAGAACCTTCTTTACAATCTCATCTTCTTTCACTTCTCCACCAATACATTTGATGCCATTAACTACTTCATCCACCCAAAGCATATAACTAGCAATTTATTCATCCTCTGTCATCCTCAGGGTCTCAAATTCACTCTTGAAGATTTGCATCTTGGCTTTCTTTACTCTATTATCTCCTTCATAAATGCTACTAAGTTTTTCCTAGACATCCTTAGCAAAACTGCAATTTATTATCTTCAAAAGTTCTACATCAACTAACCCACTCATGATAGCATTCTTTACCTTGGCATTGTTATCATACAACTTAATCTTAGTTGGATCTGTAGGGGTATCAGTAGAAGTGTAGTGTAACCATCCTTGAAAGATTGTGAAACACCGAGCCCTAGAGAGGATAGGTAGCCTTCCATCCTTAGCTTACAAAAGGTGTAATTTGTTCCATCAAAATTAGGTTCCTTGGAAGATCCATCATGAGCCATCCCAGACCTTCCTCAAGCAGTTGAGCTCCTTTTGAGGAACTTGGCTTTGATACCAATTGTCGAACACACTTGGATATTGAGAGGGGGTGAATCAATATTCAAACAAATCTCAAAACCTCTGGACCAAACTAAAACTTAATATTTATAGCATTAATAGAAATTGTTGTCACATAGAATTATAGCCAGCTTGGAGAGAGTCCAAGCATTCTAATGACACAATGGGAATGATCTCAAGGTGTGGGACCTTGCAAATTGAGATCAAACATCCAGAGAAGGTTGATTCCTCATTCTAAGCTTAATGCTTAGAGAAAAACTATCTAAACCTAGTGCTACTATTTGTAGGGGAAAGGGTTAGGAAGAAACTGAAATGAAAAGAGGTAATGCACCAGATTTAACGAGTAGTAGTAATCCTAGAAGAGACACAACAATGATCTCAATCACAATGAGAGTTCACAGAGACTTATAGCGCTGATTAAGGCTTAGGTATGAAGACCTAACCTATAGAGGAGCCATTTTATGCACAGAATAGATTACAACTTCAAGTAAAACATAGAAATCATAGCATAAGAGAGGTAAGATATTATGCATATATTAATCATGAAGGCCAGAAACCATTACAATTTAAAATAACCAGTAGTAGAAAGAGACACAGTATAGTTAATTATAATCATTGGTGGATTGATCAGAAGACGGTAGAGGACAAATTACAGGCACAGTGAGTCGCATTCCAATAATCCTTCAATTACACTAAGAGGTCTAACTAGAAGAAATTTGGCAGCATAACAGCCCAAAAATTACTCCTCCTGGAATAATGAGATTACAATGCCTTTTATAACAAGTCCATGTGCAAAGAATGTAGAAGCAGACACATCGAAAACAAGACCACCAACACCATCATCAATGCAGAGATAGAGACCAATGGCAAAGAGGACAGAGGCCATGCCTCTAGTAGATCTGCAACTCCAGAAAGGGTTGCCCACACATAAGATAGGATAGGGCATTGAAGATGAAAGCCCAAAAGTCATCGTAGATCTAAGAAATATTTGCCACTAAGCCGTGAGAGTCCCCTCACATCGAAGAATATGCAAGCCCTAGGACTTTTGTCTGCAGAGCCCAATGACTGAGATAAATGCATTTAGTGCCATCAAAGTTTGAAAATACTAAGTTTAAAGTAGAGTCGTCGGATGGAGGAACGGTTAGAAGATTGACGACCCCGCGAGCTCCATAGCATACACTTTACCTTTAACCTTGTGTTGATGCCTTAAGATACATGTAGAGACCTCACAGGCACATGAAGAATCTTCCCAGCAGGAAAGATTCACTTGCGACAATGCACCACCATTGATTTACAATAGCTCCACCACAACCTTTCTTTCTTCGACCCCTGGCACCGTCTGAATGGGTGAATCCTTCCTTTCAATAGCCATTGTTAAATAAGGGTCCACCACAAAGATCCTGTAGAGAAAGTATGAACCTGCCACTTGGCAATATCTTGTGGTTGCGTACAGGTTTTATGACATCAGCAAGATTCATCTGCGACACTATGTGACCATCCGATGGAGTCAACAATCTTCAACGCTACCTTCTTCCATCTAAAACCTGGCACAATCTCCTTTACCCAATGGAATCATTAATCATATGGCCATGGGCCTTAGACATGCTTGACACGTATCTTCATTCCAGAGCCGAGCGGAAGGAAAGTGACATCATCTTCAATGGTCCGTAGGCTTGTGACACATTTCCACATGGCAGTGAATGATAGTGTTATGGGACCTCCATATGAAAATTTGTTTCCACGACCTAGAAAGTTGTTATGTGTCTTAATATCACAGCCATGAACTAGATTTATGATGTTAGCAAGATTCATCTGCAACATCATGTTGTCGTTGATTTACATGGGGCTCCACTGCACTTAGTCTATAGCTGCTTGCATTTCGCAGCCTCACAAAAGGTATGTGATGTCATCATAGATGGTCTACAAACATGTGATATACCACCATCTAGCATTTCTTGCCCGAAAGGATTTAAGGCATAAAGAAATAATGCTAACAGGCAATAAACAGTAACCTTAAGATGTGGGCCCGGTCACTTCACGACATAAAAGACTTAGAATTATAACTTAGGCGACCAGTGACTTGGGATAGACAGTCAATGATGAATTAGAATAGGGGCAAGATCTAACTATAGAACCTTAGGATTTAAGCAGAAAATAATGGAAACCCTAATAGTTGAAGGGTTTGAACAATTGGCATGCTTGATAGAGAAGGAAAATACCAGATTTTAGGATTGCTTAGACTATTTTGCAGACAAGCCAAAATAGGATAACATTTTGGTGACTTTGTAGGGGTGTTTGCTAGTCTAAGCATGTGAAAACTAGAGGCCTTATCAATCCATTGGGCATGGGGTCAAAGAGATGCAACAAGAACAAAGGAGCTGAAACAACTAAGCAGGCACCACCAGGGGAAAACAAAACAAAACAAGCAAGCACGTATCCTCCTAATGAGAATATAGTAGAGTGCAAGGGCACTTATTGAGAGGAAGCCTAGAATAGAAACAAAACTAACCTACTCCTAAACTCACCAACCAGAACTGACCTTAAACAAAGCCATTAACTGGTTCTTGAAAGTAATTGCCCTTCCTTAACAATTTACAATGCTTTCCAAGTGTGTGGGCAGTTAAAAGGAGGTGAGGGAGGGATGGGCATATGGAAAATTAATTAAACATCTCCCCCAGAAAGGAGATAAACTTACCTATCCACTTGGACTGATTGTTGATACTGCTGGCTTGACTGATTACTAATGTTCCTGGCTTGTGATGAATAAATGAGCTGATCCCACTCACTTTGATGCTCAACTTCATGCTTTGAGGTAAGCATGACAAGTGGTGACTCCATTTGATGTGTCTCTAGTTGGGATAGATGTCTGATAGGGCATCCCCTTGAAATGGCATGCAAATCAATAGGTTTGATCTCATGTCTCTACTCTAACTCTTTCTTCTCTTGCTGGTCTGAATGCTCTGGCTCTTGTGGCTCAACTAGAAATAAGGTTGCCTCCACCTTTTGATCATGATGATCATGATTTTCTAAATTAGGCTCAAAAAATGAGCCATGCACATGCTCAATAGAGAAATCTTCCCCATCAAGAAGCTGATATCCCTGTCAGATAATTAAGAACAAATCCTCAATTTGTTCTTGTCTATGTTTATTCTCCTCATCTCTGTCTTTGATAAAATATGGGTGCTCCTCAAATAGGTCCACATCACCAACCTCTGCATTTTCTAGTATAGGGTTGCATGCTTGCTCCTTTTCTTGAGCTAGAGCCTCATTATCATGTTTCACCTCACATTCCAACAACCTATCATCAATTTCAATATCGCCACACTGCTCTAGAACTGTAGCCAATGTTGGAATTTGTATGCCTTCCTCTTTGTCAATGTGTCTAGGTAGTTCATTAAATGGAGTGGCTCCATTCAGCTTCAGAGTAAATTCTGCAACAACCCTCTTCATAGTGGCCACATCCTTTAGTTGTAGCTCCATTAGATTTTGCTTGAGTTATCTTTGCAACTGGAATTCTTCACCATGCTTTCTCTGCATTTGGGTATCATTCATCTTGGTCATAGCATGGGAAAACTCCTCAAAAGAGCCAAAGTCTAGAGGACTTTGTTGCAAGTATGAGGTGAGCCTGTGTTGTCATTGATGTCAACATACTCATATTGCATTGACAAGAAGGATTGGATGAGCTGTGTGTTGAGGACATTAAGAAAATTAGCCTTAGTCAGGAACAGTGAAGAACAGTGATGAGAAGAAGGAAATGTATTGTATAGGTTGAGAACCGGAGGATGCAGATTAAAGGGTTTGTAGATATGAGTCTTGAGATGCTTCAGTTAAGATTTTAGAGGTCCGCATGAAGATCTGAAGGAGTTGTGGCTGTCGGTGTAGAACCGGTTCCGACAAGTATCCAGAGGTGACAGAGGATCACAAAAAGGTCCGGTGAGGTCCGAAATTGTATTATCCTAATCTGCGGATTGGAAGGAGTGTTTGGGATGTCCTTGAGATGTATCATCCTAATTTGTGTATGATTTGGAGGTCCGGAAGTACCTCTTGCATTATGACAGTGGCGACAGACTGTGTTCTTGAAGTTCCGGATGAGGAAGACAAGAGATTCCAGTAAGTAGAGGAAGTGCGGATGTATCCGGTCATTCAGGCAGGCTTGTGAAGGTTCTTGGATCATGTTTAGGTTGTGTTGTTGGTCCGCATTGATAGTAGAGCCCAGAATTGAAGTTATTCTTCCGGATGAAGTTCTTGCTCTGTTTAGCCGACCGGATGAGTTGTTCATCCTGCGAATGTTCTTGTGGTGGCCGACCGGATGTGTTATTCATCTTGCGGATACTCTTATGGTTGTTTGCCGACTTAGATGTTTGTTCCTAAGTCGATGTCTTGTATAAATAACGGTTTGTGAGTTCATTTCAGAGTGTGGATTGTGTGGATGAGTGTGGCATAGCGAAGAGAAGTGCGAAAGGCAGAGCAGAGGTTTTTGGGCTTAAATGGAACTGATCTGGACATGGTAGAGATGTCACTCTCCAGTTCAAGACTGTGATTTTCATCACTTTGTAGACAGTGTGTCTCCTTGTAGGCAGTGGGCCTCTTTGTGAGCAGTGTGCTCGGGCAGTGAGCCCTAATTGGCAAGTGCCATTCTTTTTCTTATTCTTCTAACAGAGAATAATTCTTGGGTTAATCACCCCGTGGTTTTTCCCTTAACCAGGTTTTCTACGTCAAAATCTTGGTGTTTAATGTGTTGATGTTTATCTGCTCTTGTGTTTATGTATTATGCTTTCATGGATGATTAATTGATATGCTGTTAACTAACAACCAAGAATCAAGTGTTTGAAAGAACAAGAAGTGTTATACAACTGATTCACCCCCCCTCTCAGTTGTATGCCCTAGATCCAACAATTGGTATCAGAGCAAGGTTCCTCTGAAAGGACCTTAACCGCTTGAGGAGATCCAGGATGTCGTCATACAAGAAGGATAGTCCGAAGTTCGATGGAACCAACTTCACTCTCTGGAAAGGTCGCATGAAGTGTCACTTGGAATGTATGGGAAAAGCATACTTGCCTATGGTTTCAAAACCATATGTACCTCCACAAGGTGGTCCGACAACTCTGAATGAAATCACAGAAGCTGAAAACAATCTGCGGACCAAGGAAGCTCTTCTAAGCGCATTGAATGACTCAGATCTCTCAAATGTTATTGACCTACCAACTGCATATGAGATCCTGACTAAACTGGAACTTCTGTATGAAGGAGATGAGTTTGTCAAAAGTGCAAGGTTGCAAAGTCTGAAAGGGAAATTTGAAAGATTGAAGATGAGAGATGATGAAAACATCACTACCTTTATGCCAAGAGTGAATGAGCTGGTATGTGGAATTAGAAATGCTGGTGGAACTCTAGATGAAAATGAGATTGTCTGCAAAATCCTAAGATCCCTTCCTGCTGCCTACAAAATCAAGGTTGCTGCCATTGATGAATTCAGAGCCCACACAACTGTCACAAGAGAACAACTGGCTGGCAAACTAGCTGCATTTGAAATGACCGAGTTTGGAGATGATCCTCCCAAGACTGAATCTGCTTTCAAAGCCAGTACCTATGTGAAAGGCAAACAGAGATTTGATCCGGGAGAAAACCCATCAAGGAAGATGTCATGGTATGATCAAGCAAGAAGAGACATGGAAGAAGAAGAAGCAGAAACAGCTCAACTTGAAGCCCTCATTGCAAAGAGACTGCCAAGAGGATCCGGTAAGTATGAAGGAAAACTACCCTTTAAGTGTTTCAACTGCAATAAGATTGGTCATTTTGCTTCAAGATGTCTGGAAAGATCTGCAAGGTCTAATACTAACAGACAAAGGTTTCAAAAGAATTGCTATTATGTTCATGAAGAAGATGACAATGAAGGAGTAACAGATGATGAATCAGAACTAGGAAGCAAATCCAGAAATGAGTGGGTGTTTATTGCCATCAAGGAAGAAGATTCAATACTCACTGAATCTGTCAATCACAAAGTTGTTGAAAAAGCTTTGGCTGCTCAAGTGGAAGAAAAGGATGATTGGGTTATTGACAGTGGATGTTCTCACCATATGACTGGTGACAAGAATAAGTTCTTAGATTTGGAAAGATATGAAGGAGGAATGGTAAAGTTTGGTGACAATTCTGCTGGCAGAATCAGAGGTAGGGGAACTATTTCCTTTGATGGAAAGAGCAAAACAGGTAATGTACTATATGTTGAAGGATTGAAGCACAATCTTCTCAGTGTTGGTCAGTTAGTGGACAAAGGCTATGATCTCCGATTCAAGAATGGAAAATGCAGAATCTTTACAAGCTCCGGAACTGAAATTGCATCCGGTACTCAGATAAAAGGTAATATCTTTCATCTGGTTGGTTCAAATAAAAGTTGTTTGTTTGTTCAAATTGATCAGAGTTGGTTATGGCATAGAAGAATGTGTCATGTAAATTTTGATAACATCATCAAGATAAGCAATACTCAGGCTGTAAAAGATCTTCCAAAATTGATGAAACCTACAAATAGTGTGTGCAAAGAATGTCAGTTAGGTAAACAAAGCAGAGTCTCTTTCAAAAGCAAAGATCAGTCTTCTACCGGATTGTTGGAATTAGTACATACTGATCTCTATGGTCTGACAAGAATCAAGAGTCTGCAAGGTGATAGATATTTCATGTTGTTAATTGATGATCATTCCCGGATGATGTGGGTTACCTTTCTAAAAGAAAAATCAGAAGCATTTGAGAAGTTCAAAATCTTCAAAGCTATGGTAGAGAATCAAACCGGATTGAAACTAAAGCGTCTAAGGTCTGATAGAGGTGGTGAATTTACATCTGGTGAGTTCATTGACTTTTGTGAGAAGCAGGGTATAAGGAGACAGTTGTCTGCTCCTAGGACTCCACAGCAGAATGGAGTAGTTGAGAGAAAGAACCGGACCATCCAGGAAGCTGCCAAGACAATGATGTTGGAAGCAAATGTTCCTCAGATGTTTTGGAAAGAAGCTATCGGCACTGCAGTCTACACTCTCAATCGAGTTCAAATCAGAAACAACACCGGTAAGACCCCCTATGAACTCTGGTTTGGCATCACTCCTACTGTGAAATATTTCAGAGTATTTGGTAGCAAGTGTTATATTAAAAGAGATGAAGATCTAGGAAAGTTTGATGCTAGAAGTGATGAAGGAATTTTCTTGGGTTACTCCACTCAAAGCAAAGCATACCGGTGTTACAATAAGAGATTGAGGAAGATGATAGAAAGCACCAATGTGAAAGTTGATGAAGGAATTGAGAAGCCTTCAAGATTTTATGAGTTTGATGAAGATGACCAAGACAGTGTTCAAGGAACTCAATCCTCTCCGGTGAGACAGAGTCAGCCTGATCCGGTAAATCAGGAAGAAGAGATAGGGTTGAATGAGCCTGATCAAGAAGCAGCAGTGCAGGATACTCCCAAAATTCCAAGGTATGTAAGACTGAACCACTCTGAAGATCAGATCATAGGTGACAAAAGCAAAGGTGTACAAACTAGAAGGAATGTTGCTCAAAATCAGGATGAATGTTGTCTGATTTCAAAGATTGAACCTAAAACAATAAATGAAGCCTGCAATGATGAAAACTGGACCAAAGCAATGGAAGATGAATTGATGCAAATTGAGAAAAATCATACTTGGGATCTTGTTCCCAGACCTAGAGACAGGAATGTAATTGGAACCAAGTGGGTCTTCCGGAACAAACTAAATGAAGCTGGTGAAGTAATCAGAAACAAAGCTAGATTGGTCTGCAAAGGGTACTCTCAAATAGAAGGAATTGACTTTGAAGAGACTTTTGCTCCGGTGGCAAGAATTGAAGCAGTCAGATTACTTCTTGCATTTGCTGCCTTCAAAGACTTCAAGGTATATCAGATGGATGTCAAGTCTGCTTTCCTAAATGGTGATCTGGAAGAAGAAGTTTACATTGAACAACCGGATGGATTTCAATTGTCTAATAATGATGATATGGTCTGCAAGTCAAAAAAAGCATTGTATGGACTAAAGCAAGCCCCAAGAGCATGGTATGAAAGGTTGGATAAGCATCTTGTGCAGATTGGATTCAACAAAGGTACTGCTGACAGTAACTTATATTTCAAAATTGATCATGAAAATATTTTGATTGTTGAAGTGTTTGTGGATGATATCATTTTTGGAGGAAGATATAGTATGTGCAAAACTTTTGCAAATCAGATGAAAAGTGAGTTTGAAATGTCTATGCTTGGTGAAATGAATTTCTTCTTGGGTCTGCAAATTACTCAAACAAAAGAAGGGATCTTCATTTCTCAGACCAAATATGTGAAAGAATTGTTAAGGAAATTTGGTATGGAAGACTCAAAGCCAATGAACACTCCTATGGCAACCGGATGTAAGTTAAGCAAAGATGATGATTCTCCAAAGGCAGATCAGACAAAGTATAGATCAATGATTGGTGGATTGTTGTATCTCACTCAGACTAGACCAGATATAATGCAGGCTGTTGGTCTTGTGGCAAGATTCCAGGATGATCCTAGAGAATCTCATGTTATGGCAATCAAAAGAATTTTTAGGTACTTGAAAGGAACAGTTGAGTATGGTCTATGGTACCCTAGAGATCCGGATTTCTCTCTTCATGCTTACACAGATGCAGATTGGGTAGGAGATGTGGATGACCGGAAGAGCACTAGTGGTGGAGCATTCTTTTTGGGGAAGAGATTGGTTTCTTGGTTAAGCAAGAAACAAGATGCAATATCTCTGTCTACAACTGAAGCAGAATACATTGCAGCAGCAGGTAGTTGCACTCAAATCTTATGGATGAAGCAGATGCTAAGAGACATTAAAGTTGAATATGAGGAGCCTATCACAATTTTCTGTGATAATTCAAGTGCAATTAATATTTCTAAGAATCCGGTATTGCATTCTAAGACTAAGCACATATCTATCAAGTTTCACTTCTTGAGAGAACAAGTGAACAAGGAAGAAGTCAGATTGGAGTATGTTCCCTCCAAGGATCAGATTGCAGATATCTTTACTAAACCTCTTCCCAAGGACTCTTTTGAATATCTCCGCGAGAAGTTAGGGGTCATGGCCCCTCCGGTGATGAACTAGGATGCACTGATGTGCATCAGTCCGGTGGATATCACAGTCATATCTTGTGATCCAGATTGATGATGGGGAGCTGCAACTAAGGGGGAGCAGCTGGTATGATTCTGATGTATGAGAATTGCAAGTATGAGCCCTTTGCCATTGATGTCAAAGGGGGAGAGAAGACATGTGAAAAACAAGTGGTTGATGATCAAAGGGGGAGCAGTAAAGGAAGAGAAGACATGTGAAAAGTTGTTGTTGATAGGGGGAGCTGTGACAGAAGTTCTTGTCTTGATGGTTTTTCACATCATATGTTGCCATCAATGACAAAGGGGGAGATTGTTGCAAGTATGAGGTGAGCCTGTGTTGTCATTGATGTCAACATACTCATATTGCATTAACAAGAAGGATTGGATGAGCTGTGTGCTGAGGACATTGAGAAAATTAGCCTTAGTCAGGAACAGTGAAGAACAGTGATGAGAAGAAGGCAAATGTATTGTATAGGTTGAGAACCGAAGGATGCGGATTAAAGGGTTTGTAGATATGAGTCTTGAGATGCTTCAGTTAAGATTTTAGAGGTCCGCATGAAGATCTGAAGGAGTTGTGGCTGTCGGTGTAGAACTGGTTCCGACAAGTATCCAGAGGTGACAGAGGATCACAAAAAGGTCCGGTGAGGTCCGGAATTGTATTATCCTAATCTGTGGATTGGAAGGAGTGTTTGGGATGTCCTTGAGATGTGTCATCCTAATTTGTGTATGATTTGGAGGTCCGGAAGTACCTCTTGCATTATGACAGTGGCGACAGACTGTGTTCTTGAAGTTCCGGATGAGGAAGACAAGAGATTCCAGTAAGTAGAGGAAGTGCGGATGTATCCGGTCATTCAGGCAGGCTTGTGAAGGTTCTTGGATCATGTTTAGGTTGTGTTGTTGGTCCGCATTGATAGTAGAGCCCAGAATTGAAGTTATTCTTCCGGATGAAGTTCTTGCTCTGTTTAGCCGACCGGATGAGTTGTTCATCCTGCGAATGTTCTTGTGGTGGCCGACCGGATGTGTTATTCATCTTGTGGATACTCTTATGGTTGTTTGCCGACTTAGATGTTTGTTCCTAAGTCGATGTCTTGTATAAATAACGGTTTGTGAGTTCATTTCAGAGTGTGGATTGTGTGGATGAGTGTGGCATAGCGAAGAGAAGTGCGAAAGGCAGAGCAGAGGTTTTTGGGCTTAAATGGAACTGATCCGGACATGGTAGAGATGTCATTCTCTAGTTCAAGACTGTGATTTTCATCACTTTGTAGATAGTGTGTCTCCTTGTAGGCAGTGGGCCT
This sequence comes from Cunninghamia lanceolata, assembly GCA_027924645.1. Taxonomy (NCBI): domain Eukaryota; kingdom Viridiplantae; phylum Streptophyta; class Pinopsida; order Cupressales; family Cupressaceae; genus Cunninghamia; species Cunninghamia lanceolata. The sequence goes on along the minus strand of BSBN01001164.1, from coordinate 2,405,322 downwards.
CTTTGTGAGCAGTGTGCTCGGGCAGTGAGCCCTAATTGGCAAGTGCCATTCTTTTTCTTATTCTTCTAACAGAGAATAATTCTTGGGTTAATCACCCCGTGGTTTTTCCCTTAACCGGGTTTTCCACGTCAAAATCTTGGTGTTCAATGTGTTGATGTTTATCTGCTCTTGTGTTTATGTATTATGCTTTCATGGATGATTAATTGATATGCTGTTAACTAACAACCAAGAATCAAGTGTTTGAAAGAACAAGAAGTGTTATACAACTGATTCACCCCCCCCCTCTCAGTTGTATGCCCTAGATCCAACAGACTTAACCCTGCACTTGAATTAGCATTAATCTCGTGCTCAACACACTGCTTCTCCACCTAACCTGGCTTGATTTCTTTTAGCAGCAAGTCTGAGCCTTTTGTTTCACTAGTGCATGGAGTTTTACTAAGGATCAGTCACTTCATAGTAGCCTTAATTATTTCATTTATGGCTCATAAAACCTAGTATCATGCTAGAAGACTAGTTTGTCCTCTACTTTAGGGCTAGAGCAAGAGGGTTGACATGAAGCATGAGTTGCAACGACCTCTTGAAGAAGATTCCTTTAAGGGGGAATAGGCTGTCCTGGTGTAGGAACAAGCCTCTGTGAAGGCTGTGAGCCTCTAAAGATTGGGATTTTAAAATTGGAAGGTAGTTTTAGAGGCCTAGATGGATTATCCTACTTGAAGCTTGGAATCTTAAATTTTGGAGCTTCTTCCACAGCAGGCTGAATAGGTGTGAAAGGGTGAGGATGCTTGAAACTGGGAGTTGAGGGGATTGATTGAACCATCGGTCTCATCTGTTGCTCTTGAGTTGTCATCCTTATAGCAAGGTTTTCTTGGAAAACACTCTCTTGCGCTTCCCACTATAGGTCGCGCTTTAACATTTCTAAAAATTCTTTAGCCTCTCTCTACATGTCTAGGGATGCCTCTCTGAGATCAAAATAGGTCATGGTATTACGATCATAATTCCGTTGAGGCCAGCTATACCCTCTTTCTCTTTTTTCATCATCCAAGAGTATGTCAAGCTCTAGGAACATGCACGCGAGCACGTTGAATGCGTCAACATTCATGTAGTCAATATCTTGGAACTAGTTAGAAGGGTAGTTGTATTGGCTAGGATCAAAGTAGTCTTCTAGGGGTTGATAATGGGCATTATTTAGCTAACAAGAAGATATAGCAGGGGTGGGAGGGAGGTAAGAATCATGAGGATGCTGATATTGTGCAGCAGAAAGGGCATATAGCATGAAATCACAGGCATTTAGGGCTTGATATTGTTAGTATGGGGGTGAATAGCCTACATTTGGATCAATGAAAGGGGCATAGCCATGATTCCCATTAAAAAATGACATTTTATAGCATCTAAATGCTAAATAATCATTAAAATGTCAAAATTAGATCAAAATGGGTCTACAACCAGGGAGAAACCAAATACATACCAAGAAAAGAGTCGTTGGGCAATTTGAGATGCTTCTAAAAGCTGAATAGACTAGGAAAACCACCAAAATACTGATCCTTGAAGTTCTTTAGGCAGTTGGACTGCTTTTTCTAGCTGATTTGATCAATACAGTCACCATGGTGTTTGTTGATGCTTTCAAAGTAGCAAATGAACCAAGAACAAGAAAAAAATTCTTAATCCAGCTCTCACTCAGAGTAGAGTGTCCCACCAGGCGTCCCAGAAACTATTGTCACATAGAATTGCACCCCACTTGGAGAGAGTCCAAGCATTCTAATGATATAATGGGAATGATCTCAAGGTGTGGGACCTTACAAATTGAGATCAGACCTCCAGAGAAGGATGGTTCCTCATTCTAAGCCTCATTCTTAGAGAAAAACTATCTAAACCTAGTGCTACTGTTTGCAGGGAAAAAGGATTAGGAAGAAACTGAATTGAAAGGAGATGATGCACCAAATTTAACTAGTAGTAGCAATCTTAGAAGAGACACAACAATGATCTCAATCACAATGAGAGCTCACACAAACTTATAGGGCTGATTGAGGCTTCGATATGAAGACCTAACCTATAGAGGAGCCATTTTACTCACAAAATAGATTACAACTTCAAGTAAAACACAGAAATCAAAGCATAAGAGAGGCAAGATATTGTGCATATATTAATCATGAAGGCCATAAACCATTACAATACAAAATAACTAGTAGTAGAAAGAGACACAGTATAGTTAATTACAATCATTGGTGGATTGATCAGAAAATAGTAGAGGCCAAATTATAGGCACAGTGCGTCACATTCCAATAATCCTTCAATTACATTAAGACGTCCGACTAGAAGAAATTTGGCAGCATAACAACCCAAAAATTACTCCTCCTAGAATAATGAGTTTAAAATGCCTTTTATAACAACTCCATGTGCAGAGAATGCAGAAGCAGACGCACTGAAACCAAGACCACCAACACCACTGTCAATGCAAAGCTAGGAACCAATGACAAAGATGATAGAGGCCATGCCTCTGGTAGATCTGTAACTCCAGAAATGGTTGCCCATACACAAGATAGGATAGGGTATTGAAGACGAAAGCCCAAAAGTCATCATAGATCTAAGAAATATCTTCCATTGAGCCTTTAGAGTCCCCTCACATTGAAGAATCATGCAAACCCTGGGAATTTTGTCTACAAAGCCCAATGACTGAGATAAATTCATTCAGTGCCATCAAAGTTTGAAAATCCTGAGTTTAAACTAGAGCTGTCAAATGGAGGAATGGTTAGAAGATCAATGGCCCCATGAGCTCCATAGCATACAGTTTACCTTTAACCTTGTGTCGATGCCTTAAGGAACGTGGTAGGCACAGGAAGAATCTACCCAGCAAGCAAGATTCACCTGTGATAGTGTGCCATCATTGATTTACTATAGCTCCACCACAACCTTTCTTTCTTTGACACCTCGCGCCATTTGAATGGGTGAATTTTTCCTTCTAATAGTCATCGTTGGATAAGGGCCCACCTTGAAGATCCCATAGAGAAAGTACAAACCTACCACTTGGCAATATCTCGTGGTCGTGCACAAGTTTTATGACGTCAGGAAGATTCATCTACAACACTGTACAACCGTCCGATGGAGTCAATGATCTTCAACACTCCCTTCTTTCATCTGACACCTAGCGTGATCTCCTTTACCTGATGGAATCATAATTGATCAAATGGCCATGGGCCCCTGACATGCTTGACAAGTGTCTTCTTTCCAGAGCTATGCAGAATGAAAGTGACATCATCCTTAACCATCCGCATGCTTGTGACACATTTCCACATGGCAGGGAATGATAGCCTTCCGGGACCTCCATCTAAAAATTTGTTTCCTTTGAGATCTACAAATTAGAAAGTTGCCGTGTGCCTTAAAATCATAGATGTGCATTAGATTTACAATGCCAGCAAGATTCATCTATGATGCCGCAGTGGCGTTGATTTACATGGGGCCCCACTGCACTTACTTTACAGCTGTCTATATTTCACAGCCTCGCAAAAGGTATGTGACATCATCATAGATGGTATGAGAACATGCAATATGCCACCACAAAGGATTTCGGGCTCGAAAGGATTTAAGGCACAAAGAAATAATGTCGACGGGTGATAAAGGGTAACCTTAGGATGTGGGGCCGGTCATTGCACGACATAAAAGACTTAGAATTATAACTTAGGTGATCGGTGAGCAGGGATAGACAGTCAACGATGAATTAGAATAGGGGCAAGATCTAACCATAGAACTGTTGGCAAGAGACACTATGTGGCTTCATAAGTGTTACCATTGATGGCAACAAAGTCCATTCTACACATTCGCAGTACATAATATGCCTATACCGGAAGTCAGAGTGAAGATTATTTTGGTCCGGTAGACAAGAATAGAGTATGCAACATGATCCGACAATCAGGTTTGAATCTCTCATATGGTGTAACTCAATAAGTTGCAGACTTGGACAAGTCAAGAAGGGTATCATGACTATTGTATTCCAGAGATTTAGCCTCTGGTGATAAAGCATGAAAAAGATATGAGCTTTTGAGTGTTGGGTTCCAATCAGATAGAGCAGACAGAGGAAGGACTGACCGACAGAGTACCAGACTTCAATCCGGATGTATAAAAGGTGTTCATCAAGCAATTTGTGGGATTATACATTATTGGCTGACATGATTAATGACTTCTATGTCTAAATTTTTGATGTGCATCATCAACCAAGCAAGGATCCAGCCGACAGAATAGAAACTTGTAAATATCTCAAGTGTTCTTGTTGTCGACTATGAAGTTGTTGGAAATCCTTGATGTGGATATATATACTCAATGGATTCAAGCTTCTGGGAAATATATATGCATGGTGAAGTGGAAGAAAATATAGGAAGAAATGCAAAAATAAAGATTTGAATCCGAAATATGACTGAAGAGTGATATTGAGCAGAGAAAGAATGAAATGTGCCAGATCAGTATACAATGCCTAACTGGAACTGAATTCTTGCATGTATGGATGATGTTCATCAGTTCAAACACCTTGGTATCATCTATAAGCATTTGTAGATAGTGAGTCTCTTGTAGGAAGTGGGCCTCTTGTGAGTAGTGTGCTCGAGCAGTGAGCCCTAATTGGCAAGTGCCATTTTGTACTCTTTTATTCTTTTAACAGAGAATACAATCTTGGGTTAGTCACCCTGTGGTTTTTCCCTTAACAGGGTTTCCACGTAAAAATCCTTGTGTTGTGTGTGTTAATTTCACTTATGTTCTTATGGTTTCTTATGCTTTCATGTTTTGATATATCATTGAATATTGAGATAAGAAAAGAAAGTAAAAATAAGGATAACTGATTCACCCCCCCTCTCAGTTATTTGCCTTGTTTCCAACAATTGGTATCAGAGCTAGGTTCCTCTGAACAAGCCTGACAGCTTGAGGAAGATTTGGGAATCTCAAAGGATGCATATGATATGAAAGAACAACTTCAGTCTGCCCTAGATGATCTTGAACAATCCCACTCTGAGGTCAATAATTTGAGAGAAAGACTCAAGGAAGATGATGATTTCATCAATGAGCTGAAAGAAAAACTCAGTAATTCTGTGAAAAAGAGAAAGGAACCACTCCAAAATTTAGCAAATTAGAATGAAGCCAATAATACTGATGAGGATCTGAATGAGAAAACTAAGCTATGTGAGAAGCTGTCAAAAGAAGTCATTATGATAAGACATGAAATGGAATCAGGGGTTATGAAATTCACCCAAGAAATTGAAGAGAAGAGAAAGACTGAAGATAACCTAAAACAATCCCTCAAGGAGAAAACAAAGGACTGCCACAAAATGGAGAGAATAATTAGGCATCTTGAATCTGATCTTGAAGAAGCTAGAGACAATGAAGAACAACTTGAGAGCCAGATAGACACTCTTAATCAAGATCTTCAATCTGCAAATGAATACAAAGAAAAATTCAAGATAAGCTCAGCCCAACTTGAAGTTCTTGAAAGTCAAAAGAGGGTAGATGATAAGCATGGCTTGGGATATGAGAAAGGTGAAAGCTCTGGATCTGGTCAAAGGATCTTTAGATCAGGAAGTCAAAGAAACAAGCCTAGAAGACCTCCGGTAAGGCAATCAAATGCCCAAAGATATCCAACTTTTAATGGAAATTGCTTCTATTGCAACAAATTCAGTCATAAAGCAACCCAGTGTAGGAACATAATGAATCAGAACAATTCATCCTTCTCCACTCAATGTTTTAGTTGCAAAAGGTATGGTCATAAATCTCATGAATGCAGAAATATGCAAATGAACAATTCTTTCAATGGTAGATGCTTTACATGCAATAGAATGGGGCATATGGCTAATCAGTGCAGATCAAAAGGATATCAACCAAATAAGAAAAGAAATGTTGTGTGTTACAATTGCAATAAATCTGATCATATAGCCAAATTCTATAGAAGCAGAAATCATGATGAAAGGGGTCCGGTAAAACATGATCAAAAACCAGATAAAGGCAAAGGTAAAGTAAATGCAGATGAATTTCAAAAGGAGATGAGCAAGATTTGGGTAAAGAAGAGTACAATGAATATTAGAGATGGATCCGCACTAGAATCTGGTGTTGATAATCCTTCCAGAAACTAAAAAGTGAGCTCTGGCTTAGGGGGAGCTATAGAGAAAATCTTTTTCCCCCGGCCAATCGGTAAGTGCCTGAATTCGGCACATTGAGTAAACATCTAATGTTGCGGATTAAAGGGTTCCTATAAAATCCCCCAAAGAACTTTCAGTCAGAATGTGAGAGGTCCGCATGAAGTTTCACAAGGTTTATGACCACTTGAGTAGATCCGGTTATGGCAACCATCCAGTATTGATAGAGCAATACAAATTGATTAGGTATGATCTGCAAATACAATACTCTAATCTGTGGATCTAGACGAAAGTCTTTAAGGCACCTAGGTGTTATCAACTCACTAAGGTACTAGTTTAAAAATCTGCAAGACGATTCATGAAAAGCTCACTTGAGAAGCAGGGTAACCAGATGACTTAAAAGTTTGTGGATTTATTACAAAAGTGAATTAGGTTTTGTGCAAGGATAAAAAGGTTTTTTCACTCATTATTTACACAATTGCACTCACAAAGAAGAAAGAAGTGCTTTGAGAAGAGATCCTACAATTTCCTCAAGTTCAAGCTGAAGATCGAATTCAAACATAAAATCGCTCTAACATCTGCTTCAAACCCTAAGGCGTGAAAAGGTACTTCCCTTCTACAAAATTCTCTCTGGATTTCTTTGCTAGAATGGCTACTCCAATGGTTGTTAATATCTCTAAAAGGCCAAGACCAAAATTCAAGAAACACCCTTACAAGTCACTAGAAGTTGATCCCTTGGGTGCATTTTCTAGTATTTCACACGGTGTCTTGCATGTAGATGAATTAGGGTTTATATCCATGCAAACATCAAAGATTTTGGAGACTCAAAATTGATTAACATCTATCAAAAATAGTTAATAGATGAGAATTTTGAACTCAAACTTGAATTCAAGACCCTAAGGGACAAATACTTTGAATATTGCATATATTTTCTGTCTTTTGCAGAAGATGAATGGGTCCGGTATGTTCTAAGTAGGATGCATGATAAATTTGTGTGGGTAATGAGGCCATTCAAGATAACCAAAGATGCCATCAGGGCTGTGATGGGACTACATTCAACTGTTGGGTTACCTGCACTCAAATCTGTAAAGAACCAAACGGTAACTGAAGCCACTAGATCAAAATTTGACAAAAGAGCAATGACTATAGATGACATCACAGATCCGAATGTCAAGTTTGCCTCAATGATAACTAGCTACAAAAACTACCACTCAAGTAGGGAAAATTTTGTGTCTAGTATAGCAATCTATGTTACTTATCAGATGCTGAAGGAAGATGCAAATTATGATCTGTGTGAGCTTCTACTGAGTCAACTAATGGAAAACTTGCAGAAGATCAAGAAAGATAAGAAAAACTCTTTCAAATATGGCAGTCTAATATTGTGTCTATTTTTTTACAATATGAATGAGTTGCCTAGATCAAAGGGCTGGGTCTGGCAAAATGATAAACCTGTTGTAATTCAAATCATAGATTACATGTATGGACTTAGTGATGCTTAAGCCCAAAACTCAGCTCTCTAGGGTTACTTCAAGAATTTCCAAAGCATAATGCATGCCAGAGAGAGAATACCACAATCAATAGTTAAGAAATACAAAGACAAAGTCTACTTCATGGTTGACACTGATCAATGCCTAATGGAGGTAGTTCAGCCAAGAACTGTGTGGATAATGCCCATGGGATATGAGGTCGATGAAAACATTATGGAGGTACATGTTCAACATTTGCTAAGCCAACCTAAAGACACTGAAGCAGAAAGGTTTGGCACCTTTGAAGAGTTAAGCATAAAAATACATGTTGAATTAAGGCAGTGTAAGATAAACAGAAAAGTGAGGGAGGAAGTTGAAGAACTTGCCAAAAGGTTTGGCATAACAAAAGAAGCAGTAGATGCTAATAGAGAAAAATTAGAGAAAGCAGAACAAGAAAGGCAAGAAGCAAAGAATAAAAGCATTCTGGTGGAAGCCTCCTCCTAGACAAGATCTTCCAGGAGTTCTGCTCCTATTACTCCTAAAAACTCAAGAACCACCAAACTGGAAGTCAAGCCATCCGGTAAAGGAGAAAAGAGAATGAAGACCAAGGCCACAAGAACATATGTGAGCCAAAAGGATGATGAAGAGACAAAATTAGATGAGCAAATCAAGAAAATGAAGAAGAAAAGAACTTCTGGGAAGTCCTCTGATAACAGAAATGAGGAAGAGAAAATAGAGGAATTTGTTGAGAAACCCACTCTCTCAATTGAAGACATCATTAAGGCACTCACTGTGGATGGAAGCCTACAGCCAATAATAGAATTTTATGATGAATACAATGATGCAGACAAGAGAATACTTGAGGAGGCAACTGTCAGGTATTTGAATATCTATAACAAAGCATTCATTGAAATAATTTCATTAATTCCTAAGAGCCTAGAAGAAGTATTGGACCAAAGAAAAGAGAATGCAAAGGCAAAAGGCTTGGAGATCTGGGAGTAGATAGTGATACAGCTATGTCCTTCTATCACTCCAAAACAAATGGACATGGTTTTCAAGGATTGTAAAGATGATTTCCGGAGCAAGTCCCGAATGAATAAACTCATGCTTGGAGAAACTGATCAAATAGTTGATGAAACAAAAGAAATTCTCTAGAAAGCCCTAAACAGGTTTAATCTTCCCATTCTAGAGGAAGCAGATGAAGAGGCTTCTACCATGGATGTTGAAGGATTAAAAGTAATCAATGAAGAATTCTCTGAAAAGGATGTCGAAGGATTAAAGAAAATAGATGAAGAGAAATCTGAGGACTTAGACTCCTTTGTTCTGGAAGAGGAAGTTCACAAAGCAGTAAACTCTGGTAATGTCACTCCTCCTGATCCCATAGCTACCAAGTCAAATCTTCCAAGCACTGAAAAAGAAGGGGAAGGAAGAAGAGAAGAGAAGGTGAATCGAGAGAAAGAGGATAAGGTAAAAGGAGAACAAGCGGAAAAGGTTGGTGATGACTTATCCAAACCAGTCAGTCCTGATATCTCTAAAAGAAAGAAGTTTGAATCACCAGCAAGAGACACTGCAAAGACAGTACAGAATTTCCTAGACAAAGAAATGATGGAGCTGGATGAACTTGAGTTGATTCAAGGACCACTGAATTTGGACTCTCTCTCTCTTCGGTTCAAATAATGAAAATAACATCTTTTGCTCAAGCCAAAGCAAAAGAGAAACTTTTAAAATCACACATGGAGGATAGAGAACTGTTGATTATTGCATCTGGTGTACTAGAGAAGATCATGCCTACATATCAAAAGGATGCATCTGCCTCTCCATCCGGTAACTTGAAAAACTTGGTTAATTCTGTCAATTCTCACTTTGAATCTCTAGAAAAATCAGTAGAAACTAAGGTCTGGAAAGAGTTCTTTGGAAAAAGGTTCAGAGAGGTACAAGGACTAATTAACAATGATAGAAGAACCTTACACATTGGAATAAAGAGCATTGAAAATGCTCTTAAGGATGGAGGAGATATATATAAAAAAAAATTATCTTGGCCTAAAGTTTCAGAGGACATTGAAAAGAAGATGAAAAAACAAGAAGAAAAGTTGTTAAACCTATCCAGAATTTTGATCCTCTTACCATCTATTTGGTAAACCAAGAATGTCAAGCAGTTGTTATCATAAATGAGATAAAGAAACTGGTTAAAGAGAAAAGGAATCTGATGGATAGAATGGGTGAACTTAGGGGAATAATCCTCCCTAAGTTAGAGGTATTGCATGATGCTTTAACAGATGCTCAAAGTATAGCCTAGACCAGTAATCCAACATATTTGAAGAGGGCAGAAGCATATGCATTTTTGTTAAGTGGACACATCTCCATTTTGGATAGAATGAAGAGGAGTTGGGCCATAGAGATTGTAGAGTTGAAGACAACCTTTGCGGATATACTTAAGTATATGTAAGTATAACATATGATTTGTATATACATATGCGGTCATGTATATAATAGTTTTTGCACAATTTTGTATGCGAATTCCACCCTTTACCATTGATGTCAAAGGGGAAGTGAAGAGTAGTGAAAAATGAGGAATTCAACAAAGGGGGAGCACTGGCAAAATAGTATAAAGAAACAAAGCACAAGCAAAGGGGGAGTGACTGCAACACTTAGCCATTTTTCACTAAGTGTTGTCACCAATGCCAAAGGGGGAGATTGTTGGCAAGAGACACTGTGTAGCTTCATAAGTGTTGTCATTGATGGAAACAAAGTCTATTCTACACATCCGCAGTACATAATATGCCTATACCGGAAGTCAGAGTGAAGATTGTTTTGGTCCGGTAGACACAAACAGAGTATGCAACATGATCTGACAATCAGGTCTAGATCTCTCAGATGGTATAACTTAGTAAGTTGTGGACTTGGACAAGTCAAGAAGGGTATCATGACTATTGTATTCCAGAGATTTAGCCTCTGGTGATAAAGCATGAAAAAGATATGAGCTTTTGAGTGTTGGGTTCCAGTCAGACAGAGCAGACAGAGGAAGAACTAACTAATAGAGTACCATACTTCAATCCAGATGTATAAAAGGTGTTGATCAAGCAATTTGTGGCATTATACATTATTGGATGACATGATTAATGACTTCTATGTCTAATTTTTTAATGTGCATCATCAACCAAGAAAGGATTCAACTGACAGAATAGAAACTTGCAAATATCTCAAGTGTTCTTGTTGCCGACTATGAAGAAGTTATTGGAAATCCTTGATGCGGATATATATACTCGATCAATTCAAGCTTGTGGGAAATATATATGCATGGTGAAGTGGAAGAAAATATAGGAAGAAGTGTGAAAACAAAGATCTAAATCCAGAATATGACTGAAGAGTGATATTGAGCAGGGGAAGAATGAAATGTGCCAGATCAATATACAGTGCCTAACTGGAACTAAATTCTTGCATGTATGGATGTTGTTCATCAGTTCAAACACCTTGGTATCATTTGTAAGCATTTGTAGACAGTAAGTCTCTTCTAGGCAGTGGGCCTCTTGTGAGCAGTGTGCTCGAGCAATGAGCCCTAATTGACAAGTGTCATTTTGTACTCTTTTATTCTTTTAACAGACAATACAATCTTGGGTTAGTCACCCTATGGTTTTTCCTTTAATAGGGTTTCCACATAAAAATTCTTGTGTTGTGTGTGTTAATTTCACTTCTGTTCTTATGGTTGCTTATGCTTTCATGTTTTGATATATCATTGAATATTGAGATAAGAAAAGAAAGTAAAAATAAGGATAACGGATTCACCCCCCCCCCTCTCAGTTATCTGCCTTGTTTCCAACAAGAACCTTAGGGTTTAAGGGGAAAACAATGGAAACCCTAAGAGTTGGAGGGTTTGAACAATTGGCCTGCTTGATAGAGAAGGAAAACACCAGATTTTAGGATTGCTTAGACTATTTGGCCAAGAAGGAAAAATAGGATAACAAAAACATAAAAGATCAACATAATGTACAACACCACATAACACCAAATATACATGGAAAACCCTAAAGGGGAAAAACCATCGTGATAAAAGCTACTAAAAGCTACTATCCTAATCAAGCCTCATAAAAGAATCATAGTTACAACTTTTTTTTAGGGCTACAACCCAAGGAAGCTACTACTCCCTATAGAAAGGTTTTAGGGTCACTCCAAGAAAGCTACAACTCCCTACAGACTTTATTTTTGCACTTCAACCTAAGGAAGCAACTACTCCCTGAACTAAGAACAAACTCAAAAAATATTACAGCATGACAGTCCATCTCCTGTTTAAATCTGATAATGAAGCTTAATCTTTTTGATGATTGCAGTTTTTCTTTGACAACTGGGTAAAAGCACAAAACTGTGTCACACTTTCAACCGACTTATCAGCACAAGTGAATTTAAGTATTTCTAACTAAAAATCAATTTTGGTCAAACATATGATCTTGTAAGATTCATTCTAGCTAAGTTAGATATGTCTACAACTTTTTCAACTAAAATTGTTAGCTAAATGCATATGTAGCACCACTATGAGGCCAATTTACCAAAAAAAATAAAAGTATTTGAAAAACCTGATATTTCAACAACTTATAGTTGTGTAAATAACATTTTTTTAAAATATAAAAATACCCTTTTGTAGATCTATAAGTCTAGTTTTCAAAAATATATATATATTAATAGTTTAATTATTATTTATATTTTCCTTTCTATTTTTACTAAAAGTTGGTTATCAGCACAAAACATTAGGTTGATTACCATGTCAAGGAAAAATAGTAAAACTTATTAAAAAAAATTGAAAAAAATATGATGCACTAGATAAAAGAATCTATATCAAGATGCTATAATTTTTTTTCTATTTTAGATAAATAGTTAATATGGAAGTTGACGTCAAATGGAAACAACTACGTTTTAATACACACACATTTTATTATTTATTTAAAAATATATATTTATCAAAATTGGAAAAAAAAATATATCCATGCACTAAAGTTTCAAATTATAAATACACAAAAAAATTGAAGAAAAATAAATAAATTTTACTATATAAAGATTGACGTCTCATGTAACTTCATTTTTCAGCATTTTATCAGCAACTAAATTATAGTGTCACTTTATTAAAAACTATATTCAAATAAAAATACAAACATAAAATATACTAAAAAATAAATATTTTATTAGTTTATATCATTTCAAAATTCAAAACATAAAAGTCACTTTTTAGTGATTCAAGTTTAAAACTTGGATCAGCGTTGGTTGTTTCCTTTATAAAAGTGTGACATGGCTTTGTTCTTTTACCCAACTTCTGCAACTTCTTCAAATCTCTTCTTTACAGCTTACTGACTCACTACTTTCAGCCTTCAAGAAGTTTTTCCTTTGGCTCACTACCTCTATAAATTAGTTAGGCACACTCTTCAGTTCCCTTCTATCTCAGAAATGTCTTAAAGATGAATCTGGACATGATCTATTACTTCTGCTCTTTCCCTTTCAATTGCACATCATAATATATTACACATCCACAATCTGTTGGATCTAGGGCATACAACTGAGAGGGGGGGTTAATCAGTTGTATAAAAACTTGCTCTGTTCTTCAAACACTTGATTCGTCTTGTTAGTTAACAAAATATCAATTAATCATCCATGAAAGTAAAATGCACAAACACAAGAGCAGATAAACATCAACACATTGAACACCAAGATTTTGACGTGGAAAACCTGGTTAAGGGAAAAACCACGGGGTGATTAACCCAAGGATTATTCTCTGTTAAAAGAATAAGAAAAAAAATGGCACTTCCCAATTAGGGCTCACTACCTGAGCACACTACTCATAAAGAGGCCCACTGCCTACAAGGAGACACACTGTCTACAAAGTGATAAGAATCACAGTCTTGAACTGGAGAATGACATCTTTACCATGTCCGGATCAGTTCCATTTAAGCCCAAAAACCTCTGCTCTATCTTTCGCACTTTTCTTCGCTACACCACTCTCATCTACACACATTTCCTTTTCAAAATGAATTCACAAACCTTTATTTATACAAGACATCAACTTAGGAACAATCATCTAAGTCGACAATCAACCATAAGAATATCTGCAAGATGAATAACACATCCGGTCAGCCACCACAAGAACATTCGTAGGATGAACAACTCATTCGGTCGGCTAGTCAGAACAAGAACTTCATCCGGAAGAATATCTTCAATTCTGGGCTCTGCTATCAATGCGGACCAACAACACAACCTCAACATGATCCAAGAACCTTCACAAGCCTGCCTGAATGACCAGGTACATCCGCACTTTCTCTACATACTGGAATCTCTTCTCTTCCTGATCCAGAACTTCAAGAACACTGTCTGTCGCCACTGTCACAATGTAAAAGGTACTTCCGGACCTCCAAATCATACACAACTCAAGATGACACATCACAAGGACATCCCAAACACTCCTTCCAATCCACAGATTGGGATTATACAATTCTAGACCTCACCGGACCTTTCTGTGATCCTCTGTCACCTCTGAACACTTGCCGGAACCGATTCTACACCGACAACCACAACTCCTTTAGATCTTCATGTGGACCTCTGAAATCTTAACTGAAGCATCTCAAGACTCATATCTACAAACCTTTTAATCCGCATCCTCCAGTTTGCATCCTATACAATATATTTGCCTTCTTCTTATCACTGTTCTTCACTGTTCCTGACTGAGGCTAATTTTCTCAATATCCTCAGCACACTGCTCATCAAATCCTTATTGTCAATGCAATATGAGTATGTTGACATCAATGACAACACTGGTTCACCTCATACTTGCAACAATCTCCCCCTTTGTCATTGATGGCAACATATGATGTGAAAAACCATCAAGACAAGAACTTCTCCTTTCTGTCACAGCTCCCCCTATCAGCAACATGTCTTCTCCTTATTTACTGCTCCCCCTTTGATCATCAGCTACTTGTTTTTCACATGTCTTCTCTCCCCCTTTGACATCAGTGGCAAAGGGCTCATACTTGCAATTCTTAACACATCAGAATCATATCAGCTGCTCCCCCTTAGTAGCAGCTCCCCATCATCAATCCGGATCACAAGATATGACTGTGATATCCACCGGACTGATGCACATTACTACATCCTAGTTTGTCACTAGAGGGGCCATGACCCCTAACTTCTCCCGGAGATATTCAAAAGAGTCCTTGGGAAGAGGTTTAGTAAAGATATCTGCAATCTGATCCTTGGAGGGAACATACTCCAACCTGACTTCTTCCTTGTTCACTTGTTCTCTCAAAAAGTGAAACTTGATAGATATGTGCTTAGTCTTAGAGTGTAATACCGGATTCTTGGAAATATTAATTGCACTTGAATTATCACAGAAAATTGTGATAGGCTCCTCATATTCAACTTTAATGTCTCTTAGCATCTACTTCATCCATAAGATTTGAGTGCAACTACCTGCTGCTGCAATGTATTCTGCTTCAGTTGTAGACAGAGATATTGCATCTTGTTTATTGCTTAGCCAAGAAACCAATCTCTTCCCCAAAAAGAATGCTCCACCACTAGTGCTCTTCCGGTCATCCACATCTCCTGCCCAATCTGCATCTGTGTAAGCATGAAGAGAGAAATCCGGATCTCTAGGGTACCATAGACCATACTCAACTGTTCCTTTCAAGTACCTAAAAATTCTTTTGATTGCCATAACATGAGATTCTCTAGGATCAGCCTGGAATCTTGCCACAAGACCAACAGCCTGCATTATATCTGGTCTAGTCTGAGTGAGATACAACAATCCACCAATCATTGATCTATACTTTGTCTGATCTACCTTTGGAGAGTCATCATCTTTGCTCAACTTACATCTGGTTGCCATGGGAGTGTTCATTGGCTTTGAATCTTCCATACCAAATTTCCTCAACAATTCTTTCACATATTTGGTCTGAGAAATGAAGATCCCTTTCTTTGTTTGAGTAATTTGTAGACCCAAGAAGAAATTCATTTCACCAAGCATAGACATTTCAAACTCACTTTTCATCTGATTTGCAAAAGTTTTGCACATACTATCTCTTCCTCCAAAAATGATATCATCCACAAACACTTCAACAATCAAAATGTTTTCATGATCAATTTTGAAATATAAGTTACTGTCAGCAGTACCTTTGCTGAATCCAATCTGCACAAGATGCTTATCCAACCTTTCATACCATGCTCTTGGGGCTTGTTTTAATCCATACAATGCTTTCTTCAACTTGCAGACCATATCATCATTGTCAGACAATTGAAATCCATCCGGTTGTTCAATGTAAACTTCTTCTTCCAGATCACCATTTAGGAAGGCAGACTTGACATCCATCTGATATACCTTGAAGTCTTTAAAGGCAGCAAATGCAAGAAATAATCTGACTGCTTCAATTCTTGCCACCGGAGCAAAGGTTTCTTCAAAATCAATTCCTTTTATTTGAGAGTAGCCTTTGCAGAACAATCTAGCTTTGTTTCTGATTACTTCACCAGCTTCATTTAGTTTGTTCCAGAAAACCCATTTGGTTCCAATCACATTCCTGTCTCTAGGTCTGGGAACAAGATCCCAAGTATGATTTCTCTCAATTTGCATCAATTCATCTTCCATTGCTTTGGTCCAGTTTTCATCATTGCAAGCTTCATTTATTGTTTTGGGTTCAATCTTTGAAATCAGACAACATTCATCTTGATTTTGAGCAACATTCCTTCTAGTTTGCACACCTTTGTTTCTGTCACCTATGATCTGATCTTCAGAGTGGTTCTGTATTACATACCTTGGAATTTTGGGAGCATTCTGTACTGCTGCTTCTTGATCGGGCTCATTCAGACCTATCTCTTCTTCCTGATATACCGGATTAGGCTGATTCTATCTTACCGGAGAGGATTGAGCTCCTTGAACTTGAACACCATCTTGGTCATCCTCATCAAACTCATAAAACCTTGAGGGCTTCTCAATTCCTTCATCAACCTTCACATTAGTGCTTTCTATCATCTTCCTCAATCTCTTATTGTAACACCGGTATGCTTTTCTTTGAGTGGAGTAACCCAAGAAAATTCCTTCATCACTTCTAGCATCAAACTTTCCTAGATCTTCATCTCTTTTAATATAACACTTGCTACCAAATACTCTGAAATATTTCACAGTAGGAGTGATGCCAAACCAGAGTTCATAAGGGGTCTTACCGGTATTGTTTCTGATTTGAACTCGATTTAGAGTGTAGACTGCAGTGTTGATAGCTTCTTTCCAGAACATCTGAGGAACATTTGCTTCCAACATCATTGTCCTGGCAGCTTCCTGGATGGTCCGATTCTTTCTTTCAACTACTCTATTTTGTTGTGGAGTCCTAGGAGCAGACAATTGTCTCTTTATGCCCTGCTTCTCACAAAAGTCAATGAACTCACCAGATGTAAATTCACCACCTCTATCAGACCTCAAACACTTCAATTTCAATCCGGTTTGATTCTCTACCATAGCTTTGAAGATTTTGAACTTCTCAAATGCTTCTGATTTTTCTTTTAGGAAGGTAACCCACATCATCCGGGAATGGTCATCAATTAACAACATGAAATATCTATCACCTTGTAGACTCTTGATTCTTGTTGAACGATAGAGATCAGTATGTACTAATTCCAACAATCCAGTAGAGGACTGATCTTTGCTTTTGAAAGAGACTCTGCTCTTTTTACCTAGCTGACATTCTTTGCACAAACTATTTGTAGGTTTCATCAATTTTGGAAGATCTCTTACAGCCTGAGTATTGCTTATCTTGATGATGTTATCAAAATTTACATGACACATTCTTCTATGCCATAGCCAACTCTGATCAATTTGAACAAACAGACAACTTTTATTTGAACCAACCAAATGAAAGATATTACCTTTTGTCTGAGTACTGGATGCAATTTCAGTTCCAGAGCTTGTAAAGATTCTGCATTTTCCATTCTTAAACCGGAGATCATAGCCTTTATCTACTAACTGACCAACACTGAGAAGATTGTGCTTTAATCCTTCAACATATAGTACATTACATGTTTTGCTCTTTCCATCAAAGGAAATAGTTCACCTACCTCTGATTCTGCCAGCAGAATTGTCACCAAACTTTACCATTCCTCCTTCATACCTTTCCAAATCCAAGAACTTATCCTTGTCACCAGTCATTTGTGAGAACATCCACTGTCAAGAACCCAATCATCCTTTTCTTCCACTTGAGCAGCCAAAGCTTTTTCAACAACTTTGTGATTGACAGATTCAGAGAGTATTGAATCTTCTTCCTTGATGGCAATAAACACCCATTCATTTCCGGATTTGCTTCCTAGTTCTGATTCATCATCTGTTACTCCTTCATTGTCATCTTCTTCATGAACATAATCGCAGTTCTTTTGAAGCCTTTGTCTGTTAGTATTAGTCCTTGCAGATCTTTCCAGACATCTTGAAGCAAAATGACCAATCTTATTGCAGTTAAAGCACTTAAAGGGCAGTTTTCCTTCATACTTACCGGATCCTCTTGGTAGTCTTTTTGCAATGAGGGCTTCAAATTGAGCTATTTCTGCTTCTTCTTCTTCCATGTCTCTTCTTGCTTGATCATACCATGACATCTTCCTTGAAGAGTTTTCTCCTGGATCAGATCTCTGTTTGCCTTTCACATGGGCACTGGCTTTGAAAGCAGATTCAGTCTTGGGACGATCATCTCCAAAGTCAGTCATTTCAAATGCAGCTAGCTTGCCAGCCAATTGTTCTCTTGTGACAGTTGTGTGGGCTCTGAATTCATCAATTACAGTAACCTTGATTTTGTAGGCAGCAGGAAGGGATCTGAGGATTTTGCAAACAATCTCATTTTCAGCCAGAGTTCCACCAGCATTTCTAATTCCACACACCAGCTCATTCACTCTTGGCATAAAAGTAGTGATGTTTTCATCATCTCTCATCTTCAATCTTTCAAATTTCCCTTTCAGACTTTGCAACCTTGCACTCTTGACAAACTCATCTCCTTCATACAGAAGCTCCAGTTTAGTCAGGATCTCATATGCAGTTGGTAGGTCAATAACATTTGAGAGATCTGAGTCATTCAATGCACTTAGAAGAGCTTCCTTAGTCCGTAGATTATTTTCAGCATCTGTGATTTCATTCAGAGTTGTCGGACTGCCTTGTGGAGGTACATATGGTTTTGAGACCATGGCCAAGTATGCTTTTCCCATACATTCCAAGTGACATTTCATGCGACCCTTCCAGAGAGTGAAGTTGGTTCCATCGAACTTCAAACTATCCTTCTTGTATGACGACATCCTAGATCTCCTCAAGCGGTTAAGCTCCTTTCAGAGGAACTTGGCTCTGATACCAATTGTTGGATCTAGGGCATACAACTGAGAGGGGAGGTGAATCAGTTGTATAAAAACTTGCTCTATTCTTCAAACACTTGATTCATCTTGTTAGTTAACAGAATATCAATTAATCATCCATGAAAGTAAAACGCACAAACACAAGAGCAGATAAACATCAACACATTGAACACCAAGATTTTGATGTGGAAAACCCAGTTAAGGGAAAAACCACAGGGTGATTAACCCAAGGATTATTCTCTGTTAAAAGAATAAGAAAAAAAAAATGGCACTTGCCAATTAGGGCTCACTGCCCGAGCACACTGCTCACAAAGAGGCCCACTGCCTACAAGGAGACACACTGTCTACAAAGTGATAAGAATCACAGTCTTGAATTAGAGAATGACATCTTTACCATGTCCGGATCAGTTCCATTTAAGCCCAAAAACCTCTGCTCTGTCTTTCGCACTTTTCTTCGCTACACCACTCTCATCTACACACATCTCCTTTTTAAAATGAACTCACAAACCTTTATTTATACAAGACATCGACTTAGGAACAATCATCTAAGTCAGAAATCAACCATAAGAATATCCGCAAGATGAATAACACATCCGATCAGCCACCACAAGAACATTCGCAGGATGAACTCATCCGGTCGGCTAGTCGGAACAAGAACTTCATCCGGAAGAATATCTTCAATTCCGGGCTCTGCTATCTGTTGGCATTTCTTCTGAATCAGCATTAGGGTTTGCCACTTCTAATGCACAGGCAGATTCAGGCCAACTGAATACAGGAGGTTGCGTGAGCTCCTCCCCTTCACTTCTGGTTCTGCCGCACCAAGGGGGGTATCCCTATAACTTAAGGTGTAACCTTGACTAGCTCAAAGATAGAAAGATCTAACTTGACAACAACAGGCAGAATACTCTCATGTATGGACCAAGATCTGCATGATAGATCACAAGGCTGGCAACATTCTTGGACATGATGTCTGGTTGAGTATGAGAGTATGCAGGGGGTTCCTAATCCTACTCCTACAACTAACAGATGGAAAGATGAAGTGTTTTAGTTTCAATTTGGATGCAAAGTTGGACATGGTGTATAACACAAGAACACAGCATGACTGGTGCCTATCCAGGGCCTGGAGTCGGTAGACATACACCTGTGAATGATCAGCATGAATAGCTAAAACTGGATTTCAGGGGGATACACATGATATCTGCCTCACAGATATCTCCCAATATAGAGTGTTGAGCTATCTCTACTTATGGCATCCCTACTGCAGTATACCCTTCCCAATGTTCAACCTGAAAATAGTTTAATCTGCCCCTTGAGCAGAGGTTAAAAGATCAGACATTCAACATAGGAATTCTATGCTCTAGAATCCAAACATCACACAAATATCCAGATCCAGAAGAAGAATACATGCAATACTGGAGACAGAATTAACACAACACATGCTAAGATAGCATTACTCATATAAAATCAACCATGAAACCAGTGGATTCATGCCAAGTCCTACAACAGGAGATACATAAACTCACAAGATTAAACTGTACAGAGCAACCAGATCAGCTGGTTTTGGATTACAGAGCCAAAAATCTACAGCTTTCAACAACCTTCAAATGAGCAACACAACCTGCTTATAACAGCCAGGTAGGTGCTCAGCAATTAATTACAATGTTGACCAAAATTTTGCCAGATACACAGTACCAGGAAAATGGCGCTCAAACACAACCGGATTGGCGCCCAAACTTGAATGCAGCAGGTAGGGGAGGAGACAGGAAGATTTCTCGAGCCTTGCGCCGCCGCCTAGGGATTCAGATCTTCAATCAGGTACTACATCCGTCCATGCCATCGCCCATACCTCTGCAACAATCGCCATTGATGGCGCACCAACCCACGGCCTCGGGAAGAACATCTAACAGTTAATCGCAAACACTTCCCGCCGAGATTCATCATCATGATATTTCGAATATGCAGGATAACATTATCCCACATGCACCCCACAGCAACCTCATAAACACTTTATATACTAGGTCATGAGCATATATCATGTCGGCGCTTTTGCTCCTGACGACACTAGTATAGACTTCATCATCATCATCCTCCAGCAGCATGATATTCCATTGTTTGAAATATCACCCTGACGTCATCATGATATTTGAAATATAACCTTCATGATAATCGGCACATCCTGATCCATCGGAGGAACATCCTCCTGCTGAGCTTATAACAAAAGTCTGGCCGATGAACATCCTGATGACGTCATCATCATATACTGCTGACGTCATCATCATATCTGCCTACTGCGCACCTCCTCATATCCGGATGACGTCATCATCATGTTTGCAAATATCAGGAGGTCTCTTCAAGATGATCAGTTGTTAGAAATATGACCCCCGCGGACCTTGATGACGTCATCATCATATTAACATCATCATGATATTCGGAAGACAACCGGATATTTGGAAATATCCTCCTGATGCACAAATATCAGGTTGCACTGTAGCTCCACTATAAGATCGGGGCGATAACTGAATATGATGATGATGCTTGAAAAGATCACCCCCAGTAGATAATGCGCGAAGCCAACAGGCGGATATCTCCTTGATATCAGCATCATCATGATGCTCGAACAAACACATATCCGGGTGATATGAAAATATCACCCCCTCCTTCGGAAATATCATGATGTAGATAGGCAGAGAACCGGATATCACCCTGATATAAGGATGACGTCAGCATCATCAGGATGACAAAACAACGAACAAGAAGTGATACAACATCATCAGGATGATATTGACTAAGATCATCCTGACGTTCAAAATATGATGACCCTAGTGAATATCGGGTCGCACTTAGAACTCTTCAACAACATCATCAGGATGATCATAACCAAGATCACCCGATGATAAAAATATCACCCTGGCGAAATATCATGAAGGCAGAAAATATGATGACCTCCGCAAGCAGCAGGATGATAACTGGAAATATGATGATGATGACGACGACCCTTAAGAAAAAGCAAGTTAGGTCGAGCAACTTAGAGAATAACCCCTTCAGAATAACGGGGCAACATCATCATCATGTTTGCGCAAGGTGATAAATGGAAGATCACCGGATACTTGAGAAATTACCCCCGCAAACAAACCAAAGCGCACTGTAGCTCGTCAGCATCATCAGGATAAAAACCGAACATCACCCGATACTTCAATATGATGATGACGATGAAAAACCCAGTCGACGAAGAACATGATGATGCCGACCCTCATCGAAACAAACATGATGATGATGACCTCCTCCTTAGGAAAATATGATGATGCAGCTGAAAAATGCTGAGGAGGTCCATCACTTAGAACATTTTTTGGATACTTAGGGAGAGTGCCTGAATGAAAATTTTTCAAAAAACTACCAGTCAATTCAGGCGCTAACACTATCAATGCGGACCAACAACACAACCTCAACATGATCCAAGAACCTTCACAAGCCTACCTGAATGACCAGGTACATCTGCACTTTCTCTACATACTGGAATCTCTTCTCTTCCTGATCCAGAACTTCAAGAACACTGTCTGTCGCCACTGTCACAATGCAAAAGGTACTTTCGGACCTCCAAATCATACACAACTCAAGATGACACATCACAAGGACATCCCAAACACTCCTTCCAATCCACAGATTGGGATTATACAGTTCCGGACCTCACCAGACCTTTCTGTGATCCTCTGTCACCTCTGAACACTTGCCGGAACCAGTTCTACACTGACAGCCACAACTCCTTCAGATCTTCATGCGGACCTCTGAAATCTTAACTGAAGCATCTCAAGACTCATATCTACAAACCCTTTAATCCGCATCCTCCGATTCGCATCCTATATAATATATTTGCCTTCTTCTTATCACTGTTCTTCACTGTTCCTGACTGAGGCTAATTTTCTCAATATCCTCAGCACGCTGCTCATCGAATCCTTCTTGTCAATGCAATATGAGTATGTTGACATCAATGACAACACTGGTTCACCTCATACTTGCAACACAATCAACTTCTTACTCTCATACTTGCAATCACACCTCACCTAGATCAACTAGGTTTACAATATATACATGATATTACATTGATTACTTTACATATTAGCCAAAGACAACAAGAATATTACAATTACAAGTCAACCAACGATCAAACAACATGAAACGTGTAGAGGGCAACCCCTAAAATAAACTACACACAACACTAGGAAGAGGAAAATGCCTTGCAGATTCCAACACATGATTAACCTAGTCTTAAACATCCTTCACATCATCAACCTTCAAAGCATAACATCCGTACACTTTGCACATTTGAACTGGATCAGTCTTAAGCAAGAAAATATGACGCATGTAGCATGTCGGCCATTACAACTTGGTGATACTCATGGAAGACTAAACATTACATGCACTTCTCCTAGATGAGTCAGCATGACCCATACCACATCTCTAATCACTCCTTGAACTCTACACAACAAACACTTTGTGGCGCACACCTTCAACATACCTCAGTTGGCCAGGCAAAAGCATAACCGAGCAACACCTTCATTTCAGACCACAGCCTGTTCTGAAGAAACTAGAAAACACCTTGCAAAACAATAGGAAACATCACAAGATCCTTAAGATAATTCTCCACAAACCAATTCACCTCTTCATATAGCAACAAGTTGGCACAAGCCAACAGACACTGGAACTAGCCACTAGACAATAAAGTTATGCACTCTGTCACTTACAACTTTCTCTGCAAAGGGACAAATGATATGAAACTTTGAATGTAGCACCTTCACAACACATTGAACTTAACTTTTGAACCTCATGACCATAGCTTCAAAGGCAAAGGAATGTGGAGCATTCTCCTAAGTAGTCTTCAAGGCAACTTCTTGTAGCAGAAACCTTCACCAACATCCAGAGACTAGAGCCTCCTTGTAGCAACACATACTTCCTTAGGAACAATAGGAGAGAGCATACAACATGCTACATACCATTAGAAACATCTCCCCATCATTTGTATTACTTGTAATCCTCATCTTAATGCTTCTAATTCTCATCTTAATAGATCATCATGATATCATCTCTGCTGACAACAAACATACTCTATAAAACTTTAATTGTCATTAAACAAGCCATGCCATCCAACCATGAACATTAGTAGCATCACTGTTAGCACACCATCATAGTATAGCATCAACATAAGCATCAATGGTAGGCCAAACTAAGTGTTGACATCAATGACAACCACATCAGTGACAACCTTAGGTAACATACGTACAACAATTGGGTGATTAGATGATTAGTAAAAGGAATCAAAGGTGTAGAATACACTCCATACACTAATCTATGAGAAATATATGTGAAAAAATTAAACTAATCGCACAATTAGAAGGAAATAAACACAAAATAAATATACCATAATAAAGTGACTTACATGGGGAAAATCCTTTTAGGAGAAAAACCCCACACTCTAAGGAAACTCAATATGTTATTTAGTAATCAAAGTTATAATACAATTGCAGAGCCTAAGCCTTTACAAGAGTATAACCAACCAAAGATCTCGAATAATTCTAGCAATAGAACAATACCTACATAACTCACTATGAAGACCTCCACCTCAAGCACCAAATAGATAGGAGACATAATACATGAAATCATGAGCTAAAACCACCCAAAATGTGGTTCCCAAATCCCTAGCTAGAAATCCAACACCTAAATCCCATGATGAGTCCATAAAGTAAAAATTGTAATGAGCGTGGTTTATCATCCCCTGCTTTTGTATATCATAAGATGCTTTCTAACATAAAAACCAATTGTTATTGAGCTATAAGGAATAAGATACAAGATCTCATTAATGAGGGTGTTATGACCATTTGATTTTATGATAACCTTTAAATTTTAGTCCTCATGATAATATTATATTGGTAGATGAATTCAAGAAAACATGGGACGCATTATTCACTTGTAGGATGCATGATGATGACCATTATTTAGTATGAAAAAGGTGAATGATGAGAACTAGGATGCACAGTAGATCAACCCTTTTCTATATAACATTCAAGGACAAGACTAAGCCAAATAACTACCAAATGAAGGTGGACTCAGCTATAGATCTTGTAGTTAGGTATGCTATAGAGGAATCAGATTTAATCCATCCTTTTTATCAAACCCTAGGTTAACAATGCATGAAACCATAGCTTAAAAATGATCATCTTATAATAGGAAATGTACAACAAAAATCTAGAATCTAATTACACATGGATAGTTAGGAAGATAATGAGACCTATCTCCTAGAAGTAGAGGTGTCGGAGGATAATTTCAAGAGCACCCAAGTCCTGGTTAGAAGAATCAACTAAGACTATAAACTAAAAAGTTGTTGCAGATGTTGCCTTGATGCCAGATCTGGATTCAAAAAGGATATAAAGACTAGGGCACCACCACCCAAGTCCTGGGCAGAGGAATATTCTATAACTATTGTCAAATCTTGAAACCTTGATCTTCACTCAGTGTTCATGTATCTTCATATTTTCCAAATCTTGCTCTTGTAACCTGCACACAAGATGACAAGACTTTTATAATTGTGGGGTTATGGTGTTTAGGGACTTGCCTCAGTCGAATCTTAGGATAGCATTCAAGCTTTGCAACACCATTGTTTGATAGAGAGTACATGCCCTCATGGAGGTGGAGGTTGAAAACAATGATAATAATGATGAATCAAATGATGATGAACAACAATGTCACATAGGTGATGATCCCTTAGAAAGATGAAGATCCTTTAACTCTCAAGGTCGATAGATGATAGCTTCATGCCTGCAGCAAATGCACAATAGAAACACACAAATATGCTCTATAATCATAATGAATTCTCTTGCTTTCTTTCCTTCAATATCATAAGAGCCATATCTATCTTGCTTACAAATGAATTAAAAAACACACTTATATATGCTTTCCCACTAACAATCGTGAAATTAAACCAAAAGAGATGACAAAGAGAAACCTTTTTAAACGTCCTAAGCTGACATACACTTGAATATGCATTAAAGTATGTGTGTGTGATCTTATGGTCAGTACATGCATTAAAGTATGGTCAGAGCATATCAAACACATTAGACACTAGAGTGAAGACACACCCTAAGTTTGGAAGACCATCTATAGTCCCCAAGCTTAGGAAAACATAAGAAAACACTTGACAAACCTGTAAAACATAGAGAAGACAATAAAGAAGCACATAATACACAGAGAAGACATGAACATAGCCATAAAATACATAAAGTATACACAGAGAGAAGGCATGTTCAAACAATTATATAATCTTAACTAGGCGATGGGGGAGGTCATTGCTACATGCCTCCACAAAACACATAAGACACATGGTGTGGGGGGAGCTCATCGCTACTCACCTCCACAAAAAATTCAAGACACATGAAAAACACACAGAATACACACATGTCATAGAGTGCGTCGTCGACCCACTATATGTCTTATAAAAAGAAAACACATGCAAAAAGGAGGAGCTCATCGCTACGCTCCACCATTTAAAACACACCACACACCTAACAATTGAGCTACACTACAACAACCATTAAAACAAATGCTTAAGGGTGAATAAATCAAGATCCAAACCTGCTTACATAGAGGTCTTTTTCAAAAGGATCTGTAACCTACTCAAGGATATACATCATCCTGCCATCTGCAGAAGGGCTTTTTCTAAAAGGATACGCAACCTACTCAAGGGTATACGTCATCCTTCCTTTTGTAAAAGGGCTTTCAAAAGCATGCCACCCCACCTGCATCCCAAAGATGCGTTGCGGTGATAAAAAAGTGTACACAAACATAATTTGTCACAATGTATAAGATAGCCACGCATTTACAACTATATGCCCCCACCGTAAAGTGGTTTCTCCCACTTTCTCGTAGAAATCATATTTAAGGTAAGGTGAAAACACATGAGGGAAAAAGAGCTTTCACAAAGCCCATGCCCTAGAGTGACATGTGCTTACAATCACTGAATTGTTCCCAACAATCATAATAGAGACACATCAATATCATTTGCTAACAACCATTTATTAATAATAATCTTTGGCTAGAAAACATATTCTAAGATAATAACCAAACCATCTCATAAAGCATATCATTTGAACAAACCAAAGCTATACTTATAGGTTTGGAACAGAGTATAGCCATGAGGTTATACTTCAGGTATCTCAGAACCAAGTGTAGCTACAAGGTGAGACAAAAGCAATTCAAATTGCATAGAAGTAGATTTAGAGTATTGCAAAGGTTTGTTACAACAATTCCACAATATGATACATAATCACATCACCACACAAAGTGATTCTACTAGTCAATAGTGATTTAACAAATTATCCACGTCTTCATATATGGACTAGGTCCATTTTGTTTTCTTTTTTTAGGGGTGCATGGTCCTTATCAGAAGTTTAAATTTATTTTTGTCATCCATCGACTAGTAGAGCCACAAGTACAATTGAAGAATGAAATCACAAAAAATGAGAGAGGAGACAAAAGTAACTGGGTGGGTACAAAAAGTTGGGGGGCCAAAAAGTGGCCAATGTTTTAAAAAAAAAGTTTTAGACATAATGCGCATTGTAACACATTCACCTTATGGCTTGGTGTTGCCGAGCCCAACACCAAGTCATAATGCGCTCGTGGTATAACGCGAGCACCTTATATTCTACTGTATTAAAAAAAATAGCATTTAATTTCATTATTTCACACAATTTGGAAAGAAAACCCACATATTGGAGAGAAGATAAGCACGCTCGCATTATAGAAACTCATTTCATCAGTTGTTTCTTGCCGATTCATCGTCAAAATGCCACCACGACACTAGGGAAATCGAAGAAGTAAGTTCTATTTGCTTTCTTGTGTGAATTTGCTGCTAAATAGGTAGGTTAAAATAGTTTTTGATGTAAATTTCTTTAATTTATAGGAGTTGATAATGCACCTCCTCCTCCTCCTCCTCATGAAAATCCACAAAATCCTCCATCACCTGAACAACAAATACCTGCTAAAGAAGAACCCCAACCACAAACACCTCCATTTATTCCTCAATATGCCCCTAGAACACAAGAAAATATAATGGGGCAAATTGAAAACACTTAAAAACAAATTGAGGACATAATTGCAAGGTTGAAAGAACCTGCAACTTTAACCTTGCATAGATCCACACTTGCTCAATCCCTTGAATCTATGTAATCAAATGTAGATTCAATTAGCAAGAAAATCACTAGTTTGACATAAAAGAGGAGAGAATTTAGAGAGTATTGTGCAGACAAGTTGTCATATGAACAAGTTAAAAATGAACAAATTACAAAAATGGACTTGTGTTCTATTTTCACAAACCCACGAACAAATCAACCTCTACCCCTTACATGCAAGAGGTTCAGAGGTGGTGGATGGTTTTTGACCATCCTCTTTGCAACAATAATAAGGTCCCGCAATATTTTTTGAGGAAACTCTACTACAAGTTTATCAAAAATAAAGTGCCAAATTATTTTGATATGCTGGAATTCTAGGGTAGAGGTGGGGGGTCAACACAAGATAGACCAGGGGCATGTGTTGACCCATAGCAGCTAGGGAGATGAACACTTGCTAGACCACCCCATGGGCACGTTTCTATTCCTTCCATTGTGAAGGAGAGTGTTGAGGTCAAGAGACTTTAGTCCATTAGTGCCTTGACCCAGAGCATCATAAAACATGCTAGTCCTGTAGCACAACGTGGGCTAGGGGAGAGTTCGAGTAGGGTTCCATCCCATACTTGTCGGGCTTGCAGGTCAGCATGTGGTTATGAACCCATGGATAGTCAGGATGTAGGTGCGCATGCTACATCTACAGCTGAGCAAATGGTGATGACAGATGCCTTCATGAGTGAGACTTTCAGGCTTGATACTCTAGTAAATCTTAGCAAGTTCATTGAATTTAACTTATTAAATTTCATTTTTGAAAAGCAAGATTAACTAATTTAGTTTGATGATTTTAATGAAATTTTAGGGTCATAGCATTGTTGCAGTTTTCAGTGGTTCTCCACCTGCATATTACACTACATCATCTACTATCAGGGTATGCAACTAGTAAACAATTATAAATATTACATGTGAATAGCATCGCTATATGAATGGTATTCTAATATCTAATTTTGGTTGTTGAATCTAATATCAAAAACAAAAGTAATGATTCTTTACTGAAACTAAACTATTAGAAGCAAATAAAATGATGAAATGTATAGTACTATATGTATGACTAATCTTTCCAATTGATACTATTGAAATAATCTACCAAATCCAACTCACACATGCCAATAAACACATTAATTAAATCTGATTGTAAAATAATCTTTTAACCCAAATATACCTTTAGTATGATTTTACAATGAACACATCAAATGTTTCAGATAATACTTAATAGCACACTAAATAGTTAACAAGAGAATCAAAGATGAAAACAAATTCAGAACTGAGAAATCTCATTACCACATAACATACTAAGTCTACAGCTAGTCACTGGGCAATCAAAGAAGTGGGCCATGTCTCCTTTGACTTTCCAATGATGAAACGAAATCTTATTCCACGCTAATCAATATTCATTCAAATAAAATCACAATAGTTTTTGGTTACAAACAAGAAGTCTGTATCAGTATATTATTATTGTTGGGAATTAAGGTGTCTCAACCTTGGTAATTCCTTGTATTATTTTCATTGTAGTTATTTATTTATTGCCTATCTTGTAAATTAAATTGTAAATTCATATTGCCTTCTTGTGGGATGTAGCACGATGATGTGTCATCCTACATGGAAGATGACAACTTGTAATTTTGTCCTCACATGAGGAGATAGGCATCCCACTTTGTGGTAGGAATATTTTACCATGTGTTGGAATCTTGGATGTTGTGTAAGTGAATATTGACTAAAATGGTCATTACAGATTCCTATGACGAAGTTACGACATGTAAGAGTCAGAAATAGGAGATTCTATGACATGTGAAAACATGTGTCAAAGAGAATCTTTGAAAAAGGCATCTTTGGGCACCCCAAGGTGGACTATGACATGTTGTAAGAGAATATGCTATTTATAGCCTATGCATGATAGATTCTCTTACAGCTGTAAGTTATAATAGCTATGACAAATTCTATGATGGTCGTAAGAGCATCTGTCTAGCCCATTTTGGAAATAGGCAACCTCTTTGGGATGGCGTGTGTGGACAAGTGTCAAAAGTATCTTACAATGTTGACCAAGTGTCCATAGGCATGGGTTTTGGGCCATGAGGCCAAGTTGGATGCCTATTCCAAGATAGAGGCAATTTTGCCTTGTATATTCTATATAAATAGGTGCTTTGAGGATGAGTTGCATGATGTGATTGATAGGTACTATTATGCTACCAGAATACCTCCAGATAGGAGTGTCGAAGACTTCTGAGAGTTTGCATTGCAAGTGTATTGTAAAGAACATTTAGATTTGTTAATACATTGTGCAGGTTTTGGAGTGTGGGGTTTTTCTCCCGAAAGGGTTTTCCCCACATTAAATCTTGTCTTTCTCTTCTTCTGTGTCATTCTATGTGTATGTTGTTTGCTGCAATATCTCTGTTATTAGGTTGATAACACTATAATTGTAAGGATTTAAAATAATTTGCAATCTACTTCCCTCATTAGAGTAGTGTAGGCAATGTGTTCTGCGTACCTTGCTTCCTTTCAATTGGTATCAGAGCTTGATTATCTTTGGTCCTAGTTGTAGGGTAGGGGTTTTTTGGACTGGAGTTAGTTTAAGAGGGAGTCCTGTGCAGAGTATTATGTAATCTTGTTGCAGGAAAAGAGATGGTAGGCACATCTAGAAGAATCGAGGTGGAGAAATTTAATGGCACTAATTTCAAGTTGTGGAAACTCAAGATGGAAGACCTACTTGTTGATCGTGACCTATGGGAAACTGTATCTGATGTAAAACTAGTTGCTATGGCACAAGCTGATTGGGATCTCAAAGATCAAAAGGCTAAGGGTCTCATAAGACTCAGTTTAGCTGATTCTGTCCTGTTAAATGTCCATGAGGAGAAGAGCACAAAAGACCTTTGGAAGAAGTTGGGTGATGTTTATCAGGCTAAATCCCTGGTGAACAAACTTTTTCTGAGAAAGAAGTTGTATTCTCTGAAGGAGGATGGAGGATCTTTTGCAGATCACCTGAATGCCTTTAACATGTTGATTTCTCAATTGACATCATTTGGTGTGAAGATGGAGGAGGATCATTGTATGACCTTGCTTTGTTCTTTGCTGGACTCATGGGATCATCTTGTGATGGCTATTCGAAACACCACATCTACTTTCACAATGGATGAAGTGGTATCTTTGCTGTTGTCTGAAGAGATGTGGAGAAAGTCTTCTGAAGCAGCCAAAGAGGCTTTTGCGGTTCATGGAAGACACAAGGAGAAAGGTTAAAAGAAGGAAAAGAAAGCTGAGAAGGGCAGATCCAAATCCCGTGGGAGATCCAAATCTCCTAGAAAGTCCAAGGCTCTCTATTGGAACTATGGCAAAACTAGACATTTCTGAAAGGAGTGCAAAGAGGAAAAGAAAAAGAAGAAGAAGAAAGCTCCTGATTCAGATTCTGACAAGTCACAAGATGATGGTGATGCCTTCATCGCAGCCCTGGCCACCCATGCATCTGATGATGTGTGGTTGATTGATTCTGGTGCATCATTCCACATGACCTTACATCGAGACTGGTTTACAAAATATGAAGAGTTTGATGGTGGAAGAGTGTACCTAGGTGACGATTCTCATCTAAAGATTGTTGGTCATGGAAGAGTCTCAATCTGATTCACTGATGGATGAGTGAAGGGGATTACTGGGGTTTTGCACATCCCAGGACTAGCACGGAACCTACTTTCTATAAGTATGTTGAATGATGCAGGTGTGCAGGTTGTCTTTTCAAAGGATGGATGCAAGATGACTAGAGGATCTATGGTGCTTGCGAAGGGTACTCGAAGAGGTACTCTGTTTCAGCTGGAGGCATGCACTTCACAGTGCAATAGTTCTTCTGACTCAAAAAAATGATCTACAGTCACTTCATCCCCACAATCTGAATGAGTAGTGAAGAAATATGTTGTAACTAGTTATGATGGTAGTGCACATGCTATGGAAGCTAAACTTCCTGCTAAAAAGACTATGTTATGGCATTTGAGATATGGCCACATTGGTGAGAAGGGTCTGCGTACCCTAAAAAATAAAAACTTCATTGAGGGGTTAAATGACTGTAATCTCGAGTTTGACTTTTGCAAACATTGTATTTATGGAAAGCAAAACCGTGTTCAGTTTTACTTAAGTTCTCACAAGTCTTCTGGTGTATTGGATCTTATTCATTCTAATGTGTTTGGTCCTGTTAATGTTCTTTTGATTTCCAAATCTGTATATTTTGTATCTTTCATAGATGATTACAGTATAAGGACATGGGTTTATTTTCTCAGAAGTAAATCTGAAGTCTTTAGTCGATTCAAAGAGTTTCAATCTTTTGTTGAGAATCAGACTAGTAAAAAGATTAAGTGTTTGAGAACTCATAATGGTGGTGAGTTTTGTTCGGCAGAGTTTGAGAAGTTCTGTAAAGAGTAAGGGATTGAAAGATATAAGACAACTCCTTATACCCCACAACAAAATGGAGTTGCAGAGAGGATGAACAGGACACTGATGGAGAAGGCTAGGAGTATGCTTA
Source organism: Cunninghamia lanceolata (assembly GCA_027924645.1). Lineage (NCBI taxonomy): Eukaryota > Viridiplantae > Streptophyta > Pinopsida > Cupressales > Cupressaceae > Cunninghamia > Cunninghamia lanceolata. The sequence goes on along the minus strand of BSBN01001164.1, from coordinate 2,372,705 downwards.
ATGGAGCAAGCCTCGAACAAAGGTTTTGGGCTGAAGCTGTAGCCACTGCTTGTTATCTGGTAAATATATCTCCTACATTAGCGCTTGTTGGTAAGACACCTATGGAGGTGTGGTCTAATAAGAAGCCTTCAGTTAGACATCTTCATGTTTTTTGTTGTGAGGCATATGCACATGTGCCTAGGGAGAAATGGTCTAAATTGGAAAAAAAGGCTGTTAAGTGTATCTTCATTAGCTATGGTGTTGGTGTGAAAGGATGCAAGCTTTGGGATCCTATGGCTGAAAAGGTGTTGTATAGCAGAAGTGTTATCTTCAAAGAGCTAACATCATCTTCCATTTTTCTACAACCAGAATAGACAGAAAAGAAAGAAGATGCGGTTCAGTTTCCTTCTACCCCTGAGAAGACTGAATAGATAGACCCTGTGAGACCTGATGATGAGGAGAGTTCTAGCAGCTCTAAAAGATAAAAAGAAGAGGTAGAACCTCAACCTCAGCCATTGAGGAGGTCTACATGAACAAGAAAGCAACCTGATAGGTTTGGTTATTCATTGCTTGATTCTAGTTGTGCTTTTGCTTTACTTACTAACACTGATGAACCTAGAACTATGAAAGAGGCTATGGACATGAAAGATGTAGGTTCCTGGAAGGAGGCCATGGAAGATGAGATGGCTTCTTTGGAAAAGAATAAAACATGGGACTTGGTGCCTTTTCCTGATGGACGAAAACTCGTTGGATGCAAATGGGTGTTCAAGAAGAAATTTGGTGCAGATGGCAGTGTTGAAAAGTACAAGGCTAGATTGGTTGCAAAGGGGTACTCACAAGTGGAGGGAATTGGTTATGATGAAATTTTCTCTCCCATTGCAAAGTTGACATCCATTCAATTTCTATTATCTCTTGTAGCTACTTATGATTTAGAGGTAGAACAGATGGATGTGAAGATAACTTTCCTTCATGGTGATTTGGAGGAAGAGATTTACATGTCACAGCCAGAGCATTACATAGAGAAAGGTAAAGAAAATTTGGTTTACAAGTTGAAAAAGTCTTTGTATGGTTTGAAGTAGTCTCCTAGGATGTGCTACTTGAAGTATGATGCCTTTGTGTTGTCAATTAGATTTCTAAGATTGAAATTGGATCATTGTGTATACTACAAACTAGATAATGATCATTTTCTCATTCTTGTATTATATGTTGATGATATGTTGCTGATTGGGAAGGGTAAGAATATGATTTCTGATTTCAAGTCTCAGTTGTCAGCACAGTTTGAAATGAAAGATTTAGGGGCAGCCAGGTACATTTTGGGAATGAAAATTAGAAGAGACGGAGCTAATAGAAAACTTTAGTTAATCCAGAGTAAGTATGTGAAGACTGTGTTGGATAGGTTCAGTATGATAGATTGTAGACCATTGTGTGTTCCTGTTTCATTGGGGACAAAGTTGTATGTTAATGATTGTCCAAAATCTCCTAGTGAGGTGGAGGACATGAGCAGAGTACCTTATGCTAGTGTTGTTGGCAGTTTAATGTATGCTATGGTATGCACAAGACCAGACATTGCCCAAGCAATGCGAGTCCTTAGTCGATTTATGGTTAATCCTAGACGGGTACATTAGGATACAGTTAAGCGAGTGTTCAGATATTTGAGGGGTACTTCTGAGTATTCCATTTTCTATCATGGCAATGCTACAGGACCTCCCCATTGTGTATTCATAGATTTGTGGATTCTAATTAGGCAGGTGACATTGACAGCAGGAGATCCACCAGTGCATATGTGTTCACGATGTTTGGTGGTGCAATTAGTTGGATGAGTAAGTGACAAACTATGGTTTCTTTGACTACAACAGAAGTTGAGTACATGGTAGCAAATCATGCTTGTAAGGAATCCATTTGGCTTAAGAAATTATGTTTAGATATTGGTGTTGATGCAGGACATATTACAATTTGTTGTGACAGTCAGAGTGTGATTTGCCTTGCGAAGAATCTAACTTTCCATGCTAGAACAAAGCATATTGATGTATAGTTTCACTTCGTATGAGACATGGTAGAGGATGGGAAGGCAAATTTGGAGAAGGTAGATACTTTGAAGAATGTTGCAGATGCATTGACGAAGACAGTGGGCATAAAGAAGTTCAGATGGTGTTCGGAGTCTATGGGCCTCTCAGCCTATAGCAATTAAATCCTATTAATTCTATTGGCTCTTACAAGGCGTTCGACAAATGGGAGAATGTTGGAAATTAAGGTGTCTCAACCTTGATAATTCCTTGTATTATTTTCATTGTAGTTATTTATTTATTGCCTATGTTGTAAGTTAAATTGTAAATTCATATTGTCATCTTGTGGGATGTGGCACGGTGATGTGTCATTCTACATGGAAGATGACAACTTGTAATTTTGTCCTCACATGAGGAGATAGGCATCCCACTTTGTGGTAGGAATATTTTGCCATGTGTCGGCATCATGGATGTTGTGTAAGGGAATATTGACTAAAACGGTCATGACAGATTCCTATGATGAAGTTATGACATGTAAGAGTTGGAAATAGGAGATTCTATGATAGGTGAAGACATGTGTCGAAGAGCATCTTTGAAAAAGGCATCTTTGGGCACCCCAAGGTGGACTATGACATGTTGTAAGAGAACATGTTATTTATAGCCTATGTATGACAGATTCTCTTACAGCTATAAGTTATAATAGCTATGACAGATTCTATGATGGTCGTAAGAGACGTAAGAGCATCTGTCATAGCCCATTTTGGAAATAGGTGACCTCTTTGGGATGGGGTGTGTGGACAAGTGTCAAAAGCATCTTACAATGCTGACCAAGTATCCATAGCCATGGGTTTTGGGGCATGAGGCCAAGTTGGACACCCATTCCAAGATAGAGGCAATTTTGCCTTGTATATTCTATATAAACAGGTGCTTTGAGGAGGAGTTGCATGATGTGATTGACAGGTACTATTATGCTGTCGGAATACCTCCAGATATGAGTGTTGAAGACTCCTAAGAGCTTGCATTTCAAGTGTATTGTAAACAACATTTAGATTTGTTAATACATTGTGCTGGTTTTGGAGTGGGGTTTTTCTCCCGAAAGGGTTTTCCCCATGTTAAATCTTGTCTCTCTCTTCTTCTGTTTCATTCTGTGTATGTTGTTTGCTACAATATCTCTATTATTAGGTTGATAACACTATAATTGTAAGGCTTTAAAATAATTTTCACTCTACTTCCCTCATTAGATTAGCGTAGGAAGTGTGTTCTGCGTACCTTGCTTCCTTTCAATTATATCATCTGTATAAACTGAGTCTAGGTGTACATTATAGATATTACAGACTAATTACACTTATAACTATCATTGAATAAAACATATAAGAGTCTTTGGTTGTTTTGGCCCAAGGCCAAAAACAACCTTAAAAGACAATCAAAAATAGCTTACAATCTTTTGCCGTCGTTTCAAAATAACATAACAACCTGAAAACAGATAATTATAGTTCAATACTAATTCGACCAAAATGACAAATGATCCTTGAATGGTCTTAACCTTACGCCATCGATGCCTGTGTCCACGTGTCACCCATTAAGCATCTCCTGTTACCAAAATCACAGAGATAATTAATAAACGATCAAAGGATTTCGACATATTCATAGATTATTATCTTTCCTTTGTATTTTATAAAATTTCTTTAATTCATTAACAAAAGGTAACAGGAGTAGCAAAAGACATTATAAGATGACAAGGTCTAGAGGCAAATAAAAGTTAAAATAAAGACATATTTTGCCCCCATCAAAAGGGATGGTTAGATAAGCATAATTAAACCCAATTTATCAATCTAATTCACCTCCAAAATAGGCTACAAAGAGATGCATAAACTAACTAAATTGCACCTGATCACTATGCAAGACTCTTGATTTGCCCTATGATATGCTTAACTATATGTGAATTGCTAATGCCAAGTGCACAATGAGGAAAATTTTTATTACATTCAAATGCTTTGTTGGAAATGAAGGGGAAGGGCTTAATTTATCAATTTTTGGAGGTGAGGATGGAGGGCTAGGATCAATTTTGAAGATCAAGGGCTGACATTGTCTAAGGATCCTCAAGCAAGGAGAATTGGACAAATGGCACAAGGAGATTGCATGAGGAAGGTGCTCCAAGATTTAAGGGGGATCAAGGGATGAGATTGAATGGATAGATGGCTAGGATTGGGTAGGTGTATGGCATGTAAGGCTTCATTTATGAAAAGGTATGGTTTGGATTCTCTGAGGAATTTAAAATTTGGAGGAGGGGACAGGTGTAATTTTAAATTCCATGCAATAATGCCACATGGAATTTAAACTTGGAGGAATAATGGAAAGAAGGACAAGTATGACAAAAGGAAGATTTTCTTGTACTTCCAAGGCACCACTTGTCATGTACATGCATGTAGATGAGATGAAAACTGTCCATCTAGAAGCATGGGGGAAAGGGGTAATCTAGTTTTAAGTTAATTAACCCATGTGCATACCCTTAGGAGGAATTAATGATTGATTACAAAAGTAATCAAAAGTGGACAAAATAGGTAATTAAATAAATAGGTATATTTATTTAATTTTTGTGAGGTGAATGTGAACTATAGTTTTTTAAATGGATTTTTTACCTTTTTGGAGTATAGTAGGAGAAAATGATTTTTTCTTGATAGGAAGAGATGGGAAAATATTGATAAATAATTATGAATTATTTAATTAACATATGCGATGGGTGGAATAGTGGAATTTATTTGCTATGAATTGATTTATTGTGTGGATGATGACAGAAGGTGGTCGTGACCATTTTCAAGTGTTTACAGGTCCTTCTGGTATTTCTAAAATTCTTGAAATACATGCATCATTTCCATCATGGATTATTCAAATGTCTTCATCTTTCTACATAAAAATAATTTTCTATTTATAGGTTGGAAAGATCTTAGCTCTAATACCACTATAATGTCCCCAAAAAAATTATTTGTATCCAACAATCAAATCTAAAATGAATTTTTAATTAAATTCCAAACATTTGATTCTCCCTCACATCAATTGGTCCTGAATTATGGTAATTTTAACACAAATGCAATGGAAAAATTATTTAAACATAAAATACTAATAATTATTATAAATTATTAGTAATGGTATAGCCTCATGCTATTACATATCAGAAATTTTCCAGATTCAATCACAAACACAAATATGCATGCAAATCTAACAATTTCACTTCACCTGATTTCATTAAAAAAGCACAAAAATGATAACAAATGAACCTCAATTTATATTAGTGATATATTTCATGTAAGTATATTATAAAGGTACTATTGTACAGTCACAACAACAATAATAAATAACTAAAATAAATCTGGAAACCACTCTAAAATCTGCTCAAACTACAAAATCCAAAACCCTACAAACAACACACCAACTGAAACCGCACTGAACAATGCCTTGAAGCAACCTCTGTAGCTGAACCAAGAGGATCTAATGAGAAGAAAACATTTGAAACATAGCTTCTACAACAACTATAACACACATAAATAAGAAATCCAAACCCCAAAATATTGCTATTAAAACCTACAAAACACACAAACTGAAATCTTGTAACTACGTGAAGCTCTAATGCAACCTCTATATGAGATTAATCTCATGTACCAAAGGGCTTTCATCCTCTGATGCTTGCAACCAATGGGTTTTCTTCAACTAATCATCAATCTTCAATGGCTTTTTGTCCACATAAGATTATTTGTTTCCAAGAACATAAATGTCCAAACAAATTTTGATAAAGTTTTTGTATGATAAAACATTTGAGATGTCTGAAATATGAAATTGCCTATAAATATATAAAGGAGAAAGTCCAAACAACCCCTTCTTAGAAAATAAAATAAAAGAATATGATTTTCATTAATTCCCCTCCAAAGATGCTCACCAAAATAGTCCATGCAAAATAACTCTCACTATGACAAGTTGTCATAGATGTTACCATAGAATCTTTCCATAACTATCATAAACCTTCATACAAAAGGATTCTGGTTGTTACACAATCACCTCATCCATATTCCATGCCACCACTTGTGCAAATAAATAACAATATTTGATATTGTTGGTGTCATCTACCTCCTAGGAGCACCATCTGCAACAAACCTTCACAAATGCATGAGAGAAGCACACAGGATGTTTTACCAAGACACGAGTGAATAACATTGAGATGATAAATTACATAATGTATAGGCTTTTAAAGCTGTGAGAATGCTGATGGGTAAGAAAACTACTCTCTAGGAAAAAAACCACCCGGAGTAATTACCCTAAGTGAAAAACTTAACACACTAACACCCCCCCTTAAGTGCAAACTTAGGGAGAATGAAGATGCAAAAAAGCAAAAAATGCAATATTGGTCCCAGCTACACAACCATGTTAGGTACCCATTTACAATGCAATCTCTGACAACTGGAGAAAAGGAGAAAAACCCTGTGGGAAAAAACCCCTCTCCAAAAGAGAGAAAAGAAAATAAAAATGATGCATGGATGGAGGACTCAATCGCACCCCCCAAGGACTACATACATCATGTATATACAATCAATAGCTCCCCCCACCCCATAAGAGGGAAAGAGAGACTATTTAGGCCCCCATAATGTGTAATCACCTACAAAAATGGTAAGTGTCTGAAGACAAAACATAATCCAATGTCGACAAATAACTTGTCTCCCTTTTGGAAGAAACAAAACCATGTATAGATGCAGGTATGCTTCCCACTCTAGATAAGAATTGAAAGACAGAAGCATGAAGAATGAAGATGTCTCTGAGATCTACTCATGTGTCGCCAAGACCTTGGAAGATGATATCATGAATCAATCAAGAACCTGCCTAATCACAATAGAAGGTGACAAATAAGGTACCACTGGAAACTAATTCTAAACATTCTCCAAAGATAGTGATAGGGTGACAACAGTTGTACCACAACTATCATGAAATAGGAGGGATATACCCTAAAATGTGTCTACCAAGTCAGAAATATGAGATTCTACGAACAAAGAACCAATGTCCAAAAATAAGAATCCCAATCAGGAAGACAATGAGATACTGGTTGAGATGAATCACTGGACGTGCTCAATGAATCATTAACAAAAGATGAATGATCCTGTTGAACAAGAATGATAGGAGCTTCAATCAATGACTTTGCACAATGAATCACTGAAGGTGAAGGTACATCAACTATCCCTGAAGGAGAAGAAGGAGCATTTGAAGAACCCTCGTCATCCTTATCTAAAGATTCAAAGTATTCCAAAACTTCAAACTCCTACATAGTAGCATGATCATAGGGTATCATGTCTAAAGAATGAAGAGGCACAAGACAATCTAAAACAAGATCATCTAGGAATAACTGAGTATCAGGATCTCCATGTATTTCCCAAATTTTAGTCCAAACAATATGAGGACACCCAAAATGATCAATAGCATTCAAAGTGGCATCATCAATATGCATTACAATAACTCCTAGGACATGATCCCTTTTGCAATTCCATGCAAATTTCTTACTATCAGTACAAGGAAGGGGAACAAGATTATATAAATGTGGCAACAAATGAAGCCATCTAAGATGTTTTATGATACCATCCCTCCATTGTTTATAATTTTCCCTTTTAACATAATCATAGCAGCATGAAATGAAAACCCCATAATGAACTATGACAAATTCAAATCTCCAAGAATACAAAGACATTAATCTTCAACAACAATTAGAAACTCCCAAATACTGCAAATGAAGCCTTCCCACAGGAGACAATAATGCAAAAAAAAGGGCTCAGAATTTGAAAAAATCTAAACAAAAAAAGGTACCTTACTAGGTTCCCGCAAAAAATGGGCTCTGATACCATGTTGGAATGGGCAGCCATGGATCCAACCAAGAAGTTAAATGCCACAGGAGAAATGCAATGGAGATAAAGCGAGAACAATCTCCAGCGAAAACTCTCAAGGAAGGAGTTACAGATTGGGTGGCTCTGATACCATGTTGGTGTCATCCACCTCCCAGGAGCACCATCTACAACAAAGCTTCATGAATACTTGAGAGAAGCATAATGCAGGCTATTTCACCAAAACAAGAGTGAATAATATTAAGATGATAAATTACATAATGTACAGGCTTTTAAAGTTGTGAGAATGCTGACTGGTAAGAAAACTACTCTATGGGAAAAAACCACCTGGAGTAATTACTCTAAGTGAAAAACTTAACACACTAACAAATATTTATTGTTTCGCATAAATGTAATGTCCATAATTTTTGGAAACACGAATAAAATATTAAATAAATATTTTCCTTAATAAAATATATTAGTCAAGGAATGGACTAATAATGGACTAATAATTTCACAAATTAATTTTATTAGAAAGGGGACAAATGATATACCATTTTGATTTAATGAAACTCTAATGCTTTATGCAAAGGCCACTAGTGTTGGTAAAAATGATAACATAATGAGGCACAAAATTTAAAAAGAAATTTATAATAATGAAGTAGCAATTTAAATAGGAACACAAACCTTGGTAAAATCTTTAAAATGATTAATCAATCCAAAAATATGTAACTTAAAACTTGAATGAAGGCATTTTAACCCTAAAGAAAAAACCTAAATAAAAACCTATGCTGATGTGAGATCGAATGAGTTCTAAAAATTTAAGAGAATAAATTATCTTTTACATAAACCTATGGTAATAAAATAAATGCATATGGATAAAGCACAAATTAACCTAGATTAATTAATAAACTTAGTTAAGAATGATAAATGGATAATAAATGCTCTTTTTAGAAATTAAATGATGATGATTATGTGCTTAGGTCTTTGAACTATGATGAAGAATAATGTCTCATGTTGCAAAGAATATGGTCATTTTCATGCAAAAAATAAATGCTATCAATTTGCTCCGTGTTTGAGAACTATAATAGTTATAGTTTTTTTTAATGTGAGTGTTCTACTATACAAACTTGCATTATGACCTATAGTGTTCTACTATACAAGCTTGCATTATGACCTATAGAATTGATATAGGAAATTACGTATCTTTGCAACTTGATTCACCTTACTATGTAATATTTGCTATTGTGTAAGGACTCCCAATATTGAAAATACCTGATAATATTCTTCTAGGTTGATCCCTTTTATTAGATTGACTTTACAACCATGAATGACTATGGAAGAAAACACTCACATGTGTAAATATCCTACATGATTTTGATGTAGATGTCAATATTTTTTAATCCTTCTAATTAAAATGTTCTAAGAATAATTATCTTTGTAAAGCTTAGGATTTATGAATGATGCTTGGATGATTTCCAAATGGACAAATGAATGTCCCTAAATACTATGACATAATAGATAGTCACATAAATGTTTAGCAAGTTGGCTTCCAATACTTAGTAAAAAAGAATAGAACTCAACAATTTTAAATTTTAAAAATTTGAGCTTTTGGTCAATTTCATATTGTGTAGGATCAAACTAGCCCATTACAAGAATGACCTAAACAAAGTATGTAGAGTCACAGTGCAAGGATAAACTACATGGAAATGTGAGTTGATATCATCAATAAGGCTAATGTGTGGGAACAAATGTAGATAGAGCTACAATAAAGTCAAATGTATGGAAATGCATGGAGTTGAGAGTAAATGAGAATGGATGAGAACTAGTGAAGGAGCCATGCTTAGCATGAAAATATGCCACATATCACTATGTAATTGTATTAAGACATTCCATTAAAATGAATATATAAATAAATATATAAAATAAATAAATGTGAACATGCACGTGTATGCAAATTTCACAACAAAAATAAATATATATAACAAATACAACAATAAAATCTCTCATTGCTCAATCATCTCACTAGCAAATTGTTGATGTTATTGGGCACGTGGCTATTATGAAGCCCAATGTAACCACTCTCAACTCTGCCTTCTTTTGTAGACTGAGCAATATTCTCTTGTAACCGTTCTTCTTGTAGTTCTGCCTTTCTTGGCATGAGGTCGAATGCATGGTAAATGGCCTCACTGTGGAAAAAAAAAAGTAGAGGAAGATCTGTAGAGATTGTGTGGTGTGAAGTGCTACAAAACTAATTTTAAGGAGAATCCCTATTTGTAGATGTAGCCATTTGTATATGGTGAACCATGTTAATTGCCTTGGTGTTCTCTGTATCATTTTTCTACATCTATGCATGTTCTATTTTTCTTTTCAATATCTCTATTCTTCTTTTCTGTGTTTTTAGATTTACAATTGGTATTAGAGCTCTGTGTGAAGCTTGGTCCAGGAAATAGCCTGTGAGGACATTTTTGAACCTGTAAAGAAATCAAAATGGATGATACTAGAAAAATGGAAAATAGAGAAATTCACAGGCCAAAACTTTGGTCTTTGGAAAGTGCATATGGAGTCTCTTCTTATCAAATAGGACTTGTCACTCACCTTACTGGGGAAAGCCAAAGGACAAGGTTCTCTGACAAATGAAGACTGGGAAAAATTGGATATGAAAGCAAAGGCAACTATATTTCTCTCATTGTCTAGCAATGTATTATTTAATGTCTCAACTGAGAGTACTACAAAAGAGCTTTGGGAAAATCTCTCTAGCATGTATGTGATTGCTTCAACTTTGAATAAGGTATTTATTATGAAGAAATTATATAACCTGAAAATGAAAGAAGGTGGGGTTATGTCAAATCATCTGAATGAATTTAACACCTTAGTTGCTCAATTAACTTCAGTGGGTATAAAGTTAGATCCTGAGATTAAAGTAATTTTGCTATTGTGTTCCTTACCAAATAGCTGGGAAGGTGTTGTGATGGCTGTGAGCACTTCTATAGTAGCCAAAAGTACATTAGATTTTGATGACGTTGCAACCACTCTTTTCAGTGAAGACATGAAAAGAAAACATCAGGAACCCTCATCCAGCGATGCTCTAACAGTTGTAAGTATAGGCAATAGGGGAAGAAGCCAAGACAGAGGTAGCTATAACAACCGGAGAAGGTCGCAATCTGGTCCACGATCAAAGTCTAGGGGCAAAACCGGTACATGTTGGTTTTGTGGAAAACCTGGACACAATAAGAAGAATTGCTGGAACTACAAGAAAGCTCAAGGTAAAGTGAGCACAAATAATCAAGCAAACACTGCATGTGATGGTGTTTTGGTCCTATCATCTAGTGACCCAAATGTAGATTCGTGGGTCCTTGATTCCGATGCCTCGTTTCATGCCACTTCATGCTGCAAAGCTTTTACAAATTTTCATGAAGGCACATTCGATAAGGTGTTTCTTAGTGACAATAAAGAATGTGACATCTTAGGTAAAGGTGATATAATATTGAATCTAAAAAATGGAGAAAAATTAACTTTGACAAATGTTAGATATGTACCCATGTAAAAAAGAAATTTAATTTATGTTAGTCAGCTTATAGCCAATGGCTGCAATGTTAAATTTTCTCATGATGCATGGAAAATTACAAAGGGGCTTTTAGTAATGGCAAGAGGAAAGAAGCAAAGTAATCTCTATATTTTTGAATGTTTTGCTGAAGTGGGAGCTGCCTTGACTATGGACAGTGGGCCTAAAATATGGCACAAAAGGCTCGGTCATATGAGCCAAAAATGACTTCAAGTTATGTTTCAACGTAATTAGCTTCTAGGCCTCACCTCTGTTGATTTAGAATTATGTGAACATTGCCTTTATGGCAAATAGTGCCGGACCAGTTTATTGATAACGGGGCATGACAAGAAAACTACTCCGTTGGAACTTGTTCATTGCGACGTTGTTGGTCTGACTCAGGTAACTTCTTTCAGTGGAGCTAATTATTTTGTAACCTTTCTTGATAACTGTACTCGAAAAATCTAGATTTATATGTTGAATAGAAAATCTGAGGTATTTTCAAAATTGAAGATTTTTAAAGCTGCTGTTGAAAATCAAATTGGGCATAAAATTAAATGCCTACTAACAAACAATGGTGGAGAATATTGTTCTTCAAAGCTTGATTCATTTTGTGCAGACCATGGTATTCGATGGATAAAGACTGCCCCTTATACACCTCAGGAGAACGGTGCAGCTAAGAGGCTCAATCGCACGATACTTAAGAGAGCTAGATGCATGCTCTCCAATGCCAGACTGGGAAAAGAGTTTTGGGCAGAGGCATGTAATACTGCAGTGTATCTAATCAATCGAGGTCCATTGTCTAGGCTGGATTTTGACATAGCTGAGGAGACATGGCTTGGAAAATAAATTTCCTATCATCATTTGTAGGTGTTTGGCTATGCAGCCTTTGTTCACATTCTGAAAGAGCAGAGAACTAAGTTAGATTTCAAGTCAAAAAGGTGTGTTTTTCTCGGCTATGGTGAAGATCAATTTGGCTTTCGTCTTTGGGATCCCGTTGCAAAGACCATAATCCATAGCCATGATGTTGTGTTTAATGAGAAACATTTTCTAGGTTTGCAACCTTACAATTCACCTCCGCCGAAATATGTTGATGTGGATTTGTTTGATAATGGTAAGGTCAAGCAACCTACCATTAATTTCTCTTAGCCATTAGTTACCTCTGCTCATTATTATACCACATCAACTCCTATTTCCACTACTACTCTACCTTTAGTTGGATACTCTTTACCCACGTAGCCTTCTCACTTTTCATCTCTACCTCCAACATATGATATACAGTCACATATAGTTCCTAATTCATAGCCCCCTATAGATGAATCTTTATTCACAACTCCATCGAACCATCCCTCTTACCATGCACAACCACTAGCAGTTTCAACTCTACAAGTTGAAGGTCACACGCAACCTTTAGAGGGAAGTCTGTAGCCTTTTAACATCTCTCAATGTCAAACGTAGCCCACTACATGTTCATCGTTGCCTTCTAAATAGCCAACGCAGCCTTTGTTTGACATACCGTTGCCTATCTTATGTCCCACGTAGCCATCCATTGGTCATTCGCTGCCATCAAATACTCCAACGCAGCCTCCAAAAGTCCATACACTACCTTCCATATACTCTACGCTGCCTTTTGAATGCTCAATGCAGCCACTCCCCTCCAATACCCTACCTCCACCACATCAAACGCAGCATAGAGGAGAGTCACTCACCACGTCTTTACAAGGTGAGTCTTCAAACCTATACAAAGGTCACTCCTCTACACAGATAAGAGATATGTTGTAGGGAAGTGTGACTAAGCCAAGCACTATAAGTGCACAAAGCAATATACAGAGACAGGGGAGCTTTCCTCAGGGTCCTCTACAATCAGAGGTTGATGATGTTCAAAACTTACTCTAGAGACTAAATCTGGACTCAAATATACAGCCAGAGCAAAGTCTGAAATTGAGAAGGTCTACCCGTGAGAAGAGGAGACCAGTGAAATATGAAGACTATGAGTTATTGCTCTCTGATTATGCAGAGCTGACAACATATAAACAAGGCTGCAAGCATGAAAATGCACACAATTGGATGGTAGCCATGAACAAAGAAATGGAGTCATTGAGAGTCAATAACACTTGGGATTTGGTTCCTCTTCTGGCAAATTGAAAGCCTCTCAAGAACAAATGGATTTATCGTTTGAAAGACGAAGATGGAGGGAGTAAAAGGTACAGGGCCAGAATAGTCGTTAAGGGATTTGAACAGCAAAAAGGTATTGATTTTACTAAAAAATTTTCTCCAATTGTCAAAATGGACACAATCTGTGCTGTGTTGGGTTTGGTCACTGTTTGGGATTTACAACTTGAGCAACTCGATATGAAAACAATGTTTCTACATGGAGACATTAATGAGGATTTATACATGAAGCAACCTGAAGGCGTTGCTCAACCAGGTAAGGAGCATTTATTTTGCAAGTTGAAGAGGAGTTTGTATGGGCTGAAGCAAGCTCCAAGACAATGGTATTTAAAATTTGACCACTTCATGACTGATAACAACTTTATTCGATGCGAATCAGATCCTTGTGTTTACCACAAGAAGCTCAATACTAGTGAGTTTGTCATCCTTTTGCTCTATGTTGATGATATGTTAGTTTGCTAGTACTAGTGTTAAGATTGTTGCTCAACTGAAGCAACAATTGGCTCTTCATTTTTCCATGAAAGACCTTGGACCAGCCAAAAGAATACTTGGGATGTACATATTTAAAAATAGAAATAAAAGAGAACTTAGGTTGTCCCAAGCAAACTACATTGCCAAAGTGTTAGATTTAACATGTCTCACGCCAAACCGATATCTACTCCTTTGGCTGATCATTTCTGCCTATCTTCAACTATGTCTCTGAAAAATTAGGACGAGGAAGAATAGATGAGGTCTGTTCCATATACATCTACAGTTGGCAGTATAATGTATGTAATGGTATGTACTCGTTCAAACATTGCACAAGCAATTGCAGTTGTGAGCAGATTCATGAGTCATCCGGGCAAATTACACTGGCAGGTAGTTCAGTGGATTCTACAATACTTGAAAGGTACCTCACATTATTGTTTATGTTTTGGAGGTACTGAGATTCAGCTTCGTGGTTATGTTGATTCAGATATGGCCAGAGATTTAGATAAACATCGGTCTACCACTAGTTATGCATTTACTTTTGCTGGGGCAGCCATTAGTTGGGTTTCTCAGTTGCAACAAGTTGTATCTTTGTCATCCACTAAGGCCGAATACATTGCGCTCACGGAAGGAGCAAAAGAAATAATATGGCTCGAGCATTTGTTGGCAGAACTAGGCTATCCGAAAATAGTTTTTCCATTGTATTGTGATAGCAATAGTGCTATTCACTTGGCTAGGAATTCATCTTTCCACAATCAAACCAAGCATATTGACCTTCGATACTACTTTATCCGCCATGTTATTGACAAAGGCAAGTTGCAGGTCACAAAAATTGACACAAAGGTAAATCCAGCGGATGCATTAACCAAGGTTGTTCCTCGAGAGAAGTTCAAGTTCTGTAAAGCTTCTCTCGGTCTTGTTCCAATGTGATAATGTTTATACGGGGTGGGATTTCTCTGTGCAACTCTTTTATCAGTCCCATTGGCCTTCAAGTGGGAGATTGTTGGACACGTGGCTATTATGAAGCCCAATGTAACCACTCTCAGCTTTGCCTTCTTCTACAGACTGAGCAATATTCTCTTGTAACCGTTCTTCTTGTAACTGCCTTTCTTGGCATGAGGTCGAATGCATGGTAAATGGCCTCACTGTGGAAAAAAATGAGAGAGGAAGATCTGTAGAGATTGTGTGGTGTGAAGTGCTGCAAAACTTATTTTAAGGAGAATCCCTATTTGTGGATGTAGCCATTTGTATATGGTGAACCACGTTAATTGCCTTGGTGTTCTCTGTATCATTTTTCTGCATCTGTGCGTGTTTTGTTTTTCTTTTCAATATCTATGTTCTTCTTTTCTGTGTTTTCAGATTTACAGATGCACATGTGACACAAAAATAATTTGCATTGGTGAAATTTTACAATACATAACAACAAACATATTGATAGACTTTTGTAAAGTTACTAATTGGCACACGTGTAGTCTTTAACTATTTCATATATTTAAAACATATTTTCACTAGTTGACTCTACATAAACATCATTTGGTTTAGTGCACAAATAGTCAATAGCAATTTTACACCTCATCCACATTAAATAATGGTAAATAATTATCATATTTATATAAACCAAAATTTACTTTTAATTATAAAACCACAAACTCAAATGATGTGTAAGAATAAGCTATTTACTACTTTTTGCTATAAAACCTTAAACCCAAATGATGTGTAAAAATAAGGCTTTTTGTTGTGGATGAGGCCTAAAATTACTATTGACTGTTTAACCATTGAAATAGATGATATTTAAGTAGAGTGGCACCCAATACATAACAACAAACATATTGATAGACTTTTGTAAAGTTACTAATTGGCACACGTGTAGTCTTTAACTATTTCATATATTTAAAACATATTTTCACTAGTTGACTCTACATAAACATCATTTGGTTTAGTGCACAAATAGTCAATAGCAATTTTACACCTCATCCACATTAAAAAATGGTAAATAATTATCATATTTATATAAACCAAAATTTACTTTTAATTATAAAACCATAAACTCAAATGATGTGTAAGAATAAGCTATTTACTACTTTTTGCTATAAAACCTTAAACCCAAATGATGTGAAAAAATAAGGCTTTTTGTTGTGGATGAGGCCTAAAATTACTATTGACTGTTTAACCATTGAAATAGATGATATTTAAGTAGAGTGGCACCCAATACATAACAACAAACATATTGATAGACTTTTGTAAAGTTACTAATTGGCACACGTGTAGTCTTTAACTATTTCATATATTTAAAACATATTTTCACTAGTTGACTCTACATAAACATCATTTGGTTTAGTGCACAAATAGTCAATAGCAATTTTACACCTCATCCACATTAAATAATGGTAAATAATTATCATATTTATATAAACCAAAATTTACTTTTAATTATAAAACCATAAACTCAAATGATGTGTAAGAATAAGCTATTTACTACTTTTTGCTATAAAACCTTAAACCCAAATGATGTGTAAAAATAAGGCTTTTTGTTGTGGATGAGGCCTAAAATTACTATTGACTGTTTAACCATTGAAATAGATGATATTTAAGTAGAGTGGCACCCAATTGTCTTGATTCCAAGAAAATTGTTTAATCATTGAAATAGATGATATTTAAGTACAATGGCACCCAATTACCTTCATTCCAAGAAAGTTTTTGGTATTTCAAATCTAGCCCATTCTAGAATTTATTGAGGCCCACTTCAATATTATCATGTAAAAACAGTTCGGCAAAACTAAAGGAGAATGTAGTTGAAGGCAAAAGAAGCAAGCTTGTATGAAATAAATAATCCAACCAGACAGATAATAAAATCCATTAGTGCTCAACGTCCTTTCCATCAAATTAAGGATTCATAACTGCTAAAAATTTCTCAGCAACCAGCTCTCTGTTCTGCTCAATGTCATGCCGGCAACGACAAACTTGTTCGGAAACACTGTCGATCACCCCACTAAAACTGTGCAGCTTTTTCCTGAAATCCTCCACCACAAGCGGAAGATCATCCTTTCCCTTCAACCCCAACTCCAAGCTTCTGAGAGCCGAAATGATAGTCATCTCTAGACGGTCCACCAGAATCCTAACATCGTCCAGATCTGTAATCACCACAGCTGTTCCCAAAAGCTTCTGCTCAACTTTATTCTTGCCCTTGTATTTTTTCCATCTGCCCATAAAACCATGTTTGGCTATGAGCTTCTCTAGCATCTGAGCGCGCTGTCTACAGACGTACTCCAAGAGCTGAAAAAAATGGTGACAAAATGGATTTTTGAAATCCCGGAGCTCTTCCAGAGTATTCTTGTAATGCTCTGCTTCAGGCCGTATGTGGTGTAAAGCGGTCTGAATTATAAGCTGGTTCTCGTTCACCTCTCTCAGACAAGTTTCCAGTGCAAGGCAGAAATTCAAAGCCAGAAAGTTGTTTTCCATATACTCTTCAAACAGGTTGAGCAATTCTGGAATATTCCAGATATCTTTCATGTAGGGCAGAATGAGCTTTTCGACTTCCATGTCCGTTTTCACCAAATAGAAGACAAGCTCCTCTAAAGACCTCAAAGACGTGAATTTCATGCCATCGGCCATGATACTCATAAACGAGTTTGCCTGCAGAATATCGGGTTTGAAGGCTTTCAGATCAACTAAATATTTGTTTTTAGCTTTCTTACCCGTTCTCTTGCTCATTCGGCACCCTATCTCCTCTCAAACCTTAGGAAAGAAAAATAAATGATTTTGCAACTCGAATCCAACCAAGCCTCTTTAGGGTTGTTCAGGTTTACAGGTAAATGAAAGGTCGACTAGTGAAAGGTCATTTGCCAAGAAAACCTAGGTTATGAAAAAAAACGTCATTATAATAATCCAAAACGTGCTACGTGCTATGTGTGGTGATTACCGGTAGGGTCCACTGCACATTGCCCTGTAACTTTAGGGGCTAGTCCTGTCAAAGAGCTAAGCACGGATCATTGGGTTAACCTGCCAAATAATAATAATAATCCAAATGTTACATACCCGATGAGTACAATTAAATTTCCATTTTTTGTCACTTACTTTGCCACACAGAGTTTATAGGCAGCTAATAATAATCTTAACTTTATATGCAATTAGTACAATTAAATTTCCATTTCCTTTCACCTATTTTGTCCCCTATTCTTACATATCATCCACTTCAAAGTTAAAGGTTAATTTTTTGTCACCTACTTTGCCACTAGGCAGCTAATAATAATCTTAACTTTATATGCAATTAGTACAATTAAATTTCCATTTGCTTTCACCTATTTTGTCTCCTATTCTTAAATATCATCCACTTCAAAGTTAAAGGTTAATTTTGGCCAATAAATAAAAGGACAAATATTTACCACTTTTTTATTGTGAATAATGTGAAAAATTGCTATTGACTGTTTGACCATCCAAGTGGATGATGTCCTATTTTTATTGGCCAAAATTGACCTTTGATTGTTGAAGTGGATGATATTTAAGAATAATGGTCTAGTCAATGTTGAAGTTATTTAGTTTGTGCTGCTTTACTATTAAATGGACTCTTAATTTCCCTTCCTCAATAAATTAAAACAAATAACTAGGATCTTTTAGATGATAATTCTTATGATTTTGGTTTTTTTTTTGGTTGTTAATATTATATTTTTGTAGTTGAGAAGTTTGATCATTTACGTATTTTGTTTTAAAGTAATATAAAAGTTATTTATTTATTTAAAAAAATAAATCAAAATACACATTTTTTTTTTTCAAAATAATTATTGCTTAAAGAAATTATTTAATGAGTCATTGCATGTGCCTAGATTGATGAGTATCATGTTTCTTAAGAATCTTTAACTTCATAGTTATGAATGTGTAGTGATATAAATTATTGTGAGTGTAAGGGTATTAAAATAATATAAAAGATATTTATTCATTCAAAAAATAGATTTAAAACAAATAAAAATTATTTTTATTTCAAAGTAACTATGGCTTAAAGAAATCAAAATGAGTCATTTCATGGACCTAGATTGATGAGTATAGTCTCCCTTAGGAATCATTAATTTAATAGTTATATATTTTTGGATATTTGTGTGCTAGATATAAATTGTTGTGTAGTACTTATTTGGCTTAAGTCTTGCTTAATCTTGTATTAAAAAGAGAAAAAGGTCAGACACTTATATAAATTCTATTTGTAGTCATTTTATATAGATCTTAGATAATAAAAAATTGTGGTAATGTAGAAACTTATAAATTTATCTAACAATTTATATAATTTATATTTTATTTTTTTTAAATAAACCATATATTTGTATATAATTTTTATAATTTATCATCTCAAAACTTTTACCTCCACTTAAATTTACATATCCAACCAAATTAAATTTACACCATGGAAACATTATAGCACATTTCCTAATAATAATCATGTTTTTAATAATAATAAAAAATTGCATAAGCATGCATCAATTATTGTTATGAGAGAGGATTTGAATGGCCCAAAGAAGAGTGTTATTCCTTAGCAAGAATACATTTAGTATTAACTCGGTTAATTTCAATTAACAATCACTTCCTTCCTCAAGCCAGTAGCATGTCGTCATATTCTATTATTTTAGATTTTTTCTTTTTAATATTTTAAGACAATCGCATAAATGAGATTTTGGATCTTCTAGATTCTAGGCAACAGCCACAAATAGGGCAAGGTTTTTATGAGATGATGAAATTCATGGAACTTGTTTTAGAAGAGATGAAGATGAGGATGATGAATGTGTGAATCAAAGTCACGAGAATTGAAATGAAAGTTTGTCTCACAAAGGTATCCCCATGTGTATGTCATACTGCAATTACCAATAGGAAATTCCTTGCGCTTGCCTGCATTTATTGTAGCGCACTTTCATTCACTAGAAATGAGGGCATTTTTGTTGGAGTTGAAGGTTTGACGGTGAACATCAATGGCTTCTCCACCACCCAAGCATCCCTAGAAGTTTGTTCCCAAGGTGTTTCACGAGGTATATCCCGTGATTCACCCCTGATATTGTGCTTCCCATTCTAGAGTTTGATAATGTATGTAAATGGCTTAAAAATTTTACCTTGATTGGGTATTGTGTGGTTCAAGTCCCACCTTAAAGCATGCTTTGTGAATGGGTTAGCCAGGCCTAGTCCCCACATGGGATCCACCTCGAGGACATGCAAAACCTCACTAAGGGGTTTTTTCTTTTTCACTTTTTTGAAGCCAACCATGCTAAAGTTGTCCTCTCCCGAGGCCCATGGTCAGTCTACTCATCCCTCCTTTTGTTTAAACCTTGGACCTGAGACTTTTTTGTCTCTGATGAGAAGTTTGTTAGTGTAGGTTTTTATTTTCCTAGTGGGTTAGTTATTTCCCTATAAGAACTGTAGAATCACGAAGATGAATAAACAAGCATGAAAGATTGCAAATCAATACACACACAAATCAAATAAAGTTGACCAAATCTGCCATTGAATAACTTGGATAAGTTGAATACAAATAGGTAAAGAGAGGAAGTTGTTAGTTGAGCAAAGGACTCCTCAAATATGAGTTGTGGTGATTCGCCTCCCTAAAAACTAATGTGAGGTGGCTAGTTAGTGGGCAATTTAGCGACACCTTTCCTAACCACCCAACAACTTTGACACCTCAATGAGGCATGTGTCAAGATTATATAAAGGCACACCTAAGTAGGCTTAAGCCTAAGTGTATGTAATAGATATACACTAACTGTGTCAAGATTGTATAAAGGCACACCTAAGTAGGTTAAAGCCTAAGTGTATGTAATATATATACACTAACACCCCCTTAAGAGTACAAGAAGGATGGGTCCTGGCTACTAGGCCTGGTGAGGTACCCATTTACAAAGTAATCTCTCATGAAGTGGAGAAAGGTAGAAACCCCTATGGGGAAAAACTACCCTCCAAATGAGAGAAAATATGCATGAAAATTATACAAATGAAGAAGTACTACTTCTTTCACTAAGTATAACATATGATTCCCCCCATAGGAGAGAAAATGATAGAAGGTCTATGAGACCCCCCCATAATACATGCCTACTGCAGTGAGGCTGGATAGTTGACAAAGGATGCATATGTAGATCCAAGAACATCAAATAATGTTCCTTCCCTTGGGAAGAAATGAAACCGCCTGAAGATACAAGATATCTTCCCATGCGAGAAGATGTATGTGTGATCTTGAATGATGTTGAAGTTGATCCAAGGATGATGATGCCCATGTCAATGTCTTCAAAGAATGCTCAGGTGTCTCCATGTCGATGTCGAAGGATGCCATAACCAAATCAGGTGCATGCCTAATAGATGAGGGTAATGATGATCCAAAACCATGTGTAGACTGATGTAGAGAATGAATATCTGAAGAAGACAATAGTGATGCAGCTTCATCGAAACTATCATCGAAGAGAACACTGATGTCCTCAATGTGTGCTTCCATGTTAACAATGTGGGACTCTACAAACTGACAAGAAATGTCAGGTAGAAATCTATCCCATTCAGCAATGCTAGGAAGATTGATATCCTATTACAAATAAGTGCTAGAAGCTTTCGAAGAAGTAACTCTAAAATCAGATGAAGCAATAGGAAGAGTGATGACTTCTTCTATGTCAACTGGACATTCTGTTTCTGTATCATGATTAGGGATGTGTGTTGTCATCATTGCAGGATCATACGAGAATGGAGAAACATTGGAGTCTCCATATATCTCCCAAATTTTGATCCATAGTACATGTGGACAGTCAATATCCATGATGGCATAAAAAGCATCATCAGGAATATGTAAACTGATTAATCCAACAATGTGATCACAATGATTAAACCACATAGCCTTCTAAGATTATTTACCAGGTTTAGGGACAAGTCCATATAGATAGGGTATGAGATTATGGAACCTAAGATGTTTCAAGATGCCTTCACACCAAGACTTATAGTTTCTCATTTTTAGATTGATTATAGAAGAGTGAGTTTGATATCCCATGATTTTAGAACAAATTAGTTCCTTTTGACAGAAAATCAACACCTTAACCAACCTTGATTATATTTTAGATCCCCCCCTTAGTTTGGAATTTATAAAGATGGTGTGATTTAGGCATCCAATTTCGGTAAAAAATTGGAACTTTATAAATTAGTATAGTTTCTTTGACTCACGTCCCTGTGGAGAGTTTGAAGAGAGGCGTATTTTTTCTCTATGAAAGATGAGAGGAGAGAGGCAAGGTCAGAGGTCAGGGCAATGTTTTTTACAAAATTGTTGGGCGTGGTAGCAAGGCAGCACCCTCAAAAAGAAGGTTGCAAGCCTCAAGCAAGGCCGCAAGCCTCAAGTAAGGTTGCAAGCTTGCAACAAATAGGTCGCAAGATCAAGCAAGGCCACAGACCTGCAACAAGTAGGTCACAGGCTCCATAGGAGGTGCGAACCCCTCCCAAGACCCACAAACTCCTCCTAATGCCCTTCGTCTCATAGTCACGCAAGCCTTTGGCCTCCAACGTAGGCCCTTGGCTTCACATGTAGAGCGCTCACACAAAGGCTTCACATGCAGAGGACAGTAGAGGGTTTAAAATGTTGATGCCCTTCAACTTGCATTGACCTCGCCTTTAGACTAGCACATGTAGAGAGATGATGCTGGTGGAGAAAGAAGGGCAATAGGGGGAGTTCCCACATCGACCCCAATCGACCCTACACAGGTCGATTTGGCTAAAATCAGCCTAGAAGTGTTGGGAATTAAGGTGTCTCAACCTTGGTAATTCCTTGTATTATTTCATTATATTTATTTATTTATTGCCTATTGTATAATTTGGATGCAAATCCTATGTTGTCATATTGTGGGAGTTGGCATGGTGATGTGTCATCCTACATGGCATATGACTACATGTAATTTTGTCCTCACAAGAGGAGATAGGCATCCCACTTAGTGGTAGGAATATTTTGCCATGTGTCAGCATCTTGGATGTTGTGTAAGGGAATATTGACCGTAACGGTCATGACAGATTCCTATGACGAAGTTATGACATGTGAAGACATGTGTCAAAGGGCATATTTGAAAAAGGCATCTTTGGGCGCCCCAAGGTGGACTATGACATGTTGTAAGAGAATATGCTATTTATAGCCTGTGTATGACAAATTCTCTTATAGTTGTAAGTTATGATAGCTATGACAGATTCTATGACGGTTGTAAGAGTTGTAAGAGCATCTGTCATAGCCCATTTTGGAAATAGGTGACCTCCTTGGGATGGGGTGACTTGACAATTGTCAGGAGCATCCTACAAAGTTGGACAAGTGTCCATAGGCGTGGGTTTTGGGCCATGAGTCCATGTTGGATGCCCATCCCTATGTGGAGCCATTTTTGCCTTGTATATTCTATATAAACATGTGCTTTGAAGAGGAGATGTATTACAGGTTTGACAGGTACTGTTATGTTGCTAGTTTGTCTCCATATATGAGTTTCAAAGACTCCTGAGAGCTTGCATTGCAAGTGTATTGTAAATCATTTCAGTTTTGATAATACATTGTGTAGGTTTTGGAGTGGGGTTTTTCACTCGATAAGGGTTATCCCCACGTATATCTTATGTCTCTCTTCTTCTGTCATACTTTCTTGTTTATGTGTTTGCTGCAATATCTTTGTTAGTGGCTTTAACATTGTTGTAATAGTAAGGATAAAATTGAATTTGCAGTCTCCTCCCCTCATTAGATTAGTGTAGGAAGCGATTTCCGCACACCTAGCTTCCTTTCAAGAAGGACCTGGGAGGCCACCATTCCCCTACTTCATCTAGATTTCATTGCCATATTTTTGGTAGTTTTTCCCTAATTTTGCCCCCCATCAAAAATTTTGACCTAAATTTTGTTTTTCTCTCTTCCCATAGGTGCAAAAATATTGGAATTTTTTGTATTTGGTAAAAAAAATTTGCATTTTGTACAACTTTTTAGGTATATTGGGAAAATTTTCAAACCTCAATAACTTTTGCCCGGTAACTCGTATTTAAGAACTGTAGAATCACGGAGATGAATAAACAAGCATGAAAGATTGAATATCAATACACATAAATCAAATGAAGTCAACCAAATCCACCATCGAATAACTTGGATAAGTTGAGTACAAATAAGTGAGGAGAGGAAGTTGTTAGTTGAGGAAAGGACTCCTCAACTATGAGTGGTGGTGAGTTGCCTCCCTAAAAAACTAGCGTGAGGTGGCTAGTTAGTGGGCAACTCAACGACACCTCTCCTAACTGCACAACGACCTTGACACCTCAATGAGTCATGTGTCAAGATTGTATAAAGGCTCACCTAAGTAGGCTTAAGCCTAAGTGTATGTAATATATATACACTAATAGTGTCAAGATTATATAAAGGTACACCTAAGTAGGCTTAAGCCTAAGCGTATGTAATATATATACACTAACATCCCTATTTCTTAGGTTTTTCCTACACTTTTATTAAGCTTGCTTAGGTTAAATAAAGTGAGTTTAATTAGTGAGTGGGTGATTTGAGGTGTTGGCATCCTACAAGGGAGGTGGCATTTGGTATCTTGGGAATATTCTCTTGCTATCTTTATCCCGTATGGTGGCCTATCACTATTGGTTGATTTTTCCACATCTCCCCTCTCCCTGGTCTATATAAACTAACTACCTAGATTGTATTTTGATCATCTTGAATTCATTGCCTAGTTACTCTACCATTCTTTGTATGAAGCTTTGAGCTCTTGATGCAATTCCATCACATCGACATTTGCATAGCTCTCAGAATCATTGGTTTGCTTCTATTTTTCATTTTAGTTTCTATAGCTTAGAATCTCTCTCATAAAGTTCTTGGGTTTTATATCTTGTTCAAGATTTCTAACATGGTATCAGAGCTTTTGTTTTGAGAGTTTTAAGTTTATTTGATTCCTGATTGAGAGATTGAGTTCTTTGTGAG
Organism: Cunninghamia lanceolata; assembly: GCA_027924645.1. Classification (NCBI taxonomy): domain Eukaryota; kingdom Viridiplantae; phylum Streptophyta; class Pinopsida; order Cupressales; family Cupressaceae; genus Cunninghamia; species Cunninghamia lanceolata. The sequence continues at coordinate 2,347,769 of BSBN01001164.1, read as the reverse complement.
ATCTTGAAAATCTTGTATGCTCTTCTCTTGTGTTTTTGAATGATCTAGAGAATCAGAAAGGATTTATCAAGACCCTTTAACCTCTAGATTTTACATATATGTGATGCAGGAGCATCCCTAGTTCAAGAGAAATCATGCATCAACCAAAAACATTTGCATTTCAGTTTGTTTGTAGTTTAGTTTATTTCTTTTCATTTTCTAGTTCAGTTCACGCAGTTCAGTCAGAAGTAGTTTCTGTATTTTTGGTCTAGTAGCATTTTAGACCTTGCGGAGCTGGACTTAGTATCTACATTCATTCATCTACATTATATCCAAAATTCAAAGATCCACACATCATTACCGGAAAGATATCGCTATCAGAAGATTGATTGTTTCTCATAAAAAAGCATCCTCATAATCACAAACAACCAGCTAAAGGAGAAACCTGCGGAAGCATTTCTCGATCTATGAAGCCTAATGACATATCATTCAATGATCTGTGGTTCGTGGCTGACCTTCCCTGAAGATCCACACACCATTCCATTCATTTTATGGAGGAGATCTATGCAATTAGACCCAACCTATCTGTGTACACACGTTACAACTCTTCATTGGAGTTTGTGACCTTCTTTGGCTGACGCGGAGGAATTTTATGATCTGGACTTGACATATATTAATGTAATAGATCCTTACGAAAGCAATTATCAAGTAGTGATTCACATAGTAGTATCTGATAGTTTAGATTTCTGCAAGGAGCTTCAAAGCTTTATCTTACGCATGTATGTAATCAGGCTTGTGAGCCCTAATTGTAAGCCTGCATGTTGCCAGTTGATCTCCATTTGAATTCTATAATATACTGAATGGCTGAATCTGCATTTGCTCTATTTCTCTGAGTTATTTCCATTATGTTTACTCTTGTTGCATGGTCCAGATAGTTCATTCTGTGAACCCTCCTACCATGACTGCACCAAGTGGTATGAGAGCGAAAGTTCAAATCTTTGGGAGCGAATTGAGTGAAGTTGGTGAGGGAATTCCATAAGATCTTGCTGTGGATAGATTGTTGAATTGAGGCAGGTTACTTGTGTCACAACCGGTCGTCGATTGAGAGGCAGTTGTCACCTTGTAGCCTGATCGCGGAACTTGAGGTAGTTTGCACTTGATTCTAGGAAGAATGCCACCAAGGAGAGTTGCTGCTGTTGGAACAATGGCTGGTAGAATGGATGAGATGATGGAAATGATGAAAATAATGTGAATTCATTTGGATGTTGTTTAAGAAGATAGGTGAAGAGGATTGACACTGAGACCTAATGTTGAAAGTGATGATGAAGAAGAATTTCAATCTATTGAACAAACTGGTGAAACCCTGGGAGGTGATGAAGAAGAAGAATCAGATCAAGTAAAGATGTTGTGAGCTATTTCAAAGATTGGAAAGAGACCTAGAGTTGATGTGCCAAACTATACTAGTAATCTGAACCCTGAAGAATTAATTGACTAGATAAATGACATGGAAGAATACTTTGAATATGAAGAAATTGAAGATCCGAAGAAGGTGAAATTTGTAAAGACAAAGTTGAAAGGACATGTTGCTATATGGTGGAAAGAAGTTCAGTTGGAAAGAAATAGAAGAGGAAAAAGAAAAGATTACAAAATGGGATAGGATGGTGACAAAGTTGAAGAATCAATTTATACCTGCTGACTATGAGTTGGAACTATTGAAGAGATTGCAAAACCTGAGACAAAAGGAGAAATCTGTGAAGGAGTACACTAAAGAATTCCACAAAATGATCATAAGGACAGGACATAGTGAAGCAAGCAAGGAGAAAGTGGCTAGATACATCAATGGACTGAGATTGAACATTCAACAATAACTAAGCTTGGTAAGGATGACATCTTTGGAAGAAGCATATCAGTTTGCCTTTAAAGTTGAAGAGAAGATGAATAAAAGACATGATCAGAGACAGAGAGGTAGAGGAGGTAAATTTCAGAGAGGTAGAACATTTTCTGGAGGAGATAGATCACATCCGGAGAAGAACAAGTTTGACAGCCCATTTAAGAAGGAGGACAAAGATAACAATGCTTACCAGAGAGATGACAGAATTTTTTACCAGAGAGGAAACCCTAGTGCATATCAGAATGAAGGATACAGAAGAGAAGGAAGAGGAATTGATAAGAGAACATTTAGAGGTACTTATTTCAAGTGTGAAGGTGAAGGACATAGAGCATTTGAATGTAATCAGGGTAGTACAAGTAAGAGAACAGAAAATAGTGGAAGAGCAGCATATGTGGAAGAAGAGCCTGTTGGATCACCTAGTTCAATTGGAAAACTTGAGAAAGGAGAATCACTTGTGATGAGGAGAGCACTATTTCAAGTATAGACAAATTAGGAACCACCGCAGAGGAAGAGTCTGTTCAGAACTAGATGCAAATAAGGAGGTAAGTGTTGTAAAGTTGTAATTGATAGTGGTAGTTCAGATAACCTAGTTTCAGAGGACATGGTAACTAAGCTAAAGTTGGAAAGATTGAAACACCCTAAGCCCTATCAGATATTATGGATTCGGGATGATTATAAGGTACTGGTGAGTGAACAATGTTTGGTGAAATTTCATATTAGATCTTATCATGATGAAGTCTTGTGTGATATTACGCTTATGGATGTTTGTCATATCTTGTTGGGTAGACCTTGGCAGTATGATAGAAAAGCTATACATGATGGGAGAAAGAATACATATACTATAACAAAAAATGGAAAGAGAATTACTTTGATTCCTTTGGAGGATGATCCTAAGAGTGAAGTATGTGGAAATGCTAGAATATGTTTGGTAGATGGAAGAAAATTTCTAGATGGTTTGAGACATGAGAATATGTGTTATGCCTTAATTCCTAAGAAGCCTGAAACATTGAAGGAGACTGAAGAGACACAACCAGAGGAGATAAGAGAACTACTGACACATAATGTACCTGAAGGATTGCCACCTATAGGAGTATCAATCATCACATGGATCTTATACTGGGAGCAAGTTTGCCTAACATAGCAGCACATAGAATGACACCGGTGAAGAATGAAGAATTGAATAGACATATACAAGAGTTGTTGAGAAAGGGTTTGATCAGAGAAAGCTTGAGTCCTTGTGCAATACTTGCAATGTTAGCACCAAAGAAGGATGGAGAATGGAGAATGTGTACTGACTCTAGAGCAATAAACAAGATCACAGTTAAGTATAGATTTCCTTTACCTAGGATGGATGATATCATGGATTGTTTGAGTGGATCAAGATATTTCACAAAGATAGATTTGAAGAGTGGATACCATCAGATCAGAATCAGAGAAGGTGATAAATGGAAGAGTTCTTTTAAGACAAATGAAGGATTGTATAAGTGGTTAGTCATGCCCTTTGGATTGACAAATGCACCGAGTGCTTTCATGAGATTGATGAATGAAGTTCTGAAGAAATTCTTGGGTAATTTTGTTGTTGTGTACTTGGATGACATTCTAATTTTCAGTAAGACAAAGGAGGAACATTTGTGGCATATTAGACAAGTTTTGCAGAGACTGAGAGAAGATAAATTTCTCATAAACATCAAGAAGTGTACTTTCATGAAAGAAGAGTTGGTATATTTGGGACTTGTGATTTCTGTGGAAGGATTGAAGATGGACCCTGAGAAAGTGAAAGCAATTGTTGAATGGCCTACACCAAAGAGCATTGGAGAGGTTAGATCATTTCATGAATTGGCTAGTTTCTACTGGAAGTTCATCAGAAATTTTAGTTCAGTTTGTAACCCTATAACAGAGACAATGAGAGGTGATAGAAAGGATTTTAAGTGGACATCAGGAGCAGATAAAAGTTTTGAGTTGTTGAAGCAGAAAGTGACAGAGTAGCCTGTTTTGGCATTACCGGATTTCAATAAGGTATTTCAAGTTGATTGTGATGCAAGTGGAAATGCGATTGGAGTAGTGTTAAGTCAAGAAGGTAGACCTGTAGCATATTTCAATGAGAAATTGAATGATACAGGGAGGAGATATTTAGTTTATGATCAGGAGTTCTATGCCATAATTCAAGCCTTGAAGAAGTGGAGACATTATTTGTTACCTAAGAAGTTTGTGTTGTATACATATCATCAAGCTTTACAATATTTGAACAGTCAAGGTAAGTTGAATCAGAGACATATGAGATGGGTAGAGTTCATGCAGAGTTATACTTTTGTGTTGAAGCATAGGAATGAAAAATCAAATAAAGTTGTTGATGCACTGAGTAGGAGAAGAAAATTGTTGACAGAAATGAGAGTTGAAGTGTTGGGTTTTGATGAATTAAAGAACATGTATGAGGGAGACACTGCTTTTGCAAAACCTTGGAGACCATGTAAGCAACTTGTTGTGATAGATAGGAGTAAGTGGTTGTACTATTTCATTCAAGAAGATATGTTGTTCAAAGGAAATCAGTTGTGCATAGCTAGAAGTTCAATGAGAGATAATTTGATCAAGGAGAAACATAGTGGTGGAATGGTATAACATTTTTGGCATTGATAATACAATGGCTTTGGTAAGTGAAAGTTACTTTTGGCCTTAGATACATAAGGATGTTCAGAGATTTGTGCAGAATTGTAGATTTTGTCAAGTTGCAAAAGGGAGTAGTCAAAATACTAGATTGTATAGACCTTTGACAGTACCGGAGAAACCCTGGGAAGACATTAGCATGGATTTTATAATGGGATTGCCTAAAACACAAAGAGGGCATGGTTCAATATTTGTTGTGGTTGACATATTTTCAAAGATGGCTCATTTCATACCTTGTAAGAAGACAACTAACATAGTGCATGTAGCTGACCTATTTTTCAAGGAGATTGTGAGATTGCATGGATTACCTAAGAGTATAGTTTCAGACAGAGATACAAAGTTTGTTGGATACTTTTGGAAGACACTTTGGAAGAAAATGAAGATAGATTTGAAGTTCAGTTCAGCTTTTCATCCACAAACTGATGGACAGATAGAGGTAGTGAATAGGAGTTTGGGAAACTTGTTGAGATGTTTGGTTGGAGAGAAGACAAGAAGTTGGGATTTGATTCTTTCACAAGCAGAGTTTGCATACAATAATTCAATAAATAGGAGTACCAGAAGAACACCTTTTGAGATTGTAACCAGAGTGAACCCTAGAGGAGTAGCAGAATTAAGAGATATCAGCATGGAAGAAAAGACAAGTGCAAAAGCAGAAGAATTTGCAGATCACATGAAGACAGTGCATAATCAGGTGAAGAAGCATTTGGAGGACATGAACAGTAAGTATAAGGAAAAGGTAGATGAGAAGATAAGACATAAAGAATTTGAAGTTGAAGATGAAGTGATGGTGTACTTGAGAAAAGAAAGATTTCCAGTTGGGACATATAACAAGTTGAAGATGAAGAAGTTTGGACCTTGTAAGATACTCAGAAAATTTGATTCAGGAAATGCATATGAATTGGAATTACCAAAGACCTTGGGTATATCACCTATTTTCAACGTTGCAGACTTATATCAATATCATGAAGCAGAGTTCAGTGACAGCATGGAAGATGACTTGAAGAAGCAGTTACTACAACAAGCACCGGAGTAGATTGAAGACATTTTGGATAGTAGAATTAGATGCAGCACCAGAGGAAGACAATATAAAGAATACCTTGTGAAGTGGAAAGACAGACCAGAAGAAGATTCATCATGGATTTCTCAAGCTGAGGTGGACCATCTTGGTTCTCCCCTAGCCCCGGCAAAGTGAGAGACTCACTTTTTCAATAACCCTGGATGTCTGGTGCAGGAGCATCCCTGGTTCAAGAGCAATCATGCATCAACCAAAAACATTTGCATTTTAGTTTGTTTGTAGTTTAGTTTGTTTCTTTTCATTTTCCAGTTTAGTTCATGCAGTTCAATCAAAAGTAGTTTCTATATTTTTGGTCTAGTAGCATTTCAGACCTTGTGGACCTGGACTTGACATCTACATTCATTCATCTACATCATATCTAGAATTCAAAGATCCATACATCATTACCAGAAAGATATCGCTATCATAAGATCGACTGTTTCTCATAACAAAGCATCCTAATAATCACAGACAACCAGCTGAAGGAGAAACCTGTAGAAGCATTTCTTGATCTTTGAAGCCTAAGGACACATCATTCAATGATCTTTGGTTTGTGGCTGACCTTCCCTGAAGATCTGTACACCATTCTATTCATTTTCTGGAGGTGTTCTATGCACTTAGACCCGACCTATTCGTGTACACACATTACAGCTCTTCATTGGATTTTGTGACCTTCTTTGGCCAATGCAAAGGAATCTTATGATCCAAACTTGATATATATTGATGTAATAGATCCTTAGGAAAGCAGTTATCAAGTAGTGATTCACATAGTAGTACCTGATAGTTTAGATTTCTGCGAGGAGCTTCAAAGCTTTATCTTGCACATGTATGTAATTAGGCTTGTGAGCCCTAATTGTAAGCTCGCATGTTGCCAGCCGATCTCTATTTGAATTCTATGATATACTGAATGACTAAATTTACATTTGCTCCATTTCTTTGAGTTGTTTCCATTGTGTTTACTCTTGCTACACGGTCTGGACAGTTCATTCTGTGAACCATCCCACCATGACTGCACCAATGTGTTTTGTGATATCTGGGTGATTATAGAATTTTTGGTTATACTGGTGACATTTTTGGTTGTTCCAATGTGTCTAAGAGGCTTGAGAAAGTCAATATTGGCTTTCATTTCATCTAATTTGGAGATCATTTAACGCAGTTACGAAATGGAGGCTTTGTGTTTAGATCTGGAGGACAACTTATGTTCAGAGCATTTTCAAGCCAAAAGGACCCTTCCATTGCATCTAAAAGGCTTCACAAACAAATTTTGATATAGAATTTTCTTGGTTTCACTGTCGGAAGATGAAAAGGCAAAAAAAAATTGTTGGAGGCCTTTTTTGCTGAAGGCCATTTTTTGTTGAACAGCACGCAATACGAGGTAGTTTTTATCAAAAAATTTGTAATTTTTTTTTTAATTATCCAAGCATTGAGTGCTTATGTGCATGTTTTTGTTTTAAAATATAGATATATATGGCCTTAGGTCCATTTGCAAGGCCACAACCTTTGTAAAGGTTGCAGACCTCCACTAGTAGAAAAACAGAAATAAATGACTAAAAAAACTACCAAAAAATGGTCATGTGATCAGTAGATTGGTCATGTGACCATTGGTAGTTTATTTCCTGTCATTTATCTCATGACCAAATTTATGACCAAACAAATTTTAGTCATTAATTTGGTAGTATATTTAGTCATAAATTTGGTAGTATATTTAGTCATCAATTTGGTAGTATATTTGGTAATTTGGTAGTATATTTAGTCACATGACCATTGGTAGTTTATTACCGGTTATTTATCTCGTGACCAAATTTATGACTAAACATATTTTAGTTATTAATTTAGTCATTAATTTGGTAGTATATTTAGTCATCAATTTGGTAGTATATGTGGTAATTTGGTAGTATATTTAGTCATTTAGTCATCAATTTCTATTAGTAGGTAGTATATTTAGTCAATTGGTAGTTTATTTAATTATTTTTGAGGTTTAAACATAAAACACAAAAAAAACATAATCAATCATTCACTTGCACATAATGAAACAACTATTAAGAAAGCAAAATACTGAAATTTTATTGAGAAAATGTGTTTTTACAGCAAATACAAGACTTAAATATGTCTTTGCTTTGAAAAATGTGTTACAAAGTGTGTTTCTCAGTGCTGTGACTGAGAAAACTGAGTTATAATGCTCTATTTTTTGCTTATACAACTTTGAAACATGAAAGAACTACTTGCAAAATGAAGCCTAAATATTTCATCATGGGCTTTTACATCTCAAAATTTGAATAAATGTATCAAAACTTGCATAGTATTGTTAATTGCTACTTTACTTCTTCTTTGTTGCATCTCCTGCCTTGGTCTGCACAAATAGAACCCAGCAATGCAATAAGTAAATTGCCCCTTTGTAACAGAAAGAAAATAAGTAACTTACTTTAACATGTTCTTTGAAAAAATATTTACCTTCTTGACTCCACAGATCTTCTTAGATCTGTTTAGATAGAGTAAGTCAAATTTATAAATAATCAGGTTTAGAGAAACATTCTTGCAACCCCCATTCCTAGTAATCAATTTATGAACTATGAATTTTCATTGATTATAGGTTTAGGAAGCTAGCAATCCCAACTCCAAACATGTGAAAGTTAAGATGAAACTTGAATAGAAAATTCCAATCTAAAACATACTTTATCAGCAAATCAAAGCACAATGGAAGGGGGATGTTTGATAGATATTATAGTTGTAAATGCTCTGGTAGAAATGTATGCAAAATTTGGAATAATAGTCCAAGCACGAGAACTATTTGACACAATGCCTCAAAGAGATGTCATCCCATGGACATTCCACAACCTTTGCCAGCATCCTCCCTACCTGTGCCAAAATGAAAGCTTTGGAATAGGGTATGGAAATCCATCAAAACATAAAGGATAGAGGAATTTTTTCAGATGCAACTACCCTGTTAGACATGTATGCAAAATGTGGAAGCATAGACAAGGCATGTGAATTGTTTGATAGAATGCCTCAAAGAAATGTGGTCTCATGGAATGCAATGATTACAGGATATGCACAAAATTGATTTGTTGGAAAGGCTTTAGAAATTTTAAAGCAAATGCAATTTCAAATTCAAGAATTGAATTCTCAATATATTACTGAGTGTTAAAAGATTTTCACAAAACTTACGAAAGAACACAAACAGTTTTAGATGCAATGCAATTTTCTTTCAGCTCACAAGTTTGTAGAAAAGAATCACTTGTCGTGGAGGCAAGCACGAATGGTGTAACCTCAAACTACAAAAAAACCACATATTAAAGTATTAGACACTAACGTGAGAAATTTTTTGATTAATATATCAATGAAAATTACATCCATTCACACAAATTCAAATCCACGTGAAGGTTGAGATCTACACTTGTGGAGATCAATTCCACAACGATACAAGTGAACTAGAATATCAAATATAGAATTGAAAAATTCAAAAATATTTATCTAACATCACAAAAAACTTTAATATTTATCTAATATCATAGAGTACAATGATAGGGCACAACGGTCAAACAATACAGTGATATGGCACAACGACCACCAAATCGGTTAAGAACGGACACAACAACCACCTTAACATGTAACCAAAGTAAACCAGCCTACACCCAATTTGAAGAAACAAATTAGTCCAAGTTAATCCTTGTACTCATTTAAATATTTTCACCACTTTCTTATTCCTCCTTTATATTCCAGTTCCTCCTTTTCTCCTTTTCTTCTAAATACTTCCATATTACTCCAAATAAATAATGAAAATACACACAAGAGTTAAGTCAATTAATCCATAAAATATAATTTAATCATTATTAAAATAGTAAAAACAAAATATTAATTTAATTATATTTTAAATCTTCCTTATCAAGTTATATATCAAAATTATTTAAATTTATTAAAAAAATATAAACAATAATATTCCTAATAATAATTTGACAAACACTACATTAATCAACCACTACGAGATCATAATATATAATACTATATAGTATTAATTATATGTGTCTTAACTCTATAGATAGTAGCACATTAGTAGCCATGAAAGTGCAACACAATCATTCAGAATATTGTTTGATCATTGAATAGTTGTTGTTGCCGATCATGATAATGATGATATTGATAGTTTGGGTGATTGAGGGATCTCCATGCACTCATGACTAGGGCAAAGATTCCAATTTGGCCTTCATGGAAGAGATTGTTTTGGTGATGAGATGAAGAAGATACCTGGTGTAGAGAAGGCAGGGACAGGTAGCCAGAGTGCCCAAAGGTGGGTAGTTTGAATCCCATGCAAGCATCATTAGTTAGTTTTGAGGAAAACATGGCCTTCGACAACCTTTGCCAGCATCCTCCCTGCCTGTGCAAAAATGGGAGCTTTGGAACAGGGTATGGACATCCATCAAAGCATAAAGGATGCCAGGATCACCGCATACATGTCTACCGTAAGGTACTTGTTGGGCCTTCGCGGTGATGCGGGGAACCCTACATCACCGTGAAGGCCCAACAAGCACCTTGCGGTAGACATCTATGCAAAATGTAGAAGCATTGACAAGGCATGTGAACTGTTTGGCAGAATGCCTCAACGAGATGTCATCTCATGGAATGCAATGGTTGTGAGATATGCACAAAATGGATTTGTTGAAAAGGCTTTAGAAACTTTCAAGCAAATGCAATTAGTAGGTGTAAAGCCAAATTTGACAACCTTTGCCATCATACCCCCTGCCTGTGCCAAAATGGGAGCTTTGGAATAGGGTATAGACATCCATGAAAGCATGAAGGATAGAGGAATTTTGTCATTTGTTGTATTTACAACTGTCCTGGTAGACATGTATGCAAAATGTGGAAGCACAGAGAAGGCACATGAACTATTTGAAAAAATGCCTGAAAGAAATGTGGTCTCATGGAATGCCATGATTGCAGGATATGGACAAAATGGATTTTTTGAAAAGGCTTTAGAAACTTTCAAGCAAATGTAATTGGTGGGTCTAAAGCCAAATCCCACAACCTTTGCCAGCATCCTCCCTACCTGTGCCAAAATGGGACCTTTGGAATAGGGTATGGACATCCATCAAAGCATAATGGAAGGGGGATTTTTGTCAGAAATTATAGTTGGAAAGGCTCTGGTAGATATGTATGCAAAATGTGGAAGTATAGACAAGGCACGTGACCTATTTGACAAAATGCCTCAAAGAAATGTGGTCTCATGGAATGCCATGATTGCAGGATATGCACAAAATGGATTTTGCAAGGATGCTCTCAAGATCTTTGAATTAATGAAGCACTCTAGAGCATATCCTAACATTGTAAGCTTTGCTTGTGTTCTATGTGCATGAAGCTATTCAGGTTTAGTGGATGAGGGTTGTACATACTTCAATCACATGAGTAACCCTTATTGCATTACTCGTACAGTCAATCATTATGTGTGCATGGTTGACCTTCTTGCCCATGCTGGCTATCTTGACAACAACCTAAACTTTATCATTAAGATGCCAGTTAAACCTGTGGTGGTTGTGTGGATGTGTTTTCTTGGTGCCTATAAATCACATATGAATATAGGCTTAGGAGTATTTACAGCAATGTTGCTTTTTGATTTGGATCCTAAAAATGCTTCGACTTGTGTTCTTCTCTCAAAACATATATGTAGAAGTGGGCATCTGGGTATTGAGGAATGGGATATTTGACGTTTTCCACCTTTATCCACTCTTGCATGTATTTTTTCAGGCTCCTAAATTCTAGCAAAATGTGGGAATGGCTCTTTATCATCCCTTCAACTGTCCCAACTACCTTCATCCTCTTCAAACCTCATTATGCTAGATTAAAAGACATGTGCTTCAGGATTTTGAAAATTTTAAAACTCCTTGGAGGGTATGGAGAAGAATCTTGCTTCTTTTTAGAATTCTAAAGATCCGTCTTGTGACCATACATTCAAATTTCACCATCTTGATGTACTTACAAATAGTAATCAAACCTTCTAAGAACATGGTGGTGTATTCAAGGTCAACTTAGGGTCATTAAAGCTTCTTTATTTCTCACTAATCATTTGACAAACACTACATTCTCCATCGGATTTGTTAGTATGTGTGTAGGCTTGTTTTGACTGGGTGACTTCTCTTACATCCTCAACCTCTGAACTATATCTCTTCAAACTAATTCACTCTCTCATATCTTCATTCTCCAATGCAATTAAATATTTTTATAATGTCCTCAAACCCTTCAAATGCTCTAGACACATATTTAAGACTGTGAGATGGCCAAGACTATGAGATGGCCATCTTATGTAGTTCTTCATCCTTCAACACCCTGCAGTCTTCACATATCTTTGAATAATTTCTCAACTATTATCAGGTTCATTCTCTACATATCATCAAGAGAATGAAAATGTAGGTCCTATTAAGCATGCACAAACCTCCCTGTTCACTATCTCCTATAGGTGTCTTAGGTCTTTGTGCACTTATGAGTTCACTGCACTCATTACACTGTTGATTGTCCCTTCATCCTTAGTCATTATCATTGAAACAATACTCCTATTAGGATCTCATAAGGTTATTCATCATAAGTTTTTGATGTTTGCAGTCATTGTAGCACTGATAAATCTTTTTTATGAGATCATGTTGAATAGAACTACCTCATTATAGTTGGTTACACAAGTTGTTATATCACAGTCACAAGCTTCTAGAGTTTTGAGAGGCCTATAAAGCAAGCGTTTATACTATATTTTCCATGGGCCTATCAAAAGGTTCATACCATATATCCTTGAATCATAACACTTTAATACTTGTGTGCAATGTCTTAGAATCATATGACACATCTCTTGTCATCCACTTGGTTACAACATCCTTACCATTGATTGTACCCATGTACATAGAACATGTTCTAAACCCCTCTTGATAGACCTAAAATCACTAACAGATCATAGGTAATTTATTTGATAGTCCTTTTAGTAGGTCTAAGATCACTATGGCTTCATGCTATGCCTCATTCTTAACAACTTTGCCCCTACATTAACTTTCCACCACCTTTAGAAAAAGTCAAGGGTCTCTTACCAGCCTTCACTATTTCTTTCTTTAACAAACATTTTATCTCTTTTGACAAACATTGTATATTAGACTAACATTGGATCTCATTCTATCATACTAAGGTTATATCAGACCAAAAACTGAGGCTATCTCTTAGATCAACATTACAATGTCTTTACCACATTAAAATATGACTATTGTCTCTAATGACTCCTAGGTTTTCTCAAGATATTGAACCATTTGATGATTGTTCCCTATGAAGTCTAACCTCCATAATCAGAATGAAACTCAATAATATTCTTTTGATTTTGCAATGTGGAAGCATTGTCTACCGCAAGGTGCTTGTTGGGCCTTCGTGGTGATGTGGGGTTCCCCGCATCACCGCGAAGGCCCAACAAGCACCTTGTAGTAGACATGTATGCAAAATGTGGAAACATTGACAAGGCATGTGAACTATTTGGTAGAATGCCTCAAAGAGCTGTCATCTCATGGAATGCAATGGTTGTGGGATATGCACAAAATGGATTTGTTGAAAAAGCTTTAGAATCTCTCAAGCAAATGCAATTAGCAAGTGTAAAGCCAAATTCGACAACCTTTGCCAGCATACTCCCTGCCTGTTCCAAAATGGGGGCTTTGGAATAGGGTATGGACATCCATCAAAGCATAAAGGATAGAGGAATTTTGTCATTTGTTGTAGTTACAACTATCCTGGTAGACATGTATGCAAAATTTGGAAGCACAGAGAAGGCACGTGAACTGTTTGAAAAAATGCCTGAAAGAAATGTGGTCTTGTGGAATGCCATGATTGCAGGATATGGACAAAATGAATTTTTTGAAAAGGCTTTAGAAACTTTCAAGAAAATGCAATTGGCAGGTGTAAATCCAAATTCCACAACCTTTGCCAACATCCTTCATGCCTGTGCCAAAATGGGAGCTTTGGAACAAGGTATGGACATCCATCAAAGCATAATGGAAGGGGGATTTTTGTTAGAAATTATAGTTGGAAATGCTCTGGTAGACATGTATGCAAAATGTGGAAGTATAGACAAGGATCATGACCTGTTTGACAAAATACCTCAAAGAAATGTGGTCTCATGGAATGCCATGATTGCAGGATATGCACAAAATGGATTTTGCAAGGATGCTCTCAAAATCTTTGAATCAATGAAGCACTTTGGAGCATATCCTAACATTGTAAGCTTTGCTTGTGTTCTATGTGCATGAAGCTATTCAAGTTTAGTGGATGAGGGATGTACATACTTCAATCACATGAGTAACCCTTATTGCATTACTCCTACAGTCGATCATTATGTGTGCATGGTTGACCTTCTTGCCTGTGTTGGCTATCTTGAGGACAACCTAAACTTTATCATTAAGATGCCAGTTAAACCTATGGTGTTTGTGTGGATGTGTTTTCTTGGTGCCTATAAATCACATATGAATATAGGCTTAGGAGTATTTATAACAATGCTGCGACTTATGTTCTTCTCTCAAACATATATGCAAAAGTGGGTAGCTGGGGTGAGGTTCAAATGGTAAGGAGATGATGAAAGACAGAGGAATTAAAAAGATCCCTGGGTGTAGTTGGATTCAAGGTCATAAAATAGTACATGCTTTTTTTAGGAGATAGACTGCACCCACAGACATAGGAGATCATTGCAAAGTTGAAGGAATTATCTGTGGAGATGAAGGTAGCAGGGTATTCTCCAAGTACAAGAATAGTACTGAATGACTTGGAAGAGGAGGAAAAAGAATTACTTCTCTACCACCATAGCGAGAAGTTGGCAATTGTATTTGGATTGTTAAACACAACGCCTGGAACAACTATTCGAGTTGTGAAGAACCTTCAAATATGTGATGACTGCGAAACTGCAACCAAGTTTATCTCCAAGGTTGTTGCAAGAGAAATTGTTGTGAGAGATGCAAACAGGTTTCATCATTTCAAAAATGGATAGTGTTCTTGCAGAGATTATTGGTGATAGGAGGTTATTGGCAAAGCTAAGTAAAGTAATCTGTAAACATTGGCCTACATTCTAATGAAGTGTACAGTCAGCAGAAATCTTTTGGCGAAAACTATGTAGAAGATTTTGTATGATTTTGTATGGAGAGAAAATTATGAGTGTAATCTAAAATGTTGATACAAAATCTTCTACACAATTTCCTTCAAAAGTTTTCTACTCAATGGCTTGGACTGTGAAAACATTATGTTTTTAAGGTGTACAATGTCAGATCTAGAGTGTTTTTTAAAACCTTATGTTTTTAAGGTGTACAATGTCAGATCTAGAGTGTTTTTTAAAACCTTATGTTTTTAAGGTGTACAATGTCAGATCTGGAGTGTTTTTTAAAACCTTATGTTTTTAAGGTGTACAATGTCAGATCTGAAGTGAAAAAAAATAGGGACAAGGTTTTATTTCCAGTTCCTAGAAATTGTTTTTCAAAGTGTTTGGAGATCTACTCCATACTGTTGACTTCATAAAATCAAATGTATATTAAGCATTATGCATCACTGCATGTATATACTGATGGGTTATTTGTTAAAGCCCTATTGTATGATATAATGATGGTGTCATGACATTTACCTATTTTCAAGAAACCTGTGCATGTCTCACCTTTAAAGCTCGAGGACTTGGAGAATGGGATAATAGAAGGCAGATTTTTGTCAGATATTATAGTTGGAAATGCTCTGATAGACATATATGAAAAATGTGGAAGCACAGACAAGGCACACAAACTGTTTGATACAATGCCTCAAAGAGATGTCATCTCACGGAATGCAATGATTGCAAGATTGTACAAAATGGATTTGTTGAAAAGGCCTTAGAAACTTTCAAGCAAATGTAATTGGAAGGTGTAAACAGAAGTTTAAATAGAAGTAGATTTATGAGTAGCTTTCAAAGAAAAGAAAGGAATTTGTATAGTAACATTTGTCAAAACTTATCAAATCTTTTACAAGGCCAATATTCTGCATTAAAGAATTTGCATAGTCTAAAAGGGCCTAGAATAGTAAGCATTTCGGATAGAGGGTAGAAAGTCTATGTATAAGTTTATATTCTTATAGATTGAAGATAGTTTGAGCCTTTGTTGGAGACTCCATTCTTGTCCAAGCATGTCACTAAGGACAGTGAGCAGTTGAGAAAGGCATTGAATAAGTCTATTGAATACTCTATGATGCAATATACAAATTGGGAAATATATTTCAAGTATGCATAGCCTAAATAGTCATGAAGAGCATTATACAGTGGTATGTAGGTTAGGGTAATAACACAAACCAATGTGTACCCCTACAGGTTTTGTGATAACACAAAAAGCCTCGTCATGCAGTGACTAAATCTATATAACAAGGTAAGGATCTTGAAGACTTTTTAGAGTGTCATATATTTGTTAGAGATTCAGTCTAAAAAAATAAGGAAATCCCACATAATATAATATAAATAAAATAGTGAAATAATTTCAAAAAGATAATAAAACACAACCTTTTGGTTTTCTTCAATCAAAAGGTCACCTAAAGCAGGATGGCTCAAAAACTATAAATAAAAGAAGTTAGCAACAAAAAAAGTTCCATTAAGGTTGTATCAACTATTCCTTTTGATATATGTAACAATGAATTGCACAATTTAGGAACAAACTTAGCTAATGAAAAAAGAAAAACATACTGCAGTTAGCCAAAAATTAGGGATTGTCTAAATGACTTCATTGCATTTGGCATAATACAGTTGTCGTATCTCATTATATTTATGTTCCACCTCTAGCACTTTATCACTTATTTCCTCATTAACCTGGACCAATACAATCAAAAAGTCACAAATTAGACAAGATGTGTTCCATTTCACAAAGGTTAACCGTGTTTTCTTACACAAAACACATAATAAGTAAAAATGATGCTTAGGAAAAAAATTATTCCAGCAATGTATAATTGTTAATTAAGTATTGTTCCAATTATCCAGCATACAGATCCTTGTAAGATCACCAATCAACACCATATGTTCTTTGCAAAGAGAGATAGATCCACATAGTCTGAAACATTTTTTATATAAAGCAAGGACTCACCCTCTTTTATTAAAATGGATTTGTTGAAAAGGCTTTAGAAATTTTAAAGCAAATGCAATTGGCTGGTGTAAAGCCAAACTCCACAACCTTGGCCAGCATCCTCCCTGCTTGTGTCAAAAAGGGAGCTTTGGAATAGGGTATGGACATCCATCAAAACATAAAGGATAGAGGAATTTTGTCATATGTTGTAGTTGCAATTGCCCTATTAGACATGTTAAGGCATTAAAAACTTTCAAGCAAATGCAATTGAATATACATATATAGAGAGAGATGTATGTGGAAGCATAGACAAGGCATGTGAACTATTTAACAAAATCCCTGAAAGAAATGTGATCTAATAGACTGCAATGATTGCATGATATGCACAAAATGGATTTGTTGAAAAGGCTTTAGAAACTTTCATGCAAATGAAATTAGCAGGTGTAAAGCCAGATTCCACAACCTTTGCTAGCATCCTCTTTGCCTGTATCAAAATGGTAAGCTTTGGAACAGGGTATGGACATCCATCAAGGCATAATAGAAGGTAGATTTTTGTCAGATATTATAGTTGGAAATGCTATGATAGACATATATGAAAAATGTGGAAGCACAGACAAGGCACACAAACTATTTGACATAATGCCTCAAAGAGATGTCATCTCATGAAATGCAATGATTGCAAGATTGCACAAAATGGATTTGTTGAACAGGCTTTAGAAACTTTCAAGCAAATGCAATTGACAACTGTAAATCCAAATTTTGTAACCTTTGCCAGCATCCTCCCTACCCGTGCCCAAATGAGAGCTTTGGAATAGGGTATGGACATCCTTCAAAGCATAATGGTAGGGGGATTCTTATGAGATATTATAGTTTGAAATGCCCTCATAGACATGTATGCAAAATATGGAATCATAGACAAAAAACGTGAACTATTTGACAGAATTCCTCAAAGAGATGTCATCTCATGGAATGCAATGATTGCAGGATATGCACAAAATGGATTCTGCAAGGACGCTCTCAAAATCTTTGAATTAATTAAGCACTTTGGAACATATCCTAACATTGTAAGCTTTGCTTGTATTCTAAGTGCATACAACCATGCAAGTTTAGTGGATGAGAGTTATACATACTTCAATCACATTTGTAACCCTTATTGCATTACACCTATAATTGATCATTATGTGTGCATGGTTGACATCCTTGCCCATGTTGGCTATCTTGAAGACACCCTAAACTTTATGATTGAGATACCTGTTAAATTTGTGATGGTTGTATGAATGTGTTTTCTTGGTGCCTATAGATCACATATGAATACAGGCTTAGGAGTATTTACAACACTTCTTTTTAATTTGGATCCTAAAAATGCTGCACAACTTATGTTCTTCTCTCAAACATCTATCCAGAAGTGGGCAGGTGTGGTGAGGTAAGGAGATTGATGAAAGATAGAGGAATTAAAAAAAAATCCCCAGATGCAGTTGGATTGAAGGGCATAAAATGGCACATGCTTTTTGTGTAGGAGACAGATCACATCCATGCTTTTTATTTTTGCAAGGGGAAGCATACCCTTTGCCATATTGAAAGAAAGAAAAAGAAAAAAATTGACAGTCTGAAAATGTGATTAAGTTTGCAGAATGGTCAAAAAAATAAAAATGGTAAAACAATAGAGTATTGTACTTCATGCTCTCAAGAGTCATCTTCTGCAGTCCCAAATCTGAATCCTGAACTCTTTCAACATATACTTGTAACTGATGTTTCAAAGCTAAATCTTCCTCTGACTATTTCCATAGAAAGAGCATAAAAGGAAAATGAATCAAAACCCTAACCCTAGCTTTGAGTAGATTAATTAGTACAAAAACTAGGCAAATAAATACCAAGTCTTCTTCCTTCTTCTCATCTTTGATTTTCTTAGCATCCTTGGATGGAGGAAGAGGTGCTTCCACATTGCCATTGTCGGTGTGGCCTAGAGCAGGAGCCATTTTCACTAACCAAAATCAAAATCATTAAATACCCAACAAACAAAATCCAATTTTAAAGTTCCAAAGGCCAAATCAAAAAGAAAATAAAAGATCATGTGGGATAAAAAAACACATTTGAGCACAAACTATCCAAGTGCTTAATTTAAGCTTTTACAAGTTTGTTGCATAGTGCACATAAAGAAGAGAAGATGGGTACCTATGAAAGCCTTTGAGTGTGGCCTTCTCAAAAGAAACTTCCTAAATAGGAGACGCGGACATCCAAGTCATTGCTCTATAAAATCTCACCTCGAAATTAGATTATTGATGCACCACTGCATATTGGGGTTCCTCCAATCTCAACGCAGAGACATTCTTTAACACAAACCATATACCCAAACTCAATTTTATCAATGGGAGCTTCAGTTGGGAGCAAGACCCATTTTCACTAACCTTTACTGAGCAGCAACAACAAAGGAGACCTCTGATATTTCCTGTGCATTGGTGCTAAGCATATTTTCAAAAGAAAAATCAACGACGTCATTTCAAGTTTAATCAGGGCTTAAATTACTATAAATTTTGGCACCCATATGATAGGTTAGAGTAATTAAATATATTATAATATTAAATATACTATAATATAATATTATATAATATTTTATAATACTATAATATAATATTATATTATATTATTATATAATATAAATATTATTTTATATTATAATATAATAATTATATTATTTTATAATATGATATTATTTATAATATAATATATATTATATTATATAGTAATATAATACTATAATATTAAATATATTATAATACTATATTATTACATAATATATAATATAAATATTATATTATATTATTTATTTATTAATATAATGGAGTAATAGTCATTTATTTAGTCATTTTTATTTATCTGATCAATTATTTAGTTGTGTTTTTTGCCTGATGACCAAATTAGTCATTTATAGTTGTGTTGCAAAAAGTTTTAGTCACCTGGTCATTTATTTGTCATATTTCTACTAGTGCTCACAAGGTCCACAGACCCATACAAAAGGGGTGCGGCCCATTCAAAGGGCCTGCTAACCCCTTAGATAAGTGTGGGTGTGACCTTTCACCCCCGCCACCCCTCATTCGACCTCTATGACATTAAAAAATTGCTCTCAGCCATTGTGTTGTGTTGGGCCTCTTTTGGCCCTCTAGCCTATGGGATATTTTGGCCTTTGTGCCAAGTTTAACTCATATTAACACTTGGTGGTGTTGCTATATCTAGTTATAGAAAAATTTAGTTGGAAGTATTATATTTTAGCATCTGCTAAAAAACATCTGGCAGCTTCCTGGCGAATACTATATTTGGTGAGACCTCCAAAGTTAGTGGCATTTCCACCAAATTTGGTGGAGGTTCAACATTTTGCTCACAGACCCCTCTTCATTAGATTTTTTGTTTTGGATACTAAACTTTGAAGACTGATAACTTCAGCTCACAGCCTCCATTTTTAGTGCAAATTTCTTTTTATTTGGGCTAATTGTTTGTGCTCTACACATTGGTGCTAACAGTTTGTGATTTTGGTGTACAATTTTTTTGGAAATTATAGATTCTCACAGGTGACACTACACAATTCTCATTTTTGAGAACTTCAGAGACTCATAACTTTCGCATAAGACCTCATATCGAGGTGATTCTTTTTTTGAAAGTGTATGATTTTTTGAGTACTTCATATTGGTGTTGATAGTTTCACTTGGTTCTATTTCTATATTGTACTTACAACATACACCTGTTTGTTGAGGATTTTGTAAAGCATTGAGATCAAGACCACTAAGTATTTCTTGCTAGTGGTAGTTGTAAGCACACTAAATATAAAGTGCCAAATCATATTTTCTTGGGGAGATTCTTTGATTGAGTGAAAAAGGGGGTGTCTTGTGTGTTTTCTTTGAGTTTCTACATTCTCTTTTTCCGCACAACTGCAACAACAATCTTCTTTTTTGCATAAAATGAATCAAACAACATTCCCAATACTCACACACTACAACTACTTTGATTGGAAATCCAAAATGACAATCTATCTAAAGAGGCAAGGGTTGTATAGAGTAACTATGGGTCTTGAAACTAAACCAAATCTAATTGCAGAAAAGCCAAAATGGTTTAATAAGTTGGATGCAGCTTTTGGAACTTTTTTTTATGTTTGTATCTCCACATTTGTTTTTTCACAATGAATTTGTTTCTACACCAAATAATGTATGGACCACTTTAAAAAATCTCTTTGGTAAGCAGGATGAAATTAGATGACATCTACTGGAGAATGAGCTCATAGGGTTAAGTCCTACCAGTTTTGATACTATTCAGGACTTCTTCACTAAGCTAAAGGCCATAAGATTGTAGTTGAAGCAATGTGGGATTGAGAGGAAAGATTCTCAATTGATCTTAAGTATTCTTTCCAAGCTTGGTCCTAACTATTCTATGTTTGTTTCTACATTTCATGCAACAAAAAGTGTCTTAGGAACTAATTATACAATGCCTTCTCTTGATGATTTTGCAAATGAACTCACGAAGGAGAAAGATAAAATATTTCAAATAGACACAATTAAGCCCTCTAAATCTCATGCCCTGGCTGCAAATCAGGGCACTTAAGATCAGGAAGGGTTCAATAAGCAGAACAAGAAACAACAGAATCAAGGAGAGAAGAAACAAGGCCAGAAATTAGTTGCTCCAAAAGCAGCTAATCAGGCCTCTTCTTCCAAAGGTCACAAGCCTAAGAAGGGGAAGAAAAGGTGTGCCTCTTGCAAGAAACCTAGTCATGATGAACATAAGTGTCTTAAGAAGCAGATTGATCACCTAACACATCTTCTTAAGAAGAACAATATTAGGGTGCCTGATTTAGTCAAACAGAGTTCATCTCAGGAATTTTCAAAGGACACAGACAAAAGTAAGGGGAAAGGAAAGGCCAAGGCCCTAATTGCTATTTCTTCATAGCTTGATACTTGGATCACTGACTTGGGTGCTTTGCACCACATGGCTTCATCACAAGATGGCTTTGCCTAGATTTGGAGCCATTTTTTATGTCATCTATACTCATGGGTGATGACACTCCTACTAAAGTGCATGGAAGAGGGCCTAGTTATGTGGGAGAAGTAAAATTTCATGATGTTCTTTGTGTTCCATCTTTATCAACTAATCTCCTTTCTATCTATCAGATCACTCATCATGGCTCTGGTGAGTGGGTTAAGTTCACTCCAGACACAGTGTGTTGAATGCCCAAAGTACTGAGAGGGGGGTCAATCAGTACTCTATTAAACTTCTTTCTTATTAAACTAGTAATCCATTGACCGCATGCAATTATAAAGCAAATTAAACATACAAGAAACAACCACAATTCATCACACATGAACACTAAGATTTTATGTGGAAAACCCAAAACTAGGAAAAACCATGGTGACTGTTAGCTCATAATACATTATGTAATAACAATACCGGATTACAAGAAGGCTCACTACTTAGGGCTCATTGCCCAAAGAGCTACTCACTACAAGAAAGGCTCACTACCTGGAGAAAGAAAGAAAGAAGAAGGGTGGTGTTAGGACTGGAAAAATTCACATTTTTCACTAGCCACCACTCACTTATCCTCCACATACCATACAAATTTGCCACATTGATCTTATGATTAATACAAATTATCAAAATTTGTGTGACAAGATCCATTTTGTAAGCCATAACAACTGATGATTCCATCTAAGCATTTCCCTAAACATAGTTGAGCAAAATGAGCAATTGATCCTTATCAACAAGCTCATGTGCATGTCTTTCTGATCAAAAAACTATATAGCTCTCCATTTGAACATTTAATACATATCAAGAAGACATGAAGGAAATCTCAGTGATTAAAGGTTTCAAAAGGGTAACAAGTGGACATAATCAGGAAGACATTACATAATGTCTCGTCGATGAAAACTCATCGGCAAGAGAAAGGAGGTCGGAATGAAAATATTAAACTACGCTGATCTTAGAAGTCATACTGATGGACACAAGTTTAGCAAGAGATATATGTACTCTCACCGATAAGTTGAGACACTAGTTGTATCAGAGTAACATATACCATCGGAATGGATTTTTTATATCTTCCCGAGTATACAAGTCACTCCAATGAGAAAAAACTGAAAAAGTTTGGTGAGAGTCCCACCGATGTACCCCAATGGACAAAAGAAGAAACATATCGAGGAGACTTAATACATCAGAAGATCATCTTGTTTTCTTACCGATGTTATTTGTCAGCCCAATGACTACAAAATGATTACTATTCATCAAGAAAACACTCGTTGATATCCAAAAGGAGTTCTAATGGTCCAAACCACCCCAATATCAGGGTAAAATTCATAATGTCTCCCCGAAATATAAAAAACATTGAACTACAAGAAAAAGGGGATTTGTGCAAGGTCGATGAGAGTATCAAGAAGTCTTCCCAATCGAATCAAAGAACTAGAGGGACACTTCGCATCAGAAAGACATTAAGCGGGTCTTGGCGATCAGTTATAAAAGTATAAACAAAAGATGGCACCAAACTGAAACACACAGATCGACATAAGATTAGAAAAGTTTCATAGATACAAATGCATTGTATATCCCTGATATTTTGAAATCTGAGAAATCTGCTGCATTCAATTCTAGTGGTCGGGATTAATGGCTACCTAAACAAACCTTATTTGAACATTTCTAATCAGGGATTTAACCAAAAGAAATCTTCAAGGGTTGCAACGGAGAAAATGGGGAATTGATCAGAGGTCAAGAAATTTAGGATGCCAAGGATACACAAGTAAGCATACCATATTTCCCTGCTACTGATAAATTTTAATTCAATTTTGTTGTCTGGTAGAGAAATAAAATGGAAGAGGCCGGTGAATGCATAGAGAAGATGATACCCATTTAAGTCAAAAATACTTGGATCATGTTACTCAAATCCATTTATGGCTCATTAGAGATTAATAATAATTTGTAATTGTTAATTAAATTTCCAAAAGATGCTTATGAAGAGGTACATCCTCTTCAAAATATTGCTATATAAGTCAGAGAAGTAAGAGGTAAGAGAATCAGTAGTAGTAGGTTAGGAACTCAACAGTAATTTGATCAGTTGCATCAATAGAACATTATGCTATGTATTGCAAAATCTTTTGAAATCATATAATGGAGAAGAATGCATGAATTGGTGGTCCAACATTGGTATCAATTGTTTGTTGTTAATATTCAATTATTTGGCTATCTCCAGATTAGTGCTTTCATATTATTAAAATTGAAGTGTTAGAATTCAATTTTTCAACACATTTGTTGTTCTTGTGTGGTTTGATTGATTGGATTCTCTCAGAGAATTAAATATCCTTTTAATAGATCATAGTAATATGGAAGTATCACTTGGATCATTAAAGAAGAGCTTGATTGTATCTTGTTATTCAAATCTACATTTGATTTGCCAGGGCACATTTGATGCTTTTGTGTGGTTCAATTAAGTGGTTCCTTCAAAAGGATTAAAATTTCCTATTAATTAATCACAGTAACTTGGTAACAATCATTTGGATCATTAAAGAAGAGTCTGATAGATACATTCTTGCACGTTTGTACAATGTGCAAACAATCACAAGTGCAAAGCAATTCAAATTGTAACTAGCAAGTAAGCCACATATCATTCACCTCTTGACTCCATTAGCCCATAGAAGAAGGCACTGGTCATACCCACTCCATTTTAGAATTTTATAAAATCTTATCCATACATTCACATTTCAAATTTCAGTATGAGTAGTTAGTAAGCCTTCATCTATTTCACTTCATGCCACTGTGGATAGATCCATAAATTCAACTAAGTCATAAAACTCTTAGTCTGCTTCATCTATCAAGGTCCACCCACCTAGGTTTAGTAGAACCTAAAGTGTAGGGAGTCGTCAACCATATAGGTTAACTTTGTTCATTGGTTTAAAAATGTTGCAAGTCTGGTCATAGAGCCTGGCATTGTCTTAGGATTTGTAACCTGCATTTTTGAGATCCAACAAATTGGTGACTCTGCTGGGGAGTAATCTAGAATCTGGTTAAAGATCAGCTCATTACACAGTCAGTGAAGTTTTAAATTCAAATACAAATTGGTAACTCTGCTGGCAAAAAGGACCCGAAAAGACAAAAAATCATTTCCTCTTTGGACAAGAGGTGGCGACTCTGTTAAAAGGAACCTAAATGAAAAATATATTTTGGAACAACTATATTTCTAAGGATGTTGTAGATTTCTTATTAAAGTATGAGTTCTAATGCTTATTTGCCCAATGCAAATTATGGTGCCCTTGATGTACCTACTTCTGAAAGAGAATTAACTAAGCCATGGAGAGAGATAAAAGAAGAATTAGAACAATTCACGGAGGAAGTAGGAAGACTTGAGCCATCAAATAAGGGAGAATTGACTCAACAACTTCTACAATTGAGAACTAAGTTTATTTCATATACATCACAAAATATACTCTCTAATGAGGATGGATATATGAATACAAGTGATCCTTTTATCCCACAAGTACCTCAAGATACAATCATAAATTCTGATAATGGATGTAGTGCATATCATACTCATCAAGACATTTTCACACCACAAGCCTCAACTCAGATATATGATTATCCTGTCCCCCATGGTCAAAGATTAGTGGGCTACCAAGATTATGAATGCTATCAACATACTAGGTACTATCAATGTCAAACTTCCCATCAAAATAATCAACCATATCTACAAACAAGAGGTTTGTTCGAGACATTGATAAACCATTTAATTTTAGTAATATCCCAGGCTACTCGAATCTCTATCCTATTGAGTTCACAAAATATATGTCTCCATTTCATGGAGAAATACATGAATCGGCTCGAAGGCATGCACAACTATTTTGGGATTTTATTGAGAACTTTTAGATTTATCCAGAAGATGTCATTATGAAATTTTTTGCAAGATCATTAAGGGATCATGTAAGAGATTGGTGTACCAGCTTACCCAGGCAAAGTATATCCTCGTGGGAAGAGTTTAAAAGGCTATTCCTAAGCCAATTTGATTACTGTTATGAAGTTCCTACACCAGTTCTGGAGCCTCAGCATATTACAATGAACAATGAAATGGAATATCATTCATCAGAAGGAAAGAGCATTCTTCAAAATGTAAATTCTCTTGTTGTCCTAGCCCACCCACCTCAATACCTAAATTGGCAATTTGAGGAGGAAGAAAATGAGTATCTCCATATTTAGGAAAGAGGACAAACTCTCAGTGAAGAAGGGTTGTACACATTTGAAAATGATTTTCAGATCTGTTCAAATCCATTGTATGATGACATGATAGAAGAAGATCAAACGATACTTTGCCAAGGTATGCCGGAACAAGAATTTCATGTGAATTCAAATCCAATTTATGAAAAGGATGAAGCATTTTCAGATCATTAGGATGATATGTTAGCTTGTGAAAGAAATGATTATGCTGAAGAAAATGCCATCTTTGATTATAATAATCTTGAGTATTGTGGTAATGATCTAAAAGATGAAGAAAATGTCAGCAATGGGATAGATGAAGAAGCGTGCTCACTTAATAGTGAACAAATTTCAAATTTACTCACCATAGAATATCAAAAATATGAACATAAGGATAATTCTGAGGTTCCATGCAACCCAATATACATTTATTTGGACAAGGAGGAAGAACCACATAATTGGTGTGAAAGAACAAAATTAGGATTACATTCTCATGAGATAGAGACAATTGGTGATTATGAATCTTATTGCAGCAGTCCTCCTGAGATGCATTCTTCAACTGCATCTTGTCATAATGAATTTTCAAAATCACAATCAATTAGGAAAGATATATGTGATGCTGAAAACAGTGATGATATTGTTGGATCTGATATTGTGTCATTAGATGGTGCCAAAACTCAAGAAAATAAATATCAAATGCAAGTTTTCTGCTTCCCCGTCTAGATAGAAAACCACCTTTTGGTCAATGATAGCCATTGTGATCACAAAAAATATCACACAAAGATTGGCTCTGACTTATCACATAAATATAAGACTTTTCAGATTGTGTGTGGTCCTCAAATGCACAATAACAATAATGAAGAATATACCAGCAACATTGAACATGGAAAATTGATCAAAGATATGAATGGATTCAAACAAATAGATATCAATAAAAATTTTAAATTGATTTCACTACAACGTGATGAAAACCAAGTGTATGATAGAGGTAAAGGAGGATTTTATTTATCTAATGGCCTTGAGTCATCAGTTGTGGTGTCATTTTTAAGAACCATATCAGTTTAGGGCAACATTTGGACTCTAATGCCCAATGGAGTAGGCACCGGTCTGCTCCCCAAAGATTTGAGATCTTGCTATGCCCGCAAGGGGCATACATCCACAGATAGAGCCACTGTTAGGACTAGAAAAATTCACATTTTTCACTAGCCACCACTCACTTATCCTCCACATACCATAGAAATTTGCCACATTGATCTTATGATTAATACAAATTGTCAAAATTTTTGTGACAAGATCCATTTTGTAACCCATAACAACTGATGATTCCATCTAATCATTTCCTTGGCCATAGTTGAGCAAAATGAGCAATTGATCCTTATCAACAAGATCATGTGCATGTCTTTCCGATCAAAAACCTATAGCTCTCTATTTGAACATTTAATACATATCGGGAAGACATGAAGGAACTCTCAGCGATCAAAGGTTTTAAAAGGGTAACAAGTACGCATAATCGGAAAGACATTACATAATGTCTCATCGATGAAAACTTATCAGTAAGAGAAAGGAAGTCAGAATGAAAATATTAAACTACGCCAATCTCAGAAGTCATACTGATGGACAGAAGTTCGGCAAGAGATATATGTACTCTCACTGATAAGTTGAGACACTAGTTGTATCGGAGTAACATATACCATCAGAATGGATTTTTTATATCTTCCTGACTATACAAGTCATTCTGATGAGAAAGAACTAAAAAGTTCAGCAAGAGTCCCACCAATGTACCCCAATGAACAAAAGAAGAAACATATCAGGGAGACTTAATACATCGGAAGATCATCTTATTTATTACCGATGGTATTTGTTAGCCTGATGACTACAAAATGATTTCTACTCATCAAGAAAACACTCGCTGATATCCAAAAGGGGTTCCAATGGTCCACACCACCCGAATATCAGGGTAAAATTCATAATGTCTCCCCAAAATATTAAAAAAAAATGAAATACAAGAAAGAGGAGATTTGTGCAAGGTCGATAAGAGTATCAAGAAGTCTTCTCAATTGAATCAAAGAACTAGAGGGACACTTCGCATCAAAAAGACATTAAGCGAATCTTGGCGATCGGTTATAAAAGTATAAACAAAAGATGACACCAAATTGAAACACACAGATCGGCATGAGAATAGAAAAGTTTCACTGATACAAATGTATGTATCACCTTGATATTTTGAAATCTAAGAAATCCACTGCATTCAATTCTAGTGGTTGGCATTAATGGCTGCCTGAACAAACCTTATTTGAACATTTCTAATCAGGGATTTAACCAAAAGAAATCTTCAAGGGTTGTAGTAGAGAAAATAGGGAATTGATCGGAGGTCGAGAAATTTAGGACGCTAGGGATATACAAGTAAGCATACCAGATTTGCCTGCTACTGATAAATTTTAATTAAATTATGTTGTCTGGTAGAGAAATAAAATGGAAGAGGCCTGTGAATGCATGGAGTAGATGATACCCATTTAAGTCAAAAACACTTGGATCATGTTACTCAAATCCATATATGGCTCATTAGAGCTTAATAATAATTTGTAATTGTTAATTAAAATTCCAAAAGATGCTTATGAAGAGGTACATCCTCTTCAAAATATTGCTATATAAGTCAGAGAAGTAAGAGGTAAGAGAATCAGTAGTAGTAGGTTAGGAACTCATCAGTAATTTGATCAGTTGCGTCAACAGAACATTATGCTATATATTACAAAATCTTTTGAAATCATATAATGGAGAAGAATGCATGAATTGGTGGTCCAACATTGGTGTCAATTGTTTGTTGTTAATATCTGATTATTTGGCTGTCTCCAGATTGGTGCTTTCACATTATTTAAATTGAAGTGTTATAACTCAAATTTTCAAAGCACATTTGATGTTCTTGTGTGGTTTCATTGATTGGTTTCTCTCAAAGAATTAAATATCCTTTTAATAGATCACAGTAATCTGGGAGTATCACTTGGATCATTAAAGAAGAGCCATATAGTCGATAAAATTATCATACTATCTCCAACTTGATTGTATCTTGTTATTCAAATCTACATTTGATTTGTCAAGGCACATTTGATACTTTTGTGTGGTTCAATTAACTGGTTCCTTCAAAAGGATTAAAATTTCCTATTAATTAATCACAGTAACCTGGTAACAATCATTTGGATCATTAAAGAAGAGTCTGATAGTTACATTCTTGCATGTTTGTACAAGGTACAAACAATCACAAGTGCCAAGATGCTCGAATTGTAACTAGAAAGTAAGCCACATATCATTTGCCTCTTGACTCCATTAGCCCACAGAAGAAGGCACTAGTCATACCCACTCCATTTTAGAATTTTATTAGATCTTATCCATACATTCACATTTCAAATTTTAGTAGGAGTAGTTAGTAAGCCTTCATCTATTTCACTTCATTCCACTATGGATAGATCCATAAATTCAACTAAGTCATACAACTCTTAGTCTGCTTCAGCTAATAAAGGTCCACCCGCCTAGGTTTAGTAGAACCTAAAGTGCAGGGAGTCATCAACCATATAGGTAAACTCCGTTCGTTGGTTTAAAAATGTTGCAAGTCTGATCATAGAGCCTGGCATCCTCTTAGGATTTATAACCTACATTTTTGAGATCCAATAGGTGGCTCACTGCCAGTTTAAACTGGTCTACTTGCATCTACACATGCATGGTAACAGTTCCAATGAAGCTCATTAATGTTGTCTCAAAACTCTTCATCTTTGACTGCCCTGTTTCACTGTTCTACTTCTACATCAAACAAGATCTCTCTTCTTCTACTCTTATTGCCCTTATGATCTTTCACACATCAAATTTACAATCATATTCACACCTTGCCTTTCCAAACACCGAATTTGATCACATATATATATCTGAAATATTTGAAATTTACACATTAGGTCGGCATACTAAGATGTAGCGTGTAGTCATAACTTGTTGGCCAAGAACATTTACCAAAATACATAGTGGATCAAACCAAAACTTGAATCATATTCACATATGTTGGCTCCATCGATATAATTGCTTAGGATAAGATTCCAAACAACAAAACTTACCACACACACATCATACTATCATGTCGGCATTAAACACAGACTGTCACTGATTCAGTCCAACTGTCAGACTACATCTTCCACTGCGGACTACAAGACTTGATCAAATCCATATCAAAGACTCCTCACATATCATAGATCATACCTCCAAAATAGTAAAGTAAAATATTCTTTTGCGGTAGAATGTGGACCACAAGAACACATGCTCTGTTACAGTCAAGTTCTGTTAGACCAAGTAGCGAAACTTAGGCACCCATAACTATCTTTCCAGTGGAACTTAGAACTTGTAACTCTATATTTAGATACTTCATACATGTTTTTACAACACCTCAAAACTACATAGCAATATATGCAACAGCAAAGGAATATGGACCAAATCAAATTAGTGTTCTCCTCTGAATCACAATGTATTTTGTTCTTCCAGACTTAGTCTGTTTGAGTGTATTCTTCCAATATTTATCAGGAGTTAAAAACTTGGATATAGGATCATCAAAGGACTGCAAACAACATACTAGAACTACATTAACTAATCTTCAACTGCAGACCAATGCCATCCATTATATTGCTACTCTATCACTGTCTCCTGTATACTGCCAACACTTAGTGAAAAATGACTAAGTCTTTTGTACCGGACCAAAAACTTTTTCACAACCTTATTCATTTTCTTGTTGCCATCAATGAAAACACATTCAAATGTAATCCACAATCATTCACCATCATACCAGCAGTGTCTCTCTCTTAGTGATGTATGCCAAGTTACCAACAATCTCCCCCTTGGGCATTGATGGCAACACTTGATGTGAAAATTTTTTATACTACTCCCCTTACTCTGTACACACTGCTCCCCCTAATCTTCATGATTCTCTTCTTGCTTTCCAAGTCTTTTTCACATGCTTCATTCTCCCCCTTTGTCATCAATGGAAAAGGTGTATAATAGAAAGATATTTACAAGTTGCCAAAATTTAAAAACTATTTTTCTACTTTCCGCATTTATACAAGTGAAATCAAAATGCTTACTGTTGTTCTGAGAGAACATCTTTATAGATTATTTTCAATTGCACCATTTCTTCATCCCAACTGGTCTTAGTATCACTCAAACTTAGTATGTTCCCATTAATCTGGGACACCAATTCTTCTTCTTTATTTATGGTAGTAGGGGCCTCAGTTATTTGCCTTGTCTTATCTGTTGCTGCTATTAGCTTAGTTAGGAATGCAATCTGGAAGCTTGCTACTTCCCGGAGCTGACTCATTCTATGCTTTATGATATCCCTCTGGGTCTACAACTTATGTATATTAGAATGAATAGTTTTAACTTGTGCCCTCTAATTGTCAATAGCATCTTTTGTCAGGTCATAAGTTCTGGATATCTTCATTATTTGAGCATCCTGTCTATCTATTTTATCTTTTATGTCCTTAGTCTTGCCTGGCCATGTAAGATAAAATTAATATAGTTCACTGGCTTCTTTAAGGGCTAACTATGCATACTCTACACTTTTATCTAACAATATTTTATCTTGAGAAGCTTTATCTTTTAGCTCAACTAATCTCTTATTGTCTATTTCAGCTCTTACCTTTTTATCTGTAGCTTGCTCAAAGGATTCAAAATGGGAATTCATAGACTTTATAAGCTTTTTCATTTGAGTTGTGGAAGTGAGTGTTCTATCTCTCTGAACTTTGGGCATGATCTTCTCAAAAATGTTTATTGCTTCACCAAGTAGTTCATTGTCTTCCATGTGAGACTTTATTATTTCTTCCTAGACAGTTGCTTGGAACATTGTACCCAACTTCAATTTCTATAGGGGAGACATGGTTGCCAAGTTTATTTGACCTTGCAATAGTCCAGATGGGTCTGCAATTTGTGCTTCCTTCTATTTTAACAAAAAAATCCCTTAATGAATCAGCAGTGTCTCTTTTTATTTCAACTTGAGACATTTCAGTATCTTGACTCTCTGGAGGAGGTTCTTGACTATGCTCTTATTCATTTCTTTCAGGTTTTGGAGTAGAAATATCCATCATTTGTTCATTTTCCTCTTCTCTCTGCTCTTTTTGTTCCTTAGCTACCTTTTCATTAGATGTCAACTTTGCTTCTTCAAACTTCTTCTCTTTTTCTATTTCTTGTATTTCTTCATCCTTTCCTGAACCCTTCAAAGGACTGATTGTGCCTTGGTCCATGCTCTGCTCAACATTCACTTCTAGAGCAGCATTAGAAGTGTCAACATTGTTAACTTGCTCTTCCCCATCAGTGTCTACAATAGTTGTGATTTGCACTTCATGCAACACGCTTAGGGTTATTTCCTTTGTTTCTTTTACCAGTATCTCAGTGTCACCAGCCATAAGTGTATTAACTCTTTTCTTTGTTCTAAATTTTTCATTGAGTTTCTTTGTGACTTTGGCCCTTTCTTCACTTGTTATATCTGGGCAAAGGCGCAACATGACATATTCTCTTATCTCAACATCTTTGGCCATAGCCCCTTCCTTCCTTGTTGTCATGATGATGGCTAGGCTATCCGGTAATTGATCTATGATTTCAATTAAAGCCTTGCTAAACATATCCAAATATCTGACAATTGTTGTTTCAATAATCACCTTGTCTGCATCAGATCTTTCATGATACATTTCAGCTATGGGTTTCAGGTTTCCATGTTGAGAAAATGCATTGACTAAGGTTTCCAAGGATAGCATTGCTTCACTTTCAGTCTTCTCATTTTCTTTCTTCTTCTTGGTCTTTCCTGAGGACTTCTCCTTTTTACCAGGGGTTGTTTCCTCTATTCTTGCCTATTTTTCTACAATCTCCTCATCTGTGTCTATTTCCTCCTCTTCTTCTCCTTCACCCAGGCTCACATACACTCTTTTTGTTGCCTTTGTTTTCTTTCTTTTCTTCTTCTCTATATTTTTCTTCACTGGTACTTGTTTTTTAGACTTTGTCTTTTCTTTCTCAGCCTTTTTCTTAGGTATTTCTTTCTTAGCACTTGTAGCCTTTGTCTTTACAACAGATGGTCTGGAATACTTGGAAGTAGCTACAAAGGTGGAGGCTCTTGTTCTTCTTACAGGGCCAGATGCTGGCTTCTCTTTCTCAATTTTGTCCTCTTTCTTCTTCTCCAGAGCTTTTGATGTTTTCCCTTTTGGAGCACTTGCATCCTTGGATGCCTCTACATTTCCTCTTGCTTCACGTATTTCTTCATCTATGAATCCTTGGCTTTTGACAAACTCATCTGCCATTTTCCTTGCATTCTTATTTATTTTTGGTTGGTTTTTTTCTAGATTAACTTTGAGAGATAGCTCCTCAAATGTGCCAAACCTTTCCTCCTTAGGGTCTTTTGGTTTGCTCAACATAAGATCTGCCAAACTAGTTAACACTTCCTCTGAGACTTTTTATCCCATGGCTGGGACCCATACAATTCTAGGTTCTATAGCCTCCATGAGGCATTTGTCCTTGTCCACCATGAACACAATATCCTTTTCATACTTTTTCACAACCTTTCCAAGGATCCTATCCCTGGCCTGCATTTTCTTTTGGAAATTCTTGAAGTAACCCCATAAAGCTACATTTTGTTTGTCAACATTTCCCAAACTATGCAAATGATTTCTAATTTGAGCAACTACAGGTGTATGACTAAGCCAACCAATATTCTCCATACCAGGTAACTCTCTAAAAAAATAGAAGAATAGACAAATGATCAGAGTTCCATACATAAAGGGATATTTCCTTTGTTCTTTTTAGGTTCTCCATTATCTGTTCTTGGAGCAACTCACATAGGTCATAGTTTGTGTTATTCTTGACCATGTCATATGCTGTGTATATGGTTGTTGTAGACACTGAGTTCTCCCTATTGGAGAAATAGACCTTGTACCCAATAACCATCGATGCAAATCTAACTATTGGATCCACAATGTCATTCACAGTTAGTGCCCTCTTATCAAATTTCACACCAGTTAACTGCATTAGTATATTGTTCTTCATGGTTTTCAAGGTTGGAACCTTTCCAGTAGAACTCATGTCAGTTACTACTTTGATAGCATCCTTTGTTATCATGTGGGGCACATCAAGCCAAAAGAATTCATCATGAATTCTGCTCAGAACATATCTAACCCATGCATCATCTGAGAATATCAGAAAATATAACCAGGTATCCAAGTTCTTCTCATGCAGAACATTGTATTCTTCTTTCAACACAATATTAATAGTAGTCAGCTCATCCAAGTACAATTTCCCTAATTTCATGTAATCATATTCCTCTAGGTTTGCATGTATGTATGCCCTAACATCTTACGTATGCATAACACCGTGTGGAACCTCAAAAAATTCACCATCTAAATCAGTCATTAACAATTTAAAGGGATGTTTGTTGAACTTAGGGTGGGGCCTCTTTGTTATCTCAACTACTTGAGGGGTAGGCATCTTTACAAACTCCAAACAAGAAATTTTTCAAAAGAGAGAGTGATTAATACCTTTTGCCTCCATTAAGGTTTCTTCGTCGAATGCTTGAATTTGCTTTGGCTCGCTTCTTAGATCACTTTAGTCACTTGAAAGTTTGAATGTAAAGTGATTTTTCTTTCAAATGCATCCCTTATATTCTATTTTCATCAAGATTTAATTTCCATAAATGCTTTGTTCAAAAATCTGTCAAACCCTTTCTCTACTATCCTCAGTCAATCAAGATTGCTCCGCAATTCACCGCATTAGATTCTTTTCTGCCAGAAACTTCTCCAAAACCTTTGTTTTATTGTTTTCTAGCTTATACCTTCATGCTGAATATTAGCACCACACTTCTAGCTGGGGATATAAGATTTTGCATTTAAGCTCCCCTTGAGCCAGAGCTCCTAATTTACTTCCCGGAGGAAGTACCAGCACTAGAGTCTAGTGTAGACTCATCCTTGACTTCCTACACTTCCTTCTTAACTCAAATTTTATTCATCTCCTTCTTGATCTCTGCTAAATCTGCCTTCTGTACTGGTTTCTTTATCTTTGCCTAATTATTCTTCTTTATGTTCTTGTTTCTACAGAACCTTGCAATATGTCCAGGTCTATTGCAATTGAAGCATACAACATTCCTTTGTCCATTGTTCCTTTTAGTCAATCTTGATCTACATTGGTTAGCCTTGTGTCCAAATCTATTGCATGCAAAATAATTCCCATTGAAAGATTGAGCATTCCTTCCATTATTATAGTTGTTCTGTATCTAACTTCCGCATTCACAAGCTCTATGGCCAAACCTCTTACATATAAAATAGTTACCTTTAAAAGTTTGAACATTCCTTCCATTGTTGTAACCATTCCTTATCTGACTTTTGTATTTATTAGCTTTATGACCTACTTTATTGCAAGTAAAACACTAACCAGAGAATGATGGAACATTTTGATTTACTCTACTTCGACATTAAGTAGCCTTATAACCAAACTTATTGCATGTATTACAATAACCATTGAAAGAAGGGTACCTTTGAGCATTTGGTTTCCTAACCAGTGGTCTTCTAGATTTATTCCTTTGATTCTGAATCTGTTTGATGTTGTCCTTCTTAATCTCAGTATTCTTTTCTTGACTAGTTTTAGAACTTTCACCTTTCTCAAATCCCAAGCCTTCTTTATCATCAGGACTCTTCTGACTAGCAAGTATTCTATCAAGTTGGTCAGTACTCACTCTAAATTTATCTTCCTAAATCCATGCCTATTTCATATCATCTTTCTGATCCACAACTTCTTGTTCAAGCTTTGTGTAGTCTTCAATTTTGCTTTTCACCAATTGATTTAGGTCTTCTTTTGCTTTTGTTCTTTTTACAACTTCCAGTTTTAGATTACTCAAGGTGTCATTTGCAGATGTTAATTGTTCACTAACCTCCTTATATTTTCCTTTAAACTTCTTGACTTGCTCCCTCAATTTTTTGATGCACTCATTTGCTTCCTTGACATTATCTTTCAAATCCCTATTTTCTATTTCAATGGTTTCAAGATCTTCAAGTGCAAGATTGAATTCTTCTTCATTGACAAGTGTGCATTCTTCTTTAGTTTTAGTTGAATCAATTTCTTCAATAGGAGTAGGACGTTTTTTACCTACCATGTGTTCAATTTCCAAGATCTTCCTCAAGCTATTAGGCTTCTTCCAAGGAACTAGGCTCTAATAACAATTGTTGAACACCCAAAGTATAGAGAGGGGGTGAATTAGTACTCTATTAAACTTCTTGCTTATTAAACTAGTAATCCATGAACCACATGCAATTACAAAGCAAATTAAACATAGAAGAAACAACCACAATCCATCACACATGAACACCAAAATTTTTACGTGGAAAACCCAAAACTAGGAAAAACCATGGTGAGTGTTAGCTCACAATATATTATGTAATAACAATACCAGAATACAAGAAGGCTCACTTCCTTAGGGCTCACAGCCCAAAGAGATGCTCACTGCATGAAAGGTTCACTGCCTAGAGAAAGAAATAAAGAAGAAGAGTGGCTCACTGCCAATTTGAACTGCTGTGATTGCATCTACACATGCATGGTTATAGTTCCAATGAAGCTCAGAAATATTGTCTCAAAACTCTTCATCTTTGACTACCCTGTTTCACTATTCTACTTCTACATCAAACAAGATCTCTCTTATTCTACTCTTATCGCCCTTATGATCCTTCACACATCAAATTTATAATCATAGTCGCACCTTACCTTCTCTAAACACCGAATTTGATCATATATATATCCACAATATTTGAAATTTAAACATTAGGTTGGCATACTAAGATGTAGCATGTATTCATAACTTATCAGCCAAGAACATTTACCAAAATACACAGCGGATCAAAACAAAATTTGAATTATATTCACATATGTTGGCTCCATCCATATAATCACTTAGGATAAGATTCCAAACAACAAAACTTACCACACACACATCATACTGTCATGTTGGCCTTAAACATAGACTGTCACTGGTTCAGTCCAACTGCCCAAAAGTTCAAAGTTGTGTCACACTTTGGGCCAACTTATCAGCATAAATGAATTTTAGTATTTCCAACTAAAAGTCAATTTTGGTGAGACTTAATTCATTCTAGCTAAATTAGATCTATGGCACAACTTTTCCAATTGGAACCATCCACTAAAAGCATATGTAGCATCACTTTGGGGCTCATTTACCAAAAAATAGAATTACTTGAAAAACTTGATGTTCTAACAAATCCTTGTGCAAATAATCATTTTAAAAGAATCTAAGAACACCCTTTTATAGATCAATAAGTCTACTTTGTAAAGATATAATTTCTTAAACATTTCAATTAGTGTTTATATTTTATATTTTATTTCTACTAAAAGTAGGTCATCAACACCAAATTATGGTGTTGATTGTCCTCTCAAGAGAAAATAGTAAAGTTTATCAAAAAAAAAAAAAATACGATGCACTAGAGGACAGCTTCCTTGTCAAGATGATATAATTTATTTTCCTATTTTGGATAAATAATGAAAACAAAAGTTGATGTCCCATCGAAACAGTTATGTTTTCATTACATGCAACTTCCAAGATTTATTTTAAAAATATATATTTATCAAATTGGGGAAAACTTAATCCATGCACTAAATTTTTGAGTTATGAATACAAAAAAATATAGAAGGAAAATAAATGAAATTTACTATATAAAGTGTGACTTCCCATTCAACCTTATTTTTCAGCATTTTATCAACAACTGAAATATAGTGTAGATTTTATAAAATACTATATTTAAATAATTTTTTAAATTTTTTAAAAAAATTCAAACATAAAATACAATAAAAAATCTACATTTTATTAGTTTACATCAGTTTAAAATTCAAAACATATACGTCACTTTGTAGTGATTCAAGTTAAAAAGTTAGATCAGTGTTGGTTGTTTCCTTTATAAAAGTGTAACACAGCTTTAAAATTTCACTACATTGTCAGACTACATCTTACACTACAGACCACAAGACTTTCTCAAATCCATATCAAATACTCCCCACATATCACAGATCATGCCTCCAGAATTGCAAAGAAAAATATTCTTTTGCGGTAGAATGTGGACTACAAGAAATATGCTCTATCACCATCAAGTTCTATTAGACCATGTAGCAACACTTAGGCACCCATAACTATCTTTATGGTGGAACTCAAAACTTGTGACTCTGGATTTAGATACTTCATACATGTGTTTACAACACCTCAAAACCACATAGCAAGATATGCAACAATGGAAGAATGCAGACCAAATCAAATGAGTGTTCTGCTCTGGTCATAATGTATTTTGTTCTTCTGGACTTACTTTGTTTGAGTGTATGTTTCTGGTACTTATCAGGAGATAAAAACATGGATATAGGATCATCAAAGGACTGGAACAACATACTAGAACCACATTATCTAATCTTCAACTACGGACCAATGCCATCCATTATCCTACTACTCTATCACAGTCTTCTGTATACTGCCAACACTTAGTCAAAAATGACTAAGTCTTTTTCACCGAACCAAAAACTTTGTCTCAACCTTATTCCTTTCCTTGTTTCCATCAATGACAACATCTTCAAATGTCAAGCACAATCATTCACCATCATACCAGTAGTGTCTCTCTCTTTGTGATGTTTGCCAAGTTGCCAACACAATGGTAATTAGTGAGCTGCACAATGGGTCTACAGTTGCTATGGGAAAAGTTGATCATTAGTCCAGACTATATCAGTTCTCTCACTTTGTTTTTTATTCTCCTTCACTTACTTTTCTTACTCACTCCAATGAGGTGAGTTGTTTGTGGCATCAACAGTTTGGCCACTTGAACTACCGCTACTTGTAGCAGCTCAGTCAACATGACATGGTTTCAGGGTTACCTTCTATTTAGTTTTCTAATGGTGTTTTCCAAGGATGCATTCTTGGTAAGAATCCTGAAGAGAAATTTGATAAAGGCAAAGCATGGAGGGCCACACAACTTCTAGATTTAGTACATAGTGACTTGGAAGGACCATTTCCACATCCTTCCTTCAACAAGGCTCAATATGTTCTCACATTCATTCATGATCTTTACATATATGCATGGGTTTATTTTCTCAAATAGAAGTTTGAGGTATTTGATTCTTTTCAGGACTTAAAAGCTTTTGCAGAGAAACAATCTAGGAAGTCCATCAAGTTTCTACATATAGAAAATGGGGGGAGTATGTCAGCCAAAGGTTTGAACTGTTTTGTGTTTTAGAGGGCATTGATCATCAGCACATAGTTCCCTACAGTCCATAGCATAATTGTGTCACAAAGTGAAAAAATAGGTCCTTGAAAGAGATAACCAATTGTATAATTGACTCTAGGTCCATGCCACCTTAGTATTGGGCAGAGGCCATCAACTCTACGTGTTACATCTAGAATCAAGTTCCTCACCAAGTTGTAAAGGGGGTCACTCCTTTTCAATTTTGGACTAATCAGAAGCCCACAGTCAAGCACTTTTGAGTGTTTGGTTCTCTTGCATGGGCCCACATTCTAGTAAAGAAACACAAGGCTATGGATCCACAAAGAAAGCCTTGCATATTTGTTGGGTACCCAGATGGTGTCAAAGGCTACAGGCTTCTCCACCCCACCACTCATTAGTTGTTCATTGAGAGGAGTATTCATTTCAAGGAGGATGTTTCTATTTCTTCTCATATCACTTATCCATCGACAATCACTTTGGAGACATTGTGGCAAGATAACAGTTCTCCCGAGGATCTTAATCCTCCTACTCTTGATGAGGAGTCTTCTTCCTCCACTTTAGATGGTGATGATGATGATGATGAGGATTCATCTCCCTCCATTCTTAGTCATCATTCAGAGGGTGATGATTCTACTCCAGATTTTTTGCTTGGGCCTCTTTGGGCTCATCATATATTCAAGTTAGCAGGTGATTGGGTTGGCGATCCTTAAGATGCTAGAAGAACAAGGTCACAGTTTGAGTAGGCAGCACATCTCTTCATTCCCTCATCTTTTGATCTACAGTCTTTTCAGGAAGCTTCTAGTGTCCCTAAGTGGGATGTTGCTATGTAGGAAGAGATCAGTTCCTTGGAGAGGAACCATACTTGGGATTTAGTCCCCCTTCTTAAGGGAAGGAAACTTATTCAATGCAAGTGGATCTATTAGACAAAATTTGTTGTAGATGGGACAGTTGATAAGCATAATGCTTTCCTAGTCACAAAAGGATACTCCCAGGTGCTTGGGATTGACTACTTTAAGACTTTTGCACTAGTTACCAAAATAAACTCCATCTGACTTGTTCTTGCTATTTTCTTTCTATTACTAAAGTCTGTCATTCAAAAGTTCATCAAATGGGTGTGAGTGACATTTAGGAGGATATTTACATGGAGCAGCCATAGGGATTCATACAGGATCCTTCACTTGTTTTCCATCTTCAGAACTCTCTCTATTGCCTCAAATAGACCCTTCGAGCTTGGTATGCCAAGATGGACTCCCTCCTATCAGTTGGGTTCACTCGGTTCTATTCTATTCTGAATGTGTATATTCTATAGGAGGATGATAATCTCACGTTCCTTGTTCTCTATGTTGATGACTTGTTGATTATAGGGAGTTCTTCATCCACCATCAAGGCAGTGAAAACTACCCTTCATGATCATTTCTTGATGTTAGACTTGGGCCTTCTACACTACTTCTTGGGGGTTAGGATCACTCAGTCTTCATCTAGTATCTTCATGGCACAACCCAAGTACGCACTTGATATATTCTACCACTTTTGCATGACTAACTGTAAGCCTGTACCAACTCCATTTATGTCTGAGGTCAAAATTGAGGTTCATTGTTCATCACCATTGGTGGATGCTACCTTATATGACCAATTATTTGGGAGTCTCATATACTTAACTCGCACGAGGCCTAATCTTTCATATGTTGTGGCCCTAGTCTCCAGGAATCACATCAGTTGCACTGGAAAGCAACTAAGAAGAT
Source organism: Cunninghamia lanceolata (assembly GCA_027924645.1). Classification (NCBI taxonomy): domain Eukaryota; kingdom Viridiplantae; phylum Streptophyta; class Pinopsida; order Cupressales; family Cupressaceae; genus Cunninghamia; species Cunninghamia lanceolata. The sequence goes on along the minus strand of BSBN01001164.1, from coordinate 2,306,922 downwards.
TCTTCACTATGCACAAGGCACTCACAATTATAGGATTCACTATGCAGTGGGCATGGATATTGACTTGGTGGGACACAAATTCAGATTGGATAGGCAATTATCAAGATTGTAAGTCTACTTCAAGGTATTGCTTCTCACTTAGTTCTAGGTCCCATTTCTTGGTTGAGTAAGAAGTAATCTGCAATTTGTCTTTAATCTACAGAGGTTGAGTATTAAGGAGCAGTTAGTGCTACTACTGAGCTCATTTAGCTTCAAAATATTTTCATTGAGTTTGGTATTCCCTTTTGGAAGCCTACAACCATCTTTTGTGACAACCAAAGTGCAATACAAATCTCTCGCAATCTGGTCCATCATCAGTGGACCAAACACATTGAGATCCACATGCACTACATTCAGGAGTTGATTCATGAGTAGATCATTGATCTCAGGTACTATCCGACATCAAAGTAGATCACAAACATCTTTTCCAAACCCTTCATTGAGAGCAAGTTCCTTCATTTGTGAGCTTTGCTAGAGGTGCAGCTGGTGTCCACTTCAAAGGGGGTCTTTTAGTCATTCTCTTTTCTAACTATTCTGAGGGGTGTTCTCTCTACTTTGTTTGCGGGGTTTCTTCTCTTGGGGGGAATTTATTGTACATGGGTACCTCATCAGACTTGATTTTTTGGGACCCATCTTTTCACCCACCTAAGCTATGCTTAAGGGGTGTGTTAGTGTAGGTTTTTATTTTCCTAACGGGTTAGTTATTTCCCTATTTCCTAGGTTTTTCCTACAATTTTATTAAGCTTTCTTAGGTTAATTAAAGTGAGTTTAATTACTGAGTGGGTGATTTGAGGTGTTGGCATCCTACAAGGGAGGTGGCATTTGCTATCTTGGGAAGATGTTCTTGCTATCTTTAGCCTATATGGTGGCCTCTCCTTATTGGTCCATTTTTCCACCTCTACCCTCTCCCTGGTCTATATAACTCACTAACTAGCTTGTATTTTGATCATCTTGAATGCATTGTCTAGTTACTTTGTCATTCTTTGTATGAAGCTTTGAGTTCTTAATGCAATTCTATCACATTGGCATTTGCATATCTCTCAGAATCGTTAGTTTGCTTCTATTTTGCATTTTAGTTTATGTATCTTAGAATATTTCTCATAAAGTGCTTGGGTTTTACATCTTGTTCAAGATTTTTAACAAATTCCATTCGCATCCCTATCTAGGTGGAATTTCGTGGCATGACATTACCATGTTGGAATTTCCTTAGCTAGATAGCTTCCTCTTTGGGTTCTGCTATTTTTTTAAAACTGGAGAAGTTTTATTCCACTCATCCATAGTGATGCATCTGTGTTAAGGTGGGGTGGACTTCTCCAAAGACCTCAAAGAGTTTTTTGATATTTGAATAGGTCAAACCTATTACTCTCAATCAATCTTCCCAACACTTACTATTAATGCCAGTCATCTTTCCATAAGATACGGGATTTCCCTCTGGCCACATAGTGGCCTAAGCCCTCGGATCAGCCTTCTTCTAGGCCAGCACCTCTAGAAAAAGAAGATGAAGGCTGGTCCAGTGTTGCTAGCTGAAAAGCCAAAAGTGCTAGCAGTTCCAAATGTAGTTAAACTAATAGGCCTGATGGATTCTCTTCCATCCATGAATGTTTCAAAGCCAGACAATGTTGGTACATCGAGCATGGAAAAAGCATCTAAAACATACTAGTGGTTGTAGCTGCGTCTTATCCACAAGTTGTTAATGCCTAACAGTCTTCTCTCGCACTCATTGGGCAAAGGAGGTCTCGTAGCCCTTCTAAGTGACTGGAGGAAGGTGATTCATTTGTACCTCATACTCACCATCCAAGATCTATCATCTTCTAAATTGGGGGCTTCAAGGAGGTAGTGTTGCATAACATGAATAGTTATTCTACCCTTGATGGGCTAGATAGCAAGGATATGCCCCTTGACAATCGTTAAATGAATTATATTTTCTAGAATGTGCTCGATGTCTTACCGACCTCCCTCAAAAATATGATGTTTGTGATTTTCATTTACAGTCCTTGGTTTAGACATTTTCTACCTCCAAGAAGTTAAAATTTCTAGCTTTTTGTTGTCCACAGGTTTCCATGTTATTTGGTCTTCTATCCATGTTTTTTGCAGTAACCATGAAGCAAGTCATGGTGGAGATGTCACCTTTCTCTCTCCTACGTGGCATCAACTACTTCTTGATCATGGATGTGACCCCACTAACTACATGTTGTGGACTCTTTTCAATGTTGACAATCATTCCTTTGGGGTTATTAATTTTTATGCCCCCAATGATGCCATAGAAAGATTTTTCTTTGGCACTAGATTGCAAATTCAATGTCTACCGCCACTTGGGTTTTGTGCAGGGACTTCAATATAATTGAAATGGCCTATGATAAATGTGGTGCTTTACCAATGTGGTGCTTTACCAATGTGGTGGACATATGGAAAAAGGGAGGCGAGGTTCCATATACATAATAAATTGGGTCTTTTTTATCCCAACGTAGGCCTCTGCCTTCTTAATTTGTAATGGTACACTTGGAGAAATTTGCAAGCTAGTCCTAATAGGGTCTTAAAGAGGCTCGACAGATCTATGATATCCTCTTAATCTTTTTCTCCTTTGCCAATTGTTTTTCATTGTCACTGGAACCGTTAGCGGATACAGTCTCGTAGAATCACTTTTTGATCCATTTCCATATTGGGTGGAAGTATTCAAGACCCAAACCTAGTATTTTCTAAACACATCTCTTCTCAATCATTCTGCCACATCAGCTCACATTCAACATGTTTGGAATTTAGCCCCATGGCCCTTGCATAGTGTGGGCTAGATTTTTTAGTGGAATAATGCCATCACTCGCACCTCATGGTTTCTCTACATTTATTAGAGGCAACTTGCCTAGTTTTATCATCAATCATATGATGCTACCACCCACAATCTTTGCCTTGCCACCGCTGCTCTAGAGGCACATCCATTTGACTTCATTACCCACCTTTGATTGGCTTAGCTAAGGTAGTAGAAGCAAATTGCAAATGCACACTCAGCGCGCAAAGCATAGATCGAATCTTAGCTCCACTGGCTCAAGATTGGGGATAAATTTTCTAAAAAAAAAATCAATCTCTTTGAGCTCGCCATACCTCCCAATTATTTAAAAAAATCCATGATCGATAGCAACTTCTTTATGAGCCTCTTGATATCCTACACGACTTTCTTCATCACTATGAACAAGTGTTTGCAGCTCAAGATAATACTCCTACTAGGCAATATGCTCTGTAGAAATGCCTTGCAGTCATCCATTGATGGCTTTCAAATGCTTAGTAGGTTTTGTGTGACCATCTTCTAACTCAAGGTGACCTCATGGAAGTGGTCTTATCCATGGCCAATGACAAAGCCCCTTGTCTGGATGACCTTCTCTGTGAATTTTATAAAAAATTTGGGATACGATGGGTAATGACCTACATAATATCTATCTTGAAGCCATGTAAACTGGTTCTTTAGGTGCTCTAATAAACAAAGGAAATATCAATTTCATACCTAAAGTTGGTGACCCTGAGGATATCAACAACTAGCATTCCATCATGCTATTGAATGTCTCCTATAATATCATTGCTAAGGCTTTGGCACTCAAACTTTGCTCAATGTTGCCTCTCATCATTCAACCTAAGCAGATGACCTTCATTAAATCCAACCTAAGCAGATGACCTTCATTAAATCCAGGTTTATCTTGGATAATATCATTTTTGTTTGAGAAGCTATGGAATGGGCTTGGCACTCTCAACAACCCATGTTGTTCATCAAGATACATTTTTCTAAAGCCTATGATCGTAGGGTGTATGCATAAAGATGGGGGACCAAAAAGTCACCACCATGGGACTTTTTGGTCCAAAACAGGCCAAAATGCAAGTGCATTATAATGCGCTGGCATTTTGACTTTCTTTAAAAGTCAAAAAAACTTTATTTTCTCCCATTCACCCGTAGCCAAAGGAGTTTGTATGCGAAAAAACAATGTTCAAAGCACAAGCGCATTCAAGGAAAGTCTCTCCAAGCAAGTGCAAGGGAGAAATTAGCACTTTCATGATGCCACCTCGCTACCAAAGACATCGTAAAGAAAATTTGGAGGACCTAGCAGCTGAAGAAGGTAGGGTTTGTTTAATTTTTGTTAGTTTGAGAAGAATTTTTAACTTTTGCAATGTTTGATTAACTTTGTATTTGCATTTACAGTTAATGAGGCAAGAGAAAACCCAAACCTAGCTGAGGAGGGTCAAAACAATCCCCAAAACCCTCCAAACCCTCAAAACCCACCTTCACATCCTCACAATGTAAGGGATACACAAGAAAACTACCTAGGGAAAATAGAAGAAAACAAAAGACATCTTCAAACCCTTATTCAAATGCTAAACAATCCAAGTGCAAGTACCGATCGTAGAAGAGCGCTTGCGAAGTCATTAGAGGAGATTATTTCCCACACCAAATCAGTGACAAAACAAATCACTAAATTTCAAGACTATAGGGAGAGGTCTCAGCAATACTATGCCGACAAATTGTCATATGAACAAGTGAAGAATGAAAAAATTACAAAATCTCAATTATGTGCACAGTTTATTAATCCTAAAACTGGCCAGAGATTCGAATAAACTTGCAAATGGTCCCTATTCATTGGTATAGGAATGAAGAAATATCCCAAAACTTTTGGGATAGATGGTACATGGTCTTCAATGAGCGCCCATGCAACAACGATGAGATGCCTAAATATTTCTTGAGGAAACTCTATTGCGAGTTTGTCCTCAAGAAGATTCCCAATTATTTTGACATTCGAGAGTTCCAGGGTAGAGGTGGTGGCTTTGCCCAAGATAGAGAGGGGGCTCAGCGAGATGAAAACCATGTACCTAGACCCCTGTTGAGGTCAAAACGTGTGTCACTCCCTTCGACTTTGAAGGAGAGTGTTGAGGTGGAGACATTACATTCATTAACTACTCTCATGCTGCCTCTAGCATAGCATGTGAATGATCTTACCTAGGCTGATGGGGGTGAGAGCAGTAGGCATCATTTGTCCCCACATTTGTGTAGTTCATGTGGGAACCGATCTGATTATGGGACACAGGATACATGGCAGGACTCTCGGCAGGATGTTGCGATGCAGGAGCAACATCCAATGTTGGAGACATCCATATTGGATGAGATTGTTCTCACCAATGATGTCTTACAGTAGACATTTGGTATTGACTCTCAGGTAATTTTTTACAAGTTTCATCTTGATTTAATATATTGTTATTTAAAATTTGTAATTAATTTTATATGACTATCTATATTATAAGCAAAAAATAATGTATGTAATTGTATGCGCAATGAAATTCCAGGGTCAGAGTCTTCATCCTACCTCCGTTAGCCATCCATTGGTGAGTTATGAGAGGAGGTCAAGTCAGCAAGTATGTAATTTCACATGATCATAATTATTGTACATTTATCAATGGTAATATTATTTTGTGACAATTTGATGATTTCAATAGTCATCAGTACCTCCACGGTTTCCTTGGTCCCCTAGATGCAAATCCACCACTTATACAGAGGTAAATTTAACCATTTCTAATCATTATGCATTTAAATAAAGTTATGTATTTATTTTGGTTGAATAATCTTAAACTTGATTTTCTTTAATATGGACACTCCTCATATTCGTGAGTCAGCGTAGGTAGGCATTGCTATAGCCATGATGTCTTCAAATCCTTTGACCGAGGTATGAGCCAATAACATGAAAATGTCCTAAATTTGTATTTCTTGTTTTATCTCATATCATTTGATGTACATAAATGATATTTATGTTTAGTCAATTTTGCTTCTTGATGCTTCTCTCAGGAGGTCACAACTCCACTCCCTCTAACTAGGAATGAAGAGAGAGAAAAGATGATGGAGAGTGATCATTAGATGGCAGTAAGTGATCGATTACATATGTGATATTATATATTTCATACATTTTCTATATTAATGTACATATTGTTTGATTGTATTAATAGGTGACACTGGATAAATGTTTGTCAAGGAGGTCTACTCGATGGTAGAGAGAGGATGAGTCACTGATTGGCTCTCCATCTTCATGGTCAAGCAAGGGTCGCTGATTATTTCATAAAAGTCCATAGGAAACTAGTTTTTGGGACATTTTTTGTATGCCTAGATGGCTTTGTATACATACTTTTGTATGTTCCCGATGTATATTTTTGTATATGCATGTATGGCTTTGTTTGGACATGCCTGTATAGATTTGTATATAAACTAGATGTTATGTTCATGACATTATGTATATGACAGTTTATATTAAATATTTAATATGATGATCAATTATTGTTACAGGAATTTGGTTTTACATGTGCTAATTGCATTTGCTTAAAAGTTTATAAATTATTTTCAAATAATCCATTTTGAGCATATCTTACAATCATTGCATTCTGTGAGATTGTGCATTTCTTTGAGGCATCATATCAAATAGTTCATGTACCTTGTCTATGCTTCCACACTTTCCTTACATGTCTAAAAGGGTAGTTGCAAATACAATATGTGATAAAATTCCTATATCCTTTATTCTTTGATGGCCGTCCACACCATGTTCCCTAGATCCCATTTGGGCATAGGCAAGGAGGATGTCGAATAAGGTTGTGCAATTTGGTTTTAGACTTTCCAATTGGATTTGGTTGAATTTTTTTTTGTGCATTTGTGAAAGTTTTTAAAGCCTTATGAAAACTCCATTTCGTGCATATCTTGCAATCATTACATTCCATGAGACAACATTTCTTTGAGGCATTATGTCAAACAGTTCACATTCCTTGTATATGCTTCCACACTTTGCATACATATCTCGCAAGGTAGTTGCAACTACAACATTTAACAAAATTCCTATATCCTTTATGCTTTGATGGATGTCTATATTGTGTTCCAAAGATACCATTTCTAAGGTTTTGGAATTTGGCTTTACACCTGCCACTTGCATTTGCTTGAAATTTTCTAAAAGTTTATGAAAAAATCCATTGTGTTCATATCTTGCAATCATTGCATTCCATGAGGTGACATTTCTTTGAGGCATCATGCCAAACCGTTCACGTACCTTGTCTATGCTTCCACACTTTACATACATGTCTTCGAGGGAAGTTGAAACTACAACATCTAACAAAATTCCCATATATTTTATCCTTTGATGGATGTCCATTTTGGCATAGGCAAGTAGGATATTGGCTAGGGTTGTGGAATTTGGATTTACACCCGCCAATTGTATTTTCTTGAAAGTTTATAAAGTCTTAGAAAAGGTTGTGGAATTTGGCTTTACACATGCCAATTACATTTGCTTGGAAGTTTCTAAAGTCTTTTCAACAAATCCATTTTTTGCATATCTTGCAATCATTGCATCCCATGAGAGGACATCTCTTTGTGGTATTCTATCAAACAGTCTATGTGCCTTGTCTATGCTTCTACACTTTGCATACATGTCTACAAGGGAAGCTACAATTACAACATGTGACAAAAATCCTATATCCTTTATGCTTTGATGGTTGTCCATACATTGTTCCAAAGATCCTATTTTGGTATAGATAGGGAGGATGGTGGAAAAGGTTGTGGAATTTGGCTTTACACGTGCTAATTGCATTAGCTTGAAAGTTTCTAAAGCCTTTTCAATAATCCACCTACCTCTTCCAATTTTTATGGTTGAGTGTTAGGTCGAACAATCCACGTGCATTGTCTATGCTTCCACACTTTGCATACATGTCTACAAGGGTAGTTGCAATTACAACATCTAACAAAATTCCTATATCCTTTATGCTTTGATGGTTGTCCATACACTATTCCAAAGATCCTATTTTGGTAGAGATAGGGAGGATGCTGACAAAGGTTGTGCAATTTGGCTTTACACATGCCAATTGCATTTACTTGAAAGTTTCTAAAGTCTTTCCAACAAATACGTTTTTTGCATATCTTACAATCATTGCATCCCATGGGAGGACATCTCTTTGTGGTGTTGTATCAAACTGCCCACGTGCCTTGTCTATGCTTCCACACTTTGCATACATGTCTACAAGGGCAGTTGCAATTACAACATCTGAAAAAATTCCTATATCCTTCATGCTTTGATGGTTGTCCATACATTGTTCCAAAGATCCTATTATGGTGTACAGATAGGGAGGATGTTGGCAAAGGTTGTGGAATTTGGCTTTACGCATTTGCTTGGAAGTTTCTAAAGTCTTTTCATCAAATTCATTTTTTGCATATCTTGCAATCATTGCATCCCATGAGAGGACATCTCTTTGTAGTATTCTATCAAACAGTCCACATGCTTTATCTATGTTTCTACACTTTGCATACATGTCTACAAGGGTAGTTGCAATTACATGTGACAAAATTCCTATATCCTTTATACTTTGATTGTTGTCCATACGTTGTTCCAAAGATCCTATTTGACAAGTTATTTCATCCAATGATGATAAACTCCTAAGCCTAAGTGACAATTTCATACAACATTATGATCAAGTGGGTCAGTTTTGATAAAACGAAGTGTAAGGTGACTAATCCTAACCTTCACTATCCTAACAAACATGAATTACTAGACAACAATCTTAGAAATTGCCATTATGACCCTAGATGCCTAAATCTTGATAATAACTAGTATGTCCCAACCCTCAACATGATAACATGGATCCATGGAAATATCCTAAGCAAAAAGATTGTGACAGGATAGACCTTCAACATAATGTTGTTCCTCTTAATGACAAAACTGCTCTTCACCCTAGACCCATGACAACACTGTATAGAAAGACACTGCTTGGGATGTCCAAATAGTCAAGTTTAAAACAAAGAATTAGCTAGCAACAAAAACATGGGGCTTATGTGTTATATGACAGTCAGGTTTGCCCTTCATTGTTTTGACTGGGACCTTTGCATCCCAAGATGAGGGTTAGAGTATCTTCATTTGCATTCTGGATCAAGAAGATAGAAGCATGATTTCCACTATCCTCTCCATGAGGAAGACCTTGTAAATCTTGAATAGTACAAGTAAACATTATGACTTTCATGCAGCTATGACATTCCCATAATGGAATAAGCAATTTTCTCATGAAGACTAACAGATTCTGCCCATAAGGTTTAACTTACTAGCCCAAACAATATGACAATCAACCATGCCTTGTTTTAGTAGCCTATCAAGGGATTGAGAATCCACCATAATGCTTGGGTATTGAGAAATCATGTTAAAGATATCTTATGAGTGATGAATAACCCTACATGAGGCATATGACAACTTAATGAAACCATGACAACCCTTCTGCTGACCAAGACAATGATCTACGAACTGGGGTAACTTTGTGCATCATAATAGTCTCAAAGTGCCTTTAGTTCCAACTTTAAAGTTTGTAACAATAAGAACATGATAACCTTAACAAACTTTTTCATAAAACCTTCATACAACTTCTTTCTTTGTGACCAAAATCCCTTCATGAATGTACCTAGTATATTGTGATTGTCACAACAACCAACCCTTGAAACCCTTATGCAAACTCATTGATGGCTTTGGAGCTTCATTACTTTAAACTTGCAACCACTAACATAGGAATTAAGCATGCATCAAAAGACATAGAAAGAAATCCCTTTCAACAGAATGGACACTAGGGTTTGGTGAGTTGCCATTGGCAACAAAACCGTAGGTCCTCTATATCTCATTTTGGAAGCAAAACCTACACAAAAACATTAGTAAAACACAATATTATTTAATCACCATGTAAATAACATGAAATTATATAAATGCAATGTATTTTGACCTCTAATCATGCTTGTCACAATCAAGACAACAATGGATTAGTCCATTATCTGTTTGTATTTTACGCAGAAAACCTTATGAAATATGGGCTCTAGTCAGGTAGGATGAATAACATACAACTCTGAATGTTGTTCACACATGTACAGGCATAGATTAAGGTTTTAGGCATTGAAACATGTCCTCCATAGGTGGCAATATATCCATAAACTAGTCATGAATCCTCAAAAGGCATTCAATAGCATAACAAAATCAACCCTCATGCACATACTCAGGAATTAAATACCTTAGAAACCAATACTCACAAAATTTACCCCATATTGATCCTTCATATTCATAATCCTTACACTCCAACTCATCCCATCAATCTAACCATCCATCTATCTAAAACTTGAATCCACAATCCAAACCCACCATGTTGAATCCAAATCATCCTTTTCAAATTTCTTCTAAGGACTACTAGTAGAGAAGCAATATCAAACTAGAAAGCATAAGTTCATGCTAGGAGTTTTGATCAATACTTTAAGCCTTAAGATGTATGACATCAAAACTAGCTCTTGCATCATGGTGACATTTTTGGCACTGCAAATCATTTTACAAACACCTAATTGTAGGTACACTCGTATTTATTATAGTGTAGGTACACTTGTATTGTTGTTGGAGGACACATGGTAATGACCAAGAACTTGGTGATATTATAGGAGATGCTTAGAGGTACTACAAGTAGCTAGAATTAATTAGGTGTTTGTCATACAAAGATCAAAGACAGCCCTAGGTTGACTATCATGTATAAAAGGCATTATTGTCTTCCTAAAGGATACTTATACTCTGGCTTTACAAATGTGAAGTCTACAAGTAGGGAATGTAGAAGAGAGAAAGAAGAGGACTGTCATAATGAAGAGATAGTTGTGTTGGTAATCAAAGAGTACAAATCTTAAATTAAGAAGGGAATACAACCCCATCAAGTCAATCATGTCATTCCAACATAAAGACAACCCTAGCAAGGCCAATAGACCAACTATGACATAGCACACTTATGGACAAGCATGCAATCATGAATTAGCATGCAATATATGGACAACCATATATCCATTTGATGAGTAAAGCTTCCATTTGGGGGGATCTAGCAATGAAAAAAATAGTCATATGATTGCTAGGATAGTCATCAAGGTCCTTAGAGTATTTACTAATCATCATACCATTATTCACATTTTAGCATTGTCAACACATATTACGATAGTGTTGTCCCAACAAAACAGAGAAGGTTGTTATAAAGATCTTAGAACACTCATTTTATAAATGTACTGTTATATGCAAATGGTAGCAATCATATGTCAAGCTTAGAATGGGCATATCAACCTAAGGACTACTTGATTGAATCCTCAAGGCTAGGAGTGGCATTTTGCATTCCATAGGTCATGGGGCCTAACAAAATTCACCAATGCATTGGGGTGGATGGGTAAATGCCAGGGGAGGTCTCGTTTCATGTGCCAAGTGCCCCCGTCATTCAGGGCAATAGGCTATCGGCAAAGTCCCTTAAGATCATTAAGATGAAAAGACTGCCAAACTTTGATAGAGCAATTCTTGGAATTTGTGGCATCTGGGAACATTCCTTTTGGACCTACAAGTGCACGTGGGGTTTGTTCACAATAACCTCTCTTGGTTTTAGTCAACTCTAGTCTGTTTGACAGTGTCAAAATCAAATGCATTCTTGCAAAATGCTTCAGTTTCATGCAGTGGAAAGGTGCTAGGAGTGACATTTTGCATTCCATAGGTCGTGGGGCCAAATGGACTTCACCAACGTGTCAAGGTGGGCAAGTAAATGCTAGGGGAGGTCTTGTTTCATGTGCCAAGTGCCCCAGTCATTCGGGGCAGCAAGCTAGCAGCAAAGTCCCTTAAGATCCCTGAGACGAAAAAACTGTCAAACTTTGATGGAGCAATTCTTAGAATTCATGGAAGCTGGGAACGTTCCATTTGGACCTATAGGTGCACATGGGGTTAATTTTAGGGAAAGTCTTGTGCACCTATAGGTCCAAATGAAACGTTCCCAGCTGCCACGAATTCTGAGAACTGCTCCGTCAAAGTTTGGCAGTTTCTACTCGTATGATCTTAAGTGACTTTGCCAGTAGCCTGCTACCCCAAATGACTGGGGTGCTTGGCACATGAATGAGACCTCCATGGGCATTTACCTACCCATCCCAATGCGTTGGTGAAGTTCGTTCGGCCCCACAAGTTATGGAATACAAAATGTCACTCCTAGCACATTTCCACTACATGAAACTGAAGCATTTTGCAAGAATGTGTTTGATTTCGACACGGTCAAACAGACTAGAGTTGACTGAAACCAAGAGAGGTTATTGTGGACAGACCCCACATGCACATATAGGTCCAAATGGAACATTCTCAGCTACCATTAATTCTAAGAACTACTCCATCAAAGTTTGGCATTTTTTTCATCTTAGGGATCTGAAGGGACTTTGTCGGTAGCCTGCCACCCCAAACGACTGGGGTGCTTGGCACATGAAATGAGAGCTCTCCTAGAATTTACCCACCCACCCTGATGCATTGGTGAAGTCGTTTCAGCCCCACGACCTATGGAATGCAGAATGTCACTCCTAGCACCTTTCGACTTTATCGATAGCTTGCAGCTTGGAATGATTGAGACAATTGGCGCATAAAACAAGACCTCCCCTAGCATTTACCCACCCACCTGGATGTGTTGACACAGTCGTTTCACCCCCAAGACCTATGGAATGCAAAATTTTAGTTATAGCATAGCAGCTTATAGTCTAGAATGACTGGGATGCTTGGCACATGAAACGAGACCTCCCCTGCATTTACCTTCCCACCCAAATGCGTTGGTGATGTCTATTCAGCCCCATGACCTATGGAATGCAAAAATACAAAATGTCACTCCTAGAACCTTTCCACTGCATGAAACTGAAGCATTTTGTAAGAATGTGTTTGATTTCAGCACGGTCAAACAGACTAGAGTTGACCAAAACTGAGAGAGGTTATTATGGATGGACCCCACATGCACCTATACATCCAAATGAAACATTCCTAGCTGCCATGAATTTCAAGAACTGTTCCATCAAATTTTGGCAATTTTTTGGTCTTAGGGATCTTGAGGGACTTTGTCGGTAGCCTACTGCCCCGAATGACTGGGGCACTTGGCACACAAAATGAGACCTCCCCTGACATTTACCCACCCACCTCGATGCATTGGTGAAGTCCATTCAGCCACACAACCTATGGAATGTAAAATGTCACTCATAGCACCTTTCCACTACATGAAACTGAAGCATTTTGGAACAATATGTTCCTTGCCACCATAGGAAATCAAAATTGATTTAGAAAAAATTGAGGTAGAAGTTTGTAGGTGGACTTGCCATCCACCTATACATGCAAAAAAGATGTTCCTAGTTGTCACAGTTTGATGGAACAGTCGATCCAAAGTTTCACATTTTTTTCATAGGGCTCTAGAGAGATTGTCTGCGTTCGATATAGCCAAGATTGACCATGAGGCTTTTCCACCAAAAAGACATCCCCCCTAGCATTTAGCCACCCACCCCAATGTGTTTGCACCATCCGTTTGGCTCCAGGAGATGCCTATCCTAAAAATTTAGTCATAATACCTTTTTGGTAGATGAAAATTCATCACTATAAAGTTGTTCTTACTTGATCCAATGTCTTGTAGGGCATCAATCGAGGTTGCCCTTACTGCTGCTATCATTTTTCTATCATTAAAACTCATTAACACTCATTATGAAATAGTAACAATATTAAAACAAATTAGAACTCATAGTAACATCATTAAAACTCATTATGAAATAGAGAGTAAAGGACATATCATCATGAAATAATCATGAATACCTACCTTACTTTCCTTCCAAAGGCAACTTCATAAGGATTATGCCTACCTCCATCATACTAAAATCCTAAATGCAAATGCAATTGCACTATTTAGCTAAAATGAGTAGCTAAAATATACAAGGTGAAATGAGGATAGCAAAGAAAACTAACATACATTTCTGTCATTCCACTAATTCAATCCAATGAACCATTAGGGTCTGCTCTACTCTTTATTGTGTTGAGTATTACCTTGTGATCAGACTCACAAACCTTCCACAAGGTCTTGTTTAATGGTCTACCCCCATATTTAATCAAATGAACATTTGAAGCCACAACAAGGTTAGAATAATGAAGAATCTTCCTATGTGGGTCAATGTCCTCGAACACCCACACATCAGACTTCTTTAGTGAGTACCTTCTAAGCCATGTTCCAGTAACAACCACTAATCATGTAGGGTACTCTATGTTTTCTCCATCTATAATAGGGGAATCTAATTTCCTTTTTGCCTCAACACAACGACACAAATAATAATTTGTTCTTTCTTCATTGTCTTTAGTTGCAATAACTATATAAACATGCCCTACATTGATACTTGCATTTAGTTCAATGAATATAGTCAACAATACAAGAAAAAACACAAAATAAGATGGCATATTGAATTTTATTAAATTAGAATGCCGATAATACCTAGTTGAACTAGATCTGAAACATGGTCAAAATCAACTGATGATTCAATCTATGTCATTTGTAGTGTTGTCGGTAATTAATAATGGTCAATTGGGCATAGGCCTCTTGTACACCAATCATCAACCCACTCCTTTGACTCAAAATCATACCAAGCTTCATATGTACATGAAGAACAAAAGCATGCCATATGTCGCATATGAATAGTCCATTAACTTGCATTAGAGCTTCTAAAAGAGTGTAGCTCACTTGATCCTGTCAATGTACAATAGTCCTCATATTTTGCAATGTTAGTATCATCAACCAACCAAAACTATTTACGAACTATAGACTTACCTTCATTACTTGGACCCATTGTAGTGTTACAACATTCGACAATAGATCTCGCATCTGTCAACTTTGCATTATCTTTGTACTTCAACTCTTCTCGTGCCAATGCTCTTTTGATACATGCTGCTGCACCATCATGCTCCCCCTTTCTATGCCCAGCCTCACAAAAATTCCACATATGTTGAACACCATTCACCGTATGCATCCTGCTCAACCAAAGGAACATCCGCACGTTCTTGAATTGTGATGAACAATTATCTGACCATATGATATGCTGACAAAATGATATGTTCCTATTGGCCAAATCACAGTAGAACATCTAAAAGCAACCTTGCACAAACTCTATAGAATGTGTACGATCATCACTAATATAAAAATGATATTCCTTCAAGATCTTCATGTCATCATCTATACTATCTTTTGCATGAATGAATGCTATTTGCACAAATATAGCAACCTACGTAGAGTTGTAATACTGTGATTGCATCTCATTCACTAGCTGTAGTATGTAGTTCTCTACAAAGTCAATAATTGAAACAATGGTACCAAGTGGAAACATATCCTTGCATAACTGGAATTGCAAATACAACCATCAAGATCTATGGGTATTGTTTCTATATGGAGCCTAATCAGACTCAGAGGTTAAATTATCCCCACTTTTATTGGCGTTGTTTCCCCCCAAATTATTTAATGGGGGAGTGCAGGGGGGCAGAGCCCCTCCTGCGGGGCCTGGGGGGCTTATCCCCCTAGCGGGGGCCTAGGGGCGGGGGCCTAGGAGCGGAGCCCACAGTGGGGATCTGGGGGTAACACCCCCAATGGAGGCTACTGGGGGCTCGAGGGAAACGCCCTCGAAGCAAAATTTGCCTATTATTTTATAAAGACATCAAGAGTTATTTTTTCTATTGGCTGACATAAAAAAAACCCTATTTTGTAACTGACATAAGTCTTGATAAAAATCGCTAAGGGTTAGGGTTTTCGTTGATACTATATTGTAGCATTTGCAACGGTATTGAGTTGCAAAGATTGTTAGCTATAATCGGTTTTATTTGTTGGATAATAATATTGGACTCTTTCTTAGTGGATGTAGCCTGAGTTTGGGTGAACCACGTTAAAAATTATCTCACTGTTATTATTTCTGTGTATTTTTCATTCCTCTGTTTAATCTTTATTTGCATTTAATTGATATATTTTCTATGCAATTCCTAACAGGTATGCCTTGCATACTCGTACACTATACTGTCACGAAATGTAGACATAAACTGATTCACTGGAATCTTTTGAATAACCAAATCACATCTCTTTTCTTCTTTACCATCTTTTGTATTGTAGGCCATTGTTTTATACTTGTTGAACTCTACTAGTTCATTTCCAACCGCATGTGTGTTTTTCATATGTTGACATATTGGTATATGTTGCAAGCCACCGCAATGCTAACATGTGCCATCCAAGCATAATTTCCTATAGAATATTTCACCTTTCTCTCTTTCACATAAAATTGTTGATATGAAGTCTCTTGAAGTAGTTAGTGGGGCACGTATGCCACAATCCTACAAAACATTGTTAGTATGCAAATCTAAACATATAGACCGATAAACATCAAAATGGTTAGAAAATTCAATATGTAATCTACAACAACAAGTAGTGTGTGTGTGATCTATTTTGACATAGAAAGGTTTTAGCATTTCAAAATATCTTTGACAAATTTTAATTTGAGGATACATCTCTTGAAATTTCTTGAAAATTTGTGTTTGGGTCACATCTAAAAATGCTTTGGATGTGGCTCACGTTTTCAACAACCAATTCTCCTTCTCACAACATCTCTTGCATTAGGAGATACCCTTGTGTTATTTTTCCAAAATTATTCAATGATGGATCTTAAATCCTCAATAACAACTTTGTCTTTCCATGGGAGTCTCTCAGAGAATACCCACAATTTATTGGGGTTTGGGTCCTCAACTCTTTCACATCTTCCAATAGCTCTCATTAGAGTTTTTCTACTTATTTTCAATGCTTGACTTGTCTTTCTAAAGAGGTGAGTTTTCTTTGTTTCTTGGCTTACTATTGTTGATGTAATGACACATCGTGTGGCATTACTATCCTTTGTGCATGAGGTGGAACCCACACTCTCATATACACTCATTAGATTCTTGACGATTAATTTTTCACTTGAGGCATCCAATGTTCTTAGGCCAAGAATCTTCATAGTGGGCCTAAATTTTAGATTGCTCATCAATTCAACAAATAGTTGACATCTTCCGGTTTCATTTAAATTTTCAAAGAATAATTTCCATATCGTATTCACATATGTCTGGCAAGTGCGCTTGAGAATCTTATCCTACATGGGCTTCAACACATTCTCATCAATATCGATTAGAAACTTAGTCTTCCTATGCAAAATTCTAGGAGGCGTTTTAATTGGTAAAGTTGACTCAACATTAGGAATTTCTTCAATATTTACTTGAGATGGGATAGATGACTTACCTTCAATTGGAGATGAAAAAGATGAAAAGGCTTGAAGTTGAGATGGAGAAGATGGTGTACCTTCAACTTGGCGTGTGAATGATGGTGTGCCACCAAGTTGAGAAGAAAATGAAGATGTACCTTCTACTTCACCTGTGAAAGATGGAGTGTCTCAAATTCAAGAAGATAAAGATGGTGTTCCTTCAACTTGACCTGTGGACGATGGAGTGCCTCCAACTTGGAGATATTTTTCCTCATTGAATGGAGGTTTTGTATTCATTCCCTTTGTACTACCAATTCCATCTCTCTCTTAGCTTCATTAGATGTGTCATGTTCCTCTTCAATTGGCAATGGTGGAATGTCTTCTTTTATGGTTGACAATTTCCCACTTTCTTGAATTCACCTCATTCTTTCACTTTTCCTCTCATTCTCAACTTCACGCTCTTTTGGTGTTAGAGTCTTTGCTCATTTCCTCAGCATGATGTTGATTTCTACAAGCATGATGAATAAGACAATGATAATTAAAGAACTTTTATAATGACTAATCAACATTGATATAATAGTCATAAATGACTAATCAGCATTGATATAACAGTCATAAATGATATAACAATCATAAATGACTGATCAGCAATGATATAACAGTCATAAATGACTGATCAGCATTGATAAATGACAATTTCAAAGGCTTATAACTATGTTTGCACTGATGACCACACTTTGTAACTTTAATAACATCAAGATAGTCCTTCAAAACTTGCCTACCAATATAAAATATGACCCTAGCATAATATGGACAGTCACTAATGACTATATTGTTGGGCATAACAATCAGATGATAACCAATTTTCCATATGGAAGACTTGAAGAGAAATATTCTTAGTAGTTGTATAGTCCATCATGTATGTGGCATGTTTGCATTCTTGAATGATAGATTGGTACTTCCTTACACTAACAAGATTGTTAGGACAACCTAAAAACTTCAACCAAATGCTCTAATCCATGTTTCCTCAACAAGATCATTTACCTAAGGTTTGGTGGACTTGGCAAAATTTTCTAACCCTTGATCATTGCACTTAGCATCTTTCGAATGGACTGTCTATATAGACAATACTCAAATTTACACCACCTTGACAGTCACACACATGCATAAGACAACATTTTCAAAATGGATAATAATCTCAAACAATACCCTAGGGTTTCAACATGGAATCTTTGATATTTGAATAACAAAATAATAAACCCTAGGATTCTATCATGATGACAACATCCATAACCCACTTCATTGTCATGGCATCCCTCACTATTATTACTAATGTAATTTCTCATGAACATGATAGTCCTTGATTGTTACAACAGTAAGCACCCTTGAAGCCTTCATGCAACTTCTGAAAATTGTGTTAAAATGACTAGATTATGATTGTAGAAGAATGCATGACCAAGGAGTGTTGAGCTCCTAAGGAATAATAGGTTTTCCATTACATTTACGATGGTTAAGAGGACTGTATGGTTAGAGTATCATGAGATAAAATGGTTTGAAGATGGTTGATAAGTGTATATATCCCTAAGAAGGGCTATTGAGGAACCTATTAAAGTCAAAATCCGTTGGTAGGGCACTCATAAGAACAATTGGGTCTGTCTTTATACTATAAGATTATCATGAACAACATTGAAATGGTGTCACATGAGATGCAAGAACAATCATGAGTACTATGATTTCTATAGCAACCCTAAGGCTGTCCTTTACCAAAAGTTTTATCACATGACCTATGAATATGATTACCATGTTGTCAAAAGGAGAAATAGTGCTAGTATAGAGAATAAAACCCTTATCATTGAATATCGAAGGTGTTGTTAATAAGAGGGTAATCATGGTCTTTGCTTACAAGGGGTATTTTAATAGTTGGAGAAGACTATTATAACAATCAGATGCTTACCAACCCGTGCACAAAAGGATTGTTGTTCATCACAACACTCTATTCTCACATGATAGAGCAATCAACTAGGACTAAAGAGTATCCAAATGATTGATATTGGTGGATGAAGGTCATAAGATAAAGTTTAATACATCAAGAGGAATAATAAGTGCATTAGTTGTGTAATGATGGTACAAGTTGGTTTCATGGTTGTGAGGTGCACATAAGATCTAAGAAGGAGATCAAGAGGCTACATGAAGGCAAAAAAATAGTAGAAAGGGTGGCAATAAGCAGCCTGATTATGGAAGGACATTGCAAGTAGTGCGATTTATGACAAAGAGATTTGAGGGGCTATTTGGAGGCCATGATTGGACTAGTTATATACAAATTCAAATTTTCAAGCACCTTAAATGGACTATCGACACAACTAGGAATATCATGACAGTCAATAAGAACATCAAACAAGGTATGAAGATAATTTGATATCTTGTCAAGGTGTAAAGGAAGGGTTTTCTAGGAATAACAAGGTGTAGAAATTTAGGGCAGAGTTCTATTTCATGATGACAAATTGTCCTAAACTATAATATTTTGAGTATATCCCATATGTGAACATTATCATAAACAATGATAGACAAATTTCTAAGTATGGAGGTGATGTTGAGGGAAAAGACTATCAAATTGCACTATGACTATTACAAATAGATGCATAGACTGTCACAACATAAACATAGAAGACTATTGATCATGAAACTCTAGATCACTATTAAGGTCAGATATTCAAAATATGCAATAGGCTCTCACTACCCTATTCACAAGGTAAGATATGACAACATGATGAAAAGGAGTGATCTTATATACAGCTTAGAATTGTCAAGCACCTTAAATGGACTATCAACACAACTAGGACTATCATGACAGTCAATAGGAACATCAAACCAGGTATGAAGATAATTTGATATCTTGTCAAGGTGTAAAGGAGGGGTTTTCTAGGAATCATAAATGTACAGGACAGTTATAGTAAATTATAGGCTACTTGAAACAACTTGAGGTGTACCCATGGAGTGATGGGCACTTGCAACAAAAGGAGTGAGGTGCTTGGGGTAGGCACACTTGCTAAAATAGGGAGATTGTTGAGGTTTTAGGGTAGCTGATGCAGGAGCATCCGGGCGGACTGGCGATTAGCATCAACCAAAAACAAGTTAGAGGTTTGTTTTTCACTTTTGGTGTATTTTTGGCTTTCTTTAGGCTTCTCATGGCTTTTGGAGTGTGTGGCATGTTAGAGATTGCAAGTTTCAGTTTTGCCGCACTTTGGGTGTCTGTGCACAACAGGATGCCTTTACGAAAGCAATTGTTCTAAATGATTGGTTAAGATTTATGATAAATCCTCTAACAAGAATATTATTGAAGGCATTTTAAAAACTGTGCAAATGAATTAGGGTCATATCTTTCACTGTTTAAGAGAATTTAAAATTCTCTGATCGAGGCTAGCAATTTACGGGAAATTTAATTTCTCAAGTTTTATGAAGTTTGGAGAAAAATGGCTTGTTGGAGACCTTGGGGATGTCATTCCACACATCCTGGAAAGTTTTCACGCAAAAATGAGCTTCTGGGTAAGAGTTATGCAAAAGGGTAGTTTTCCGACACCTTGGCACACAGAGTCAAAGTCATGTATTTGGAATTTTTTACCAAACAACATATGCAACCTCACAATGTAACATTTGATGGATTTTTTTTATCTCATATTCATCTTGTGAAGTAAATTGAAAATTCAAAATGGGCAGAAGCATATAATTTTCTATTTTGCGGCGATTCTAGCACTTCGGAAGGGTCAAAATTATGTATTTCTTTGCAAATAATTTTCTTCAGCAGCATAAATCAATTAATCAAATCAATGTAAGTATTTTAGACCTTTCATTCAACTTGGTAAAATAGTAAAATAATCTTGGTGAGTTTTGAAGGAAATATTTCATGAAAATTTTAAATTTTCATGGTTCAAAAATTGCCTGAAATAGCAAAAACACCCCTCTGAGTAAAGACAGTGTTTGAGGAGTTAATAGAAGTTTACAATGTCTCATTTAAGGCTGCCTAAACATAAAATATACAGATATATGCCTGGGGAAGAGTTGGGCTCCATTCTTGGGCAATAATTAATGATTTCCAATGCTTATTTTGGGGATTTTTGAAGAAAAATGTGAGAGGGAAATAAATGTTGGAGATGGAATGCCAAAAGGGGTAGATACAGAGATTTAAAAAGATATATTGTAGTAGCTCCAAGAGGAGATTTCTCATAGCAGATTTTGAAGAGGAAGATTGGGAGATCTCAACCCATGTGAGGGGCTTGTGAAGTAGAGAAGCTTGCTGAGCGAGTGTGGGGAAATGAGGAGAGTTTTCCCTTTAGATTTGTAAGACCATGAGAGGCCATGAATGTCAAAAGGGAGTTCTTATCTTGCATCAGTAGCATAAGAGCCAATGTTGCAAGGTGGCCAAGGGATCATGAAGAGGATTGATGGTGTTGTACACACACATGCAACCAAGGTAGCATAATGAGAATTCTCATGTGGAGAAAGAGAGGTTGCAAGATCAACAATGATGAGTTTGGTATTTTATGCTTGAAGAGTACATGGTTTCTAGTAGAGTAGAAGCAACCAAATAAGAATGGGTCATGAAGATGAAGAGGTGGTAGTTGAAGTGTTGGTTGCTGATGTGGATGTAGGAGGAATGTGTAGGTGTTGCATTAGTTGTGTAATGAAGGTGTTAGTCATAAACAAAAAGAGATAAAGAAACACAAATAAAACCTTTATCATCTTGAAAGATACGATGAATTCAAAGAATTCATGATCCCAAGTCTCCGTGGATTAGTTCATAATCATCTGACGTTACTCAATGGTTTGATATGCATTGTTGTTTTCTATTCAATGGCCTTACGTTTCTGACTAAGAGAAATTTGTATCCGGATAAGCTTTATTTCACCTGCTTTATGTGAATTACTAACAAACAAGGTTAAATCCTACTATATTTAACCAGATGATGCAGATATTTATGTAAGTTTGATCAATTCTTCTGCATATCACTTGAGTTATGATGATCTTAATTAGTTCCTTTGAAATTTATCTCGAATACGCTTATCATGAACTAATTTAACTTGATTTCACTTCTGCACTATAAAGTTGTTCAAATTATGTGCCTATAAGCATGTATTTTCATGATTTCTACCATTATTTATGTTCATTTGCATGATATTTGACATTTTGACATGCTATTTGCTCAAATATGCTAAAGATATTCAGCTACCTACTAGATGTCAGCATATTTTCTTGTATTTGCTTAGTATTTTCTGTGTATTTGCAATTATGATTATGATTTAAAAAGAAATTAAAGAAATTTGAATAAATGCTTTCTAATTTTACTAAAATGAGTTGAATCTTTAGTCATTGATCCACATATATTCTTGATACTGTCATGAAGAGAAGGAAATCAAACCATATTTTATCCAGGTCATTCCACAGCTAGATATGATTGATGCAAACTTAAAAGGAAAAGGAATGAAGACAACATGTACAGACTAAAATGCACTCCAAGGGACACAGCAGATCAAAGTAACATGTCTAGAATTCATCCACAGATTACTCAAAATTTATGATTAGTTGTAATCAAAGTTCTTCATCTTCATTAAGTATGCAAAAGAGTATATATTTACAAATTGACTTTGAGGATTGGTCCTGACATTTCAGCAATCCAATCTCAATTAAGCTTATGAATGGTTCTACAAAATGCACTCTATCTCCTTATATAGATCAAGGATAAGAGGTGGTTACAAAATATCCTACAATCAAGATTTATCTGTTGTCATTAACGGTTTACATTTCTTTGACAAAGTCAACATACAAGATACGGGGCACAAATTGCCAGTTGGCAATCCTCTGGTGGGGACAACTGTCATTCTCGAACATTCTATGATCTTCCACTCCATCTGATTAGAATGCAAGTACTAATATAACAAAATGCATTGTAAAACACATAATACAATTCCTTCTTTATGCGGCTGGATCTTCTTCATGTGCATGCCTCCCTGTGTCTGTTTTCTTATAAGCATCATAGGCTTGCACAAAAGTGTCTACCTGGAATTTTCTTATTATGGTAGCTCTCAATTTGGCATATTCCAATGCCTCTATTTGTTCATCCAAAGGTCCCATCATGGATGTCCTTTTGTCTGCTTCTTTATTGAATGTCTTCACTTTCACATTCAGTTCAACCATTTCATCCATTACATCCATAGTGAAGAGCTCTGTAGGGTCCTCAGCTACTTCTTTAAATTTGTCTTGGAACATTTGGATGACTTCATCTAACTCTGTCACTGCATCCTCTGTTATAGCATCATCCAATAGCTCTTTCATTACTCTTAATTCTTTAGCTAACAAATCATGAACCTTGGTCTGAATGTCCTTCACTTTATTCATGTTAGATTTCAATACATTCAGTTCATAATCCATCTCTATCATCTAGGTTCCCATAAGTGGCAAAGTTACATTAGTAACAATCTTATTCTTTAGCAGTTCATCATTTGTCATATCCTTGGCCCTTTTGAGTCTAGCCATTGCATAATTACACTTTTGTATCAGTTAAGTGAATTCACTCTTCAAAGAATCAATGGTCTCCTTCAACTTGGACAATACGTCCCAATTGGATATGGACATCCTTATTACCTGTTCTCCAGAAGTCATGAATTTAGAGAACCATTTGTCCATTATGTGAGCTTGATGTTTCTAGATACCCAAACCAATTATCTCTGCTTCACTTATTAAATTTAATGCCGCTGGCTTCTCAATAGTCTATAAGGTGGATGCCAAGGTGTCTAGCTTCACCAACCCCTGAATAAACTGTTGCAATTGTTTGTTTTTCTCCTTTAGCTCTTTCTTTCTAGCCTTGATCTTTTTCAACTTAGTCACTATTGCATCAGTACTTTCCAGGTGTTCTTTTATGTCCTGTTCTACAGTAACATGACCCAAGTCAACCTGGGTCACTTGGAATTCATCTAGCTTAATTTCTCTTTTGGCCATATCAACCATAGGCATGCAACAATTTGGACTGTCCTCTTTCTAGTTTTTGAATCTCTTTTGATACTAGAGACTGTCCTAGCTCTCTTTTTTGCTTTAGTAGAATCAATGGTAAACAATGACTTAAAGTCGAAGGGTGCCTATTGTACTTCCTCTTGGCTTACCTCTAAGGAAACCAAAACCAAAACATCATATTGTGATCCTTTATCTTGATCTGGCTTCTTCATTTGAGCATCTTGAATTCCTTTATCTTGTACATCTCCCTGGTGTCAATCCCTAGCATCCAGATCTTCCTCCTCATGTCATTGCTCCTCTTTCCTTTGTTCTAGAGGAGGTTGGTTATCTGGTACTTTACCATCATGTTCTTTTGGAATCTCATCAGTTTTAGGCTCTTGGCCTTTATTCTCTTCTTCATCTTGATGGCTATCTTCTTTATGTCCATCATCTTTTCCTCCTGTAGTTGTAGGTGGTTCAACTACTTTCTCTTGTTCAGGCCTATCCATTGGGACATCTTATTGTGCCATTTTTTCTTGCACATTATCACCTTTATTATCTATCTCCATGGGAACACTCCCTTCTTGAGATGGATCAACTCTGATGACCTCTTCTTCTTTATTTCATTCTTCTAGGACATAAGTCAAGTCCACCACAACTAGACTGGTAACATTCTCAGTTAATGTGTAAAGGGACCCCATAAGTACTTCTACCTCAGGAGTTTCTTCCATTTCTTTTCTTCCATCCTATGTTTCTTCTACCATATCACCCTTATCCTTTGCTTTTGTATGCTGCAACAGGGTTTCAATGGGATGATTAGTGATATCTTTGACTAGTTCATCTTCTTCAGTTAGGTCAATGGTGGCACTTAGTGGAAAGGCCCCAGTCATATGTTCCTTTTAGGCTTTATCCTTCATCTCCTCTTCCATTTTTGTCTTTACTTTTATTATAGTCTCCATGGGGAAATCGTGTTGTAACCCCTTAACTATAGTTTCAGTTGGGTCAACCGATCCAGATGTCACTAACTTCTCTAGTGAAAGAGCACCCCTCATACGTGAACTCTAATATTTGGAGAGCCTAGGGACCTTTACACCTTGTAATAAATCATCTCTCTTTCTCTTCAATGTTTAGATATGCATCTCCCATGTTTCATCCTCACTACCCTCCTTATCAACTATAGTCCTCACAAGACTTTGTTATGCATCTTTGGAAGTCTCCCCTTGTGTGGTAACTGCTTTGGGTGCAGGATATTGTTGTAAGTATGTGCCTAACCAGTGTTGTCATTGATGTCAACATATCTATGTTTTCATTGATGTCAACCATGTCCTTATCTTGTTACTTTCTTGTAATGAGTTAGATGTTGAGGATATTGAGAAAATTAGCTCCTCTGGTAGAAACAATGAGTTACAATGGAAATAGTGTATTGCATACAGAAGAACAGTCCAGAAGATTGCTCTGCATTTCCTGTAGAATGAATATCTTTGTCTGTGGATTGGAAGTTATTTAGAAGTCTATCTAAAGATGTTATGTTCCAAGTTTGAGCCTCCGGTATGAAGATTCGAGTAAGTTATGTTCACCAGTGTGAAAACTACTTTTCCTGTATGTTTGATGGTCATAGGGAGAAAGTGTTATGCTCTGCATTCCTCTGCATTGAAGTATTTATGTCTTCCATTCTAGAGTTAAGTCAAAGATGATGTTAAGTGCCTTCAACTTCAATGGTTCATGATTTGGTGGTCTGCAAGTGATCTTTTCCTTATGGAAGTAATTGCCTGTGTTGTTTATATGCTCCAATTTGAAGAATCTTCTTGACAGATTGGTTAGAAGTTGTGCATGTTGGCAAGAGACACTGTGTGGCTTTATAAGTGTTGTCATTGATGGCAACAAAGTCTATCCCACACATCCACAGTACATAATATACCTTCACCGAAAGTCAGATTGAAGATTGTTTTGATCCGATGAACAAGAACAGAGTATGTAACAAGGTCTGACAATCAAGTCTAGATCTCTTAGATGGTGTAACTTAGTAAGTTGCAGACTTGGACAAGTCAAGAGGGGTATCATGACTACTGTACTCCAGAGATTTAGCCTCTGGTGCTAAATCAAGAAAAAGATATGAGCATCTGAGTGATGGGTTCCAGTCAGGCAAAGCAGACAGAGGAAGACTTGACCGACAGAGTATTAGACTTCAATCTGGATGAGTAAAAGGTGTTGATCAAGAAATTTGTGGGATTATACATTGTTGGCCAACATGATTAATGACTTCTATGCTTAAGCTTTTGATATGCATCACAAATCAAGCATGGATTTAGCCGATAGATCAATAACTTCCAAATATCTTGAGTGTTCCTATTGCCAACTAGAAAGTTGATAAAATCCTTGATGCGAATATATATACCAGATGGATTCTAGCATGTGAGTGTATGGTGAAGGTGTGAAGTAATAAGGTATGAATAAAAGCAAGGATAAGTGTGAGAACAGTAATTCAAGTATGGTATGTGATTGAATAACAACATAGAACAGAGAAAGGATGAAGTGTGTCAGATCAGTATATTGTGCCTAACCAGAACAAAACTCTTGCATTTGTAGATGCTTCTCATCAGTTCAAACACTTGATTATCTTCTGTAAGTTCTTGAAGGCAATGTGCCTCTTGTGAGCAGTGTGCTCAGGTAGTGAGCCCTAATTGGCAAGTGCCATTTTGTACTCCTTTATTCTTTTAACAGAGAATACAATCTTGGGTTAGTCACCCCGTGGTTTTTCCCTTAACAGGGTTTCCACATAAAAATCCTTGTGATATGTGTGTTGATTTGATTTATATTCTTAAGATTACATATGCTTTCATGTTTTGATATAACATTGAATATTGAGATAACAAAATTAAGGAAGTTTTGAGATAACTGATTCACCCCCCCTCTTAGTTATCTGCCTTGCTTTCAACAATTTGTATCAGAGCCAAGTTCCTCTAAACAAAGCCTAACAGCTTGAGGAAGATCTAGGAATCTTAATGGATGCATATGGTATAAAGGGACAACTTCAGTCTGCCCTAGATGATCTTGAACAATCCCACTCTAAAGTCAATAATTTGTGAGAAAGACTCAAACAAGCTAATGATTTCATAAATGAGCTAAAAGAAAAACTTAGTATCTCTGTAAAAAAAAGAAAGGAACTACTTCAAAAATTAGCCAATCAGAATGAAGTCAATGATACTAATGAAGATCTGAATGAGAAAAATAAGCTATGTGAGAAGCTGTCAAAAGAAGTCATTATGGTAAGGCATGAAATTGAATCAAGGGTTATGAGATTCACCCAAGAAATTGAAGAAA
This sequence comes from Cunninghamia lanceolata, assembly GCA_027924645.1. Taxonomy (NCBI): domain Eukaryota; kingdom Viridiplantae; phylum Streptophyta; class Pinopsida; order Cupressales; family Cupressaceae; genus Cunninghamia; species Cunninghamia lanceolata. The sequence goes on along the minus strand of BSBN01001164.1, from coordinate 2,279,522 downwards.
AAAGAAAGATTGAAGATAATCTAAAACAATCCCTCAAGGAGAAATAGAGGATTGCCACAAAATGGACAGAATAATCAGACATCTTGAATCTGATCTTCAAGAAGCTAGAGACAATAAAGAACAACTTGAGAATCAGATAGACACTCTTAAACAAGATCTTCAAACTGTAAATGAATACAAAAAAAATTCAAGTTAAGCTCAGCCCAACTTGAAGTTCTTCTTGAAATCCAAAAGAGAGTAGACGATAAGTGTGGCTTGGGGTGAAAGCTCTGAATCCAGTTAGAAGAACTTTGGATTAGGAAATCAAAGAAATAGGCCTAGAAGACCTCTAGTAAGGCAACCAAAAGCTCAAAGATATCCATCCTTCAATGGATACTGCTTCAATTGCAACAATTTGGGTCATAAAGCAACTTAGTGCAGGAGGAGAATGAATCAGAATAATCCACCCTTATCTGGACAATGTTTTAATTGCAAAAGGTATGGACACAAATCTCATGAATGCAGAAATATGCAAATAAACAATTCATTCAATGGTAGATGCTTTGCATGAAATAGAAAGGGACATATGGCTAATCAATGCATATCAAGAGGATATCAATCAAATAAGAAAAGAAATGTTGTATGTTACAATTGCAATAGATCTGGTCATATTGCCAAATTCTACAGAAGCATAAATCAGGGTAGAAAAGGTTCGGTGGAACACAATTAGAAACAAGATAAGGGCAAAGGTAAAGTGAATGCGAATGAAGTTCAAGAGGAGATGAGAAAGATTTGTGTAAAAAGAAGTACAATGAATATTGGGGATGGATTTACACTAGAATCCGGTTCTGATATTCCTTCTAGAAACTAAAAGGTAAGCTTTGGCTCAAGGGGAGCAACAAAGAAGATCTTTTTCCCCCAACCAGCTAATAAGTGCCTGAATTCAGCACATTGAGTCAGAATAAGAGGTTACGATTTAAAGGGTTTAAGGAGATTCACTTGAATTTCATCCACTCAAAATTTAGCAAATCCGCATGCAGATTTAAGCAAGTTATGAGGAGATCCTGTATCAGTAGCTATCCGGTAAAGCAGAATTTCACAAATAGATCCGGTATGATCCAAAACTGAAATAATTTAATCTACGGAGCTATGAGATGTTTGAAGAAAAGAAGATATGTTGTCAATCCTCACGGACAATGATTCTAAGTTCCATACAGTGATTCAAGAAGATCTCTCTCAAAACAGGGCAACCGGATAACTTAAGTTGTGCATTTATTACAAAAGGAAATTAAGGTTTGCACAAGAATAAAAGGGTTCCTTCACTCATTATTTACACACTTGCACTCATGAAGAAGAAGAGAAGAGCTCTGCAAAGAAGATTATGAAATTCACTCAAGCTCAACTGAAAATTGAATTCAACCAGCGATTCATTCTGGCTCCTGCTTCAAACCCTAAAAGCATGAAAAGGTACTTCCATTCTAAAAATCTCTCTCTGAATCTTTTGCAAATGGCTACTCCAATGGTTGTCAAGATCTCTGATAGGTCGAGACCTAAATTCAAGAAACACCCTTACAAATCTCTAGAAGTTGATCCCTTAGGCACATTTTCTAGCATTCTGCACAGAGTACTGCATGTAGAAGATGTTAGGGTTTATATCCATGCCAACATTGAAGAATTTGGAGACTCAAAATTGATGGACATTTATCACAAATAGCTAATAGATGAAAATTTTGAACTCAAACCTCAATTCAAGGCCCTCTGGAACAAACACTTCGGACATTGCATACATTTTCCATGTTTTGTAGAAGATGATTGGGTCTAGTATGTTCTAAGCAGGATGCATGATAATTTTATGTGGCTAATGAGGCCATTCAAGATAACTAAAGATGCCATCAGGGCAGTGACTGGATTGCATTCATCAAGTGGGTTACCTGCACTTAAATCTGTGAAGAACCAAACAGTAACTGAAGCTACCGGATCTAAATTTGACAAAAGAGCAATGACCATAGATGACATCATAGATCTGGATGTCAAGTTTGCCTCAATGATAATCGGCTACAAGATCTATCATTCGAGCAGGGAGAATTTTGTGTCTGGCACAATAATCTATGCAGCATATCAAATGTTGAGGGAAGATACAGATTATGATCTATGTGAGCTTTTTCTAAATCAGTTGTTGGAGAACTTGCAAAAGATCAAAAAGGATAAGAAAAATTCCTTTAAATATGGTAGTCTAATACTATGTTTGTTCTTCTATTATATGAATGAACTGCCTGTATCAATTGGTTGGGTCTGGAAAAATGATAAACCGGTTGCAATTCAGATCAAAGACTACATGTATGGACTTGGTGATGCTCAAGCCCAAAACACAGCCCTCTGGGGGTACTTTAAAAACTTCCAAAGCATGATACAATCTAGAGAGAGAATACCACAGTCCATAGTTGAAAAATACAAAGACATAGTTTGCTTCATTTTTGACATTGATCAATGCCAAATGGAGGCAGTTGAGCCAAGAACTATGTGGATAATGCCTATGGGATATGAGGTCAATGAAAATATCTTGGAGCTACATATTCAACACCTACTGAGCCAGCCTAAGGATATTGAAGCAGAAAGGTTTGGCACCTTTCAAGAGCTAAGTTTAAAAATACATGTTGAGTTAAGACAACCAGAGATGAAGAGGAAAGTAAGAAGGGAAGTAGAGGAATTTGCCAAAAGATTTGGCATATCAAAGGAGGCTCTAGATGCTAACAGAGAGAAAATGGAGAAGGCAGAGAAAGAAAGACAAGAAGCAAATAAAGAAAGTGCCCCTTCACAAACCTCCTCTAGGACTAGATCCTCCAAGAGCTCTGCTCCTGTCACTTCCAAAAGCTCAAAGTCTACCAAACCGGAAGTCGAGACATCCAGAAAAGGTGAAAAGAGGATGAAGACCAAAGCCACAAGGATGTATACAAGCCATAAAGATGACAAGGCAATAGAATCAGACAATGAAATTAGGGAAATAAAGAAAAAGAGAACATCTGGGAAGTTCTCTGCTAGCAAAAATGAGGAAGAGAAGGTAGAGGAATTTGTAGAAAAGTCTACTCTTTCCATTGATGACATCATCAAGGTAGTTACTGTGGATGGGAACCTGCAGCCAGTGACAGCGTTCTATGATGAATACAGTGATGTTGACAAGAGAATTTTGGAAGAAGCTACTGTCAAGTACTTGAACACTTACAATAAAGCTTTCATTGAAATTATATCATTAATTCCTAACAGTCTAGAAAAAGTACTTGAGCTGAGAAAAGAGAATGCAAAGGTAAAAGACCTAGAGATTCGGGAGTAGATAGTAATACATCTTTATCCTTCCATCACTACATAACAAATGGATATGATTTTCAAGGAGTGTAAGAATGAGTTCCGGAGCAAGGCAAGAATGAACAAACTCATGCTTGGTGAAACAGACCAAGTAGCAAGTGAAACTAAAGATATCCTCTGAAATGCTTTGAAGAGATTCAATCTTCCTATTGTAGAGGAAATAGATGAAGAACCTTCTACCATGGATGTTGAAGGATTAAATGTAATCAATGAAGAATCTTCTGACAAGGATGTAGAAGGATCAAAGAAAATAGATGAAGAGAAGTCTAAGGACTTAGATTCCTCTATTCCGGAAGAGGAAGTTCATGAAGTAATAAACACAGGTGACATTTCTCCTTCAGATCCCACTACAACCATGATAGACATTCCAGACTCTAAAGTTGAAGGAGAAGGTAGAAGAGAGGAGAAGAAGATTCAAGAAGAAGAGGTTAAGGGAAAAGAAAAAGAACAAGTAGAAAATACTAAAGATGACTCTTCTGATATTTTAAAGAAGACTTAATCAACAAAAAGAGACACTGCAGAGACAGTGAAGAACTTCTTAGACAAAGAGGTGGTGGAGTTAGATGAACTAGAGTTGTTTCAAGGGCCCCTAAATCTGGACACTTTCTCTCCAGTACAGATGATGAAGATAGCATCTTTTGCTGAAGCCAAGGCTAAAGAAAAACTCTTGAAATCTCACATGGAGGATTGTTAATTGTTGGAGATTGCATCCGGGATACTGGAGAAGATCATGCCATCCTATCAAAAGGATCCTTCGGCCTCACCATCCGGTAACTTGAAAAACTTAGTAAACTCTATTGACACTCATTTTGAATCTCTAGAGAAATCAATAGAAGCAAAGGTCTGGAAGGAGTTTCTAGGAAAAAAATTCACTAAAGTTCAAGGACTTATTGCTAATGATAGGAGGACCCTAGACATTGGAATAAAGATGGTGGGGACATATACAAAAAAAATTTATCTTGGCCCAAAGTGACAAAAGATATTGAAGAGAAGGTAAAAGAACAGAAAGAAAAACTGTCAAGCCTAGTTCAGAATTTTGATCCTCTTTCCTCCTCTCTAATGAATCAAGAATGCCAGGCTATTGTTATCATAAATGAAATAAAGAGGCTGGACAAAGAAAAGAAGAACATAATGAACAAAATGGGTGAACTCAGAGGGATAATTATCCCTAAGCTAGAGGCAATGCATGAGGCCTTGACAGATGCTCAGACCACAACCCGGACCAGTGATCTAGCAGATTTAAGAAGGGCAGAAGCATATGCATTTTTGTTGAGTGGTCACATATCCATTTTGGATAGGATGAAGCAGAGCTGGGCCATAGAGTTTGTACAATTGAAGACTACTTTTGCGGATATAATTAAGTATATGTAAGTATAACATATGATTTATATATACTTATGCGGCCATGTATAGGACATTTTTTGCAAAATTTTGGTATATGGATTCTGACCTTTGCCATTGATGTCAAAGGGGGAGTGAGGAGTAGTGAAAAATGTGGAATCCAACTAAGGGGGAGCTCTGGTAAAACAGTGCAAAAGATAGAGCATCAGCCAAGAGGGAGTTACTACGACACTTCGCCATTTTTCACTAAGTGTTGCCATCAATGCCAAAGGGGGAGACTGTTGGCAAGAGACACTGTGTGGCTTTATAAGTGTTGTCATTGATGGCAAAAAAGTCTATCCCACACATTTGCAGTACATAATATTCCTTCACCAAAAGTCAGATTGAAGAATGTTTTGATCCAGTGAACAAGAACAGAGTATGTAACAAGGTCTAACAATCAGGTCCGGATCTCTCAGATGGTGTAACTTAGTAAGTTACGGACTTGGACAAGTCAATGGCTTTATAAGTGTTGTCATTGATGGCAAAAAAGTCTATCCCACACATTTGCAGTACATAATATTCCTTCACCAAAAGTCAGATTGAAGAATGTTTTGATCCAGTGAACAAGAACAGAGTATGTAACAAGGTCTAACAATCAGGTCCGGATCTCTCAGATGGTGTAACTTAGTAAGTTACGGACTTGGACAAGTCAAGAGGGGTATCATGACTACTGTACTCTATAGATTTATCCTCCGATGCTAAATCAAGAAAAAGATATGAGCATCTGAGTGTTGGGTTCCAATCAGGCAGAGCAGACAAAGGAAGAACTGACTGGCAGAGTATCAAACTTCAATCCTGATGAGTAAAAGGTGTTGATCAAGAAATGTGTGGGATTATACATTGTTGGCGGACATGGTTAATGACTTTTATGCTTAAGCTTTTGATACGCATCACAAATCAAGCATGGATTAAGCCGACAGATCAATAACTTCCAAATATCTTGAGTGTTCTTATTGCCAACTAGAAAGTTGATGAAATCCTTGATGCGGATATATATATACTAGATGGATTCTAGAATGTGAGTGTGTGGTGAAGGTGTGAAGTAATAAGGTGTGGAGAAAAGTAGGGATAAGTGTGAGAATAGAAATTCAAGTTTGGTATGTGATTGAATAACAGCATAGAATAGAGAAAGGATGAAGTGTGTCAGATCAGTATATTGTGCCTAACCGGAACTGAACTCTTGCATTTGTAGATGCTTCTCATCAATTCAAACACTTGATTATCTTCCATAAGTTCTTGTAGGTAGTGTGCCTCTTGTGAGCATTGTGCTCGGGTAGTGAGCCCTAATTGGCAAGTGCCATTTTGTACTCCTTTATTCTTTTAACAAAGAATACAATCTTGGGTTAGTCACCCCGTGGTTTTTCCCTTAAGAGGGTTTCCATGTAAAAATCCTTGTGCTATGTGTGTTGATTTGATTTATGTTCTTATGATTACATATGCTTTCATGTTTTGATATAACACTGAATATTGAGATAACAAAATTAAGGAAATTTTGAGATAACTGATTCACTCCCCCTCTCAGTTATCTGCCTTGCTTTCAACAGTGCGGTTATTTCCTAATGATTTCAATGTCCTTGTGGATGTCTCCTAATCATTTTCCTACCCTTGGATTGGTTCGCAAAGAAAAAGTTGGATCGTGGATGAAGAATGTTCTTAGAAGACTCAGTGTTCTCACTAGTCTTGGCCGACCTGGTTGATTTCATTATTTGCGGATATGTTTTGAAGATGGTGGAAGTGTGTCATGATGTGAAGGATTGTGTTTGAGTCCTAGCTAAGGCATGGCATGATCAGCATACATCGATACATCTTTCCCTTAGCAAATTTGTATATTAGGTTTTGACCTATTTCTATGTATGTTTTTGTAATGCCGATCTTGGAGATTGTTCCAATGGTTGATGAATGTATTGCCGACCTTGATGTACATTCCAAGGTTGATGACTTGTATAAAGACTTGTAATAAAATTGTGACAAAGTGTGTGTGTGGAAAAATAAGAAGATAAGTGCAAAGAGAAGAAGAGTAGAGAAGAGGAAGAATATTGTGCTTCAATGGAACTGAACTCAGGTATAGAGTAGATGTTGTCAAATTAGTTCAACAATTTCTGGCAACGAGCCACCCTTTGGCAGTGAGCCACCCCTTGGTAGTGAGCCTATCTTTGCAGTGAGCTTTTTGGGTAGTGAGCCTCTATTTTTCAGTATTGATATAACTTATATATTTCTATGGGCTAACACACACCATGGTTTTTTCCTTCTTAGGGTTTTCCACGTAAAAATCTGGTTTCTGGTGTGTTGAATGTGTGATTGTGAATTAAGTCTTTGGTTTCATGATTTTATGGTTAAATCTAATTATCAATACTTAAGTTGTTAATGGTTTGATATTCGTTTGAAGTTAAATTTTGTGACAATTGATGCACCCCCCTCTCAGTTCTATTGTGTATTTCAACAAATATGTCAATAGCTTTCATTGGGATGTCCTTAGGAGGTGAGGGTGGTGCATATGCTAATGAAATCCCTTCAGTGGTGAGTTGTTCTGCAGCTCTGGATAAACTTGGTTCTACTGCTTTTGCTTCATGAATTTGTCTCTTCCTTATCAAGAAATCATCAAAACCGGACTCTTCTCTTTCTTTCATCTTCTTCTTCTCAGAGGTGATTACAATACCTCTCCTTTTCAATTCACTAATTTTCTTATCAACCCAGTTCTTTGTCCTCACCATGACTTTGGCTATAAGGACATCAATGGATGTTTCCTCCTTTTGTCTTAAATCTAGAGAGGATATTGTGTCATTATATATCTTTTGCTCTTCATATTTGGGATCCATGAGGTCATCATCATCCTTTTTAATTTGAGGAGGCACCTTAGGCTTTCCTATTGTCCTCATTTGATTCAGAGTTAGTCTTTGGTACTCTCTTCTCCATGCCTCATGATCATCATCATAGTCTGCCCAATAATCCTCTAGGTGGACACTGTGGTTGTATTTCTTGTTGAACCTTTTCTATATCCTGTGACATGGATCATAATCTTTGGCAAGAGGAAACAACTTTAAATTCAAGTTTTTCAAATCTGCCTCTATCTTCCTTGCATTTTCTATCAAGGAACCAGTTGATATCAAGGGGGAATTTTCTGTAAGGGCTTCCTTCTTTAAGTTTGGATAATTCAAATATAGGCAGATATTGCCTCATCATTTCTAGTAGCACCACCTTATCCAAAGAATATCTTGGCAGCATATAAGGCTTTCCATTGAAATCCTCCATCTTGATATACAAATAAGTTTTGGCCTGGATGAACCATGAGCCATAATGCTTGATTGCTTCTATGGCATCGATTGAGAACCTCTTGGCTCTATCTCCATCCATTAGTCTAACTATATGCATTATGAATGCATCATTTACAAGAAATGTAATTATGGATGAATAATCTCCTCTCTAGCTGGGGATAATACTCCCAAGGAGTCTTCTCATTAGGCAATTTTCCCAACTTCCCCACAATCTGCAATGCATCAAATGTGCCTTTGGCTGCATATGAATACACAAGATATGAAGTCATTCTAAAAATTGAAATCTTATTTTCTTTCCACTTGATCATTTGATCATGCATGGTGTTGCTGATAATCTTGGCCCACTAGACCTTTGCATTCTCTGGCTTGTATTCCACCACCATCCTGATCAGCCTGAACATCCATGGTTCAAATGTCCCACAATTAATCAAACCATTCATCTGACTAAGCAAACACATTATATATTGAACTTCCTCATTGAAGTCAAATTTGTACAAATGCACTATCATTTTGGCAGCTACCCTAGTTGTGTTATCTGGGCTTCTCCAGCCTTGATAGATGAACTTTCTACAACTCTAATCGTTAGCCTCATATTCTTTGGCCAATGCATCTAAATCTGGTACATACATATTCGGTGTTATTGGTAGATGCAGCATCTCTATAATGCTATCCATGGAGAGATCAGCATAGAGCCTCTCTTGTTTCTCAACTCTTCTAGTATTGATGTCATAGTTCTGTGCACATTCCAGCATGATCTTGAAAGCCTCTGTGGAGTATGGAAAGCCCGCTGCATGGAACAAAACAGACGCTACTATATTTTGCAGGGCAGTGTTATCTTCCCTAGCTTCGAATCTTGTTATGAATTCTTCTAGGCTTGTATTACTCGAATGGGTATCCTCTTGATGGCCTAACTTACAATACACACTACGCATTTTAGGGAACATGGGGGTCTTGAACTCAGCATCCCGCTTTTCTATCCGTGGATGAGACATTGTATCCTGTAATTCAAATATACCAATCTTAAACAATAGTATATCCTGGTCTATGGTTAGCACAATAATATTTTTATCTAAATAGCAACACTTGAATTACACTTTGCATGTTTACCGTCGATACATTCCCTTTTACTATTTCTTGACTGAACTAGGGCACAATTCGTAAAGTGATCAAAGGATAGGATTTATACGTACCTAGTGTATCTTCTTAACCTGTAATTGATGTAGTAGTATTTGAATTACCATTCTGGGTGAAAGCGTTTCCCATAGATTTTGTTCTCTATTCTAACTCTGGTTCGCAACAAGCTCTAAGCAATGATATTAAGGTTCTTAAAATGCACTGTTGTTGATTATGATCATGAAAATACCCTTTTAACTCAAATAATTTGTGGTTTTAGAGCACAATTAATGGCAGAAACATGATTTGACACCCTCTTTCAGTAAGATGGAACAAGATTTCTATAGGTGTCCATTGGTACGCTTTTGAATTTAAATGCCAATGGTCGCTTTATCACATTAACTGCAAAAAGTGCAGGTATGGGGATATCCCATTAAGGAATATTCTACGAATATCTAGATGTGGATATCTAGATAACACTATGTGGGTCAAGATGTGAATGTGGACACATGTCGCTATTTTGCAGTAGTGCAGAGAATCTTTCTTGATGACAAGATTCTCTCGTGGGGCTGTGCTACCATCCCATCTCGATCTCTTTCATCGGGCACAATAAGGTGACGTCATCATGCGTTCGATCAACCTTTGTTGACTAAAGAATCATCATCAGGTCCTAAATGTATTCTCAAATATATCTAGATGTGGATGTCTCGAAAGGATCCAGACACTAAGTTAAGATCCGAGTACTAATAAGATGAAGTCACCAACCCATATCCCACATGTGACGTGTAATTGGATAGTTTTCTTAAATTTGACATCTGAATACTATCGGGGTCAAGATATTTCATAAGGTCTGGATGCTAACCAATATCCCTATGCTTTGACATTTAAATGATTAACTCTCTTAAGTTTGACGTCTAGACATTAGTAAACGCCAAGATACTAACTTAAGATCTGGATGCTAACTATTGTCTAGACGCTTGACATTGATCTCCTTGAGCTTCTTAAATTTGACGTCTGGATATAATGCGTGTCTGGATATTTTATTAAGATCCAGATACTAGGTTAAGATCTGGATACTAATAAGATGAAGTGCAAATATTTGGATGACCTGTTGACCGATCTTTGACTGAGCATAGCTTTTTATTCCTGAGGAATTTTGAGGTGATTCAAAAGGCGAACTTGCTTAAAATTTTCCACTCTTTAAGCTAACAAAGTTCATGATAGTAAATTCTAATTTTGGATTTTGACTAGGATCTTGAGATCTTAATATGCAGAGGATAACACTCTTATATGCATCCAAGCCTGCTAATTTTACCATACCGTCTAAAGCAAGGACAAGCAAGCAAGCAAAAAGTGGGTCCCTATTTTGCTGGAGCAAAATGGGGTGTATTGTGTAACCACACAATAGGTACAAGTTGGTTACATGGTTGTGAGATGCACAGAAGATCTAAGAAGGAGATCAAGAGGCTACATAAAGGTAGTAAAATAGTAGAAAGGGTAGCAATAAGGAGAATTGATTATGGAAGGACATTACAAGTAGTGTGATTTATGACAAAGAGATTTGAAGGGGTATTTAGAGGCCATGATTGGGTGGTGAAGGAAGTTGCAACAACATTGAAGGAATCCATTCAAGGAAGGATGGAAAAAAAGGATAGTTGAGTAGATGTTGGTAGCAAAATAATCAGTTGCAAAAGGATGAAGGTAGGAATTTAATGCCTATTATGAGTGGTAGGTAGTGGTAGCTTCAAAGAGGTTGTAAAATGCATATACTATATCAAATGCAAAGGTATTGGCACTTTGGGAGAATATAATGATGATATAGGTTAGAAATTGTGCTATGTCATGGAGATTTATTACAACCAATAGTTGCTATGGTAGCAATTGCAAGACGCTTGGTGAAGAACTCGCTATTGCATCGTGAGCTAAGTGAGTTGCTAGAGCATGTATGGTAATGCAAGGGCACATGTGGCAATGTTGGAGTGCATACATAATGAAAATCGAGAACATGTATATATTTTCTAGAGAATGTTTTAAGGTATCAAAATGATAAGAAGCAATTGCTTGAGTTTGTCTTTTCTATCACAAGCCATAGTTTGATTTTGGTTGCAATGTATGAAGACATACATACACTGTTAAAGTATTTTGGTTAACAACTTTTGACTAAGTATGAAAACTGAAGATGCGGGTCCCACCGGGTGTGCCAAATGAAGACAAGGAAAACTTCAAAGGTAGAAAACACAAAAGAAATGCATAAATAGCATGTTTATACCTTGAAATCTTCCTTCTCCTTGATAAGGTTGAGGAACTTGCACCCAAGAGCTCCTAGCTTTACCCAATGTTGAATGTAGTAGAATGTGGATTGCTCCTTGTTCTTCAACACAATGTGATGAGGATTTGGCTATGGATTGATAGAAGATTGGATAGAGATGAAGATGAGAGATGGTTTGGCTATGGAGATTTTGGCGTTATGATGGCATGATGAGAAGATTTGATAGAAATTTGGGCATAGTTTTGATGCAAGAAGTTATGAAAATGGCTTAGATGAGGGCTCTATTTATAGATTTTTTGGTAAAAGGATGGAGGGTGAGGATTGAAAGTTTAGATCAATGGCTAGGAATTCTTGAGGATTAGGGTTTGGATTAGGGTTGGATAAGAAAGATCAAAGGCTAAGATTTGATCAATAAGATTGGATGGCTCCCATTATTTGTGAATTTTAAATTCACATTGGGAAGGATGAGGAATAAATAGAAAAACCATTTCCATGGGAGAGTGTGAGGATGGGAATAAAAGTGAATTTTTAATTCACATGGGGAAGAGTTCCATTAATGGAGACTAGGACAAGTTAGATGGAGAGGATTAAATGTGAATTCTTAATTCATGTGGGGAAGAGTTCCATTAATGAAGATTAGGACAAGTGGGAATAAAAGTTAATTTTTTATTTGTCGGGTGTGGGAATGAGTGTTAAGTGAGATTTGACCAAGTTAATCAGGGGGATTAACTTAATTAATGTGGTTTTATAAAATTAGTAAATGGGTTTATGGTGGGTTAAAATTAATTAAATAAGGGTTTATTTAAGTAATTTAGGTCTAGGGTTCATGTAGGCTAGGGTAGCTAATTAAATAATAGGTATTTAATTAACTAGGCTAGGTCTAGGTTGATTAGTAGGGTAGATTAATCAAATAAGTATAATTTATCTAATTAATCAAGATTAGGGGATGAAGAAATTAACTAAATAAATATTAAGAATATTTATTTAATCAATGAGGATATAGTTATAAGGTAGAGTGATAAATTAAATGAATTAATTGATCACAAAGGATAAATTAGGGATAAATGGCTAAGGGTGAATGATTAGGGATAAATTAATTAAATAAAATAAATTTATTTAATTAATTGTAAGGGATAGTTAGTGATGTGAGGATGTCAAAGTGTGGTTGAAGGGTTAAGACATTTTTAGGTGTCTACATTTTCTCCTCTTTGAAATGGTGTTGCGGCTAAGTAACACTATTTCAAAGAAGTTAAAAATATAGAGTTGGATTGGATAGGAAAAGATTTTGGTTTAGAAGAATAGGGTAAGGTTTAGGGATGATTAGTAAGGGTGATTCCCCCTCGAGAGGACACGCGGGTTGCAAGAACATGGGTGTGCTCTTGAAATGGATGAAACAGATTGGTTGAAGTGGTTGGAGGATAAGGAGTGAGATGAAAGATTGATGAATTTGGCTAGATTGGTTGATGGATGATCATTGTGTTGAAAATGATTTAGATAAATCCTAGGTTTATTATAGCAAAGTGGATATTTTCACCAAGGTATAGAAGACCAGGGTGATGATGTTTATCCAATATTTGCATAGACTAGACACACAAACAAGAGGGTGATCCCATGCATGCCCAAGATAGTACAACCTTGTCTAGACAAGGGAAGGGGACTCATAGAATAAGCCCTTAATACATAAAAGGTATGAAGAACTTGATGCAAAGCATCTAGGACAGCAATCTCATTATTCAAAACTTCAAAAGGAACCGGTCTCAAGGTTCACTATTTTCTTGACAGAAATCAGGTTTCTCATAATGCAGGGCTTCAAACAACAACCAACTTGTTCTTGACATATCACATGAGGGACTTCAGGACACTTGCCTCAGGGTTCTAACGTCATTCAATGTCTCCATACACCCCATTGTGCAGGGTCTGCAGGACAGCAGTCTTACCAAAGTCTTCAAAGACAGTCATAACATCTCACTGCTCCATGAGAAGGACAGTCACACTAATCTCCATATGGTGGTCTCTATCAAGACACCCTCAACCTCATACAACATAACAAACCTATAACTTGCCACACATATCTATTACCTTCCTTGGTAAAGCAATAGTTCATCAAACTTACCTATTTCTGTTGTCCTCCTTCAATCTTCCAATACTTGACTCTTGATGGGCCACCTACATGGCAAACTTAGACCAAACCCATTCTCCTACCTCCAAGCTCTTTACCAAACCAAGGACCAACTATCTTACCACCCATTCCATTGATTAATAACAGAAAGGATCAATGGAATGAGGAGAATACCATCAGATTGTCAAAAGAAACCCTAACCTAGGTTTTTGGACAGTTGGTAAACAATCAACGATTTCTCCCTCCTATTATAGTGTCAAGAGCCCAAACAAGATGCACAGGATAGGTAACTCAACCCTCTAACTATCCATTATAAACTTGGTCTTTGACTATTTCATACAGGTACGGTTCGCTTAGGAAAATAGCAAACTCTTTAAAGGAAACAACAAATAAAAAAAGAAATAGTTTACTCTTCTGCATTCATAACATTCTTTTCCTTCAATATCAAGAGGCCAAACTTGTTTTGGTGGATGCTCAACTCATCAACCTTCACTTTCAATCAACCAACATTTCCCAACAGTGTCGTACCGTACAGCAATACGGGCTCCAAATGCATAAGAATGTAGAAAATACAGAAAAAAAGATAGAAGACAGAAGTTTTTTTTTGTTATATTTCCCAAAATCCACCAGGTGTTCTTAACAATGAATCTTCCTTGGCTTAAAACAAGCCTTAACAATGCATGAAAATGTTTGGGATTCCAGATAACTGCCCAAACCATCGATTTCTTTCTAACTGTTGTTCTAAAGACAGAAATAGTAACTGTCTTTTCTCACCGACTGCTTTATGGCTGATCTTGCTTTTTGACATAAGGTTTAACCTATGACAAGGTGTTACATCTTTCCACCCTTTGACATGCCTTTATAGGCTAACAAACATGGAAAACTTTAAATGACTCCCCTAACAAACATTAAAACTTAAATGACTCCCTATGACTGCCTTTTTGTCACAAGACTGTCCTCTTGAGGACTTACATCAAGATAATAGATTCATAGTCATTTGGACATAGTCCCTTACAAGTAAGCCTCATTACAACATTTGGATGGTCTCATAGACCTTATTGACAAAACAACTACTTGAATATCAAACAAAATCTAGACATTTTGATGCTCCTGCACCAGAACCTTAGATGCAAAAGGATATCAATATGCTAGAACTGACCCACTGATCCACAAGATATGAATACTAGCTTGGAGTAATGAGACCAACCCACAAGCACAGCATATGAAAGCAAGACTATGCCCCATTCTAGATGTTTTTGCCACATACCATGATATAGTGAGATCAAGGTAGCTTTGATTTGATCTTTGAATAGGACAAAAGATAAAAATCAATAACCAAAAGACCAACGAACCAAACAAATAGCCATTGTATCTCTTGCCAAGATGAATGATGATTGATGGATTATGCCTATTGTAGGAACGATATATCTGTTAAGGCAAGAATCAATGGATGATTGGATCATGCCCATCATAGGAATGATATATCCAAGGGCATGATTTTGATAGTTGATGTTGTAATATTGATGCAAGATATGATGGTTACAAGTTGCAATCGATGTTGATTTGATAGTTGAGGATTTTTGTTAAGGGATGATTGCTTTGATAGGTGATGCGATGCTTTAGATATTGTGTTTGGATCTATTGTAAGCTCAAGGAATAGGGACCATCCAAGTGGGTTGGATGGGTGCATCTTATGTACCTGAGTACTGGAAACTTCCTTCATATTCTAGATTGCCTACATACCTTGTATCCATGGGATTAAGGTACATTAAGATGCGAGTGGTGATGATATGTAGTTCTGATTTGTGGCGATGATGTGGGATGATTTATTGGTGATAAGGTGTTTAGGTTAGTGACGAGAGGTTGATGGAATGATGTTGATTTTGGGATGGATATTTTTGGGATTTTTGGATATTATGATTTTTTAGGATTTTTGAATATTTTGATTTTTTTGGATTTTTGTGATTTTGGATAGGGAATGGTTTATTATGAGATGGTTGCAATGGATTCCATTTGGATAACCTTTGTGCTAGATACCAATGACAAGGGAACACCCAGTCTAGAGGTGAAGGTGATGGGGTTGGATAGGGGGATTGGCGATGAAAGATAATGGATAGGTGATGCATGTTTGATAGATGGAAGATGGGGATAAGTATTTTCTCCAAGGGCTAGGTTGCAAGGAATCATATACCCCATGCATGATGGACTTATGTTTGGATGGATGGACTTTGTAGTGGATGGATGGATGAAGGATATGCTTGGAAAGGGACGTATGTCAAGAGGTGTCCAAAGCATGTTTTTTATTTTTTTGCCCCTAGTCTTTATCAAGATCTAAGGAGGGAGATGGTATAAGGAAGATGTAATGGATAGGATGGATGAATATGGTGGATTAGAATATGATAGGATAAGGATAAGATAGTGGATAAGATATGTAAGAGGTTATTAATGGATGTGGATAATTTTTCCCCCAAGTGTAGGGTACGAATAGATGGGGAAGGGATTGCACATGACGCCCAAAAGGGGTTTTGATCATGGTACTTGCCCAAGGTGCCACAAGGAGTGGTTTTCACCATTGAATGGATTTTTTTCTCTTTACTTTTTTCTTAATTTTTTGCTTTTTTTATTTTTTGATTTTTTTGCTTTTTTGAATGGAATGGGGACTCTAGCATCTATTTCCATAGCAAGGAGAAGATGGTCCATGTTAGATAGTGGTAAGGTAGATGGACATAACCTTATGTACATGGATGTTGGTATATGATGGTGGATAGTGGATTATGTACAGTTTATGCAAAAGTATGGACCAAAGGGATGTGATGGGGGAGATATGTACGATAGTGGATGAAAGATGGAGAGATGGAGGTATGTGGGAATGCATAACAAATAGTCTAAATAGTTGTTCATATACCATTGTTTCAAATTCAAAATTGTTGGTTCTTTCACAATTGTTTGCTTCATTTATTTGATCTAAGACAACCTACTGTATAGAACATGCTCTCAAAATCATAGTAAAATCCTTTATTTCGGGAAGACTGTTTAGAATCTTCCCATCATAACAATGAATAAAAGCATCAGTCATTAACCTGAACTTTGCAAGAGTTTCATCAAATTCTACTTTTCCACTCTCTTTTCCATTCTGAATTTTATTCCCAATTTCATCCATGAAGAACTTCCTCAGCCTGTAGATCCTATTGTTAGCCATAACTTTACCAGGAGTCGAGGATAGCTTCAAGTTTTTACCCAAGCAGGAATTGATAAAATTCAGCCTTACCAGATACAGTGTGTTGAAAAGCTCTTTGAAGTTATTCTAGAAAAGAGTTCCCAAAAGTATAATGCATAGT
The DNA here is from genome assembly GCA_027924645.1 of Cunninghamia lanceolata. Classification (NCBI taxonomy): domain Eukaryota; kingdom Viridiplantae; phylum Streptophyta; class Pinopsida; order Cupressales; family Cupressaceae; genus Cunninghamia; species Cunninghamia lanceolata. The sequence continues at coordinate 2,262,689 of BSBN01001164.1, read as the reverse complement.
TTTGAATTAACCTTTTTGCATGAATTCCATTGTATCTAGTAAGGCCAATTTTTTTTAATTATTGCTTTTGATGACTGAATTCAGCCTTACAAGATACAATGGAATTCATGCAAAAATCTTAATTCAAAACTACACATTATACTCTAAGGAACTCTTTTTTAGAATAACTTCAAAGAGCTTTTCAAAACATTGTATCTAGTAAGGCCAAATTTTGTCAATTGTTTCTTGGGTAAAACTTGAAGCTATCCTCAACACCTGGTAAAGTTATGGCTAACAGTAGGATCTACAAGCTAAGGAAGTTCTTCATGGATGAAATTGGGAATAAAATTTAGAATGGAATAGAGACTGGAAAAGTAGAATTTGATGAAACTCTTGCAAAGTTCAGGTTAATAACTGATGCTTTTGTTCATTGTTATGATGGGAAGATTCTGAATGATCTTCCTGGAATAAAGGATTTTACTGTGATTTTGAGAGCATCTTCTATACAGCACATTGTCTTAAATCAAATAAATGAAGCAAACAATTGTGAAAGAACCAACAATTTTGAATTTGAAACAATGGTATATGAACAACTATTTAGACTATCTGTTATGCTACAACAATTAACTATAGGTTAGAACATATCCTTATCAGCATAAAATAGCAACTGCAATTCACCTCAAACTCTGTTGTGGTAATTGCTTTGTAAGGAAGTTTGCACTCCATGAACATTCTCTGTGCACATAGCCAAACATTTAAATTTCTTAACCAAAGCTCCAAAAATGAGTATCTTTTCGCTGCATGACTCCTACTTTTGCTCTGAGTATGACAGTACCTGAGCTTTTGGTGTTTCTAGATGAAACCTATAGTGGAAAAGTGTAGTCTCCATCTGAAGGAACCATCTTCGGAGCTCTTCCCTGAAATGAGGGTTGAAAACATTAGAAGAAAAGCAATACCATAATTCTAAAGCAATAATTTGTATCAAGACAAATGTCAGAAAGTATAATTAAAAAGACAAATCCTTACAATTGGACCTCAAATTAGACCAAGCAGATTTATGATTTTATCTTTAGAATATAGGAACTTTCTCTGTTAGAGCTTCATGACCTTAAATTGGATCTAAAATTGGACCAACAGATTTATGATTTTATCTTTAGAATGTAGGAACTTTCTCTGTCCAATATTCACGACCTTAAATTGGATCCAAAATTGGACCAGAAGATTTATGATTTTCTCTGTCCACTGATGTTTGTATTCCTATACTCAGGTTTTGCTTCCAAGCGAAAACACCTGGAAGTGTTTCAGACCGGCTCAAGGTACTCTCCAACCTTGTTATGACACTAATAGAAATCCAAGTTTTCCTAAACCATCCATACCCAAATGTTGCATCACAATCTACTCTTCCTACACATAAAAATGCCACATATTAACCCCTTCTAAATAAAACATTTGATCATCATAAAACCATAATTAATAAATCATTTATTTGCCAAAATCCTTCTCAAATTCATTTGCACTAGTGAGGCCCTCGGCTGAAGATTTCTTGATCAATTCATTTAATTTGGGGCCATTGATGGATACCACATCAGCCACAGGCTTCAAATTTGGAACCTTGGAAAAAATCTTTAACTGACCAGGAAGCCTATTTTTCTCACTTTTTGAAACTCCAAAATTACCAAGAAAACAAACTTGCTCAGTTTTTGAAACCTCCATATTGGCAGCAATTCCATCAAAAATCTCAGCATTTCAGGCCTTAGTTGGGCTTATTCAAATTTCAATCTTGACCTCAACTTTAGGGGCTACTTCTTCATAAATGTTACCCTCAATGATAAATTTGGGAAAAAAGCATGAGCCATTCTTATCAATCCAAGCAATTGACCTTTGACAACATGTCCTCAAATCTATTTGCAGCATTTGTAAAAAATCAGCAAGATAGGGTGAACCATCTATTACTAACTCTATGGTGGGCATGGCAACTAAAAACTCAACCCTAAGAGAATCCAAAACTTGGGCAGAAAAATCATTCCATGAACCATTCCAAAAATACATCACCCTCATTGGCACTGAACTCTTACAAAAATTCTCATAATTATGCAATGTTGCCTTGCCAGAACAGTACTAATACAGACTACTACATTTCAAACCCATGTCCTTCTTGCCACAGTTAATTCCATTCTTCCATCCCCACTTAGATGCTCCCCTTCCCGAGGCTAAGAAACCATATTTATTTCCTCATTTTCATTTCATTTGAGCTCTCTCCACAATCTTTTTACCAAGCTGATAGAAATGCTTCCATTCACCCTTCATCCCAAACAATATCAATTTACACCACACACCATTTCAACTACAATGCAATTATTTACATTGTTGTAACACAATAATCTACAACAACCCCTAACAAAAGGTTACACTATACACCAAACTCTAATGCCACATTTTACATCAGTACTAAGGGAAACAACATATAGAATAGAGAAAGTTGATTCTAGCTCCTAGTCCCATTATTAAAACCCTAACCAGCCATTAAGCAATACTCAATACTCACAAGGTTAAATTTTACCTAGAAAAACCCAGTTCCATCATGAAACAACCCCAACAAGACCAAAAAAGAACCACACCCAGCTTACAGTGTCAACTTGGAGTCCCAAATTTTCAAAAACCTGAATGGGTCTCTACAAACCCAAAATCAGCCACAAAAATGACAACACCTCAATTGTACCATAAAACAACTCTAACGAAGCCATAAAAGAATGACTTCCAAAGCCCATGTCAAGCCCTAATTTTAGAAATCCTATCGAGATCATTCTAGGGTCAGATTTAGCATCTAAAACTTAAAACCCACGCTTTCTCCATCAAACGGTTCTAAAAAAACTCCCTTCCTAAACTACTATGTTTTCAGAACCCTAATACAGAGCTAAATTTAGCACGAGACCAAATTTAGCAGAGGGTCAAAGTTAATTTGAAAAGTCTTCAAACCCACATCTGCGTCACAAATTATGTTTAGAAGCAACTTATTCGACACCCAAATTTTTCAAAGACTCCAAGTAGCCCTTAAAATGCACATACATAACCAAATTGGAGGGTGAAATTTTAGATTTAAAAAAGAGAGGAGACAGAGAAGCAAGGTCAAGAATCAGAACCTACAGAGCCGTAGGGCATCAGAACAATCTAGAGCTAACTGGGAAAAAGAGAACTACTACAGCTACCCCTACTCCTCTTGCTGCTCCCACCCCTGCCATTGCTATGGGTGCTCATGTCAAATGTGCGGTCCTACACCTGAAACTACCTCTACTTCTATCAAGTGAAAAACCTTAGAATAGTAGGGGTCATTTTCATCAAGATGGATTTATGGGGTTTCATGGATCGGCCCCTACGATAGATAGTTCATATGGTGATTGAACTGCTACATACGATTGGAGAGACCACTGGATCGGGGAGGAGTCAACTGATCCAAGATCAATTGGTTTTGACTCCTGAATCAATTGGATAGGCAGGAAATGTTTTACGCGGTATTACTTTTAATTGTAATAAAATTTTTAAGTGGTAGGGAAGAGGGAAATTACCAATTCGTGTGACTAATTATTTAGTCATTTATTTAGTCATTTTTATTTGTGTGACTAATTATTTAGTTGTGTTTTTTACCCGACGATCATATTAGTCATTTATAGTTGTCTTGAAAAAAATTAGTAGAATTTAGTCATTTTTAGTTGTTGTGATTAAAATTTTGTCACCTAGTCATTTATTTGCCAAAATTCTACTAATGAAGGGATGATGCAATCAAGAAGACATAGTAGCCAAATGCGTAATGGGAAGTATAAGCATTATGTGTATAATCAATAGCCCCTCAAGGCCAAATTTCCATAGGTATAAGCACAATCAAAAACACTTGAAGACAATGCTTATTCTAGCTAAGGTCAAGGTGAACGGCAATTTTTCAAGCCCACAACTTGGAATCTTTGACTCAAATGCAAACACACTGATTACTAAGTGTCTCCATTATACTGTCTTTGCGAGAGAGGATGGCTAGGGGCCTCCTGCACTAGAAGGATGACGCAATCACCCTTTCCCCAAAAAGCTACGTGTTGCTTATGCTAAGCCGAGGATTCTTGGATCTCATCTCTAGGGAGCCACATGGTGAGAATCTTGAGAGGATTATGTGTCCTCTTGCCTTGAACAAACCGCCACAATGTCCAAAAGGGGTGGGCTTCTAACCAAAGGTGTTTAGTGGGGATATTTGGGGGACCGACACATTATGAGTGCCCAGGAAGCCACTTAAGGCTTTAACTAGTCTTACTAGGAGTCTAATATACACAAGCTATGCCTCCTTTCAAACTAGCACTGTATGATAAGCACTAATACTGATTAGAATTGGCTTTCGCCTTATCCTCTTTTATATAGCAGACCAAATGAAAGTACTGCTTGAGGTTGTTCCCTTGGGGTGAGTACCTCTTTTGCCACCAAGGCAGGCCTCTCTAAGAAAATAAAAAAGAAGAGAATAGAACTATTTCTCTTCACCCAAGATCCTTATGAAGGCAAGGGGAGAGGATACTTTCACTACTGTATTTGACTACAAATTCTGACGAATGTTTGGTGACATATCGACAAAATATTGTCGACTTACCGATGCAACACTAATTTAAATTTCGTTGCTGAGTTTTCATCGCTTTAACGACCAATTTTTATACGTTGAAACCACGACCCAGCATCATCGATCAGCACCATAGAAAATGTTGGTGGTGTCTGTCGCAAAACCAATGTAACTTCGTCCATCTATTGACGCAAAAAATACAAAACGTTGTAGAATGCCCATTTGAAATCGTCAAAAAAACACCAAATGTTTGTCCATTTTCTGACAAGGTGGAGCAAACCGTCGTTACCATTACAATGAAAACTGTGTCGTATGTACAGCAACCTCGTCACAAATTTTTGTGGTTCATCGGGCAATGTTCGTCAAAATTGCGACGAAACCCTGTAGTTTTTTAAAAAAAATTATTCGTTCAAACATCTTTTACTTTCACCGATGGTGCCTTATTTTATCCACTATGTCAGCATAACTTGATATATGTTCTCCTGACTAAATGTTATCGGTGTAGATGTGTCATCGGGCGGTCCATTTTCTGTTGTTCCGATATCAATGTGTTCCTCTGATGAAATATATCGGTGTACCTCATGCCAAAATCCCATGTGAATCTATCTTTTACTTTCTTGAATAACCCATCGGTATAACAAAAAGAATGTGTCCCTGATATGAGCCTTTTATCTTAATCAGAGTAGTATATGAGATTAGAATTGTCACTTGTTAGGCTTCCGATGGCCGACGAGTATTTTGTCGGGGAAACTTTCATGAGTTATGCTGATATGCATTTCTTGTGGTGCTACATTCTCTATTTGTTCCTTTTTAATCAAAATATATTGCCCAATTTCTTCTGCCAATCGGTATGAATGCAACGTGCCTATGCCGATATTGTAAAATGTGCTTACTCGTTCACGTAGGCCATTCCTGCAATGTTTTTATTGGTGAAGCTTGCTAGTTGTTGTGCCGATATATTGTATCGTGCCAATATAAACATAAAACATGATCAGGGTGACATAGATACTGCTTAGCCGATATGTTATATCTCTTCAATTTGAAATGTGTGAACAATGGGTCTTGGATATATATAGTGAGTAAATAGCTTATAAGAAAAATGGTAGAAGACCTAGCAATGAAGACTTGGGAAAAAACTTCCGTAGAAATTGTTGGATACGTCTCACATGACTTGCAATAATGCAAGTCCCAAAGCATATGGGCATAGTGTTGAAAACCCACACATGGAAACTAGGGACCCAAATTTGTGTCTTAAGGTTGTGGAATCCCTACAAAAACACTCATTAACCAATCAAAAAGTAAACAATTGTCTACTAATTTGAAAGGATTAATCACAAAATTAGTTTTAATAGTTGAGACAGGTGTGAATGAAAAAATGGAAGACTTATGGTAAAATTTCAAATATGTGAAGATCTCCTTGGGAAAAAATTGAATAGTCATCTTCTTCTCTCATAGTGGAATAAAGTAAAATATGTTCTTAATATTTTATAGGCAAAAGTTAGTGTAAAGACAACATACAAGTATGTTGATGCCATCATTGAAATACACACCAAGCTCATGAATCAAAACAAGTATTGTTCCTGCAACATATGAAGCCCACCTGATTACAATTGAGTTCAAATAGAAATTAAATCCACAACTAATGATTTCCAAATAGTACATTCTATTTTTGGTCAGTTGTGTGTGTGAGAGAGTGAGAAAGTGAGTGTGTGTGTGTGTGAGAGAGAGAGAGAGAAGGTCACTTTTGTGATGGATCTCTAGCAAAATATGTGCGTGCTTTCTCATATGATACCTAGGAAAATAAAAATAATAGTTAAACCCAAACCAAAAACCAAACCAGCAACGTATAATACATAACTATATTAATTCTATCTAATGAAATTATTTTATCATCAGTGCATGAAGCACATGACAGGCGATTACTAGGAGCAATCCATCCACTCACTTATTCCATTGGTCACTAAATAAGAGAATCATCTATAAAATTACTACCTAGATTGAAAGGTGCCCCTCATATGGATCAAATGGCATGTAAGCAACTAGAGAAGATTATTGGGAGCAACTACAGAATCAGTAACCTACCAAACAATGGCATGACATCATCACTAACTACTCATCACATAGTGAATTATGGATGATTTTAGCATTAACCACATAATTACAATATCTGTATGTTTAATGATTTAATACCAGCTATGTTACAGGGCTCTCTCCTAGACCCCTCATACCCATACCTAGTTGGAACCACGTACCAGTCTCAAGCCAATTCTTGTGCTGAAATGGCTGGGCTCTTCTCTTTTGTTTCTGCGCTACATGAGTACATCCCAAGTTTGTCTAATCCAAACTCGTATATCCCCAGACACTGGATCCATCCATGGATAGCTTCCCCTGTAAAAGCTGTCATCCAAGGTAACATATGAGATGTGTTAAAAAGTAAAATAAGTACAAAGAGTAACATATTGAAGCAAAGAGAACTAATGAAAATCGCATAAGCTTAAAAGTGTAGCATAATGAAATATTGAAAAGTGCATTACCTTATTGAGCTTCTCTTTGTTTCAAGAATAGTTTAATATTCTCTACTTAACAGGGCCAACCACGTGATGGTGGAAGCTCATTTGGCCCCTCCCCCCCCCTCACATCACTCTCAATTCCCCATACCCAATCATATAACATTAATCATTCATTCATCCATTAATAACATATAACATTCATTCATTCATCCATTAATAACATATAACATTCATTCATTAACATATTCACATTCATTCATTAACATATAACATTCATTCTTTCAATTTTTACATATTATCAAAAATATGGTTGTCATAATATGATTACAATCACTTTTTTTTGTTTCTTTTTTGCAGCTAAAAAAAGAAGTGGAGTATTGTTTTCTAAATCATCTGTCCCCCCTTCAATTGTTCTACCCTCTTCTCGTGATCTTAATGTATGCCTAGTCATGTACTCACGACGTGGAGGCCGCTGCAAGGGGGGGAATGCTGCAATAACAAAGAAATGTTAAATTGATATGTTTTATTATTATTGTTACAAGTATTTCATTAATTAAAAGAACATTAGAGTGGTGCTCCTTACCTGATGGGGCCACATTATGTTCCTGATCTTGTCTTATAGCCTCATGCTCAACATGCTGAACACCCTCTAAATCCTCTGGAGTTGAAACATGAAAGGTTACATTAATTAATACACCAATTGCAATTGAATATGTTTAAAAGAACATTACAGTGTTCGTCTTTATCCGATGGGGCCACATCATGTTCCTGATCTTGTCTAGCATGATCATGCTCAACATGTTGATCATGCTCTACATGCTCTAAAGTTGAAACACGAAAGGTTACATTAATTAATACACCAATTGCAATTAAAGATGTTTAATTGTATTAATCCATACTACGTTTTGTATAGCACATGAATACATCCAGTACCGAGATGCACACCATGACCTTCATCTGCAAGTTGTGCTCCACCCTCACTAGGCTGCATTCCAATGTCATGTACAGTATTATCATTGCTTGCTTATTTAAAACAAACAGGCACATAATTACTTTATGGTGGAAATTAATATTGAATAGATTGCACAAGTATTCAATTTTAAATAAACTTCATTGAGTTTATTTACATGCGTGTCGGATGCAGTGGAAGCTTGTGTTTGCCCAATCAAGAGTCTTAGGCGTTCATCCATGGCTCCATAGCCTTGCTAGAAGGTAATCTTCAGGTCCTCTTCTGTGGGCACTCTATTGAATTCAGAACCCTGTATTTTTGTATAAGATCATGAATTTTGCTTCTATGGTGTGATAAAACCAAAATTGTTTGCAATTTATTATTTGGATGCAATATTTCATTTATTGATACTTACAATTTGTGTGGCTAATTTCATATAACCACCAGAGCTAAGTTTGTGTTTCTTGTGTTTTTCTAGTCTTGCCTTTGTTGCCTTTGATGTGTCAGGCATCCTATGAAAAGTATATGTAAGATTATGTAAAAAGAAAGAGTAATCGGTATATAATTACATTGTTGATAGTATCACATACCTTGGCCTAGTGGTGGCTTTCCTTTTTTCTTTTCAGCCTTCTCCTTTCCATCTGACACCAAGTCCTTCCACTCCCTCTCCAAAATCATGGGGGGACACTCGTACTTTTTGTTCTTCTCTAAATGTGACCTATATTGGTCCCTCACATACTTTAGATAGGTACCAGCTTTCTTAAGGACCTTGGTTCGGTTGAATGTGTTATTACTGAACAGCACAACTAAACGGTTAATGAGCTCATCTTTTAAATCTTAATTTTGTGCATTCCACTGTGTACGTATGGTGGGCCCAAAGATCTCCAATGTAATATCATTTAGATGTTTATAAAAAATATCATTTCCTACAAAATGATCATGGGATCATTAGTATAAAAAGAGTGATCAATAAGTAAATTTCAATTGGATTATATATAATAATAATTAAAACATTTTAAAGTAGTTGGAACCTTCTCTATCTTTATGGGAATGAAATCCTCAGTCACCACAAATGTGACCGGCAATGTTCCCATACTAGTAATACGGGAAGATCCAGGAAATGTTGCTAAAATGTCACTAGTACTAGTGGCCTCTGCATCCCCAGGTACATTTCCTAACGGATGTTCTGGCATGTGTTTGCTGCCAGAGGGTGCACTACCCGATGCCTACATGCTATGTGTTGCCGACATTTCAGTTAACAATATAGGCATGGATGATGGGATCGGATGATGTGATGTATGTGCAGGAAGATCAGGATCAACACTTGTACCAACCCCTACTCCCTGGGCAACACCTGCAGTACCCTGATCATGGCCAGCAGCATCATGAGGATGCAAAAAATCCTATAAAAACAACACATATTTTAGTTCATGACATAAAAGAGTACAAAAAAAAACCATGAATGAACTTATGTTATAATTAAAGATCTCATGACAGCTTACTTGCAAGTTCCATGCTCTCTCAGTCAATATTTTAACCCTTTCTCTTATCTCATCTATTTGAGGCACTATGAATAACAACTGAAGGATTTCTTCATTGCATTTTTTTGGGTCTTCATTATCATATCCAAAGGGTTTGTGGAATATGCAATATCATCATCGCATAATAGTGACTGCACCTCCCTATGGATGCTCTCCTCTACTCTTGGTGCCTTTCCCCGATCATCTGACTGCGACAAGAATATTAAAAACATTATCGAAATTAACCCAATAAACTTATGAAAAAAACATAATAATAAAACATTTTTCTCATATCTAATTTGTACTATTACAATGAGGTAAACCTGTCAGGTAGAAGTGCTTGAAGATGCATCGTGATCTGTGCTCTGGGTTGGAGCCTTTCCCCTACAATCAATGTCCCGCTGTGACAAAAATTAAATATAAAAAAACATTTCCGAAATGAAAACAATAGACTTACAAAAAAAACATAATAATAAAATGGTATATTGGAGTCATTAATTGGAGGATGGGTAAAATGGTATATAGCACATACCACCCCCATAGTAACTGCGTTTGTATCTATGCGATCCAAATTGTAATTGATTAGCAACTCTTCCCCTGCAGTTATTGATTTTATCGCACATACGAATACACGGTTTCCCTCGCGCACCTCGAATATGCAATTGCGTTGCTTATTTGTTGACCCAGGCCATGTACTGTTTATAAACCCTGCAATATTCCCTGATGCTTTTGGCCTTCCGTCAATGTACATAGTCACTCCTTTATTTTGATCCTTATCTTTTAGCTATATATAATTTGCTAACAGTGCATACTGTATACACCTAAAAATGACATGACTCGTCTAAATAAATATTCTTAATATTTATTTCATTCTAATTCCTCTATCAATAAATAAATAAACAAATTTATTTATTCGATTCATATTCCTCTAAATTAATTAAATATCGAAATATTTAATTACCTCTTCTAAAGTCAAAATTAAATAAAATCCTTTATTTAATTAAATTCTTCCAAGCAATTAAATAATTCTAAATTATTTAATTAAATCAAATCATTCTTCCAAATTTGAATAAATCAAATCAAATTTATTTAAATCCTCTCAATCTCTAAAAATAAAATACAATCAAATATTTTATTTATTCTTCCAAATCATGCACAACAATTAAATAAATTTATTTATTTAATTTGTTTTCTTATCTTCTAATTCTTCAAATATTATTCTAAATCTTCTAGAAATAAGTCTTCTTCTCCATGCACACAAAATTAAATAATTTATTATTTAATTTCTCTCAAATCATGCAAAAGCAAATCTCAAGTTGAGTTATCTATTCAATCAACCTTATTTTTATCAATATCTTTTAAATTAGAAAAAAGCTTTCTAATTTATGAAAAGGCATGTCTTATCTTTAGAAAAGAAAGTAGTTAACTCAAATAAAACAGCTTTTTGGGTGACACTTGTCTTCTTCCTATTCGCGCACATTCCTCAACCATTCTATATCGTTGATCTTCTCATTCTTTCTATACCATTGATCTTCATTCTCTCAAGTCTATAAATTGAACCCTATTCCTCCATTTCATTCATCCAAGCTTTAAGTATTGTTACTCTGCAGGAATTACAGTGTGCCTTTGGCACCAATTCCTTCATTGCTTGTGATCACATTCGTTACTACGCACTACTACAATTGTTGTGAAGCTCATCTTCATGGCAATATTATCATAGTCGTTCCCATTTGACATCTTGGAATCATAGCAAGGAAGTGCACCTTCTGAGGGCCATATTCATAGACAAGATCATTTGTGATAAGGGTAAGTGCAAGAAGATGGGGGGCCAAAAAGGGGTCTTAAGTGGCCACTTTTTTTCTGAAATCAGGAAATACTGGCCTTGGATGAGAAATTGAGCATAGTTACACTCAAAATTTAGAGATGCAACCAAAACAATGTTCGTAGTGCTCCGAGTCTACTTTCTAAACTACTATTTTGTTTTGAAAATGGCATAGATTAAGGGGTTCAAAAGAGGGAGCCACAGAAATTGGTGTTGTTTCTGTCAAAAAAACATAACATAGCATGTTTTGTGGCTCCCTCAAAAAGTCAACCTTTTTTTGGTATTTTTAAAATCGCTTCGGTGAGAAATTAGCTAATAGCATGTAGTTTATGCCCAATTTTTCTGATAATTTTTTGATGAATATTTGATTTTTTACTAATTTTTAAAGTGGACACATCCTAAAAAACAGAATTTTGGCCGTGCTACCCCTATAAATTTTGAAAACTAATTGAAAATTATTTTTTTATTTTTTTAATATTTGTAGAATGGAGTCTAGTTTCTAAATATGTAATTTTTTTGAAATTTGAATGAATAGTTATTTTACAATGAAAAAAAGACCAAACAATGGTTTTTGCATAAAAACGGACACACAAACAAAAGAAATTAAAGATGAAAGGCTTAACATTGTTAAAATGTGAAAAAAATCACATCGTCAAATAGCTAAGAGAAAGCCTAACATTACCCATGTGTTCGATTTGTTCAACCTTGAAACACGTGCAAATCTGAGGGTTAGCACGAATGAAATTATGTGAAATTTTGAAGAATACAGAAAAACACGTCTGTGACTGTTCATAAGGCACTCCAAGCCTTTGGGTTGGAAATCCAAAGCAAATACCAAGCCCAAGGCTTGGGATTCCCAAAGCAAGAAATAACGCGAGCGCGTTATAACGCGCTCGCGTTATAACACGCTCGCGTTATAACACGCTCGCGTTATTTCTTGCCTTACATTTTTCCGCAAGTCTGTCTTTTGCCATGTTTGACATAACGCGAGCGCGTTATAACGCGCTCGCGTTATGTCCCACTCAAATTTTTTTACATTCAAGGCTATTCATCATGAGGGTTAAGGCATAAAGGATAGAGTTGAAAGGTTTACGGATAAGGGATTAGCGTTTAAGGTATAGTATCAAGCCCGTTGAGGGTCTAGGAATAGGGATAGCGTTTAAGGTTTAGGGATGAGGGATGACAGATTACGGTTGAGGGTCGAGGGATCAAAGTTAAGGGTTGAGGGATTAGGGTTAGGGTTGAGGGATTAGGGTTTAAGGTATAGTGTTGAGGGTTTAGGGATAGGGTTTAGGGTTGAGGGATTAGAGTGAAGGGTTGAGGGATTAGAATTTGGCGTTGAGGGTTTAGGGTTTAGGATCAGGGTTGAAGGTCGAGGGATTAGAGTTAAGGGTTGAGGGATTAGGGTTTGATGTTGAGGGTTGAGGGTTGAGGTTCGAGGGTCAAGGGTTTAGGGATAGGGTTGAGGGTCGAGGAATTAGGGTTAAAGTAGAGTGTGGAGGGATGACGGATGATAGATTAGGGTTGAGGGTTGAGGGATTAGGGTTTGATGTTGAGGGTTGAGGGTTTAGGGTTAGGGTTGAGAGATGAGGGATCAGAGTTAAGGGTTGAGGGATTAGGGTTTGACATCGAGGGCTGAGGTTCGAGGGTCAAGGGTTTAGGGATAGGGTTGAGGTTGAAGGGATTAGGGTTTAGGGACAAGGTTTAGGGTTAGGGTTGAGGGATTAGGGTTTAAGGTATAGTGTTGAGGGTTTAGGGATAGGGTTTAGGGTTGAGGGATTAGAGTGAAGGGTTGAGGGATTAGAATTTGGCGTTGAGGGTTTAGGGTTTAGGATTAGGGTTGAAGGTCGAGGGATTAGAGTTAAGGGTTGAGGGATTAGGGTTTGATGTTGAGGGTTGAGGGTTGAGGTTCGAGGGTCGAGGGTCGAGGAATTAGGGTTAAAGTAGAGTATGGAGGGATGACAGATGACAGATTAGGGTTGAGGGTTGAGGGATTAGGGTTTGATGTTGAGGGTTGAGGGTTTAGGGTTAGGGTTGAGAGATGAGGGATCATAGTTAAGGGTTGAGGGATTAGGGTTTGACATCGAGGGCTGAAGTTCGAGGGTCAAGGGTTTAGGGATAGGGCTGAGGTTGAAGGGATTAGGGTTTAGGGACAAGGTTTAGGGTTAGGGTTGAGGGATTAGGGTTTAAGGTATAGTGTTGAGGGTTTAGGGATAGGGTTTAGGGTTAAGGGATTAGAGTGAAGGGTTGAGGGATTAGAATTTGGCGTTGAGGGTTTAGGGTTTAGGATCAGGGTTGAAGGTCGAGGGATTAGAGTTAAGGGTTGAGGGATTAGGGTTTGATGTTGAGGGTTGAGGGTTGAGGTTCGAGGGTCAAGGGTTTAGGGATAGGGTTGAGGGTCGAGGAATTAGGGTTAAAGTAGAGTGTGGAGGGATGACGGATGATAGATTAGGGTTGAGGGTTGAGGGATTAGGGTTTGATGTTGAGGGTTGAGGGTTTAGGGTTAGGGTTGAGAGATGAGGGATCAGAGTTAAGGGTTGAGGGATTAGGGTTTGACGTCGAGGGCTGAGGTTCGAGGGTCAAGGGTTTAGGGATAGGGTTGAGGTTGAAGGGATTAGGGTTTAGGGACAAGGTTTAGGGTTAGGGTTGAGGGATTAGGGTTTAGGGTTGAGGGATTAGAGTGAAGGGTTGAGGGATTAGAATTTGGCGTTGAGGGTTTAGGGTTTAGGATCAGGGTTGAAGGTCGAGGGATTAGAGTTAAGGGTTGAGGGATTAGGGTTTGATGTTGAGGGTTGAGGGTTGAGGTTCGAGGGTCGAGGGTCGAGGAATTAGGGTTAAAGTAGAGTGTGGAGGGATGACAGATGACAGATTAGGGTTGAGGGTTGAGGGATTAGGGTTTAATGTTGAGGGTTGAGGGTTTAGGGTTAGGGTTGAGAGATGAGGGATCAGAGTATAGGGTTGAGGGATTAGGGTTTGACGTCAAGGGCTGAGGTTCGAGGGTCAAGGGTTTAGGGATAGGGTTGAGGTTGAAGGGATTAGGGTTTAGAGACAAGGTTTAGGGTTAGGGTTGAGGGATTAGGGTTTAAGGTATAGTGTTGAGGGTTTAGGGATAGGGTTTAGGGTTGAGGGATTAGAGTGAAGGGTTGAGGGATTAGAATTTGGCATTGAGGGTTTAGGGTTTAGGATCAGGGTTGAAGGTCGAGGGATTAGAGTTAAGGGTTGAGGGATTAGGGTTTGATGTTGAGGGTTGAGGGTTGAGGTTTGAGGGTCAAGGGTTTAGGGATAGGGTTGAGGGTCGAGGAATTAGGGTTAAAGTAGAGTGTGGAGGGATGACGGATGATAGATTAGGGTTGAGGGTTGAGGGATTAGGGTTTGATGTTGAGGGTTGAGGGTTTAGGGTTAGGGTTGAGAGATGAGGGATCAGAGTTAAGGGTTGAGGGATTAGGGTTTGACGTCGAGGGCTGAGGTTCGAGGGTCAAGGGTTTAGGGATAGGGTTGAGGTTGAAGGGATTAGGGTTTAGGGACAAGGTTTAGGGTTAGGGTTGAGGGATTAGGGTTTAAGGTATAGTGTTGAGGGTTTAGGGATAGGGTTTAGGGTTGAGGGATTAGAGTGAAGGGTTGAGGGATTAGAATTTGGCGTTGAGGGTTTAGGGTTTAGGATCAGGGTTGAAGGTTGAGGGATTAGAGTTAAGGGTTGAGGGATTAGGGTTTGATGTTGAGGGTTGAGGGTTGAGGTTCGAGGGTCGAGGGTCGAGGAATTAGGGTTAAAGTAGAGTGTGGAGGGATGACAGATGACAGATTAGGGTTGAGGGTTGAGGGATTAGGGTTTGATGTTGAGGGTTGAGGGTTTAGGGTTAGGGTTGAGAGATGAGGGATCAGAGTTAAGGGTTGAGGGATTAGGGTTTGACATCGAGGGCTGAGGTTCAGGGTCAAGGGTTTAGGGATAGGGTTGAGGTTGAAGGGATTAGGGTTTAGGGACAAGGTTTAGGGTTAGGGTTGAGGGATTAGGGTTTAAGGTATAGTGTTGAGGGTTTAGGGATAGGGTTTAGGGTTGAGGGATTAGAGTGAAGGGTTGAGGGATTAGAATTTGGCGTTGAGGGTTTAGGGTTTAGGATCAGGGTTGAAGGTCGAGGGATTAGAGTTAAGGGTTGAGGGATTAGGGTTTGATGTTGAGGGTTGAGGGTTGAGGTTCGAGGGTCGAGGGTCGAGGAATTAGGGTTAAAGTAGAGTGTGGAGGGATGACAGATGACAGATTAGGGTTGAGGGTTGAGGGATTAGGGTTTGATGTTGAGGGTTGAGGGTTTAGGGTTAGGGTTGAGAGATGAGGGATCAGAGTTAAGGGTTGAGGGATTAGGGTTTGACATCGAGGGCTGAGGTTCGAGGGTCAAGGGTTTAGGGATAGGGTTGAGGTTGAAGGGATTAGGGTTTAGGGACAAGGTTTAGGGTTAGGGTTGAGGGATTAGGGTTTAAGGTATAGTGTTGAGGGTTTAGGGATAGGGTTTAGGGTTGAGGGATTAGAGTGAAGGGTTGAGGGATTAGAATTTGGCCAAGTAACGGCATAATGTTGAGTAGTTTATGTACGTGTCATTACCATTTGTAACCGAACTGAATGTCTGAAAGGTTTGTAACCGATTGGCAAGGTGGTTATAGGTGATTCACCTTCCACCGTGTGTAACTGTCAATTAAGAGTCTTTATATTGTTGGTCTCTGTTCATGTAGAGGGGAGTGAACGAACAGAGAGAGAAATTGTATTTTATTCTGAAGCAGAAGGAATAAAGAAATTCTAAGTCAGACCGACGAAAGAGAAGCGAAGTGTATCGGTGTGAGTAATGCCATCGGCATAAGAAAGTTGGTTTGGACCGATGGTAGGATCTCTCACCGATCGGGGTGAGATTCAAGAAGTCTTGCCGATGGTAAGTCTATCGGCGTAACCGATAGCATCGGCAGGAGACTTAAAGAGTTCCCCGACAGTTATGTTCTCTCTGATCGGGAAGACGACGGGAAAGTGCGGCCGATGTAACATATGTCGGCATGAGTTACCTCATCGGTCGATGAGAGAAAGGTGGTTACCGATAGCCATTGTCTTGCCAATAGGCAAGAATAGGTACATTTCGGTGTGACATTTAAATTATCTTGCCAATATACACTGTAAAGGTTATTTTGTGGCCTTTCAAGGATTTTTTCACCTGTGTTAATGTTCAACTTGTTTCGCTCTGCATCAAGGGATTACGGTTTGACGTCGAGGGCTGAGGTTCGAGGGTCAAGGGTTTAGGGATAGGGTTGAGGTTGAAGGGATTAGGGTTTAGGGACAAGGTTGAGGTTGAGGGATTAGGATTTGACATTGAGGGTTGAGGGTCAAGGGATCAGAGTTGAGGGTTTAGGGTTTAGAGATCTATAGCAGGACAAAACGCGAGCGTGTTATAGCGCGAGCGCGTTATAACGCGCTCGCGTTTTGTATTTCTACTGAAATGGTAAAAAAGTGGTTACCCCCGTGATCCAGGCCCACATGCTCTGTTTTCTTACTGATTCTGCGCGTGCTTCGACAAAAAAGAAGTGCTTTCATGCTATTGGGAAGTTCACATGCACATTTGACACATTGTACCACCTTTGCATGATCTTTCCACCACCTTTTCTACTTTGCCAACTTGAGAAGGAGGAAATAACATAGTTTTCAAACCAAATTTGATATATATCTATACAAGTTTCAATTTTTGTAGTATTGCAATATTAATTTTGATTCAATTTTAAGAATTTAACATTGAAAAGGAAGCAAATGGTGAAAAACTCAAATTGTTGAGGAGTTTGATGCAAGAAGATAAAAACACTACATAATTGGGTACTCTCTCCATTCAAATCTTCGTTTTTTAGGTATGTCAAGTCTTTACATGCATGTTCTTTACATTTTCCTTATTTCGGATTGAATTACTTTATCATGCATTATCATACATGTTTAAAATAGACACATTTCCAATCAAGAAAGCAACCTACAATCTCACATGATGCCATGTATATTTTCTGCACTTGGGCTCTTTAATAATTATGTGTAATAAACAAACCTTAGTTCATACCATGATATCAAACTATACAAGAATAAATCCTTACAACATAAAAAAAATACAATCCCACTATTATCATGTATTCATTTCTTAGGAACTAATATTGGTCTCTTTATCATGCTACAGACAAATTCTCCGTCATGCCGAGGAAACGATCAAGAATTAAACCAACACAGGAAGAGATAGAAGCTAAGAATGCAAAGAAAGCAATGGCTATGAGGGAACTTCGTGAGAAGAGGAAATTGGACACAATAAATGAAGACATACCAATTGAAGAGGAACCACAACCATCACAAAGAGATATGGTATTGGCGGCACAAAGAGAACGAATGCAAAAACTTCGTGGTACGAGAGATTTAAATACCATAGTTGGAGACACATCCTTTATCGCAAGACAACATGTAGGGACACCATCTACCACATCTCAAGTTGAGAGTACATCATCACTCACATGTGATGAAGGAGGTACGCCATCGTTCCCACCTCAACCTCAAGGTATGTTATCTATTCCATCTTCAATCGAAGGTATGCCATCTAACCCATCTTATTTAAATATTGATGAAATTCCTAATGTTGAGATGAATTTACCTAACTTGACACCACCTAGAATTTTGCATAGAAAGCCAAAGTATTTGATTGATATTGATGAGAATATTTTGCAGCCAATGGAAGGTAAGATTCCAAAACGCACTTGTAGAAGATATGCTAATAAGATTTGGAGATTGTTCTTTGAAAAGTTAAATGAGACTGCAAGATGTCAACTATTCGTTGAAATGATGCGAAGTATAAAGTATAGGTCTATCATGAAGATTCTTGGGTTGAGAACATCAGAGGCTTCAAGTGAAAAATCTATTGTCAAGAATCTAATGAGTGCGTATGAGAGTGTGGGTAACACCTCACGCACAAAAGATAGTAATGCAACACGGCGTGTGATTACATCGACTATAGTAAGTAGTCAAACAAGGAAAGCTCGTCTTATTAGAAAGACAAGTCAAAAATTGAGAATTAATAGGAAAACTTTATCAAGAGCCATTGGAAGACGCCAAAGAATTGAGGACACTAATGCCAATGAATTATGGGCGTTCTCGGGGAGACTACCACGAAAAGATAAACCAATTGTTGAAGCATTGAGGTCACTAATTGAAGACTTTTGGAAGAATTACACAAGGGTATCTCCGAATCAAAGGGATGTGGTAAGAAGGAGAATTGGTAGTCAGAACCGCGAGCCACATCCAAAGCATTTTTTGGATGAGACTCAAACACAGTTTTATGGTAAATTTCTAGAGAAGTATCCTCAAATTAAAATTTGTCAAAGATATTTTGAAATGCTAAAACCTTTCTATGTTAAGATAAATCACACACGCACTACTTGTTGTTGTAGATTACATATTGAATTTTCTAACCATTTTGATGCTTATAGGTCTATATGTTTAGATATGCATACTAACAATGATTTGCAGGGTTGTGCCATATGTGCCCCACCAACATCTTCAAGAGACTTCATATCAAGAATTTTATGTGAAAGAGAGGAAGGTCAAATATTCTACAAGAAATTATGCTTGGATGGCACATGTCATCGTTGCGGTGGCTTGCAACATTTGCCAATATGTGAACATATGGAAATAACACATGCGGTTGGAAATGAACTAGTAGAGTTTGGCAAGTATAAAACAGTGGCATACAATACAAAAGATGGTAAAGAAGCAAAGAGGTGTGAATTAGTTATTGAAAAGATTCCAGTGTATCAGTTTATGCCTATATTTCGTGACAGCATAGTGTATGAGTATGCAAGACATGCCCATAGAGCTCGATGGTTGGACTTGCAATTCAAGTTATGCAAGGACACATTTCCAGTTGGTAGCATTGTTTCAGTCGTCGACTTTGCAGAGAACTACAGTCTACAGCCACAGCGTGAGGTGCAATCACAATATTACAACTCCACATAGGTTTCTATATTTGTGCACATCGCATTCATTCATGCGAATGATAGTACAGAGGATGACAGAAAGATCATAAGGGAGTATCATTTCTATATTAGTGATGATCGCACGCATTCTACGGAGTTCGTGCAAGGTTGCTTTCAGGTGTTCTATAATGATTTGGCTAGAAGGGGCATATCGTTCAGTCAGCATATCATATGGTCGGATAATTGTGCATCACAATTCAAGAACTCACAGAATTTCTATTGGCTGAGTAGGAGGCATAATTTTACAGGTATTCAACATATGTGGAACTTTTGTGAGGCCGGGCATAGAAAGGGGGAGCATGATGGTGCAGGAGCATGTATCAAAAGAGCCATAGCACGAGAAGAGTTAAAGTATAAAGACAATGCAAAGTTGACAGATGCAAAATCGATTGTCGAGTGGTGTAATGCTTCCATGGGTCCAGGTAATGAAGGTAAGTCTTTAGTTCGTAGATTTTTTTGGTTGATAGATGATACTAACATTGCACCATATGAGGATTGTTGTACACTGACAGGATCAAATGAGATGCACTCTTTCAGAAGTTCAATTGCAGGTTCATGGAGTATCCATACACGAAAGATGTCATGCTTTTGTTCTTCCTGTACAATTCAAGTCTGGGATGAGTGCGAGTCAAAGGAGTGGGTTGACGAATGGCAGTTAAGTTATCTTAGCCCACTTGACACGTATCGACCCCCGACGGCACTGGAACTAACACAGATGGAATCGTCAGTTGACTTTGACCACATATCAGATTTAGTTCAACCAGGTAATATAGGGCACATATATGCATCTAATTTCATCTAGTTCTCAGTTTTTTATAGCTCTGAGGCATTTGCCCGTGGTGAAAGGTTTTCTGTTGCCCCAAAAATCGTCAGAAGGAGGCAGTGTAAAGTTGAAAAGGGGTGTAACTTTCGTCCTGCTCCTGATGCGACCAAACTGACTGTTCCAACGTGTCCGAATGGGTACATTTATGCTAGGCATGGTCCTATTTCTCACCCAAACATGTCGAAACAGTCGGAGCTACATTGTACCGACGATATCCCTGAAGAGTCCAAAGTGCAAAAAGGCAGCAATCTTTGACGAGATGTTACTCGAAAACTGTGTCACTTAGAAACATTCTGTCTGAGGCAACGGGATCACGTAGAGTGCCTCTACAATAACCTCTCTCAGTTTTTTATAGCTCTTAGGCATTTGCCCGTGGTGAAAGGTTTTCTATTGCCCCAAAAATCATCAGAAGGAGGCAGTGTAAAGTTGCAAAGGGGTGTAACTTTCATCCTGCTCCTGATGTGACCAAATTGATTGTTCCAACGCGTCCGAATGGGTACATTTATGCTAGGCATGGTCCTATTTCTCACCCAAACATGTCGAAACAGTCGGAGCTACATTGTACCGACGATATCCCTGAAGAGTCCAAAGTGCAAAAAGGCAGCAATCTTTGACGAGATGTTACTCGAAAACTGTGTCACTTAGAAACATTCCATCTGAGGCAACGGGATCACGTAGAGTGCCTCTACAATAACCTCTCTCGGTTTTTTATAGCTCTTAGGCATTTGCCCATGGTGAAAGGTTTTCTGTTGCCCCAAAAATCGTCAGAAGGAGGCAGTGTAAAGTTGCAAAGGGTGTAACTTTCGTCCTACTCCTGATGCGACCAAACTGACTGTTCCAACGCGTCCGACTGGGTACATTTATGCTAGGCATGGTCCTATTTCTCACCCAAACATGTCGAAACAGTCGGAGCTACATTGTACCGACAATATCCCTGAAGAGTCCAAAGTGCAAAAAGGCAACAATCTTTGATGAGATGTTACTCTAAAACCGTGTCACTTAGAAACATTCCGTCTGAGGCAACGGGATCACGTAGAGTGCCTCTACAATAACCTCTCTCAGTTTTTTATAGCTCTGAGGCATTTGCCCGTGGTGAAAGGTTTTCTGCTGCCCCAAAAATCGTCAGAAGGAGGCAGTGTATTAAGTCAGGATGAAAGCCTATTCACTCTAGGCGCCTGTTTTTGACCAAATCACACATGCGCCTTGAACAACTCTGTCTTCAAGGCGCTTTTCTCTAATCTCTGTAACTCTCCAAATCCACTAAGGCGCAAATTTTACCTCTTGGGCTCAAGATATAGGTTCTTCATCCAAGGCGCCAGAATGGTCCAAAGGCGCATTTCACCTCTAACCTCACCTCTGACCTTACTTGGAGGCGCTAAACCTCATCTCATTGCTCTCCTCCATTACAAGCGCTCACTTACCTCAATCTTGGGTGCATACCAACATCCCAACATCCAAATCACCTAGGCGCTCAAAACCTTCAAGACTCAAGGTGCATTTTATGATCAAACAAGGTATCTCCTGAACAAGGCGCTCATAGTCTCATCAGGGCGTTAATCATCATCATGAGCACTCATATTGTTCTAGGTGCACAGTTATCTCTGGAATGCTCAAGGCGCACATACCCTTCTCTAGGCTAGTTTACACTTATTCAAGGCGCTCATTCCAAACTTACAGGAACTCCTCATTACAAGACGCACAAACTAGATGATCCTAGGGCATAAGGGCGCTCATAGGAGTTGTTATGTGTCATTTTGGCCAAGGTTTTCTAGAGCAGTGAAGACATTAGGAAGGGTATGATCGTTTGGATAGTTTTGAATGCTTTATTTCTCCTTGTTTAAACTAGGCGCTCACTGAGGATTGGAGTAGCCTTTGCACCCTCACATCACGTTAATCGACGTTTCAGAGGCAATCATAGTATAGGAAGATTTGCGCCTTGAAGAAGAGAGTTATCTGGTGAGTGCTTAGGAGTTCTGGCGCCTAGGGGAAAGGTCTAGGTAGAGCGCCTTCAGACTTTGACAGTGAAGTGCCTTAAGGAGTTGGATGATGTTTTTGCCTAGAGTGGAGATGATGTTTTTAGCGCCTTAAGGATGATGATGGAGCGCCTTGGAGTCAGGTTAGTCTGGAGCACCTTAAGAAGGTAAAGCACTTCAAATGTAAACACAAGTGTTTTGAGCGCCCTAATGAGAAGTTGTTTTGGCACCATAAGTTGTTCAAACGAAGATATGCACCTTGGATAGTTGCAAAGACCTAATTTAGCGCCCAAGGTTGGAAAACTCTTTGTGAGCGCCCAGTGTTTGAAAGCTCTTTGTGTTTGGTGCATTAAAATGAATTTGGCACCTAAATAGTATTGAAACACTCAACTGAGCGCCTAAAGCCCATGAGAGAAGTGATATGCGCCTTGATAGGAATATCATGGAAGATGAGTTTACTGAATGGCGCCTTGAATGACTTGGTTGATTAAGTGTTTTAGTGCCTAGATATGGGATGAATCATTGAGCGCCTTTGGTTGAGATGATGTCAGCACCTTTGAGATTATAACACCTTGGAGTCAAGTTCGAAGGAGCACCTTGAGAAGGTAAAACACTTCAAATGTTTTCAAGGAATTGGAGAAGTCACTTAGTGCCTAGAAGGAATTCCAGAGCAAGAGGGTTGGAGCACCTTGAGCTTCAAGTCAGATATGCGCCTAGACCTCTACCCTTTAGCAAGTTGAAGCCCTCTGAGCCTTGACAACGTGAGAATGCCTTATAGTGAATATGCGCCTTGGGCAAGGTTGAAGACAAAGTTGAGGAGTATATCATAATGAGTAAGTGCACTGTAGGGTTAGATGATAAAGACTAGTGCCTTGAGTGTCTTGGTCAAAATTTTGACGTGAGAAGTCTTGCAAGATCAAACCCTGGAGTGTGCCTTAGAGAGAACCTATTGATCCTTTGCTTTGATAAGATTTGGGTGCCAGAATGATCCTTAATAAATGGAATGTATCTACACCAATTTTGTGCCTTTAGGGAAGTGATGGTGGCCAGAATGATCCTTAATCTCATGTTTGTGCGCCTAGGTCTAGAAGCAAGATTTGAGCGCCTTAGGATAGGGTTTTTTGCACCTTGTCTTGGCGAGTGAATTTGCGCCTTGGGATGAAATGCGCCCAAACTAAGTACTTAGAAACCTAAGATTAGCGCCTTATTTGAAGTTATACACCTATTCTGGCGCCAGAGAGTGAGTTTGAGTGTGAAGAAGTGAATGTCTGCGCCTTGAAGGGGATACAAAGGGAAGATGATGCACCTTGATGGGTTGATGATGGAAATTTGCGTTTTGGAGCTAAATGTGCACCTTGAATCTAAATGATATTTGAGTGCTTAGAGGTAAATAGGGGCGCCTTTGAGAATTCTTTGTGCTTTAAGGAATGGATTGTGGCCTTTGGACTAAGGTAAGTCCTAAGCACTTCCAATGATTTTAAGGAGCGCCTTGAAGGAGATAGTGCATAGAGGTACAATGAATCTTCCGGAGAACATGGATAGACAACTAAGTCTCCAACTTGAGTCTTCTAAGTGAATTGGATAATGAAGAGAGTCTAGTCATTTTGGGCGCTAGTATCAGGATGAATCATCCAAAATGGGTGCCTAGAACTAGAAGGCGCCAATGCATGAGTTCAAGGATCCTCCATTGGAGCGCCTAGCCCAGATGGCTATAGATTGAAAGTTTTAAAGCTAAGTGATGTCTCTTACGTGAATTCCTAGCCCAGGTGCATGTGTTGGGAAAAACTCTTTGGCTCTGGCGCCTAGAATTGGGAGCTTTGTAAGATGCACCAATTGATGAAACATTTCCATTTTGCGCCTAGAATAGAACTCTCTCACATAGTTGAAATTGACTTGATAGAAGGAGATAAGTCTTAAGGACTAGTTTGGCGCCTCACTTGCCTATCTCACCTTTGAAATGCGCTTTGGTTGATGATCATCATTGATGGAACCTAGTGAAATGTAAAGCTATTTGCATCTCCAGAGGATCAAAATTGGATTAGGAGATCATCCTTGCAGTTGAGATTGACAGAGAAGTGTTAAAGGAATCACTTCAAATGGGCGCCTAAGCTAGTTGAGGTGCATATCAATTCCACTGTAACTCCAGACTGACGCTTAGGATCTAGTCATCTCCTAAGGCGCAGTTCCATTCACCCATGACCTCGCTTGGCGTCTAAAACTTGGAAACTCCTTTGGAAAGCTCCTGTTGCACCTAGAAGATGAGTTTGGGATATCAACTTGCAAAAGGCTTAGAAACTCTTCAAAGATGTTAGGCACAATCCCATGGCACTGGAGCTCAGTTTTGGCGCCTTCAAGGAATAGCACATGAAGGAACTTGGGAGGTCAGGTGCTTGTAAAAGGGAACACCTTGGAACATCTTCTAGGGGTTGAAGTAGTAAGAAAACATCAAGTGAGTCTAGGCGCACTCCCTTGTGTGAACAGTTTAGCTCTGGCGCCTAGCCACAGAGTGAGCCAGAAGAAGTAGTTTGGACATTAGAAGATAGGCGCTCATTCTACAATGAAGCATTCCACCTTCCTAATCAACAAAGACTTGCAAGAATTGACAAAGGAAGCTAAGGCGCACCTTCTACTTGTTTCCACCTCCAGAATGCGCCTAACCTTGAAAGGGGGTTCAAAGATGTTTGTTAGACCTTTTCACTCAAGGCACTCACCTTAGGCGCACTTTCTAAGTCCTTGTCACCTCAAGGAAACACCTAGTTTGGAAGGCGCTTGCCCTGTTCTCCACTCCTTTCAATTGGCGCCTAGAACACAGAATGCATGAAAGGAGCGCCTAGACTCCAGAGGGCTGATTTGGGCGCCTAGCATTTAAAACACTTTCATAATGATGATGTTTTGGCGCCTACTCTTGGAAACAATCCAGAGCATCCATAAACTCTAATTGGCACCTAATGTTGACAAGGCGCAACTTCAGGAGGAGGTCACCTCAACTTGGCGCCCAAGTCAGAAAAACCTGTAAATCCTTCAAATATGCGCCTACCTTGTGAGGTGATGAGTTGAACATTCCAAATCTTCAAATGTTGCTTAAATAAGGAAGACATTGTAACATCAAGGCTTCAAGGCCTGTCCTTGTATTTCCATTGAATGAGTTGTACTTCATGCTATTGAAAGCATTTTCCATGTAATAAGACATTGCAAGTTGATTGAATCAAGTAACAAGACAAGTACCCAACTCTAATGTTGTTTCATTCAAATAGTTATCTTGATGTATATCTTTATGTTATTGAAGTAGTTGATGAATTGTTAGCAAGTAAAAGTGTTTAAGTAAGGAAAATTTTTCGTAGAACTAGTTGGGTATCTTACACTTACACCATGCCTATCCATCAAACATCACAATGCAATCAAAATCCTAACAACATGCCCATGATCCAAGATCAAGTGCAATCATGCAAAGATATTATCAATCACAAGCCTATTAAGAATGAACTAGAGTCTTCTAGTACCATACTTTTCCATCAAACACCATCATGTAATCCATGGCCTATCAAGCCTATCAAAGAAAATGCAAACATCCTATGTAATACAATCAGACTTTAAATATTTGAAGTAGCCATCTACAAATATCCATTCAAAAGTGGATTTATAATGCAAGTATGGACGCCATCAATAAAAAAGATTTGTATTAACCAAATATCCATATACGCATACATCAATATCTGTCGATATAAGTATAACATATATACAAAATAGCCATATAGGCTTACAAGAATGCCATATAGGCATACAATGTCAACTATGTACAATACAAAATATATGTCCACAAATGCCATATAGGCATACAACAGAGGAACACAATAAAAAGTCATTCCCCTCTAGCTGGTGAAGAGAATAAATCACGAGCAGCCTTTGATCTTCTAGGGGATGGAGACATGCATGTGGGTGGTCTACTACGAACCCGAGGGCTACTCCTCCTATTTAGTTCTTCCTGCACCTTTACCTGTTACAAAAAAAAAGTATAGATATTAATATATAGAAATTACATGTTATAAAAAAATGAAACATTTAACAAAATAATCACTTACCGCTAACATATAATCTGTCTGCTCGCTTGCCTCAGTAGCAGGAAAAGGCCCTGGTGATGTCATGTCCTATAGAAACCATCCAGATAGAAATTAAACTTCAAATCAATAATCTTTTGATTTTTCAAAAATAGACAACTATAACAATGAATGTAAATTGAAATTTACTAATCTGCCTCATACCCCTGTCAATGCCATAGAGCTATGAATCGCAGAGGCCACACCCTGCTCCATTGCCCTATGAACATGGGGAGGTGTATCCGCAGCCTGCATCATCTGGAAATAAAACAACATTATTCAATTACAAAAACTATAATAGTGATGCAAATCATGGCTCCTAACATACACACACGCTCATCTAAACATGGAAGTACACACAATAAAACACACAAATCACATACAAAAATTTAGTAAGTACAATTCATTCATTAAACTATTTATTTTATTACCTCCGTAAAGCTTTGAAGTCCACCACCGCTGGCAGGTGTTGCCATGAAATCTACAGTGTTAACCTATTCAACATCCAAAATCAGAAATTAGAATACCATTCATATAACGATGCTATTCACATGTAATATTTATAATTGTTTACTAGTTACATACCTCGACAGTAGATGATCTAGTGAAAAATGTAGGTGGAGAACCACTGAAAACTGCATCGACGCTATGACCCTGAAATTTCATTAAAATCATCAATTTAAATTAGTTAATCTTGTATTTCAAAAATAAAATTTAATAAATTAAATTCAATAAACTTGCTAATATTTACCTGAGTATCAAGGCCGAAAGTCTCACTCAGGAGGGTATCTGTCATCGCCATTTGCTCAGCTGCAGATGTAGCCTGTGCACCTGCGTCCTGACTGTCCATGGGGTCATAACCACAGGCTGACCCGCAAGCCTGGCAAGTATGCGGTGGGACCCTACTCCTCGCACTATCTCCCAACCCACTCTGTGTTGTAGGATCGGCATGCTCTATGATGCTCTGGGTCAAGGCAATAATCGACCTCAGTGTATCGACCTCAACACTCTCCTTCACAATGGAAGGAATAGAAACATGCTCGTGGGCTGGTCTGCTGATTACTCGTCTCACTACCCACTGTGGGTCAAGACGTGCCCCTGGTCTATCCTGTACTGAGCCCCCACCTCTACCCTGGAAGTCCCGCATATCAAAATAGTTTGGCACTTTATTGAGGACAAACTCAGAGTAGAGTTTCCTCAAAAAGTATTGCGGGACCTCATTGTTATTGCATGGAGGATGGTCAAAAACCATCCACCACCTCTGCCCGAAATTGTCCCTTATCGCTTGGTTGTTGCACCAATGGATAGGGAACCTCTTGCATGTAATGGGTGGAGGTTGATTTGTTTGTGGGTTTGTGAAAATTGAACACAAGTCTACTTTTGTAATTTGTAATTTTTTGACATCTTGGTATGACAATTTATCTGCATAGTAATCTCTAAACTCTCTCTTTTTATCGGTCCAACTAGTTATTTGCTTGCTAATTGAATTTACATTTGATAACATAGACTCAAGAGATTCGGCAAGCGTGGACCTATGCAAGGTTGAAGTGGAAGGATCTTTCAACCTTGCAATTATATCTTCAATTTGTTTTTTGTTGTTTTCAATTTCCCCCATTATATTATCTTGTGTTCCAGGGGCATGTCGAGGAATGAATGGAGGAGGTTGTTGTTCTGCAGGTATTTCTTCCTCAAGATTTTGTGGATTTTGAGGAGGAGGAGGAGGTGCATTAACATTTCCTACAATTAATAAAATATACATCAAAAATCAACACAAAACCTACCTATTTAGGAAGAAATTCAAACAAAAAAACAAAGATAACTCACCCCTTTGGCGTGCTCGACGTCGCGGCGGCATTTCGGCGATGAATCGACAAATCTTTTGTGTTGAACAGTGTTTTGTAGAACGCGAGCGCGTTTTTGAAGGGTTTTAAGCCGCGGGCGGAGGAAAAACTCACAATGAAATGAAATAAAATGAAATGACAGCGTTTTTTTTTTATATATAAGGGACGTTATAACGAGAGCGCGTTATAACGCGCTCGCGTTATGGCTCGGCAATGACGAGCCTAAGGCTTGTCATTGCCAAGCCATAACGCGAGCGCGTTATGCCTAAAATTTTTTTGAAAATTTTTTGGCCACTTTTTGGCCCCCCATCTTTTTGCACTTACCCATAAGCGATCAATGGAAGCTATGAATTAAAGGAGGTTTGCTTTGTTGTTGTTCATTGTTTATTTGAATCTCTTTTGTTCACCATTTCATTTAGTTTTGGGTATCTTGATATTTGATATTATTGATTATTCATTTGAATCCAATTTTCTCTTAACATTTTTGGCACCCACCGTGGGGCCTAGCCCTAAATTTAACCCAAAAACTCAGTTTTTGTGTTTTAAAAAGCCGTGCATAGGAGTAAATCATGCATCTGACACATCCTAACACACATATACTGTCTATTCGACGCATTCGTTCCTACGGCACATATAGTCTCTGTTCTGACGCTTATATTGTCTATTCCGGTGCATATACCCTTTTAGCGCATACATACTCTGTTACGGCACATTTACCCTCTGACACGGTGCATATATCAAATCAGTGCATATACACTTTTTTCCAGCACTTTTGACCTTTGTCTTAGCGCATATGTACTGCTGCGCTTCTGTTCTCTGTTTCTACACATTCAGTCTCTGAAGTGGCGCATCTATTTTAGGTAGTGATTTTTAGGGTTTCCTTGGAGTTTTCACTAACGCTGACGTCTTTTCGTAGGAACTCTCTTGATCTATTTTGCAGGCTAGGTACTGGTTTAGAATCATATAATTGCACTTGTTAACACACACTTCAATTTCTAATGGGAAAGTAAATGGATGCTCATGCAAATCTCACATAGTTTTAACTAGGAAAGTTGTAATTGAATCATTGCTATCTTGCATATCATTGAATCATTGCTATATTGCTATCTTTTCAAAGTTAAACTCATTGCTATGTGGATAAAATTGAACTCATCATTTCTATCTGGGTAAAACTAAACCATTGCTATCTCGATTATCACTTCAAAGTTAACAAATTTGTGCTACTTGGATAAAATTGAACTCATCATTGGTATTTGGGTAAAACTGAACCATTGCTATCTCGACTATCACTTAAAAGTTAACAATTCATGCTACGTGGGTAAAATTGAACTCATCATTGCTATCTAGGTAAAATTGAACCATTGCTATCTCGATCATCACTTTAAAGTTAACAATTCGTGCTATCTGGGATAAAATTGAACTCATCATTGCTATCTTGGTAAAACTGGACCATTGCTATCTTGTGATCACTTCAAAGTTAACAAAATTATGTGCTTGCCCAAGTAGATAGCTCATCTAGTTTTTCTCATTTTAACTAGGGGAAAAGAACCACTGTATTCTATGTTTTGGGAATGATACCGGGCCTATGCTCTCCCCTATCTTGGGTGACCAAAATGCCAGACATATCATTTTTGCATGTGTTTTTCCTTTAGAGGGGCCTACTCTTGGATACCATTCATCCAAGTAGGAACGACCCTAAGTGGTAATAGGCTAGACGCCAAGCCCTACCAATCCACTATAAATAAATTGTGTTTGGAGCGAAAGCTTCAAACAACGAGTGAAGTCCTCCCCCAAAACCCTCCAAGGCGCAACCCTTGCAGGCTGGGAGACTCCATAACAAAGAATAGTATTGCCGCATGTATAACCACTCGAATGGTTGCCTTCATTAAACACCTTTTGTTCTAGTGGCCAAAAACCCTTGTAATCCATTTGAAGCCTAGGATTGTACTTGTTTTTCCTTTTAGTCCAAAAAGAGTCAAAAAATCACAAAAAAATAAAAACCATAAAAATATTCTTTGTGTTTGCTGTGTCTTCTTGCCACAATTTCAGAAAAATCAGATCAAAAAGACCTTCTTGCAACCAAAGTACCAAAAAACATTAAAAAAATTCCAAAAAATTGCAAAAATACTAAGAAAAACTAGAGTGGCACATCCTTCCTCTATTGCTACACATTTGTGCTGACCTGCGGCACATATATACTGACTAGCATCGCTTTTACTACCTATTACAATGCATTTGATTTTTACCAATGTGGCACTTCTGTGCCGACTTCCTACGCATTTACCAGTTTCTACAGCGCATATGTTCCGGTGCATGCGTGATAGTGAGCACTTGTACAATCTTTGAGGGAAAAATTTTGTCATTTCTGGATACCCATTTCAATCAAGTTCTAGGTTCCGAGATTAGACCTTACCTTGGAGTCATTTTTGCATCCATTTCACGTCAAAGTCCCTCTTTCGTTGGTCACCCCATTCACCTTCTTTCAGGATGTCCTAGTCCAAAGTCAAAGTATCCCATATCAGGTCAACATAGGCCCCTTTTTTTTCATATCACTTTGAATTCAAGTAACCCTAGTAGGTCACAGAACTTCGCTAGTGGTCTTGGTGCACGACTAGTCCCTACACAGTAAGACAAGTGTCGAGTACCCTTACTAGTGACTATCATCTTGTATTGGCCGTCTTACTTGGAGTCATTGACCGAAAAAGTCCCTTGTCCAAATCTTGTCATAAGTATCCTATTCTCAACAGTCTCCATCGGCACCTTGCCAAAATCTCTAGTTTCATCCCACCTCATCCCTTGTCACCTTGAATGGTTCTTACTAGATCTCAATACAAAAAGCAACTTGAAATGGCCAGATCATCCAACAACATCATCACCCCTCATGATAGTGATGAAGAAATCTCTCACGAAGAGTACCAAGGAACCCTCCAAGATTGGAAGTTCCAACGCTTGCTAGAGAAAGTGCTACATGACGACCCTCACAAGCATTTTTATCATCTCGCAAATCTACGAATTAAGCTCCCCGCCTATTTCGATCTAAGCAAAATCCAAGAAACCATGGAGGATAACCATGAAAAAGGAAAAAAAGCCATAGACCCAAGCACTCCTATGGAAGAAGTGAAGAAATAAATTGAGGGTCTAAAGCAAAAAATGACGGATTTAAAAATGGGTACAAACACCAAAACCTACTCCTTGGAAGATATTGCATTGTACCCCTTTGATAAAAGTTTGGACATGACACCATTTCCCTATCGATTCGAAGTCCCTAAGTTTGTAAAATACAAAGGGAAAGGGGACCCTAGAGATCACATTAGGGAATTCAATGCAGCATGCATGGAAGTAGCTCACAATGAGACTTACTTAATGAGACTATTCCCTAGATCTCTAGGTAGTCAAGCCATGGAGTGGTTCTCACGGCTTCCACTGGGCATCAAAACTTTTGATGAGTTAGTCAACAAATTCATCACGCACTTCTTTTACAATATTAAACATGAAGTTTCCATGCTCGACCTATGCAAAACTAAGCAAAAGAGTGGCGAATCATTCACCTCCTTCCTACAAAGGTGGAGACAACTAGCAAGTAAATGTTCAAATGATGTACCAGAGAAGCAATTAATGGAGATGTTTGTCCATAACCGCAACTCTGATCTTAGCTATCAAATACAAATCCAATGCCCTACTTCATTTTCAGAGGTCATTGAAATGGGATTGTTTATCAAAAAATCTATGATCGCCAAGGGGCAAATCAAGTTATACAAGGACACACCTACCTCCAACTACATGACTGACAAATCAAAGTTTTGGACCAAGAATAAAAATGCCGTCAACGATGGAGTAGTTGATGCCAAGGTGGTGGCTCCCAAACAATAGCCAATATTTACTCTCAAAGGAGAGGCAAGCAATGTTACACCCAACAAAACATTCTCTCGGGAGCCAAGACCATGGTTCAACTCAAATCCAAGGCAAAAGTTTGTTGCAAGTATGAGGTTAACCAGTGTTGTCATTGATGTCAACATACCCATATTGCATTGATAAGAAGGATTGGATGAGCTGTGTGCTGAGGATATTGAGAAAATTAGTCTCAATCAGGAATAGTGAAGAATAGTGATGAGAAGAAGGCAAAAATACTCAATAGGTTGAGGATCAGAGGATGCGGATTAAAGGGTTTGTAGATATGGATCTTGAGATGTTCCAGTTAAGATTTCAGAGGTCCGAATGAAGATATGAAGAAGTTGTGATCGACCAGAACCGGTTCCGGGAGATGCTCCAGAGTGACAGAGTGTTACAAAAAGGTCCGGTGAGATCTAGAAGTGCATTGTCAGATTCTACGGATTGGAAGAAGTGCTTGAGATGTCCTTGTGATGTATCATCTCAGTTTGTACGTAGTTTGGAGGTTTGAAAGAACCTGTTTCAGTTTGATAGTCGCGACAGACTGTGTTCTTGAAGTTCCAGAAGAAGAGGAGAAGAGATTCCAGTAGGAAAAGGAAGTGCGGATGTACCTGGTCATTCAGGAAAGCTTGTAAAGACTCTTGGATCATGTTGAGGTTGTGTTGTCAGTCCACATGAGTGTTAAAGCCTAGAATTGAAGATATTCTTCCGGATAAAGATGTTCTTATTTAGACTGGCCGACCGGATGAGTTATTCATCTTGCGAATGCTCTTATGGATGATTGCTGACTTAGATGATAGTTCCTAAGTTGATGCCTTGTATAAATAAAGGTTTGTGAGTTTATTTCAAAGTGTGTTGTTGAGCGGATGAGTGTGGATTAGAGAAAGAGTGAAGGGCAGAGCAGAAGTTTCTTGGGCTTAAATGGAACTGATCCAAGCATGGTAAAGATGTCAATCTCTAGTTCAAGTTTGTGATTCTTATCACTTTGTAGACAGTGTGTCTCTTGTAGGCAGTGTGCCTCTTTATGAGCAGTGTGCTTAGGCAGTGAGCCCTAATTGGCATGTGCCATCCATTTTTCTTATTCTTCTAACAGAGAATAATCCTTGGGTTAATGACCTCATGGTTTTTCCCTTAACCGGGTTTTCCATGTCAAAATCTTGGTGTCTTATGTGTTGATGTATATCTGCTCTGATGTTTATGCCTTATGCTTTCATGAATGATTAATTGCTATGCTATTGATTAACAAAGTGGACTTAAGTGTTTGAACTGGAAGCGAATTAAGGATAACTGATTCACCCTCCTCTCAGTTATCAACAATTGGTATCAGAGCTGAGTTCCTCTAAAAGGAGCTTAACCACTTGAGGGATCCAGGATGTCGTCATACAAGAAGGATAGTCCAAAATTTGATGGAACCAACTTCACTCTTTGGAAAGGCCGCATGAAATGTCACTTGGAGTGTATGGGAAAGGCGTACTTGTCCATGGTTGAAAAAGCATACAAACCTCCACAGGGTGGTCCGACAACTCTAAATGAAATCACAGATGCTGAAAACAATCTGCGGACTAAAGAGGCTCTTCTAAGTGCATTGACTGACTCAGAACTCTCAAATGTTATTGATCTACCAACTACCTATGAGATCTAGGTTAAACTGGAACTTCTGCATGAAGGAGATGAGTTTGTTAAGAGTGCAAGGTTACAAAGTCTCAAAGGAAATTTTGAAAGATTGAAGATGAGAGATGATGAAAACATCACTACTTTTATGCCAAGAGTAAATGAGCTGGTGTGTGGAATCAAGAATGCAGGTGGAGTTCTGGAGGAAAATGAGATTGTGTGCAAAATTCTCAGATCCCTTCCTGCTGCCTACAAGATCAAGGTTGCTGCCATTAATGAATTCAGAGCCCATGCAACTATCACAAGAGAGCAACTGACTGGCAAACTGG
Organism: Cunninghamia lanceolata; assembly: GCA_027924645.1. NCBI lineage: Eukaryota > Viridiplantae > Streptophyta > Pinopsida > Cupressales > Cupressaceae > Cunninghamia > Cunninghamia lanceolata. Next base: position 2,228,740 of record BSBN01001164.1, on the reverse strand, counting down.
TTGCATTTGAAATGACCGAGTTTGGAGATGATCCCCCCAAGACTGAATCTGCATTCAAAGCCAGTGCCTATGTGAAAGGCAAACAAAGATTTGATCCCGGAGAAAACTCTTCAAGGAAGCTGTCATGGTATGATCAAGCAAGGAAAGACATGGAAGAGGAAGAAGCAGAAACAGCTCATCTTGAAGCCCTCATTGCAAAGAGATTGCCAAGAGGATTCGGTAAGTATGAAGGAAAGTTACCTTTTAAGTGCTTTAACTGCAATAAGATTGGTCACTTTGCTTCAAGATGTTCGGAAAGATCTACAAGGTCAAACTCTAACAGACAAAGGTTCCAAAAGAACTGTTATTATGTTCATGAAGAAGCTGATAATGAAGGAGTAACAGATGATGAATCAGAGATAGGAGACAAATCCAGAAATGAATGGGTGTTTATTGCCATCAAGGAAGAAGAACCAATATCCTCTGAATCTATCAATCATAAGGTTGTAGAAAGAGCTTTGGCTGCCCAAGTTGAAGAAAAGGATGATTGGGTTATTAATAGTGGATGCTCTCACCATATGACAGGTGACAAGAACAAGTACTTAGATTTGGAAAGGTATGAAGGAGGAATGGTGAAGTTTGGTGATAATTCTGCTGGTAGAATCAGAGGTAGGGGAACTATTTCTTTTGATGGAAAGAGCAAAACTGGTAATGTACTATATGTTGAAGGATTGAAGCACAATCTTCTCAATGTTGGACAGTTAGTAGACAAAGGTTATGATCTTCGGTTCAAAAATGGAAGATGCAGGATCTTTGAAATCTCCAGAACTGAGATTGCATCCGGTACTCAAACAAAAGGTAATATCTTCCATCTGGTTGGTTCTAATAAAAGTTGTTTGTTTGTTCAAGTGGATTAGACTTGGTTATGGCATAGAAGGATGTGTCATGTAAATTTTGATAACATCATCAAAATAAGCAATACTCAGGCTGTAAGAGATCTTCCAAAGTTGGTGAAACCTACAAATAGTTTGTGCAAAGAATGTCAGCTAGGTAAACAAACCAGAGTCTCTTTCAAAAGCAAGGATCAGTCCTCTACTGGATTATTGGAATTAGTTCATACTGATCTATGTGGTCCGACAAGAGTCAAGAGTTTGCAAGGTGATAGATATTTCATGTTACTGATTGATGACCATTCCCAGATGATGTGGGTTACCTTTCTAAAGGAGAAATTAAAAGCCTTTGAGAAGTTCAAAATCTTCAAAGCTATGGTAGAGAATCAAACCAGATTGAAACTAAAGTGTCTAAGGTCTGATAGAGGTGGTGAATTCACATCCGGTGAATTCATAGACTTCTGTGAGAAGCATGGTATAAAGAGACAGTTGTCTACTCCTAGGACTCCACAGCAGAATGGAGTAGTTGAGAGAAAGAACCAGACCATCCAGGAAGCATCCAGGACAATGATGATGGAAGCAAATGTTCCTCAGATGTTTTGGAGAGAAGCTGTCAGCACTGCAGTCTATACTCTCAATCGAGTTCAAATCAGAAGCAACACCGGTAAGACTCCTTATGAACTTTGGTTTGGTATAACTCCTACTGTGAGATATTTCAGAGTATTCGGTAGCAAGTGTTACATCAAAAGAGATGAAGATCTAGGAAAGTTTGATGCTAGAAGTGATGAAGGAATTTTCTTGGGTTACTCCACTCAAAGCAAAGCATACCGGTGTTACAATAAGAGACTAAGAAAGATGATAGAAAGTACAAATGTGAAGGTTGATGAAGGTATTGAGAAGCCCTCAAGATTTTATGAGTATGATGAAGATGATCAGAATGATGTTCTAGTTCAAGGAGCTCCATCCTCTCCTAAATGTCAGATTCAGACTGATCCGGTAAATCAGGAAGAAGAGATAGGTCCGTATGAGCCTGATCAAGAAGCAGAAGTGCAAGAAACTCCCAAAGTTCCAAGGTATATAAGATTGAACCACTCTGAAGATCAGATCATAGGGGACAAAAGCAAAGGTGTGCAAACTAGAAGCAATGTTGCTCAAAATTCATATGAATGTTGTCTGATTTCAAAGATTGAACCTAAGACAATAAATGAAGCATGCAATGATGAAAATTGGACAAAAGCAATGGAGGAAGAGTTGATGCAAATTGAGAAAAATCACACTTGGGATCTTGTTTCTAGACCTAGTAACAAGAATGTGATTGGAACAAAATGGGTCTTCTGGAACAAACTAAATGAAGTTGGTGAAGTAATCAGAAATAAGGCTAGATTAGTCTGCAAAGGATACTCTCAAATAGAAGGGATTGATTTTGAGGAAACCTTTGCTCCGGTAGCAAGAATTGAAGCATTCGGACTATTTCTTGCATTCGTTGCCTTTAAAGATTTCAAAGTATATCAAATGGATGTCAAAACTGCCTTCTTGAATGGTGACTTAGAAGAAGAGGTGTGCATTGAACAACCGGATTGATTTTAGTTATCTGAGCATGGTGATATGGTCTGCAAATTAAAGAAGGCACTATATGGATTGAAGCAAGCCCCAAGAGCTTGGTATGAAAGGTTGGATAAGCATCTTGTGCAGATTGGTTTCAACAAAGGTACTGCTAACAGTAATCTATATTTCCAAATAGATAATGAAAACATCTTGATTGTTGAAGTATTTGTTGATGATATCATTTTTGGAGGAAGAGACAATATGTGTAAAACCTTTGCAAATCAAATGAAAAGTGAGTTTGAAATGTCAATGCTTGGTGAAATGAATTTCTTCTTGGGTCTGCAAATTACTCAGACAAAGAAAGGTATCTTTATCTCTCAGACCAAATATGTGAAAGAATTATTGAGAAAATTTGGAATGGAAGATTCAAAGCCAATGAACACTCCTATGGCAACCGGATGTAAGTTGAGCAAAGATGATGATTCTCCTAAAATAGATCAGACAAGGTACATATCAATGATTGGAGGTTTATTGTCTCTAACTCAGACTAGACTAGATATAATGCAGGCTATTGGTCTTGTGGCAAGATTTCAGGATGATCCTAGAGAATCTCATGTTATGGCAATCAAAAGAATTTTTAGGTACTTGAAAGGAACAGTTGAGTATGGTCTATGGTATCCTAGAGATCAGGATTTTTCTCTTCATGCATATACAGATGCAGATTGGGTAGGAGATGTGGATGATAAGAAGAGTACAAGTGGAGGAGCTTTCTTTTTGGGAAAAAGATTGGTTTCTTGGCTAAGCAAGAAATAAGAGGCAATTTCTCTATCTACAACTGAAGTAGAATATATTGCAGCAGCAGGTAGTTGCACTCAAATTTTGTGGATGAAACAAATGCTAAGAGACATTAAAGTAGAATATGAGAAGCCTATCACAATTTTCTGTGATAATTCAAGTGCAATAAATATTTCTAAGAATCCGATGTTGCATTCTAAGACCAAGCACATATCTATCAAGTTTCACTTTCTGAGAGAACAAGTGAACAAGGATGAAGTCAGATTGGAGTATGTACCCTCCAAGGATCAGATTGCAGATATCTTTACTAAACCTCTTCCCAAGGACTCTTTTGAGTATCTCAGGGAGAAGTTAGGGGTCATGGCCCCTCTGGTGATGAACTAGGATGCACTGGTGTGCATCAGTCCGATGGATATCACAGTCATATCTTGTGATCCGGATTGATGATGGGGAGCTGCTACTAAGGGGGAGCAGCCGGTATGATTCTGATGTGTTAGAATTGCAAGTATGAGACCTTTGCCATTGATGTCAAACGGGGAGAGAAGACATGTGAAAAACAAGTGGTTGATGATCAAAGGGGGAGTAGTAAAGGAAGAAAAGACATGTGAAGAGTTGTTGCTGATAGGGGGAGCTATGACAGAAAGGAGAAGTTCTTGTCTTGATGGTTTTTCACATCATATGTTGCCATCAATGACAAAGGAGGAGATTGTTGCAAGTATGAGGTTAACCAGCATTGTCATTGATGTCAACATACTCATATTGCATTGATAAGAAGGATTGGATGAGATGTGTGCTGAGGATATTGAGAAAATTAGTCTCAATCAGGAACAGTGAAGAACAGTGATGAGAAGAAGGCAAAAATACTCAATAGGTTGAGGATCAGAGGATGCGGATTAAAGAGTTTGTAGATATGTGTCTTGAGATGTTCTAGTTAAGATTTTAGAGGTCCATATGAAGATATGAAGAAGTTGTGATCGATCAAGTAGAACTGGTTCCGGGAGATGCTTCGGAGTGACAGAGTGTTACAAAAAGGTCCGGTGAGATCTGGAAGTGCATTGTCAGATTTTGCAGATTGGAAGGAGTGCTTGAGATGTCCTTGTGATGTGTCATCTTGGTTTGTACGTAGTTTGGAGGTCTGGAAGAAACTGTTTCAGTTTGACAGTCGCGACAGACTATGTTCTTGAAGTTTCAGAAGAAGAGGAGAAGAGATTCCAGTAGGAAAAGGAAGTGCAGATGTACCTGGTCATTCAGGAAAGCTTGTAAAGACTCTTGGATCATGTTGAGGTTGTGTTGTCAGTCTGCATGAGTGTTAGAGCCCGAAATTGAAGATATTCTTCCAGATGAAGATGTTCTTATTCAGACTGGCCGACCGGATGAGTTATTCATCTTGTGAATGCTCTTATGGATGATTGCCGACTTAGATGATAGTTCCTAAGTCAATGCCTTGTATAAATAAAGGTTTGTGAGTTCATTTCAAAGTGTGTTGTTGAGCAGATGAGTGTGGAATAGCGGAAGAGTGAAGGGCAAAGCAGAAGTTTCTCGGGCTTAAATGGAACTGATCCAGGCATGGCAAAGATGTCAATCTCTAGTTCAAGTTTGTGATTCTTATCACTTTGTAGACAGTGTGTCTCTTGTAGGCAGTGTGCCTCTTTGTGAGCAGTGTGCTCAGGTAGTGAGCCCTAATTGGCATGTGCCATCCATTTTTCTTATTCTTCTAACAGAGAATAATCCTTGGGTTAATCACCCCGTGGTTTTTCCCTTAACCAGGTTTTCCACGTCAAAATCTTGGTGTCTTATGTGTTGATGTATATCTACTCTGATGTTTATGCCTTATGCTTTCATGAATGATTAATTGCTATGCTATTGATTAACAAAGTGGATTTAAATGTTTGAACTGGAAGCGAATTAAGGATAACTGATTCAACCCCCCCCCCCCCTCAGTTATCAACAAAGTTCACACCACTAGGTGAGTCCCAAGAATCCACATTAAGGAAGCTATTGGCCAACAATGAAATCTCTCTACCACCAACAAGTGATTATGAGCCTCAAATTAAACCTCACTATTGGAAAGACACTGACTATTGTGAGTATCATAGAGGAAGGGGACATACAACCAACAATTGTATCCGTCTCAAACATGTTATTCAAGATGTGCTTGATCAAAATCAAGGAGGAACCCAACAACATACCTCCGATGAGACACATGTTGCTTATAGGGATCCACTTCTCAATCATGACAGGTTGTACAACAAGGGAAACAACAACAATGGCAACAACAACCACAATAGGCCAAATCATAATAGTGGGAATAGTATTGCCAACTACGCAAGTGTGTCATTCGACTATACCATCAATTGCATATCAGAGCATGTCCCACAAATCAATGTGGTCATGCCCAACCAACAATCAGAGCCTAACCAAAATGATTGTAGTATCATTACCCATAGTGGTAAAGTCACGTTGAATATCATCCCTCCAAGGTCATCACCTTCTCAGTCCAACTTCCATCAGTATAGTGTCATAGACCAACTTTGGAAGACTCTGGCCCACATTTCTATCTTAGAGTTGTTGCATCTATCTCCTTCCCACAAGGAGATTCTCAATAAAGCCTTAGTTGAAACCACTGTCCCCACTAACTTGGCCCAAGAGAAGTTTCAGCCCATGGTAGGTAATCTGACCTCCTCAAGTACTATATCATTTACTGAACAAGATGACCTCTTAGTGTCTCAACCTCATAACACCCCTTTGCACATTGTCACCTTCATCCATAAACACCGCATCAAGAGTGTTCTTATTGATGGGGGAGCCAGTTTAAATATTTGCACGTTGAGGTTGGTCCTTACATTGGGGTTCTCTGAAAATGCAGTTGATCCAAGAAAGAAGATAACTATCAAAGCCTATGATGAAGGGGATAGAACTACAAAAAGAATAGTGGTCTTACCCATACAAGTGGGACCGGTGATAAAAGACGTTGTGTGCCAAGTCCTAGATAGGGAGCTCACCTATAATATTCTCCTAGTTAGACCATGGATTCATTCCATGAAAGATGTGCCTTCCACCTATCACCAATGCATAAAATTCCCTCACAATGGTAAGCAAGCCACCATCCAAGGTGACCCTGACCCCTTTCAGCATTGTAACTCTGTCCTTCCAAAACCCGATTGCATCATACCAAACATTAGAGCATATACATCCCCTACCCCACAACATGATCCTACCTCTAAAGCTTCCTCATCAAAGCCCAAAGAGCAGAAGATTACCATCAAAGAAATGGGAGTTGGGGAATACTCCATTCAGCACAGCCTCAATCTAGCCAAGATGCCTTTATCTCCTAGATCCTTTGGTTGACCCAAGCATTTTCCAAATCCATCTACTCCTCTTATACCACCCACAGCTCCCTTTGTAAAAGGGGGGACCTTATCATATGAGATAGAGGAAAGAGATATCGTACAATGGCTTTATACTGAAGAAGGGAACATACAACAGGAACCACCTAAGCTCCCAACAGAAATCTATGGGCGAGGTGAATCTATCCTACATAGAATGGGTTATGAAGGACAAGGCCCCATCGGCCTATGAAAAGAAGGAATCATAGAACCCATTCAACCTTCTTCATCCTCATTGGCTAGAAATACAAAGGGTCTAGGATATAGGGATAAAGGCAAAGCTAAAGAAAATGCTTGTCTAGTGGAAATGATCCATACACTTCAAGTGGACAGTGACACAGATTCCAATCAATATGAGTAGGATAAGCTGACAAAGCATTCCTATGATGACAAAGAGGTCGATACCATTCAAACTTATATCCCCTACCATGAGGGACAAACACTACCGCATAGGCCATTAGAGTGTGATTTGCCTATCTCTGAGAATACGACTTTCGAGGAAGGTTCGAGTTCTATCGTAATAAACAACTTGGAGGAAAGTACCATCCCGAACACTCCCACTACCAATACTCCTAGCATATCCATTCAAACTATCAACGAATCAGATCTATCCTCTGACTCCCTACCCCTTGTGCATCCCGAACTTATTGACTGGGATCTACAAGGAATCCCGCAACTAGATATGTTTCAAAACGATGATGCCTATATTGACTATATGGAACTTAGGGATTGTTGTGATGTTCACAACACACCCCATTTTACTCCTTAGCAAAATAAGGACCCTTGTTGTGGCTTTCTCCCTTTCTTTTGTGTTCTAAGCGGTAATGGTAAAAAGCAGCATCATTCAATGTGCCTATGCCTTGAGTCAGGTGCATCTGTGATCTTGAAGTCTTAACCCAAAATTCTAGAGTCTGAATCTTTCCTCAAAAAGCCTGCCATGAGGAAGAGTGTAAAATTCTAGGCAGGTTTGCCTTTTACATCACCCTGAAATTCAGCCAAGTGAGAAAGTTATGACAAGTCAAAGTTCTGGTCAAACCTGATATTCTGGGCGGGGGTCATATTTCAAATATCGGTTACCTTATGTTAGATCACCTTGATGTCAATTTATCACCTGATAATCATTCAGTCTGTAGACTCCAGATGTCAATTTTATGTGATAATTGTATCTGCCAGTTGAACAACCTCATATATTTTGCAAGGGTCATATTTCAAACATCACCCGATATTTCAAACATCACCTGATCTTTCGAATATCACCCTGTCGCAAAATATCACCCCAGTGCCACTATGTCAATGATGTCATCTGAACCCGATGAACAAAATAAATCACCCTGATGGTGACATCATCATTCATTTTACTCGCGGGGGTCATATTTCGAACATCCCCTGATCTTGAAAACATGACCCGATATACAAAAGCTCGACATGACCGTGACGTTCATCTTTCCTATAGGGTGATATTTTCTCAATAGCGAGGTCATTTTTCTTGGACCCCCCCTGATTTCCTTCAGTATGACCATAGCGTCATCCCTTCACATTTGCAATGAAGCTCGTCCATGATGATGGCATCATCATCATATCCTGACTTAGTGAATAAAGTTTAGGTTGAAGCGCATAACCAGTTGGGTCCATCGGGTGCTCTTTTTTCAGATTTATATGTTAAGTGCCCAAAAATCTACATGCAGGTGATGGAACCAAAAAGGTTATCAAAAGGGATTAAATACTCGTGTGCATGTAGATTCTCACAGATTCATGACCAGATATATACGTTTGCACATTCAAAGCATGATTTAATATAAATGTTTATCATCCTGCTGGTTATTTAAATGATGATGCTTAACTTCTGTATGTTAACCGCAGGTGCGTAGTTAAGAAAAGGAGGTGCATCGGCCAGGAAGATGAGGTCGATGAGACATTTTCGGCCCACTCCAACTAGGGATGGTCATGCCAATGATCAGGATGACGTGCATTCATGATACAAAAAGGGCGGGAAAATAGAGGCGAGAGGATTTTGAATCCATTTCAGAACACGATGGCATGCAGGTGGAGATGTGATGGAACTTTAATGGTGAGGACATCCGAGGCAGCGGACCGGATCTCAAAAGGTCGCAAACACACCAGGAGGAGACAAAGCTTTCAATGCAAAGGAGAATGTTGGTGGAAACATTATTCAGGGAACGGCACTCTGTTGGGATGCTGCTCGAGATTTGGGCGGGATTTGTTTCCCACCGTCTGATGTTGTGCTTGAGGATATTGACCGTTGATCAACTTGAGGGTTTTCTTGGGCACTGTATTGAGAATAACCAGAGATATATATTTAGCCCCTTCACTCTGTAAAGGGGGGAGGTCAATCATAAAAAATCTGACCTAGACAATTTTATAGGAGATCAGATTACTGAGACTAGTGAGGATTGAATTGTTGAAACATCAAGGTTCTTTCTTTAGATCCCTATATATGTACTTGTTCTTTAGCATACGAAATGGAGATGAAGCTCCAGATTACATCCTGATTGTAAACTTTACGTAATCTTCAAGTTGATTTCTGGATATGCAATGATGAATCATGTGTTCAACTAGAAGCACTTTCATTATATTGCATGTTGTTGTCAACTTTCCCCTGAAGATTTGCACTAGGTCATGCGGATTTCTGGAATGTCCTGGTGAAGTATGATTCTAGTTTCCTTCTCTTCATTGCTGTATGGGAACATGTATGTGGATCAGTTATCTCAGTCAAGTAATTTTAGGAATCTCACTCTCTAACCCTTTTTCCCATTTTAATTTCATAGAAATCACTTTCATAACTGCAAATCATGATGAATATTAAGCATAACAGAGAAATATGCTGACATCCCATAGATAACTAAATATCATTAGCATATTTTTGAGCTAGATGCATGTACTTTTGAAAATATCATGCAAATATCAGCCTGTAGACACATCATTTGAAGAAATATACTGTGTAGGGTAACCTCCCTGTGTAGCATGGTTGCAGAAATAGAATCTACTGATCTACATAAGACCCCAAAATGGAAAATAGCAACACACATCAACCACTGAGTAATGTCAGTAGATTATGAACTAATCAACGGAGACTTGGGATCATGAATTCTTTGAATTCATCGTATCTTTCAAGATAAATAAGGGTTGTTGTGTAACTTTTGTTCATGTGTTTGTGTATGACTAACATCCTCATCAATAGGGACCACCTACCCAAAGGGGATCATAAAGCCGGTTTCACTATTGAACTTAATACCGTGGCTTGTTTCAGAGAGGGTGTCAACCCTTCCAGTCGCAAAAATATCAAAATAAAAACTGGATCTGACAGTGAAAATCACTCCGCGATAGCATCAAATCCCAAAATAGTAAAAAGAAAGGACGCATCTGAAGGTGAAAACCCAATTCTGGCACCTGACGATGGAAGGCTTGACACTCTCCCTAATGACATGCACCAGGAAAAGTCTTAGATTGTTGTGGAACCCACAGAGCCTGTTAACATTGGAATAGAAGAACAACCTAAGATCATTCACTTTGCTAAGTCTCTAACCCCACCAGAGAAGACTAAGTTTGTACCATTCTTCAAGAGAAAGCAAGTCAATTTTTCTTGGTCATACGCAAATATGTTGAGATTAGATCCAAATTTGATTCTACACTATCTTCCATTAGATCTAGGAGTGAAACCAGTGAAATAGAAGCTTAGAAAGATGCATCCACACATAGCACTGCTTGTAAAAGAAGAACTCAAGAAACTACTGGATGTAGGGTTCATCAGAGCTATAGACTATCCAGAATGGGTCTCCAACATAGTACCAGTGTCCAAACCTGATGGCCAAGTCAGACTATGCAATGACTTTAGAGATCTAAACAAAGCTTGCCGCAAGGATGATTTTCTGTTGCCAAATATAGATATCATAGTCGACTTAATAGCAGGGCATACCATTTTATCTCTCATGATGGCTTCTCAGGATATAATCAGATTAGGATAGCACCAGAAGACCAGCATAAGATAGCTTTTACTTGTCCATGGGGCACTTTATGCTGGAATGTCATGCCATTTGATCTAAAGAATGTAGGAGCCACATATCAATGTGCTATTACTGCTATATTCCATGATATGATGCATGTCACAATGGAAGATTATGTAGATGATATCCTTGCAAAGTCACTCATAAGAGAAACCCACCTGGATGTGTTAGAGAAAGTCTTTAAGAGATTAGAGCAATTCAAAGTGAGGTTGTACCCAAAGAAATATGTGTTTGGAGTCACCTCAGGCAAACTCCTAGGTTTTATTGTTTCAGCAAATAGAATAGAGATGGACCCTGCCAAAGTCAAGGCTATTATGGACATACCACCACCCAAGACTCTTACTCAACTAAGATCTCTACAAGGTAAGCTACAAGCAATCTGTAGATTCATATCACAACTAGCAGACAAGTGTCAATCATTCACTCATCTCATGCACAAGAACATTCCATTCAGATGGGATGAGAAATGTGAAGAGGCATTCAACAAACTGAAAGAGTATCTTATGAATCCACCTATTCTCATGCCTCCTATCCAAGGGAAACCATTGATACTTTACATATTTGCTACACCTACAGCTCTTGGGGCCCTTCTAGCACAACAAGATTATGAAAATAAAGAAAGAGCCATCTACTATATCAGTCACACATTGGTGGGCTATGTGTTGCAATACTCTCAAATAGAAAGATCATGTCTTGTGGTAGTTTTTTCTTCCAAAAAACTTTGACATTATATGCTTGCACATCCAGTCAAACTTATTGTAAAAATAGATCCACTAAAATACCTACTAAGCAAAGCAGCTCTTACAGGTCACCTAGCAAAATGGGTAATGCTCCTAAGTGAATACGACATTGAGTATGTAGACAGAAAGGCTATCAAAGGCCAAGTCATTGTTGATCAGTTAGCGGATGCACCACTACAGGACACCACACCAATGCAATTTGAGTTTCCAGATGAATCCTTATTCAATATATCAACACATTCCTAGACACTTTACTTTGATGGGTCCTACACAAACCATGGATTAGGGGCAAGAATCTTGTTTGTAACTCCTCATGGCAACACCATACTGAAGTCTTACCATTTTCTATTCCCATGCACCAATAACATATCAGAATATGAAGCCCTAGTCATTGGTCTCAAGATGGCAACAAAATGGAAAATCAAAGAGCTACATGTCTATGGTGATTCTCAACTAGTGATAAATCAGGTCAATGACGATTACCAAACCAAAGATGAGAAGCTTGTCCCATACAAGTGGATGCTCGAGGACTTTAAGGAGTACTTTGTAATCATCTCTTTTGAGCAAATACCTTGCATTGAGAATAAAGCAACAGATGCCATGGCAACCATTGCGTCTCTTCTTGAGATCCCAAAGAATGAGTCACGGTATGAATTCTTAGTAGAAACAATTCAGCAACTAGCTTATGATCTTCCTGAGACCCATTCCATATGCCTTTTAGTTGGATCTGATTCACCTTGGTATGATAAGGTTTACACTTACCTCAAGGACAACACCTTCCCACCTAACTTATCTTCATACCAACGATGAACCTTTATACGCCAAACCTCTCACTATACCTTTATTGCCGACACCCTATACCAACGTGGCCTAGATGGTACTTTACTCCATTGTTTAGAATGAAAAGAATCCCAAACCACCTTACAAGACATACACGAAGGGATCTGCGGAACACACTCTAGCGGTCCTTCCTTAGCTAAGAAACTCATGCGTTTGGGTTATTACTGGTCGAACATGGAAATAGATTCATACCAATTTGTGAAGAAGTGCAAGCAGTACCAAATACATGGGAACCTGATACATGCACCAACTCAAGAGTTGAGACCTTTACCGACACCTTGGCCCTTCTGCCAATGGGGACTTGACCTTATGGGAAAGATCCATCTACCCTCATCCAACGGCCACAAATTCATAATAACTACCACTGAGTACTTTACCAAGTGGATTGAAGTCGTTCCCCTCACCACCGTCATAGGTAAACAAATCTCCTCATTCATCCTCAATTACCTCATCTGCAAATACAGAATTCCCTCATCCATTATCATGGATAATGGAACACCCTTCAAAAACCATGATGTCCAAGAACTCTGTGACCGATTCAAAATCCAACACCATTTCTCCACACCCTATTACCCCCAAGGCAACGGTCAAGCTAAAGCATGCAACAAAACCATCTTGAAACTCCTCAAGAAGACAGTCAATGATGCTGGTCGTGATTGGCACATCCAACTCAATCCTGCTCTATGGGCCTATAGAACTAGTATACGCACTCCCACAGGTGCTACCCCTTACGCCCTTGTCTATGGCTCAGAATCTATCCTTCCCATCGAGGTCGAACTACCATCTCTCAGGGTGTCGTTAAAAGGTCTCATAACAGATGAAGAATACAAAGTTTCTAGATTGCAAGAACTAGAGTTGCTAGAAGAAAGGAGATAGAAAGCCTTTGACCATCTCAAAGCATATCAACAAATGATGTCACGAAGCTATAACCACAGAGTTTGCCCAATAGTCTTTAAAGTTGGAGATCTAGTACTTAAGGAGAACCCCCACAATCAACAAGATCAAGAAAACAAAGGCAAGTTTGAGCCCAACTGGCTTGGGCCTTATGTGATCGTAGCTGCTTATGGATCGGGGGCATATCAATTAGCAACATCAGAGGGTGAGTTGTTGGATGACCCAATCAACAACATGCATCTTCATCGGTTCTATACCTAGGAGAACCCCAATGTAAGGGGGGCATAAAATACAAAAAAATCAAAAATTAGAAAAATACAAAAAAATCATCCTTTGGTGAAAACCTGGCAAACAGGCGCCTTGGATAGGTATCATGATGAAAACCTGGCAAACAAGCGTCATGCATACTTCCTAGCTTTCATGTAAATAAAAGCAAGTGGTGAAAACCTAGTAAACAGGCGTTACTTATGGTAAACCACTTCCTCCATCTTTGGGAAACCAATCACCTTATGTCCATTCTTCTTCATGTCCCATTCAATCCATATCTGTTTCATAATAAAAACCTAACGATAACCTATCATGGCTTGATACTCTATCTCTTTTGTTGCCTTGTCAACCAAGGTTTTATCCCATATCCTATCCACAGTGTCAGCCTAGCATAGTTTCTCTCGTTGGTATCCATGGTCCAAGTCCATGAACTACGTTGCCTCTGCATTGTCACGTAGGCAAGGCCATTTCTCAAATGCACCCCCGAGGCTCCACGGTCCCATCCATCCCATGTCTAGTCCTTCTATCTATCTGAGTCTGCACCACTTTGAGGCCCGTCAGGGTTTACCCCAAACTACGTTGCCTTTGCGTCATCACGTAGGCAAGGCCATTTAGCAATGTGCCCCCAAGGCACTAGGTCAGTCCCTTAGGGTCCATCTCACCAGTAAAGATTGTGGAATCTTCTCACCAGGCAAGCAAGTGCAAATAAAACCTGCTCTTTTCAAGCAGAAATCCTGACGCAGGACATTAACCTATCCAAGGCAAAGCAAACAAACACCTAAGGCCTTCTAAATGATTTTACCCAAATTATGGCAAGAAACAAACACATCTCAATGCAATAATATTTTGTGGATTGGAAACATGGTTAAAATACAGAGTCTTTATTTTTGCTATCATGCCTTTCTATGCTACTCGAGGATGCCAAAAGCTAGAGATGCTATGATGGGGGCATGATTATTTTCTTTTTTTGTTGATTGTGGATTAAACTTTAGTAATGTGATGCCTTGTCTAAAGACATGATCGGCAAAAGATCATCGAGGGCAATCAAAACCTAGATGCTAAATCAAAACCTATGTAAGCAATGCTCATGTCATCTCGGTTCAATTATACCTAGATGCTTGTATTAACTTGCAACATTCAGAAAAAGTACCAAAAAAATTGCCCAATGATGAAATAAGCACTTCAAAATACTTGCACCATCAAGATGTCAAAAGCAAAGCATCCATTATACATCCATATCCCATGCAATAAAAGATCCAAAATAATGCAGAGTAACAATATAAAGTCAATCTTGTGAATCTTTCTATCAAGTCATTCTTTCAATCAATCTTCTATCTATCATCCTGTCATCTCTGTGTCGATAGAGTACATTTGGACATCACAAAAACATAGCATATAGGTGCATATCATATCACATGAGATAGTCATTTACATGATTAAATCAGTTGCATACATAATAAGTGCATCAGGTCATCCATATACATTTCTTTTGCAATCATCATATAGTGTGAGTCAGAAAATAATCAAAAACATAGATAAGTGCATCACATAAGTTGCATAATCATATAGATACCATTTGCATTCGCACACATTAGAGGCATATCAAGTAAAACATCTAAGTCTGCATTAGGTCATATAGCATCACATAACATCATATGAAAATCTGCATTAGATAACATCACATAGCATCAAGTAAACATCTAAGTTGGCATTAGATAAACATGTGCATCACATCATACAATAGAAATGCATCATAACTCATACATATAAAGAGCATCAAATAAACTGCATCATGATATAAATATCATAAGTATGTCCAAATGTACAAAATCAAGTGGTTCGTCTCTGAGTCAATATCATGTACAATAAATACATCCCAAGGATGGTGATACATGTCTCAAAATACAAAAGTGATACATAAGTGTATCCGGCTATCTGAGCCATCAAAAAGGTACATAGGATCCAAAATCTGCAAGTCTCTGCTATCCCTACTACTGTGGACCACTGCTACCAGTAGTGTCTGCTGCTCCTCCTCCACTGGCCCTAGACTATTGTGGGCCCATCACAAAGGCTCCTGACCTCAATCCACCTATTCTCTGGGGAGCCATAGACTGGCTCCTATAGCTTGAGGCCCTCTGACTAACTAGCATGGCACCATGGTATAAACCCTAATAATACTGTACCTAAGCCTGTGCTCTGGCAAGCTCACCCTGTACCTGCGCTCACTGTGTCTGTGCCTGTGCTAGCTGTGCCTATGCCTGGTGCACCTACCCAACCAAGAAACTACTCGTCACGTCTGTCCCCAAGGCTGCCACTGTAGTATCCTACTCTACTCGGATAACTCGTATCCGTGCCTCTGCCATATCTCTCTCTCTGGTGAGCCCCGCAATAACCTCAGCATCTGTCTCCCACCAGGCATCGGCCATCCTAAGCTGTGCCCACAGCTGCCTAACCTGTCCTCTCAGAGTGGCTATGGCCCTCTCCTAGATGTCTGACTATGCTGGACCCTGGGCTGCCTGTGCCTGTTCCCGCCCCTATGGCTGGGGTCCCTACTGCTGTGCCACCTGCTGGGGTGGCAGCATCTATACCTGCAATGTCTGTTTTGGTGCCTAATGTGTGACCTGTGGTGGCATTACCTACTGAGCGTGGGAAGGTCCCTCCCCAACTCTCCCCTCTGCCTGTCAAAAACACATATCGGTCTAGTGATCGCTATGTGCTCCCATAGCTAAAACTGTAGCAAAGACACGCCTGCAGATAGGCTCTCACCCCTGTGATATACCACCTAATGCATGTCGTGGTATAGGTGCGCTAGTACACAGACACCACAAGCATATTGGGTGCCCTCTGTCACCATCCTCTCCATGATCTGACCCCATCCAATGGGGAACTCATGTGATCTCCTATCGGGGCATAAAACGCCTTCGATCAGTCCCGCAACTATACCCAGGAAATAGTCATAGTAGTCATAATGTCCTACCAGGAGATGACCTGTCTGACCAACTTAGGGTCATCAAATACTCACCTACACTTGGCTAGTCCTGCATCCCTCTATGGATCATACTCCACAAGCTCACCTTGAATAGGCAAATGGAGAATCCTGTACACGTCCTCCAAGGTAACGGTCATCTGGCCAGTAGGGAAGTGGAAGGTCCCGTCCTCACTGTGGAACCTCTCTACTGCTGCATTCAGCAACCTACAGTTTGCCTGAACCTCAGGCATAAAGCAAACATAGTCAAGTCCCATCGCACCGAGTGCCTCTCTATCCATCTCAGTCAACATGTATCTCTGCAACATAGGCATGGGGAACTACTCCCTCAATTGAAGTGTATCTCATATATCCTCCTACAAACACCCAAAGCAAGGCGTCAACCTGAGGCTGCAAGTACCATACTCAACATATCTATAGAAACATATCAACTGACTTAACATATCAAATTGATCAAAACAACATATTGCATCTCTTGACTAGATTCCCACAATCTCAGAGATAGCTTATCGATTGACGCGTCAAATAGGACACCAATCGAGTTAATTTTGTTAAGTAAACTACCTATCTATACCATATGCGCCATAATAGGTGGTACATGCACCATTTCCTAGAAAATGCACCATTTCTTTACAAAAGTGTCATTTCTGACAAGTGCGCCGCAAGATTCCATGCATGCGTCATCCTATACTGTAAATGCGCTATCCAATCAAAAGCACCACTACATATCATAAATACACTGCAGATTTATGCATGCGCCACCTAAACTCATGCATGCGCTGCTTGAGTATATGCGTCATTTTATATCCTATATGCACTACATAACTACGTATGCGTAGTTTCACGTGGCAAATGCGCCACACTGCATTCCAGCGCATTTGTCTACCTAGATTTTCTCCTAGCATTTATTGCAATCAAACTCGACCCTAGGAGAAATTTTTCAAGATACATACGGGGGGTCCTGCCTCTGCTGGTCGGTCGAATCAACGAACGCGCTCAAAGTGATGCTCCTCGCGTGGAATGTCCATCCTTGTGCTGACTGCTCTATGCTCTATGCTCTCCTAAACTCTCAGAAGCAAATCAAACAAAGAAAAGTGTGCAAATGAATTGTCTTGTGGACCCAGCTCTTATATATAGCATGCAAACCCTAATCTAGATATGTGGTGACTACGACTACTTCCCGCACCCGTTTCTTCTAGTTTTCTTCCCATTTCTCTAAAACGTGTCCAGTTTTCTTCAAACCTAACCAAGTTTTCCCTTCATCTTCATGAGATTGTCCGTCTCTCATCCTTCTACCTTCTTCCCGTCCAATCTCCCGAAGGGGCATCCTATCGTCATAACCTATACCAGGGCCAAACTGGGGCATGTATCATTATCAAACTATTTATTTTTTGAGGCAACGCCATAAACTGCATTGCATCAAAGAGGGGAAAAATGTATACGCCTAAAAATGATACGACTCGGTCTAAATAAATATTCTTAATATTTATTTCATTCTAATTCCTCTATCAATAAATAAATAAAGAAATTTATTTATTAGAATTATATTCCTCTAAATTAATTAAATATCAAAATATTTAATTACCTTTTCTAAAGTCAAAATTAAATAAAATCCTTTATCTAATTAAATTCTTCCAAGCAATTAAATAATTCTAAATTATTTAATTAAATCAAATCATTCTTCCAAATTTGAATAAATCAAATCAAATTTATTTAAATCCTCTCAATCTCTAAAAATAAAATACAATCAAATATTTTATTTATTCTTCAAAATCATGCACAACAATTAAATAAATTTATTTATTTAATTTGCTTTCTTATCTTCTAATTCTTCAAAT
Organism: Cunninghamia lanceolata; assembly: GCA_027924645.1. Classification (NCBI taxonomy): domain Eukaryota; kingdom Viridiplantae; phylum Streptophyta; class Pinopsida; order Cupressales; family Cupressaceae; genus Cunninghamia; species Cunninghamia lanceolata. Next base: position 2,210,558 of record BSBN01001164.1, on the reverse strand, counting down.
ATTCTTCCAAATCTTCTAAAAATAAGTCTTCTTCTTCATGCACATAAAATTAAATAATTTATTATTTAATTTCTCTCAAATCATGCAAAAGCAAATGTCAAGTTGAGTTATCTATTCAATTAACCTTATTTTTATCAATATCTCTTAAATTAGAAAAAAGCTTTCTAATTTATGAAAAGGCATGTCTTATCTTTAGAAAAGAAAGTAGTTAACTCAAATAAAATAGCTTTTTGGGTGACACTTGTCTTCTTCCTATTCGTGCACGTTCCTCAACCATTCTATACCGTTGATCTTCTCATTCTTCCTATACCGTCAATCTTCATTCTCTCAAGTCCATAAATTGAACCCTATTCCTCCATTTCATTCATCCAAGCTTTAAGTATTGTTACTCTGTAGGAATTACAGCACGCCTTTGGCACCAATTCCTTCATTGCTTGTGATCACATTCGTTACTACGCACTACTACCATTGTTGTGAAGCTCATCTTCATGGCAATATTATCATAGCCGTTCCCATTTGACATCTTGGAATCATAGCAAGGAAGTGCACCTTCTGAGGGCTATATTCATAGACAAGATCATTTTTGATAGGCGATCAATGGAAGCTATGAATTAAAGGAGGTTTGCTTTGTTGTTGTTCATTGTTTATTTGAATCTCTTTTGTTCACCATTTCATTGAGTTTTGGGTATCTTGATATTTGATATTATTGATTATTCATTTGAATCCAATTTTCCCTTAACACATACCTACACATACTTCATGTATATCGAACCAGCTGCATCCAATCTTTGTAACTGTAACAGGGTCTCACATACTCCATCAATTTGGTAACTTTGTCATAACAGACCTTTATGTCGTCCATGCAAAATAGGCCCAAACCATGTAATGACGATGGTGCGATGCAATATATCCTCTTGTTGACACAAAAATCAATGTTTATTGAAGGAATTTCCTTGGGTACCCATTGTTTCTGTAGATGTTTGTACCTCAAGGGCACCTCGATGTCGCCTATGCTCTCATCATCATAAGAACATGACCCCCCTTCAGCAAGAAAAAATTCCATGGGTTTACAGAATTTTCTTCTAATCTTTTGACCTCTAGCTGATCTCTCTCTTTTAGACCTACTACATGTCTCACTTTCCTCTTCTCTTCCTGAATTTCCCTCACTCGAGGAAGATAGATCTGATAAATACCTATTTGGTGGTACATGCACTCATAAGGATGTTTGATGAAGTTCTTTCATGGTGATGTGATCCCAAGGTATGGGGTTGGAGGATTAAAAACCAAGGTTGTCACTATAGTCAAATGCATGTGGAGGTAACAATAGTTGTGAATGTATCAATAAACCTTGTAAGGGTCTGATGATCAGAGATCACTTGGCAAGCATGGGAATGGTTTGTAGGGTCACCAACCTTGTGTTTTGAAGCCATTTCTAGGCATTGTACGGAATTGTATGGCTTTGAAAGCATAGTAGAATGGTTGGATATGGTAATAATCTCAATCACCTTCTTGTTACATCAAAGTTCATGCATTTTAGTTAAGATTTGTGTGAGTTATTGTGGATTTACTTCAGACTGCTAAAACCCTCAATTAGGGTAAGCAGAGACAGAAATAATTATGTTTCTCCTTTATTAATTGGTGGAATCTTTTAGTTTCTTGTGAGATTATCCTACTATGAATGTTCTTTCATGTTTCAGTGGATTTAGTGCAAAATCATAAAGATAAGATGCGAGGGAATGAAGTTTCTTGACTGAAAAACTATGTACAATCTGTGAACAGAGTAATTATTAAGGTTAAGCCCTTAGGGTTTTGTGAAAATACTTTGTAAATTGACTTTGATACTTTGAAGAGCATATACCAATCAAACTAAACATGTCCCAAGCACTGGACAAGTGTACTTTGGTCAGGAGTTAGTAAAGCAACAAACCCTTATGCAAATCAGGCCTAATTAGGCCTAAATCTGTCTGAGACAACAATATTTGAAAATTGTGTTGTAAAAGTTTTGATACCTATTTTGAATATGTTTTAGATCTGCAAGGATGGGATTGAAAAGTGTGGATAGACTTGTGTAATATTTCTTAGATTGTGAATGAAGCCCTGACAAATAGGTTGGCAGACCTATAAGCGTTTCAAACACAGTATGAAGGAACCAGTGATAGTAAGAACTTTAAGGGCTTTTGATGATTAAGTGTGAGTTCTTGGTTGTTTTGGTTAAGGGATTACCAAGGTGTAATTTGATTTCATTTGATATAAGGTTTGGTGTAAGCATGAAGTTAAAAAGTCCATTGCTTTGACTGATCTGTCTAATAATAGCCCTATTTTGGAGACTAAAATGAAAGTACAGTATATGATTTTGTTAAATTGTCAAGAATAAAGGATGGGAGATGGTTTACATTTGTTTGAAGTGAAATGGAATGGAAATTGTGTGGTCTATATTAGCCTAAATATTGTTTTGGGTTAGATTACTTTATGTTGAGTTGAAATTGTGAAGTTTAGGACAGTCATAAAGAGAGTTAATGGTAAAATGAAAGGGCAGACTCGGTAATTGTTTGTTTAGATCAAGATGAAGTTGACTAAGGTGTTTGAAGGTCTGGTATGGTTTGGAACTCTAAAGCAAAAGTTTAGTGTTTGTGTTGAGTTTTGTGAAGGGAAATATAGTTGAATAAGTGTGTCAAAAGAAGGAAAGTTCAAGATTGTTTGACTTGTCAAATGAGATTGTGTGAGTTTGTTTCCTTCCTCTGACTCTACATCATGTACTTCTATACATTCTTTTATGGACAGGCACTAGGCATTTTTCATTGCACTCACGGACCATGTATTGTTTTTAGTCCCTTTGATCATTTGTGGACCTCAATATGCAAATTTATTTCATCAAAGTTTAGAAATTTGAACCTTAGTGAACTTCGTGTGCTATTATGTAACGGGAATTCCTTTCAATATTATAGTAGAAAAAATATGCTAAGACAGATACAAAAATTGTAGTTCACAGGGCAAAAATGGCCACCCAACTGATTGAACATCTCAAAGATTGGTTGTTCAAACTAACCAGACACCAGTACTAGGTAGTACTTGGGTTTGTCAATGGGACATTGGCTTGAATTGACCAAAATATAGCATGCAACACCTCGATAGGTACAAACAGAGTCTAAATCATTGTACTTACAACAAGATTTCTAAATGTGGGGGAAAATCACTTATAGTCATTGTCCCTTGGGCGATTTTCCCTTTCTGAGTGCCCTCACCTCTCGCTCTGGCTTTCCTCTTGCCAAATCATTCCTAGTCTTCCTCCTCGACTCAATGGCCTTGCAGCACTTGTCCAGTGAAGTCTCGTAACTCTCCACTCAAGGTCTAGATGCAGTGGTTCTCAGTGCAACTCTTCAATTAGGGTCTTGGTGTAGTATGCTATGTTGTGCTCCTGCGCGCGCAGGGCCAAAATTCAAAATATATAGTTTATATATATGCTATGTCAACATATAGTTTATATACAAAATATATATGCTATGTCAACATAGAGTTTATTTTATTTTCTACAAAATATAATTTTTGTATGGTGGCTTGCTGAGCTTATATAGTTGGTTTTCTCTTTCTTTATAATTTTTGATGATTTATTTCCTATGACATGATTGAATATTATCTACAATCCTAGTTATTGTTAAAAAGGCTTATGATATGTGATGTTTAATCATGATGGATGTCTAAGAATCAGTGATTGAAATACTACGTGAATAAAGATTGATCTATCTGATATTTTATCATTTAAACATCATGGAAGAAATGCTTGCAATCAATGTCTTATTAATGTAGCCTACAAGGTTTATTTTCCTAGTTGTTTTTGGTCCTATTCTTGTTATGACTTATTTTTTTACATTGGTCTATTACAGTAATGGGGAGCATATCTAGTGAATTGATTCTTTCCGTCTCTTTGATTCTTATCCTTGTGCATAACAAGTTTTCTTGTATCCTGTGATTCATTGATTGTTGGTTTAAAACACTCATTACAACTAACATGGATATGAATTATGATGTGGATGTGAGAAGGGATTGTTGAATATGAAGGAATGGTTTAGGAAAGTACTCCTTAATCCAAATGAGTCATTTTCTTGTCATGGAATGTGTTAAGACACTTTAAAATTAATATATTCAATCTAGTTAATATTGACACATCTAAAATATGCCAAAGTTACTTCGGAGATATGCTATGACATAAAGAAGATTGTTAAGGTGATGTCAAGTCTTCATCCATTATGGTAGGAAAACATAGATGCATTGGTAAAAAAGGTTCCATTCAACTTGGAGGAAATGGATAATTACCTAAGGGGCTAATGTGAGATTGGACCAAGTTTATATTATGATACAAATAGCTTGGGAAAAGGGATGATGAAAGGGTTAAGTATGGGAAATTGTAGAGATAAATATAACACCAAGGGAAGAACACTAGAACTAATTTTAGCACTACGGATTAATCCAAGAATCAAAATTCCACTAAGAGGCATCCCTTACCTCTTAAATTAATTCCATAGGCTGGTTTATCCTCCAATATAGTGCCATTGGTTAGCTTATCATGTGAACTTCCGCTATAAGTAGGATTACATACACTTTCATAACATGCATGTGTGGTTTCAAAAGGTTTATATGTTCTTGTGAATTTGAAAGAAAGGCATGTTTGGACTTTTCCAATATGTGTTAGGGATTAATTTGACTTTGTTTTATCATTAGAGTGACAAACCTTGTGGTTTAGGTTCCATAAATAAAATATACTCATTTTTTTAGCTTCCTATTATCATCTTTATATTCAATGAGATTTTTAAAGATCATCTAAATATTCATTGCTAATGAAAATGGACAAACTGATGTGTAATAGATCCAAGGTGAGGCTCAGAGAGCCTCATCTTTTGAAACCATTATCCAAAGAAATGCTAAGAACAATATATGAAAGAGATGAAGAATAAGGCAACTTGTATTATTAGGAAAGATGAGATGCCTTTATATAGCATGACCTCATGTTTGAGTCTCGAAACCCTCCCATATTGTCAACGCATGCATCTAGGCTAACCATGTCAAGTTTCACTCCATACAAGCACAAATTGAAAAAATTTCAACGTTGGCCCCATTCACATGTCACTATGCGGGGTCAACATGAGGAAACGCTAATTTTTTGGGAATGAAATAACCAAAGATATGATCAAATAATATCTAATCATAAATAGTCATAGAGTAATTAGGATTTGATCATATGGAAATTTTTAGGAGAGCTACAATAGTTGTAACATCATGAATTAACAACATTAAAAAGTACATCATGAATTAATTATGTAACCATATAAGTCAAATATAATTCTATCAAGAAATCAATATCAAATAGATAATATAATCACATAACTCATACATTTCAATGTCATTGATCTTCTTCTTCATCCAACTCTTTTTCTGTATCATCCAATCCAAATTCAACATTGTAAGGATTGATCATATCATCATCATCGTCATCATTGATATCAGTTTCGACAATGTCAACATCCACATGGATATCATCTTCATGAACATTAACTCCTACATCATCATGATCCAGTTCCTCTTCTTTGACATCTTCATCAGGCACATCATCAACTAACTGTTGATCCTGATCATCATCTTCTAGTTCTTCGATATCTTCTTCTTCCACCACATTATACTTTACCGGCCTTCCTCTTGGATCATGTCTAACAACAAATGACCAACCCAGTTTACCTGGAATCTCTAAGTAAAATACCTGCTCACATTGGCTTGGAAGAACATAGGGCTCATTTCTAGCTCGCTTGATCAACCTTGTATTAACCATGGTAAATCCATTGTCATGTTCAATAACAGTTCTTTCAGGATCATTTTCATTCAATCATAGCTTGTACCATTGGACAATGAACATAACTAATTTGAAGGATTTAAAGTCACACTCAAGTGTATCATCCAAAATCCCATAGTATTGATTTTCTGAGACTTCTAGATGTATGTCGCTTCTAGATGAAACATTAGTCACCTGAAAGACTGCAGTTATCCTAGAATCACAAGTTTTCTTTGTGTCATCCAACTTTTTGATTCAAAATTTATGACCATTGCACCACATAGCCTTGTTGTGTTTCACTTGCAATATGTCAAAAATGTAAAAATTATTGCATCGTCAGTTGATAAACATATTTATTCTTGGCCGAATGTATGCAAAGAAAAAAAAATCAACATATATATACATCAATATAATTGAAAATAATTAAATAATATGGGTGATTAATATATTTATATGTACCTATTTATCTCTTAAACCATATGCTAAATCAATTTCCCTTGGTGTAACATTGGAATCTCCATTACGATGAGCTTCTTTAACCAATGAAGCCACACCTTCCCATGTTAATGTGCGATCAGATTGTTGACATCATTCAATCCATACCGTCATCCAATCAAGATTGTTTGCAACGTACAAATGTAGTGCATCCCACTCTCGACCAACTGTATAAAAAAAATTAAAATTCATAAATGACGTATAATTAGTTAATTACCACAGTATACGACCTTAATTTATAATTGATGTACCTAAAAACCTAACATCCCACTACCAATGATCTTATTATCTTTTGTTGTTGGATGAATTCAAATTAAAGGAGTATGCACAAAGAATGAATTATGACCCTGAAGGGTACATACACTCTTGTAAGAAAAGGAAAAACCTTAGTGGATACACCCATGTTCCTATACTGGAGGAAGATGTGTTTAAGAACAAAGAAGACAAAGAAGCAGAGGAGGTTATAGAAAATTTCATGAAGGTGTTGGGACAGGAAAATTTCAAAAAAAATCCTGTCCTATTCCATCCCCTTATGAGCAATTTCAAAAGTATTATACCCTAAATTACAAAATTTGGTATTATGAGAGCCATCATTTGTGTGACAAGATCCATAGCATAGCCACCCATAACCATTAGTACCATCGCCCTAGTTACAACTGACCAAAATACCATTACATCCACTTCAGCAAGACTTTGAACCCTTCATACCAACCCAAAAAGCAACAAGGATTTAGACTCATGAAGCAAACAACTTACACAAGATTTGAAATCTTATGAGCTAAGGGTATATTGGCCTAGAATAGCCCCATCATTGGAACCTTTCATTATGCTACACCGATGGTCCGATAGAGACAAGATAGTATTATATTGGTATGACAATGACCTATCAGAATAACTTTAATAAGTTTAATTAAGATTAGTAGTTTAATTATTTGCCAAAAGACAATCCGAAGAGACACCTTTATTGGGTCTTCTTCTTATATATATGAAATTTGAATTGTAATATTTGATCATCAGCACTTTTTAATATTTTAATACTTTTCAGCAGTGAAAGACTTATTTTCTAGAGTAATACAATACCAGTACTTTTCTATTTGTGTGTGGAAGATTCTTTCATTTGGACTAGTTCTCTGTTGTTTATTTTCAAGCAATTGAAGGCAATGTAAAATGTATTCTAATTAATCTCCATGACCATCTTATAATTACCTCTCACTTTCCTCAATCTACCTTTCCCCATCAGGTACTCCCCTTCAAATTTGTTAAAGGAGTTGGGATCCCAAATGCAATCTACATGGATCTTTGTTGTGAACTTAGGAAGATATTCAGTAATGTACACCATGGTCTGGTATACCATATATCCCTCCACCATAGAACCCTCAGGATGTGCTCTTTGTCTAACCAAAGCCTTCAAAATTTTCAAGTGCCTCTCAACCATCCACATTGACCTTGTGTGTACAAGTCCACACAATTCAATCTCCTCAACTTGGTGTATGAGGTAGTGTTCTTGTGCATTGAAAAATGTCGAAGGTAGACACTTTTACATTTCACACATTAGACGAGGAATTTTTCTCCTCCAATAATTTATATCTTCTTTATGGATTTCTTTAGATGACAGCCATCTACAAGTGATTCAAGGCGCAAATATATTAACGAGATTTAACAAAAATATACAATATATTACATAACAAGTAAAACAAATGGAAAATATAAGATCTATACAACGAATTGAACAAATATCGCTACTTACCTCATGTATTTTTCAAGATCATATATAACTTGCTTGACATTATTGTTGAAGTTGTCTGGGAGAGATAGAAGTAGAACATACTGCAACAATTATAAAATGATTTTTTCATTATTTTTCCAAAACTAGTAAACATAATACACTAAAAAGTACATGCAGTATACAAATATATATAAAATATACCAGAATAATTACCTTAATGAAGGTATGCCAATCATGTGTTTTCATCCCTGACCCAAATTCACCTTTCTTTGTTATGATATTGTTTATGTTCACAACAAATCCTGTGGGAAATTGAATTTTTCGTATGACTTCTTTTATAGCATTGCTTTGCTACTCCGTTAATAACCAAGGAAGGGCACTTATATTAATTTGGTCTCCATCACTATTTAATTGAATGACATTTTTCATTGCATGATTGGCTTCCTGAATGTCACTACAAATTTTGACAGATTTTTTTTGTCATGCCCTCCATCCAGTATTTTCCATAACGTTTCTGTTATATTCTTTTTGATATGCATTGTATCAAACAAATGCACAATTTGTAGCTACTCATAGTAGGGCAACATACTAAATTATCTGGGATAACTTTTTAGTCCCTGTGGAAGCCAGCCATTAATGCCTTGATAACCTTCATGAAGCATATAAGTTAAACAAATTAACAACGACAATCATTGTCAATTACAGCATGAGTAAACAAAACACAATATAAAAATATAAATTCCAAACATATCATATATGATAGATAAACAATTTGATCCGATCTATAACCTTGACGATTAATTCTATTATATTCCAACTTCCATAAGCGAGGTGTCATTCTTCGTGGTTTTGATGTAGTCTCTTCTTTCCCATTGAAAAGATGTTTTTCAGTAGTTCGATACTTATGATTTCTATGGACAAAGTGCCTATACTCATCAAACACATGCTTTCCTAAACTTGTTAAACGATGAGATTTCAGCTTTGGACCACAAACTGGACATGCAAATTTTCCCTTTGTTTGAAGACCTGCAAGATCATATATAATTGGATTAAATATGTCAATTTTTATAATTATATATAATGAATAGATTATTTTAAAAACATGCATGATATCTACTTCATAAAATTAAATATCGTTAAAGTGCAGTCGAACGTTATAACATACCACAAAAATGTGTTAGCCCTGGGGCATCATGAATTGTCCATACAAGCATTGCATGGAATTGAAATTATCTTTGTCCTATTGGTCTAGAGACGTCATACATAGTGATCACATTCCATAACTTTAGTAACTTGTCGATAAGAGGCTCGATATATACATTCATATCTTTAACTTGGTACTTACCTAGTTGAATGAACATAGACATTACATAATTATTATAACCATTTTACTGCAATATATATAAATTAATGTACATGACTATTAAATGAAAAAAATATGTCATTATGCAACAAATAAGACAAATGAGATGCTACTACGTTAAATAAAATTGATGTAAACAAATACCTGGAACAATCATTACCAACATTATGTGCTCCCTCTTTATTAACATCCATGGAGGAATGTTATTATTGATAACAAAAATAGGCCACACCAAGTAAATAGATCTCATCTCTCCAAATGGATTGACACTGTCCGCTGCCAATGAAAGCCTGAGATTATGAGGTTCTTCTTTAAAGTGTGGCCATTTTTCCTCCATGTCCCTAAATGTAGAAACATCCATAGGCATTCGAAGAATGTCATCTCCACTTCTATTCCGTGCATGGTAATCCATAAATTGCACTAAGCTTTCGCACCTAAATAATCATTGCATACATGGAATAATGGGAATATAACGAAGAACCTTGCGAGGCACCTTTTTTGTTAGTTGATCTATTCGATATCTACTGATATGACATTCCATGCATTCTATTGCAAATTCATGGTGTTTATGATATATAATATGATCATTGGGACATGCATCTATTGCTTGATACTCCATTCCAATATCTTTCATAACGGCAGATAAATCTCGGTATGAGCGAGGTAAAATATTTGATGATGGTAACAAAAATTCACCTATCAATCTACAACAAAAAAAAATTGTTAATATAAAGAATATTAATGGTACATATTTCATCCTTTATTTACTAGTGATGAACTAACAACAAAAATAGATGAAAAAAGTTGACATATATGACATACCTTAACATCAGTGAGATTGCTATGTTGGAAAAGCCATTCATAACCTTCAAGTTCACCAGCAACAATATAGCAAAGAGAAGAGTTGTTTGGGAGCCTTCACAAAGGGGCTCGTATGCCTTCTCAAGTATAGGTAAATCATGAACATCATCAAAGTCATCTTGATCATCATGATCAGTTGCGCCACTAAATGTGTCATGGATCAATGTATTTGTACCATCATCAACTATGTTTTCTGGTGCATGATCATCTTCTTCCATAGGATCATTAACTTCATCTTCGATATTCATAGCTCCATGTTCCTCTGCTTGCAAAACCACATTCTCTGGGCCGTGATAATCCATATCATGTGCCCTAGGGCGCCCCACCTTTATAATAATGATTGACACAAATAAACCATGATCATGATCAAGTGATTTTTTATATTAAAAAAAAATGTTAAAACAATATAAACATTTACAAATTCAATCAATATAAAGACATATAATGAACAACTTAACAATGGACGATAATCATGCCCCCCTTCAACGTGACCATGCTGCCTACAATGTTTCTCAGCTGTTGTGATTAAAGTTCTTCTCATCTTTAAGCCCTTACAATTATTGCAAGGACAATAACATTTCCCATCACCCTTTCTTTTCAATCTAGCCCACAATCTAGCAAGTGTCTCTTCATTTTGTTCTGTACTAATATTATCTCACATGATTTTTCTTTACCAAGCTTGAAAATTTAGATCTTCAAAAAATATCAAACTCACACTCCAATAATTTTTAATCATAGACAAGTAACAAAATCTAATAATTCTAATATTTTGCACCAAAAAAATTTGGCCTATAACCTCCACAAACTGTCACAAGTATAGCAAATTTGCAAGTATAGCAAAACACTGTCGCAAGTATAGATAAATTGTCGAACTCACTTTTATTTATTAAAAAACATTCGTCGAAACCCTGACGAACGCTAACCATATACCCGTCGGCCCACAAATTAAGGAGGCTAAACATATGTCAGTCCACAAATTGATGGAAGGGGATGGTTGACTTTAAGTGTATGTTGAAATAGCGACAAAAATCATGGAGCGTTGCAAGTTCGACAAATGTCGGGCATAAATTTAAAAAAAAATTGAAAATTTCACATTAAATACACAGGCACCCAACGATACATCTAATTATACATCTTTCGTCAGAAAGTTTCATCATATTTTGCAGTCAAATGAGTTAGTGTTTGATTCTACCCCTTGGGATCTACTAACACAATGTGCAAGTGCACCAAACATGCCAAACAAGTCTATGTTCTTTTTAAGCACCAAGATGAAATGTTCCTAGGTTTAAGCATGCAAAGACATACACAAAAGTGGAAATCCTGCAAGGAAACCTATTAGTAGTTTGATGTTTGGTCTTTGACAAGCGTTCTTTTTCTACAAAGTGTGTTAGTAACCTGCACAGATCCCAAAAATTAGTCAGTAGAATAGCACCAAAACAGAGATAAATAGCATTAGAAAATAGTGAAATGGTGCCAAAATAGAATATGGTGCCAAAATAGAAGATAGTGCTAAAAAAATTAGAAGATAGTGCTGAAATAAAAGATGGTTCCAAAGATTTAGAAGATAGCACCAAAGTAGAGGATGGCATCAAAGATTTGGAAGATAGCGCCAAAGTAGAGGATGGCGCCAAAGATTGGGAAGATAGTGCCAAAGTAGAGGATGGCGCCAAAGATTTGGAAGATAGCACCAAAGCAAAGGATGGTACCAAACTGTGTAAATATGGTGTTAAAACATTACAGTGCTTCAAAAACATCCATCCCTAGATTAATTTTGACATTATAACCTCTTGTTTCTGTGTTATCTTGATAAAAATAGAGAGGAAAAGACCTTAGAAGCCACTAAAAACAACTAAAAAGGCATAAGAAAAGATTCTAATCTTAAAAGAGTTAGCAAGATGTCACCCAAAAATAGTGCAAAAATAGCACCAAAATAGTGCCACAAATCCACGAAATGGCACCAATACGCGGACAAATGGTGCCAAACCGAGAGGTTTTAGCACTAGAACCTTCAAAACACATTTTTCTTGCTAAAACCCAAGAAAAGAAGATTAGATAGGGACCATGGGGTCCCACCAGGCGTGTCAAATGAAGACAAGGAAAACTTCAAAGGTAGAAAACACAAAGAAATTCATAAATAACACAAGTTTATACCTTGAAATCTTCCTTCTCCTTGATAAGGTTGAGGAACTTGCACCCAAGAGCTCCTAGCTTTACCCAATGTTGAATGTAGTAAAATGTTGATTGCTCCTTATTCTTCAACACAATGTGATGAGGATTTGGATATGGATTGATAGAAGGTTGGATAGAGATGAAGATGAGGGATGGTTTGGCTATGGATATTTTGGCATTATGATGCCATGATGAGAAGATTTGATAGAAAATTGGGCATAGTTTTGATGCAAGAAGTTATGAAAATGGCTTAGATGAGGGCTCTATTTATAGATTTTTTGGTAAAAGGATGGAGGGTGATGATTGAAAGTTTAGATCAATGGCTAGGAATGCTTGAGGATTAGGGTTTGGATTGGAGTTGTAGTCTTGTGACAAGTGTCACAAGAGGGTTGGATAAGAAAGATCAAAGGCTAAGATTTGGTCAATAAGATTGGATGGCTCCCATTACTTGTGCATTTAAATTCACATTAGGGAGGATGAGGAATGAATAAAAAATTTATTTCCATGGGAGAGTGTGAGGATGGGAATAAAAGTGAATTTTTAATTCACGTGGGGAAGAGTTCCATTCATGGAGATTAGGACAAGTGAGAATAAAAGTCAATTTTTTATTTGTGGGGTGTGGGAATGAGTGTTAAGTGAGATTTGACCAAGTTAATCAGGGGGATTAACTTAATTAATGTAGCTGGAGAAAATTAGTAAATGGGTTAATCGGGGCTTAAAATTAATTAAATAAGGGTTTATTTAATAATTTAGGTCTAAGGGTCATGTAGGCTAGGGTAGATAATTAAATAATAGGTATTTAATTAACTAGGCTAGGTTTAGGCTCATTAGTAGGGTAGATTAATCAAATAAGTATGATTTATCTAATTAATCAAGATTAGGAGATGAAGAAATTAACTAAATAAATATTGAGAATATTTATTTAATCAATGAGGATATAGTTGATAAATTAAATGAATTAATTGATCACAGGGGATAAAATAGGGATAAATGGCTAAGGGTGAATGATTAGGGATAAATTAATTAAATAAAATGAATTTATTTAATTAATTGTAAGGGATAGTTAGTGATGTGAAGATGTCAAAGGGTCGTTGAAGGGTTAAGACATTTTTAGATGTCTACAAAAACATATTTAAAGAACATAAAGACATAAAGACATAAAGAACATAAGAACATATATAAGTGAATCAAAATGGACATAAAGAACATACCTTAAAATTTGATATTGGATTTGACCAATTCTCCAAAATTTGGCTTCAAAATCCTCAAATTCTTCTTTTTCGCAAGTTTGATTATGAATTCCATATAACTCTAGAATAGGATTAGTGAAATTTATGGAAAAAACAAACATATATCATCAAATTCAATCTATATATCAATGGTAATTAGCTTTGAAATAATATCATACATGAAACATGAAACTTTAGGTTTAAATAATCAAATTTTCTACAAAAACATGCAAAATCAATTCTTCTAGGTTGAAAAAATAAAAAAGGTGGTGGATTGATCTAAAAATGATTCTTAATATGTCAAACAACATGAAAAAGCATTTTCTTGACCGATATACTACATGAAAAGCAGGAATAAGAGTCATGTGGGGTCTGAATCATGGATCCCACATGGTTTTTTTTCCATTTTTTTCTTCCCATTACGCTAGCGCGTTATAATGCGCTTGCATTATAACGTGAGTACATTATGGGAAGCATGAAAACATTAACCTTCATCAATGCAAAAATCATAACCTTCTCAATGTTTCTACCAAAATCATGGGCTAGGATGTCATGTTCTCACATAAAATATATTGTAACTATGCATGTAATGCATCAAATAGATAATCAAGTGATGATCCAAGAGTATTCCTAGACTCAAATATCCATGTGGTTTGTGAAATAGAACTTGTCTAAACTAGGAGGGACAAATGTAACCTTGTATCGACATGGGAGAGTCTCTATCTCTCTCTCTTTATTTCTCTATCCGCCCTCTCTACAACTCTATATGCCTCTCTTTCTCTATATCTCTCTCCCTCTCTCTGTCGACCCCTTGGAATGTGAGGGAGAGAGATATAGAGATAGAGAGGTAGATATATTTAGATAGAGGGAGGATAAATAAAGCGATAAAGGGAGAAAAAGATAGATAGAAAGGGATGTATATAGAGAGGGAGGGAGATATAGAAAGGGGGAGGGGGAGAGGGATAAATAGAGAGAGATAGAGAGAGGGAGACATGGAGAGATAGAGTGGGACATGCACATGGACAAGAAGAGAGCTCGGGGACATGAAAAGAGATGGAGAGATAGAGATAGAGTTAGAGAAAGGAAAACATATAGAAAGAGGGGCAAATAGAGAAATAGAGAGGGATAGGTGGAGATAGAGAAAAGGAGAGGGAGAGAGGGGGATTGAGATAGACAAAGGGGTCTATAGAGGGAGAAAGATAGATATAAAAAGGGAGATAGAGATAGATATATAGAGAGGGGAGATATAGGGAGATAGAGAGCGATGGAGAGATAGATAGGGAAATACAGAGAGAGAGGTAGAGAGGCATGTATTAAGAGATAGGGTTATGGGGAGAGATAGATATAGGGAAAGAGATTTTGAGATGTCCAAAGGCATAGGGAGAGAGAGATTTCAAGAGGTAGAGGGATGGGGAGAGAGATAGAGAGGGAGGGAGAGAGGGGTAGAGAGGGATAGATTAAGAGATAGGGATATGTGGAGAGATAGATATAGGCAAAGAGATCAAGAGATGTCCAGAGACATAGGGAGATAGATTTGAGGTAGAGGGATTGGGAAGTGATAGGGAGGGGGAGTGAGATAGTGAGGGAGGGAGAGATAGAAAGGTAGAGTTAGAGAGAGGGGATCGATAGAGAGAGCAAGATAGAGAGAGGGGGGAGAGAGAGAGAGAGGCAGATATAGTTAGAGAGAGGGATACAGGAGATAGAGATATCTTTCCCATCAGTCTCCTTTGTATCTCCCTATCAGTCCTCTCTCTCTAAACCCTAACCTAAACCTCTAAACCTTAACCCCTAACCCCTAAACCATAAACCCTAAACCCTAAATAATGTCCCTAAACTCTAAAAATGAGAAACCCTAAACCCCTAAACCACAAACCCTTGAAACAACCTTAAACCTCTATCTCCCTATCTCTCCCAATCTCTATCAGTCCCCTTGCTCTATCTCTCTCGAAACCTTAAACCCTAACCCCTAAACTCAAGCAATGCTTAACCCCTAATCCTTAAACCCTAACCCATAAACCCTAAACCCTAAACTTGAGCAACCCTAAACTCATAAACCTCAAATAATGCCCCTGACCCCTAAACCCTAAACTCGAGCAACCAGGCTAAACCCCTAAACATATAGTTTGATAGGGGATGATGGAGGATCAATGGGAAATGGATGTAGAATTATTGGATCTTGATTATCATTTATCCTCATTGGGATGTGATTTTATAGAATCCAAGTTATTTGTTTGATTATCTATGTTTTCTTGGGGACCAAGTGTCTCATCATGGGATATTGATGGATAATGAATAGGACTAGTGGGATGATGGATAGGGCTAATGGGATGATAGATAGGAGTGATGTGGGTTACTAACTCATGGATAAGATCTTGATCATAGATAATATCTTGATCATAGGGAGGATAAGCATGGATAGCGTGATCTATTAGATATGGATAGGGTAAGTGGGGATGCATTTATATTCATTGGATTGGGGAGTAAGAGGTGGTGATGGGGGTTCACTAGGAGATGTTGGAGGATCAATGATGGGATCAATGTAGATGGGTTGACCATGAGATGGTAAGGGATCCGGGATGGGATTAGATGGGATGTTTGGATTTTGATTAGAATGGGTGGTTGGTGTTTCCACATGCTTTGTACTAGGCTCTTAACATAGCTATTGGGTTTCTTATATGGATGTGATGGGTTCTTAGATGGGATCAATAATCTTTGGATGTTTGACAACATGGCTACATGATGGGGTTTGACTTGGACTTATGGTAGGAGATTCTTCAATGAAATGGATAGACATAGGAGTGGATGATGGTGTTGGAGTGGTAGACATGTTATTAGGAGGTTCTTTGTTAGGCTCAAGGATAGGAATTGAAGTACATGATGTTTTTATATTCCTTGCTAATGGTCCTTGGGTCACATCCTTCATGGCTTCATGGGTTGATGGACTAGGATATGCATATAGTTGATAGACAATGATGGAAGATGGTGTGGGGTTAGGATTAGGATCGAGTGAATGGATATAGGATGGGATGGATTAGAATTGGGAGTGTTAGAGGGGGATGAAATTAGATCAGTGGATTTGGATGGCTCCATATCTTTGCTTTTATTTTTGGATTTTGTAAAGAGTCTTTAGAGAAACATTTTCAAGGGTTCATGGGTTGATGGATTAGAGCTTAAAATGTTTGATGGTGGATTAGATGGTGAGTTATATGGTGGATGGATGATAGGGATTGATGGATTAGGAGATGGGTGGACTAATACATTAGGATTAGGAGGATTGGAGGGAAATTATAAAATAATTCCCCTTTAACCTTAACCCCTAAACCCTAAACTTGAGCAACCCTAGAAACTCATAAACCCTAAATAATGCCCCTAAAGGTATGAGCAACCCTAAACTCATAAAACCTAAATAATGCCCCTAAACCTGAGCAACCCTAAACCTCTCTCTCTCCCAAAACCCCTAAACCCTAAACTTAAGCAACCCTAAACTCATAAACTCGACCAACCATATCTCTCTCTCTCTCTCCAAAACAATAAAACTAGGACTCTCTCTACTTATCACCCTATCTCTCCTAGGTCTCTCTCCCCTCCATCTACATTCTCTCTCCCTCTTCCTCCCTCTCCTCTCCTTTATCGACAAAGAACATGGAAACAAGAAAACTAGGACATGCAAAGAGGGATGAGGATATAAATTGGGATGATGAAAGGCAAACAAGATATTTTATGAAATTTCATTGCATGGGAAGAATTATGAGAGGTAGAGAGGGGAGGGTAGGAGGTAGAGATGGGAAGGAAGTAGAGAGTGAGAGAGGGTAGGAGGTAGACATGAGAGAGAGAGAGAGTGAGGGATAAGGTAGGAGGTAGAGAGGCAAGGGAAGCAAAGACTCAGAAAGAGGGTAGGAGGTAGACAGGGGAGGGAAGTAGAGAGTGAGAGAGAGGGTAGAAGGTAGAGAGTGGAGCGAAGAAGAGAGTGAGAGATAAGGTAGGAGGTAGAGAGGGGAGGGAAGCAGAGAGTCAAAGAGAGGGTAGGACGTAGAGAGGGGAGGGAAGTAGAGAGTGAGAGAGACGGTAGGAAGTGCAGCTACCCTTATACACATGTATGTAAGGTGTGGAAGCATAGACAAGGCATGTCAATTGTCTGATGTAACACCTCAAAGATGTTTTGTAATGGAATGCAATGATTGCAAGATATGAAAAAAATGGATTTATTGAAAAGGCTTTAGAAACTTTCAAGCAAATGCAATTGGCATGTGTATAGCAAAATTTGCTCAGCATAATGCGAGTGCATTATAATGTGCTCGCGTTATGCTGAGCTTGTTTGGACGTGTTTTTATTAGTTTTTAGCAAAATTTTGAGATAATTTAGAGCATGCTCCCCATCAAGATGGTGCGTTTTCAATGAAAACTCAAAAAAATACCACCATAATCTTAAGCTCTCTATTAGCTATCTAACCATACAATTTTTTTCACATTTTAAGTACATTAAGGGTTTCATCTTTAATTTCTTTTGTTGGTGTATCAATTTTTTTTCAAAAACTAGTGTCTTGTATTTTTGACCTTTTTTTTTAACCATTCATCGAAATTTGAAATAAGTTACATTTTTAGAAACTAGACTCCATTCTACATGTATTCAAAAAAAAATCTTTTTTCAATTAGTTTTCAAAAAATTTAGGGGAGAGCACGCTCAATTTTCTATTTTTAAGGATGTCTCCACTTTGAAAATTACTAAAAAATGAATTATTCATGAAACAATTATCAAAAAAATCAGGGATAAACTACATGGTGTTAGCTAATTTCTCACCAAAGTGATTTTTGAAATACTAAAAAAAAGTTAACATTTTAGGGGGAGCACACCATATGCTATGTTATGTTTTTTTAAAGAAAAACAGGACCAATTTGTGTGCTCCCCCTTTTTGAACCCCTTAATCTCAACCATTTTTGGAAAAAATTAGTAGTTTAGAAACTAGATTCAGAGAACTATGACTCTTGTTTTTGTTCCATCTTCAAATTTTGAGTGTAGCTATCTTCAATTTCTCATCCAACATCAATGTTTCTTGAATTTTTTTAAAAAAGTGGCATCTTAAGACCCCCTTTTGGTCCCCCATCTTTGTGCACTTACCCCATATTGAGTGCCCATTCATTCTTGTCATGCTTCAGGCTCTTGGTTTTGGACACCGCTTCACTGACATGGTCCAAATGCTTTTCTCCTATGCTTCAACTTACATCACCATCTCTAGGAGACAGTCCAACTCTTTTGGGCTTTTTTAATCGATCCAACAAGGTTGCCCTCTTGCCCTTGCTCTTTATGTTTTAGTTGTAGAGGGCTTTGGTTACTTGATATCTCAAGAAATTTCTCAATCTTGTGTAAAGGGAATTCTCTTCCAAATTCTTCTCAAGTGTTAGGATAAGGTGCCATTAACCTTGTAAATCCCAACATTGTATTTATTCCATTTTATTATTTGTAATTTGTAATTAGCAATAAGGGAATCAGGTAGTTTCACTGGTAGTGGTAATTTCAGTTTTATTGGAGGTATTTATGGAGTGACATTTATAGTTGGCAATTGTAAAAAATCATGAGTAAATGAGTGTAGGCACCACCTTGAAGTAACCAACTATTTTTAGCATGTATGACACACATCATAAAGTTAGTGAGTGCATGTAAGAGAATCTATGATAGCTACAAGTTGTCATAAGATTCTATGACACTATGATAACTTATGACAGATAATTATTAGTTGTAAGATGCTATGTTTAGCTCTAGGCACCCATCTTGGGAAGATGCTTTCTAGAGGTATTTATGATAGCTATGATAGTCATTAGATGCTATATGAGCCCATATCTATCCTTGGGCGCCCAACTTTGCATGGTTGACTTTGGACAAGTGTCATGAGCTTGTAAGAAGACATTTTATGTTTTCATGTTGGAGATTCTCAGGAGAGAGAAAGTGGATGCCTAGATTGGAGGGAAATACTTCTATGAGTACATTGCCATGTAAGTGTTGTATTATGACAATTTTTTGTACACAGGTGTTGTCAAAGTGAAGGTTGGAGAGAAGAAAGAAGTGCATGTATTATGTTATTCAGTTTTCAAGTATAATACAACATGAGCCTCTTGGTGGAGTTTTTTACCTGAAAGGGTTTTCTCCACGTTATATCTTGTGTCATTCTTCTATGGTGTTCATGTGTTGTATTTGATTTCTAAATGCAATCTTCATTGATAGTACACTGTTTGAGATCATTATCATATTGTAATCAGATTTTCGTTTGAGTAGTTGTTGTCTTCATTTTCTAACATTTGTTATCAGAGCCTAACCAGATTTGACTCTTGGGTGGTAGTGTGAAGGTTGTTTAGCTGCAGTGGGATATTTGGTTGTTTGTGTTTGTAGATCTTGTGTTGATATTATAGTTGTATCCACCGTTGCTTCAACCTCTCAATTGGATATTGAGAAGTTAAACGGTACGGGGTATGAGTTGGGGAAGTTGAAAATGGAGGATTTGATAGAAGAAAGAAACTAGTGGTTGGTTGTTCAAAAAGAGAATAAGCCTAATGATGTGAATCCAAATGAATGGGAAAGGTTGGATAAGAAGGCACGAGGAACTATTCGACTGTGTCTTGCAGATTATGTCCTATTGAATGTCTCGAAGGAAGAGACTACATAAAAACTTTGAAAGAGATTGGGTGAGATTTATCAAGCCAAGAGCATGGTAAACAAGTTTTACTTAAAGTGGAAATTATTTTCTGTTAAAATGAAAGAGGGTGATTCTATTATAGAGAATTTGAACAATTTTATTTTACTTTTGAGTCAACTTGATTTCGTAGATGTTATAGTTGCAGAAGAAGATAAATGTATACTTTTACTTTGTTCTTTACCTAAATCTTGGAGAATGTTATCCTTGCTATTATTGCTAACCTTAAAGATCTAAAGTTGTATCGTCTTGTTGCAACTTTGTTGGCACAGGAGATGAGGAAGAAGACTTCTGAGGTTAACACTGAGGCTCTCAATGTGAGGGGAAGGTCCAAGGAAAGAGGACCGAAAGGAGATAAAAAAGGGGCTATGGACAAATATAAGGGTCAATCTAAGACTCCTAGAAAGAAGAATAGAGTTAAGAGGGAGAATGTGAAAAAGGAGTGTAGAAACCCAAAGAAATAGTGGGAGACCGCTTCTGATAAGTCCTTGAATGCAGGTGAAGATGTTTTACTTTCTGCATGCAATGTTGTTTCTAATGATCACTAGTTGGTTGACTTGGGATGCGCGTATCATATGACCCCACATAAGAAATGGTTTTCCACATATGAAGAGTATGATGGAGGTAAAGTGTACCTTGGGGACAACTCTACATATCCTATAGTTGGGAAAGGTAAGGTATTGTTGTGCTTTAGTGATGGGAGGATTAAAACCCTCCCTGGTGTTTTCCATGATCATGGATTAGCTAGAAATCTGATTTCAGTTTCAAAGTTGAATGATTTGGGAATACATGTAATATTTGATAAGCATGGTTGTAGATTGGTGAGAGGAAACTTGGTGGTAGAGAAGGGGAAGAGATTGGGAACCTTGTTTAGGCTAGATGCCACTATAGTTTGTAATTCATCTTATATTTCAGAGGCTTCTGAAAACACTTGTATGTTGTGGCACTATAGATTGGGCCACACAAGTAATAATGTTTTAAAAATAATTAAGAATAAAGATTTTTTGGATGGTTTCTCTTACTTTGATGAGCACTTTGATTTCTATGTGCATTGTGTGTTTGGAAAACAAAACAGAACATCATTTCCTTTAGGAAGCAATAGAGTAAAAGAGAAGTTAGAGATTATTCATTCAAATATGTTTGGACCTGTGGTTAATGACTCTATCAGAAAATCTTATTATTTTGTTACCTTCATTGATGATGTATCCAGATTTACTTTGATTTATTTTATGAAACACAAATCTGAAGTTTTCACTAAGTTTAAGGATTTTAAAGTCTTAGTTGAGAACCAATCGAGATTAAAGTCAATAAAAATATTAAGATCTGACAATGGAGGGGAATATTGCTTCTAAGGAATTTGATGAGTTTTGTAATCATGCAGGTATAATCAGACAAAAGACAACTCCATATACACCACAACAAAATGGTGTTGCAGAAAGGGTGAACCAAACATCATGGAAAGAGCCAAAAGTATGTTGAGTGATTCATAGTTGGAGAAATGCTTTTGGGTAGAGGTTGTGTGTATCGCTTGTTACTTGATTAACAAAACTCCTTGTAAGGCTCTTGATTCGACACCTTATGAAGTGTGGAAAAGTAAAAAACCTTCTATTGCACATTTAAGGGTTTTTGGTTGTGAGGCTTTTGTTCATGTGCCTAAGGAAAAGTGATCTAAGTTGGATCCAAAAGTGCAGAAATTCATCTATATTGGATATGGTGAGAATGTTAAAGGTTATAAGTTGTGGGATCCTCTAACCAAAAAAATGTTTTCTCTAGAGATGTTATTTTCAAGGAACTTAGAGCTATTTTTGAACCTAAGCAGCCAAAAGAGAAAGAAAATGTGTATAGAATGCACTTTGACTTAGAGCGGTGAGATGCACCTCAGGAAGAACACAATGATGGATTGGAGGGTGAAGAAGAAGAAGACGATTTGAGCAGTTTTGATGAGGAAGATTCTATTGTTACAGAAGAAGTTGGTGCAGACGATCATGCAGAAGAAGAAGTTGAGTCTCTTACTCCACCCTTGAGGAGATCCACAAGACAATGGAACCTAGTTGACAGGTATAGCCCACCAGATTTCCATTGTGTATTTGCTTTATTAAGTACTAACGATGAACCTAGATCCTACAGGGAAGCTATTCATGCAGATGATAGTGAGTCTTGGGAGTTAGCCATGTAGGAGGAGATGATGGATTTAGACTCTTGTAACACCTAAGATCTTGCTCATTTGCCCAAAGGAATAAAGGCCATAGGTTTCAAGTGGGTCTTCAATAATAAGTTTGGAGTAGATGGTTCATTAGAGAAGTACAAAGCTACACTGGTAGCCAAAGGCTACTCCCAGAGAGGGAGTTGATTTCGATGAAATTTTCTCTCTTGTGGCTAAGTTAACTTCTATTAGATTTATTATATCCATTGTTGTAGCGTTTGATTGGGAAATAGAGAAAATGGATGTTAAGACTACATTCTTGCATGGAGATCTTGAGGAAGAAATTTATACGCAACCTACAAGTTTTGAGGTAAAAGGAAAAGAACAATGGGTTTGCAGGTTAAAGAGGTCTCTTTATATGGTCTGAAACAATCCCCCAAAATCTGGTATCAAAAGTTTGACTCATTTGTGTTGAAATTAGGTTTTGTTAGAAGTGAGGAGTATCATTGTGTGTACATTCATTGTATTGATGATTCTATACTAATCATTGCATTGTATGTCAACTGATGACATGTTATTTTTTAGAAATACTAAGGGTATGATCAGTGAGCTGAAAGCTCAACTTTTAGGTGCATTCGATATGAAGGATCTTGGAGCAGATAGGTATATTCTTGGTATGGATATCGAGAGGGACAGAGATAACAGAAAGATTTGGTTGTCACAAAGTAAGTATGTGAATACCATTTTGCAGAAATTTAGTATGCAGGATTGTAACCCAGTTAGAGTTCCTTTACCCATTGGTACTAAGCTTTCATTAGATATGTGTACAAAGAATGAGGATGATTTTGAGGATATGTCTAATGTGCCCATGATTGCTTTGTCTACCACTGAAGCAAAGTATATGGCTGCTACCCATGTCTCTAAGGAGGCGGTTTGGTTGAGGAGACTGTGTACAGATATTGGTTTTGATTGTAGGGTCATTTAGATTGATTATGATAGCTAGAGTACTATATGTTTGGCCAAGTATCCTATGTATCATGCTCAGACTAAGCATGTTGATGTTCAGTATCACTTCATTCAAGAATTGGTTGCAAGTGGATAGATTGAGCTGAAGAAGATAGACACTCAGGAGAATGTTGCAAATTCATTGACCAAGCCTATGATCATAGAGAAATTTGTTTGCTACAAAGAGGCCATGGGCCTTGTTTCTAGTACCTGATTATTTTCATTTGATTTCCTATGGGTTGATTTACAATGTATAATGTCAAGTGGGAGAATGTTGGGATAAGGTGCCATTAACCTTGTAAATCCCAATATTGTATTTATTCCATTTTATTATTTACAATTTGTAATTATCCATAAAGGAATGAGGTAGTTTCACCGGCAGTGGTAATTCTGGTTTTACTGGAGGTAATTATGAAGTGACATTTACGATTGGCAATTGTAAAAATCATGAGTAAATGAGTTTATGCGCCACATTGGAGGAATCAGCTATTTTTAGCAAGTAAGACACACGTCATAAAGTTAGTGAGTGCATGTAAGAGAATCTATGACAGCTGCAAGTTGTCATAAGATTCTATGACACTGTGACAACTTATGACAGATAATTATAAGTTGTAAGATGTTATGTTTAGCTCTAGGCACCCATCTTGTGAAGATGCTTTCTATAGGTATCTATGACGGTTATGACACATCATAACATGCTGAAAGAGACCATATTTATCCTTGGATGCCCAACTTTGCATGGTTGACTCTGGACAAGTGTCATGAGCTTGTAAGAAGACATTTAATGTTTGCATGTTGGAGATTCTTAGGAGAGAGAAAGTGGATGCTTAGATTGGAGGGAAAATACTTATATGAGTATATTGCCATGTAAGTGTTGTATTATGACATATTTTTGTACATAGGTGTTGTCGGAGTGAAGGTTGGAGAGAAGAAGTAAGTGCATGTATTATGTTACTCAATTTTTGAAGATAATACAACTTGAGCCTCTTTTCTTGGTGGAGTTTTTTACTCGAAATGGTTTTCTCCATGTTATATCTTGTGTCATTCTTCTATGGTGTTTGTTCCTATGTTGTGATTTGATTTATGAATGCAATCTTCATTGATATTACATTGTTTGAGATCATTAACATATTGTAATCAGATTTCCATTTGAGTAGTTGGTGTCTTCATTTTCTAACATCAACAGCTTGTGAATGGTCACTTTGATGATGACTCTTTCCTCAATCTCATTGAGAATGAGGATAATATCACATAGGTACTTTGTTGCCTAGATATTTTTTGCTAAGCCTTCATGTCCAACATTCAGTGGTAGAAACTTTGTGTTATAGGTAATCATTCCTCCCTAAACTAGGCCGGTTGGATTCTTTCAGACGGAAATGGATTGATCATGGGGAAATCTTCTATTTTTAGCATTCCTTTTGCTTTTCAAACCTCCCCCTCAGAGTTGTGACAAGTTGTTATTGCTAGAATTGAAAAAAAATTTAGTATTGGATTACAAAGCCTTTATCATTGGAAGGAAATTTTCAAGTTTGTTCTAAAATCTTGGTTACCACACACTTTTTTTACTCTTCATGTTGGGTCCCTTCCAAAGCCTCTTATTTGAAAATTAAAAATTTTCTCAGAGATTTTATGTGGGCCTCCCATGATGGCACTCAAGGTTTTCACCGAGTTGCTTGGGTTTTTTTGCCTCCCTTGTGATGCTGGAGGACTTGGCTTGATATCCATTGGACATCAAGGCATTGCCTTGTGTGCTAAATGGATTATTTGATCCCTTCAAGGTAATGAGTCCCAGAAAATTCTTGTCAGGCACTGCATTAGCATAGGCACTTCAATAAGCCAGCTAGCATGGAAAGGTCTAGATATAGGCTCCTACTCACTGGACTTAAAATATAAATCCAATGGAAAATCTAACATCTTTTTGTTTATGGAGACTCCCAATTCATAATCAATCAAGTGAATGACTCATATCAGACAAAGGATGAAAAATTGATCCCATATAAGTGAATGGTGGATAGTTTAAGTTGTACTTTTTGAATATTCAGCTTGAGCAAGTTTCTCGTTCCAATAATAAAGCTACAGATGCCATGGCAACAATTGGTTCTCTTCTTGAAATGTCACAAACTAGTCATTATTGTGAATTTCTTGTAGAAAATTTGTTGATACCTGCTTATGATAATCCAGAATATAGTTTTGTTGGTGAGCTTGTTGGTCCCAATTCCCCATGGTACCACAACATTTATATACTTATCTCCATGATCAAACCTTACCACCAAACCTTTCCTAAACCCAACATAGGGCTATCATCCAATGAACATCTCGTTTCACTATTCTTGGGGATACCTTATATCAAAGAGGCTTTGGTGGTTCCTTAATAAGGTGTCTAGATACAACAGAGGCTACTCTTGTACTTAAGGAAGTCCATAATGGTATTTTTGGTGCCCATACTAGTGGCATGTTCCTAGCTAGGAAGCTTTTAAGAATAGGTTATTACTAGCCAACAACGGAGCATGATGCCTGCCAGTATGTAAAAAAATATCTAGCCTATCAACAACATGGAGATTTAATTCATGCACCATCTCAATTGTTGCAGCCTATCACTACTCCTTGGCCCTTTTCTCAATGGGGTCTTGATCTCATTGGCAAGATTCATCCTTCTTCTTTTGATTGTCATAAGTTTATCATTATCGCCATAGAGTATTTTACCAAGTGGGTCGAATCCATTCCTCTCATGTATACCACTAGTAAGCATATTTCCAAATTCATTCTCCATCATATCATTTGTCATTACAGAATCTCTATTTTTATTATTATAGATAATGGAAAATCCCTTAAGAATCATGATGTTCATACCCTTTGTGAGTGTTTCCATATTCAACATCATTGGTCTACTCTGTATTATCCACAAGGTAATGGTCAAGTCGAGGCAACCAATAAGACCTTGCTCAGAATACTCAAGAAAACTATCAATGAAGTTGGTTGTGATTGGCATCTCCACCTTGATCCCACCTAATGGGCTTATTGTACTAGCATTCGCACTCCAACTAGTGCTACTCCATACTCCTTAGTCTTTGGTTCTGAAGCTATCTTGCCAACTGAGATTGAGTTTCCATAATTGCATGTATCTTTTTGTGTCTCATTGATGATGAGGAGTATAGGCTTACACACTTGCATGAGTTAGAACTTCTTCATGAGCAGTGCCTCCATGCTCTGAACCATTTACAAGCATACCAGAATTGCCTTCGTCAAAGTTATAATCAAAAGATCTAGAATCAAGAGTTTGAGATTGGTGATCTAGTTCTAAAGGAGAATTTGAGAAACATTCAAGATCGTGATAAAAAAGGGAAATTTGAACCTAATTGGTAGGGGCCCTTATATTGTTGTTGCCAAGTATGGATCAGGTGCTTACCATTTAGCTACCCCTAATGGTCAAAAGCTTAAGGAGCCACTGAATATCATTCACCTCAAGTGATTTTATGTTTGATTTGTAGAGTATTCCAGAAAATTCAAAAAATATATATAAAAAAGAAGTAAAGAGAAAAAAATCATCCTCTGGTGAAAACCACCTTTGGCGGCGCCTTGGGAAAGTACAATGGTGATTGACATGTGCCATGTGTAAAGCCACTTTGTTATCCTTCAATTCCTCTCTGTGATATAGTTTCTCCATTGCTTGTCACATTTTTGGTCTTCCTTTTCACTCACTTCTCTTTTCGTGCCTTTGTCTTTTTATTGTCTCTTTTCCGTCCATTACATTCATTGGTCTTGTCTCACACTAGGGGCAGTGCATGTCTAGTTTTGGAAATATTTTTGGTATCTTCCCCTTTGCTTCTTTCATGTCTCAAATGAGTACCTCTTCTTTGGTCCACCACTTCATGCACTTACAAGTATAGTGATAGTTAGTACATCACATTTGAAAACATGTTTATTCTTACACATGTACACTCTAAACTTTTGGTAACATCAACAACATTCATCTTTTGAACCATTTTCCTTCACCACTTATCTTTTTCCTTTCATGAGACTTATCATTCTCCATATCAAGCTTCATTCTCATTCCTTCAAACTCTTTTTTGTACATCTTGGCAAGAGGTTCAATATGTTTTTGTTAGTTGATTGTTGCTTTTTTATCGTTGTTTCTTATTGATGCCATTCTTCTTCATACCTCTTCAAGTTCACCCTAATTCTTTATATCTTGGTGTGTTTTGACTAGTATTTAATGAAGCATGGTTTTATCTTTTCATGTGTTGTGTCTATTTGTTGTCCCACATAGTGTTCATCCAAGGTTTTCACTTGCCTTGTGCTATGTTGGTACACTCGCTTGTTTTCTATGCTTGCAATTCAATCCTTTATGCATTTGACACATCATCACCCTAGTCTTTATACCTTGGTGCATACAATCAAGTGTTATATCAAACATAGGTTTCTCAGACTAGCTCAACATAACCATCCTAATCCTTCACCTCATCTTTTCTTTCCCTCCATTTCGAGAGACCCATCCTGCCTACTCTCTCAAGGGGGCATCATCCTATCCCATCCATCCTACTTTTTATAAGCCCCATCCTTAAATTTCCACTATCTATATGTAGGAATACACTAGACCACTGAGAGCGGGGGTGAATCAGTGGTAAAATAAAACTAGTTCATCCAATAAGTCAATACTTGTAAAACAATAATTCAAACACAACAGAGAACTTAGAAAATAATGAAATCACACAAATTGCATCATGACACATGGATGTATGTGGAAAACACTAAAAAGGGAAAAACCACTGTGTGAAATGTTGGTTGGGTTTGCTTAACCAATTGAATTTCACAAGAAAATCACTATTAGGTCTCACTAACCAAATCTCATTGATTACACTTTTACACCTAGATTTAGGAGCACCAACTTCAATCACAAAGAAATAAATATACAGAGTACTACTCTGTTTACAATGGCTTCAAAGATTAGAGAAACTCCCGCAACACACATTTATTCACTCACTATTCTACCAAGTTCATACCCTTCATTCTAAATGCAGTCCTCCTCTTACCATTAACTTTAATGAATGATTCTTCAAAAAACTTTATCAGCAACCCCACACAACCAAATATAATTGATTTATATAGGTATACCACCTGCAAATTCTCAGGATATTGACCTAATATAGTTGTTGAAACTGTTAAAACCATCACCTCCAAAAATACCTAACAAAAACTGTTCAAACTACTATAAAAGTAGTATACGGGTAACTTCCTATCAAATGGCACACTCAGGAAGGTAACCATTAGATGTTTGAAAGAACACCATCGATCTTGTGTTTCACGCCATCAAAAAATTAAACTTGTACCAATGATGTAAACTTTGGCACCAGTTTACAAAAATTTGAAGGGAGAAGTTGGTCCCAACTAGGTCAAGGGGTCAGTCACTAGACGAAGAAGGTGACTTAAGTTGTCACTTAAGTTATAAGTGACCGGTGATAAAAATTCACCATCGAATTAGAACAAAATGCATAGCCTATCATAAAATCAACATTGCTTTTAGGTTCTTAGGGTTTTAGGAGGTCTTTAGGGTTTTAGCACTTTAGGATTTAGGTCTTCAAATTGTCAAAACCTAAATATGCCATCAAAAAAATGATCCTTCTCTTCTGCAAAAAATCCTTCCAGATGATGTCATGATGTTGATATGTTAAAGGAATTCCTTTGATCTTAAAACAACCAAACCTAGACAAAAACATCAAATCATTCCAAAACACTTTAGAAGATCTGAGATAGTTTTTTCTCTAGAAGAAGATACTCTGTGTGATAAGGATATTAACAAGAATACCTCTGACATCAATGAAAAAACAATACCAACAAATTCCCCCTTTGGCATTGATGTCAACATATACAACCATTGCACTTACCTTTGCAACAAATTCACTTTGCGATCTCCCCCTATCTGACATTTTCATTTGTGGCCAATTGGTTGATCATTGGACACTAATGGTCACGTCATGTTGATACCATCATATATATCATACTATGCACTGAACATATATTGAACCTACATGTTATAACACTATGAATGAGCATTGTATGTTGTTATTGCTACCTACCTGATATCATTGGCTCCTATACACTGAAAACCTACAATTGAGCAATATAAACTTTTGCAACTGATGCATTACAGATGTGATATAACCACACAAACATCCATGAAGGATGGCATTTCTTGTATCTCCTCAAAACCCAAAACTGTATGCATAAAGACATATGTGCAAAGACATTTCCTAAAGAGATTTCCTGTATCAAAGACAAACAACAAACACTGTGAAAACACTATGAATGCTCTGATATAGACTGTAACATTGTCACTTCTCCAAACAGAGATCACTGCATTTCTCCATTTCTCCATTGTGAATGCTCTGATACAAACTATAACATTGTCACTTCTCCAAATAGAGATCACTGTATTTTTCCATTTCTCCATCATCCATAAGATTGTGAAAACACTGTTATACACTGAGTGCAACTAAGCAAATACTACTACAATTGAGAAAACACTGTTACACAGAGATCACTGAGCATGCACACAGACTACAAGTGATGACTAATACAAATAAGTATCTGAATCCTCAGTTACAAACACTTTCAATCAAGCATGCATCTAATACTATCATTTTCTTTACTCCCCCTTTGACATCAATGACAAAGGGTGCCCTGACTGAGAGATTGATAGTGTCCTAGTTTCAGAGATATAGAATAAGGATCATATACTCCCCTTGAAATTGTACCAGAACTCTGATCTAGTGGATAGAAGAGAGAGATTGAACTCCTTTAACCTCTGTCTCAAATACTCAAACACATCCTTAGCTAAAGGCTTGGTAAAAATGTCTGCCACCTGGTCTTTAGTAGCAACATAGTCCAGTGCAACCTCATTTGCTAGTACTTTCTCTCTCAAGAAATGATATTTAATAGCAATATGCTTAGTTCTAGAGTGCATAACAAGATTTTTGGATATGTTGATGGCACTATGTGTTAACACATAGAATGGAGATAGGTTTAGGAACTTCTACCTTGATGTCTTGAAGAAATTGTACCATCCAAAGAACGTATGTACAACATGAAGCAATAGCAATGTATTCTATCTCTGCATTTGACAGAGACATTGACTCCTATTTCTTGCTATGCCATGAAACTAATCTGCCACCTAAGAAAAATGCTCCACCACTAGTACTCTTCTTGTCATCAATGCACACTGCCCAATCAGCATCAGTATAGGCAAGTAATGTGAAGTCATCAGTCCTAGGATACCATAAACCATAGTCTAATGTGCCTTTTAGGTATCTAAAGATTCTTTGCACTGCATTCACATGAGATTCTTTGGGAGATGATTTAAATCTTGCTACAAAACATACTACATGCATGATGTAAGGCCTAGATGTTGTCAAATACAATAGACTACCTATCATGGACCTGTACATGGTTTGATCTACATTAGGTGAATCATCAACCTTGCTCAACTTGCAACTAGTTATCATGGGAGTACTGACTGGTTTGCATTCATCCATTTGAAGTCTCTTAAGCATCTCCTTTGCATACTTAGTTTGGTAAATGAAGATACCTTTGTCAAGTTGTGAAACTTGTAATCCAAGAAACAAGGACAACTCTCCAAGCATAGAAATTTCAAATTCTGATTTCATGAGGTCAGGAAAAGCTTTACACATATCATCATCACTACTACCAAATATGATGTCATTCACATAAACTACAACAACTAGTAAGTCATCACCTTTTGATTTGAAATATAGATTGCTATCTACTCCACATCTAGTGAATCCTTGATCTTGCAAATACTTGTCCAACCTAGAGTATCATGATCTAGGGGCCTACTTCAAGCCATACAAGGCCTTTTTTAATCTATAAACATAATGATTGCCTCCTTCACATTGAAAACCTTCAGGTTGCTCCATGTACACTTCTTCTTCCAGGTTCCCAATCAGAAAAGTTGATTTCACATCCATCTTGTACACTTTAAAGTTCTTATAGACAGAGAAGGCTAAAAACATTCTTATGGCCTCAAGTCTAGCCACAGGCACAAATGTCTCTTCAAAGTCAATACCCTCAACCTGAGAGTATCCTTTACAAAGAAGTCTTTCTTTATTTCTAACAACCTTACCATTTTCAACTAATTTGTTTCTAAATACCCATTTGGCTCCAATGATATTCTTGTCTTCAGGGCTAGGAACTAGTTCCCAAGTTTTGTTCTTCTCAATTTGACTTAGTTCTTCCTCCATGGCCTTGTTCCAACACTCATCTTTTCTAGCCTTGATATAATTTTTTGGCTCTATTGTTGATAACAAACAAAGATTAGCTTGGTCATTTGATTTGATAAGTCTTCTTCTAGTTTGTACTCCTGCATCTTTGTTCCCAATAATCTGCTCTTCAGGATGATCTCTTTGTATAGTTCTTAAGGGAGTCTTTACCATAGTTTCAATAGGTTTTTTAGGTGTCAACTCTTCTTTTAGAACTTCTACTTCTTTTTTTGATTCAGATTCCTCCTCAACATCTTCTAACTATTGTTTGTCAAGCTGCCATTGTTCATCAACTTTGACATTAGTACTTTCAACCATTCTTTTTAGTCTCTTATTGAAACATTCATATGCTTTGTTATGAGTGGAATATCTGAGGAATATTCCTTCATCGTATATAGACTCAAAGCTACCCAAGCCTTCTTCATCCCTCTTAATATAACATTTTCTACCAAATATTTTAAAATAACTAATAGTAGCTGACTTACCATACCAAAGCTCATATGGAGTGTTCTTGGAATTTACCCTCAATTGGACTCTATTCAGGATGTATACATCTATATGGACTATCTCTTTCTAGTAGGTATCTGATAAATTGGCTTCATTTAGCATTGTCCTAGCCATCTCCTTGATTGTCTTATTTTTTTCTTTCTGCCACACCATTTTGTTCAGGTGTCCTTAAGGCTGAATAATGTCTTTTGATGCCATGTTGCTCACAATAGTCTTCAAACTCCCTTAAAGTATATTCTCCACCTTCATCAGACCTCAAGCATTTGATTTTTTGATCTAATTCATTTTCAACCAATTTTCTAAAAATCTTGAATCTTTCAAATGCCTCTGATTTGTGTTTTAGAAATGTTACCCAAGTCATCCTTGAGTAGTCATCAATAAACAACATGAAATATCTTTCTCCACTTAGAGCTTTTGTCCTTGTAGGACCACACAAGTTTGTATGTACTAACTACAATGGTCTTGTGGACAAATGCTCTTTTGACTTGAACTAATTTTGGTCTATTTTCCATGCTAACACTCTTTGCATGTGTTGTTGAAAGGTTTGGTGATGTAAGGCATGTCTCTAACATTCTGATTTTTACTAACCTTGACTAAATTATCAAAGTTTAGGTGCCCAAATCTTCTATGCCATAACCAACTCTCTTCCACCTATCCCATAAGGTAGATTCTTCCATATCCATCTCTATTTTTAGTCCCTTTGAGACTATATACATTACCTTTTGTTCGCATACCTTCTGCCACTATTTTCCTGATTTTTTCTTTATCTCACAACCTTGAGCATTAAATAAAATGTGGTAACCATTCTCACAAATCTAACTAACACTCAATAGATTATGTTTTAGACCTTCTACATAGTAGACATCATGAATAGGCATTTTATCATCTAAAAATAAAGTTCCCTTGCCTCTGATTTGAATGGAAGTATTATCTCCAAATTTGACAGAGCCTCCAATATAGTCTTCAAGTTTTGTGAATTTGCTCTTATCACTAGTCATGTGATTTGAGCATCCACTATCTCTGACCCATAGATCTTTCTTTTTAGTATGTAGGGCAGTTTGTACTAACATTGATTTTTCAACTTTTATGTCTTTTTCTTTTTTCTTCCATATTGTTTTTGAATTGCTCTTCTTCTTATCAGGATGTATAAGATTCATATTCTCCATGGGATGAGCATCACCCTTATTTTCTTGTTCATCAAGATTAGGTCTACAATACTTGACTATATGACCAAAATTATTACAATTATAGCATCTTAGATTGTTCATGATATTAAAAGGATTTTTGCTAACAAAGTTAGATCTTCTTCTTGAAACAAACCTACAATCATTAGCTTTATGACCATATTGATTACAATAAAAACAATAACCACAAACGTATGAATTGAACCTGAATGGAGTGCTCCTTCTTGTAATAGGTGGTCTTCTGAACTTCTTATTTCTAAATTTTGTAAAACCATCTGCATCAACACTCCTGATTGGACTATTGTGATCAATTTTAGAAGTATTTTGATTGCTTTGTTCAATTTCTTTCTTTTGAAGGTTACAAGTCTTTGAATTTTGGCCTATCTCATACCCCAAACTAGTCATATCTTTGAACTTCTTTTGCATATCCAAAAGGTCTTCCAATCTACTGGTACTATCATATATTTCTAACTTCTTCCTCAAAGAAACAATTTATGCCTCCAAACTTAAAAATCTCTAACCTTGACTTTTAACTCTATCTTGATCATCTCTTCAACTCTTTTACTTTCCTCAAGTTGTGTTTTCAGACTGATAATTAGTTGATCTGATTCTTTGATTGTGCTGATCAGTTTTTCACTATCTTTCAAAGTCTGGTCTTTTTGTATAGAAGCCTCCTTTTTCAATATTTTTATTTCCCTTAGGATACAAATTAGTTTACCTTCAAGGTCAACTTCATCAACTTCAGTTTGCTCATCCTTATTAGATCCATTCCCATGTTTATCTCTTTGGTCTTCATTTGAACTTACAGTAGTCATAAATAAGGTCTCTTCCTCTTCATCAATGTTGTCTTCGGAGTTGCTATTAGTCACATTAGCATCTCTGATAAAGAGACTTTTCTTCTTTTTTGTAATAACTCTCTCTTCTAAAGTTATATTGCTTCTTTTTGCCTTGCTTTCCATCATCCTCTACATCACTTTCAGGTTCACCATAAGGACACTTGGCAACAAAATGTCCTATTTTGCCACAATTGAAGCATTTGAAAGGAAGTTTTCCTTTGTACTTCCCTGATCACTTAACTTTCTAACAAATTTTGATTCTTTTACATCTATGTCATCAGATTCAAAGTTTGTTTCCTTGCACTTCTTCACAATCTTAAAAGTAGCTTCTCTATTTGTGGATTCTTCATTGTGTGTTCTCATTTCATAGGCAGTGAATGCACCATGTAACTCATCTAAAGTAATCATGTTCAAGTCTCTTGCCTCTTCAACTGTAGACACCTTAGAATCATATCTAGAAGGCAATGATCTTAAGACCTTTTTGACTACTACTGAATCTTTCACCTCCTCTCCAAGACCCCTAATGGCATTAACTGTCTCATCTACCCTTAGAAGATAATGAGCAATCTTCTATTCTTCATTCATTTTTAATCCTTCAAATTTTTCTCTTTGCAACTTGGCTTCTTTAATTTTGACATCACCTTGATAAATACTAACTAATTTGTCCCAAACTTCCTTTGCAGTTTTACAATGCATAACCTTAACTAAGATTTCATTTGTCAAACCACAAAGAATGGCATTCTTGGCCTTGGCATCACACTCATAGGCTCTTTTTTCATCTGTAGTAGAAGGTGGTTGAGAAGGTATAGTATACCCATTTTCTACTACTGCCCACACATCAAATCCTAAAGAGGATAAGTAAGACTCCATCCTAATACACCAAAAAGCAAAATTTGTGCCATCAAAGAGAGGTGCTTTAGAAGTAGACGATCCTTCCTAATTAGCCATAGTATTCCACTGCCAAGATCAACGTAAGTTAATTAAACTTCTGCAAGGAACTTGTTGCTCTGATACCAATCGTAGGAATACACTAGACCACTGAGAGGGGGGTGAACCAGTGGTACAATAAAACTAGTTCATGCAATAACTCAATACTTGTAAAACAATTAATTCAAACACACCAGAGAACATAGAGAATAATGAAATCATACAAATTGCACCATGACACATGTATGTATGTGGAAAATCCTAAAAAGGGAAAAAACACTATGTGAAATATTGGTTGGGTTTGCTTAACCAATCCAAATTCATAAGAAAATCACTATTAGGTCTCACTGATTATACTTTTACACCTAGATTTAGGAGCACCAACTCCTTATAACATTAGGAGCACCAACTCCAATTCAACTCAGGAGCACCAACTCCAATCACAAAGAAATAAATATATAGAGTACTACTCTATTTACAATGGCATCAAAGATCAGATAAACTCCTGCAACACACATTTATTCACTCACTGCTCTGCCAAGTTCAAACCCTTCATTCTAAATGCAATCCTCCTCTTACCATCAACTTTAATGAATGATTCTTCAAAAAAATTTATCAGCAGCCCCACACAAACAAATATAATTGATTTATATAGGTATACCACCTACAAATTCTCTAGATACTGACCTAATACAGTTGTTGAAACTATTAAAGCCATCGCCTCCAAAACACAATTAACAAAAACTGTTCAAACTACTATAAAACCAGTATATGGGTAACTGCCCATTAAATAGAACACTCAAGAAGGTAACCATTAGGTGTTTGAAAGACCATCGTCGATCTTGTGTTTCGTTCCATCGAACAATTAAACTTGCACCATTGATGTAAACTTTGGTGCGCATTTACAAAGAGTTGAAGGGAGAAGTCGGTACCAACTAGGTTGAGGGGTTGCTCACCGAACGAAGAAGGTGACTTAATTTGTCACTTAAGTTATAAGTGATCGGTGATAACAAGTCACCATCAAATTAGAACAAAAAGCATAGCCCTTCATAAAATCAACATTGCTTTTAGGTTATTAGGGTTTTAGGAGGTCTTTAGGGTTTTAGCACTTTAGGATTTAGGTCTTCAAATTGTCAAACCCTAATATGCCATCAACAAAATTGATCCTTCTCTTCTGCAAACCATCCTTGCAGATGATGTCATGATGTTGATATGTTAAAGAAATTCCTTTGATCTTGAAACAACCAAACCTAGACAAAAACATCAAATCATTCCAAAACACTTTAGTAGATCTGAGATAGTTTTCCTCTAGAAGAAGATACTCTATGTGATAAGGATATTGATTAGAATACCTTTGACATCGATGACAAAACAATTCCAACACTATATTTTCTTCATCTTTGAAATGACATTGCTTCTTACAAACATCGTCTCAAAGAGGGGCAAAATGTAAACATCTAAAATTTGATCACAACCTAATTCACTCACAACTATCATCCCGATTCCCTAAATTGGCCAATTATACCCTACATCGACTTTTATCCTTAAATCATATTAATTATCCCTAAATCATCCTAAATTATCCTAATCATGGTCAATTATCCCTTGATCATCTTGATTTTATCTACTATCCAATTATCTTGATTATCAGGACCTAAGCCTAATCATTTTTCCCTAATTATCCCCATTTATCCCTAAACCTCATCATTTTTCCCTAAGTTATAACATATTTCCTATCCTAAGTAATTTATGTCCCCTCACCACATGATTTAATTAATTAAAAATTGTCCCACTTTCTCTCTCATAAATGAAATAATAGAAATATAAACATCTTTTATTTTCCACCCTAACCACTTCATAACTATCTCCTAAAACTATCCAAAATTAATTAATAATTCCTTTTATTCTCCACCTTTGATTTCATAATCACTTAACCAATTCGATCTAAGTCATTGATTTGTCATTTAATCCTAGTTGTTGATCCGCTTCTCTAAAATCTATAAATTTTTGTGTTGAGAGGTATTCTCCCCATCCATCATTTGAGTAGTGTTATGTTATCGGTCTGAGCATCCACATTTTATCATTTCGAAGAAAAACCCACTTGTACATATTGCAACGGAGTCGAAACATGGGTAATCTTCTTGTATTTATGCATTTTATGTTTTGATTTTATGCTTAATTGGAGGTCATATTAGGTGTGGATTTAAGGGATTTAATTGTGCTTAAAATCTTTTAATTGGATTTGCATTTGATGTGTACACTATGGTTTTGCAATTTTTCAACCTGGAGGCATGATTCCTCCATTTGAAGAACTCTTTATGGCCTCTACGGTATCCTTTTTGGGTAACTTTTGTGATATTTTATTTGATTTACTTTAGCATAACATATCACTTAGGGTTATAATCCTAGTAAAGTAGGGGCTAAATGTAATGTCAAAAATTGCATACCCTTGCAATTTTACATTACATTTTTTGCTTACTTTGGTGTCTATTCCCTTAGAATATTATAGGCTCATTCTTAGCCCTTGTCCTAGCCTTTTCTAACTCACAAGTTTCATGTTTGTGTTATATTTTCTCCTTTGTATTTGTTTTCATGTAATTCCACTTAATTATTTCATTCTTGTTGTTTTTCTGAGGTATCTAAAAGCCTCAAGAACTGAAGTAACCTAGATGCTAGCACAACACACAAACATCTACATGATGCACTAGAGTACTATGACCATCTACTACCCTATGACTATTTCTAAGAATTTCTCACCATCTTCTTCTGCATGCATGATTTTTTAGAACGCCTCTATCACATCTAAACAACTCATTTTGACTTGTCCTTTCCTATTCTTTCCTCCAATGCTTGCACTTTTACTCTTCTAGGAAAAATATTGTGAACTCTGGCATTCTCTTTTGGCTCTCTCACATTCTTAGCATCCTACAACACTCTTATTATATCTTTCTCAATATTTCATAGCATACAACAATATTGTGGTATTTTCTCAAGCTTCATCTGATCAATCTTCAGGCATTGACATCTTCATAGGATTTGTGGAACTACTATCTCCTGTTGGGATCTTCCTTGGGCCTTGTTGTGGGCTATGTAGCATTCATCTTTCTTCCTTGAGGTGATTGAGTTCCATTTTCCCTCTTTTAATTTATTTTTGTTAATCCACTTTTGTGTAGGAGACACTTTGTGGATTCCTCCATTTCCTTTCATTTCTATCATATACACTAGTTTTCTTAGCTTGTAGAGATAATAGATTAAGAATTCATAGTTTTACTATTTGTGATTCTTCTTCTTCTTCTTCTTCTTAGGAGCACAGAAGATTAAGAGCACACACTAGTTTTTCTCCATTTTGATCATAATGGTTATCTATGGAGGTTGGAAGACCCTCATAGGGGCTCAACCTGAAGGCAAGATCCCGAACAACCCCAACATTTTTTATTTCTTGCAACTCATAGGTTTTTCATGGAGGAGAAGTCCAACCACATGAGGGTTTCATAGATCTCTCCTTCATCTTGTCATTTCATTATTTATTTTAAGTGAATAGATAAAGTTTATTTTTTCTTCTCTTATTACTTGGATATTCTTCTCAGTGTACTATTGCTTATTCTTGTGTAGATTACATATGTGGTGCAGTCACGGTTAGGAGGGTCCACAAAGTGAACTATCTAGGTTGTGCAGCTAGATTCAACACAATGGAAACAACTCAAAGATATAAAGCAGATGCAGATTCAGTCATTTAGTATTTTTTAATATGGAAAATAAGGATGATTTAATTTAGGGTTTATTTTGATGGTTTATGTAAATCCTCCTTTCTCCACTAAACATTCAAGGACATCAGTCGAGAAAGAAGTCTATTACAGGCCTTCGGTCACTTAGAATATAGGGGAAGATTGGAATAATGTGATTTTGTGTTTTCAATTAAGTCCACTTATGCTCAAAACCCTAATTATGCAAATTTGGAAGTAAACGGACAAATTATAGAAAATGATGCTCTCAGAGATATCAAATGACAATCAAATGTGTACCAAATTTCAAAGTTTGGAAAATGGAAAAGTCAGGGACTAATAAGCGGGTGCCCTAGTCCAGTGCCACCATTTCTGTCAAGATTTGGGAATCTTGTCTGCAACTTGTTCCTGTTGTTCTAGAGATTTTTCTATTGCGGGATCCGGAGGACTAATGAGCGGGCGCCCGAGTCTAGGTCCGTATTTTCTCTTCTGATCTGTAATTTTGACAGTCTGCACTACTCTCCTACAACTCCATTTTTTTTGCTCCTCCAACCTATAACCTACAATCACAAAAAAATGGGTTGGGGTTTGTGGTGTTTAGAGGCTTGCCTCAGTCAAGCCCGGGAGAGACATTCAAGTCTTTCGAACACCGTTGTCAGATAAAGAGTGTGTATCCCAGCAGGATAGAGGAGAAATCCAAATGATAAATGATTGAAAACACAAATGATACCACCTTGTAGTGAAGATCTCATGGAAGGAAGATGCTCTTCATGCCATGAGGAGATGGATGCCAAATATGCAAACACAAACACAATAACAATGCTCTACTCTACCACACAATGAATATTTTGAATGCTCCAAAATCACAAGAATGCATAAAGTTATCTAATGCCCATCTAGTTTACAAATGATAACCTAATCATGCTTATATATGCAACTAGAAACATTCCCGCTAAGAATTTCATAATTCAAACTTACCATGTCAGCATAGGACCTAAATAACAGTCATAAACCGACACTCCAAAATTGGGCCTCACCTAAAATAGGGCAAGACTAGGGCGCGGGCGTCCAAGTCCTCCCCCCCATTTCAGGTAGGACTTATGTCAAGTGCATCCCCTAGGTCCCATTTGCCATGAAACTTCAGGGTTTTCTCATCGAGATGTCAGATTAACATGCAAAATGCTCTAAATACATTAACAGGACCCAGGAGCTAAACCTTAAGAGGAAAAAGCCCCCAAGGTTACTTTTTTTGACATAACATTTGTTGGATTTAGGATAGACAACTAAGAGGGGGGGTGAATCAGTTGTTACCAAAATCTTGTTCCTAATTCACTTTAAAACCTTCTTATATTTTAACAGCATATCAAAGATTCAATCATGGAAGCATAATGCAATCATTCAAGAGAAGAAACAAATTCAACACATAAGACACCAAGATTTTAATGTGGAAAACCCAGTTAAGGGAAAAACCATGGGGTGACTAACCCAAGATTGTATTCTTTATTAGAAGAATACAGATGAATAAAATGGCACTTGCCAGTTAGGGCTCACTACCTGAGCACACTGCTCACAAGAGGCCCACTACCTATAGGAGACACACTATCTATAGAAGAATATGAATATTACATACTTGAACTGGAGATTAGCATCTTCACTATGCTTGAGTCAGTTCCATGTAAGCTCAACACCTCTGCTCTACTTTTCGTTCCTCTTCACTACCACTTCCTCTCCATTACATTGACTTCTTAGAATGACTTCTCAACTCTTATTTATACATGACATCAACTTTGGAATCACCATCAAAGTCGGCACAACATACACTTATTTTATTACAGAGCAATTACAAAAATACAATCTATCTTATTAAAAACTTCATGCGCATTACTGCACTGTCAGCCACACATAGCTAGGACTTTAATCTTCTTTGAAGAACATGCCAGGCTTTGCAAAACATCTTCAAGATTATCCGCAATATGTGTAAAACATCCAGTCAGCCAAGACTAGGAAGAACACCATCACTGGAGGGTAAATCTTCAATTACGAGCTCAATCTTTAATGTCGACCGCCAACATGAACTGGACACAATCTAGAGACCCCCACAAGCTTGCTTGAATCACCTAGAACATCCACACCACTTCTACTTACTGTAATCATTCGCATCTTCATCTAAAACCTCAAGAACACAGTTGCCCATCACTGTCACATTAGAGGTATTTCTTGTGGATCTCCAAACCACGAACCAATTGAGTTGTCAATTCACATTAGCCTCCCAAACATGCCACCAGATCCATAGAATATGATATCGTTGGCAAGAGACACTATATGGATTCATGAATGTTGTCATTGATGGCAACAAAGGTTATCCCACACATCCGCAATGCATGGTATGTCTATACTAGAAGTCAGAATGAAGAATGTTGTGGTCTGGTAAACAAGAACAGAGCAGTCAGTAAGGTCCGACAAACAGGTCGG
Organism: Cunninghamia lanceolata; assembly: GCA_027924645.1. Classification (NCBI taxonomy): domain Eukaryota; kingdom Viridiplantae; phylum Streptophyta; class Pinopsida; order Cupressales; family Cupressaceae; genus Cunninghamia; species Cunninghamia lanceolata. Next base: position 2,169,146 of record BSBN01001164.1, on the reverse strand, counting down.
ATCTCTCAGCAGAAGTATCTCATTGAAGTGTAGATTTGGGGAAGTCAAGAGGAGTATCTTGACTGATATATTCAAAGGTTTGAGCCTCCAGTGTGAAAAGGATAAAGAGATGTGAATGCTTGAGTGTCGGGTTCCCAAGTTACAGTGTGAACAGAGGAAGAACTAACTGGCAAAACATCAGACATTATTCTAGATGTGTTACTGATGTTGGTAAAGGTTATGAAGGCATGAATTATGTTTGGTTGACATGATTGATGATTTCCAAAAGTATATCCTTGATCCGCATTACTTGTAAGCAAGGATTCAGCCGACAGATCAAAGTTTATGGAAAATATTGACTATTCTGGGTGCTGACTAGAAAGGTGATGAAATCACTTGTGCGGATATATATACAAGATAGATTTAGTTTTGAGAGGTGTGGTTGTGGATAGTGATGTGCGAAGAAAAGCAGTAGAGCTGAAAAAAAGCAGAAAGGAAGATCCGGTATGTGAAAGAAGAGCAGCATAAAGAAGAGGAAAGATGAAGTGCAGCAGATCAGTATACAGAGCCTAACCGGAACTGAACTCCAGCATATGTTGATGCTTCTTATCAGTTCAAGTATTGTATTACATTATTTATAAATTGTAGACAATGTGTCTCTTATAGGCAGTGTGCCTCTTGTGAGCAGTGTGCTCGGGCAATGAGCCCTAATTGGCAAGTGCCATTTTTGTACTTCCATTCTTCTAACAGAGAATACAATCTTGGGTTAATCACCTCATGGTTTTTCCCCTAACAGGGTTTCCATGTCAAAAATATTGTGTCATACGTGTTTCTATTTCATGGATATGTTTGCTTGTTTGATTTGATGCTGCACTAATTATCAAGAAAGTTCAGAAAGCTGAAACAATTAAGATAATTGATTCACCCCCCCTCTCAGTTATCAACAGATATTATATTTCCAGATCTCACTGGACCTAATTGTGTTGACTCTCAAATCTTTACTAGATCATCTTCAGACACATATCTGCAAACCCTTTGATGTGCATTCTCTGATCTTCATCTAGCTGGGATCTTCTCTTCATAGAGCTTCACTGTCTTCACTGATCTTCTCTATTTCTGATAGGACTAATTTTCTCAATATCCTTAGCATACAACTCATCCAATCCTTGACATCAATGCAACAGGAGTATGTTGACATCAATGACAACACCGGTTAGGCCCATACTTGCAACAATCTCCCCATTTGTCATTGATGGCAAGATATAATGTGAAAAATTGTTTTAACCATCAAGACAATAACTTCTCCTCACTAACTGACATAGCTCCCCCTATCAACAACAACTGTTTGCCTGCTCCCCCTTTGATCAGCAACCACTTTTGTTTTTCACAAGTCTTCTCTCCCCCTTTGACATCAATGGCAAAGGGCACATACTTGCAACCACTTTTCACACTTCAGAAAAATACAGACTACTCCCCCTAAGTAGTAATCTCCTAACATCAATCCAGAACATAAGATATGACTATGGGATCCACTAGACTGATGCACATCAGTGCATCTTAATTTAGAACCGGAGGGGTAATAACCCCTAACTTCTCCCTGAGATACTCAAAAGAGTCCTTAGGTAGAGGTTTAGTAAGAATGTATGCAATTTGATCCTTTGAGGGCACAAACTCCAATCTGACTTCATTCTTGTTCACTTACTCTCTCAAAAAGTGAAACTTCATGGATATATGTTTTTTCTTTGAATGCAAAACCAGATTTTTTGAAATGTTTATTGCACTTGAATTATCATAGAAGATTGTGATAGGTTCTTCATACTCCACTATAATATCTCTTAGCATTTGCTTCATCCACAAAACTTGAGTGCAACTGCCTGCTGCTGCAATATACTCTACTTCTATAGTGGACAGAGATATTGTCTCTTGTTTCTTACTTAGCCAAGAAACCAATCTTTTTCCCAAAATGAATGCACCACCACTAGTACTCTTCCGGTCATCCACATCTCCTACCCAATTAGCATCAGTATATGCATGAAGAGAAAAATCATGATCCTTAGGATACCATAATCCATACTCAATTGTTCCCTTCATATATCTGAGAATTCTCTTGATTGCCATGACATGAGACTCTCTAGGATCAACTTAAAATTTGGCAACAAGACCAACAGCATTCATAATATCAGGTCTAGTTTGAGTAAGATAGAGCAGTCCTCCAATCATTGACCTATACTTTTTCTGGTCATCCTTAGGGGATTCATCATCTTTACTCAGCTTACATCCAGTTGCCATGGGAGTATTCATTGCCTTTGAATCTTCCATCCCAAATTTATTCAACAATTCTTTCACATACTTGGCCTGTGATATGAAAATTCCTTTCTTTGTTTGAGTGATTTGTAGACCCAAGAAGAAATTCATTTCCCCAAACATAGACATCTCAAATTCACTTTGCATTTGATTTGCAAAAGTCTTATTTTCCTCCAAAAATGATATCATCAACAAATACTTCCACAAACAAGATATTTTCATGATCAATCTTAAAATACAGATTACTATCATCAGTACCTTTGTTGAAACTAATCTTCAAAAGATGTTTGTCTAATCTTTCATACCAGGCTCTTGGGAATTGTTTGAGTCCATACAATGCTTTCTTCAACTTGTTGACCATATCTCCATGATCAGACACTTGAAATCCATCCGGTTGCTCAATGTATACTTCTTCTTCCAAATCACCATTTAGGAGAGCAAACTTAACATCCATCTGATATACCTTGAAATCTTTGAAGGTAGCAATGGCAAGAAATAATCTAACTGCTTCAATTCTTGCCACTGGAGCAAAAGTTTCTTCAAAGTCAACTCCTTCTACTTGAGAATATCCCTTACAAACCAATCTGGCTTTGTTTCTTACTACTTCACCATCTTCATTCAATTTATTCTGGAAGACCCACTTAGTCTCAATAACATTTTTGTCCTTAGGTCTGGGAAAAAGATCCCAAGTGTGATTCTTTTCAATCTACATCAATTCTTCCTCCATTGCTTTAACCTAGCTTTCATCATTGCATGCGTCACTTACTATTTTTGGTTTAATCTTTGAAATCAAACAATACTTCATAGAATCTTGAGTAATTTTTCTTCTTGTTTGAACACCTTTGCTTCTATCTCCTATGATCTAATCTTTAAAATGATTCAGTCTTACATACCTAGGAGTTTTGGGATTCTCTTGTACTTCTAATTCTTGGACAAGTTCATCCAAACTTGTCTCTTCTTCTTGTACTTCAGGGTTCTCCGGATCAGTCTGAATCTAAACTAGAGTAGGGGCTTGTTCTCCTTGGTCTAAGACATCATTCTAATCATCTGCTTCATACTCATAATACCTTGAGGGACTTTCCATGCCTTCATCAACCTTCACATTTGTACTTTCTACAATCTTTCTCAATATCTTGTTATAACATCGATATGCTTTGCTTTGAGTAGAATATCCCAAGAATATTTCCTTCATCACTTCTGGCATCAAACTTGCTAAGGTCTTCATCTCTTTTCATATAGCATTTACTACCAAAGACTCTGAAATACTTCACAGTAGGAGTGATGCCAAACCAAAGTTCATAAGGAGTCTTACCAGAATTGCCTCTGATTTGTACCCGATTAAGAGTATAGACAGTAGTGCTTACAGCATCTCTCCAATAGATCTGAGGAACATTTACTTCCATCATCATGGTCCTAGATGCTTCCTGGATAGTCTGGTTCTTTCTCTCCACTACTCCATTCTGATGTGGAGTCCTTGGAGTAAAGAACTATCTCTTTATCCTATGTTTCTCACAAAATGTTATGAACTCACTAGATATGAATTCTCCACCTCTATCAGACCTGAGGCATTTTATGTTTATGCCAGTTTCATTTTCTACCATAGCCTTGAATATTTTGAACTTCTCAAGAGCTTCAGATTTCTCTTTTAAGAAAGTTACCCACATCATCCGGGAGTGGTCATCAATTAGCAACATGAAATACCTACCTCCCTGCAGACTCCTGATTCTTTCCGGACCACAGAGATCAGTGTGCACCAAGTCTAACAATTTGGTTGAAGATTGTTCCTTACTTTTGAGTGAGACTCTGTTCTGCTTACCCAACTAACATTCTTTACATAAACTGTTAGCAAGTTTCACCAGTCTTGGAAGATCTCTTACAGCCTGAGTGTTGCTTATCTTGATGATATTATCAAAATTCACATGACACATTCTCCTATGCCACAACCAACTCTGATCAATTTGAACAAATAAGCAACTTTTATCAGTACCAACCAAATGGAAGATGTTACCTTTTGTCTGTGTACCAGATGCAATCTCAGTTCTAGAGCTTTCAAAGATTTTGCATTTTCTATTTTTGAAACGGAGATCATAGCCTTTGTCCACCAACTATCCAACACTAAGAAGATTATGCTTTAGACCTTCAACATACAGAACATCACTGGTTTTGTTCTTTCCATCAAAAGAAATGGTTCCTCTACCTCTGATTCTGCCAGCAGAATTATCTCCAAACTTTACAACTCCACCTTCATATCTTTCCAAGCTTAATAACTTACTCTTGTCACTAGTCATATGGTGAGAGCATCCACTGTCAATAACCCATTCATCCTTTTCTTCAACCTGAGCAACCAAAGCACTTTCTATCATCTTATGATTGGCAGATTTAATAGGCATTGGATCTTCTTCTTTGATGGCAATAAACACCCAGTCACTTCCAGGTTTGTTTCCTATCTCAGATTCATCATCTGTTACTCCTTCATCATTATCTTCTTGAACATAGTAAAACTTCTTCTAAAACCTTGATCTATTAGGTTTTGGCCTTGAAAACCTTTCTGGACATCTTGAGGCAAAATGACCAATCTTATTGCAGGGAAAGCATTTGAAAGGTAATTTTCCTTCATACTTACCAGATCCTCTTGGTGGTCTTTTTTCAATAAGGGCTTCAAGTTATTTAGCTTCTAACTCATCTTCTTCCAGATCTTTCCTTGCTTTATCATACCAAGTTCATTTCCTTGAGGAACTTTCACCTGGATCATATCCATGTTTACCTTTTGCAGAGGCACTAGCTTTGAATGTAGATTCAGTCTTGGGAAGTGCATCACCAAACTCAGCTAACTCAAATGCAGATATCTTACTAACCAATTGATCCCTTGTGATAGTTGTTAAAGATCTAATTTCCTCAATGGCAACAACTTTGTGTTTATATGCAGGAGGTAAAGATCTGAGAACTTTAGCAACAATTTCATCTTCATCCAGTACTCCACCAGCACATCTGATGCCACATACAAGCTCATTTACTTTTGTCATATATAGAGTGATATTCTCATCTTCACTCATCTTTAAGTTTTCAAACTTTCCTTTCAGACTTTGCAGCTTGGCACACTTAACATATTTGTCACCTTCATATAGATTTTCAAGTTTTGTCCAAATTTCATAGGCAGTCTTCACTCCCATAATATTTGCCAGCTCTGAATTAGACAAGGTACTCAGTAGGGCTTCTTTAGCTCAAAGATTATTTTTTGCATCTCTAACTTCATCTAGAGTTGTTGGGCCATTCCTTGGGGGAACATATTTAGTTGAGGTTATGTTCTAATACTGATATCCCATGCATTGTATGTGACATTCCATGTGGTTTTTCCAGACAGTGAAGTTTGATCCATCAAACCTCGGACTGTCCTTCTTGTAGGTCAACATCCTGGATCTCCTCAAGCGGTTAAGCTTCTTCTAGAGGAACTTGGCTCTAATACCAATTGTTGGATTTAGGATAGACAACTGAGAGAGGGGGTGAATCAGTTGTTACCAAAATCCTGTGCCTTATTCACTGTAAAACCTTCTTATATTTTAACAGCATATCAAAGATTCAATCATGGAAGCATAATATAATAATTCAAGAGCAGAAACAAATTCAACACATAAGACACCAAGATTTTAACGTGGAAAACCCGGTTAAGGGAAAAACCACAGGGTGACTAACCCAAGATTGTATTCTCTGTTAGAAGAATAAAGATGAATAAAATGGCACTTGCCAATTAGGGCTCACTACCTGAGCACACTGCTCACAAGAGGCCCACTACCTACAGGAGACACACTGTCTATAGAAGAATATGAATATTACATACTTGAATTGGAGATTAGCATCTTCACTATGCTTGAGTTAGTTCCATTTAAGCTCAACACCTCTGCTCTGCTTTTCATTCCTCTTCACTACCATTTCATCTCCATTACATTGACTTCTTAGAATGACTTCACAACTCTTATTTATACATGACATCGACTTTGGAATGACCATCAAAGTTAGCACAACATACACTTATTTTATTATAGAGCAATTACAAAAATACAATCTATCTTATTAAAAAATTCATGCGCATTACTACATTGTCAGCCACACATAGCTGGGACTTCAATCTTCTTTGAGGAACACACCAGGCTTTGGAAAACATCTTCAAGATTATCCGCAATATGTGCAAAACATCCGGTCGGCCAAGACTAGGAAGAACACCATCACTGGAGGGTAAATCTTCAATTACAAGCTCAATCTTTAATGTCGACCACCAACATGAACTAGACACAATCTAGAGACCTCCACAAGCTTGCTTGAATCACCTAGAACATCTGCACCACTTCTGCTTACTGTAATCATTCGCATCTTCATCTGGAACCTCAAGAACACAGTCGCCCATCACTGTCACATTAGAGGGATTGCTTGTGGACCTCCAAAACACGAACCAATTGAGTTGTCAATTCACATTAGCCTCCCAAACATGCCACCAAATCTGCAGAATATGATATTGTATTTCCAGATCTCACCAGACCTAATTGTGTTGCTCTGTCACCTCTGAACAGTTACTAGAACTGGTTTTACTCTCATGGCCATAACTCCTCCATATTTTCATGTGGACCTCTCAAATCTTTACTGGATCATCTTCAGACACATATCTATAAACCCTTTGATGTGCATTCTCTGATCTTCATCTAATTGGGATCTTCTCTTCATAGAGCTTCACTGTCTTCACTGATCTTCTCTATTTCTGATAGGACTAATTTTCTCAATATCCTCAGCATACAACTCATCCAATCCTTGACATCAATGCAATAGGAGTATGTTGACATCAATGACAACACCAGTTAGGCCCATACTTGCAACAACATTTAGCCCCCACTTTAATGTATGTATAAACACAAGGCCAATACATGCATTAAAGTACGGTCAACAAGCACAGCAAACACGCCAAGCATGGAGAAGACACGCCAATCACAATGAAGACGGTAACATGCAAGAAAAACATGGAGAAGACAGTAATAGTCACGCAAAACACAGAGAATACAACATTGAATACATGTAAAATACAGTGAATACAATGAATGCAATTAAGACAGTGATGATTTTATTTTTCTTTTTCTCATATATATGAAATGTATATGCAAGTACAGGAAAGTAAACACACCACCCATAATGCAGGAGGGACTCATTGCCACTGGTCTTTAAACTGCATATGGGGCAACAGACACGAAATACAAATCAAACACACCATATAAAACAAGCACACCATACAAATCCCAAAGCATAGGAGGGACTCATTGCCACCAGTCTTTAAACTATGCTTGGGAACAAACACAAAATACACACACACTTGGAAGACATGGAAAAAACATGGCAGACAAGAGATGGAGTGTTCCTATTTCTAGGTTCATCACCATCTTAGGCACATTATAGGCACACACCGACAATTAGGCTTCACCATAACAATCACCAAAGACACGCTTAAGGGTTGAGTTAGTCACAAAACCACTCCCCGCCTCCGTAGAGGACTTTTTGAAAATGACAGGATGTGCATTCTCTACAAGAAATACACCATCCCCGCCTCGCACGGAGGGATTAAAATAAAAAGGATTCGATATCCCACCTTCACAGAGGGCTTAAATGATTGCAATAGATTTCAAACAAATCTCAGAGTGCAGGAGGGACTCATCACCACCAATCTTTAAGACTGCACCTGAGAACAAACACATTGCTAACATCTAAAATAGACATCTTACCTTATATATGCCCTCACCTTAAGGTGGTTGATATCAGGTACCGATATCAAGCACGTTAAGGTAGGAAGAAAACACACAAGGGGACATGAGCTTTCGTAAGGCCCATGCCCCCCAAAGGTGACATGTACTTTACGATTGCCAAATGTTCCCACAAACACATCCCTGCAAGAAAAGTGTTAGTGTCCATATAATCATGATAAACAACAATGCATAATGCAAGATTCAAGATAGACAAAGTGTACAGAGTAGCAGTATTGTTATGTTTTTGTAAGTGCAATAAGGCACCATCAAGATCACATGGAGTGATTCTACTAGCCAAGCATCGGATAATATATTTAACAACCCCATCGTCATATAGGAACTAAGTTTAATTTTTGATTTCTCGCTAAAGGGACACTAGGTCCGCATCAGTATAATAATTTTTTCGTCATCTGTGCGCTAGATAGAACTACTAGAGGAAGGGAAACAATAAATCAAGAGAGGAGAAACAAGTGTCTTAGGGACAGTCACGTAGGAGGGTGCCCCCAAGTCACCAACCGCAATGCTATGTCCATAAGACACAACACACAACAGTGAAAATAGAGGAGGAGCAACATAGAAGAATGATGATACAAATACAAGAAGGTCACAAAAGAGGTGGTCTCCTAGTATCCTTGACCTTACAAGAGAATAAAGGGTCATCCTAGGAGACCTGAACAACACATAACACATCAGGAGGGAAACACAACATAGGAGTTAAAGGGTTAGAAATAATTACCCGATTCATCCCAATGCTAACAACATGTATATCTAGGAGGAGGCCACCCTTGATAGAAACTAGAATAGGTGCTACAACGAGTGTGGCTTAGGGAGGGACAAATACACTTATTCACTATCCTCTTAGGAGGTGGAAGAAGTGATTTGTTCTTAGTGACCTCTACATCCATCCATAAGGGATTTAATGTGAGAGACCTTTCCTCATCCACAATTACTACATCTTTTGAAGATAGAGAATAGGAATGAAGGGAAGGTAAGGTGTTGTGAGGATAATTGTTGGCGATTGTACTTCTAGTGGAGCTCAAAGAATATGCAATTAAGTTTTTCACATCCTTAGTGATAGCTAAGGGACATAAACATTCACCCAAAGGAAGGGGATCAATGGTCTTTACTTCCTAGGTAATGTCCAAAGTACTTGAATATTCATCTAAAGGAGGAAGATTGGTAGTATGCTCCATAGAGGTTTCATGCACTATGATAGGGAGAGAGTTTTTAGTATTGTTGGATGAAATCTCATTGTTTACCCATGGAATGTTCTTGGTTGGAGAGGCTTCTTTATTCACCAAGGTTTCATTTTGGCCAGAGAGAACATTGCAATAAAGTGGTGGGAGCTCTTCATTCACTAATGCTTCTTCTTGGCCAGAGAGACCATTGGAATGAAGAGATGGTGGTATGATGTTAAGAGATGTGTCAATGAAATCATCCTTTCGCATCAAAGTGTCCTCATAAGGAGGAACAACTTTGGGAGAGGGATCATAAGGTAAACCTAAGTTATCATCACATGTTTTAGCAATACGTGTCGTAGTGGAATGTCCAATAGAGATAAAGTCATCTAATGCTTCGTCTAACATACTGAAGTCATCACTACTAAACGATCCACACAATGTTTCCAAAGATGAATAACAAGGAGTATCCATGATGAAAATATTGAGGAAATCAGGTCTTGAAATAGTAGAAATCACAAATTTCACAATTAATCAAGTAAATAACAAGGCAAGATAACTAAGACGATTTCACACCAAAGCACTTGTTTGAGGGAAATAGATAGAAATACACACAGAGTCCACAAAAAACAAAGTGGATAGGAGGAAAGAGTACAACACCACAAGGTCCAATTGATGATTTTAGAGGTTTTTGATCAAGAGATGTGTTGAAATACACAAAGTGTGTTTTAATACACAAAGTGTGTTTTAACACATGCCAATTTTCACAAAAGGTATGAAATGAAGCAAAATTTTGAGATTACCAATGAATGTAGGCTTCAATATGAATTCAAGATATCTAAAATGAATGCAATATCAGATTTCAAAAGATTTTTAGCACTTATGGAAGAAACAAATACAAAAGTATGTATGAAAATGACCTAAAATGCTTAATTTTTTCAACTTTTTCCAATGCAAATAAGTGAAAGAAAAGGTGTTGTAAGGAAATTAATCAGGGGAAACAAATAATATGTTTGATATAAGTCCAATAAAGCAATAATATCGTTCACAACATGCTTTTGATGCAAACCTAGAATGATGACAAGTCAAAACCTAGTGAAAATACACTAAAATATGCAATTTTTCACAAATTTTTTATGCAAAGTCAAAAAGGGTGTTGTAAAGAATTTTATAAGGTGAAGAAGATTATGTCAGTAATATCAATCACCTAAATCCATAAAATTCCTCACAACACGCTTGGAGTGCAAATCTAGGTCAAACCCTAGGAAAAATATAGCAAAAATATGCAATTTTTCACCAAATTTCAATGCAAAAACCGAATAGAAAGGGTGTTGTAAAGAATTTTAGGAGTTAAGAAGATAATAACCCTAATAACATCCAATTAGTGCAGAAAAATATTTTACAACAAGCCTATGGTGCAAATCTAGAGAGACGATAAGGCTAAATCTAGTGAAAAAATCAAGGTTTTCAAACCCTAGGCATGAAATTTTGCAAGAAAACCACTATGATGTAACACTACAGTTATAAATCAGTCCTAATGAGTATTTTAAAATGGTAGTAAAATCTGAAACAAGATTTTGACTACAAACCCTAGCTAATGCAAAACTAGGTTATATGAAAAAATGCACAATTTCAAGCAATTTTCATCAATTTAAGCATGAAAATGCAATCTAAATGAATGATGAATGAAAACTTTCTGTAAATTAAATCAGATCTGATGATAATGACAGAAATTTAATGAAATTAAATGCAACTAATTCAAATTATTTGAAAATGTAAGCTAAAAATGCTAATTTTTTTCAATTTTTTCAAATTTTTCAATTTTTTTATAATTTTTCAAATGCAATAAGATGAACAATGATATGAATGAGTGAAATGAATGTAAATATGAAGCACAACACTCAGCAAGGTGCAAAATTCATTAAAAACATGGGTTCACCAAAATGTTTAATATGAAAAATGAGGATGATTTAGTTTAGGGTTGATTTTGATGGTTTATGTAAATCCTCCTTTCTCCATTAAACATTCAAGGACTTCAGCCGAGCAGGAAGTCTACTACAGGCCTTCGGTCACTCAAAATATTTTGTTGTTCAATTAAGTCCACTTATGCTCAAAGCCCTAATTATGCAAATTCGGAAGCAAACGGACAAATTAAAGAAAATGATCACACACAGAGATATCAAATGACAATCAAATGCGTACTAGATTTTGAAATTCAAAAAATGGAAAAGTCAGGGACTAATGAGCGGGTGCCCTAGTCTAGTGCTACCATTTCTATTTAGATCTAAAAATCTTATCTGCAACTTGTTCCTGTTGTTCCAAAGATTTTTCTATTGCGGGATCCAGAGGACTAATGAGTGGGCACCCGAGTCCAGGTTCCTATTTTCTCTTATGATCTGCAATTCTGACAGTCTACACTACTCTCCTACAACTCCACTTTTTCTTCTCCTACAACCTATAACCTATAATTATGGAAAAATGGGTTGGGGGTTGTGGTGTTTAGAGGCTTGCCTCAGTCAAGCCCTAGAGAGACATTCAAGTCTTCCAAACACCGTTGTCAAATAAAGAGTGTGTATCCTAGTTGGATAGAGGCGAAATCCAAATGATAAATGATTGAAAACACAAATGATACCACCTTGTAGTGAAGATCTAATGGAAGGAAGATGTTCTTCATGCCATGAGGAGATGGATGCCAAATCTACAAACACAAACATAATAACAATGCTCTGCTCTGCCACACAATGAATATTTTGAATGCTCCAAAATCACAAGAATGCATAAAGTTATCTAATGCCCATCTAGTTTACAAATGATAACCTAATCATGCTTATATATGCAACTAAAAACATTCCCACTAAGTATTTTGTAATTAAAACTTACTGTGTCGGCATAAGACCTAAATAATGGTCATAAACTGACACTCCAAAATTAGGCCTGACCTAAAATAGGACAGGACTAGGGCACAGGTGCCCAAGTCCTCCCCCCCATTTCAAGTAGGACTTATGTCAAGTGCATCCCCTAGGTCCCATTTGCCATGAAACTTCAGGGTTTTCTCATCAAGATGTCAGATTAACATGCAAAATGCTCTAAATGCATTAACAGGACTCGGGAGCTAAACCTTAAGAGGAAAAAGCCCCCAAGGTAACTTTTTCTGACATAACAAGTATATCATAGAATTCAAATACAAATTGGCTGGCAACATGCAGGCTTGCAATTAGGGCCCACAGGCCTGATTACAGTATTGCAGAATATGCACAAGATATAGCTTTTAAGCTCCTTCGTAAGAATTTTAAACTATCAACTATCTCTACGAATTTCACTACTTTCCTAGGCATCTATTACATAAATATATATGATCTCCAGAACCTAAGATTCCTCCACATCGGCCAAGGAAGATCACAAACTCCAATGAAGAGCTATAACATGTGTACATGGTTAGGTCAGACCTAATTGAATAGAACTCCTTCATGAATGAATAGAATTGTGTGCGGATCTCAGGGAAAGTTAGCCATGAACCAAACAACATTGAATGATGTGTGATTTAGCTCCGTGACTTGTGAAATACTCTACAAGTCTTCTCCTTTAGCTGATTATCTGAGACTGTCAGGATGCTTTGTTTTGAGAAAATAGTCAATCTTCTGATAGTGATAGCTCACTAATATCTAATCCTAATGCTCTAAATTTTGGATATGATGTGCATTTATAAATCTAGATGCTAAGTCCAGCTCCACATGGTCTGAAATGCAACTCCGATAGAATGCAGACCAAAATATAGAAACTGCTACTGACTGAACTGCCTAAACTAAACTAGAAAATGAAAGGAAACAAACTGAAACGTAAATGTTTTTGGTTGATGCAAGATTGCTCTTGAACCAGGGATGCTCCTACACCAGACATCTGGGGTTATTGAAAAAGTGAGTCCCTCACTTTACTGGGGCTAGAGGAAAACCAAAATGATCTACCTTAGCTTGACAAATCCATGACAAATCTTCTGATGGTCTGCCTTTCCACTTCACAAGATATTATTTGTATTGTCTTCCTCTAGTGCTACGCCTAACTCTGTTGTCCAGGATGTCTTCAATCTACTCCGGTGCTTGTTGTGGTAACTACTTCTTCAAGTCCTCTTCAATGTTGTCACTAAACTCTGCTTCATGCTACTAATATAGGCTTGCAATGTTGAAATAGGTGATATTCCCAATGTCTCTAGTAATTCCACTTCATATGCATTTCCTGAATCAAACTTTCTGAGTATCCTACAAGGTCCAAACTTCTTCATCTTCAACTTGTTATATGTCCCAACTACAAATCTTTCTTTTCTCAAATATACCATCACTTCATCTCCAACTGCAAATTCGGTGTCTCTTCTTCTCATCTGCCTTCTCCTTGTACTTGTTATTCATCTCCTCCAAATGCTTCTTCACCTGATCATGCACTATCTCCATATATTCTACAAATTCTTTTGCTTCTGCACTTCTCTTATCTGCCATACTGATATCTCTCAACGTTGTTACTCCTCTAGAGTTTTCTCTAGTAACAATCTCAAAAGGTGTTCTTCCAGTACTCCTATTCACTAAATTATTGTATGCAAACTCTGCCTGTGAAAGAATCAAATCCCAACTTCTTGTCTTCTCTCTAACCAAACATCTCAACAAGTTTCCCAAACTCCTATTCGCTACCTCTGTCTGCCCATCATTCTGTGGATGAAATGTTGAACTAAACTTTAAATTTGTCTTCATCTTCTTCCAAAGTGTATTCCAAAAGTATCCAAGAAATCTTGTCTCTGTCTGAAATTATGCTCTTATGTAATCCATGCAATCTCACAATCTCTTTGAAAATTAGGTCAGCTACATGCACTGCATCAGTTGTCTTCTTACAAGGTATGAAATGTATCATCTTTGAAAATTTGTCCACCACTACAAATATTGAATCATGTCCTCTTTGTGTCTTCGGAAATCCCATTACAAAATTCATACTTATGTCTTTTCAAGGTCTCTCTGGTACTATCAAAGGTTTATGCAATCTAGTATTGTGACTATTCCCTTTTGCAACTTGACAAACTCTACAAATTTGTGCAAATTTCCTAACATCCTTAAATATCTGAGGCCAAAAGTAATTTTCACTTACCAAAGCCACTATTTTATCAATGCCAAAATGTCCTGCTAATCCACCACTATGTTTTTCCTTGATCAAATTATCTCTCATGGAATTTCTAGGTATGCATAACCGACTTCCTCTAAACAACATATCTTCTTGAAGGAAATAGTCCAACCACTTACTCCTATTTGTCAGAACAGGTTCCTTACATGCTTTCCAAGGTTCCACAAAATCAAGATCTTCTTCATACATGTTCTTGAATTCATCAAATCCTAATACTTCAACTCTCATCTCTATCAACAAGTTCCTTCTCCTACTCAATGCATCTGCAACTTTGTTTGATCTTCCACTCCTATGCTTCAATACAAAAGTGTAACTCTACATGAACTCTACCCATCTCATATTTCTCTGATTCAACTTTCCTTGAATGTTCAAATATTGCAAAGCTTGATGATCTGTATATAGCACAAACTCATTAGGCAACAAATAATGTCTCCACTTCTTCAAGGCTTGAATTATGGCATAGAACTCTTGATCAAAAACTGCATATCTTCTCCTTGCATCATTCAACTTCTCACTAAAATATGCTCAGGTCTACCTTCTTGACTTAACACTACTCCAATTGCATTCCAATTTGCATCACAATCTACTTGAAATACCTTATTGAAATCTGATAATGCCAACTTTCTACTTCAATAATTTAAAACTTGTGTCTGCTCCTGATGTCCACTTGAAATCTTTTTTGTCACCTCTCATTGTATCTGGCATAGGGTTACAAACTGAACTAAAATTTTTGATGAACTTCTGGTAGAAACTAGCTAATCCATGAAATGATCTGACTTCTCCAATGCTCTTCGATGCAGACCATTCAACAATTGCTCTCACTATCTCAGGGTCCATCCTCAATCCTTCCACATAAATCACAAATCCCTAGTGTTGGGTTTTTTCCCAACTGAATGTTTCCTAATCATTCCTACAAGGTAGCCATCACTCGTTAACAGGATTCTCAGGTCATGGGCCAACAGTACAGGAAATAGACTCTACAAATGTTTCCTCTCCATCTTCAGGCTCTACAAAACCTAGGGGGGTATTTCCTATTCAACATCCATGAAATAAATCTATGAACTTGCTGGGATATTGATACAAAGCAGATAAATCCTCTCTAATATAGACCAAAACTGTGAAATAAGTGCAAAAGGGGCTAGCTTTGGGCCTTATATTCAGTTGTGAATCAGAGGATTTGAAACCTAAAACTACTTCTAAAATCCTAAAGGTTTGTGATTAAGATTTGATTATATTCTATGTTTGGATGTAAGATTAGGACTTTGAATCATAGCCTCAACACAAGATCAGATTGATGCCTATCTCAGGGCATGGAGTCAAATTGACATATATATGTGAATGTTTACCATAAACTTAAAACATTAATCAAATTTCAAGGGGCTTCTCTAGTATCTGCCTTATAAATACTACCCAAGACTAAGTATTCAGTTATCTCTGCTTACAAATATCCTCACTGCAATCTATTCATCCCAACACTTAACCCAAAACATTTAATTTGTTCCTTGAACAAAAGTAGAAGATTAAGCATTCAACACAGAAGACCCATGTTCTAGAACCTTGAATAACCCTGAGCTATTTAGATTTAGAAGAACACACACAACTTGGAGACAGATATCAGAATGCATGCAATAAAGCATTACTCATTTAAAACAACATGAAACTGATAAATTTTATGCATAAAACATTCAACATACAACTCATAAACTTACAAGACAAGAGATAGAGCAACCCAGCAGAACTGTATTTTATTACTTCTCCAAAATTCCTAAATCTTCAACAATAGAAATGAGTGACACAACTCTTTTATATACCAAGAGTGTGTACTCAGCATTGATTACATTGGCATTTCAAATTAATTCATAATACAATGCACCGCCAACATGGTGATGAGAACATTAATATCACTTGAGAGAAGAAGAGAGAAGGAGTAGGTGGTCTTGGGAGATGTATAGTTGCTTGAAGATATGCCTCGTTAATGCTAGGAAGATAGTGGTTGGCCTAAAAGTTGTATGTGCTTGAAGAAATGATGCATGAAGCCCTAAATTCTCTTGCTTTTAAGCTTCATAGCCTAGCCTCTGATGCATTAATGGAGGTAGCCTCAGCTTTATTCTTCATTCATGCTACAGCGCACCTCCAATGTTCATTGCAAAATTTCAAACATGCGCCGTTGATTTGAATTCCTCCTTGCAAGATCTACGGCCAGCAATTACCCACAAGATTTGAAAATCTCAATCATCATATTGAAAATTCTTTGGCCAATCAGCATAGGCCATATCAGATGTACCTTCTCTGTAAATCACATTACTTTCTATCTGGATTGGACACGTGGCACCATCTCATGGCGTCGCAGCCAAAGATGGCCCACCACTTACCTACCACGCGGGGGTGCGATAAAGTCTCCACGCATCCACCTTTCATTTAATTTTCACTTCTTAAATAAGAGAACACCACGTGTCACCATCTCACGAACGCACAACGCAAATTCCATCCTGCGAGATACCCTTGCAATGAAGCGTAGTTGTCAGATTAAGTCTTTCTCTGCAGACCACCTTTATACTGACAGTTGGCAACATGGGGCTGGTTAATGCAGGATTCCTAGTGGAATAGGATGTCAGCACAGATTCTTGGATAGGTATCACCCTATCGTGGTCATGCATTGGGGTGATGATGTCACTGATGACGCGCTGCGATGCTGCGCTATCCACTTTATTAATCCTAAAGGCTTAAGGGAAGACTTAGGACACTTGATTTAAAAGTTTTTATGGCTACTAGCGGTAAGACCTAGAACGCGGGGCCAGTCACTTAACGAACACAGAGGCTCAAGGTTACAACTCAAAGGACCAGAAACTGACTACAAGCTGTCAACATAAATTTAGAACATAAAGTGCATGACCTAGGAGATTAGGGCGAGAAATATTTTAAAGGCAAACACTTATAATGTAGGCTTGAAACCCTAAACCCTAAGGGGGTACCACCACCTAGTATACCAATTCTTCCTTCATGAAACTATATTTCTTGATGTTTATCAGCAATTTCTCTTCTCTCAATCTCTACAATACTTGTCTCAGGTGCCACAAATGTTCTTCTTTTGTCTTACTGAAAATTAGAATGTCATCCAAATATACAATAACAAACTTACCCAAGAATTTCTTCAAAACTTCATTCATCAATCTCATGAAAGTACTCGGTGCATTTGTCAATCCAAAAGGCATCACTAACCACTCATACAATCCTTCATTTGTCTTAAAAGTAGTCTTCCATTCATCTTGTTCTCTGATTATGATCTGATTGTATCCACTCTTCAAGTCTATCTTTGTGAAATATTTTTCTCCACTCAAACAATCCATGATATCATCCATCCTAGGTAAAGGAAATCTATATTTAACTGTGATCTTGTTTATTGCTCGAGTCTGTATACATTCTCCATTCTCCATCTTTCTTCGGTGCTAACACTACAGGTACTGCACAAGGACTCAAACTTTCTCTGATCAAACCCTTCCTCAACAACTCATGTATCTATCTATTTAATTCTTCATTCTCTGTCGGTGTCATTCTGTGTGTTGCTTTGTTAGGCAAACTAGCTCTAGGTATAAGATCCATGTGATGACTGATACTCCTGATTGGTGGTAATCCTTCAGGTACATTGTTTGATACGATGTCTTCATACTCTATCAATAACTTAGTTATCTCCTCCGATTGTGATTCTTCAGTCTTCAGGGTTTCATTCTTCTTAGGGATCAAAGCATAACACATATTCTCATGTCTCAAACCATCGAGAAATTTCCTTCCATCTACCAAACAGATTCTAGCATTTCTACATACTTCACTCTTAGGATCATCTTCTAAAGGAATCAAAGTAATTCTCTTTCCATTTGATGTTATAGTGTATGTATTCTTTCTCCCATCATGTATAGCTTTTCTATCATACTGCCAAGGTCTACCCAACAAAATATGACATACATCCATAGGCTTAATATCACACAAAACTTCATCATGATAAGATCTAATATGAAATTTAACCAAACATTGTTCACTCACCAGTACCTTATAATCATCCTGAATCCATGCTATTTGATAGGGATTAGGGTGTTTCAATCTTTCCAACTTCTACTTAGTCACCATCTCCTCTGAAACTAGGTTATCAAAACTACCACTATCAATTACAACTTTACAACATTTACCTCTTGATTTGCATCTGGTTCTGAACAAACTTTTCCTCTGTGATGGTACCTCATTTGTCTCTACTTGAAATAGTGCTCTCCTCATGACAAGTGATTCTTCTTTCTCAAGTTTTCCTGTACTGAACTGGGTGATCCAATAGGTTCTTCTTCGACATAGGTTGCTCTTCCACTGTTCTATGTCCTCTTGCTTGTACTCCCTTGATTACATTCAAATGATCTATGTCCTTCACCTCCACACTTGAAACAGGTTCTTCTAAATGTTCTTCTATTAGGTCCTCTTCCTTCTCTTCGGTATCATTCACTCCAATATGGTCTAGGGTTTCCTCTACGGTAGAAAGTTCTATCATCTCTCTAATATGCATTGTTATCTTTGTCTTCCTTCTTGAATGTGTTTTCTTGTATGTTCTACTTTGCATATGATCTCTCTCCTCCAGAAAATGTTCTACCTCTATGAAAGCTACCTCCTCTACCTCTCTATTTTTTATCATGCCTCTTGTTTAACTTTTCTTCAACCTTCAGGGCAAACAGATATGCTTCTTCCAGTGTTGTCATCCTTACCAAACTCAATTCTTCTTGAATGTCCAATCTCAGTCCATTGATGTATCTAGCCACTTTCTCTTTTCTTGCTTCATTATGTCCTATCCTTATGATCATCTTATGGAATTCTTCAGTATACTCCACAGATTTCTCCTTTTGTCTCAATTTATGCAATCTCTTCAATAGTTCCAACTCATAGTCAACAGGTATAAACTGATTCTTCAAATTTGTCACCATTATGTCCCATTTTGTAATCTTTTCTTTTCCTCTTCTGTTTCTATCCAACAAAATTTCTTTCCACCATATAGCAGCATGTCCTTTCAGCTTTGTTTTTGCAAATTTCACCTTCTCTGGATCTTCAATTTCTTCATACTCAAAGTATTCTTCCATATCATTTATCCAGTCAATCAATTCTTTAAGATTCAAATTGTTAGTATAATTTGGTACATCAACTCTACGTCTTTTTCCAATCTTTGAAATAGCTCACAACATCTTGACTTGGTCTGATTCCTCTTCCTCTTCACCTCCTAGGGTTTCGCCATTTTGATCAGTGGATTGAAATTCTTCATCATCATCACTTTCAACATTAGGTCTAGGTGTAAGTCCTCTTCTCCAATCTTCTTCAATAGCATCCAAGCTAACTCGCATGATTTTCATCAATTTCCATCATCTCATCCATTCTACCAACCATTGTTCCAATAGCAGGGATTCTCCCCGACGATATTCTTCCTAGTATCAAGTGTAACTACCTCGATTTTAGTGATCGAGCTCTAAGGTGACAACTGCCTCACAATCGGCGATTGGCTACAACATAAGTAACCTGGCTGAGATTCAGTGATCTGTTCATAGAAAGATCTTACGAAATTCCTTCACCAACTTCGCTCAATTCACTCCCAAAGATTCAAACTTTCACTCTGATACCACTTGGTGCAGGCATGGTTAGGAGGGTCCACAAAGTGAACTATCCAGTCTGTGCAGCTAGAGTCAACACAACGGAAACAACTCGAAGATATAAAGAAAATGTATATTCAATCATTTAGTATATCATAGAATTCAAATACAAATTGGCTGGCAACATGCGAGCTTGCAATTAGGGCCCACGGGCCTAGTTACAGCATTGCAAAATATGCACAAGATATATATTTTAAGCTCCTTCGCAAGAATTTCAAACTATCAACTATCTCTATGAATTTCACTACTTTCCTAGGCATCTATTACATCAATATATATCATCTTCGGAACCTAAGATTCCTCTACGTCAACCAAGGAGGATCACAAACTCCAATGAAGAGCTGTAACATGTGTACATGGATAGGTCAGACCTAATTGAATACAACTCCTTCACGGATGAATAGAATTACGTGCGGATCTTAGGGAAGGTTGGCCATGAACCAAACAACATTGAATGATGTGTGATTTAGCTTCGTGAGTTGTGAAATGCTCTGCAAGTCTTCTCCTTTAGCTGATTATCTGAGACTGTCAGGATGCTCTATTCAGAGAAAATAGTTGATCTTCTGATAGCGATATCTCACTAGTATCTTATCCAAATGCTCTAAATTTTGGATATGATGTACATGAATGAATCTAGATGCTAAGTCCATCTCCGCAGGGTCTGAAATGTAACTGCAATAGAATGCAGACCAAAATACAGAAACTACTACTAATTGAACTGAACTGGAAAATGAAAAGAAACAAACTAAAATGCAAATGTTTTTGGTTGATGCAAGATTTCTCTTGAACCAAGGATGCTCCTACATCAATATGACTCTTGAGCTATGTATACATGTACATGCAAAGCATTGGCATCCTAGGAAGTCAACTAGCTAGAAACTCTATAAATTTAGTCTCTTTCAGTTTGTATAGTGTTTTGGCTTGATTAGAAAACTTAGTTTTCTCAAGGGTGAAACATGTTAGACACAACTAGTTAAATATTCTCTTTTATTAAGATAGTAGCATAATATAATCATCTTAAACAAGCTAGTTGTTCCTAGTTTAGTCATTGAGATCATTTGGTGAAGAGGAGCATGCTTTTTTTTAGAAAATAAAATTGCACACTACAAGAACTTTTCTGAGATCTAAGGCTAGTCCTTCTCGATTATCAACAACCCTATGTGATTGACATAGGTAGGACACCTTGTATCCTATTATTCTGAAGGGCTATTAGTATCCAATATCAATTACAACACCTACAATAAGGATTCTATGCATTGGTCAAAGATTTGAAGAAATAAAGGCACTACATTCTTAGTAAGGAAATAATTCTTCATATTGATCATTAGTCACTTGTGTTTTTGAACTCACAATCTAAGATCCAGGACTAGCACCATTTGGGGCATCATATATTGAATAGTTCCTCTTAGTCATTAAATATAAAATGGGCAATACCAATAAAGTTGTTGATTTGTTGAGCTGACCTCTAGCCAAATTCTTCCATATCCTAGATGTTAGATTTGTTGCATATGAGGATTGGAAATATTTATATTCATCTAATTCATATTTCGACCAATTATGCATACTCTACAACATCCTATTGTCACCAACTAAATCCCTTTCTTACAATACACATTCGATATGGTTGGTTATATAAGTTGAATCAATTGGGTTTTACTACCCATTCTACCCCATGATGCTAATTAAAGAGGCACATTCTTCTTATGGTGGGCACTTTGGCACCACCAAAACTCTATTGCATTTATAGTGATATTCCTATTGGTCATTCATGAGGAAGCAAGTGTGGGAGATTTCATTTGATGATGCTCCCTTTGTGGCCAAGATAAGCCTATTAACCAAAAACTCAGTTTATATTTGTCCCTTCCTTTTCCCTCTCAATAATGGAAGTCTCTTTCTATAGATTTTATGAATGGGCTACCTACTACCTTCAAACAACATGATTATATTTTTGTGGTGGTGTGTCAATTTTTAAAAATGGCCATCTTCATACCTTTAAACAAAACCATTGGTGCTCTCAAGGTTGAGAAATTATTTTTCAATAATGTATGGTGTCATTTTGTTTTTCCTCTTTCTATTATTTTTTATCACAATTTCAAATTTTTGAGTCACTTTGAAGGCTTTTGGGGTGTTAATTTTAGTATTCTACAACTTTTTATCCCCAAAGAGATGGACAACCTAAATTTGTCAATTAGACATTAGTTTATTCTCTTAGGATATAGTACAATAAGTATAAGGAGATTGATGATAAGAATTGCATTCCTTCCAACTTCTAAGGTGGGGCTAAATTCTAGTTTTACATGGATAAGCAATGATTCAAGGTTCAACATCATCATAAGCTAAAAACTATTTAATATTTACCCTATACCACTACTTTATAGATAGAAGATAATGAATTCAAATTTGATCTCCCATCCCAACTCAACATTCATTATATAATTAATGTTAATTGGTTGAAGCAATATGAGCTACCTCACTTGGAAGAAGTTCCACTCTCTAATCTTGAGGATAATATTATAGATTTTATAGTTTCTTTTTGATGCAAACAACATTCTTGATGTTCAAACATGCACTACCAAGAGACGAACCACCACTACATAGTTGATTGGTCATAAGGGTTGACTACCAACCCAAGAAAGGTGGGTCTTCTAGGCATCTTTTGTCATGTCCCCTTTCTAATTAGATTTCCATTAAATAATTAATTAATCCAATTTTCATTTGCAATGGAATAAAGGGAACAAAATTAGAATAAGTATTTAATTATTATTTAATTGGAATTTGGCAAGGTGGAATAGTCAATGGAGAATCAAGATCAATATTAATTCATTAATATTTTATTATCTATTTTGGGGCGTGGATTTCTAGAGAGGATAAAGATGAGTCTTGAAGAAAAATTAATAAATTATCTAGCATTATTATCCTCAAAAAGAGATGGCTAAACTTGGGAAACTGTAGGATGGGAAAGAAAGCAGAAAAATAGGAATAAAACAAATTGTTTGGCAGTTGGGATAAGATGAGAACTAATTGTTTTATTATTGATGTTTATCCTTTCCAAAGAAAGGTGTTTGGATTTTTGGACCCACTTTGTGTATTTGTCATGCCCACTTTTTCCATGCAGTTATAACACGCATTACTCACGTGTCATGTCCACATGCATCATGTGGTCATGATACGAACTATCAAAAAAATTTCCTTACTACTCTGAAAACCCCCTTGCATGCATAAGCGTGCTCGGTGGTGCATGCTTAAGGCGAAAGCAATACAATTAACAGCGGCGTACCAAATACATGTGCACACACCCTAGACAAGGAAACGCATGGTTCCCTGACTTAGGTTAATCTCATGAATTATATTTGGACAAAGTTATTTTAGGTGATAGATCATTTTTCAACAAAGCACGATCATCTGTTCATTTGCCCTCTCTTCCTTAAAATTAAAATATATTTACCTATGCTCTTTTTAAATTGTAATTGTATAAACAATGTATTTCTGAATTGCAACTCTGAGTTTAAGCATCTATTCAATTCGTATTATACATTATGCATAAATAAATCCCACTTTCCTTGATTTAAGATTTCTATTTCAAGTTAAATGTTTTAAACTACATATAGTTTGCCTTCAAATGAATAGTGAAAAGTGAATAATAAAAGTAAATAGTGAATAGTATAAGTGAATAGTGAATAGTGAATAGTAAATAGTGAAAAGTGAATAGTAAAAGTGAATAGTGATAGTGAATAGTGCATAGTAAAAGTGCATAGTAAAAGTGAAAAGGTTCCCATCCTAGGATGAGACCCTCAAGGTGGCAGTAATTTCAAAAGCAATACTACAACCCAAATTTCATTTATTTCATGGTGGGGATATTTTTTAATACTTTTACAAACTTAATTAAAACATCAACGAACTCATAACATTGCAAGTAGAAGAAGAAGAAACTAGATAATTTTAATAGCTTTTTAAAAATAAATTTTCTTTTCCTTTTCTTAATTCTAAATGGTAAAACTTAATGAACAAGAATATTACAACTATCAGCCCAAGAAAAGAGAGGATTTCCTCACAACTCCAAAAATAACAATTTTTACAACAATAGGGAGATAATTTTCTCCTTTTGGAAAAATTGACAAGGAAGGAGCTATTAAAAGATCAGGCTCTCCTTAAGACTTAAGGAAAATAAAATATTTTCTAAGATCCAATAATCTTCTCCAAGCTTCACAATAAGCTCCAAGAATATCTGCATAACACACAAAGAAAGAAACACCACACAAGCTGCTCTCCTCCCTACCGTAGACCCGCAAGTGGGTCACCCCCGAGCTAGGGAGACCATCCACATACCCAGGGTAGAATAGACTTAAACACATCACAACATTGAATAACAACAACAAATCAAATAACACACACACACCCATGGTATACTCACATTACAATGAACCAGCTTAGGTGAGTTCAGGAGGGTAGGGGAGTAGACAATCTCTACCTCTAGGTGCCATCCTTTCACAAATTATCACAAGGCCTCAAGCCAATAGTATAATCTTCCACAAGGCCTCAAGCCTTCCAATGTATCAAGTAACCAAGGATATCCAAACAGGCTCTCAAAGCCAATAAGCCCTCAAGGCTAAAAATAGCACCAATTTGCCCTCAAGGCATATCATGTAACCAGAACCAGGATGATAGCCAAGGAGGGTCACACCTCCCCTCCCTAAACACGATGAGCATTGCCTTCCAACTGGAAGGATCTCTCTCTACACCCCAAAACAAAACCCAAAAATAAACAGAAAAGCTCAAAGAAGACATTGCAAGACTCTTTCAACAACCAAGATATAAACATGCATATCAAACATTAGATCACACAAGAGGATAGAATTTGTTCACCAACCTTCCAAAGCCCAATTATAGAAGAATCTGATGAAGAGCTCCTCTCTACTTCCTTCTCTAAAATCTCCTTATTTTTCCTCCAAGATCCAAACCCAAAAATAATCTCTCTATGATCACAAGCAAGGGATAATGTATGGAGGATATAGGATGGCTAGAATAATTTATGCATTATGAGGCTATGAAGAGAAGAATAGAGAAAGAATTGGGCATTATGAGGATGCCAGAAGAAGAATTCCTAGAGGAAATTGGGCATGATGAGGATGCAAGAATGAAGTCCCCCTGCAAGAATGAAGTCCTCTCCTGCAAGAATGAAGTTCACCTGCAAAAAAAATGAAGTCCCCTACAAAATTCCTGTCTTCCTAATTGCTTAGAGAAGGGTCTCATTTATAGATTTTTGGAGAAGGGAATGGAAGGTGAGGATCAAGAGTTGAGATCAAGGGCTCACATTATTTGTGAATTTTAAATTCATAGTGGATGAATTAAAAATTTATTTTTTAAAAGATGTAACATTTAAATAACCCCACTATCCTAAGTGGAATTAATAATATATCCCCACTATCCCAAGTGGAATTAATAAAATATCCCCACTATCCCAAGTGGAATTAATAAAATATTCCCACTCATTATCCATTATCCCTAATGGACTTAAAATAATTAACCCCACTCAAGAGGTCCCCCATTATAGCCCACATGTAGAAATAAAATACAATAAGTAGACTAAAATAAGAGAGAGTGGGTGACACACCACCCTCATTAAGGGGAACCCCACCAAAAGAGAGGCACAAGGAGACAAGCACTCCATTATTAGGGGATCATGGAGTTGCTCCATGACTTAGAAGTGGGCCTGAATGTGGATTCCACTCATCCCATTGTCCCCATACTTCCAAATTCGTCACTTAACTTCACCCTGAAGTTGAAGTGACCATATGGAGGTTATCCTAAGGTTATCCTAGTCAAAAAGGTCTCTAGACCCATGGGGTATAACCTAGGGTTGTTTTAAACCTAGTTAGGACTTCTAGAGTCAAGTAAAAACACAAGAAGAGGGTCAAAAAGAAATAAAGTTAAAACAAGATTCAAAACACATCTTTTACCACACATATCACAATATAATTAATTCATAAGATAGAACTATTTCCCTTAACCTCATGCAACATTTCAACAATACAACATTACAACAATTTACCAAACACAAGGTTGATCTTAGTTCCTCGTGGAACTAGATCGGCTCACAAGGGAGACAACATAGGGTGTGAAATGATCTCCTGTATTTGTGGTTTTGTTAGAAATACCTGCACACTCAATTTCAAAGTTAATTCCACATATAAATATCATAGCCGAAGCAAATTTAATACATGCATTTCTAAAGCATACCACAGTTCTTATAAACATAATGAAATCACATGACAATTTTCTATCTAACATCACCCAATTAGTTTTCCTTTAATATAATAAAATCTTAATAGTTTGAAAATCTGGAAACAACAGTCCCATAAATATAAAAATACCAACAACAGTAAGCTAAATAGTCACATGTACAGAAATGAAAAAGTGTAGGCCTCACAGTATTTATATGCCATGTTTTCCTTCCATAGGTGAAAACTCTTAGAGTGTTTGTAATTAGCATATTGTTATCATGAAGTACGCTATATGTTGGGTTATTTTCTAGGAAAATCTCTGTAGTTTTTTATAAGGGTTTAAACCTCAATTTTATAATTGATCCAAATCTGATATAGTTGGATCGTTTAAATATTTTGTGATGTTTTTGAGTGATTTTAATGCAATATAAGTGGCTAGTTATTTTTTATGGAGTTCCAAACTTATTTCAAAAAATTATCAAAAAAATGCTTAACTACCTGTGCCTGAAAGATATAAAAATATAAAAATTTGTTTCATTTTAAGAATTATTTTCAAAGCTAATTAGTAAGGGGACATGACATTTTTTGAACATCTTTTCCCTCATCTTAAGGAGAAACTAGGGATACTTTCCTCTAAATAAGAGGAATTGATAAGGCTTATCTCTAAGTTAGAAATAATATGTGATTAGTCAATATAGTAGAAAACTCTCATGTGGGAGATCATTGGACAAACATTCAGTGATTTCAAGGATTGTAGGATGAAACCCTATTATGGAGAAAAGCAATTTCATATAGGAATTGTGAGAGTTTCAAGGAGTGCAAATTTAGCCATTAATAGAGCTTTTATGCAGGTTTTGGTGAGAATAGGATATGGAGATTTAAGATTTAAGATTTGTGGGTTTTGTTAGAACACACTGATATATTGAGAGGAGGGTGAATCAGTATATGCCAAAACTTAATCCAAATCAGCTTTATCAAAAAAACTTTCTACTGCCTTAAACAAATTATACAACAAATTAAGCAATTCAAAACACAACACATAGGCACACAACCATAACACATGTTTACGTGGAATGCCCTAGAAGGGAAAAATCACAATGATCAAGCTGCTTGGAACTACTTTCCAAATCCAACCTCACAAATAAAAATAGGATTACAAGAGGATTTATGGGCTACAACCCAAAGGAAGATACAACTCCCTAAACATAGTTTTTATGGCACCAACCAAAGGAAGCTACAACTCTTGGAATCACAATTTAAATGGCTACAACCAAAGGAAGCTACAACTCCCCAAACTTCTACAACACTTAAAGAAAAGAGGCTACAACCTCTATACCAAATACTTGACAAAATCTACTACTCAGCCACCTCTGCAACAACAACACCCTTCACTCTAACATATATCTTCAACACCTCTTCTCAACGAACTCTGCTCCCTTCAACATACTTCCACACACACAAATACTCACATCCACACTCGTAAATACATCCTCACACCCTCACACACACTCATAGTTTTCATACCAAACAAGGTCTTTCATCTATACCCTCCGCAAGCTTCAATATCTTTCTCCTTCGTCGGCCAAGATGAAACATGTAGCATGAAACGTGCAACGACGACAACAAGTCAGCACCCAAAAACATGTAGAGATCCAATGCAGTTCAAACCAAGTGATAAACAAGACCTATTTGATCTTAACACACCTCTCCATGCTGGCACACACTTCCAAGCACACGGCACAATCACAAAAGCACACCAAGTTAGCCCAACAAACACTTAACCTCTTATGCATTAGCTCTAGACCTACAACGGTACCAGAGAACCCAACTAACATCATGTTGTTCACTTCTCATACATTATATGACTTGCAAAAACATTAACATACACTCCTTTCACAACCTCATGTTACATCCTGCTAGCACAAACAAACAAACATTAAACTGAGCATTCTCTTCCAACACTGATTACATAGTCTTGATATATAACATTGAAAAACAAAATTGCGGTACACCTCAACACTTGAAACTTGAAATGAGAAAACATACAAACACTGTAAACTTATCCTCCAAATAGCAAAGCCAAATAATGTAATGTAGTGAAATGTGGTGGTTTTCACATTCTCTTCCTAATAATCCTAATCAGCAATATGATATGTCTTTGTTCTGCTAACTTTCGAGAACCTCTGTGGTACAACTTATCATCTAAAACTTTAATATAACATACTTCTCATCTCTATCTAGCTATCCTCCAAGCCGCAACATCACATCTTCAAATGCAGAGAAATGCAGAGCATTCCTCTGACTCTTTCTATCTGTAACAACACTAAATCACTGTCTTCATTTTGCTAGCTTTGGAATCTTCTACGATAACTTCTATGCTTTGAAATCAAGAAAATACATAATTCACATCTATCTCTATCTAAATTCCAAACCGCAAGGCCATACCTTCAAATGTGGAGGAATGTAGAACATTCTACCAAGCTTCTTCAATGCAACTTTCAGTGCCTTTGACTGTCTGAAACCATTTGCACTTTCTTTCAAATCTTAAGCAATGCTTCTCATCAGAAAATAATGAATACTAAATTTACCATATCAGAGACTACAATCACAACATCATACACAAAAATCACAGCGCTTTGCATCATAACCAAAAAACCACAACTTCTTCATATCAGCAAACTCTTCATCCTGTCAACTTTCCTTTGTCCATGAACTTCAAAAGATAAGGTACAACTCTGTACAGCATGCTCATGGCATTCATCACCATATCCTTCACCAAACAACTCTTCTGGACATCACTCCTATGTTTTCTCATCTAATCTTCACTCTTTGTCTGCTCCTCTTCACTCTTTGTCTGCTCCTCTGATCTTCACTCTTTTGATAGCAAATACTCATTGCTACACTTTCCATATCACAACACCTCTGATCACTCACACTATTGTCTTCTTCTCTAAACTGCTCTTTACCATCCTTTATCTGCTTCTTTGAGCTGCTTCTTATCATCTTCTTCTGAACTACTCCTTACCATCTTCTTAACTTCACATCACTCCTTTGTCTGCTTCTCTGAACTCTTACACTATTGTCATCACATGCAACCTTCCACAACACAACTCTCCACAACACTACTCAGTTGACATCAATAAAAATACATATGCAACAATCTCCTCCTTTAGCATTGATGGTAACACGACCTAATATGCAATTTTTTCCCCCTTTGACATCAAGGGCAAAGGGCTAGTGGTCTTCCTTTGTACCTTAAAAACATACAAGCTCCCCATGTTTGCACTAACCTTAACATCTTGCTTAGTCTCTTTCTACCTGCTCCCCCTGAGAGGTAGCCTCCATCAATCCAGGGATAAAAATGTAACTTGAACTGCTCCCCCTGGACAAATGCACCATCTATGCATCTAGTTAGAAGGAGGGAAAACAACCCCTAACTTCTGTCTAAGATATTCAAATGTATCCTTAGAAAGTGCATTTGTAAAGATATCTGTAACGTGATCCTTTATAAGTACATATTCCAATTTTACCTCTTGATTTGCAACCTTCTCTCTCAAAAAGTGATACTTGATAGATATATGCTTGGTTCTAGAGTGCATCACTAGATTCTTTGAAATATTTATGGCACTTGTATTATCACAAAGAATAGGAATGGGCTCATCATACACAACCTTGATATCCTTCAAAGTTTTCTTCATCCAAAACACTTGAGTGCAGCAGGATATTGCACCTATATACTTTGCTTATGTTGATGATAAGGACATTGAATCCTACTTCTTACTAAACCATGAGACCAATCTGTCTCCCAAAAAGAAAGCTTCACCACTGGTACTTCTTCTATCATCAACACTACCAGCCCAATCTACATCAGTATAGGCACTCAGGGAAAAGTCATCACCTTTTTGATACCACAATCCATATTCTGGAGTGCTCTTCAAATATCTGAAGATCCCTTTTACTGCCTGAACATCTGTTTCTTTTCGATCAGCTTGAATCTTGCAACCATGCAAACCACTTGCATAATTTCAAGCCTTGATGATATTAAGTATAGTAGGCCCCCAATCATATAGACCTATACAAAGTCTGATCAGCCTAAGATTACTCATCATCCTTACTCAAATGGCAACCTGTTACCATAGGAGTAATCATTGGTTTGTTGTCTTCCAAACTAGATTTCTTCAACATCTCCTTGACATACTTTGCTTGAGAGATAAATATACCTTCATTTGATTGAGTAATTTGGAGTCCATGAAAGAATGATAACTCACTTATCATAGACATTTCGAATTCCTTCTGCATCTCTTCAACAAACTTCTTACACATTTCATCATTGCCACCAAAGATTATATCATCGACATACACAACAACTATTATAATTTGTTCATCCTCAATTTTGATGTAAAGATTACTATTTGCAGTACCTTTCTTGAAGTCATGTTAGAGTAGGTACTTGTCCAACCTTGCATACCAATCCCTAGGGGCTTGTTTACGACCATACAAATCCTTCTTAAGTCTGCATACCATGTTCGGGTCTTCTGATAACTGAAATCCATCAGGCTGCTCAATGTAGACTTCTTCTAAGTCACCATTTAAGAATGCAGATTTGACATCCATGTGATATACCTTGAAACCCTTGTGAAATACAAATGCAAGAAACGTCCTGATTGCTTCCATTCTTGGCACCGGAGCAAATGTCTCCTCAAAATCAATTCCTTCCACTTGTGAATATCCTTTGCAGACTAGCCTTGCTTTGTTTCTTACCACTTCTCCATCTTCATTCAATTTGTTTCTAAACAACCACTTTGTACCTATCACATTTTTATCTATAGTCCTTGGCACCAATTTCCAAGTCTAATTTTTCTCTATCTGAGTTAGTTATTCTTCCATTGCTCGTATCCATTCTTCATCCTTGTAAGCTGTTGGTTCCCAAAAATGCAGGTTGCTAACCCTAAGAGGATGCCAGACTCTATGTTTGGATTTGCAACGTTTTTGGACCAATTGATAGAGCTATTAGCTCCCTACACTTCAGGTCCTGCAAACCTAGGCGGGTGTACCTTTGTAACTAAAGCAGACTTAACACTATATGACTTGATTGGATTAGTAAATCTATCACAATGGCATAAAATGTAATAGATGCAAGCTTCTAAACTACTCCTACTCCTAATACTAAGATTTGAGATGTAATTGTTTGAATGAGATTTTATGGAATCCTAAAATGGAATTGGTATGACCAGTGCCTATTTCTGTTGGGCTAATGGAGTCAAGGTGTATATGATATATGATTTACTTATAGGTTACATTCCTAATTGTTTGGCACATGTGTTTGTTTATAGCTTGTATAAACGTGCAAGAATGTGACTGACAAACTCTA
This sequence comes from Cunninghamia lanceolata, assembly GCA_027924645.1. NCBI lineage: Eukaryota > Viridiplantae > Streptophyta > Pinopsida > Cupressales > Cupressaceae > Cunninghamia > Cunninghamia lanceolata. The sequence continues at coordinate 2,137,490 of BSBN01001164.1, read as the reverse complement.
CTTAGTGATCCACTCGAATCTTACCAGGTTACTGTGACTTATTGAAAGGATTTTTTTAATCCTTGCTTGAAGGAACCGATCAAAAGAATCACACAATGACAGCAAATGTGTATTGACAAATGGAGTTGATGCTCAATTTGAATAACAAGACAATATCGAGTTGGAGACAGTATGGCAATCTTGACAATTATAGGGCTGCTCTTACCTATCCAAATGCTACCTCCAGGTTACTGTAATCAATCAAAAGGATTTTATATCTGTAATGGAAACCAATTAATTTGATTACACGAAAACAACAAGTGTGTCTCGATGAAACTGAAATATCAACTTGGAAACTCAGGTTCAAATAACAAAGAAATAACAGTATGGAGACAACCAAATAATTGCTCAGCTCAACAAACAATAGACACCAATATTAAATCATTTATTCATACATTTTCTCCACTATACAGTTTCGAAAGATTTTACAATGTACAACATAATATTTTGTTTTGGCAACTCATCAATCCATCCAGTTATCTAACTGATGTTTTTCCTAATCTACTCTTGATCCTAATCTACTGATGATCTTCCTCTGTCCTCCTTTGATTTCACCTTTATACATACTGTGTATTTTAGGGTTGTGACCCTTCGCTTACCGTCCTGTGTGTCTCTTCATTTCCGTGAAGGACAACAATTTTTATTAACGCAAAATATTAGCCTCCGACCCTTTAAAATTCAATTATTTCTCTTCATCTTTGTTAGGGTTTACTTTCATGTATCTTGATTCTTTATTTAATTAATCTTCCTGGGACTTGTATTCTCACGAAAATAATTTTCCAATATGACTATGATTGTTTGTTATATCCTCTTGCGCATATTTTCTCCCACTGGAAAAATATATTTTACCCTTCGAGTAAGAAACAATTTCTGCTCATGAAATCTTGTTTTTAACAACCTTGTGAAAATATTTTACATCCTTTAGTGAAAATATCTTATCTCCTACAACTTCCTCGGTGAAATATTTTGCATAAAATGTTCTCCAGTAAAATAATTACTTCGCTTGTGAATTTCTTGGTGAAAATGTTTTCTCACCTTTTGCATATACTTCCTCAAAATATTTTTAGGTAAAGTAATTACCTATCTCGTGAATTCGTTGGAAAATATTTTCTTTCATCCTTATAACCCCTTTGGTAAACTATTTCATATTGCATTTTAATATTTTACCTCGGGCATGCAGCTCACATTTAAAATACTTACCACTTTTAATTAAATGACATTTCTCCCCAAAGAGGCATCCATCGGTATGAGGCATAAACTCGGTGTGTTTTAAAAATTTCTCTCCGATTTGCTTGGTCTTGCCGATGAGATTTTCATGGTGCAGTGACTTTAATAATATTTTTTATTGTCTTGCATAAACTCATTTTTTAAGTGAAAATATTTTCATGGGCCATTATACACATTTACACAAAATCTTCAATTAACGGCTTTGTGAAAATATTTCCCATCTTTATTTCAAAAATATTCTACATATTTCTCCTTGCTTCCATATCTCCTTTTCCATTGTTTTACCTCATTACTTTATTTACATAATACTTGGGCCCACAACATCGGTGTGACACATCAAATCGGTATGATTTACAATTTTTACTCCGATTCATTTTCTTCTGCCGATGTATTTTTATGCCTTGATTTTTATTTAGCATTTTACACATTCATATGTTAAGGTTATAACCTTTCTGATGCATCCCTTTATTTAATCAACTATCTTTAGTTTGATTAAATTAATTTCAACCTTTCTAAGCTTTGTATTCCCGTGCAAGATAATTTAATAATAATTATTTCCATCTTTGGCTGACAATCTTCACGCTTTCATTTATTCGTGTGCTTTTTCACCTTCACTGGGCTAGAATAATCATTTGTGTGAAAATAATTACTCCTTATGGTTTTACTGGCCATCTTATGCATTCTCACATAAAAATATTATTTAGGTAAAATAATTACCTATTTGATGAACTTCTCTAGAAAAGTATTTTTCTTCTGAGTAGAAAATATTTTGAATAAATTCTCACCTTATAACTCCTTCCATGAAAATAGGGTATTTATTTGCACCTTTTGTAAATATTTATTCTCCTTTGAATAAACCTTTCATCTCACGGGACTCCATCGGCAAGACTTGTTAGATCGGTGTGACTTGAGATTTTCACTCCGATGGTATATCTCTTGCCGATGAGTTTTCCATCGGTGAGACCTATATGATGTCTTGCCGATGAAAATTTTTTTTATAGCTTTTGTTCATCAGTGAGACTTTTGCTGAAACTGTGTCCATTGTAGCAAATTGTTATATCACGAAAAAGGATAAAAAGTATTCCCAGTTCTTTTAATTCCATTTCACACACCTTGCCTGGTGATCAAAACAGGCCAACTAGCCTTCGGAATTAGCTTGAAAAACTAATCAAAACTTTTCCCGGAGCCACAAAAATACACCAACATGTTGAATTGTGATAGGGGAGTATGGTCGTCAGACAGATTGGCATGAAGTTATTGGGATTAAAAGCTGCTCGCAATCAAAGTAGCTCACTCAGCGTGTTTTGCACCTGTTTTAAACTCAACTAAAACCTATTATTTTGCCTCTTTGGAAAAATATCAAATCTGATATTGAGAAGCTGCCGTCCTGGGGATTAGTTCATTTAGGCCACATGAACATGTGTGCAAAAGGATTTTTCATTATTCCTCTTCCTTCATAAGATATCAGATGTCAAAGTTGACCTCTCTGAAGCTGCCTGGGAATGCAGTCACAGAACTGTGTAAAATCCATTTGGATTCGATTTTGAAAAAATATCAAACGAAGTGCCGAGACCTAGAGAATTAGCATGTAGGCACATTAACATGGGAAGAATTTGAGACATCAATTGGTTTTTTATGAACAGGACCCGATTGCTAGATATTACCTTCCAAATTAACCTCCTTGAAAACTGCCCCTTCAAAACCTGATTCGAGCTCACCAACTTGCAATTTTAAAAACCCATTAAATGTCTTCCTGGGAAGTTGTAACTGGAAAGTTGAGTTTATTTAGGCTTGATGAGTGCGTGTGTAAGAGGATTCTTCACCATCCATCTTCTGTTATGAAATGGTAAGGGCCAAAGTTGAGCTCTCCGCAACTTTCTAGAAATGCATATGGCAATTGAACTTTTTACATTTGCTTTTGATTTTGAAAAAATAGCAAACGAGATGTTGGGGTCCCAAAAACTGGCATGAAAGTACATTATCATGAGAAAAATATGGAACACTAATTAGTTTGTCAGGATCATCATTTAGCTGCTAGATATCAACCTCCAAAGTTGGCCTCTCGGGCTGATTTCACATTGTGCAAGTAACAAACCTTATCAAAACCCTCCAACTTGGTTCTTCAAAACCTAGTCAAAATTGATCGTAGGAAGCTGAAATCAGGTGTGCTCACTTACGTATGGCAGACAAACATATTTGTGAAATAATTTTGTATGAAGATGAACTGGCTCCGAATTATAATGCTTCAAAGTAGGCCATTTGAGCATATTGTGCAGGTGTATCTATGAGTGTTGAAATTGAATTTTTCATATGGGAACCTAAAATCTTGCAAAAATTGGTATGAAATTTTAGGTCCCAACATAAGCATCGACAAAAGTTTTAGGCTCTATCTTAGATATCAAAGAGAAGTTTACCTATTCATTTGTCCTTGCAAATCTTCTTCTAGTTGGTACTCCTAGAAGACAACTTCTTTCCTTAACACCCTTTAGGTTATACAAATTGTTCTTTGTCCTAGCACCTTCTGCCACCAATTTACCAGACTTTTCTCTTCTGATTTCACACCCTTGATCATGAAATATGAGATTGTATCCTTTGATGCACATCTGAATTACACTGAGAAGATTATGCTTAAGACCTTCTACATAATGAACATCATCTATTCTGGATTTTCCATCAATACTTATGGTACCTTTTCCACAATCTTTGCAGTTGAATTGTCTCCAAACCTGACTGATCCACCATTCCACTTAACAAGATTGATTTGAACTTGCTCTTATCACCTGTCATGTGACTTGTACATCCATTGTCTATTACCCAGAGATTTGTTTGCCCTAGAGCATGTAATGTTGTTTGGACAATCATTGATTTTTCAACTTCATTATTTGTCTCTTATCTTTTGGAAGAGTCAATCTCCTTGTCATGCTCAGCAATATCTATTGAATCTAAGATTTTGATTCTATTAATCCACTCCTGTAATATCTTACTATATGTCCAAAATTGTTGCAAATATGACATACCACTTTGACATCCACTAGTGAAGCAAGAGAAGTTCTACTTACAAAATTTCTTTTGTTCATTCCAAACTTGCACTCCATAGCCTTATGACCATATTTATTGCAGATAAAACAATAACCAAAAAATGCATGATTGAACCTATTTATGGAGAATTGTCTTGCATGAAAAGGTCTTCCTTAAGGCATGATGAGATCTTCTTCTTCTTCAGGGTCATCTACATTTCTAGACTTTGCTTTCTCCAATTTATTATTGAGTGATAGGATATCTTTCTCAAGTTTTGTGCATTCATTTGTCTTATCTTCAATTAGGGCTTTCTGTTCTTTGACCTCTTTCCTTGCACATTCCAAGTCTTAAAGAGTAGAAATACGTTCACCTTCAAAATCATCTTCACATTCTTCTTCATCTTCAATCTTGCCAAAATCATTAGAGATCACCATAGCCATGAATAGGGATTCTCCTTTTTCATCATCTGATGAGTAATGATCTACTTCTTCTGTGGAGCTGTAGTCTTCTTTGGAAAGAAGGTTCCTCATGAAGTTGTTCATTTTGAAACCCTTGCTGCTATTTTCATTTTCTCCAAAAGGACATTTAGAAGCATAATGACCTATTCTTCCACATTTAAAACATTTGAAAGGTAACTTACCTTTATACTTGCCTAAACCCTTCTTCAGTTTTCTCACAAAGTTTGCTTCTTCTTCCTCAAACTCACTGTATTAACCAGATGTTCCTTCTTTCTTCATAGCTTTGAAAGTAGTTTCACTTTTGGATGTATCTTGGACTTCATTTCTCATCTCATAGTCAATGAGGGGCCAAATAGCTCTTCCATGGTAAGTGTCTTCATATCTTTGGCTTCTTCAATAGCAAAAACTTTTGAATCAAACCTGTGAGGAAGAGTTCTTAGGACATTCTTCACAACCACTGACTCACTCACATTTTCACCTAGATTTTTTATTCCATTTACAACTTCATCCACTCTGAGCAAATAGCTAGCTATGTTCTCAACTTCTTTCATCCTTCGATTCTCAAACATTGCTCTTTGTAATCTTACTTGCTTTACACTGTCATTTCCTTCATAGAGATTATTGAGTTTATTGCATATCTCCTTGGTTGTCTTACATCACACTACCTTGACAAGTTTTGAACTAGTTAGACCCCTCAAGATAGGATTCTTGGCTTTTGTATTGTTTTCATGGGCTTTCTTCTCATCCGGATCTGTAATAGGGTGAGCAAATTCAACATAAGGATCTTTTGCAACTCTTTAAACATCATACCCTAGAGAGGTAAGATAGGATTCCATCCTTACACCCCAGAAAGTATAGTTACTTCCATCAAATATCGGTGCTTTAGAAGAGGACTCTCTTTGATCCGTGTGTTCTACTCCAAGATCTACCTTCAACTGTTAGGTTGCACCAAGGAACTCAACTCTAATACCAATTATTAGAACACACTAATATACTAAGAGGGGGGCGAATCAGTATATACCAAAACTTAATCCAAATCAACTTTATCAACAAAACTTTTTATTGCCTTAAATAGATGATACAACAAATTAAACAATTCAAAGCATAGCACATAAGCACACAACCATAACACCAGATTTACATGGAAAATCCTAGAAGGGAAAAATCACAGTGAGCAAGCTGCTTGGAACTACTATCCAAATCCAGCCTCATAAATAAAAATAGGATTACAACAGGCTTTATGGGCTACAACTCCCTAATACATTTTTATGGGCTCCAACCCAAAGTAAACTACAACTCCTTAAACATAGTTTTTATTGCACAAATCAAAGGAAGCTACAACTCCCTGAATCACAGTTTTATGGCTACAAGCAAAGGAAGCTACAACTCCCTAAAGTGTTGCAACACTTACAGAAAAGAGGCTACAACCTTTGTACCAGATACTTGATAAAATCTACTGCTCAACCACCTCCGTAGCATCAACACCCTTCACTCTGAAATATATCTTCAACACCTTTGCTCAACAAACTCTGCTCCCTTCAACATACTTCCACACACACAAATACTCACATCCACACTCACACATACATCCTCGTACCCTCACACACACTCACACTTTTCATACCAAACAAGGTCTTTCATTTATATCCTTTGCAAGCTTCAAAATTTTTCTCCTTCGTTGGCTAAGATGAAACATGTAGCATGAAACATGCAACGACGACAACAAGTTGGCACCCAAAAACATGTAGAGATCCAATGCGGTTCAAACCAAGTGATAAACATGACCTATTTCATCTTAACACACCTCTCCACGTTGGTGCACACTTCCAAGCACATGGCACAATCGCAAAAGTACACCAAGTTGGCCCAACAAACACTTAACCTCTTATGCATTAGCTCCAGACCTATAGCGGTACCGGAGAACCCAAATAACATCATGTGGTTCACTTCTCATATATTATATGACTTGCAAAAACATTATCATACACCCCTTTCACAACCTCATGTTACTTCCTACTGGTGCAAACAAACAAACACCGAACCCAACATTCTCTTCCAACATTGATTACACAGTCTTGATATATAACATTAAAAAATAAACCTGCGGTACACCTCAACACTTGAAACTTGAAATAAGAAAACATACAGACACTCTGAACTTATCCTCCAAACAACAAAGCCAAATAATGTAATACAGTGGCTTTCACATTCTCCTCCTAATAACCCTAATCACCAATATGATATGTCTTTGTTCTGCTAGCTCCGGAGAACCTCTGTGGTACAACTTATTATCTGAAACTTTAATATAACATACTTCTCATTTCTATCAAACTATCCTCCAAGCCACAACATCACATCTTCACATGCAGAGAAATGCAGAGCATTCCTCTGATTCTTTCTATCTGTAACAACACTAAATCATTGTCTTCATTCTAGTAGCTCTGGAATCTTCTGCAGTAACTTTTATGCTCTGAACTCAAGAACATACATACTTCACATCTATCTCTATCTAACTTCCAAACCGCAAGGCCATACCTTCAAATGCGGAGGAATGTGGAGCATTCTACTGAGCTTCTTCAATGCAACTTTCAGTGCCTTGGACTGTCTGAAACCATTTACACTTTCTTTCAAATCTTAAGTAATGCTTCTCATTAGAAAACAATGAATACTATATTCACCATATCAGAGACTACAATCACAACACCATACACAACAATTACAGCTCTTTGCATCATAAACAAGAAACCACAACTTCTTCATATCAACAAACTCTTCATCCTATCAACTTTCCTTTGTCCATGAACTTCAGAAGATAAGGTACAACTCTATACAGCACGCTCATGGCATTCACCACCATATCCTTCACCACACAACTCTTCTGGACATCACTCCTATGTCTGCTCCTCTGATATTCGCTCTTTGTTTGCTCCTCTTCACTCTTTGTCTGTTCCTCTGATCTTCACTCTTCTGACAGCAAATACTCATCGCTACAATTTCCATATCACAACACCTCTGATCACTCACTATTGTCTACTTCTCTGAATTGCTCCTTACCATCCTTTATTTGCTTCTCTAAGCTGCTTCTTATCATCTTCTTCTCAACTGCTCCTGACCATCTTCTTCACTTCACATCACTCCTTTGTCTGCTTCTCTGAACTCTTACACTATTGTCATCACATGCAACCTTCCACAACACAACTCTCCACAACACTGCTCTATTGACATAAATGACAATACATATGCAATAGGTTTGTTGCATCATTGCAAGTGTTTTTGTGGGATTTGAGTGTTTGTGAAGTTATACTATTATCATTAAGTTATGCTATATGATGGGGTTATTTTCGAGGAAAATCTGTATAGTTTTTTATAAGGGTTTTAGCCTCAATTTTATAATTGATCCAAATGTGATATAGTTGGATCATTTAGATATTTACGCTATATGTTGGGTTATTTTCTAGGAAAATTTGTGTAATTTTTGATAAGGGTTTTAGCCTCAATTTTATAATTGATCTAAATATGATATAGTTGGATCATTTAGATATTTTGTGGATCATTTAAACATTTTGTGGTGTTTTTGAGTGATTTTAATGCAATATAAGTCGCTAGTTACTATGTGTGGGGTTCCAAACTTATTTCATATATAAAAATATAAAAATTTGTTTCATTTTAAGAATTGTTTTCAGATTTAACAATTTGCTGCTAAATTGAGTAAGGGAACATGACACTTTTAGAGCAGCTTTTCCCTCATCTTAAGGAGAAACTAGGAACACTTTCCTCTAAATAAGAGGAATTGATAAGGCTTAGTCTCTAAGTTAGAAATAACATGTGATTAGTCAATATAGTAGAATATTATAATGTTTATTTGTTTTATACTTTTCTTATTTTGGAAGCTTCCATGTGCTTTCCTTCTAAATACTACTTTCTTGTTGAAGCTTCCTCCTTCTACAAGCATCTTTGTATTCCTTTATAAGATTTGATATGAAGAAGATTTCCTATTACTTTTGTTGAGGAAATCTCTCTTGTGTGATCACATCATTTCAGTGGTCATTGTGAGCCAACCTAACACATATTTGTTGATTTATAAACTATGTTACATTATTTAAAGACATTCATTCATTTTTATTTTTATTTTTTAATTTTTATTTTTTTATTTATGGAGATCATCCATAAGATCCCATACGGCAAGCCAAACCTCATCCCTTATCTTAAAATGATGTGAGATTTATACAAAAATTTACTATTAAACATTTATGTGAGCGTTCTAACAATATTGTCAAACATTACATCAACACGCATCACCGTTAATATTTTTATTTGATGTAAAAAAAAAAAAATTAAATAGCATATCTAAATGAAGGTGCGTGACAAGTATAGCCTCACCTAATTTCATCCAACGCGAATCTCAAAATGAATAAAAAACCAAAGGAATATTCTCCAACAACAACAAAGAAAAAGTAATGGAGACCCTACATTGGATGCTTTGTTTATACCTAAATAATTTAGTGACGCCCACAATGAAAGCGTGTAGGTGTTCATATAATATTGGAAAAAACAATTCTCCAATAATAAAGGAGAACCTAGGCAAACTATTTTATAAATAAAACAGCCAGGACAATAAGATCTGTCAGAGCTCGCTTAACTTTCTCGCCCGCAAATTGCCAATGCAGACGTGACAGAAAAATACTCTGTTGCGGTAAACGCATTAAAATTCTGCAATAGACAATGACAGAAATTGTCTTTTTAAGCGCGAATTCTGTACATCTACAGGTGTAGACTTTGACTTCTGTTAAAAAACATAATTTCCGTGCAAACCCCACCCCTACTTCAAATTTAGAGAGAAAAAAAATTGCAATTTCTGCTTGGTGAAAAAATTGCAGCACACTTAAAATTGGAGCACATTGAAACAAACCAAAGAGTTCAGAGTCTTATAAGTATATTAAATTTAAAAAATAATACAACGGCTGTACACAACTAAGTGTTCTCAGTCAGATAAATTATTGCAGCCTTTTGAAAAACCAGACGGAAAACCACCAAAAACGTCAAGCAACATTTTTTTCTTCACAGTTTGAAACGATTTCTGTAATCCTTTATTTTCCTTTTTTTTCACCTTTGAGGACTCGGAATCTGAATTTCGCGCTTTATTACTATATCCTCCCTGCTATGTTCTTGCTTCCTTTATCTTGTGCCATCTTATACCTGCAACAACAGGGTCTTACAGTCCGTCAAATAACCGGGGTTCGATTCCTGTCGAACAGACAAAATTTTATGAAGGTCTAAAAGCTAAATAACCGGGGTCTCTTTTGTCAAGGACAAACTGGACTGTGGAGTCGGGGACACTTACCTCAACGAGGAGGAAATGATATTCTAAAAGCTAGTTAATTTAGCAGAATATTATAATGTTTATTTGTTTTATATTTTTTTTATTTTTGGAAGTTTTCATGTACTTTCCTTCCACACACTACTTTATTTTGAAGTTTTTTCCTTCTATAAGCATCTTTGTATTTTTTTATAAGATTCCATATCAAGAAGATTTGGTATTATTTTTGTTGAGGAAATCTCTATTGTGTGATTTATTTTTATGTGCTCACATCATTTCATTAGTCATTGTGACCCAACCTAGCACGTATTTGTTGATTTATGAGCTATGTTGCATTATTTAAAGGCATTTGTTCATTTATTTTAAAATCATGTGAGAGTTCTGCAAAGATTTGCCATAAAACATTTATGTGGGCATCCTAGCATCATTATCAAAGCATTACATCAACATTCATCATCTTAAGTCCATTGCATGTTTGTTTGTTGTCCTTGATCTTAGTAGATATTGAGACAAAAAAATTAGTAGAATATGACCATCACAATTTAGTAGATTCCCCAAAGGTGCTTGTAAAGACTACCAATCCTTAGAGATATTCAAACATAAAAAATTGAAGCATGCATTAGATCATTTACACATTCACAAATATCATTTTTGTAGTCATGGATCTAAACCTAAGTAACATATAGCCAATTTGTAGATTCTAAAATAGTGCTTGATCAATTTTAAAAATCCCAACATTGTGACAAATCAATTTCTAACATCTTGAACATTATTTTTTATCTTCAAAATTCAATTAAATATCAAATTTAAATTATTCAATTTAACATTTATTATTTCTAATTCTAACTCATAAATCTAAATAGATTATTTATTTATTAAATTAGCCTATATATATGTGTAGATGATGATTTTTTCACTTACAACTTCTTATGAAAAGGATGATAAAATAGCTTAATAAATTGAGTTAGACCTCTTATAAATAAATATAGACAAATAAAATGCTAAATTAACTATGGCAAAATGTTGAGGTCTTAAATTGATGCCACTTAAGCATTACTTTACTCAAAATTGTGGTATACAACTAGGTCCTAAATTTGATTGTCAAGTACAACATAATTAAAATTTTCAGAACCAAAAGGGTTGCCACATTTCAAAGATTTAAATCATTTTATAGATTTGGTTCTAGGGTCTTCAAGTTACCAAATGTCCTAACATATTGCCTCTCACAAATTGAAAGTGCAAAAATAGAGAAGAAAATCCAAAAAACTTATGGAAGAAGGCCCAAGACTTAGTGCATCACCTTTCTATTTGGATATCCAACTTTATAATCCCCAAGAAGGAGAGGGACGAATAAAGTGCAAAAAAAAAAAAAAACTTACGAAAGAAGGCCCAAGACACAGTTCATCACCTTTCTATTTGGATATCCAACTTTTATTATCCCCAAGAAGGAGAGGGACAAATAAAGGATAGTCACAAACTTCAAATCTTTAAATAAAATCACTATTACAAACAAATATCCCTTGCTTAGGATCAATGACCTTCTTGATCATCTCAAGGGAGCCCAATATTTCATTAAGATGGATCTAACTTTAGGCTATCATTAGGTATGAATGGATCCTATTGATTGCTAAAAAATGCTTTCAAAACTAAATCTAGGATTTTGAATGGTTGGTGATGCCCTTTGAGCTTAGTAATGCCCTTTATGACATATATGTGGCTCATTAATGATATTTTATGACCTCCCCTAGGACAATTCATCATTGTGTATTTGGATGATATTCTTGTGTATAATAGGAGTTTGGAGGATCATGTTCCACATGCTTGCACTACCTTGGATATCATCTGATACCACAAGCTTGAAGCTAAGATGAGGAAATCCTCCTTTGGTTAATTTTTGATCAAACACCTAGGTTTTATTATTGATCAAAATGGGTATGTACAAACCTTGCCAAAGTGGAAGCTCTAAAAAATTGACATGTTCCTAACTATACTAAAAATTTGAAGAGTTTCCTAGGTGATATGTCCTACTATAAAAAACTCATCAAGAATTTTTCATATATTGCTCAACCACTTCACCAACTATCCAACCAAAATAACTATCATGGGATATAATAGTAGATCAAGCCTTCCAGTTCAACTTAAAGAAGCACTTTGCTCAGCTCTGGTGAGCTAGTCCTAGATTATCAACAACCATATGAGATTGAGATATATGCCTCCAACTATGCTATAGGAGTTGTTCTTAAATAGGTAGGACACCTTGTAGCCTATCATTTTGAAGGGCTATTAGTAGCCAAGATCAACTACAACACCTACAATAAGGAGTTCTATGCATTGGTCAAAGCTTTGAAGCAATAGAGGCACTACATTCTTAGTAAGGAAATAATTCTTCATATAGATCGTTAGTCACTTATGTTTCTAAACTCACAATCTAAGATTCAAGGCTAGCACCATTTAAAATAGGCATCATATATTCAATAGTTCCTCTTAGTTATTAAATATGCAAAGGGTGCTACCAATAAAGTTGTTGATTTGTTGAGTTGACCTCTAGCCAAAGCATTACATATCCTAGGTGTTAGATTTGTTCGATGAGGACTAAAAATGTTTTTCTTCTGATCCATCTCTTAGACCAATTATGCATTCTCTACAACATCCTATTTTCACCAACCAAATCCCTTTCTTAGATTACAACATTTGAGATGGTTGGTTATATAAGTTGAATCGGTTGTGTACTCCTACTAGTTTTGCTTGGTTGATGCTAATTAAAGAAGCACATTCTTCTTCTTATGGGGGCACTTTGACACCACCAAAATTGTATAACATTTATAGTGATATTTCTATTGGCCCTCCATGAAGAAGCAAGTGAAAGATTTCATTCAATGATTCTCCCTTTGTAGCTAAGCTAAGCTTGCTAATCGAAAACTTGGTTTAAATCAGCCTCTTCTTATTTTCTCTCAATCATGGGAGTCTCTTTTTATGGATTTTATCAATGGGTTGCCAACTACCTTTAGACAACATGATTGTATTTTTATGGTGGTGTGTCAATTTTTTAAAATGGCCATCTTTGAATCTATTGCAAGAAAACCATTGATGCTCCTAAGGTTGCGTAACTATCTTTCAATAATGTATGGTGTCATTTTGGTTTGCTCCATTCTATTATTTATGAACATGATTTCAAATTTTTGAGTCACTTTTGGAAGTTACTTTGAAGGCTTTTGAGGTGTCAACTTTAGTATTCTACAACTTTTCATCCCCAAATAGGTGGACAACATAATGTTGTTAATCAAACAATAGATCATTTTCTTAGGATATACCATAGTAAGAATAAATAGTAGTATAGCTATCTTCATGTGTTGCAAGACAATTATAATAAGGTGACACATCTCCACTAGCCATTCTCCTTTTGAGGTATGTTATGGATATCAACCTCTTTCTCCATATGAGATTCTAGTTGCTCTTCCTCGAGTTTCTTCATCACACTAGCAAAAGGAACAAGGTCAAGCTTCTCATTTTATTCAAAACATGGAAAACGTTCATGCACAAGTGCAAGAAACACTCAAGACTTATTAGGGTAAGTATATGGAGATCTAACATAAGCATTGCATGCCTTCCAACCTCCAAGTTGGGGATGAAGCCTATCTTTATATGGATAAGAAAAGATTCAATGATCAACATCATCATATAAGCTAAAACCTATTTAATATTGACCCTATACCACCACTCAACAAATAGAAGATAATGCCTTCAAATTTGGTCTCCCATCCCAACTCAACATTCATGATGTAATTAATACATTAAATAGTTGAAGTAGTATGAGCTACCTCACTTAGAAGAAGAAGTTCCACTCTCATCTCAAGCATAATATTCTAGATTTTTCAACCTCCTTTTGATGCTTGAACATTCTTAATGTTTAGATATGCACCACCAAGAGATGGACTGTCACTATATACTTAACTGGTCATAAGGGTACACTACCAACCCAAGCAAACTGGGTCTTCCAATCATCTTTTGAGCAGCTTTTCCCTCACCTTAAGGAGAAACTACAAACGCTTTCTTCTAACACAATGAGGAATTGATAAGGCTTGTTTCTAGGTTAGAAATAATGTTTGTTTAGTTCAAATAGTAGAATATTATAATGTATATTTTTTTTATACTTTCTTATTTTGGAAGTTTCCATGTGCTTTCTTTCTAGCATTTTTTTCTTCTTGAAGCTTCCTTCTACAAGCATCTTTGTATTCTTTTATAAGACTTCATATGAAAAAGATTTGGTATTGGTTTTGTTGAGGAAATCTCTCTTGTGTGATTTATTCTTGTGTGGTCACATCATTTCACTAGTCATTGTGAGCCAACCTAGGACATATTTGTTGATTTATGAGCTATGTTCCATTATTTAAAGACATTCATTCATTTATTTTAAAATCATGTGAGAATTATGCAAAGATTTATTATAGAGCACATTTTTTCTTCTTGAAGCTTCCTTCTTCTACAAGGATATTTCTGTTCTTTTATAAGACTTCATATGAAGAAGGTTTGGTATTACTTTTGTTGAGGAAATCTCTCTTAAGTGATTTGTGAACCAACCTAGGACATATTTGTTGATTTTTGAGCTATGTTGCATTATTTAAAGACATTCATTCATTTATTTTAAAATCATGTGAGAGTTATACAAAGATTTGTTATATAGCAATTATTTGAAATATGTGCCTAATCAATTAGGTGTGAGTACTTTATAAATACCAAGAATAAGAAATATATTTAATGGGGAAAAAACCTTCCATTCTAGCTGCCAATAATTTATATTAAACAAAAAAAATGGAAAATATCAATATAGATATATTTTTTAAATATAAATATACTAGTTTATTAAACTAACCTAAATATTATAAAAATTATGAAAAGGGTGATAAAATAGCTTACTAAAAATTGAGTTTAGGTGTCTTCTAAATAAATATAGATAAATAAAATGCTAAATTAATTATGGTAAACTGTTGAGGTCTTAAATTGATGTCATATTGGTAAAACGTTGACCCTGAGGTCTTAAATTGATGCCACATAAGCATTACTTTACTCAAAATTATGGTATACAATTAAGTTCAAAATTTGATGCTGTATGACATAATTAGATTTTTTTTGAAGATTATATCACATAAAAAGATAAGATTTCAAACAAACTAAAACAGTTTTAGAAATTATTCTTCAAATATATATTGAATCAATCTAAGGGCAACTTCAAATAGATTTGCTCGACAGGCAGGGTCGATCGTCAAAGTACCATACTGATTGAAGGTGCGTGACGAATAATAGCTCGCCTAATTTTATCCAACGCGAATCTCAAAACAAAAAACCAAGGAATATTCTCCAATCACACAGAAAGAAAAAAGTAATTACTTCAATTAAACATTAGACAAGCAAATTCATGACAATTTGCTACACACGACAGACCCAACTTTGGATGCTTTGTTTTTAATAATTTAGTGACGCCCACAATGAAACCTCGTTCCAAGATTTGTTTTTCATGAATAAAGCGTGTGGGTGTTCATATAATCTTGGAAAAACAATTCTCCAATAATAAAAGGGTAACCTAGGCAAACTATTTTATAAATAAAACAGACAGGACAATAAGATCTGCCAGCACACTTTTAATTTTCTTTTTAATTACAGAGGAATCAATAGTTCAATTATCTGTAAGGGAATGATTTAAATTTAAATTACAGAGAAATCCATAGTTCAATTATCTGTAAGGGAATCCCTATAACTTCTAGCCTGTATAGGCTACTTCTATTGTCTCTATTTTATATAATAAACTAATTTGATTATCTGTAAGGGAATCCTGTAACTTTTAGGTTGTATAGGCTACCTCTATTGTCTTTATTGTTTATTAGGCATTCTACACTCACAGCAAGGGTTAAAAGATTCAGATTCCTCTAACCAGTAAACAAAAGCATTTTTGGGAGTGGGTTTAGTGGTGTATTTATTGTGGATTTACTGGTTACAGGAATCTGAATTTTTCAGCTGGATTCAGCCCTTGCTGTAAGTGTAGAATGCCCCTGGACATAACCAGTAAACCAAAAACCAAAATACAAATTGGAAGATATCTCTAGCGTACTCCAGATATATTTTTTAAATATAAATATAATTGGAACCTGTAACAATTGTCTGGGTTTCAATGGCTGACTATTGTATATAATCAACGGATTAAATTTGGAACATGTGAAAATTGTCTGTGGCTCAAGCTCGCTTAACTTTTTGGCCATCAAATTGCCAATGCAGAAGTCACAGGAACATAATCTGTTGCAGTAAATGCATTAAAATTCTGCAATACAAAACATATTGACAGACATTGTCTTTTTAAACGTGAATTCGCTACAGTTACCAGTTGGCTACAGGTGTAGACTGTGACTTCTGTTAAAAAACCATATTTTCTCTGCAAACCCCACCCCAACACATTGAGAAAAGAAAATCGCAATTTCTGCTTGATGAAAAATTTGCAGACACTTCAAATTTTGACCACATTGAAACACACCAAAGAGTTCAGAATCTTATATATAAAATTTAAAAAATAATTACAATGGCTGTACACGACTGAGTGTTCTCAGTCAAATAAATTATTGCAGCCTTATGGAAAACCAATAAAAATGTCACACAACAAATTTTTTTTTTCACAGTTTGAAACGATTTCTGTAAATTTTTTCTTTCTTTTTTTACCTTTAAAGACTCCGAATCTGAATTTCGCCGCTTTATTACAATATCCTCCCTGCTATGTTCTTGTTTCCAGAAAGCTCCTCTTTATCTCGTCCCATCTAAGATCTGCAACAACAGGGTCTTACAGTCCGTCGAATAACCGGGGTTCGATTCCTGTCGAACAGAATGAAAATTTCATGAAGGTCTAGAAACTAAATGACCTCTTTCGAGATGGCCTGATGATCTTGAGCACAACCAATGTCCTGGCCTTCCGAATGTCTCGACTGCAACGGTCCACATGCTCAGAAAGGCTGTCGATTTCATTGATGAAGCTCTGCTGCTTCTTCCTGATATCGTCCATGATAACCTGCACAGCATCCTCATCCCTCAATCCAAACTCCACGCTTGTGAGAATTGAACTGATAGTGTTCTCCAGATGGTCCACAAGAACCCTAATGTTGTTCAGATCATTAAGTGCCACAAAAGTCCACATATGCATTGAATTTACAAGCTCCCACTGGCTTTTAATGGTGTCCTCATATTTTTTCCAGAGGGAATCAACCCATTTTCCGACGGAGCCGATGGGAACTGTTGCGGCGGCGGCAAGGGCCGCCGCCACGGGAGGCGCTGCCATGGCCGCGGCCACCACAGAGCAAATCAACACAGTTGCAAAAGTGGCTACAAAAATAACACTGGAAACCTTTTTCCATGCCTTGACATGCTTCAGTTTTTTGTCCAATTTGCTTCTTTTGGCATGGAGTTTATCCAGCATCTGAAGGTGCCGTCGGTAGACGGACTCAAAATGCTGAGAAAAATCCTCAGGAAATGGACTTCCTGCGTTTTTGAAATTCCCCAGCTCTTCAAGAATTTTCCTGTACTGTTCTTCTCCTGGAGGGGGGCCTGCCGGCGGTATGTACTGTAAAGCAATCTGAATTATCAGCTGGTTGTCCCTAGCTTTTCTCAGGCAATTTTCCAGCATAGAACAGAAATCCAGAGTCTCAAGGCTGTTATCGAAATACTCTTCAACCAGCTCGAACAATTCCGGAGTCTTCCAGATATCTTCCTTGTTTTGCAGAATGAGCTTTACCACTTCCTGGTCCATTTCCAGCAAACTAGAAGTGACCTCCTTTAAAGAATCCAGAGAAAGGCTGTTCAATTGAACGCCATTAGCCACCGCATGGATAACTCGCCCTGTGCGAGCCTGTAGCACGCTATCAAAATTCTTCACATCTGCATCTGCTTTGCAGGCCTCCTCGTATGCGCTTAATTCAACAGTATACTTTGCTTTCGCTTCTAAATCTATATCTGCTTTCTCCCCCATTCTCTTGCTCATTTGCCCTCCCATTTCCTCCCAAACCCTAGGAAAACAAAAGAGAGAAACCTGAAAAACCAGAAAATCCCAGGATCGAATCCCACCCAATCCAACCGTGCAAATTCTTATTGAAAAGAAACAAACAAACGCGTTTTCTGTGTGCTTTCAATCCTCCAACACCATGAAAACCCTCACGGCCTCTGAACAAAAATGCAGGCGCTTAGCAATATTACCGTTAAGTGAAGGCTGACACGCTATGTTAACCCAATAAAAAATCAATCGTAACGTTACATCCAACCAGAGCAATTCCCTAAATCACCACATATAGCAATTCTGGTGTCTTGCACGCATCATTAGCCGGCCTTTTAAATAAAACGAGAAATTTCCCTGCAAGCAACCCCAAAATTTGAAACTCTGAGTGAAATTGCCGTTTAACTTTTTATTTCTCTCTGAATTGCATGAAAGAGGTTGCTTGCAGAGCGGAACAAGTGACGAAGAAGCTTTTCCGTTAATCACACTTAACACATTGACATTTCTTGACAGACTGAATAATTCTGTCTGTACGACACGATTTGGCCAGATTAAACCTTTCCACAACTGAAGTCATTTATTTGCCTTTGCTACCGACAGCTGTAAGGTGAAGCTGCAGACTCCACGCCAAACATTAACCGACACGTAATCTTCCGAAGCAAAACCACCGACATAATATTCTAAAGCAAATTACTTAGGTTTTTCGGAGAAAGTGACTTTGTGTTGAATAAATGGAGATAAAGGTTGAGAATAAATATCTAAGCTTTTTGACATTAAGCGAGCAATTAAGGCGTTTAAGGAAGAAAGACTCCGTATTTATCAATGAACGGAATCATTTGATTTTATCTTTACATAATGTAGAATATATTTTAGCTCACTTTTATTCTACATTATTTATTTTACCATTATTTAACTCATTTGTTCCTCTCGCCATAAAAGTCAAGTGTTTTTCTATTGGAATAAAAAAATTGCTCACTTTTCTCATTGGAGAGAATCATTATTGACAATCTTGTTAGTGAAGCTATCCTATGCACGTCTAGGGAAATACCACCCCCACAAGACTCCTTAACTCAAGAAAGACTAGGCCTTATCTTGCTTCCTTATCTTTAGTTTGAGACGTTCCGTGAACTCTAGGTGTCATACTTAAAAATCTTATAGAATTATTTACTAGTAGTTGTACAAAGTTTACGCACAACAAATTAGCGAATAATTTTGATGAAGTTGCAATATTAGTAAGAATAGGAAAGTTTTTCTTTGTTTTGTTTACATTATAACAATACTATACTTTTTAAAAAAATACACTTTCACTTATGCTAATTAACATTAAAATAGGTAATGGGCAAACAAGAATGGTGTGAAAGGGATTGAAAGGAAAGAACATGTTGAAAAGAACAAGATTCAACAATAATGTTTGCTCCTAAGTAAGTTTATTCCTTTTTAAGAAGGTCCATCTTACCTAATATTGATAATATGATTGATATTTATTAAAGCTTAAGCAAATTTCACATCAAATAAGTAGTTAAGAAATGCTCATAACTTGAAGTCAAAATAGGGAGTAAATGTAAAATACAAATTATGAATTAAAAATTTATCACAAAAATACTGAAATAAATGTGTAGTTATATGATTTCTTGTAATTTTTACAATGACAATTGAGGAATGGTGTTTGCTCTGTGTTTTGTATTTACGTGCAAAAGAAATTATGAGTCTATGTAACATTGTTGTGAGGAAGTCAAGTTGAATTCATAAGGAAAACAAAAGTAAATGTCTGATACCTGAATTTGTTAAGATGATAGTTGTTGTAGGCAAGCCTCTTCTTTCCAAATGGTTTTTTATGTATGTTCTATGGTTCACCTACACACAAAAAAAAAAAAAAAAAGTTTAGGTAACATTGGTGTGAGGGTGTCAAGTTGAATTTGTAAGGAAAACAAAAGAAAATGCATGTACTAGAATGTGTGTTAAGAGGACAATAGTTGTAGGCGAGCCTCTTCTTTCTTTGTGATGATGGTGTAAGGGTTGTTCTGCATTTTAGAGTATTGTTCAAAACCAAATGCAGGTTCTATGTGAAGAGTTCCTATGGATTTGACTCTAGATATAGCTGTGAATGTTAGGCCTTGTCTTTCAATTTCGTGTATGCTTATTGTAGCCTTGTTCAATGTGAGGCCTTGGGATTTATGGATTGATATTGCCCAAGCCATGGTTAAGGGTATTTGTCTACGACCACCACTTGTTATTGGTATCAAAGGTATGTTTTTTGGTCTTTCCATGTCCCATGCTGGGCCATTGTAGGTATTAAATTGAACCACAACATATATTGGCAAGTCTGGGGATTTTGAGTTGATATTGTAAACAATAGCTTTGACTTCTCCCAATGATCCATTTACAAGTCCTGCTTCAATCCATAAGTTTGTTGTTAGCATCACCCTTTCACCTATGCATAAGAGCACCTCTCGATGGAGATGGTCATCATCAGTATCGTTGTTTGCTTTTTGATGTGTATTATGTGCTACAGTAAGTGTCATAGGAAGATTTAGAGGTAAAAGCAAGAAGTTGGGTCCACATTTAGGGGAAGTGTTGTGCAAAAAAAAAATCACGACAGGAAAGAAAACGGGTACCCGTTTTCTTTAGGAATGGGCACCCGAGCTTAGAACAAGTACCCATTTTATTTTTATAGAACGGGTACCCATTTTAAAACGCGTAGCAATTTTATTTTTTATTATTTTTAGAAATAGGTACCTGTTTTGTTTTATATTATTTTTTAGAATGGGTACCCATTTTGTTTTTGATTATTTTTTAGAACGGGTACCCGTTTCTAAAATTTTGAATTTCATACCCACACTTTTGGTTTGGTTTTAGGTTCAGGAAAGGCATGGGTAGCCGACCTTGAGCCTTGAATCTGCAAGTATTTGTCTAAGTACAGAACAGGAGGAAAAACTAATTTTACCTATATGGTTGACGACATTTTTTTTTTCTGAATTTTTTTACGAAATTAATACCCATTACAGATGACAGTGTCTAATTTTCAAATATGTATTTTTTTATTGGAATTGTTTTTCTATCATTATTTAACTTATGAGCAAACTAGTCCAAAAACTTGAAATGACAGATGTTTGTATTTTTTAATAACTTTTAATTTTTTTAAAAAAAATTTAAATTATATGTCATCAATCTACACATCATTCTTTACACAGTGAAAAAGAAATTTATTTTATGATTAGTTTTTCTCAAATTATGTTGGTCGTACACGAGGGGTTTTCAAAAACAACAATTAGGGCAAATAAAAAATTAATAAAAAAATATTTGCAAAAAAATAATAAAAAAATATCCTCATCAAACTTCACTGTACTACACATCTTTGCCCAAAAGGATTTAGAAAAATACTTTTATTTAGGTCAAATTATGTTGGTCGTACTCGTGCATGGTATGGTAAAAAAAAGTGACTTTTAAACAGTGGTTTGTAGAAATGCCTATTGAAAATCAATTTGTATCATCTGGGTATTAAAATAAATTACATATTTGGAAACTAGACTTTGAGTACTACATTTCATATTACTAACTCTTTTCAAAATTCAATCTTTAAGTGCCTCAAATGTTTAGGTCAAATGTGACAAATTCTGAAAATTAGGGAAAACACTTCAACTTTTTGGCTAAAAAATGGACCCAACTTCTTGCACTGACCCTTAGTAGCTTCAACATCTTTCTATTATGTAGCATGACAAATTTTTTGGTGGAAAATAGATGTATGGAGAGGTTAAATTATTCTTGTTCTATTTGAGTTAGCGATTTATTTGTGCGGTTCATTAGTGCTTTCCAGTCATGCTGCATTGGTTTTGATTCATGTATGTTTTGTAATATGGCATAGAATTCGTTTTGGGCTTGACTATCACCTCCTTGACAGAATATTGTTTCCAATGTGACAATTGTGGTAAATGTTTCCCATAACATCCTTGCAGTTGAGTGCGATGCATAAATTGATTTATCTATTACATGCAGTAGCTATGCTGTTGGGAATTAAGGTGTCTCAACCTTTGCAAATTCCTAATGTTGTATTTATTTATCCCATGTTGAGTTGGCATAGTCAGCACCTTGTGTGTATGCAGCAAGGTAAAATTTGGTGACTTTGGCAGCCGTGGTTTCCCCCTTGAATAATTAACGAGGGTTTGGGGGCAGCGCCCCCAAGACAGGGTCAAGGGGCGTAGCCCCTTGCGGGGTCCAGGGGCAGCGCCCCTGTCGCGGTACAGGGCGGGGTCGAGGGGCAGCGCCCTCCTGGGGGCTCGGAGGTAACGCCCCCAAAACCTCAAACGATTTTTAATCAATGACAAGTGTTGGTGAGTATCTTTGCATGAGAGAAAGGCATCTTTGGGCGGTCAAGGGCGGTTATGACATGTAAGAGGAATATGATATTTTTAGTCAATGTATGACGAATTCTATGACAGCTGTAAGGTGTGTAAGAGCATCTATCGTAACCTATCTTGGGACCAGGCACCCACTTCGGGATGGGATGTTGGACAAGTGTTCTTAGGCTTGGGTTTTGGGGCATGAGTACAAGATGGATGCCCATCTCTAGAAGGTTCCATATGTTAGTTGTTACACCAAAAGATCGACCTTTTAAGGCCTGATACAACCACTTGACTTAACAAGCACGGGAGGTGGTTAAGCCCTTGTTGCAAACCATCGCAGCGTAGCGCTGAACAAGAAGACTAAGGGTCACACCTTGCAACAATCCCACACCCAGCGCAAGCACGGGGTTTGAACCCGTGACCTCGGCTCTGATACCAACTGTTAGACTTAGGGCACACAACCGAGAGGGGGGGTGAATCAGTTGTGCAGAACTTTCTCTCAATTTACACACTTAAATCCTTTTAATGATTAGCAGCATATTAAGCATGAGACATAATGCATTCAAATCAAAAGCAGAAACTCATCAACACATGAAACACTAAGATTTTGACGTGGAAAACCTGGTTAAAAGAAAAACCATGGGGTGATTAACCCAAGAATGTATTCTCTATTAAAAGAATAGAAAGAACAAAATGGCACATGCCAATTAGGGCTCACTGCCCGAGCACACTGCTCACAAGAGGCTCACTACCTACAAGAGACACACTGTCTACAAAGAAATAAGTATCACATATACATGAACTAGAGAATAGCATCTTCACCATGCTTGAATCAATTCCATTAAGCTCAATACTTCTGCTTTGCCTTTTGCTCTCCGCTTCGCTACCACTCGCTCATCCCCACAAGACATGTTTTAAAATGACTTCACAATCCCTTATTTATACGAGGCATCGACTTAGGAACAATCATCTAAGTCGGCAAACACCTACAAGAACATCTGCAAGACGTATAATACATTCGGTCGGCCAGTCTCAAGAAGAACACCAATATCCGGTGGTTATTCTTCAAATGCAAACTCTAACTTCAAAGCGGACCACCAACATGAACTGGACATGATCCAACGATCATCGTAACCTTCCCTGAATCACCAAAAACATCCGCACTTCATCAGCCTACTGGAATTCTTCTCTCCTTCATCTGAAGCTTCAAGAACACAGTCTGTCATCACTGTCACAAAGGAATAGGCTCTTCTGGACCTTTAAACCACGAACCAATCTAGTTGATACTTCACAGAGACGTCCTCAACACTTCCTCAAATCCATAGAACGGAATAGTGAATTTTCGGATCTCACTGGACCTATCTGTGTCACTCTGTCACCTCTGAACACCTACCGGAACTGGTTCTACTTGAGTGACCATAACTTCTTCAGATCTTCATGCAAACCTCTGAAAACTTCACTGGAGCATCTCAAGACTTATATCTACAAACCCTTTAAACCGCATCCTCTGATCCTCAACCTATTGAGGACTTTTACCTTCTTGTCATTACTGTTATTCACTGTTCCTGATTGAGACTAATTTTCTCACTATCCTCAACACACAGCTCATCTAATCCTTCTCATTAATGCAACATGAGTATGTTGACATCAATGACAACACTGGTTAGGCCCATACTTGCAACAATCTCCCCCTTTGTCATTGATGGCAACATATGATGTGAAAAACCATCAAGACAAGAACTTCTCCTTACTGTCACAACTCCCCCTATCAGCAACAACTATTCACATATCTTCTCTTCCTTTATTGCTCCCCCTTTGACATCAATGGCAAAGGGCTCATACTTGCAACTCCATCACTTCAGAACATACCAGCTACTCCCCCTGAGTAGCAGCTCCCCATCATCAATCTGGATCACAAGATATGACTGTGATGTCCACCAGACTGATGCACATTAGTGCACCTTAGTTCATCACCGGAGGGGCAATAACCCCTAACTTCTTCATGAGGTACTCAAAAGAATCCTTAGGTAGAGGTTTAGTAAAGATATCTGCAATCTGATCCTTGGATGACACAAACTTCAATTTGATTTTATTCTTATTCACTTGCTCTCTCAGAAAGTGAAACTTAATAGATATATGATTTGTCTTTGAATGCAACACCAGATTCTTGGATATACTTATAGCACTTGAATTATCACAGAGGATTGTGATAGGCTCCTCATATTCTACTTTAATATCTCTTAGCATCTGCTTCATCCACAAAACTTGAGTGCAACAACCTGTTGCTGCTATGTATTTTGCTTCAATTGTTGATAGGGATATTGCCTCTTGTTTCTTGTTTAGCTAAGAAACCAATCTCTTTCCCAAAAAGAAAGCTCCACCACTGGTACTCTTCCAGTCATCCACATCTCCTACCCAATCAACATCTGTATATGCATGAAGAGAGAAATCATGATCTCGAGGATACCACAAACCATACTCAACTGTTCCTTTTAGATACCTAAAAATTCTTTTGATTGCCATGACATGAGATTCTCTGGGATCAGCCTGGAATCTCGCAACAAGACCAACAGTCTGCATTATATCTAGTCTAGTTTGAGTGAGATACAATAATCCTCCAATCATTGATCTGTACTTTGTCTGATCTGCCTTAGGAGAGTCATCATCTTTGCTCAACTTACATCCAGTTGCCATGGGAGTATTCATTGGCTGTGAATCTTCCATTCCAAATTTCCTCAACAATTCTTTCACATATTTGGTCTAAGAAATAAAGATTCTTTTCTTTAATTGAGTAATTTGTACACCCAAGAAGAAATTCATTTCACCAAGCATTGACATCTCAAACTCACTTTTCATTTGATTTGCAAAGGTTTTACACATATTGTCTCTTCCTCCAAAGATGATATCATTAACAAATACTTCAACAATCAAGATGTTTTCATGATCAATTTTGAAATATAAGTTACTATCAACAGTACCTTTGTTGAAGCCAATCTTCAAAAGATGTTTGTCTAATCTTTCATACCAGGCTCTTGGAGCTTGCTTTAGTCTATACAGTGCCTTCTTCAGCTTGCAGACCATATCACTATGCTCAGATAATTGAAATCCATCTGATTGTTCAATGTACACTTCTTCTTCTAAGTCACCATTCAAGAAAGCAGATTTGACATCCATCTGATACACCTTGAAATCTTTGAAGACAGCAAATGCAAGAAATAATCTGACTGCTTCAATTCTTGCCACCGGAGCAAAAGTTTCTTCAAAATTAATTCCTTCTATTTGAGAGTAGCCCTTGCAGACCAATCTGGCTTTAATTCTGATTACTTCACCAACTTCATTTAGTTTGTTCTGGAAGACCCATTTTGTTCCAATCACATTCTTATTTCTAGGTCTGGGAACAAGATCCCAAGTGTGATTTTTCTCAATTTGCATCAACTCTTCCTCCATTGCTTTGGTCCAGTTTTCATCATTGCAGGCTTTATTTATTGTCTTAGGTTCAATTTTTGAAATCAGACAATATTCATCTGAGTTTTGAGCAATTTTCCTTCTAGTTTGCACACCTTTACTTTTGTCACCTATGATCTGATCTTCAGAGTGGTTCAGTCTTACATACCTTAGAACTTTGGGAGTTTCTTACACTTTTGCTTCTTGTTCAGGCTCATTCAGACCTATCTCTTCTTCCTGATTTACCAGATCAGTATTAATCTAACTTTTAGAAGAGGATTGAACTCCTTGAACTAGAACACCATTTTGATCATCTTCATCATATTCATAAAACCTTGAGGGTTTCTCTATTCCCTCATCAACCTTCACATTTGTACTTTCTATTATCTTTCTTAGTCTCTTTTTATAACACCGGTATGCTTTTCTTTGAGTAGAGTAACCCAAG
The DNA here is from genome assembly GCA_027924645.1 of Cunninghamia lanceolata. NCBI lineage: Eukaryota > Viridiplantae > Streptophyta > Pinopsida > Cupressales > Cupressaceae > Cunninghamia > Cunninghamia lanceolata. The sequence goes on along the minus strand of BSBN01001164.1, from coordinate 2,111,182 downwards.
AATATTCCTTCATCACTTCTAGCATCAAACTTGCCTAGATCTTCATCTCTTTTGATGTAACATTTGCTACCAAAGACTTTGAAATATCTTACAGTAGGAGTAATGCCAAACCAGAGTTCATAAGGGGTCTTACCGGTATAGCTTCTGATTTGAACTCGATTAAGAGTATAGACTGCAGTGCTGACAGCTTCTCTCCAATAGATCTGAGGAACATTTGCTTCCATCATCATGGTCCTAGATGCTTCCTGGATGGTCCGGTTCTTTCTCTGCATAACTCCATGTTGCTATGGAGTCCTCAGAGCAGACAACTGTCTCTTAATTCCATGTTTCTCACAGAACTCTATGAACTCACCAGATGTGAATTCTCCACCTCTATCAGACCTCAGACATTTCAACTTTATTCCTGTTTCATTCTCTACCATAGCCTTGAATATTTTGAATTTCTCAAGAGCTGATTTCTCCTTTATAAAGGTCACCCACATCATCTGAGAATAGTCATCAATTAGCAGCATGAAGTATCTGTCACCTTGAATACTCCTGGTTCTTGCCGGACCATAGAGATCAGTGTGAACTAAGTCCAATAATCCGGTAGAAGACAGTTCCTTGCTTTTGAATGTGACTCTGCTTAGCTTACCCAACTGACATTCCTTGCACAAGCTGTTAGTAGGTTTCACTAATTTTGGAAGATCTCTTACAGCCTGAGTATTGCTTATCTTGATGATATTATCAAAATTCACATGACACATCTTCTATGCCATAATCAACTCTGATCAACTTGAACAAATAAGCAGCTTTTACCAGTACCAACCAAATGGAAGATGTTACCTTTAGTTTGAGTACCGGATGCAATCTCTGTTCCAGAACTTTCAAAGATTTTGCATTTTACATCCTTAAATCAAAGATCATAGCCTTTGCCCACCAACTGTCCAACACTGAGAAGATTGTACTTCAAACCTTCAACATACAGTACATTACCAGTTTTGTTTCTTCCATCAAAAGAAATAGTTCATCTTCCTCTGATTCTACCAGCAGAATTGTCACCAAACTTTACCACTCCTCCTTCATACCTCTCCAAATCTACAAACTTATTTTTGTCACCTGTCATATGGTGAGAGCATCCACTGTCAATGACCCAATCATCCTTCTCTTTAATTTGGGCAGCCAGAGCTCTTTCCACACTCTTAAGATTGACAGATACAGAGGACATTGGATCTTCTTCCTTGATGGCAATGAACACCCATTCATTTCCGGATTGGTTTCCTATCTCTGATTCATCATCTGTTACTCCTTCATTATCATCATCTTCATGTACATAGTAACAGTTCTTTTAGAACCTTGGCTTGTTAGGATTTTGTCTTGAAAATCTTTCTGGACACCTTGAGGCAAAATGACCAATCTTATTGCAGTTAAAACACTTAAAGGGTAATTTTCCTTCATATTTACTAGATCCTATTGGCAGCCTCTTTGCAATAAGGGCTTCAAGTTAGGTAGTTTCTACTTCTTCTTCCAGATCTTTTCTTGCTTTTTCATACCAAGACAATTTTCTTGAAGAATTCTCTCCTAGATCAAACCTTTGTTTACCTTTAACAGAGGCACTGACTTTGAATGCAGATTCAGTCTTGGGGGGTCGTCTCCAAACTCTGTCATTTTAAACGCAGCCAATTTCCCAGCCAATTAATCTCTTGTGACAGTTGTATGGGCTCTGAATTCTTCAATGGCAGCAACCTTGATTTTATAAGAAGCATGAAGGGATCTGAGAATTTTACCAACAATCTCATTTTCATCCAAGACTCCACCAGCTTTTCTAATTCCATAAATTAGCTCATTCACTCTTGGCATAAAAGTGGTAATATTTTCATCATCTCTCATCTTCAATTTTTTAAATTTCCCTTTTAGACTCTGTAACCTTGCACATTTAACATACTGATCTCCTTCATGTAAAAGTTCCAGTTTATTCCAAATCTCAAAGGCAGTTGGTAGGTTAATAACATTTGAGAGCTCTAAGTCAGATAATGCGCTTAGAAGAGCCTCTTTGGTCTGTAGATTATTTTCAGCATCTATGATTTCATTTAGGGTTGTCAGACCACCCTGTGGGGGTACATATGCTTTTGTAGCCATGGACCAGTACGTCATTCCCATACACTGCAAGTGACATTTCATGCGACCTTTCCAAAGAGCAAAGTTGGTTCCATCAAACTTCAGACTATCCTTCTTGTATGACGACATCCTAGATCTCCTCAAGCGGTTAAGCTCCTTTTAGAGGAACTTAGCTCTGATACCAACTGTTAGTTTCCGTTGCACCAAAAGATCAACCTTTTAATGCCTGATACAACCACTTGACTTAACAAGCACGGGAGGCGGTTAAGCCCTTGTCGCAAACAACCGCAGCGCAGTGCTGAATAAGAAGACCAAGGGTCACACCTTGCAACACCATATTTGCCTCGTAAACTCTATATAAACAGGTGCTTGGATGGGAGATAGATAACTTTGGTACAAATACTATTATACTGTCGGAATATCTCCAGATTCGACATTTAAAGACTCCTGAAAGAGCATTGGCTCTGAAACTGTATTGTAATATGTTATTGTTTACTGTAATACATTTGAGCTATGTTTTGGAGTGTGGGTTTTTTCACCCATAAGGGTTTTCCCCACGTATATCTTGTCTCTGTCTTCTGTCTACTTTCTGTGTGTATGTGTATTGCTGCAATATCTCTGTTAGATGTTCTATATTGTTGTAGTTGTAAGAATTAAATTAAATTTGCATACATCTCTCCTCATTAGATTAGTGTAGGAAGCGATTTCCGCACACCTAGCTTCCTTTCATATGCAAGGTCACTAATAAGGATAATGGATACACCACCAAAGCATTGGTGTTACTGGTGGGGAAATGCCTCACACAGACAATTGTCTATTTTTAGTAACAACTTTGGGCCTATGAAGCTCACCTCATCTATGAGGATGTATTCAATGTTACATATCTCTTCTTGGAATAGTGTTAGAGCCTATCCTTGTAATGGTCACATTTCTCTTATTGGAATTCTAAGACCTACATGGATTGTGGTGGCACGTATGTTGTAAGAAGCCACTCCTATAGGGGCATGTGTGAGCAGTAGACTTTGATTGTTTGGATTCAATTTGTTCAACATGTCCTTGATGTAGTCGATTAAGTATAATTTTCTAGTGCATGTTGTTCCTTGACCAATCATACATAAAGGTTGTTTCGAGCATGGATCCCTATAGTGTTGCACAATGGTTCTTAGTGCAAGTTCTTTCTTTGGTGCCAATTGGTAGCTTGGCTTAGTGAATGACGAGGAATAATAGACATGTTGCATGCATGACTTACTTGTGGTTATGAATTAAAGGGCACTATCATGTAAATTACAGGGCACATGGTGTTCATTCCATGCATTGTTGATGTCAAAGTCTCATCTACCAAGTATTTCTAGCTCATTTATGTTGACATTAGTGGTTAGACCCATTTGTGATAGGAATTCCCACTCATATAGGATGGTGGTTTCTTGGGCCAATGTTTCATTAACATCATCATCATTTTCTTCATTGACATTCTCCACTTGTTTTATATGGTCAACATGCCAAGGATAGTATTTGTTAACATCCATGTGTCTCCAATTTGCTATGATTTCTTGTTTTGAATTACATATATGTGTCTCTATATGTCAGAAAGGCTTGTATAAGAGGAGCTCACTCCAACAAAAGATTTTAAATGCTCTGAGTCTTCCATTGGAATACTATAGAAGCAAGGGAATACATTGACAATTGCATTTTGTTTCCTCTTCTGCCATTTGCTTCCTTTGCGATGAGAACAAAATGAGAACATTTGTGTTGATTCTATTAGGGAAACACTCTCTAACTCAATAGGTTGTTCTGTATAGGAGTTTATGTAATTAGTTGGCAATTCAGATTCATCCACCTTTCTTGTTATATGTTATAGTACTTTCCTACCAACATTTAATGATACGAAGGTTTGACTTGAAGTGACAAGAAGTAATTTTTGCAACATATGGCATGTTTCTTGTGCTCCTATATCACGGTCTACAATAACCTCTATCATGAACTTGTGATATGATATCAAAGCTTCATCTTGATGAAGGGGGTAAATCATAAAAACACACAACATAAATTGCACATAGAAAATATAATGTTCTTTTATTGATTTGGACAACTCATTACATTACAGAATCTCAAATACAATCAAGGATGAATCCTCCATAGGCTACAACACATTACAGCTTATAATCTCAAGACTCTAGAATCTTCTACCTTATGTAACCCCAAATCTGCTAGGGTTTATGTTTTATCGCCTATTCTTGACTCTACACTTTCTCCCTTATCTCCACTACTATCTAGGGCTCCCAAAAGTCATAAATAGTCATTTTGGTGGCCTCTAGCTAAAATTTTGAAATTTGCAACTCCCTCCAAAAATAGGTCAACTTCCGGGAAGCATAACTTTTGATCCGGGTGTCTGATTGACGAATTGTTTGAAGTGCCAGAAAGCTCACAAAGTGAACTATCACGTCAAAAATTCATAATAGATTTCTATAAAATTTTAGGGTGTTATGGGACGTTTTAGTACCTCATATCTAATTCTGAAACTTTTCAGGGGACCTCACAAAATTGAAACGTTAATATATTGAAATCCAGACATGATCTTGAGCTGAAATTTACCAAGAATACTTATTTGACTATTTCTAAGATTTGGGGAAAATTTTGGGCTCAACCGCTTTTCTGATATAGACTTACTAAAAATAGTAAATTCTGGTATTCTTCGCCCTGTTGGAAACTTTGAAGGTTCTGAATCATTATTCAAGCAAATGGGTATCCAAAAACACAAATTTTGAAAAGAAAAGAAAAAAAGTCATCAATTTGAATCAACATTGTTTTTGGGTGATGCAAGATTGCCCTTACACCTCTAGATGCTCCTGCATTAGTATGGCATGTTTCTTGTGCTCCTATATCACGATCTACAATAACCTTTGTTATGAACTTGTGATATGCTATATCAAAGCTTCATCTTCACTTTTTCCCAATTTTGATATTCTTCTCAACATCTCGACACAACTTTTTGACCTCCTCTCATATTTTGAAGCATACTTGGCAACATACTTGAGAACAAGTCTTCGTGAAATTACAGGTTGACACTTTATGTTAGCTCACCATTTTTTAAGCATCTCTAGGTTGTGGATGTTTAATCTATCATCATTTCTAGTTAGTTCATAGGTTTTTTTGCCTTCTTCATCACATATTAAGGTAGAATCCATGTGTTCAATCCATGGAGCTTTATAACAACATTTGACATTATTGCCTTTCTTGTGTAAACAAGTTCCCTCACTACATTTTGGTGTGCCATTGTACGCAGCTGACTAACTCCTCATAATCTTGCATGGGGTTAGCAGATAATATCTCTGCTGTGTTTAGTAAGCATGGATCATCCAGAGGAGATTGGTATGTTACATTGCTTCTTTGGGCTACACTGTGAGGATTCTAGGCACTAACATATTTGTCAAAGAATTCTCTAGCTCTCTCGAGTTCAACGCCATTGTTCCAATTAAATTTGTCCATATTTGGTGCATTTGGAAACCATTAGAACCCGTGTACATAAGTAGATCCTCGGTGCTGCCACTTACCAATAATCTTTTCTCTTGAGCAATTTCTTTGTGGCTTCTTCATGGAATATTGTAAATCATTGGTGTAGGTACAAGGATGTTATGTGTAGGTTTTGAATTACATTTTCTCTGAATTGTTTTCTTAAGTAGTGTATTGGCGCCAGGTTATCCCTACTAAATACTGCATGGAGGTCAGGGCATTTTTTATGTAGGAGCATCTAGGTCCACATGTAATCCTTATCAACCAAAATGATAAATCTTATTTTCTTGCTTGTTGTTTCTTTGTTTTGTTGCAAGAGCAGAGGATTAGATGTGCAAAGCCTTTCCATTTCAATTCTATTAGAAGTTGGCTACCTTTCAATGTGCTTTATCTTATGTTTTGTTGTTGATCTCCTAGTCCTAGTTTCCTGTCAGTTAAGTGATAAATTGAGCTATCAAGCATCGTGCATTATTGGCCCCTTGCCCTAGATTGCTAGTTGCATGTGTGTCAAGTGGATATGGATTAGACACTTGGCACCTCAATGCAAGTGCACAAGCTGCCCAACGTTGTACTTGGTCAAGGTTGCACTATCGTGCTATGTGACATCTAGCTATGGCCCCACCGGTTCATGAAAGAAGAGATCTAATGACGTATTTTCTATTGGTTGCACACCATTGCATGGACAGCCTATTAGAGGTTACTCAACTCCGTGTTGTTGCGACATTATGACACCTGTCTAGAGGACTCTTAGTCACAGTCAACAAAAAGAGATGTCTAGCATGCACTATTTTATTGGTAGTGCATCAGCACAGAGGATGGTTGGCAGAACCAAGTTAGCTCTGTGATGGGTTGCCATGTGTACAAGGTCAGCTAAGGCTAATTGAGGCTAGTGTCAATGCGTTTCATGCGGTGTCGAGCATATGAGCATAGTAGAAGCATGGCAGGCCCTAATGAGGAGTGCACTAGTGTGAAATGCTAACACGTGGTTAAATATTGGATGGTGACTTTGTTATGTCATTTTTGCTGGGTCGAAGCTAATTAGCTGAGGATTTCTTGGATCTCTCGAACTATTATGGACCAATGATTTAAGTCAAGATTCGTTAGTCAAAAGGTGGATTACCAATCATTGGTGGACATGAATCTCCTTCATTTCAGTGGCTGACCCAAGTGCCTATAACTGTGGCATTTCATGCGAAGAATGGGGAGAGGCAAACTAAGTCAAACAGAAAGTGAACATCTTAGGAATCTATGTAATGAGTTTTTGAGAACTAATCTAGAGTTCTTGGATTTAGTCATGCTTTCTTCTACAAATCCCTAGTATGAGATCATTGTAAGGCTTATGCCAATGCATGTGTGTAGAACATTGTACTCCTACTGTAATATTTCGTTGCATATTAATAAGAGTTATCTATTCTTGACTTTGTGTGTAATTCATTTTTGCTACCTGGTTCAACAATCTGATAAGGTTCCTAGACCTTGACCTGTATTAAGTGGTATCAGAGCCAAGTTTGGAATTCCTTGAGGCTATGGGATTGTTATGTAAGGACCCTAAGGAGATTGTTATAAGCAGAGTGAAGAGGAAGACTTGCAACTGTAAAGGGTCTGCAAACATGGCACACCAAACAAGAGGAAGAAGAGCTGCTCCAAGAGCTAGAGATGTAGCATTGGTAGAAATGTTAAGGGGTATTACAGCTAGGTTGAATGCGATGGAAAGAATACAATGCAGAGACATACCTATGGAGGATTGAGTGATATTGAAGAAGAAGTCAATGAAGATGAAGCAACAAAAGAAGAAGAAGAAGACAAGTATGAGAGAAGGTTTATGAGTGCAATGACAAAGATTGATAGTAAAGCCCATGTAGTGTTACCCAACTACAGTGGTAGTCTGAAACTAGATGAGTTGATAGATTAGATCTTAGATATATAGAAAAATACTTTGAACTAGAATCTATTGAAGACCCTAAGAGGGTAAAACTTGCAACTACAAAGCTGAAGGGACATGCATCTCTATGGTGGGATCATGTTCAATTTGAGAGACAAAGAAAGGGAAAGGAAAAGATTAAGACCTACGAAAGAATGTTAACTAAGTTGAATGCAAAGTTTATGCCTGTCATCCATCAAATCACCATGTTTAAGATGCTACAGAACCTCAAACAGAGGGAGAAAAGTGTACAAGAGTACACTGAAGAATTTTATAGATTGAACATCAAGGCTAGTCACATTAGGTACATGGAAGAATGTGGAAGTCAATGTAATGGGAGTGAAACTAATCGTAGACCTAGAAGTGGTAGCAATCAAGGAAACATTGGACTCCTTCAATGCATTGTTAGGATGAAGATGGTTTGTTGATGCCAATGGTGTTGTAGACTCTAGAAAAGAGAAAATTTCATTTGTAGATGATGATAAGATAGTCCACATACCTCTAGGAGAGAATCATGATGAAACATATACAAAAGATATTAGTCTAGAGGAATACATTGTGGAAGATAAAAAAAACCTATATACAATCAATAAACTTCCTAGAAATGAATTTGTGAAAGAACCTAATTCTAAGGGGGAGATAGAACTTGAGACAAATTATTATAGCATGGATAGTGAGGATGTTTTAACTACATGGCTACAAGAAGAATCAAAAATTCATACCCACAAATTCAGGAGTACCAGAAGGGTTTATATGGTAAGGTTGTCAGAAGAAAACTTGCACAATCTACTGCAATAGAACCAAATACGCTGCATAATGTATACGGAGAATCATGCATACACACAAAATGTACTATACAAAAATCAAATCAAATAGACAATATTTTGAAGGGAATATCACATATTAAGTTACCAAAATATTTAGGCGTAGGAAACTTGACTAAATACTTGTCACAAATGGAACAAACCTTTGAAAATGAAGAAATAAGACTAAAAGCATTAAACCATACACTAGTATGTAGCACTGCCAATTAGTGGAATACACATAAGCACACTATCCATCTATATCTGGTACTTAGAATACTAATCCAAACAAGATATATGATAGAAGAAGGAGAATATGAAGAAATCCCTAAGTATGATGGCACTATTCATCTGGAAGAGCATATAAAAACATGCATATGGGTATGGAAGGCTAGAAATGAATATGATGACATACTATACATACAACTATTCTATTGGACTCTCACACCAGTAGTCCAAACTTGGTACATTAACTAGGAGAGAAGAGCAAAAACAAAACATTGGGATGAACTAAGAGAAGACTTTTGTCAGACATTCTCATTTTGGGATGAGGATGAGCATTATCCATACCGCATTATTGAGGATAAAAGAAATAATATTCACACCTAATAAGGAAAGAAAGAAAAAATACTTCAAGTTAGTTCTCCACCACTGCAGAGCAAAGGAATCTAGAAATACATTGACTGGTTGGATAAAGAAACAAACCCTATTGCAAATCCATGTTATAAAGCTACCCAAGAAGATAATGAAGAAGTAGAAAATTTGGAAATAGAAGTGCTAGAAGGTGAAAGGGAGTTGGAATTACCTATTGAACCTAAAGAAAAATACTACAACCAACCAATCAAATTAGGAGAACAGAATGTACCAAAGGAAGGAGACCCTAAACTATTTAAAATAGGGCACTATTGGAGTGAAAAGGTGGTAGTGCAAGTAGTAGATATTCTAATTGAATTTGAGGATTTGTTTCCTAGAACATTCATAGACATGAAGGGGATTAAACAAGAAGTAGGTATAATGAAAATTCAATTAAAGGAAGGAGCAAAACCTATAAGGAAAAGACCATACAAGCTTAACCCTAATATGAAAAAGAAGGTCAAAACTGAACTAGATAAAATGCTAGCAACGAGCATAATTAAGCATGTGGAAGATGCAGAGTGGATAAGCCCTATGGTAGTACAAAATAAGAAGACATGAGAGATAAGGATATGTGTGGATTACAAATAACTGAATAAGGCATGCATACATGACCCTTTCCCCACCCCATTCAATGAAGAAATACTAGAGTCAATAGCTAGAAAGGAAATATATTCCTTCACTGATGGATTCTCACAATACCATCAGGTAAAAATTAGAGAAGAGGACCAACCAAAAACAACATTTGTATCAGAATTTGGGTCCTACATGTACACAGTAATGCCATTTGGGTTGAAAAATGTGCCTGTGGTATTTAGTAGGATAATGGTGAATGCCTTTAAGGACTTTATTAATGACTTCTTAGAAGTATATCTTGATGACTCTAGATAGTGTATGGGTTAGTAAAGGATCACATACAAGCACTAAGAATAATGTTAAATAAATGTAGGAGCATGCAAATTTCCTTAAATTTGAAGAAGTGCATGTTTGTGGTACCCTTTGGTACCTTATTAGTCCATATTATATGTAAAGAAGGTCTAATGATGGACCCCCTTAGAGTCACATTGGTAATGACACTTCCACCACCCAAGAGAGCATCTAAAGTAAAAACATTCTTGGGGTAGACTAATTACCATCACAAATTTATTAAGGGATATGTTGTAGTAGTAGCACCCCTAAAAGAGTTGATTAAGAATAAAAGTAGTAAGAATGTGGAAAGGAGTGAATAATGTCATAACTCCTTTGACACATTAAAACAAAAGATAGTGGAGGCACCTATACTAATATTCTCTTATTCAAGTATACCATTCCATGTACATCTTGACACGTCAGGGATAGCAATAGGAGTAGTACTTGCTCAACCTAAGGGAGATAAGGACCACCCTGTAGCATTTGCTAGCAGGAAATTGTCAAAAGCAGAGAGAAATTACACAACAATAGAACAAGAATCCCTTGCTAGGTATATGCCCTACAAAAATTTAGACATTACCTATGGTCTACTCCATTTATATTCTTTACAGACCATGAACCTCTAAAATACCATCTGAATAGACCGGTAATTCAAGGCCGTATATGTAGAAGGCTCCTCCTCTTTCAAGAATTTGATTTTAAAATAATGGTCGAGCTAGGGAAACATAATCAAGGCCCTGACTATCTATCCAAATTAGGAACAGGGCAAGAACCAGATGAACAACAAGAAAATTTACCAGGCACACATCTATTTAGATTGATAGCAGTACCGAAGGAGTTAAATGACATAGCAATATTACTCTCTATATGAGAATTCCCGCAAGATTTCTCACCACAAGATAAACAAACTCTTATGCAGAAGGTGCAACAATATACATTGGTCCAAGGAGAACTACATATATTGGGGAAAGATGATAACTAAGAAGAGTAGTATACGAGCATGAGAGGGAAGAAATCTTGAGAGATGCACATGAAGGAATATCTGGAGGACACAATTGCAGAGACACTATCACAAAGAGAGTAATATTAGCAGGACTATGGTGGCCTACCCTACAAAAGGATGCTAAATAGTATGTGAAGATCTGTGACATATGTCAAAGGGTAGGAAAACCTACTGCAAGAGATGAGATGCCATTAAGAACAATTCTGGTACAAATGCCATTTGAAAAATGGGTCATGGATTTTATTGGACCTATAAATCCTTTGGCAAAGTTTTCAAAAGCAAGGTTTATAATAACGAGAGTCGAATACTTGACCAAATGGGCAGAAGTGGTACCAACTAAAGACTGCACAACAAAGTTTGTCGCAAAGTTCCTTTATTAAAATATCATCACAAGATTCAGTTGCCCAACCAGTATAACAAGTGATCAAGGCAAACATTTCATAAATAACATGATTGCAGAACTTCTGAATAGTTTCATGATAACACATATCAAAAGATCCCTATATCATTCGCAAGCCAATGGAGCAAGCAAAGCCTTGAATAAGATAATTGGAACAACATTAACAAAAATGTGTGATGGCAACAGGGAGGATTGGGATTTAAAGATACATACAGTACTCTGGGCCTACTACATAACCTATAAATGCTCAACTAAGTTTACACCATTCCAATTGGTCTATGGAATGGATACCACTGTACCCATGAATTTTCTATTACCAACATTACACACCGCACTAACTTTCTAGTTGGATGCAAAGAATTCATTAATCCAAAGAATAGAAGAATTCGAAAGATTGGATGAAAATCGCTTAATAGCCAGATACAATTAAAGCCTAGAAAGAAAAAGACAAAAATCCTAGCACGACAAAAACTTACGCCTAAAAACATTCTGCATTGGCGACCTAGTGTTATTATATGATAGTAAATTCAAGAAACAAGGAAAACTTAAGGTAAGATGGTTAGGCCCTTACTACATCCATGAAATTGCAGAACGCGGAGCAGTTAGGCTAAGAAAAATGGATGGAACTGGAATCCTGGGCTTTGTAAATGGCGCGTGGCTAAAACATTATCATCAATCTAATGAATAATAAGAAATGTGACAAGAATCTTATATTATATCATATGTACCATAGATGTAACAAAGAAAAGTAAAAACTTAACCATTGGTAGTATACTACTAGCACTTAACGACTAGAAAAGACCACCAAAAGCAAATGGGTAAGTGCATTAAATGCAAAAAGTTGTTGTTGAAGCTATAAAAACCCTAACACTTCACTCATTCATCACAATTGCATCTGAGACTTAGTGGAAATTTGAGCTCTATGTGAAAAACAAAGAAATTCCAACAAACCCTAAATTTAGCTAAGAAGAGAAAAATGGCCACACCTATCTTGATTGACATCACCGAGGCCAAAATATAAAAAGTATCCATATAAAGCCATGGAGGTGGATAAAGATGGAGCCTTCTTTGGTGTACCAGCTAATGTGGTATACACAGAAGACATCTAGAAGTATACTCATTCACCAATTTCAGAGATTGACCATGTCAAGTTTGAGGAGTTACGAGACACATTACTAGATAGAGTAGGGTATTATCTACAATACCAGAACATTCAAAGCAAAAAGCTTGACATTTGGAAGGATTGCCCTGATTTCTGTGACCAACATGAGTGGGTGAGAATAGTCCTAAGTAGAATCCATGATGAATGCATCTACTTGGACAAACCCTACCAAATAAAAAAGGATGCAATTCAAGCTGTCACAGGGATTAGTTCAATCAAAGGGGTACCGGCAATGAAAGCTATAAAGAATGATAAAGTGACAGAGCTCATGGGGGCATCACCGAATGGCTGCAGCCTAAGCATGAAAGAAATCAAAGATCCAGGGGTTTGATACACTACAATTGGTATCGTACAAAATCTACTATGCAAACAGAGAAGGATCAACTACCACCACCGCAATCCACACAACATATCAAATGGTGACGGAGGATAAAGATTTTGATCTCTGTGAAGTAATACAAGAGCAACTGATGGAGAATTTATAGAAAATGAAAGACTCCAATTACAACTTCTAGTGTGGGACTCTCATTATTTGCCTAGTCTTTTATTTTCTGAAAGAACAACCAAGAATTATGGCTAAAGTATGGAAAACAAACATACTAGTAGCAACTCAAAGATAAAACCTCCTTCACTGCAACATACTACAGGTTCTTCAAATCCCTACAAAAAAATATTCAAACTCTAGGGAGAGAATTCCCTATGACCTAGTGAAGAAATATATAGACTCCATCACATTCATGGTGGATAAAGACTACTTATATAGAGGCAATTCAGCTAAGAACATTTTAGATCTGCAAGTTGACATATGAGGTCTCTACATAAGAAATTGAGGTTTATGCCAAAAACTATTGAGTAAGCCTAATGATACAACCACAGAGAGGTTTGGAACATACCATGAGGTAATGGATAAACAACATAGAAAGAATGTGGAGGAATAGCTAGAGAAAAACAAAGGAAAATTGCATGAGAATTTGGGAATACCATAGGAAACTAGTACTTCTACAAGATGGCTCAAATGTAAGCCACTAAGCTCATAACAAAGCAAAGGGTATATACCCTCATGAATATGGCACAAGGGGATAGGGAAAGAATACAGAAAGAAATAGAGTAGGTCACAAAAGGGCATATGATACATTGAGTGGAAAAGACACAAAAGAAGTAAACTCCCCTCTGCATATGCAACAAGAAGACCCACAACCCTCACCTCCACACAACACAGATGGCAGCCACTAGGAGGAAGAACAACAATACTCTAGTGCTCAGGATGTATTCTCCTCTGCCTCTCCTATCTAGTACATCAAGGACTTTTTGGCACAGTAAAAGCATATCCAACCCATTGTGACACCACAACTAATGTAATTACCCCTAATTGGCGGCCAAATAAATTTATTTGGGATTACACCAATCTAGATATTTGGGATTACACCAATCCAGATATCGCATTTTGTGTGTATATCACAAATGCATGTCGGATATACATTCCGTGTGTATATCGCAAAGGCTTGTTGAGTGTGTATATTGCAAAGGCTTGTTGAGTGTGTATGTCGCAGAAGTATAGGGAGAATGCATCTTTAGAATGTATGTTGCAAATGCATGTTGCGAATATACATTATGAATGTACATTGAGTTAGATACAAAGGGACGATCGGCCGTAACGGTGACATCAGGTTGGAAATACATTGGAGTACCAGTGATACCAAGTCATGTTATGTATATGCTAAGTCGAAGACATTGGAGTGACAAGAACTATCGGGTAGACAAAGCTACATTGAGTCGACAATAGTAATCTGGCCGATCGAGTTGTATCGGGGTGATAACTGGTAAGTGTCACCGATGGGTAGTTCATCGGCGTATCAATGAAGGAAGTCTTTGGGTGGTCGATAGCGTTGGTCTTGTCGATAGGCGAGAAATGTGAAGAGTGTCCATCGAGGAGAGTAGTAAGATCAGAGGATAGTTGGTAAGGCGGCCGATGGGAGTAAGTCATAGCGAAGAGGGATGTTGTGGATACATCGGTACGTCGGTATAATAAATTTTGAACTCGCCGATAGAATAAGTCTTACTGACTGAGGAATGTCCGAAGGTTCCATTGGTATAATCAGTGCATCGGAGGAAAAGGTATTTTGGTTGGCCGATGGTGATGGTCTTGCCGATAGGAGTAAATCGCCAAGACATGGACCACCCTCTTGCCGATCAGTTTGTATGACAGAGTATTGGCTCCTCATCATATTGGTATCAAAGCTCAACAAAAGGTCTGGGCTGTTGTGTGTTTGATTTTGTCATTGAGAAGGCAAAAGTACAGGATTAAGAGGTTAGCAAGATGCCTCTGAAAGGTGCTGGAACTACTAGAGAGTTGCAGGAGTTGAAAGAAAAGCATGCTAGAGAGATGAGGGAGATGAAAGAGCTTGCAGAAGCCCTTCAAGCCAGGCTTGCAGCCTTGGAGACAAATAAAAGAAGGGAAGTGGAAGAAAGTGAATCAGAAAAAGAAGAGGATGGTGAAGAATCTGAAGATGTAGATGAGGATCTGGATCCTGAATATTAGAGATTTGCAAAAGTGTTAAGGGCAGTCAAGAATGACAAACCTAAGGTAAAGATTGATGTTCCAAAGTATAATGGAAGTTTAAATGAGGAAGAGTTGCTCGATTGGATTGCTGCATTAGATAATCATTTTGAATGTGAGGAGGTTCCTAAGGAGCAGAAAGTAAAGATTGCAAAGACCAAATTGGGAGGTCATGCCTTGGTATGGTGGGATTACATACAATCAGAGAGGAGAAAGCAGGGTAAGTCAAAGATTTCTTCATGGGATAAGATGGTAGAAAGAATCAAAGGTAAGTTCTTACCCAAGGATTACAAAGTTCAAATGTTTAAAAAGCTTCAATTTTTAAGACAAAAGGAAATGGATGTGAAAGCATATACTGAGGAATTTTATAAATTAAGTATGAGGTCTGGTCATCATGAGAATGAGATTGAAAAGGTTGCTATACCTGGCTGGTTTGAGATTGAACATACAGGATGAATTAGTTCTGGCTAATCCTAGGAGTGTAGAAGACTGTTATCAAATGGCAATCAGGATTGAGGAGAAGATGAAAAGGAGATAGGATAAGTCTGTGAGAGGAAGAGGTAGCCATAAAAGGGGGAGAGAATCAGCTCCTACAACAAGGCAAACCAATGAGAATCAAGAAGAGACTAGTAAAGGACAATAGCAGTCTGATTTCAGGGGTGGATGGAAAGGCACAAGAAGTAGATTTGGAGGTGGCAGAGGTTTTAATACATTTTCAAGGAAGTGCTACACTTGTGGTGAGTTTGGTCATCCATCCTTCAAGTGTCCTAAAAAGTTTGGTGCTACTTCAAGTGGTAATGAAAGAAGAAGTGACAAGAGAGTTCAAATTGTGCAAGAGAATGAGAGGAGTATGACATCTCCTAAAGTAAATTTGGAATCAGAAATGGGAGAAAGTTTGTTGATCAGAAGGACAGTGTTGCAAACATCTAAGCAGATAGATTTGAGCCAAAGGAGGAACTTGTTCAAGACTACATGCAAATGTAGAGGTAAGGTATGCAAGGTAGTAATAGATTCTGGTTCAACAGATAATATGGTATCTCAAGAAATGGTGGATAAATTGAACATAGACAGGATTCCCCATCCCACTCCTTACAAAGCATCTTGGGTGAGTGATAATCAATCACTTTTGGTATATGAATAAGCATATGTTGATTTTTAGATTAGGGAATATCAGGATAGGGTTTTATGTGACATTTTGCCCATGGAATGTTGTCACCTACTTTTAGGTAGGCCATGGTAATTTGATAGGAGAGCATTGTATGATAGATATGCTAACACCTACACCATCAAGAAGGATTTGAGAACTTTCGTGATGACACCATTGTAGGAGGATGCTGCAGCACATAAGGCAGCCAAGGTCATTTTCATGGGAAAGAAAGAGTTTGTGCAGATCATTGCAAAAGGGACAAGGACAGTTGGGGATACCTTAAGGAGTGGGGTTGCTAAGGATCAAAGTTTGAAGGTGATTTCAGTTTTGACTGATGGAGATCAGATGGATCAACAGAAGGTCAAGGAGCCGGTTTACAAGCAGCCACCAGTTGATTGGAAAGACAAGGGTGCTATCATAGTAGGGACCATTGTTTGTCCTCTAGAGCCAACAAGAGTTGAAAGGCAAACATATTCTATCATAGCAACAGTACAAGAAGCATTACCCATGGTTTTGCATGCAGGTGTTCCGACAATGATGCCAGTAAGACAGAATGGCAAGCAAAGGGTAGGTCTGATGGCAAGCCGTCACTCATGGCAAGGTGTGAGTAGAGCCTACAAAGTTGGGCATGCGTCTTTGATTCCATGGAAGCAGGTTGCAGTCCAGAGATCATGGGGAAGACATGAGACAGCAAAAGGTAAAGGTAGAACCAAACCAAGACTTAACTCATGGGGCATGAGTTCTTTTGTCGGTGGGGTGTATGGTGTAGGAGCACCTAATCCATAGTGGCCTCCATGAGGCATTCAACTATTTGATGTACATTTTGTTGTTTCCAATAAGGTCCTATAAGACCATTCATGTAATAAGGTATGTTTGACCAATGCATGTCATTGTAGTTTGTATCTAGGTTTATGTTGTAAGTCCCAAGGACACTTTTCGATCTATAATCACAAAGGTTATTAGGCAGTTAGGAGGTTGTTAGGCGCTTGTCTCCCAGCTGCTTGGATTGGTCTCCTAGCCGCTTGGGTTGGTCTCCCAGCCGCTTGGATTGGTCTCCCAGCCGCTTGGAGTCAAGTTGGTACTACTCAGGGTGAGTAGATAAATAGAGGAGATCGAATGTAATCAGTAGTAGTTGAGATTAGAAAGATCTGAAAGAATGCAAATTGCAATTGTGAAACAGAGCATCTATGTATGCACATTTGTGAAAGGCATAACAAATAAAGTCTTGTCCTGTGTATCTCTCTGTCATTCAATTTCTTAGGTTTTCTTTGTGCAATCAATTACTATTTTGTGGCTGAGATGGATTCTTAATCCATTCCACTGGTTAGATTTCTTCGAAATCGGGGGAATGGATGTACAGTTAGTTTTTATGTTTTTCGTTCTGTTCATTTGTGTTTGCAGGATCGCATGCAATATGCTCTGATAGATCCTAGCATCCTCATGTGCTAGGTTGGCGAAGTCTAAGATCTGTGTGGTTGTCAGAGAAAAGGACCTGTGCAGCTACAGGGTTTGTAGAGATTCATATCGGCGCAAGATTCACGTTGTTTCACTGAGTATGCATTTTGTGTGTATATCACAAATGCATGTCAGATATACATTCCGTGTGTATATCGCAAAGGCTTGTTGAGTGTGTATATCGCAAAGGCTTGTTGAGTGTGTATGTCACAGAAGTATAGGGAGAATACATCTTTAGAATGTATGTTGCAAATGCATGTTGCGAATGTACATTGTGAATGTACATTGAGTTAGATACAAAGGGACGACCGGCCGTAACAGTGACATCAGGTTGGAAATACATTGGAGTATCGGCGATACGAAGTCATGTTATGTATATGCTAAGTCGAAGACATCGAAGTGACAAGAACTATCAGGTAGACAAAGCTGCATTGAGCCGACAATAGTAATCTGGCCGATCGAGTTGTATCGGGGTGACAATTGGTAAGTGTCACCGATGGGTAGTTCATCGGCGTATCAGCGAAGGAAGTCTTTGGGTGGCCGATAGCGTCAGTCTTACCGATAGGCGAGAAATGTGAAGAGTCTCCATCAGGGAGAGTAGTAAGATTGGAGTGATAGTTGGTAAGGCGGCCAATGGGAGTAAGTCATAGTGAAGAGGGATGTTAGGGATACATCGGTATGTCGATATAATAAAGTTTAAACTCGCCGATAGAATAAGTCTTGCTGACTGAGGAATGTCTGAAGGTTCCATCGATATAATCAGTGCATCGGAGGAAAAAGTATTTTGGTTGGCTGATGGTGATGGTCTTGCCAATAGGAGTAAATCACCAAGACATGGACCACCCTCTTGCCGATCAGTTTGTATGATAGAGTATTGGCTCCTCATCAATTTTATGGCCTTTGATGATACCAAACATAGGGAGAGTAGTAAGATTGGAGTGATAGTTGGTAAGGCGGCCGATGGGAGTAAGTCACAGTGAAGAGGGATGTCAGGGATACATCGGTATGTCGGTATAATAAAGTTTAAACTCCCCGATAGAATAAGTCTTGCTGACTGAGGAATGTCTAAAGGTTCCATCGAGATAATCAGTGCATTGGAGGAAAAAGTATTTTGGTTGGCCGATGGTGATGGTCTTGCCAATAGGAGTAAATTGCCAAGACATGGACCACCCTCTTGCTAATCAGTTTGTATGATAGAGTATTGGCTCCTCATCAATTTTGTGGCCTTTGATGATACCAAACATAGAGTTCCTATGTAGATTGAATTCCCTGGTTTGCATTTTCCCTGTCTACATTTCCTGCATGACATTGCCTCTTCTTTAGGAAGAGTTATTTGTGTTGAACCTGATAGGTTCTTTCAAGCACACCCTCAAAAATGTGTATGTGTTGAGGTGGATCTTTCGAAAGACCTCAAGGAATTTATTGACATTCAAATTGGCCCTCTTTGGCACACCCAAAAAGTCACATACTTCAATTTGCCCAATACTTGCTATCGTTGTCAGTCAGCAGAGCATAAAATTAGAGATTGTCCTCTTATTGTACCTAGAACCTGGTTCCTCCCAGGGAGATTGTACAGGCATGCCCTATAGCAAACCATGTAGTAACTATGCCCAAGGAGGGGGTTTTTAAACCAATGGACACTTGGGTTACTGTTGCCAATCGCAAAAATAGAGTGAAACCCTCTGTGGATGTTCTTAAACCCTCCAAAGTAGTTAAAGAGGTTTCAAAGCTTTATGTGAATGGTGGGAAGGACAACAATAAGAGTCCTCTTGTACTGCCTTCACAGCAAGCATCACTGCCAAGGGCAAGAGCCCATGTCAATTCTTCTATGACGCCTTGCAGGTGCTCTCGTAGCTGTGAGCTTCTTGAGGGGGGAGAAATTGTTTAGGAGCTTTAAAAACATCAAATCCCTCCTCTCCAATTTGGTTCAAACCCCACCGACTTTCTTTAGAATAGTTTTGCTTCATTTGGAAGCCTGGATTCTGGGGAGATGGTGGAGGATTTTAAATGAATTTTCTCTCTTGGAATGTTAGAGGTCTCACTTGCCTCTCTAGGAAGTACTTTGTTCATGATGCTCTCCATCATTATGTTTCTCTTGATGTTTTGTGCATGTAAGAAGTTAAAGTTACAGGCTTTCTTTTGTCTTCGGCTTGCCGTTGTATTTGGCCAACCAATAAACTATTTTCCACTGCCCATGAGGTTGGCAAAGGTGGTGTAACTACTCTTTTGTCCCCTCGGTGGCATGATTCAGTGGTGGATCATGGGGTGGATCCCACCAACCGGTTAGTCTGGATGCTTCTTAATATTAATAATCACTCTTTTGCGATTATTAATGTCTATGCTTCAAATGATGCATCAGAAAGATCTACTTTGTGGTGGTGGATTGCAGATTCATTGCCTATGGCCACGCATGGCTTATTTGTGGAGATTTTAATATGGTTGAAATGGCTACTGACAAGGATGGTGTTCTACCTTTTCGGTGGCCAACTAGTGAAAGAGAGGCGTGGTTCCATATGCGCAATAAATTGGGAGTTTTTTATCCCAATGTTGGCCGCCGTTACTCCAGTCCTTTATGGCATACTTGGTGCAATTTTTAGGCTGGAAATGATAGGATCTTTAAATGCCTTGATCGTGCTATGATTTCTGCACAATCTTTTTTAACTTCTCCACGTCATCCACCCTTCCTGTACAGCCGTTAGTGGATGTGACGTTGTCAGATCACTTTCATATTCAGTTTTCCATTGAGTGGCAGCTCACTCAGCCGCATGCCATGAAATCTCAATTTTTTTCTGAACACTTCCTTGCTTGCTCATCAACCCACCTTGGCACACATTTCAACTATTTGGAATTTAGAATGTTGGTCGTTGCATGCTACTAGTTGGATTAAGTCGTGGAATGATGCTATTACCCACACAATGAGGTTTCTTCGCATCTATGGCCGTCAATTGGCCAATTTTAGGAGTAGGGCTTATGAAGTTACTATCACTACTTTGAAATTTGCTTCTGAAGCCTTGGCTGCTGAGCCTTTTTCTCCTTCTAAGCAAGTCCTTGTTGCCAATTTACGGCATCAAAAACAAATGGTTGACTGCCATGCTGCCAGAGGAGCGCAATTTAAAGCTAAAATGCACTGGCTAAAAATTGGGGACCGTGTTTCTAAGGAGTTCTTTCTTGCTCTTCCAGCTAAACATTCCTCACATGGTATTAAGCAAATCAAAGAGAACAATGTTGTTCATACAAATCTGCCAGACATTCTACAGGCTTTTGAAAGACATTATGAAAAGGTTTTCACTGCTCAAGACTACACTCCTAAGTGACAAACTGCTTTGCAGGATTGTCTTGCTGTTGTTCCAAACAGGCTGTCCTCAGCCCAGACTTACTTCTGTGATCAACTTTTAACCATTGAAGACCTTAAAGAAGCTATCTACTCTATGGTAGGTGGGAAAGCACTTGGAATTGATGGCTTTCCTTGTGAGTTCTACAAAGCCCTTTGGGATTGTTTAGGAAAAGATATACACAATGTTTACCTTGAAGCATTTCATTCCAATTCTTTAGGAAATATTATAAATCAAGGAAACATTAAGTTCATACCTAAAGATGGCGATCTGGAGGATATTTGCAATTGGAGGCCCATTACCCTCCTCAATGTCTCCTACAAAATCATTGCTAAAGCTCTTTCCCTCAAACTCCGTAACCTGCTTCCTTTGATTGTTTGCCCTGAACAAACAAGCTTTATTAAGTCCAAATATATATTAGATAATATCATTGTAGTTTGGGAGGGAATGGAATGGGGCTGAAAATCAAACCAAAAAGCAATTTTTAAAAAAATTGATTTTGCTAAGGCTTATGATCGCATTGAATGGCGCTTTATCCTTGCAATGATTGCAACATTAGGGTTTGGACCCTCCTTTATTCAATCTGTCAAAATGTTCTTTTCAGATGCTTCTGCTTGTATCACTATCAATGGCCACTAGTCTCATACTTTTGGCTTTTTCAGATCAATCTGCCAAGGATGCCCTCTTGCCCCAAGCCTGTATGTTCTTGCAGTAGAAGCTTTTGGTTATCTTCTTGCTCATTCAGTTTCCAATAGGCTTGTTCATGGTATTTCTTTACCAAATTATTCTAGCTAGCTGGTTAATGGTCATTTTGCTAATGACTCCTTTTTAACCTTACTAGAAGAAGAAAATTCGGTTAAAAATGCTCTTGATTGTCTGGAGACCTTTTGTTTGGCCTCAGGTTCTTCCATTCAGTGGCACAAGACGTTATGCTACAGATAGTCTATTCTTCCCACTCCTCATTGGCTTCAGCAATATGGCTAGCACTAGGTTGGCCATGGTGAAATTTTTAGATTCCTGGGTATTCCTTTTGCGTTCCAGGGCACTTTTGCCACCCTATGGCAAGTTGTTCTTACCCGTGTGGAGCAAAAACTTGCAGTCTGGATTACTAAGCCTCTTTCACTAGCTGGTAAATTCCAGGTTTGTTCTAAAATATTGGCTACAACCCATGTTTATTATTCTTCTTGTTGGGCTCCTTCAAAAAGCTCTTATGCCAAACTAGAAAAACTCTTGCAGGATTTCCTATGGACCTCTTCTGATACTCGCCTTAGTTTTCACCGTGTTGCATGGGAATTTTGCTGCCTTCCCAGAGATTCTGGAGGACTTGGTATTCTTTCTACTCACCGCTAAGGAACTGCCTTGGCTATCAAATGGATTGTTCATGCGCTCACTGGTTGTGAGGCATGGAAGGTTTTACTCTGGCATAACATTGAAATGGGACATCCTATGCACAAACTGGCTTGGAAAAGAATTGGTTTTTCTACTCTCCTTGTCATGAGAGAACCAATTCAAATCTCAGGCATGTTTGTGGTTAAGAGGATTTGGAAAGCCCAGGAAAAAATTAAACCTTGGTTATGTTGGTCTGGTGATGGTTTTCGTGCTGGTCTTTCATTCAATCACCTTAATATTTGGTGGTCACCTCTCCTAGCTTGTGCAACTCAACCTTTGGCTAAATTGCAAAATTTAAAGGCTCTCAAATTTCACAAAAAATGTGTTCAGACCATTCAAGATATGTTTCATAGGCCCACTATGAGCCTTTTGGCTTGGGAAGCATTCTGTGTAAAATTTTCTCTTTCAAAAGTTGATAAGCCTACTTATGACAGAATCATCATGGATATTCCACCTAAAATGTTGCATAAGGTTGGAATTCAGTCCAACAAGTCATGGTGGAAGGACTAGAAATGGTATCCAGACACACCTTTGCATCATTTCAAGCCACGGATGGCTTACAGGTGGCTTTCAGCTCATTTACCCATCTTAATAAGTGTTGGCTTATTCATAGCTCTTTAAGTCTTTGGCATTCCAGGTTTCAAACTGTTTGGTCTGCCATTCTTGAGCCAAAACTTGCTCATTTTGCCTGTGCATTCTCTTTCAAGGATTGCCTGTTGGTACTAGGTTGTTTCACCTTGGGGTCCAGGATCCCCGTTGTCCTTTTTGTGGACAAGCTGAAACAATTTAGCATCTCTTCTGGTATTGCACCAGATCTCAGCAATTCTGGTTATGGATTCATGATTTTTTCGCCCTTTCAGACCTGAGCCATTAACCTGGAAAATCATCCTACTAGGTGATTCACCCAAGTTTCCTGAAAAATTTACTCAAATCTGGCATATTTTAAGAGTGGAGATTTTATTTGTATTATGGAAAGATCGTAATTCTTGTATATTTTTAGAAAGCAAAATTGGAACTTATGTTTCTCTGTACATTAAAACTATTATTTGTTTTAATGTTCTTCTACAGATTCAAGTGCAAGCTCACAAAGTTGCCTTGGAAGTGGCTCACTTACAAGAGTTGTTGGATCATTGGGGGAATGCTCCCTGCACTGTGGCTCATGTTCCTCCCTCACCGTCCTCTATCAGCTCGCTCTCCTAACAGATGCAAAAGTGGTTCGGCCAGAGATTCTCGGCCTCGCTCCCAGCCTGCTCCGCGTCGCGGTGCTCACTGGTGTAAGCGCTCAGCCTCTCCATGTCTGCATGGATGGACCTCTGGCTATGTTGCTAGTGCAGCTGGGGATAATGCGGGGTGGCCCATTATGGATAATGCGAGTAATATTGGTTGGCTTGCAATGGACAATGCAGGCTGGAATGCTCCTGGTTCTTCTCATCCACCAACTACAGGGTGGGATAATACTAAGGTTTTCCCTTGGTTAAATTTGGCTATCTCACCTCAATACGAGGAGTCAAATATTCAGAATGAAGAACAGGAAAATGAAGATGGCTGGGCTATGCCTAATGTCAACAGGACCCCACAGACATTTGGGGGAAACCAGATGACAGGGATCTGCCATCTACAGGAATGGCATTGGCTTCTTAAATCTATTTTTTATTTATTTTTATATGGGTCCTGTACCCTTTGATATTTTGTTCTAGATCTTTCTGGGCTTAGCCCATGTGACTCTCAGGGTGTGCCTTTTAACCACCCGTTATTTTTTTGTGAAGTGTTATTTTATTTTAATAGATAACTTGCATTTTCATTAAAAAAAAAAATTGCATCAAATTAAAGTAGTTTAATAGTGGGCATTATATTGCTCGTAGCATTTTAGAAAGTATGTTTTATTGTGTATATCGTAGCTTATATCATTATTTGAAACTTTAATGAACGTCAACAAGATGTAAGTTAAGTGATATAATGCTAATTTATTGCTAGTTTAAATATGTATACTGTTATTGAATTGGGATGTAAAAATCTAAATCTATAAGCTAGTAGTTGAGTTCTCATTACACCAATTTTTTCGTTATTTCCCTATGTTATCTTCATCTACAGCGTAAAATACAGATCTAGAAGAAATCTAAGCGCCTCTGCAAAGAGCATCACCCAGATCTGTTCAGCAAGGATGAAGCGCACCAATTCTATCAAGCATTAACTGCTCTGCAAAATTTGAGAAGCTTATAATGATTATTTCGTTGTCTAAAACTGCCTCCTTATAAACACTCGTGCAATCTGAAACTAAAACCTGATAATTATGATTCGACATATAATAATTGAGCTCATCTAGCATTTGGCTGAGTTTAGATCTGCAGATTTAGGGTTTGACAGGGTAGTAGTTTGCAGAATTAAATTTTGGCATCGTAGCAGTTATCCTAATGTTTGACAAGTAATTTGCTAAGACCCGTGTTGCAGCCTTCCCTGGTTTGGCGTTCAGTTCGCATTTGCTAAGACCTCTTTTCTGCCAGGCCTGGCTTTAATATAAAATAAATATTTTAATTCTTTCTTTATTGCCAAGATTCAAATGAATTCAGAAGGCTATCAGTGCATTGTGTCTCTGCATGTTCTTTTAGATTATTCTGTGATCAACTTGAGCAATATTTGTAATCTAACCTTTCAAAATTATAATTTTATCGTAATTGGGATGTGCATTTTTGCTACATAATACTATACTATACAGATCGTTCTTATGTTTTATGCTAATGCAATCTTGTAGCCTATCAATGGAAATGTTTAATTTCGCACATACATTTCTATATCAAAATTAAGACCACTATCTTTTGACACAACTTGATCTATTGAACCTAAGGTTGATCATATGGATTGTCATAGTGATATACATTATAGTATGGACCTTGATGATATAATGTTACCTCGTTAACCTGTGCATAACATGATTAGATATTTTAGCGACACATCTCCTATTTGTCATGATAGCCCTATCTCCAAAGATGTGTTTAATACACACATGATGGTGTGTTTTATGATGTTCATCTTTTCATATCTCATGTTGAACCTATAAACACTTATGATGTAGGGTTACCTATCTATGATGAAATTATCCTAGTGATTAGTTTTATAATGATCAAATCTAGATGAAATTATCCTAGTGATTAGTTTTATAATGATCAAATTTTTTGTTTCTCATGTTTTATTGATGATATGTTTAGTTATGAGCATAGTGGTACTTATTCATCTTCTTAAATGTAAATGTTGATGACCTTTTTCTACATACCGCTTCCATAGATATTGATAGTCATGTTTGAGCACCTTTCCTTCACATGATTCCATTCATGATACATATATTCTAGAGAATACTCATATATGTTTCCCTTCCATCCTATGATCAATACATCATGTGATGAAGACACATCTCATAACATTGTTACACCTTATGTCAATATTCCTTCTACATGCCATGATAGTTCCACATCCATAGAGTCATGCTCTTTTGATAAACTCCATTCTTTTATACATTATGTTGTAATGCATAATGATCAATCTTTTACATCTCATGTTGGCTCTATAGATATTCATGATAGTCTTTCACCTAGGGTTACCCTACATGTTGATAGCTTATGCATTAATGGCAAATTGTTAGCTTCTCATGTTGACCTCATTGATATTCCATTGTCTCACCTTACTTTGCATGACGATATTATAAGCCTTGCTAAGAACTATTATATGATGATTATGATAGTTCAATGGCTGCCTCTTTGCATGTGAAATCATTTCTACTCACTAGTTATGAACATTTAGATGATGGCATCTTACTTATTAGTGAGTTTAGATTATACTTGAGTGGTAAATCTTTATAATGGTTTGATGCATCTTGTTTTTTTAATAATTCCTTCACAATTTTGGCTCATGATTTCATTGATTATTTGTCTAGCCCAAGTTCACATGATGATAGTATGGAATTAGCAATGTTCTCTTATAATTTACCTTTTGATCCTTATTCTCCAAATGTCCCCATGACTTGTATATATCTACTGACTTACCTTCCATCTTACTCCACCATCTCCTAAGCTATCTAGAGGCCAAGATGTTCCATTGCAACAAGCTAATGTACCTCCTAAGCTAAGACATGGAAGTCCTAACAATAGAGGGATAACATCCAAACACAAAGTTCAAGAATTCATAGAGAAGACAAACATTGAGCATCCTCATAACACACCCTATATTGAGGCTATAAATAACATAAAAGAGAAACTACCCAATATGAGAGATGAATTCATTGTTTAGATATCCTTATTTATCCTTCTCATTGCTTGCCACATTTTGTACTTTTTACCTTTCCTTTCTTGGTTTTATGTCCCCATGTTCTTACTGTAAAGAACAGGGTAAACAAAAATGATGAAAGCATAAATAGTTAGAATTGAAATCTAATTAAACAATTAGTTAAACATGTAATTAAACCATCAGATAGAACATGGAAAAAAATAGATCAACATGTTTAAAATGAACAATTTAACACATAACATTAGATATGCATGGAGAAACCCTTTCAACAAAAAAAATCCACTGGTACCAAAGAAATATCGAACTTACATTAATCTCAAAAATAAAAGTAAACCAATATAATTCACAAAATCTTTTTATTCTATACCATTATTATAAAAATGTAGGTCTATAAAAATAGAACCCATAAGACACTACATGTAACCACATTTTAGCAAGTTTTATTTTATTAAGTAAGTTAGAAAAGAGGGTCCAAATCCTTTTACAAAAGTTGCCCCATGGGCAAAACAAACAAGGCCCCAAACAACTAGAAATAGTGCTTCAACACCATATTTAACAACAAAACCCAAAAACAGAGTTTGACACATTACTTAAGCAAAAACCAAAGAAACTAAGAACAAACATTGGCCACGGAAGACTGGTTACTAAATAAGTAAAGAAATACCACAATGCAAACCCCACACCAGAAAGAAAAAGAAAAAAAACCCTTTGTCTAGTACCACCCTCTCTCTTCGGCATAAGGATTCAACTTAAAATCACACCAAAACCAACTTGGGAGGCAAAGGAAACATATTACAACTCATAGAACAACTTTTTAAAGGCAGCCATATGATGACTAAGCAATGTCAACCAAACCGATACACTGCCATCATCTGTAACGCTGGGTAAAATGAAGCAGCGACCCTCATTAGGAATCTTAGCAGGCCCCATATAAAGGGGCTTTCCCCAACCAAAATCTGCATCATAAATGGGCAAACTAGTCCAACTAGTTATAATTAAATTAGGGCAGTTGACTCTCTCACCATTCTCACCAAACATATGAATGGATGACAAATCCTGTCGCAACTCGAGAGAGTCCAATTGAGAGCGTAGATATTCATCATCCATCTTTGCAATTTCATCATAGATTTTTTGGGCAATATGGGAAATGGGATTGGAAA
Source organism: Cunninghamia lanceolata (assembly GCA_027924645.1). NCBI lineage: Eukaryota > Viridiplantae > Streptophyta > Pinopsida > Cupressales > Cupressaceae > Cunninghamia > Cunninghamia lanceolata. Next base: position 2,083,429 of record BSBN01001164.1, on the reverse strand, counting down.
CAATATCTGTGGAAGCACTCATTGGGGTGGCAAGGAAAATAGCATTGCCACAGAATCCAGATGGCAATGGTGGGTGACACAGTCGTTTTCTCCCATCCACAGGAATGAATAATTTTGTTGTTTGCTTCTCCATCAAACCTCGTGCAATGCAACAACATTTCCACACATGTGCAGCGAGCGTGATGTAGGTGGAGAAGGGCTTCATGTTAGGGTTAGCTCTTGCCTTGTCTTTCAAGCTGTTTATTTGTTGTTTGCTCAGTGTTAATCTGGCAAATGAGACTTGTTTAAGTTGCTCATTTTGTTGCTCTTGGACAAGGCGTGGAGAAGATGCAAATTCTTCATGTGTGAACATCGATCTTGGAGGATTTCTTGCTCTGAGTCCTGTTCGATCGATGTGCGGCATCAAACTTATTTCACATCCTCGCGCAACATCATACCATGTGTTTACGAAATGTACTCCTGACATCCCATCGGCCAAGTTATGTTGCACACTGACCCCCACACCGATTCCTCCACATTTGAATTTGGTCACCTATTTACACATATATCACAAAACAATCGTTTAAGATAATGTTTGAAGTGGGACGACTGGAAAAAAAAAAAATTAAAGGATCCCGTGTGTATTAATAGTGGTCAATTAAATCTATGAAAAGAACCAATACACGTATATTATTCAAAATTTAATAAGGAATCAATACACGTGCATATATACATGTGTAATAATAAACTTCATATGTCACATCAAAGAAACAACCAATCATATGGTGACACATAAGACAATAATAAGGCGATCGGTAATAGGAGCCTTGGTGCACATGTTTCGGTTCCACTGTTTTTTTGGGTGTTTTTGGACAACTCAACTAAGATGTAGTTGATTAGTCTACATCGTTGATATCTAGAACCCCAAACAATAGCTTTAAGCTCTTAAATCACATACAAAGAAACCCAAAAAAAATCGTCAAACTCTGATGTTTAAGAGCTTAGGATGCGCGAAGTTAGGGTGGGCGGGTATTGGGTCCTTTCACCTATTGCCCACAAATTATTTCTATTCTCAACTACTCTATTGTCATCTTCAAGTATTAGATGAAAGATATAATACACTAGTTATTATAAAAGATATCATCTAAAACTTTTAGCAGAGGGAGGAAATTCAATGGATAAATCATCTAATAAAAAGAATCGCAATAACCACTAGATTATAATCAGCAAGGACACTTAAATAAGGATGGTTATTCTTAAACATCATCCACTTCAACAAATATCAATTTTGGTCAATAAAAATAGGACAAATAATTACCACTTATTGATATGGATGAAACGTAAATTTGCTATTGATTGTTTGATCATTGAAGTGGATGATGTTTTAGTAGAGGGTTGTTCTTAAACATCATCCACTTCAACAGTCCAATATCAATTTTGGCCAATAAAAATAGGATAAATAATTACTACTTTTTGATATGGATGAGGTGTAAACTCGCTATTGATTGTTTGACCATTAAAGTGGATAATGTTTAAGTAGAGATCACCTGAATCATAAGAAGCGGGGATGTGGTGATTCCATCCTGGTAGGTGGAAGTGGGGACTAATGGTGTGAGCTCTGGGGGAGAAGAAAAATCACCCAACTCCTCAATCTCCATTTCAGTTACGGCCTCCACAAATAGAGCACCGTCCCCATTACAGTCGACTGCAAGTCGTCCAGTGGTGTCAATTATCATCCTTCCTGCTAATGGATAAAAATGCACCAAAACTTTAGAAAGCGCATCCTTGAGCAGCTGAACAACATTGCAATCTCCGCCAGGAGGCCGCCTGTAAATGTAAGCGGTTACAGTATGCCTTAACTCCTCATCAGTCACGTCAAGATTTGATAGCCATAGCTCGTGGTGGGGAGTGTTTGTTGCAGGCCTTACCAGAATGCTATCCCTCACCACAATATCCATCATATTTTCTTCTCTTTTTTTCTTTCTACTTTACGCCCACAACAATAACCAAGAGGCCAAGATATATGTAGATAATACTGGCTGGAAGAAAGCTTCAATTTAAGAGCTCTGATTGTTGCCATATTCAATACAAGTTCCCATTTTGAGTGAGCCACAACTTGCCACGTCCTCGATTTTAATATTTTATGGACTAGACATGTTCTCATTTAGTGACTTTTCTGCAATCGAATTACTGTCTGCTCTCCATCCCAGAAAAAAAAAATTATTGTCTGCAATATGTAATGGCCATAGCTCGTGGTGGTGAGTGTCTGTTGCAGGCCTAACCATTATATCCATTACTCACCATTATATCCATTAATGCCATTAGTCACCATTATATCCATGATGTTTTCTCTTCTTTCAAGTTTAACCTAGCTTGTCAGACAATACTGGCTGGAAGAAAGCTTCAATTTTTGAGCTGCGATTATTGGCATATTCATTGCAAATTCCTCATCTAATTCATTTTGAGTGTTCCACAACTTGCACAATCATATTTTTTTAGTAAATGTTTTTAGAAGATTGTTGGCATATGGCAGTGGAGTAGTGAGTGGAGCCTATGCAATTAAAGCCTGTTAAGGCCTGCTCTACTTTTACAATGGATTGGATGTGCTCACAATTAAGAGTGCAGACATGGCCTAAATTTGACAATCTACCTTGCCTAGATCAACCAATTTATTTCTACGGTTTAGTCTTTATTGTTGGCTTTTACATTCACTTTGTAAGTTTTTTTAAATGTCTTTGTATATTTGTAACAATTCTTTTACTATCTTTTTATGTTGTATTTGCACAATTTATCTTGCAATTTTCTTGTACAATTATTAGTCAAACAAATAAGCTTATTAGCGGAAAATTTTCTAAACTCCATCATCCCTTTATAGTGAAGTTCTAGAGTTATATTATATTCTCTTTCACATTGGAAATGGTTTTATCACCTGAATCAACTTTACACCAAAAGGTTTTTTTATTAGTCTTTAAAATATTTAGAAGGTTATATTGTTTTTTAAAAATATAAATGATCTTATATATTTCTAACATTTATAGTTCAAATGAATGTGAGTTTAGATAAGTGATGTGAATAAAGTTTGAATGTACCAATACCACTGATGTTGCAAAAATGCTAACAATATTGCTTTGTAAAATTTGTACAAGGAAAAATAAATGAAAAGTAACAAAACACATATTTCAAAGAGCCACTAGAGGAAAGATTTCAATAAGCATTAGCTTCACAGATATCATAGGTGTGAGACTCTCCTCATATTTTACTATTCGAAAATATTTATTCATTTGAGAAGAGAAAAATAAATTGAAGAGACGGGAAAAAACAAAACATAGTAGATGTAGACAACTACAAACCAATAAATCAATTTCAATTTTTCAACATTAATAATACATTGAAAAGAGAAGGACTATTTGGAATAAATATGTTTAGGTACAATGTAGGGAATTGTCTCTTTGATTCATTAGAGCTACTACTTCATTTTTTCTACACATCAATTCAATTATGTAATAAGACCATTGATTTTTTCTTAAGTTGCCTTGTTGAAGGTGATAGAGAAGCAATTACTTCCTATACCTATCAGTCATTTGGAAAGAGAATGTACACCTATAGCCACTACAAGTTGTTACCTGCAACCACTAGTGAGGAGTTGCATAGCGTATAGAGGCACTTGTAGCAAAGGTGGTTACCTACAGCCACAAGACATGCAACAAAGGAGGGAGTGAGCATTGCCTCACCTACAACAACAAGAAGTTGTAGTGAAGGAGAGGCTACTTGTAGCAACTAGAAGTTGGCCCATCGAGCAATGGGCACTTGCAACAAAAGGAGGAGCACTTGGGTGTAGGCACACCTGTAGCAATTGAGAGGTTGCAGGAAGATGGGAATCATGAGAACAGTGATGGTGCTCTAGATATACTTGTAGCAAAGGAGCACAATGGAGGTGTTTGTATGGTGAGTTGAGATGTTGCAGAATCAACAAAAGATATGGAGAGTGTAGGATTACTAGTAGAGTAGAGCAATTGATTGAGGGATGACCATGAAGGTGAAGAGGCAACAGTGGAGGTGTTGGTTGCTGATGTGGGTATGGATAGTGTCTAAGGGAGCCATAGAGGTGTATTGGTCGCATGGATGAGTGGGCAAAAGGTAAGGAACTAGTTGCATGGTCAAGGAGGTGCACAAGAGGCTAAGTTGAAGCCCGAGAAGCTACATAAAGGCAACAAAGTAGTAGAAGAGGTGGTGTTGAGGAACCACCATGGTGTGATGATGTCACGAGCAACACTAGTGGTGAAGAGATTTGAGAGGGCCTTGGGAGGCCATGATCAAGTGGCAGTGGAGGTTCGACAGCATTGAAGGGAACCATTGGAGGAAGGATGGTGGTAGTAGGTTTGGGTAGCAAAATGGAAAGGTCACATATAAAGAGGATAGGTATTTAATTCCTAGGACAAGTAGTAGGCAACAACAATCGAATGAAGGCCATGGAATGTGCATTAATGGTGCAAAGGATAGTGAGTAGGCATGGATGAGTTAGAAGGATCCATTTGAAGGTTTGAGGTACCTGATGGACATTTATGAAGGCCCAGTGCATGTAGAAGGAATGATCACATCAAATCCAAGGGGGATTTGAGTGTGTGATCAATAGTTATGAAGTGGTAGAGGGAAGGACAAGGTAGGTGAGTTTGAACACCTAGGAATTTGGGTGGGATCCAAGGGAGAAGTGCACATATTAGAATATCCAAGAGGCGTGAAGAAGATAGAAGGAGGTAGCCATTCTGGGCATGCAACAACTAGATCTTAGAGAGAGAGAGGAGTCGACAAAGAGAATAAAAGATAGGAAGGAGCCAAAGGAGTGGAGCCAGAGAGAGAGAGAGTAGAAGGGGTCATGAGTAGGCTAAGACCAGGAGAAGCCCATGCAAGACTAACTAGGCAGTAAGGTGATCAAAAGGTGAAGTCCATGTGTGAGACCTACTAGGCAGCAAGATGAGGATAGAGGTTGAATCAAGAGTCCACATACATGAGATTGATTTGGTAGTGTGGGAAGAAGAGGATTAGATTGCATGTGAGACCAATTTGGAAGCATAGCTGAAGAAGTGTCATGGAGCTACTGTAGGACTATCTATAGAAAGGGATAATCAGAGTGTCATGGAGTGTGACACCTACAATCAAAGAGAAGCTGAGGCTATAAGGAGAAAGCATAACAAAAAAAAGTGAAGCTACATGTGAGAAACGTAGAACATAAGAGGTCATGAGTGAGCAGCATGTGAAGAAGCTATGTGTGGGTAGCAAGGTCATGAGAGAGAGAAAGAGGGAAAGTGAGAGTGAGTTGTAGTGTGTACAACCAAGGGGCTAAGCGTGTTTGTACATGTGAGTGTGGATAGGAGAAGTACAAGTCCTTGCATGTAATAGAATGAAATATTTTGTGAAATACAATAGGTGGTTTGTATTTATTGTTCATTGGTATCCATGTGGGTGTGTTTGGGGTGCACATAGGATAGGTCTTCATAGTTGTGTGTTTAGTTGTAGAATAGTAGCTATATGTTGGTGGTAGTTCTAGGGCATTGGCTATCAAATAGCTTCGCTTACATTTGAATGGGATAACCCCATTTGCTTTCGCCTAGACTGGGCATGGGGTTCTCGAGGCATCCATCGCCATCACAAGCTATAGGATATCAAATAATATCTACATATATAATCTAGCTCTTTTTACTACTGGAAGTGCAAATGTCAAAGAGGTAGAGTTATGGGGGAGACACATTTTATATTTGTTGATTGTCCAAATGGCTAGGCATAAAAATATGTGTTTGATCATTGACAAGAGGAAAAAATAACTTACATTTCGATCAAACATCTAATGAACAATCATGCTCTATCCTATTCCCTAATTTAGATCCTATTCATGGAAATTTGGAGTGTCACATCTTGAACTTTTGGATATCATTTCTAATTTAGACTATTGGACATTTTGTCGTGATTGTTTTACTATTGAGTGATTTCATGTGCATAAAGGTAAAATTGTTGTTATTTAAAATGTATAAAATTTGAAACTCGATTTAATGATCAATTATTATTGGTATGATTATGGATGTATATATTATTCTTGCTTCATCTATGATTATAAGGAACTAACCTATTGAAAAAAATCTAAGTGCGACTGAGTGCAGGAAAAATGTTGAAGGCGAGAACATTGGCTAAGATAGAAATGCCCTAGCCGCCGGAAAGAGTTGGCATGATGGATAAACCTGATGCATGCACACACTCACTTAGTCTCATACATATTTCATTACTAAGTGGCTTATGATGCATTCGCTAAATGATTACGTAGTCATGACTGTATATTTACATTAGATATTGGATGTGTTTGAAGTATGATTAGATAATTATGTGATTTTGAATTGCTTCAAAACAATCATATTAAGTTAACCATGTAATCTTGTGTTCTTTTCATCTTTTGAATTAAAATGTACTATTTGGGCTGATTTCAAAAAGATTTTTTATTTTTATTTTTATTATTATTATTATTACTTCATTTCACATATGTGTGTGTGTGTGTGTGTGTGTGTGTGTGTAAGAAAAATATATATATGCAAAATGGAAATAAAGACGTAAGATAATAATAAAAACTATTTCAGTTGATTTTTTTAGATATAATATTAGTTGTTTAAATATTAAATATAACATATATTTTTAGTTGGACTTAAAATAAATAAATATGCAAAATAGATAAAAATAATAAAACAATATTGAATATCTTCATACAAAATATAAATAATAATACTGCAAGTATTAGTGGAGTTTTAAAAAAATTAAAAATAAGTAATTGGGGGTATCTTTCAGCATGCACAAACCATGCAACTATAGCTTTGGAAATTCAAGAAAAGTTTGATCTAAATATATCAATACCATTATTAGAGGAAGGAAATTATTAAAAAAAGATATGCAGAAAAGAAAATTACCATCAACAACCAGTGATGGAAGGTAGAGGAGGAAACAGAAAACATAAAGAGTAGAGAGATCCCAGCGATAGGAGGTAGGAGATCACTCGACTAAGGAAGTGCGGTTAATCTTCTTCCTGATTTATAATTACATTTGTTGTGTATGATGTTAAGACTATGTTTTGAATACTGACCTACATATTATTTTTCCTAGGGTTTGCATAATACTCTTATCGGCTTGCTTTCTTATTTTTCCTTGGCCTTGTACTCTTTGAAAGACCTGGGAAGAACTTGTATCAACCTCTCTCTATTTATAAATTGTTGGGTATACTTTTTCTAATGGCCTCTATATGCTTTTTGGCCTGTTAACTTCTTGTTCGCCCTGTGTATTAATCAACCTTAGTGTTAACTTATAGTTGTTTGTCTACTTTTTACTATGTATTCATGTCGCAGCTTATTTATTTTCCTATAGCAGATTTATTTATGTCTTCCTATAGTAAATCTATTACTATTTTTCTTAGCAATCATCTTTTTTCTTGTAGAACTTATTTGCACTTCTGTAGCAGTCATCTTTGTTCCTATAGTAGTTATTTGCATTTCTGTAGCAGTCATCTTTGTTCCTATAGTAGTTATTTGCATTTTTGTAGCAGTCATCTTTGTTCCTATAGCCGTTATTTACATTTCTATAGCAGAGTTTTTCTTCTTTCCTGTAGCAGTCATTTACTCCTATAGCAGCAACAATTTCTATAGCAGATCAACACTTGTTTTCCTGTAAAAAACATGTAATTGTTTTCCTGTAGTAGACAGCAGAATTCTTGTAGCAGATTTAGGATATACTTAACTGATCTTTCTACTTATGCCTTTGCTTCAAAAAATGTTGTATTGGCAATTATGAAAAAGTTAAATAGTATTTATCTTTTTAAAAACCCTGACACAAATACAATTGAGAGGAATTATAAAACATGCTTGCGGTCATAAGTGTTAGATCTAGATTTATATTTAGAAATTATGAATAAAATATGGGTCAAAAGATATAAACCAGTTTTATAGTTTTCTATGTGTATCTTGAACAAATAAATAAAGGTCTTATTTAGAATTATTTGCTTGAAATTGTATTTCCATGGATTGAGTAAAGTAAGGAATTAGAATATGTATCTAGGCAAAAACATGTGTTATTGATTTATTTGTGTGAGGACCACCCTTGTGTGATCGTTTTAGTGGCACTATTAGACCTGAATTGTATTGCCTTACCCAGGCTTAGGTTTTGTTTATGGTATGATGACCTTGTCCCAGAGTCATTTTAGTGTTGTTGTGGATCTATTTATGAGATAGTTGTGTTGGTTGTGTATGCGAGATACATGTCTTGACTTGATAAATCATATATGATTTGACTATGATGAATTAGTTAGAAGTGATTATGTTAATTCTTGATTTTAGATGAAATATGTTTTGCCTTGCCATTGATTGTTTCAATTACGAATGTGAATGGATTTCAGTGATATGGGAAAATTGGAAAGGATTGTATCTTTGAACATAGGGATAAGTTTGTAATGTGATTGATAATGTTACTTCTTGATTTTTGTGAAATGATTTTAATTAAATTATAATATTCGAAGTAGGATTGAATTGTTGCAATGGTTATTAAAACACCTAGATTTGATGATTAGAAAAGGAATTGTGAAAAGGTTGAAATAAGGCTATGCGTTGATATTTGAAAGTGATTGTATTGTGTTTGAAACACTTATTTGTTGAGTGACTCTATGAGTTTTTAATTCTTATTGCTTCAGATATTTATACATTGGACATATTAATTGTGTGTTGAAGTGTGCAGGCATTTTCATAGCCAATGAAATTTTGGAGGTCTACTAAGTAACTCCTATATTTAACCAGTAATGCCAACCTAATCCCTAAGGTTGATTAAGGTTATTGTTGAAATCAAAATTATTGTAATGTGTTTTATTTGTACACTTTGATTTATGAGTCTTCTAAGGTTGTCAAGTAGTGAGGTGGATGATGAGTTGTCATCCACATGTCAATTTTCGTTCTTAGGCTTTTGGGGCATTTTAAAATGTGTTTTTAAAGCTTTTTATTGATTTTTGTGTGTGTTTAAAGGTCCTAGGTCAAGTACCTATGGGTTAGGTACCTTATAGACCTCAAATCATGAGTTTTAACTCATATTTGACCCCTATAATTGACCATGGGAGTTAAGTGGCGAGATTAAGGTTTTGGGTTGAGCGTTGGGTGACTTGTCACATCCCAATTCCACAACCCAAGGTTTATGTAAGGACTTGGGAAGAGAACCCCAAGTACTTCCCTCTTCCCCATGCCTCACACTTGTGTGAGGAGAAATATGGGGAGATGTGCTTTGGAGAGGGAATGAGAGGTTGACAAGTGTCACCTCCCTACTCCTCCATATCCCACACATGTGTGAGAGCACTCGTGGGGAGTTGTGCTTGTGGGAATGAATGAGAAGGTGACAAGTGTCACCTCCTCATCCATTGGGATGGGTTTTGAAACCCTATATATCTCCCTCTTGTAGAGGTGAGAAGGGTTCTTTGTTTTTGGCTTTTTGTCTTTGGGATTTTGGGAGGAGCTGGGGTCTTGGAGAAGAATTTTGAAGTGTTGGAGAACTCTTGTGTAGATCTTCTTCAACTCCTTCATACTTGGAGAGCTTGAGCGGTAAGCTCTCAAGAGTCTTCAAGCTTTTTAGTAGTTGTTATTTGCTTATGTGATGCAAGTATTTACAGTATGCTATTATTTGGTTGTGTTATGGTTTTTGTGTTAATATTTTGGGATGGGATGGCTATGGAAAATGCTCACCACTTGTGTGGAAGAAGCTTGCCTTGTATTTGGTGTTTGGAGAGAGGTGAGAACCTCCTTGAGGAAAGCTCACTCCTTGAGAAGAGTTGTTTGGCTTGCGGCCTTATTTGAGATTATGACCATGTTGGAGAGGCAAGAGTGCCCTCCTTGTGATTATTGAAATAATAAGATGGTTAAGTTGTAACATGAGATGATATTGAGGGGAAAATGGTTAAGTTGAGATTTAAAAAAGTAGTGTTAAAGAAATGAGAAATTGGTATTGATGTATTTCCCCTTGAGTAGAGTGGTCCACTCTCTCCCCCTTATTTCAAATCTATGGTATATGGATTTTGTGTTGTAAGTATCCTTGGTTGGGAATGTGCTTCTTTGCTTGTGTGTGTGGATGCCTCCCTTGTGTATGTGTGTATTTTGGGGTTACTTGTTGGCCTCCTAGCTCAGGGGAGGCTTGTGAGCAAGCCTATGGTTGGGTGGTGAGCACCTCCATTGGCTTTGTTATGTTGTATGGTTTTTTGCAGGTTTTGGGATAGATGTAGAGGAAAAAGGAGAAAACTCTCCTTAGCTTATTTTGGTGTGGTCTAAGAGTAATGTTCTCTTATTGTAAGGCTATGTGTAAATCCTTGAGCATTAAGTGCTCTTGTAAAGAGAAGGGATAAATGTGTTATCTCATTGTAAGGTTAAGTTTGTTATTCATGCATTGAAGGATGTTAGTGTATAATGAAAGAATAAAAAGGAAATAAAGTATCAATTCCTTTAACATTGCATAGATTTGAAAAGAAAAGAGAAAATGATTTTATCATGTATATCTCTCTTCCCTACTCCTTGTTTATTCATGGAAAGAAAATTAATCATTGGTGAGGGTAAATAATGTTTTTGAATTAATTAGTTTGCTATAAAGCTCATCATAGTAATATTTGAAAATAAATGAATAAATTTACTTTTCATAAAAAGTTAATATTATATATAAAAAAATACTTTCATTTTTTGATGGAAAGTTAGTTGTAAAAGAAAATATACCTTGCCCTAAATTTTTGAATAGTAGTGTTTGAAAACAAATTTAGTCATCTCTATTTAGAGAGAGAAAAAAAAAAAGGTGAATCAATTCTATTTCATATACTTTTATAAGGTTCATATAAAAAGAAATATATTTATTAATGTTAAAAGAAAATCCTTTTAGTTGAGGAAAATTTTATTCATCTATGTAAACACTACTTTACTTTATTTATTTTTTTATATTGTGGATAAAATATATTAATATGTATGCATAGGCATTGTGGTTTTAAAACTAAATTGTTTTTTTGTTGTAAATAGAGAAAATTTTAGATTTATATGAAATTTATCTCTGATTGTTTTAATTATTATTTCTATGTTTTTAAATAGAGAAGATTTTGTTTTAAGTTCAAGCTTAAATGAATTTTAAGAAAATAAGTAAAAAATAAAAATAAGTATTAGCTAAAAAGTTCTTTTGTTTCGAGTGGTTATGTTTGAAAAAAAAATAGGGCTTGGGCGAGCGCCCCGTCCTCGGCCCTGTTAGGGCACGAGGTGAGAGCTTCCCCTAATGCTGCCCTCCTATGACAGCAGCGCAAAGCCCCACCGCCATAGCAGTGCGGCGGCAGGCGGGGCACCACCAACCACAGGGGGCTCAGCCCCTATACGAACCCCTGTGGGGGGGCATCGGCTCGGTCGCACCCTATCATACTTCGCATTTCACTTCTAATTTAAAACCTCAATATTATTTCTTTAAAAATGCCTCTCTATATTTTTTTTTATCACAGGGATCTATGATATATATTCATTGTGTATTGTTTTAGTTATATATATATATATATATGCACTTTTCTATCTCTGTATATACAAGGCACTATGTATATACAGAGTTCTCTATATATACACAGTCCTATGTATATACAAAAGGCATTTTTTCCCCTAATGATAGCTAGCATTATTTTTTAAATATATATAATTTTATATATATAAAAGCATTCTTTTGAAACCAAAAGAAGGTATAGAGTTTTTTTTAATTATGAATAAATATATTCATATATGTTATAGAAAAGGGAGAACTTTTAATCCTACCTGTAGAGCTTATATTGTAAACAATGCATTGTAAATTACTTCTATTTTAAAGCATTAGAAAAAAAAACTAAGAGACTATATTTGTATTATATAATTTTTTTTTTTAAATATGGAGTGGGGTGGGAAATAAGAAAACCATAAGTTTAGAAATAAAGCAAGTAGAAACTTGATGTTAGTAAATCTATTTTAGTATATTTGAGCAAAACTAGTTAAACAAAAACTTGGGGAAATAATTCTTCCATCATGGAAGAGATTTCCTTCCTTCTCCTCCAATTCATCCAATGCATCCTGCAAGACCAAACACAAATAATTGTGAGAGTTATGAATTACAAAAGTGCTTTAATAAACTTTAGTTAGGGTTGGTGAGGGTTGCCCTAATGTTTAGGGACCCTAATCCCTTGTTGACCTTTTTTCTTAAACTCTTTTAAGTGAATTAGATTCTTTTTGTAAGGTCATATAGTTGGTGTGTTTAATTCATTGCATATTAAATCAATTAAAGCCTTAGTATGTTTTTATAATGTTATGTTATGCTACTCAATTGTTAGGTGATCAGTTATTTGTTTTAAAGCCTTAGTTGGGCAAATGTGAGGGATGTTTTAATAGAAAATTATTTATTTCATTAATGAATTATACTGATGTGTAACTTTAATTCAAAGGTTTTGCCTTAAATCTATTATGTTAGATTTTTGAAATAAGTATGTTATCTAATTTAATTTCCTTGTACTATTTTAATTTGGGTAGATGACGCATTAAATTAAATTATAGTTTTACTTTTAGCTTCTGCATTTTAGACTGGAATTTCCTTTGCTTAGTTGTTATTTTAAGGTTAGGATTTTGACTTGGGTTGAAATCGACTTTTCTCTTCTTCTAGATAATCCTAGGGGTTGTCCCTCAAAGGAGACCTTCCCTCATGGTGATGCTTGTTGGGACACCTAGATCATTTAAGTTAACCCACGTATCTAAGGGATGCGAAAGGAGTTTTGCACTTCCCTATTTTCTTTTCTTCCTGCCTCACTTTCAAGCGATATGCTCAACGCTAGTTCCTCATGCAACAATGTTAAGTGTGTTTAAATCGTCGAGTGTGCATGTAGTGCACGAGGGGGTTTTAGCGTCAGGATAGAAAATTTTTGTTAGTTCAATTTTCATGACCATGTGTAAAAAGTGGGCATGACAGTTTGAAAGAAATTAGTTTATCTTTTATGTGTGATTAGGTTATTTTAGGCTAGGATGTTGAATGTGGACAAACAGAGAAGGCTTTTCCTCTTTTCATAATTTGACCGTAACTTTTATAAGTGCTTGGGCCAAGCCATGTTCATTGAAATAGATGAAAGATTGTCTAGCAAAACTTTATTTATATATTTCTTTGCCACATCCTATTGTGAGATATTGCACATCATCATTTAGATTTGCATTTAGATATCAGGTTGCATCAGGTGTTCCCACCTACCAGTTGATTCCAAGTTGCTAGGCATTTCGTATAGGGTTGGGTATCCTTCGTGTCATGAAGGATTCCAAAGGAGTGTAATTGCTTCATGGTTGGGCGGAAAAGCGCCTGGGCCATGTTCCCATCTCTCATATTGCAGATGACCATGTGGGTTAGTGGTGGCTAGAGACAATGATTTGATTTATTTTTCATTACTTGTATTGTATTTGATTATTGTACCTTGTTATTATTTAAGATGACTCATGGCATGAGAGACTAAGATGGACATTGTATATTCTTTTATAGTGCTAACACCTGGTTATGGCATGTAGATTTGTAAGATGTAATGACATTATTGTTGATATTTAGAAGATCTATCTTTTTACTTGAGCTAATGTAAATAAGTGGATTATTTACTTCAATAATTATTTGCTTTGGAATGTGTTCTTTACATTTAGTATCAGAGCTCTAGGTTGACACTAGGGCCTTTGCCTATTACGCTAAGATGTGAATTTGATGCAAATCAGTTATAATGGATACAAGAAACACCAATCATAGTGGAGGATCAAACAATGAACAAAATGAAAGAAACCATGGTGAAGCAAACAATGATCAAAATGGAAGGTTGGATCAAATCCTTGCTCTCCTAACCCAGTAAGGAACTAGGATGGATAATCTTGAACAAGAGATCAGAGTAAACCGTGGAGGGAAAAATCAAAACAAAATCAAAATCAAGGAAATGCAAATCAAAATCAAGGCAATGAGAACCAGAGGGATGAGGTGTGAAACCTAGAGAATGAAGGGAATGCAAACAATCATGGTAGAATTGTGGAGGAGTTGGGCAAAGATCTCAAGAAGGTCTCACCACCCAAGTTTTATGGTAGGACCATCGGTGATGGAGCAGAAGCATGGATTATTAAGATGGAAAAATACTTTCAGCTCTATAACTTTTCTGAAGAGACCACGACAATGTGGGGTTCCTATCAGCTTACTGGGGAAGCGGCTACATGGTGGGATAATGAGAACACAAATAAAAGATTGTTTCTAGGAGAAATCACTTGGGAACTTTTCCTTCAACTCTTCAGGAAAAGGTGGTTACCACAACTCTTCTTTGATAATAAGATGATAGAGTTTCAAAATTTAGCACAAGGAGGTATGTCAATAACCTAGTATTGGGAAAGGTTCTCTCATTTACTTAGGTATGTTCCACAATATCAAATAGAAGAGAGATTCTGGATTAGGAAGTTCATCATGGGCTTAAGGCCTCAAATTGGAGTGGATGTGGACATCCATAATCCATTGACTATAGATGCGGTCTTTGAAAAGACTATTAAGCAAGAATAGAAGATGCAGCAAGTAGCCAGTTATCGCAAGTTTAGAGATGCAAATTTTGGGAATAAAAGACCCCAAAACAATAACAACAACAATCAGAATAACAACAATCAGGACAACAACAATTGATAGATCCGAAACTTGAAGAGAGGTAACAACTCTCAAGATAGAAATGGTGGAAATTAGAATGGAGGTAACAAAAGAGGTAATTACAACAATAATAACAACAACAACAATAATAACCGAAGGGATAAGTCAAAGGGACCAAGAGCACCTCGTGGTAGATGCTATGTATGCGAAGGAGAGCACTTCACCAACACTTGTCCTTAGAGATCAGCAGGGTGAAGAGATAGGAATCAACAGGGAGCACCACAACACCAAATTCATGCAGCCATGGACAATCGACAAGCTGACTTCCAGGTAGCACCCATTCAATTTCCAAGTAAGCTCTATGGACTACCTATTTCTATATTAATTGATATTGGAGTAACTGAATGCTTTGTAGATCCAAGAGTAGTTTCAAAGTTATCTGTTAGACCTGGACACATGGCAAACTTTTGGATGGTTCAGTATGGCAATAGGGCAAAAAAGGGGTAGATTCATGTCTTGAATGTAGTGAGTTAGACCTTCCAAGTTTTCAAACTCAAGTCAATCTTTATGTAACACCTTTAGGGTCTTATGATGTGATATTGGGAATCAATTGGTTAGTTAAACATAAGTCAATTGTAAATTGTGAGGATAAGGTTGTCAAATGTTTGGATGACCTAGGGAATCATGTAGAGATTCATGGTTCTAAGAGACCCCTGGAACTTAGGAAAATTTCGGCTATGCAGTTAAAGAAAGTCAAAATAATGGGATGTTCCATTTATGTTGTCCAAGTAAAAGATCTTGATAATTTGGAACCAGTGCTTAATAATTACCTATCCTAAAGGAATTCCAAGATGTGTTTCTAGTGGAGTTAACAGAGTTACCACCAAAGAGGGAGTTTGACTTCTCAATTGATTTGCTACCAAGGACTAAGCCTCGATCTAAGGTTGTTGCAAGTATGGGCCTAACCAGTGTTGTCATTGATGTCAACATACTCCTGTTGCATTGATGACAAGGATTGGATGAGTTGTATGCTAAGGATATTGAGAAAATTAGTCATATCAAGAACAGAGAAAAATAGTGAAGACAGTAAGGTAAAGATCCCAGTTAAGATGAAGATCAAAGGTTGCACATCAAAGGGTTTGTAGATATGTGTCCAAAGGTGATCCAGTAAAGATTTGAGAGGTCCGCATGAAGATTTGAATAAGTTATGGCCATATGAGTAAAACCGGTTCTGGTAGATGTTTAGAGGTGACAGAGTGACACAAATAGGTTCGGTGAGATCCGAAAATGCAATATCTTGTTCTGTGGATTTGGTGGAGTGTTTAGGAAGTCAATGTGAATTGACAACTCAATTGTTTCGTGGTCTAGAGGTTCGCAAGCATCTATTCCAATATGACAGTGATGATAGACTGTGTTCTTGAGGTCCCAGATGAAGGAGAGAATGATTTCAGTAAGCAGAATTAGTGTGGATGTTCTTGGTAATTCAGGAAAGCTTGTGGAGGTATCTGGATTGTGTCTAGTTCATGTTGGTGGTCCGCATTGAAGATTGAGCTTGAAATTGAAGAATTACTTCCGGGTGATGATGTTCTTCCTAAACTTGGCTGACCGAATAAGTTACACATCTTGCGGATGATCTTGAAGATGTTCTATGAAGCATGGCGTGTTCCTAAAAGAAGATTGAAGTCTCATATCTGTGTGGCCGACAATGTGGTGATCTGCATGAAGTCTTTTGTAATTTAGTCAAGTTGTATTTGTGTATTTGCTCTGTAAAGTATGCTGACTTGGATGATTATCCCAAAGTCAATGTCTTGTATAAATAAGAAGTTGTGAAGTCATTTCAAATGTATCTTGGCAGAGATGAGAGTGTGGTAGAGACAAGCAGAGCGAAAGGCAGAGCAGAAGTATTGAGCTTAAATGGAACTAACTCAAGCATGGTGAAGATGCTATTCTTCAGTTCAAGTATGTAATAATTATTATTCTGTAGACAGTGTGTCTCTTGTAGGCAGTGGGCCTCTTGTGAGCAGTGTGCTTGGGAAGTGAGCCCTAATTGGCATGTGCCATTTGTTCTTCTTATTCTTTTAATAGAGAATACAATCTTGGGTTAGGCACCCCGTGGTTTTTCCCTTAACTGGGTTTTCCATGTTAAAATCTTGGTGTCATATGTGTTAATGTGTTTCTGCTCTTGAATTGTTGGTTTATGTTTCCATGATTGATCTATTATTATTCTATTGAATTACAAGAAGGATTTAAGTGATTAATAGGAAGAAAGTTTTGGGACAACTGATTCACCCCCCCTCTTAGTTGTCTGTCTTGAATCTAACAATTGGTATCAGAGCAAGTTCCTCCAAAAAAAGCTTAACCGCTTGAGGAGATCTAGGATGTCTTCCTACAAGAAGGATAGTCCAAGGTTTGATGGAACCAATTACATCTTTGGAAAAGCCACATGGAATGTCACTTGCAATGTATGGGAATGCAATATTGGATCATGGCTTCAAAGAAGTATGTTCCTCCACAGAATTGTCCAAAAACTGTAGATGAAGTTAGAGATGCTGAAAACAATCTTCAAGCTAAAAAAGCTCTACTAAGTGCCTTATCTGATTCAGAGCTGACAAATGTTATAGATCTAAAAACTGCATATGAGATTTGGGAAAAACTGGAACTTCTGCATGAAGGAGACAAATATGTTAATGTGCCTTGGAGCTATAGAGTCTAAAAGGAAAATTTGAAAACCTGAAGATGAATGAAGATGAGAATATCACTACTTTTATGCCAAAAGTAAATGAGCTTGTTTGTGGCATTAGATGTGCTGGTGGAATCTTGGATAAAGATGAGATTGTTGCCAAAGTTCTTAGATCCCTACCTCCTTCTTACAAATACAAGGTTGCTGCTATTGAAGAATTCAGATCTTTTTCAAATATCACAAGAGATCAATTGGTTGGAAAATTAGTTGCATTTGAATTGGCCGAGTTTGGAGATGCACCCCCCAAGACTGAATCTACATTTAAATCTAGTGCCTCTGTAAAAGGAAAACAAAAGTTTGATCCGGGAGAGAACTCTTCAAAGAAACTATCATGGTATGAAAAAGCAATAAAAGATTTGGAAGAAGATGAAGTAGAAGCTGCTCAACTTGAAGCCCTTAATGCAAAAAGACTGCCAAGAGGATCCGGTAAGTATGAAAGAAAATTGCCCTTCAAATGTTTCAACTGCAATAAGATTGGTCATTTTGCCTCAAGGTGTCCTGAAATATTTTCAAGAGTAAATCCAAGCAGATCAAGATTCCAAAATAAATGTTACTATATTCATGAAGATGATGATGATGGAGTAACAGATGATGAATCAGAGACAGGAAACAAATCTGGAAGTGACTGGGTGTTTATTGCCATCAAGGAAGAAGATCCAATGCCCTCTGAATCTGTCGATCATAAAATGATAGAAAGAGCTCTGGCTACCCAAGTTGAAGAAAAGGATGATTGGGTCATTGACAATGGATGCTCCCACCATATGACAGGTGACAAAAATATCATCAAGATAAGCAATTGACCAGAGTTGGCTGTGGCATAGGAGAATGTGTCATGTGAATTTTGATAATATCATCAAGATAAGCAACACTCAGGCTGTAAGAGATCTTCCAAGACTGGTGAAACCTACTAATAGTTTGTGCAAAGAATGTCAGTTGGGTAAGCAGAGCAGAATCACATTCAAAAGTGAGGAACAGTCTTCTATCAGATTGTTGGACTTAGTACATACTGATCTATGTGGTCTGACTAGAATCAGGAGTTTGCAAGGTGATAGATACTTCATGTTATTAATTGATGACCACTCCTGGATGATGTGGGTGACTTTTCTGAAAGAGAAATCTGAGGCTCTTGAGAAATTCAAAATATTCAAGGCTATGGTAGAGAATGAAGCCAAATTAAACATAAAATGTCTTAGGTCTAACAGAGGTGGAGAATTTACATCTGGGGAGTTCATAGAATTCTGTGAGAAACATGGGATAAAAAGATAGTTGTCTACTCCAAGGACTCCACAGCAGAATGAAGTAGTGGAGAGAAAGAACCAGACCATCCAGGAAGCATCTAGAACCATGATGATAGAAGCAAATGTTCCTTAGATCTACTAGAGAGAAGTTGTAAGCACTGTTGTCTATGCTCTTAATTGAGTACAAATCAGAAGCAATACTAGTAAGACTCCTTATGAACTCTGGTTTGGCATCACTCCCACTGTGAAGTATTTCAGAGTCTTTGGTAGCAAATGTTATATTAAAAGAGATGAAGATCTTAGCAAATTTGATGCTAGAAGTGATGAAGGAATATTCTTGGGTTATTCTACTCAAAGCAAAGCATAAATGTGTTATAACAAGATATTGAGAAAGATTATAGAAAGTACAAATGTGAAGGTTGATGAAAGTATTGAAAAACCCTCAAGGTTTTATGAATATGATTAAGATGATCATAATGATGTTTTAGTCCAAGAAGTCCAAGCCCCTTCTGAAATTTAGATCCAGACTAATCCGGAGAATCGGGAAGAAGAGATAAGTTTGAATGAACCTGTTCAAGAAATAGAAGTGCAAGAAATTCCCAAAATTCCTAGGTATGTAAGACTGAATCACTGTGAAGATCAAATCATAGGTGATAAAAGCAAAGGTGTTCAAACAAGAAGAAAGATTGCTCAAGACTCAGAAAAGTATTGTCTGATTTTAAAGATTGAACCAAAGACAGTAAATGAAGCATGCAATGATTAAAGCTAGACTAAAGCAATGAAGGAAGAGCTGATGCAAATTGAGAAAAATCACACTTGGGATCTTGTTCCCAAACCTAGAAACAAAAATGTGATTAGAACCAAATGGGTCTTCCGGAATAAACTAAACGAAGATGGTGATGTAGTCAGAAACAAAGCCAGATTGGTCTGCAAGGGTTATTCCCAAATAGAAGGAGTTGATTTTGAAGAAACTTTTGCTCCGGTGGCAAGAATTGAAGCAGTCAGATTATTTCTTGCCTTTGCTACCTTCAAGGAATTCAAAGTATATCAGATGGATGTCAAGTCTACCTTCCTAAATGGTGACTTGGAAGAAGAAGTTTACATTGAGCAATTGGATGGATTCCAATTGTCTGTTCATGGTGATATGGTCTGCAAGTTGAAGAAAGCATTGTATGGACTCAAACAAGCCCCAAGAGCCTAGTATGAAAGATTAGATAAGCATCTTTTAAAGATTGGTTTCAACAAAGGTATTGCTAACAGTAACTTGTACTTCAAAATTGATCATGAAAATATCTTGATTGTTGAAGTATTTGTTGATGATATCATTTTTGGAGGAAGAGATAGTATGTGCAAAACTTTTGCAAATCAAATGAAAAGTGAATCTGAGATGTCTATGTTTGGGGAAATGAATTTCTTCTTGGGTCTGCAAATCATTCAAACAAAGAAGGGAATCTTCATTTCACAGACCAAATATGTGAAAGAATTGAAGAAATTTGGGATGGAAGACTCAAAACCAATGAATTCTCCTATGGCAACTAGATGTAAATTGAGCAAAGATGATGACTCTCCTAAGGCTGATCAAAAAAAGTACAGGTCAATGATTGGAGGACTATTGTATCTTACTCAAACTAGACCTAACATTATGAATGTTGTTGGTCTTATTGCTAGATTCCAAGTTGATCCTAGAGAAATTCATTTCATGGCAATCAAGAGGATTCTCAGATATCTGAAAGGAATAGTTGAGTATGGTTTATGGTATCCTAGAGATCATGGTTTCTCTCTTCATGCTTATACAGATGCGGATTGGGCAGGAGATGTGGATGACTGGAAGAGTACCAGTGGTGGAGCATTCTTTTTAGGGAAAAGATTGGTTTATTGGCTGAGCAAGAAACAAGAGGCAATATCTCTGTCCACTGCAGAAGCAGAATATATTACAGCAGTAGGTAGTTGCACTCAAGTATTGTGGATGAAGCAAATGCTAAGAGACATCATAGTGGAGTATGAGGAACCTATCACAATCTTCTGTGACGATTCAAGTGCAATAAATATATCAAAAATCTAATGTTGCATTCAAAGACAAAATATATATCCATCAAGTTTCATTTTTTGAAAGAGCAGGTGAACAAGAATGAAGTCAGATTGGAGTTTGTGCCCTCCAAGGATTAGATTGCAGACATTTTTACTAAACCTCTACCTAAGGACTCTTTTAAGTATCTCAGGGAGAAGTTAGGGGTTATTACCCCCTGTTCTGAATTAAGGTGCACTGATGTGCATCAGTCCGGTGAATCTCACAGCCATATCTTGTGGTTCAGATTGATGATGGGAAGCTGCTACTCAGGGGGAGCAGTTGGTATGATTCTGAGTCATGCAAGTATGTGCCCTTTGCTATTGATATCAAAGGGGGAGAGAAGACATGTGAAAAACAAAAAGCGGTTGCTGATCAAAGGGGGAGCAGTAAAGAAAGAGAAGACATGTGAATGGTTGTTGTTGATATGGGGAGTTATGTCAGTCAGTAAGGAGATGTTCTTGTCTTGATTGTTAAAATAGTTTTTCACATCATATGTTGTCATCAATGACAAAGGGGGAGATTGTTGCAAGTATGGGCCTAACCGGTATTGTCATTAATGTCAACATACTCTGTTGCATTGATGACAAGGATTGGATGAGTTGTATGCTGAGGATATTGAGAAAATTAGTCCTATTAGGAATAGAGAAGAACAGTGAAGATAGTAAGGTAAAGATCCTAGCTAAGATGAAGATCAGAGGTTGCGCATCAAAGGGTTTGTAGATATGTGTCCAAAGGTGATCTAGTAAATATTTGAGAGGTCCGCATGAAGATTTGAATAAGTTATGGCCATATGAGTAAAACTGGTTCTGGCAGATGTTCAGAGGTGACAGAGTGACACAAATAAGTCCGGTGAGATCCAAAAATGCAATATCTTGTTCTGCGGATTTGGTGGAGTGTTTAGAAAGTCAATGTGAATTGACAACTCAATTGGTTCATTGTCTGGAGGTCCGCAAGCATCTATTCCAATATGATAGTGATGACAGACTATGTTCTTGAGGTCCCAGATGAAGGAGAGAATGATTTCAGTAAGCAAAAGTAGTGTGGATGTTCTTGGTGATTCAGGAAAGCTTGTGGAGGTATCTGGATTGTGTCCAGTTTGTGTTGGTGGTCCGCATTGAAGATTGAGCTCAAAATTGAAGAATTACTTCTGGATGATGATGTTCTTCCTAAACTTGGCCAACCAGATAAGTTACACATCCTACGGATGATCTTGAAGATGTTCTATGAAGCATGGCATGTTCCTAAAAGAAGATTGAAGTCTTAGATCTGTGTGGCCAATAGTGTGGTGATCCACATGAAGTCTTTTGTAATTTAGTCAAGTTGTATTTGTGTATTTGCTCTGTAAAGTATGTCGACTTGGATGATTATCCCAAAGTCAATGTCTTGTATAAATAAGAAGTTGTGAAGTCATTTCAAATGTATCTTGGCAGAGATGAGAGTGTGGTAGAGACGAGCAGAGCAAAAGGCAGAGCAGAAGTATTGAGCTTAAATGGAACTAACTCAAGCATGGTGAAGATGCTATTCTTTAGTTCAAGTATGTAATATTTATTATTTTGTAGACAGTGTGTCTCCTGTAGGCAGTGGGCCTCTTGTGAGCAGTGTGCTCGGGCAGTGAACCCTAATTGGCATGTGCCATTTGTTCTTCTTATCCTTTTAACAGAGAATACAATCTTGGGTTAGTCACCCCGTAGTTTTTCCCTTAACTGGGTTTTCCACGTTAAAATCTTGGTGTCATATGTGTTAATGTGTTTCTGCTCTTGAATTGTTGCATTATGTTTCCATGATTGATCTATTATTATGCTGCTAAATTACAAGAAGGATTTAAGTGATTAATAGGAAGAAGTTTTGGGACAACTGATTCCCCCCCCCCTCTTAGTTGTCTATCTTGAATCTAACAAAGGCACCCTATAGGATGGCCACTATAGAATTGTATGATCTAAAAGCACAATTGTAGAATTTGTTGAACCAAGGGTTCATAAGACCTAGCGTGTCACCATGGGGCGCACCGGTCACCTTTGTGAAGAAGGATGGGACTTTGCGCTTATGCAATGATTATAGAATGCTTAATAAGGCTACCATAAAGAACAAGTACCCACTTCTAAGAATAGATGAGCTCTTTGATCAGATGAAGGGAGCTATTGTGTTCCCAAAGATAGACCTTAGATTTGGCTATTACTAGTTGCAAATTAAGGATGAGGACATCTTGAAGACTACTTTCAGGACTCGTTATGGTCACTACGAATTCACAATGGTGCTATTCGGGTTGACTAATGCTCCAGCAACCTTCATGAATTTAATGAATAGTGTATTCAATGATTACTTGGATGATTTTGTACTGATCTTTCTTGATGATATATTGATTTATTATAAATCAGTTGA
This sequence comes from Cunninghamia lanceolata, assembly GCA_027924645.1. Taxonomy (NCBI): domain Eukaryota; kingdom Viridiplantae; phylum Streptophyta; class Pinopsida; order Cupressales; family Cupressaceae; genus Cunninghamia; species Cunninghamia lanceolata. The sequence goes on along the minus strand of BSBN01001164.1, from coordinate 2,060,364 downwards.
AGAGCACGAAAAGCATTTAAGGATAGTATTACTGCACCTAAGGGGGCAAAAGCTCTTTGGTAAGCTATCCAAGTGTACATTCTATCAAGACAAGGTACACTATCTAGGACATGTAATTTCAGCAGAAGGGATTGCAGTTGATCCAAAGAAGATTAAGGTGATAATGGAATGGCCTACACCTCAGAATATGACAGAAGTCTGAAATTTCATGGGACTTGCAAGGTATTATAGAAAGTTTGTGGAAGGATTCTCAATAATAGCATCACCAATTACCTCACTTCAGAAGAAAGGTAAAAAGTTTGAATGGACAAAAAGGTGTGAGCAAGCTTTCCAAGTGTTGAAGGAAAGACTCACTACTACTCCTATTTTGACTATACTTGATCCTAATGGGCATTTCATAGTTATAACTGATGCATCAAGAGAAGGTGTAGGAGTGTTAATGCAAAATGAACAAGTGGTCACATATGAGTCAAGGAAGTTGAAGCAATATGAGCTAAACTATGCACCGCATGACTTAGAGTTAGCCGCCATAGTTCATGCATTTCAGATGTAGAGGCATTATCTCTTAGGGAATCCCTTTGAGCTTAAGACAATTCATTTAGGGATCAAGTACATTTTTACACAACCTAATCTTAATGCACGTTAGAGAAGATGGTTAGAATTTCTTAGTGAGTACGACTTTGGGATTGAGTACATTAAAGGAAAAGAGAACATAGTGGCAGATGCTCTTAGCAGGAGAAGACATCTGGCAGCCATAGTTACTACAAGATCAAATTTAAGACAAAAAGTAATTCAGAATCTACAAGGGGATGAATATTATGACAGCGTAAAGCAAGCTTTAGAAGAAGACCCCTTAGATCATCGATTTGATGGTTATGTGATTGAGTCAGATGGAATTTTACAATATCAAGGAAGGATGTATATTCTAGACTCAGGGGATTTGAGAAAGTTAGTTCTTGAAGAGATCCACAACGCACCGTATTCAAGGCACCCTAGAGTGACAAAAATGGTAGAAGGGTTGAGACCTTTATATTTTTGGCCTAGACTTAAGAAAAATGTAACATAATTTGTGGCTCGATGCTTGGAGTGCCAGCGAGTCAAGGCTAAGCATGTGCATCCGACAGGGATTTTGTACCCGCATAGTTTACTAAAACATGTAAGTGGCAAGTAATTAGTATGGATTTCATTCAAGGATTGCCAATGTCCAAGAATCGACATGATGTCATCTTAGTAGTTGTGGACAAGTTAACAAAGGTAGCACATTTCATCCCAGGGAATCTTTCAGATGGTTCGTTGGTTTTAGCTAAGAAGTTTGTCCAGGAAATCTTTCAATTGCATGGAGTGCTAGAGACAATCATTTCAAATCGAGACACTCGCATGAATTCCAAATTTTAGACAACATTGAATGCAGTTTATAAACAGGAGGAGTATCTTCTTTTAATGGAGTTCACTTACAATAATTCATACCATGCATCTTTGGGGATGGCATCTTTCGAAGCTCTTTATGGGCATAAGGGTCGCACACCCATCAGTTGGGACAAGGTAGAAAATTGTGATTGGACCTGATATGCTTAGGGAAATGGATGACCAGATGAGGTCAAGATCAAAGATAAATTGAAGCAAGCTTCTGATCAACAGAAGAGTTATGCAAATAGGAATAGGATGTTCATATAGTTTTTCGTAGGGGACAAAGTCTTTTAGAGGGTCAAGCCTTAGAAGAGTTCAGTTTCATTTGGCAAGTCATCCAAACTTGCTCCCAGATTCGTAGGACCATTTGATGTGTTGGAAGTGATTAATCATGTTTCTTATAGACTTGCTCTATCGCCTACTCTTGTTAGAATCTAGAACATTTTTCATGTGTCTTTACTTCAACTATATCATCCTAATGCTTCGCATATACTTGATTGGCATGCTTTACAGGTATAGGATCCAGGAGTGGTGTTGGTGGAGCCCACTCCAATTTTGGAGAGGCGCAACGTTAAGTTGCGTAACATGGATATTGTGCAGTATAAGATCCAGTGGGACCAATATTTTGTGGACGGTACCACATGGGAGGATGATAAGGAGATAGATAGATCTTTTCCTCATTTGAGGATTTAGCAGAGTTTCTTTTATTTATGCATAGTTGAGATATTGTTATTTGATTTTATGATACCTTATGGATACATTGATTGTTATAAGTGAGATATTTTTTATTATTTCAATATGTGTGTAATAAGACATCAGGATGATGTCTCTTTCTAGTGGGGAAGGATGTCACATCTTGAACTTTTGGATTTCATTTATAATTTAGACTATTGGAATTTTGTCGTGATTGTTTTACTATTGAGTGATTTCATGTGCGTAAAGGTAAAATTATTGTTATTTAAAATGGATTAAATTTGAAAGTTGATTTAATGATCAATTATTATCGGTATGATTATGCATGTATATCTTAAACTTGCTCCGGCTATGATTATAAGGAACTAACCTATTGACAAAAATTTAATTGTGACAGAGTGTAAGAAAAATGTCAAAGGCGGGAACATGGCTAAGGTAGAAACCCCCTAGCCGCCAAAAAGAGTTGGCATGATGGATAAACCCGATGCATGCACACACTCACTTAGTCTCATACATTTTGCATTATTGAGTGGCTTTATGATGCATTCGCTAAATGATTACGTAGTCATGACTGTACATTTACATTGGATATTGGATGTGTTTGAAGTATGATTAGATAATTTATGTGATTTTGAATTGCTTCAAAATGATCATATTAAGTTAACTGTGTAATCTTGTGTTCTTTTCATCTTTTGAATTAAAATATATTATATGGGTTGATTTCAAAAAAAAATTATTATTATTATTATTACTTCATTTCACACACACACACACACACACACACACACATACATCTGTGTGTGTGTATAAGAAAAATATATATGTAAAATAAAAATAAAGACATGTAAGATAATAATAATAAAAACTATTTCGGTTGATTTTTTTAGATCTAATATTAGTTGTTTAAATATTCAATATATAACATATATTTTTAGTTGGACTTAAAATAAATAAATATGCAAGATAGATAAAAATAATAAAACAATATTGAATATCTTCATGCAAAAATATAAATAATAATACCACAAGTATTAGTGGAGTTTAAAAAAAAAAAAAGTAATTGGGGGCATCTTTCAGCATGCACGAACCATGTAACTACAACTTTGGAAATTCAAGAAAAGTTTGATCTAAATATATCAATACCATTATTAGAGGAAGGAAATTATTAAAAAAGAGGGATAGGCAAAAAAGAAAATTACCATCAACAACCAGTGATGGAAGGCAGAGAAGGAGGAAACGGAAAACACAGAGAGTAGAGAGATCCCAACGATAGGAGGCAGGAGATCACTTGACTAAGGAAGTGCGGTTAATAGGGTACCTTTCTTCCTTATTTATAATTACAAGTTTTTTCTATGTATGTTGTTAAGACTACGTTTTGAATATTGGCATGCATAATCTTTTTCCTAGGGTATGTGTAATACTCCTATCAGCCTGCTTTCTTATTTTTCCTTAGCTTTTTACTCTTTGAAGGACATGGGAAAAACTTGTATCGACCTCTCTGTGTTTATAAACTGTTGGGTATACTTTTTCTAATGGCCTCTATATGCTTTTTGGCTTGTTAACTTCTTGTTTGGCCTGTTTATTAATCAACCTTAGTGTTAACTTGTTGTTTGTCTGCTTTTTACTATGTATTCCTATCGCAACTTATTCATTTTCATGTAGTAGATTTATTTTTCTTCCTATAGAAGATCTATTTTTGTTTTCTGTAGCAGTCATGTTTTTTTTCCTGTAGCGGTTATTTGCATTTTTGTAGCAGTCATCTTTGTTCCTGTAGTAGTTATTTGCATTTCTGTAGCATTCATCTTTGTTTCTGTAGCAGTTATTTGCATTTCTGTAGGAGTCATCTTTGTTCCTATAGCAGTTATTTGCATTTCTGTAGCAGTCATCTTTGTTCTTGTAGCAGATATTTACATTTCTGTAGTAAACTTTTTCTGCTTTCCTGTAGCAGTCATTTACTCTTGTAGCAACAATAGTTTTTGTAGCAGATCAACACTTGTTTTCCTATAGCAAACTTGATTTTTTTCCTATACAACAGACAACAGAATTTCTGTAGCAAATTTAGGATATAGTTAACCAATCTTTCTACTTATGCATTTGCTTTAAATAATGTTTTATTGGCAATTATGAAGATGTTAAATAGTATTTATCTTTTTAAAGCCTTGTTACAAATATAATTGAGAGGAATTATAAAACATGCTTGCAGTCATAAGTGTTAGATCTAGATTTATATTAAGAAATTATGAATGAAATATGGGTCAAAAGACATAAACTAGTTTTATAGTTTTCTATGTGTATTTTGAACGAATAAATGAAGCTCTTATTTAGAATTATTTGCTTGAAAGTGTATTTATGTGGATTGAGCAAAGTAACTAAATTAGTATATGTATATAGGCAAAAGCATGTGTTATTGATTTGTTTGAAAGAAAATAGTTTATCTTTTATGTGTGATTAGGTTACTTTTGGGCTAGGATGCCAAATGCGAACAAACAGAGAAGGCTTTTCCTCTTTTCAGGATTTGACCATAACTTTTATAAGTGCTTGGGCCAAGCCATGTTCATTGAAATAGATGAAAGATTGTCTAGCAAAAATTTATTTATATATTTCTCTATCACATCGTGTTGTGAGATATTGCACATCATCATTTAGATTTGCATTTAGACATCAGGTTGCATCAGGTTTTTCCACATGCCAGTTGATTCCAAGTTGCTTGGCATTTCATGCAGGGTCAGGTATCCTTCATGTCATGAAGGATTCCAGGCAAGTGTAATTGCTTCGTGGTTGGGCAGGGAAGCGTCTAGGCCATGTTCCTGTCTCTCAACTTGCAGATGACCATGTGGGTTAGTGGCAGGCAAAGACAGTGATTTGATTTATTATTTATTACTTGTATTGTACTTGATTATTGTACCTTGTTATTATTTAAGATGACTCATGGCATGAGAGCCTAAGATGGACATTGTATATTCTTTTATAGTGTTAACACCTAGTTATGGTACGTGAATTTGTAAGATGTAATGACATTATTTTTTATATTTAGAAAATCTATCTTTTTACTTGAGTTGATATAAATAAATGGATTATTTACTTCAATAATTATTTGTTTTGGAATGTGTTCTTTACATGGAGCCATATTTACCTTACAAAATACACACTTTAAATATGCAATTGAAGAAATATTTTGTAAAATAAAACAATTCATTAGAGATAGTAATGAACATCACATTGGTTGTTTCAACCAAAGTGAAAAGATTGGAGAGAATAATTTAATACCAAATCACTTTACAAATCAAACAACAAATATGCATGCAATGGAAAATGATATCTACAAGCTTCAAAAAAAGTACTTTGGCTTCACTGGAATAGAATTATTTGAAAAATATTCAAGATACACCTAAATATACATGCAATTTATCAATTTTTGCATTTCATTGACATAATGACTTCCAAAGACAAGAATAGACAAACATATTACAAATTAACAAAAAATAAGGATATTATATCTACAAACTCAATTTATTGCATATGCAAAACCTCATTGAAGAAGTGTAAACTACCTAAATATGCAACACCAAATTATATTTGAATGAATAAGTCATTGTAATATGTAATAATTCTCTCACAACTAGAAGAATGACTTGTTTCACTTAGAATCACATTTACATAAATATGGCAATCAGGACACTAAAATATTTGGTTGTGAAACCACCCAAGAATGTAAATGAGTGAAAGGAAAGCATAGACAAAAAATAAAATATGATAGAATAATTGTATTCTATTCAATAGGATTGCAAATGAAAGATTACAATGAGATGAATATAGGATGCATACAATATATATTGTCTCATAGTTTCCAAATCCAATAAAGATGAGGAAAATGATGAAAATCAAAAAATAAGGGATGACCTTTGAGTTTGTAAATCTAAGAGGATAAGAAAAACTAGAAAGCCACGAAAGAAGAAAATAACTTATACACATTTATCATGTCTTATACCTAAGTAATTAAATAAATTATATAAGTAAACTTTACTAGGTGTGAAAAGGACTTAAACGGAGAACTGATTAGGTAAAGAACCCATTCACACCAACACCCCCCATTAAGTGCAATTTAGGATGAAGAAAAGGCATTCAAAGATGTAAAGATGGGCAGCCTAAAGAGGTACCCATGTACAAATGAATCTCTCACAAATGGAGAAAAGGAGAAAACCCATAGAAAAAGAATCCTCTCCCAAAGAGAGAAAAATATGAAAGATACTCTAAAATGTATGAGAAGGATAAGAGCTTACGTGAGGAAAAATTCCCCCATAAGAGAGAAGAAGAGAGACCGTGCAACTCCCAATGTAAAATATCTTACACTAATGGTGAATTCTCTACAAAGGATGTTGAAGATGAGCCTGTTAGGATTAAGGTGCCAACAACCTTGTAAATCTTATGTCATTTAAATTGTTCCCACATCATTTTCAAGGTGTCTCTAGGTGCTTAGGGGGTAAGTAGAAAAATATGGGGGACCAAAAAGTGGCCAAATCACTTTTTGGTCCTAGAGAATTATATCTCGATCGTGTTTTGGACTGCTAAATATAAAAAAAAGCACAATCGAAAGTCAGATTTTTCACCTCATATTCAGTTTGAGAGCCAAAACATGCCTTGGGTTATTGTGTGATCAAGTTTGGAGCTATTTGAGGAAGAAACCACACCGAAACACAATGCCACCTCACTATTCCCATCATGCACGAGATCAACAGAGTCAACAAACTCAAGAAGGTAGGGTTTGAATCTATTTTTCATTTTCTTGACTGAATTTCTATTTTAAATTTTTCAGGCAATGAATCACCAAAGGCTTAATCCAATAGATGAGAATACAATTGAAGAGGAGGCTCAAAACCCTCCTCTAACTCCACCTTCTTTTTTCTCGCCATCCTCATGACACACAAGAACATTATTTAGGGGAAATGAAAACAATAAAAAACAACTTGAAAAATTAGTTCAAGAATTAAAATAGCCAAATGGAAGCAATGATCCTCAGAGATCCCTTGCCACTTAGATTCCATTATTTCCCACATTGATACAGTCACAAACTAAATCAAGATATGGGAAAACTATAGGGAGAAATTGTCGACAATTCTATGCAGACAAACTATCATACAAACAAGTTAAAGACCTTAAAATTTTGAAATTTGATCTATGTTCACATTTTGTCAATCTTAGAACAAATCAACCATTACACGATAGTTGTAAAATATTTCCCATTCACTAGTGTGTGCATGAAGGAATATCCAAAAACTTTTGGGATAGGTGGTGGATAGTGTTTAATGAGCTACCATGTAACAACCTTGAGGTCCCATAATATTTTCAAGGAAACTCTATTACGAGTTTGTCCTCAACAAGATTCCAAACTACTTTGACATATAGGATTTCTAGGGCAAAAGTGGTGGCTCTATACAGGATAAAGCAAGGGCACAACATGATCAAAACCATCCTACTAGACCCCTAGGGAGGCCACAACATATATCACTCCCTTTATCTTTGAAGGAGAGTGTTGAGGTGTGTTAATGTATTTATTCCCCATTTTATTTTTCCTCTATATTTCAAAAATGTAATATTTGCAATTTTTTTTTGCAAAAGGCAATCTTTTTATGTGTTTTTAACTAGGCTGGAAATTTAAAAGTTTCATATCTTTTGCTCGGTAACTTAGATGTGAGTACCGTCTTTTGCAAAAATGGATTTATTTTTCATCACGATTCCATTGGTCACATATATGTCAATTGGGCTAGTTAAACACACTACCTTTATAAAGTGCCACATTTAGGAGGGGACAAAATAAACTTAGTTTCTTTTAAAAATTGCTAATGCTAAATCAAGTCACTCTTGTAAATAGGCTAAGTATTAGGGCACAATTTTAGTCGTCATACTTAGTCCCATAGCACTACATGATAAAGTGTCTGATTCAAGGGGTTAATTAAGCAATTTGGGGCACAAAATCTTCAAGGGGGTGTGTATTTGGGTTACTATGGCATCTTCAGACAGTTCTGAGATAAATCAATGGGTTCTTCACTCTGGTGCTATCGATCACATGTCTCCTTGTCCAGAGGTTTTCATGTCAATTGATCCTACCGACATCTCCAAAATCCTAATAGATGATTGTTCTTATATTATTTATAGACAAGGAACAGTACAAGTAGGTAATGGATACATCTATAATGTCTTATTCATTCCTGGCTTGATAAAAAATATGATTTCTATATATCAACTCACTTGTTCAAATAACACAGTTGAGTTTACATCCACTAGTTCAACATTGATTCGAGATTCTTAGAGTAGAGAAATTGTTGCAATTGGAAAGATTTGTCACTTCTCCTACAACTTCACATTTTCTCACTTTACATCTGGTTGGGATGATGCTCCTATTGCCACTTTAGAGCCTAGTGTTACTTATCCAAGAACTTCCATTGGTTTTGTGTAGCATGATCATTGAACTGTTTTCTACCAAACATTTCTTGTTTGTACAATTCTTCTTTTTTGTTCTAGATTGCACTTTGATTGTACCTATTGCTACATGAGAGTTGTGTGTTGCTTCTTCATGAACTTCCAGTAATTTGTTACAATAGGCTCATCTTACTCTTCTAATAGTATCTACATCTCTTGCTACATGAGATTCCAGAGACGCTCTACAAGAGAGCATCCAGATATTCTTTCTAGAAGTTGTTCTTGCTCCTTTACTACATGAGATTCCATAGATGCTCCACAAGAGAGCATCCAGAGATTCTTTTTAGTAGTTGGTCTTGCTCCATGAGATTCCAGAGATGCTTCCTAGAGAGCATCCAGAGATTCTTTCTAGCAAGACATCATCTAGAGTAGTTGGTCATCATTCAAAGAGTTTATCCTCTTCGAGGGGTGCCTTCTAGTTCTTTATTATCTCACTTTTGGAGGGTAGTTTTTTCCTGTCGGGTTTTCTACCTTTCTCAGTTTATGAGAGATTTTATTGTTCTTGGGTACCTCATCAAGCCTAGTTGTCAAGACCCAATTTCATATTTGCATTGTACATGGGTACCTCACCAAGCCTTGTAGCCGGGACCCATTTCATTTGTGCCCACCTAAGCTATGCTTAAGGGTGGGTGTTAGTGTATATATATTTCATATGTTTGATACACTTAGGCATAAGCTTACTTAGGTGTGCCCTTATACAATCTTTACACATGTCTTATTGAGGTGTCAAGGTGGTTGGGCAGTTAGGATAAGTGTCACCATGTTGCATACTAACTAGACACTCACGCTAGTTTTTAGGGAGGCAACTCACCGCCACTCATAGTTGAGGAGTACTTTCCTCAACTAACTAACTTCCTCTTGTCACCTATATGCACTCATCTTATTTGACTATCAATCTACTTCGAACTTGTAATTAGTAATGGCTTATTGATCTTGGCTCAACTTTTTATAAGGTGGAGATGCTACTATCTCTGAGCTCCCTCACTCAGTCTTTAGCACAGCATGGCAACACTCTTTCCCAAGCTGGTGAGGGTGAAACCTTAGACATCATCGATCCCCACATCTTTGTCGATCATGTGGAGCATTATGTGATTATAGATCAGAGGATTCTCGTGATACAAACATTGGAGAGGATGCTCCACCCTTTCAAGACTATGCCACACAGGGGTAGGAGACCACACAGGGGCAGGGGCAGGTGCATGGCACATCCATATTGGATGATATTGTATTGACAAATTTCTTGTTGGATACTACATTTGGTATTGATTCGCAGGTAAATTTATAAAAGGTTTTGCAATTTATTATATTTGTATTTGAAATCTCTAATGAAATATATATTAATAGATATTATAAGTCAAAATTAATGTAGGTAATTGTATGCCTTGTGAAATTTTCCAGAGTCAAAGTACTCATCCTACATATGTCATCCGTCCACTACAAGGTTATGAGAGGAGGTCAAGTCGATAGGTATGCAATTTACATAACAAGATAGTAAATATATTACATTAAAAATTTTGTCATATATCAATGGTAATCTTATTTAGTGATGATTTGATGATGAATAGGTGGATGTCAGAGCTTCACTCTCAGGAGTTAGTTGGGCTAGATACAGAGGCAGTTTCACTGAGGTAAATTTTACCATTTCTAATCATTATGCATTTAAATAATATTTTGTAAATTTCAATCAAATAACCTTGAACTCTATTTTTAGTTGATGATAGAGCTTGAGACTCCTCATATTTGTCAGTCAACGGAGATGGGCATTGCTACAATTGTTTCATATGCAAATCCTTTGGCTGAGGTAAGAGCCAGTAACATGTAGATGTCATTATGTGTTTCTTGTTTTATCTCATGTCATTTAATGTACATAAATAATATTCATGTTTACTCAATTTTGCTTCTTCATGCTTCTCATAGGAGGTTAGAACTCCAACCCATGTGCAGCTACCGATGAAGAGAGACAATAAATGATTGAGAGGGATCACCAACTTGTGGTAAGTGATTGATTACTTATGTCATGTTGTATATAATTTCATGTTTTCTATATTAATGTGGGTATTGTTTGATTGTATTAACAGGTGGAGCTTCAAAAATCTCTATCCAAGAGGTCTAGTTGATGGACAAGAGAGGATGAGTCGTTGATTGATTCTCCTTCTTCATGGCTAAGAAAGGGTCATCAATTATTTCATAGCACTTCATAGCATATTTGATTTTGGGACATTTTGTTGTATGCCTATATGGTAAGTTGTAAACATACTTTAATATTTTTTTGATGTATATCATCGTATATATGCCTATATGTCTTTGTTTTTACATGCCTATATAGATTTATATATACATTATATGTTATTTTCATGACATTAAGTATATATTATTATAAATTATATACGATGATCAATTATGGTTATAGGATAGATAATGTATCATGCTTAAAAGTTTTGATATTGTGTATGTGTTCTTCAATGTTTCCATGAAATGATATTATGTTCAATTAGTTTCAATATATGTTTTAGAGTGTTTGATTAATTCATTTTTTTGAGAGCATCCTTGCAAAATACATTTTGTGCATATACTACAATCATGGCATTCCATGAGACCGCATTTCTTTGAGGCATCATGTCAAACAACTCACACACAGTGTCTATGCTTCCACATTTTGCATACATGTCTCCTTGGGCATTTGAAACTACAACATCTGACAAAATTCTCATATCCATTATGCTTTGATGGATGTCCATACTGTTACACATATGGTTCCTATGGTTGCATTGTTTGTCATTAATGTCAACACTATCACAAGGTTGTCATTGATGTCAACACTGATATGCATGTGTAATAGTGTTCATAGTTGGATGTGATGCTCTTGAAGAAGATATATTGAGATGAGAAGATATGCATATCATGCTCCTGAAGAAGATACATTGTGATGGGGATTAGAAGTTCATATCATGTCTTGTTCATTGTAGAATTGAGTTTGAAGTTATATTTAGATGGGAATTAGAAGTGCATCAAGAAGACACATTAATATGGGAATTAGAAGCACTAAGATGTGGTATTGATGGACTAAGATATGTTTTATGCTTGCTTATGTTGTCCCCAAAAAGGCATGTGTTAAGGCTAAAAATATTCAGCCTCTGGAAGTTGGTGATAGTCTCTGTTTCAGAATGACCATCTTTGAAGACTGTCCAGGAAATTGCTTAGCATTTCCATTAGTTTGGTTTTGGGCCTTTCTAGATTGGAATATAGCTTAATGTAATGTCAAATCTTGCATATTCCAAGTTTCATGATGTGTGAACTACTAGAAGTATGTTTTGTAAAAGATAGAATGAAGACAATGTTAGTTCTGTGAAGACAGTCACTACATGAAAGCAAGATGCTCTGCATTCCTCCGCATTTGAAGATTTAGCTATACAGATCTGAAGGTATGTTAAGATGGTAGTGAAGATGATAATTCTAGAGATTTAGATCATTTACTCTTCTGCTGTGAAAATTGTGCATGACAGAGTACCAACATGTGTTCTAGCAGAGTAAGCCAATGTTGAAGGTTTGATGAAATGCTTTGCATTCCTCTGCAAATGAATGATTGCCCTTGCAGTTTGGAGGACATGTTTCTAGATGTGTATTATATGCTTCTTTTCAGTTTCAAGGTTCTGGGTGGTCCACAACTCAATTTTTCAAATGACAGCATGTTGCAGTGTGTTATGGATGACAGAGTGTTCTCAGAAGTTAATGTTTGAAGCTGTGTGGCACAATTCTCTAATGTGCGGTGGCAAAGGAGTGTTTGTGGATGTTTTATGAGTCATGTAAACTCATCTAGAAAAGTTTTGTGCAAAGATGTCTCTTGTTTTCAATACCGCACAAGGTTTTTCAAATTAATGTGGTCGTTATACTTCAAGTCTTCATGTGTCTTCCTTAAAGATGTCCTATTTCCAAATGAGTGGAGTGTGCAGATGTAATTCCTTGATGTTTGAAGCTATGAAGGATGTTTTGGACCTAGTTGAGCAAGTGTTGGGGTCCGCAAGGCTTAAATCTTCTGCTGGCATAACGTGTGGTTTCACTTAGGACCTATCTTTTACACGTTTCATATTGTGTGTTGTCTGGCCGACTTGTAAATGTTTTTTTTCATGTTGTATCTGATTGACAAGCTATGCAATTAGTGTAATATCATGTATAAATAGTGAATCAACTTGAGTGAGGAGGGTATGATTGTAATTTGATTGAAAAGGTTCGCAAGCAGATAAAAAGCAAAATAAATGCATTATTGATGTACGATTGAAGGAGAAAGAGAACATGTTGATGTTGTCTGGATCATCTTGAAGACATATTTGAGACGGTGATCAAGTATAGAGTGTGCCTAACTGATTAGATCTTCAGAAGAAAGTATGATGAGGCAGATGTGCAATCATCAAAAGTGTGAGCTTCAATGTCAGTTTTTAGACAATAGAAAGACTATCATACTGTAGTCTTTTGCAAATATATTCTCTTTTTAGGGAGTAGATAAACCCATTTATTGAAGTAAATGGTGTACCAATAGAAATGTAGTTTGATTAACTATGCATATAAACCACGAAATACAAAGATCAATCTACAAATCTACATACTCAATAGACCAAGATGAAATAATAATCATGCAACAACGTAAAAACATGAACAATCAAACCAAAGAGGCTCTATTGTTAAATCTTGTGATCTTCGTGATGATGGCTCTCAGATTTGCATAATGGAAATATTTGAATGCTTCGAGGATCGAGTGCTTTTGATAGTGATTGATTGCTTGTGGTAATGATTGAATGATAGAATTTTGAGAATAAAAATGACAGCATGAGGCTACAATTGAGAAGTGATGTAAAATGACAAAGGATGCACGTGTTTATATAGTTTTCATGAAAAATAATGAATAGCTGAGATAAAAAAAGAACTCAAATACGATCAATGGTCAAGAATGAGTGAGACAACAAGCAAGAGAGAATAAGGAATCAGATCCATAAATCGAGGGATTTGAATGAGTTAACTAAAGAGTTGACTTCAAAATTTAAGGAAATTGATTTGAGATGACTAAGTTAACTCCAAAATAGAAGGATTTGATTTGAGTTACATTCAAAAATTATGGAGATTGATTTGAGAACTCAAAGTTAGTTTTGGAGAGGTGGAGACAAATAGACATGTGTTGAATAAATAATAATAATAATTTGGTTTATTATTATTTATCATTCAAACACATGTGAGAAATAAATAAGATATTTAGAGGAAATAAAATAAGATATTTGAATTGATTTCAAAAAAGCAAAGTGAGATTTGAGTTGAACAAATTTGATTAATTTATTTTTGAGAGAAGAATTAAATAAATTTTTGATTTATTTAATTTGACTTGAGAAGTGGGATAATTAAATAATTTTTATATTATTTAATTATGAGGGGAATATAATTGAGAGATAATTAAATATATTTAAATTTAATTATGAAGATGATAAAGAGTAACTAAATATTATTTATTTGATGAGGGATGAAATATAGATAAATAATTAAATATTATTTTCTCTATTTTTAGAAGAAAGAGTTTAATAATTAAATAATTAATATTATTTAATTATTCTAGAAGAAATAGAAGATTAAATTAGGTTTAATCAAATAATTAATATTATCCAATTATTTAATTAAATAAAGAAAATCAAACGAATTACAGAAAATATGATCGGAAGGGCAAAATAACAACTTTACTTTATTTTTGGGTGTCTACAATTGGTAGCTGTGATGATAAAGGCATGACCTCAAGAAGAAGGTGGTGAAATTTTTCCAATAATATCCAAGCCCCAAATAGAGAATGGCAAAGGTGGTACCTAGGCACATAGTTCCTGTGCAGGAGCTTGAATAAGGTTGATGTGTTGCTAACACTGAGGGCACTTTTTAACAAAAGCAAAGGAATCCTCTTCCATTCTCATCCAATAGTAACCCATTCAGAGTAGTTTTAAACTAGGAAAAGTCCACCAAAATGCCCCCCACAAGCACCAGAATGGGCCTTACAAAGGGCAACGAGGATTTTGACCTTCGTTAAGCAATGCAAGAGAAGACCATTGTAGGATCGATGGTAAAGCATGGCAGAGAGAATAATATAACATGCAACAATGCGAGTTCACACTTTTTGAAGAACCAAGGGGGAAGGTGCCATTACTCAAATAAGTGAATATATGAGATTACCATTCCTTTGAGTTAAAATTATAGGAAAAAATAGAATTCCTTGAAGTAAAATCACCAACAGCTGGCAACGAAAGAACTTGAATTATAAAATGATAGTCATCTACAAAATCATCACATGGTATAAGGCAAGTAGCACTTGCCAATGAATTAACATGATGGTTATCTTTACAAGGGATATTATTGATAGAAAAAGAGGAACATTATTGAAGTAGTGATAAAGCTAAGTCACAATACTGAGACAATTTATCTTGTCTAGCCTGATAGGATCTCGTAACTTGCTTTATAATCAACTGTGAATCACCATGAATGTGAATATTTTTTATATTAAGAGATAACACGGAATGCAAGCCAACAATGAGGGCTTCATACTCAATGATATTATTAGTACAAAGAAAATTGGTACGAAATGATAGAGGAATCAGCTTACCAGAAGGAGGGACTAGTACAATACCCACCCCAGAGCCAGTTCGACATCTAGATCCATCGAAGAACAAGTCCCACGGTTGATCATCGTCTAAGGATAATATATGATCATTGGGAAATGAGTCTTGATTAGGAATAGAAAAAGGAAAAGGTACCTCAACCAAATGGTCGGCTATGGCTTGTCCTTTTATCGCCTTCTGTGAGACAAGTTTAAAATCAAATTCCATAAGTAATATTGTTATGTATGAAAAAGAGAATGAAGAAGACTAGCGTGCACACTAGATCAAACCCTCCTCCACAATAACATTCAAGGAAAAGCTTGAACCAAATCACTACCAAATGGAGGAGGACTCAGCTACAAATCTTGTACTCTTATTTTCTATGGAAAGATTAGATTCAACCAAGCCTTTTTATCAAACCCTAGGTCAAGTATGCACAAAAACCTATTTCTAAGATGATCAGCTTATAACAAACAAAAAATAATAGAAACTAGAATCTAAATACACAAGAATGATCAGAGAGATACTAAAACATGTGTCTCAGAAGTTGAAGTGTCGGAGGATGAAATAGGAATCGCCCAAGTCCTAGAAGTGAGAATTTGCTAGAGTTGTAAACTGGAGATGTGTTATAAATGATGCTCAAATGTTAGATCTACTGTCAACAGGCCCAAGACTAGGGCACCAACTAACCAAGTCTTTTTGGGGAATATTCTGGAACTTTTATCGGATCCCAAAACCCTGAATTTGGCACAGTCTTCCTATATCTTGGCTTTTCTCAAATCTTGTACCTGTAACCTGCACACAAGATGACAAGAGAGGGTTTGGGGGGTTATGGTGTTTTGGGATTTGCCTTAGTCAAACCCTGAAATGGCATTCAAGCATTCCAACACCATTGATAGATAAGAGAGTGTGTCCTAGCAGGGTAGAGGCTAAACAAAATGATGATAGAATGATTCAAATAACAATGATATCACCTATGCATTGAAGCCCTTAGGAGAATGAAGATCCTTCAATTCATAAGGAGATGATGACTTCAAACCTGCAACAACACACACAATAACAACACAAATCTGCTCTAGAAACACAATGAATGCTTTAAATGCTCTTTTCTCCAAGATCATAAGTTTTATCTATCCATCTAGGCTCATAATGAATTCAAAAACACACTTATATATGCTTTCCCACTAACATTCATCAAATTAAATCACAAGAGCTGACAAAGAGGAACCTTTTGAAAGGTCCTATGTCGACATGCCACTAATTTACGCTGACCAATCAGGGAGGACTTGGGTGGTTGGGACCCAAGTCCAAGGGCCTCTTTTTAGTTTGGGATAAGCTTAGTGAGGTCCCAAGGTCCCAAATTATCGTGGGTGTTGGGCAACTTTCTTCGGGATGATCAATCATAATACTTAATGTAATAAATGGGACCTAGGAGCTAAACAAGGAGGTAAAAAGGCAAGTGTCCACTTTTTACTCCATAACATTTAGCCCCCACTTTAATGTGTGTATGATCTAATTACGATCAATACAGGCATTAAAGTACGGTTGAAGCACATCAAACATGTCATACACTAAAGCAAAGACACACCCTAAGTTTGGAAGACCATTTCTAGCCCCCAAGCTTAGGCAAGCATAAGAAAACATGTTACAGTCATGCAAAACACTGAGAAGACAGTAAAGGAAGCATGCAATACATGAAGCAGATAGAAAAGCACGTAATACATAGAGAATTCATGAGTGCAAACACGCAACACACAAGGCATACATGAAGAGAAGACATGATTTAACAACTAAACAACCCTAACTAGGTGATGGGGGAGCTCTTCGCTACGTGCCACCATCAAAGGCACACAAAACACACAGTATGGGGGGAGTTCATCGCTACGTGTCACCACAAAACATGCAAGACACATGGTGTGGGGAGAGCTCATTGCTATGTACCACCACTAAAATACACAAAACACACAAGGACGACATGTATGTAAAACACACGGAATACACGAGCGGGTCGTAGAGTATGTCGTTGACATACTATACATCTTATACACAGCAGACATGGGAGATAGGGAGGAGCTCATCGCTACACTCCACTATCTAAGACATGCCAAACACACCTGACAGTTGAGCTATGCTACCACAACCACCAAAGACACACTTAAGGATGAATAACTCAAGATCCAACCCCGCCTTTGCAAAGGACTTTAAAAGGATGTGCAACCGCTCAAGAGAAGACACAATCCTACCTTCTACAAAAGGGCTTTCAAAATGCAACCCCACCTATATTCGTAGATGCCTTACGGTGAAAAGGAAGTATGCACACAAAGTATACAACCCCACCTGCATCACGGAGACACCTTACAGTGAAAAAGAGGTATACACAAAACAAAACAAAGTACACAACCCCACCTACATCAAATAGATGCCTTACATTGAAAAGGAAGCATACACAAACACACTTTATCACAATATCTAAAATATACAAGCATAATACCACAATATATGCCCCCACCCTAAAGTGATTGATCCTGCTTACCAGTAGAAATCATGTTTAAGGTAAAGCTGAGAACACACAAGGGAACAAGAGCTTTCACAAAGCCCATGCCCTAAGGTGACGTGCTTAACAATCACCAATTGTTCCCACAAACACATTGATATCATTTGTAAACAACTATTATTCAACAATATATAAGGTTTGGTTAGAAGATCTAAGCTAAGATAACAACCAAATCATCTCATGAAACGTATACAGAAATCATATATCACTTAATAGACCAAGGCTACACTTACGATTTCAGAATTAAGTATAACTTTGAGGTTATACTTCAGGTATCTCAGAACCGAGTGTAGCTACAAGTTGAGATACAAAACATTCCAAAGTGCCTAGAAGAAGATTTAGAGTATTGCAAAGGTTTGTTATAATAATTTCACAACACAATACACAATCACATCACAACACAAAGTGATTCTACAAGTCAAGTGTCAGTATCAAATTAACCCCATCTTTATATATGGACTAGGTCCATTTTATTCTTATTGTAGGGATGCACGATCCTTATCAATATTTATTTGTTATTGTCATTCGCCGACTAGTATAATCACTGAGGAATGAAAACATGAAAAATGAGAGAGGAGACGAAAATGACTTAGGTTCAAAATGTGGGAAAATGCCCCCAAGACATCTTCCACAATGTTATGCCCCCAAGGCACCACACACAACAATTACACAAAGAGAGAGATGAATAGAAGAATAGAGAAGCAAATAGAAGAATTATCATAACAAAGGTGGTCTTCTTGTATCATTGACCTTAAAAGAGTATTAAGGGTCATCCAAGGAGATCTAAACAACATTTAACACAACACGGGGGAACACAACACAACACATTAAAGGGGGCCACCCGTGAGAGAAACTCAAAGAGGTGCTACATCAAAGGTGGCTAAATGGGTGAGAAATACTTATCTACTAGTGGTCATCTTTAATCTTGATCTTTATATTTATTGTTAAGGCTTGTTGCTTTGTTCTTCCTTCCCTTTGAGTTGCATTTTCTGGTATTTGTGAAGAGGAAGCCGTAGGATTTAGTAATGAAAAGCTTTTCTCTTGAAGGTTTTCTCCTGATTCATGTGAGAATGGTGGGGGAGAAACCTTAAAAATTCCTATTTCTTTCAGTCAAGGTGGTGTTGGAGCACCTTGAACCTTAGAAACATTATTTTTATTTTGATTAAGCTCAACATCCATCCCCAAAGGATTTAATTTGGGAGACCTTTCTTCGACCACCAATGCTTCCTTTTTTGTAGGGAGAGCATTGGAAAGAAGGGGAGGTAGAGTACTGTTAAGAGAATTGTTGGTTAGTGTATTTTTAGTGATGTCCACAAGTGTTGAGCATGCAACCAAAGGAGAACCATTCATGATCTCTGCATCCTTAGAGATATCCAAGGCATTTAAATGTTTAAGAAATGATAAGTGATCCATAGTATGAGCCTTATGTAGGATGTTGAGAAGAGGTTTAAGACTAGTAGATGAACATCCATTATCAATTGATTGAAGATTTTAAGAGGAGACTCTTCATCCTCTAATGATTCATCTTGTACAGGGAGAGCATTGGAATGAAGAGATGGTAGGGTGGTGTTATGGAACATATCAATGATTTCATCTTCTTGTGCCAAAATATCCTCACAAGTGGGGACCATTATGGGAGAGGAATCCAAATCATTGGATGAGGTAAACAAGACTATGTTAGCTTCATATGTCTTAGAGATGATGTCCATGATATTGTCATGAAAAGTAGTAGAAGAAAAAGAGTTATCATCAACATCACTTTCCTCATGATCGTTCATGGAGATGAAATTAGTGAGATTTTCTAATATCGAAGGGTATATACCCATGAGAGTTGTGAAACTATCGAAATCAAATATATAACAAAGAATTTCATATGTGGAACACATAGAAAAATCAACATCATATATGTATGCTATTTGGTTTAAGACTTGAGGATACCTATTAGTGAATTTAGATAATTTTTCAAAATCTATGATGTATGCAAACAAAGCTTCCAAAGATGAATAACAAGAAGCATCCATGATGAAATATCTATTTATTTATCAACTACCATTGATGTGAGAGACTTGTATACACCAAGACACTAGTGTGGGGAAATTGGTTTTTTGAAAATAAAAAACACACTAATTTCACTACAAAAAAAGTGAGTATGACGTGAAGAGTGTTGCACAGAAAGGCAATGTAAATGATTTTAAGATTTTGCGCAAGGAAGTGTGAGAAAGATGCTAAGTTCTTAATGTTGAAATACATAATGTGTAATTGCAAAATATTGTGATTTTTGAAATGAAAGGTGGAAAATGATGCAACACTTCAATGCAAAATCAGATTTGAATGAATGTTTATGATAGAAGCAAAATTTGAAATACGATTTTGACTACAAACCCTAGCTTTTGAAATTGACTAGGTTTTAGAAAAGATGCAACTTTTTCAACAAAACCTTAGCAAATGAGATCTTCAAATGCAAGGTACAACACCATGAAATGATTATATACTATAATATGGATCAGATCTGATGTAAAAGTTAGAAATTTGAATCTTTCTATCATATGCAATGAAAACAATGCAAAACTATGCCTTTTTCTAGCTTAGAATGCTTAATTTTTTCAAGATTATGCAAAATCTTCTAATGAATAATGATAAGTATGCTATGAATCAATGCAAGATATAAATTCAACACTCAACAAGATGTAAATACTTGAAGCTATGGGATCACCAAAATTTTATGTATGAAAAAGAGAATGAAGAAGACTAGCATGCACACTAGATCAAACCCTCTTCCACAATAACATTCAAGGACAAGACCAAGCCAAATCACTACCAAATGGAGGACTCAGCTACAAAACTTGTACTCTTGTTTGCTATGGAAAGATCATATTCAACTAAGCCTCTTTATCAAACCCTAGGTCAAGTATGCACAAAACCCTAGTTCTAAGATGATCAACTTATAATAGATAGAAAATGATAGAAACCAAAATCTAAATACACAAGAATGATCAGAGAGATACTAAAACCTATGTCTTAGAAGTTGAAGTGTTAGAGGATGAAATAGGAACCACCCAAGTCTTGGAAGTGAGAATTTGTTAGAGTTGTAAACTGGAGATGTGTTGTAAATGATGCTTAAATGCCAGATCTAGTGTTAACATGCCCAAAAGACTAGGGCACCAACTAGCCAAGTCTTTTCGGGGGAATAATCTGGAACTAGAATTATCAAATCCCAAAACCTAGATTCGTGTACAGTCTTCCTATATCTTCACTTTTCCTAAATCTTGTACCTATAACCTGCACATAAGATGACAAGAGAGGGCTTGGGGGGTTATGGTGTTTAAGGATTTGCCTTAGTCAAACCCTAGAATGACATTCAAGCCTTCTAACACTATTGATAGATAAGAGAGCATGCCCTATCAAGGCAGAGGCTAAACAAAATGATGATATAATGATTCAAATAATAATGATATCACATATGTGGTGAAGCCCTTAGGAGAATGAAGATCCTTCAACTCATAAGGAGATGGATGATGACTTCAAACCTGCAACAACACACACAATAACAACACAAATCTGCTTAGAAACACAATGAATGCTTTGAATGCTCTTTTATCCATGATCATAAGTTTGCTCTATCCATTTAGGATCATAATGAATTCAAAAACAAACTTATATATGCTTTCCCTCTAACATTCATCAAATTAAATCACAAGATTTGACAAAGAGGAACCTTTTAAAAGGTCCTATGCTAACATGCCACTAATTTACCCCAACCAATCAATGAGGACTTGGGTGGTTGGTGCCCAAGTCCAAGGGCCCCTTCTTAGTCCAGGATAGGCTTAGTGAGGTCCCAAGTGGGAATTTTTTTTTGGGATGATCAATCATAATGCATAATGTAATAAACAAGACCTAGGAGCTAAACAAGGAGGTAAAAAGGCAAGTGTCCACTTTTTACTCCATAATAAATATAACCCACTTATCGAGGTGAACTAAGAGATCTATTTTAGAGAACAAATGTTAAAGAGGATCAAATTTAATGATGACATGCATTTTCGCATGGAGGAGATAATGTCTAAGCTTGTTTGTTACAAAGACAAGAGCAAGACATTGCCTTTCTAATAGTGTGTAATAAGTTTCATAATAAAGTAGGGTTCAAATGATGTAATATACAACACATTCCCTATCTTCATCATCATGTTGGGCTAATAAGGTCGCTAAAGCATGAGATGAAGCTGAGGTATAAAGAAGAAACGAATGACCATAAATAGTCGGCATAAGAATAGGAGGATTAGTTAAATATGACTTAAGATCCTCAAAGGCTTTCTGACAATTAGCATTCCGTTCAAAATGAACATTATTCTTAATAAGATGTGTAAATGGAAGAGTCTGGTCAACGAGTTGTGAAATAAAACGACAGATAGCCTGAATTTTACCTTGCAAACTTTGAAGTTGAGATATGTTCTTAGGGGGTGGAATGTTCACAATAGCATCAATCTTTTTAGTATCCGCCTCAATACCATGATGTGAGACTATGAACCCCAAAAGATTACATGAGTTAACCCCAAAGACACACTTATGAGGGTTTGGTCGCATATTATAGAGGCGCATATGCTCAAAGATATGACAGAGATTATGTACATGATCTTGGTACAAAATAGACTTGGCCAAAATATCATCGGCATAGTCTTCTAGGATATTGTGAAATATTAGGGTCATAGCACATTGGTAAGTTGCATCAACATTCTTTAGTCTGAATGACATAACCATAAAATAGTAATTACCCCATGGTGACATAAAAGCAATTTTAGGTTGATCCTCAAGGTTGATTATAATTTAATTATAACTCAAGAAGCCATCCATAAAAGAAAGTAAAGCATGTTCGAGTATAGAATCAACTATCATATTGATATTAGGTAAAGGAAAATCATCCTTCAAGGATGCTTTATTAAGATCACAAAAATTGATACACATTTGGATGCAATTGTTAGGTTTAGTGACATCCACAATATTTGAGAGCCAAGGTGAATAGTTAATCAGGCAGATGAAACTAGCTTGTAAAATATTTTCAAACTCATCCTTGACCAATAAAGCCACTTTAGGATTCATTTTATGAATTTTCTGTTTTACAGGTTGGGCATCAAGATATAGAACTATGTTATGGACCACAATATTCGGGTCAATACCAGACATATCCGCATATGACCAAGCAAATAACTCAAGAAATTCATGAAGAATATCAGAATGTGAATGTCTCTCCTTGAAGGACAAGTATTACCTAATCTTAATGACTTTATCCTTTACTAGAGGATCCATTGGAGCATCAAGAGTATCTCCAACAAGGAGAGTACTGTGTTCTAGGATATTTGATGTAGGGCACATTCGAGAGTCGCTAGGGGATGAGAAGATATCATTTGACAAAGCAACAAATTTTCCAAAGTATGCTTGCACATTTAGACAAAAGGGAATCCTCGATCGTGATGATATAACTGCATGTGCTCATATACCTCTAGGAATTCAACAAGCTTCATCATTAGAAAAAAAATCCAAGAGAGGAAAATCAGAAGAGTCTGAATCTTGAGATATGAGCTCAGGATATAGAAGAGGGAGAGGAGTATTTGAAGAGGCAAAAATCATATTCACATCTAGGTAGTCTCGATAAGAGGCAATAGAGGGTCGACAAGGGCGGTATCCAAGACCTGATGCAGAGCCACGTGGGTTAGGCTCTAGAGGGATCCTTATACCCTGTTCACATTTACCACATCCATTTCCTTTATAGCCTGCACTAGAGAGAATGTGAAAATTGTGACCATAAGGGGATTATATCTCCTTAAAAGATGGAGGATCACCATTAGTGGCATAATATATGCATTTAGTGTAATCACACGTATCTTTAGTAGGAGAGGAAGTCTGCTTAGATGTAGAAGAGTTATTTGTAGATGTGAGATTTGAATATTCTTTTGGAAGATCAGAATGAGGGGGGTCAAGTTTATACTTTCAAATGAAGGAGAGTGTAAAGTCTAATGAGCCCTAGTCATCACCAAGATATGTGTTAAAGGGATGAGTCAACGCCATGATCAACTTTGAGTGAAGGAGTTGAAGATGGGGACTCATCCTTAACAGAAGATGAAGGAATTAAATTCTAAGGAGTGGGATAAGTATGAGGCTAAGTCACATAATCCATATGTTGACAATACTACATAGGATCTGGATCAACTTTAATCATATATGTCTTATTTTCAAAGACATAATTTATTAAACCATGCAAGGTAGACATGATTGCGCCCATGGCATGGATCCATGGTCTACCAAGAAGAAGATTATAAGATAATGCACCGGGCATGACATGGATGAGAGTAGGCAAAGTGGTTGGGCCCAGTTCAATTGGAAGTGTGATTGTTCCTAGTGTTTGTCTACTAACATTGTCAAAACCACAGATGTAAAGTGTAGTTGGAGATATCAAAGACATATCAATATTAGTACAATTCATCAAGTCTACCCCACAAACATTAATATCAGTAACATTATCAATAAGGGTATGTTTTACTCTGGAATTATTAATTCCAACAATAATGAGCAGAGGATCATTTTTCCTTTGTACGTCCAAAGAAGGTAACTCATATTGTTGAAATACAATATCAGTAGTATTTGTGTAAATACAATCAAACAAGGTAACTGCATCATTCAACCTAGAAGAGGGTGTAATGGGTATCTTTTGCAGGGCTTCTTGGAGCATACTATGGTACTGTAGAGAAGTTTGAATGAGTTCCCAAAGAGAGATCTTAGCAGGAGTAGCTCGAAGCTGCTCAACTAGATCATACTTTGTTAGGGACTTCTAGGGAAAATGAGGAGGTCCAGGTAAAGTTGGAGAAGAAGTGGGAAGGGAAACAGGTACATAAGGGTTATGTTTGTTTCACCTAGTGTTATATGTGTGGGCTACCGCATGATAATGAGGAGCCCCTATCAAATTTAACTTTATGGAATTAGCAACTTGTGAAACATAGTGATCAAGTTGGGGTGTGTTTGAAGCACCTTGAGCAATCATGACTGGTTTATCGGTTGTTTGTGTCTCAGATCTAAGATGTACCATAGTTTTTGGTTTTGTAGGCTCACATGATGAGCCAAAAATGTAAATTGTGTTAATCATATTAGGAGAAGGAATTTGTTTTTGTTTAAAAGAGGAAGGACAAAGTTGTCAAGAGCTTCGACAAGCGTGTCAAAATCTTCACTACTGAAAGGTTTGTCAAAAGCATTAAAGGTTTGAATAAAGAGATCTGACATTGTCAAATTCTACTTTTTGCTAAACAAGAAAAGTAAAAAAGAAGAAGCAAGGATATGCTAGTGAACGCAGTACAGGTTCACCAAAAAATGTAGTGTATAAAAATTGAAAATCTAATGTGATCTAACTAGAATTCAATTCAACACATTACATTCAAGACCTAACCATCTACCAGGATGATTATATTGCTACTACACAATCAAAAAGAGCATATACAACATAGTTAGGTTTGATTGGGTTCTTTTCCTAAAGATCTAGTAAAAAAATAGGAAAAGTCTATAGGAATGAGAAGAAAACCAATAATCTATAGAAATCAAGAAATGATATATCAACAAGCTGATAGAAAAATAGGAAAAGGGAATCAAAGGAGAATATGATATTAGAGTATGGAAGTCTTGGCCTCAGATGCCAGCACGTGGCAAGGACATCTACGCATGACGCTATCGTTCTTATAGTAACAAAACTCAAGAAAATCATACAACACAGCTTTACTAGGATCTGTAACATCACATGGTGTATACAAAAAGATAAAAGAACATTCTAGAAAGAGAATCTAACTAAAATGTGCTCGAATATGACATTAAACATAAAGAAAGGATAGATGAGAAATAAGGAAAAAGAGAATAAACTCTCGTGCATTTGATCTCTAGCTACAACCTGCACAATACATAACCAAGAAAACTTGTTGGACTATTTTAGGGATTTGCCTTAGTCAAATCCCCACTTTGGTTTTCCAACCTCCACAAAACAACATATGGAATAACAAAATATAGTGTGTGTGCTCTTATCCTAAGTGTGTCTGAGAAGGTAAGAGTAGTAACAATAAAATAAATCTATAAGTATTGCCCTAGTCTATGGGGAAATACCCTAGTGTGTATGAAATCAAGTAGGTGGTGGTCTACACCACAAATATTTGCCAATATTTGTAAAACAATGCAATGAAAATCTTAAAGCAACATCATTTCTTGATAAAAGAACAATGTTAGCTCGTTTATAAGATCACAAAGGTGGCTGTGAACTCCTTAAAGCTCAAAGCTACAAAAGAATGGCTTCAAAGCCCGTGGACAATAGCCCACATGAAGAATTCACAAAATCAAAAACCATCAAGGTATCATCCACGATCCAAGAGAGTTGTACTTCTTCAAAAATCTGTTCTAATCCCTTGCAGATATGAAAGAGAGCCAATATATTTTTTAGGAATCCCTTGTTCATAGAGAGAGGGTTTCAAGAGGAAGTAAGAGTCGAGAGAGTTTTTTTCTCCATCTTTCTCTTTTTGCATGTCATAAAGGAATATCCCAGGATCAGGTATGCTACAGGGACTGTTTCTCTGTCGCATGAGAGTTACTTTCCATGTGATTCCAAAAATGAGAGAGAGAAACAACATTTAAAATTTTGGAATATTTTGGATGCCAGTGCAGCGTGAAGACGTCCGCACGTAGCGCCTGTGTCTGGAGAATATTCACCCAAACTTTGCATGTGTTCTCAGAAAATTAAAACAAATAATTAGTTGAAATGGATTTGGAAAATATGAGTGATGATGGGAAAATTAGGCTAAAGCTCTAGGTTAAATGGCCCTAAAAACATGCTACGGACGTGGATGCTAAAGTGAGTGAAAACATGTCGTGAAATTGCAAAGGGTATGCAATTTCCTATGCTACATAAGTATTGTTTGCTAGACATTTAATTTGCTAATGGCATTTTTAGGTTTATTCAAGATTATTAGTCATTCTTCTTGTCATGTCAACACATTCCATTTTGGGCATTTACAATGATAGATGTCGAAAATGGATTTGTCAATGCCCTAGAATATTCTAGTTGACTTAGAGAAAAGATCTTCGATTCTACAAATTGATGGGTTTTCATTCTAGATCACCTATGCAAACGTAAAACTAATCTTGCAAGAGTAGATCTAAACTCATGATTAGACTTTATTTAAAACTTGTAGATATGATCTTGTATACTGTAAATTGTTAGGATTCATTCACATTGATTTTTACTATTTGATTATGTGTAAGGACATGCTATGTTTACAAACACCTTTGGGGAATATCTTAGATATAATGAGAGGTAATTTTTCCTTAGTCAAACCCCTTAAGGGACCAAATTAATGGCGATGAGAAAGATTGAGGATAATATTAATAGGCATGTAAATGGCCTATGTGATGATGATGTAGATTTTGATTCCTTTATAGCTCTTTAAAATTGAAGTGTGCTCTAATGATTTTTCTTATTAATTGACCTTGCACTTCCTCCTTTTTTCTTTTGAGTACATAATGAATGTCTTTAAATACAACAACATAGCAACATACATGAAATGTGTGTTAAGTTGGCTCATAATGACTAGTAGGAAGGGGGCAACAACATTAAAATTTAAATTTTTTTGATTGTCAAGTGTTGCCAAGGGGTAGCTCCCTTTACATATATTGAAAAACAAAAAGAATCCTGCAAGCAGGAGTATCATTTCCTAGACAGTTAGAGGAACCTAATGCCATGCTTAATCTTCTCCAACTGAGCTTTCTGTTGGGCTAAGAGGAGATTTGGGTGGCATATAATCATTTGCATATATTTTTCAGACTTCCTCATTATGAGCCCATTTGAATATGCATCCCAACACTCCATCATCCGAGCATTGTCTTTGAGATCTTTCTTGCTCAAGACACCTCCCAGGTCCCTTTTTGAGTGCTTCCTATCATAGGTTGATATACCTTCTATTTCCTTCTTAACCAAGGCCTCCTATAGATAATGACTAGTGGCTATCTTAGCGAATAACTTCTACCCCATGAGATCCAAAAAGATGGTGAGGAAATCCCCACCAGTTCTGCATCATGGATATGTCCAGTTGCTAAACGAGACACGCGAACCACCTCCATCATAGCCACCTCCTCACCTAGGTCTGGGATTTTGAGCAAGCATCAAATCTATTGGGAAGTCTCCTCCTGGAGGCAAGTGCATCGCACTTCAGACAAAACAACTCTATTAGCCATTTTGATTTTAGTCGAGCCTCTCCTTCTCCTTTTGTAGTGTTGCTATGTCAAGTGAATCCATGTCTCAATCTAAATTGGCAGAAGAATCATCATTATCGAGCCTTGGGGGTTGTTCGGCAATAATCACTTGCGTGAGACCATCCCATATCTCTAGTCAACTTGAGGTAATGGTAGCCTGTGATTGATTGCAATAGTATTTTACCATTTCCTCAACGTTTCGGATCACACTTAGTGAACCATCATCAGGGGATAGAGAGCAAGAGAAGAGAACATAAATGATGAATTGTAGACCAAGCTAATAAAAAGATGGGAGGGAGGTGAGGTGGCACAGTGACCTAGGGAACTCTAAGGGGAGGAGACACAAGCTCCAAGACTACAAATAAGGAAATATTGAAAACCAATAAATAAAACAAAAAACACCCACATAAAGAGAGCAGAGGAAAGAAACATAAAAAACAAATAAGAAAACAATCACCTAAATAAATGGAATATATGTAGAAAATTATATATGTATAACAAGAGGAAGAGTGTGTGAGAATGAACACATGTTAGAATAAACATTTGCATGACTATGGGTGAAGGTATGTAAAGTGTTCATGTGTTCATTCTCATACACTCTTCCTCTTGTTACTTCGGTTATAGGCTTTTTTCTTTAGGTATAGGTGCTGATCTTTTCATCTTGTTCTTGTCTTTATTCTGTTCTAGTTTGAAGTTTTTTGGGACCTTTCCTTTGTTTTTTTCCCCCTCCTTAGGTATATATATATACACACTTATTCCTTTATTTATTTTTATGCTCTTATTTTGTAAATTTTTTCCCCCATCTTTTTCTTTTTTTTCCCTTTGACCCCTTTTGATTTTAATTTCTCTTGGATTTATTCTCTCACCCTTACCCAGTTATGTTGTCTTAGTATTGAGGTATATTTATACATTCTTCATATTTTTGTTGTCTTCATTTAGTGGTTTGTTCCCCCTTTTTATTTTTTATGGTTTGTACCCTCATTTGTGTTTTTGTCTTCTAGATTTATATACTTCTTTTTTAGATTTTTGTTTACTCTTGCTTGGTAGGTTTTATATTTTATGCCTTTATTTGGTTCTAGTACTAATTTCTTTTGTTTTGTAACGATGTCTTTTGCTTGTAACTTATATATTAATATATAAGTTCTTATTTAGGTGTTTGTTCACGTATTTGGTTTTTTATGTCTAGTTGTTTTTTAGGTCTCTTATTTAATTACAAGTTTTATGTTTCTTGCCTTTGTATAGGTTCTTGCACTCTTTTCTTCTAGGCATATATATAATTTTCTACATATATTCTACTTATTTAGGTGATTGTTTTCTTATTTGTTTTTTATGTCTCTTTCCTCTGCTTTCTTTATGTGGGTGTTTTTTGTTTTATTTATTGGTTTTCAATATTTCCTTATTTGTAGTCTTGGAGCTTGTGTCTCCTCCCCTTGGAGTTCCCTAGGTCATTGTGCCACCTCACATCCCTCCCATATTTTTATTAGCTTGGTCTGTAATTCATCATTTATGTTCTCTTCTCTTGCTCTCTATCTCATGATGATGGTTCACTGAGTGTGATCCAAAATGTTGAGGAAATAATATCTCACACAATCAAATCCAGAAGCATGCAATACCAACATTATGGAATGTGGAAAACTAATGACATCTAGTATTTTACCAATACGTCTATCACCCTGTTTGCCTCTCTGAATACATGCTTTAGAGTGTAGTCATTTAACTGACTTAGCAATTAGCATACAACATCAACCTTTTTTTGCAGTTTCTAATTTTGAATGCGCTTGGCTTTTATTGTGTTTAAGCAGACCATCGAATCACCTTTAATATCAACATAATCAAAATTCATGGAGATGCAAAGTTTTAACCCATCTAAAAGAGCTTCTATCTCTGCATCATTGTTTATGCTGAGAGGATATGTTTGGAGGATGTGTATAAGAGGATTCCCCTGTCATTTCTAATGAGGCAAGCTACCCCTGATAGCCTAGGATTACCTCGAGAGGCCCATCAAAATTAAGCTTCAATCTACCTATCGTAGGGGCGAACATTAAAATTTGAATTTGATGCCTTAGATTTTGGGGCCATTTTCATGTTTTACAAAAGTTAATTTGCATCCTACAAAAATGATTTGAAGGGGTAAACTAATGATCTTAAGGTAGGGAACAAATGTTTAGGAATCAATGCCAATGGGGTGAAAAGGGATGATTAGGGATTGGGTTGTAAGCCAAGTCTAATAAAAGAGTATGTCACTTATCAATATGTTGCTGCAACAAGACACTCACATCAAGAAAGACACAAAACCAAATGGGAAATATCATGATTATGCTAATTTCACTATTCCAAACTTATATAATGAAATTAAATAGAATTACAATGGTAAAATAAACATTACCCATGCCATTTCCATTTAGTTTTGTGCCCATTTTGAGGAGAGGACCTTAATACATTTACATATCAATAAATGATGTAATTTTATGCAAAGTTGGGTCCCTTCTCCATACTATTTACCTATATCCATTTACACACATTTGTATACACTTATCCCCACCTTATCCACGTGGACACATATCCCAATATGTTCATCCTATCCATACATTATTTATTTATTTTTGACCAGTTATGAAGGAATCTATTAGGGCACTCTCCCATAAAGAATACTTTGATCCAACTTTCAATATAGAAGAGCTCACATTATTACCTTTTTTGAGAACCCTAAAATCATTGAGGCTTTTAGAATGAAACCTAAAAGAGACTCAATTCAACATTTACCAAAAAAACAAGATGATCCTCAAGTAAAGAACAACATTATCCCTTTTTTGGTAAGAAGGACCTCTATTGTGCATTGTGAACTTCATCCACCAACTCCCAAGTTTCAACATGTAATTTTTTTATTATGTTTTCCTCCCACAAGTTGGCTTTAGTGTTCTTTCTTATTGTTTGAGAAATAGTTCAAATTTCATTGGAAATGAGCTAGTATTTTTGACTCTCATCTACATCCTCGTCTTGAAAATCCTTTCTTGATCTACCCCTCTTCAATATCATCCTCCTATAGCATAGCTTGATGGTTTTTTCCATGGATTTATCCTATCCATACATTTATTGCACTCGCACATGCAAATATTTCCATGTACTTATTTTCCCTTCTAATTCAACCCCTTTTTAGTCTAAAGTCAAGTCCACAAATTTGCATGTTTTATTGCTAGGTCCTTGTATTTAAAGGCACTTGATGCATTCATTTTCACATCCTATCTCATCCTCTCTCCTCCAAGCATTTATTTGAATATCATTCACATTCAAGGGAAGTAAACACTTCGATTAATGCTCTAAAAAAATATAGATCTACATATTCATCCTAGGAGCATATGCATGACTAAAAAGTGTTGTCCTTGATCTTTTACCCAAGGTTTGGGGGATTGACTTAGGAGAATGTATCCCCTTGCAACATAATGACAATCCTTTCAAGGTATTTTTATTTATACTACCAATCTTCATATATTAGAAAAGACAAAGGAAGTAGAGGCAAAACAAGCAAAATAAAAAGAAAACTTGTGTAGATTATCAAAGTATTTCTATAGGTGTAAGACATTTCTGTGTGTGGAAATGACCCTAATCTACAAACTTGATCCTCCATAGTGTGGATAATAATTTCTTATCCCAAGGTGAATAAAAAAACTATCATGATGCATTCTTGAGCTTGAGACATATAAATTTGAATGTGTCATATTGGATTTCATTCATTCTTTGGTCACAGAGCTAAGTACCTTAACTTATTACATTTATTTTCGTGTCTCTAGAATTTAATTTTAGTAAACATATGCCCTCAAATCCCACACTCATTAAATATAGGATAATTGTGCTTATGTGTATGCATTTCATTAGATTAGCCTAGATCTCCCTAGGGAAATTTTATTTTCCTTTTATGTGAATATAACTTTGCATTGTTGAATTAATTAATTTTTTTCGTACCATAACATTAAGAGGCAAGTACTAGCCACTACATGGCACTTAGTTACCTTTAACATTCATTTTCTTCTTCATAAACAATTGTAAAGGAAAATAAGCTTTCCTTAGGGGTGATCTAGGCTAATCTAATAAATGAATACACGTAAGCATAATTAATCTAGATCTAATAAGTGATAACTGGGATTGATAAATTTGATAATTACAACACCTAGTTTTGGAAAGTAAGTATGAAGGAGGGCAATACTTGGCTCTATGTCCAAAGAATGTGTATCCTTGGTAAAGATTTTGGAATATGCTTTGTCTCAGCTTTGAAAGCGTGGTTTCTTTGTCAATGGAATGCCTTGGAACCTGCACTAGATCTATGCTTTGTTTTAAGTCAAGTTTGTAGGTTTGGATCAAGTTAGCACTTGTGGATTCATCCTTTGAGTCTAGACTAAGTGAATTTTACTTTGTTGTTCACTTGATAATCTTTGTCTGCTTTGCTCTTTTATGATATCTTATGGTTGACGGTATTTAGAAATACCTAGAAAGGGTTGTCGTTGTGTCGCAAGGAGACATGTTTTCCTATGTCAACCTTCGAAAAGTGTGTAAAAATTCAAAGACAACAAGCAAGGGCCCTATAATGATTTATGTAGATTTGTTAATCCTTTTATTGCACCAAATCCAAATGTTTCACTATTGTTTGCTCCTTTGATACTCTAAAATTCTAGACAATACTTGAGGATGATAAATGAATGCTAATACATACCCTTAAATACTAACATACAACATCAAATTTTAAAAACATATACTTAATAGAACTTTGAGTAGGCAAACGATCATATCTAATTAACACTTGCACCCATATGAGGTTCAAGGAAGAGGAACAATTGAGGAGTTTAGAAAATTTTTCGGCATGAGACAATTCCAAGTGCTATAATGCTCACATATAAAAGCCGAACACTATAATGCTCACATATAAAAGCCGAACACTATAATGCTCACATATAAATGCCTATCCACTAAATATAGAATAACCATATTTCTATATATAAAAAGAAAAATAAAAATTCTAATTGCAAAATGTCTTGGATGTAAAATTTGAAGACAAGATTACCTAGAATTTCATCATCAAAGGTGTCAACTATAATCACTATTACAATTAAAATTCCATCGGCACATACCTAACATCTGAGTTTTTCCAAGTTGTTAGCATTCTTCTCACCCTAGATTTCAAACGTTATAATTCTGACAAAGATTCAAGAAGAATATACTCCGCCCAAAAAGGGCTCTTGCTGTGTTTGAAAGTTGACCACTTTAATAGTCTGTTGAGGCGTAAGAATCAGAGCAGTTCTGTTCATTCAATGAACACGGACTTCTCTATTCTTTGGATGATTTCTACTGTAAAATTGTGAAATTTTAGAAAATTTATGTAAATTTAGTTGGGCAAAATGTCGGATGCAGTGGTGAATGGATTGGCCGGTGCAGGAGGCGGCATGGTAGCCCAAATCATCACATATCCTTTGCAAACCGTAGGTCAAATCTGAATTAAATTAGGTTTTTTATGAGATTTTATTTGGATTTAACAGGAGTCGGACCCGTGTTCTTAAGCTTTGAGTTTTGTATGCTCAGGTCAATACACGCCAGCAGACGGAGCGTAAATTGAAGGCAGAGGGCATTAAGAATCTGACAGGTGGAAGTACTGCTCAGCCTAAGCTGTCAGCTGGAACTCTGCACCAGATTTACCAGGTTCTAATTTTATTTTTTGGTTTCCGTTTATTTGTTTGTTATTTTCCATTTGTTTCGTTCAATTAATTTGATAATTATATTTTTCATTGTAGGGTTTTCCTTGTTTTGGTTTGTTTTAATGTTTTAGTTGCTTAATTTAGCCTTAAATATGTTTATGCAGGTGATCAGAGAAGAAGGATGGGGAGGATTGTACAGCGGGCTCATGCCTTCCATGGTGGGAACTGCTGCATCACAGGTCAGCAATAATTAAACTTTAGCGAGGGTTTATTTATTTACTTTTTGTTCTGTGGGATTTATTTGCTTATTCATCTTATTTGTTTTAGAAAACCATATTCCTCTTGAAGTGGTGAACTGGTAATATTTCTAAAGATCGCACTTTATCTAATAATTTTTCAAACATAATTAAGGCATGAAGGGAATTGTTATGGGCTATTTTTAGTTGATTAGATATTCTTAACAAAAGAATTGTAGTTTGATGTTTTCGGTAAATTCCCAAAATTAGGGCAACTTTCAGGTTAGATGCCATGGCTGAGGGGTATCTTGTCCGTTTAAAGTTGTTCAGGACTTGCACCGAGCGTCATCTGTTACAACACATCACACTAAGTATGTTGGATATGTTATTTTACCGAACTTTAACACTTTATCATGTCTCCTTGGGTTGGAACCTGGAGCTCTGATTGGGAAGTCTGTTTTCTTTTGCCACTGGAGCTCATTTCATTCAATTAAAAATAGATTACTTAGCAATGTTGTAATATTAGTTTGCCTTCCAAGTCCTTTATAAAGGTGGTTTTCTGTGTTCTGTCCAAGCCAGACTCCAATTTGGCATAAGACCTTCCCCTAGTTGGAGAACACAATGGCATTTCTTTCCATTTAACTTATATATTGTTCAAACTTTGTACCCTTAGAGTACTCTAAACCTTGCCAATTTAGGATTCTAGAATGCAATTAAGATTTGCTCCCTATTATTTGAATAGGACCACTGTGACATGCCTTTTCAGGGTTTTCTGTTATTTTTAATAAGACCATTGTAACCTGCCCGTTCAGGGTTTTCTTTTAGAGGCTTCTAGCTGTTGGCTTTTCAACAAGGACGTTAGCAGCCAGTTTGGAATTTTGATATCCTTTTAAATTCCAGTTCTTAATAGATATGAAATTTTGCAATGAGCATATCATTTTCTTTACCTTGTGTACTATTTTTCTTACCCTCATTGATTTTGCTTTACCAAACTTATCATACATTTTTTGCAACCTTCTTGACCATGGAAAGGCATGGACAAGTTTCCATACGATGCATATAGATTTTATTTTTAACTCCTGAAGGCTGTTAGTGGAATCAAATTTTTAAGGTTCTATTTTGGGATTTTTAACAAAAAACCATACTGCATCAATTGCAAGGGTGTAACTGAAGCTGGTGGAAATAGAATAACACATTTGCAGGACCGGTTGTTGATTATAATATAACATTAGATGCAGAACAAGATGTAGGGTAAAATTAAGGTGAAACAAAATTATAATAGCTTTAGCAAAACGAGACTATAGAATGTGATGTAGTTCATCTTCAATATTTATGTAGATGGAAATTAAGAAAGCACAAACTTGCTTGTTTTATTTTTAGAACGTTCTTATTTCATTCTTCAATGTAACTGAACATTTCCTTTTCCTTTTATACTAAGGGTGACAGTTTCTAAGGTTATCTAGAGCACTTTGATTTATTGGTCACATATTTTTTGTATGCTGGTTTTGGTTTTTTGCCCTGCATACAGCTCATAGTTGTGCTCTATGAATATTATCAACTATATTCAATTATCATCCTAGGACAAAAGACACTTTAAATTGACAGACATGCACATATATAATAAATAAAAGATAGACCATACATATAGGAGAGGTAATCCCTGATTATAAATAGCACTTAAAGTGTCCAAGCACGACTTAATACAGCCATATTTATACATGATAGATGTAATGCCCAGCCATTTTGCGACCTTAGTTGCACTCTACATGCTTAGTAACTCTGCTAACTCTGGTGAATTCCAGAAAGTTGCTTGTAACCTCCAAACTCTGGATTTGTGGATTCCCATATTGGTATATGTTTCCAGTACCATGTTTTATTATGCAGTTGTTTAAATTAGTAGATAAGGTTTAATTAGTTTTCTTTATGAATGTGAATTAGGTTGGATAGAGTGATTTGACTTGTGTGGTGGGTGTTAGGTGTTAATCTATTATAGTATCGAGGTAGAGATTTGTGATAATATTGTCTTCCAACCAAGTGTTGATTATGCCAATGGGATTGCCTTATGAGTAACTTGTTTATTATTATGATCATGTTTTGACGTAATTGTGTTTGAGATGACTCTGGATGATTAGATCATTATGCAAGAAATAAAACATTATTCTTCCTTTGTTGCATTGAACTAACATTAAATCAAATACGAATCAAACATTCAAACATGTTTTCTCTCAAAATTTGAGCTAAAGTAGTTCAATACTGTTGCTGTGAATGGGTTTTAGTACCTAACCGCTTCCCTTTTAGGACCTATTCACACCTAGTTAGTTAAGTTTACTTAGGGCATTTACTTTTTGTGTCTCAAGTCATGATTACTACAAGTGTCATAAACCTATGTTGTCCTGTCTCTCACCCTTGCCTATATAAACAAGGATTCTCTTGTACATTATTCATCTTGTTTGCATTGCACCATTATTGGCATTTAGTGTTTTTTCTTTGCTTCTTTCTTGTGTGGAAGGGTTTTTGGTGTTATAGAGTGTTCTTGCTCTTGTGAGTTCTTTTAATGACTTCCACACGGTATTAGAGCTTTGAATCTATAAGCCCCTTCTCTTTTTGGAGGAAATCTTGCTAAGAAGTTTCATATAGTGCATACACGTGTAAAATAGACCTCATGATTAAGTTTAGAAGGCCCAAATCTCTATGGATCGATAATAAATTCAATAGGGTTTGGTGATAGTCATTGGCAGAGCTTTTTTGGGGTCATTATCAATTCTATTGTATGGATTCTGTATAGTCATACGATCCATACCTTGTCTGCACAATCGTTGCACAACTCTAGCATTAACAATATCTTGTCAAGAATATTCTTCGCTTGCATCATCATTTGCATCATTTGGTATGGTTTTAATTAAAAGTTTTCTTTTTAAATTATTTTTGCTTGCATTAGTAGTTATGATTTACATGTTTGTACAATCTGCAATTGGCATCAACAAAGTACGGATCTGCATAGATCCTGTGTAATTGACAGTCAGTGTGAGCATTTTAGTGTTGGAGGACTGGTCATATTAGTGACCATGCACTTAGTTTTTTTCGTTCTTGTTTTGGTAGTTGGTCATAGGAGGGGCTAGTCCTTGGTTCATCCTAGCTTGTTACATGCTTAATGCCGCAACGTCTGTGTGCCACTAGGAACAATGCAATTCGCCACCACCATCATTTTTACGCTATAGCTTCACTCAACCTGACTAGCATTGCCACCCTCTAGCCACCCGAATAGTGTTGAGGTACCTCTTGTTTGTGCCCTAAAGGGGGATTTTTCTAAGGGCCATAACTTTCACCCATGATGTCAGATTTTTGACTTCTTATAGGCGTTAAAAAGCTCTTTCTGAGCACTTCACAACGACATAGATGATTTTTTCAGATTTTACTCTAGGAGCTAAATTTTTTAGTTTGAAGGTACATTTGCTCTTTTTTTGCGACAAACATAACTTTTGCTCATTAAGTCAAATTCTGGCAATTTTTTTTGAAATTGATTAGAAAATTGCAAGGAATTTGTTTGTAGCTTTTTTTGTTTGGCAAGCATTTTTCTGAAAAAATTGTAAAAATCTTCGCGTTATATAAACGGTCGGTTTAGACTTGTCGGTTGTACAAATCACACTTAAGTGCCCATTGTTATTTGTTGGGGGGTTGCAATTACATCCTTAATACATTTTTTTGGGGGGGGGGGTTCTAAGGCACGATTTAAGTGCCCATTTTCTTTTTTGCTCTCTTGATATTTGCTGCAAATCATGGCAGAACTTAGGGCTATTTAGCTTCTCACTCCACACAACTATCACAGATGGAAACTAAAAATGAGACAACTACTACAACATAAGGGACTTTGGCAAATGTTGAATGGCAAACCATTTGAATTCACTAAGGATTTCAAAAAATTTGCTTATAGGAACAAGTTAGATGAAGCCATGGGGCTCATAGGATTGCATGTATTTGATAATTTGTTGTTTCACATTGTGTAGTGCACACCACCTAAGCAAGTATGGGACAGACTTGATGATTTGTATGGTACTATTAATGAGTTTTGTATTTTGCAACCAGAGGCAGATTTTACATCACTCTATCTAGACTATTTTCTTTCTATTTAGGACTTTGTTGCAAAGGTCAAATTGATATTATCACAATTGAAAGGTTGTGGATGTGATGAAACTATTATGTATGAAAAGTGGGAAAGATGGAAGATAGTGTTAAAGTGTATCCAATCAAACCCTCCTTTCACAATAGCATTCAAGGACAACAATCGAGCCAAGTCACTATAGATGAAAGAGTACTTAGCTATAGGTTGGTGTACTCAGGAATGATATGGAAAGATAGATTAGATTGAGAGATTTGCCAAACCCTAATTCGGATAAGCCTCAAACCCTAATTTGGATAAGCCTCAAACCCTAATTATAATGAAATCGGGTACCAACGAACATAATACTATAGATAATTGGACAGGAAGGTACTTAGGAAGCATTAGAAACATACCAGAAGTTGGATTTTCGGATTTGAACACTTTGCGGACTACGGGGCGGGCGCCCAAGTCTGATAGGGCACTTTTTTTGTGGATCCGGAGCAATGAGCAGTGTTAGATGATGTTCAACTCCCGAGTTCGGGATAAATCCTGTCAAGAGGACTACAGGGCGGGCGCCCTAGTCCAGTAGGGTAGAATATCAACAAGTTTCTCTAGATCCCGAATCTTTATCCTTTGAATTACTTCTATGCACCTGCACTTTTCCAAATCCTGCACCTGTAACCTGCAATCACAAAGAGAGAGATTTGGGGGTTGTGGTGTTTAGGAGCTTGCCTCGGTCAAGCCCTGGAATGACATTCAAGTCTTCCAACACCGTTGTTAGATAGAGTGCGTGCCGAAGGACGGCAGAGGCCAAATCTAATGATGAAATAGAATGATTGAAACACAAATAGATGTCACCTTAGAGGTGAAGCCCTCACGGAGATGAAGATCCTTCAAATCATGAGGAAATGGATTGATGAAGCCAAATCTGCAACAAACACAATAAAACACAATTCTACTCTGCAACACAATGAAAGCTTTGAAATCCCTTAGCTCAATATCACAAGTTCACATTCTCCATCTAGTTGTAAAATGAAGACATAAACTCACTTATATATGCATTCCCGCTAACTTTCCGAATTCAAATTGAATAGGCCGATAGAGGGAAACCTTTTGAGAGGGCCTTGTTGCAAGTATGTGCCTAATCGGTGTTGTCATTGATGTCTAACATATCTGTGTTGCCATTGATGTCAATTGTGCTCTCATTTTGTTATTTGCTTGAAGATGTTGAGGATATTGAGAAAATTAGATCATCCGGTAAAAACAGTGAATTGCAGAGAAAACAGTGCATTACATGCAGAAGAACAGTCCAGAAGAATGCTCCACATTTCGTGTAGAATGAAGATCTTTTCTTGTAGATTGGAAGTTATTTAGAAGCCTGTCTGAAGATGTTATATTCCAAGTTTGAGCCTCTAGAATGAAGATTTGAGTAAGTTATGTTCACCAGAGTGAACTTTTTTTTGCATGGTTGGCAGTGACAGGGAGAAAGTGTTTTGCTCCGCATTCCTCTGCATTAAAGTATCTTGGTCTGCGGTTCTGGAATCAAGTCTGTGATGATGCTAAGTGCCTTCAATTGCAATGGTTCGTGATTTGGTGGTCCGCAAGCTATCTTCTACTTATGATAATGGCTGTTAGTGTTGTTCTTGTGCTCCAATTTGAAGAATCTTCTTGACAAAGTTGTTAGAGATCATGCGGTTGTTCCTGGTGATTATAATGTGCTTGTGGATGTCTCCTGATCATGTTCCTACATTTGGATTAGTCGGCAAAGAGAAAATTGGATCGTGAATGAAGAATGTTCTTGGCAGACCCAGTGCTCTCATTAGTCTTGGTCGACCTGGTTGAATTCATTCTTTGCGGAGAAGCATCGAAGATTGTAGAAGCGTGACGTGGCGTGGAGGATTGTGTTTGAGTCCCAGCTAAGGCGTGGCGTGATCCGCATACATTCTTACATCTTTTCCTTAGCTAAATTTGTATTAGGTCCAAACCTATTTTATGAATGTTTGTAATGCTGACCTTGGAGATTGATCCAACGGTTGATGAATGTAATGCCGACCTTGATGTACATTCCAAGGTTGATGAGTTGTATAAAAGTGTGTAATGAAATTGCGAAAAAGTGTGAGTTGCGAACATGAAGAGATAAGTGCGAAAGTTTGAAAGAGCAGAGCAGAGGAGTCATTTGTGCTTCAATGGAACTGAACCCTGGCATGGAGTAGATGCTATTCAATCAGTTCACCTTCTTGGCAGTGAGCCACCCTTCGACAGTGAGCCATCCTTAGGCAGTGAGCCTCTGTTTTTCGGTATTGTTATGACAAATATATTTTGTGGGCCAAGACCCATCGTGGTTTTTCCCTTTTAGGGTTTTCCACGTAAAAATCTGGTGTCTCCTGTGTTGATTATGTTAATGTGTTAAGCTTCTCATTTCATGCTTTCATGGTTATAAGTAATTGATAATTTGATGTTCATAATTGGCTAAAGTTTTAGGACAACTGATTCACCCCCCCTCTCAGTTGTCCGGTGCAGTTCAATAGGCCTAAGTCGACACATTAAAATTTGGATCTCGGCAAATCAGCCTCGGGCGCCCAAGTCCCAAGGCACTTTTAGGTCTTGATTAAGCATTTAGAACTAGCCCCTAAGTCCCATTTGACATGGGTTTTGGGGGAAATTGCTCTGGGATAAGTGTTAAGCTTGCATAATGTAAATGGGGGGGCCTAGGAGCTAAACTAGGAGGTAAAAAGGCATAGGGTTCCTTTTTACTCCATAACAGAAACTAATAAAGAATGTATCTTCTTGATTTTGTTTAAGTTGAAGGGCCAATTTCAGGTGTTTTCATCTACTTTCTATTCTACTATGGATGCCTTGAGGACTAAATTCAAGATGCCTACCTTTGAGTTTTTTGAGCATCTTACTAGGGAATAGGCCAAGCTAATTGAAAAACCAAGAAAACCTTTTTTGGTTTGCCGGTCATGCCAGTTGTCCTCTATGGCTGCGAAGATTGGTTAAGTAGTATGTAAAATCGCAGATGGAGACAATTAGAAAGAACCCAAAAGGATCTAATCACAAGCAACCTCAAAGTCAAAACCACGGTCCCTTATGAAATTCTTTTGCCTAAAGTAGGAACTTTCTCGACGGAGGCATCAACGATAACCCTACTGCTAAGTTATCTAAAGAAGGTTGAAAACATGGATAACCATCGCTGGCCCAAAATGGTGTTGGAGGAGGAATTAAGCCGTAGGGAGAAAACATGGGTGAAATAGAATAACAAATGGTTGAGCAAGTGGGACATTGATTTGCATGAGTGTCCTAACACCAATGAGGAAATAAAAAAATGTGACAAAAATTCAAGATTGCCATGTGGACAAAGCAGATTGGACGGAAGAAACCATACTACATCAAAGAGTTTAACCCCACACGGGAACATGGTGAAAAAATGTATTTAGGAGCGGTTATTAAGGGAAAAGCAAGGGTGTTAAGTGTGCAGTTAAGGACAGGATTGCATCATCTTAGGTGTGAGACTGGTAGATGGACTATACCTAAGGAAGGTTGGGAAGAGAGAACTTGCATATTCTGCAGTAAGGGGGTGGTGGAGACGGAATGACACTTCATCATAGAGTGCACAACTTACGAGGATATTCGTATTTAGTATGAAAGTCCTGAAAGTTGGCAGCCTAAATGAGTTATTTGAGGAAGCAATTCTTAGCAATACTATTGGATTCTTGGTCAAGACCCATAGTAGGAGATCTAACATCGAAAGGAGTTTGAAAATAACTTGGGCTACGGCTTTTGGTCCCTTAGATTGCTTGGTCTCATGGACGTCATTAAAAATCTTTCATTCATTCATAATTCAGTAGTTTTAAGAGTCAAGCATTGATGGCTCAATCTTCCAAGGGTAAAGGTAAGAATAAAAAGAAGCTTGAGAGCCTCCCTCGAAATAGAAGCAGAAGAACAATTAGAATTCCACATCTCCCTCCACTTCTTCCAAGTCCAATGAGTTTACTTCCAAGGCGAAGAGGAAGTTAGGTGATCCTTGCTCTTTTTGTGGCAAGCTTGATCACGATGAATCCAGATGTTGGCAAAGATTATGGGCTTTGGAAGAAGCCATACAAAGACACGAGATTTCTATCTTCAAGCCCTCTTCCACATGCAAAGGGCAAGCCCTTTCTACATGGGCTTTGCAGGGTTCATCATCACACGACTAGTTACTTGATTCAGGTGCTTCACACCATATGACACATTCTCATGATTCTTTGTTCACTTTCCGATAGTAGTACTTCTTAGATTATGGAGGGAGATTCTTCACATATTCCTATTTTGGGATTGGGTACATTACAATTGGCTAACGGGTGCAATGATGATGTGCTCTTTGTTCTAGAGATTTCTTCTAACCTATTTTTTGTCTATCGAATTTGTCATTTTGGTGAAGGAAATACAGTTAAGTTCACCCCACATGATGTGGTCATTCGAGAGCTATAGGAGCTTGAGTTGGTTGTTGCTATAGGGAGTGTAGGTCATGGATCTTGTTTGTACAAATTTGATGGTTTTGAGTCTACTTTAGGATCATCTCTCATTGCA
Organism: Cunninghamia lanceolata; assembly: GCA_027924645.1. Classification (NCBI taxonomy): domain Eukaryota; kingdom Viridiplantae; phylum Streptophyta; class Pinopsida; order Cupressales; family Cupressaceae; genus Cunninghamia; species Cunninghamia lanceolata. The sequence continues at coordinate 2,017,768 of BSBN01001164.1, read as the reverse complement.
CATTCAAATTCTTTGAGCAAGCTATGGCATGATGTAATGTCCCCAAATTTGGAAGACCCCTAAATTTGCCCTAATATATCAATTTCAATTAATCATCTTGGTTTTGGGAAAGTTTATAACTTGATTGGGTACTAGGAGGACAGAGTTAGAAAATATTTACAAGATAGTATTATATGATGCTCTCATTGGAATATGTAAAGAAAACAAGGAAAGTAAGATTAGTGATACAACTACCTGTTTAAGACCTGTAAATAGATTAGTAAACATCTATAACGAGAAACAAATATCATGTTATAAATATATTGAAATCTTTTAGGTTTCTAATTCATTCTTCCTGGAGCAGAATGGTTTGATAGGGTGCCCAAGAAACCCTCTACCCTAGGCCCAAGAGCGGGTGCTTCACCCCTCTTGGCCCCATGTGGCCTCTTGCCATCCATATGGGGTGGTGTGCTTAGTGAGGCATCCTATCACCGTACCCCTTATCAGAACCATTTTGTTTTCTCCTTATGATTCAATTAATCACCATGATGGGAGATTGGGGGTGCGACTACAACAAGGTGTCCTGGAAATCACTCCTTCTATGCCCAAGAGCGTCCTCCTATGCCCCCTTGGCCCACATGTGGCAGGCTTCAGCCATCCACCATGGGGTGGTGTACTTAGAAGATGATCCCAACGTCGTTTCCCCTCCTCGTAGGTCCTTAATTCTCTCATCATGGCAGGTTACCCCAGTCGGATAATATAAATATTATTCCATGATGTAGACACATTCTGTTCTTACATATTAAATCAGTGACATAGATCCGCTATGTCATATTTAGCAATAATTGATAACTCAGATTTATGCAGATATACAGACTGCTATTATCATGAGTAATAAATATTGAATTCTTTGCAAAATATATTGTGCATACAATAATTAAATAGACAACCTTTCAATTATATGCATTTGTCATTATTTATCATAAGAAACATAGGGTTAGATACATCATACCAGGAGGATGATTCTTGCCTTTGTATCCTTTAGAACTCTTACGGATTGTCCTCCTTGCAGCTCGATATATCCTTCTTCTAAATCTGCCTTGCATCTTCTTATATATCTACTTTAAAACGCAAGGATATTCAATTGTCTTCTATGATTATATTTCATTTTTTCCAAGATTCTATATTTTCTACATATCTGTTCTTAACTCTTCGTTGATTGCTATTACATTTTCAGTTCTGCTCCTATATATAAAATATATATCTATTAAATTCAGATAATCTCCCCTCTTTTACTCCCACTTCATCTTCTATTAATACCACTCATATGCCCCTTCATTCAAGAGACATGATCCTTTGATTGCTATTTTAACATTTAATTAATATTAAACTATCTTGATTTTCTGTCATAAATTAATAGCAGTCACTGCCCCTATAGTGAATCACCCCTTCATCATGAACAAACTGTTGTTTTTATATCTCCATCCCTCTTTAATTTGTTCCACTGGGTATTATATTCCTTAATTCAAATGCTGTCTATTTTATGCTGAGCTCTGCTTTCACACTTATCTGAGACTGATCGCATCTAATATTGGTGGTCTTTCCTTTTATCACAACTCTCTTATTGTGATTAGACAATGAATCGCTTATTGTAATTAGACTGCCATACTATCCATATATATCCACCTTTTTTCTCTCCTCATTTTCCTACGGTGAAGTGGCTATTAATATATAATTTTGATTTGAGTTTCTAATGTGACTTTTTAAAGGGTTATGTCTCATGGGATCCGCTCCTTTAAGGAGTCGGCCCACTTAATACTTATTAATTATTCTCTCTTTATAATCGATGCTGACAATCGATATTTTATTTGGCCCCATCTGCCAATATAAGAATAGTTATAATAATAGTTAAGTCCATATTAATAATTTATATTTATTATATTATTATAATAATATTTTAATATTTATATTTATATTTGTATTTATATCTACTACTTATAAATACAATAAATCTATTATATTATATTAATAATATTTATATAATAATATTATTTAATTTTGTTCATTTATATGTATTAAATATCAAAATATATATATATATATATCTTTATTCAAATTGGCTAAGCAACTTCACCGACTTTTATCATGGTGTTTAAATCTTTAATTTAAACAACGCTTTAATATCGGGACATCATAGTCCACCCCGCCCAAAATTGCTTGTCCTCAAGCAATATTTCTCAAACCAACAGGATCCTATATCAATCTCTTCGAGAATTGTTGTTAGTGATCTTGCCTCAATCCAACTGTCAATGTTAGCATTCTCCAAACTATGAGGTAATTTGTTGTTCCATTTTGATCGTGTATTTGTATTTCCTACTATCTCTCGACAACGAGAATTGGTAACTATTGATGTTCGAGACAAGTTTCTCTCGTTTAAACTTGTTATTAGACTTGAAGCACATACATAGATATACGCAATACATGATGCATACGTGATACGTAAGACATGAAGTACACCCCTAAATACATGTGAGGCATGAATCATATACATAACTACACGTGATACACGAAGTATACATGTATGAAGCACGGAATATGCGAAGTATACAAATATATGTGATATATGAAGTATACCCGTAAAACACAAAGCATAAATATACGTAATACATGAAGCATTCGCAAAGCTTATATGTGTAATACACATAATACACAAAAGTATACGAAGCATAAGGCATGAACATATAGCATACACTTGATACACGAAGCGTGAAGCATACAAGTATACGTACGTAATACACAAGCATGAAGCATACATGCAATACACGCACGTAACTCATAAAGTATGAAGCATGTACATAATTCACAAAGTATATGCACACAAAGCATGAAGCATACATGTAACATGCAAAGTATATGTAATACACGAATATGAAGTATACACATGAATACAAGGTCATAGAGTATACACTCGGATACAAGTACAAAGTCATGGAGTATGCACTCAAATACACAGTCATGAAGTATACACTTGAATACAAAGTCATACAAGTACAAAGTCATAAAGTATACACTCGAGAATACATAGTCATGAAGTATGCACTTGAATACAAAATCATAGAGTATACACTCGAATACAAAGTCAGAGTATACAATTGAATACATAGTCATGAAGTATGCACTTGAATACAAAATCATAGAGTATACACTTGAATACAAATACAAAGTCATAGAGTATACACTCTAATACATAGTCATGAAGTATACACTTGAGTACAAAGACATAGAGTATACACTCGAATAGAAATACAAAGTCATAGAGTATACACTCATACATAATCATGAAGTATACACTTGAATACACATAAGTCATGAAGTATATGCCGATCACAAAATATGAATACACGTAAGTTGCATTAACACATTAAGTAGACAACCGGGAAGGGGATTCAGTGTATCCCATACTACACCACGGGTCCTTCCACCATCCCAAGGTCACCAAGTATACACATGAGTATACACAGCAAGCATGAAGCATACACACGAAGACACTTAATACACAAAGTATTCATATGAACATATGTTACAAAGCATACACATAAGTCACAGTATATCTTTGAATACACTCAAATAGACATAAGCCACGAAGTATACATTTGAATACACATAAATCGCAAGGTATACACTTGAATACACATAAGGCACAAGGTATACACTTGAATACATTTGAATACACATAAAACATACACAGGATGGCAGGAAAGATGCTCTGATACCACTTGTAATGTCCCCAAATTTGGAAGACCCCTAAATTTGCCCTAATATATCAATTTCAATTAATCAACTTGGTTTTGGGAAAGTTTATAACTTGATTGGGTACTAGGAGGATAGAGTTAGAAAATATTTACAAGATAGTATTATATGATGCTCTCATTGGAATATGTAAAGAAAACAAGGAAAGTAAGATTAGTGATACAACTACCTGTTTAAGACCTGTAAATAGATTAGTAAACATCTATAACGAGAAACAAATATCATGTCATAAATATATTGAAATCTTTTGGGTTTCTAATTCATTCTTCCTAGAGTAGAATAGTTTGATAGGGTGCCCAAGAAATCCTCTACCCTAGGCCCAAGAGCGGGTGCTTCACCCCTCTTGGCCCCATGTGGCCTCTTGCCATCCATATGGGGTGGTGTGCCTAGTGAGGCGTCCTATCACCGTACCCCTTATCAGAACCATTTTGTTTTCTCCTTATGATTCAATTAATCACCATGATGGGAGGCTGGGGGTGCGACTATAGCAGGGTGTCCCGGAAATCACTCCTTCTAAGCCCAAGAGCAGTTTCCTATGCCCCCTTGGCCCACATGTGGCAGGCCTTAGCCATCCACCATGGGGTGGTGTACTTAGAAGATGATCCCAACGCCATTTCCTCTCCTCGTAGGCCCTTAATTCCCTCATCATGGCGGATTACCCCAGTCAGATAATATAAATATTATTCCATGATGTTCTTACATATTAAATCAGTGACACAGATCCGCTGTCATATTTAGCAATAATTGATAACTCAGATTTATGTAGATATACAGACTGCTATTATCATGACCAATAAATATTGAATTCTCTGCAAAATATAACGTGCATACAATAATTAAATAGATAACCTTTCAATTATATGCATTTGTCATTATTTATCATATGGCATTTATCATAAGAAACATAGGGTTAGATGCATCATACTAGGAGGATGATTCTTGCCTTTGTATCCTTTAGAACTCTTCCGGATTGTCCTCCTTGCAGCCTGATATATTCTTCTTCTAAATCTGCCTTGCATCTTCTTATATATCTACTTAAAAACCCAAGGATATTCAATTGTCTTCTATGATTATATTTCATTTTTTCCAAGAATCTATATTCTTCATATCTGTTCTTAACTCTTCTTTGATTGCTATTACATTTTCAGTTCTGCTCCTATATATAAAATATATATATTAAGTTCAGATAATCTCCCCTCTTCTACTCCCACTTCATCTTCTATTAATACCACTCATATGCCCCTTCATTCAAGAGACATGATCCTTTGATTGCAATTAACATTTAATTAATATTAAACTATCTTGATTTTCTGCCATAAATAAAATAGCAGTCACTGCCCCTATAGCGAATCGCCCCTTCATCATGAACAATCTGTTGTTTTTATATCTCCATTCCTCTTTAATCTGTTCCACTGGGTATTATATTCCTTAATTCAAATGCTGTCTATTTTATGCTGAGTGCTGCCTTCACACTTATTTGAGACTGATCGCACCTAATATTGGTGGTCTTTCCTTTTATCACGACGACTCTTTTATTGTGATTAGACAATGCATCGCTTATTGTAATTAGACTGCCATACTATCCCTATATATCCACCTTTTTTCTCTACTCATTTTCCTACGGTGAAGTGGCTATTAATAAATAATTTTGATTTTAGTTTCTAACGCGACTTTTTAAAGGGTTATGTCTCATGAGTCGGCCCACTTAATACTTATCAATGATCCTCTCTTTATAATTGATGCTGACAATCAATATTTTATTTGGCCCCATCTGCCAATATAAGAAACAAAGCTTCTTGAATGCTAAATTATATGATCAAACAAGAACGCTCCAAGGTTCCTTTGATGCCAGGTCTTGACTTGTACGTGGATAGACTCAAGGAATGAATGTGATTTTGCTGATAATCACAAAGGGACTTACGCTGAACTCCTTCTTCATGAACATGAATGTAATTCCTTGTTCCTTGGATATGAATGAATGGAACTTCTTAAATCAAACTCAAAAGAAATATCAAAAGATAAGGGTTTAGAGAACTCTAATCTAAGGTCAATGAAGCAATGATGATGTATGAATAGACAAACTCCTCAATAAACCTAACTCCACGTTGCCAAGAATGCCTACAATTACATGGAGTAGGTGCAATCTCCTAAGGTTAGCGAATGGTTTTCAAATCATGAAAGCTCGCATAAGCACCTATTGGACGGTGCAGCTCAAACAAGCATCCACAATTGAACTTAAGCAAATGATGATGAAGCTCAGACTAGCTTTACAAACACTTCACCAACGATGAATGTCAAAAGTATGAGCCAGGAGTTGATCAAATATTCAATACATACACGCATTACATCAATGAGCTACTACTATACTTCTAATCTACTTAGAAACATCTCTCCATTTCATCAAGATACAAGAAAGCATGTTATTCCAGAAGACAACACTTAACACCAAGCGAACTCCAATGTCTTTGCATTAATCTTGAGAAATATTTACAACAATTTTCAAGTACTCTCAGAGGATTTCGAGAGTCTCTTCCTACTCTACTCCTCTATAAACTAACTAACTATTACAAATGAGGCAACAAGGCCTTTATATAGAGTTCCGGCATTACAATGAATGGCCTGGATCAATTCAAGTAGCCAAAGGCCCAGATCATGCCATCTCAGCAAGTAGTTACAACAACTTGCTATTTTTAGTACATAAGAGAGGCAATGAATGCACATTTTCCAAGAAGATAAGGATGAAATAGAATCTTTAGAGCATCTTCCACATGGTGGTCCTCTTTGGCTTTTTGCTTGTTATAGATGCATTGAATGTGGTTGAATGATGTGGCGAACTGTGATTGGTGAGGATGATGCGCATGCCACGTAGGTGCCACCTCAGCAACTCTTATGGATTCCAACAGTTAATTCAATTTGCTTTTGGGCATATTCCCAAATTGCATTATCTGTGTGATGTCTTCGAATGTGATTGCTTTGATGAACTTGAATGTTTGGGAATGTATCCTTGCTGATTTTGCCTTGTGTTTTTTGTACGTTGGATGTGTATGATACATGTTGCTCATTTGCCTAACTCTGTGATACTTCTTCTCCTTGCAGGATCTTCTTTGAAAATGGAAGAGCTTGAAGTTTGGTAGATGAATGTCTTCTCTTGATGTAGATGATGAAGTGTTGCGGCATGATGATCTCGAAGTGATCTCATGGAGTAGTAATATGATGTCTTCCTCACAGTGACTACCTTCTGATTTCATTGCTTTCTTGAAGGTGGTTCCAGGCGCCTTGCTCCTTAGATGACTCCTCAGTCTAGTGACGCTCCTGCAACACAGAGAAAGCAACATATTAAACATTCAATTTCATTAACACATAAGAATCATTCTAAGCATTTTCTAGCCTTTCCAAACCTAGGCGCACATTTGGAGTTGTGGAGAAGGGAAAGTGCGCCTCCATCTACTAGCCTTATATTTGCCATTTTTATGCTTTCAATCAATTGGAAATGTCTTGGAATGACTCTCAAGCGCTCACTCCCTAATGTCAATTCATGTGTGATTTTCCTTGAGGCGCTGATTTAGGTTCCTACAGAGGCTAAAGTGCGCCTAAGATAGTGCATTTTAATTATCTCAAACTCCTGTGGATGCTTAAAATGTTCATTTTTGACAAAGTGAGGTCCCCAACACTGATTCATACCCTTTACAACTTGAGGCGCACTTTTATGGTTGAACAAGTGGAAAAGTGCGCCTAGCATACTTGGGCTAACTTTATGGGATTCTAATGGTTTCAACTCATTGTTAAAGCTTTCAAGAGACTCCCCACCCCTAAGCGCCTACTCTGTTGATGTCAAACTCTATGCTCTCTAGGCGCCAAAATTGGTCTGTTCAAGTGAGAATATGTGCCTAGCTTGGAGATAGATGTTCACTTCAACTTAAATGCATTCAAATCATTGTGTATGCTCATGGAGGAGTCCCAATACTTAAATTCCTTCAAAGTTCATAAAGTCAGGCATGTTTAGTCTTAGGCGCACATTTTGACTCCTACATGTGAAGAAATGCGCCTAGCTTCTCTAGGTGATAAACATGTTTCAACCAGTGATAAGTGCCTTAAGGTGATCAAATTTGAAGGCTTCAAGTCTCTGTTTTGGCTAGGCGCACTTTAGTGATTCTCTGGGTGTGGAATTGCGCCTAAACTTGGGAGGCTTCATACTTCAAGTTTTATCATTGCATAAGCTCAAGACACTTCAATACCCTCACAATCCATGGAATCAATCACATTCTTACTTAGGCGCAAAAATAGGGTTGAACAGAGGCAAAAATGCGCCTTGGTTTGAGGAATGATTTCTTCAAGCTTGATTAATCTCATGAACTCTAGGAGTGTTATAATTCTTTAGGCACAATTCTTCATAGGTTTAGGCACTCTCATGTCAAGGCGCCAAAATTGGTTCCTAGAGGTGAGAAAGTGCGCCCTAGGTTGGGAGAATGAATACTCTGGATTTAGGCCATTGAAAGTGTCTAGAGGGGTCTAATTCTTCAAGGCGCAAGTTTTCTTTACAACTTTGAACATCTTCCTCTCAAGGCACAAGTTGATGGTTCCACAGGTGATGAAGTGCGCCCAGCCTTCATGAAGCAATTAGACTCTAACTCTAGGTGCTCTTTTGGGTCTCTTCAAGTGGAAATTGGCGCCTTACCTCTCTCAAAGCAATTTTGACTAAGTCTAAACCCTCAATAAGTCTCCAAGCACCAACTTGTCAGTTGTTAATGATGACTTTACAAACTCCTACCTTAGCCTATTTGGCTCTCTTCAGGTGATAAAATGCGCCTTGATTCCTTGAAGATTTTCAAATTTTTCTAAGTAAAACACTTCATATCTCATCCTTAGGGGTAAAATTGGGTCTTTGGATGATGTTTTTCCCTCGACCCACCTTAGGTGCACTCTGGTGATTGATTAGGAGCATATTTGCGCCTAGAGTCCTCAGGGCATTTTCTTGCAAAATTTTCTAAGTCTAAACCATTTTGAGGGTCAAAACATCAATCTTATGCAGGGCGCCTTGGTTTGGAGTGGTTATAACGTGAAAGCCTCCTTCTAGATTAAGGCACACTCAACTCACTGTCAGACTCAGAATTTGACACACTCCAGGGGATTATGGCTTCCAGCACGGAGCTATAGATTCAAACACCACTGTCGTCATCATGAAATAAACTTAAGACATCATCCAAGACTCAAGGCAAAGCACTGGAGCTCAAAAAAAAGGGGTCCCCATTTGCAATGGGGCGATGTGTGATTAGGTCACAACAGTGATGTTGATGATCATAAGTCTATTTTTGGTTTTGTCTTTTGCCTTGGTTTTGGTCCGATTGCATGGTCTTGCAAGACACAGATAGTTATTGTATTATCATCTACAAAGGCTGAGTATCAAGGTGCAGTTTTGGCTAGCCAAGGGGTTCTTTGGCTTCAATAGTTGATGACTAAGTTTGGATTTACTCTTGATCATCCCACTGCTCTTTGGTGTGATAATTAGAGTGCCATTCACATTTCATGCAGCCTAGTGGAGCATCAATGGACTAAGCATATCAAGATCCACATGCACTTCATTCGATAGCTCATCTAGGATGGTATTTTCAGCTTGGAGAATTTGCCTAGTGAGGAGCAGGTTGCAGACATCTTAACTAAGTGTAATGTTCCCATTTTCAACCTAGTTGTCCTAGAGCCTCTTATCCTCATTCCAAATCTTTGGAGTAAATATTTAATTATCAATTTTGGTAATTTGAGGAAAATTGATAATTAATCAGGTTATTTATATTTTGGTGCACTTAAGTATAATGTTGTACTTTTATAAGGTGACTTAAATGTGGGATGAGGACATATTTATATTTCTCTCCTAGACTTAGTATTAAAGTGAGCACCACTTTGGAATATGAGGACTTTATTAAGTTGAGGAGAAAAAAGATTATATTTTCAAGAAAGTGGAGTTTGTAACTCCCAGATGCCTTTATAAGTTGATGGAGAGCTCATTTGGAGGCATGCTTGGAATTTGTATTGTTAATCTGTTGGATTGAACCTGCGTGTTCTTCTATTTTTTCTTCCTTCTTGTGGACTGAAATCCACTCGAAGAAGATCAATTTCGGTAGTGTGATATCTACCCTAGCTGGTATTGGTGGTTTCTACTTTAGGAAACCAATGGAGCTGATTAGACATTGATAGTTTTATTGTGTTTTTGCATTGTAATCCATTTTGTACAGTTGGGATGCAATTTTGATATGATATTGCATTGGCTTGGATTGATATTTTATATATATTGTGATTGTTCCTAGTGGCCATACATGGAGTTTTGGAACAAATTGCATTTGAATTTAATATCAGTTTCTTGTGACAAGTTGGTGTTGGGATGTTATTATTATGCCTAGACGTCACTCTCAATGCAGATTTCAATAGTTATTGATCAGTATTTTGAATGTAAATGAAGATCCATACTGGCAGCCTGGTACAATTTGAAGTATTTATCAAATAATATATCATCTGATCTTCTATTTATTGCTGTGTTATTGTTTGGTCTAGGCGACTATATTCCAAGAGACTTCATTTGATTTCAGTGCATTTTGAACTCTTTATGATTTTTATCATGCTACCGTACCTGCAAATGCCGTACCTGCAAGCAAGTATGAAATTAAGTTATCAATCAAAGTGTTATAATGAGTTTAATGCATTTGGTGTTGGCATTGTATGCATAGATTACTTATTTCCAGCCATTCTACAAAGGTAAAATGCATGTTTAAGACTGTTTTGGTCATGACCGTACAGCAATGGCTGTACCTACCTGGAAGTAGTTGATGCAAACCAGAAAACATTCCTTTCTCCTTAGCATTATTGCATGATGATAGAATGATTGTGGTGTCTAGGCGATCCTTTTGAGACTAATTGGCAGTGTTTGGGTTGAGATTTGGATTTATTATAATGATGTCCGTACTTCCAGTTCCGTATTGCCTGTATGGTCGATGGAAATCAAATAAACTTTATTACTGATTCTTTGAAACTGTTTGATGATCATTGAGTTTGGGCGATTAAGGTGAGACATTCATGTTGGAGTTTGGGGTAGATTCTGAAATTTCTGGGCAGTTCGTGCTGTCCTGGGTGTGAGTGCCGTGCAGCAAGAAAAAAGGAGTTTTCTGTGTATGCAAAATTCCAGATCAGTTCTGAGTGTGCATGTGTTATTTGTATTTGGATTTGAAACTCTCTTGAGCTGCTTACAGTTGGATGTGTTGGGTTTGATCTTCTAGTGTTGATGCTATTCTTCCATGACATGGCTGTCCATACAGGTGACATATGAATTGAAATTGCAGAGTTTGATCAGATTGGTCATCAGTTGTCTTCAAGGATATGATTTACATTATAGGTGTTGCAGGTGCCTCTTTGGTATATACTAAACTCATATTCTTGAGTTGATGATTCCTGATTTCCTAAGTTGAGATTTATGACCACTGTTATTATTTTGTTATTTAATTCATTAAAGTACCCCTGGATGGTTTACCGCCAGTGTGGAGAAATATACTTTCCTTTATTGTTCCTACCCACTGCATAAGTGGAGAATACCCACTGAATAAGTGGATGATTTGTATCTTTCTTATTGCATACATACCCACTGGAAAGTGGTGAATCCCCACGGAAGTGGATGCCCGCTGGAGCGGATGAATATAGCTCTTGATTTCACAGTGATCATTATAAGCCAAATCACCGTATGCTCTCACCTTGCCCATTCCGGGATCTGCGTGATCAGAAAGTGTGAGGCAATTAGTTGGTTATGCATTGGTGCTAACACTGTCATATCATTGTTGTGAAAATTTGAAAAAATTTGGGGTAGCATCTTACACTAAGACTTTGTCATCGCCTCATTATCTTCACTTGGAATTGATGGCTGGGTTGAAAGAAGTGGGCCTGGGGGGGTCATCTTGAGTACTCCTTTCTTCACTTGTACATGTTTTCTCTCTTCTAGGGAGGAGTTTTTTCCTATGGGTTTTCTTCTTTTCTTTGTTTGTGAGAGATCTTTTTTTCATGGGTACCTCATCAGGCATCAAGCCTTCTTGCCGAAACCCATCTTTGAGTCTTCTGGTCTTTTCTTTTTTCTCCCTAAGTTGCACTTAAGGGGGGTGTTGGTGTGAACCCGGTTTAATATCTAATCTGTTCCTTTTTAGGAATTCACCTATTTAGTTAAGTTTACATAGGGCATTTACTTGCATTTACTTCTTTTTTCTCAAGTCATATGATTATGCCAAGTGTCATAATTCTATGTTGTCCTATGTCTTACCCTTGCTTGTATAAATAAGGGTTCTCTTGTACCTTGTACTTCTTGTGTGCATTGCACCATTATTGGCATATAGCTTTTTTCATTGCTCCTCTCGTGTGGAAGGTTTTTGGGTGTTGCAGAGTGTTCTTGCTCCTATGAGTCTTTTTGGTGACTTCAACAAATACAAGGAGTTGGGAGTGAAAATATTAGTGACTAATCTTGGAAACAAAAATGCAATATGACAAAGAAGAAAAAAAATAGAAAACAGAGATTGGTGCACTTGGAAAACAACAATGGAACAATTGAGAATGGGTTGTAGATAAGGCCGCAAACCAAACTTGAAGACCTTAGGAGGTAGGTACAAACTAGTGGGGCGCTAGAATATTGTCCCATGGACAAAAATCCAATGCTAGGTGCTGGAATATTGTCCTTGTATCAGATACTGATGAAATTTTCAGATTTGGTAGGTACAGTGACAAGAAAGCCTTCCTAGGTTGTTTTGCCTCGTTGTGATAGATAGAAAATAAGGAAATCAGAGAAATATTGCTGTCCAAATTATGCATAAATTGAGAAGAATCATGAACAAGAGAAGGAGAAACAAAAACAAAAAAACAAAACACTAACAACTGATAAAATTGGCTAAGATTTCAGGGGCAATGCATGTCTTTATAAAACCTAGAAGTTGCATGAGCCATTTTAAGGCAGGGACACCTTTGTGGGGCATTGCAATATTGTCCTAGGAGGCTTTTCTTGATTGCTGGTTACTATCAAACCCCAAAGAACTCAAAGCATTCATAGCTATAGAATTTAAACAACAACAATCAATATGAAATGCAAAGAGCTCAGGATATTTTATTCTCAACAGTCCTTGATCAGATTACAATGAGAATACACTGATTCAGAAAATACAGATTCAGGATTACAATTCAGTATAGCAGACCTGAGGATGTCTGTATCAATGCATAAATAAGTAGTATGCTTGCAGATTGGAATAATTTGATCCTTCTCCCTTAGTAACTGTCCACAGATTTAACCTCTCCGCCACTGTTGTGTGCTCATCTACTCCAGTTATCTCGACTATAACGGATGCTAATTGCTGAGCAAGGGACTTCTATATATCGCTGCAGAGTTCTCACACATTTATCAGTTTGTTCCAACTGTGACAGCGTGGCAGCAAGGAATGGCAAGTAGTGTGATCAATCTGAAATATGAGTACTCCTCCTTGGATATTGCTGTTTGCCTATCACTGGTCTTGCAAAATGTAACCTGAAACTTGTAAATTCCCAGTAATCTCCTTGAATTTGATCAATTCACCTCCACAATTAACAACACCAAACAACTTAAGTTATAGTTGCACCAGCTCCCAAAATATGGCAGGTGACATGCACTAGCTGATGAGTGATTGGGTGAAAATGATTTGCTACGTAAATGTGCTGCAATAGTAAGTCGTGACCCTTTTGTATGCTGTTGGGAAACAATTAGCAAATTAAATGTTTCAATTGTGATTTAAATCCTCTTCTAGGCGGATGAGTGAAATAGGGTGCAAGTGTGATGACCTCTTTCCAAGCTGGTGCACAAAGAAAGGATATAGATCTATGTTACCCCAAGTTTCCTTGACGGGGACAGCAGGGGACGAGGAGACGAGTTTCGGGGATGGCTATATAAAAAATAGGGAAAATTTAAAATATATAGGGAAATTTCAAATATTCATATGATAACATTGATAAAGCATTCATCATATACATTATAGAATCATAAATCCTTAATACATAATATTTGTGTTGAATTGAGAGTTCACATGAGAGTCGAACAAATTAGCAGATGTCAAATTAATTTTCAAATCCTAAATTTTGGACCCTGCTACACCTACACCATCACTTTCTGTAATGTAGTTTGCCATTGCTTGAAAAAATATGCAGTCTGTAAGTCCTAGTGATTTAGTTAGTGTAAAATCCTGTATGGTTGGTTTGAGTATAAAAAAATAAATTTGAGACCTAGCTCATGTTTTTAGAATAAGATTTTGGTTGGGCCAAAAGTTTAGTTAAAATATGTTTCCTGATATTTTTATGCAAATATAATTACTTGATAAATGAGGATAAGACCAGCGATTGCTTTGGGAGTTTGCATTTCATGAATATGTGGATGACATAAATCTCAAGTAAGATATCCATTAAATGACATGAATGTACTTTTCACGGAAACCCAAGTCCAATGCCTCTATCAAGTGCATGCTTTCTTCACATGACAATATTTTTTGTTCTGTTTTTCTATGGAGACCTTGTCTTCGGATTTGAGGGATTTTGGCTTAGTTCCTTAAAATCCTTGATTTTATCTAAATAACTAGGGACTAAGAGTAAAATGAGTTGTGTTGGAGATTAAATTATTCAACCTGCTCTGGATGTACATACCAGTTTGGACACTCTTATGAACCAGGTAGAAACTTTGCCCACTGTGGAAGTGTACCAAGCATTGCTCTGGCCCATGGGTATTTTACTATATTTTTTGAAGCTATTTTCTCTAACCTGTATGAGAAAGGGTCCCGCAAAATCATTTGGGAGTTCAATCTTGCTGAAAAATTACATGTTTTGGAAACAAAATGCTCCGACAATTATTTTTGTAAGTATCTCAAATCCTAAATATTGCTTTCTGTTGGAGACGGCTGGGATGTCCCTGCAATTTTCCAAATTTTGGGGATGACCCGAGGATGTCCCCTAGGCGTCCCCACGTCCTTGGAATGTTCTAAAAATAGGGACACCCCCAAAAATATTGGGGACGCATCCTCGAGTGTCCCTAATATAGATGTCTCCAAATTGCCTTGAAATATGCAATGATGTTCTACTTGCAAATGCTTCACGTCAAACCCAGAAATTCAAACAAATTTTTAATTAGCTAAACTTGCATTGTTTGTGTAAAATTGCCAAGAAAGAGTTTTGGAATGCAATATTGAACTTGAACTCAAAATAAAAAATGACTCAAAATGTGATGATGAAATGAAGATAGGCACCTCTTTGATATACCATTTTAAATTGGGCCCTAAATTTCCCTCCAAGTATTTAAAAATACTTTTATTTAGTTTTTTATTTAAATTTTTTATTTTATGTACTTAAAATACTTTTTTATTTTATTTTAATACTAGTGTTTAAAAACACTTTTTATTTTTATTTTATTAATTTCTTTTCCCTTGCTCAATCCTTTAGCCTATAGGAAAAAGGGGATAGGCTAGAGGTCTTTTTCGTGGATCTAATTTGGGAAAGGGGACATGACAGCCCTCCCTTCCCCAAATTGCTTACCTTCAAGCAATTGCAAATTTAGATGATAAAAAATCTCCACTCCTTCCCATGTAGCATCCTCTAGTGGAAGATTCTTTCAACATACCAAGTATTCCCTTATGTTCTTGTTCCTCAACCTCCTCTCTCTCAAAGCTATGATAGCTTTGGGTACCAAAACCAATTTGCATCAAGTGGTGGCTGCTCTAAAGGAGTAACATGTTGTCCAAGTGCCCTTTTGAGGCATGAAACATTAAATACATTATGAATTTTGTTGTTTTTTGGCAGTTCTAACTCATAAGCAACATCTCTAATCTTCTTCAAAATCTTCTACGGCCCATAAAATTGTGGCTTAATCTCTTCAGCTCCACTTTCTTTGAGAGAAGATTGTCTATAGGGCTGCAATCTTAAAAATACCATATCTCTCACCTCAAAAGTCCTCTCCAAATAGTGGTGATCTACATACATCTTTTGTTGATTTTGGGTTTGTTGTAGGTTCTCCTTGAGTGCATTCAAAATATCTTGACTTTCTTGAACCAAATCCCTTGCTCCTAGTACTCTACTATTTGAAATGATCAAATCCACAAAAGATAATGCATCATATCCATACAATGCTTTGAAAGGAGTCATACCTATGGACATGTGATGTGAAGAGTTAAAGCAATACTCTCCAAGATAAAGCCACTTAATCTATGTCGTTTGCTGTGCTATAACATAGTTTTTAAAATATTGTTCATTTCATTTGTTCACAATCTCGTTTGTCCATCTGTTTGAGGGTGATAGTTAGTGCTAGGAGTCAACTTTGTACATGTCAATTGGAAGAGCTCTTGTTAAACCAAACTAAGGAACCTACTATCCCTATCACTCACAATGTTTCTAGGTAGCCCATGAAGTCTAAACACCTCTCTAAAAAATAAATCAACCACTTGTGGTGCCTTATATTTTGAAGATATAGTATAAAAAGAACATACTTAGTGAGTTTGCCAACTACCACATAGATACAATCCTTAGCATGAATCTATAGAAGGCCAATAATAAAATCCATAGAGATACTCTCCCATTTTTTCTTTGGAATAGGTATGGGCTGCAACAACCCTGTTGGAAAAATTAATCTGTTTTGTTTTGTTGGCATACAACACACTCCTTGATGTACTTAAAAACATCCTCTTTGTGTCCTTTCCAAGAAAAATGCTCTTACCTGTTTATATGTTTTATACTACATTGGTGTGTCATGACATGCTCTCAAAATCTTCTCCTTCATCTTTGACTCTGGAATAAGATACACCTAATCTCTATAGAGGATGAGCTCATTAGCCACCTTATACCTGTCATCTTGTAACTTGGCATCCAAAATATTAGTAGCAAATGCATTCTTGGCATACTCATCTATTATAGAAACCCTCCAATTAGCAAAATATATCAGTTATGGAGCACAAGTATGGTTTTATAGATAATGCATCAACTACAACATTATTCATCCCCTTAACATACTCAATGTCAAAATCATAAACCTATAACTTACCCACTTCTATTGTATATCATTCAAATCCTTTTGATTGAGAAAAAACTTTAAGCTATTGTGATCCATCTTCACCACAAATCTCCCACAAACCAAATACTGTCTAAACTTAGCCAATGCATGCATGATAGCCAACATCTCCTTGTCGTATATAGAGAAGCCTCTTTTTGACTCCTTGAGCTTTTTACTCTCAAATGCTATGGGGTGCTTATTTTGCGTTAAAATTGCTCCAATTCCCTCTCCTAAAGCATTACATTTCAATACAAAAGAAAGTGAAAGATTTGGAATAGCCAAAATGGGACATGAACTCATTACCTTTTTGAGCTTGTCAAAAGCCCTTTGTGCTGAATCACTCCAAGAGAAAACCCCCTTCTTTGTCAAATCTATGAGTGGTGAAGTCAGCTGTCAAAATCCTTTGATGAACCTCCTGTAATAACTGCAAAGACCAAAAAACCCTCTCAAGTGTGATAATGTCTTAGGTGGAGGCCAATCTATGATTGCTCTAATCTTCTCATCATTGACCCTAGCACCTTGGGTGCTAATCTTGTGCCCCATATACAAAATCATAAACGTATAACTTACCCATTTCTATTGTATATCATTCAAATCCTTTTGATTGAGAAAGAACTTTAAGCTATTGTGATCCATCTTCACCACAAATCTCCCACAAACCAAATACTGTCTAAACATAGCCAATGCATGCATGATAGCCAACATCTCCTTGTCGTAGATAGAGAAGCCCCTTTTTGATTCCGTGAGCTTTTTACTCTCAAATGCTATGGGGTGCTTATTTTGCATTAAAATTGCTCCAATCCCCTCTCCTAAAGCAATTACACTTCAATACAAAAGAAAGTGAAAGATCTGGAAGAGCCAAAATGGGACATGAACTCATTACCTTTGTGAGCTTGTTAAAAGCCCTTTGTGCTGAATCACTCCAAGAGAAAACCCTCTTCTTTGTCAAATCTATGAGTGGTGAAGTCAACTGTGAAAATCCTTTGATGAACCTCCTGTAATAACTGCAAAGACCAAAAAAACCCTTTCAAGTGTGATAATGTCTTAGGTGGAGGCCAATCTATGATTGCTCTAATCTTCTCATCATCGACCTTAGCACCTTGGGCACTAATCTTGTGCCCCATATACAAAATCTCTGTCAATCCAAACTCACACTTAGATGCTTTAGCATAAAATGACTATTGCTCTAGAATACTAAGCACCTCATCTATGTGTCTGAAATGATCCTCCCAAGTCTTGCTATAGATAAGTATATCGTCAAAGAAAACCAACAGAGACATCCTCAATTTATTAATGAATACGCGATTCATGTAAGATTGGAATGTGGCTAATGCATTAGTCAAACCAAATGGCATGACCACAAACTCATAATGCGCATAGGGACATCTGAAAGCTATCTTATGCACATTCTCATTTCTCACCCTTATCTAGTGATGCTCCGATTGAAGATCAATCTTGGAGTACATTGCCCCATGAAGCTCATCTATCAACTCATCGATCTTGGGAATAGGGTAGCAATTCTTGATTGTCTTCTTGTTGAGGGCTCTATAATCAATGCACATCTTCATGGTACCATCCTTCTTGACCAACACTATGGAAGAAGCAATTGGGCTAGAACTCAGTCTTATGTGCCCCATGTCTAGCAACTCCTTAATTGCCTTCTCAATCTCTTCCTTATGCCTCCTAGGATGGCAATAAGGGTTAGTAATGACCAACTTCAATCATTCCTCCAACTCAATGACACACTGAAGCTCTCTATCCAGTGGCAACTTTGGAGGAATATCATTGAACACCATGCTATGCTTATCCAAAATGGACTGAATATCAACACGATAAGATTTCTCACCCATGGATGAATTTGTATTTGTAATCAAACATTATGTTGTCCAAGTTACTTGGTCTCTACAGAAAGCTCTCTCCATCCTCTTGGTTGAAACAACCCTAGGAGCTCCATTGGGTAGACCTCGAAGAACGACCTTCTTCCCTTTGGATTTGAACTTTAGTTCCATAGTCTAATAGTTTTGGGTAAACTCTCCAAGCGAATGCAACCATTGCACACCCAAAACTATATTTGTCTCACCTATGCCAGCCACATAGAAATCATCAAGCACTGTGTGCCTCCCCAAAGTGATGTCAAGCTTCTGAATCCTCTATGTGCAAATGATAGTAAATCCATTGGCTACAATAACATTAAATCCCTTAAAATCTTATGTTTTTAACCCCTTACGAGTTACCAATCCCTCATCAATGAAGTTATGGTTGACCCCACTATTAATCAACATTGTCACTCTAAGATCCTGCAAAACTCCACGAACATGAAAGGGATAATACTTGGGTGCTTCTGAAAGTGTGGCAAGAGTAACCCCTAAAGGCTTTCCTTCCTCCTTGTCCTCATGCACTAGCTCATCAACTACAACCTCGAGTTATGGTTCTTCTGTCTTTGAATCCTCATCTAAAACAACCTCTATGTAGTGTACTTGTCCCTTGCCCAAGCATCTATGTCCTGTCTCCCTAGGCTCTCTACACAAAAAGCATAGTTTCTTCCTTCAAAGCTCATTATTCGAATCTTCAATCTTGCTCAGTTTTGGAGGTAACGCCTTTGGTTGAGGGAAACCCTTTTGAAAAGGTTTTTTATGTTGCCCCATAGGTGGAAACTTGGAGTTAAACATGTTTTTGGCCACTAAATCCTCCAAGTTCAAGGCTCTCTTGATAGTGTC
Organism: Cunninghamia lanceolata; assembly: GCA_027924645.1. Classification (NCBI taxonomy): domain Eukaryota; kingdom Viridiplantae; phylum Streptophyta; class Pinopsida; order Cupressales; family Cupressaceae; genus Cunninghamia; species Cunninghamia lanceolata. The sequence goes on along the minus strand of BSBN01001164.1, from coordinate 1,998,199 downwards.
CTATAAAAATATAGGATCGAAAGCCTTCACCAAACCCTTGAGTGGTTTAGTTAGACCCTCCACAAGTAGCACTATGAGTCTCTTCTCTGTCACATTTGGAACCATCACTAACAACTTCTGAAACTTTGCCACATAATGGTCAATTGTGCTCTCTTGCCTCAACTGTGCTAGCTCTTTGAAATGGACCTCTAGATCCTTTCTGTCAAACCTCTATCAGTCTCCGGCTAAACTCCTCTATGATAGTAATGGAACCATGCCCTTGTGTTACCATGCCATGGTACTGATGAGCACATGGTGATACTAAGAGAGGGGGTGGGGGAATCAATAGCTAACAATCTTTTACTTTTCAAACTTAATTAATTATATCAACTACACATATGCAAGATCTAGCAATTAAGTACACAATGACATCACATGATTTACGTGGAAACCCTTTCAGGAGAAAACCACGGCACAATATTGCTTGTATATATGTATCTTCTTTCTTCTTCTTGTAGGCTCCAACCTACTAGTGACTCCAATCTCCACTTGACAGAATTATAGGTTCCAACCTATTGGAGGCTCCAACTCCCACACAAACTGGGCTCCAACCTAGCAAGAGGCTCCAACCTCTATTTGATAGGCTCCAACCCCCACACAAACTGAGCTCCAACCCAGCAAGAGACTCCAATCTTTATTTGATAATTTCCAACCTATTAATCCTTCAATGGCTGATATAGTTTACATCTCCACAAGATCTTCCTCTCACAAAACTGTTTACTTTTAACAAATCTGATTACAATTATGCACAATCTTCTTTCACAAGACTGATCATAAACATGGCAATATCTTCCTTCAAAATCTGCTCTTAATTTTCACACATTCTTTATACAAATCTGCACTTATCCTTCACACATGGCTGCATATATTCTTCAATATGTATCTAAAGCACACTTCATTTTTTTCTGCTCTTATCTTTCAAATCTGCTCTATATTTTCAAATGATATTCATTTATTTTTCTTGCTTTCAAACCTCATCCTTGTCTCTCCTTATATATCTTCAAATCTTTATGAAAGAATGCAATCTTTCATTTAAGAGACACCATGTTTTAGAATAGACATACCTCTTACAATGTTGTCCTCTCAAAACAAATTGTTATCCTTTTATTTAGGTTGCTGTTCCTTCCAATATTAGTCGCTGCACTTTCACATCTTTTCATTATCTATAATAACTAAGATTTTGTTTAATGAATCATCTATGAGTTGCTATCTTCTTGAATCCCATAACCTTTGTAGAATGAATCGCATATCCTTTGTAAAATGAATCACACCTTTTCTGATTTGTCTTTAGTCATCATACCTTTATCTTATAAAATTGATGGCAGGTTTATTTGTTAACCGCACCACTCCATATTTTGATCACTGCCTCTTCTTTAATATTTAATTGCTCCACTCTTTTAACAACTTTTGTCTTATTCCAAATCAATCGCTGCCTTCAAGCCTCTATTAGTCGCACCACTTACATATGTAAGTCACAACCTCTTGCATATTATATAATTGCTGTATTATGTTACTTGACCAGTTGTCCTAAATGGTGTAATACTTTTTGTCTTATATGTGTTTTGTCTCATATGAATAAGACTTTGTCTTATTAAAATTAAGTGCTGCCTTCATCCTTATTAACATGATCACAGTCCATCATTGCTAATCGCTCCTCTCATAAAAATTTCATGACATGTATTTTAATTAAGACATTTTGTCTTGTGTATGGAGCATTCTCCCTTAACAAAATTGGCCTATATAAACAAATGTTTAAATCTTTAATTTAAACATTATCTTAACACTGGGTTTTATATAATTTTGTTTCTCTTTCATAGTCGGCCTTATTCTCATTAACCCTTTGTAAACCTTCGATGCATCAACTCGTCTCAAGTTAAACTTTATTGTGATCAATCAATATTCTATATCAATCTTATATCTCTGCCCAAACTTTATCTCTGCTCAACGGCTGATCCAGTTGACCTTAGACATTCCAATCCAATTCTTTTTAGACATTCCACTGAATTATGATTGACAACATTTACACTTATCTATTCATCTTTGATATTAATGACGTTACTTACTTTGAAACTCTCATCCATACATCTTGGACAACTAATCCAACAATCTCCACAACGATCTCTTAGACGTCAATCTCGCCAACAATCTCGGGCTTTGACATTAGGGATAACAATCTTGTTCATGCACCTTCTTGACATCAATGATAACATGTTCTTATACTCTCGTCCGTTCATGACTATCTTATTAATATTAATGACAACATGTGTATGCACCTTTGACATCAATGACAACACTTCCAACAGGGACCACCACTCATGAGCCACACCCTCCAAATGTAGGGTAACAAACTTAATTGCTTTCTCCTCATACATAAGGTTCAACAAAACGTAGGTATCCAACTTCTGCAACCAAGTTCTAATTGAACATTTGTTTGACCCATCATATGTAGGTATAATGATCTTAGCCAAACGATGTTGTACGCCTTTTCAGGGCTGGTCATGATAATATCTCCCTCCTCTTCTATGCCCATTCTTCGTTTTCAACTCATAGTACTAAAAAAAAAGTCATTACAGTTTGCTTGGCTTAGGGCATTGTACTCTTCATGATACCTCGCCATATCATCCTCCATGCGTGGCTGAAAATGCAGCTCGTCATCCAATGGTTCTTCCTCTCTTTGTAGGAATTTGGCTTGGAATGTCTTTGAAGGAGGGTTGATTGAAACCCTCTCATCAGCTGAATTACTCCCTTCACCCGTTGTATTCTGAATTGACCTAGATGCACTCAAATAATGATTCAGCTCCCTCAATGTTCTAGCCATCTCCAACATGGACTCTCTCATGGAACTTTCAATCTCTTTAGCCAATTCCTTGTTGCTTCAATTAATGATCTCCTGAATGTTCATCCTCTCTCCCATCGCCCATGTTCTCCTGTTCTCTCTCCATTCTCTCTACTGATATCTTACTTCTCTTTCACTACCTTGCATCAAATCAGATCTGCATCACAAAATTAGATCCACACCAAAAGCAAGCTAGCAAGATCTTTTGCTCTGATATTACTATAATGTCCTAATTATAATTTTTGTATCCTTTGATTTATTTTTTTAAACTTTTCTTGATTTCTGGTTACTATCAAGCCCCAAACAACTCAAAGCATTCACAACTACAAAATTTAAACAACAATCAATATGAAATGCAAAGAGCTCAGTCTATTTTATTCTCAACAATCCTGGATCATATTACAACGAGAATACATTGATTTAGAATATATAGATTCAGGATTACAATTCAGTATAGTAGACCTGAGGATGTTTGTATCAATGCATAAATAAGTAGTCAGCCTGCATATTGGAATAATTCGATCCCTCTCCCTTAGTAACTGTCCACAAATCTAACCTCTCTACTACTGTTGTGTGCTCGTCTACTCCTGTTATCTTGACTATAAAGGATGCTAATTGTTGATCAAGGGACTTCTATACAACGAGACAAAGTTCTCATACATTTATCAGTTCGTTCCAATTGTGACAGCGCAGCAGAAAGGAATGGCAAGTAGTGTAATTGATCTGAAATATGAATACTCCTCCTTGGATATTGTTGTTCGCCTATCATTGGTCTTGCAAACTGTAACCTGAAACTTGTAAATTCCGTGTAACCTCCTTGAATTTGATCAATTCGCCTCCACAATTTTTAGTGCCAAACAACTTCAATTATAACTGTGTCATGTCCCCATTTCCGGCTTGAACACCAAGTGAAGAATGGATTAGCCTATTCCTCATTCCCGGAGGCTAATTCTGAATGATAAGGGAATGAATTGGGTTTTGACTAACTCTAGGTGTTATCTTGCAGGTACAATCAAGGAGTTTTGAGTCATAATCCACTAAGTCAAGAGCAAGGCGCCCATTTTGGCCGAACACACCCATTTTGGCGCCTAGCTTCTAGAGTCACTCCTGGCATTGAAGTTGAGGTTTCAACAGGTGGCGCTACCTTTGGAGAAGGAGATATCAACTTCTAGAACCATAATGCATTGCAAGTATCAAAGGAAAATGGCTAAGTATAGCCTAGGCGCACATTATACATCAGAATTCCCAAAAGTGCGCCTAGACTCTGAGCATCAAGATTGCATTCCTCTTCCAAGTAGATCAAGTGAGTCTCATCCTCAATGAAGATCAAGTTGAAAGATGAAATGATCTTTGATATGACCCTAGGCGCCAATATAATACTCTGCAACACTCCAAGTGCGCCTAAGTAAGACAAGCGCTTTCAATCTACTCAAGATAAAAGGTGCTTGATAGAAGATGGTGTTTTTGATTCATATGTGACTTGAGTTGGAGATTTTAGCAAGGAAAGACCACATTCTTCCTAAGACGCCAATCTAGATCCTTTCTACCAATAAGTGTGCCTAAGTGAAGTTGAAGACCCAGACAAGATGTTGATACTCTGAATGAGGGCACTAGATTAAAGGAGCATCAAAAGGTATGATTACAAGTGTTTGAGGGTTTGAATAGTGTAGAACATCATCATAAAAGTGCTAGGTGCAGATCCCAGTTAAGACTATCTCAAAAGTGCACCTAAGGTAGATGTAAGACCTCAAAGCCAGTTGGGATACAAGGTGCTCCATCAGGGGGCAAGATCATATTCAATTGAAGTCAAGTTGCTTTCAAATTACCTTGAAAAGATGATAGGTTGGAACCTAGGCGCAAATTCCTAGCCAAACTGACAATAAGTGCGCCTAGTTGAGAAAGAAACATCTTCAAAGGGGGGAATTGTTGGGGGCTCATTTCATAGGAGTCAATCTAACACTTGGAAGCTTCAATTTGTGGTCTAAACTTGTGGAAATATGTCAAAACTATCCTTAGGCGTCAAATCTACTGCAAATCCTCCAAATGTGCGCCTAAGTGGGAAGGTAGCTTCCAATCACTTCAATTAGTCAGGGCACTTCGTGAGTTAAGTGTCTTACTTCACCACAAAGACTTCAAGTGTAAACCACCACATGCATGAAGATGAATCCAATGCAAGGCGCTAGTCTCCTCCTACACAGAGTCAAAAGTGCGCCTCAAGTAGTTTGACTTGGCGTTGGAGCTAGTAGACTTCCCCAGAATGTGAAGACAACACAAGGGATCATTTCCTAGTTACATCATCTCCTGTTGGCACCTAGTCTTCAATTGGGCGCAATCACCAGTTCAAAACCACCAAGGTGTGCGCCTAGAACCCATAAGGTGCCATTTCATGAGCAAATCCACTTCAAGTAGCGTCTAGAAGAAGATAAGGTAGTTACAACTCCCTGAATTCTCATTGGCCAGAGAGATGACATTGGGATCCGTACCGATGCATTGGGTAAGGTTGCCACATCACATTGAGTTGTCAAGTGGAATATTCTCTTGAATATGCTTCTTGGGAAACGTGTCTTGGTTCCTCTTTATGCCTTGAAAAATGTGCCTTCATTACCTTGGAAGGCCTAGAAAAGGAGGAGCTCTCTCATATATTTGACATTTGATCTTTTGGCGAAATTTCTCTGCAAAGCTTTATGCTTGTGATCTTGAGGCTTGCAAGTTTCAAGTGTTGGGGTGATGCTCCCTCAACTGACAAGGTAATGCTCCCTTGTTGCATCGTGAGGTGTTGACATCATTGGGTTCAATTGAAGTGATCTATATCAACCAGTGAGATAGAGCTAGTTGTGTAGAAGTTGAAAGCATTGTATTCATCTAGGCTTCAAGGCCTTTTCTTGTAATCCTTTGGATAAGATTGTATATTCATGCCATTGTGGGCAATCATCATTGTAATAAGACATTTGCATTGAATTGAATCAAGTAATAATACAAGTGCCAACTTCAAGTTGATTCATGCAAGTTGCTTTTGTTAACTTTTCATATGTGATGTTAAGTAGACTAAGTAGTTGAAGAGTTAAGTGCAAGTAAATTTGTCTAAGTAAGAAAAAATTTAGTTAGTACTAGTTGGGTATCTTACAAACTGCAACGACTCCCAAAATTTGGCAGGTGATTGGATATTGTTTATGCTGGTTGTGTGCTAGGCCTGCACTAGTTGGTGAGTGATTGGCGAAAATGATTTGTTGCACAAATATGTTGCAACAGTAAGTCGTGACCCTTCTTGTATGCTGCTAGGAAACAGTTGGCAAATTAAATGTTTCAACTGCGATTTAAATCCTCTTCCAGGCGGATGAGTGAAATAGGGTGTAAGTGTGACGACCTTTTTCCAAGCTGGTGCACAAAGAAAGGATATAGATGTCTCTAGATTGGCCTGAAATCTGCAATGATGTTCTGTTTGCAAGTGCTCCTTACCAAACCCTGAAATTCGAACAAATCTCTAATTAGCTCAGCTTGCAATCCTTGCGTAGAATTGCAGCCAAGGTTTTTCATTCTTGAATGCAATATTGAGCTCAAACTCAAAATGAAGAATGCCAACTCAAAATGTGACGATGAAATGAAGATAGACGCCTCCGTGACATACCATTTCAAATCAGGCCCTTGGGTCTTAAATTTCCCACCAAGTATTTTTAATACTTTTATTTAAATTTTTATTTCAAGTATTTAAAAATACTTTTTTTTATAAATATTTTAACACTAGTGTTTAAAAACACTTGTTATTTTAATTTTATTAATTTCTTTTCCTTTGCTCAACCCTTTAGTCTATGGAAAAAGGCAATAGGCTAGAGGTCTTCTTCATGGCTCTAATTTGGGAAAGGGGACATGACAGTGGAAACCCTGCAAAATGAATAGATTAAAGGGAAAGTTGCCTTGGTCAACCCCCGTCACTGTCCGTCGCCAAACTTGGAGCCGCAGAAAACCAGCAGAAAAATAGCCCAAGCGCGTCATAGGAATGCATCCCTTCGAAATGTGAGAAAAACATCCAAATAATCCTTGAAACGTTGCCTGAAAAAACCCAAAACGGCAAAAAAAATCGCACAAGTGGTTGAAAGTCTGTGGCGTCGTATCTTCCACCATTTTTGTGATGATTTTTTCACGATTTAAATGAGATTACTCGGGAAAACATTGGTCAAAATCGTTGAACGCGATTTTTCATAAATCACCGAATTTTGCAGGGAAAAAATCACGATCTGTGGCGATTCGCAATTAATCTATATTTTTTCCTGTCTTCTGCGTAATAGGCTCTAGAATGATCTTTTACCATTACCTATTTAGAACCATATCTATTTACAACTTTGTCCACAGTAAACAGACAAGCAGAGATAAAAATGTTTCTGTATCTACTGGTGGTACTATGATTCAACTTTACATCTTCCAAATAGGAATTAAGAACTTTTATCATGCGATTGATATCTCTGCAAACTTTCATTTCAGTGCCAACCTCTCTCATCTTTTCAAAGAATGCGTTCTTCACTTAGAAAGTGTTTGTCTCTCCACGATATGCACCAAACTTATAGGAATATGATATATCTTCCCATATCCATTCCCCAGATTAATTAATTGCAACATATTGAAAATAGGAGAATTTTCTATACCCCTTTGAGACTGCTACTAAAAGAGAAGCAGAGTTACAGAAAACTAACAGCAAATGAAATGGCAGGCATGTAACAGCACCTCTAATGTACAAAAGGAGGGAAGGTCATGATTAAAAGAACTAATTCCACTTAAATCTCCAAGCATTATTGAGAAGAGAGGGTAAAGGAACTTAACTAATCATTTCAACATCTCTCTGTTGACAACACCTCATTGCAATACCTTCCCTCATGGTCTGACTGGCCAAATTAGCAGGACTGGACTATATGGAAAAAGAGCGCCATGTAATCTGTCTTCAAACTTTAAGTCAATGAAGATTAAGAAAAATCGAATGTTGGAAATAATCAACACTTCAGACCATAAAGGAACAAGTATGGTAGTGCATTCTAGCAGCAAATTGGAGGTCCTGAGTTTGAGTCCTAGCTGGTCCATGGAAAATTTAACATGGCATCAAAGCCGGACTAGGAACGCCAAGCACACACGTGGCTTGAAGGGGGTTGTGGGAAACAATCCACGTTTCTGACTTTTAAGGGACGAGTAGCTCAACAGTAGAGCACCTGATCAGTAAACAGGAGGTCGTGGGTTTAAATCCTAGTTGATCCATGAAAAATTCAATATCAAACTTGCCTTTTTTCTTTTAAAACTTTCTTATTTCATTCTTCAGCACAACAAAACTATCTCTTTCAGTTTTGGGCTAAGGGTGACAGTTTTTCAGTTCATGCAAATGAGGAAATATGACATTGAGTCAGTAACAGCCTTATGGTTGTTGCCATCTGGCACATATAGGATTTTGGGCAACATAGTCTTTTTATGTTGGTTTTCTTATCGTCTCTGTATATAGCTTATACTTGTTGTTGATGAATATCAGCTACATTAATGTTGATCCAGTAATTTTTTATACACATTTATTTTTGGTTTTCTTTCGTATTTGCTTAAATTCTGACTGTTAGGTCTTTTTTGTTTTATCTTAACACATCTACCTTTCAATTTGAATAGGGAGCTTTTCTTCCAGCATTTTCTGCCCCACACTCTCTGCTTCTATCATTATTCTTCAATTGAAATGTCAACTTATTATTTTCAAAAAAAAATTCTTAAACCATTTTATACTACTACAAGCACTATAGTTGATATAAAGCTAAAATATATAAATGTGTAGATGCGTGAGGGCAGTGTATGCAAGTGCATGCGAGAGAGAAAGGTGGAGAATAAATTTGCAAGAAATTGTTGGAGGTGGAGGAAGGCGTTTTTTTGATGAAGATAACTAACTTAAGGGTCAACTAAGAAATGATGAAGTTTGGCTTGTCATGATGTTAAGGTAGATAGTCCTATATGAACCCATTGACAGCCAGATGAAATCTGAAGCTGCAATTTGTCTTCATGAAATCTGCATTAGTCTTTAGCTTGCTTATTTTAAGGTATTTTATCATTATGGAATCAAGCCTTTCATTTTCGTTTCTTGTGGCACCATGATTGAAACTCGGGGGGTTAAATACAAGTATCTTTCTGCAGTTAGATTGTATGTTTTGAACCTAAAGCATGTTATGTCTGGTAGGTGATCACCAATATATTTCTTTTCGAAACACTCCAGGATCTAACAAAAGTCTTCTTGACATGTAGGGTGTTTACTATTATTTCTATCAGATCTTTAGAACAAGAGCAGAGGCTACTGCACTTCGACATAAGAAGAGAGGTACAGGTGATGGCTCTGTTGGCATGTTTTCTTCACTTCTTTCTGCAGCATTTGCTGGGTACGTATTTCAACATGATTTGTGGGTACTTAAAATTTGAAAAATTTGTATTTGTAAGTTGCAAGATTGGTTGTGGTTTTCTGAAATTGCCTTTTTGCTTGCCAGTTTCAAATAGTACACACACGTGCACACGCACACACACATATAATGATTGTGGACAGTTTGGAGTTGTATTGGATTTTGTATAGAGACTATAGACCAGTATGTTAGGATGAGAGTTCTCTTAGAAAATGCATTGTTATCTCACTACAGTGGCCTTTTGGTCTTAACTTTCGTCCTATTCTGTGGGCAGATGCTTGAATGTATTGCTGACAAATCCTATATGGGTTGTGGTCACACGCATGCAGGTATTTATAAAATTAGGAAACACGTTAAATTATTTTTTCAAATATCCTAAAGTATTTTCCAGCTGATCAGAAGTTATAAATTTCTAAATTAATTAGGAATTACTAGGGTATGTGAAAGTTTGGACTGTTCCTTTCTGTATAGCTACTTACTTTGCATTGCAAAATGTTACCTTTAAAACTTTGGGCATTCTTTTATGACATCTGCGTATATCATATATTTAATGTTTTAGTTTTCATTGAATGTTTGTAATTGATTTGGTTGTTATGCTTGATTTAGTTTTAGATTATATTTCCTTCTATTTGCATTCCATAAAATTTAATAGGTAACAAGGCTTTTGGACTTAGAGGCCTATCATCCTATCATAGGTTCGAGAAATTATAGTGTATACTTTCCAGGATAGTTTTTAGGACAATTTTGTATAGTAAATACTAAAGATTATGATGTCTGTGTAGATGATAACATTGTTGATATATAAGCTTTTCGTAGCTTGCAAGGAAGGATTTCCTTTGGAAATGGTTTTGTCTAGATATCTTTGTTTCTGAGTCAAATGTTTTATCTACTATAAATATTTCTTAATTCAATGAATTCCTTACATTACATCTGACTTGGCCTGATTTCTTCATGCAGACACAGGCACAAGCACAGAAAAAGATTCTGGAGGCGAAGGGATCCATAAAGGAAAGCAATTCCCATGATATAAAAACTTTCCCGGTTGATTCTGCCACTAAAAATAAGCTAGCAGTTCCTGAAAAATTAAGAGAACATGATTTCAAAGGGATCCAGCCTTATAAAACTGGTCATGCGGTGTGTGTGTAGTTCTTTACTCTTATCATTGTTCTAATCTTCTGGAGTTTATTGTTATGAAGGTTTTTTGCTGTTTTTGAACAGAATATCCTGTTGCTGTCTGATTAGAACCAGCTGTTTATGGTATAAATTTTATACTTTAAAAATCTTTTAGTACTTTTCCTGCGTCCTTGTCAAAGGTTAAACATGCTTCAGCATTCTAATTTAACTTAAGATCTTAAGGACATAATTTTGTCCAAAATTGCAAAAACTGGGATAAAATAGCAAAAATCATGATTAATTTCAAAACATTACAAATCGTGTTTTTTTTCCCTGGAAAAACACGATTTTGCATAAAAATCGTTGACCACTAATTTTGACCATTTTTCTTGATTTTTCGAGTTTAATCAGGATTAAATTGTGGACAATATGTGGGTTTGACGAATTTCAACATATTTTCACCTACCCATGTAATTTCGTTGTTGGTAGGGTTTATACCTGCACATTTCCCATTGTTTTTCATTTTTCTACCCTCTGGTTTGCTGTGATGACTTCACACTATGACAGTCTAGGTTTTTTACCCCGCGCATTTGGCATGATTTTCTTCCAGTTTGCTACGAGTCTGATTTTTTTCCATAATGCAAGGTTTTGATTCTTTTCATTCAAGTAATTTGTGTGACAGAAAAAATTAGTTCCAAATTGCTGTAATGTTTTTTATTCTGTATGGATAAATTTTTGAGAATGTATGGTCATCTAAAAAGTTACAAATGAATTTGTATATATTTGTTATTCAAATAGTCTCTAATTCTCTTTTTATGCCATGTTCTGTCACAATAATACATGCAATTTTTATTGACTCATTTGCATCATAATTTGGTGCAAGATGCATCACTCACTCTTTCAATTAGAACCTCACTAATAACTTATTCAATACTAAAACTAGGTGAAATCACAAACCATTTCACACATACCTATAGATTTTTTGTTACAACTGCATCAACACCTTCAATTTCCATGCCTTCTTCCTGCTTTGCCACAATCTTCCCTCAGTTTTTGCAAAATTACAACTATGCCTTTATACTCAACTACTACTAGAACTTATACAAGTTGCTTGTCCTGGCGCACAATCTCCACAATATATTCTTCATTTGCTATAATGGTAGCACCATCCATGGCAGCAAATGTTGTCATTGACATTCTGCATCATTTGTTACAACAGTCTTCACATCTCCAACTGCAATCAACTCATCATCTGCCACAGCTTTTTTAATTTGTAAGGCTGCAATTCCAATTTCATTTTCAACTACAACACGTGCTTCTTCTTCTTTTACGGTATCTTTATTCTCCATTGCAGAATGATAACTTCATAGTAACTCTTTATTCTCCATTGCAGCATGATTTTCTTCCAGTTTGCTACATGCTTGACTTGATTTTATTGTGAAGTACTAATGTTTGCAGGGTGTCCAATATACTTAGTGGAATTTTTTTTTTTGCAGATTTGGTCATCATGAAAGATTGAATTCAAATGCTTTTGCAGATTTGGTCATAATGCCATGTTAGAGAGACTTTGCGTGGACACATTGCACGTTAATCAAGGTGTTTGAATGATGTCAATGGATGCATATATTGCTTCAAATGGCATTTAATGAAGGAGTTAGGACATGACACCACTACTTGCCTATGCTGCCTTGCAGATGTCACATATTACTATATTAGGAAAAACAAACTCTTTAGACAATTTTTGATGGTAAGACAAAAAAGGCAAGAACTGGGACAGAAATGGCTTCTAATTTTGTATATTGTAGGAGCAATCCTTTGGATGTCGCAGCCAGTGCACAAGAGTCTTTCAAGAAGTTTGAGTCAACACCTACTTTTACAGCATGGCCCAAACACAATTGAGGAATCATTAATTCTTTCTTCACACCTCATACTACATCATAATCATAAACCATTTTGGAGAGTATAGGATGGAGGAAGAATGTCCATGAATAAGTGAAGAAGGCGATTACAAATTTCTGGTACTACTCTAGCTTGTCGTTCCATGTTGTTAGGTCTCCATACTGGCAAGGTATTATGGATGTTATTGCAGTTGTAGGTCCTAGGTTCAAAGCCTTGTCTTATGAGACATTGAGGATTGGTATGCTTAATAACACAATACATGATGTTAATGATATTAACAAAGATCGATTAGAGTGGACAAAGACTGGATGCACCATAATGTCAAATGGGTGGACAGATAGAAAGAATTGAACTCTCATTAGCTTCCTTGTCTCTTGTGATATTGGCATGATCTTTTTGAAATCTGTGAATGCATCAAATAGGATCAAATCTATTAGTGCATTGTTTGAGTTGTGTGACGAGGTGGTCTTGGATGTAGGGCCACCAAATGTTCACTTTATTACAGACAATGTTATTGCTTGTGTTGTTGTTTGGAGACTCTTGATGGACAAATATCCCTTTATGTTTTTAAGTTCGTGCGCGGTACATTGCCTTGATTTAACTTTAGAGGACATTGGAAAACTTGAATGGGTTAAGGAGGATGTTGTGTATGATACGTTCTTTCGTAGAGGGCAAAGAGCTAGTTCGATTAGGGGTGACAAGATTTGCTACACACTTCCTGACATTGCGGACTCTTTGCCAGCAAAAAATGAATTTGAAGCAAATGTTCATTTCAAATGAGTGGATGGAGTCTGGCGTCACAAATCAAATTGATGGCATAATAGTGGCAGAGTACATTTATTCTATAAGTTTTTGGGATGTATTTGAACAAGTTGTAGAATTTTCAGAGGCTCTAGTAAAAGTTTTGAGGCTTGTGGACGGGGAGAAATCCCCCACGGCCTATTTGTATGAGGCCATTGATAGGGCCAAGGAGGTGATGAGGGGTAGGATGGAGAATAACATAGACATGTACATGCTATTGTGGGACATAATCAATAGAAGATGGGATCGACAAATGCACTCCCCTACTGGATGTTATTTGAATCCAATGTTGTTCTATAGCCTCTCATTCAAAGATAATGTTGAGGTCACATAGGGCCTATTCATGTGCATGGAGAAAATGTTTTCTACCTTAGAAATGTTGTAGGTAGCTATAGCAAAGCTGCCAATGTACAAGCAAGCAAGGGGTTTTTTCTCAAGTATGGTAGCTGTGCAAGGCAGGAAGACTTTCAAACCAGGTAGACTCTATAAACTTTGGACAATCTCTCTTTATTGTGGACATGTACATTAAAGGTGTTAAGATTTTTGTAGATATTACATGATATCATCTCGAAATAATTTGTGTTTTTCAACGCAATGGTGAGATTTTTTGATCAAGAAGCCAAAAGTCTTAGATGGTGTGACATATTTTGAGCTAGCCATGCAATTCATTTTCTTGCGAGCATAGTTGGAGTGTTTTTGAACACATGCATTCCAAGAAACGCAACTATCTAACACAGCAATAGATGAATGACTTAGTGTTCGTTCACCACTACCTGTGCCTAAAGCTAAAGAAAGCTCAAGGTTAGAGTTTTGAAATACTTCAATCATAATTATAAATTGTAATCATTGTTTTTTTCACTTTCAATTGCCAAATCTAATTTTTATATGAAAAAAATTAGGTACCGTTGAGGACGACCAACCAATTGACCTCGACGAGATCAATCCATGTTCTGAGTGGATCGCAAATAATGATGTCTTTTTTGATCCTAAGGATTTTGATATTCCAATAAAGGCCAACCTTGATAGTGATGTGGTTGAACAACTTAGGAGAGGCTTTGACCTAGGAGCTTCGTCATCAAAACCTAGAGCCTTCTAGTGTAGCTCTCTTTGTAGCAGCAAGAGTCATTGGCTACACTTGATTTTTTGGAACTTTGTACTTGGTTTGTAGGTTGACTTTGTACAAAGTATATTGTAATTGAAAATCTAAAAACTATTAGCATCTAGTTATTATTTATGCACTATGAAGTAGATTGTGATTTATGCAATGTAATTAGCAATATGAACATAAATGACAAAAATCTATATTTCGGCAATTGATGGGATAAACTCTCAATTTTATTTGCTCTCGATATCTCTATGCTATTGAAATGCCTTTAAATTTCAAAAACAAGTTTTTCTCCGTTCTGTATTTTTTTACTTTTTTTTCAAATCCAATTTTTTCCATTTAAATCCCTGTTTTTTGAAAAAATCTTATACTTTTGGTTTGCCAATTTTTTCCCCAAAAGATTTTTTCTGCTATGATTTTGTCCCTCTTTCTTCCATGCAGTTAAATACATAAATGCATGACTTGATGAAAGTATTAATGATGGATTAATATCCGTCTTTTATTCGTTAATATTTTGACTTGTTGTGTGAAATAAGCCAGTGATATTTTTGGTGAGTGGTAGTCCCTGTCTTTTAGGTTTCTGTCATTTTAAGAGCTATATTTTAGTTTCTAATTTCAATGTTGCTTTGAACTTATGCATTATTTATTGTCTTGCAGAATTTCTGTACTGTACATTCCCTGATTTTACAGGGCAAACTTTCGTGGTATGCTTATTCTTCCTTGGAATCTTCATTTGACAGGTAAAAGATCTCTATAATGAAGCAGGTATTAAAGGATTTTGGAAGGGTGTAGTTCCCACTCTTATCATGGTTAGTGTTTGCAGTTTCATTAAGAAATCATCTGAATCTGTCAGGATGCATCTGGGATTCTGGAATGACTTAGTTAACTGACTTGGAATGAAAACATTATCTATTGTTGGCCAGGTTTGCAATCCGTCAATTCAGTTTATGATCTATGAAGGTTTGTTGCAGCGCCTTAAAGCCAAGCGGGCCTCAAACAAGGAAGGCCTGAAAAACGTAACTGCCTTGGAGGTATATGAGTATTCAACAGAGATTATCTTTGTATACAAGTTATTTCAGCACTGCTTAAGTTATTCTGGCCCATAAAAAAGGTTCTGAGGAGGTATTCCACCTGTTTGTAACTTTCCTGTCTGTTGATGGTGATTCCTTCTAACAGCTAAAGAGAAGACACAACATTGTCACTGACAGAGAAGGAAAATTTCATAGTAGTAATGGTATTAATATTTATTTTATGTCAGGTTTTTATTCTTGGAGCCATTGCAAAACTTGGAGCAACTGTTGTGACATACCCTCTCCTGGTTGTGAAGGTATGTAAATCTCTGTGTATGTACTGTAAACAAGTTCACAGGTTGCTGGAAGATGTTGCAAGTGAAAGGTTCTCTGAATATAGAAGTGTTTGGTCCTGAACTTGCTCTGAAAAAACTGACTTTAGTTCTTCCAATGAAAAACCAAAATAATACTGCCTAGCTGTGGTTATAACAATTAATTCTCCCAATGTTATTTATACTCTACACAGACTAACAAGGACATCATATTTCATTCAAAGACAGTCATCTGATGGGCTGGCTCACACAGGAATCATCCCACCAGCCCTCAAGAAACTCTAAACAACTACTTTCACATAAAATGCTTGAATTCTGCAAGAGCACTGAGAAAAGGGCTCTACCTAAATTATAAATTGGCAGAAGTTTATCTCTTTAAGCAATCTACCACCTTTTAATGTTAGTTTTGAGATCAGAAATAAAATAAGCAGAAATACAACACGCAGATCAATGAACACAGCAAATTACCCTGGGAAACCCCTCCTACTTGAGGGAGAAAAACCCAGCAAAAATGATCTCTTATATATCAGATGAATAAGTGCAGAAACTGCATACCAAAAATCAGGCCATAGACAAGGCTGAGTCTCATATAATAAGTAATGTCACTTCTCCTTGAAATGGATCTGCTGCTGAATAATGCGAACCTGCTACTACAGAATTCGAATTTTAATGGAATAATTGTCGTTAAATGTCGAGACTCTATCTCCCTTATATAGCAAGCTAGGCAACCTCCTTTCTAGGGCCGCCCTGGAGCAAGTTAATTTTATTTTATGAAACAAAGGCCGACCTACCTTGAGATGATTTTATTTAAGAAAGAAAATAGCTTCCGAAGCTACAAAACACTAACACTCCCTCTTAGCTAGGAAGGTATTTTTCAAATATTCTCCTCATGGAGTTTCTCAACATGACGCCCACAATGGCCACACCCATTTGTGGAAAACACATCTCAGTCTCAGAGATGTACAAGGGTTCATCATGGAGTCTCTCAACGTGATATCTACAATGGCTACTCCCATTTGTGGAAAGAAACACATCGTCATGGAGTCTCTCAACATGATGTCCACAATGGCTACTCCCATGTGTGGAATGAAAACACATCTCAGTCTCAGAGATGTACAAGGGCTTTCACCTCAGAGAAATATACATTATGACAAATCTTAATGATGCTGAGTCTCCCTTTCAGCAAGGGTGACATTCTCCACTACCCTAAGCTTGTCTCGGAAATGTGCAAACTTCACTCTGGAGAGAGGCTTGGTGAGAATATCAGCCATCTGATCATCAGTGCAAATGTACTTGAGTTGAATTGCTTTCCTCAGCACCATGTCTCTGATGTAATGATACTTGATCTTCACATGCTTTGTCCTATCATGAAATATAGGGTTTACTGATAGCTTCACACAACTTTGATTATCACAATGAATCACAGTCGGCTCCAATGTTTGATTGAACAATTCTGCAAGGAGCTTTCGAAGCCATACTGCTTCTTGAGCTGCCACACATGCTGCAATGTATTCAATCTCTGCAATGCTTAGAGCCACAGATGTCTGCTTCCTACTACACCAAGAAATCATGGCAGACCCCAGGCTGAAACATCTAGAGGTACTCTTCCTATCAGTTACACTCCTGGCCCAATCAAAATTAGAATAACCTTGTAATTTCAGATCTTCACTGGAAGTATATCTCAAACCATATCCCACAGTACCACGCAAGTATCTTAGTATATCCTTTGTTGCAACTAGATGTATTTGTCTTGGCTCACACATGAATTGACTGAGAGCACTTACTGCATAACAAATGTCTGGTCTGGTGTTGACTAGATACATCAATGATCCAATCAATTGTCTGTACATGGTAGGATCTACCAAATATGAATCGGCTGCTGAGTCACTCGACTTCAAATTTGTCTCCATAGGTGTAGACATGGACTTGTAGTCCATCATCCCAAATCTTCTCAAGATGTCTATAGTGTATTTTCCTTGACTTATAATAATCTCATCAGGTCTTTGCCAAACTTCCAGTCCCAGGAAGTAATGCATAAGACCAAGATCCTTCATCTCAAACTCAGAGGCTAACTCTTTCTTCTATTTGACAATGAGCTTCTCTACTCCAGTGAGAAATAAATCAACATAAAGAACCAATATCAAAGCCTCACCATCAACTATCTTGAAGTAAAGGTTGGAATCTGCATCATTCTTGGAGAATCCCAAGCTCATCAAATATCTATCAATCCTTTCATACCATGCACGAGGTGCTTGTTTGAGACCGTACAAGGCCTTCTTCAATCTGCATACATGAGACTCCTTCCCATGAATCACAAAACCATCTGGCTGTTCGATGTACACTTCTTCAATCACACCATTGAGAAGTGCTGTCTTTATGTCCATTTGATGTAACTTCTAGCCTTTAGCGGATGCAATAGCAATAATTGTTCTGATAGAAGTGTATCAAGCAACAGGAGCAAATGTCTCCTCATAATCTATTCCCTCCTTTTGAGAGAACCCTCTTGCCACAAATCTTGCCTTGTGTTTCTCAATGCTACCATCAGCTACATGCTTGATTTGTAAAGCCATTTGGAAGACACTATTGATTTCCCTTCAAGTCTCGGAACAATATCCCATACATCATTTTTAATGATGGACTGATACTCTTTTGTCATTGCATCTCTCCATACCTGTTGGTTGGATGCCTCCTCAAAACTGGAAGGCTTAGAATCAATGATGTGACTCATTAATGCAACATAACCTGGGAACTTCTGAGGTCTCTTGCTTTCCCCAAAAGTGCCTCGAGGAGCTGCATATTTTTCTGCCTCTTGCATAGTCTGTCGAGCCCATAGAGGCCTTTTCTGACCTACGGCAATATCTCTAGGTCCATCAGTTGGTTCTATAGGATCAACTGGATCAATAGTCTCAGCCGGTTCGTTGGACTCCTTCTGAATGTCAGGAGTATGGTTAGGAGATATGTCCATATCTTGAGAAGTCTCCTGCTCCTCACTGTCTATCTCCATTGAAGTTCCTTTAGATCTTTTGAAGGCTACTTCCTCTTCGAAGGAGACATCCCTGCTGATCTCAATCTATTTTTGCCCTGGAATATAAACTCTGTAGGCCTTAGAAGACTCACTGTATCCCACAAATATACCCTTCTTGCCTGAAGGTTCTAGCCTTGATCTTTTATCCTTGGGCACATGAAAGTAAACAGGACAACCAAATATCCTTGAGTGACTAACCTCAGGTTTCACACCTGTGAAGGCCTCCTCAGGAGTCATGTTTCCCAATATTTAATGAGGGCTTTTGTTCTGAACATATACGGCGGTTTAGGAAGCTTCTGCCCATAGGAAACTTTGTAAATCCTGATCATGAATCATAGCCTTGGCTGCCTCTACAATGGATCTGTTCTTTCTTTCAGCAACTCCATTTTGTTGAGGATTGTATGGAACACAGAACTCCCTCTTGATCCCTGCCTCAATACAGAAATTACGAAATCCTCCAGAAGTGTACTCCCCTCCATTATCCAATCTTAGAACTTTAATTCTTTTCCCGGACATATTTTCAACTTAAGCCTTGAATTCTTTGAATCTATCAAGGACTTCCTCAGACTCCTTAGATTTTAAGAAGTAGATCTAAGTCTTTCGAGAATAATCATCAATGAAAGTTACATAATACCAAAAACCACTCAAAGATGCCACAAACATTGGTCCACATAAATCAGAATGAACAAGATCTAAAATTTCCTTTGATCTACTGTCACTACTATGGAAGGGACTCTTGATATTCTTACCAAGTGCATATCCTCTGCAAATGCCATCGTGCTCTAGACCAAGCTTTGGAAGACCAGTAACCACCTTTTCCATAGATGGAAGAGCTCTGAAATGTAAGTGAGCAAGTCTCATGTGCCATAGCTCACTCAAACTGATAGAATTGTGCAATAATGCTTGAACTGGTCGAATTGATAATCTGTATAGGCTCTCCTGACGAACACCAATTACCCGAGCTGATTTTATGCTAGAGTTCTTGGGCCATGCAAGAACTTTCCCTTCAGAAAAAGCAACCTTGAATCCTTTGTCCTCCAAGGCTGAAATGGAGACAAGATTTCTTTTGATCCCTGGTACAAACAAGACATCACTCAAATGAAGAGGGATACCTGAATCTAGCTGGAAGGAAGTGGCCCCAGCTCCCTTTACGGAGTAACAAGCATCATCTCCAGTTATCACTTGCAAGTTTGACTCTTTCTCTACTAGGTCTGTAAGATGCTCTCTGTAGCCTATGATGTGATGTGAAGCACCACTATCTATCAACCAAGTGTCACTGTCAGTTGGAACATTGCTTGAAAGAGCGGAGATGAATAGAAATCCCTCTGAGTTGTCTCTAGATTCCTTTTGTGGTGACACATCATCAATATCTGCAGTAGAAGCATGTTGCTTCCATTTTGATATGCAATCTCGGGCATAGTGACCATACTTGTCACACCTGTAACATTGGATGTGAGAGAGATCCTTCTTCTTCTTTGGTTCTGGAACAAAATCTGATTTTTTGTCTCTATTCCTTTTGAAAGTGCCTCTTTTTCCTTCTCTTCCTTTTCTTCTAGAAGCATGTGCCGCAAGGACATGACTTTCTTCATTATGAGAGTTTCGCCCATTTCCTCTTGCTGCCAATCTGGATTCTTCTTGAATGCAATCAGCTCGAAGATGATCAAACTTGGGCAACTTAGATCTCCCACTGATGCTTTGAATAAAAGGCTCCCATGATTGAGAAAGACCATTCAGTGCCAACATAACCAGATCTCTATCTTCAACTATGTCTCCAATAGTACATAGCTGATCTCTCAATTCAGAAATCTTCATGAAGAAAGAAATAACTGAATCTCCTTTAGTCATTTTTATATGATGGAGCTGTTGTCTCAAGGCAAGGGCTCTGCTGGTATTGTTGATCTCCTACAGTCCTTGTAGAGCCTCGAACATTTCTTTGGCTGTCTTCATCTTGGAGATAATCGGAACTAGGTGATCCTTCACAGAGTCTATCATGATCTTTCTAGCCTTCGTGCCATTTTTCTTCCATTGAATTTTCTCTGCATCATCGGATGGCTCGGGTACATCATTTTTCACGAAATCTAGAAGTTCATTTTCTTCTAAGACAATGAGAACTCTGAATTTCCAGGAGTTGAAATTTGATGCTCCATCAAGCCTATCTTCTACCTTGACGCCGTTCACCATCTTCGTTTCTTTGAGAGACTGCCCTAGATAAAGAGTTGTCTTAAACAAATCTGATCGGATCCTTACTTCAACTTCGCTCTGATACCATGTTAGTCTTTAGATCAGAAATAAAATAAGCAGAAATACAACACACAGATCAATGAGCACAGCAAATTACCCTGGGAAAACCCTCCTACTTGAGGGAGAAAAACCCAGCAAAAATGATCTCTTATATATCAGATGAATAAGTGCAGAAACTGCATACAAAAAATCAGGCCCTAGACAAGGCTGAGTCTCATATAATAAGTAATGTCACTTCTCCTTGAAATGGATCTGCTGCCGAATAATGCGAACCTGCTACTACAGAATTCAAATTTTAATGGAATAATTGTCGTTAAATGTGGAGACTCTATCTCCCTTATATAGCAAGCTAGGCAACCTCCTTTCTAGGGCCGACCTGGAGCAAGTTAATTTTATTTTATGAAACAAAGGCCGACCTGCCTTGAGATGATTTTATTTAAGAAAGAACATAGCTTCCGAAGCTACAAAACACTAACATTTAGGAGTGTAAAAAATGTTTTCTATATGAGGTCACCATCCTCTGGAATAATTACCTGCTGGTCCCCAGTAACAGACCTTGTCTGATGGGCAAGCTCACAGAGGAGTTACCTCACAAGCCCTTAAGAAACTATAGATGACTGCTACTTTCATATAAAATGAATTAATTCTGCAAAAGCATTGATAAGAGGGCTAAAGCATGCTTAAAATGGCCAGAAGTTTACCTATCTAGGAAATCCATTACCTTCCTTTGGCACTTAGAAGTGTAAAGAATGCTCTCTATATGAGGTCACCATCCTTTGGACTAATT
The DNA here is from genome assembly GCA_027924645.1 of Cunninghamia lanceolata. Classification (NCBI taxonomy): domain Eukaryota; kingdom Viridiplantae; phylum Streptophyta; class Pinopsida; order Cupressales; family Cupressaceae; genus Cunninghamia; species Cunninghamia lanceolata. The sequence goes on along the minus strand of BSBN01001164.1, from coordinate 1,976,610 downwards.
ACCTGTAGGTCCCAATAACAGTGCTGATAGAGACCTAAAACAGCTGTAAATTAAGAGTGGTAGTACTGCACAATAAATGGTGATGGATGTGGAGGAATGCTGATATCATGTATTTGTACCCTTTAAGGTGCAAATGGGGCCGGTAAGTGGTTTAGAAGTGTCCTGGGTCAGCCCTGTTATAGTTGTGTATCAACATCTTGTTGTAGGCAACACCTTTTAGGATCTACATGGTCAATGCAATTGCATGTTCTAAAGCATGGCCCACAGATATTTGTTTAGCCTCTTGGTCATTCTTCAGGTCTTTTTCACAATAATAGTCGTTCTGTTTTGCCCACTTCATGCTGTCATGTGCCGAATTAAAAATAATTGAGCCATGTGCATTTTGTGCTTTTTGGAACTGTAGCGATTGGTGACTTTTGAATTGTAATGTGAAACATGAGAGTTTGGTAACTTGTCTAACTTAACATCTTGAATGGCTGTACTCAACTGTCTAAAGACAGCAATGCTTATTGCTTCCTTGTGAGAGCTTTTTACTAATGAGACGGGAAATTTATTTTGAAATGTTATCATGGGTTTAACTTACGTGTCTCACTCTGACTTTTGAATTGTTACAAATACGGTTGAAAGACAATTTTTTATAAGCTGTAGGATAATTTTCGCAAAGTTCTTTGCATTGCATTTGAATGCTGTTTGGATGTGAATTGTAATGGAATTCCATTTACATTTGACTATTGCAGTCGAGGCTTCAAGCAAAGCAAGAGATTGGTGGGAACAAAGCAATGCAATATACAGGTTGGTAATGAATTTGAATTGATTTCCTTATTTTGAATTAAACGAAGCAGAATTCATGTATTAAATTTCAAATATCTGGCTATACTACATTTTTTTCATTGTTTTATTTATGTTTTATATCAAATAGATAATAGCAAATATTATAAATATGAAATAATTCATAATCTGCAATTGCCTGTTTAGGGTACAAAAATTCAAATTTGAATTAACTGGTGCAATGGAAAACTGTTGCAGATCACATCAAAACTTTACACAAAGTTCTTTTAGTCTATGCCTAGGGGTTAGTTCTACCCACAATAGGATTTGAACAAAAGCATTCTTTTTAAAAAATTTGGAGTGTGGTCACTTAATCCAGATAGGAAAAATACGAAATGTCTAAAACACAATCATAGTAGCTTGATAATTGTATGAAACCAAATGGTAACAGTTTATACTGCCCAAGAAAGCTTGCAACATGATAATAACTATAAGTACGTAGTGAATCTCCAATTGATCTCAATTCTTTTGATAGAATGTTGCGATCACAAACTTTGGTTACAGGTGAGAAAACTTTTAATTTGAAAGCAGAGTTTTAGGCCTTTCGTCACTGAAGTCTATGTTGTTAACATTTTTTTGAAAGGGATTGAAATTGGATCAGGTATGTTTATGCTATTTTGTTGTAAATGCTTAAATTTGGAAGAAATCATGAAGGCCAAAGTCAGTAGATCATGCATTATTCTTATTGTTGGGGCTGGAGTTTGTGCTTTTTGATGTTGTCTTGTAGATTTGTCCAGTTTATAAGAATCATGACTTTATATACTGTTACATGGGTTGCTTTTTGTGTAAAGGATCTAGTTAAAAAATTGCTGAAGGAACATGATATAAATAATGAGAATTATATTTGATGTTTCATTCCATTTTTTTAAATCAATGGCTAAGGATTACAAATGATAGCTTCTCTTATAAAGATAACTCTGTGCAGAAGAAGATGTGGGAAATCCTGACCAATCCCGTTTTAATGCATTATTTGAAAAGTATTAAATTCATTGTTGTGATGTCTTGAAGGACTGGTTATGTATTTAATGTATCTTCCACTTATTTGTAATGTGATTGTATCCAAGGTTGGGTTTTGGTCAGGGTTTCTACATCTGTTGTTGTACAATGGATTAACTATATAAGGAGCTTCAGTCTGTAATCCTTACTCATTACTAATTCTGATGATGGATCATAAGGAGTGGCCTGAAATGTCGACTATTTTTCTGAAGCATTAATATAATCAATAAGGGTTGTGGAAGCATGAATCATTAAGCATATATCTTCTTCTGCAGGGACTTTTGATGCAATCTTCAAAATGATTCGCTATGAGGGATTGCCTGGATTTTATAAAGGCATGAGTACAAAAATAGTGCAGAGTGTATTTGCTGCTTCAGTGCTTTTTATGATCAAGGAGGAGCTTGTGAAGGCAGCTCGTACATTAGTGGATAATAATAGAAAGGTTGTTCCGATATCCAGTTTCAAATCAACATAGGCTTCCAGTACACAGGGATCCAACTTGAGGAGGTTCCCAAAGGTGACTCTATTGTTGCCAAATAAATCTTTCATTGCAATGATGAAAGGGGGCCCTGAAGGAGTTCAAATTTCATTTCTTGCATAATTCTTAATTTTTCTAACTAATTTATAAATACTGCTGTATCATCTGTCCGCATAATTGGGAATTTTGTTCATATAAAGATAATATCACAAAGTGGGGTTGACTCAAGTAGTAATACTACTAAATATCAGTAAGTGGTAGAAGAAGTACTTCTATTGGGATTAATGAAACTCTGAAAGGCCATTATCTCCATTATTTCACAACCTGTGTAATAGTTGTTCTTTTATATAAAATCAAGCAAAATTGGCTTCTGCCATAACTATTTCAGCAAGTATTGTGCTAGTTACAAAGAAAACAAGGGAATTATTCTGACAAATAAATTCACATTACTTTTTGTTACGAGCTTTTAGATGCTAGACTATGCTCATACCATATGGAAGAAACCAGACTTGTGAAGAAATTCATTGGGGAAGCCAAAGCACGGCCTTGCTAAAATATATTTAGGATCAAAGTTATGAATGAATTAGGAGGATATATTAAGATGGATTGTATTGTATATCTTATTAGGAGCTTCAAATATCATTGGATACCATTCCTGTTAAATTTAAAGAAAAGGTGTCTTGGGATTATATGTATTAGAAAACCTAAATCACTTCAAAGCCGTGCATTATTTGGTTGTCCCTATAAGAATTTTCACTTGTCTATGAAGATTCTTCTCTTTTCCTGTTGTTTTATGTTTTAAAAATGAAGATAATTTTAGCCTTAAATAATTTCGGGGAGGTTGCAGGAAGGATTGGGGGTATTACAGATGAAGTTTAAAAAGTTGATTAAGGTTATGGGCAAGAAAGGATATTAGAATAGACGTGACACAAGTGAAGTCAAATATTACAACTAATGGTGAAAGCGCTGTAATTTACTTTTTTAAATTGATGGATTGTGTCTGGAGTCCTGGACTAGGCAATGTCTTCTTAATATAAAATAAAATGAATATATAGTATATTTTTGCAGGGCCAATTGACTTATTACGAACATAAATAAGCTTGAATAATTTAGTTGGATTGTCTCTTAGCATCTGTTTGTTGTTAAAAGTGCTTGCACACCATTTTTGATTATAATGGTGGTCTGAAAATGGCAGGGAAGTATACATTACATGAATGATAGCAGAAAATCCTCCATCTGAGCGAGAAAATCCTCCGTTGACCAAGTTAAATGGGACAATAAAGCATCACACATCTGTATATGGTGCGAGGGATGTGGGTTTTGTGCCAGTTGCAGGTTCATTACCTGTTATGAATGATGGTTCTAAGCCCTGCGCGGCTAGGATTGCTTCAGGTCACCCTTTGAAGTTATTTTTTGATTTTGTTATCAATTCTAGAGCTCAGCCACGCTCATCATAGGTTAGTGTTAGGCCTATGCTTTGTGCCCATTCTTCTCCTATGGTGATATGTGGCTCTGAGGTTTCAGAAAATGAGGAGTTTTATATTAACCATGGAGTGATTTGCGGATTCAATGGTTCATGGCCCTCTCTCCCCAATTTGTATAGTTGGGTCATGGAATCCTGTAAACCTTTTGTGGTTGGATAGATTGAGCTTTATCCCAGCGCAAGGGGATTCTTCATAGCGACTTTTGTTTCCTCTGAGGAGCGAGACTTAGTGTTGGATAGGGTTTGGTTGTGGGGCGAACATTCGTTGTCCATCAAACCATGGGCTCGGTCCTTCAATCCTCCCACTGAGCCGCTTAATACCAGACGACTACCGAATCTCCCTCCAGTTTTGGGAGGGTTCTTGCTATGAAGCCATTGGCAATGCTATAGGTCGCTTCTTGAAGGTTGACTCTATGATGTTAGATTTAGGGCATACTATGTTTGATCGCATATTAATGGATATTGACATCTCCAAACTCCTACGTGGAGATGTTTTGACGGTTGAGGACATGCCATGGACACAACTGTTGGACTATGAGGGTCTCCCTTTTAGATGCAAGAGATGTTTCTCTATTGGTCACTTGGCTTCTGGTCTCATCGAAAGGGTGCGGCCACTTGGTGGAAGAATGCACTCACTGATCATTTGACTGTTTGCACTTCCTTAGCGGATGGTTCCTCTCAGGAGGCCGAGCCTTCCCAGGAGGGTGATTCTTCACAGGAGAACGATCTTTCCTAGGAATCATTGTTGCCCACTCCTCTTGTGGAGCCTATGGCGTATAGGACTGTTGTTGCCGATCATGTCAGGGCTGCCCAACCCTCGTCATCTTTGGCCGCCTCTGTTGAGCCTTCGATTCCCTTATTGGCCCCATCCACTGTGGGTCGGATTACTACTTTGTCAATCCCTGCTTCATCTTCCATGCTATCGGCTTCTATCTTAGCATGAGAATTTTCTTTGGTTGCGGTGTATGTTGAGGGTCCCCTCCTCTCGCCTCGCTTTGAGGATTTAGACTCAGAGTTATCCTGGACAGTTGTTTGGAGAAAGAAGAAAGGTCTCCCCAAATCTCGCTGCTTCGCAACTGAGGGTTAAGGGAGTTAGATTTATGTCCTGGGGATCTGGTGTTGTTTAGATCCTTTGTTTTGGTTTGCAGTTAGGCTATTGTTTTTCTGTTGTTTCCGTGTTGTTTCTAGCCTTTTTGTGGCTTGTTTTGCTCTACCTTGGGGGCCTTTGTGTAAAGGGTTCAACACCTTGATTTGCTGCTTATATTAATCAAAACAACACCTAAATGGTTGATAGATACAAATATCGATAGCCTTCAGTCCAGTATTGTATATATATTTTTTGGCAATGTCATTCCATGTTGTATTTGGTTTACAAATCTATAAATGTATAGTACCTTTAGGTGGTGTTACTAGTTTTTAAAAGTTTCAAGGTTTAATAATTTAGGAATTTAAAAAAAAATGATAAAAACAAATTACAAATGTTTAAAAAATGAGCAGCAACTAGAGCTGCAAAAAAATAATCTAGAACCACAACAATACAACTGCCTAGAGGACAGCTACAGAGGGCTAAAAGACAACAACACGAGAACATGAAACAAAGCCTAAAAGGGAGCAACAATCATAAAAAAGTGGCTTTGAAGAATAGGTACTGGATAGTCCACCCCCTCTCCCTTGGTACGTGTATCGCCATATTGGATACAGATACTCATAGGATATGGCTTGGATACGTCTTGGATACCGTATCTAGCCGTACAAAAGAAAATCTTTTTTTTTCTCGTGCGAGATGTGCTCAAATGCGGCATTTTCATAAGATTTTTGCTGTATCCCAAAAATATTAGCATGAGAATGTTAAAAATTGCCGCAAGCAACTATTCCATGACTTGGCATGTTGATATCTTGTTGCAGGGAACTACTTTAAACCAACACGCACACGATCGGAAATGTCTTTCTACACGATTGTATTTATTCAAATAATCGCATTCATTCTAAAGTTGGAGATATAGTGTCAACAAGCAATGGAGGAAGAGGCATATTTTATTAGTTGGTGATTTAATTTTTTTTTTTTTGGCTTTTTTGTTTTACTTTATATTGTAAACTTTTATTTATTTATTAAGTTTAATACATTTAAGTTTTAATTTATTAATATATAATATTTTTGTTAAATATATACTATTTATATTAAATTTAAATTATTTAATATTATTTATTGCTAATATATCTATCTATTGTATCTAGCCATATCCATATTAGAGGTCTTGAAAAATAGTCGTATCCGATACCGTGTCCATGCATCTTTGCTTTGAAGGTATTATAATTTATTAACATTAACGATTATTTCCAAAGATATTCAAAAGTGATAAAATAAGTCTTAACCATAAGAAAAAGAATATCATAATTGTTTTGGAGGCTTGTATCTTGAACTAGTAACACAATAGTTGTTTCAAAATAATGGATATATTTTGTAATAAGCCAATTAAACAATGAATTAATTTTTCAAATTAGAAGAAATTATAGACTTATTTGTTCTTTGTGCCATAATATTGTTAGATGCATCATCACCAAGAATGCATTTGAATGTTCAATACTTGTTTATTATCACAATATATTTTTACACATTGCAATGTGTTATGTTTAATACAAACCCCAGATACAAAAAAGGTTGACCAAGATTTTCAAATAACTAGTATTATATGTATTTTAACAAAATGTAAATATACGAATGTCATAATTATACCCTATATGAGATCGTATTAACAAATCATATTATAGTTAGTTGTGTGAACATGCAACATCATATTAATAGTATCCTTTTACATAGATACAATTACATACACACAATTGAAAGAGAAATTTGGTTGTGGGTATTGGATGTTTACCTTAAAGTTCAATTTAGAAACAAGGATCACAACTGATGTTCATTTTTATTTTACCTAAATCCTTATTAAATCTCCCACTCAAATCTATACTACTTTGATACTAGATAATGAATAAAATTACACTAAGAATATATTTATTCAAGTTGAAAGATTTATATAATCCTTTCAACCTACCTCATATAATCCTTGATGTGTATTTGTATCAAAAGACTTGATGTAGCATTTTATTATTTACTACTAGCTTTATATAATTATTGATGTCTATTTGAATCCGAAGACTGAGGTAACATTGTATTAGTTACCAATGCTTTAGGACCTCTTTATTTTGGCTTTGAATGCTCCTTTTTGAGCTACAAGCTTACCAACTTCACCTTCCTTAGCAATATTGTGCCTTTCTACTATTCTAATTAGACCTCTCTACTTGGAAGTTGCTATCATCCATAATTTCAAATCATTTGAATTATGCACCTTTTTTTTTGAGATTAACTCAAAGATAAAATTGAAAACAAGAAAATCAAATGTAGTTATCTAGAAGTACAATGATTAATAGAGAAAAAAATCACCAAACTATTTCTTTTTCTAGACATAAATTTGTTTGAACTTTGGAAACTACTTTTTGTTTATTCTTTGTCTTTAAAACTGAAAATGCTAGGTCTACAAATTTGGTATGCCTTCATATTTTCTTGACTCTAATCATAGATGATCTCAAACTTCAAATTCCTCCAAATGTCTAGTCCATATGCCTTCATATTTTTTTTGACTCCAATCATAGATCATCTGAAACTTCATACTCCTTAGTGTCTTTGGTGTAAATGCTTTCATAATTTCTTCAATCCAATCACAAATTGTCTAACTTCAAATTCCTAAGTTTCTATAGTGCATATTGGCCACCCTTCAAATGCACAAAAAAATCGATCCAATTAGGATCAAACGTTCATACAGTTTTGGGGTAGTTTCATAAGATCTATAATATAATAGATAAAAAGCCTTTTCTTTTAACTATTCATACTGTCTAATCTAATATAGCTCTCAACCCAACTACAAATTTGAACAATCATTATTGTTGGCTCAATTAGTCTTTCCAAGCTCTACTATTTCACTCCTTACATTGTAACTATGATCTTGGGATGAATTTGAACTATGGTCTTGGGATGAATTTGACTTGCATCCCTTCGAGTAGTCCTCTATATCAATGAAATCAAAACTCGATGAACATAAACAATTGGGATTTTTCAACTCACTCAAATGACAAATGTTGTTAAGCTTGCATTGGCCTTGCACATTTTTGCTTTGATTGTCCATAGCATGCCACACAAATGGCCAAAAAATTCAAACAAAGCTTGGGGAGAGTATTTTAAAACTAAACACCTATAAGAAAATCTTTTAAACATTACAACTTGATAGCTCCTACAAACTTTGACCTAAGGGGTACTAAAAGCAATATCAACGTATGAAAATCTACATCTTCAAGTGAATCTTCAATTTTTGTGATTGTTGCCCAAGTATAGGAGGTAAAAGATCATCTTCTTTAGAAGCAACCATTATAAGAGTGTCTTCGAAGCTCTCATTCCCTCTCCTTATTTTTATTAAGATGATATTCCCCGTTGGAACTTCCATAATTTTTTCATTTCCTCAAACCAAGACCTTCCTTCTTGGAATGAAATCTAGAATTTTGACTCTCACCTTTTGCTATGCAAAAAGCGCACCCAATTTAGCACAAGTCAAACCAATTACATTTTTGACTAAACCCATCCACTTTGATGCACCCAAATTACAAAGAGAAATCAAACTCAATACAACCTTGAATTCTTTAAAAATAAAACAAATAGTTAAAATGTTCTAATGACAAAAAAAACCAAAATCATTACATTTAGCTCAAGATACAACAAAGTTTAACAAAAATACAATTAAAATGCTAAAAAACATTTCAAAAAAAATATTGCATTTGACCCAAATACAACAAAGTTCAAAGTTTCCAAAAAGGTGCATATACCACATATTGATAAAATAAATACCCTAAGCTAAACCACAAGTAATCTTTTAGTATGAGCTTTTTTTTTATAAATAAATAAAACCATAACAAAAGAGTCTCCAAATTGAAACAATTTAGGTTGACATCTAGAAGAATTATATCCATTGCCATTTCCTCCCTATCTTCCTTGATGATTCCATTCCATAAAATCTATCATGCAACAAAATTGTTCCACACAAATACAACCACATTTAACTCAACTTATCCATTTTTAACTCAGACAAAATTGTTCCACACAAATACAACCACATTTAACTCAACTTATCCATCTTTAACTCAGACATGCATAAATTTCTCAGTCTGCATGCCAAGGATCTAAACTAGAGTGAGATACAATTAGTTTACAAATTCTAAGGCATTCATCCAACAAAGCCCTAATTTTTGTATATTGATAAATCTATTCTTGACATCTTTAATTGTATATGCCTACATCCAAATTTTGAGCTAAGTATCACAGTTTTTCCAGAAACTTACAAATTTGATCATCATGGACTATGGAAATATCATGTCTACTACATTTAATTTATTTAAATTCCATAAATTTGATTATGAATTTATTGTTTTAGTCCTAACTCTAAACTCCCAAGCTTTTACTATTGTTCATTATTAGTTTCTGCCAAGAAAACTATAGGCGAGGCCTATTGTTCACTAGTTATTAATAATTCTTTTTGCAACCAATTAGAACTAAAATAGTTTTTCTATTTAAAAAATATTTAGCTATTGCTATTGTATAGATGAAAATATTTTAACAAAACATATTTGAAAAATGATTTTTCTTCAATCTAATTGGTAGAAAACTTTCACCCGGTAAGGGCGATTATTGCGGATCATCAAGGTTTATATTATAAAGTTTTGTGATAGATAATATCCTTAAGCTATGATAATAATATACTAATACTTAAAACTATTAAATTTCTAGTTTGAGACTTTATGGGTAAAATATTAGGCAGTAAAGTTTTTTTTAGCATCTCACCTATTAACCGATTTAAATATATTATAACTAAAATAAAAATAAAAATATTAAGAAACGTGTATTTAAATTCCTATTAATATTAATATTGATAATATTATTAGACAATAAAAATATTATAGTTATATAAGATTCCTATTACTAATCAATATTAATACTAATAGGAATTTAAATACAAATATAATTTATAAGTTTATCCCAAATTTATATATATGTCTTTAATAATTAATAATCATAATAATAATAATAATAATAATAATAATAACAATAATATATCACTTACATAGATAATATCCTTAATCTATGATAATAATATACTAGTACATCAAAATTTTAAAATATATATTAATTCATAGATAGGAAAAATTGACCAATGATCAATTCCATAAGTCCTCCCTTCACATGAAATTTAATTAATTTTAATTAATTAATTAAATTTCCCTTAATCCCTAATCTACCTTTAATCATAAGATTTAATTAATTAATTAAATCTTTCCCTTGTAAATAAAAATTAAAATTAAGGAATTTAATTTATTATTTGCAAACCTAAAAACCTAAATCAAATTTATGATAGGACAATCTATTTCGTATTGCAAGACTGGAAAAATTTAAATTATTTTTTAGTTCACGGGCTTCAATTGATTTGGGTTCTTGCAGTAGTTGTTATTTCTGTCATTGGCTCAACAATTTCTTTCATTATCTGATCTAAAACTGAGGGAAGATATTGCTTTTGCCGCGTGCTATCAACTATCACATTCTAATATCTTTTTTGTAGAGTCATCTTCATATTTTGAGTTGCAGAAAACTATTTGTATTTTGTAGTCTCATCATTTAATATGTGAATGACATGGTTGTGCATTGTCTTGGAACGTGTGGGAAATTTTCTAAACTATTTGGTTCCTATCATCCCTGAATTTCATGTTGTAAACAACATTCACACTCGAAGATCTTCTAAACTCGTTTGCTATAAGCTATAACTTCAAATCTTTAAAATAATGATGTTAAGTTATTTTTATAGCACTAACAACTCTTTGTATTCATGATGTTAAGTGATTTTTATAGCACTAACAACTCTTTGTATTGCAGCTTAAGTGCAAACTGTTGAAGGCTAGTCCATTTATCGCCTTCTATATTTGCCTCTTGTCAGACCGTCAAGAACCAAGTTTCATTTTGTCAAGTTCACCATAAATCTTGAAGTATAATCATAAATCTTTAGGTATAATAAAAAATCACTTACTTTGCAACTTCCATTTTATGCAATCTAATTATTAAATGTAGAATCTCAAAGTTCTTCAATTTTCAACATTCATTGTAAATATTACAAAACTGTCAACTCTAACTTAAACCAAAAAATTCACAAATTTCAAGATTATTATAAAGTTATTATATTATCAACATTGTTGCTAAAACTAAACAAACACAACAAATTAAAACAAAACAAGAGTATCCATGAACATTTTGGGAGAAACTTGGCTACTTTGCAGCTCTTGTTTTTTATAAGGTAATTGTAGGGAAAACATTTGTTTTTATTAAAGAGAAAGAACAACTAATTATGTACCTTAACTTTATACACCTCAAAGGTTTGTGGTAATTTAAATAATTCTCAAATTTTTATTTTAGTTTATCTCACAAGTTTAACATTTGAACATAAAATTTGAGGTCCACATCATCAAATATAATGCCACATCAACATATTTATATTTAAGTGCCATAAAATACAAAATAAAAAAATTAATAATTGTGCATTAAATTGTATTTTTTTGATACATTCATAGATTATAACATAATTATTTTTTTAATGAATTTTCTTCATTTAATTGGAAGAACATGGACATATGGAGGAAGAGAAAATTATGTAATTTTAACCCTCAACCCCTAATTTAGATAATTTTAATCCCCATAGCCCTTTAACTAATACTAGTATATTAGATCATGCTTCAGGATTTAAATGTGTGTGTGTTTTTACCTCAACGTTTCGGATCATACTCCATGATCCATCATCAGGAGAAAGAGCAAGAGAAGAGAAAGTGAGATAATTTGTAGAACAAGGAAGTTAAAAAGATGAGAGGGTGGTGCGGGAACCAAGGATTCTAAGGATTCTAATACTAGTGTAATTACACCTTCAAACATTTAAAATTTAACATTACACTATTTATTTTTAATTAAGATATGTAATAGTGAAATGAGTATATCCATACTATTGTTTATTTAATTTTGTGTTTATTTTAATGGAAATGTATTTAATGTAATAATATGTTTATAAGTAATATATTCTTGTGTTAAGTTTGGTCCATGGCACGATAGTCATTATATTTTTATTTACATTACTTTCTATATATTTGTCATTTACTCATCTTGTTGCATCCTTATTCATACTTACTTCTAAGAACAATTTGTTCTCCTTTACTTTATAAAAAATATACATCCTCTATAAAGTATGAGGATATAATGATGTGAGGGAAAATAAGTGCACCTTATGACTAACAAAGATAAATTTAGGTCACTTTGGCAATAGTTCAATCCTTATTGAACTTTGTGACCCCATCAATCTTATTTTACTAAAGGTGGATTAGAGTTTATGTTGGCAACATTCTTAAGCTTTAACACTTAGACCATTAAGCTTCATCCTATACCTTAGGTTGTTCAACATAGGAAAATAATATTACTACACTCTTTTATACGTGCCCTCCAAAGTTACATACCTTATTAGGACATCTTTTGAATACTATATTAGTCGTGATTTGGAGGCCCAATTTTTCTTCAAAGGGTTTTATTAGGGTGTATAGGTGTCCCTTCTCTTTTGCCTATGCTTATATTCTTCTTTTCTCATTCTTGTTTTTCAAGTGTTGATTTACATGTCATTATCTTGCATTTCTCTCCTCAAAAGGGTTAATATAGGAAATGAATCTATGTCCCATTTCCACTTTACGAGCATAGTTAGTTTGCACTTGTATTAAGCTTTTATTAATAAATATTATATAAACCATTCATTATAGAACCACTTTAACTCATCAATTGAAAAGTACAAGATATTTTTAGTAGCGTGTTGTGCCTAATCAACCATTCATTATAGAGTCCCTCTAGCTCATCAATTGATAAGTAGGAGGTATTTTCCACAATGTGTCAAATAGTTTTTGAATCAAATACATGACCCATATAATTTTTGAGTCAAATACATAACCCATATTTCATGATTAGTGGTTCATTGGAACCCATGAGAATGAATGGTCCACTTAACACTCATTGCATCTAGGTGATGCTCACATGTATGAAGCATTGGGACTTCCCAAGGGGTCACCCATCACATCCCTTAGTTCAAATCCACTTTAGTAACTTGCTACCCCAATTTGCAAAATCTTACACCACTATCTCAATATTAGAGCTAAACACAATCCTCTAGTCTCAAGCGTACAAGTTTTCTTACTGAAACCCTAACCTATGCTTTTGTTGTTGCAGCAGCTTCCATGAAAACCTCCTTATGCCGCAAACTATTTGTTGTTGCTGCAGCCATGAACACCAAGTTCTGCTGCAAACTGTTTTATATACATCCATTCCATTTTCGCAATGTTCTCTCGACCCTTGCCAATATCGATGCTCATTCGCACAGTATCTTTGCAGACTTTGCCTCCTCCAAATTTAACATGTCTGAAGCCGACATCACTCGGATTTTCAAATTGGCCCCCTCCTTACAAAGACTTCAAACCCTCCACAACGTCGAGCAGTCCATTCATATGTTCAATCGACACGGCTTCTCTCAAGTCCAAATTGCCAAGATAATGAGGGCTTGGCCCTCAGTTATCGCCTTAAGTGCAGAAAAAGTAATAGAACCCAAGATCAAACTGCTGGAAAATTTGGGTTTTGAGGGTCAAATTCTGACGAACCTTTTGACGATGAATTCACACATTTTGAAATACAGCCTCGAGAACGACCTTCTTCCTAAGATGGAATTTCTGAAGAATGTATTTAAATCCCAGGATGTGCTCATTAAAGCCCTGTTAAGAGCGCCGCAGCTTCTCACTAATAGCCTGGAGAAGACCCTAAAGCCCTCGCTTGCTTTCTGGGAGGGATGGGGTTTTTGTGAGACGGAGCTCTACAGATTCTTGCAGATATCTCCGGCTGTTCTCTCACGCATTTCTTTAACGCCTGGCCAAGCTGATCTCATTCACAATATTGGCGCAGACAAAGGAAGCAAAACATTCAAATATATTTTAAGTATAGTGACAGTTAGCCGCATGGAGACTTTAGAGGCCAAGATACAAAATCTCAAACTCTGTGGGCTCTCGGCTGAGGAAACCTGGCAAGTATTTCGGACCGCCCCTTCAGTCTTTACTTGCTCCAAGGAAAATATTAGTGCAAAGATGAACTTTGTAGTTAATAACATGGAGCTCCCTGCAAATTATGTAGTAAAGCACCCCTGGTTACTACAAATAAATTTGGAAAAGATTATGAAGCCCAGATTTCTAGTTTGGCAGAGAATCAAATCCATCAATGACCTTGGCCTCCATCTTTTGACGGTATTGACGATGACAGAGGTAAGGTTTGTTAGAAAGATTATAAAAGGGCATCCTGAATCTAAAACACTGTGGACAATATATGAAAATGCCATCTCAAATGCTTCCAGCCGCACAAAGAGCTCAAGCAAACGTTAGTTTTGGATTGAGACAGTGAGAGTCAGGACTCAAAAACCACAACAGAATTAGTAAGCTAGTCTTTGGCAGAAGGCAGGCAGGCCCTCCTCATCCAGGTGTTGGCTGTGAGCGTTTTACATTCCTGGAGGTACCATATTCAACAACAGGAGCTACATCGATATTCCCTCTGCCATGCTTATTGTGTCTAATTGCTCTTCATGCATGGTATGTGTTGTGGTTATTAATTTTTTAAAGTGAGCTAATTGCTTTCACTGCAGCCATTCAGTTTGATGTAATTAGTGAATATTTAATAGCCAGAAGTTTTGTTGCCTTTGAAAGTCATTTCAGAAATATAATCATTATGTTCGGAATGGGAATTATGCCAGAGCAAGGAGTGAACAATTATACATAATGTTAAGCAAACAAGGTTTCCAGCCTCCAAATGTTTGCAGGAGCTGTAATTTTCGGTTTGATGTAGTCAGTTTGTGTTAAGATGTCATTTAATCCTTCAAAAAAACACATGAAAATCAGTAAATCAGAACAATAGGTTCTTATATTTAGAGTGGAAGTTCATCAGCAATTGGAGGACATCAGAAAACATTATCAGTTGGAAGTCATAGGTAATAAATGGTTTAAGTATAGTTTTGGGACAACACTCTTCAGGCCCATTTCAGGTTTGGACTCGACAAATTAGAAATTGTATTTCATTGTAAATAGGATCCAATTCAGAGCAATATCAATAACATATAAATCAGAACTGCAAATCATCTCAAAATTATGGAACAAGCTGCAAACCATTTAATTTTAATGGACTGGTCACCGTGTTACATCTAGCAGATATCCAATTGGAGAAGTTGCTCATGATTGTTGGTAGATTAAACAAATTGCTGAGTTTTTAAAGAAACTGCTGCTAAACAAATGAATGCTGAAAAAGAAGATGAGTGTTTCAACTTTTAGTTTAGAGGGTTTTTAATAACGTTTCAACTTTTTAAAACAAGCTTGGCCTGAAACTGATTAATCTCAGACAAGTTCTACGAAAAAACACATAAATGTAAAAGTCTCTGCAGAATTCTGTCAAACTCACGAGCTGACTGAGTCAAGGCATCAAAACTTATTGCTTCTGGCTCAACTCGAAACCTTGCAAGTCTACCACAGATGCACAGAGTTGAAATTACGTTTCTAAGCACGGCATTTTTTATAGCTAATGCCTCTATTACTGTCCTCATTATGCAATTTATTTATGCTTCTTTTATATCTTATGGTGGGATTCTGCCAACTCTCCTCTGGCCTATATACAAGAATGTAATTCAGTATCACGTGCATCTAACAGTCACAGCCATTTTCAATTTCTGTTATAAAATAGGTCTTTACATTTTGGCAAACACAGTCTAATCACAGAGCTATATACATTTAGTCCACCAACATGCATGCACAAAAGAACTGATATAGTTGAAATGGACAAATCAATGCAAAACTATATTTGTAGTAGCTCACTGCAAATGTTGAACATGAGCTTCTATGCATGTTATCAACAGAGCTATGGAAAATGTCTTTTGTGAAAGTGATTGATCTAAAGTTCAACTTCATCAAGGAAATTCCTAACTTAGATTGAACCTATAAACATGCCCACCTTCAAGATTCTATATCAATGTCCACCTTCAATATTATATAAAACAAAATTAAAAGGTATCAGTGGCCATCTGCAAGATTGTAATAATGGAGGATTTGTTTTACCACAACAAAATATTGGGAAATCACTGTCTCAGGGAATAGTTTTAGAGAAGTGGAGAGAGTGATGTAGGCCTCTGACATTGATGAAACCCTCATGTTTTCAGATGCTGGTGTTGTTAGCAATCATTGCTGTAGATCTCTCCCATGCAATTTACAATGAAGGGAAGTCTTCTCCTACCTAATGCATCACCATAAGTTTGCATTTACATCGACTTCAAATATAAATTTATAATGCAATAATACCAGAAAGAATTGTAGACGTCCAATCATGTTCCTAATGATAGTCAAGATTCAAGCTCCATTGCACACTGTAATGTATGATACAGTCATTCAATTTTGTTGTCATGAGTATATTTAAACCTTCTTGTCTGCATGATTATCAAACAACGAAATCATGATTTGTAATTTCTATTAATAGGTGACATTACACACACGTCATTAAATTGCTAAAATGACCAACCGTTACAAGTAAATT
Organism: Cunninghamia lanceolata; assembly: GCA_027924645.1. Taxonomy (NCBI): domain Eukaryota; kingdom Viridiplantae; phylum Streptophyta; class Pinopsida; order Cupressales; family Cupressaceae; genus Cunninghamia; species Cunninghamia lanceolata. The sequence continues at coordinate 1,960,113 of BSBN01001164.1, read as the reverse complement.
GAATTTAAAGTTATTACTGACAATCCATCAAGTATAAATTGAAATTGAATATGTATTGATATGTATTTGATCAATGCAAGTGAACTCAACGTTGAAAATAAATAAATAAGAAGAAAGGAAAACAATGTGTGGGAGAAAGAATGTAAGGTTACAATGCATATACACAATGGATGCTTTTAATGATAATCTACTTATAATTCAATCCCTCACAATGGATATCTTAGGGACCTTCGCTGAGAGAGATAACGTGTTCCACATTGTTTTGGTTGTAGATACACAATGTATAATGCTGAGGACTGTGCTAGCATACCTCTACAGACACTGTTATGTTGATGGATGTGTTTTTGGTTTACTTTAGCTGTTTTGATAACTTCCCTGCTTTATTGTGGCCAGCATTCTTTTTCTCCTGGAATATTATGCATCTGGATATGTTGTGTCTTTGTTACTCATTGATATTATGTTGATTTGGTTAAGATGAATATGGAATATCAGTATATCTCTCTGAATCAAAGTGCAAAGGGCAGGAGAGGTGTCTACATGAAAATAAATTCCCATAACCCAGTACATTGATTAGTGGGTGCTTAATTTGATGGGAAAAAATGACAGCAATTCATATATTCTTTGGATATTGAGAAGTAAGCATGAGATTTGAAAATGAAGTAGGAAATTGCTGCACAAAATTACAAGTTTATCAGTTGAGTTGATCAAATTAAGCATTAAAAAATAAGAGATTACCAAAGGCAACCATGGCCAAAACAAGAAAAAAATCATTTTGCAGGCCGATGTCAAAAAGTTTGCTACACTGCTTTTTTTTTTGTGGTAATATATTATGCTGTATCTTTTTTCAAAAAAAAAAAAAAAAATTCTTGCCCACAAATAGCTATGACAGGCCAATGAGATTGTAATAGTACATCTAGATTAGAGTAGATAAGAGTAGTGCTCAAGGTGTGCTAAGTGGCTTGATAATAGAAAAGAAGAAAATTGTTCTATAATAACATAGGAGAACATCCTAAATTAACTAGCTAAAAGCGTACAACCCAATGTTGGTTATTCACCAATAATTATAGAATAATCACTTGTTACCTATTTGAAGAATGTGCGCAAGATAGTCTAAGAATGTCATGGGAAGAATGTGCATAAGACTGATAATTTTACAAGGGGAATAATCTGAGGTTGATGAAGCTATCTTTGGGGATAAAATAAATATTATGTAGGAATCTTGCACCTTCACTTCGATCTAACATTGTTAACATGAATTTAGCATTTTAATGTCTAATGCCATATGAAAGGATCCAACATATGCAATAGAAAAATAAGGAATGGACTTCTTTCTTGTTTACATGACTTGATATGATGTGATTCTACTATACTATTAATTGCACATTTTCATATGAGATATATTTCAAGTTGTGTTCCAACAAGTAGGTGCTAGTATCATATGAATAATATGTAATGATAAAATAAACGAGGTAAGTTTACTTATGATCACTACTGTATTGAGACCGTGAGTCTTTCACTAGTGTATTGAGACTCTGAGTCTTGCAAGGCTGCAGATTTGCAAGACAGCCTTGAGCAGCACGTTTCTGTACGGGGCTTTTGTGACTTGCCTTAGAAACACTCTCGTAGAACTTTTGATTTCAGATAGCAAAGGCAGCATGTCATTCAGTACAAGAAGAGATGTTTTTTCACTATCTGTCAGTTCTGATTTATTTGACGATGTTTTCTGCCCCATCTGCAACTCAGCCATTTTTTTCATTCAGGTTAGTTTTAAAACTTTATTCACATCAACTGAAATGAAAAAGAATTTCAAACATTAATTTGTGCTTGTCAAGTGTCCTTGTTTTTGGGTTATTCAATTTGGTGGGAATAGGAACTTTGTTTGGGGTTGGGGCTGCGGATAGCTGTTGCATTGGATCTCATGAGGCTCAAGCCCCTCAAGATATCCCCTCTTCTACTATCTCTAGTCCTTTGATCTGGTGCAAATTATAAAAATGTTAATCTCTACTCTGATTTTCTTGTGGAAAGAAGTTTGAAGGAGCTTGGAAAGGTGAAATTTATAGGTAGGGAATACCTCGATGGGGCTTCTTCCCATAGCCTGTCTTGCAAGTGGCAGTGCTCTAAGGCCTCCAATAAGGAAAATAGGAGGGTGATTTAGTGTAAGGAGTGGGCTCCTCCTCTCCTTTTAGACTCATGCTCGGCTCCTAAATCTGGAAGTACTAATAGAGAGCATCATGGTTTGATTGGAGCTAAGGATAAGGCTGCTGATTTTTAGAGCTCTGTAAAAAAGTTTGGCTTCAAGCTGGCTAGAGTTTGGGTTCGTTTGTTGTTCTTGGGCTTTAGCTCAGGTTGGTTTTGCTGCCCTTGTTGGTGGGGAGCTATTAATTTGTGGCTGTTTGGTTGCTTTTTTTCTGTTTGCTCCTTGAAATTAATCTTAGCCATCTTTTTGGCTTTTTTTTTTGTCACTTTTGTGCTTTGTACAAGGGTGGGGCCTTTTCAAAATCCCTTGTTCCAATTCATAGCTCCAGTCAAAAGTGTTAACCAATATCAAAAACATTTTGAATGGGTTACAACTTGTTGAATCCCATACATTTGAATTGAGCATGCACTATTGTAGCAAGTGAATACAAGAATAAAATTATTTCCATTCTATGTTAAAGTTTCATTAAGACTTATTTCTAATTTATAGTAGCAAGATTCAATTCATTTTTGGCTTTAGATTGTTAAATAAATAGAAATGAGAATTTAAAACAAGAACATAAATATTTTTATTTAATATTTTCTTTAAATCCCATTTTTGGCTAGTGCTTTTTTTGATTCATGTAGAACTATAGGAGCATGACATTAGTGGGTAGAAGAAGAGGATTAATGGTCTTCTTCTTCCCACATGGGTCACAACTCTATGAAGGTTTTTGGAAAATATTTATGGGGGAAGAGGAATGATTCTTAGTTGTAAAGGAAGGTGAAGTATCTTGAAACAATATTTGAATAGTTTATTTTCAATTGTGAAGGATGGTGATGTATCTTGAAACAAAATTTTAATAGTTTTGACAAAGGTTTTCACAAACATAGGGGCTTGGAGCATAGATAGAATAAAGTGCTACTCAATTTTGTCATAACCTTTCTCAAAGCCAAATTTGACAAGAGATCTTTCTAAAGAGAGGATCAAGCCCACTCTATTCCTTCCTAGACAACAACAATATCATGATCAAGCCCACTCTGTACCTTCCTTGACAATAATGAGTGATAAGATTGAGATCACCATCCTATAGACACTTTAATGCTTGTTCTAGAAGGTCGTTAGATATGAGTTTGAAACAAGTGTTTGGTACAAAAGTTGTCATCACAACTAGTTACATAAAAATATCATATCGTGTGATGACACACAGACACAACAAAAATATTGCTTAGCTATAGAAATATAGAGATGAAAGGTGTGTACTTTAACACATTTTCCACTTGCTTTAGTGCCTACTTATAATAAGTGCAATTATGATTGATTTTGCTCCTCCTTGATGTAGGAGCATCCTATCAGTCAATAAATCTTGCATCACCTAAAATGTTTTTGTTTGTCTTGTGTTATGTTTTTGTTGTTGCAACTTGTTTCTTTTTGTCATGTGTTTGTTTTGTCTCGTGCACACCTTGCATTTATTGCATTCTTGTGTGCTTTTGATTTCGTTATTTTATGTAGATGTTAGACTTGCACAACCACCCACACCTTGGATATTTGGTTCCTATGAAACCTAATGCCAACTGTCATTCCATAGACCTTGCATAGTTGGCTCTTTAGAATTGTTTGATGGATGTGTTTTGTGCAATTTTGCAATTTTCTTCTTGACAATGTTGCTTGAGCTTATGAAATCACAAAGCAATAAATATATGAAATGAAGGGGCTCCTCACATGGATCTTGATTTAGATGCATGTATATAGAATCACAAAGCATTAAATAAAGGGGTTACTCACATGGATCTCCCTCCTACTAGGAGGGGTCAATTGTAACTAGTCTTGAAGGACTTGGTCTTGGTGTTAGGCTCTCTACTCTCCTTGTAGGTCCTAGTCTAGCCTATTGTGTTCCTTTGTATACTATCTTGAGAGGGGTCAAGGCCAAACATGCGCCCTCCCTAAACTATTAAGGAATTATATCTATAGGGCATCTCCTATTGTCCTTAACTATCATTTAAGGAGGTAATGGTTTTGCAAGCATCTTGAACCACCTTAGCTCCCAAACTCCCCAACTTGTGATGTATGGGTTAACAATTATTAGAATAATATTTTTCTATTTACGTTATTAATGGTCAACCAATAGTTTCTAACTTCGTCTCTTGTTAATGATTGTTTCTTTTAGAAACATCTATCTTTGTAATTCTATTTAAGGAGCCTTTGTCTCCTTTGTATAATGAACAACATCGATTCTTTGTAACATGGTATTAGAGCTGATCTGAGTTGGACTCCCTCACGGGAGGGCTCAGGATCTTGGGAGGGCTCTTTGTTTTTTAGAATTTGGCAATTTTTTTTCGTGGCATCTTGCTTTTTAGTGATTTTTTTTTAAAAAATTCGTGGGCCATTTTTTTGTTCTGAAATTTGAGGGTTTGTCGCAAATTCATGAGTCCTGTTTGCTAGAGAAATCGAAGGGTTGGAGATTAAAAAAAATTGTGGAAGGAAGAGATGCGATTTTAAAATCGCGAGTTTTCTATAACCTGCATTTTTTGTCTGAAAAATTCGTCTCTTTCTCTAATAATCCCATGTCTCGAAGGCGTGTGTCCTTCAAGCTTTTTGGTGTGGATCAGGGCGTGTTTTTTCTTCTCATCCTTATTTGTTGCGTTTTCTGGGCGTTTACTATTTTTCTAGAAATTTGTGCTTTTGTTCTGGGTGGATTTTTGCCTTGAATTTGTTCTGGTCTGAGGATTTTTGGTTCTCGTCTACCTAAAAGGTTTTTGATAAATTTTGGCAGCTAGGGTTTTAATAAATCCTCTATTTTTTTTGGGTGCCGTTTTCAATCTTGAAAAATCAATGTTCTAGGTTTTCATTAATTTTTTCCTTAAAAATACTAGTTGTGGGTTTTGTGCAATTTTTGCCTTAAAAATCGTTTTGTAATAGGGTTTATAATTTTCTCCTCAAAAATTAAGGGTTTTTCTCCTGTATACCCTAGTCAGGGTTTTCGTCATTCGGGAGGGCTCTCTGGTATTTGGTTTTTACCGTTTTTTCTGAAAAAACGATGATTTGTAATCTTTGGATTTCTGGGTTTGGCGATTTTTTCCTCGAAAATTGTACTTTGCTGCAGTCTGTTTTGGTCGCACCTAGAGTTGTTGTTGGGGTGAACATCTGTACAGCTAACTTCTTGCAGTTTGTTCTGGAGCGTCGTGCTCATTTGCAAAAGGTGGGAGGGTTTGCCCATTTTTCCTCTAAATCATGGTAGCTGTTCTCGGTGTGTCTCTGGTTACAGGAAGGGACAGTTCTCCAACATCAGGTTGGACGGTTGGTGTTGTTTTTGGGTTTATCTAGAAGTTCTGCAGTTTCTGGGAGGGTTGGTGGCAGACTCATCTCAAGTGGCAGAGTCAGTGGTAGGGTCTTGTCTTTTGTTGTAGAAGCATTCTGAGAAGAAGGGGGTAGCCTTCTCTGTTATCTCTTTGGGTAGTTAGAATGATGACCATTAAGGGAGGGTATTAGAATAATATCTTTCTATTTATGTTATTAATGGTCATCCAATAGTTTCTAACTTTGTCTCTCGTTAACGATTGTTTCTTTTAGAAACATCTGTCTTTGTAATTCTATTTAAGGAGCCTTTGTCTCCTCTGTATAATGAACAACATCGATTCTTTGTAACAACAATCATGTCACTCCTCATGCTCTCAATGTTGCAAATAACATCTAGAAATCATAGAAGCCTATCCCACCTTGGCATTTGAGGTGTTCTAGGGTCATGGATTGATTCTCTCTCTAATAAGGGATGAAGTGCTTTAGAACCCAACCCATGACCAATGATGGGTGGCTAATAGTCTGAGCCCCTAACCTAGTAATCTAGTAAAAGTCATGATATGTATAGGCTAGGACATCTATGCCACCTGTGTACCTCCTCATCCTCCTTAATAGTCTTGGTTATTGGTGCCTAACTAAATATAATAATATATCTTGCCTTGCTACCAACTAGTCTGGTGGCAATGATCCCGATAATAGTCTTCTGAAAAGTTGGAATGTTGGCCACCGCCATTAAACTTAGATCCATCTCCCTCATCTAGCTTGCATCTTGATGGACGTCCTTGATGTAAGTCACCCACCTCTGTTTGTCCCCTATCCTAAGGATCATCTAGTGATAGCTTGGTTCCTAAGTTCAGGATCTTGAGAATCTGATATGTATCATAAAGAGTGGCGGTCCACTCCCTACCAATTTATAGGAATTAGGTGTTTCGATTCATGACTCAATAAATAAAAATGTTGCACATGGTGACCCGGAAGGGATTCGTGCAACTTGCACCAATCCAACTCACCCCAACAAGTCCCTCTCTGCATTCAACAACACCTCAATTACTCCCCTAAGATAATCTTGATCCATAAATTTCTTGTGGGTGGTTCAAATTGAGATGGTTCTAAGTGGGCACATGTTTTTTAGTAGTGTATAGTGTAGTTGCAATTTGCTTCTAGCAATGTGTTGGTTGCTAGAATGTATATGTAAAGAGTTATGAATGGAGGATAGATCTATGATAATTATTGGTAATGGTCCTGTTGTCATGAAGGATTGCACCCTGAATGCTAAGCCTTTACAAGCTTGGCAATCCCATGCAACATGGGAACATTCTCAGACTGTGGGTTTGTCTGCTATAAGAATGAAACTCTGAAAGAGTCGGCTCCCTTTAAATGCCCCTTTGGATATGTATACTTTCGTAGAAAAGAGATAGAAGAATGCTTAAATAAACTGAACTGAACTAAAATCTATCATAAAGGGGATGATGCACCAATGTTTTAACTCTAATTTGCAATCTGATCCACAATTATTTCCCAATACATTTGTTCTTACAACTCAAACTGATCAAATTTACAATATAAATGTTTTACAAAAAGGCATGAAACGACTTGCACAATTTGTAACTTGTAATAAACTTGCACTTTGTGTACTTGCATTCAATAAATGAGATAGAAAATTCAAAGATTTCAAAGCAAAGCATAGTAAATTCCTATCAAGTCACTCAACACGAGACAAGACACCTGAATCCGAATAGAGGAACACCTGATTGTATTGATAATAGAAGGAATACTTTGCAAAAGAACAATGAATTGCTGAAATAAATTGCTACTATTGCATAAAACTATAAAAAATGGTTGAGTTACAAGTCTCTCTCTCTCTCTCTCTCTCTTTGGAACATGCAAAGGCAAGGGAAAAAAACAAGAATTGAGAAAAAAAGCATGAGCTTTTTTTCCTATAATACAAAAATATGTCCCAAAAAGATAAAGGGAAGTCAACTCTAGCTCAACTAGACTCCAAATGATGCATGAATGAGTCTGAAAAAGTAACTCCAAGTTGTTGGGCGAGCACAATAGAAAAGCCTAAAAATAAGGCCCCAAAACTACCCTAAGATGGGAAAAAATAGCTAAGAACTCTAACTCCCAAGATGCTTGACCAAAAAAACTGCCAAAAATAGCCTAGTTTGACTCCAAGGAAAAAATAGAAAAGAATCTTCCATTGCATGAGTTTGAAACTTTAGTTCAACTCCTCTTCTATTTTTTGCATGATTTGAGGGCAAAAGAACCTAATTTAACAAATATTAAAGGCAAACTTGTGATTTTGCTTTAATAAGTGTTGTATGATGCTTATTTCTCCTCTAGGTTATTATATAACAAGTATTAAGGCAATTTATAACATTATTGCACTTAATAGGTGTTAAATTACATTGTTTTTGTCTTCAACTTGTGCAAAAAATAAAAGGGGTTTACATAGTCTAACAATATCCCTCAAGGCAAAAAATAATCCCCTTACATAAGCTCACAAAGCCATAATATTGCCTATTTTGCCCATGGTTTATAAAAACCCTTCAATCTACTCAAAAATGCCTAAGTCACATAATAAGGTCAAGAAGACCCTCATTGCTCATTGCAAAAAACCCTAAACATGATTTACTTTTTGATATTGACTTAAGGTTTCAAAGCAATAAAAAATCACAAAAATCAACATTATACTCCTTATGACTCCCATCATGTAGTGCCCCTCCATTTTCACCCTGGATGTGCAGGTAGTTGGCTTTGGAATTTGGAGGTGAAGGTAAAATAATAGGGATATTTAAAGACAGTTAAAATGGACTTCCAGGAGGAAGCCTAATCCTAAGGGGGAGAGTGTAAGACCCCGTCCCTTGTGGCCTTATTGATCCTGCTAGTCATCGATGGTTTATGTCATATATTTTTTGATCTTTTATATTGAACAATATACATTAGTGATTATTGTCCCTATACATCAAGTTGCTTATACTTTGATTGTTAACTAACTAACTAGTGGTTGTTGTGATTTCATGTGATAGCCAGATGAGTTCTATTTCTTATCTACATAAGTATGCAATGATGGAAATGTTTCGTTGTTGGTAATACTATTATGTATATTAAATGGATTGCATCATGTTAGGAGATTTTATATTATGAGTGCAAGTGTGAATATAAAGGTAATAATTGATATTAAATATTTGCTTGTAGTAGTATTTGTTACAGGTTAATGAAATTATTGATAAGTGATAATATTTTGATATTAAATAGTATGATCAATCATTGGTTGACTCTAAAAGATATTATGCAAGTAGGGAGAGTTAAATTATATTTGTGTAGATTTAATCCTCTATTCGATTATTATTCTTGGAAGGTTATTTTTCATATGCCATTTGTTTCAATTACTATTAATTATGAGAAGTACTGACACTTTTGGTTGAGTATACAGGTAAAAAAAAAATGGCCAATGTTGATGAAGGGTTCACATAGCTACTTCCCTTATGTTATTCTTGTGAATGTGTTTTAACCTTGTTTGTAAGGGCTGTGAATGTGTGGGAGGTTGTTTTATTAGACCCTTGAGTCACCTTTTTAAATGTGATTACTTATTGTATGTTTTATGAAGTCTTTATGTGGTTTTAATTGTATAAAAAGTTTCCTAGGTGGTAGGTCTATGGGTTAGGGGTCCTTTTATTCCATAAAACCCCCTAAATAAAGTCTAAAACCCACTCTAATTACCCACTTATGAAAAGTGGCGAAAATTGGAGTTGGTTGGGAAGCTATGGGAGTTGGTTGCCTTTTTCCTTCTATATATATTCCTTCTCTATGAAAGGAGAGGGGGCTTTTCTCTTTTTGCCTTGGCTTCTCTCACTTGCTCTTGATGTCCTTGTCTTTCCTCAATTGGGAGGAGATTTCTTGATGGAAAGAAAATGAAAGGATGGGTGAGGAAGAATGGAGGAAAGGGCTTGGAGAAAGAGAGGGTTTCTACCATATTTGGGTTGCCAATTCTCTTGGTAAGATCTACCCTTTTGGATTTGAGTTCTGTTGGTATGAAAATGAATGATTGGAGTTTTCGTTGGTCTATGTATATCTTTGTTGATCCTTGTTTAAATGGGTAATTGTGATTGAAATCTATGTAAAAAATTAATGTTGGTTTCTTTATGAGGATGTTGTGTGTGTTGGGGTTTGTGTGGGTAGGAGTTCCATCTTGTTGAGTTGAACATGAATAGCTATTTTGTGTGTTAAAGTTAAGCTTGAGTTATGTTAATGAATGATTGATTTGTGTCATGTTTGGTAATGTAAGCCATGTAAGTTTGGAAGAGCTACGTGACCCTTAGAGCTCGGGGGTGGATTGAGCATCAATCCTTTGGTTGGGAGGAGAGCTTGTGGCCATATTGTTGTTGGTTTTTTGTTGTCCTTTTCTTTCAGGATTATATACGGAAGTTGGAATTTTTGGAGCTCGACATCAAATCCTCGTCTCTACCAGGTGTTGGATCTAGATGAGATGTTGAAAGCTCATGAAGGTCAGGGATTTTTTTAGTGGCAAATCTTCGCCAATTGGCGAATAGTTCATTTTCGCGAATGAGGAATTGGTGAATATATTACCACCGACGAGGGGCCAATTCACCCAGTTTTTACGGATTTTTGGTCAAATGTGTTTCAATTCGCCACCCTATTAATTTTTGAGTCATTTATAGTTAGTATTTTCGCCACGGTATACTACGCGGTTCTAACAGTGATTCACCTGGAATTTTAGAGGCATGTTTTTAATTCACCGATTTATTCGCCAATATCATTAAACGGTTGACACGCATGAGCACCCAATTTGCCAATATCATTAAACGATTGGCATGCATGAGGACCAATTTCACCAGTATAATTAAACAGTTCACATGTATAAGGACCAACTTCGCCAATACCATTATAACTCCACGCTAATTGTAGGGCCATATTCACCTAGAAAATTACTATATATGTGTTTGATGGAGGTCCATTTCCCCTAACATTTATAAGTGTCCTATTAATAGTACGCGAGAATCGCCATATTATTATAATAGCATTTGAAAATCCTACGTTATTCGCCAAATATGCATTGATATAAATGCATTTGAAACTCCAATTAATCCTTTAAGTTTACACATTTTGTTTAGCTTAGCTCTCGAATCCTCGATTCATTTTGGATCATAGAGAAGTTACAACTACAGGAATTAGCGAGTCACTGAAAGGTAAGTGATCATTTCTTTACAAGTTTACTATGTAATAATATAAGATTCATGTTGATTATTTGTGTCTTTGTTATAGATGATATTGATTGAGTATGAATTAGGACTAGGGAAATATCTTAATCTAGGAGTCTAGGACCCAGGGATCTATATTCTATCATCTATGATCGCATCTTGAACAAAATGACATTATTTCTGTAGCTTTTAATTCATGAGAGATGTCGAGCAAGAAGTTGTTTGAGGGTGGTGAAGGGACTCAAGATGGAGGTCAAGGCCATCAAAATGGAGAAACAATAACATAAAGTCATACTTTGGCAATGTTGTCGGTCCATCAGATGTAGCTACAACATCAGAACCTGTACCATCTATTGACTTGCATCACAATGGCGCGGATGATATTCCAGGGAATACCCAATGTAGTAGGAATGATGACAATGACACCGATGATATTCCAGGGAATACCCAATGTATCGGGATTGATGAGAATGCCACAAATGATGTTCTAGGGAATACCCAATGTACCGGGAATGATGAGAATGCCGCAGATGATGTTCCAAATCCAAGGAATACCCAATGTATCGAGAATGACGAGAATGCCACAGATGATGTTCCAAATCCAGGGAATACCCATTATACCGGGAATGATGAGAATACCACAGATGATGTTCGAGGGAGTACCCAAGGTAGCCAGAATGATGACAATTCCACAGATGATGTTCCAAGAACAAATGATAATGAAGTTATAGAAATCAATGAAGATGAAGATCCTGCAAGTGCATGCAAGGGGAAAAGAAAAGCCAAATCAAAAAAGGAGCGTGAGTGGGAAATGTCAAGGAGTTTTCAGATTGATTGGGTGTCAAAATTCCCATTCATTGAACTGGTGGAGAATAAAAACAAAGATGAACCTCCCACAGAATGCAAGTGTAAGATATGCAGTTGGAAATATCATAGGGAGAAGAGATTGCAGTTAAAACTTGACACCATAGAAAAACATATTGGCAAAGTTTATGAAAAACAAATTATAGATGGATAGGAAAAATTAGTGATAAGATGGAAAGCGAAGGAAGAATGTCTTCATGTAAAGAATGCCTTCGAATATGAAGCACATTTGCAAAGAAAGGCAAAGATTCATGCAGGTGGAGGTTCAATTGAAGCTCAATTTGGAAAGATGATGGGAGAATTACAAATGGTAAAAATTGTTCAGTTGGGTGTTGTTTTTCATATTTTGAGCAGAGGGCGTCCTATGACAGACTACCCTGAATATAATAGTTTATTATCTTTTATGGGCGTTCCTAATTTTCCCAACACACATTGGTCAATAAACAATGTATGGGAATGGGCAAGTTCTCTTGCTGAGGTGGAAAAATGTGATTTATAGGAAAAAATAAAAGAGTCAACTTTTATTGCATTATCTCTAGATGAAGTTACAACAATAGATAATACTTCCTAGGTATGTATGCATGTGTATACTGTGGGAAATTATGTCCACCAACCTCATCTACTCTCTGTTTATAAAATGAAGGAGAATGCAACATCATAAAATCTATTTGAGATAGTTAAGAAATCTTTGAATGAAATTGGAGGTATGGATGACTGCACAATTGCAAGAAAGTTGGTGTGTGTAGGGGCGGATGGAGCTTCAGTAATGCAAGGTCATAGGAATGGTCTGTGTGTGAAGATACAAACTTCTATTTCACCATACATGATTGGCATTCACTGCATGGCCCACAGAATAAATTTAGCATTTAAAATTGTGAGCAAGTTTCCTACAGTATCAAAAGTTGAAGATTTAGTCCGTGAGCTCTACTCATACTTCTACCGAAGTCCCAAAAGGTTTTTGGAATTTCAACATTTTGCTGAGGGAATAACTACAAGAAACAAGCTTCTTAAGGATGTTGATACTAGATGGATCTCCTTGCTTGAACCAGCTAAAAGAGTTTTTGCAGAATATCAATCCTTGATTGGTTTAATGTATGAACATCGCTTCACAGTTGACAGGGCTCTTGACCTCTTACATAGGTTAAGTGACATAGAGATACTCCTCGTTTTAGCTGGTATTCTTCCCATGTTGGAGGAAATGAACATGCTTGTGAAAAAAGCCCAAGAAAGGACTATGTATATTTCTAAATATACTAGACTACGTAGAATGATATGCATGACCCTTGATAATCTATATCTATCAAGCCAATCCTTCATAAGTCCAAAATTTAGCAGCTGGCATTTGATAACAAATGTGACCAATAATGCTAATTTTTTACTGTTTAATGGTAGTGGGGAGTTATGTGTCTTTGTAAAGGGATTTGAGATACCAATGTACTATTTAAACAAGGTCAAGCGCACTATCAGAGAAGAACCTGTTTCAAGGGAAGCTTTTGACAAGATTGTTAATTCTGTAAGTACTACTTTAAAGAGTATTGCGAGATCTCTTTCCTCAGAGATTAGAGATTGATTCCCTCGTGATGAACTACTTGAAGCCATGTCTATAGTGTATCCTCAATATTGGTTCAACTGTGAGCCAACTAATTTTCCCAACAAGATAAAGACCTTAACAAATCATTTTTGCAAAAGTATAGAATTCAATGGACAAGTAATAGAAGGAATTTTAAATCAAACTAAGCTCAGTGATCAATCAGGTCGATTTGCAATTTCAATGAGGAACTGTTTAAACTCATGGAGGCTCCCCACCAACATGGATCGATAACAAGGCTTTGGGCAACCTTAAGTCAAAGTGAAATATTATGTGATGCATTATCAGAAATTTTCAAACTTGCTGATTTATGTCAAACCATGATATTGGGGTCGGTGGAGGATGAGAGAGTTTTTAGTGCATTGGGGTTCTTGAAATCAAAGATAAGAAATAAATTTGACAAGAATTTGAAAAATTGCTTGAGGATGTATACAACTAGACATGATATCCAGAGTTTTCCTTTTGATAGGGCACTTGCAATCTGGAGGTCCTCATGTGAAAGAAGAGGGTTGTGCAACACTTCAAACAATAATAGCATACAGGACAATGAGACGATGAATACCAGTGCCACATGTAGTGGTAGTGGTGATGATGAGATGCTCTTAAGTGGAGATATGGAGATAGAAGAAATTGAAGAACATGATCAGGATGATTCTGGATATCATGGTCATAGGGAGGATCGGGAGAATCTAAATGACGAGATGATTTGGCAATTTGAAGAGATTTAGAAGCTACTAGGTATTTATACTATATTACATGTTCCAAACTCCAAAATGTTGATGGCATTTTATTTTAATTTGTCTATCTGTGATGTACATTTTTTATTTTTGATCAAAAAAATTAATATTTTCATTTATTATTATGTGATTCTGATAATTTTTACAAGCATTCAACTAAATGTGAAGTAATTTTTCTTCTCTATAACCACAATAGTGTTTCATTTGTTTTCCTTTATTGCATTGTGATGGTTTTTTAAAATTCCTAGGCTCTAGCTCTTGTAAACTATAGAATAATGCATTGCATTACCATACTTTGATCAGTTCCTAAACCAACTCTACTTAAGAATCCTTGTAATCACTTAGAACACTTAATATCTTCTTAAAGCATTAAATTTACTCTGAGTATAACCATTAAGATAAATATTCAAACACTAAATTTAGGTTCCTTGGTCATAGCGTTTTATCAATTTTAAAATAGCAGACCTCAGCAGATTGTTCCACGAGGTCTAGCAGAACATCCTGGTGGTGCTTCCTTAGGATTTAGGGCTTCTAGTTTTCTTGGTTTCATCTATTTAAATTTTGAATCCCTAAAATTCTAAGTGTTTATGTTTTGTGATTCCTGCGCTTTTTCTTCTTTCCCTTTGTTGACTGTCTATCGAAGGTTACCGATCACTTAAGTCACAACTTAATGTCCTCACACCCGTGAGTTGACTGAACCCTAATCCTAGTCTTACCTGTTGTCGCCCATAAAAATCAAAGCCTTAAGTCTTAGGTTAAATCTTAATAAAAGTGCATTTCGTAGCTTCGCAACGCCTTTTTCATGACGTCACCCCCCCTCACGATGATGCGAAATAACTGCCATTTGTCAACCGATATGACAGTGGTCCACGGAAGAAATTTTGATCCAACGGCTGTGCTCCATTGCAGAGGTATCTCTCTGAGGGAAATATTCGTTGCGCTGTCGTGAGATGGCGACACATGGTGCTCCTCTATTAAAGAATTGAAAAGCAAGGTCCCACGCGTCCGGTTGGGACAAAAAGGTGATGTGATCTATGGAGAGGGTACAACTGATTCAACTTATTCTGATTGGTCAAGGTCTTTTCAAATGTGGTGACGAAGATTTTCAAATCTATTCATGTGATCTCAGCTGTCGATTGTAGAACGGAAGGAAAGGATCAACGGCCCCATTTCAAATTTCCTACTAATGAGGATTTTTCAACTGTTTGCGGCACAAACTTATTAATGGTCATCACCGCCACCATTAATATTGCAAATGGCAAGAAATCCAACATTATAAGGGCATAATTTAAGGCATTGTTTGTCATTTTTGAGAGCATAGTTGCATTCCTAGTGAAAGGAGCTTCGAAATGAGCAAGTTGATGTGATTCCAAGCCTTTGTTAGCGTCAAAAACTAGTAAGTGGCTTCTGTTCCTCTATGTCTCATCAATTCAGCTATCCGATCATTTCAAAGTGTTAAGAAGTAATTTATAGTTACAGAAGCCCTAAGTTAATTGCATAAACACAGTTTAGAAGGATGAGTTAGTCTAGTCAACCTTCCACCTCAAAACGTAGTCTAGATGAAGACCTCATGATCCAATGTCCCAGGATATTGAGGAAAGTTGCAACAGGGCTAGGACAAGTAGGAAAAAATGATAAAATCTATGACTTGTGTGTGAATTGTAGAGATGTTAGGATACCCGTATCAACATGGAGCCTATTTGAGCATTGGCATAACATAGAAGACTATAAAGCCCCTATTTGCCATGCCTGGAAGCTTGATTTGGCCAAGTTGATTTGCCCCAACATTTTTGTCAATCCAAACCTGGTCAGAGCAATTGCAAGTAGATATGACCCCAAAACTAGGTTTGTTCTGTCTGGAAATAGTACTGTCATAATTAGATTCACGAAAGCTTATATTTCAACTGTGTTCAATTTAGACCTTGCTGCCAGTATGCCCATTGACCTGAATGCCTTTAGAGACAAGTATAAGATTGTTAAATATGCCTATAGATCATTCAAATTGGCCAAGCATAGACCAAGGGGAGTTGATGGAGGCCTGGTAAAAATTTCTGACAGAGAAGAGGAGCCCTTCCATTGTAATTTGTTCATAGAATATTTTGTCAAAACTTACCATAGTTTATGCCATGTGCTTGGGAGGGATGCAGCTAACAGAATGCCAGTATCCTTGATGATGATGACAGTTTGCATTCAAGATCTTGGAACTAGACATCCATATGACTATGCGAGTTACTTGGCTAAGAAAATGCACAAGCAGATGGTGACAATAAAAAACAACCTGTATATTTTAGGTCCCCATGTGGAATTCACATGGTATTCTTTGATGTGCCACATGATCCTATTCTCTCTATCAGGCCACTGCCAGTGGCATAAAGATTTACATGTGAGGATGACAGATGGACAAGGCAACATGATGCCAGTGCAAATGTGGACTTGCATGCTTGACATGCATTTTAAGGATGCTAGTTATGTTGTTTTTGAGGAGCATTTTGTAAGGAAGGTCTTAGGTTTCTTGAAACCTGAGGGGGACATAATACCTAAAGAAGTTAAGGATTTCTTGAGACCTTTGGAAAGAGCCCCACACTTGAACATAGAACACAATTGGGGAGATTGGTTTCTACATGCAAACACTACTTGCATCAGGATTTATGGTTGTAAGGCTCCACCTTACACTATGCCTAAGTTTGTACCCAAGAGGCTTGCCTTCATGGAAATCATAAGGCAATTAAATGAAGCTGACAAGGAGCATTTCAGAAAGCACAAGAAAGGGTCACTCATCCCTACTTCATTGATGCTCAGTGATTTTATAACAATTGATAAGAATGGATTAGATTAGATTGGCTCCATGCTTTGGTGTTACAGGATGGATACGGAGCAAGTGAAAGCATTTGATCCTGAGAGTTTTATTCACAAAACAAGGTTGAAGGTCAGTAGGCCTGGTTACCCCCACCGAGTCATCTTCAATGAAGATATAGTAAGAAACTGCCAGTCAATGTAGGAGATATATCTTTTGAGAAATAAATGGAATGCAGTGATTGAGGGAGAGAGGATGAAGAGAAATGTCAATCCTACATACCCTGGGGCTTTTGCTAAAGTGCAAGATCCCATAAGGAGAATTGAGATTATCTTTGCCAAGGCAGACGAACTGATAGCTAGTGCACCTGCAAGTGAGGAGAGGCCATCTTACCAACCAAGCAGTTCTAGGGGTAAGTATGTAAGAGAAGAAGAATCCCTTGATTCCCTTGCTCTAAAGAGAGCAAAAATCTTTGACCTTGAGGCAGAGGTGGAGACAGAAGTTGTGGAACAGATGGAAGAAGCAGTAGAAGAACAAATTCAGGAGCCTCCTCATCAGGTGAGTTCCCCATTAAGGATAAGGCCATACTCTTCACCAGATAATAGGTTGACAGGGTCAACAATTAACAATGAAGTTGATACAGAAGATATAAGAGTACTGGCATGCAACTAATTTATTGCAGATGATGCATTTGTCAGCACACCTAAATTTAGGTCATTCATGCTGAGGACAAAGAATGAAGAATTTCAAAGGAGAATTGAGGAAGCAAGGAGTCGTGCTAACCCCTCTGAGTATGATACTATTACTCAAAGGGTTTTGAGTGAGGTTAATAAGGATATCAGTGCAATAACCCCAGAGGAGGGCAAGGCTCTTGTAGCCAGAAGCAACATCCTACTGCTACCACATTGGACTCTATCAGATGCAATTACATTTGATACCATAACAAGGGATGACTTTGATATGACAGAGGAACAAGTCAGCAAAGCTTTGTAGGGTGTTGCATTTGACCCAAGGTTTGAAACCTTGGCAATTTGGGCATTGGACCCTAGTGATAAGAAACTAAAAGTTGGTTTGGAGGAATTGACTAGCAATGTCATAATTAGAAGGGTGTCAGACATCCCTGCCCCTTAAGCTGCCAGTCTAAATGTGCAAATTGTACAATTTGCTGAGGCAACGATAATTAAATTGTAGAAAGACTATAATGAATTGTTGGAGAAATATGCAGTGGTCATGGCCAAGTTGAGCAACTATGAAGGGAAACCACAATTAGAGCCTGGTCCATCTCAGAGCCACCCTATCATTCAGACTGCAGAGTCACTTCCAGTTGACACACAACCTCTCGTTTTAGAAATCAGAGAATTGAAGGAGGATAACAAAAAATTGAAAGAAGAAAAGGAGAACAAAGTAAAGGACATGGTCACCAATTTGATCAAAAATAGAGTGACCAAAATCTTGGCCAGAGTGGAGGAGGCCTAGAGGATTTACTCAAAACTAAGGAAAGCCTATGAGAAGCATGAATCTGATAAGTAGACACTATCAAGTGTGAAAGCTAAGTGGCTACCAAGAACTTTAGAGGTCAGAGATTTTCTTAGGTGTCCTAGATTTGATGCAAATGAACCTCCTGAGTTGATATTGGTGTCAGATATACTGAAACATTTTGAGGATGTGGCCAGTTTTCAATTGAAATTAGATACAATTTTGAGGGAAAAGATGTAGGCAATAGAAACGATGGACACTAAATGGTTGCCACATATTTTGGAGGCTGATGGGAAGGCTAAGGACCTGGACAAGTGGAAGAGAGAAATAATAGATAATGGTCATCAATTAATTCCTTCTTGTTGTGATGAAGGCGATCCAACCATGCAGGTGCTGAGTTTATCACTTGACAAGCTGTATTTGTTTGAATTTACTTTTGATATATTCTGCAAGAATGTAAAGTCTATTTTGGATGCCAACTATGTCAGTCATAATGGCAAGATTGCAGAGGTTATCTGATTCCCCTAGCCACTTGAAAAGACACACAGTGAATGGAAGGATCGGTATGGGTCACATGATTGAACAAACCAACCACCTTTTCCCCAGCATTAACGAGGCAGATCTTTAGGTGGCTACACATCTCCCAAAGTCCATCTACTCCTCTTTTCATCTCTCAAATGAAATTAATGTTATCAACACCATGTTAGCGGTGCTTTGTATCTAGAACCTATTTGAAATGACAATGTAATCAATGTTGAGTGCACGTTCTTGGTCTATAAAAGAACTGTGTTAATCATTCTTGTGTGGTTGGAAGATTTTGGAAATTTTAAGAAGTAAATAAGATACAAGTACTACTTTGTAATGTTGTTGGAAGATTGGGGAAGTTTTGAATAGTGAAATATAATACAATTTTGATAGGTTGCCCATATTTCTGTAGTTGTAAGTTTCAGTTTCTTACATGTTGCATATTTTTCATGAGCATTTTATCAGTTCTAGATTGAAATATATGAATAATGTTGTAGCATATTATATTATTAATATACACTATTAGCAAATATTTAGTATGAAGTGGGCAATTAAATAATACAGACAATTTCAACACATAAAAGGATTTCAATGTTATATTGATTTTCAAATGAACATTGAAGGTCCGAAGGAAATTAGAAAACATTGAAGATTGAAGAATTACATTTACAATGTATAATAACTTGCTTAAAACCAACTCTGTACAATGCTTTGTTGGAACTTAGAAACACATGTTTTTGATTAGATAAGCGGTAAACCAAGGGTGCCGAACCCATTACAAAGCATCCCCTAGGGCAGTCCAGATAGACAACAAAAAGAACGGATGCCAAAAAACCAGAGACAACAGTCCAACAGCCTAGTCATTCTGGTATTGATGTCATTGGAAACACATGTTACTAAATCATTGTATCAGCTTTTGTAGAGTGCTCCACTCTTCATCTGATGGAAGTGTAATTTTTCTTAACCCATGGTTACTGAGTTGTAGCTGTGATAATATTTTATAACTAATATTGTTACTTGACTTGAATGTATCACTCAAAGTTGCATTCAAGGTTATCAGTGGTAGGATGGAATCCATAAAAATTACCTCATCAAGATTTTGAGGAAACTGGTCCTTGTCAAAGTTCATTTTATCCTCCATTTTCTTTTTGAAAGCATTCTTTCCAATGTATCGGTATGATGGGTCAAAAGCCACCGACAAACCAAGCTTTTTGAAGTGTTCTACATTTGTTTGCAGTTGCTTTGTCAATAATGCAGCTTGTACCAAAAGTTCATGTGCTTGTTCCAGCTTCATACTTTTTTCAATGATAGTTGAGGCATTTATCGTGGCATCAATACGGTTCTGAATTCCTTTGGATTCCAATTCTTCACCACTAGCTATGTAGATTGATTGCAAAATTTTGTTTGCATCTAACTGTCTTGAAGTTGCCATGTCTCCATTTTCAGCAATGTATTGTTTGAGTGTATTACTACATAATACTAGATCATCAATGAATTCAAACTTTTTAGACAAATCATCAATCCTCTTCATTATTTTCTCTCAAATGTTACTTTTTATATAAACCATTGTGTTTCTATATAATTTAGATACTTTGTTTTGGTAGGATTTTATTTCATTCTCTGCATTCTTCAGTTTGTTCTACAAATTTTTAGAGAATTTTCTCTCTCTCCACATTTTCTTGCCACATATGTCCTACTTTTTCTGATTGCTCTAGTTTGGTATTGGCTTCAATCAAGGATTGTTCTAATTTTTCTAAATTGGCTATTTGAATAGCATAATTTTTTTTACTTTCACTTAACATTTTCTTCAGTTTATTCACTTCCTCTTCTGTCTGTTTATTCACTTCACTTGTAGATGTAGAGTCAGAGTTTTTTATCCTTTTCTCTAATTCTTTGGTCTTGTTCTTTGCTCCTTTCCTCTTGGCTTTTTCACTTTCTATGTCTGCCTGTAACTTTCCTATAAGAGTCTCCAACCTGTTACATAAATCACAAAGTCAAATGAAAAAGAGCAATATGAATGGAATTAACATCATTGAATATATTTTCCTTATGTTGTAACTCATTTACTAGAAGATGTGACCTGTCTATCTTACAACTCTGATTTGTAGACAATATATTCAACAAGGTTACCAGGAAATTAAAAATAATCATACTTTTTTTTCTCTCTCTCTCTTGCTTTAGCAATGATGTGTACACCACTTCGTTCTTTTTTGATACATTAATTTTGTCAGAATTTTTCATTCCAGAAAAATCCACTTGGATGGTGCTTACCTCATAGTCAGATTGTTGCATCTAGTCCTTTGGCTTATTTTGAACTTTGGGCACAATAATCATGTAATCCATTTTTTCATTTTCCAGGTCAAATGTAGTCAATACCCTAGTTGTTGTAGGCTCTGAAGTTGTAGTGGTCTCTATCTCTAGCACTTGCTTCTTGTGACTTTTAAATAATTTTGCTTTCTTTTCAAACTCAGCTTTGTAATCACAATCTGTGACACTTGACATAACTTTGAATGGAGGAGTAGTTGTAGTTTTGTCAGCATCTCTAATTAATTGTGGCTCAGTATTAGCCATTCTTGTCCCAGTCACACTAACGATAGGACGGGGGTGCCTTCTAGAAACAACTGCTTTGATGTGGATGTGGAATCAAAACCTGCCATAACCTTCTGCTTCTTAGTCTTCACAAGGCCTTGCTCTTTAAGTTCATCTATAGTTTCATTTAATGTTATTGATGACCTCTTCTGAGTTTGTTGTTGCATCTCTTGCTGACCACTACTACTACTAATACCTGTACCATCGCTAGATTTGCCACCAGTAGCACTATAATGTCCACCATCTCCTGCAAGAAAAGAATGAGAAACATGTAGATCAGAAGACCCTTGTGGTACTGTTAGTGATTGAATCTCACTTTGAGGATTTAAAGCTGGAACAAATCTAATCTCCTGATCTATATGTGTATGCCATTTGGCTTGTTCATCACCTCCAATGCTGAGTAGAAGATCATTAGGTTTTCTAGGGTATACCTCTGGTACCGTCCAAATGCCTTCCCCTGTGGGCCCCAAACCACCACCTTCATAACCCAATTTTTAGGCTATTGATGCCCCTTTAGTATATGTTTGTCTTGTAGTCTCACTCATACGAGATTTGAATACATAGGCATTAAGATCTTTGGGTTGGTTTTCATCCTCATCACTTTCAACATTAGTTGCTTGAGCTTCAGAGGGATGCTCTTTATCCCACAATTTGCTGAACTCTTCATCTTCTGAGAAGTCTTCAAGATTTGCAGTAGCTTTTGGATCACTGAGATCCTTCCTCATAGACCAAAAGGCAGAAATTTTTGACGGTGTCCAACGTTCCTCTGTACAAGCTTGTTTTAGAGTCTCTTGAATTTTTGTACACTTAGACTTTTTAGCAACTTTTGTATAGAAATTGTTGAATCTCTTATTTTCTAGTGCATCTCTCTGTGTTTGTGGAATTGGGTGCAATCCCATTATTTCTGATGACAATTTTTCAAAAGAAATACCTCTTTGAGCATTAGTTTCTTCCATGACTTTTCTCACCTCCTCCCAAGAATTCTTGTTTTTCAACATTTCTAGTAGGGGTTTACTTTCATGTTGAATTTTAGCTGGAGCATTCTTATTGGCCACAAGCCTTCTTTTAATCACGTCACATGGGTCATACTGCTAGTGAGAGTCAACATCAAATTTAAAAAGTTGCAGAATTTCATGTGCCACAGTGAATGCTTTTCTCTCGAATGTGAACCCTCCACACGAAAAAGGTAAGAAAGGAAATATGCTCTTCTTTTGCTGACTAACAAAGTACAACTAATTAGTACTCTCCATCTGTCATATGTATTTCGATGCAAAAACCCTCTCTGTCACATGTATTGGAAGTTTGTGGGGTTGTGCTCCTGATCCATAAAATCTTAGGACAGTATATTCCTCCATGAAGTACCAATCAGCGAATTGTATTTCTTTTCCCAATTGAATGGAATTTCTACAAGACCCAGGCAATCTAGGCATTGGAGTATTTGTAATGGTTTCATACAATGGAGCCAAAAAGTAGTCCACAAAATTATTGTAGTTCTTTTGATTATGATATATCTTTATCTTATGGGTCTAATCCAGTAGTCTAATTTTATCTTGCTGACGCTGAATTTGAAGCTTGTTGTCCTAAAACATCCCAGTAAACTACACTAGAAAAAAATAGCACAAGTAGGTTGTGAACGTAAATGTCTTTCTGTTGGCACCGGGAGTGGGAGGTTCACTTTGGCTTCATTTAATCATTAAAAACTGACAATGCATGGATTCTGCAATGTGCTCAAGAAATCTATATTTAGCAGGTGACATGAATTGATGGATATTGTATACCATTTCAAGGAGGCTTGCATCCACTTCACTATTATTATCCAATCCAAGGCAAAACACTAGCATGGAAATAGTATCCTTGATCCATGATCTAAAAATATCAATTTTATAAGGAGGTTTATGATTCTGATTGAGTTGGACACCATCCGCTATTAGAGATTTGATAAATCTTATTTTGTTATTTTCACTAACTGCTTCATAAGTATTAGCAAGTTTTTCTAGGTTTATGAGGACTGCTCAACATTCTTCAGCGGTAAAACCCAACAATTTGCCAAAATGTTCTCCATTAATGGGAAGAATTATTTCCTGGCCATCTTTTTTAACTATTGCTTTTCTTTTTTCATCATAATTCTAGGCATAGACCATGATAAATTCAGGGCAAGGGAAAACCTCAGGTAACATCAAACGTCCCAATCCAACCACCCATGGTGCAATCATCCCGTTAATTGGTATTGGTTTTTTGGGTTAGGTTGCTTAGCTTGCACTTAACGTACCTAATTCTCCAATGAAAACCTAAGTACTGAGGTAAACCTTCCAAAAATTACAGGGTCATAAATATCATGATATTCATCTATAAAACCTGGGGCTTTAAGCAGTCTGACATAGTTTGTTTTTTCTTTTTCTTTGGTTTTCCCAATTTTGGGTCTGGTAGTGCTAGTAGACATGCTTGTAAACACTCAACCCTAAACCCCAAAATTAAAAAAATTGAAGTCTTAAGGACAACAGTAACAACAATAGTAATAGTAATAGGAATAAAGTATATCTGTATTTCACTTATCCAGATAAAATGAATACAAAGACTGGCACTGAGTGAATCCGTGGCATTGCACAATCGATATTAAAATTTTTGGTGCACTGCAATCTCCTTGTCACTTGAGTCCTTGACCCTCTTGCTTCCAAATAGTATCAATTAAAATGGCTAAATGCTAAGTGCCAATTGTGAAGTAAAGCAAGTGAAACGTGGTAATTTCTTTTATTAAAGTTTAGTACAAGTATGTAGTTTTAGTTGTACACTTGTACTGAGTACTCCCACTTTAAAGTTCAAACAAAATTGAAGGATGGCATGCAAGTCTGCAGCCTAAATTAATTATTTAATATAGCTCATACATCGAGCAATGGAATTAAAAATTGTAAAACTATTGTATAATCTCAACCGTTGATCTTTGTAAATCTAACGGCTCTTGATTGATTCTGGAGGTTTGAGATTGCAAGTCTTGCGCTCTGAACTTTGATACTGGAATTCAACTACACCCGTCCATCTGGAATTGAAACATTTCGCTAGAGTTTACAGCTCCTTTAATAGTTATATGAAGTCAGGCCCACTTTGATGATATAATAACTAATAGAATAAAATGAACACATTGACGTCATTGCATCGATAATAAAGTAGAAATTATATTAATACAAAAAGATTTACGCTTGAGTCTTGGGTAATTATATTAATACAAAAAGATTTACAATTGGGTAATTATATTAATACAAAAAGATTTACAATCAGGAAATTATATCAATACAAAAACCACTCCAGCGGCCAACCCAAGCTCCAAAAAACACACAGCACTAGAGAGGCTACCATAGTACCATAGAAATCCCTAGCCTCTTAACTGAGTGACTCCTCGAAAACTTGCCACCCTACCACCCCAGCATGGAAATCACCAAAAAAAGTGGCCCTGGGAGCCCGACCACTCCTACGGCCACTACGAGTAGAATCCCCCCGCACTCACAATGGTTGCGAAGTATTCAAGCCATACTAGAGTCTCCTCTGTGTCCATTCCAATTGCCTACCAAAGAAAGTCTCCCACGAGAAGCCCAAAACATGTGCCTTCCCAGTTGTTTCTCATTCATGTTTAGCAGGAACGGCTACCTAGCTACGTTCTCTTGTCCCTCTCGCAGCTTCTCCAGGTCTCTCGGCCATGGGATACCGACCCCCAATTTTGCATAAATCAACATGTCTACGTCGTCCAAAAGAATATCTGGAGTGAATACCTCCTGTAGAATCATCAGTGCATCCACCTTTGCCTCTCCTAGGTCCAATAAAGAAGCCAAAAAGCGTGAGAAATGTCTAAATTTACCCTATATCTATCCTCGAAGACCAAGAAGTCTTTACCGAGGACCATCTTCACTGCCTCAAGGAAGAATTGGTTTTGTTGTTTACAAATGTTCATCATTCTACCATCTCTGATACGACCCAGAAAGGCTACCTGGCGCTTATTGCAGCGAAGCCTTATGGGAGTCTCCATGCTATATTTTGAGCAAGCCAGCCGAGTGCCGTTTTGTTGGAGACCTCCAGGATTTAAAGGAAGATCTTAATGAACACACGCTTCAACTGACAGATGCATTTATTCATTGTCCAAATTTTTTGTAGCGTCAATCTTCGACTTGTGTAAGGATCAACCAACAACAAACTTGTCAGAACTATTTAATAAATTAAAAATTAATGCCTGGGAAAAGTATTTTGCATCCCACCAACTAAAATTGATATCAATATATAAATTTATATTAATATCATATTTTATATAATATAATTATAATTTATTATTATATATAATATTATATAATTATTATCATATATTATATTATTATTTGATAATAATATAATATATGATGTTAATCATATAATGTAATTATTATTATTATATAGTCAGACTTAGAATAAAATAAAGGGGCTCGGGGCTGGTAACTTAGAGCAAAGGGGTCAATAACTCGACGAAAACCAAGGGGATAAAAGAACAAATTAAGTTTGAGAAATTGGCTACATAGGTCAACGATGAATTAGAAGGATAAATTGATGTAGAGGCACTAGGATAGGTAGAAGGATTTGACAAGATGACAAGGTTTCCACTACACCCAAAAAACCCAAATTCAAAGACCAGTTTGCAAAAATGGGAACAACAGTTAGTGGCCCTGAAACCATCATGAAAAGGTTGATTATACATGCTATGGTACCCATTCAAATCATTGGCAAAGGTAGATCAAACTCAGAACTAGTACTTCCTTCACAAACCCAAGATATTCCTAGTAGCCCTAGAAAAGAGAACAATCATCAATAACTTTTGATGCAGACTTCAAACACAGATCTTGGACAACCAGGAGATACCCATTTGGACTCCCTATCACATATCCAAAACTGGGCATAGTTTGTTTTGGATGGTATGGCTTAACCTATAACTCCTCCTAATGACCTAGAGCCCCAATTAGGTCTAATTTGTGAAGCAACTACCCTTGGATGGAATGCTATAACTCTCAAGACTACTTGAACATGTCAGGGACCTTCTAAAACCACATAATCTAGACTTTACTTGCTTCTAGAATCAACTGTCACCAAGTTTCATACTATTGTTATCTCTTGCAAGCACCTAACACATGGTTTTGCTAGGCTTCTTCACATAAATTGCCTCAAATCTTCTACTCTTCCCAAACTCTTGCAAAAAAATATTGAAACAACATTATAACAATTCATCCCATTGATCTATGAGGTCTTACATCAGTGGAATGGAGGAGAATGCATGAATTACAATCAAAACCCTAAGGTAGGGTTTCACAAACCAAGTCTTAGAAAAAACCTTATATCTCCCTACCAAAGAAATGTCAAAGCACCAAACTAAATTCAAATGAAAGCTAACTCCATTCTCTAACTGATCAAATCATGAAAAAATGGAAACAACCTTGTACCTTTGCACAGTACAGACTGTAGCAGTGTGGAAATTTAGGAAAACAAGGCTCCAAAGAGCAGTCTGAGGGAAACATGTATATCTTGCTTTATGGTTAGTGTCAAAGCCTAAAACCAACCTTGAATGAAAGTTACTTCATCACTCCACACATGCCACTAACTTGGAAACCATGACAGTTTCGTACCAAAACAGAGTATGGCTCAAAACAACAAGTTTACACAGAAAAAGTGGACATAACAAAGATTTCCTTGTTTATTTCTCATCAAAACTTCATTCCCCTTGCTCCTCCATGTATGGAAGATCTTATACAACATCTGCCCAGCCACATAAATGCATGGGAAGGTAGTTTGAATCGATGGGGAAGTTTTTACAACTGTTCTTCAACCATAGTTGCCTATTAGCATTTGTTATGGTGATTACAAATGTATTATCCATGTTTAGCATTTGTCTTAGCTTGTTTTGTGATTACAAAGGTATTATCCCTGTTTGGGATGTGTATACTATTTTCTCCAAGAATGAAAAGCCTTAGACAAGGCATGGAACTCTTGACCACCTCCTACATGCCTTAGAAAGGCTTACAAATGTGACTGCCTCCTACATGACAACAATATGAAGAAATTTGGACATAGTCCTTATTACAAATGGTCTTCTAAGACCTTATTGAAGCAAGACAACATGAGCCACCTAAAGAAAATCAACAAGACATATATGATCTCCTTAGTGCTCCTACACCATACTCCCCAGGTGGAAAATAACTCAAGTCTCTTGAGGAAGTAGATTAGCAACTGTGACACCATGCTTCAAGATGTCTTCTTCACTCATCCAAGTGGCATCTTCAATGGGTAAGCCACTCCATTTGACAAGGAACTGTTTGTATGTCTTCTTTCTAGTCTTCTTCAAGACCTTGGTGTCCAAGATACATTCCAACTTCAAGGGTTGAGTGGGTGGAAGACCCTTAACCCATTCTTCATCTCCTGATGCTGTCATATCTGCCTTGAAATCTGCATTATGATCACCTTTGAAAGGAAACAAGTCTGAAACATTAAAGATAGGAGATATGGCCAAGCCTTGAAGAAGCTCAATCTCATAGGCATTAGGCCCAAATTTATACACAATCCGGCATGGTCCTATCTTTTTCATGAGGAGTTTGGTTGGTTGCTCCTTTGGAAGTCTCTCCTTCTTCAAGTGTGCTATGACCAAATCCCCAACCTTGTATTGTACATCTCTCCTTCTCTCATTGGCTTTCTCCTTGTACTTCTCATTATTTCTTTGAAGAGTTTCTCTTACATTATCATGAATGTCCTTCATGTCCAATGCAAAGTCTTCACCTTGAGCACTCTTCCTCTCCAATCCATGGAGATCTCTCAATTCAAGAATACCTCTTGGGTGAACACCATAAACAATCTCAAATGGACTCCTTCCTGTGCTTCTATTGGTGGAATCATTGTAAGCAAACTCAGATTGAGGATGATCATATCCCATACCTCTCCATGCTGCTTTGTAAGACATCTAAGGAGATTTCCCAAAGACCTATTCACCACCTCAGTTTAGCCATCGGTCTGAGGGTGATAGGCTAAAGTGAATGACAATTGAGTGCCCAACTTCTTCCACAAAGTGTGCCAAAAGTGGCCTACAAACTTTGGATCCCTGTCAGTCACAATGTTAAGAGGCAAACCATGGATTCTAACAATTTCTTTGAAGAATAAACGAGCAATGTGTGAAGCATCATTAGTGCATTTACATGGCAAGAAATGAGCCATCTTACTGAATCTATCCACCACAACAAATATGCTATCAAAACCTCTTTGAGTCCTAGGAAGACCCAAGACAAAATCCATGCTAATACTTTCCCATGGCTTAGTAGGAATAGGAAGTGGCTGATATAGACCAGCATTAGATGAAGTATCCTTTACCCTTTGACATATACTACAACATTCAACAATTTTTCTGATATCTGATTGCATTTTAGGCTAGAAATAAAACCTCTTCACCTGATCCAATGTTTCATCTAGCCCAAAGTGACCTCCTAGTCCACCACAATGTTTTTCCTTTATGATGTTCTCCCTCATAGAACACCTAGAAACACATAGTTGGCTGCCTTTGAACAACAACCCCTGCTGCAACAAAAACTAAGAAAAATTAGAATGATAAGAGTCTGAAAACTGTGAACAACTTCATATACCTCCTTGAAATCTTCATCATCCTGATACATATGTTTGAGAGCATCAACCCCTACACTTTGCATTTGAATTTCTTGAACCATACACACCCTTCTACTCAATGCATCTGCCACTTTGTTGGCCTGCCCTCTCTTGTGTTTGTTAGGGTTAGTCGGCAGAAGATATCAATTAAATGCAAATAAAGATTAAACAGAGGAATGTAAATACACAGAAATAATAATAGCGAGAGACAAGTTTTAACATGGTTCACCCAAACTCGGGCTACATCCACCAAACAGAGAGTCCAATATTATTATCCAGTAAATCAAAAAACTGATTACAATCAGCAATCCCTGCAACTTAATACCGCTGCAAAATGCTACAATACAATATCAAAACCCTAACCCTTGGCTGCTTTTATTAAGCCTTTTTTCAGTTACAAAAATAGGGTTTTAGCTACCCCTTGACCTTGTCTTGGGGGCGCTGTCCCCAAACCCTCGCAAGGGGCGCTGCCCCTTGACCCCGTATGAATTTGGGGGGAAACCGCTCCGATAAAAGTGGGGTAAATATAACCTCCGAGTTTGATTAGGCTCCATATAACAACAGTGTTTGATTGAAAAAGTATATGCTTGGAGTTGTTCAACCCATTTCATATGCCTATGGTTGAGTTTCTCCTATGAATTCAGAAAACTAAGTGCATGGTTGTCAGTATAAACAATAAACTCTTTAGGCAAAAGATAGTGCCTCCATTTTTTCAAAGCTTGTACCATTGCATACAATTCCAAGTCATAAGTAGAGTACTTTCTCTTAGCATCATTCAATTTTTCACTAAAGAAAGCAACAGGCCTACCTTCTTGACTTAGGACAGCCCCTATAGCAAGGTTACTAGCATCACACTCCACCACAAACAACTTGTTAAAGTTGGGAAAAACAAGAATGGGCTGTTGTGCTACTTTTTGTTTTAGAATTTCAAAAGAATCATTAGCTGCCTTTGTCCAAAAAAACTTACATTTCTGCCCCCCTTTGATGGTATCCAAAATTGGTACACAAATATGACTAAAACCCCTTATGAACTTCCTATAAAATGTTGCCAAACCATGAAAAATTTTCACATCACCTGCTGTTTTTGGAGTTGGCCATGAAAAAATGGCCTCTACCTTTGTTGGATCCATCTTCAAACTACCTTGGGAAATGACAAAACCAAGATAGGTGAGTTCTTCCTTCATGAAGACACTCTTTTCCATGTTGATCATCAATTGTTCATCATGTAACTTCTTGAAAACCTGATCCAAATGTTGCAAATGCTCTTCCTGAGTCCTGCTGAAAATAAGAATGTCATCCAGGTACACCACAACAAATTTACCACTGAAATCCTTCAACACTTCATTCATGAGACGCATAAAAGTACTTGGGGCATTAGATAGACCAAATGGCATCACCAACCACTCATAAAGACCCTTATTTGTTTTGAATGCTATCTTCCATTCATCCCCTTATTTTATCCTAATTTGATGATCCCTGTAGAGTGTAAAACTCTACATTTTGTATTAGTCGTTGTTCAAATCCGCGGGTGTCTTTTTGCCTCTGTGCATGTTTCAAAGTCTTGCTACACGGGTTTCTTATGCTCTATGTGGAAGCTGCCAAGTGTTGAGCCTCAGTTAAAAGCCGCGGTTTTGTTTCTAACTATAACTTTTGTGTAGATTGTGCCACGTAGCGGTTATGTTTCTAATGTTTCAAGTTTCAGCTTGCTGCGGAGATCGCCACGTGTCATTAGCAGAGACAGTCCCTAAAGTTTCAATGTGAGCACGTAGGTTGTCGTGTGTCTCTTAGATATTACTGCGGAGTTTGTCGCGTGTTTGATTTTGTATCTTATGGATGCTTAGTAAAAGAAGATGGTGGGCCACAATGTTTAAGTTTCAAGCCTACGGTGGATGCGGAGGTAAAGTTATTTTGTTCATGACCCTTCTCTGGTGATAACTAAAGTTTCTAAGTGACGCAGAACTTGCCAAGTGTCATCTTCCATGGGAGTTTCTAAAGGTTTCTAATGTTTCAAGAAGTGACACGGAAGCCGCCATGTATCAACTATTGCTTGCTGCGGAAGATGCCACCTGTCCCTGTTTTTCTCCTTTTGAAGCTAGTGAGCGCTAAGTTTGTGGGTCCCGTTATTAATGTGTCTCATGTTTCAGAATGCTACGGGTTGCAATAGTTGTCAACAGCGGAGTCAACTCGAATATAAAGACACAGTTTTGTGAGGTGTTGCGGATAAAGACACGTAGATAGTTCAGAATGCTGCGGAATGCGATAAGTGTCGATTTCCTGTTCTTTCCTGAGAGACGAAGGAGTCTTGAAGTTTTGTGCGGACGCTGCCATTTGTCACAGTCTTTTTAGTGTCAAGCGCGTAGGTCTCGCCAAGTGTCTGTCCCTTATAGAAGGAGGCGCGCCACACATATTTTGCTCCAGCAAATGAGCTTGTGGAAAAGAGAAAATTGTTACAAATTTGAAAGATCTTAAGTGTCAGAGACTTCCAGTTATCTTCAGTTCCGTTGGGCCGTTGGGATTTGATTGTTGCAGACAATCTAGAGTCAAATCTTAGGCTATAAATATGTAACATTTGTAATAGATAGATACATAGATTGATACATACAATTTTTAGACAGATAGAGATATTTTTCTGTTAGAGATTTAAGAGAGAAGTTGGAGACTTTTGCTGTGACCAGTTGATATCATTTGCCTTTATTTTGTTATTCTTGATTAGAAAGTTAATGTACCTGTGCATGTATCTATGCCTCTTATATTGCTGGAAAATTAATGAGAAGGACTGAGTTCTGTGCCTTGGTTGATATTTCTTGTGTCATTGCAAAGTGTCTGATTGTGAGCCTTTAATTTTATTCATTGTATCTATTTATGTTAATCATGTAGTATCTTCTCTTTAATGTAACTGAATCTTGAGGATAGTTTCACTGTGCTTAATTTAAGAGAAATACTTTTATTCAAGCGTATCGCCATAGTTAGATTTGCTTAAATTGTATCTGTAATCCTATTAGCCTCTTACCTTTTCCTAAAAACTCATTTAAGATAGAGAAGAGCCAGCTTCTTTAAAATCTTGAGGTTGTTTTAGGTGGCAAAGTCCCACATTCTTGAAACTTCCCATGTTGGTGTTGAAACCTCAATTTTATACATCAACAGCTTTTGGCACGCCCGGTGGGACCTTTCTTGAAGTTTCTGTCAAGATCGTATGAGCCAGAGAGCCACAAGGAGCCAGAGCTGTGGACCTATAACAAGAGCTCAATCTGCTACTAATCTAGGCATTCTTTTTCCACCACTAGTATCTAATCCAAGGAGAAGAGTGAATTAGTTTCTAGCAACACAAAGAGTAAATATGGGAGTACCAGTAGCCCCAAGGAACTATGCAAATTGGAACACCGATAGTCTTCTAATTCTACCAGTACCACCAACAACTTGGGATGCTATTCCAGCCAATGCTTTGAAGGCTCTGCCTAAGTTCAGTGGGGAAGATTTCAAGACACCTAAAGAGCATCTGCAAGATGTATTTAATGTATGTGCAATGTGTTGACATTTCTTCTGAATCAGCATTAGGGTTTGCCACTTCTAATGCACAGGCAGATTCAGGCCAACTGAATACAGGAGGTTGCGTGAGCTCCTCCCCTTCACTTCTGGTTCTGCTGCACCAAGGGGGGTATCCCTATGACTCAAGATGTAACCTTGACTAGCTCAAAGATAGAAGGATCTAACTTGACAACAACAGGCAGAATACTCTCATGTATGGACCAAGATCTGCATGATAGATCACAAGGCTGGCAACATTCTTGGACATGATGTCTGGTTGGGTATGAGAGCATGCAGGGGGTTCCTAATACTACTCCTACAACTAACAGGTGGAAGTATGAAGTGTTTTGATATGAATTTGGATGCAAAGCTGGACATGGTGTATAACACAAGAACACAGCATGACTGGTGCCTATCCAGGGCTTGGAGTCGGTAGACATACACCTGTGAATGATCAGCATGAATAACTAAAACTGGATTTCAGGGGGATACACATGATATCTGCCTTACAGATATCTCCCAATATAGAGTGTTGAGCTATCTCTACTTATGGCATCCCTACTGCAGTATACCCTTCCCAATGTTCAACCTGAAAACAGTTTAATCTGCCCCTTGAGCAGAGGTTAAAAGATCAGACATTCAACATAGGAATTCTATGCTCTAGAATCTAAACATCACACAAATATCCAGATCCAGAAGAAGAATACATGCAATACTGGAGACAGAATTAACACAACACATGCTAAGATAGCATTACTCATATAAGATCAACCATGAAACCAGTGGATTCATGCCAAGTCCTACAACAGGAGATACATAAACTCACAAGAAAGACTGTACAGAGCAACCAGATCAGCTGGTTTTGGATTACAGAGCCAAAAATCTACAACTTTCAACAACCTCTGAATGAATGACACCATCTGCATTATATAGGAGGAAGGTGCCTTCAGCATTAACTACCAGGTTGACCAAAAAACCCGCCAGATATACAGTAACATGGAAATGGCGCTCAAACATTAATGCAGCAGGTAGGGGAGGAGACAGGAAGATATCTCGAGCCTTGCGCCGCCGCCTAGGGATTCAGATCTTCAATCAGGTACTACATCCGTCCACGCCATCGCCCATACCTCTGCAACAATCGCCATTGATGGCGCACCAACCCGCGGCCTCGGGAAGAACATCAAACAGTCGATCGCAACCACTTCCCGCCGAGGTTCATCATCATGATATTTTGAATATGCAGGATAACATTATCCCACATGCACCCCGCAGCAACCTCATAAACACTTTATATACTAGCTCATGAGCATATATCATGTCGGCACTTTTGCTCCTGACGACACTAGTATAGGACTTCATCATCATCATCCTCCAGCAGCATGATATCCTGTTGCCCGAAATATCACCCTGACGTCATCATCATATTGCAATACAAACTGCATGATATTCGCCTTCATTGGCACAACCGGATCCATCGGAGGAACATCCTCCTGCTGAGCCTAAACCAAAAGTCTGGCCGATGAACATCCTGATGACATCATCATCATATACTGCTGACGTCATCATCATATCTGCCTACTGCGCACCTCCTCATATCTGGATGACGTCATCATCATGTTTGCAAATATCAGGAGGTCTCTTCAAGATGATCAGTTGTTAGAAATATGACCCCCGCGGACCTTGATGACGTCATCATCATATTAACATCATCATGATATTCGGAAGACAACCGGATATTTGGAAATATCCTCCTGATGCACAAATATCAGGTTGCACTGTAGCTCCACTATAAGATCGGGGCGAAAACTGAATATGATGATGATGCTTGAAAAGATCACCCCCAGTAGATAATGCGCGAAGCCAGCAGGCGGATATCTCCTTGATATCAGCATCATCATGATGCTGGAACAAACACACTCGAGTGATATGAAAATATCACCCCCTCCTTCGGAAATATCATGATGCAGATAGGCAGAAAGAAAGATATCACCCTGATATACGGATGACGTCAGCATCATCAGGATGAGAAACAAAGAACAAGAAGTGATACAACATCATCAGGATGATATTGACTAAGATCATCCTGACGTTCAAAATATGATGACCCTAGTGAATATCGGGTCGTACTAAGAACTCTTCAATAACATCATCAGGATGATCATAACCAAGATCACCCGATGATAGAAATATCACCCCGGCGAAATATCATGAAGGTAACAAATATGATGACCTCCACAAGCAGCAGGATGATAACTGGAAATATGATGATGATGACGACGACCCTTAGGAAAAAACAAGTGAGGTCGAGCAACTCAAAGAATAAGTAACATCATCATCATGCCTGCGCACGGTGATAAATGGAAGATCACCGGAGACTTTGAAGAATCACCCTCGCAAGCAGATCAGGGCGCACTGTAACTCGTCAGCATCATCAGGATAAACCAAACATCACCCGATACTTCAATATGATGATGACGATGAGAAACCAGTCGACGAAGAACATGATGATGCTGACCTTCATGGAAACAAACATGATGATGATGACCTCCCCCTCAGGAAAATATATCATGATGCAGCTGAAAAACACTGAGGAGGTCCAACACTTGGAGTATTTTTTGGATACTTAGGGAGAGTGCCTGAATGAAAATTGCTCAGAAAACCACCAGTCAATTCAGGCACTAACACAATGCATGCTATCACTCAACAGAATGTGGCCATAAGACTGTTAGCAGCCTTTTTCAAAGGAAAGGCCCTGGACTGGTATAGATCTCTTACTCCAAACACGATATCTACATGGGATCAACTTGGTGATGCTTTCTATGCAAGATTTAAAGAAAAGGGTGATAAATCTTCTTTGCTGCAACAATTGATCACTATCAAAAGGGCACCACAAGAAGCCATGACTGATTTCAACTCAAGATTTCAAAAGACGTGGGATATAATTCCTGCTACAACAAGACCATTACCAGGTATGGCTATTGTATTTTACCTTAAAGCTTTAAACTCAGATATATCAGTGATGATTTAGTTTCTTGGAGGTTAGACACTACCAGAAGCATATGAGTTGGTAGTCAAGGCTGAAAATAACTTAATAGATGCTAAAAAATTGCCCCCAAGGCCTCCTATGCCTATGTTCCCAGAAATTACCTTACCTTTGCCTCAAGAAGCTAATAATCCTATAGCCCCACCTGTGTTTATGTATTCATTTCCTCAACAACCTGCTAAGGTAACCACCTATGTTCAACCATCTGAAATGGATGATGTCAAGAACATTTTAAGGACCTTCTCAAATGAGATAATTAATCTAAAGAGACAACAAAATCCCTATCCAAAGCCCCCTTATCAAGGTTACCAAGGAAATAGACCTCCCTTTCAGCCAAATCAATATCAAGGCCCTCAGAGGTAGGCTAATCCTCAGCCTTCAAACCAGTTGGTCACAGTCCCTACACCTTTACAAATTGTTCCTCCTAATCCCAATAGGGAAATTGTTCCAGGGAAAATTAATTTTGTAGATGGCACAAATGCTTGGTGCTTGCCTTGCAACAATGCCCATATGCCTAGAGATTGCCCCAGAGGAAATTTATAGCAAAAGATAGCAGAACAGAGAGGATTAGAAGGATAATTTTCAACTACTAATGCTCCACCATATCAGTCTCCTAGTGTTCAAAATGCAGTCATGGTGGACTAGATGCAAGGGATGTCCTTACAATAGGAAGAAGAAATAGTCCCTGAGCATGCTTTATTTTCATGGATTGAAGAGGAAGATTCAGTGTTCTTGAATGAGGCATCTACTTCAAAGAAACCATAGGTACAGTTAGATTATTATACCGGAGCAAAGAGGAGAATGATGGAGCAGCCTGAAGTTACTAATAATGAGATCATGGGAGCTCCTCTACTTTAAGGTCATCAGAACACAATCTCTAGACAAGAAATGCCTCAGCCTGTGTAAAATCAAGTAGCCTCAGGACAAGTTCTAGAAAAGTCAAGGTACCCCTATTACTTAAAGACCCAAGCATTAGGACATGTGAACGTGGTGGATCAACTAAAAAGAACTCCAGCACATGTATCAATTTGGGACATGTTAGCTATTCCTAAGTAGAAGACACTGTTGCAGGAGGCTCTGCAAGGCCAAGAAGTCCCTAAACATACTATGCTAAAGGAGGAACTACTGATAAAGGCAAGCTTCAGCTTAAAGATATTGATCCTCTGCAGACAACAGCTCTGTTGAACAATGCACCTGAGGTAGGTAAATCTAAACCAAATCCCTTTTATTTGACTCTAATAGTTGGGAAGAAATTACTGCATAATGGAATGATAGACTCTGGGGCCAGTACTACAGTAATGCCAAAGCAAATAGCAGATGCTTTGAAGATAAAATATGAGCCACTTACAAGAGGGGTCATGCAATTGGATGGGAATCTATGCAAATAATAGGGAAAATTAAACAACTCCCATTGCAACTATATACTTGCCCCAATATAATTGTAAATTAGGATGTGGTAGTCATAGATATTCCCCTTGTATTTGGTCTATGCTTATCCAGAGATTTCACATCCAAGATAGGAGGTTACATGTCACTAGATTGGTCACACCTCATCCCGAGAACCAAATATGGGACAAAGATGAAAATACTGTCAGAACTATTATCCAAAGACCATATCACAAATGAACCAACCCCAAAATTAGAAGCAACTCATGCTATGTTGAATAAGGAGGAGAGAATCTTTGTTGAAGAATTTGGTGACTGGATTGAACATGACCAACAGGAAGAAGAGAATAATCAATTATTGACTATGATGCAGAGTGATCCCTATGGAAATTATGACTCTATAGGTCTAGGCACTTGTGTCATATTTGAAGAAGACCAAGAGATCCCTAATGTTTTAAGGAAAGAAGCATCACAGAGCCAAGAATCTGAAAAAGACTTAGAAATCTGGACCCTAAATTTTGATGGGGCTAGAAGTAAAAATGGTGTTGGAGCAGGAATTTGCCTTACTGCCCCAAATGGTTAGAAAATTTTAAGGGCCATAAGCTTTCAATTTGCCTGTACCAATAATGATGTTGAGTATTAATCTCTGGTGCATGGACTCATGTTGGCAAAGAAAAAATGAATAAAGAATCTGATAGTAAGAGGAGATTCAGAACTAGTGGTGAAACAAATCAGAGAAAAGGCCATAGCCAAAAATGTAAGAATGAGATCCTATAGGCACAGAATTTGGGACCTAATAGATGGTTTTGAGGCTTTCAATACAGAGGTAGTTCCCAGAGCCCAAAATTCTGAAGTAGATAGAATGACACAGATTGGTTCATAGTTTGATCCAGGAACTAATCTATTAGTCAACAATGAGTCAGTCAAAGTTATAGTGAGACCAACTATTCCAGACAATGACCAAAATTAGCAAGTTTTTGATAATGATTTCCAAGTACTCTCATTCTTGCAACAATCAGGAGAATTTGCTAATCAATTGCATCCTAAAATTGAAGAAGCATATGGTGACCAAATTATTCAACTGAAGTCAAATAAACTCCCTAAAGGATTGATTACTTTAGAAAACTTCTTTGACCTAGAAGATGTGAGCGTAGAGAAGAGGAGGTTTTAGGCAAATAAGGAAGATTATTCTGAAATCTAAGTCAGTGAAGGAAGAAAATTGAAAATTGGAAATTCTACAACCCAGCAAGAAAGGGAAAGGTTGATTGATTTGTGTGAAAAATATGATAGGGCGATTGCTTGGACCTATGAAGACCTACATGGCTATAACAAAGATATCATCCAACATACCATAGAGCTTACTGAAGGATCTAAACCAGTCAGACAGAAGCAAAGGCTAGTGAATCCTAGAATTGAACCTTTAATGGTGGATGAATTGCAAAAGCTCTTAGAATCAAAGATTATTTTTCTAATTAAACATTCAACCTGGGTATCAAACCTAGTGCCAGTAAGAAAAAAGAATGGTGACATAAGGCTCTGTGTAGATTTCAGGGATCTAAATAGAGCTTCTCTGAAGGATCATTATCCCCTGCCCTTTATGGAACAAATTTTACAGACTGTGGCTGGATCAGAAAGGTTTTCCTTGCTGGATGGTTTCTCCGGGTACAATCAGATATGGTTAGCAGATGAAGACCAGCATAAGACTGCATTCACTACAAAGTGGGGAACCTTTGCATATGCTAAGATGCCTTTTGGCCTTTCAAATGTTGGAGCTACTTTTTAGTGAGCAATGGATGTAGCATTTGGGGAGCTTATAAACAAAATCATCCTGATTTATCTAGATGACCTCACCATTTTCTCTAAAAATGTTGTAGATCATTTTGACCATTTAGAGGTTATTTTTAAGAAATGCCAAGAGTTTGGAATATCCCTGAATCCCAAGAAGTGTATCTTTGCAGTACCTCAGGGTAAATTGTTAGGGCATATAGTGTCAAAGGAAGGAGTCTCTATTGATCCAGAAAGAGTCACTGCCATAATAAATCTATCTCTACCAGTTAATAAGAAAGCAGTTCAATCCTTTCTTGGGAAGATCAACTTTGTTAGCCGATTCATATCTAATTTTGCAGGTCTAATTAGACCAATGACACTATTGCTTAAAAAGGATCTGGTTTTCAAATGGACTACAGAAGGGAGACAGGGTTTTGAAGAAGTCAAGAAAGCTATTTCAATAGCCCCAGTACTCAAAAACCCAGACATTTCTAAATCTTTCATAATGTATGTGTATAGGGGAGAATTCAGTGTTGCTGTTGTTTTAACCCAGAAAGATGATCAACAAGAAGGGGAACACCCAATAGCCTTTTTCTCTAGAACTCTCAGAGAATATGAGGCTAGATATAATTTTGTGGAGAAGCAGGCATTTGCCATGGTTAAAGCCCTTAAAAAATTCAGACATATGGTAACAGGAAACAAGACCCTGATATTAGTGGCTCACCCTAGTGTAAGAGAACATATTATGGAGGGTGAAATCACTGAGAAAAGAGCCAATTGGATCACAAAGATTCTGGAGTATGATGTAGAAGTGAGACCCACCAAGTTGGTCAAAGGCAAAGGATTGTGCCAATATATGATTCAAGACATGGAGAGACTAATGACTAATGAAATAGAAAGTGAAAATGTATTGAAAATCCAAGAGATTGACCAAGATTCCTGGGTCAAAAATAGAATACAATTTATGAAGCATGGGATTTTTCCAAATGAGCTCTCCCATGATAAAAGAAGATATTATAGGTAGCAAGGGGCCCTTTTTGTACTAATTGACCATATTTGATTCAGAAGAAATGTTGATGGTATACTTTTGAGATGTATAGAAAAGGGTGAAGCTCAGAGAATACTACATAAATTACACCATGGAGCCTCAAGTGGACACTTTTCAGCAAGGACCACAATAATCAAAGTGACTCAAGCAGGATATTTCTGGCCCACTCTATTTACAGATTACTATCAGCTGGTTAAAGAATGCCAGGCTTGTCAGTTTTATACAGGGAAAAGGAGAAATACAGCAATGCCTCTAAGCCCCATAATTGTGGATGAACCCTTTGCTCAATGGGGTCTAGATTTTATTGGTATTATCAATCCAGTGTCAAGTATGGGACACAAATGGATCCTCATAGCCACAAATTACTTTACTAGATGGAGTGAAGCAGTACCACTCAAAGAAGCAACATAAAAGGTAATATTAGACTTTCTAGAAGGCATTACTGCTCGGTTTGGTCCTCCTCGTACCATTATATCAGATAATGCTAAAGCATTTTTGGGAACAAAGATATCTGAGTTTGCATTAAGGAATGGGATTTATTTGAAGACTTCTTCAAATTATTACCCCCAAGGTAATGGCCTGGCAAAATCCACTAACAAGAACCTTATTAGACTCATAAAAAGGATAGGGACGAATTATCATAGAGAGTGGCATAAACTACTTAATACAACACTATGGGCTGACATGATCACACCAAAACAAGTGACAGAGATGTCTCCATATGAATTAGTTTATGGTAAAGCACCAGTAATGCCACTGAGCTTAGAGATCCCTGCTTTGCAATTATTGAAACAAATAGAGATTGAAGAGAATGGCCCCATGCAAGTTAGACTTTCTGAACTGCTGGAAGTACAAGAGAAAAGAGAAAAGGCACATGAGTCACTGATGAAACATCATAAAATAGTTAAGGACTATTTTGATAAGAAGACTTCAAATCCCTTTTTTGAAGTTGGCTCACTGGTATTGAAATGGGATGAGAGAGCTGCCAAGCTAGGTTGACACAACAAATTTGAATCACTGTGGACTGGTCCTTACAAAATTTGTTCCTATAAGCAACAAAATTCTATTGAGCTGGAGACTATGGATGGTGAACCTGAAGAGATTCCTGTAAATGGGATCTATCTGAAGCATTTTAATTAAGCAGGGGCTCTTATGTATCATAGTT
The DNA here is from genome assembly GCA_027924645.1 of Cunninghamia lanceolata. Taxonomy (NCBI): domain Eukaryota; kingdom Viridiplantae; phylum Streptophyta; class Pinopsida; order Cupressales; family Cupressaceae; genus Cunninghamia; species Cunninghamia lanceolata. The sequence continues at coordinate 1,919,264 of BSBN01001164.1, read as the reverse complement.
AGTTAGTTTCCTTTTCTTGTTTTCCTATTTTCTCGCTTTCTTTTTCCGCCTTCCCTTTCAATAAGTGTTATGTGAACACGTGTCAGCAACGCAAAGCCCCTTCTCTTTTGATCTCACTTTTATTAAGGTTGTTTTGCAATCCCCAATTCTCCTAGAAGTACACACTTTTCAGAAAGGACAACCACTCCCGTAACATATCTGACACTTCGTTCCATGCAGATTTCAAAAAGATACACTAACTATTTCTTGGCATTAATGTCATTTATAAGATAAGATGTGTCATTAAAGCCCCAATAAATTAGTGTTAAATCCTAAGTGTGGCTCTCATTTGTTTCCTATCTCTCTACTTTGAATCACTGTTGCCTCCAATTTCTGACCCTCACTAGTGTCTTTCAGCTGTGTGTCATTCTTATTAAGCAGTTTCATCCTTTCCTATGTCAAGGTTTCCCATATTCTCTCTGTAAATACAACTATGTCTGAAGCACAATCTCCTCAGGAGGGACTTGGAATTTACGAGTCAATTGACAAGCTGTTAAGCAGCAAATCATACGCTCCAGCGCCCGTGCAACCAAGGAGATCTTATCCAAGGACAAGGGTCCCCGAGGTAGGGTATTCTGTTGACTCAGCAAAGGTGAAGGATTACGCAGATGGCATTTTTGACTCAACCCTTCAAAAGACTACCAGGACTCTCTGTGAAGGGGCACATCAGAGTTGTATTCAAAAGGCAAAGAATGGGTAGTCTGAAACTTTTACAATGAGAATATGGACCTCGCAGTTGGAAGAGTTCCTGGTTCAGAGTGTGCACCTATGTCCCAAACTAATTGAATTATGTGCATAGTTGTTTCATGTGCCATCGAATACCATACAACAGGGCCCTTTTGTAGTCAATATTATGCCCAAAGCCATAAGGGACATGCTGGCCCTGCAACATGATAGAACGACCACATTTCCCACTGTTGCTAAAATGCAAAATACATGGGCAAATGTCAACAACAAGGTTAGGTTCCTCAATTTAGAAATGCAGTTGGGAGATGAGAACACCTAGATGCCCATACTACCTACAGGGAGGGCACAATTCAACCAAAATACTCAAGAGGCACTGTCAATGATAGCCTTCATTTTTGGGATGAAGGAAGAAAACATAGTCTATGATTGGCAAATAGCTATCATTTCAGATTAAAGACTGTGGACAAATCATAAGAATACCGACTAGATTTCTCGGAGCAAATTGCTTACTCCATGGTTGATCAGCTCATGAATTTCAAGTCCAAGGGAGTTTTCAAGTATTCTGCTTATCTATTCCATCGAATGTTATATCAGAACCATAGTCTTTTTGCACCATATATGCATTTAAACATGTATGATCCAGATTTTGGCCAAAATAGAACTATTCCTGTGTCTGCATGGACACATGTGTTATTTGAATCCTATGACCCATATGAGTTTTGGGAATTTTTTGTGGCCCCCACCTTCTACCAATTAAGCCTTGAGCCTATAGAACATAGATTGACACAGAGTATTAGGGGTTTCATGACCAATTGCCCAATCCCCTATGATTATTTCTTTGGGGCACACAATACTATCATCAGAGTCCATGGTTTCAATGAGGAGCCCATGCTGCTACCTAAAATATTAACCCCTAGGGTAGCATTCTTAGAAGTAACCCGATAGGTGTCTGTGGTTGATAATGAGTTTGGCACCAAGATAAAAAAAAAGATGTATGACATCCCATGGGTCATAAGGAATATGGCATTAGAAGTTAGCGATGTTGAACACCTTTTGCTAAGAAAGCTAGCTGCCCTTGGATTCTTCATCATTGAAGATATATGGAAGTATGACCCAGACAGTTTTCTAGATTCCTGGATAAGAAACAATAAGGTTCATGCTAAAATAGTACATAAGGGTCGGCCTTTCTGGGAAGATAGGAGAAATCAAAAAGAGGACAACTCAGACCTATATGTAGAACTAGCTGACTTGCCTTATGAAGGACCTAGGCCATGGGAGAATTTTTATGTTAAAGAAAAGGTTTATGACCCTAAGATAAGAATGTCTACTGGTTTGAAGAGGATATTGATGGCCCAAGATTGGAAGCCAAAGAAGATTGAAGCCTATTGGAAGTATAGGCAGGAAATTTCAAAGTTGACATGTTCTTTTGGGAATCTTGATACAGATGAGAAATGGGAGTCAATCTGGGATGAGTGGCATCCCTCCCTAGTCTCTATCCCTGACACAAGTAAAGTTCAGAAGAAGGGTGAGGAATCAGAAGAGGAAGCAGAGTCACTCCTTACAATACAAGAAACAAGACAGGCCTCAGCTGCTGCTCCTGTATCTTCCTGGCCCCAATCTCTTAGTACTTTAGAGAAATAGAAAGGTGTGGTGTCATCACCAACCATAGGGACTCCAACAACTTCAGTATCTAGAGGTTCTAGTTTTGCTCCTTTGAAACCACCAGTGGTGGTGAATGTGGCAGAGAAAGAAGAGTCAGAGGAAGAAACATGAGAGAGACCTAGGAAACACAGGAAGTTGTGCCTGGAACTAGAATCAGAGGAAGAAGTAGAACCACTGCTACAACAACTGCCAGTCACATCTTCTGTTGCTCAAGTAAGTGTTTCTTCTCCCTTTTCCCCTCTATCTCTTTCTTCTACTTTATGAGTGGCAATCCTAATTAGCCAAACATTTGTACCCCCTGCCACTTCTGTTGTGCTTACATCAACCCTTGCCCTAATTGTTAGTTCACATGCCATGTCTTCATAGGCCATTTCATTACCACTCTTTTCCCCCTTTGTACCAAAAAGAGCCCCTCCTCAAATTTCCCCTAGCCAATAAGTAATGGCTATTCCCTATGGCCTACCTCAAGGTCATTCTCTTGTTGGAGGATACATTGCTTCACCTCCTACATTCCAAGCCCAAGCAGACATAGCCAAAAGGGCTAGGGAGGCTAGAATGGACAAGAAAAAGAAGAAGGACAATAAGAGTCCTTCTGTGCCACACATGAGGTCACTTTTTGACCCCATCCAACAACAGTTGATAGTCACACATTTGTCCCCAAATGTGGTGAAACCTAATGAATAGATGCAGCCCCAAGACTATTCAATGAATGTTGTAGCTATGGATGTCTCTTTTTAGGCCACAAGATAGGGTTGAGCTACTCAATGAGACTACATCTATTGTTGCAACTGATTATTTGAAAGTGTCTAAGAGGTTGTAGAAGGTTGAGAATGATTTAGCTCAACAGAAGGTTAACAATAGTAACCTTGTTGGGGAGGTTCAAACAAAGAAGAATGAGATTGAAAGTTTGAACAAACAGTTACAAAATATTGTTTTTTGTCAGATACATCAAGCTACACAGGCCCAGAATGCTTCTCTTAAATTTGAGCTAGCACAGGAAAAAGTTGCAGTGAATGTTCTGAGATAGGAGAAAGCCACCTTGGAGAAGAAGTATCAAGAGCAGTTGCAGCAAGCCACACAATTTTAGCAGATGTTGTTGAATGAGCAGAATGCTACTAGTGCAATTCAGGCACAACTCCTGGCAGAGCAACAAACAACAAAATAGCTAACAATTGAGTTAGCTAATAGGCCATAGAATGCTGGAATTTTGAATTTGGTGAAAGAGCTTTATGTTTCAGTTTGGGAAAGAATCTCTGAAGAGATTATTCAGCTAAGGCCATCTTTAACATTTTTGCTAAATGCACAGTAGCTATGTGAAAAGGTTGAAACTTCGGTGCAAGCCACCTTGTCAATTATTTCTTTGAGGGTTTCAGACTCTCAACTTTTGTTGAAAAAATTATATGATACAACAAATGAGACTCTGTTAGCAGTAGGTATTAATGGTAGAATGATCGCTGCCAAAAAGGTAAATGAGGTTCTAAGTTGCAACTCTGTAGCTACAAATTGCCAAGAGCTCCTAGATACAGTGAAGGAAGGAGTCAAAGATATGAAGAAGCATATAGAGGATTTGGTGCAACTGGGTCTTCCTTCACCATTCCCACAGGCAATAGCATAGTGCTAATGATTGATGACATTAAGGCCCTGCTCTTAACTAGGCAAAATGATGAAACAGTTTTCCAGAGTTTAAGTGATTCCTCATCAGTTAAGGAGGTGGAAGCGGTATTGTTACCTATGGCCCAGCTGGAGTTTCAATTAAAAGCCGTGGTCTAAATTTTGCAGATATTTTCCCACAAAGATATAATTAATCTTGATTTTGCTTTTCAAGATTTACAGAGTAGACAGGGACTCTCTGATTTAGAATGGTCTGTTTACCAGACGATATTGCAGAATTTATGACTCTGTGTTGTAGTTTAAATACTTATATTTTTGCCAAGTTTTGGGTTCTTTCCAAGCAGGCTTAGAAGTCCTATTGGTCGCCAAGAACTGTAGAGTGTAAAACTCTACATTTTGTATCAGTCATTGTTCAAATCCGCGAGTGTCTTTTTGTCTCTGTGTAGTTTCAAAGTCTTGCTGCACGGGTTTCTTATGCTCTATGTGGAAGCCACCAAGTGTCAAGCCTCAGTTAAAAGCCGTGGTTTTGTTTCTAATTATAACTTTTGTACAGATCATGCCATGTAGCGGTTATGTTTCTAATGTTTCAAGTTTCAGCTTGCTGCGGAGATTGCCATGTGTCATTAGCTGAGACAATCCCTAAAGTTTCAATGTGAGTGCAGAGGCTGTCATGTGTCTCTTAGATATTGCTGCAGAGTTTGCCGTGTGTTTGTTTCTGTATCTTATGGATGCTTAGTAAAAGAAGATGGTGGGCCATAGTGTTTAAGTTTCGAGCCTGCGGAGAACGCCACGTGGTGGATGCGGCAGTAAAGTTATTTTGTTCATGACCCTTCTCCGGTGATAACTAAAAGTTTCTAAGTGACGTAGAACCCGCCAAGTGTCAGCTTCTATGGGAGTTTCAAAAGGTTTCTAATGTTTCAATAAGTGATGTGGAAGCCACCACGTATTAGCTATTGCTTGCTGCGGAATATGCCACCCATCCCTATTTTTCTCCTTTTGAAGCTAGCGAGCGCTAAGTTTGTGGGTCCTGTTATTAATGTGTCTCATGTTTTAGAGTACTGTAGGTTGCGACAGTTGTCAACAGTGGAGTCAACTCAAATATAAAGACATAGTTTTGTGTGGTGTTGCAGATAAAGACACGTAGATAGTTCAAAATGTTGCAGAATGCGACAAGTGTCAGTTTCCTGTTCTTTCCTGAGAGATGAAGGAGTCTCAAAGTTTTGTGCGGATGCTGCCATCTGTCACAGTCTTTTCAGTGTCAAGCGTGCGGGTCTCACCAAGTGTCTGTCCCTTATAGAAGGAAGCGTGCCACACATATTTTGCTCCAGCAAATGAGCTTACAGAAAAGAGAAAACTGTTGCAGATTTGAAAGATCTTAACTGTCAAAGACTTCCAGTTATCTTTAGTTCCGTTGGGCCATTGGGATTCGATTGTTGCAGACAATCTAGAGTCAGATCTTAGGCTATAAATATGTAACATTTGTAATAGATCGATATATAGATTGATACATACAGTTTTTAGACAGATAGAGATATTTTTCTGTCAGAGATTTAAGAGAGAAGTTGGAGACTTTTGTTGTGACCAGTTGATATCATTTGCCTTTATTTTGTTATTCTTGATTAGAAAGTTAATGTACTTGTGCATGTATTTGTGCCTCTTATATTGCTGGAAAATTAATGAGAAGGATTGAGTTTTGTGCCTTGGTTGATATTTCCTATGTCATTGCAAAGTGTCTGATTGTGAGCCTTTGATTTTTTCATTGTATCTATTTATGTTAATCATGCAGTATCTTCTCTTTAATGCAACTGAATCTTGAGGATAGTTTCATTGTGCTTAATTTAAGAGAAATACTTTTATTCAGGCGCATCGCTATAGTTAGATTTGCTTAAATTGTATCTATAATCTTGTTAGCCTCTTACCTTTTCCTCAAAACCCATTTAAGATAGAGAAGAGCCAACTTCTTTAAAATCTGGAGGTTGTTTCAGGTAGCAAAGTCCCACATTCTTGAAACTTCCCATGTTGGTGTTGGAACCTGCGCAATTTTATACATGAACAATACCCACTCTTAAGGTCAATCTTAGAAAAGTATCTAGCCCCTCCCAAACAGTTCATTAGGTCCTCAATCCTTGGCATAGGGAACCTATATCTTATGATAATCTTGTTAATGGCTCTAGAATCTGTACACAACCTCCATTTACCATCTTTTTTAGAGGCTAGAACTTTTGGGACAGCAATCCCTTATCCAACAATTCTTGCACTTGCTTGGCAATCTCTTCATTTTGAGAAGGTGTCATCTTGTAGGCTGCTTTGTTTGGCAAAGTATACCCCGGTATAAAGTCAATTTGATGGCTTATGTCCCTAATAGGTGGCAAATCATTAGGTATTTCTTCTACCATAATTCCCTTATACTTCTCTAACAATTGCTGCACCTCCTTAGGAACCTTTTCCTCACTAGGATCATGCCAACTAGGACTATCTTTAGGCTTCAAAATCAAAGCATACCCTTGGGTTCCTTCCTCCTTAAGGGTGTCTAGAAACTCTTTACCACTCACAATCATGACACTTGACCCAACACTCTTCTCTACATTCTCATTAGGCACTGGATCCATTCTATACTTCCTACCATTCTCGGTTATAATGAAAGAATTAGTTTTACCATCATGTTGTGATTGAACATCATATTGCCATGGATGTCCTAACAACAAATGACAAGCATCCATGGGAATTATATCACACAAAATTTTGTCCTTATATTCTCCTATCTCAAATTCTACCCATGATTGTTCATCTACCAAAACTTGTTGCCCATTATTCAACCATGATACTTTATAAGGACTAACATGAGGAAGTCTTTTCAATTTCAACTTGTCTACCATTTCAATGGAAACCAAATTTTTAGTTGAGCTTGAATAAACAATTACCTTGCAAATCTTACCATAGGCCTTGCATGTTGTCCTGAACAATGTCTTCCTTTGAGGGGGTTCTTGTGTTTGAGGCACCTTCAACATGGTTCTTCTCATCATCAAACTTTCCCCTTCATGGACTGGGTTGCACTTCCAATTGGAGAATTGACACGTTGGCAGTCTTCCTCTTGGATCAATTGGTTCCTTCTCTCTCCTCCATGAGATCTTGAGGCTTACTTTTTAGGACATTTGAAGGCTAGATATCCCACTTGGTTGCAATTATAGCACCTTCCTGTGAAGACATTAGGACCTCTCCTTGGTCCACCAAATCTACCCCTTCCATTGGGCCTGCTTCCTCTAAAGCCTCCTCTAGAACCTGATTCTCCACTTTGCTCTTGGGAACTAGATTCCCCTTGACTTCTTTGGGACTGATTTTTGCCTCCAAAACTGCCCCTACCTCTAAAATTTCTGCCACCTCTTCCTCTATTTTGTTGCTCACCTTTCCTCTTCAACTTCTCTTCAGCCCTTAATGCCACTTGAAAACATTTTTCCACAGTTTCAAGGGTTAATAGACTGATTTCATCTTGAATATTAAACCTCAAACCATTTAGATACCTTGCCACTTTGCCTTTTTCATCCTCCATGTACCTACAATGAAGAGAGAACTTCTGAAACTCCTCAGTGTAGGTGGCCACATCCAAATCTCTTTGCTTGAGATTTTGCATCTTCTTGTAGATCTGCACCTCATAGTCTGACGGAAGGAATTGGTACTTGATCCTCTCCAACATTCTGCTCCATGAAGAGATCATGCTCTTCCCATTCTTTACCCTCTCACCTTGGGTGTAATTCCACCATGTAAGGGCAGCACCTTTGAGTTTAGTTTTTGCAAACTTCACCCTCTTATTTTTAGGAACTTCTTTGTATTCAAAGTAGTTATTTAGGTCCTCAATCCACTCCATGAATTCATCAACATTCATCTTTCCACTGAACATGGGAATCTCCATCTGAGCCTCTTAAGAATCCTTGCCAATTGCCTTGATGGCTTCAAGGAAATTTTTTGATCTGCAAGTACCTCTACCTCTTCTTGCTCTTCTTCTTCCTCCTCTTTTTCTTCCTCTTCATCAGAACCCTCATCTATCCTCTTCCCTATCCTCAATGCCTTCAACTCTACTTGGAGTGCTTCCTTGACTCCACTTTTGATCTTTTCTTCCATCTCCTTGAACTTCTTAACCACTTCAGTGGTCATCCCCTTTGGAGGCATATTGCTAGCCTCTCCTTCACTCTCCTCTACTAACATATACCAGGTCTTACACAACCAACAACATAACTTTTTATGGCTCTGATACCACTATGATGTAGAGGTACTAGGATAGGTAGAAGGATTTGACAAGGTGACAAGGTTTCCACTACACCCAAAAAACCCAAATTCAAAGATCAATTTGCAAAAATGGGAACAATAGTTAGTGGCCCTAAAACCATCATGAAAAGGTTGATTATACATGCTATGGGACCCATTCCAATCATTGGCAAAGGCATATCAAACTTAGAACTAGTACTTCCTTCACAAACCCAAGATATTCCTAGTAGCCCTAGAAAAGAGAATAGTCATCAATAACTTTGATGCAGACCTTCAAACACAGATCTTGGACAATCAGGAGATACCCATTTGGACTCCCTATCACATATCCAAAACTAGGTATAGGTTGTTTTGGACAGTATGGCTCAACCTATAACTCCTACTAATGACCTAGAGCCCCAATTAGGCCTAATTTGTGAAGAAACTACCCTTGGATGGAATGCTATAACTCTTAGGACTACTTGAACATGTCAGGGACCTTATAAAACCACAGAATCTAGACTTTACTTGCTTCTAGAATTGACTGTCACCAAGTTTCATACTACTGTTATCTCTTGCAAGCACCTAACACATGGTTTTGCTAGGGTTCTTCACATAAACTGCCTCAAATCTTCTACTCTACCCAAACTCTTGCAAAAAAACATTGAAACAACATCATAACAATGCATCCCACTGATCTATGAGGTCTTACATTAGTGGAATGGAGGAGAATGCATGAATTACAATCAAAACCCTAAGGTAGGGTATCACAAACCAAGTTTTAGAAAAAACCTTATATCTCCCTACCATAGAAATGTCAAAGCACCAAACTAAATTCAAATGAAAGCTAACTCCATGCTCTAACTGATCAAATCATGAAAAATTGGAAACAAGCTTGTACCTTTGCACAGTATGGACTGTAGCAGCGTGGAAATTTAGGAAAATAGGGCTCCAAGGAGCAGTTCGAGGGAAACAGGTATATCTTGCTTTATGATTAGTGTCAAAGCCTCAAACCAACCTTGAATGAAAGTTACTTCATCACTCCACACGTGCCACTAACTTGGAAACCATGACAGTTCATTACATAAATAGAGTATGGATCAGAACAAGTTTACACAAAAAAAGTGGACATAACAGAGATTTCCTTGTTTATTTCTCATCAAAACTTCCTTCCCCCTGCTCCTCCATGTATGGAAGATCTTATACAACATCTGCCCAACCACATAACTACATGCAAATGCAATTTGAATTGATGGGGAAGTTTTTACAACTGTTCTTCAACCATCGCTGCCTATTAGCATTTGTTATGGTGATTACAAATGTATTGTCCATGTTTAGCATTTGTCTTAGTTTGTTTTGTAATTACAAAGGTATTATCCTTGTTTGGGATGTGTATACTATTTTATCCAAGAATGACAAGCCTTAGACAAGGCATGGAACTCTTGACCACCTCCTACATGCCTTAGAAAGGCTTAAAAATGTGACTGCCTCCTACATGACAACAATATGAAGAAATTTGGACATAGTCCTTATTACAAATGGTCTTCTAAGACCTTATTGAAGCAATACAACATGAGCCACCTAAAGACAATCACCAAGACATATATGATCTCCTTGGTGCTCCTACACCATAAACCCTAAACACCTTAGACAAAAATAGCCACAGTGTTCTTTAATATTGAAAATTTGATTCTTTGAAACATCTATGATCTATATACATTGCAATTTGCCATTGAACTCATGTCAATTTCAAACCATAATTACTTATATATTATTTAGTAAAATTTAACATCACCCTTCAAAAAGATTGGGGAATTACATCATACATGAACCTCTAACCAACCTCAAAGTTCCAAACAAAACTCCTATCCTTCCACCTTCAAACCTTGCTTTGATCCTCCAAAATCTTTTCGGTTCCTCTTTTTGACGACGAGTAATGAATATTTCACTGTAGTCCATAATTATCCTATTAACAGGCAATGGGTCTGTTACAAATTTAATTATGTCCTCATTCACAATGACAATCAATGATTCACTATAGAACCTTGCTTTATATGTACAAGAAACCACTAGGCATGGGTAACAATAAGGCCAGTAAAGAAGAATTAAATTGATTTTCTTGAGGTCACTGGTAATTGAGTTGCAATACCAATTCCATGCATCAATTCAAATTTCCAATTTCTCATACATGCATGCATGTGTGGGAGATTCCCCACCACCTAGAATAGAATGCATCATTTGCAAATGTTAAAAGTGTCAATTCTTGACACGATTTATTCCACTTGACGAATGCTCGTATTTCTTCATTTCGAGACATGCAAAGCAATAACATTCTGCATAGCCACACACAAACAAAATTTACTATCATCTTATTACTATTCTACATCTGTGAACTAAGAACTCTATCACATAGTTAAATTTAAAATCATGAATGATCACAAAATAAATACTTGGCAACTTTCTTCGCACAGCTACTGTAATGAAAGTCATTACTTTGAACTTTTACAGTCGATTGATTCTTGACCTATCTAAAACTTAGTAATGTAATATATGGTTGAAACAATAAAGACTATCATATATACATTATATGTACTTCCATGACAAATGGGTAATAAATAGCAAGCAACTCTGTTTAATTGCCTCTGTTGTACCGTGGAAATTCGTATTGGCTAATTTATGTGGTTTGTCACGACTCAGTACTCACTTGCCATTAATGAACTTAATTAAACATTGTCTAATCTATGCAGTTAAGTGCGTTCAATCAAATCAATCATACCACCACTGACCATTTGATGAACCCTAGAATGAAAGATGAATGGTTGTAGTTCAATTCAGGAAGGTAGATCTCCAATGCTGCACATTGCTAACAAAATCCTCTGGAATCAACTAGCAGCCGTTAGATATTATTAGATCAACGGTTGAAAAATTGACATATATATAAAATATATAATATATTTATATTGAGTATTGTGCAAAGGTCAAGGTGGTAGCGCGGTAGAGCGCAAGTCCTCGACTGTACAACTACAAATTTGGGAAAAGGTGTGTCAGTACTTTTGCCCCAAATAGAACTTATGCCATCAATTTGCGATCATCTGACAATCAAAATCTAACCAAATATTTTCCATTTAATGACATCCACGCGGCGGAAGTGACCTCTGTCCTTTTGTAATAAATATGGAATGTCTAAAAAGCACAATTAGACATTTTTGAGAAGGCAATTTATGCGGCTCAATTATGAATTGTACAACAGTACATGCCACCAAAAATTAATGCAATTTATGGAAACAATTTATTGGGTTTGCAACCCTCGCAGACACTTATTCTACATTTTTAATTTTTCACTAATGTGCTTTGAGTTTGGAGGAGCTATGGACCGCATCTTCGACAAGTGTTGAACATGAGCTTTCACAACCAGGTTGGCTAATTTGTGCTCTTTCTTGCCCATTTCTTATAGTGACAAATTTGAATTCTTTAAGTCAACTGGGTGGGAATTGGGAAGAACAATTATTTTTCATGAGTCCAAACTATTTCTTTACCCAAAATCTTTTGGAGATTTATTTGGCACCCTTAGCAGTTATAGAAGCTTTTGTTTACTGGTTTCTCAAACAAGTAAAGATGAAGCTTTTATTTATTGAGAATGATTTAGCTAAGGTGAAGGATACCGATCTAAGTCATATAGATTTTGACTTGGAGGATTTCTGGGCTCAATTAGACCAAAACCCTAAGTCACCTATAGCCCAAAAAATCCTTACAAGCGGGTTAGCTCATGCTCGGGGTTTCCCACCTATTGTGCCATGTCCAAACCTGGTTGTTACATGTGCAAAGAACTATTATCCTGATATTAAGGGGAAATTTCAAGAGCATGCTGGTTCTTCTTCTATGCATAAAGAATCAGGAACAAGAAAGCAAGGAACCTCCCAAGCTTTTGGAATTCAAAAAACTTCAACTGGTGTGGAGAAACCTCATCATAGAGTTGGTTCACAATTTGGTACTGGTGGGGATGGAGAGCAACCTGAAGATAATAGGAAACTAAAACTAAAAGGTGTATGTGAACAGGATGGTTAGCTTGCATTCGTGAAACCACAAGCGAAGAAGAAGTTGGATGCCTTACAACAATTGCAGGTAGATCACATGACTTCTGCTGTGTCTCCTTCACCTGGTAACGATTCTTCCATTTATCAATAGATTGCTGATGAGGGTACTTTTAGTTTTCATTCCTTGTTTGAGAATCTAGCTCCCCTTGTATCAAATGAATTTCCCATGCAAGATACTCCTAATCAGCCAAAGAGAGTTGTCATGGGTGCAAGTGAGAGCGATATAGTTTTGTCTTCCCCTTCTTGGCTAAAGAAAGTTTTTGAGAAAAAGAGGAGATATCCCCCAACAACAGACATAAACTTTGATGTTGTAACTACACCTAAGCCTAAGAAGGCTAAGAGGATGTCTCATATTGTAACGGATTCTTCTTTAGGGAATAGGATCTTGGAGATTGCAGACCCATTGGGGATAAAAATGAAAATGAATTCACAAAAGCAAATTTCAATATGACCAAGATTGACATGGGTCCTCCTATGGTGGAAGGTGATTTATATCATTTAAAATTCTCTCAACTCATGCTAGCAAAAAGAGTTAAAGCTCAGCAACAAGAGAACACAAAGTTGCAAGCCCAGGTGAATTCTCTGACATCTTTCATTCAATCTACTTTGAATATTACTTCTTAATCCTTCGATGCGACTCCGAGTGTTTTTGTTGATGGAATGGATCCTAGCATGTTGCAACAAATCAAGAGATATCAAACTCTAGGTAAGGCCACTAAGCAATGGGTAGAGCGAGTCATCATTGATGGTTTGTTGTACATTGAGGAGGTCATGAAACTATATCCCCTCCTTTCTGATAAAAGGAAAGGGTTAATTGTAGAGTTACAAAATTTAAAGAGGGAAGATAGAAATTTGCTCACAGACTTTATAGAGATACAAGAAATGATGAAAATTGATACAAATATTCTTGTAGCTGAGAAAGTTTTTAATGATCCAAATGAGAATGATTTTGTGTCTTGGCTAGATGCACTAGAGTGGAAGAGATCTATGCTAGGGGATTTTAGTGGACAAATAAGAAGAATTTTGGCTCAACATTTCACTGCTATGGATGATCTTAAAAATAATTATACCATCGTAGATGTAGAGATTTCAGATGAAAGTGGAGAGAACTTGCTTGATGTCAAGGAAGTAAAGCAAAATTTTAAGAAGAGGCTTACTGAAGAGCATGTTTCCATAGTTAATGGTGAATCACTAGGGAAGCTTGGGCATATAGCATCGTATCTCACAACTTTCAGGTGTGGAATTGATGTCTATATAAGAGTAATATATGTAGAGAGAATGATAGATAAGTGGAAAGTTTGGGCAAAGAACACCTGTACACCAAGTTCCAGGACTTTAAAACCCTTAATTAGTAGGTTCATGAGATACAAGGTGAAACTAAGAGCATAGGTGGACTTGACTGCTGTTGGTGAACAAGACAAGGAAAATGAAGTGACTCAGGAGGAAGACCAAATGATTGCCACGTGATGGCATTTCTTAGTTTTATGTTATTTCTTTAAACATGCTCTAAATTCTCTTATGGCAAAAGACATATTATTATATATTTCAATATTTATATAATTTAGTGTTACTATGTATTTCTATTATTTTCAATATATGTATTATGAATGGAAGCTTGAGGAGTTGATTTCTGAAGTTGTAAAGTTTGTGTTATAGTGGATGAATCTGTATTCTTTTTATGTATCCTTTTGAATTTTCTTTTTTAAATAATTATCTATTAATTTTTGTTAATCAAAATCATTGTTACTTGACACTTGTCTCTATTCCGAAGACTTTATGTAGAAAGATGGGTGTGTTGGAACTGCAGCCTGGAATGGAACTTCAACTGATGCCATTGATTCTGATGCCATTGAATCTGATATTGAATAAACTATAAAATCACCAAGAAGATTAGACATTATAACATAGCATTTGATATTTTCACCAACCACACTATGACTTTTCAAAAAATTGCCAACACAATCGCCAAATATTCTATTTTATATTTTTGAATATCTATATAATTTGCCACCTAATTTATTTTATATTTTTTAATATTTATATAATTCACCACCCAATTTATTGTACTTTTTGGAATACAACTATAATTCACCACCTAATTTATTAATTTTTTGGAATACAACTATAATTCGCCAAGGAAATGTTTTTTTAAAACTATATATAATTTGCCAGCAAAATAGAAAGTGACAACAAATTTGAAAAAATTTGCCAATGAAATTAATTTTTTTTTCCAAAATAGGCATAGATTCGCTAGCATTTTTTTGGCGTCAAGCTAGGATTTGGCAGGATTTTATAGGTTTTTTTAGGGGGGGATTCCTTAAAGTTATCCCTGATGAAGGTATATACGATGGTTTTGTTGTTGAGAATATGCCTGTTTTGCATCCACATACAAAGTCTTGAGAAAATCCAAGACGATCAGGTAAGTGTTCTTAGTTTTACTCTATATGTATTGTGTATGGTAGATCCCTCTACATGCTATCAAGCCTCTGCAATGACTTATCTTTTGAAAGTTACACATAAATGATTTTCTTTATTAAACATGCCTGAAAGTAAACATTTTGTTGATATTCCTAGTTGCTTGAGGGCGATTTCCCTTAGACACTAGTATTGCATTGTTTTTATGCATCAATTTGCATCTTATGAACCCTCACCTTAAGGGCGATCTTGCACACATAAAATCAACCATTGTTGTAATGTGAAAGGATCTATGCTTGCCGATTGCATTTGCTCAAAAGTTTCTAAAGCCTTTTCAACTATGCTTCTTCTGCAATCGCTGCATTCCATAACATGACATGTCTTTGAGGCATTCTGTTGAAGAATTCATGTATGTTGGTTCTATGCTTCCACGTTTTGTATACCGGTCTACCAGAGCATTCACAACTATTACATTTGACAGAAAACCACTTTCAATTATGCTTTCATGGATGTCCATAAATGATTTTAGCGGTCCCATTTTGGGTGTAAATTGGGAGGAAGGATGATGGAAAAAGGACAAATAATTTGGCTTTACATTTACCAATTGCATTTGCTTGAAAGTTTCTAAAGCTTTTTCAATGAATCCTTTTCATGTTGAACCTGTGACTATTACATTCCATGAGATGACATCTCATTGAGACATTTTGCTGAACAATTTGCATGCCTTGTCAAAGGTTTCTTACCATGCATATTTTTCATACATGTCTTCTAGAGCATTTCCTTGAAAGTTTCTAATTGCAGAGTCAGGCTTACACCTATCGATTGCAATCACTTGGAAGTTACTTAAGCCATTTCAATAAATCCATTTTTGTTGCATATTCTGCGATCATTGTATTTTGAGAAATGATATCT
The DNA here is from genome assembly GCA_027924645.1 of Cunninghamia lanceolata. Classification (NCBI taxonomy): domain Eukaryota; kingdom Viridiplantae; phylum Streptophyta; class Pinopsida; order Cupressales; family Cupressaceae; genus Cunninghamia; species Cunninghamia lanceolata. The sequence goes on along the minus strand of BSBN01001164.1, from coordinate 1,903,605 downwards.
CCATGAGGTTGTGTTTCGTTTAGACAAACATTTAATCTTCCCTTGAGCCATTAGGGTTATCTATATCCTTGTAGGGTTTTATAAGATTCTTATAATTGTTTGTAATTTAATCGATTCTTGTTCTCTTATGACACCTTGGTTGCACCTCTACATGTGTGACATGTTTGAAGAATCATAACACTAGTAATGGCATCTTACCTAAGGTCATTTCAGCAATTGATCAACCTACAATCATTATAGTTTTGTGGGACTGCATGGGATTTTGCACCTTGTCTATATTTTGCATGCATGTCCATTTGAGAATTTCCAACTATTTTTCTTGCTTAATGTTGGCAAAGGATGTAGTATCTAATTTTACGCTGCCAGCTACATTCTCTTGAAAATTTCTAATGCCTTTTCAACAAATCCATTTTGTACATATCCTACAATCATTGCATTCCAAGAAATAACATCTCTTTGAGGTATTTTGTCAAACAATTTGCATGCCTTGATTCCTCTTTTTGCATGTATGTCAACCAGAGCATTTCCAACTTTGATATTTGACAAAAGCTACCAGGCATGGAAACTTTCCTTATCTTATTGTGGTGAAAACTAAGATGGACATTATCCTCATTCAACCACCAATAGGCTAGGAATTTGGTTTGTTAAATGATATTAGTTAATAAAATAAATCTGTAGCATCTGTTTGAAAACTATAGCAATCTTCTTCAATCTACCACTATTTTGCAAGATCGAATAATTTCTATTTTAAGTTTTATCATGAATAGGAAGAACGTTTCTAACTCTGTGGGTGTGATGGATGACATAAAGAAGATCTTTTCTTTTGATTAGAAAGTAATTATATTGTAGACACCTAAAATTGATTTGCTCTACAAACCAATTTCTTGTATCCCTATTATCCCTCCTATTAATTAAATAAATTCATTTTATTTAATTAATTTATCCCTAACCATCTATCATCTATCCTTTGTGATCAATTAATTCACTTAATTTATCACTATACCTTATAACTATATCCTCATTGATTAAATAAATATTTTCAATATTTATTTAGCTAATTTGTCCATCTCCCTAATCCCTATTAATTAGATAAATCATTCTTATCTAATTAATCTAGCCTATTAATCAACCCATCCCTATCCTAGTTAATTAAATATCAATTATTTAATTAGCTACCCTATCCTACCTATTCCCTAGACCTAAATTAATTAAGCTTAACACTTAATTAACCTTGCTTATCCCATCCTCCCACACACTCTTAAATAAAAATCATTTTTTTAATTCAAAGGGGCAAATCCTCCTTACATCTCATTTATCACTCTCTTACACATGTAAGTGTACATCTTCACATCTCCACATAAAAGTGAATTTTTAATTCACACTCCCCCATGAGGTAAATTTTTAATTCACTTGTCATATCCACTCTTCCCAAAAATAAATTTGTAATTCATTTTTATTCTCAACACCTTTCCCCATGTGAATTTAAAATTCACAAATAATGAGAACCCTCCAATCCATTGACCAAATTTTAACCCTTGATCTCTCTCATCCATTCCCTTTGTGACACTTGTCACAAGGCTATGAATCTAATCCTAACTCTAACTCTCATTCATTTCTAGCCCTTGATCTCAACTTGTGATCCTCACCCTCCATCATCTTTTCATTTGTCTATAAATAGAACCCTCACCCAAGCTATTAGGGAGGAACTTCTTGCAACATCATAATGCCAAAATCACTCTAGCTTTATCTCTCATCTCTATCCAACCTATCAATCTATCCTCCAATCTCTCATCATATTGTGTTGAAAGAAAGAGCAATCCACATTTCATCTACTTGGGTAAAATCTAAGGAGTTTGGGTGCAACTCCTTCCACCCTATCAAAGGAGAGGGATCATGTTTGAAGGTATAACTTCGTGTATTTATGCATTTAATTTGTATTTCTAACTTCATTTGTTTTCCTTGTTCACATATATCATTGTTATTTGTAGATGAAGAATGAATATGATTATATGTGTATATCTAGTTATTTTGAATTTTAATTGTATTGATTTATTGTTAGCTAAATAATCATGAAAGTCTAGAATTATGTTAAAGGACCCTATAAGATGGTTTTGATCATCATCATGAGCATAGTATCTTTAATATTAGTTTTAGATTGTAGAATTTTAAATATTTGGTAGGAAGTATTAGTGGAAAAAGGTAGTATTTATATTTCTTATATAGAAGTAGATAAGTAAAATTGTTTTAATTTAATTTAATATTTATTTATAAGCAAAGTGCATAGTATCATAGATAGATGCTCGGTGAATGATATTTGTATTTATAATGTTAAGATATCATTTTAAGTTGATTAAATCATTCTTAGATAAATATGTGGTAGATATTACTTTATTAGAAATAATTCATCTATTAGAGAATTCAAGAATAGAAAAAGATGTCATAAATAGAAAGAATATGATTTTTATAAATTTGTCGTGATAAAATTATTTTGTTTAAATGTCTTTTTATAAATCATGGATTGATTATTATTTTTATCATTAATGTACTTTAACTCCAATTAGAAAGAAATTAAATTTATGAGTAAATAAAGATATATTGTTTATTAGTTTGTGTACTAGTTGCAAGTAGGGGGAGTGGTTTTCAATGGGGGGGCGGAACCCAAAGGGGTGTCCAGGATAACCATAGATGGGGGCCAGGGTCTAGTGAGAGACTACCAGGACAACCCATGCTAGTACCATGCGATGACACTCCTCCCTATTGCAGTCTAGCACTCCATGGTTGTATTTTCTCCTTCTATTGTGTGAGTGCCTCTAGAAGTGAAGTAAGTGTTGTCAGTGATGTTGGTGTTGTCAACAGTGTTGTGTTGGAGCCATATATAACCGTTGTTTATGTTAGCTTGTTACTTTCCTGATTGTCTGTTGGATGTGGGACCTTGTGTTATCTCCTAGCATAGGGGGTGGACCTCCAGGTTCCACATGGTCGGGAGGTTGGTGTTTTTCTCCATTGGGTATTCTTGATGTATGTTTGTGAGCGTGGTGATTGATCATTGTACTATAGATTCCAGTTCTTGTTCAATTGTGGATACATCCTATCATGTATTTGTATATTGGATTGCATTTCTGTTGCAATTATTAAGGTAATATGATGTAATCTTTCCCATGCTCTAGGGGAAGCAATGTTGTAAATATTGTAATGATGAAACAACTATTGATGATTTCATCTTGTAGAACGTATTGTAAATTGATACATCTTTCATATGATGTTTAGCTAGAAAGTGATTTGTAATGTTAGATCAATTATGTAACCTTTGTTTCTTGTAATCTTGATTTGTGAGTAGCGCAGTCGAGGAACCTTAGAGGACCTAGGTTTAGTTTATTATGTTACACATTCTATTGTTAATTGCTTTTAAAAAAATTCCCATTAATTTGACTTGGTTTAGTGTTGTCCTTTGGAGTTCCTTGGCGGGGGCGTTACACATTGGCCATCTTCAAATTTACTAGGTATAATGAGTAAAAGTCATTGACCATGACTTCCATTTGATCATTTTTCATGATTTCAACTTAAAAGTAAAAAAACACACTCCTAGGGCTCAGGCATGAGACAAAACAACAATGAAACCCTAAAAATTAATCATTTCACTCTTTCACTCCATTGTTGAAACTTTGCGTCGCCATTCCCATGAGGGTTTGAGCCTGTTGAAGGCTTCTCTGCATAATTATTTCAGATTTCCTGGTAAGTTTTCCTACATCTTACTGTATCTCCTTCAGAAAATGGTGAAGAATCTATAGAACTTGTCTCATATGCAAGCTTCTTATGAGAAAATATGTGTTTCTTAACTTTGCAATGGAGGAACTCTGTGGCTTTTTGTTGCTTCTTTCTTTCTTTGAGAACACCATGATAGATGTAATCAACTAAAACTATTACATAGTTATTTTGTCTTTACATGCACAATGCCATGTTTGAAAAAAGATGAAAAATGATCCTTTGTTGTTATTCTGAAAGGAACACTTATATTTTGTTTTCTGTTCTTCTCCTTGTGAAAATATGACAATATATTCATTATGTATTTTGTCGTTGATATCTTTGTCTAGGGCTCTCCTTGAAACTGTGAAACCCTATTGTTTATCCTGCTGTGATGACGGAGGAAAACAAAAAAATGTTAGGGTTTCATCTTCTCTATGTGGCTTTAAAGTAAAAAGAAAGTTTGATTCATTATGAACTTGTTTAGATGATGCTTTGAAGGCTTATTACTCCAGCATGCTATACTTTCAGCTCCTAACTTGTAGTCACTCTTTCAGCTTCTCTAGGATTTGAGTGTTCTCTTTTTACTGCAAAGATACTTCCTTATCTATGATGGCAATCTTACTCTGTCAAACCCTAGCTAGGGTTTCTTAGCTTACAAGTTCACAGGGACATTCATACTTGATTTTTTCACAGTCAATAATAAATGAAGTCTCTTGATCTATTTCTTCCAAGTATCATTTGTTTGAACATACATTGCACCTTCAGGTTGAGATAACTGTAACTTTGCTCTACTTGCGTCCCTGTATTTCTACTGATGTCATGTACTGTAGCAAGTAAAAAGAGATGATTAATTTTCTGTGTATGCTCTTGTATGCTCCTACAAATGAAGTAGACTCCCTTTTGATTACCTTCTGAAATCATGTATTTTGATGGGTTTTGGCATAGTCTTAAGACTCTAATATTGGCTTTTGCATGACATTATTGTGTGTGTGCTAACATATTTTGTTGGTGAAAGCACTAGAAGGTGACTATTCTTTTATGTCCTTTTGGTTGTTCTACTTGTATTCTCTGTATGTATGATGTGTACTTCCTGATGGTTTGCTAGGACTGTCATGCCATTATAGTTGTCTCAATCATTACAATATGTTCCATACTGACATGTCATTGTCCTCTATGTATCCTTTGTTATAGTCATAAAGATTGTTTCCTTACTTTGCATGTTGTTGTTGCTTCCTTGGCACTTTGTCACAGTCATTAAGACTATTTTCTTAATCATATAGCAATCATTATCACCTAACAGTCATGCTCTTGTCTTTTATTATGTATATAGTCTTCATGTTTGCTTGTTTGTTCCTCTACTTTATGCCCTTTTCCTTTGAAAACCTTGTGCATGTTGTACCTTCTTTAGCAGACTTGGACTGTTTGTTGGCTTTCACTTGATCTCTGGTAGTTGCTTTGATGGAATTGTAGTCTCATAACATTCTTTTTTTCCCAAACAATGATATTTTTGGTGATGTATTCATTTGAGAACCTACTGTTGAGGAAGGTGATGCTAAAGCCATCTGAATGTACATCTGCCCCTGCAACAGATTTCCTGAGGAATAACCACCTTTTTTTGGATTTGCTTAACTATTTGCACAAGAATTTGATCTCCAACCACTTCCCAATTACTATAGTATAGTACAGAGAGGCTGGGTAAAGATTCATTTGGCATACTATTGCTCCTCAGGGTTTAGTAACATTTGGAACTAGAAGCTTTATCCAATCATGGGGTACAATAAACAAAGCCCAGCTAACTTCTATGATGCTAGTCTGCTACATGCATGACTGTTTTCTTCATTCTATTTGTGGGACAATCATTGGACTGCCTTCTTCAAATATTTGTAGATCTCCTTGTGTCTTCAACAAGTCTTTGATGGGTCCAAACTCTCCTCTTTTGTAAGCTGCTATGTAACATGTACTCTATTAAGTTGTAATTGAAAGGTGGCTATAAGAGGCTTACCTAGTTGGGGTTCCAAGCATGTGACAGTCTGAGAATCTATGTGGTACTATTGTTGCAGACCAGAAAGTATTTTATTGTTGTGTATTAGTTCTTCTCCCAGATCAACAGTCAACTATTCATTGAGATCCACCTTCACTTCAACATCAGGGGCTTTATTAGCCATGTTTGAAGCTCCTTTTTCACTATGTTGGTGCATAATTGATGATGACTGCTTGTTGGAAACAAAGCTGCTCTTCATATAAGACTTCAACCTTCTATTGTCCAAAGAATCCCTTTAACAAACCGTCTCTTTGACTATGAAGATCCATATGTATAATGAATGGGTCTACTCTTTGAGTGTCCACTTGTTATTCCTATGATTGTCGTCATAGTCTTGTACAACCTTATGGAACCTGCCTTTGGTCACTTCATGACTATTTTATGACTACCTCACAGTCACCCATTTTGATTGTTGTTGTTGCACTTAACTCCTGGTAAACTATGAAAAACATGCATCACTGCCAAGGTAATGTAATGATATGTATTTGATGTTATTGTTACCTCATTTCATTTTATGCAAGGAATATGACAACTCTTTTGTTGCTCTGTAGAATATTGCTTCCACTGGTAAGTTCATGGTAGACTACTCCTTTGTTATGAAAGCTCTGTCTGTTTAGCACTATGTAAGGCATCTCTTCCTATGCCTAATCTCATATTGGACAAAAAGTAAAGAAAACCCTTTTTACTCTCCTAACTCCTTTCTTTGAAAACTCTATCTTCTACATATGTTTCCTTATATTGTTGTCTTAGTATATTGTTCTTGTGGGCATTGTATTCTTTTTAGGATTGCAGACTGTCTCATACTCCTTTATGATTCAATATCTCTATGATGAATATGGAGACCCTTGTGTTTCATTGTCATAGTCATGTAGAATTGACGTATGACTACACAACAGTCATTCCATTGCTCTGTAGAAATCCATTTGCAAATTCACAACTTTAGGTCTCAAATGATCTTTAGTTAACTTTAGTAAGCTCTTGCTAGTCATCCTTGAGACTTCTCTTTCATCTTTAGATAGTCATTTTATGACAATCACTTCATGTCTTTAGGCTGCACTTTCCCTTCATCTTTACCCAATTTGTAAGACTGTCCCTTTGTCACATATATGTAGTCTTTTGAGATTAATTTCTTGAGATTGCTTTCCCATTGTCCTTCCTCTCTGCTCTTGAGAGTACTACTTCCCTTTGACCTACATATTTCAGATTGCTTTCCTTTAAGATTAATGAGACTATCCTCTAAGGGAGATGAGATTGTCCTCTTGTATATGGATCTGTAAGAAATGTATCTTCAAGAGATTGCTCCCCATATGACTGTTTAGTCTAAGATCATTGTGACCGTCCCTAAATCCTCTTGAGTACTGTTCTTTTTTATCTAACATGACTGCCCCTTGATGTTGATATAATCTTTTAGTGTCTTTCCTTGATTTTCATTGATGCTCTTACTCTTATAGGTAGTCTTTTAAGGATGTTGTACCTTTTATTCATGCAAATGTTGTCCTTAGATGTCATATGATATTTACATTGCAAACAAGAGCCTTTTGTTGAATGGTCTTCATGTACCTGCACCTACATAGTGAACAAACAAGTTAGACAAAACATAGAGGCCTTTAGCCTCTTCTTGATTTGTTTGATCTATTTTTTTCTCTTTGCTTCCTCATCTTATGATTAGATATCTGCATTTGATGTTGGTTTCCATTTTCTCTTTTGATGATCAGATGTAAGATAGCAAGTACATTTTAAATTTTTCTGCATATAGAAGTAAAAGGAGAAAACCCAGAGCTCTAACATCTATGTCCATTTCCTCCTGCAGGTTCACCTGGAGCTATCACTAGGACAACTAAAGATGTTGAAGCTATCAATGGGATTCGTCATTCACTTAGTCAATGACAGGTTCCACCTTTTCTTTTATATGCTTTCTCTTACTTTAGATGTACTTGTTATTGTGCATTGCATCACATACAATTACTCCCACGGCTTGTGTGGGATCATATAAACACTTTTCATTTGAATGTAAACAGTTATTTCATGCAATGACTTGTGTATAATTCCTCCCTTTTGTAAATCAATTGCATAACATAAATTGAACATTACTGCATGGCATGTGTTTATAATCATAAGTAGACTAGCCAGATTTTATGTACCTTTCTGAAATGTGTCAAACTGTAATGAACACAACTGAAACATAATTTGCAATGAATAAATTAGCTTTAACTTCACCTGTCAGTCTTAGGATACCTCCTACCTTGGTGGAGTATCCTTTCATGTTATCTGGCTCGTGTACCAGCTCTAATTGAGCTGGTACATGATCTTGGTAATGTGATCCCTGGAAGGGTCCTCCATCAGGATAGTAGGCCTTCTAAGTTGGCTTGTGAATTTTCTTCTCCCTTCTTTTTGAACTCTCTGCTTCTCCAAAGCAACAAAGGAAATTGTTGTTACAACCCAACCTAATTGGGTTGTAAGGCACAATTTGGTAAAAGGTCTAAATCATTAATATTGTATTTGTGGAGGTAAAATCTATAACTATTTATTGTACAGTAGTTTGGTTATTAATATTTTGTTATTACAATGGTTGTCAAAGTGTTGCTGAAGATGGATGATGTTTTTGAAGTGTCTTTAGTTGATGTTAAAGTTTTGTTGAAGGGTATCCTTAGCTAACAAAGATGATAGTGTGGTGCTAAAGATCATTCAAGTTGTAAAAGAGATTTCAATTGTTGCGTAAGTGCTATAGAGAGGTACAAGTGGTTACAAAAGTTGACATATGGCTGGCAAAGTGTAATAGAGGGGTGTGAGTTGTTGCTTAAGTCTATATGAGGCTACAAAAGTGCTAAAGAAAGGCACACGAGGTTGATGAAGCACACATGTTGCTACTACTGGTACTTCACATTTTGATAATATAGAATTAAAGCATCTAAGAGCTCGTGTCAAATTGAGGAGAATTGTTATTTTATATCTGAGAGAATATTTTAAGAATTGGTTGGTGAGGGGTGTAAATTTGTAATGGTAAAAATTGCTAGCCCTTTTCCCTTATGTCTTGGGTCCACTTTGATTAGATTATCCTTTATACAATAATAAGAAGTTTACAAGTGGCATATTCTTGTATTAAATTTGGCTCACAATTTTATGTTATCTTCATCATTCATATTTAAGGATTAATTTTAATTTCTCAATTTGTTATTTGTTGTTTTTGTTTAGATTCATAAATATAGCATTGCATCAAGTCATTTTCACATTTAGTCTGAACAAACTTTTAAATTCAAAATTTAAATTCAATCTTGTTAACTTTTTTTCAATGAGTCGTTGTAAGTTAAGCTAACACACATTTGTGTGAATTTGTGTGCTATGTTATTATATTTAAGGACATGCCCTAGTTCATTATCATCTTCTAGAAACTAGATCTAAGAATATTCATGATGCAATCATAGAGATAACTGGAGCAAACATTACACTATCTCCTTTCATCATTCTAGGCATACTACATGTTTGCATGTTGTCTTTGATATTTGTTCATTGTCATTAAATTCGTCCACTCAGGGGCTTGACCAAAGGAGAATAAATCTTTGACTAACAAATTCCCAAATAAAGTCTCTTGACACCACCCCACCTCAAACACAAGTACATCAAGTTGAGGCACGACTACAATAGTTGTCAATTTTTTGCCAAATCATTTCCATAGGTCAAGTTCATTTATGCATGTCAGGTCCACTTCTATAAGTGTGGAGTTTAGTTTTGTACATACATATCTAAAATAAAGTTAGATAGAATTAGTTTACAATTCTAAGGGATTTACCCAACAAAGCCCTATTTTTTGCACATTGATAAATCTATTCTCAACATCTTTAATATTATTTGCTTACATTTGAATTTTGAGCTAAATATCACATTTAATTTTTAAAATTCTATAAATTTGATTATGAATTTATTGTTTTAGTCCCAACTCTAAACTCCTAAGCTTTTACTATTGTTATTTGTTTGTTATAAGATAATTGTAGGGAAAACATTTGTTTTTATTAAAAGGGAACACACAACTAATTGTGTACCTTAACTTTATGCACCTCAATTTATGTGGTAATTTAAATAATTCTCAATTTTTTTAAAATAATTTGACAAGTTTAACATTTAAACATAGAATTTGAGGTCCACATCATCAAATATAATGCCGCATCAACATATGTATATTAAAGAGTCATAAAGTACAAAATAAAAATAATAATTGTACATTAAATTGTATCTTTTTGATATATTCACATAGTATGACATAATTTTTTAAAGAAATGTGTCCATTTAATTGGAAGAAAAAAGACAGATGGAGGAAGATAAATTTATGTGATTTTAACCCTCTTAGCCCTTTAACTAATACTAGTGTAAATTACACCTTCAAACATTTAAAATTTAAGATTACACTTTGAATTTTTTGAAAATTAAGATATGTAATAGTGAAATTAGTATATCTGAAAAATTCTTAATTGGGGTTTTTTGCTCTGCTTGTTTTTTCTGAAGCTGGCCACCATTGTCTCTCTAGGTGCCATACTGTGCTCTAGGCGCAGGAACTATAGCCTTTTATTTTTGTACGCCCGCATTTATTGCAGCTTTTTGGCCATTTAAATGCCTCTTACCACTTGTAACCCAACATTTTTTGTTGGTGTTGACATTTTCTTGGCTCTAAACAATGGCTCCTCCACCGAACAAGTGTCCCTAGAAATTTGTTTCGAAGGTGTTCAATGAGGTAAGCCCTCAGACTCTCCTGCTGATGTTATCTTACCATCACAGGAATTTGATATTGCTTGTTTATGGTTAGAGTAGCATACTCTCATTGGTTACTTTGTAGGAAGAACTCCCCCTGAATCTATGCTCAAAGGATGGGTCCAAAAGGCTTGGGTCCCTCATGGGGTCCGCCTTGATATGGTCCAAAATCTAACCAAAGGCTTTTTCCTTTTCCGCTTTGCAGAAGTTAGCCATGTTCAAGCTATTTTGAACCATGGCCCTTGGTACGTTCAGTCTTCCCTGTTGGTCTTCCAACAATGGACCTAGGATTTTGTGGCTTCTAATGATACCAAACACAAGGTTCCTGTGTGGATTAAATTCCCTAGTTTGCCTTTGCCCTATTTGGATTTCCTGCATGACATTGCCTCTTCTTTAGGAAGATTTATTTGTGTTGAACCTGATAGGTTCTTTCAAGCACGCCCTCAAAAGTGTGTCTATGTTGAGGTGGATCTTTCGAAGGACCTCAAGGAATTTATTGACATTCAAATTGGTCCCCTTCGGCACACTCATAAATTCACATACTTCAATTTGCCCAATACTTTCTATCGCTGCCAGTCAGTAGAGCATAAATTAGGGACTGTCCTCTTTTTGTGCCTAGAACCTGGGTTTCACGCAGGGAGATTGTACAAGCACATCTAGTAGAAACTGTACCCAAGGAGGTGGTTTCTAAACCAATGGACACTTGGGCTACTATTACCAATCGCAAACACATAGTGAAACCCTTTGCGGATGCTCTCAAAGCCACTGAATTAGTTAAAGATGTTTCAAAGCGTTCTGCGAATAGTGGGAAGGACAAAAATAAGAGTCCTATTGTGCTACCTTCACAGAAAAAACTCCGCCAAGGGAAATAGCCCGTGTCAATCCTTCCTTGTCGCCTCAAAGGCGCTCTCATAGTCAAGAGCTTCGTGAGGAGGGAGAAATTGTTTAGGAGATTAAAAAACAACAAATCCCTCCTCTCCAATTTGTGTCAAACCCCACCGACTTTCTTCAAAATAGTTTTACTTCCTTTGAAAGCTTGGATTCTGGGGTGATGGTGGAGGATTTTAAATGAAATTTCTCTCTTGGAATGTTTGAGGTCACAATGACCTCACTAGGAAGTACTATGTTTGTGATGCTCTCCATCACTATGCTTCTCTTAATGTTTTGTGCATGCAAGAAGTTAAAGTTATAGGCTTTCTTTTGTCTTTGGCTTGCCATTGTATTTGGCCAGCCAATAAACTATTTTTCACTGCCGATGAAGCTGGCAAAGGTGGTGTTGCTACTCTTTTGTCCGCTCGGTGGCATGATTCAGTGGTGGATCATGGGGTGGACCCCACCAACTAGTTAGTCTAGATGCTTCTTAATATTAATAATCACTCCTTTGGGATTATTAATATCTATGCTTCAAATGACACATCAGAAAGATCTGCTTTGTGGTGGTGGATTGTGGATTCAATGCTAGTGGCCATGTGCCTTATTTGTGGGGATTTTAATATGGTTGAAATGGCTACTGACAAAGATGGTGTTCTACCTTTTCGGTGGCTAGCTGGTGAAAGAGAGGCGTGATTTCATATGCGCAATAAATTGGGATTTTTATCCCAATGTTGGCCGCCGTCACTTCAGTCCTTTATGGCATACTTGGTGCAATTTTCAATCTGGAACTGACAGGGTCTTTAAATGCCTTGATCGTGCTATGATTTCTGCATAATCTTTTTTTATTTTACCACGTCATCCACCCTTCTTATGCAGCTGTTAGTGGATGTGACGTTGTCAGACCACTTTCCAATTTAGTTTTCCATTGAGTGGCAATTCACTTAGCCATGCACCATGAAATCTCAATTTTTTTAACACTTCCTTGCTTGTTCATCAACCCACCTTGGCACACATTTCAACTATATGGAGTTTAGAATGCCACTGATTGCATTCTACTAGCTAGATTAAGTGGTGGAATGATGCTATTACCCATACAATGAGGTTTCTTCGCATCTATGGCCGTCAGCTGGCCAATTTCAGGAGAAGGGCTTATGAAGCTACTGTCACTGCTTTGAAATCTACCTCAGAGGCCTTGACTGCTGAGCCTTTTTCTCCTTCTAGGCAAATCCATGTTTCCAATTTACGGTATCAAAAGTAGATGGCTGATTGTCATGCTGCCAGAGGAGCACAACTTAAATCCAGGATGTGCTGGATAAAAATTGGGGACCGTGTTTCTAAGGAATTCTTTCTTGCTCTTTGAGCTAGACATTCCTCACACAATATTAAGCAAATCAAAGAGCACAATACTATTCATACAGATCTTCCAGACATTCTCTAGGCTTTTGTAAGACATTATGAAAAAGTTTTCACTTCTCAAGAATACACTCCTGAGCGACAGACTACTCTGCATGATTGTCTTGTTGTTGTTCCAAAAAAGCTCTTCTCAGCCCAGATGCGCTTCTGTGATCAATTATTGACCATTAAACACCTAAAAGAAGTTGTCTATTCTATGGATGATGGTAAAGCTCCTGGAATTGATGGCTTTCCTTGTGAGTTTTAGAAAGCCCTTTGGGATTATTTAGGAAAAGATTTACACAATGTTTACCTTGAATCTTTTTATTCAAATTCTTTAGGAGATATTATAAACCAAGGAAACATTAAGTTCATACCTAAAGTTGGTGATTCGAAGGATATTTAAAACTGGAGATCCATTACACTCCTCAATGTTTCATACAAAATCATTGCTAAAGCCCTTTCGCTCAAACTCTGAAACCTACTTCCTTTGATTGTTTGCCCTTAACAAATAGGCTTCATTAAGTCCAGATATATTTTAGATAATATCATTGCAGTTTGGAAGGGAATGGAATGGGCAAGAAAATTGAATAAAAAAGCAATCTTTTTAAAAATTGATTTTGCTAAGGCATATGATCGCATTGAATGGCACTTTATCCTTGCAATGCTTGCAACATTAGGGTTTGTACCCTCTTTTGATTAATCTATCAAAATGCTCTTTTTAGGTGCCTCCACATGTATCACTATCAATGGCCACTAGTCCCATACTTTTGGCCTTTTCTGATCAATTGGGCAAGGATACCCACTGCTTCCAAGCCTGTATGTTCTTGCAGAAGAAGGTTTTGGTTATCTTCTTGCACATTCAGTGTTCAATCGGCTTGTTCATGGTATTTCTTTACCTAATTCTTCCAACCAGCTAGTTAATGGGCATTTTTTTGATGACTCTTTTTTAACCCTACTGGAAGAAGAAGATTCAGTGAAAAATGCTCTTGGTTGTCTGGGGACCTTTTGTTTAGCCTCAAGTTCTTCCATTCAGTGGCATAAAACATTATGCTACAAGTAGTCAATTCTTCCCATTCCTTAATGGATTTAGCACTATGGCTGGCACTGGGTTGGCCATGGTGAAATTTTTAGATTCCTGGGTATTCCTTTTGCATTTTAGGGCACTTATGCTACTCTATGGAAAGTTGTTCTTACTTGTGTGGAACAAAAACTTGTAGTCTGGATTACTAAGCCACTTTCTCTGGCTGGTAAATTCCAGGTTTGTTCTAAGATCTTAGCTGTAACCCATGTTTATTATTCTTCTTGTTGGGCTCCTTCAAACAGTTCATATGCCAAACTGGAAAAACTCTTGAAGGATTTTCTATGGACCTCTTCTGATACTCACCATGGCTTTCACTGTGTTGCATGGGAGTTTTGCTACCTTCCCAGAGATTCTAGAGGACTTGGTATTCTTGCAACTCAACGCCAAGGAACTGCCTTGGCATTCGTGCTCTCACTGGCTGTGAGGCATGAAAAGTTTTACTCCAGCATAACATTGAAATGGGACATCCTTTACACAAACCAGCTTGGAAAGGAATTGGTTTTTCTGCTCTTCTTGTCATGAGAGAACTAATTCAGATCTCAGGCACGTTTGTGGTTAAAAGCATTTGGAAAGCTTGGGAAAAAGTTGAACCATGGTTATGCTGGTCTGGTGATGGGTTTCATGCTAGTCTTTCCTTCAATCACCTTAATATTTGGTGGTCACCTCTCCTATCTTCTACAACCCAACCTTTGGCTAAATTGCCTGGTTTAAAGGCTCTAAAATTTCATAAAAAAGGTGGTCAGACCTTACAGGATATGTTCCACTAGCCCACTATGAGGCTTTTGGCTTGGGAACCATTCCATGTCAAATTTGGTCTTTCAAAAGTTGATAAGACTACTTATGATAGAGTTATCACGACTATTCCACCAGAAATGCTTCACAAAGTTGGAATTCAGTCCAACAAGACATGGTGGAAGGACTAGAAGTGGTATCCTGAAACAGCAATGCATCATTTCAAGCCAAGAATGGTTTACAGGTGGCTTTCAGCACATTTTCCTATGGCTGACACTCTTAATAAGCATTGGCTTATTCATAGCTCTTTGAGTCTTTGGAATTCCATATTTCAAACTGTTTGGTCTACCATTCTTGAGCCAAAACCTGCTCATTTTGCCTGGCGCATTCTTTTTCAAGGCCTGCCTATTGGTACTAGGCTATTTCATCTTGGGGTCTGGGATCCCCATTGTCCTTTTTGTGGACAGTCTAAGACGATTCAACATCTCTTCTGGTATTGCACCAGAGATCAACAATTCTAGCTATGGATTCATGATTTCTTTCGCCCTTTTAGACCGGAGCCATTAACTTGGTAAATCATCCTTCTAGGTGATTCACCCAGGTTTCCTGAAATATTTACTCATATTTGGCATATTTTCAGGGTGGAGATTTTATTTACATTATGGAAGATCATAATTCTTGTATATTTTCATAAAGTAAAATTGGAACTTCTATTTCTCTTTACATTAAAACAATTATCTGTTCTAAAGTTCTTCTATAGAATCAAGTGCAAGCTAACAAAGTTGCCTTGGAAGTGGCACACTTATAAGAGTTATTGGATCATTGGGGGAATGCTCCCTAAAGTGTGGCTCGAGTTCCTCCCTCACCTTCCTCTGTCAGAGCTCGTTCACGACATAGATGAAGAAGTGGTTCGGCTAGAGATTCTCGGCCCCACTCCTAGCTTGCTCACCATCGTGGTGCTCACTGTCACAGATGCTTGGCCTCTCCATGATAGCATGGTTGGACCTTAGTCCGTGTTGGAAGTGCAGCAGGGGATAACGTGGGTTGGCCCACTGGAGATAATGTTGGTTGGCCTGCAATGGATAATGCAGG
Source organism: Cunninghamia lanceolata (assembly GCA_027924645.1). Taxonomy (NCBI): domain Eukaryota; kingdom Viridiplantae; phylum Streptophyta; class Pinopsida; order Cupressales; family Cupressaceae; genus Cunninghamia; species Cunninghamia lanceolata. Next base: position 1,887,907 of record BSBN01001164.1, on the reverse strand, counting down.
TTGGAATGCTCTTGGTCCTTCTCATCCACCTAATATAGGGTGGGATAATACTAAAGTCTTCCCTTGGTTGAATTTGGCTATCTCACCTCAGCACGAGGAACCAAATGTTCAGAATGAAGAATAGGAAAATGAAGATGGGTGGGCTATGCCTGATGTCAACCCAGACCTTGCCGATATTTGGGGGAAACCAGATGACAAGGATCCGCCATCTGCAGGGGTGGCATTGGTAGCTTGATTCTATTTTTTACTATGTTTTTATATGGGTTCTGTACTCTTTGATACTTTGATCTAGAACTTTCTGGGCTTACCCCATGTGACTATCGGGGTGTGCCTTTTAACCACCCATTATTTTTTTGTGAAGTGTTATTTTATTTTAATAGATAACTTGCATTTTCATTAAAAAAAATTAGTATATCCATGCTATTGTTTATTTAGTTTTGTGTTTATTTTAATGGAAATGCATTTAATTTAATACTATGTTTATAAGTAATATATTCTTGTGTTAAGTTTAGTTCAACCCATTTTTTATCAGTCATTATGTTTTTATTTACACTACTCTATATATTTGTCATTTACTCATCTTATTGCATTCTTATTCATACTTCCATACAGTTACTTTTTGCCTCAAAATTAATAGTCTACCTTAGGGTTCATTTTTGAATGGCTCAGGATTGAGCTAGTCAATCTTGAGGTGCATAGGAATGACCTTGAAACTCAAATCATCAAATTCAATTTTAACTTTACCCCCTCTTTTACTATTTGTTATGATATAACTTAACAAATGTTTGTGCAACATGTTATTATGTTATGGTATTTAAAGACGTTCCATGTGTACTTAATCTAGGACATGCAACAATAAGGAGAAGACCATTACAACACATCTTGATTTTTGAAGGGCAATAAATAATTAGATCTACATCATCAAATAGGTCATTTGCATGTATATTTATGTTGTCTTTGATATTGTTCATCATCATTAACTCAAACTACCAAAGAGGTTTGGCCTCAAAGAACCTGTTCATCTATCAAGTCAAGAAACACCACCTTGATAAATTAACATGGCTAGAAGGCAAAGGTGATTAGGTTTTCAAGTGTACATTTAGATAGATCTTTCTTATGCATCACAAATCAAATTTGCAGAAAAGATTAGGTTTGTGGCTCTTGAGGTTGAAGTCGCAACAATTCAGAATGAACCACAGTTTTATGGTATTACCATGTTCTAAAATACTCATCAGACCTGTTGGTGTTTTCTAGTTGATCGTCTGAGTTCCCCTAAAAAGTTGCCATCTTTTATCTATAAGGACCTTAGGTCAGTGGCCAATAAACAGGAGACAGATTCTAATGTCTCCTCTGCACTTCAGGCTCTACAAGACCTAGGGGGTGTCCCTTACTCAATACCCATACGGTGAATCTTGATTGTAACTAAGTATTGACATTTTAGCAAATAAATCCTCTATTATGCAGACCAAAATTGTGAGATAAATATAAAGAGGCTAGCTTTCGACTTTATTTCAGGTGTGGACTGGAGGATTTAAAACCTAAAACTCTACTTTTAAAACTCCTAAAGTTTAAGACTTTGGGTCAATTTTATTTTGTGTTTGGTTGCTGGATTAGGGTTTGATTTATAAACTTAATCCAAGCCTTTGATTAGTGCATGTCCAAGGGTATGGAGTCCAACTTAAAACACGTAAGTAGCTTTCCATAAACTGAGCAAATATACAGATTTCAGAGGGTTTTTTAGTTCTTGCCTTGCAGAGAACTCCCAAGATTAGGTATTCCTATTAACTCTACTTACAGATATCCCTGTTATCACACATATTTCCCCATATTTGACTTAAAGAATTTTAATCTGTTCCTTAAACAGAAGCAAGAAATAAAACATGCAATACACCAGATATGCACCCTAGAACTTAGAGAACCCTTAGTTACTTTGTTCTAAAGAAAGATACAAATAACAAATGGAGATAGTTAATAGGAACACATGCATGTAGCACTACTCATATGATTCAATATGAAACTGATAGAAGGCTCACAAAAAACACATACATACATTAAAATAGAACTCACAAGACCATGGAGAGAGCAACCAGTCAAAATTTTATATTATTTCCACTCCTCAAAATCCCAATCCTCCAATAACATTACAAAGTGAGGCTACCAGTTCTTTGTAGACACAGAACCTAGAGCCAACATTCAATACATTTGTTGGTTAGGTGAATGTCACATTACAAAGCACCGCCTCTGGGGCGTTGGAGCATTAATTACATTGAACAAAGAGAAAAGACAAAACATAATATATCATGAGGAGTACAATTGACTGGAGGAGCCCAGTCGCATAAATGCAAGGGAGAGGGTAGTTGCTCATTCATTTTAGGCACATTTACCCACATTTCTCTGCCCATTCATCATATCATTTCTCCAATGGCCACTGAAATGAGATCAACTTTAAAATCTTGTCATTATGCCTTGTGTACTGTGCATCCATCAAGATTTTTGCTTCCTTGCAGAATAGTTCAAAATTTATTTCTAGTCCATGTAGCTTGTCTAAAGTTGAACTCAAAATTTTCAAATTGGGGTCTCCATCAATGCAGCAGGTAGATATTAGCTGGCCAGCATTGTCATTAAAATCAGCTTTCCATCTGTCAAGATTTTTCACTTGTCCATCACCCTCCAATACACTTGGAATTATTTTCTTATCAATCTTTTCAAGAAATTGCTTCTTTTCTCCCAACACCTTATCTAGCTTCAATTGAAAAGCTACAACTTCCTCAAGAATGAGCAGCATGTCAAGAGTCAATTTCATCTCAGGTGGCGCTTGTGCATCAAATCTAGAGCACCTATGCATGTCTCTCAATTCACAAGTTCTTTATAGCCACACTCTCTTCATTGTCTTGAGGCTCTCCTTATCATGAGTCATGTTTGTCAAGGGCAACTCTCAAATTTGAATAAGACCTCCATGTATCATCCACCCTTGCCAAAACCTTGGTCACCCTATGATTTGTTAGGTTGGTGACCATCTCCTTGACTGAATTTTTCTTGTCTTCCTTTAGTCTTTTCACTTCCTCCTTCAATTCTCTATTTTTTGCCAGTAGGAGCTCTGTGTCAGATGGGAATGCTTTTGTTGTTGGTATCATAGGTGGAGGATTCAAAGTACCAACTCCTAACAACAACTGCTCTTTACACTTGTTGAGATTTGCAATGGCCTGTGCATATTGTAGCAGTAGCTCATCATGGTCTTTCTACAATTTATTGGTCACTGCCTTAGCAAATTGTGCAGTCTAGCACATTAAAACTTGCAACCTGGGGAGCAGAGGTGTTAAATACCCTCTTGATTATCACATTTCTTGTCAATTCCCCCAATCCAATCCTAGGTTTATTGTTGCTTGGGGCCAAAGCCCATATTGCTAATGTTTCAAACCTAGGATTGAAGGTTGCACTAGAGAGAGCCTTCTCAACCTGCTCATCTATGACATCTGAATCTTCTCTAGTAATGGTGTCAAATGCATTTGCATCTGACAAGGTCCAATGAGGAAGAAGTAGGATATTACTTTTGGCAACCAATGCCCTCCCTTCCTCTGGAGTCATGCCACCGATAGCTTGATTAACCTCTTTCAACTCCCTTTGGGTGATGACCTCATATTCAGATGGGTCAACCCCACTCTTCGCATCTTCAATCCTTTTCTAAAATTCCTCACTCCTAACCTTCAGCACATAACTCTTGAATTTAGGAGTATTTATGAATTCATCATATTCCATGAAGTAATTTCAAGCCATTAATTTGATATCCTCTATAGCCATAGTTTGTCTTGTCATGGTCCTCATTGACCTATTTTTAAGGGAAGAGTAAGGCCTTATTCTATCAGGTGAACTCACCTGTTGAGTAGCTTCTTGCATCTATTCCTCTGCCTCTCCCTCTAGGTCTACTACTTCAATTTCTTTCTCAGCTTCCAAATTTATTATTTTTGCCTTTTTGGCAAGGGAAGGGTCATGTGATTCCCTTTTCATAGCATATCCCCCTCTTGAGCTGCTAGGTTGATAAGGTCTTTCCTCACCTGCAGGAGCACTAGCAATCAACTACTCTACATTATCAAACATCATTTGAATTCTTTTTATTTGGTCCTGCACTTCTACAAAGGCACCCTGATATGCAGTATTCAAGTTTTTCCTCATCCTTTCTCCTGTCATAACTGTGTCCCACTTGATTCTCAAAGTATGGACCTCATCCATTATGAAGCAATTCCTAATAGTGTCTTCATAAAAATAAACTGGTGAATGTACCTTGGTCTCTGTTTACTGATCCTCACTCTGTCAATAAAGCCCTCAGGGTCAAACATCTTGGGCTATTCAAAAAACATCCTGTAGCATTGTAACACCAAATCAATCTGATCCAAACCTCCCTTTCCTGTTGTCAAGAAATCACTTAATCTGAGGGAGGTGGGGAAAATGAGCCTTTCTTATGCTTCCTTAGATGCTCTTTATCTGACTCATTCAGCTATCTAATAATCTCAAGGAATGTAATTCTCTTTGGCACATATTTAGGCAAGATGTGGGGAGGGGCTTCACACCCATAGATCCTAATATAGGTGGTGTACTCATGGTAGAACCAGTCACCCTAATTATGATCAATCCCTAAGTCAGGGGTTCTGTCCAAAGGCCTCAAAAAGACTAAAACATCTGCATTCAGCCTTTCTCCTTCTGGCTCTAGGAAACCAAGAATTCTTCTCAAAAAATATTCCTCAAAGATTATATAATCAAAGTCCACACAATGCATGTCCAGCATGCATGTTCACATTTGCACTGGTAGCATATTTCCTTGTGCATCTGTCATCTTGACATGTAAGTTCTGATGCCACATACCTAACAAGGCAAACAAAATCATATGGCACAATAAAGAATACTATATACACCTAAAAATGACACGACTCTGTTTAAATAAATATTTTTAATATTTATTTAAGTCTACCTTCCTCTATCAATAAATAAATAATTAAATTTATTTATTCAATTCATATTCCTCTAAGTTAATTAAATATCAAAATATTTAATTATCTCTTATAAAGTCATAATTAAATAAAATCCTTTATTTAATTTAATTCTTCCAAAACAATTAAATAATTCTAAATTATTTAATTAAGTCATTTATTCCTCCAGATTTAAATAAATCATTTAAATTTATTTAAATCCTCTCAATCTTTAAAAATAAAATATAATCAAATATTTTATTTATTTTTCTAAATCATGCATAAACAATTAAATAAATTTATTTATTTAATTTGCTTTCTTATCTTCTAATTCCTCAATTAAATAAATTTATTTATTTAATTCGCTTTCTTATCTTCCAAATCTTCTAAAAATAAATCTTCCTTGTCATGCAAAAGCAAAAATTGAATTATTCATTTAAAACAGCCTTGTTTTTATCAACAAACTCTTAAATTAGAATAAAATATTCTAATTTTGTGAAAGAAAATCTTATCTTTGTCATGAAAGCAATTAACTCAAAGAGAATAGCTTTTTTTATGACACTTGTCTTCTTTCTATTCACTCACGTTTCCTCAAACATCCTCTACCATTGATCTTCTTATTTCTTCTACACCATTGATCTTCTCTCACACAATTCTATAAATACCCTTGTATTCTTCCATTCTCAATATCATGAAGCTTTCAAGTAAAATTATGTTGCAGAATCCATAGCGCACCATTGGCACCCCCACTCTCACATCATTTATTATCCATCTCATATTTTGTTGAAACTCACCTTCAACAAAACAAGTATCCGAGCCATTTCTCCTTGTCATCTTGAGGAATCAAAGTAAGGAAGAAAGCTTCCTGAGGGCTACATTCATCACCAAAAGATCAAAAGAGAATAGGTGAGCAATGGAAATAGCGAGGTAACAAAGGTTGTAATTATCATTGTTATTTTAAAGCTTTTGTTATTTGCACATTCCATTGATGTTATTGGGTGTTTTATAATTCATTTTATTATCCCATTTTACCCATTACAAATACCATGTGAATTCAACATGGGCATCCACAGTAAATAATTTGCTCTTAAGTGCATTCATCTATTTATGCATCTTATCTGCTATATAGATAGCATAATCATATGGCTCCCTAGTCTCTTGAGCTTGAATATTCATTGCCATCATCATTAGAGAGATGGGCATTCTATCTGAGGCATCCCTTCCAAGAACTTGACATAAATTGTGGTAGGTTCTTACAAAGTAGAGCATGAACAGAGTCAACTAAAAAGGTTCCTCTTCCCTATCTAATATTTTCACTAGTTTGCCATCCAGTCCCCTCGGTCTGTGTTTTGCTAGGTTGAAATCTGTATATGTGTGCTTGACAGTCTGATAATTTTTCTTCAATGCTCCTAGGTCAATCGACATATTGGCCATAGGGTTTAAACTGAATACAGTAGATATGTAGGCCTTTGTAAACTTGATTTTTGTTGTGCCATTTCCACTAGATATGTAGGGATAAATCAAAGTGTCGAGCGTTGTAGACTAGGACTTTGTAGTCTATTCTATGATGCCAGTGTTCAAATAGGACCCAACTAGGAACAAGCAATCAAGTATCCCTACAGTTATAACAGAAGTCAAGAAATTTATCATTTGGCCTACCAGGACCATGCAGATTCAGAGCTCACCTGGCAGAGCCTGGGAACTAGACCATAAGATCCTCATCTAAACTACGCTTAGAGGTGGAGGCTTGACCAGCTTGACTCATCCTTTCAAACTGTTTGTATTAAACTAGGGCTTCTTATCTTAACAATTCTCTACCCTTCCAATCAAGCAATCAACTTAAAATGCACTGAACACAGTTGAACAGAGTGTACTTACTATTTTTTTTAACACCTACAGAAGCTTGAATTTCTTCCTTTACTCGCTTGAGAATTAGTTGTGTGTCTGAACTCTGTTCGTGCTTGAAGAAATGATGCAAAAAACCTTAACTTTTCTTCTTTTCAAGATTCATAGCATAGGTTCTAAGGCATTAATGGAGGTAGCCTTGGCCTTAATATCACATTCATGTCATAGGGTACCTACAATGTTCTTCACAAAAATTTAAACCTCCACCGTTGATTTGAGTTCATCCTTATGAAATCCACGGCCATCATTCGCCCACCAGATTTGAAAATCTAGGTCATCATCGTTGAAAAATCTTTGACCAATAGAAACAAGCCAAATCAGACGTACTTCCTTCACTGACCACGTTACCTTTTATACGACCTGGACACATGGCGCGATTTCACAGCGTCGCAGCCATAAATAGCCCACCACTTACCTACCCTGTGCGGGCGCGATAAAGCCCCCACACGTCCACCTTTCATTTGTTTTTCATTTCTTTATTATGATGAGGCCACATGTTGCCATCTCGTGACTGCGTGGCAAATATTCCTTCCTAGCAAGATTCCCTTGCAAACATGCGCAACCGTTAGATTTGAACTTTCCATTAGATTACTTCTTAGACTGACACTTGGCAGCATACGATTGCTCAATGTAAGATTCTTAGGTAAGGGACCTTAAGCCTAGATTCTTTGACATGTGTCACCTTGTCGCAGCCATGTAGCAGGATGATGATGTCATGTATGATGCACTACGACACTGTGAAATCCTAATATATAACACTTTATAACCTATGCAAATACTTAGGACTTTAATTTAATTTTTCACAGGTTATAAAGGGTAAGACTAGGACACAAGGCTGGTCATAGGTAACGAACATAAAGGCTTCAAGTTATAACTTAAGTGACCAGGGAACTACTACAAGCGATCAACAGGGATTTAAAAGATAAAGCACATGAGGCTTAGGAACTTAGGCTTAAAAGATTTTAAAGGCAAAGACTTGCAATTTTATGGAACTAAAACCCTAAACCCCTACAGGTACCACCAAGACCAAGAACACAGTCAAAGTGACATGGTTTCAGGCTTGGTGCAGAGTTATCATCAAAAATAGGATAAAGCAGGGTATGATTCTGAAGCTAGATTTGAACAAGGCATATGACTGTGTTTCCTAGAATTTCATGATTAAGGCCATGGAGAGGTCTATAGTTGTATCTCCACTACTTCTTATGCTTTTCTAATCAATGGCGTGGCCTCTGAGGTTTTCAATGTAGGAAGGGGCTTGTGACAAGGAGACCCACTTTCTCCCTTCCTTTTCCTGATCGTTGCTGAAGTTTTGGGTTGTGCCTTGAAGGAGGAGGTGGAGGATGGACACATTAGAGGTCTTCAGTTTTTCATAGGGACTCCAAATTTGATTCATCTATAGTTTTTGGACGATACATTTCTCTTTGGAGATGCTACTGTAGACACCTAAAAATGTCTCAACCACCAAACCAACTCCCGACATCCCTAAACACATCAATCTCCCTTCTATTCAATTAATTAAATTTTTATTTAATTAATTATCCCTTCATCACCCAATTTTCTACCATTTTCTCCCCAAAATTGAATTAATTTCATTAATTCAATAGTCCAAAACCTTAGCCAATTGATTTAATAAATATGCAATATTTATTATTCCACTTTTCCTCTCCTCACTAAATCCAATTAATTAGCTAAACCATGCTTAACTAATTAATTCAGCCTATTAATTGACCTATCCCTATCCTAGACAATTAAATAACTATTATTTAATTGCCTACCCTAGGCTACCTCATCCTAGCCCTAGGGTTAATTAAATAAAACCTATATTTAATTAATCCTAAACCTCTCATTTGGGTGGTCAAACCTAGTTTAACACCCTTCCCCACATCCTCCAAATAAAAAATTGAAATAAATCCACATAAGTCAATTTTTTATTTTAAAACATCCCACATCACAATTAATTCCCCTTACATCTGCATACCTCATTTATCTCCACTTATCCCTAAATGAATTTTTAATTCATTTTACATTCCCCATATGAATCTTTAATTCAAAAATAATCCTTCACCCCATGCTCATTTAATTACCCCTTTTCCCAAAATGAATAAAAGATTTACTTTTGTTCCTAGCCCTCCATTCCTCCAAGATCTAATCTAGGCCCTCCACATCACTTTTATCCTCCACCATTGATCTTCTAAATCAATCTCCACCATTGGATCAAAATCCCTTCCAAAAGTCTATAAATAGAACCTCCTTCAACCCATTTTAGAGATCCAATCTTTAAGCAATGTTACCATGTCCAAATGACTATTGAGCTAGAATTGTGAGTTACATAATTAGAGTAGCATTTCACATTAAATCACTTATCTAGGGATTATCATGTCTTAGGAGCTCTTGGGTGCAAGTTTCCTCCTCTCCCTTGATGAGATTGGGTCTACATGTGAAGGTATAACTTTATATGTTTATTTGCATTTTGTTTGTGTTTTCACTTCATTTTGTCTACCTAATCTACATTGGCATGCCCGGTGGGACCCACAAGGTCTGAATTTAATCCTTGCTTGTGAGTTTTGGTGTGAAGGACGTGTTTTTATAGGTGCAGTGTCATCTACCATGCACAGTGGTGCTATCTCTGTCTGATTTTAGCGCTACTCATTATTTTAGAGCTATCTTGCGAAGCAATTTCCATTTTACAAAACTCACTTACAATGTCTCTTCTTTTTGTTTAACGATCTTCCTGTTGTTTTTGTGTCTAGCTGCTCTCTATTTTTGCAGGAATATTGATTGAACAAGGGGGGTTATGCCGAAATTTCCCTAGAAATATAACATAGATTTTAGTTGTCATTTTGTCTTGTTTTTCTCATTGGCTGTACTAACAAAGCTAATAGAACCTCCGTTTGGCAATCTGGTCCTCTATATTGGTTAGGAAAAAACATCTTTTTGTAGGACAGACACATTCAGACCTGTATCGATGCTATTCGCACCCAGATCGGCGCTATCCACAACTGTAACCAGACTACCTGACAAGTTGCACAGTGACGCCTTCTTGGACCTATTTTAGCACTATTACCTTAATTAGCGCTTTCTGTATATTGTATTAGTGCTATTTATTTTATTAGCACCTTCTGTATAAATATGTAGCGCCATATTCTATTCTAGCACATTCTGGGTCTGATACTAGTGCTATCTGATAAATTGGTGCTATCTGTATAGGGTGTCAAGTTTCTAGTCTATTTTCTGTCGGTAGCGCTATTTCCTGTCCGCAGTGGCGCCATTAGGTCTCTGTATTAGTGCTATTTTCTGAGACTAACTATTGGGTTCTGTGCAGGGACTGACAACTTGTTTGCAGGGACTGACAACTTGTTTGCAGGTCATCAACATCATCTTGAGGACACTAACAAGTTTTTGCAGGGTTTTTCATCTTCAAGTTTAACAAACATTTCAGTTGTAATTTAAAATGAACCCTTGCATGTTAGCTTAGACACACATTTTGATTTGGTGCAATAAAATTGAACAAACAAACAAACAAATCTTTGTGTGTGTGTCAAACATTTGAGTTTGGTATTCTAAAATTCACAACTTGTGTGCCAACAACAACTATCAAAACACTTCAATTTTGGGCTTTAAAAAGAACCACAAATTGCATCAATTGAAATCATTGGATTAAAAAGGACAACAATCTACATTCTTCACTCATTTAATCAAGAAAATCAATCTAAATTGTGTGAAGTGTTTTTGTGGTTTATGTTTGTAGTGTGAGAGGTGTATGCTCTTCCCTCGCACCATTTGGTGACCTTGGGAATCAAAAGCTTCTCACAACACTTACATTAATCACCCCCAACTTAATTCAAAGAACTAAAATGAACCATGTTTAGTGTGATGCAAGCACAAGGAATACGTATGCTCTCCCCTCACATATTTGTATGAACTTGGGGATCAAAGTATTTTTTTGATTGTATTGCTTTTGTTAATCCTTAGAGGGCCTGCCACCCCATTTCGAAAGGTGGGAATGACCCAAGTGGCAACAAGCTAAAGCCAAGCTCTTCCAATCCACTATATAAATTAATGTGTTTGTGATGAAAGTCATAAGCAACAGGTGTTGTTGTGTTATACTGACAGCCAACCTCCCCCAAAACCCTTCAAGGCGTAATTCTTGGAGGCTGGGAGACTCCATAACAAAGAGTAGTACTGCCGCACGTATAACCACATGAACAGATGCCCTTACTATGAACCATTGTTTAGCAAGCCAAAATCTTTCTATTTGTTAATGTAGTGGAAACCTTTGAAGCGGCCCCGATTCGTGTGGTTCTTAGCTGAGGTAGCAGGGATAATCTAAAGGTTTGGTGAGGGACAAGCCTCATAAGAAACCCAGATCTTGGTATGCGTGAGAAGTGTGCAATTATAAGGAGGAGCCGGTGCTACCAAGATCCTGGAGCTACCCGCTTTGAATAGGCGCAGCTAAGGGATTCAACAAATACTATCATATCTTCGCCTTAGGTTGTGCAAAATGCTTGTTTAACAAAATCACACGTCATTTCACAAACAAAAGTCTTGGTTATTATGTGTTCATGTGCTTAATTGAGTGTTAATGTGTTTATATTACTTTCAAACAACCAGCCAAGAGACAAACCAAATCATTTGATCAAATTCTAAATCAAAACAAATCCAAAATCAATCTTTTTTAGGACCTCGACCAACACTGCCCTATATCAGAGCCATCTCTGTTTGATTTTAGCGCTATTTCATCCATGGATTGGTGCTATTTTTAGATTGACTTGCCTAAGACTAAGACCCATTCAATTGTGATCTTCACCATCTGCTCTACCATAATCCATATTTACATTCCAAAAAACCGTCCGTACCCCATCCATTTTCTCAAAAAAATTTCAAAACATACCATCATTTTGGCCTTAGAGAATCCACCATCATCTTTATTGGACCCTTTCCTATATCATAACCTACTCAAGTCCATATTTATCCATCCCCCTTAATCTTTTTGCATATCTCCTTGGACCAAAACAAATCATTTCAAAAAATCCAAAACCAAATCAAAACACCCATCAACAAATCATCAACCAAAACTTGTCATCCTTTTGAGCCAAAGTTAGATCTAGATCTCATCATTCACATCATATTTTTTCTTGAAAAGTCATTAGTCTACCTTTCAAGAAAAACAATCATCCCTCTTTGCGTAAGGTCATTAGTCTACCCTAAACAAAGAGAAACATCCCTTTGTGCCAACACAAAATCTAGATCTTACCTAAAGCTCAACTTGTTGACCATCAAGTCCTTCCCAAAAACATCGTCCTAATCATCCTAATCAATCAAAATCAACATCAAAGTCAAAACCCCTTCCATCAAAATCATCCTCAAAACAAACATCACCCATCATCCGTCTTTTGGTCCAAATTTGTACAAAAGTCAATATCGTCCTTTCTTATCACCCTTAGGTTAACACCTTTTGGCTTATCACCCTCTCCATCTAATTACCACATCCATCTTTGGGTCCAACACAATCAATCAGATTCTCTAAGGTCTTCATCCCTTATCTCACTCTACTTCTAGAAATCAAATCCATATGTGTGCATGCCCATCACAAGATCACAACACAAAAAGAATAAAAAAATAGTAGAATCTTGGCAATATGGCACGCCTAACACCAATAGCAACAACATACCCATCAATCAAACATTCAACCCACCTATGTACTCTTACATCCCCCCATACAATCCCAACGAAAATCCTTTTCATTTCTTACAACAATTACAACAACCACCACCACCACCAACACAAAACGTCCCCACCATTTCTTCCCAAGATGATCTAGAAGTCTTGAGCTTTACACAAGACGCTGATAACATGGACCTACTTGATAAAATCCTAAGGTCGGACCCAAATAGATATCTTGATCATCTTCTTAAAATTAGTGCTCAACTACCCCCCATCACGACATCATCACAACCATCCACCTCTACAGTTGTTCCTACCATATCAAATACCCAAGCATCTACATCAAATACCCAACCTATCATCTCACAAACATCAACACCTACCGTATCTACCACCTCCACAAGCTCTACCACTGCCACATCTACAATCCCCACAAGTGCCGCCATCCCTACCATCTCCCAACTCGTCATCACCTCCACTACCACAACTACCATAAACCCTTCCATCCCACAAATCACCCTAGGCATACAAGGGAACACCATGCAGGCAAGTACCTCCACAAGTGTGCTTCCACCAAATCCTCAAACCATCACCTACCTAAGATAGTTATTCTCACAACCACCTTACAATACCACCAATCCATCCAACATCCACCTATCCAATGTTAATCCATCCAATGTCACATATCCACATAACCCCATAACTTCATCAACACAACATCAAACCAACCCCCACGCATTCTCCAACAACATCAAGCCCAAATCAACCAAAACACCAACCCGCAGTACCAAAACCTCAGCCAAACAAATCTCCAACATCAAATCCCACCCCATCTCCAACATCTCACCAATCAACAAGCCTACACACCCCAACCACCACAACCACAAGATCTCACAACCGTTGTATAGTCCTTGATTCAAAAGGTAAAAAACATGCAAACTGGGGGCAAGCATAAACATTATTCCTTTGAGGATATTTTCCCCTATCGATTTGATCGCACATTGTACATGCCCCCTTTCCCCAAGAACTTTGAAACGCCAAAATTTGACAAATACAAGGGAAAGGGAGACCCTAGGGACCAACTTAGGGAGTTCTACATCACTTGCTTAGAAGTCTCAAATAACCATACTTATCTAATGAGACTATTTCCAAGAAGCCTCGGCGGTCAAGTCGCTGAATGGTTCGCACATCTTCCACCAGGCATTAGGACTTTCCCTGAGCTTGCGAAAAAATTTGTAAACCATTTCTCCTACAACTTCGAGCACAAGATGTCTATGATAGACCTTTGCAACACCAAACAAAAGAATGGAGAAGCCTTCGCTTCTTTCTTACAAAGATGGAGGAGCTTAGCAAGCAAACTCCCATGGCCAATTCCTGAAAAACAACTTGTCACCATGTTTGTGACCAACCTCAACTAGGAATTAGGGTTTCATTTACAAATCCTTTGTGCATCTACCTTTGAAGAGGTCATCAACAAAAGTACCACTATTGAACGGGCCCTCATTGCCAAGGGGTCTATCAAACTGTATGACTACAAATCCAAAAACAACAAACCCCATAACAACACCCCCAATACAAACAACAATGCCAACACGCAATCAAATGACAAGCCACGCTATTGGGGGAAGAACAAGAATAATTTGAGCGATGGCATCACGGATGTAAAAGTCATCCAACATGTACAAAATCAAACACCTGCACATACATATGCAACCAATGTCAATAACCCAAGAGGACAAACTAAACCACATGAACCTCGAAGGTAATTTACACCCTTAGGGGAACCCATCGAGGACATCCTCGACAGATGTCTCAAGAAAGGTTTGATCACACTCCCCTCTATTAGACCCCGTCAAGAGAATGAGCTCAAAGCTAGGTGGTACAATGAAAATGACTATTGCGAATACCACCACATTGCAGGTCATAAGACAACAGACTACATGCAACTAAAGCATTGCATCCAAGACCTTATAGATCAAAATCTAGTCAGCCTTGATCAAACTACCCAACCATCGCCAAATGCCAATCTTGGAACTTACAAGGATCCACTTCCTAACCATTATAAAGCCACCTCATCCAATCAAGCATACAACATCACCCCACCTCCCCCAACCTATGACTCTATTGTAGGGTGGATAGAGCCATCATCTCACCATGTTAACATAGTCACCATTCAGACACAAGCACCCGATTACACTGTGGCAACCTGCCGAGGCCGTGTATCTATCCGCACAGCCCCTACCACCGAACAAACACCCACATCCACATCAGATCCTGTCCCTCCTTGTCCAAACACATGCCCACCTCCTACCAACTAGTATAACCTCCTAGAGCATCTAGGAAAGACCCCTACACAAATATCCATACTTGAGCTACTCCGCACATCCCCCCTCACAAAAACGTCCTTGATAAAGCCCTCTTAGAAACTCAAGTTCCCACCAACTTGAATGTGACCCAATTCCAAGCCATGGTAGGACATATCGCTGCACCTCACCATCTCACATTTTTAGAAAAGGACCTTCCCGCCTCTGAACACTTACATAATGATGCCCTACACATCGAAGTTCGTATCCACAAACACACCATTAAAAGAGTTTTAATAGATGGTGGCTCCGGCCTAAACATATGCACTCTTAAACTATTAAAACACTTGGGATACTTTGATGTGGTTGTAGACACCAGCGAGTGCATCACAATTAAAGGCTATGATGACACCGAACGGCTATCTGAAGGCACCATCAAACTCCCCATTCAAGTGGGATAGAAAATACTAGAAACAAAATGTCAAGTTCTTGATCTTGACCTCCCCTACAACATTCTTCTTGGCAAACCATGGATTCATGCCATGCAAGCCGTCCCATCCACATTCCATCAATGCTTCAAATTTCCTCAATGACATAGAAGTCACTGTCTATGCCGACCCTCGCCCCTTCCAATATTGCAGTTTCTTGGAAGGTCATAACCACACCTTCTACCCATACAATAAAGCTACCACTAAATCCAATCCAACAGCATCCACCTCATATATCAATCCCACAAATATTGCCACCACTTCATCCCAAGCACCTCCACCACCCAAGGTCAAGATCAAGCTTAGTGACATGGGATGTGGGGAATACGACCTACACGGTACATTTTGTGTGGGCACATTACCCAATCCTAAAACCTTTGGCATCCCAAAGATAGAAGCAACCAACACAGTCATCATCAAGTGCAAACCATCACCCATCTTTGAAAAGAAACATCTCCTTGATCAGGATATCCTTGAAGATATTTCATCATGGCTATATAAGGATGAAGAGCCTAAACAAGAAGCCACCACCATCCCAACAGAAATCTATGGCAAAGGCTCTAAAATTGTCAAAAGCATGCATTATAAAGGACAAGGCAGTATTGGCCTTCATGAACAGGGGATCATGGAACCACTGCAAGCAACAAGAAACCCCTATACTCAAGGGTTAGGATACAGTCAACCCCAACGTATCCTCACTACCAGCGAATGTATCTTAGCTGAGGTCACAACGGTCTCCTTAGAAGTCGACAACGTCAACGAAACGGGCCTTCAAGACTCCTTTAGTGACTTTGTTGATTTCTTTGACTCATCCATTTGCACCATCTACTTAGTCACCACTCTCTCCTCATCATCCAATGACTTACCACTGGTTTACCCTGACCTCATTGACTGGGACCAACGGGGACCTCCTGTATTTGACATTGCACCAAACGATGAAGCCATCGCTGAAATGATGGGAGTGAGAGATCACTTCCCCCTCGGAGATCATAGAGCAGGATACATCATGGAACTTGATACGTAGGCCTATTTTAGGGAGACAACCCCTGCTTCCAGTCATAAAAAATATAAAAATCAAACAAGGATCTGATGGTGAAAACCATTCCGCGACAATATCAAATCCCAAAAAAGTAAAAACAAAAGACGTATCTCCTAGTGAAAACCTCCACAAGGCACTAGGAGATGGAAGCATGGGCCTTCTCGAGATAGACAAGGTTTATCCAGACAGGCCACCCGTCCTAGTAGAGCCAGCCCAAGAGATGAATCTTGGGATGGAAGAAGAGTCAAAAATCACTTTCAGGGCAGAATCTCTCAGCACAGTTAAGCAAGAAAACTTCCTAGAATTCTTCAAACATAGAAATCGCAATTTTGCATGGACCTATGTAGACATGCCAAGGCTTGATCCTGCTTTGGTTGTTCACCACTTGGCAGTACGCCCTGATGCGAAACCAATAAAATAGAAACTCAGAAAAATGAATCCTCAAGTGGCCCTCCTAGTCAAAGCAGAGTTAAAGAAATTATTGCACGTTGGGTTCATTCGCCCAATTGATTATCCTGAATGGGTTTCCAACCTAGTACTAGTAGCTAAACCCGATGGCTGAATACGCTGCTACACCGACTTCAAAGATCTCAACAAGGCATGCCCAAAGGATGACTTCTCATTGCCTAACATTGACATGATAGTAGACCTCACGACAGGACATGAGATGTTATCTCTCATGGATGGCTTTTTAAGGTACAACCAAATCTGGATCACAGAAGAAGACCAGCATAAGATGTCCTTTATATGTCCATGGGGAACATACTGCTGGGTGGTAATGTCGTTCAGTCTAAAGAACGTTGGAGCCACGTATCAAAGAGCCATGACTATCATCTTCCATGACCCTTTCCACCACATCATGGAAGATTATGTGGATGACTTATTGGGAAAATCAAAGACAAGAGAGGAACATCTGAGTGTACTAGCAACAATCTTTGACCATTTCGAGCAATACAATGTCTGCTTCAATCCAAAGAAGTGTGTCTTCAGGGTCACCTCCGGAAAACTTTTGGGATACATAGTCTTCAGAAGAGGAATCAAGGTAGATCCCGCAAAAGTCAAGGCCATTAGTGAAATGCCTCCTCCAACAACACTAAAACAACTAAGAAGTCTGCAAGGAAAACTCCAGTCCATTCGTCAGTTCATTGCTCAACTTGCCGATAAATGCCAACCATTCCAGCTTCTACTCCAAAAGAATATAACTTTTGTCTAGAACACCCAGTGTCAAGCTGCCTTTGATCAGTTGAAGGAGTACCTGGCTAATCCCCCTATTCTAACTCCACCAATGCAAGGCGAACCTCTCCTATTATACATCTCAGCAACAGAGATAGTTGTCGGGGCCGTGTTAGCACAACACGATGAGCAAGGAAAAGAAAGAGCCATCTATTACATCAGCCGCACTCTCATATCCTATGAGCTCAACTACACACAAATTGAATGAGCATGTCTAGCCCTAGTCTTCACTTCATAAAAATTAAGACACTACATGCTCAATCATAAAACCAAGCTCATCGCCAAGATTGATCCATTGAAATATCTGCTAAACAGAGCTACTCTTACTGGGAGAATGGCGAAATGGGTCATGATTCTCACTAAATTTGACATTGAATACACTAAGAGAAAAGCCATCAAAGGACAGGTTATAGCTGACCAGCTAGCTGAAGCACCCATTCCTATAGAACATCACACACTAGCAGAGTTTCCTAACGAAGTGATCTTGACAATCACACCAGCAACAGAAACATGGAAGATGTACTTCGATGGATCATACACACATAGAGGCTCGGGGGCATGCATCCTGTTTGTTACCCCTCAAGGTGACACAATTCCCAAGTCCTTCAAAATCACATTCCCATGTACCAACAACGTGGCAGAGTATGAGGCTCTTATCATAGGCCTCTGAATGGCAATTAAATGGAAAATTGAGAAGCTGACAGTAAATGGAGACTCTCAACTGGTCATCGGACAGGTAAACAATGACTACAAGACCAAGGATGATAAACTCTTACCTTACAAGAAGATGGTTGATGACTTCAAGGACTATTTCGATGACATCCACTTTGAACAGATTCCAAGGTTAAATAACAAAGTTGCAGATGCCATGGCTGCCATCAGATCCTTGGTTGACATGAAGAAAGACAATAAGAGGTGCGAATTCTTGATCAAAGAGCTCCCTATCCCTGCATATGATGTTCCTCAATCCGAGCTCGTGTGTGAAGTCATTGGTACCCTATCCCCGTGGTATCAAGAAACCTACTTATATCTCCATGACAACATAATCCCTCCCAACCTATCCACCTTGCAATGAAAATCTTTCATCCGCTGAGCTTCCCGCTTCATCCTTGTAGGAGATACCCTGTACAAAAGAAGTCTTGAGGGCACGCTTTTATGGTGTTTAGACTCTAGGGAAGCTGAAGTGGCCTTGCAAGAGGTACACACAGGTATCTATGGGGCACATTCAAGTGGACCTGCTCTTCCTAAAAAGATCCTAAGGACCGGTTACTATTGCCCAACAATGGAACAAGATTCCTACCGGTTTATCAAGAAATGCCTACCATGTCAACAGCATGGTGATCTCATCCACGCACCAGCACAGGAGTTGCAACTGATCACGACATTGTGGCCTTTCTCATAGTGGGGACTTGACCTCGTAGGGAAAATCCATCCACCATCCTCCAATGGCCATAACTTCATAATCACTGCTACCGAGTACTTCACAAAGTGGGTGGAAGCAATTCTACTTACCTTCACCACAGGAACCCAAATCTCCAAGTTTATCCTCCATTACATCATTTGCTGCTATGGTATCCCTCATTCCATTGTCACTAACAATGGAAATCCATTCAAGAACCAAGAAGTCCACACTGTGGGCGAAAAATTTGACATCAAACACGACTTCTCCACCCCATATTACCCACAAGAAAATGGTCAAGAAGAAGCTTCGAATAAAACCATCCTCCGCATTCTCAAGAAAATAGTCAATAAAGTTGGCCGTGACTGGCACCTCCAACTCAACCCTGCCCTATGGGCCTATTGCACAAGCATCCGCACTCCCACAGGAGCCACTCCATTTTCCCTAGTCTTTGGATCCGAAGCCATTTTACCCATCGAGGTCAAGCTCCTGTCCTTAAGAGTATCCCTGCAAAACATAATCAATGATGAGGAGTACCGAGTCGCAAGGTTGCATCAGCTAGAACTACTAGATGAGAAACACCTGAATGCATTAAACCACCTACAGGCCTATCAAAATCACCTCAGGAGAAGCTATAACAAAGGAATCAGAACCCAAAAATTTGAAGTAGGTGATCTTGTCCTTATGGAAAATCAGAAGAACTTGCAAGAGCACACCAAGAAAGGTAAGTTTGAACCCAATTGGTTAGGACCGTATGTCATCATAGCTAGTTATGGATCAGGAGCCTACTAGCTTGCAACACCTGAGGGGAAGCCTCTGGATGAGCTGATGAACATTCTGCATATAAAGAAATTCTATGCATAACCCATCGAGTATCCAAATCAAAAAATAAAAAAATAGAAAAATCAAAAAACCAAAAAAAATCAAAAAATCAAGAAAAATTTGAGTGCAATAAAAACTTCCAAAGGGTGAAAATCACTCTAGTGACACCTTGGATAAGTACCATGGTGAAAACCTATCTCAGGCGCCATGTGTAGTGGCCAATTCTACCATCTAATAAGTCCTCTTCCTTCGCAAACACTCCATATCGCACACATCCCATGGCTTGGAATTCTGAAACATCAAGTCCTATCGTCCATTCCACACTACCTCACCCAAGCTCAGTTCATGGAATGATGATCCTTGTAAGCTTCTCATTGTATAGCTCAAAATCAAAAATCCAAAAACAATACAAAATCATCAAAAATACAAAAACAAATACAGCATCACCCTCACACATCGATCGCTCCAATCCATCAATCCTCATCACATCACACCAATCCTAAACCCATCTAAAATCATTCCCACATCATCAAGTCATACCAGAACTACATATTCATTTCGCCTGCATCTTGAAAGTACTTTGATCCCATGGACACAGGGTATGTAGGCAGTTTGGAATACAAAGGACGTTTCCAATACTCAGGTACATAAGATGCACCCATCCAACCCATTTGGATGATCCCCACTCACTGAGCTTACTAGACCCATTATATGATACACATGCTAAGTATGCATTCGTACCATCATACCTAACACAAAAATCATCAATCAACATACCAATTATAATCCTACACCTGGCCAAACTGTTCTTTTGCCCATCTTCCAAAAATTTTCCAATCAAAACCAACTGATCTGCGTCCTAGGATATATCTTTCCTACAATGGACAAATATCTATCATTCTATCATCACGTCTCTTGGCAAGAGCACACAAAGGTTATTTGTATCTTTTTTCTTGGTCTTTTTTATTATTGATTTTTATCTTTTTTGTCTCACTCTCGGTCATCTCCAAAGCTACCTTGATCTCATTATATCATGGTAAGTAGAGGACAACACCCAGAGTAGACAAGGTCATTGTTTCTGTATGCTATGCTTGTGGGTTGGTTTCATTACTCCAAGAATAGTATTTATATCTTGAAGCCTAGGTCGGTTCTAGTATGGCGTGCCTCATTTGTATATACAGGCATCAAATACCTTATATGCACTATGGACACTCATTCGCTATGAGTCCCCTTCTTAGGGCAGACAAGCTTATACTACCTTGGGCACGCATGAAATCAACCTATTTTTTGTGGGTCTAGTCCATTCAATCGTGGGATATATATCTTCACCTAGGTCATTTCATACCTTTGTGAACTGTATCCTACATTGCTATAGTAAACTAAGAAATGCTCTCAATTAATCTTATGCAACTACTGTTACTAGCTCAAAATCACCATCCTAATCACACATTCAACCATACCATCTGGGCCTACATTTCGTAACCACCAGTCCTATCCCCCCATCTAAGCTCACCTCACTAATCCCATTCCTCCAATGTATTCTCACTCAACACATCCCAAACCCAATCATATTTTCACCCCCCCACCCTTAATGACGTGGTGTCCGATGACCTATCAATTCTCTCATATACCCATCCCCATCCTCTAGACGCTCCCAATCCTATCCATACCCCCATTCATACACCCCTATCCTCTCCCCACCTAGCCCCCTTTCACATGGCCCCACCACTCAGGGTCAAACAAGGAACATCATGTGTACCAGGACTAAACCATCTCACCTATCACCTAGTCTGCATCTCACTTAGCACCTAGTCTGCATCTCACCCATCACCTAGTTTTCATAATCATTAGGTTCATTTTAATCATTTAGGTTGCATAATCATTAGGTTCATTTTAATCATTTATCTTGCATAATCATTTAGGTTCATTTTAATCCCTTAAAATTGTATAATCATGTAGCTTCATTTTAATCATTTCTCTTGCATAATCATTTAGGTTCATTTTAATCATTTAGCTTGCATAATCATTTAGGTTCATTTTTAGATTGCATATCATCTCATATAGGTTCATTTTAGAATCTGATAATTTGATTATCATTTCATTACATTCATTTTAGAATCATTTAGTTGCGCATTATACATTTAACATTGCAAATCATATCATACTCATTCTAGTTTGCCATCATAATAGGTGCATTTTAAATTAATATCATCACATTGCATTGCATATATCATCTCATAAATAATTAGTTACCATACATGATCACAATCATAATCATTTTAACTGCATTTAATCAACATCTAGCTGCATATTCATATTCCCATACATAAACATGTGTTTATTAAGATAAACATACATTTCCATCACAGTTCATTTAACATCCATAATAAGTGTTTTATTTAAGCATTTATTTCCATCATACATCCTATACCATAGATCAAACCATACATATATTAACATAAGTAAACCATCACTACATCCATCATACAACATCTATAACATCAAAAACATAATTGCATAAACACAACACATCCATAGCATATAAATCCATAAAGCATATTGCATCCATCCACATAGGCATCATCATAATCATCATAGAGCATCATACACAAACACAATAGGCCATCAAAAATATCCATCACATCATATATAATCACAAAAAAATGTACATCGCTCATATATACGTCAAAAAATATAATGTCCTGATACAACGCCTCCAAGGGCTAACATGATAAAAAACTGTCACATAGAGGACCCTCTATCTGATTGGGTGGGGGATCTGGACCCTGTCTATGGTTGTGTCCTTGTTTGTGGCTGTGATCCTGCCTGTGGTGGTGGCTGTGGCTATGACTGTACCTGTACCTGAGGAACCTGTTGGGGCACATACGAGGGAGGAGGCATCGTCTGTTGGACAAACTGAACAGATCTAGACCTATGAGACCTAGAGGCCCCTGATCTACTAACCTGACTGTAGCTCGGGGCACGCTGCGCCGCTGGCACTATCGCATAATAAAGACCCCGATAATACTCCACCCGTGCCCTGGCCTCTATCAAATCCCCCTGAACCTGAGTCAACTACCCTTATAACTGATATGAATGTGTCTGTGCCTGAGATAGCTGTGTATGTATCAATGTCAACACTGGCGCCAATGCAGTCTCTGCCTACTGTGCTCTCACAAGGGCCACATCCTTCTTTCTGTTCAAAACCTCTATATCACCCTGAGCCTAGGCTAATTGTGCCTGTAACGTAGCCACTTATCCATCTACCCCATCCAACAATGCTAATGCCCCCCGCAACTGAACCAACTCTACATCACGGCCCTCTAATGCCTCCTGCAGGCTGGCCACCTGTGCTCGTAAGGTCTCCATCTCCTCCTCCTCATCCTGAGGCCACTGACGAGGTGTGAGCCTCTCAACCTCTGCCTCTCTAGCTGTCCCTGAGGGGCCTGCCTCTACCTGCTGCCCTGCTGCCTACTGCCCTATAACCTGCTGATGTGCTACCTGTGGTGGGGGTAGATCACCCCTATCCACCCTCGGCTGTCCTCCATGTTGTCGAGGCCCTCTCTACCACTATACCCTACCAATCTGTACCTGCTGCCCACCTGCCCCTATCTTGCTACCACTGCCACCATCACATCTATCAGCTGACCATCCTTACCAACCACCCTCTCCTCTCCATCCCCTCCAACCTCCATGAGGTCATCTCCAATAATCTCCTCCCCCTCCTCCAGGATGTCATCTACATCTAAGTCATCTCCATCATCATCTGAATCATCACCCCCTGAACCTGCTGCCTCCTTTGCGGGTACTACCTCTGCCAGATCTGTAAACTGAGTCAGCCGCCACATCTACCACCATATGTCGTATGCAGGGGTAGTACCTGCATCCCTAACAGTGCTCCTCCAATCCCATTGTACTGGCCATAGAGCTGCAAAATCATCCCGAGCAACCTATGGTTGTATGGTTGTAGGCCAAAAGGGCGCATCTCAAGGGGTTCGAACAAAAATGGCCATCTGCTGTAGGGTATCCTATCGATACCTGAACTGTCGCATGACCCGTGAGGGTAGATACATCTCTATGGTGTGGTCTCCTCGACCCATCAAGTAGTGCTTCTGAAATGTAAAAGGCAGGTGGATATCATCATCCAGCCACAGCTCCATCCCGATGTAAGGTCGCCAGGTCACCCGAATGACATCATCTAACATCCGCCTCCAATAATGAACCTGTCTAGTGTAAGTATAGTCTGCATCTTGATATAAAAACACAAATGCCTCAAAAGGACAGGGATAGTACCCACATGTTGGCTGTGTAACTGTGATGTGCTCCCAAATCCACACATGTAGCAGAGTCACCCCAGCTGACAATGCTGAATCATGGAGATACGTAACTGTGTGCATCTCATGATATAGCTGCCCCAACATCGCTGGGCCCCAGGCATACACAGTCCCATCCATGACCATACCCTCGATCATCTCACCCCAACCAACTGGGAAACCCCTACCTCACCTATCCAGCATCACCACACCACCAATCAAAGCACACAGGAATAAGGCAAAGGGATCTGCACCCACAGCTACTATCCCCTCATAGCTCATCTCTCTCTCGTCTATTGATAGAACAATATGATCCTCACCAAACACCCTGATCAAGGCACTCTGTCCCCTCCTCGTGTCGTACCTCACCTATCAACCTTAAATAGGTAGCTTGAGGATGCGATAAACATCCTCAAGTGTGATGGTAATCTCACCAGTTGGCAACAGAAAGCTGCAGGTCTCCAAGCGGTATCGCTCCATGACTGTTGTCATTAGAGCTCGATGAGGTCGTAGAATTGGCATAGACGCCACTGTCAGAAGCCCCAACCTAGCTAGTCAAGCCCGCGTAGCATCATCGAAATGGTCGAACATGGCCATCACGGATGGAACTCATCACTCGTGTGAATACACTATAAACGAAGTCGTATTCTACATCCACAACTTTCTGGTCAGATAGCGACCTATCTTTTTCTGAACCAACCCCTTTCTTCTAATGTCTAAAAAGCCAAAATCATTTGGTGCCAAAACAGACAACACTTTACGTCATTTTCAAAATGGTGCTACTACTTCCTCTAAATAGTGCTATTATAGAAAATAGCGCCATTGTGTAAACCACTTTGCGCTAATCCAAAACATGGCGCTACTGCGCACTATACATAGCACCATTTTACCAAATGGTGTCGCCCTGCAATTTGGTGCTAATCCAGTGAATAATGCCAATTCCACCAAAAGCGCTAATATCCTATATTGCGCTAATCCCCTATATGGCGCTAAAATTCAAAATAGCACTACTACCCTAAATGGCACTAAAATTCAAAATAGCACTACTACCCTAAATGGCGCTATTCCAGATAATAGCGCTACCCTAACACCAATTTGGCACTAAAATGCTAAAATCCCCTTCTAAAACATGGCGCTACTTCAGAAGATAGCACTAAAAACTAGGTAAATAGCGACAAACCGCCTTAATCCTACCCTGGCGGATAGCGCCAATCCAGAGGATGGCGTTAATCCACCTAACCTTTGGTGCTATATGCGCTAACCCTATTTCCCAAACCCCAAAAAAGTGACATAAACACAAAAATCAAAAAGTCAGATTTAGACCCTACCTGGGGTCTAGCCTCTGGTACCTAGCCAAATGATCAGAACCTCTATGAGATGTGTCGAAGTCAAGGGAATTGGGGGTTGCACTCTTCCATCTCTCCTTCGCTCCTTCTTCCCTAAAGTCAATGTGTGCAAATGTGGCACTCTAAGGGCCCACTTTTCCTAATATAGTGGGCCATGTCATCCTTCCACCCCCTCTTTTTTTTCCTCCAGGGTGTAGATCTCAGCCTTTTTCTGCCATGTTTCTTCCTGCCATCTTCTTTTTCTGTCCCTTATCCAACTTTCACTCCCGTCGCATCCTTCCAAGAACTCGCCCAGAAAATTATTTATTTTCCCGCCGACCTCTCGAGGGGGCATCCCTTACCCATCTCATTCCGTCCCAGCAGCTAGGGTATATTTTTCTTCGACCTGACGCCACTTCCTTCCTAGGTCCTAAAGCCACATCAAAGAGGGGCAAATGTAGACACCTAAAAATGTCTCAACCACCAAACCGACTCCCGACATCCCTAAACACATCAATCTCCCTTCTATTCAATTAATTAAATTTTTATTTAATTAATTATCCCTTCATCACCCAATTTTCTACTATTTTATGCCCAAAATTGAATTAATTTCATTAATTCAATAGTCCAAAACCTTAGCCAATTGATTTAATAAATATGCAATATTTATTATTCCAATTTCCCTCTCCTCACTAAATCTGATTAATTAGTTAAACCATGCTTAACTAATTAATTCAGCCTATTAATTGACCTATCCCTATCCTAGTCAATTAAATAGCTATTATTTAATTGCCTGCCCTAGCCTACCTCATCCTAGCCCTAGGGTTAATTAAATAAAACCTATATTTAATTAATCATAAACCTCTCATTTGGGAGGTCAAACCTAGTTTAACACCCTTCCCCACATCCTCCAAATAAAAAATTGAAATAAATCCACATAAGTCAATTTTTTATTTTAAAACATCCCACATCACAATTAATTCCGCTTACATCCCCATACCTCATTTATCTCCACTTATCCCCAAATAAATTTTTAATTCATTTTACATTCCCTATATGAATCTTTAATTCAAAAATAATCCTTCACCCCCATGCTCATTTAATTACCCCTTTTCCCAAAATGAATAAAAGATTTACTTTTATTCCTAGCCCTCCATTCCTCCAAGATCTAATCTAGGCCCTCCACATCACTTTTATTCTCCACCATTGATCTTCCAAATCAATCTCCACCATTGGATCAAAATCCCTTCCAAAAGTCTATAAATAGAACCTCCTTCAACCCATTTTGGAGATCCAATCTTTAAGCAATGTTACCATGTCCAAATGACTATTGAGCTAGAATTGTGAGTTACATAATTAGAGTAGCATTTCACATTAAATCACTTATCTAGGGATTATCATGTCTTAGGAGCTCTTGGGTGCAAGTTTCCTCCTCTCCCTTGATGAGATTGGGTCTACATGTGAAGGTATAACTTTATGTGTTTATTTGCATTTTTTTTGTGTTTTCACTTCATTTTGTTTACCTAATCTATAGCTACTACTAGAGAAGCTAGAGGTTTCAAGAAGATTCTCCATAACTATGAGATGGCGGTATGTCATAAAATCAATATAAGTAATCATGTATTTATTTTCTTAAGGATTTTTGTATAGAATCTTTTGAAATCAAAAGAATTATGGGATTTGAAGTTAATGTCCTTCCTAGCATCTATTTAGGGATGCCTTTTGGTGGATAAGAGAGCCTCAGAAGTAGAATGGAGGAAAGTTGTGGATAAGGTGCAAAATAACTTGGCCTCATGGAAAGAGAGATGGATCTCCTTAGCGGGTAGGATTACTCTCATCAAAGATTCTTTGGTTGTTGTCCCTATCTACATGATGTTTTCCTTCCATATCCCTAGTAAGGTTGCTAAGGTGATAGAGAAGTCTCAAAGGATTTTTTGTGGAGAGGTACTGAGGAGGTGTTCAAGTATAACATGGTAAAATGGGAAGAGGTGTGATTGTCCAAAAGTTTAGGAGGTTTGGGCATCAAGAACATAAGGAATGTGAATAAAGCTCTGGGGGAGAAATTGACTTGGAGGATATATGAAGAAAGAGAGATTGTGGAGAAATGTGATACAAGCTAAGTATCTACATAATGACTTTGGAAACCTCTTCTATGCTAGCGCCCAATTACTAATGGGATCTAGTATCTGGAACATTTTAAGAATTTGTAATAACCTAATTAGGTTTGATCTAGTCTAGAAAATTGGTAAAGGAGATAAGCTGAGGTTTTGGAGGGACATTTGGTTGGAAGAGAAGCCTTTGAGAGACTTCCACCATTTTAGAGCTTTCAAAAATTCCTTGGAACCTAGGTTGGTGGAGTTGGTAAGAGATTATGTGGAGGAACAAGTACGCATCATGAGTTGGAAATCCCCTAGAGGTCTAGAATGTGATTTGGATAGTAAATGGAAGGGGGTTCTCAAAAAGTTAAATAAATGAACTCTTTCAGAGAATGAAGATAAGCTAATGTGGAAAGGAAATGGAGAAGGAAGAGTGATAGTAGGAGAAGCATACAAACAATACTTATGTCAAGGTTTGACTTTGATTAAGTCTATTGTTGGGAGGATATGGAATAAGCAGGGGCTACCTAAGGCTAATTCATTCCTTTGGATAGCTTGGGGAAAGTATGCACTAACTTGGGATAGGCTATTAAGATTGGGAAAAATTGGCCCATCTTGTTGCATAATGTGTAAATCCTTCAGTGAGGATAACGATCACCTATTCCTACACTATGAGTTGGCTTGTGAATTGTCGAGTAGACTACTCAAGAAATGGAAGATGGTTTGGGTGACCCCTCAGAATATTGCTATGCTAGTGGAAAGTTGGGATATTAGATGCAAAAGTCAGATTAAAATTAATTTGGAACACGGCCCTGACAATCATTGTTTGGAACCTATGGCTAGAATGCAATAGAAGGATATTCCAAGAGAAAAATAGGGAGGTGTATAGAATTTGGGATATGGTTGAAAATTATCTTAATGAACTTGAGGAGAGCCACAAGAAGAAGGATTGGAAGGTGACAGAGGGGGAAGAATATTGGGGAAGAAGATTGGGCAAATGAATGGCCAAGATTTAGATGGTTGGGTTGCTTGGAGAGGAAAAGTGATAAGCATTCAATGGAGAGTAGCAGCCCTTGGGAATGCCCAAACCTTGGTTGGATAAAATTAAACTTTGATGGTGCTACTAGAGGCAATCCTGACAGGGCTAGTGGCGGAGGTGTTTTCAGGGATCACATAAGCCAACCACTTGGTATATATTCCTATGACTTTGAGATTGACTCTAACAACTTAGTGGAAGCTAGAGCATTATGGAAATGCCTATTGATAGCTAAGAGAAATGGATGAGAGAAGTTGTGGGTGGAAGGGGATTCTAAACTTGTGATCAACATCATGAATGGTAGCTCTCATAAGAATTGGAGACTGGATTAGATTATGGAGGAGAATAGGTAGATGATGCTCCTGTTCCCCAAAATAAAACTATCTCATATCAAAAGGTCTCGGAACAAAGTAGTAGACTGGACAATGAATCAAGGCATTGATTCTAGGAACAATGGTGATATTTCTTAGATGGAGTGGAGGGAAACTTATCCCAATGAGGTACTAAAATGGATTCAAGAAGACGTCAAAGAACATCACCTAATAAAGGGTAAGATCAATAACTGGACTCTTAATTAGAAATGATAGCTTTGAGTATGTTGAGCCATGTGGATAGCTGGTGATGGGCGAGTGAGGTAGGAATGTATCATTTATTTAGGTGGCGATTGTCTTGTGTTTTCTCAACGTAGAGGCAATTTTGATCGTTCGTTGTAGTTTTTTCTCTTCTCTTTATTTCGTAGGCTAATGTCTTCTACTAGTACGAGGGGCGAGCTAGGTGTAGTATGGGGGGTGAGCTAGGTGAAACATCTGTAGAGTCCAGGACAACACTGATTGTATAAATTTAGACAATTTAATACTTATCAAAATTAAGGAGAATATGTTAACAATCAATTGTCATATTTTGCATCAAGGAAATAAACATTGAATGTTTGAACTTGGAAGACAATCAACAATACGCAATTTATGAAACAAGGACACAAAGAATTAGGAGTGGAAAACCCTCTAGGGGTAGAAAAACCACTCATGAACTACCTCACTGGCTAATATATGTGTCTCACTGATAAATGAAAGGTCTCATTGACCTACAAGCCTACAAGCCTCACTGGCATAGGAGGGTCTCACTGACCACAAGCCTCACTAGCATATTGTGCCTCACTGGCAAACACAATCACCATTATGAAAACATCAAACTCTGTGTGCAAGACATGATTGCCATTGAATCATATTTGCACCATTGTATACTCTGTGTTTCATCATTCAGCCTTATACCTCCTGTTTGATTTTCAAATCAAGACCATCTTCTTTTACACACTTCTGCAAACAAGCTCCTCTTACAAATCTATGTAAACAATACTGTGCCTCACGGGCAAACACAATCACCATTATCAAAACATCAAACTTTGTGTACAAGACATGATTGTCATTCAATCAGATTTGCAACATTGTATACTCTATGTTTCATCATTCAGCCTTAGACCTCCTGTTTGATTTTCAAATCAAGACCATCTTCTTTTACACACTTCTGCAAACAAGCTCCTCTTACAAATCTATGTAAACAATTATCTCTGCAAATTATCTCTATCAATCTTTCATCAATCACTGCAATAAAAAATATTACAAACAACTGCAAGTGTCTTTATACATTTTGATATTCCTATAAGAACATTTCACTATGAAGAATATCTCACAATATGTCTTCTACTCTACAAATTGGTTCACTCAATCATTCATCTGTATCATCAAATTTATCTTCATCATTGATCTGCACAACAACACCACTCACTCATACAGTGCATTTGCAAAACCAATACATATAAGAAATACAAAAAAATGTCCTTTCACATCCTTCACAATCCTCATATTCAACTTTGTATATATTTCTTTTATCAATAAAGAACATGAAAAAAATAATATTAAATTCCTTTGCCATTCATATTCTTCTTTTCTCAGATCCATTTTCCTCGTCTCATAATATAAAAATCTCTTCATCTTCTCAACAATATAAATCCTCAATAAAATCATCCTGCCCCCTGCAAGAACTTCAATCAATTTTCAATCCTTTCATATTCTAAAACAAATATTTTTCAAAATAATTTTTATATAAAAAATTTCAAACAATGCCCTGTAAGAGAAAATAAAATCTCTTTTACTTGTATCTTCTTCATATTCTCTCTTCATTTCTTCAATCTCTTCAAATAAATCTTTAATGAAAATAAAACCATTCAATCTACCCTTCTTCTATTCAATCTTCATTTTCTTTTCAACAAAAAACAAGTCTTCAAAAATCATTTTGCCCCTGCATAAAAAATAAAAAACTCTTTATAAAGTGGATCATTTTGCATTTATCATCTTCAAAAATCTCTTCAATATTTTGTGTCTTAAATCAAAATTCTCTATCAACCCCTTCAACTTCAATCTGCAAAATAACATCAAATTGTCTTGACATGAAAATATCATTTCAATCTTTGATATTCTTGTATCTACAAATAAAATGGTCTCTTCAAATTCTCTGTCCTGCAAATGAATTTCGCTGCTAAATTCTCATCCAAATCCATTGTCTTTTCTTCAAAAATAAATCTCACTTTAAAAAAAATAATCTTCAAAACAATTTCCAGAAAAATGTCTTCTCAAAAAATTTCTTCCAAAAAAAACTTTCCTTGTTTTCCCTTAAAAAAAATATATAGAAAAATCTCTAAAAAAAAATGTCTTCATATTTTTTAATCTTTCATTTTCCATGACTTAGAAAGGTTTCTAAAAATTAAAAAATCTTAAAAGATTGCTTTTAAAAAAAAATCCACCGAATCCTTCTTTTAAAAAAACTTCTTAAAATTCTCTATTAAAAAGATAATTTCCTCAAGTCTTCCATGCCACGGGAGAAAGACTAAAAATAGGCCTTAAAAAAGCTTTTAAATCTTTTAAAGTTTATGAAAAAAACTTTCATAAAAAATTCTTTAAAAAGCTCCTTAGAAAAGTTTAATAATAGACTCTATTTAATCCACCATAGCATTCATAAGATGACTTTAGGATTTAGAATTAAAATAAAGGATTTAGGATTTTGACTTTAGGATTAACTTTTCATCCTTTTGAAACCCTTAAATACCACAAAAAGACTTTAATCTTGCATTGAAATTTTTATGCAGATGATCTGTGAATATCATCATACAAACTGAATGACACCATGGCCAATTCCTTTGACATCCTGATGTAATCTCTACATATAAGAATTATGTGATGCCTTTTTGGAGACACAAGCAACCTCTTATCTTAACTGGATCAATCAACATGACAATGCAATCATTATATGTGTCAGTTGAGAAATAGATCAAAGTACACAGAACCTTCGACACCTTGCTTCTTACCTTGGTGATCATTATCACCATGTCACTTACCTCATATCTTGAACAACACTAAACATCTTGTTGCTCTTATCCTGAATGTGCATTGTGATCAAATATGAACCCAAGATCCTGTCATAAACAAGATGATCAAATATGAACCAATATAAACACCAATCATGAGTATCCATCCTGAGACAACATGAAGATATCCTGATCAAATCAAACCATGAAGATGAACATGAACTTAACATCAAAGAATATGAAGATGACATCCTATCATATGAAGAGCGAACACATCCTGACACATGATCCAGTCAACTAACTTTGCATCAACAATTCAACACCCTTTTTGACATCAATGACAACCTGTCTCCATCAACATGAAGGAAGAATGTTGATAAGGGCAAGAAGGTGTCAGAAGGAGTCTTGCAATGATAAACCAAGAGTGGCAATAGTTTGACTATTGGTGGAAGAATGAAAAGGAAGTATTCGGCCAAGAAGATCTGAAGAAAATTTTAGGTGAAGAGGCCATGGCAGGGTTATTAATGGATTGGAAGGAGATATTAAGAACCCTATCCTTAGGGACTAGTTAGGATGGCTTCTCAAGGTGGCTAAGGAAGTTGATGGCAAGGAGGGAGTGAATGTACAGGAAGCTTGGCACATTTGCTACTGGATCCTGGAAGCTCACGTGGGAGGTGGAATGTATTCAGCGTGGCCCAGTTGCTCACTATTGTCACTATGTTATCGATTGCAACTTCTTCTGTTTTGACACACGAGGACATGATAGAAACATCCAATCATAATGAAGAGAACATGTAATTAGTGTTGGGTCATCTGCATGATGTAATGATAAGGGTTTTAGAGACCAAGAAGGTGGTCGATGGAATTGCAAGAAAATTGGGGGTCTCGGTTCCAGAAAGTGCTCGACCTTACTTTTCCTACGCGTGTGACAATGCAAGTGATGGCGTGAACCTGTTTGGTGAAGGAGAAGATTAGGTACTAATTTGATAGTTTTCTATTATGAGTTTTGTCTTTTGAAAGTGGGTCGATGAAATTTGCCCCTCTCTACTTCATATGTATTAAGGGCTGGGTAGGAACAATTAATTTAAGTTAGTTTATGTTATAGTCAGTCATGTGGATTTTTTGACAACCATATAGATGTGGCTTTTTTAGTCTGGGGGGTGTTTACATAGTTTTTAACCTATGATACTTGAAGACTTATGGGTTATTCCCATTTTGAACGGGTCCTTAGTCCCTTAACCAAGGTTTTATTATAAAAAAATTATATTAAAAACATTTATATTTCAAATTAATATTAATTAACACCCTATCTTTAGAAAAAATTATGTAAACGACACCTATTTTTTGAGAGTTGTTTTATTTTTATTTTTTGATGGCTAAGCGGTTGCCAGTATGATAGCAAATATATTATAGATAATAATAAGAGAACCAAGTACATATCATGCTATGTGAGTGATTACAACATAAAAGGGAGATATTAATGCTATGCTAGAGGGTCCTTAGCCCTTCTGCCAACTCCGCAACTCTTTCCACCTGGGCAGGAGATAGAAGATCTTCGTATTGACTAACTATTTATGCAAAGGTATCCATGTTGTTTTTGTGGATGCCTTGCCTATAAATTGCCAACACCTAACCAACCACGCTATTTTCTATGTTGACAGCAGCATCATCAAAGATTCTGACCATCATCCTGTATGTTGGGCATTTGTTGAAATTGGAGATTGCTACAAATGTTGTCGCATACATGTGATCCTTGACATATCTATTTTTCATGACCTTGCCACTATTCTTTCATCCCAGGATGAGGACAATATTCATCAGAAATTCCTCATAGAGAAAGCCATCGTGGATATGCCCTTCTGTGAAGACATTAGAGCCGATTACTTTAAAAATAGCTTTTGTAGTCTCCTCCGAGTTGGCCTTGAAGAGCCATTTGATCTGATCGATTGGGGACTTTGCAGCATCTTCCTCCTGATCGTTGCTCTTCTCCTCGTCCTCACCACCTTCCTCTTCATTCTCCCCTTCATCATCCTCCAAACCTATTTCTTCCTCTGACTCATCTCCTCCTTCCTCATGTTGCCTGACCTAGCATGTACACACACAATCAATGCTCATTCAGTTCGACCTTATTTCAAAGCATACTCTACTGAGTCAAGAATTCCTACTTTTCATAAGCAAGAGGGATGAGCATAGCACTACGGTCGCACCCATGTGAGGAGTCTGTCACTCAATCTTTTGAGGTTGGTGAATCTTTACTCGGGTTTAGGATTCCATGATGAAGTCGCTCAATTCTCTAGAAGTTTTCCTTAGCAACATTCTATATAGTAATGGAGTCATTTCCTTCCATTTGAAACATCGCACCAAATCTTCTCTTTGATTCCCTAAGTCTATACTTGGCAGTTTACTTGTGTCCTCTCGCGCGGTGGAGATTAAGAGGTTTTAGCATGCCAAGGTGCCAAAAGAGGTAGCCATCCCTTAGTGGACTTGTTTTGGGGATATTGGACACATCCCCACTTGAACTCCTTAGAAAATTTGATAGTTTGATTTTTTGGATGCAAGACCTTGATTTGGATGTGAATCCCTTCGATAGAGCAGGGCTGGACATGGGTTCTGCTGAGCCTCATAGCGTTATTTCATCTAGAGTTTCATTCTTCCTTTCATGATGTGTTGGGGGGCTATGAATCTGGGAAGTCATGGTGATAGCTAATTCCTCATTCACATCCTTATTTGCTAGGACAGAGTAATCCTCTCTTCTATCATCTTCTTTATTTTTTTCTAGGAAGAACTCTTTCTATATTTACTATTGGTAGCTGCCTTGGATTCGGTGGCTGTTGCGGTTCAGAAATGGGTTTCCCCGAGAGAACATTGTTGTCCTTCAACATCCTTTCAATCTCTGTTGTAATAGGAGGGGTCACAGTGGAGGATTCACATTTCCTTTTTAGGTAATTCTCTAGTGAATGGTAGCAGCTCCTATAGTCAGGGCAAAAAATGCTTCTCTTCAACTTCCAATTTTTGGCTCCTTGAGTAATTCACCAAGGAAAGTAATTGTTTCCAGATATGTTTGATCGTAGTCACTTGAATTCTAGCATAGAGATAAGAATCATTATCCAATAGGGTGGAGTCTAAATCCGTTATAGTTCTTAAGGATCAACCGATCTTTAGCAGGCACTCCTCCGACCAGAATTCTAGTGGAAGGTTGTAGAGCCTAATCCACTTAGGTTCATTATAGGGTTCATATTTGGTCATATCAAAGTTTGGAACCCATTTTCACATGTAGAGGGGTGCTCTATTTCTGAACCAATTCTTACCACAAAGGATTAGGTCTCTGTCAATTTCATAGATGAATATTACGACAAAGAAACCTCTGGGGAGGAACTTTAGAACAAATTTAATTTTCCAGATTTCGTTGACCTAGTCACTCACTAGCTTTCGGCTAAGCTTAGGTCCAATAAACCGTTTGATGGTTGCCTTATGCTCCAGCATATCAATATCATCTGCACACTCCTCTTTGACATTGATCTGTAATTCACTTTTTGAGAACAATCTGAACTATTCTCCTTCACTTGGTCAATTGGAATATCGTCATCCATGTTTGCTCTAGAGTTATTCTATTTTACTTTAGAACTATGTAAGAATTTTTATTTTTGTTTTTTGGATTAGTGAAAACAGCCTAGGGGGCCAAACCCACTATATTAAAATCCAAAAAGGTTTATAGAAGGGCTACTCTAGAAAGGAGGGCTAGAAAAAACATAAGCTTTTAAGTAGTTACATGAGGAAACTTCACCATCCTATCTACTAGATATACATTAGACCATCTTAGTGCCTAACATCTTCAATACTTGTCATCAAAGGCTAAGAGAAACCAACAAGACCATTTTATCAAAGCCAGTATATCAAGACTAGTAGCATGAGACCATACAAATTGTGGACAAATATATCAGACACCTATATATATATTAAAAAAATGAATCCAAAAAAACCATAGATCAATGCACCTTACTCAACTATATCACTATCAGCATCCATGTTGTCCGTTAGAAATGCAAAAGACTAGTCAATTTCATTTGGAGGGGAAGCATTTGTGGTACACTTGAGAAACTTGATACCATACCAAGCTTGGTTCCTTCAATAATATTTGTAGTAATCCATCTAGGGGATGATGAAAGGTAGCCATGGTCCATTTATCACATTTCCATTTATCATCCAAGTGCCACCTCGTTAGGGAAAACCCACTCTAATAACTATCAAATCTAGAAGTATTTTCAAGCCTAATCTCTAGAGGGGTTTGATTAATGTTAAATCCATTGTTTGTATAGTCTCCTTCATTTCCCCCACATCTAGAAGAACCACCACAAACATAAAAGAGATATTTATATTCACTTGATACTGGTGACCTGTGACAAAAAATGACTCTTCCAGAATGAGCTTAAGAGCATGCATAATGATAATCAATTTGGTTTTGAACACGTTATTGAGCCTTAAATTAGACATACCACTAATAAAGGAGATTTGTCTTTACTTGGCTAATAGTCAAGCATTGGAATCCATAGCTAAAACTAGAGAAGCATGTGACTAAAATAGCCAAATGTGTATTGCATAGATTAATCTAGAAGATTGATGATAATTAATTGGTATTAGATTGGTACTCCAAAGGCTGAGAGATGATATGTCTTGAACATGCTTGAAAACCCTCCAACTAATATCATCATTGATGGTAAAGAAGAGTGGAAGAAAAAAATTGATGTGATGTCATAGCATAGGACATGGGTTGGCAAATTCTCAATGTGCCTAAAGGAGAAGAAATTTTTAGTTATATCAAATGCTTGAAAGCCTTCCATGAAGTGTGTGAATCACTTTATCTAATCCTCAAGTGTATCAACCACATAGTTTGCAAGGAAATTTGCATCCATATTGATTTCCTTATAATTAAAGTTGATATCAAAATATGCTAAGGCATCCAATAATGGCCAATTTTTTTATCAAAATGTTATTAAGTTTCTAGGTTGGTGACCCTCTTCTTCTTATAGCATGGATAGTTATCATTAAATTCCCTTCAATTTTCAATTTCCTAATGTCAAATTGAGGACAAGTTTGTAGACTAAGCAACTATGCCTACAATTCACCTTCATTATAGGTTCCTTTATGAGCTTCTTTGATGCAACTCCAACAAGTGCTCCCTCCAAATCTCTAATCAAGCATATTTCTCCCAATGGACCAGGGTTTCCTTAGATGCACCATCGAAACTAAGCTTAAACCATTCACTAGGAGGTAGAATTCACTTAAGTCAATCCTGGGGATTGGTGGAAGAATCAACTCCATTAACCCTATTAATGGGGGGTAGAATTATTTTACTTTTTAGTTATTGGTAAAGTTGGTTTTTAAAAGGGTCCAAACCCTTGTACATCCAAAAAATGAAGAACCATCAAGAAATAGCCAAAAAGGCAACACGAAATGATATTGTAGTGACATTGCACACCAACATCACAATACAAAGAAGCCAAAGGCCTACACTATGCCTGCCCTTTAATTGGAAACTTGTGCCCCTTGTCTCAAGTATGGGATTCAAAAATAGATTTAGGAAGACCTTTCTTTCTCCTTTGAATGACCATCTAAGACACAAAGTTATCAACATCCTCAGAGCAAGGGGAGAGAGGAGGGGAGTCTACCTCTAATGCCCCAACCTGGAGCCTCACATGAGAAAGAAAGGACTGAAGATGCCTAACTAGAGACTATGGATATGGAATAGTAGTAGGAATCATAGGATCAATAGGAGCAAGATCCCTAGTAGCATTTTCTACAAGGGGGTGAAATCCAATGTAGGAGCATCGGGAGCCAAAACTAAGGAAGATATCTCAATGGGTATAGTAGTATCTAAAATAGCAACAAGTCTATCAATTGGCACACAAGAGGAGTATACCCTCTACAAGAGAGACATAATCATCATAATCCATAGTTAGGTGGTGGGGGGGAATTCTACCACCAAGAAGCCTAGCCTAAAATCTTGTAGCTAGAATGAAGGTAGTCTGAAGCTAAATGACCTGTAGCAAAGCACCACCTATAGCAGAAGGGGAGACCATTGTAATTGAGAGATTGAGTCCAAGGCCTATCCATCATTTATATGACTACATCCCCAAGTAAAGACTTGGATATGTCATGTCCACCAAGATGTGGGCATAGGTAGTGTGGAAGTAGTTTGAAGAAGTGATTCAAAAAATGACCTAAAGCATTACCAATGGCTTGAAAACATGAGTCACATGAAAAATGCATTGGAAGAGTAGGCAATTTGATCCAAACCAACATGATATTGAGAGATTCAATTAGAGGGTTGAAAGATGGAAACCATGGCTTAAGTGAAGGGAATGTTGGCCCCACATCCACAAACTTCCATCCATCACAACATCCCTATCTTGGACTGAGTCAAAGGTCACAATAAAGAACCCCTAGCATAGGGATAAATCTTGGTTCTACCCTTAATGAGAGGCTTCTAATGCTCTAAAATTAGCAAATGCAAATCAAGGAAATATGGCCACAATTGATTAAATTCGTAGATAAGATCCCTTTAGCAAAATATTCCTCATTATCAATCACGTCTTGTCCAAAGACCACAATAGGGGAGGATTGAGTGTAGAGAAGAGGCACCATTTTTTCACATGGAGGAGGAGAAGCTTCCACAGAGAATGTGGAAGCCTTATCGACAACCATTTCACAAGAGCATGAAACAACACTATCCAAAACACCAAAATCCAGCACAGGGACCCCAATGTTGGAATAGGGCTTAGCGTCATTGCCTAAAACTGTGTTTGACACATTGGCAATGCTAACAACCTATGAGCGTCAAGGAGAAGTTTGAGCCACCAACTAGGAACAATCATCAACAAAAAACTCAGGCACAAACTTGCAAGAAGGACAAACCAAGGAAAAGGGATGAGTTTGCACACATCTAAGCCACCAAAAATGGGCATAGGAGAACCACTAGTCACTACCACACAACTAATAGGAGTTTGCAACACCACTATCAAGAGGTCGTAACATCACCATCGCAACATTAAATGTCGATGAACCAGGTCAGTAAAGAGGTGAAAAGATTAATTCAAGAAAATCTAGGGCATAGGGACCAAGTGGGAGAGCTCATTTCAAATTTATTATTTTATTTACATGTTTTTACTTTATTTTTATTTCAAGAGCTATGTTTATTTACTTAAGAATTATTTTATTTAGTGAATAGTTATTCTATTTTATTTTATTTACTTAAGAAATATTTTTACACCGATAGGTGTTCCCTTAGTGAGGAGCACTAGAGGAAAAACATACATGAATGGTCTAGATTAAAAGGACTACTATAGAGTTAATATGGACCTTTGATTTTTTAAAAGAATCAATAAATGATAAAAAGACAAAAAATTAAAAACACTGCGTAGGAAATAAAAAACACCACTTTCCTCTTTAACTTAACACATCTGATAGCTATGTCTTTATCAAAGGATGTTATATATTCAATCTTGATGTAAAAGTGTTGAGTAATTATTTTCTTGCTAGAGATTTCCTTTGTTGTGCTTTCACTTCGCTGGGGCTCTTCTATTTTGAGGAGAAACTTCTCTGAAAAACTTTTCCACAATATTGTAAAGGAATAAAATACCTCTTTACATGCATGTTAGGATAAACTAATAAATAAGTACTTTTAATGAATAAGAGGTTGGAATAAGAAAGATATTGAAATAAATTTTTCTAATTTTAAATAATTAACAAGAGACGCATTGCATCAGGTTCCTACCATTGTAATGTTGAATTACTTATTGTAGAAGCCTCTCATCTTAATAAGTTTAAAGATTTAGTAGCAAAAGCATTTAGATTAACGGTTAGTGTTTAGGGTATAGAGATTAGTGTTTAGTGTATAGTGTTTAGGGTCTAGAGTCAGAGAAAAGAAAATGATCAATATGAGCATTGAAACTTTCATGAGAGCTTAGGGAGAATGAAGCAGTTGGATGCTGCTTGAAACAGATCATTGTGTTACAGAAGGACACGATCAAGAGGAGTGCATTCAAAGTTATGGCCACCAAGCAAATTACAACTCGGACGTCATGTGAGAAGGTCAGTGAATAACATACAAATACAAATCATTATAAATTTATGAAATGTAAATATGGTTTGTAGCTTTGATCTTTACACTTAAAGTCTTCAGAATCTTATTTGTTAGTAATATCTAAAAATGGTAGTGCTTAGAAGCATTGTTGGAATTTCTTTTAGGGTAGGGAAGATGACTAGCTTCCCACCTTATGCCTTAGTCAAGTCCCTTGAGGAACAAGTTAGAAGACACACCAAGTATAAATGCAAATGTATATGTCTACTCTTATGATCTCACATGTTGATGCAATGCTCTAGATAATACTCAAGTGATGTGAATGGTTGATACCTGGTAATTTAAAATGAGCCAAGGATTTGTCTTTTTATACAACACTCTAGCATGCAAATTTGAATATTTCATGCTTGAGTTGGTGGGCAATGACTAGTTAGAAGCTAGTAGGCTTAGGCTCAAATTAAATTTGGAAGGTAATCAAGCGGAGAGGGAGCTCTAAAATAGTATAAGATTTATAAAATATGGCTCTGTGCATAGTCTACACTTGAGTCTTCCTTTGCATATCATCTATTGAAATGACCTTCTAAAGCTTGTGAAAGTGGATTCGATTAAACTAAATTATTGAAGTGCAAGTTTTGCTATTATTGAAATTTACACAACAAAGAAATGAATGGAAAGAAGAATGGTGACAATAGAACCCTGTTGCTGGTGAAGAATTACAAAGAAATTACAAAATTAAAAATGTTGTCGATTACAAAAATGGTTTCAAGCACATTCTTATAAATCGGCTTTCAATGTGGATACAATTTTGCATCTAGCAATAATTTCTAGGGTGAAATACCAAATTATATATATAATAATGCATTATTTAAAATCACATATAATAGTAAATTATAATTTATTTAAAATACAAAATATCATAAATTAAATTTCAAATTTTTTATTCCTAAAATTTCACTTGTATTTCAAGGCAAAAATAAGGCCATACGCTATCAAATTGGGTCCCACCATCAGAAATGGTAGGTGGATAGGTGCTATGTATCCGTCAGAAATTATATTATTTCATTATTATTATAGTATATATTTTCCCATCAAAATCGTAAATACAATACATACAAGAAAACACTTGCACTTGCACAAAATGTGGACAAGTTTGGAGATTCAAACTAGTTAGTAGTTATAACTTTCTCACAAATGATGAAATGTAATATACAATTGTTAATATTAAAAATATTTTTAAAATTTTATATAATTTTTAGAAATTAAATCGTGTTCTACTTGAAAGCCATTTTAGCTTAAAATAATAGATATAAAAATAATAATCAAAATATATATCAAAATTTCTTTATTATTGTTTAATATAATAAAATATTTTTTATTTAAATATAATTATAATATGCAAAAATTGAATTATATGGAGAGGGGGTGTCGCTTTGTGCTAGTACATTGGGTATCCTCTACTATTGTTAAAAAGTATTGCAAATTTAAAACTAAATTGAATCTCTTGATATCAAAGTAGTTTGTAGAAAAAACACTTGTACACTCACACACCATACTATATTATAACTCCCGCTCAACCTTATTTTTCACTTCACCACATACCTGCTCATCACTTTGACATTAGCTATGGCGCTGCAGGAAGAAACCCTTAGTCCATCACATTACCGCACACACATTAGGGTTCCTTGGTGGGATTGCGGGAAGAGCCTCTAATCAACGCAACACCGCTCATTATTTGGTCTGGCCTTGTGGGACTACGGCTCCTTGCAATGGCTGCGGAAACATGTTGCAGAGCATTTCCAACCATAATATCTGACACAATCCTCTTCAACACATCCATTTTATGAATAGCGTGCAAATCTATGGGGGTAGAAAAATGTTTCAGACGTCTTACTTATGGTTCCACATTCACATACATATCTATCAGGGCACTAGAAACTATAACATTTGATAAAATCCTCATTCGATTAAGCTTTGATGGATATCTACACCCTTGATGAAGAGAAGTTTATGGATCTTTGTAAGCTTCTACCCAAATACAACATTTAGTCTTGCATCGAGTGTGTTTTCACAAATGATTTTACCATCTTTTGACACCAAAACAATATTTGCATTTACTTTATTTCACCACAATGCTTTTGGTTTTTTATTTATACCGCTCTCCCACATATATTTTCCATATTCCTTGCGAGAATGTAATGAACAAAGCATTTTTTATTTCCTATTCGCGCTAGCCCGCAACTATTTTATTTCACTTTAGCGAGGAAGCGGGGGAAAAACAACGTGTCCATTGCTCTCCCACACCTAGTCTTAGAGTTCCTTGTGGGGGAGTCAGGAGAGCTCACCATCCTGCACCCTTGTGTCTGACTCCTTGTGATGGTGCGGTTGATGCTTGGATTGTTACAAGTATGTGCCTAATTGATGTGAACATATCAATGTTGTCATTACTGTCAATTGTGCTCTTGTTTTGATGCTTTATTGTAATGAGCTAGATGTTTTGTATTTGCCTATGTAAGTATTGGAGATCTGGATATTGAGTATATTGAGAAAAATTGCTCCTCCATTGGAAACAGTGTGGTGCAGATTTTCTTGTGTATTGCAGAAGAATAGTCCATTAGATTGCTCTACATTTCCCAAAAGATGAATATCTTTATCTATGGATTGGAATTTATTTAGAGGCACATCTGAAGATGCTATGTGTCAAGTTTGAGCCTCTGATATGAAGAATTGAGTGAGTTATGTTCACCAGAGTGAAAACAACTTTTTCTGTATGTTTGGTAGCGATAGGGAGAAAGTATTATGCTCCGCATTCCTCCGCATTGAATTATTTTTGTTTGTGGTTCTAGAGTTAAGTTTGGAATGATGAGAAGTGCTTTCAACTACAATGGTTCATGATTTGATAATCTGCAATCTATCCTTTCCTTATGACAATGGCTGACAGTGTTGTTGTTGTGATCCGGTTTGAAGAATCTTCTTGACAGAGTGATTAGAGATCATGCGGTTGTTCTTGGTGGTTACAATGTGCTTGTGGATGTCTCCTGATCATGTTCCTACCTTTGGATTGGTCCGCAAAGAGAAGTTTGGATCATGAAAGAAGAATGCTCTTAGAAGACCTAGTGTTAACCTTAGTCTTGGATGACTTGGTTGTATTCACTATTTACAGAGATGCATTGAAGATTGTAGAAGCATGTTGTGGGATGGAAGATTGCATTTGAGTCCCAACTAAGGCATGGCATGTTCATCATACTTCTCTAGATCTTTCCTTAGCTAAACTTTGTAATAGGTCTAGACCTATTTATATGAATATTTTTGTAATGCCAACTTTGGAGATTGCTCCAACGATTGATGACTATATTTCCGACCTTGATGTACATTCCAATGTTGATGACTTATATAAAAACTTTTAATGAATTGTGAAAAGAAAAATGTGTGAGCAAATATGAAGAGATAAGTGCGAAGGTGTGAAAGAGCAGAGTAGAGAAGTAATAGTGTGCTTCAATGGAACTGAACCCATGCATGAAGTAGATGCTATTCAATCAGTTCACCATATTTGGTAGTGATCCACCCCTTGGCAATGAGCCACCCTTTGGCAGTGAGCCATGTAGGAAATAAGCCTCTATTTTTTGGTATTGATATAACTTATATATTTTATGTGGGCTGACACCCACCGTGGTTTTTCCCTTTTGGGGTTTTCCATGTAAAAATCTAGTGTCTACTGTGTTAAATGTGTGATTATGATTATGTTTATGGTTTCATGCTTTCATGGTTAAAA
This sequence comes from Cunninghamia lanceolata, assembly GCA_027924645.1. Lineage (NCBI taxonomy): Eukaryota > Viridiplantae > Streptophyta > Pinopsida > Cupressales > Cupressaceae > Cunninghamia > Cunninghamia lanceolata. The sequence continues at coordinate 1,844,119 of BSBN01001164.1, read as the reverse complement.
TCTGATTATCAGTAATTAAGAAGTTGATGATTTATGAAGTTAAGTTTTTGTGACAACTGATTCACCCCCCCTCTCAGTTGTCCTATGTATTTCAACAATTGGTATCAAAGCTAAGTTCCTTTTTGGTAAGCATAACAACTTGAGGTATATCTAGGATGTCTTACAAGAAGGAGGCTCTGCAGTTTGATGGGACAAATTATACAACTTGGAAGATTCGCATGAAAATTCATCTGCTTTGTATTGGTTATAAAGTATGGCAATCGACACAAACTAATTACACCATACCGACGAATGGTCTAACAACTGAAGATGAAATCAAAGAATATGAGGTAAATATAAAAGCTAGAGATGCTATATTTAGTGCATTGACTAACTCTGATTTAATAAAGGTCATGGATTATGAGTCTGCTAAAGAAGTCTAGGATAAGCTAAGTAATATATATGAAGAAGAGGAAATCTGTAAAGAGTGCCAAATTGCAGGGACTAAAAGCCAAATATGAAGGTCTTAAGACGGGAGAAGATGAAAACATAACATCCTTCATGCAAACAGTTGATGAACTTGTTACTAGAATCAAAGGTATGGGAGGAACTGTTGATGAAACTAAAGTTGTGATGAAAATTCTTAGGTCATTACCTAAATCCTATGCTCACAAGGTAGCTGCAATTGAAGAAATTATGACTGTGAAAAAGATTAATAAGGATCAGTTGCTTGGTAAGATTATAGCTTTTGAAATGAGAGAGTTTGGTGATGCTTTGCCAAAAGTAGAAATTGCTTTCAAAGCCAGTACTTCAGAGAAGATCTCCAGAGCAAAAAAGTACAAGGTGGAACCTGATGATGAGTTTGATGAAATTGAAACTAACTTTGTTGATAGACTGCAAAGAGGTTCTAGTAAGTTCAAAGGCAAATTACCGTTCAAATGTTTCTCATGTGGTAAAGTAGGTCATTATGCTTCCAGATGTCCTGAAAGAATTGAAAGGAATAGAAAAATATTTGAAGATAGACCTAGAGCTCCGAAGAAATGCTGCTATGTTAGAGATTTTGATGATGAAGGTGTGCCTGATGATGAATCTGTTGATGCTAGTACTAGTGCAAATGAATACATGTTTATTGCTATTAAAGAAGAACCTATGTCTTGTTGATATGTGTCAGACAACTGAGAGGGGGGGTGAATTAGTTGTCTCAAAAACTTAAACACTTTTTGCAATTAAACATTCATCATGTATCTACAATTATTATGATTTAACAATGAGTGCATGAAATCAGAAACTAACCACGGATACAACAACAAACACAAGAGACACCAGATTTTACGTGGAAAACCCCAAGGTGGGGAAAAACCATGGAGAGGATTAGCTCTCAATATATATTTTAATCTAGAAATAATGATGTTCAGGCTTGGTCACTCCATGGGCCTAAACATATTGGATCACTGCCATGAAGAACAACTAGGTCTAGCAGGCTCACTGCCTCAACCCTAAACCTAGCAAGATTGTAATAAGGGCTGTTAAACCCTGAGGGCTATTAAACCCTACTGGTGGCTCACTACCAGGCTCACTGCCATGATCAACACCTTTCTATGTCTATGATTAAAATACAATAATTCCTCTGCTCTGCTCTGCCTTTGCTATGTTCTTCCTCTTCTTTCCTCTACCTCTTCTCTGCTCTGCCTTTTGGACCTTTCTTAATATCTTTCCATTTCCGCTCAAGGACAACTTTTCCATGACTCAACTACAAGTATTTATACACTTCAACAACCTTGGAATGATAATCAAGGTCGGCATCACAATCATCAACCATTGGAACAATCTCCAAGGTCGGTATTTCAAAAATAGGTCTTGACCTATTACAACATTATGCAAAGGGGATGAAGTAAAATTGTACACAGATCATGTCATGCCTTAGCTAGGACTCAAACATGATCTTCCATACTTCGACATGCTTCCACAATCTTCAAGAGATCTCTGCAATCACTGGGATTAACCAAGTTGGCTAAGACTAGTTACACGCAACATTATCTAGGAACAATCTTCAAACACATTCTCAATTCCTTAATGTGGACCAAAGTCTAGATAGGAACATGATTAGAAGACATCCACAAGCACATTATAATCATCAGGAGCAACCGCACAACCTTTAACCACTTTATCCATAAGAATATTCACACTGGAACACATGAACTTCATTGTCTTCAACTGTCATAAAGGAAAGATAGCTTATGGACCACCAAACCATGAACCATTGCAACTGTAGGCACTTACCATCATCCCAGACTTCCTTCTAGAACCATAGAGCAAAATACTTTATTGCAGAGGAATGCGAAGCAGAATACTTTCTCCCTATCCCAACTGAACTTACAGAAAAAATAGGTTTCACTCTGGTGAACACAACTCACTCAGATCTTCATGCGGAGGACTCAAACTTAGAATGTAGAATCCTCAGACATATCTCTAACCTACTTCCAATCCATAGACCATGATCTTTAGGCAGTAATAAATGTGGAGCAGTTTACCAGACTATTCTTCAGCATACAACTCACTGTCTGTACTGCACTTCTCTGTAACTTACTTGTTTCTTCTAGAGATGCTAATTTTCTTAATATCCTCAACATAAAAAGCTTCTAAAGAAGTAATAGAATAAGATATAGTTGACACCAATGACAACAAAGATATGTTGACATCAATAACAACACCAATTAGGGACATACTTGCAACAATCTCATCCTTTGTCATTGATGACAACATATGATGTTAAAAACTGCAACAACCATCAAGACACACCTGCACTCTTTCTTTCTCCAAGATTCTCCACCTGCGCTCTTTCTTTCTCCAAGATTCTCCCCCTTTCTCTTTACACATTTGCACTCTTTGTCTATCTAAGTTTTTCATGACTTCCCTCTCCCCTTGACATCAATGGTAAAGGGCACATACTTGCACTCTTCTACTCTGATCTAATCTCTCTTTTGAACTCTCTAACTACTCCCCCCTGAGAAGCAGCCCTAAAAAGCATCAATTTGGACCTCTAAGCACCTCCGAACTAATGCAGTATTGTGCATCTTAGTTTAGAGTAGGAGGGATGATAACCCCTAACTTTTCTCTGAGACACTCAAAAGTATCCTTAGGGAGAGGCTTGGTAAAAATATCAACAATCTGATCTTTGGTAGAAACATACTCCAACTTGACTTCATTCTTTGTCACCTTTTCTCAAAAAATGATACCTAATGGATATGTACTTTGTCCTTGAATGCATCACTGGATTCTTTGATATATTTATGGCACTTGTGTTGTCACAAAAGATTACAATTGGATCCTTATACACAACTTTGATATCCTTCAAAGTCTGCTTCATCCATAACACTTGAGTGCAATTGCATGCTTTGCAATGTATTGTACTTCTGCAGTAGACAGGGATATTGAATCTTGTTTCTTGCTCAACCAAGATACTAACCTTTTTACCAAGAAGAATGCACCTCCACTTGTACTTTTTCTATCATCCACATCTTGCTTCTCTTTCTCTAGCACTTGTTTTATGGATGCAGTAGTGTCTCTTAGCATAGTAGGTACTTCTTCTTTCTAATTTTGTTCCAGATGTTCCACATCCATATTCTCTTGTTGACCAATATTTTGCTCCAGTGTAGGGTTTTCCTTAGCTCGATCAAGTTCTTGATTATCAACTTTGATCTACTCATCAAATTTCTCCTTGTTTTCTGGATCATTAGTTTGTTGTCCTGGAAGAAGATTAGTTTGATCCTTTTTAGCAGCAGGGGTTTGATCATATTTTTCTTTTTTCTTTTCTATTAATATGTCTTTTACTAGAGGATTTGTATCAGTTTGCTCCAAAACTTGATTCATGCTGACTTCTAGAATAGACGTCTCATCTCTAGTATTTGTTTCTTCATTGCCATAGATGGTAGGAATATTATTTTTCTTCAATATTTCCAAAATAGTTTCCTCTGTTTCCTTGACCACGTTGTCGATTTCACCTATCATTAATTAATTTACCATTTTCTTGGTCCTGAAGGCATCCTTGAGTTCATTAGAAATTTTGGCCTCTTCTTCAGGAGTGCTCTCCAGACTTAACCTTGTTAGTGGTTGTTGTCTGAGTTCAATATCTTTGGCCATAGCAGTTTCTTTTTTGGCTGATAAAATACTTCACAATGTATCTAGGAGATCACCAATGATCTCAATGAGAGCTCTATTATATATGTTCAAGTACTTTATGGTGGCTTCTTCTAAAACCCTTTTATCAGCATCACTGTAGTCATCATAGAATTTAGCCACAGGTTTTAAGTTTCCATCAATAGTGACAAATTTTAATACATCTTCAAGCTTTAATGTGGCTTGAGACTCATCTACCTTCTGTCTTTTGTTGGGTATCTTTCTTTCGGATGACTTCTCTTTGCTACTTTTGGAGACTTTAGAAGCCTTAAATTTCATTTTCTTTACTTCCTCATCTGATTCTATCTCTTCTTCATCCTTTTATCCCACACTAACATACAACCTTTTTCCTTTCATCTTCTTTCTCTTTGTATCTTTGTCAGAGGGTTTCTTTGATGATGTTTTTATGATTGATGGTGATGTAGCACCAGATGAAGTGGCAAAGCTTCTTGTAGTTCTATGTGTCCTTTCTGATTTGTTCTGCTTCAATTTAGATTCTTTCAGAATCTGTACTGGCTCACTCTTTTGTTTTACTTTTGCTACTTTCTCTCTTACCTCTTTCAGTTGTTCTTTGGTAATGCCATATTTTGTATCTATCTCTTCTACCTCCTTTCTGACTTTTCTGGTTGATTTAGGTTTCATGAATTGAAGTTTCATGGATAGCTCTTCATAGGTTCCAAATCCTCCTTCCTTGTTGTCCTTGGTCTTGCTCAACATGTGTTGAGCATATTTTTCTAATATTTTCCCATCTACTTCATAGTCCATTGGCATTACCCAAATAGTCCTAGGCTCAATAGCTTCCATTAGACATTGATCTTTTGTAACCATGAAACAAATGGTGTCCTTATACTTGTCAACAATTTCCCTAGGAATTCTTTCTCTGGACTGCATCATGCTTTGAAAGTTTTTGAAGAATCTCCATAGAGCTATATTTGATTATTTTGACAACCTAGATTGCTAAGACATTGTCTTATTTGGACAGCTACTGGTTGATTACTTTACCATATTAAACCCTTGTGATTAGGAAATTCATTTAGAAAGTAAAAGAATAAGCAGATGATAAGCATACTAAATTTGAAAGGATGTCTCTTACTCTCCTTGATTTTCTTCAGATTGTTCATTAACTGAACTCTCAATAGTTTGCACAAGTCATAATCAACATTTTCTTTAACCATCTGATATGCAGTGTAAATTGTCGTGCCTGAAACAAAATTTTCTCTACTGGAGAAGTAGATCTTATACCCTATGACCATTGAAGCAAATTTTACCATAGGATCGATGATGTCATTTATTGTCATTGCCCTTTTGTCAAATTGGGCTCTGGTAGCTTATGTAACTACTTGATTTTTAACTGCCTTTAGCAATGGTATACCTCCAGTAGAAATTAATTTGGTAATTGCTTGGATTGCATCTTTTGTTATCTTGAAGGGTTGTCCCTTTCCTAGCCACATAAATTCATCATGGATCCTGCTCAGTACATAATGCACCCATTCATCTTCAGCAAATGTGGGAAACTCAACATCTTGGATGAATTTCTTTTCTTTCATAATTACGTGCTCTTCCTTCAGGTTAAACTGATCATTACTCATATGATTTCAATATAGGTCTATGAATCTAGTTTTGTCGTGTTCCTCTAAGGCAACATGAATGTATGCCCTAACATCTTCAACATATAGAATTCTATGTGGAATACTTGAGAATGCACCCAGTTGATTGACTTCGGTTGCTTTATGAGCATGTTTCTTGAATTTGGGTCTTGGCCTTTCAGTAATATCAATAACAAATGGGTTTGCCATTTTTCACAATTTCATAGTTAGGTTAACAGAACAAATACCTTGTTTCATTAAAATGGGGTTTCCTTTCTCTAAGTCACTTCAATTTAGATCTTGATTGTCATTGTTCAATTTCTACTTTAATCTCTTTGAATACTTGATAGCCTCAAATGCAAAGTGATTTTGAAACCAAGCAAGTTTCTTTTTATCCTCCGCACAGCTTGACCTAGTCGTCATTAGGATTGCTTTGCAATATGTTGCCAAAACCCTTCACTGTAGAACACAGTTGATTAGGATTGCTCTGCAATATGCCGCATTGACCCTTTTCTTCTATTTTTTCTTCTAAGAGTTGTGTCACATCAAATTTCGTTATACATCTTTGTGCCTGATTCTGGCACCCACTTTCTGGTTGGGGGTTTTGAATTTTCAACACTGCTCCCCCTGAGCCAGAGCTCTCAATTTACTTCCCAAAGGAAATATCTACACCGAATATTGGTCCAGATTGATCCTTGACTTCAATCACTTCTTTCTTGATCCATACATTGTCAATTTCTTTCTTGGTTTTAATCAGATCAACCTTTTCTTTTCCCTTATCATTTCTCTGCTTTGTTTTTCTTTCTTCAGCATAATGATTTCTCTTCATATTCTTACTTTTGTAGAATCTTGCAACATGTCCAATTTTGTTGCAATTGAAACATACAATGTTTCCTTGCTCTTGATTTCTTTCTCTGAATGAATTCATCCTTATTCTACATTGATTAGCCATGTGTCCAAATCTATTGCATGTAAAACACTTTCCATTGAATAATTGATTGTTCCTTGTAATTTGATAATTATCTCTTACCGAGCTTCTACACTCATTTGATCTGTGTCCCATTTTATAGCATGCATTGCACTTAATAGAATTTTGACTCACTTTACTTCTACATACAACAGCTCTATGACCAATCCTATTGCAAGTGAAGCATTTACCTTTGAATGATTGTTCATTCCTTCCACTGTTGAAACTTTTCTTGATCTGATTTCTACATTCATTTGCTCTATGACCAATTTTCTTGCAATTGAAACACTGATTGGAGAATGATGGAATCTTTTGATTTATTCTATTCCTACACTGAGTAGCCTTATGATCATACCTATTGCATGAATTACAATAACCATTGAAAGATGGGCACCTTTGTGCATTTCGTTGTCTGACTGGAGGTCTTCTAGGTCTTCCTTTCTTATTTCTAAACTAATTTCCTTTGTTTTGTTGTACTTCAGTGTTTGCTTGACCAGATTTTGAACTTTCCCCTTTTTCATATCCCAAACCTTGCTTATGATTTGCACTCTTCTAGCTGATAATCATTTCATCAAGCTTTGTAGTACTTATCTTGAATTTTTCTTCAAAGCTTTTGGCCTTTTCCAGGTCTATTTTTAGATTTGCAATTTCTTTCTCAAGTTTTGCACAATCTTCTAATTTGTTTTTCACAATTAAATTCAAATCATCCTCTACTCTTGATCTTTCTATAACTTCTGCTTCTAAATCATTCGCTGATAACAATTGATCACTGACTTCTATGTATTTATCTTTGAATTTCTTGACTTTCTCTTTTAGTTTTAAGATACATTCATCAGCTTGTTGCAAGTTTTTTTTTCAGATCCCTGACTTCTGCTTCAGAATTTTCAAGATCCATAAGAGCTACTTCTAGTTGTTTGTATCTTTCATAATTTCCATACCTTCTTGCTGCCACGATCATATTATCCCAAATCTTCCTCAAGCTGTTAAACTTTTTCAAAGGAACCTTGCTCTGATACCAATTGTTGATATGCACCGGACAACTAAGAGGGGGGTGAATCAGTTGTCTTAAAAACTTAAAAACTTTCTACAATTAAACATTCATCACTTATCCACAATTATTATGATTTAACAATGAGTGAATGAAATCCAAAACTTAACCACAGATACAACATCAAACACAAGGGACACCAAATTTTATGTGGAAAACCCCAAGGTGGGGAAAAACCATGGAGAGGATTAGCTCTCAATATATATTGCAATCTTGAAATAATGTTGTTCATGCTTGGTCACTCCATGGGCCTAAACATACTAGCTCACTACCATGAAGAACAACTAGGTCTTGCAGGCTCACTACCTCAACCCTAAACCTAGCAAGATTACAATAAGGGTTGTTAAACCCTATTGGCGGCTTACTACCATGATCAACACATTTCTATGTTTGTGATTAAAATACAACAATTCCTCTGCTCTGCTCTACCTCTGCTATGTTCTTCCTCTTCTTTCCTCTGCCTCTTCTATGTTGTGCCTTTTGGATCTTTCTTAATATCTTTCCATTTCTGCTCAAGGACAACTTTTCCATGACTCAACTATAAGTATTTATACACTTCAACAACCTTGGAATGATCATCAAGGTTGGCATCACAATCATCAACCATTGGAACAATCTCCAAGGTCGGTATTACAAAAATAGGTCTTGACCTATTACAACATTATGCAAAGGGGGGTGAAGTAAAATTGTACATGGATCATGCCATGCCTTAGCTGGGACTCAAACATGATCTTCCATGCTTCAACATGCTTCCACAATCTTCAAGAGATCTTCGCAATCACTGGGATTAACCAATTCGGCTAAGATTGGTTACACGCTACATTATATGGGAACAATCTTCAAACACAATCTCAATTCCTTAATGTGGACCAAAGTGCAAATAGGAACATGATTAGGAGACATCCACAAGCATGTTATAATCATTAGGAGCAACCACACAACCTTTAACCACTTTACCCATAAGAATCTTCACACTAGAACACATGAACTTCACTGTCTTCAACTATCATAAAGGAAAGATAGCTTGCAGACCACCAAACTACGAACCATTGCAACTGTAGGCACTTATCATCATCCTCAACTTCCTTACAGAACTATAGAGCAAAATACTTTATTGTGGAGGAATGCGGAGCAGAATACTTTCTCACTGTCCCAACTGAACTTATAAAAAAATAGGTTTCACTCTGGTGAACACAACTCACTCAGATCTTCTTGTGGAGGGCTCAAACCTGGAATGTAGAATCCTTAGACATATCTCTAACTTACTTCCAATATGCAGACCATGATCTTTAAGAAGCAATAAATGCGGAGCAGTTTACTAAATTATTCTTTAGCATACAACTCATTGTCTATACTGCACTTCTCTGTAACTTACTTGTTACTTTCGGAGAGGCTAATTTTCTTAATATCCTTAGCATACAAAGCTTCTAAACAAGTAATAAAATAAGATACAGTTGACACCAATGACAACAAAGATATGTTGACATGAATGACAACACTAGTTAGGCACATACTTGTAACATGTCTACTAATCCTGCTAGTTGTGTGAAGGAAGAAAAACCAGCAGAAGAGAGTGCTTTGGCTGTTCATGTTGAGAAAGACAAGGATGAATGGATTATTGATAGTGGATGTTCACATCACATAACTAGTGACAAAAGTAAGTTTGTAAGTTTGGAAAAATATGATGGAGGACTGGTTAGGTTTGGAGACAATGTAGCTGATAAGATTTGTGGAAAATGATCTATTTCATTTGATGGAAAGCATAATACTGACAATGTCCTATATGTGAAAGGCTTGAAACACAATCTTTTGAGTGTTGGACAAACGTATGACAAAGGTTGTGATCTGAGATTCAAAGACAATGGATACAAGATCATGGAAAGCTCCAGAATTGTGATTGCTACCGATAAGAAGACAAGAGATAACATCTATCAATTGAAAGGAACTAATGATTACTATTTATTAGCCCAAACAGATGAAAGTTGGTTGTGGCATATACAGTTGTGTCATATAAATTTTGATAACCTGGTAAAGATAAGTCCAGGTCAGACTATGAGAGAATAACCAAAACTTGTGAAACCTATCAATACTATTTGCAAAGAATGTCGGTTGGGGAAGCAGACAAGAATAAGTTTCAAGAGTAAAGAGCAATTTTCTGCCAGTTTGCTGGATCTAGTTCATACAGATCTATGTCCCTACAAGGATAACAAGTCTAAAACGTGATAGGTACTTCATGTTGCTTATTGATGATTATTCCAGAATGACTTGGGTTTCTTTTCTAAGAGATAAATCTGAAGCCCTGGAGAAGTTCAAATCCTTCAAGGCAATGGCTAAAAATGAAATAGAACTAAAAATTAAATGCTTGAGGTCTGATAGAGGAGGTGATTTCACATCAAATGAATTCAACAATTTTTGTGAAGAGCAAGGAATAAAGAGACACTTGTCTACACCTAGGACCCCTCAGCAAAATGGAGTTGTGGAAAGGAAGAACAAGATAGTTCAAGAAGCTGTTAGAACAATGATGAAGGAAGGAGGCCCACCAGAAGTTTTCAAGAAAGAAGCCATACATACTGCTATCTACTTTCAAAATAAAGTTCAAGTGAAAGATAATGGTACTAAAACCTCCTATGAATTGTGGTATGGAAGAATCCCAACAGTAAGATACTTCAAAGTCTTTGGAAGCAAGTGCTATATCAGAAGAGATGAAGACCTAGGGAAATTTGATGCAAGATGTGATGAAGGAATCTTCCTTGGATATTCTACCAACAGTAAGACATATCGGTGCTACAACAAAAGGTTGAAAAAGATTGTGGAGAGTGCAAATGTGAAGGTGGATGAAGGCAAAGTAAAAACATCATATCAGAATGGCTATGAGTCAAATGAACCTACTAATATAACTTATGAAGAAAAAGTTAAACAAAAAGACAATCAAAGTGAAGAAGAAAAGGCTCCAAAAATTGTTAAGACTCCCAGGTATGTAAGAATTAATCACTCTGAAAATCAAATTATTGGAGACTAAGAGAAAGGTGTACTGACAAGGAAAAGAGCTGCAGAAGAACAAGTGAATTACTATTTGCTCTCTACTGTTGAACCAAAAACTATGAATGAAGCCTGCAATGATGAAAATTGGGTTGATGCAGATAGAGAAGAATGAAACTTGGGAACTAATTCCTAGACCTGTTAACAAAAATATTATTGGAACCAAATGGGTCTTCAGGAATAAGCTAAATGAAAATGGAGAAGTTGTAAGGAATAAAGGAAGACTTGTATGTAAACGATATTCTCAAATTGAAGGAATAGATTTTCAAGAGACTTTTTCTCCAGTAGATCGAATTGAAGCAATCAAAATGTTTTTGGCATTTGTAGCTCACAAAGACTTCAAAGTGTATTAGATGGATGTGAAGTATGCATTCCTTAATGGTGAGTTAGAAGAGGAAGTCTACATTGAGCAACCATAAGGATTCCAACTATCAAATCAAGGTGATATGGTATGCAGGTTGAAGAAAGCATTATATGGACTCATGCAAGCTCCTAGGGCATGGTATACAAGGTTGGATAAGTACTTATTGTAGTTAGGATTCAATAAAGGCATTGTTGACAATAATCTTTATTTCAAGATTAATGATGATCAAATTTTGATTGTTGAAGTCTTTGTTTATGATATCATCTTTGGAGGAAATGATTGTTAGACTTAGATGACAAAAGATATCAATTAAATGCAAATAATAAAGATTAAATAGAGGAATGAAAATACACAGAAATAATAGCAGTGAGAGACAAGTTTTAACGTGGTTCACCCAAACTTGGGCTACATCCACCAACAAAGAGTCCAATATTATTATCTAGTAAATCAAAAATTGATTACAACCAGCAATCCCTGCAACTCAATTCTGCTACAAAATGCTACAATACAATATCAATGAAAACCCTAATCCTTAGCTATTTTTATCACGAATTTTGTTAGTTACAAAATAGAGTTTTTTTATGTCGACCAATGAAAAAATAACTCCCAATGCCTTAATAAAATAATAAAAAATTATGTGAGGTTCGGGTCTGCTGCCCCTGAGCCCCTATGAGGACGTTGCCCCTCAATCCCTGCAAGGGGTGCTACCCCTTGACCCCATCTTGGGGGTGCTTCCCCCAAACCCCCACAAGGGACACTGCCCCTTGACCCTGTAGGAATTTGGGGGGAAACCACACTGATAAAAGTGGGGTAAATTTAACCTCCAAGTCTGATTAGGCTCCATATAACAACAATGATGGTATGTGTATGAAATTTCCTGGTGAAATGTAGAAAGAGTTTGAGATGTCTATGTTTGGTGAGATGAATTTCTTTCTAGGTCTGCAAATCAATCAATCAGATAAAGAAATTTTCATATCTTAGTCTAAGTATGTAAAAACATTGTTAAAGAAGTCTGGGATGGAAGTCTCTAAACTAGTATGTACTCCCATGGTGACTAGCTACAAATTGAGCAAAACAAATGAATCACCCAAGACTGATTAGAAAAGTACATATTCATGATTGGAGGGTTACTTTATCTAACTCAAACTAGACCTGATATTATGCATGCAGTTTGTCTTGTTGCAAGATTTCAAGCTAATCAAAGAGAATCACATGTGATGGCAGTAAAGAGAATCCTGAGGTATTTAAAAGGCACTTCAGATCATGGCTTATGGTATCTAAAGGATAATGATTTTACCCTTAGTGCTTATATAGATGTTGACTGGGTCGAAGATGTTGATGACAAGAAAAGTACAAGTGGAGGTGCCTTCTTCTTGGAAAAAAAGATTAGTTTCATGGCTGAGCAAGAAACAAGATTCAATCTCTTTGTCAACTATAGAAGCAAAGTATATTGCAGCAGCATGTTGTTGTACTCAAGTTTTATGGATGAAGTAGACTTTGAAGGATATAAGAGTTGTTTATGAAGATCCAATTTCAATCTTGTGTGACAATACAAGTGCCATAAATATTTCTAAGAATCTAGTGATGCACTCAAGAACAAAGCATATATCTATAAGGTATCATTTTTTGAGAGAAAAGGTGATAGAAAATGAGGTAATGTTGGAATATGTGTCCACAAAGGATCAGATTGTAGATATCTTCACCAAGCCTTTGCCTAAAGATACTTTTGAGTATCTTAGAGAAAAGTTAGGGGTCACTACCCCTCCTATCCTAAACTAAGATGCATAAGAATGCATCAATCCAGTGGTGCTCAAAGTCTCATTATTTGATCTGGATTGATGTTTTGGGAGTGACCCCTTAGGGGGAGCAGCTAGATGTGTCAGTAATAGTTTAGTTGGTTCAGAGCAGTAGAATGTAGGTATGTGCCCTTTGCCATTGATGTCAAAGGGGGAGAGAAATCATGTGAAAAACTCAGGGGGAGAAAGAATGCAAATGTGTAAAGAGAAAGGGGGAGAATCTTGTCTTGATGGTCTTTTCAATTTTTCACATCATATGTTGCCATCAATGACAAAGGGGGAGATTGTTACAAGTATGTGCTTAATCAGTGTTGTCGTTGATGTCAACATATTAGTGTTGTCATTAGTGTTAACTGTGCTCTTTTTTTAATGCTTGATTGTAATGAGTTAGATGCCTTATATTTTCCTATGTAAGTATTGGAGATTTGAATATTGAGGATGTTGAGAAAATTTGCTGCTCTGGTAGAAACAGTGTGGTGTAGAGTTTCTTGTGTATTGCAGAAGAACAGTCCAGTAGATTGCTCCTCATTTCCTGAAAGATGAATATCTTTGTCTACGGATTGGAATTTATTTAGAGGCACATCTGAAGATGCTATGTGTTGAGTTTGAGCCTCTGGTATGAAGAATTGAGTGAGTTATGCTCACCAGAGTAAAATAGCTTTTTCTATATGTTTGGCAATGACAGGGAGGAAGTATTATGCTTCGCATTCCTCTGCATTGAATTGTTTTTGTTTGCGGTTCTAGAGTTAATTCTTGAATGATGATAAGTGTTTTTAACTACAATGGTTCGTGATTTGGCATCCACAAGCTATCCTTTCCCTATGACAGTGGCTGACAGTGTTGTTCTTGTGCTCTGGTTTGAAGAATCTTCTTTCCAGAGTGGTTAGAGATCGTGCGATTGTTACTAGTGGTTACAATGTGCTTGTGGATGTCTCCTGATCATGTTCCTACCTTTGGATTGGTCTGCAAAGAGAAGTTTGGATCGTGAAAGAAGAATGTTCTTAGAAGACCTAGTGTTAACCTCAATCTTGGTCGACTTGGTTGTCTTCACTATTTGCAGAGATGCATTAAAGATTGTAGAAGCATGTTGTGGCATGGAGGATTGCATTTGAGTCCCAACTAAGGCATGGCACGTTCATCATACTTCTCTACATCTTTCCTTAGCTAAATTTTGTAATAGGTCTAGACCTATTTCTATGTATGTTTTTGTAATGCCGACCTTAGAGATTGCTCCAATGGTTGATGACTGTATTGCCGACCTTGATGTACATTCCAAGGTTGATGACTTGTATAAAAACTTGTAATGAATTGCAAAAAGAGAAATGTGTGAGTGAATATGAAGAGATAAGTGCGAAGGTGTGAAAGAGCAAAGCAAAGATGTAATATTGTGCTTCAATGGAACTGAAACCAAGCATGAAGTAGATGTTATTCAATTAGTTCACCATATTTGGCAGTAAGCCACCCCTTGGTAGTGAGCCACCCTTTGGTAATGAGTCATTCTTTGCATTGAGCAATTTGGGCAGTGAGTCGTGTAGGCAGTGAGCCTCTATTTTTTGGTATTGATATAACTTATATATTTTCTGTGGGCTAACACCCACAATGGTTTGTCTCTTTTAGGGTTTTCCACGTAAAACTCTGGTGTCTACTATGTTGAATGTGTGATTATGATTATGTTTATGGTTTCATGCTTTCATGGTTAAAATCTAATTATCAGTAATTAAGTCGTTGATGATTTATGAAGTTAAGTTTTTGTGACAACTGATTCACCCACCTCTCAGTTGTCTTGTGTATTTCAACATGGACTGCCTTCTTCTCACTAATTTGCATGTCCTGGACAAACCATTCTAAGATTTTCAAGTGGATCCGAACTTCATATTTAACAAAAATTACTCATCCATTATGCTTTGGATACCCTATTTGAGAACACCTATTTTGTCACAGGTTGCAAAGATGCTGGCAAAATTGGTGAAATGGTGCCTCATCTCATTGTCTTCATGATCCAACATATAACAGCGATAGACATAGCATTCTTCCAAGTTCTTTCATTAAGAGGTCTAGCAAAGCTTCTGCCTTTGGCATACTTCTCTGGATTGCACTTGATCGCATCATTTTTCTACATCGTGCAATCCTTAAA
The DNA here is from genome assembly GCA_027924645.1 of Cunninghamia lanceolata. Classification (NCBI taxonomy): domain Eukaryota; kingdom Viridiplantae; phylum Streptophyta; class Pinopsida; order Cupressales; family Cupressaceae; genus Cunninghamia; species Cunninghamia lanceolata. The sequence goes on along the minus strand of BSBN01001164.1, from coordinate 1,829,030 downwards.
CTCATCCAAATTTAGTAGCTTGCCTATGTATATCTTCACTCATCCATTTTGTGCATATCCTACAGCCATTGCATTCCATGAAACCATAGTTCTTTTAGGCATTTTGTCAAACAATTCACGGGTCTTCTCTATGCTTCCACATTTTGCATACATGTCTACCAGGGTTGTTGCATCTACAAAATATGTCAAAATTCCTCTCTTTTATGCTTTGATGGATGTCCAAACCCTCTTCCAAAACTCCCATTTTAGCACAGGCTATTTGTATGCTGGCAAATTATGTGAACTGACGAAAAATAAAACTGACGGAAAAAAGAACGACCGACGTCGGAAAGAGGAAATCCAGACCATTGGACAATGTCAACTTTAGTACGTAATTAGACAATGTCAACTTGGTACTCACACAATTTCAACTTGGTAATCACACAGTGCTTCAACTATAGTGATATTGCCAAATGAGTTTAACACTCAATGCTCATTGGTCAATTGAATTTTAATATAATTAAAAAATAAAAAAATTCCATTTTTCACATTGTTGTTCACCCAATTGACCAATAACACAATGGATAAATTGTATTTATTCGATCATTAAATAAAAATTTTAACTTTCAACTTTAGGGATTTTGCCAAATGAATTCAATTCTCAATTCTCATTGGTCAACTGAATTGAATTAAATGCATCATACAAATGCAATAGAATTTCTGCCTTGGTAGGAACTAATAATTATATTGTTAAGTGTTTTAATTTTATTTGTTCATATTTTAGAAAATTATTTATTATTAAGTGTTTTAATTTTATTTGTCTGTATCTTAGAAAATTAAGGTTTATCAATCCAAAATTTCTAAAAAAATAAATTTAAGAAATTTAGTTTCATCAAGCATGTTATATATTCAATCTTGGGGTAAAAATGCTGAGTAACTATTTTCTATAGATAATATAAGTTTTGTAGAGATATGCATTAATAGTCACATTGTTTCAATGCACAATTTTATACATGAGCGCAGGAGTGAAAGTGAAGGTAACAAGTAACTGTACATGGTGTGGACAACAACAATTGCAAGTGGAAGGCTAAGTCATGGAACATCCAAGTTGCCGCCTGTACATCCAAGTTGCCACCTATACAACCATAGGCAAAATATTAGTAATAAACAAAAACAAATTAGTATATAGTATTTCATCTCATATAGACATATATTTTAAGATGTGATACTAATAAAAGATTTAATATATTTAAAACAAAAAATATGTAGAGTTTTTAAGGTTAAGAGCGAACATGTCTACTTATTTGTAGCTCTAAGTGAGGCCAATATCTGCTGGTCACCTTTAAACTATGCCTTGATTTGATAAGATGTTTGCAACCACCAAGACATGTGATTTAATGCCCAAAAAATCTAAACTGAACCCTCTTGCCATTTGCATCAAGGTGATCTTCTAGATGTATAGATATTTGATTTACACACTTAACTAGGAAATAAAAGAAATTAATGCAGCCATCCCTTATTTATTTGATCTCTGCCAACTCTTAAGATTGTGTAGTGCAACAAAATTTCCTATAAAAGTAACATCTATTTTCATAAATTTACAAAGCCTTCTCTTTTATTGTTGTTTACCTTTGGCAGAAACTGTTGCAGAAGTGCATTACTCTTTCATTGTTGTTGGAGTTGATTTATTGACCAACAAAATTCAGTTTGAGGATAGACTTTGTACATACTCGATTAGAGTATTTGTAGATTGTGCAGTAGGGCCTCTAAGATCAGCTCAAGATTTTTAGGTATGAATATCATAAAAAATTAAGAGTACCCATTTCATTAAATAATATCATGTTTATCATTTTCCTTCTTGATGTGACTAATTAACTTAGAGAAAATGTGCATTAATGAATTTATTTCTCATGCCTATCCAACATTCTGGTGGTGCTTTTTATGAAAATAATTATTAATTAATTATTGACTCCATCCCTAACCTTAACCCCAAGATATTCTTTGAGCTTTTATTTTGCCTGGGGTGTTTGGGTTAAGTTCAAGCCACATCCCTTTTTCACATGGTGGATTATTGGTCATCATCCATTGTTTAAATAACTTATAAATGCTTAGGTGTGGTAGTCAATAACTTCAGTAAGCCCCACAGAGGAAAAAGAAAGTGCAAATAAGATTTGAAATTTGAATGTAGACTGATCATAAAATATCAGATATGTTCTAAACTCTTGTTAACATTGTAAGCATCTATTTATGTAAAAATTGATACTAAATGAAGAGGTCAGGAAGAACATATATTTGATTTTCTTAAAAATTCAGAAATTCCTAAATTCCCAAGTGTAGTATTGCTCATATTGAATTAGTGGACTTTAAAGCAAAAACCCTAGGGCTTGAATTTTACCTTTAGATAAAACTCTCCAAATGACTTTCTCTGCTTTAAATGAGCACAAGCATGCTTGGACTTCTTCATGATCTTTAGACTCCTCTCCAATAAAGCAAATGCCTTTCTCCATCTCTTGACTGACTGAAGGTATGCAAACATGTGTCTTGACTAATCTGAAGGAAAATATGTAATACCTATTAAAAATGCATGTAACTCTATGATTAATGTGCTTGTTAGCATAACCTATCTAAGAATTGGCAGCTACAACTGTGTTTCTAGAAGACAATGTCGATGGAAGTGCATTTAAATTGGGCATTATGCTCTCCAGAAATTCCCTTTTACTCATTACTATGTCTTTTGTACAATCATCTTCCTCCAAGAGTTATGTAACATTTCATTTGTTGTTATTCCGCCATATAAAAACATGCTAGCAAAAAAAGTTATTGTGCTCATGCCTAAACAATTAATGACAAAATAGATTTAATCAATAAGCACAAATCAATTGGGCAATTATTTTTATCATGCAACAGTAAATAATACACATATTATAGTTAACTACTTTTGCCATCTACCACCTGCACCCAAAATACATTTGCAATGTACCTGATGGTACGAACCCATTACAATTGATGTTAATGTCCAATTGATCATAATGGCATACTGTTACCTGTGAATGTATACTTTGCACTGTATGTATAAAATTGGACATAATGTTTCTAATAAAGGGTGCTTATGTATTTTTTCTAGCCTCATATACTTTGAAATTTTCATAGCTTAGCAGGCAAGGAAATCTAATAATCTTTTAAGAGGTACAACATACTTCTAGAAGAGAAACAATTAGTTGCAATCTAGGAAATTCCCTTTTTGTACATGTCAAACATTACTCCTAAGAAGTAGGGAAAGGTTTTGTCCCCCTAACCTAAGAGGAGCTAGAAGAAAGCTTCTATTTTTTAGAAGATACAAATTTTCCTGAACAATTGACAATCCACTTGTTAGGGGAGCACTTGGTGGATACTTTTAGAAGTTGTCTGATTCAAAGTCTTCTGGTTAGCCTCAACATTCTAGTGAACTAAGAGATTCTAGCAATAAAATGTGTGATTTCTCTTTTCTATTTTATACATACAGCTTAGAGTATCAACAAGACAGGATACAATACCACTGAAGGTGGTTATTTAGCTAGCAAAATTAATATGGACTATGGAAGTTTAATGTGGCTTTAGTAGGACTATGGAACTTTAATGTGGGAGCGTGGTAGGATAAGAAGGTAGGAATCCGTGTAGAACAACACTTGGGAGTAGTTGGGCCACTATGTTACATGTGTTAATTTTTATTGGGAATGAACATTTAGCAGCCCAATGCATCGAAGATGGTAAGCAACCATGGTCAATCTTTGTTAAATGGTTAGCAGTGTAGAAAAGAAAATGATCTACCTAGGTATCTCATTTCTAGGTAGATAATTTGGCCACTATGACTAAAAAATAGTAGGATTATTTTTTTAGATTGAGAATCAAGCACAAATATTATTCAAAAATTAACCAAGTATTACATCATAGTGGTTGAAGATACCACAACAAAAAAGACTACTTCATACATCAATCCAAAAAAAAAATTCCTAATACATACGAAAAGTTTTACAGATAAAAAACTAGAGTATATATTAGAAAAGATAAACCACTTCTATTGACTGCATATATAACTAACTATTAAGTCCACTTGTTGCTTTTGAATTCCCTGTTTTCCTTTTTGCCTTAATTTTCAGCATAAGAACTTTCTGTGTTTCTATCCCTGAAGGTCTTCACATGAGAGGTTTGTCCATCTTCACTGCCTTTGGATTCCTCATTCATGATATCCTCCGTTGAAAGTCTGGTTTGATTTGCTATCTTTGAACCTCTTGCTACTTCCATATATTGGTAATACATACCTTGAGTATCATCAAGTTTAGTTCCATTCTTGGAATCTTCCATCTCAACTTTCTTAAATTCCATCCTTGGGTCTTCATGTCACTCGTTTTCTTTGTCCCATATGTGCATCCTATTATCACTGTTGTCATATGAATCTAAACCTGGAATAGCCCCAATTTTGGGTGAGATTATGAGTTGATCTGTTTCGAGGCTGTAATTTTGACCTGACATTTCCAATTGTTTGTAAAGTTTACCTTCTTCTTTCTCCATTCTTTTTAATTTACTGTATAGATTTTGGAAATTTGTGTATGAATTAAAAAACTTCTCATCAAATTTCCTCAGGCTTCTTGCACAAAAGTCTGTTTCTTTGATATCATCTTTATAAAACATTCCACCTGTTTCAACTAGTTCTTTGAATCTGCCAAGGGACATCTCCATAGTTATAGTAACTTGTTCAAAGAAGTTAAAAGTTGTGAGATCCCAGAGAATCCTAGTAAGTCCTCTTTCCTTGCTAGGAAATCTTTCTTCGTTCCTTTTTTTTCCATAGGAACCACAAAGTTTTAGATGACAAGACAAACCAAAAAAAGTTAGCATTTAGACCATTTACTATACGACTTAATATTCTTTCTTAATCACAGTGACTATAGGGCTCCACTTTTCAACATTACCCATAAAAAAACTAGACATATTTAGCATATAAGCATTTAAAGAAAATATGAGACACAGACTCAGAAATATTGCATAATGGACAAACCATAGCCTCAATTCCTAGACACAATTTGTTAAGTAATAACAACCATTTAAAGGAAACTTTTTTTGGTTCTTGGATTTTGGACCACAACAGCTTAAAAGTTCTAATGAGTTCCTTGTCGGTTATGGTGTCAGCCCAAGTAAGGTTGATATGATAGAGAATGTCTTGTGATTTAGTCATCATTTTATAGATCAACTTTGGTTTTATCTGGACGAAAGGAGTGCCATCTTTCCATTTCAAGTCTCCTATTCTTTCTTCCCCTATTAATTCCATCTTGTTATTCAGTTTACTTAACATTGCCTTATGAATGGTGGAGAAGGTTCTATAATATTTGTCATCTAACTGAAACTGGCATTCAATTTGCTTCCAGTCTTTCGGTATTTCTTGATCAAACAGATTTGTTAATTTGGAGAAACCTTTTTCATTACATTTTTTTGTTGAGTAACCTTGTAGCAATGCTAAAGGTTTATTCTTGTGTATGACATTCCACCATATTGATCTTTGTCCCCAAATGACTCCTTTATTCCAAATGATAGCTTCTCTATCCATAATAAAAGGTTTCACCACTTCCCAAACCTTGCAAATACTTCTGAACACTACAGACCCCCACGACTTAGACTGAGAATCCCCTAACAAGGCATCATAAAAACCAATCTTGCCCCAATTTTTCTTTTTCTAAGGAGTAGCATTATCAATATTATGTTTGACCAAAACCTTCCAAGGTTTCTCCCCTATCAGGGCATTGGTGATCCATTTAGTGGCCAGGGCCACACCTTGGATTTACAGATTTTTAAGACCCAAGCTACCTAGTTCCTTACTAACACAGCACCAATCCCATTTTACAAGATGTTTTTTTGGTTTTCCTTTACCATCAGACCACAAGAAATTTCTGATCAATTTATGGATGGCATTGAACTAGTAGTTAGAAAACAACCACATAGTTGAATAGAAGATAGAGTAAGCAAAGAGGATTTTTTGATAGACCTGTGTTCTCCTAGCTAAGGACAAATGCAATCTGTTCTAGTTTTTTAATTTTTTTTCAATCTTAGTAAAGAGCCAATGCCACATTACATTCAGAGAGGGGCAAACAACAAAAGGGATACCAAGGAATCTGACTTGCATTGATGGACCTCCCCACTGCCATTTGTCCTTCATGATCCAATTAGGAATAGCATCATCACAAGTCAAAAGAATGGATTTGGAGAAAGAGATTTTTGCCCTTGAGGCTAAGCAAAAAATGTCAAGTCTTTTCTCTAGGTTTTCTAACTCTTTTTTCTCTGCTCTTGGAAAGAGGCCAGTATCATCTGTAAACTGCACATTTAGAGGCCTATCCCCATTGGGTAATATTATACCTTAAATTTTGCCTTCCACTGTATTTGATCTCAAAATATAATGAAGGGCCTCTGAGGCAATTACAAAAAAGGAGGGGGCAAGGGGGCATCCTTGCCTGATTGATCTTCCCATCATAAATGGGAAGAGAGTTCCCCATTCACTTCCACCTGAGTTGTAGCATCCTCAAAGAGCATCATAACCATCTTACTAAAGAATTCAGGGAAACCAATAGCTTTGAGAATCTTAAAGATAAAGGACCACTCCACTCGGTCATAGGCTTTTTCAAAGTCCAGTAGTAGGATACCTGCATTTGGTTTGGAGTCCTTAGCCCACTGAAGGGCTTCCCAACTTGTTATAATGTTTTCAAGAATGTATATTCCCTTGATAAAACCAGTTTGAGTTGGACTAATTATTTCTGGGAGAATATATCTGAGTCTCAGAGCTAATACTTTAGCAAAAAATTTATATGAGACATTTAAAAGCATTATGGGTCTCCAATTCTTCATTTCTGTCCTATCTCCTTTTGGCAAAAGCTTTATTATGCCCTTATTTATATCTTTTCCTAAAGTTCCTTTCTCTATTGCTTCATTGTAAAGCTCAAAGAGGTCATCAACTATCTAGTCAATATTGGTCTTGTAAAATTCTACTGGCAGCCCATCAACCCTAGGGGACTTATCATTGCTCATGGATTTGACTGCATTTTTTATTTCTTCCTTAGTAATTTTTTGATCTAGCTTCTTACTCATGTCAAGGGTCAATTTAGCCTTACAAACTCTGTAACATAAGTCTTGAGCCTCTCCACAACCTTCCCTTCTATCGTCTACCTTAAACAAATTTTCATAATACCTTCTAAATGCCTCCAATATTTGCTCTTGAGAATTTAGGCTGACTCCATTTTCCACTATTAACTAAATATTTTCTTTTATATTTTTCTGCTTCAACAAATTAAAGAAGTACTTAGTACCTTTATCACCATCTTGCAGCCAATTAAGTTCATCTCTAATTTTAGTTCCTTGTGCTTTCCTTATTTGTATTTTCCTTAGCTTATGCTTTACTTCCCCCAATTTAATATTTAACAATTCATCCTTTGGGCTGTCTTGTAGTTTTTCTTCAACCAGGAGAAATTTTTCCTGCAACAAGAGTTCTTCTTTCTTTCTATCTAAAGCATATTTTTTTCCAACAATTTGGAAAACTACTTTTCAAGTTTCAGTGAGTTTAGACTAATAATGTGTATGACCTTGGCCTCCATACTTGAATTTACATATGTTTCTGAGTGTCTTGATTCCTTCGTTGCAATCTTCATCTTTTAGTAGTTCACAGTTCAATTTAAACAAGGTTCCCTTTGGAGTCCTTATGGATTACTTTTTCTCCTTGATTGACACTATAGTTTTAATAGGATGGTGATTAGATAGTGGGTTTGGGATGACTTGGGTTTTGTTCGTGTCTCTTTTGTGAATAACAAAGAAGTAGTCCTTAACCATATAGAATCTATCAAGTCTACAATATATCCTTTTGTTTGCTTTTTGACAATTTGACCAAGAGAACCAAATACCTTTGTTGTTCTTTTCCCCCCTTCTAGTGGGTTTGCTAGATTAAATGATTTTTTAAATCTTAGCCAAAAGAATTTCTCATTCCCCCTCCATTCTAGAGGGCTCCCACCTTTTTTGTCCTCTGAATATTCAATCATATTAAGGTCTCCTCCAAAGATCTAGGAGACCTTGGGAAGATCTGAGGTTAACCATTTCCATAATTTAGATATGTTCAAATAGTCATTGGGGGCATAGATTGAGTAGAGCCCAATGTCCACCCCCCCAATATTTAGAGTGATCCATACACACCTGTTGCAGGGAGAATGACCATATTCTTTAAGAAGTTTTTCTAGTTTTTTGCTCAAAATAATAGCATTCCCCCCTACCTTTTTCATGAGTAGATGTAAAGGCAATTGAATCTTTCCATATGAATCTCAAAGTATTTTCTAGTTTGAAACCAACGGCCTTAACTTTTTGAATGAACAACACATCCATATCTTTGTTCTTATTACAATAGTCTCTCACTACATATTTCCTATCAAGGGACTCCAGATCCCTTACATTCCAACTACAACAGTGAATGGATCTCATTACTATGGAGATTAAGGGGGTGGAGGATTTATTTACTAATTTTTTTTATCTAGCAAATACTTTTGGATAGAGTCATATTTCCCCTTCTTACTAGGCTTGATGTTACTGATGGATCTACTCATTTTCTTTCTTTTTTTACCTTCATCCTTAGTTTTCATGATGCCTTGTTTAAGGAAGCTCTGCTCTAATCCAAAGGGATCTGCCTCCCTTCTTTTCAAAAACTCCTCTTTAAGTTTGTCAAGTTTATTCCTTTGCTCTGCAACTTCTCTTATTTTGTCTAGTGCAAGTTGTTGTGCATTTTTTTCCTCACTAAAATAAATCCATTATCAGAGGTGTATCCCATAGGAATGCCACCATGATTGTCCTCAGGATTTGATTGGGGAGGGGTACTATTTCTCAGGGTATTAGGGTTATTATTACATTGCATCTGAGTGTCAGCAATTTATGATACTAATGCTAGGTCTTCTTCCATCCATCCCTCAGATTCCCTATCCTCCAAAGAGAAAATGTTGAGGGTTCCATCTTGGGTGCTTTCCGAATCATCTCCATCTAGATGATATTCCTCTACGGCCTCCAATTCCAAGCCATCATAAATATACATGGACTTGTTCATGGCCTCTTCTACTAATGATGACTTGGCACCCGAGTCTATATTAGGGATTAAATTCTTATTTCTCATGATTTTCTCAACATTTGGTGGGTGACCCACAATCTTACCCTCTAGGGGGGCACCGACACACCACCCCTGGATTCCTTCCCCTTTTCATCAATGCTATTTTCTACAAACCCCATCTTGCCCTTGTTTAAATTCCTATTGAGGACCAGGCAATTTTTTTTATGCCCATCCTATTTACACAGGAAGCACGAGTTGAGCCCACCCATGCTTATTAACTCACATTGAAATTTCTTTCCCTCCCAATTAATTTCTAAAACTTCTAGAATTTGTACCCCTGTATCAAAGGAAACCAACATTCTCACATTGCGATGGGGTAGGGTGGCTCTTGTTTCATCAATTTTTAAGATTTTCCCAAAAGGTTCAAAAATTTGAGGTAGAAAATTCTAGAATTGGACCGGAACATCCCTTAGTAGTATCCACCTTGGTACTGAGCAGAATTGGATTTCTTTATGAGGGGTGTCCAGCTTCCAAGGAAATGCCTTTAAGAGAGTCGACCCAAGGTTCCAATAAGCCTTTTCAACCACCCTTTTCTACATAATGTGTGATTTAAAGAATATTACAAATTTTTTGGGTTGAATCATATGATAGAAAGAGTAATGAATACCCAATTTTTGTGCCCACATTGTAATCAACCAATTATCAAAGAATTTTCTAGATGTCAGTTTTTCCATATTAACATAGGTAAAAAAAACTCATACATTAATTAGCCTTAATTCTTCATTCTTAACAACTTTTTCTAGTTCTTCATTAGGTTTTAAAGAAACCTTTCTTGCCAACAAAAGAGGCCCACCTTGTCTTCATCCCAGGGCTTTGCCTCCTTTTGCTTCCTCCTTGACACTTGCACTGTGTCGTCTAAAATTATCTATGATCATGAAGCAAGCATTTTTGGGTGTAACTTTAGCATCTTCTACATTCATAACTTCCTTGAAGGATTTTGACAGTTCCTTAACTGCTTGGGCATGCCCACCTGAATTATCTTCCATATGCACTAAATGCACTGAAGGCATAAATTAATTTCTTCCACCACCCTATACTTCCCTCGCCAACACCCATCCACCAGCCCCCTGGGCTGACACCAAGATGACGCAACAAGGAGGGCGGGAGAGGCCAAAGGAGGAATTTGAAAATTAAAAAAAAAACAATCATACAATAATGGATTCTATAATCAAAACAAAGACAAGACACAAAACAAAAAATGCAACAAAAAGAACAAGGAATTCGAAAGATGTCTAGGCAGGAAGAGGAACCCAAGCAGGAAGCACATGGAGGATTTGCAGAAAAACCCTTGTGCAACCCCTGGGAGCCTCTCCATTTTTTTCCCACCAATAGTAGGATTATTGTGGTAATTATACCATGGGACTAAAACTGCATCTTCTCAAGCCTTTTGTCTTTCTTTTGCTTCACATTTTGTTTTGTTTTGGGTGTATGGACATGCCTTTACCAGCAGGATATGGCATCCAAAATAATTGCAATATGTGGTGCCTCCCTCTAGCTAATCACTAAGTTTAAAATGTAAATATTAATTTATTCAATAATTATTTCACTTGTCTTGTCTTTGAGAGCCCTAAAACCAAATGTGAATATTAAATTTTGAAAAGAAATTAATTCAATTTAAATAAATCTTATCTATAAGATACAAATATCTAAGAAACATATATATTTTATATTTAAGAGTGTTTTTTATAGTGAATTTCATCTTAAACATATGGCCTAAAGAGGATCAAATTTCTTGTCAGGCCTATTGTATGACGTGGTGTACATGCACTCCAAGCTCTGTGGAATGAATTTGCACCTTACATGTTTAGTTATTTGAGCACCTTTTAGGGAACACCTTTTCTAATTCCTTCTTCATTTAATATTATATTAAGGTAAAAACTAAAACAAAATTTGAAATTATGTACTCCTATCTTCTCACTCTTAGCTCAGGAAGAAGTGTACACACATGCACGTGTACATACGAAAGTGTTTGGCCATCTAATGTAAGGTATAGATTCATTCCTGAGAGCTTCAAGTGCATGTTCACCTCCTACACATCAGTTAATTGAGCCTCTTTAAGAATTTATTGACAAATTAATAATTATTTTTGGTAAAATGTCAAAATTTCCTGAAGAGGCTAAAATAGTTGCTGTACAGGATGGTGTGTACTTTAGAATGGATCTATAGCTTACTATGTAGTTTTTAGCCCCTTACAGACCTAAAATTACACAACGCTGTAAATTTTCATCCCATCAAAATTAATTTCAAATTGATGGTAGGGGCAAAGACCCAATAGTTGAGATAGTTCCAATGGTTGAGATAGTATATGTGCATTTAAGGCTCAATATTTTTAAAAGTTTAGTACTAGTAGTTGTGACTTTAAGGTTGTTAGTGTTACTATAAGTACTAATAATTGAATGAAATGTGCCCTTTAGATTTAAAAAGCAACCAATCATATGATGCCACATTAGCCCACCAACAAAACATGACTTAATGCACACCTATTGGTCCACCCTTTTTTTTGGGAACTATTTGACACCTCAACAAAAAGCATGTTGATGTGGCCCTTAAACCTTAGTTGTAAGCATTGGCATTGCCAAGTAAGCTACTGTAAAAATTTTGGAGTGATTCGCAATTACCATGTATGATTTTGAGAGGCGTGAAGTTAGGGTGCTCCACTACTGAGTCCTCTCCCCTATGTGGACTATTTTTGCTAATTTTTGATATATATATATACATATGTATATATGTAAATATATATATATGTATATATATATATGTATATATGTATATATATATGTACATATATATATATACATATATATACATATATACATATATATATGTATATATATATATATATACATATATATATGTACATATATACATATATACATATATATATATACATATATATATATTTACATATATACATATGTATATATACATATGTATATATACATATATATACATATGTATATATATATATATACATATGTATATATACATATATACATATGTATATATACATATATATACATATATATATACATATAAACATATATACATATATATACATATGTATATATATATATATATATACATATATAGGCTTGTCTATGCTGATTATGGCCTCACGATGATGTTTCTACAAAATAACCCAAACCCTCAAATAAAATTTTGTTTATAAATGATAACTTACTGTTGCCTAGGGATTATGTTTTTGCCAACTTAATTTTGCAGATATATGTACCTGCTAGTTTAATATTGCTGCCCCTTTATTTGGATTGTTATCTTGAGACTAGAGTTGTTGCTACTGAGAATGATTTCTCAGTCGAACATTGGAAATATAAAGAAAAAGAAGAAAAGTCTGAACTCTTAGTTGTATTTTACTATATTTTGATCTCTTGTTCTTCAAATCCTATACAAAACAATTGTTATGGTCACCCTATAAATCTTTAGATTATACTTACACTGTTCAAATGTGAGAATTGAAATACATTGGATGGTTAACTATATTACCATTATTTTGTATTCTATTACATAATATATCTTTATTACATAACAATTATTAAGAATATATTTATAATATTAATATAGTTGTTTTTTGGCTTGCTATCATTTTTTTGAAACAATTATAGATGCAAGACTATAATTTGAAGATTTAGACAAACTATTTGATTAAACAAATCTACTTGCATTTTTTAATATTGTATTAAACTAATATTTGTATAAGGTGAGTCTTAGATAAGGTCAATCTTATATGCTTATTGTATTTTTTAATAGTTAATTAAACAATGTTTTCTATTATATTTTAGTTATACTTAATATCTCAAAGTAATTATTTATTTATCGAAGAATCTTATATGCTTACAATTTTAGTACTTTTTTAAAATTGTCTTGCAACTAAAATGATGCCAATGGTTGTATACCTCCTCTTACATATGCTTAATTGTTAGTGTCAAAACTAACATGATACAAGATAGTTACTTAACTTTCTTAGAGTGATTAATCATTAAGATAAGAGACAAAATAAGTAATAGATTTTAGACAAAACATTAAAAAAAAAGAGTTAGAAGGAGGAGGCTTGTCTTTTACCTTATAATTATGGGGATATAATCACTTATTCCACTTTTAGGTGAATTGAACTAAGAAGTTGCAGTTTATATGTCTTTCATAATTTTGTAAATTAGGTTTTCAAAGCTCATGTGAGAATTTATGTTTGTTAAAACACTTGTAATTAAATATTTATCTACATGATATGACAACACTTTCACCAACTATAGAGGTCATTGAAATTTCAAGTAAAAATAATGATGTGAATTTGGGAGGTGTGCTTCCAATAGTAGATGGCTCCCTGAATGAACTTGATTTGTGTTAAACTGCAAATAATGTCAACCTCTTCCAAAGTGATGTTCAACGCATTGCATCAAATATTGTAGCCAATTGCTCTGAGATTTGAAGGAGACAAATATAACTGCTATGAACGTACAATAACTAGATATTCACTCATTCCAACACATTGACTGAACTCCATTATACATGCAATAAAGTAAATAGATTTTCCAACTTCTTGATACAATTGTTCAACAATTAGAAATTTGAAATAGGCTCATGTAGGGAAGATATAATCACTCAATTTGAAAGGAACGACTGGGAGCTACCATGCACAGTATGTTGATTGCACACCACCAAAATCAAATAATAACAATGATGATGAACTTGTGTCATATGGACAAGAAGATATTGAACACCTTGATGCAGAGGAGTGGGAACTTCTATCCTCACTCCACCCAGGAAATGATCTTGACATTGATGAACTAGACATACTTGGTTATCGAGAATTTGACACATCCCACAATTGGGCTACCACTACAATTGCCCCCTCCTTGATGGAAAATGCTATCACATTCATTGACTCTAACCGTTCAACACAATAGTTTGAGAAAATTGAACCAAACTCACTTATTGCAAAAGGAAATCTTTCTTTAGAGCAACAAAATGCATTAAATATTATTGTGAACCATTCTAATCAAGCTGGAAGGCAACCACCACTTCTAATGATCATACAAGGTACTACAGGAACATGGAAATCATACTTGATTAAAAGAATTCAAAATACAATCTCCATAGATGTGCCCATGAAAGAAAAGAAATTGGTTATGCTTGCCTCGACAAATGTGTCTACTTTCAATAGCAATGCATCAACCATTCATTCAACACTTCACATACCAATAAAAGAGATGAACCCTCTTCAAGGTTAAGCTTTATCAACTTTCCAAGAAAACATGTATTTCATTCAATATATTCTAATTGATGAAATGAGATTCATTGGACCAAGGTTGTTAGAATGTATTGACAGGAAACTACGTGAAGCATTTCAATACCACAATCAAAGCCCATTTGGTGGATGCTCTATTGTGCTTTTTGGTGACCTACGACAATTACCACCAGTACGTGACATTCCAACGTATGCTAGATCATCGTATGGGACAACACTTTGGAGAAGCTTTCAGACAGTAGTCACATTGAACACAATTTTTTAACAAGGAGATGAACCTGCCCAAATAATATTTCACAACCTCCTTCAAAATATAATGCTGAGGCAACACAGGCAGACTGGCAATTGCTCATGTCACATAACAATGACAATCTATCTTCTAGCGAACAAGATACATTTTCTTCATCCATACATTTGTGTGCAACAAACATTTTGGTTGATACACATAACAAAAAAAATGTTAAAAGCATTGGACAAACCAGTAGCGCGCTGCATTGTTGAACAAAAAAGGGAGCATACAACATTCAAATTCAGATGATGAACAACTACAAACAAATGTGTTATTATGCGTTGGACAACAAGTTATGCTAAATACAAATTTGTGTGTTGCAACTGAACTTGTCAATGGTGCAATTGGTGACGTAATTGCTATTATATACACAAATGAAAGTAGGCCACCCAATCTACCTTTATTTGTTAAATTGCAATGATACATAGGACCTACATGGAACATAAATGAAAAAAAAATTAGTTCCAATTGCTTCAATAACACGAGGTTGCCGCCAACAAATCCCATTAAAAATGGCTTGGGCACTTACAATCCACAAAGCAAAAGGTCTAACTATAAATAAAGTAATAATAGACATTGAAAAACTGAACAACAAGGACTCATTTTCACAACAATGTCAAGAGTAAGAAGTTTGTCGAATCTTTGAATATTCCCTGCATCTTCATTTAAGAGATATCAACGTATGGAAAAAAAATACGTATGTAATCTTATGAAAGCAAGAGGAGGACCGTCTCAAAAAAATGTCTACATAAAATCCCTAGAAAAAAACCACTAAATATATATTTTCAATAAATTTGGTTTTGTTGTCTAATGTTACCAATGAAATACCATCTACAATTATTCATTGGTAACATGTTTACAATAATTTCATAATAAATCTAATCAAACCATTATATATGTTGTTTTTAAAATTTAGAAATTTAAATCTCAAATTCTTGTATTTAAAATTTAATTCCATATATATGTTGTTCCATAAATCAAATTCTTGTTTTTAAAATTTAATTTCATGTATATGTTGTCATTGGATAATAAAATATTCAACAAACATTGTTATAGGCATTAACTTACTTGGAATAACAAAAAAAAATAACAATACATGTTCTTCTCAAAATCATTATGGCTTAATAATGAAGAGGTAAAACAATTATGTGGCTTGATTCGTACAACAACATGAAACAAAATATATTAACAAATATTAAATAATAATAATAAAAAACTAATAATAATACCTACTATAAGAAATTTCTTTATTAAAACTCAAACTTATTCAATCCCAAAATTATCAAACTCTAAGTATATTTCAATACAATAATAAAACTATCAGCGTGCTAATTTATTTAAAATTCAAGTGCATGGGTTTTGAATCAAACACATGACCCATATTTCATAAGTAGTGGTTCACGCGAACCCAAATCTCATGAGAATGAATGGTCCACATAATACTCATTGCATCTAGGTGACCCTAAACCATTGGGACTTCCAAGACAGATCACCCATCCCAATACTATTTTGATTCAAGTCCTCTTAATCACAAAATTTCTCCTAGATCAAGTCTACTTAACTTGCTACCCCAATTTGCAAAATCTTACACCACTATCTCCACATTAGGGCTAAACACAAACCTCTACTCTTCTCACCTACAATTTTTCTTATTGGAACCCTAACCTTCTCTTTTGTTGTTGCAGAAGCTTCCATAAACACCATGTCATGCCGCAAACTATTTGTTGTTGCAGCAGCCATGAATACCAAGTTATTCTGCAAATTGTTTTTTACACATCCATTACATTTTCGCAATGTTTTCTCAACCCTTGCCATTACCGATGCTCATTCGCAGACCCTCTTTGCAGACTTTGCATCCTCCAAATTTAACATGTCTGAAGCCGACATCACTCGGATTTTCAAATCGGCCCCCTATTTACAAAGGCTTCAAACCCTCCACAAAGTCGAGCAGTCCATTCATATGTTGAATCGATACGGCTGCTCTCAAGTCCAAATTGCCAAGATAATGAGGACTCGGCCCGAAGTTATCGTCTCAAGTGCAGAAAGAATATTGGAACCCAAGATCAAATTGCTGGAAGATTCGGGTTTTGAGGGTCAAATTCTGACGAAACTTTTGACGATGAATCCACACATTTTGACCTTAAGCCTCGAGAACGACCTTCTTCCTAAGATGGAGTTTCTGAGGAATGTATTTAAGTCCCAGAATGTGCTCGTTAAAGCCCTGTTAAGAGCACCGCAGCTTCTTACTAATAGCCTGGAGAAGACCCTGAAGCCCTCGCTTGCTTTCTGGGAGGGATGGGGTTTTTGTGGGATGGAACTCTACAGATTCTTAACGCTACATCCGGCTGTTCTCTCACGCACTTTTTTAACGCCTGCCCAAGCTGATCTCATTCACAATATTGGCGCTGACAAAGGAAGCAAAACATTCAAATATATTTTAAGTATAGTGACAGTTAGCCGCACAGAGACGTTAGAGGGCAAGATACAAAATCTCAAACTCTGTGGGCTCTCGGCTGAGGAAACCTGGCAATTATTAAGGACCACCCCTTCAGTCCTTTATTGCTCCAAGGAAAATATTAGTGCAAAGATGAACTTTGTAGTTAATAACATGGAGCTCCCCGCAAATTATGTAGTAAATCACCCCAGCTTGTTACTAATGAATTTGGAAAAGATTATGAAGCCCAGGTTTCTAGTTTGGCAGAGAATCAAATCCATCAATGACCTTGGCCTCCCTCTTTTGAGGGTATTGAGGATGACAGAGGTAAGGTTTGTTGGAAAAATTATAAAAGGGCATCCAGAATCTAAAACACTGTGGATAATATATGAAAATGCCATCTCTAATAATTCCAACCGCACAAAGAGCTCAAGCAAATGTTAGTTTTGGATTGAGACAGTGAGAGTCAGGACTCAAAATCCACAACAGAATTAGTAAGCTAGTCTTTGGCAGAAGGCAGGCAGGCCATCCTCATCCAGATGTTGGCTGTGAGCGTTTTACATTCCTGGAGGTACCATATTCAACAACAGGAGCTACATCGATATTCCCTCTGCCATGCTTATTGTGTCTAATTGCTCTTCATGCAAGGTATGTATTGTAGTGATTAATTTTTTAAAGTGAGCTAATTGCTTTCACTGCAGCCATTCAGTTTGATGTAACTGGTGAATATTTAATCGCCAGAAGTTTTGTTGCTTTTGCAAGTCATTTCAGAAATATAATCATTATGTTCGGAATGGGAATTATGCCAGAGCAAGGAGTGAACAATTATACATAATGTTCAACAGACAAGTTTTGCAGCCTCCAAATGTTTGCAGGAGCTGTAATTTTCGGTTTGATGTAGTCAGTTTGTGTTAAGATGTCATATAATCCTTCAAAAAATTACATGAAAATCAGTAAATTAGAGTGCAAGTTCATCAGCCATTCAGTTTGATGTAATTGGTGAATATTCAATGAAGTTTTGTTGCTTTTGAAAGTCATTTCAGAAATATAATCATTATGTTTGGAATGGGAATTATGCCAGAGCAAGGAGTGAACAATTATACATAATGTTCAGCAAACAAGTTTTCCAGCCTCAAAATGTTTGCAGGAGCTGTAATTTTCGGTTTGATGTAGTCGGTTTGTGTTAAGATGTCATATAATCCTTCAAAAAATTACATGAAAATCAGTAAATTAGAACAATAGGTTCTTATATTTAGAGTGCAAGTTCATCAGCAATTGGAGGACATCAGAAAACATTATTAGTTGGAAGTCATAGGTAAAAAATGGTTTTAAGTATAGTTTTGGGACAACACTCTCAAGGCCCATTTCAGGTTTGGACTCGACAAATTAGAAAATTGTATTTCATTATAAATAGGATCCAATTCAGAGCAATATCAATAACACATAAGTCAGAACTGCAAATCATCTCAAAATTCTGGAACAAGCTGCAAACTTTTTAATTTTAATGGACTGGTCACCGTGTTACATCTAGCAGGTACCGAATTAGAGAAATTGTTCATGATTCAATGAATTCGAGGTTGTTGATACTTGATAGATTAAACAAATTGCTGAGCTTTTAAAGAAACTGCTGCTAAACAAATGAATGCTGAAAAAGAAGATGAGTGTTTCAAGCTTTAGTTTTTAGGGTTTTTAATAACGTTTTAAGTTTTTAAAACAAGCTGGGCCTAAAACTGATTGAATCTCAGACAAGTTCTACAAAAAAACACAGTAATGTAGAAGTCTCTGCAGAACTCTGTCAAACTCACGACTTGACTGAGTCAAGGCATCAAAACTTGCTGCTTCTGGCTCAACTCGAAACCTTGCAAGTCTACCACAGATGCACAGAATTGAAATTACGTTTCTAAGCACATGACAATTTTTATAGCTAATGCATCTATTACTGTACTGATTATGCAATTTATTTATGCTTCTTTTATATCTTATGGTGGGATTCTGCCAACTCTCCTCTGGCCTATATACAAAAATGTAATTCAGTATCACATGTATCTAACAGCCACAGCTATTTTCAATTTCTGTTATCAAATAGGTCTTTACATTTTGGCAAACACAGTCTCCTCACAGAGCTATATACATTTAGTCCACCAACACGCATGCACAAAAAAAGAACTGATATAGTTGAAATGGACATAAATGCAAAACAAATAAAAACATGCAAAACTATATTTATAGTAGCTCACTGCAAATGACATGAGCTTCTATGCATGTTATCAACAGAGTTATGGAAAATGTCTTTTGCAAAAGTGATTGATCTAAAGTTCAGAGTCACCAAGGAAATTCCTACCTTAAATTGAACCTATAAACATGCCCACCTTCAAGATTCTATATCAATGTCCACCTTCAATATTATATAAAACAAAATTAAAAAGTATCAGTGGCCATCTGCAAGATTGTAATAATGGTGGATTTGTTTTACCACAACAAAATATTGGGAAATCACTGTCTCAGGGAATAGTTTTAGAGAAGTGGAGAGAGAGTGATGTAGGCCTCTGACATTGATGAAATACTCATATGTTTTCAGATGCTGGTGTTGTTAGCAATCGTTGCTGTAGATCTCTCCCTTGCAATTTACAATGTAGGGAAGTCTTCTCCTACCTAATGCATCACCATAAGTTTGCATTTACATGGACTTCAAATATAAATTTATAATGCAATAATACCAGAAAGAATTGTAGATGTCCAATCATGTTCCTAATGGTGGTCAAGATTCAAGCTCCATTGCACACTGTAATGTATGAAACAACCATTCAATTATGTTGTCATGAGTATATTTAAACCTTCTTGTCTGCATGATAATCAAACGATGAAATCATGATTTGTAATTTCTATTAATGGGTGACATTATACACACATCATTAAATTGCTAAAATGACCAACCGTTACAAGTAAATTGAATTTGAAGTTATTATTGACAATCCATCAAGTATAAATTGAAAGTGAATATATATTGATATGTATTTGATCAATGCAAGTGAACTCAACGTTGAAAATAAATAAATAAGAAGAAAGGAAAACAATGTGTGGGAGAAAGAATGTAAGGTTACAATGCATATGCACAATGGATGCTTTTAATCTAGTTATAATTCAATCCCTCACAATGGATATCTTAGGGACCTTCGTTGAGAGAGAGAACGTGTTCCACATTGTTTTGGTTCTAGATACACAATGTATAATGCTAAGGACTGTGCTAGCATACCTCTATAGACACTGTTATATTGAATCGATGTGTTTTTGGTTTACTTTAGCTGTTTTGATGACTTCCCTGCTTTATTATGGCCAGCATTCTTTTTCTCCTGGAATATTATGCATTTGGATATGTTGTGATCTTTGTTACTCATTGATATTATGTTGATTTCGTTAAGATGAATATGGAATAGCAGTGTATCTTTCTGAATCAAAGTGCAATGGGCAGGAGAGGTGTGTACATGAAAACAAATTCCCATAACCCAGTACATTGATTAGTCTGTGCTTAATTTGATGTGAAAAAATGATAGCAATTGATGTATTCTTTGGATATTGAGGAGTAGGCAGGAGATATGAAGTAGGAAATTGTTGCACAATATTATAAGTTTATCAGTTGAGTTGATCAAATTAATCCAAAGGCAACAAGGCCAAAACAAAAGAAATTTAGATTGCAGGCCGATGTCAAAAAGTTGATCATGTTGCTTGTTTTTTAAACAGTTTATGCTTCTTTTTTCCTAAAAGAAATTATATTATTGTCCACAAATAGCTATGACAGGTCAATGAGATTGTAACAGTACATGTTGATAGGGTAGATAAGGGTAGTGCTCAACGTGTGTTGAATGACTTAATAGAAAAGGACAAAAATTCCCTATAATAACATAGGAGAACATCCTAAATTAACTAGCTAAAAGCGTACAACTGTAATATCCCAAAGGGGATATATTGGACAAGTCTGTATTTTCTGTTCATACCCTAGATACTGGCTCCTGTTTTTTATATTTTCAGATTGCAAATACTTATAGAAATCCCATAAACATTACATCAAAGCATCAAAGAAGTATAGCAAATGATTCTGGTGCAGGAGCACCCAAGCCAATCTTGGCTTGATACTTAGTCAAATATGAATGTCCAAAGAGTTTTTAAGAAGTGATTTAGTCCTAGATCCATGTGATAAAGTCTAAAATGAGAAAATTTGGAGTTTAGAGTCATATTAGGATAGTCTTGATTAAATCAAGTTAAAACACACTTACAACACTTTGTAAATATTGAGATCTCTTAACAAATCTTAGTTCCCAATGGTCATCTTGTGAAAAGACCAGGCATAACCGATGGGAACAAATCTATTTGTATTTATGAGCCTTCATTCTATCCAAGAAAGGCAGAATAGTTTGTAACAAAACCATTAAATCAATAAAAGTTAAGTTTCTTATTACTTTCTGCATATTTTTCACTGTTCTAATCCGTACCACAGGCCTGTACGGTATGGTCAAGGTCTGAAAACCATCTGCAATTATTGGAGGGGCGAATAACCTTCCATTTAACCTTTGTTTGAACAGATTTCATCAAGGATTGAAGGAGAGACTCACGGTTTTCTGAACTATCTACTTTCCCTTGAAAAAAAAAGACTGATCCAAGGCATACCACGATGCTGTACAGTACTGTCAGGGACTGAAACCACTTGGAACAGTTAGAGGAGAAAGTCTTCTATCATTTGAGTGTGATTGGAGCCAAAACCATTGAAGTTGGAAGGAGAACCAAGCCTTTTTCTGAAAACTGTCCAAACCTTGAACTAGGGTTCCTACAAATGGGTAAATGTGATTTTTGGCCATCCTACTGTTCAAACTCCCTCCAAACCAGTGGAATGGCATGCTCTAAGGTAATTTCAAATGTCCCAATGACTTGCAAGAGTGATTGTGAAGTTTTGACCAAGTTTGACCTTGTTTTGGCCTAATAAGACCCAAGCATTAGGCCTATTAATGGGACAGTCTTAAAATTTGGAGACTTGTGAAGTTGCAGGGGGTGTGGCAAGCCATTTTAAGTCATTTGTAACTTGTTGCAGGGTTTCCAAGAGGTTTGGGAAGTAGAAACCTAAAATTGATACTAGTTCCTTTGTTAAAGTGGCCTAAGTAGACCTATTGGCGGACTGTATTTCTTGAATTTGGGTCATAAGTCCCAAAGTAACCCTACCTCAATTTGTCATATTTTAAGCAACTCTAAAAAGGGTATTACAAACTTTGATCAGATTCTTGGTTGGGCCTAAATTGAGAAAATTATGGCAGGAAAACCCTTTAGGCAGGGCTACTAGGCTTTAGGCCTGATTGCAAAGCAAGTACTTGCAAACCTAAATGTTGGTGAGTGAAACCTTCATGATTGAGTAAGTTAGACCCTAACCACACCCTTATTGCATCAAAGTGGTATCAGAGCATTAGGTTCTGATTTGGGAAGTGAAAAGTCAAGTTGTGAAGAGAAGCTAGTCTAGACAAGATGCCTCCAAAAGCCAGTGTAATGGCCAAAGAGATAAGAGAGTTAAAAGAGTAGTTACTCCAGAAGGATAGGCTCTATAGAGAGTCTCAAGAAGCCACCTTAGCCAGGATAGCAACCTTAGAGAAGAACCAAAGAAGAGGAGTGGTCAATGAATACCAAAGTGACAAAGAGGATGAAGATGAGAGTCCTCCAATGGGAGTCCAGGATGAGGATGATGACTTGGACCCGGAAAAAAGGATGATGATCAAGATGTTGAAGGCAGTAAAGGGCGGCAATACTCCAAAGATGAAAGTTGAGGTACCTATGTACGGTGGAAGAATGGATAGTGAAGAAGTCTTGTCATGGATTGATGCTCTAGACAATTTTTTTGAATTTGAAGACATTGAGGACAGTAAGAAGGTGAAATATGCCAAATCTAAGTTGAAGGGACCAGCCCTAACTTGGTGGAACTTTGTTCAAGATGAGAGGGTCAAGAAAGGAAAGTCAAAAATCAATTCTTGGAATAGGATGGTGGCTAAAGTGAAGACACAATTTCTACCAGCAGACTATGCCATACAAAGCTTCATGAAATTGCAAAATTTGAAGCAAAGAGACTTGGATGTGATGTCCTATATGGAAGAGTTTCATAAACTATGCATTAGGACAGGTCACCATGAGGATGAGGTTGAAAAAGTGGCTGGATACTTAAGTGGTTTAAGATTGGACATAAGAGATGAGATCAGCCTAACCCTGCCAGGACAGTAGAAGAATGCATTCAAATGACATGTAGAGCAAAAGAAAGAATAAAAAGAAGGCAAGAACAAAGCCAAAGGGGCAGAGGCAATACATCTAGGGGCAGAGGATCATTTCCCAATACAAAACAAATAAATGAGACTCAAGAAGAAGCAAATAAGGGTCAAGAGCAATTTGATTTCAGAGGTGGATGGAGGGGCACAAGAGGCAGATTTGGTGAGTAGAAGTGAAAACACTTTTTCAGGAAGATGCTACAATTGTCAAGAGTTTGGACATCCAGCATGGAAGTGTCCTGAAAGACAAGGTTCTACATCAAAGGTTGCTGATAAAAGAGTACAAATTGTGTAAGAAGATGAAGAGGGAAGTGTCAATTCTCCAAGTCATGATTGTGGACCAAAAGTTGGTGAAGCTTTGATGCTGCAAAGACAACTTTTGAAAGCCTCCAAGGAGAAGGAACCGTTGCAAAGGAGATGTCTTTTCAAGACCACCTGCAAGAGCAAGGGTAAATTATGCAAGTTAGTAATTGATTTAGGCTCCATTGATAATATAGTATCAAAGGAAATGGTAGATAAGTTGAGTTTGGTAAGAGTTCCACATCAAACACCCTATAAGGTGTCATGGTTAAATGATGATCAGTCACTCCTAGTTAATGAGCATGCCTTAGTTGAGTTTCAGATTGGAAAGTATAAGGATAAGGTGCTTTGTGATATTCTTCCAATGCAATGTTGTCATTTGTTGCTCAGAAGGCCATGACAATTTGACAAATCTGTTGTGTATGATGGATAGGCTAATACCTATCAGATTGAACATGAAGGAGACTCATTTACTTTGCTTACATTGCAAGAGGAAGTCAAGGAGCAAACCAAGGCAGCAAAGGTGATCATGATGGGCAGTAAGGAGTTTGTGAAGGTTGAGAATAGAAAACAAGAAGAGTGTGTTTAAAGGGAAGGTATCAAACCAATGGGTTTGCAAGTTGTCTCAGTATTGGAGAAGGAAAGGAATGTGATGATGACAGAAGCAGACAAAGAAGAGGCCAAACATGTCTTGAAGACTTTAGATAGTTTGGAGAAGTGTGAAAACATAAGGGTTGGGACAATGCTTTGTCCACTTGTTAGAAGAAAAGTTGATGGGCATATGTATTTTAACAATGCAAGGGTTGAAAACTCTGATAGATCAGAGATCTTTGGGTCTAAGAACCTGAAAATAGATGGAATGACACAAAGTGCAGTGATAGGGTAGGCATAGGAATGATTTCAAGCATGCAAGGCTGATGAAGGACAGAATTCAAAAAATCAAAGGTCTTATTACATAAATGAGGCAATGGCATGGGACACACAAGTTCTACAATCCAGGATATACAACAAGGACCAGTTTTCTAAGCCAAGGAGCACATGTAAGGCACATAGATGTTGTGATAGAGACAAGTTTAAGGCAATTTAGTCCTCATGGGACATGAGTTTCTTTTAGAGGCGTTGCATGGTGCAGGAGCACCCAAGCCAATCTTGGCTTGATACTTAGTCAAATATGAATGTCCAAAGAGTTTTTAGGAAGTGATTTAGTCTTAAATCCATGTGATAAAGTCTAAAAGGAGAAAATTTGGAGTTAAGAGTCATATTAGGATAGTCTTGATTAAATCAAGTTAAAACACACTTACAACACTTTGTAAATGTTGAGATCTATTAACAAATCTTTTGTAAATGTTGAGATCTCTTAACAAATCTTAGTTCCCAATGGTCATCTTGTGAAAAGACTAGGCATAACCGATGGGAACAAATCTATTTGTATTTATGAGCCTTCATTCTATCCAAGGAAGACATAATAGCTTGTAACAAAACCATTAAATCAATAAAAGTTCAGTTTCTTATTACTTTCTGCATATTTTTCACTATTCTAATCCGTACCACAGCCCTGTACGGTATGGTCAAGGTTTGAAAACCATCTGCAATTATTGGAGGGGCGAATAACCTTCCATTTAACCTTTGTTTGAACAGATTTCATCAAGGATTGAAGGAGAGACTCACGGTTTTCTGAACTGTCTACTTTCCCTTGAAAAAAAAGACTGATCCAGGTCGTACCACGATGTTGTATAGTACTGTCAAGGACTGAAACCACTTGGAACAGTTAAAGAAGAAAGTCTTCTATCATTTGAGTGTGATTGGAGCCAAAACCATTGAAGTTGGAAGGAGAACCAAGCCTTTTCTGAAAACTGTCCAAACCTTGAACTAGGGTTCCTACAAGTGGGTAAATGTGATTTTTGGCCATCCTACTATTCAAACTCCCTCCAAACCAGTGGAATGGCATGCACTAGGGTAATTTCAAATGTCCCAATGACTTGCAAAAGTGATTGTGAAGTTTTGACCAAGTTTGACCTTATTTTGGCCTAATAAGACCCAAGCATTAGGCCTATTAGTGGGACAGTCTTAAAATTTGGAGACTTGTGAAGTTGTAGGGGGTGTGGCTAGCCGTTTTAAGTCATTTGTAACTTGTTATAGGGTTCCCAAGAGGTTTGGGAAGTAGAAACCTAAAATTGATACTAGTTCCTTTGTTAAAGTGGCCTAATTAGGCCTATTGGTAGACTGTATTTCTTGAATTTGGGTCATAGGTCCCAAAGTAACCTTACCTCAATTTCTCATATGTTAAGAAACTCTAAAAAGGGTATTACAAACTCTGATCAAATTCTGGGTTGGGCTAAAATTGAGAAAATTATGGCAGGAAAACCCTCTAGGCAAGGCCACTAGGCTTTAGGCCTGATTGCAAAGTAAGTACTTGCAAACCTAAATGTTGGTGAGTGAAACCTACATGATTGAGTAAGTTAGACCCTAACCACACCCTTATTACATCAAATTTGCCCAAGTATATAGATGAATTACACCATGAAACACACATTGGCAACCATCATAAACATGTCCAACATGAATAAATAAGTCTTTTGCTATAAATCTGAATATATGCAGTCTTCAAAATACAAATAGATGGCTAGGGCGAACAACCACAAGCCTCACAACATATCAAATACTATTAGCAATGATTACATACCTAAATATGCAAGAATATAGTCTTCTATGGATGGCACATAAGGCTGCAAGATTGCTGCTATAAATTATGTTGTAACCCTAACCCTAGTAGCCCACACAACTCAAAAATCTGCCCTTAGAGGCAAGAAGCCTCTCCTCCAATAGGTGTGCTCCAACCTGATGGTGTGAGGTTGTCATTGATGTCAAAAGTGTTCAGGAGCATGAGAAATCATCTTGCAGATATAGAGAATGGTTTTATACTTCACAGGTTTGATCTTACATCATCAGGAGTACATCATCTTGTTTGTTGTTGATAGGAGCAGGAGCATGAGACATCATCTCATGTGTTCTTTCTATTGTCATATCACAGCTTGTTCAGTATGGTAAAGTGTTGTGTCATTCAGACTGAGTTGATGATAATATTGATCTGTGAAAATGTTGCTTTAAGAATATCAATTGTGTTTGTGCAAAGTCAGTGATGTGTTTGAGGATGTTGATCATACAGGAGCTCAAATCGGTTACATGCATGTTCATATTTACGCAGATTGATCATGTTGATGTTACAATGTATGATTGATCTTGGCTTGACAAAGTTCACTTGCTTCAGTTTAATAAGACCAGTGCAGATAAGGTATTTATGTTGGAGGGTTCACTTTGTATGTAGTACTTGATCAAGTCTTTATAATCATATTTATGAGAGGGCTTGTTTCATTCTCAAGGTTACATTATAAAGTAGTATTGATTGCAAGAGATGATCAATCATTTCACAGAGATATGTTTTTGGAGATCATTTGAGGTTTTTAATTGTCTAAGTTTTTATTATGATGGAGGTAATCTCAGGAGCTTAAATTGTATATGTTGAAGTATTAAATCTTTTTGCTCATGGCTCAAAAGAGTTTATCTTTTCAAGGGTGCCTTGAATTTGATGTTTAGATAATGTGTACTGATATCAATCAGACATGCTCGAGGGTAAGGTGATCAGTTTGATGTGGTGTTTTTGACATTGCAATAAGGATGACTAAAGAGGTATTATCAACTCTAAATAATACACTTTTAAATCTATTTGGGAGGTGACTTATTGTAGCGGGTTTACAACTTAAATACCACCGTTTGGAGGGGTCTCTAGTCATGGCGGTGACCGGCCCATCTCATACTCCTAACCGACTCCATCGGTCTCTTCCAAAAGTGCTCGGGCGGGAAGTCACTTCAAATGACTCTCTTCACATGTTTTTTGGAGCGCGAATTTCATTAAGGATTTTATGAGCTTAAAACAATTGAAATTGCTTTGTGAAGAGCCCGCGGTATATTCAAAAAGGGAAGGTTTGTTTTTTTGTTTAAACTTAGAAACTTTAGTATGTCATATTTTATGACATTTAAATAAAAGGTGCATGGAATAAGGAGGGAGCCCGATATAAGTGGGCACATTTTTTTTAAAAGATTTTTGGAAACTTCTTTTAAATTTCCATTTTTAATTAAATGGCTTAAGATTCATTATAGAATTAAGGAGCCTTTATAGGAGATTGCTATTGCTTTTTAAAAGCAAATTTTTTAGAAAACTATTGAAGAATTTAGAAAAGATTTTTATGAAAAAATTGCAGAGATAACAATGATGCAATGAGAAAGATTCTTTACAGATTGAAGATTTTTTTGAGGCAGATTGGTTTTCAAAGATGAATTGATTTTTTGATTTTATTGAAGATGAAATAAAATTGCAGGAATTTGCAAAGAGGAAGAGAGGAAGAAAATGAACAGTCATAGACATGAAGAGAAAAGTAATTTCTTCACAAATATAGAATATGAAAGGTTTTCATGAAGATATTTTTGAGGAAGATCAACAAGATTGAATGATGTTTTTGTCTTGTGAGAAAATCAAATTGAAGATTTTATTTGCAGGGATAATATTGAATACAGAAATTGTCCAAATTGAAATGTCAAAGAATGTGAAGGATCTTGTACAGAGAAGAGGAAGATCAAAAGATTTTTTAATGCATAGAATTGACGGGAAGATATTTTGTTTTAAAAATAGAGAAGAGAATATGAAGGGTTGTGAAAGTATATTCACATTTTATTTAATGATATTACAGATGCTTTTTATAGAGTTGTGTGGATTAACAAGGTGATGTGAGTGATGTTGTGCAGATTGATGATGAACTGACAGGGATCAAATACAGATATAGAGATTGACAAGGTGATTAGAAAGACAATATGCAATTGTAATGACAATCAGGTGCATGAATCATGAATTTGATTGATCAAGACATTGAAACTAGTAAGATAGAGATGAAACATACAGTGTTGTGAAGTGTTGTTGAAAATCAAGCAGTGTTGGTGTTGTAGAGTGGATCATGATACAGGATTGAAATATCTGAGTTTGTATATGATTTTGGAATGATCATTTGACAGACACATGAGAGAGAATAAATGTTATGTATTGAAACAGAGAAACCCTCTGAATTTATGTTTTCAGTTTGTTCTGTAATAGGGGTTGGTGCTCCTTGAAGCTGGTGCTTCTAAACAGTATGCCAGTGAGGCTTGTAGGTCAGTGAGACCTTAACATTTGTCAGTGAGACACATATTGTAGCCAGTGAGGCTTCTTTGTAGCCAGTGAGGCATGTTTGATCAGTTAAGCCAGTGAGGCAGTTTAGAGTGGTTTTTCTACCCCTGGAGGGTTTTCCACTCATGCAATTCTTGTGTCATAATCTTCTCTGTGTGTGTATGATTTACTTATGAAGTTTTGTTCTCTTTCTGTATTCACATTCATGTGCATATGTATTTGATAGATCAATGCTATCTTTCTCTCCTTGTACTCTGAAAGTTAAAGTGTGTAAAAAGGATTTGAAAATTCACACAACACTGATTCACCCCCCCTCTCAGTGTTGATTGTACTCCTACACAGCCCTACGGTTAACCCTAGGCATATTGCCACCAAAAGATGCTCTCCAAGCTGATATAATTCTACCCAATGATGATGAGGTGCAATTGGATCCCTGTCATGGAATCCTCACAAGAAGAAGCTAGGTTTCATCCAACTCCTTCCAAGAACTTGAGGTTTTCGTCTCAAATCCTTCTCCAAGAGATAACTCAAATGAATGCATGATTCCTTGTTGATTTCCAAATGCCAAATGACCATGTATATGTATGCATTTCACCTCCTCTCCCATAGGGCTGACCTAGGCCATTTAGTATTATATTTGAAATGTGATTTCCCTCCAAGAGGGCTAACCTCCCTTTCTCCACATTGGCACCAAAACAAATTAAATTAAAGATATAATTTCTTATTATTTGATTTCTTCTTCTTGTGCCAACATAAATAAGAATAATATATTTTATTCCATCCCTTAGGTGCCAAGGAGAGGTGCTAGTGAATAATGGATCTTCAATCACAAGTCGCCCAATATAATGCCCTCCATGATGTGTACAAGGTGATTGTGAACGAAGACGTAGCAATGCACTCTTAAGAAAACATCCTCCCATGTCGAAATGGCATCCATACAACATAATATGATCCCCCAACAAATTAGTGATTCTCCCAAATAGCTCGGTCCAATGAAGACAACCCTCAAAGAATCTCGAAGAGGGGTGATAAGCCCAAGTTCTTTCTAATGGCGACCATTCCCAGAATGGGGACATTAGTGTCCCCCTCTCTTGAAATTGCTTGTCCTCAAGCAATGGCAAGTGTGTATCCTGTGAGATAGTGTCAAGTGACATGTATCTCCATCTGTTCGCATGCCTGGTGGCCTTACAAATCCTCCACTAAGAATGTGAAGAATGCAATGTAAAGTGAACTCCAATAGCTGAAGCCATACTCTCTTGAGCCCCACCAAACACGATCCTCCAGATTCTGTGAGAATCCCGCAACCACGAGTGTAACACTCTCCAAAGCTCCCAAGGTGCCACTCCTCAAGAACCAATAGTTGGTCCAATCCAAAACCTCGAAGAACAAGTGATGAAGAATACGATCTCTAAAACACAACCACAAGTCTCCAGGATTTCACTGTGCCACTCTGATAGTATCATTGTCTATGTTCCATGAGTTGTGAAGCAACTCATCAAAATCCTAATGAAGTGATGTATCTAACATGCCACCACCTAGATCCTAAATCACCACCTCTCTAGAAGCGCAGAATATGGGGTAGTGGGAGCATCTCGGAAAAACCTCAACACCAAACCAACCTCCAACTCCTGTAGACCTCCCATGAATGTGAAGTATGCCTGACACAAGTGCTCCCACAAAACTACTGATATGAACCCAAACAACAACCTCATGATGGCAACTCAACTCCATGATAGTGCGGAGGTCATCCCTCATGTCAAGGGATGATAAGATATCATCAATGTGTTGCTCTCCCAGGATGAGTAGGTGATCCAACTCTCCTATCAACTCCACAACTATTGTCCTCCCTCTACTCAGTAAGAGATCCATGTACCAAGAAGTAGAATGATCATCTCCTAACCATATGTGCAAAAAGACCTCATGTACTAGGGCTAGAATATCCATGGCATCGTGCTCAACTCTATCTCCTCAGTCAAATCTCAACTGTGAAATAAACCCTAGTGCCTTATCAGCCAAAATAAGAACAATATCATATCTCGACATATGAACCACCCGTATCTCCGAAGTATGTTACTCCATTGCAAGTGCCTCATTATTGTGGATAGCCTCCCATATCACCAAAGGATCAATAGAATGAAAGAGTTGTATCACCGAACCATCCAATTCTACCTCTACTCCATGAATGATCAAAGAATCATCCCATATGGCTTCCTCTCTAAATGAAGTAATGTCATAAGTAGCTGGTCCACTAAGTGCAGACTCAACAATCTCCTCTACTGATTGAGCCTCAAAACTAATCACCTCATGATGCAAATCGGATATAAGAATCTATGAATCATACCTGTTGATGGTCTGTTTAACACATGCATGCAACACAGGCAAGGTGAGGTTCCACTTGCCTCTCCTAAAAGGACTGCTAATCCAGAAGAGAATCAACGATCCCCAAGGTCTCAAGAGTTGGGTCACAACTATGTTGCACAAGCACAAGGTTGATATGGACAGTTCACAAGGGGACTTGGTTATTCAATTTACTTATTCGAACAAAGCATAAATTTTAATCTACCTACTGCAGTTTTGAAAGAAAGATCAAAAGATAGTACAAGAACAAGAAGTAAATGATACAATGCACCAAATTTCAAACTTTGTATCAACACACTTTCCAAGAATTTCATTAACCACAATATTAAAATCAATTTTATAAAACCCAATCTTTTAAATTACGGTGCTACAGTCAAAGGATTCCCAAATTGATATGATTAAAATTATATTTTCTGATTACTATATTTCATACGCAAATCAGAAATAAATTCATAATTTTAAAGCACAAATTTCAGAATTTCTTAAATAGATATGAAAGTAAAGAATGAGTTCAATGCAATACCCCAAAAACGCGAAGAAAGATCCCATGGAATTGACAACCATCTTGCATTAACTTCTTCGAACTTCAATACAAGAAAGTAGATCCAGCAGAAAGACCAGAAATACAGATTTGTTTCCAGAAGGACAACCTTTTCTATGCCAAAAACTATAAATAAATGCTAAATGTTGAAAAAGCTTTAAAACTAAAATGTGGACCAACAACCTAATTCTTCAACTTTCATATCCTTGAACAAAATGAGTCCCTCCCTTTTATAGGCACTTAAAAAGAATAATTACAACAATCATGAACTACATGCAATACCTTTTGTCATTGTTTTTATCATCGACTCTATGCAACTCAAAGAACATTTTCAAAAATAGAATGTTTTTTACATGTCCATTTCCAAGTTGACTTTTCAACTCAAAAATATAAAAAGAAATAAGAAAGATTTATGTAGGACCCACTTTATAAAAAGCAGTGAGTCCCTTTTCACAAAAGTATTTATTATAATTTCTTTTAAATATCCAAAATTGACTAAGTCCAGAAAGTGAACTTAGTGAGAGCTGGATGCTCCTGTTGCAGATTTAGCCTTCTTGTACTCATCAAAATTTAAAAGAAGCTGCTTCACTCTGTCTATGTCTGGTCCATCTAACCACTCATACCTGAATCTAAAAGTTTTCAAACGCTACACAACCCATTCACACTTTTTCTCCATCTTGCTAACGTTTACTAATGCCAATTTAAAATGAGCCTTCGATTCCACAAACTTATCCAACTTGTTTTCGTTGAAACCTGGGCTTGATACAAATCATTCATCTTCTTTTTATAGAATTTCCTTCACTTTATCAAGGATTCCAACCTGTGCCTGTCATGTAAATACATATTTGGGCCCACAACTACTTTGACAAAAGTCTCAAAAACAACAACATATGTAAAGATTAACTGTTGTAGTGTGATTAATGCAAGGTGATACTTAGCTATTTGCTTGATCTTATACTTTGTGATCTTTACAAAATCATCTACAAAATTGGGCTCTTCATCCTGTAGAATATCTAACTCTATCAACTCCTTTCTCATTGCCCCAATCAGTTTCAAAGTTTTTAAAACTTTTTTGAACTCTTTATATTCCCTTTTGCAACTTTCTATACAATCCTCTATTTCCTTCTCAAGCTGACGAGACTCTTCATAAATGGGAAGTACTTGTCAAAAATGCTAAAAGTTTCTGCTAAGAACTTGGAAATCCATCTGCCAAGCACAACAGATTTCTCTTTCATTGCTTGCAAAGTGTCCTCTTCCTGCTTGTCATCAAAATTGGTACATCAATGGATGTTGGCTGTTGTGACACTAGAGTAACAAGACCTTTAATGAACTCTTTCATTTGATGCAATTGTAACTTCAAGCTGTCCTTGGCCTATTTGTCTTTCTGCATTCTAGATTTAACAGTTGTATATCTAGTCAAAAGAATTTATTTCCTCAGTACATGTCTATTTACCCAGATTAACCCTTGTAATTTTGTAATCCTTAACTAGTAGGTCCCTATCATCCTTGTCAACTATCAGAGTTGTGATTTCTGCAATTCTTTCCCCTTGTTCATTGGTGCAAATAGCTGACAAAGTTCTAGCCTTCTTCTTAGCCTTCTCCTTCTCAATTTTTGCAATCATCTCCTAAAAACTCAATGGCTTTGAAACAATTTGCTGCCTTTTCCCAAATTCAAATTTAGCCATGAAGGTGCAACTAGAGCCTATAGAGTCTGATTTGGCTGATCTTGGACTATTTGTTGTTGTTGTTGATGCTGATCAAACTGCTTAGCTATCGTGCTTTCTTGTTGTTGCCCTTGATGTGGTGACTCATCTGTGATTTCTAGAAGCTCAACATTGTTTTTCTCAACATGCTCAGCAGCACTAATAAGCTCATGTTGTTCCTTCTCTGTGAGCACATGCTCTTCACCAAGGTCTTCTTTTATTTCTTCTTCCGAAGGAATGTTCTGTTCAGCTCTATCTACTTCCTCATCTTCATTTTTCTCTTCTTCTTCTTCATGAAGACTCAATTGTCCCTCAGATTGTTGTTCCTCTTCTTGTTCTGGCACTTCTTCATTGGGGACCTCTTGTTGTTCACTTGCAGCCTTATCCTCCTCCTTAGTAACCCTCCCTTCCTTAGGTTGCTCTTGTTCCA
Organism: Cunninghamia lanceolata; assembly: GCA_027924645.1. Lineage (NCBI taxonomy): Eukaryota > Viridiplantae > Streptophyta > Pinopsida > Cupressales > Cupressaceae > Cunninghamia > Cunninghamia lanceolata. The sequence continues at coordinate 1,795,077 of BSBN01001164.1, read as the reverse complement.
TTTGTTGTTCTAAGGAGGGAGGTGGGAACACGACTGTGCCAAAGGTTGCTTGTGATATTTCCACCTCAACAGTCTGTTGTCCTTTCCCTAGTGTTTGTCTAAGTGCATCCCTAGGAGGTATAACTTGGGCCATTGGTCTTGCTCCAATACCAGAGGTGATGCCTACTGCTCCCTCTTTATACATAATTGAAGACACAACCAACTTTTCTTGTACTACCTTAAGTACAATCTCAGTAGAAGCATCATCTAAGGACACCCCAGACGTTGAAGATGAAGCTTACCTTGTTTCTTCTATCTCTTACTAGTTGGGGACCCTGAAGATGAAGCCTGGTCTTTGTTTATTTTTCGTGTTTGAGGGGTTGGTGGCACAAAATTGTGTAAACTTGGATTCAACCAAGACATACTTCTTTCTATAACATAAGAACTAAACTCCCTGATAGAATATTCTTCTTTCTCTAACCAATTAATGGGGTCCAACCTCTTCTTATCAACTAAGTCTAATTGATAAACAAGATCCAAAACTATACCATTATCAGAAAACTCCTCCGATATATCATTTCTCAACCCAAACGCCCTCAATTGAAAACCTGTGAGTCTGGTGTATTGCTTCTCCCTGACTTCAAAACAATCTTGGCAATTTGCCCAAAAGTCTTCTAAAAAATGTTTGTGATTGAAGTCCATAGTTGGAAACAATTGATTCATTTGCCAATAGGGTCAAAATCTTCCCTAGCCTCATAAACTTTTAGATTGAGAGCATTTAGCTCTTTAGTTGTTGTTTTTGTAGCTACAATAGACGGACACTCATAAAAGCCCAACACAAAAAGATATTTTACTGTAGATTTATGTTTTCCAGACAATTTTAAATGCACCTCACTGATTTGGCAAGAAAACTCCATAAGAATAATTTTGTCACTATAGTGCCTTGGGAGCAAAAATGGAGCTCTCCTAAAGCCTGCTATTCTGATATATGTGAATTTGGGGAATTGAATTAACCATTGTCCCCATGGCCTGATGAGGTCCATTGCCTTTTCAAACATCCTCCAACCAAGGTCACTAGTCAATTGTAAAATAATGACATACAAAAATGTGTCATTGACTCTCTTGAAATGCTTTTTTGCTTCTTTGAGTTCTAACTGGGGATAGAATTCCTAGATTTTGCTTTATCCATGGGCTTCTCCTCTAACTCCCATAGTTGTCAAGCCAGGAAAATTCCCTATTCTTACAGCTAATCACACAATATATGAAGTCATGTAGAACTTTTTGACTTGCATTACTGACATAAGTTGGGCATGTATATTATCTAATACAATTTGAGCCCAATCCAACTTAATTTCTCATTTGATAGTGCAAAAAATGAATTGGAACATTCATGTTTCATATGTTCTAGATTCCTCTCTCCCAAAATCTCTACTCAACAAAGTAATCACATCAGAAACCTCTGCTTAAAAATATAATCTTGTCAACTTGGAAGGTACCTTCGAAGCAGATTTCTTCTTTTTCGCCAACCAGTGTTGATTTAGATATCCCTTGTTTCCAGTAACATCCTGGTTATAATACCTTTCTATTTCAGCTATTGTTAACAAATTAGCTTATGGGTAGACTGGTAGATCAAAGACAGTTCTGATTTTTTTAGGAGTGATATCTAAGAGAAGGTTCCCATTGGAGTCATAGCATTTCCTCTCATTAGGGCTATAATGATGAGCAAAGGGAAGAATCAACTCAAGGCATTGGACTGTTGGTGGAAAACTTGCAATGTGTCCTAAGCCAGATTGAGCGATCTTCCTTGCTCTTGGAGTAACATTATCTCCAAATGTATCATGCTTGAAAACTTCTAGATCAATGTGACCTAGTTCAGTATCCATTATGTTTGTAAGTTCATTTTTAAACTTAGGCTCCTTTGGTACCCCTTGAAATTGGTACTTCATGGTGATGGGTAATTCCTTCTTCTTTTTCTTCTTAGTCAACTTTTTGGAAGATTGTGCCTCTTCTATCCCTTGTCCTTCTAAATCAATTTCTTCTACAAATTTGGACCCGGACAATGTATCCTCACTTGGATGATCAAAAACCTCGTCCTCAAACATCTAATTTAGCTTGCATGAGAAAAAAGTTGTATAAAAACTCTGGAAAAGACAATGAACCACTAAATTCTAAGCTTTCTGAGGGTTTCTATGCTTTGGCGGGTTTTCAGAACCAAGTCAGAATTTTGGAGGCTTACAAGTCATTAAGGTTGATAAGGGTCAAAAGGTCGATGTGGGTCCGAAGTCTCGAAATGGACCCATGGGTAGATGGTGGGCCACGGGGTGAAAACTGGTCCAAGAACCCTTTTAAAGACTAAGGACCAGAAGACCCACTTGGGTTCGAGGTCCCGAAAGGACTTCGGGACTGGACTGTGGACTGCGGGGTGAAATTCAATCCTAACTCCTTTTAAGCTTGTGGGTCAAAAAGGCATTTCAAGGTCCGATGTCCTATAAGGACCTTTGGACCTGATGTTTTTATCTAAGTGTTTTTGCGGGGCACAGGGGTGAAAAGTGAATGCATCCTCTTGGGCTACCTCTCAGATTAGGTCCAACCGTCCTCTTGGGGCTCGAAGGTCTAAAAGGTCCTTAGTCTTAGTTTCACCTAGACTTGTGGGGAGCAGGTTGAAACTAGGTTTTTGGTCCTGTAATACAACTTTAAGTCTGATGGGCCAATTGAGGCCCAAGGTCCCGATTGGACCCTACTTTTTGAATGTTAATCTAACTAGTTTCAAAAATGGGGCTTGAGGCCTAAAAGGGTCAATTTGTAATTGTGAACAAGGTTGATTGTTTAGTGAATTTGACTGTTTGATTTACTGAAATCGATCCACTTATTGAATTTGAAATCCTAAACTACACTAACCCTAACCCTATAAAGCAGGAAAATGTGGAAATTAAACCTAAACAACTAAACAAAAAGCTAAACACAAACCAAAACAAAGGCCACCACCAATGAAAACAAGAGACCACAAATAGAAGAAAGCGCAACAATGAAACAACAAACAAGAAACAAAGGAAAACAATGCAATCAACAAACAAAACCCTACCCGACACACGAATTTCAGGAAAGATGAGAAAGAAGGCATGAAAATGCAAGGATACACCTGACACCACACCCAAACATGTATGAATGAACACAGCGCCTTCGAATTACGAATCTACGACTTCAAAAGGATCTTAAATGCTTTAGTTGTGAGCGCAATAGGTAGAGAGAGAAGAAAATGATGTACAAATGAGGGATAAAGGGCTACAAAAGCCCTTAAATACCCTGTTTGTACGAGCCACATACCACCATTAATGCGGTATTTTGGGCGGGGGTGTGGAGCCAAAACGGTCCCATGAACCAATGGCCAAAAGGTTGATCGGGCCCCGTGATCTCGACAGGACTTGTTGGGAATGAGGGCCAAAAAAGGGAAAAGGACAACTAGGGGAAAAGAGCTGATCGGGGCCTGAGGTCTCAGTCGGTCCAAAAAGCCGATCAGTGTCTGAGGTCCCAATCAGTCCACAACACTTGGTCTCAGGAACAAAGATGGGCTCGGGAACCTGCAAGCCCGAGAGCTTAAGAACTCCCAGACCCTAACAAAGAAACTCAAAAAATAGTTTTTGAGGCAAAAACAAACAAGTCTCTTAGAAATTTAAGAGAGAAGATGATGCAATATCATCAGAGGAATGACACAAGCCAAAAAATTGGCAAAAAGATAGAAAGGAGGTCCCAATCTATCTCAAGGATGGGGTGGTTGTGTAGGGCATAACAAATGGCGACTCAATTGGGAAAATGCTATACACATTTTAGAGGATAGAACACTCAATTTCTTGAAAGTCTTAAGTTTGAATCCATCAAGAATGAACACCGGGACGACAAACCCTATAAACAACTGATTACAGTAATGAGAGTGAGACGATGTTTTGAAACTTACAATTGTGTGTGCATGATTCATTTCCTTCAACAAGCTTCGTCTAGATCCAAAACCTTGCAACTCACTTTGTCAAGCTATTCCTTGATAATTATATTCTACACATGACGCCTGTAAATGGGTTTTCATCATAGTACTTGCCCAAGGTGCCATATATTATGGTTTTCACCAAAGGATAAATTTTTTTCTCTTTAGTATTTTTTTTTCTCTGTGTTAGGCCTGAAAGAGTCGAAATATCTTGAACTGAGAGCTGCTTCATATTCACTCAAACCTAATGGCAAATTGCATGCAAATTGGGCTACTTGAAAATTTTGCTCCTTGGGGAGTATTTCTACAATAATCAATTTAAGTAGGTATGCACGAGCATAGTACTGGACCTGATGTTGTTGGCCTATTCAGATTTGCACTGTCTTGCTAGCTAAGTTGGTCGTCTTTGAAAGGATTCATCTTCATGAGGATTTTCAATGTTCTTAGGGAAAACTGACCTAGGGGAGTAAGGGTTAATAGACAATATGAAATGAATGGAGGGTCGGTAGTGAAAGTCCTTCATAAGAGACCTGAATGCTTCCCTCTTTTATGAGAGGTATTGGTTCGTCTTTTGACTGCTTAGAATGATGAGAAAGATGGAATGGAATGAATAAATGAGTGGATGCAAACGAACAAGGTACTTAGGCTACGAACAAGATACTAGTGATCTATGACAAAAAAACAACTCTTCCAGAATGAGCTTAAGAGCATGAATAATGATAATCAATTTGGTTTTGAACACCTTCTTGAGCCTTAAATTAGAGATACCACTAATAAAGGATATTTGTCTTTTCTTGGCTAATAGTCTAGCATTGGAATCCATAGCTAAAACTAGAGAAGCATGTGACTAAAATAGCCAAATGTGTATTGCATAGATTAATCTGGAAGTTTGATGATAATTAATTGGTATTACATTGGTACTCCTAAGGTTGAGAGATGATATGTCTTGAACATGCTTGAAAACCCTCCAACTAATATCATCATTGACGGTAAAAAAGAGTGGAACAAAAAAATGATGTGATGCCATAACATAGGACATGGGTTGGCAAATTCTCAATGTGCCTAAAGGAGAAGAAATTTTTAGTTATATCAAATTATTGAAAGCCTTCCATGAAGCGTGTGAATCACTAATCTGATCCTCCAGTTTATCAACTGCATAGTTTGCAAGAAAATCTGCATCCATATTGATTTCCTTATAATTAAGGTTGATATTAAAATATGCTAAGGCATCCAATAATGGCCATTTTTTTATCAAAATGTTATTAAGTTTTGAGGTTGGTGATCCTCTTCTTCTTATAGAATGGATAATTATCATTAAATCCCCTTCAATTTGTAATTTCCTAATGTCAAATTGAGCATAAGTTTGTAGACCAAGCAACTATGCCTACAATTCACCTTCATTATAGGTTCCTTCTATGAGCTTCTTTGATGCAACTCCCTCAAGTCTTCCCTCCAAATCTCTAATCAAGCATCTTTCTCCCGATGGACCAAGGTTTCCTTAGATGCACCATCAAAATTGAGCTTAAACCATTCACTAGGAGGTATAATTCACTTAAGTCCATCCTAGGGATTGGTGGAAGAATGAACTCCATTAACCCCATTAATGGGGGTAGAATTATTTTACTTTTTAGTTATTGGCAAAGTTGGTTTTTGAAAGGGTCCAAACCCTTGTACTTCCAAAAAATGAAGAACCACCAAGAAATAGCCAAAAAGGCAACACAAAATGATATTGTAGTGACATGGCACACCAACATCACAATATAAAGAGGCCAAAGGCCTACACTATGCTTGACCCTGACCTAGAAACTTGTGCCCCTTGGCTCAAGTGTGGGATTCAAAATTAGATTTAGGAAGACCTTTCTTTCTCCTTTGAATGACCATCTAAGACACAAAGTTGTCAACATCCTCAAAGCAAGGGAGAGAGGAGGGGAGTCTACCTCCAATGCCCCAACTTGGAGCATCACATGAGAAGGAAAGGACTAAAGATGCCTAACTAGAGAAGATGGATATGGAATGGTAGTAGGAATCATAGGATCAATAGGAGCAAGATCCCTAGTAGCATTTTCTACAAGGGGGTGGAATCCAATGTAGGAGCACCATGAGCCAAATCTAAGGAAGATGTCTCAACAGGTATGGTAGTATCTGTTGAAATGCACCAGACAACTGAGAGGGGGGTGAATCAGTTGTCCCAAAACTCTAACTACTTCTACACTTTAAAACATTAATCACTTGCCCACTGATATTATGATTAGAACATGAAAGCATGAAATCAGAAACTTGAACACAATGGTAAGATACAAACACAAGAGACACTAGATTTTTACGTGGAAAACCCCAAGGTGGGGAAAAACCATGGAGAGGATTAGCTCTCAAAATATATTGCAATCTTTGAAAAATGATGTTCAGGCTTGGTCACTCCACGGGCCTAGAACATGCTAGCTCACTACCATGAAGTACAGCTAGGTCTAGCAGGCTCATTGCCTCAACCCTAAACCTAGAAAGATTACAATGAGGGCTGTTAAACCCTACTAGTGGCTCACTGCCAAGATTAGTATCTTCTTCATATCTGAGGTTAATACATTGAAGTACAGTAGTTCCTATGCTCTGCTATGCCTTTTCACCTCTTTTCCTTATCTTCTCATCTTCACCCAAGGGATATCTTTTCCGTAACCAAATTACAAGTATATATATATATATATCAACCTTGGAATGTACATCAAGGTCGGCATTACATTCATCAATTGTTGGAACAATCTCCAAGGTCGGCATTACAAACCTTTAGAAAATAGGTCTTGACCTAATATAATGATTAAGCTAAGGAAGTATAGCAAAGATGTATGTGGATCATGCCATGCCTTAGTTGTAACCCAAACATGATCTTCCACGCCACAACACACATTTTCAATCATCAAGAGATCTCTGTAATTACTGTAATTAACAAAGTCGGCTAAGACTGGTTACACGCTACCTTGTCTGGGAACTATCTTCAACTTTGATCCAAAATACTCCTTGCGGACCAATACAAAGGTAGGAACATGATCAGGAGACATCCACAAGCACGTTGTAATCATCAGGAGCAACCGTACAAAATCTAATCGCCTTATCCATAAGATTCTTCACACCGGAGCATATGAACTTCACTGTCTTTGACTATCATAAAAGAAAGATAGCTTGCAGACCATGAAATCACGAACCATTGGAGTTGTAGGCACTTATCATCATCCCAGACATCCCTCTAGAACTGCAGAGCAAAATTCTTTAATGCGGAGGAATGTGGAGCAAAATATTTTCTCCCTGTCACCAGTGAATAATCAAAAAAAATAGATTTTACTCTGGTGTTTTTAACTCATTCAATTCTTCATACTGGAGGCTCAAACTTGGGATTTTGCATCTTCAAACATGCCTCTAAATAACTTCCAATCCACAGATAAAGATCTTCAGTATACATGGAATGCGAAGCAATCTTTTGGATTGTTCTTCAGTATGCAATACATTGTCTTCACTATAATTCACTACAACTCTCTGTTTCTTCCGGATGAGTAAATTTTCTCAATATCCTCAACAAGTAAAGCTTCTAGACTAATAGAAAGATAGTATACAGTTGACACTAATGACAACAAAGATATGTTGACATCAATGACAACACCGATTAGGCACATACTTGCAACAATCTCCCCCTTTATCATTGATGGCAACATATGATGTGAAAAATTTCAACAGCCATCAAGACAAGATTCTCCTCCTATCTCTTTACACATCTGCACTCTTTATCTACAGTTTTATCACATGATTTCTCCCCCCCTTTGACATCAATAGAAAAGGGCACATACTTGCACTTTGCTCTTTTCATCTAACTACTCCCCCTGAGAAGTAGTTCATACAAGCATCAATTTGGATCTGAATGTAGAACTATGAGCACCACTGGACTGATGCACTCTTGTGCATCTTAGTTTAGAGTAGGAGGGGTGATAATCCTTAACTTTTCTCTGAGATACGCAAAAGTATCCTTAGGCAGAGGTTTGGTAAAAATGTCTGTAATATGATATTTTGTAGATACATACTCCAACTTGACTTCATTCTTTGTCACTTTTTCTCTCAGAAAGTGATATCTTATGGATATGTGCTTTGTACTTGAATGCATTACTAGATTCTTTGATATGTTTATGGCACTTGTGTTGTCACAAAAGATTGCAATTGGATCTTCATACACAACTATGATGTTCTTCAATGTCTGCTTCATCCATAACACTTGAGTGCAACTACATGCTGCTACAATATATTTTGCTTCTGTAGTAGATAGAGATATTGAGTCTTGTTTCTTGCTTATCCAGGATACTAGCCTTTTTCCCAAGAAGAATGCACCTCCACTTGTACTTTTCCTATCCACATCTCTGGCCCAATCTACATCTGTGTATGCACTGAGAGTGAAATTATTATCTTTTGGATACCACAATCCATAATCTATTGTACCTTTTAAATATCTCAGTATTCTCTTAACTTCCATCACATGTGATTCTTTAGGTTCTGCTTGAAATCTTGCCACTAGACAAACTGCATGCATAATATCAAGTTTGGTTTGGGTTAGATAAAGTAATCCTCCAATCATAGACCTATACCTTTTCTGATCTGCCTTAGGTGAGTCATCATTTTTGCTCAACTTACAACCAGTTACCATGGGAGTGCTTATCAGTTTAGAGTCCTCCATCCCAAACCTTTTTAACAACTCTTTCACATACTTAGACTAAGAAATGAAGATACCTTTATCTAATTGATTAATTTGTAGTCCTAAAAAGAAATCCATCTCACCAAACATTGACATTTCAAATTCATTTTACATTTCCCAACAAAACTGTGCACATACCTTCATTGCCTCCAAAGATAATGTCATCCACAAAGACTGCAATAATTAGGATTTGTTCATTATTGATCTTGAAATAGAGATTGTTGTCGATAGTACCCTTACTGAACCCTAATTGTATTAGATATTTATCCAATCTTGCATACCAGGCCCTGGGGTCTTGTTTTAGTCCATACAAAGCTTTCTTTAATCTGCACACCATGTCACTCTGATCAGATGACTGGAATCCTTCCATTGTTCAATGTAGACCTCTTCCTCCAATTCTCCATTCAAGAATGCAGACTATACATCCATTTGATATACCTTGAAATCTTTGTAGGCTGCAAATGCTAAAAACATTCTTATTGCTTCCATTCTTGCCACAGGTGCAAATGTTTTCTCAAAGTCTATTCCTTCAACTTGAGAGTATGTTTTGCATACTAATATTGCTTTATTTCTTACCACATCACCATTCTCATTCATCTTATTTCTGAAGACCCATTTGATGCCAATTACATTTTTGTCTGCTGGTCTAGGGACAAGATCCTAGGTCTAATTCTTCTCTATCTGCATTAGTTCTTCTTTCATAGCCTTTACCCAATTCTCATCATTGCAAGCTTCATTTACAGTCTTAGGTTCAATCTTGGAAATCAAACAGAAATTTACTTGCTCTTCTATAGCTCTTCTTCTAGTCATAATTCCTTTGCTCTTATCTTCTATGATTTGATCTTCAGAATGATTTAGTTTTACATACCTTGGTGTCTTGGTGACAATTTCTGGAGCCTGTTCCTCTTGATCTAAATTGTCTTCATGTTGTATCATTTCTTTGCTTGCAGAAGCTTTTGGTTCATCTGATTCATATCCACTTGATCCCTTTTCCTTGATTTCATCAACTTTGACATTTGCACTTTCAATTATCTTCTTCAACCTATTATTGTAGCACTAGTAGGCTTTGCTCTTGGTGGAGTATCCAAGGAAGATACCTTCATCACATTTTGTATCAAACTTTCCTAGATCTTCATCTCTTCTAATATAACATTTACTACCTGTTGTGATGTTCACAACACGCCCCATTTTACTCATTAGCAAAATGAGGACCCTTGTTGTGGCTTTTGCTTTTGCTTGTGTGTGTGTTGTTCTGCTTGGTGGTAAAGGGAAAAGGAAGTGAAAAGTTACAAACCTTGTTGAAAATAAAGAAAAATAAACATTAAGTACCAGGGCTGAATTTGGGTGAATTTCTTATCAAAAATGAATAAGGGTTGCTTTTTAAACCATCTTAAAATTCCCTATATTTTGCAAGTTATGTGTATTTTTGGGTAAATGCACTGATAAATGGGTTTGTTTGTTTGTATATACAAAGTCGTTTATATATACAATATGTTGCATATACAACATTGTTTGTATGTCGAGTCGTTGTATGTTGCACATACAAATCTATTTGTATATTAGGTTTATATACATTGTCATTTTACTTGTATGCATATCGCTAACACTTTATCTATACATGCAAGTCACGGACCCGACAGAGTTGAGAGTTTGAATGCATAAGTCCGCTGCGTCCGCCAGATTCCTTGTATGTTTATGTGTTGAGCGCCCGAAATATACAAAGGTGACATACATTGCAATATACATTGGACGGAATCGAAAAGTTATGAACTAGGGTTAAGTCGTTGTATGCTTTTGGCTTTGTATGTATCTTACATACAAAGCTGATATGCATTGCACTTATACAAGTTGCGGAACTGAAAAAGTTATTAAATGAGGTTAAATCGTTGTATATTTCATGCCTTGTATGTATGTTTTGAGACATACATTGTGAATAACATACAACGCGGAACTAAAAAAAGTTTAAAATCAGGTTAAACGAATGTATCACACCTGGCTTGTATATTGGAAGATACAAGCACTTTATGCATCACGAATACAAGAAGGAAAAAGTATGTGGACTCCACACTCATCGGCTTGACTTGAACTATCAGCCTTGTCTTAGAATTTTACTCCGACTATTGTGTGTCTCACCGATCGCATTGCTATCAGTGTAACTATAGCTGTCGGTGGAGTTTTGTGTGGTCTCGGCGATCGCATATGGTCTCCCCGAAGGTAAGGTGTTCGGTGTGATTATAACTATCGGCTAAGCTCTGGGTTCTCACGCCAACTGTTTGGTGTCTGTCTGATGTTTGTGATATACAAAAGCAAAGCAGGAGGATTTTGAAGCTGTTTAAGGGCTCGATAACATGTTTTTTGGTCAACGATGGTTGACTCGACCATTTTTAACGTTGTATATGCATTTGGATATGCGATTGTTCACAGATTCATAACTCAATATCTGTGTTTGCACATTCAGCCTGATTTAATGTAATTTTTATCTTCCTTCTAGTTTATTAAATGATGATGCTTAATTCTTGTCTGTTTGCAGGCATGCAGGTAGATATAAAGATGGAGCTTTAATGGCGATGACATCATAGGAGGCGGATCGGATCACAGAAGATCGCAAATGAAGCAGGAGGATTAAAGGCTTTCAATGCGGAGAAAGATGCAGGTGGAAAGAAACATTATTAAAAGCAACGGTTATTTTGGTGACTGTTAGGGTCCAAAGGGCATCCTTACGCTCGGTATGGGTATGCTGCTCAAAGATTTTTGGTAGGATTTGTGTTCCACCGATTGATGTTGCACTTGAAGGGTGGACCGTTGATTAACTAGGGTTTTGGAATCGTATTGGGGATAATCAGAGCTATATATTGAGCCCCTTTACTTTGTAAGAGAGGGAGGTCAATCATAAAAAATCTGACCAAGCCAATTTCATATAGGAGATCAGATTACCAAGACTAATGATGACTGAATTGTTGAAATGTCAAGGTTCTTTCTTCAAATCACTATAAATGTACCTGTTCTAAAGCATACTGAATGGAGATGAAGCTTCAGATTACATCCTGATTGTAAACTTTACGTAATCTTCAAGTTGATTTCTAGATATGTAATGGTGAATGTTGTGTTCAATAGAAGCACTTTCATATTATTACATGTTGTCAACTTTTCCTTTGAAGATTTGCACTAGATCGTGCAGATTTGTGGAATGTCCTGGTGAAGTATGATTCTAGTTTTCTTCTCTTCATTATTGTATCGGAACATGTATGTGGATCAGTGATCCCAGTCAAGTAATTTTGGGAACCTCACTCTTTAAACCCTATCTTTGTTATTTCTTTTTCTTAATTTCATTAAATCACTTCCATAACTGCAAATCATGATAAATAATAAGTAGAACAGAGAAATATGCTGACATCCCATAGATAACTGAATATCATTAGCATATTTGAGCTAAATGCATGTAGTGTTGAAAATATCATACAAAGAATTACAAATAATGGTAGAAATCATGCAAATATCAACCTGTAGGCACATTATTTGAGTAAATTCATAGTGTAGAGGTAGAATTGTTGGAGATTTATGCAGTGTAGACATAAAGAACATGATATTTGGAGGAATGCTAATGAACTTTGCAAAAATTATTGGAGAACGTAAGGCCCCTGAATGATTAATAGCAACACACATCAACCACTGAGTAATGTCAGTAGATTATGAACTAATCAACGGAGACTTGGGATCATGAATTCTTTGAATTCATCGTATCTTTCAAGACAAATAAAGGTTGTTGTGTAACTTTTATTTCATGTTTGTTTGTGAGTAACATCACCATCAACACTACCAAAGACTTTGAAGTATTTCATAGTGGGAAGTTTACCATGCCACAATTCATAGGGAGTCTTTAAATTGTTACCTTTGACTTGAACTATGTTTGGGATGTATACAACAGTGTGAATTGGCTCTCTCCAATATACTTCTGGTAAGTCATCCTCTTTCATCATTGTTATAGCAACCTCATGAATTGTCATGTTCTTCCTTTCCACTACTCCATTTTGTTGTGGAGTCCTAGGTGTAGATAATTGTCTTTTTATCCCTTGATCCTCACAGAAGAAGTTAAACTCATTTGATGTAAACTCTCCACCTCTATTAGACCTTAAGCACTTGATTTTCAAATCTACCTCATTCTCAACCATTGCCTTGAATGCTTTGAATTTTCCTAGGGCTTCTACTTTTTCCTTAAGAAGGTAACCCAAGTCATTCTAGAGTAATCATCAATCAACAACATGAAATACATGTCTCCTTGCAGACTTCTTACTCTAGTAGGCCCACAAAGATCTGTATGCACCAATTCTAGCAGTCCTTCAACAAATTGGTCCTTGCTCTTGAAGCTTGTTTTTGTCTATTTTCCAAATTGGCACTCCTTGCACAATGTATCAGTAGGCTTCCCAAGTTTGGACAGATATCTTATAGCCTGGGTGGAACTTATCTTCACAATGTTGTCAAAATTGATGTGACACATCCTTGTATGCCATAGCCAGCTTTCATCAACCTGAGCCAACAAGCCAAAATTGTCATTTCCTTTTAGATGATAGATATTGCCTTTAGTCTTCTTACCAGTTGCAATCACTATTCTGGAGCTTTCCATAATCTTGCATCCATTGTCCTTGAACCTCAAGTCATAACCCTTGTTGCACATCTGACTAACACTCAAAAGATTGTGTTTTAATCCTTTCACATACAAAACATCTTCAATGTTATGCTTGCCATCAAAAGAAATAGATCCTTTTCCACAGATCTTACCAGCTGTGTCATCTCCAAATCTAACTAGTCCTCCATCATATCTTTCCAGACATACAAACTTACTTTTGTCACCGGTCATGTGATGAGAGCATCCACTATCAATAACCCATTCATCTTTGTTGTCAACAACTTGAACAACCAATGCACTTTCCACTGATTTTTCTTCCTTCACACAGCTAGTAGGATTAGTAGACACAGGTTCTTCTTAATAGCAATAAACAAGCATTCGTTATCAGAAGTACTAGCATTATCTGGATCACCATCTAATACTCCTTCATCATCATCAAGATCTTCAACATAGTAACATTTCTTTGGAATCTTAGGTCTATCAGGTCTTGGCCTAGGAACTCTTGTGGGACATCTAGAAGAGCATAATGACCAACTTTACCACAACTAAAACATTTAAAAGGTAATTTGCCTTTGTACTTACGAATGTCTTTAGGTAGACTATTAGCAAAGTTGGCTTCAAGTTCTTCGAGCTCATTATCCAATTCCACCTTGTACTTGTCAGATCTGGGGGTTCTTTTTGAAGTGTTGTCCTTGAAAGTAGTCTCTGTCTTTGGAAGGGAATCACCAAGTTCTCTCATTTCAAAAGCTGTCAACTTCCCAAGCAGCTGATCTTTTGTAATCGTTCTAACTGTCATTATTTCCTCAATTGCGGCCACTTTATGACTATATGATTTAGGCAATGATCTAAGAATTTTGTTTATGATTTCAATGTCCTCAATTTTTCCTCCCACACTTTTAATGCTACTTACAAGTTTGTTAATCTTTTGCATGAAGGATATTATGTTGCCATCTTTTCTCATCTTCAAACATTCATATTTTTCCTTCAGACTCTGTAACTTAGTGCACTTCACAGAATCATCTCCTTCATATAGATTCTTCAGCTTGTCCCAGATTTCATGAGCAGTTTCCAGCTCCATAACCCTTGTTACTTCGATATCAGATAGGGTGCTCACCAAGGCATCTTTGGCTTTTATGTTTAACTCAAATTGCTTGATGTCATCTTCGGTCTGTGGATCAACCTTCAGAATTTCATACTTGTCTTCAGTTATTTTCCAAACACTATAACCCAAGTAGAGGAGATGGATTTTCATGCAAATTTTCTAGACACAGTAATTTGTCCCATCGAACTGTGGACTTTCCTTTTTATATGACATCATGGATCAACCTCAAGCAGTTAAGCTTTCTTCAAGCTTTCTTCTGAGGAACTTAGCTCTGATACCAATTGTTGAAATGCACTGGACAACTGAGAGGGGGGGTGAATTAGTTGTCCCAAAACTTTAACCACTTCTGCACTTTAAAACATCAATCAATTGCCCACTGATATTTTGATTAAAACATGAAAGCATGAAATTAGAAACTTGAACACAATAGTAAGATCAAACACAAGAGACACCTGATTTTTACGTGGAAAACCCCAAGGTGGGGAAATACCACAAAGAGGATTATCTCTCAAAATATATTGCAATCTTTGAAAAATGATGTTCAGGCTTGGTCACTCCATGGGCCTAGAACATGTTGGCTCACTTCCATGAAGTACATCTAGTTCTAGCAAGCTCACTGCCTCAACCCTAAACCTAGAAATATTACAATGAGGGTTGTTAAACCCTACTGGTGGCTCACTGCCAAGATCAATATCTTCTTCATATATGAACTTAATACATTGAAGTATAGTAGTTCCTCTACTCTGCTCTGCCTTTTCACCTCTTTTCCTTATCTTTGCATCTTCACCCAAGGGATATCTTTTACACAACCAAATTACAAGTATATATATATATATATATCATTCATCAACCTTGGAATGTACATCAAGGTCAGCATTACATTCATCAACCATTGGAACAATCTCCAAGGTCAGCACTACAAACATTTACAAAATAGGTCTTGACCTAATACAAAGATTAAGCTTAGTATAGAAAATATGTATACAAATCACGACATGCCTTAGCTATAACTCAAACATGATCTTCCACGCCACAACACATATTTTCAATCATCAAGAGATCTCCGCAATTACTAGAATTAACCAAGTCAGATAAGACTGGTTACACACTACCTTGTCTGGGAACAATCTTCAACTTTTATCCAAAATACTCCTTGCACACCAATGCAAAGGTAGAAACATGATCAGGAGACATACACAAGCACATTGTAATCATCAGGAGCAACCGCACAAACTCTAATCACCTTATCCATAAGATTCTTCACACCGGAGCATATGAACTTCACTATCTTTTGACTGTCATAAAAGAAAGATAGCTTGCGGACCACCAAATCATGAACCATTAGAGTTGTAGGCACTTATCATCATCCTAGACTTCCCTTTAGAACTGCAAAGCAAAATTCTTTAATGCGGAGGAATGCGGAGCAAAGTACTTTCTCCCTATCACTAGTGAATAATCAGAAAATGCAGGTTTTACTCTGATGATAGTAACTCACTCAATTCTTCATACCGGAGGCTCAAACTTAGGATTTTGCATTTTCAGACATGCCTCTAAATAACTTCCAATCCGTAGATAAAGATCTTCAGTATGCAAGGTGTTGGGACAGGAAAATTTTGAAATTTTCCTATACTCTTATCCATCCCTTGTCCAACCAAATCAGAACATTATACCCTCAAAATCATATTAACAGTTAATAAATTCCACAAACATAACATGATTTGTATGATAAGATCCCTACCATAACTATTTGTCTCACCTCCCAAACCATAATCTAAAAAAAAAACCTTCAGTTCTCTGATTTCGGCAAGACCTCAGTTTTTTCATACCGACCCATGTTCCATTTGAAGAAGATTAGATGTGTATTAGCATTAGGAATGAAGTCAGGATAAGAATTTCAAGACACTCTAATAAAGGAGGTTATGCCAATGACCTATTATCAGAAAGAGAATCCCCAGTCACACCGAATTGATCAAATACAAGGACCATCGGGATGAGAAAGCATTGTTGGAAAATACTTTGAACATTCCCCTAACAGCGTAGATCACACCAATGGGGAAATTTGACAAGAGCCTGCTAAGCAACTCAGGGAACAAATTGAACTATTGATTCATCGGGAAGAAATGCATATCGGAACAAAAAAATTAATGTTTCTCCAACCTTACGATGTCTCAGCGACCATAAGGCAGTTTCGGCCAAAGTCATACCAATATATGTGAAGGATATAACTCATCGGCAAAAGGAAGCAGATCGGAGTAGGATTTATAGGTCCTGTCGAGTCTATAGTCACAATGACAAAGGATTTCGGTGACATATGACTATGGTCATTCCGATGAAGAAAGAATAGAAAGGATGGCATTGGGGAAACAACAAGGATCGGATAAATCCAATAAGGTCATCCTGATAGCATATGTTGTTTCGATGAAGACAATAACCACACACATCGATGAGACTCTTTCCAACATGTCACATGTGTCGAAAAGACAAATGATATCGATATCGATTTCTTGGGTCTTACTGATTTCACTAACCTGCCCTGTAAAGAGAAATCAATAAACATTTCGGGAAGACTCATACCGATATAAATAATTAGTATTGGAGAGATTTGAAATATCAGAGTAGGATGCTGTTTTCATAACGATAGTGTAAGTCAGGCCGACAATAGCTTCTATGCTCATTCTTATATCGAATAAGCATTGAAACATCTCGCTGATATAAACACACATATGCCTTCATGAAAAGTGACATCGAGGAAATAAAACAAGGGTCACAGTGATTGAGTCATCTGCAAATAGTCGTACCATAAGAAGAATTTAGATCACACTAACATTACAAAAGTCCTGCCGATGAAGGACGTTATGATGATGTGACATTTCAAAATGATTATGGAGATTAATGCATTGGAAATATTAATTACAGGCTAAGAAGAAATCCCCTGAGAAGTCATTCTAAATCATTGCAATTGTGTTCGAAAGGATTGTCTGAGAAGAGCACGCAAGCGAGAATTTGGAGGAGAAAACAAAGGAATTCGGTGATCGTTTCAGGCAACAGGTAGACACATAAAACCTCTATGTGGTGACTTGCAATTTGTATTTGCTATTCAGAATTATAACTAGTGGAGACACCAGTAAAGGGCAAGGGTAGAAAACAACAGGGTGAAACCAGTAAACCTAAGAAACAAAAAACTGATAAAGGTCCTGACGAAAAAGTGAAAGAAAACTAAATTAGGATTTGATAGATCAATTGCCTGGGTCTACCTCTAAAGCCTGAAGGTCTACACAACTAAGGGTGGAGGTGGAGAAGTTAGAAGACAAATACAAAAACATGGGAAATGTATGGACACCAATCAGGGGCTATGAATTGTTTAAATTCCATTATGATAGAAGATTTAGAAATGTCCCAGTGTCTAATCCGTGGCATTTGAATTTGGGCAAATTGGTTGTCCTGAATGTGTTTGTGAATGTGGAACTCCTAAAACTTTTGGCTAAATATTACAATCCGAGCCTCAAAGCCATATGCAATCCACAAGGAGAGCCTGTTATACACTTATCCAAAAATGCCATTTGTGAAGTGTTTGATTTGGATGACTTATGTACACATCCCATAGTATATGAGGATTTAGACAAAGAATACTGGAGGATGGACATCACATACAGTGGATGGAGTTTGCTTCTTCACAGGCCTAGGGCAGAGGAAAAAATAGTACCTTTTGATGACAATGATGGACCTCCATTCCATGTGTCCTTCTTTGAACCTTATATGAAATACACATATTATTCCATTGGCCAAGTCCTAGGGTCAGAAGTTCCTAATTTTATGACAATTCAATTAATGGTGATAGCAACAGATATCCAATGTCATAATGCTAGGCAATTTGACTATGCTACTTATATTTTCAGGAAGATTGATTCTAGCTTAATTGCAATCAAGAACAACACCCCAACAGTTTATTTTGAGCATTATTCACTCCTCATGCACATGGTATTATACTATGGTCAGGAAATGGGAATGTGGCCGAATGAACTTAGAATTGTTCAAATAGACAAAAGGGGACAGAAGTTGCCTATGTAGATGTGGACAAGGGTATGGGATAGTAGGTTTGCCCACTCCAGTTACATTTATTTTGAAGAATATTTTGTAAAAGTGTTGTATAGATACTTTAATCATCCCTATGAATATTCATTGTCAGATGAAATAAAAAGGTTTCTTAGACCAAAAGACTTTAGTGGCCCCCCAACTATCACACACAATTGGGGAGATTGGTATTGCTTTGAGGACTCAACTATGGTCAAAATTTATGGTTTTGAAGATACCCCATTTATATTGCCCAAGATAGTTCCTGATAGGATTACTTACTTGGAGATAATCAAGTAGATGAATTGTTCCAATGTGATGAACTTAAGTGCCTATGACAAACAATCCTTCATGCCTAGTACTCTGTGCTTTGGGGATTTTATTGTGGTGTCCAAGGAAGGTTATGGTCTCATCAAAGATAAATTAATGCATTACAACATGAGGTGTGCCGAGACAAGAAAAGGATTTGATCCTGAGGGCTTCATTGACTTTGCTAGAAGAAAACAAAACCTCAGTGGATACACACACATTCCATATCTACATGATGATATTATTAGGAACATGGAAGAAGCTGAAGTCAAATTGGTAATTGAAAAATATAATAGAGAATTAGATGAGAAAAGAAAACAATTTCCAGAAATAGAGTTATTGTCTTCTGGTCATGAGGAATCTACAGGTGAAGAGGAGCCCCATGAAGAGACAAGTAGAATCTCTACATGAAAAATGGAAGGTTATCAACTTCCTAGTAGAGAGCAGGATGAAGAGGGGCCTGGTGATGAGGATCCCAAATAGTTGGCATATGATTCTTTCATTGCAGATGATCAATTCATTCATTCTCAGGAATTTAAATCATTTTTGTATAAATATAAAGGAAAGGAACTCAGAGAATCAGCTGAAGATGTCACAACTGATAATGAAAGACAATTAATGGATGTGTTAAAGACAACAGTAGATAATGAGTTGAGGGCTATGACTCCTAACAAAAGCAGATAGTTGCTTTGAGAAGCAGGTGTCATGATATTTCTTGGACTTGACATAAATTTTGCCTTGGTATTTGATAGTTTTTTACACAATATTGATGATAAATACAAACTCACTCCTGAAGGTGTAACGGAGATAAACATGGGTACCAAGTATAACAATGATGAAAGCTCACTCTTGATATGAGCCCTATATCCTCCTCATAAGAAGACTGCCATTATAGATACTGAAAAGACCTTTGGGCATGTTATGGCTTTGAAAGTAGGAGAAACTGATCCTCTGATTACTATAGATATTGGTATAAATGTTGCGAAACTGAATAAAGCACAGGCTCAATTGCTAATTAAGGAGCGAGATGCATATAAACTGAATTGTGAAAGATTAACAAAAGAAAATGATTTCCTAAAAGACATTGTCAAGAATGCCTTTGGAGGAGTAATTAAAAGATTAACTCAAGGAGAAAGCTCACAAAGTGCTCAGTCACCATCTATTGATCAAATAGCTCAGGTTCAAATTGACACAGTTGCAGCAGTACTACAGAATAGGCATATCCATATGATGCATTGCATGAATAAATTCTAGGATGTCTACTCTAAGAATCATAAGGTTATCCAAGAACATGAAAAGTTAAATAATAGGCTCCAAGAGAAACTCCATGAAATACAGAGTAAGGATACCCTTGACAGTACAGGTATCTCTAGTGCCCAAGATTTGATTGAACAACATAAGAAATATCATGACCAGCTTCAAAATGATGCCAAGGAATGTGTTGAGGCTTCAAAGACAAATGTACCAATGTTGTTTAGGAATGATAAGGAGTTGAAGAGCAAAGATGAATGGACTAAAGAATGCCAGGTTATATTACAGGAGGCTCTAGAAGCTCTCAAAGACAAAGACTCGGCATCCGGGGAGGCTTGCAAGCATTTGGAAAAGATGGTAACGATAGATGTGATTACAAGGAATGCTATATAATTTGCTGATACACATCAAAGCCAAGAATACCTGGATCATGTTGCTCAGATCTACCTGTGGATTAGCAGAGCTTAGTTTCATTATCTTTGTTTATTATTATGTTAATCTTGTTAATTCTCAAAAGACATTTTGAAGAGTTCTGTCTCTTCACAAATATTTCTATATAAGTTGGACATATGTGGTCAAAAGATCATCAAGTAGTAGTAGATAATAGAAGAAGTTCATAATATTTTAGAAGACCATGTTGCAAGTATTATATTAAAGAAGTTAACAGAATATCTTTGATTCTGTGGCTTTATGTTGGCATCAATTGTTTGTTGAAATTATTTAGTTATTTGGTTGTCTCCAATTCAGTATTTCTTTATTATTCAAATTGATATATCAAGTATATACTCAGTTTGTCAATGCACATTTGTTGTACTTGTGTGATCTGATTAATTGGTTTCCTTAAAGAGGAATTAAAATCCTTCTGGTCAATCACAGTAAATTGGAAGTATTGATTTGGATCGCTAAGAAGAACCACATAATTAGGATTGGCATTTTGTCTCCGAGTTGATATTATCTGATGTTCTTGCATAGTTCATTCAATTGGTTCCTTCAAGTAAGGATTAAAATTCCTTCTAGTGAATAGCAAGAAACCTGATTGTGTCAGTTGGATATTAAGAAGAGTCTGTCAATCATTCCTTTGCACGTTTATACAAGTTATAAACTAAAGCGTTGTGCCAAATAGTTAGAGTTATTGCCAAGTATACACCAGTGATCTTAGGTTCTCACTTAACTCTATTTACCCAACAAGGCACTGGTCTTAATAGTCAAATTCATTTATTAGTTCTTACCTTGATATTGCTTATACAATTTATACCAAATCATCTTTCAGATATTAGGAATCAAACTAGTTAGCAAGCTTTCATCTATTCCACACTATTTGCCACTGTGGGTAGATCCATTAAATTAGTCATAAAACTTACACTCATTTAATCTACCTTAACTTTCAAGGTCTACCGGCCTAGGTATAGCAGTGCCTAAAGTGCAAGGAGTTATTAACCCTATAGGTTAACTTCGTCGCGTTAGTTCAAAAATGTTGCCAATCTAATCATAGAGTCTGGCATCCTCTTAGGATTTGCAACCTGCATTTTTGAGACCTAACAAATTGGTGACTCTGCTGGGGACCCAAATACAAAGAACCTTGGTAAGAGACCATTCTTTTATAGAGTCAAAAATTTCAAGAATACAAATTGGTAACTCTATTGGCAAGAAGAACCCGGAAAGATAAACTACAACCTCTTCCTATTTGCAATAAATAGGTGGCGACTCTAAAACCTATTATAATGGAAAGTTAGTACCAAATGGATGGTAGAAGATCCAAGATGGAAGGGAAGAAGTTACAATCATCCCCACCACTTAGAGCCCTTTCCAAGAAAAACGGAGCATCAAGTTATTTTCATCAAAGTAATAATCAGGAGGCCCAAGAGGATAATACAGAACAAACTATCATAACTCACAAAAGTTTTACCCCTCTGCATGAATCAAATGAGAATTTATCTCAAATCAATGGAGTAACTGATGATATATTGGCAAAATACAGACCTAATCCTCAAAAATAGCTTGAGTTTGAAGCACAGGCCATGAAGGAAATTGATCAAAGGCAGGCTGAGTATGATTATAAAATATCACTACAGCAGGGAGAAGGGGTAAAATATGGATTCACAAATCAAGAGGTGAATAAAAGTCCAAAGGATACAAGGAATATGAATGAAATGCAGCAGAATGTGCTTAAGCTCTAGGAAGAACTTGAAATGATCAAGATAGAGGAAACTGAAATGCTGTTAAAACAGGGGATTCAACAGATAAAAAATAGGACTAAAATAGCTGCCCCAAAATATATACCTCCACATAGAGGAAATGCTTTGAGGAACACACAACAAAACTTGCACCAAAATACAGGTGGTGCTTCCAATCCGCAAGCATCTGGAAGTCATATTCATCAAAATACCCTCTCGAATAATCCTAGACTGCCCCTCATACATAACACCTCTTAACATATGGCTAATTCATACCCACCCCCCGGCCAACAGTATTGTAGACCACAATATCATCATATGAACCCCCACATGAACCCACGACAACAACATGCTTATCATCAGCCTCCATGCGGGTATCATTACTACCCTAACCCACCACCCATGAACGTTCCTCCACAAAACCTCACAAACATATGTGGGCAATTTGATCTAACTGGATATCAATTGTATCCATACCCCATTGACAGTAGTTAGAGGAATATAGTTCCCAAGTTTATTGGAAACAATGCAGTATCAGCTGAGGATCATATCAGAAGCTTCAATGCCTTTGTACAAGATATTAGTATGGAATATGAAGATGTTAAAATGAGATTATTCATGATGTCTCTAACTGGGGATGCAAGAGACTGGTTCAACAGCTTACCAAATACCTCAATCAGTTCCCTAATAGATTTCCATAGTCAATTTAAGGAGCGGTATGGAAATCAGTATGCCCCTCAGTTTGCCTTGCACGAATAGATAAGTATCCAAAAATACCAAAACGAGTCAGTATATGACTTTAATCTGAGATTCACCAAATTGCACAACAAAATACCACATGGATCTAAATTGACTGACCTAGTAGCATTAAGTATTTATCTGAAAGCATTTGATCCTAAGACAGGGTATGAACTTAGAAACTAGTGCCCTAGGAGCTTAGCTAAAGCACAGAAAGTAGCGTTGACTATTGAAAACAATAGAAAAGCTGCAGGCATGGTCAACAAAAGAGATAATCTCAGAATTCCTCAAAGTCCAAATATTCAATAGAATAAACAAGAAAGTCAGCATAGAAATGAAAGACTTAGGTTGCATGATATGCCATATAATACAAATTGGAAGGATGGGAGACCTATTGAAAACAATAGAAAGCAACATTATGGCAAAGACACTCCCGATCCTCTAAAGAGAAATGGGACACATATGGTAGAAGATAATCCCTGGTGTTTGGTGTGCAATTTACCACACTCACCTGAATATTGTGTAGTGGCTAAAATAGTACATCAGGAAGAAGCATTGTATGACTATAACAGGGACAACCACACAATAAACATGATGCAAAATACACCATACTTGCTAAATGAAGACTATTCTTGTACAAAAGAAGAGGGATATGAGTATGATGTGGGGAATCAAAAACATCATATCAACATGGGAAAACAAGAAATATTCTCATATCAGGAGGACAGCTACAAGGGACCTACTTGCTATCATAACAAATCACCATATGATCAATGGAGAAAGCCCACTGAAAAGGAAAGAGAAGTTCTTACAATAGTTGCAGTAGCCCAAGCTAAAAATGCCTATAATCTAAGGAACATGACAATAAGTTCAGAATAGGGAACACCTGGGAGTGTCTTTATAAAAGATCAAAATTACAAAAAGAATAATGCAAAGTCCTCACTTAAAGAACCAGAAAAAATTGAGCAAAATAAAATAAAAGACAAATCACCAATTCAAGAAAAAGAGCATATAAGAACAAAAAGGAATGATCAGACTATAGCCCATTTATTTGACATTGCTCATGCAATATCCCAGGTGAAGATATCAGTACCACTTTTGGAAATGATGAAGATAGATAAATACAAAAATAGAGTGGTTAAACTGATTTTAGATACACCAAATCAAAAATATAAGGATTCAGAGAATAGAACAAACAATGTTCAACAAGAAATAGTCCAAGTTCCTGAAGTATATTTGGGTGATACCCGAACAAAGAACCCCTCACAAGTGGACCCTTTCTACACCACCTTATTAATCAAAAATAGGCTAGTGAGGAACTGCATGATTGTTTCAGGCGCAACCATGAATATCATGCCAATAGCAGTCATAAAAGAACTAGGAATGTGGGTTGACACTACATTTGGTAAGTGTTATGCGATGGACAATAGGTCTATCCCAGTTGTGGACATCATGAAGGACGTGGAAATAAAACTAGCTTCCTACCCTGAAGCAACTTATAATATTGATATCACTGTGGTTGATATTCCACCATATTATGGAATGCTCTTATCAAGACAATGGGCTGCAATGGCAGGAGGGAATGTCCAATTAGATTTATCATATGCCACAATACCAGTGGGAGGCAAAGAGATCAAGTTGTGTAGGGAGCCAAGATATGAGAAATCATAGAACACCTAGATCAAAATCAAATAAATCTATTCTGTGATACAGATTTGGGGACATTCAAAATTGAAACAAATAAGCCAGAGTTACAAAATAATTATCCAATGTATCTAGAATCTAAGAAAGAGGAAAATGATGTGTGGCAAATGTATTTTGATGGTGCATGTAGCAAAATGGGAAATGGGGCAGGAGTACTATTTATTTCACCAACAGGTAAAACTTTCAAATACTCGTTCTTATTGACATTTGAATGCACAAACAATGTAGCAAAATATGAGGCTCTACTCATTGGTTTAAATATTTACATCAAGCATAAGATAAGAAATCTAGCTATATACGGGGATTCGGAATTAGTTACCTCTCAAGTAAAAGGGAAATATTTATCCAAAAATAAGAGGTTGAAGCAATATAGAAATGTTGTCTGGGATGATGTTGAGTTGTTTGATGCCTTCTCAATCAACTGGATTGATAGATCAAAAAATATTATGGCAGATTTTCTAGCGAACATTGCATTGAAAAGGGATGATATCACATTGGTGGGTATTACAGAAATTGAATTCAAAACCAAACCCACTATTCCAGATAATATCCATAACTGGCAAGTGTTTAATAATGACACCGATATAATCAAATTCTTACATTGTATCAATCACTATGAAGACCAAGAGATTGATTTCAATGTGTTTGTGGAGGAACATGATGGAAAAGAAACTCTCTTTGGTCAAGAGATAGTTCAGCTAAAAACAAACAAAATACCTAAGGGATTCATAGCATTGGAGAAAGTGTTTGATGGATGTGACAGATTTAAAATGAAAGACACGCCCACAATATAGAATGATCTTGAAGAAATTAATCTAGGGACGTAAGCGGCCCCAAAGAATGTATACATTGGAAAGAAGTTGAATCCCAAAATCAGGAGCATGCTCATCAACTTGCTCAGAAAGTATAGACATGTGTTTGCATGGTCATATGATGACTTGAAAGCATATAGGGAGGATCTTTTTCAGCATGAAATACCATTAAATCCAAATGCTAAACCATTCAGGCAAAAGCAGAGGCCTATTAATCCCACACTGGCTCCTAAAATGTTTGAAGAACTCACAAAGCTAAGGGATGGAGCTATTATCAAACCCATTACACACTCTTCTTGGGTTTCTAATTTGGTGCCTATCAAAAAGAAAAATGGTGATATTAGATTATGTGTGGACTTCAGGAATATAAATAAATCCTCTCTTATGGATAACTATCCCCTTCCTAACATGGAAGCACTACTATAAAAAGTCACAGGTTGTGAACTATTGTCCATGATGGATGGTTTCTCAGGATATAATCAGGTGAAAGTTAAAGAATCAAAACAATATAATACTGCATTCACCATACCATGGGGAACGTATGTGTATTTAAGAATGCCATTTGGACTCACGAACGCTAGAGCAACATTCCAAAGGGCAATGGATGTGGCCTTTGCAGATATGATTAACGAAATCATGGTCGTATATCAGGATGACATGATAGCATATTCCAAAAGGGTTGAAGATCATTGTACACACTTAGAGCAAATTTTTATTAAAGCCTTAGAATATGGAATTTCATTGAATCCTAAGAAATGCCATTTCGCAGTAATAGAGAGCAAGCTGCTTGGTCACATAGTCTCAAAAGATGGAGTAAGAATAGATCCTGAAAGAGTAAGAGCCATTGACCAAGTTCCCATTCCCAAGAATGTGAAAGCTATACAATCATTCTTTGGCCAAATCAACTTTGTTAGGAGATTCATATCAAATTTTGCAGAGATTGTTAATCCCATATCAAGAATGTTAAAGAAGAATACAGAAGTGAACTGGATAGCGGAAACATTAGACGCATTTGCTACCATTAAGAAGGCAATCAAGGAAGCCCCAATTCTGATATCTCCTGACTTCAGTAAACCATTTCAGTTGTTCTCATTTGCCTCATGCCATATAGTTGTAGCAGTAATGTTGCAGAAAAATAATGAGGGACATGAACAACCCATTTCATTTTTTAGCAAGTCTCTTCAAAATGCAGAGTTAAAATATGACATAGTTGAGAAACAGGCGTATGCATTGGTGAAAGCAGTCAAAGATTTTAGGCCATACTTGGTGGGAGCTGAAATAATAGCATATGTGCCTAATGCTGTAGTGAAAGATGTATTAGTTCAAACTAAGGTCACGGGAAGAAGATGCAGATGGATTAATAAAATTTAGGAGTTTAATATTGAAATCCAAATCACCAAACTAGTAAGAGGATAGGGTCTTGCTAGACTAATGGCCGAAAACAATCTTGAGGCTTCTTAGATATGTAATACTAATGATGTTAATAACATGATTTCTAGCATTGAGCATACTCCATGGTATATTAGATATCATATAATATCTAAAACATATGAAGTGTCCTGAAGGATATGATGATAACAAGAAAAGGACACTTAAATTACAGGCTTCAAAGTATGTGTTTATCGATGGGGATCTTTATTGGAAGAATAGGGATGGTATTCTGCTACTATGCCTAGATGAACATCAGTCAAAACATGTCCTAAAAGAGTTACATGAAGGAGTGTGTGGAGGACACCTCTCAGCAAGAACTACAGCTCACAAGATCCTGAGGGCTGGATACTATTGGCCTAGAGTTTTCAATGATTCATATCATTATACAAGAAAATGTGAGGCATGCTATAAATTCTCAAGAAAATTAAAATATTAGGGAGCATTACACTTGAAACCTATGCAGGTGGAAGCTCCATTCCATCAATGGGGAATTGACTTCATAGGAGAGATTGCAGAAAAGTCAAGCGGAGGACACAAATGGATTTTAGTGGCAATGCATTACTTCACAAAATGGGTGGAAGCAATCCCAACTAAACAAGCAACAAGTAAAGTGTTGATCAATTTTTTAATGGAAAACATTATATTTAGATTTGGCACACTAGTGAGGTGGATTATAGACAACGGAATGTGCTTTATGTCTGATGAGTTCAAAAATTTCTATAATATATATGGCATCACTGTGTCTTATGTTGCCCCTTATCACCCGCAAGTAAATGGCCAAGCAGAATCTAGTAATAAAAATCTTTTGAAAATTATAAAAAGAATCTTGAAAGGAAACAAAAAAGCATGGGATTCAAAGTTGAGAATGGCTATGTGGGCTGATAGGATTACTGTGAAGAAAGCAATTGGAAGATCCCCTTTTGAACTGGTGTATGGAATACAAGCAAGGATGCCATTAGAAAATCTTCTACCAATTTACAAATTTGTTCTTCAAGAGGATTTAGACATTCTCAAACCAATGGAGGAAAGAATAGAATGTCTTGCAGAACTTGATGAAACAAGGAGAATAGCTCAAAAGCAGAACATCAAGTTGCAATCACAAGTAAAATACCTTTTGACAAGAAAGCCAAGGATAAAAAATTTGAGATAGATGACTTGGTATTGATGTGGAATGCTAGATGCCAAGAGAAAGGAAAGCATGGAAAGTTTGAAGCCTTGTGGTCAGGTCCTTTTTTGTCATTGGCAAAGGAGGAGAAGATTCCTACTATCTACAAAATATGTCTAGAGAAGAGCAGGAACTGCCAGTGCATGGACAGTTTCTAAAACCTTTCTTTTCATGAAAACATCAAAATCATGCACAAAGAGAGATAAGTGTTGCCAGTGCATGGACAACTCTTAAATAATTCTCAAAGTACTCCTATTCCATGCACAGTAGTTTAGGGAAATCAAGAGAGATTAGGATTTGCCGGTACATGGATAGTCCTAGGAATCCCTCAACAATAACAAAAATCTTTTCCATGTACAGTAGTATAGGATCATCCCCATTTTACATCATTGTCACTTCCAGTGCCCATTCTCATTTCATCCATATATATTCCTAAAATCCTGTAAAATTGTCATCCCCAACAAATAAAATACCTGGTCTACTCTCCCAGAGATCTAAATTCTTGTTATACCCGCAAGGGGTATACATCCTATACAGAGCCACTGTTGGGACAGGAAAATTTTGAAATTTTCCTATACTCTTATCCATCCCCTGTCCAACCAAATCAGAACATTATACCCCCAAAATCATAATAACAGTCAATAAATTCCACAAACATAACATGATTTGTATGATAAGATCCCTACCATAACTATTTGTCTCACCTCCCAAACCATAATCTAAAAAAAAAAAACCTTCAGTTCTCTCATTTCGGTAAGACCTCAATTTTTTCATACCAACCCATGTTCCATTTGAAACAAATTAGATGTGTATCAGAATTAGGAATGAAGTCGGGATAAGAATTTCAAGACGCCCTAATAAAGGAGGTTATGCCGATGACTCCTTATCGGAAAGAGAATCCTTAGTCACACCGAATTGTTCAAATACAAGGACCATCGGGATGAGAAAGCATTGTTAGAGAATACTTCGAACATTCCCCCGATAGCGTAGATCACACCGATGGGGAAATGCGACAAGAGTCCTACCGAACAACTCAGGGAACAGATTGAACTATCGACTCATCAAGAAGAAATGCACATCGAAATAAAAAAAAATTAATGTTTCTCTGACCTTACGATGTCTCAACGACCATAAGGCAGTTTCGACCAAAGTCATACCAATATATGTGAAGGATATAACTCATCGGCAAAAGGAATCAGATCAGAGTAGGATTTATAGGTCTTGTCGAGTCTATAGTCACAACGACAGAGGATTTCAGTGACATATGACTGTGGTCATTCCAATGAAGAAAGAATAGAAAGGACGGCATCGGGGAAACAACAAGGATCAGATAAATCAAATAACGTCATCCCCATAGCATATTTTGTTCTAATGAAGACAATAACCACACACATCGATGAGACTCTTTCCAACATGTCACATGTGTCAGAAAGACAAATGATATCGGTATCAATTTCTTGGGTCTTACTGATTTCACTAATCCACCCTGTAAAGAGAAATTGATAAATATTTCAGGAAGACTCATACTGATATAAATAATTAGTATCGGAGAGATTTGAAATATCAAAGTAGGATGATGTTTTCATAACAATAGTGTAAGTCAGGCCGACAATAGCTTCTATGCTCATTCTTATATCGAATAAGCATTGAAACATCTCACCGATATAAACACACATATGTCTTCATGAAAAGTGACATCGAGGAAATAAACAAAGGGTCACAGCGATTGAGTCATCTGCAAATATTCACGCCATAAGAAGCATTTAGATCGCACTAACCTTACAAAAGTCCTGTTGATGAAGGACGTTATGATGATGTGACATTTCAAAATGATTATGGACATTAATGCACTGGAAATATTAATTACAAGCCGAGAAGAAATCCCATGAGAAGTCATTCTAAATCATTGCAATTGTGCTCGAAAGGATTGTCTGAGAAGAGCACGCAAGCAAGAATTTGGAGGAGAAAACAAAGGAATTCAGTGATCGTTTTAGGCAACAGGTAGACACATAAAAACCTCTATGTGGTGACTTACAATTTGTATTTGTTATTCATAATTATAGCAAATGGAGACACCAATAAAGGGCAAGGGTAGAAAACAACAGGGTGAAACTAGTAAACCTAAGAAACAAAAAACTGATAAAGGTCTTGGTGAAAAGGTGAAAGAGAGAAAACTAAATCAAGATTTGATAGATCAATTGCCTTGGTCTACCCCTAAAGCCCAAAGGTCTGCACAACTCAGGGTGGAGGTGGAGAAGTTAGAAGACAAATACAAAAACATGGGAAATGTATGGACACCAATCAGGGGCTATGAATTGTTTAAATTCCATTATGATAGAAGATTTAGAAATGTCCCAGTGTCTAATCCATGGCATTTGAATTTGGGCAAATTGGTTGTCTCGGATGTGTTTGTGAATGTGGAACTCCTAAAACTTTTGGCTAAATATTACAATCCGAGCCTCAAAGCCATATGCAATCAATAAGGAGAGCCTGTTATACACTTGTCCAAAAATGCCATTTGTGAAGTATTTGATTTGGATGACTTATGTACACAACCCATAGTGTATGAGGATTTAGACAAAGAATACTAGAGGATGGACACCACATATAGTGGATGGAGATTGCTTCTTCACAGGCCTAGGGCAGAGGAAAAAATAGTACCTTTTGATGACAATGATGGACCTCCATTCCATGTGTCCTTATTTGAACCTTCTATGAAATACACATATTCCATTGGCCAAGTCCTAGGGTCAGAAGTTCCTAATTTCATGACAATTCCATTAATGGTGATAGCAACAGATATCCAATGTCATAATGCTAGGCAATTTGACTATGCTGCTTATATTTTCAAGAAGATTGATTCTAGCTTAATTGCAATTAAGAACAACGCCCAAATAGTTTATTTTGAGCATTGTTCACTCCTCATGCACACGGTATTATACTATGGTCAGGAAATGGGAATATGGCTGAATGAACTCAGAATTGCTCAAATAGACAAAAGGGGACAGAAGTTGCCAATGCATATGGGGACAAGGGTATGGGATAGTAGGTTTGCCCACTCCAGTTACATTTATTTTGAAGAATATTCTGTAAAAGTGTTGTATATATACTTTAATCATCCCTGTGAATATTCATTGTCAGATGAAATAAAAAGGTTTCTCAGACCAAAAGACTTTGGTGGCCCCCCAACTGTCACACACAATTGGGGAGATTGGCACTGCTTTGAAGACTCAAATATGGTCAGAATTTATGGTTTTGAAGATACCCCATTTATACTGCCCAAGACAGTTCCTGATAGGATTGCTTACTTGGAGATAGTCAGGCAGATGAATTGTTCGAATGTGATGAACTTAAGTGCCTATGACAAACAATCCTTCATGCCTAGTACTCTGTGCTTTGGGGATTTTACTGTGGTGTCCAAGGAAGGTTATGGTCTCATCAGAGATAAATTAATGCATTACAGCATGAGGTGTGTTGAGATAAGAAAAGGATTTGATCCTAAGGGCTTCATTGATTTTGCTAGAAGAAAATAAAACCTCAGTGGATACACACACATTCCATATCTACATGATTATATTATTAGGAACATGGAAGAAGCCGAAGTCGAATTGGTAATTGAAAAATATAATAGAGAATTAGATGAGAAAAGAAAACAATTTCCAGAAATAGAGTTATTGTCTTCTGGTGATGAGGACTCTGTAGGTGAAGAGGAGCCCCATGAAGAGACAAGTAGAATCTCTAGACAAAAAATGGAAGGTTATCAACTTCCTAGTAGAGAGCAGGATGAAGAGGGGCCTGGTGATGAGGATCCCAGACAGTTGGCATATGATTCTTTCATTGCAGATGATCAATTCATTCATTCTCAGGAATTTAAATCATTTTTGTATAAATATAAAGGAAAGGAACTCAAAGAATCAGTTGAAGATGTCACAACTGATAATGAAAGACAATTGAAGGATGTGTTAAAGACAATAGTAGATAATGAGTTGAGGGCTACGACTCCTAACAGAGGCTGACAGTTGCTTAGAGAAGCGGGTGTCATGATATTTCCTGGACTTGACATAAATTATACCTTAGTATTTGATAGTTTTTTACACAATATTGATGATAAATGCAAACTCACTCCTGAAGGTGTAACAGAGATATACATGGGTACCAAGTATAACAATGATGAAAACTCACTCATGATATGGGCCCTATATCCTCCTCATAAGAAGACTGCCATTATAGATACTGAAAAGACCTTTGGGCATGTTATGACTTTGAAAGTAAGAGAAACTGATCCTTTGATTACTATAGATATTGGTATAAATGTTGTGAAGCTGAATAAAGCACAGGCTCAACTGCTAATTAAGGAGCGAGATGCATATAAACTGAATTGTGAAAGATTAACAAAAGAAAATGATTTCCTAAAAGACACTGTCAAGAATGCCTTTGGAGGAGTAATTAAAAGATTAACTCAAGGAGAAAGCTCACAAAGTGCTCAGTCACCATCTATTGATCAAATAGCTCAGGTTCAAATTGACACAGTTGCAGCAGTACTACAGAATAGGCATATCCATATGATGCATTGCATGAATAAATTCTGGGATGTCTACTATGAGAATCATAAGGTTATCCAATAACATGAAAGGTTAAATAATAGGCTCCAAGATAAACTCCATGAAATACAGAGTAAGGATACCCTTGACAGTACAGGCATCTCCAGTGCCCAAGATTTGATTGAACAACATAAGAAATATCATGACCAGCTTCAAAGTGATGCCAAGGAATGTGTTGAGGCTTCAAAGACAAATGTACCGATGTTGTTCAAGAATGATAAGGAGTTGAAGAGCAATGATGAATGGACTAAAGAATGCTAGGTTATATTACAAGAGGATCTAGAAGCTCTCAAAGACAAAGACTCGGCATCCGGGGAGGGCTGCAAGCATTTGGAAAAGATGGTAACGATAGATGTGATTACAAGGAATGCTATAGAATTTGCTGATACACATCAGAGCCAAGAATACTTAGATCATGTTGCTCAGATCTACTTGTGGCTTAGCAGAGCTTAGTGTCATTATCTTTGTTTATTGTTATGTTAATCTTGTTAATTCTCAAAAGACATTTTGAAGAGTTCTGTCTCTTCACAAATATTTCTATATAAGTTGGACATATGAAGGTAAAAAGATCATCAAGTAGTAGTAGATAATAGAAGAAGTTCATAATATTTTAGAAGACCATGTTGCAAGTATTATATTAAAGAAGTTAATAGAAGATATTTGATTCTGTGGCTTTATATTGGCACCAATTGTTTGTTGAAATTATTCAGTTATTTGGTTGTCTCCAGTTCGGTATTTCTTTATTATTCAAATTGATATATCAAGTATATACTTAGTTTGTCAATGCACATTTGTTGTACTTGTGTGATCTGATTAATTGGTTTCCTTAAAGAGGAATTAAAATCCTTATGGTCAGTCACAATAATCTAGAAGTATTGATTTGGATCACTAAGAAGAACCACATAATTAGGATTGGCATTTTGCCTCCGATTTGATATTATCTGTTGTTCTTGCATAGTTCATTCAATTGGTTCCTTCAATAAGGATTAAAATTCCTTCTGGTGAATAGCAAGAAACCTGATTGTGTCAGTTGGATATTAAGAAGAGTCTGTCAATCATTCCTTTGCACATTTATACAAGTTATAAACTAAAGCATTGTGGCAAACAGTTAGAGTTATTGCTAAGTATACACCAGTGATCTTAGGTTCTCACTTAACTCTATTTACCCAACAAGGCACTAGTCTTAATAGTCAAATTCATTTATTAGTTCTTACCTTGATATTGCTTATACAATTTATACCAAATCATCTTTCAGATATTAGGAATAAAGCTAGTTAGCAAGCTTAAATCTATTCCACACCATTTGCCATTGTGGGTAGATCCATTAACTTAGTCACAAAACTTACACTCATTTAATCTGCCTTAACTTTCAAGGTCTACCCGCCTAGGTATAGCAGTGCCTAAAGTGCAGGGAGTCATTACCATATAGGTTAACTTTGTCACGTTAGTTTAAAAATATTGCCAATCTGATCATAGAGTCTGGCATCCTCTTAGGATTTGCAACCTACATTTTTGAGACCTAACACAAGGAATGTGGAGCAATTTTTTGGATTGTTCTTCAGTATGCAATACACTATCTTCATTGTAATTCACCACAACTCTCTGTTTCTTCCAGAGAAGGAAATTTTATCAATATCCTCAATAAGTAAAGCTTCTAGATTAATAGCAAGATAGGATATAGTTGACACTAATGACAACAAAGATATGTTGACATCAATGACAACACTGATTAGGCACATACTTGCAATAGTATGGATCAATGATACCTAGGCCACCATGGTCTTTGGGTTGAATACAATGATTCCATGCAACAACAAACATTCCTTTTTTCTTGGCCCACTTAGCCCATAAGGAACTTCTAATAATTTTCATGAGTTGATTGTAGCATGCTTTGGATGGCAGCCAACAAGAAAAAATGTATACATGACTGGCTAAGAGAATTTTGTTAGCCACTTGAATTATGTCAGGTAAGGAGAGAAATTTAAATGTCCAAGTTGAAAGTTTATGTGTCAACTTCTCAAGGAACCGTTTCCACATATCATTTAAAGATAATCCAATATCAAATGGGATAGCCAAATATCTAGAGCTACAACCATATTTAATCCATTTCCATTCCATAGGAATCCACTAGGGGGGTGAGAGGATGTCATGAAGTATTATGTTTTGCTCATAGATAGTTGGGACCTCGAGGTAGCACAATAGATCTCTAGAATATTAAGAGTATTGGCAATTTCTTCTGTAGAATTCTAAAGGAATAACATGTTGTCATCATCAAAAGAGAATTTAGAGCAACTGCATTGCCTAGCAATGAAATCCCCCAAATAAGCTTTTGATGATGAGCATGTTGGAGGAGATACCCAAGTGCATTAGCAGTGAGAACATAAAGATATGGTGCTAAAGGGAAACCTTGTCAGATAGATCTTTAAAGAGGGAATGTTTCAGTTAGAACACCTTTGATGATCAAATGACCATTAGTATCTTTAAACAGGAGTTGAACATGAGCAATCAATCTTTGTTCAAATTTGATCCACTTAAGCATCTTCACAATGAATTGCCATTTCATTCTATCATATGCTTTATCAAAGTCCAATTTAACTAGAAGAGCATTTTGTGTAGATTGTTGAGCCCGTTCTGTTGTCTCCCAAGCAAGCACAAGATTATCCAAAATGAATCTACCACCTAAAAAGCTAGTTTGTTCAGATCAAACTATCTCTTGATAGATTTCATTCTTCTTGTGAGGGTCTTTACTATAATTTTATATATTGCGTTAAGGAATGTAATAGGACACCAACCTAAGACCGTATCAGAGTTTTTACATTTAGGAATCGATCTAATTAGCCCCTGATTAATATGAGGTCTTAGAGAGCCTTTCTCATAAGCCTCCAAGTACATGACAAAGAAATCGAATATAATAAATGGCCACAATGATTTAAAGAATTCAACTAGTAACCCATCAATTCCAGGGCTTCTTTCCTTGGGCATGGCAAGCAAGGCAACATCAAAATCTTCTATGGTTAGTAATCTATCAAGATACTATTGATGTTCATTTCTCTCCTCAAAGAATTCAGCTAGTAACCCATCAATTCCAGGGCTTCTTTCATTGGGCATGGCAAGCAAGGCAACATCAAACTCTTCTATGGTTAGCAATCTATCAAGATACTATTGATGTCCCATTTCCACTTTATGAGCATAGTTTGTTTGCACTTGTATCAAGCTTTTATTAATAAATATTTTATAAACCATTCATTATAGCACCCCTTTAACTCATCAATTGAAAAGTAAAATATATTTTCAGTAGTGTGTTGTGTCTTATGAATCATTCATTATAGAGCCCCTTTAACTCATTAATTGAAAAGTAAAATATATTTTCAGTAGTGTATTGTATCTTATGAACCATTCATTATAGAGCCCCTTTACCTCATCATTGATAAGTAGGAAGTATTTTTAGCAATGTGTTAACTAATCATATTTTATATCAAGATTCAACTCCATAGTTTTTGAATCAAATACATGACCCATATTTCATGAGTAGTAGTTCACATGAACCCAAATCTCATGAGAATGAATGGTTCGCTTAACACTCATTGCATCAAGGTGACCCTCACAACGTTAGGACTTCCAAGGTGGTCACCCATCACAATACTATTTTGATTCAAGTGTTCTTAATTGCACCGAAGGTATTCCCTTTGTGAGAAGAGGGGCTAACTTTGCAGATCAATGGTCTCAATTGCTGCAGAGGTGTGCAAGACGATTGTAGGGAATCTAGCTGTCCATTTTTTCTCTCATTTTTCTTTCATTTTGCCATCGTTTTCTTTGTCATTTTTCTATTACCGTCGCTTCTTTTTTATTGTCACCGTTACTGCTTTTTCATCAGTGGGAAGATTCAAGAGCAGCTTTCTGAAGTGCCAGCCTCCAAAATTTGTATAGGAAACCACCAAACAAATGCCAACCATGTCTTTAAAACACTCATGAAACCACCGAACAGAACCAAAAGCGATTTCTCAAAACTCTGGCCTTCGAACTATATGACATGTCAAAAAAAGGCTTATCGGACCTGGTCTGTTGTCCACCTGCTAATACGAAAACCGCTTCCCATTCTCGGCACAAAACAGGTTTCCAAGTGTTAGTGGAAAAATGTGAACAATAGCATAAACAACTAATTATCCAATAACCCAATAAAATATGATGTAAATCAAATAAACAAA
This sequence comes from Cunninghamia lanceolata, assembly GCA_027924645.1. NCBI lineage: Eukaryota > Viridiplantae > Streptophyta > Pinopsida > Cupressales > Cupressaceae > Cunninghamia > Cunninghamia lanceolata. The sequence goes on along the minus strand of BSBN01001164.1, from coordinate 1,758,212 downwards.
GATATATTACCTTGAAGACCGATTTACCTCTATGCTTCCATTGTTCGCCTATCTCCTCTTGACCTTGATGGTAATGGAGCTCTCAGAAGTTGCACTTCCTCGCTATTTGAAGATGACAAGAGTAGAATGGCTATGAGTGGATTATGCAATGGAGGTTTCACTACAAATGCAATACTAATGGATATGGATTGATGGAGACATGATTGAATGAGGATGTGTGATAATGAGGTTGTGTATAATGCAAATGGATGGTAACTTTGCCAAAGGCACGCTGTAATGAGTCCTACAGAGTAAGGTTGTAAAATCTTAGGTTGATATGAAATGGGTATGAGGACCTTGTTTATATAGGCTGAGGGAAGACTAAATCCAAGTGTCAACAGATCCATGATTGGAGGAATTTCCTAAGATGTGTATGGTTGAGAAAGTTTGAGGGAATGTGCCTAAATTAGAAGAGGACAAGAGTCCAAGCTCCTTCATGCATCAAGGGAGTTAACAAAATAGATTGGGGAGTTAACAGAATAGACCAATCAGTTAAGTGAATTGATTGGGGAGTTGATTGAATAGATTGAGGAGTTAACTCAATGGACTAATCAGTTAATTGGCTTGATTGGGGAGTTGACTGAATTGATTGACCAGTGAACTCAATAGATTGGGGAGTTAACTGATTGGACTAATCAGTTAAGTGAAATGACTAATTAGTTAACTGATTTGATTGATGAGTTAACTAATTTGACTAGAAGATAAATAGGACATGTGGGTGAGGAAATATTAGCTAATTATATATTAAAATATTTAATTATGTGTGCAAATGGTGAGGTGGATTTATGAAATTAAGACTTCGGAATAGAGGAATTTCGGATTAATTAAATAATGTGAATTATTTAATTGTGTGAGACATTTAGAAGAATTTAGGGATTTTAATTAAATAAATTGATTTTTATTTAAATATGGGATAATGAACCAATCAAATAAACTTAGAATATTTATTTAATTGATAGAAGAATAAGAATTAAGATAAATATTAAAATATTTACTTAATTCGATATGAGCCAATTTTAGGTGTATATATTTTGCCCCTCTTTGATGCAATGTGTTTTATCATGTTGCTTCAAAGAAATATAAATTTTCTGCGATTGATACATGCCCCAGTTTGCCTCTGGTACAAGTTTATTATGATAGGATGCCCCCTCAAGAGATTGGATGGGAAAAATGTGACGACAGGATGAAGGACGATCTCACGATGAGACAGGCTGAATGACAGGTTAGGGTGAAGAAAATGGAGGATGCAAGATAAGGGATGGATGAAAGAGTTAAATGACATGTTATGCAAGATAAATTGGTAACACACACAAGCAAGCAAGCAAGTATGCACAAATGATACAAGAACAAACAAGGTATTTCCCCTGTCAAGCGGTAAACCAATGATTAATCGATAATGATTGATGACGATAGTGTTGTCATTGCGGGGAACGATATATACCTAGATCAACACAAAGATGCGGGAAAGATATATCCCACTGTCAATGATGATTGACTGATTTGGTTTACGATGAGATTAGGATCAAGACCATTGATTGCGATTGGATTATTTGACAAGATTGATTAACTTGTTTGGTATGGATTAAGGATGGACTTGCATTTGGATCACTGATTGGATTGAGTGGATAAGGGTTTGAACGAATTGATGGAAGAATTGATTAGAAGAATAAACTTGGACAAATGAAAGAAAAGACTTTGAATCTTAAGACACTTGGATAAATGGTATTTATGGAATGCTTATAAATGAGGTGAAATGCAAATTTGGTATGTATGGATGTGGAGGTTGTCATCTTCGTATACGCAAGTATTTGAAGTACTTTGTTCCATCATTGAACATCTTTTTTTTTGCTTTTTTAAAATTTTGTAGGAAAATACAAGCATCTAGGTATAATTAAACCATGATGACCTGAGTATTACTTACATGGATTTTGATATAGAAAGTTAATACCAACATCTAGTCAAAATTGAATCTAGATGACCTGAGTATTTCTTGCATGCATCAACATACAAGGATTTCCTTGTTTCATGTTCAAACCTAGAATGTCCTCAATGATCTTTTGCCAATAATGTCGTTAGACAAAGTCATCACATTACTAAAGATTAATCCACAAACAGTAAACAAGTAAGATAATTATGCCCCCATTATAGCTTCTCTAGTTTTTGACATCTTTGAGTTGCATAAAAAGACATAATAACAAAATCAAGACTCGACAACTTAAACCTTTTAATAAGAACAAAATTTCTTGCCATAGTTATGTTTTCTTGCAACAAAAATAGATACAATCATCATGGTGGTTAAGGCTCATTGTGTCTTGGCATAGGTCTAGTTCTTGTTTTGTTTGAAAAAGTTTGCTTGGTACTACTACCTGTTGTCTGGTGATAGTATCATGATCCTTATTGTTGTCCTCTGAGGTTTTGCGACATTCAAGAATCCAATTCTCCAACTAGGTCGAGGATTTGCCCCTAGTCAAGCAAAGGAATGAGTTATTGCTGATGAACTAACCATAGACATGAAGAAACGAGCCCTAAGGGATTGACCTAATGCCTTGGGGGCTCATTGATAAATGGCCTTGCCTATGTGACAACATAGAGGCAATGTAGTTCGAGGTGTGGACCGCATGGACCTAAGACCTAGGTGATGGGAGATGGTGTGGATTTAGATAGAAAAAAGGATGGGTGATACAGGATGGGAAGCCTCGGGGGCCCATCGATGATGGCCTTCCCTATGTGATAGCACATAGGTGACGTAGTTCAACTGGTGATACTGACGATGGAGTTGCTATAAATGACGAGACGGATGCTAGACTAGATGTATAAACTTATTTGACAAGGTGGTGAAAGCGAGCTCGTAACAAGCCATGATAAGTACCTATGATGTGTTTTGATATTTTTGGGATTTTGAAATGTTTTGGGATGAAATTGGATAACAATTTTGGATAGCCGAAATGCTAGATACTGATGACAAGGAAACACCACGGATAGGTAGATGGATGGGTTATAGTGGATAATGGATGGTTAGGTAGAAGGATGGAAATTAGGAGATAATGGATCAGAAATGTAGGAAGGAAAGATGGACGGGAGAACTTAGGATATGATCTCCAAGGACTATGTCACTTAGGAATAACATGTCTTATTCAAGATATTGGACTCAAGATACAACGTGACAACACATGAAATGACATGATGGGAAGTCATGTTTGGAAGTATTAGATACATCAAGAGTTGTCCAAAGCTTGTTTCAACATTTTGCCCCTATCTTTATCAAGATCAATAGGATGAAGGGAGGATGAATGGATTCGATAAGAATATGTATGTGATGGATAAGGATGGATACAATAGGATGGAAATGATAGGTTGGATGATGATAGGTTGGATGAGACAATGTGCCCCAAGTGTAAGTGTCATAGAAGATCAACCTACACATAACACCTGTTTGCCAAGTTTTCATCATGGTACTTATCCAAGGTGCCTGTTTACCAGGTTTTATCCATTGGATGAAAGGATTTTTCTTTACTTTCTTTCTTTTTCTTTTTCTTTTTTGACTTTTTTTATTTTTTTGAATATTTGGATAGGATGGGTGGAATATGGACGAGAGGGACTCAAGTGTTTGGTTCCATGAAGGTGATAGTGTCCTATTAGAGATGCATGTCGTTGCATGGATCATGTCAAATGTCTCTATGCTCATAGATGTTGGTAAGGATCGTATGAAAGGAAGACGGAGTAGGTAGATAGTGGATTATGGAAGGTGCGATAGTGGATTATGATGCGGATTATGTAAGACTTATGTAAGGATGGAGGGAAGACTTATGCAAAAGCATGGACCATAGGAATAGGATGGGGAAGATATGTAGGATAATAGTGGAAGGAAGGGGAGATGGAGGTATGTGGAAGTGTCATGGAATGGAAGGGAACCATGACCAACGGTTGCACATACCATGATAAATATTGAAGCTTATGATGTGAAGGTGGTGTAGGAAGCAATGGTGTTGTTTGCTTGGGAGAGGGGTGACGAAGTGCTTTAGGTACCCACATGGACTTAGTATTTTTATGATTTTTTATTTTCATGTGGGATGGAGGAATTTACGACTTTTGAATGGAATGGGATTTTTGGATGGAAGTGGAGGATTGGGATTCTTGAGAGGTGGATGACTCATTTAACTTGATGGCTTTTTGCTTAGGTACCCAAACCATTTTTCTTTTAGACTTTACTTGTGAAGGTATGGGCTTGGATATATGCAACTTTTGTGCATCTTCTGAGGTTAATACTTGTTGCTTGGGGATCCACGCCTTTGTCATTTTTGCTTTGAGGTGTGTGGGTGTATGCAGCTTTTGAGATGGGTTTTTGATTTTTTGGAATGATTTCCTAAGGTATTAGGACCCTTAGGATTTTTGACTTTATGAAAGGAGGCATCCCAATGTTTATTTTTGAATCCCATAGGTTTGGTGGAATGAGTGAAAGCTTCATGTTTAGACAATATGTGCATTTGTCAGTCATGATTTGAAATGTGAGGAATTGTATAGATGGATGAATTTGGCGTTGATAGAAGTGATTGTAAAATGGATGGAGGGATGTTAGGAGTTGGAAGTAGCAGAGGTAAATTGGACGGTGGAAGGTGCATGGTCACATGCTTTTGACATTTGTAGGATGATGGAGGTGGAATGGTGACATATGTTTTGGGAATATGATAGGGTTTGTGATGGGAAGTGGTGGACTTAGGAGGAACGGAGGAAGGACCGACATCTTTAGATTGTTCACTTTGGGGTGTGTATCCAAGGCCATATGAGCGCGGAGGGACTTTGACATGGATAGGCTCCAAAATACCTTGTTCATGAAGGCCTAAGCCTTTGCCTTGACAATTCATTTTTTGGAGTATGCGGTGGACAATGGGATTATGGGTGATTTGGACACTAGATGAAATCTCATTATTTGATGGAGAAGGTGAAGTGATAGATAATGGTTGTTGCTCTCCTAGGGAGGAACATTCATGGATGAAGGTGGTAAGACTAAGGGCATATGGTGGGGGATTTGCAGCATGGTCGATAATGGATGGTGGAGGATCATTAGGATCTTGATTATCATTATGCTCACTAAGATCCAAGTTATTGGTTTGATCATCTATGTGCACTTGGGAGGCAATTGTCTCATCTAGGAAAGTGTGTGTTGTTGGATCGTGGATAGGACTAGGTGGAGGATGGATAGGAGTAATGGAGGTTTCTTGCTCATGGAGGGTTATGGGGTTATGGATAGATGGGGTAATAAGCTTGTGACCATGGAATGCATAAAGTTGGCTAAGAGGATCATCATGGTTCGCTTGATCATAGATAGGATCTTAATCATAGATGGGATCTTGATCATAGATAGGATTAAATGTGATATGGATGGGATCAATCTGCTCGTGTATAGGTTCTTCATCAATGATAATATCTTGATAATAGAAAAGATATAGGTTATGAATGGGTTGGATTTGGATTTCTTTCTCATGTATAGGTATAGGATCAAGTTGCTCATGGATATCTTTTTCATAGGTAACATCTTGATCATGGAAAAGATAAATGTTATGGATGGGTGGAATGAAAGTGATTTGATCTTGATTAGGACTAGGACTTGATGTTTTCACATGCTTAGGATTAGTTTCTTGACATACCTCTTGGGCTACTTGAATAGAAGTGGAAGGATCTTGGATAGGCTTGACATGCTCTTGAGGGTTATCAACATGAAAGGATGAAGGATCTTGACTTGAATTCATTGGTGGAGATTCTTCAATAGGCGCAAGGGGTTGTGGACTATATGCTGGGATTGTAGAATTGGACACGGCGTTGGAAGGATCTTTTATAGGTTGAAGGATAGGAATTTGGTGACATGGTGGACCCCTTGCTAGTAGCCCTTGGATCACATCCTTCATAGGTGTATGGGTAGATGGATGAGGTAATGGATGGGTGGGTTTGGATGGAGCTCCTTGAAGAGTAATCTTCCCACCACGAGTGGTTACATTACAATCAGGGGTTTTATTTATAATGATCACATTGATATGTGAATCACTTTCAGAAATGTGGTTAACAACATAATCATATGAGACATTTGTGTAGTTGGCGTTGTCAGCCCCTCTTTTGTTTTGATTTGAAGGACCTCCCTTCTCATAGTTGGGGAGTGGATTCTTGAATACTAAATGGCCATCATTGGATAGGTGTCCTTTAATTGATACCTGTTTTTGATCCAACAAGTCTTTGATGGCATGTTTGAGTGCTTAACAATCGTTGGTTTTATGCCCTTTGTTTTGGTGATATTCACAAAAATTAGAATCACTCCACCAAGGAGGTTTGAATTTAGGTTCGTAATCACGCATTGTTGGAAGCATTATGACATTGTTTGATATGAGCTTCCGTAAGGCTGATTCAAGTGATTTTCCTAATTGTGTCAACTTTCATCGAGGAGGAAAGTTAGTGGGTCATGATTCATTATTTTGGGGCTTGTTTGGCGGTGTGTTGTTTTGGGGATTGGACGAGTTGAAGATCAATTATTTTGGGATCACTTGTTTTGCATCCATGACACCATCGTTGACAATGTTTTTATGCTTGGTCCAAAACCTCAGTTTGTCCATGTTATTATTGGATCTAGGAGTTTCCTTGTAGATTTTGACTTGTCATTTGGCTATCCAAACTTTTTCAATGAGTAACCCCATTTCAATGACCTTACTAAATGAAGTAGGACATTGGATTTGTATATGATAGCTAAGATCAGCGTGTAGGTTGTCGACAAACATCTCAAGCATTTGTTTTTTTAGCATATGATATGGACACTTGTTGGTTAGTTGTCTCCATCTTTGCAAAAAAGAGGCAAAGGATTCTCCACCCTTTTGTTTGGTGTTACAAAGATCTAACATTGAGATTTCCTACTCAATGTTATAGGAGAAATGAGTGACAAACTTATCCACTAGCTCATTGAAAGTTTGGATGCCAAGAGGTAGGCAAGAGAACCATTCCATAGCTTGTCCTCCCAAGCTCCTTGGGAATAGTCGCATGAGATAAGTTTCATTGTGGGTGATTTTGAGACATGCTGCACTAAATTCTCTGATATGGTCTCTCGGATACCCTTTCCTCGATATTTGTCAAATTTTAGTACCTCAAATTTTGAGGGGAAAGGTATCATGATCAAGCCTTTGTCAAAAGGATATGGTGAAATATCCTCTCAAGAGTAGTGCATTGAGGATGCTCCGGTTTGAATATCCAAGAGTTGCTGTTGCAAGACTTGGATTTGTTGAGTCAAGAAGTCTAGAGGGTTTGTTGTATCCTTTGTCTTGTCTATTTTGGGAACCTCTTGTGTAATCTTGGGAGTTTCTGTGTCATTGAAAGAGGTTGCATCTATTAAGGTGGAGATGTCAAAATGAGACGGAAGTTTGGTCCCTTGTGTTACTAGCATGAGGAAATACTTTTGGGGGTCCATGTTTAGAACCTTGTCCATCATCTTTTGAAATTTCGGGTCTTGCATATCACCAACAACTTCTTTATATGGGACTTCATCCTCTCCATCACTGTGAGAAGGAGATACTATGTTTTGGTTCAGTGGATCCATGTCTTGCTTTTCTTTGGATTTTGATCTAGTTGCAACCATAAAAATCGTTTGATGTGGGTGGAGGTTCGATGAAAATTCTTGTGAATGTAAATAGACGTTTTTGGTGTGGTTAAGACGACAAGATTTTTCCTAAGGTTTAGATTTTGATCTATGGTTGTTCAAACAAATGTGCTCCTGAGCTAAAAGGTAGTCAAAGTAGGGAGAGTTGATCACCGCTATTGATATAGGCTATTTCTTTTATCAAGATTACACTAGTGTAGTTTTGAGATGAAGGATGATATATCCTGTTATGAAACTAACTAGATTTTTATTTTGAGTTTTGGAAGATCTTAATGACACCTTCGTAGGAAACTTGGTTGCTTTATTTGATGTGTTTGCTATGGATGATATGGAAAATGGAAACGATTTGGAAAATGGATACGAAACTGATTTGTATGGTTTTCCTGAGATCACAAACGAGGTATATGCAATAATGGGTATCCTAAAATGAATTTCTTTTCTCCTCAAAATGTGTGGAAGTGCTCTCTATTTTCTGAGTTCTACATAAGGTTTGCCTTTTTGTTTCAATTTTTTTTAATCTTGGCTTGTTTTCAAAATGTTTGTCGAAGCAAGTTTGGTATTTTTGCTAATGATTTGTATCAATTAGTTACAAGAAAACATGTCAGACAAGAAGACTCCATGTTGTTTTTACAAATTTGTGCCCAAAAGCAAGCACAATCCTAAGGTTGGCCAGAACAGTATTTGTTGAGTTCCAACTTCGATTTTACTCCAGCCACTTGCATAAAGGTGTGACAGATAGTAACTTGGTAGCACCGGCTCCCCTCCATGGCACTCACTTCTCACGCATATCAAGTTACAGTTCCTCCAAAGAGTCAAACTTTTTTATCTCCATACTAAACGAGTGTAAGATGTTGGACGGCTCCAGAGGATTTTCCTCTTGTGTCACCAAATAGGGGTTTTTTGGCTTTTCTACAACAAGTGGGTTTTAGTCAAGGCATCCGTTTGGATGGTTACATATGCGGCAATTCACTCTGATAAGGAGGCTTCCTAGCTTGCAAAGGTTACGCTCTACAGGGTTTTGGGGGAATTAACCTTCTAACAAATCTAGGTGTAGATTGTTGGAGAAGGTGTGGATTGTTGCTTGAAGAAATAAACAAGTGTTACTTTCCCTTATTAAGCTATGTGATAGATTACAGTACAAGATAGTAAAAACATAAAGAAATTATTTAGTTTTTAACCCCTATGTTGGGAATAGATGAAAGTTGTGATGCAAAAAAATGATTTACTATCCTCCTAGTTAAAAAACTAAGTGAATATTGTATGCAAATTGTATGATAATGCCCAAACCAATCCTATTCAACACTTAGTGTAAAAATAATTGTCTTCAGTGGACATTCTACACCAAACCTAGATTAGTAGTCTCAATTGTTTATTGTTTTCTTCATCACACAATATGTAAAGGGTCTTGATGTCCACCTATAGTCCACAAAAATTAAAAAAAAAAGAATCAAGAAGCTTTCAAATCAAATGTTTAGGTGAAAAACATATAATCTGGTAAATTTCATGGAAATATGATTTGTGACAGCAAATTAGATATTAAAATAAGAATATACATGGAATTCTATGCTATTTAAAAAAAATCATGAAAATTCGTTAAAAAAAGCAAAAGTTATAGTTGTTTGAAGTTCTCAAGGTAAGGTTGACTTTGACTGATAATACCTGATGATTTTGACCAAGTGGATTGAAGATACATGTACAATTGTGAAGTTTGTCAAATCAGCTTTCCAACGACTATAAATTTGTGAAAATCTGACCTTCTTGCAAAAAGTTATGCCAAAAAAAAAAAAACCCATTTGGGCATGTGAGAGCAAACTAGGGCAAACCTGGTGGTTAGATAAACAGCTAGTAGTTTGGTCACAGGTCACATGGGCAGTTAAATGCTGACAATCAAGTTTAATGTTAAAGTTTAAATAGGGTCCCTGGTCACCCATGTGACCAAGGGCTGAAGGCTTTGAAAAAAAAAATTAAAATATTAAAAATTAAACTAAAACATTAAAAAAATAAACTAAAAAGTTAAACCTAAAAAGTAAATTCTAGGGTTTTTTATTTTTTTGCTTTGTTTTAAATTTGTTATTTTAATTTTAATTTTTTTATATTTTTAAAATGTATTGTGTTGTGTGTGCAAGGTGGAGGAGGCAGGGTGGAGGTGGTGGATCGGGTGGTGGAGCGACTGGTGGCAAGCGGGGGTTTGGTGGCTAAGCGGCGGTGCTGAGAGAGGCGGGGTCGGGGGACGAGGGATGCAACAGGGTACAGAGGGAGGTGGCAGAAGGAAGGTGCAGGTAGTGGGAGGAGTGGCAGTGGGCGGCGGGAGGGGGTGGGGGATAGGTCGCAAGGGACTGGGTGGGCTGAGGGTCGGGGGGGCTGAGGGACAGGGACGGGAGGGAGCAGGGGTTCTAGGTGGTCGGGGGACTGTGGGTAGGGTTTAGGCAGGGGGAGGTGGAGGGGATGGGGGGAGGGAGGGACGGGGATGGGGTATGTAGGCAGGCTGCATGCAAGGTCTTCGGCCCCTGCAAAAAACTTATTTTTTTTTTTTTGTTGTTTAAAAAAAAAATTGGTTATAAATTTTTTTGTATGTGTTTTTTTTTTGTTTAAAAATTGTTTTGTATGTGTTTTTTTTTTTTTGTTTAAAAATTGTTTTGTATGTTTTTAAAAAAAAAATTAACTAAAATAAATAAAATGAAATAAAAAAAACTGTATAATTTTTTTTTCTATTTTTTTATATAATTAGAAAATAAATATAATATAAATGCTGCTGAAAAAAAAATTGTTTTTTTTAACCAAATAGGCTAAAAACTAAAAAAAATTCAAAAATTTTTAAGTAACAAAAATTAGAGGTATTATATGTTGTTTCTTACCTCCAAGGCCTTTCAAACTCAATGGTGAGCTCGGTTTGTGCGTAGGAGGCCGTTTGTGAAAGTCGCTTGCCAAATTTATAACAAAACACACTTGAATTTGTGACAAAACAAACTCAACAAATGCTCACAAACAAGAGGTGTCCTTCATGGTGGGTGCCAGAAATGTTAGTGGAAAAACGTGAACAATAGCATAAACAACTAATTATCCAATAACCCAATGAAATATGATGTAAATCAAATAAACAAAGTTTTATTACCTTGAAGACCGATTTACCTCTATGCTTCCATTGTTCGCCTATCTCCTCTTGATCTTGATGGTATGGAGCTCTCAGAAGTTGCACTTCCTCACTGTTTGAAGATGACAAGAGAAGAACGGCTATGGGTGGATTACATGCAGTGGAGGTTTCACTACAAATGCAATACTAATGGATATGGATTGATGGAGACATGATTAAATGAGGATGTGTGATAATGAGGTTGTGTATAATACAAATGGATGGTAACTTTGCCAAAGGCACACTGTAATGATTCATGTAGAGTAAGGTTGATATGAAATGGGTATGAGGACCTTGTTTATATAGGTTGAGGGAAGACCAAATCCAAGTGCCAACAGATCCATGATAGGAGGAATTTATTGAGATGTGTATGGTTGAGAAAGTTTGAGGGAATGTCCGTGAATCAGAAGAGGACAAGTGTCCAAGCTCCTTCATGCATCAGGGGAGTTAACATAATAGATTGGGGAGTTAATGGAATAAACCAATTAGTTAAGTGAATTGATTGGGGAGTTGACTGAATAGATTGAGGAGTTAACTCAATGGACTGATCAGGGGTTGATTGGGGAGTTGACTGAATTGATTGACCAGTGAACTTAATAGATTGGAGAGTTAACTGAATGGACTAATCAGTTAAGTGAAATAACTAATTAGTTAACTAATTTGATTGATGAGTTAACTAATTTGACTGGAGGATAAATAAGACATGTGGGTGAGGGAATATTAGCTAATTAAATATTAAAGTATTTAATTATGTGTGCAACATGATGAGGTGGAAAGGTGAGGGAATAATTAGCTAATTAATTATTAAAATATTTAATTATGTGAGCAACATGGTGAGGTGGATTTATGAAATTAGGACTTTGGAATAGAAGAATTTAGGATTAATTAAATAATGTGAATTATTTAATTGTGTGAGACATTTAGAAGAATTTAGGGATTTTAATTAAATAAATTATTTTTTATTTAATTATGGGATAATGAACCAATCAAATAAACTTAGAATATTTATTTAATTGATAGAAGAATAAGAATTAAGATAAATATTAAAATATTTACTTAATTCGATATGAGCCAATTTTAAGTATATACACCGAGTATTCGCAAAACTGCTCTCAGCAAATGGTCACAATAGTCAGGTTTTGGTTGGGAAAAATAATCTTTATTATCCTTCACAAATATTTTTGAACATCTTACTTCTAATTGAAATGGTTAAAAGTTTCCAGCAATGTACTAGTTTATTAAAATGAATTGTGTAGTTTAGAATTAATTTTATTTATTTAAATATTATCATAATTTATAAGAATTTTTTTCTTATGATTATAAATAGTTTATTAATTATTAAATTTAGGTATATAATGGTGAAATTAATATATTAATGTTATTTCTTATTTAATTGTGTTTATTTGGATAGAAATGTTCTTATAATAATTTATATTTTATTAGTGGTGTATAATTTTTTTCCTTAATGATTATGAAAAGCTTTTTTACTAATATTTAAAAAATGTTCATAGTTTAAGCATTAAAAGAGTGTGAGTGGATCATTTTATGATACTTTACTATGTGAATATCATCTTCTAATAAAACTAGTAGTTGCACAGAGTTTTCGCGCAACGATTTGCCGATAGGCTATTAGTAAAGTAAGAAATAAATTGTGAAATGAAATATAGAAATAAAATTTCATACTTATATTGTATATGAGACAATGACAATGGTGTTTTACTTTTTGCAATGTATAAGAAGCATTTTTATTTACATTTAAAATATATAGTATTTACAGTAAATGTTCCTTGTATGAATAGGAGTAATACAAGGCTTATAGAATTTCGGTTTTCATCACTAACATAAGCATTCTCTTGTAGTATTTAGGATAGTATCAAGCACATGTATTGAAGGACAAAACATAGTATGATGTTGTAGATGATTACATAAGGTAGAGATATTTTCATATTTTTTAATCCAATAAAATCTATTTGAAGTTGTAGTGATTTCTCCATGGTGGTGTGACAAAGTATGCAAACTATATCAGTAAAGAAACACAATGCTTGGTGTTAGTAACCACATCAAGCATAGAAGGATGCAAAAAATATCGATCATTTGGTTTTTTTCCTCAAAAAAATATTTTTAATATTACTAATTGTTTAACTGCTAACATTACATATTGACCATCTTACAATACTAAATGCTATAGCTAGTACAATCTCCTAGAGCTCATCTTAAGCCAAGCAATTGTAATTGCATAAATAATAATAAATAAGAGACAGATCGACAACACAATCACTCAAAAATATACTATACAAGAATAAATACAATTATATTAGAGACTATATATTATATATAAAATAAATATATTTAAGTTATAAATACTAAATATTAGCAGTATCAATTACATCATAAATCAACTAAATTTCAGCATAATTGTTGGTTTTCATTATGGTTTATTAATATTTATGTGTTCCTTTTGTACCTATAACTTTAAGAGGAGGGCATTTGTACGCTTCTTTTGGATTCATGTCTTGAGTAGATTCTTAGCCCCATGTTTGTCAAAGAGTGGAAAACATTCTTGAATTTTATAGTGAAATCACTATTCTTTAGAGGTTTAATACTATAGAGCTAATTCAACTTTGAAGAGATCAATTTAACAGTGAGAAAGCTTAAGGAAAAAATAAATGTAAGTACAAATGGGAAGCAGCAATAGCTGGGAACATTAAATAAGAAAACCATGCCTTTATAGTCAATCAAAGAAGAATGTCTTCTATAGAAAGTGTGTTCATATGTGAAAATAATATTCACTTGGCCAAAGAATCAAGTATTCTCTGTATAATTTGTAAGTAAAGCAGGTGTTTGATTTTGTAGGTTAAAATATAAGAAAAATAAAATTTAAAAAACTCTAAAACAAAAAAAATAGAATATTTTGATTAACTACACAACTGAAATAAATTATACACTTCCAATAGCTTTCCATTTAGTAACTTCCAATTATACACAACTGAAACAAATTATACACTTCCAATAGAGTTTTCTTATCAACGAAATATTTGGAGACTTAATACTATAGAGCCAATTCTACTTTGAAGAGACCAGTTTAACAATGAGAAAGCTTAAGCAAAAAATAAGTGCAAGTACAAATGGGAAGCAACGCCAGCTGGTTCCTAGTTGTGGTTGCTCTTAAAAAACAATAAGAAAACCATGCCTTTATAGTCAATTAAAGAAGAATGTCTTTTGTAAAAAATGTGTTCATCTGTGAAAATAATATTCACTTGGCTAGATAATCAAGTATTCTCAACATAACTTGTAAGCAAAGTAGGTGTGAGTTTGTATTTTAAAATCTAAGAAAAATAAAACTTAAAAACTCTAAAATAAAAAATAGAACATTTTGATTGACTATACAACTGAAATAAATTACACACTTCCAATGGCTTTCCATTTAATAAATTATTTTATATAGTAAACTTTGTACACACCTAAAAATGACACAACTCTATCTAAATAAATATTCTTAATATTTATTTCAGTTTAATTCCTCTATCAATAAATAAACCAATTTATTTATCTTATTCACATTCCTCCATAAAATTAAATAAAATCATTTATTTAATTAAATCCTTCCTATTCGCTCACATCCTCTCAAGTCTTCTCAATTGTTGATCTTCTGGTTCATTCTACACCGTTGATCTCCTCTCTCATGAGTCTATAAGTACAACCTTATTCCTCCATTTCAATCATCCAAGCTTTTAGTAAACTTACTCTGTAGGAATCACAGCGCGCCTTTGGCACCAAATCCCTCCATAGATTGCGATCACCATTTTTGTTGTATTGAAGATCCTCTTCATTACAAGAACTATCATAGTAGTTCTCTATTGTCATCTTGAAGAAAAAAGCAAGGAAGTGCGCTTTCTGATGGCCTCATTCACACGAAAGATCAATTTGAGATTAGGCGACCAATGGAAGCCACAGAGTAATAAGGTTTGCAAGGTATCTCTCTTTGTGTTTGAATCTTGATTATTGTAATTTCTATTGAGTTATTGGGTTATTATTAATTATTGATATTATATCCATATTTTTCTGTAACATTTCTGGCACCCACCGTGGGGCCTTGCCCTAATTTAACTTCAAAATTGAGTTTTTGTGCGTTAGGTTCTGTACACAGGAAGCTTCTGCGCATATGCTCACTGGTAACATGCATCTGTTCTCTGAAACCACACATCTATTATATTTGCGCATTTACTCACTAAATCAGCGCATTTGTCCTCTGAATCAACGCATATGTCCGATCAATGCATTTGTCCTCTGTTACTGTGCCTTTATCCTCTGTGACAACACATTTGTATTTATGTGCATCTGTGCTTTGTTACTACGCATATATCCTCTAAAACTGCGCATTTGTTTTGATAGGGTTTTTGAGATATTTCTTGTGATTTTCCTAACGCTAACATTTCTCGCAGGAATATTCTTATATCTGATTTACAGGTTAGAGGTTGGTTAGACATTTAGTTGCATTGTTAACTCACATCATAGATCTCATTAGCAAGGAGAGTAATTGGATTGTTCATGCAAATCTTATCTAGATCTAAATAGGAAGGCTGTAATTTGAACTTGTTGCATCAACAACTCAAACATAGTCCCAACTAGGAGGATCTAAAATTGAACCATTACTTTCTATTTACTTCTTTCAAAGTTAACAAATCTTGTGTGTGCCCAAATAACATAACTCATTTTGTCTTTTTCTTTTAAATAGGATTAAAGAACCATTGTTCTCCGTGTTTTCAGAATGATAATAGGCCTATGCTCTCCCCTTTCTTGGGTGACCAGAATGCCAAACTTATCATTCCACATGTGTTTCCTTTAGAGAGGCCTACCTTTGGATATCCTTCCGTCCAAGTGGGAATGACCTTAAGTGGTAACAAGCTAAAGCCAAGCTCTGCCTAGCCACTATAAATAAATTGTGTTTGGAGTGAAAACTTCAAGCAACGAGTGTTGATTAGTTATACCGACAGCCAACCTCCCCCAAAACCCTCCAAGGCACAACCCTTGAAGGCTGGGAAGCTCCATAACGGAGAGTAGCGTTGCCGTACATATAACCACTCAAACGGTTGCCCTTTCTAATTATCCATTGTTTTAGAGGCCAAAATCCCCTATAAACCAGTGCCGGAAAGAGCGATTATCATCTTCTTCAGATGACTCACATTCTTACGATTCAATAATAGAGATAACAGGGAAATCCTAAGGTTTACGAGCCTTAGGAACCTGGAACTTGGTGTACCAGAGAAGTTTGTGCACTTGTAAGGGGGAGCCCGTGTCCCAAGTTCCTAAGTTATCCACTTTGAATAGCGTAGCTGGTGTAAAAACCAAGTGAGAATTTGGTTTATATTGCCCCTACCATCCTAGGATTTGTACTTGTTTTTAGTCAAAAAAGTCAAAAATCTAAAAAAATCAAAAATCATGAAAATATTCTTTGTGTTTGTTGTGTCTTTCTTGCCATAGTTGAAAAATCAGACAAAAGCAACCTCGAAGCAAAGAAAACCAAAAACATTAAAAAACGTGCCAAATCTCAGTCAAAAATAGGCAAAAATACCAGATCTGCACATTTGTGCAATCCAGCTGCATGTTTATTCCATCCTATGGCGCATGTCTTTTGCTACACATTCATTCAATCCCACGACACATTTGTTCAATTCTGCTGCGCATTTGTCTTTTACCAGTCCTGCGCATATACACCCTATTATTGCGCATTTGTCACAGAGAGCTATTCCGTACACTTTTTGAAAAATTTTGGCCAGTTCTGGATACCCATTGTCTCATAGACCTTGTTTTTGATCTCAAGTAAACCATACCAGTTAGTTTCATATCCATTTTTGCAAACCATTCCCATTTATCATATCATAGTGAAAACATCAAAGCAAAGCAACCGAGTTTCCTACTAAGGCGTCATTGAAATCTTCCAAAACTCAAAACAATAATCTAGTGGGTTTCATACCAGGATATATCATCCTTCAACTTGGAACTTCACTAGTGTTATCTTGATAAAAAGTAGTCCATATCAATAGAGGTGATTAACTCTCCCTATTTCGACTATCTTTTCCCTCAAGAGCACGTTTGTTTGAGCAAATAGTAGATCAAAAACCTTAGGAAAGATCTTGTCATCTCAACCACACCAAAAACATCCCTTCACAAGAATTTTTTCATCCAACATTCACCCCCGCCAAACAACTTGTATGGTTGCCACTAGATCAAAATCCAAAGAAAATCAAGACATGGATTATTTGAACAAAGATATACCACCTCCACCTCACCATGAGGAGGATGAGGAAATCCCACATGAGGAAGTAATTGGTGACTCACAAAACACAAAATTTCTAGAGATGATGAACAAAGTCCTAACCATGAACCCTCAAAAGTACTTTCTTATGCTAGCTCAACAAGGAGCTAAGTTGCCCTCTAACTTTGATCTCTCTGATCTAAGAGAGAACAATGCGTCCAATGAAGCTAAGTCATCGGAAGAAGGCTCCAAATGAGATAAAGATACTCCCAAAATTGATCTTAAAGCTACCAATCCGAAGAAGACATCGGATAACACAAACCCTCTAGGCTTATTAACTCAACAAATCCAAGCCTTGCAGCAACAGCTCGCAGACATTCAAACCAGAGCATCAACAAAACACTATTCTCTAGAGGATATTTCACCATATCCTTTTGACAAAACCTTGATCATGATACCTTTCCCCTCAAAATTTGAGGTGTTGAAATTTGACAAATATCATGGAAAGGGTGATCCAAGAGACCACATCAGAGAATTTAGTGCAGCATGCCTTGAAGTCGCCCACAATGACACCTATCTCATGTGACTATTCCCAAGGAGCTTGGGAGGACAAGACATGGAGTGGTTCTCTCGACTACCTCCTGGCATTCGAACCTTCAACGAACTAGTGGATAAGTTTGTCATGCACTTCTCCTACAACATTGAGCATGACATCTCATTGTTAGATCTTTGTAGCACTAAACAAAAGGGTGGAGAATCCTTCGCCTCTTTCTTACAAAGATGGAGACAATTGGCAAGCAAATGTCCACATCAAATACCAGAAAAACAAATGCTTGAAATGTTTGTCCACAACCTACACACTGACCTAAGCTACCAAATACAAATCCAATGCCCTGCTTCTTTTAGTAAGGTCATTGAGATGGGTTTACTCATTGAAAAAGCTTTGATAGCAAAAGGTCAAATCAAACTTTACAAGAACACTCCTAGTGCAAATGTCAACACAGATAAACCGTGATTTTGGACCAAGAATAAGAACATTGTAAATGATGGGGTGGTTGATGCCAAAAATGTGGCACCAAAGCAACCAATTTTCAACTTATCAAGCCCACAAAACAACCCCCCACAAAATAAACTACGAAACACCAAATCACTGTCTACAAACTATCCTCCTCAAAGAAAATTCACACCTCTAGGAGAAACATTGGAAACCGCCCTATGGAAGCTAATATCAAATAAACTCATAACACTTCCAACGGTGCGGGATTATGAACCAAAAGTCAAACCTCCTTGGTGGAATGACAATGACCTCTGTGAATATCACTGAAACAAGGGACACAAAACCAATGACTATTTTGCACTCAAACACACCATTCAAGACTTGTTAGACCAAAAAAAGGTATCACTTGATGGACATGCCTCTAATGAGGATCACTTAGCATTCAAGAATCCACTTCCCAACTATAAGCAGGGAGGGTCATCAAATCAAAACAACAGTGGAACTAACAACGCCAATTATACAAATGTATCATTTGACTATGTTGTTAACCACATATCAGAGAGTGAGTCACATATCAATGTAATCACTATAAATAAAACTTCAGATTGTAATGTGACCACTCGCGGTGGAAAGGTTACTCTTAAAGGGGTCCTGTCCAAGCCATCCTCTCCGTCCAACCAGTACAATGTCCTGGACCAACTTCACAAGACACCTGCACACATCTCCATCTTGGAACTTCTGTGTTTGTCCCCATCTCACCGAGCCATACTTGACCAAGCTCTTTCAGAAGCCGCCATCCCAACAAACCTTGCCGAAGAGAAGTTTCAGACCATGGTAGGTCATATTACCACACCTCATTTCCTATCATTCACTGAAAAGGATGATATGTCCACCCAACCTCATAATGCATCTCTCCACATAGAAGCCTTCATCCACAAACATAAAATCAAAAGGGTTCTAATCGATGGAGGATCTGGTTTAAATATTTGCACCTTAAAGCTAATCCTTGCATTGGGGTTTTCAGAGAACGTTATCGATCCTAAAAAGAAAATCACCATCAAAGCTTACAATGAAGAGGAGAGAACTTCAAAGGGAACTGTTGTTTTGCATATCAGAGTGGGACCTATAGTAAAGGATGTAGTGTGCCAAGTCCTTGATATGGAGCTTGCATAACATTCTCCTTGGGAGACCTTGGATACATGCTATGAAGGCAGTACCATTAACCTATCACCAGTGTATCAAATTCCCCGATGAAGGCCACGAAATCACCATCCAAGGTGATTCCAATCCATTTCAATATTGCAACTCCATACAATCTAAACCTGAAGTTGTGATTCCCCATAACCGTGACTTTACTTCATCTTCATCCCATGTTGACCCAACTTCACTCCCTTCCACATCAAAGGCACCCCAATCTGACCTCAAGCTCAAAGACAACGGTCTCAGTGAATACACAATTGTACAATCCTTTTGCTTATCACAACTCCCTATCTCCCCCAGATCCTATGGAAAAGCCTTCCATGAGCAAACCTAAGGCATTAGCAACTACTAAAGGTTCATTTGTCAAATGGGGAAGCCTTGAAGATGAGAGCGATGAAAAAGACATCCTACAATAGTTATATTAGGATGCAGACAGTCTATCCAAGCAACAAGACCATCACTCCACTGTACAAACTAAATAGTATGGTCAAGGTTTCTCAATATTACAAAGAATGGGGTATGAAGGTCATAGGCCCATCGGATTGAGAAAGGAAGGTATCACTGAACCTATCCATCTTCATATATTAACATCCCGAGACACAACATGGCTAGGCTATACCAGAAAAGCAAAGACCAAGGGAACAGACAAGCATAAATGCAAACAACCAGAAACATCTGCTACTAACCTAGTAGATCAAATTCATCGACTACAAGGATGGAGTGAGACTAACTTCAATGAGTATAAATGGGATGGTCTCTCTGAACTATCTTGTGATGAAAAATATATTGATGTGGTCCATAAGAATGACCCTACCCATGCAACTAATGAGGGACAAAGTCCAAGGGCTAGACCTCTAGAGTTTGACCCGCATAATAACGATAGTGAGATTTGTGAGGAAAGAATGATACCGCACTTGACATATCAACTAGTGGAGAGTACCATCGCAAGCATTGTTAATGCTTATAATAACCACCTTAACTCCTCCATCTTGACCATCAATATCCTTGAACCAGACCAACCCAATGACCCGCTACCACTATTGCATCCAGAACTCATTGATTGGGACTTGCAAGATACTACCCCCGAGCTAGATACCTTCCAAAATGATGAAGCCATCGTAGACTATCTAGAGCTTAGGGACCATATACCTACAGGGGATCACAAGGATGGCTATGCCATAGAACTCAACGACATGGCTTATTTTGGAGAGAGTGCCAAGCCTTTCAGTCCCAAAAATGTAAAAATGAAAAATAGATCTAACGGTGAAAACCGCTCTATGGTAGTGTTAGATCATCAAAATAGTAAAAATATGAAAGACGTATCCAACAGTGAAAACCTCTCTGAGGCGTCAAAGGATGAAAGGCTTGACCCTCTCCCCAATCTAACACATCAGGAGAGATCCTCAATCTTGATGGAACTAGTAGAACAGATCAACGTTAGTACAGGTGACAATCCCAGGATGATCCATATGGCACAATCTTTAATTGCCCAAGAAAAACCAGAGTTCACTAAATTCTTCAAAAGGAAACAAATCAACTTTGATTGGTCATATGCAGATATGCCAAGGCTAGACCCAAATCTCATAATGCATCACTTATCATTAGCTCCAAGAGCTAAGCCAGTTAAGCAAAAACTTAGGAAGATGCACCCGCATGTCGCCCTTATGGTAAAGGAAGAACTGAAGAAACTGCTAGATGTTAGGTTTATTAGACCAATAGACTATCCTGAGTGGATTTCCAATATAGTGCCCGTCGCCAAACCAGATGGAAGAGTTTGACTATGTAATGACTTTAGGGACCTGAATAAAGCCTATCCAAAAGATGATTTCCCTTTGCCAAACATTGACATTGTTGTAGATCTCACGGCAGGGCACACTATGTTGTCTCTAATGGATGGTTTCTCCGGATACAACTAGATCAAAATTGCACCTAAGGACCAACACAAGATCGCATTCACATGTCCATGGGGCACCTATTGTTGGTGTGTCATGCCATTTGGATTGAAAAATGCAAGGGAAAAGTATCAGAGAGCCATGACCACAATCTTCCACGACATGATGCACACTATAATGGAAGATTATGTAGATGACATCTTAGCGAAATCACTCACAAGAGAAGGACACCTGGCAGTACTAGACAAAATCTTCACAAGGTTGGAACAGTTCAATGTGCGCCTCAACACAAAGAAGTGTGTATTCATAGTCACATCCAACAAGCTTCTCAGATACATTGTGTCTGCCAATGGAATCGAAGTAGACCCAGCTAAGGTGAAGGCCATCATGGAAATGCCGCGTCCCAAAAATCTCAGTCAATTGAGGTCTCTACAGGGCAAACTACAATCTATCAGAAGGTTCATTTCTCAATTGGTAGACAAGTGCCACCCATTCACACACCTCCTCCATAAGAACATTCCTTTCAAGTGGGATGATTCATGCGAACAAGCATTTCAACAGTTAAAAGAGTATCTCATGAAACCACCTATATTGATGCCACCAATCTAGGGCAAACCTCTGCTCCTTTATATCTCCGCTACACCAACAGCTCTAGGAGCTCTACTTGCATAGAAAAATCATGAAGGGAAAGAACAGGCAATTTATTACATCAGCAGAACACTAGTTGGCTATGAGCTACAATACACGCCAATTGAAAGAGCATGCCTCGTTGTGGTCTTCGCTTCGCAAAAATGGAGACATTACATGCTATTGCACTCCATCAAGCTAGTAGCAAAAATTGATCCATTAAAATATTTGCTCAACAAAGCTGCCCTTACAGGTAGATTGTCCAAATGGGTCATGCTACTCAGTGAGTCTGACATTGAGTATGTAGATAGGCACACAATAAAGGGGCAAGTACTTGCAGATTAGCTAACAGATGCACCATTAACAGATGATAATCCATTGAGCTTTGAGTTTCCAGACGAGTCCATCGTCCACATAACCACGACAACCTGGAAACTCTACTTCGACGGCTCATATACTCAGCATGGGTCTGGGGCAGGTATCTTGTTGATCACACTCAATAGAAATTGCAATAATCAAGATTCAAACACAAAGAACAAAACCTTGCAAACCTTATTACTTCGCGGCTTCCATTGGTTGCCTAATCTCAAATTGATCTTTTGTGTGAATGAAGCCCTCAAAAAGGGCACCTTGCTTGCTTTTTTCTTCAAGATGACAATAGAGAACGACTATGATAGTTCTTGTAATGAAGAGGATCTTCAATACAAATAAAAATGGTGACCGCAAGCTATGGATAGATTTGGGTGCCAACGGTGCGCTGTGATTCTTGCAGAGTAAGTTTACTAAAAGCTTGGATGATTGAAATGGAGGAATAGGGTTGTACTTATAGACTCGTGAGAGAGGAGATTAACGGTGCAGAATGAATCATAAGATCAATGGTTGAGAAGACTTGAGAGGATGTGCATGAATCAGAAGAGGACAAGTGTCCATCTCCTTCATGCAACAGGGGAGTTAACAGAATAGAATGAAGAGTTAACTGAATTGATTAATTAGTTAACAGAATAGACTAACTAGTTAACTGATTTGATTTATGAGTTAACTAATTGGAACTAGAGGATAAAAAAGACATGTGGGTGAGAGAACAACTAATTAAATATTAAAATAACATTTACATTTAAAAAAATTATCACAAAGGCTTCCTCAATATGAATGTGTGCAACACATCCTAGCTTAGTTACATCCTAAAACACAATCAATACAAAAAAATGTAAAATAATTAAAGAAAACATAAAGGTGAAAATGAATGGGAAAAAAACAAAAAGAAATAATGTTCTTGCCCCAAAATGATGTATGTCAAGTTAACAACATATCCCTTTGTGATATGATATATATCATTACCTACTAAGAACCTATCCCCTTAATGATTGGAAATAAAAAACTATGAGCAAAACTAAAAAAAAATTAGCTTATATAGTAGTTTTGCATATGTTAGGCTCATTGAAAGTCCATTTGGAATCCATTATAGCCGAATCCATAAATGTAGCCCTAACATCAATGGACACTTTTATGAGTTTGCTCAATACAAATCTATGCAATCATTTGGCGTCAAGTCCACTTCCCCAATTAAAAACTACATCTTCCACCTTTTGTACATCTACCTCCTTTTGGGCCATGTTATAATGAAATGGGTATGTTTAATAGAAATAAAAAGATTCATTATTGCATGTGAAAATCCTTTCCTCCCCTGCTCAACACCTCCTGGCAAAGACACTCCCCAGGTAAGTCTGTATTTTACTGTGGTTTTTTCCCTATATGTACAAAGTTGTTCTTTGGTCCAAGTAAATCTATGTTTTACCATGGTTAATCACAATGTTTGAATTGTTTTGGTTTGTTAACTTCAGTTTTGGAGACCATCAAGTTCTTTCAATATCATTGTGGTTGTTTAAAATTCCACACTGCCCTAGTTTACTGTAACTTAATCAATGGTATGTTTTGGTGCATCAAGACATGATTGGACCCACATTTTTAGTCTCTTTTGAGTTTTGTTAGCTTCTTGAAGCATTTTTACTTATGAATTCAAATAAGCACAATACTATTATTGTCCGAATGAATGTTCTAGGCCTTCCTTTCTTACTTCATTTGTGTTGGTATGCATTTAAACTGTAATCTTCAACCCAACACTTCTCTAGAGTAAAATTTTGAAGGGAAGAGGAAAGAAAGAATTCAATGGTAGGTTATAAGACTGGCTGGTAGAATAAATGCTTTTGTGTGGATCTCAAGTAGAACATATTAAATGGGATAATGTGCAAAAGATGTGATCTCAAAAGCAATCTAAATGAATCATTTTAGAGTGTTCACTAATGTTGTGCAAATTTCCAAATGTGTGATGTGCAGATTCAAACGAGAGGGCTTGCACTGCATTCCATAGAGTTAGGAGTGCATGTACACCATCCCATACAATATCTTTGACATGAAATTTGAGCAACTTTAGAGCAATTGTCTTTTTTAGTGTGGTTAGCTAAGTGAGAATGTTATGGTTAGCAATTGTCTTTTGTTTTGATGATAGTTTGGATATATTTTTAGGTTTGAAAAAATAATTTCCTCTCATGGTTTTTTAATAAATAAGTTTTCTTTTTATATTTAAATTAGAAGTCATATTTAGTTAAATTCTTATAAATAACGAATAAAGAATCAAAATAAAATAATTAAATTAGAAGTCATTTTGGTTAAATAATTATAAATAAAGAATAAAAAATTAAAATAAAATAATTCAAATGAAAAAATTGACATTAATATATATTTATTATATTATTTTGTATATTTATTGGTGTTTTATTTTCAAGTTAAATATAATATTAAAATTGAGTTTGGGAAAAATAATATTATTTTAGAATTTAATATAAAATAATTTATAAAAACAATTAAAATAAAATAAAGAATTAAAACTATTTATTATGCAATATAATAGTAATTTAATTATAAATCTAATGTGAGATATGTTGATTGATGTATTTAGTATAATAGCTAATGGACGTAGTGATGCATTATATTATATTATTATATATATTAATATTATATATTGATATTATGTAAATTATAATAATGTTATAAACTATTATATATTGCCTTATAAGTATCTCAAAACTATGAAGGTTGGTTCTAAATGTTGTGGGTTTGATCTTTGTTGTAAATTTGATTTGCCACACAAACCTAATAGAATGATCTCATAAAATATGTGCTCTAGGGGAAATGACCCAATACCTTGAAATAGTTCCAAAGGTTGAGGTAGTATTTGTGCATTTAAGGCCCAATATTTTTAAAAGTTTAGCACTAGTAGTTGTGACTTTAAGGTTGTTAGTGTTGACTGTAAGTACTAATAATTGAATGAAATGTGCTCTTTAGATCTAAAAAGCAACCAATCATGTGATGCCACATCAACCCACCAACAAAACATGACTTAATGTACACATATTGGTTCACCCTTTTTTGGGGGGAACTATTTGACACCTCAACAAAAAGCATGTTGATGTGGCATCATATTTGATGATGTGGCCATGAAACCTTAGTTATAAGTAGGGGCCTTGCCAAGTAAGCTACTATAAAAAATTTGGTGTGATTTTGAAATTGCGGCATGATTTGAGAGGCGTGAAGAAGTTAGAGTGCTCAACTACTGGGTCCTCTCCCTTAGATGTCCTCTTTATTCTCCAAATCTAACATATTTTGCACATGGTTTCCTTATAAAATTAAATGCAGAATGAATGCCTTTAAATACTATAACATAACAATATGTTGGCCCATAATAACTAGTAGAAAGGAATGAATCATGAAGTTAAATAATAATTTCAAGGGGAGAGAACATATATGCTTCAAATAATATACATAGGTGACAACTAATGGAATACAAGTGAAGTGCATGGAAATGAAACTAGAAAGGAGATGCATGCAAATAGAGGCTAGACACCTAATAAAACATAGGGATTTTGAAATCCATTAAGATTATACATATTAATTCACACATAGAAAACAAAAAATACATAGGCCATAAGGATACAAGGCAATCATCATTCACTTAAAAACATAGCAATTGCTAGTCACATAATTTCTCCTAGATGAAGTCCAATTAGCTTGCTACCCCAATTTGCAAAATCTTACCACCACTATCTCCATATTACAGCTAAACACAAACCTCTACTCATCTCAGCGTACATTTTTTCATACTCGAACCCTAACCTGCTCTTTTGTTGTTGCAGCAGCTTCCATGAACACCTTGTCATGCCGCAAGCTATTTGTTGTTGCAGCAGCCATGAATCCCAAGTTATTCTGCAAATTGTTTTTTATACATCCATTCCATTTTCGCAATGTTTTCTCAACCCTTGCTCATTCGCAGACCCTCTTTGCAGACTTTGCCTCCTCCAAATTTAACATGTCTGAAGCCGACATCACTCGGATTTTCAAATTGGCCCCCTCCTTACAAAGACTTCAAACCCTCCACAACGTCGAGCAGTCCATTCATATGTTGAACCGATACGGCTGCTCTCAAGTCCAAATTGCCAATATAATGAGAACTCGGCCCAAAGTTATCGCCTTTAGTGCAGAAAGAGTATTGGAACCCAAGATCAAACTGCTGGAAGATTCGGGTTTTGAGGGTCAAATTCTGACGAAGCTTTTGACGATGAATTCACACATTTTGAGTCTCAGCCTCGAGAACGACCTTCTTCCTAAGATGGAGTTTCTGAAGAATGTATTTAAATCCCAGGATGTGCTCGTTAAAGCCGTGTTAAGAGCACCGAAGCTTCTCACTCATAGCCTGGTGAAGACCCTGAAGCCCTCTCTTGCTTTCTGGGAGGGATGGGGTTTTTCTGAGACGGAGCTCTACAGATTCTTAACTCTACATCCGGCTGTTCTCTTACGCACTTCTTTAACGCCTGCCCAAGCTGATCTCATTCACAATATTGCCGCTGACAAAGGAAGCAAAACAATCAAATATATTTTAAGTTTAGTGACAGTTAGCCGCACGGAGACGTTAGAGGCCAAGATACAAAATCTCAAACTCTGTGGGCTCTCGGCTGAGGAAACCTGGCAAGTATTTCGGACCGCCCCTTCAGTCTTTAGATTCTCCAAGGAAAATATTAGTGCAAAGATGAACTTTGTAGTTAATAACATGGAGCTCCCTGCAAATTATGTAGTAAAGCACCCCAGCTTGTTGATAATGAATTTGGAAACGATTACGAAGCCCAGGTTTCTAGTTTGGCAGAGAATCAAATCCATCAATGACCTTGGCCTCCATCTTTTGACGGTATTGACGATGACAGAGGTAAGGTTTGTTAGAAAGATTATAAAAGGGCATCCTGAATCTAAAACACTGTGGACAATATATGAAAATGCCATCTCTAATGCTTCCAACTGCACAAAATGCTCAAGCAAACGTTAGTTTTGGATTGAGACAGTGAGAGACAGGACTCAAAAACCACAACAGAATTGGTAAGCTAGTCTTTGGCAGAAGGCAGGCAGTACACCTCCTCATCCAGGTGTTGCCTGTGAGCGTTTTACATTCCTGAAGGTACCATATTCAACAACATGAGCTATATCGAAATTCCCTGTCATGCCTACTGTATCTAGTTGCTCTTCATGCAAGGTATGTATTATAGTTGTTAATTTTTTAAAGTGAGCTAATTGCTTTCACTGCAGCCTTTCAGTTTGATGTAATTGGTGAATATTTAATAGCCAGAAGTTTTGTTGCTTTTAAAAGTTATTTTAGAAATATAATCATTATGTTCGGAATGGGAATTATGCCAGAGCAAGGAGTGAACAATTATACATAATGTTCAGCAAACAAGTTTTCCAGCCTCCAAATGTTTGCAGGAGCTGTAATTTTTGGTTTGATGTAGTCAGTTTGTGTTAAGATGTCATATAATCCTTCAAAAAATTATATGAAAATCAGTAAATCAGAACAAAAGGTTCTTATATTTAGAGTTCAAGTTCATCAGCAATTGGAGGACATCAGAAAACATTATTAGTTGGAAGTCATAGGTGATAAATTGTTTTAAGTATAGTGTTGGGAGAACACTCTCCAGGCCCATTTCAGGTTTGGACTCGACAAATTAGAAAATTGTATTTCATTATAAATAGGATCCAATTCAGAGCAATATCAATAACATATAAATCAGAACTGCAAATCATCTCAAAATTCTGAAACAAGCCGCAAACTTTTTAATTTTAATGGGCTGATCACCGTGTTACATCTAGCAGATACCCAATTTGAGAAATTGCTCATGCTTCAATGAATTCGAGGTTGTTGATAGATTAAACCAATTGCTGAGTTTTTAAAGAAACTGCTGCTAAACAAATGAATGCTGAAAAAGAAGATTGTTTGAAGCTTTAGTTTATAGGGTTTTTAATAATGTTTTAACTTTTTAAAACAAGCTGGGCCTGAAACTGATGGAGTCTCAGACAAGTTCTAAAAAAACAGAGAAATGTAAAAATCTCTGCATAATTCTGTCAAACTTGCGGCTTGACTGAGTCAAAGCACCAAAACTTGCTGCTTCTGGCTCAACTCGAATCCTCGCAAATCTACCACAGATGTACAGAGTTGAAATTATGTTTCTAAGCACGTGACAATTTTCATAGCTAATGCCTCTATTACTGTACTGACTATGTAATTCATTTATGCTTCTTTTATATCTTATGGTGGGATTCTGCCAACTCTCCTTTGGCCTATATACATTTTGGCAAACACAGTCTAATCACAGAGCTATATACAATTAGTCCACCAACAAGCATGCACAAAATAGAACTGATATAGTTGAAATGGACATGTCAATGCAAACAAATAGAAACATGCAAAACAAAATTTGCAGTAGCTCACTGCAAATGTTATCAACAGAGCTATGGAAAATGTCTTCTTGCGAAAGTGATTGATCTAAAATTCAGTCACTAAGGAAATTCCTACCTTAGATTGAAACTATAAACATGCCCACCTTCAAGATTCTATATCACTGTCCACCTTCAATATTATATAAAACAAAATTAAAAAGTACTGATCAGTGGCCATCTGCAAGATTGTTTTCAGATGCTGGTGCTGTTAGCAATCATTGCTTCAGATCTCTCCCATGCAATTTACAATGTAGGGAAGTCTTCTCCTACCTAATGGAGCAACATAAGTTTGCATTTACATGGACTTCAAATATAAATTTATAATGCAATAATACTAGAAATAATTGTAGACATCCAATCGTGTTCCTAATGATAGTCAAGATTCAAGCTCCATTGCACACAGTTGTAATGTATGAAACAATCATTCAATTATGTTGTCATGGCCTCATGAGTACATTTATTGTTAAAGCTTCCTGTGTGCATGATAATCAAACAATGAAATCATGATTTTAAATTTCTATTATTGAGTGACATTACACACACATCATTACATTGCTAAAATGACCAACCGTTACAAGTAAATTGAATTTGAAATTGTTACTGACAAACCATCAAGTATATATTGAAATTGAATATATATTGATATGCATTGATTAATGCAAGTGAACTCAACGTTGAAAATAAATAAATAAGAAGTAAAACAATGTGTGGGAGAAAGAATGTAGGGTTACAATGCATATACTCAATGGGTGGGTGCTTTTAATCTAGTTATAATGCAATGCCTCACAATGGATGTCTTCGGGACCTTCGTTGAGAGAGATAACTTGTTCCACATTGTTTTGGTTGTAGATACACAATGTATAATGCTAAGAACTGTGCTAGCATACCTCTACAGACACTGTTATGTTGATGGATGTGTTTTTGGTTTATTTTAGCTGTGCTGATAACTTCCCTGCTTTATTGTGGCAGCGTTCTTTTTCTTCTGGAATATTATGCATCTGGATAAGTTGTTCGTTGTTACTCATTGATGTTATGTTGATTTGGTTAAGATGAATATGGAATACCAGTGTATCTTTCTGAATCAAAGTGCAATGGGCGGTAGAGGTGTCTACATGAAAATAAATTCCCATAACCCAGTACATTGATTAGTGGGTGCTTAATTTGATGTGAAAAAATGATAGCAATTCATATATTTTTTGGTTATTGAGAAGTAGACACGAGATATGAATTAGGAAATTGCTGCACAATATTATAAGTTTATCAGTTGAGTTGATCAAATTAAGCATTAAAAAATTAAGAGATTACCAAAGGCAACAGTGGCCAAAACAAAAAAAATCAGATTGCAGGCCAATGTCAAAAAGTTGGCTACGCTGCTTTTTTTGGTAATATTTTATGCTGTATCTTTTTTCCAAAAAGACAAATAAATTATATTCTTGCCCTCATATAGCTATGACAGGTCAATGAGATTTTAATAGTAGATCTAGATTAGAGTAGATAAGGGTAGGGCTCAGGGTGTGCTAAATGACTTAAAAATAGAAAAGAAGAAAATTGTTCTATAATAACATAGGAGAACATCCTAAATTAACTTAGCTAAAATCATACAACCCAATGTTGGTTTATTCAACAATAATTATAGAATAATCACTTGTTACCTATTTGAAGAATGTGCACCTATGGGAATGTGCATAAGACTGATAATTTTAAAGGGGAATAATCTGAAGTTGGAAGTTATCTTTGGGGATAAAATAAATATTATGTAGGAGTCTTGCACCTTCGCTTCGATCTAACATTGTTAACATGAATTTAGCTTTTTAATGTCTAATGCCATATGAAAGGATCCAACATATGGAACAGAAAAATGAAGAATGGACTTCTTACTTGTTTGCATGACTTGATATTATTTGATTTATCAATATTATTAATTGTGCATTTGCAAATGAGATATATTTCAAGTTGTATTCCGACAAGTAGATGCTAGTATCCAATGATAACCTAAAGGTATTCCAACAAGTAGATGAATAGTATCCAATGATAAAATTAAATGAGGTAGTTTTACTTGTGATCGCTACTGTATTGAGATTGCGAGTCTCTCATCAGTGTATTGAGACTCTTTGAGTCTTGCAAGGCTGCAGACTTGCAAGCCAGCCTTGAGTAGCACGTTTCTCTACAGGGATGTGACTTGACTAACAAACATTCTCATAGAACTTTAGATTTCAGATAGCAAAGGCAGCATGCCATTCAGTACAAGAAGAGATGTTTTTTCACTATCTGTCAGTTCTGATTTATTTGACAATGTTTTCTGCTCCATTTGCAATCCAGCCTATTTTGGCATTCTTTTAAAAATTTGTTCACATTAACTGAAATATCTGTAAATTTAAAGGAAATCTCTGAGTATGTTGATTCCAAATTACTATAAAATTTAGCGATCAAATGAAAAAAAAATTAAAACATTAATTTGTGCCTGTCAAGTGTGTCTTTGTTTTTGGGTTATTCAATTTGGTGGGAATAGGAAATTTGTTTATCTTAATTGAAATTTCTGTTAATTTGGTGGGAAAAGGAAATTCGTGGGTCCTAGGAGGTAGGAGCTAGGCCCCAAATCTCGTCGCAGTCAGTTCTGTGTCACTAGCAGCACTAAGTTTTTAAATTTCAAGGTTTTTGACGGTGGAGAGGAATTGCTTTATCAGATCCTTGACACAAGCTTTCTTGGGCTGAGCGGCCCTGTTCGAATAAGTCGTGAAAGGGGAGAACTCTTGGAAGTAGTTATAAGGTAATTGGGTCGTGGACAGAAAAGGGCCTGGATATATCTTCTGAACAAGTAGTTAATTGGGGCAATGGATCAAGAAAGACGCCACGTGGATGGGTGAAACCTGCGCCAGGCAAGAAACTGAAAATAGGGGTGCCTTGGCAGCAAGGATTTACATCATTCGTCAGCGTAAAACCAGTTCATGCCAACGCAGGTGCACAAAACCAGACTTGTGAGATTTCGGGCTTCTCTATTGATGTGTTTAAAGCGGTGCTCAGGAGATTGGATTATAAATTGCCGCACGAGTTCATACCTTATGGATCTGGCAATGTCACTGCCGGCTACTACGATTACCTCGTCTACCAGGTCTATCTCCAGGTCAGTTCACTACTTCTCTTTAATCTGTATTGTAAATCTGCATTTCCAACTGACTGATAGGAATAAAATGTGAAAACCCAAGCAGAAATTCGATGCCACCGACACAGTTTATTGATGGTAGTAAAGCTTCAACAGCCTGCATCTTCTAGTGAATATGTTCAATGTTATCTAGAGAGAGATGCCACCGACACAGTTGGGGCTCTTTGTTGTGACCATAGACCAGGACACACTGAAATGGTAGAATGTGTGACCCTGAATACATTCACATATCCAATGGATCTATATAAGTTATATGTGGTTGATTTAAAATAAAATTATTTTACAATCTATAATGTATATTTGAGTTAGATAATCTCTCTTTTAAAAATTTAATTTTTGTTCTGGTCGTGATAATTAAGTTTCCTCAAGTATTTATTTATTTATAGATACCAATTGAAAAGATTGGATCGGTGCAAACCTATTGCAACCTTCACTCAGATTCAAACAAAAACATAGAAAAATGTGTACAAGACAAAATAGATTTCCTTAATGTCAATTTAGGTTAAAAGACCCAATTCCTGAGATAGTTCCAATGGCTGAGATAATATTTGTGCATTTAAGACTCAATATTTTTAAAAGTCTAGCACTAGTAGTTGTGACTTTAAGGTTGTTAGTGTTGACTATAAGTACTAATAATTGAATGAAATGTGTCCTTTAGATCTTAAAAGCAACCAATCATGTGATGCCACATCAGCCCACCAAAAAAGTATGACTTAATGCACACCTATTGGTCTATCCTTTTTTTGGGGGAACTATTTGACACCTCAACAAAAAACATGCTGATGTGGTATCATATTTGATGATGTGGCCTTGAAACCTTAGTTATAAGTAGGGGCCTTGACAAGTAAAGTAAGCTACTGTAAAAATTTTGGAGTGATTCGAAATTGCCACGTATGATTTTGAGAGGTGTGAAGTTAGGGTGCTCAACTAATGGATCCTCTCCCCTAGATAAGTACACTGAGAGGAGTGAAGTCTAATCCACAGTCACCAGAATCTTCTCATTCCATCTATTTGTTTTCAGTTTGAACTCTTTAATAAGGTTATTCTTTAACATCATCCACTTCAATGGTCAAAAGTCAATTTTAATCAATAAAAATAGGACAAATATATACCACTTTTTGTTGTGAATGAGATATAAAATTGCTATTAACTATTAAAATGGATGATATTTAAATAGAATGTTTTGACAACAAACTGCAACTACAAATTTTCCTAATAGGAATGGCCATAAAAGCCTATCGCAGCTGTCAGGAAAATCTGCTAGCAACTTTCATTCCAGAAATATTTGTTTTTATCTTTGTAAAAATATTATAAATTTCTTTGTTTCTATCCTAGAAAAGTTTTAAGCCCATCTTTACAACATACGAAGCTGTCAGATTTCTCTGATTCAATTACTTCATCTTTGATATGCAGGTTTTCCTTTTCCACACTCTTCACGACTCAAAGTAACAAGATTCTATCCCTTTCCCTTCATTACAGATAGCCAAACTACAGTGCAATTTACATTGCTTCCAAAATCTAAAATTAATTTTGTAGATTGTGCAGGGGAGAGAATTGTAAGCAATCTGGGTAGAGCAGTGGTGATAATTTGGCTTTTTATAGTTTTGGTGTTAGTGTCTGGTTACACTGCCAGTCTTTCTTAGATGCTTACCCAGAGACAAATTGTACCAGAGGTTGAGAGCCTTGAATCTCTCATCGCCCAAAATTCGCCAATCGGGTATCACCAGGGATCTTTCATAGACAAGTATTTGGAACAACAGCATGGTTTCGGTTAGGGTCTACGCAAGGGCTTCCTGCTACTATGTTTGGGTTCGATATCCTTGCTGCGGAAATGGAGGGTCCCGGGAGCGTGAGCCTGGTGGTTTTAAGCCCTCGGAATGACAAGGAATTGCCTATGCTTTGACGGGTTTGGAGAAGGTGGGCTTTTGTTGGGGGCTATGGATAGCTGTTGCATTGGATCTCATGAGGCTCAAGCCCCTCGAGGTATCCCCTCTTCTACAATCTCTATTCCTTTGATCTCGGGTGCTCTAGATCCCTGGTGCCTTGTGGACAAATCGTCATTCAAATTGAAGCATGCCCTTGTTGGTAAATTTTTAGGGTCTAGGCCTAATGTAGGCTTTTTCTAAAACTAGGTTGAGGAAAAGTGAACCTTCCTTGACACCGTCGAGATCTCAGTGTTTTCAAAGGGTTTCTTTCTGATTGTGTTTTCCCTAAAAGATTATGTTTGGGCCATGGTTTTTGGGTAATTTTGGCCTATTCCGTAAGAGGTGGAATATGAGCTTTGTTCCATAGAAGAATTCATTAAGATAGTACCAGTTTGGGTGAGACTACTTGGTTTACTGTTAAAATATTGGGATGAAGAGATATGGTAGGAATTGCTAGCTCTTTTGGCCAACCGATTGCTATTGACAATGTGAACAAATGTGGAAAAACGACAATTATTCGTGAGATTTTGTGTTAAGGTGGATGTGGATAAGGTGCTTCCATCTTCGATCACTTTATCCTCTAAGTTGGGCGATTGGGTTCAACAAATCAAATAGGATTCCTTAGTTTTTTGCAATTATTGTCTCATGCCTAGCCATACTTCTCATGGGTGTAGGGTTGCCAAAGGAAAACAACATCACACAGAGAAGGAGCGATTTGATCGATGGCTCTCTTGTTGATAAGGCAAATTCTGAAAATGTTAATCTTTGCATTGATTTTCTTGTGGAAAGAAGTTTGCAGGAGCTTGGAAATGTGAAGTTGACAGGTAGGGAATGCCTCAAAGGGGCTTTTTCATCTAGCCCGTCTTGTAAGTGGCAGTGTTGTAAGGCCTCCAACAAGGAAAATAGGAGGGTGATTCAATGTAAGGAGCGCCCTCCCCACTCCACCCCCTTAACCCCCTTCTCCTCCCCTCCCCCCTTCTCCTCTTATACTCATGTTTGACTCCTAAGTTTGGAAGCACTGATAGAGAGCATCATGGTTTGATCAAAGCTAAGGATAAGGTTGTTGATTTTTAGAGCTACTTGAAGAAGTTTGGCTTCAATCTACCTTGAGTAGTCGGTTCGTTTGTTCTTGGGCTTTAGCTTGAGTTGGTTTTGCTACCCTTACTTGTGGGAAGCTACAAGTTTGTGGTTGTTTGGTTGTTTTTTTTGCTATTTGCTCCTTGTCGTTAATTTTAGTCATTTTTTTGGGTTGTTTGTTTTGTTGCTTTTGTGCTTTGTACAAGGGTGGGGCCTTTTCAAAATCACTTGTTCCAATTTGTAGGTCCAGTCAAAAGCGTTTACCAATATCAAAAACTTCTTGAATGGGTTACAACTTGGTGAATCCCATTAGAAGACAAGCCTTTGGCTTATGAGGCTTTACATGCTTTTAAAAAATTGAATGTAAGGAAAGAGGACAGCATGAAAAGATCAAAGCATGGTTTATGTTCACTTTTTCTTCTCACTAACAAATGCTTAAAAGTGCTTGTGTATTGAGGATAAATGTTATTAACGTAATGGCCACTCATAGAAGCCTTGAGAAACAAAAATATTCATAATTCAAATGCCACAAAAAATTGTATATAATTGTTAGATAAAGGTGGTTCACAACACATTATATGTTACACAAAACTTTACTTATAGGGGAAAGACAAGAAGATGAAAAATTTAATGTAGTAGATGGATTATATTCATTGCCCCTCTCCTTATTAATGTTTGTTTACTAAGTGGGACTCTTGGTCATATATTAAAATTCTCACACAAGAGTTTGTATGGGGTGGATGACAAAGAGGGTGTGAGAGAAAGCCTCAATAAATTTTTTGCTCATACATTTGAATTGGGCATGCACTCTTTTAGCAAATGAATACAAGAAGAAAACTATTTACATTCTATGTTGAAGTTTCATTAAGACTTATTTCTAATTTATAGTAGTACGGATCAATTCATTTTTGTTCTTAATTGAAAAATAAACATGGTGAAATCAACAATCCCTTGCATTTTCTTTACAATGGCTTTTGCTTTGGCTTGCTAAATAAATAAAATTGAGAATTTAAAACAAGAACATAATTATTTTTTTAATATAATGTTTTCTCTAAATCCCATTTTTGGCTAGTGCATTTTTTGGTTAATTTAGAACTATAGGAGTGTGACATTAGTGGGTAGAAGAAGAGGAATAATGGTCTTCTTCTCACATGGGTCACACCTCTGTGAAGGTTTTTGGAAAATATTTATGGGAGAAAAGGAATGATTCTTAGTTGTGAAGGAAGGTGAAGTTTCTTGAAATAAAATTTGAATAGTTTATTTTTAGTTGTGAAGGAAGGTGATGTATCTTGTAACAAAATTTGAATAGTTTTGACTAATGTTTTCCCAAAGATAGGGGCTTGGCATACATATAAAATAAAGTGGCACTCAATTTTGTCTAAGCTTTCTCAAAGCCAAATTGGATACATATCTTACTAAAGATAGGATCAAGCCCACTCTATTCCTTCCTAGACAATAATAATATCATGATCAAGCCCGCTCTGTTCCTTCCTTGACAACAATGATATCATCTAGGATATTGTTCATGATAAAAAAACTAAAGATATCAAATATATTATGTGAGGAGACATGGCTTAGACAATTATCTAGTAAGACACATTCAAGTGAGTAAACGACCGGTAGTGAGTGATAAGATTGATATCACCATACCATAGACACTTTAATGCTTGTTCTAGAAGGTCGTTAGATGTGAGTTTGAAATAAGTGTTTGGTACAAAAGTTGTCATTACAACTAGTTACATAGAAAAGTATCATATCGTGTGATGACACACACACACAACAAAAATATTGCTTAACTATA
Organism: Cunninghamia lanceolata; assembly: GCA_027924645.1. Lineage (NCBI taxonomy): Eukaryota > Viridiplantae > Streptophyta > Pinopsida > Cupressales > Cupressaceae > Cunninghamia > Cunninghamia lanceolata. The sequence goes on along the minus strand of BSBN01001164.1, from coordinate 1,721,665 downwards.
GAAACATAGAGATGAAAAGTGTGTACTTCACACATTTTTTGCTTGCTTTAGTGCCTACTTATAATAAGCGTAATTATGATTAATAAATCAGTCAATAAATCTTGTATCACCTAAAATGTTTATGTTTGTTATGTGTTATGTTTTTATTGGCGCAACTTGTTTCATTTTGTCATGTGCTTGTTTTGCCTCGCGTACACCTTGTATTTATTGTGTGCTTGTGCAATTTTTCTTGTTGTGTTGTTTTATGTAGGTGTTAGACATGCGCAACCACATGCACCTTGGATATCTGGTTCTTATGAAACCTAGTGCCAATTGTCATTCCATACACCCTGCATGGTTGATTCTTGAGGATTGTTTGATGGATGTGTTTTATGCGATTTTCTTCCCAACCTTGTTGCTCGAGCTTATGAAATCACAAAGCAATAAATATAAGAAATAAAAGGGCTCCTCACATGGATCTTGCTTTAGATGTGTGTATATGAAATCACAAAGCATTAAATAAAGGGGTTACTCTCATGGATCTCTCTCCTACTAGGAGGGGTTTGTAGATGAGGAAAAGTCACGCCTTGATTAAAATACAATAATCAAGGGAGCTTTCCACTACAACTACACTAGGGCCATGTCTAGTTTTCTGCCATCTAAGAGTTTAGAGAGACTAACATCAACAGACCCAATTTGCCCTAAGAGAGATGAAAATGAACTAAACTAACTACTTATGGAGTGGAAGAACGTTGATAAATTACTAAAAATAAACAATCACAAACAAAATTATAGAATTTCAAATTGTATGCACCTAAAAATGTCAAAGACAAATTAAATAAATATTTATTTATTATTTATTTAATTTCCATTCTTCTATCATTTAATAAATTCATCAATTTATCTATTTGATTCACAATCATCGTTAATAGTCCAAATATTAAATAAATATCAATTTATTTAATTAAATCAATTAAACCTATTCTTCTAATGTCATCCCAAATAATAATCAAATTATTTAATCTCAAATCGTCCTATTCCAAAATCTTCATTTATATTTGCACACCACCTAAATCCACCTCACCCATCCACCTCACCTTATTGCACATGTAATTAAATATATTAATATTTAATTATTCTATTTTCCCTCACCCACATGGCCTATTATCTCTCTAACCATCTCTATTCATGTGGATGTGGTCTCTCCATGTCACCATGGTCAAAGTGACACTTTGTGACACTTGTTCCATAGTCCCTAGAATCTTTCCAACCTTCCTACAATCATGTTTCCTTGTTTGACCTTCTCTCTTAGGTCATTGTGAGCCTTGTGGCATGTGGACTCATGTCACTTCTTTCTCTCCTTCATGTCAAGGTGAGAGGAACACCTCCCCCCTTTCTCTCCCTCATCTCAACCAACTCAATCCTCACTGTACACCTCTCAAGACTTGTTCTCCACCATTGATCTTGTGATACATGGATTTGGCTCCTCCTTGGCCTATAAAAGGAAGCTTATTCCCTCATTCTATCATCCACAAGCTATAGCGAAGTAACTCTACAAAAATTCCAGCGTGCCTTTGGCAAAGTAATCATATTGTTCATGGCATTATATCCATTATCCTCACATCCATACAATCATGGCTTCAATCATCCATTTCATCCTCATAATAGTTGCATTGTAGGTAACCTCCATTGCATTTTGTCCAACCATTGCCATTCAAGTATTGTCATCTTTAAACAGCGAGGAAGTGTGCTTTTCAGAACTATATTCATCAACAAGATCAATGCAAGATAGGCGACAATGAAAGCTTCGAGGTAAATTGGTCTTCAAGGTAATATTGCTTTGTTTATTTGATTTGCATCATATTTCATTGAGATTATTGGATTTCATCAAGTGTTCTGTGAAGATTTAGTTACGACAGGTCGTTTCTATGCATGCAACTTCTAGTTTTGCGCATACAACACTTTCTGTTGCGCTTTTACCTTTCGGCGCATCTAACTGGTATTGCTACGCATCTAACTCATCTTACTGCGCTTTTTATCTTTTTATGCATATAAGACACAGTACTGCACATCTAATCATTTCTGCTACGCATTTGATAATCTGCGCATATAATACGCAGTGTTGCACATATAAACCACAGACCTGGGCATTCGATTTGTAATAGAGAGTTGTAACATTTTCATGAGATTTTCCGTACTAACCTTCACTTGTAGGTGTTAGGGGTTGGATTTAGTCATTTTAGTTGCATTATTAAGCCATCTAGAAGTAATTAGGAAGGAGTAACTTAATATGTTCATGCAAATCTTCACTTAGACATAACTAGGAGGAAAGTAAATCGTTTGTTGCATCACAAATTACATCTAGTCCCAACCTAGGGGTTAGAACTAAATAATTTCTTTATGTTTTTACTATCTTGCACTACAATCTATCACATAGCTTAATAAGGGAAAGTAATACTTGTTTATTTCTTCAAACAACAATCTACACTTAGACTTGTTATAGGATTAAAACGAACAACAATCTTTTCCAAGTTATTGCTATCTTGTTATCAAATTTTTGTGCTTGGTAGATTTAAATCATTTAGTTATTTTTCTTTTAACTAGGAGGTTAAAGAACCATTGTCTTTCGTGCTTGAAAAATGATAATAGGCCTATGCTCTCCTTTTAACTGGGTGACCAAAATGCCAAACTTGTCATTTTATCTCTGTCAACTTTAGAAGAGGTTTGCGCTTGGAATTTCGTCCTTCCAAGCAGGACGACCTTGAGTGATAACGAGCTAAAGCCAAGCCACCTTCAAGTCACATAAAATAAATTATGTTTGTGACGAAAGTTGCAAACAACAGGTGGCGTTGTATTACACCGACCAATGTTTCCCCCCAAACCTTGTGGAGCCTAACCTCTGCAGGTTGGGAAGCCTTCTTAACGAAGCAAATGGCTGCACGTGTAATCACCCAAACGAATGCCTTGACTAAAACCCATTTGTTCTAGTAAGCCAAAAACCTCTATTTGGTGACGCAGGAAGTCGGACCTCTGAAACTGTCCAACGTCATACACTCATCTAGTGTGGAGGCAGAAAGTTCAACTCTTCGGAGGAATTGTACTTGATATGCGTGAGAAGTGAGTGCCGTGGACGAAAGCCGGTGCTATCAAGTACTATCTGTCCAACCTTTATGTAAGTGGCTGGGGAAACCCAAGTTGGAATTCATCGAATATTGTCTTTGCCATCCCTAGGACTATAATTGTTTGTTTTTAATTTTATCAAGTAATCATGGAAACCTTTTGTTCTCTATGTTTTCTAGCAATAACTTGAGCCAAATTCAACATTTCAAACCTTAGATTAACTTAGGAAAACATTCCAAGCAAGTCACCAAGTACATGCAGTTTTGCGCTTTTGAAACATCATGTTGCGCATATAACCATTTTTCCTGTGCATATAATCTTGTTGCGCTTTCAACCAATTATGTTGCACATATGAACCATTTTGCTGCGCAAATAATCTTTTTGCGCTTTTAACACATAGAACGACGCATTTGAAACATCGTGCTACGCATCCAAATTCAACTAGTACTGCACATTTGACCCACAGAGCTGCACATTTGACCATTTATCCTGCGCTTTTGAAACTGTGCATCCAAAACAGAGGGATATTCCGTACAGTTTGGGATAAAAACAATATCAGTTTTAGGTACCCTTTTTGCTATATTTTCACCTCGAAAAATCAGTTATACCTTGCAAGCACCTTTTCATATCATTTTCACAAACATCTTCCTTTCACATCATTACCTTGTTAACAAAACACCACAAAATCAAACCACAACTTGCTTCTAGGACCTAGCTGATGCCCTACCAATCCAAACAAGAGCTAGTTAGTTTTTTATAACAGGATTCCAAAACATCCTTCTCAACAAAACTATACTAGTACAATCTTGACAAGCAAATAGTCCTCATCAAATAGCGGTGTCAATCTATCCCTATTTAGACTATCACTTGTATTGACACTTCGATAGCTATTAGACATCATAGCTCAAGAATTACCTTGTTTGAGACAAACATAGAATCAACAGAAACATTAGCAAAAATCCATTTCAAAATCAAATTCACACCTTCAATCAAAGTCAAAATCCAACTTATCTCATAATCCCATTTCATTTCATCCCAAAAATCTTGCATGGTGCAAACTAGGTCTCAATCAAAAGAAAAGCAAAACATGGACGACCTTAACAATACTATACACAATCTGGATGATGAGGAAGTTTCTCAAGAGGAAATCCTCGAACAACTCCAAGACCCTAAGTTCCAAAAGATAATGGATAGAGTTGTTGCGACAGACCCTGGTGCAGGGGCACCTAACAAATCTTTTGTTTTTGTTTGGATAAGGTCAAACTGACTAGTTGTTCGTTTTCAATTTTTGTTTTGTTCAGTTGTAATAAAAGCAGATTAGGGATATGAAGCGGTTGGCCTTCCCCAACTGTCATGAACTGTTTAATCTCCTAATATGTTGGGATAAATTGGCAGCATAATGAACATTTGGGTTCGGTTATGAATTCGGTTGTGTAAGTTCAATTTTGTGCTGAAGAAGAATAAGACTTTGTTTTGTCAGTTTAGTGTTTCTTGTTTTTGTGTTAGAAGTTTTCATAATTTGTTCGTTGTTGATTTTACCTTCCTGCGGTTTGTCACAAAATGGCTTGTTGAGGCATTCCACTGGTTCGACTCTCGTTGAGATCAGTGGAATGGCTTCAATGTATATATATTTGTTTTTGTTCTTTTGTTTTGTGTTGAGGTTGGCGGTGCAGGGAATTGAAATGGAACAATCCATATAGTAGGAGACCTGGCATCTCCATGTGCTAGGGTCTAGGTTGAAAGTTAGACGATTTGAGGACTTGTAGTTTTGTGAAGGTTGACATCGGCGTAACATAACCCTCAGAGAAGCTTTTGAAAGTTACACCGATCAGCGGTGTTGGGCCGATAGTAGGAGGTTCATCAGTGGAGAAGGACTTTAGTCTCATCGAATGTGTATTGTGAATGCATATCGCAAATGTATATTGAGAATGTATGTGAGAATATACATTCCGTCGGATACAAAAGATGACTAGTAGCAACGGTAAATTCGGGGTGAAGATACATTAGCTCACTGGCTATAACAAGTCGTGTTATGCATATACAACAGTTTGGCATATCGGCGGGAGTGGTAGTATCAGGGGACAAGTGCAAGATGCCACCGATGAAGGAAGTCTTGCCAAAGGTTACATAACTGCATCGGCATATCGGCGAATGTTCCTAAGCGGTCGCTGATGATTCAAGTCACACCGACGGTTGAGTTCGAAGGAGCCATCGGTATATCGGCCTAAGTTCTCAAGGGTCTGTCGATGAACAAAGTCTTACCGACAGTCGAAACGTAGAGTCCTCCATTCGAGTTATCGGCATATTGGGGGAAAAGTATTTGGGTTCGCCGATGAGTTAAGTCTCGTTGAAGGGTCATAAAGTGAAATGTTAGATTGAAACCACGTTTTCATTGAACACTCTGCATCAGACCCTCAAAAGTATTTCCTCATGCTTGCTCAATAAGGAGCAAAGCTACCCGCAAACTTTGATATCTCTAATCAATGGGAGACTAATGCCTCAAATGAAGCCAAGTCGTTGAAAGATGGCTCCAAAACTCACCTAGAGGCTCCAAAAATAGAAAAGGCTAAGGATACAATCAATCCTTTGGATGCATTGACAACCCAAATCCAAGCCTTACAACAACAATCAGTAGATATCCAAAGTGGAACCACTACGAAACATTATTCACTTGAAGATATCTCACCTTACCCATTTGACAAATCCTTGAACATGATACCTTTTCCTATAAGATTTGAAGTGTTGAAATTTGACAAGTATAGAGGAAAAGGAGATCCTAGAGATCATATCAGGGAATTCAGTGCCGCTTGTCTTGAAGTCGCTCACAATGAAACTTATCTAATGTGACTATTCCCTAGAAGCCTAGGAGGACAAGCTCTAGAGTGGTTTTCACGTCTACCACCCGACATCCGTACCTTTAACGAATTAGTGGACAAATTCGTCACACATTTCTCTTATAACATAGAACATGAAATCTCCATGCTAGACCTTTGCAATAACAAACAAAAAGGTGGAGAATCATTTGCATCTTTTCTACAAACATGGAGGCAACTTGCGAGCAAGTGCCCCTATCACATACCCGAAAAACAAATGATAGAAATGTTCATGCATAATTTGTCCATTGAGCTTAGCTATCAAATACAGATCCAATGTCCATCAACCTTCAGTAAAGTCACTGAGATGGGGCTTCTCATTGAGAAAGCCTTGATAACGAAGGGGCAAGTAAAGATATACAAAGACACCCCAAGCTCTAACAATAATGTGGATAAGTCATGATTTTGGACGAAAACCAAACCCATAGTGAATGATGGTGTGGTAGATGCAAAACATGCAGCACCAATGCAACCTATTTTTAACCTATCCAATCGGCAGAATAACACACCATCTACCAAACCCCAAGGCACTGAACAAAAACAAAACAACTTCCCTCCAAGAAGAAAATTCACACAACTTGGTGAATTACTTGAATCCGCACTTAGAAAGTTAATTGGGGGCAACCTCATCACACTTCCACCGGTGTGTGAATATGAACCCAAATTCAAATCTCCTTGGTGGAATGAAAATGACTTTTGCGAATACCATAGGAGCAAAGGTCATAAAACCAATGATTGTATGAAACTCAAACATGTCATTCAAGACCTTCTTGACCAAAAGCGTATATCTATTAATGAAGGACATACTACCAATGATGAACACATAGCATTCAAGAATCCTCTTCCTCATGACGAGAAGGGATATTCTTCGAACCAAAACAACAAAAATGGTGTCGACAAAGTAAGTTATAACAAGGCTTCTTTTGAATACATCGTTAATCATATCTCCCCACGTGATTCACACATCAATGTGATCACCATTAATAATCAACCTGATTATAATGTGACCACATGTTGTGGTAACATAACTCTACAAGGAACTCAATTGAAACCATCTTCCACATCTGTCATCTTCCACCTCAAAGCAGTATAGCATCATCGACCAACTTCACAAAACACCTGCGCATATATCCATCTTGGAGTTATTGCATTTATCACCTTCCCATAAGGCCATTTTAGAAAAGGCTCTCTTGGAGACAACGGTTCCTACAAACTGGTGGTGCCTGCATAAATATTTAGGCTTCAAGCATTTAAATATGCAGGCACCTTCCCAAAAATCCAAAAAATTCTAACGCATTCGGTCTCTACAGTTGTAAAAAATGCAAAAATCAGTTATATGCATTTTATATGCATATCGGGCTTTGAGATGATGCATGTACATTGGGGAATCTTTCGCAGATTCTCAAGAATATTCGCTGCTTGCATATCAGGTTGCATGTATATTTGGTTTGTATGTTCATACATATAACAGCTATGTACAAGAGAAAAGATACATTGCAGGCATATTCCAGGAAAGATTCACTGTTTTATATGCAAAGGAAATGTACATTGAAAAATATACAAGGGTGCGCACATACATTTGCTTCAGTGCGGTTGAGATACATGTGGTAGGGCCCGCAGGTATATACAAATGAGTTTGTATATTCGGCATACAAAGGAAACGAACAAGGTAAAACATGTAGGCAAGTCAACAACGGTCAACGTCAGTTTTGGGGCCCACCAGTTGTATGTGCATTCGCTTGTATGTTTGCACATACAAGCCAAGATACAAAAGAAGACATACATTACGGACCTAAGGGAGAAATCAGTTTCAGTGTATAAAGTTTGGGGTTCGTTGCTTGTATATTTGGCTTGTATGTTCGCATTGTATATGTCATACAAGCAAATATACAAAGAAGCAATGTACAAGCCGGATCCGATGCAAGGATAAAATTCAGCGAATTTAGGGTTGGCATCCGCGACTATGTTCGAATGCTTGTATATATGCTGATATACAAGAAGAGCTAGATACAAGCCAGATTTCAAAGCAACTTCAAAATGCTTCATAAAAATTTGAAATCCGCGCCTTGTATGTATAAGGTGAATGTATATGCAAATATACATTGGGATATGCAAGGAAGGAGGATGCAAAGCGGACCCGATGGTGATTGCGATTTGCTCTATAACAGTTTGGGGTCCGCCTTGCATGTTAACTGTTGTATGTATATGCATCCTGCATATACAAAGTTTTAAAAATGGAATTTTTATATGTATATGTTTATGCATATACAAGGGCGAAAATGGCAAAAATAAAGGGAAAAGCCAGCGATAGAAATATGAGGTGCATACGTGGCACGATTTCACTGGCCGGTGACTCTTCAACATTTTTTGGGTGCTGTTGATCGCAGCGGTGGGAGGATGATCGATGGTCTTGTTTTGAACCTGCAGCGAAGGATTTTTCCTGAGCGTCTGCGGCTGCTTTTGGGCGGGAAAACTTCAGATGTGTCCGCTGCTGCATTCCAAAAGAGCATGTGGGTAGGTGAGGCAATAATGGCGGACTTGCAGAGGATGATCGATGGAGTTGACAGGTCAACCACCCGATTGATGAAGAAAATCCTTGAGCGGCGGTGTAAATCTTGAGTTCACCTACTCATTCCTCTTTGTCTCTCTGCTGCATTTACTATTTCTGAGTGCCATTTCTCTTGCAATGTATCTGGGGGGATTCTTGACTTGTGATGTAATTAATTTGCTGGATGTACAGTTTGGCTATATTAGGGGAAAACTGTGTCATTCATTCGTGGTTGAAGACTTGGGCAATTTTTTGTGTGAATAACGAAAAAAAGAGCATTTTCCTGTTTGTTTTATCTCTGTGGAGTTTATGTGTTGCATCTGAGTTGTATCTTGCACATATGTTCAGTTTCAGTGTTAATGTTATATGAAAAATGCTTCTTGCATGTGTTTTGCTATCTGTCTCCACTTGTTGTATGCATTTCTTCTTTTGAATCTAGTTGCTAAGGGTTTATTAGATTTTAGGGTATAGTTTTGTTGTATCACATGCTTAATCTTTAACTTCCATTCAAGGAGTGGATTAAATCGTTTTAGGTTGAGTGTGGAGGAGATTGTATGTTAGTTGGGATATCCATAAGCAGAGACAGTTAAATACCCATTCTTGGGTGATGTTTGTAAGGCAAGCATCAATCTAACCCCTTGAAACTCGAATGCCAGTTGCAAGCCACTCTCATGTATACGTCTATGTGACTCCTTGCCCTGGGATAGACACCGGTTTGTTCTTGTGAAGTAGTTATGATCCAAAACCCTGTCTTGCATCCAAACCATCAAATTCAAACCATTCCATTATTCCAACCCGTTAGTTGTAGGAGTAGGATTAGGAGCCCCTGCATCCTCTCATCCATAACTAGACACATATGTGCAAGAATGTTGCTAACCTTGTGATTTGTCACACAAATCTTGGTCCACACATGAGAGTATTCTGTCTGTTATCACAAAGCTAAATCTTTCTGTCATAGGGCAAGTCAATGTTACATCTTTAGCAAATAGGGACACCCCCTTGGTACGGCAGAACCAGAAGTGAAGGGGAGGCAGCTCACGCAACCTCCTGTATTCGTTGGCCGAATCTGCATGTGCATTGGAACTGGCAAACCCACTACTGATTCGGAAATAAATACCAACAGATGGCGACTCTGCTTGGGAATTGATGAAAAAATAAGTGTTATATTTTATCCATCTGAGTCACCAACAGAAATGGCGACTCTGCTGGGGACCAAGAGTCAAATAGTATGAAATCATTGCTGCATATCCAGTTCTTTCATGTGAATATGGTGCTCTGCTGGTGGAATGAACTCAGAAAGTATTTGATGAGCTTTCAGTTGTTTGAAAATTTTATCCTCTTTGGAGAGGCGGCGACTCTGCAAAAAAGTTTTAGTGCACATGAAAGGCTGACGTATGTTAGATTTCAGCATCTGGATGAGAAAAGGTACCTAGCTCCTTCCCATTTATATTTGTTGTTTTATTGCATAAGCTAGATGCCAAGGGAAGCCTTAGGTCTTAGGCAGACAAAGGATGTCTAAGATTGAAAATTTTATGAATCCAAATATGTATTCACCCATACTCAGTCAAGAGGGGGATGAAATGTTGAGTAAAAGAATGGAAGAGATAAGAAATAGGTTGATATTCTTAGAGGCTAAGCAGGCCCGATTAAATAGTAATAACCCTGTTGTGTCTGCCAGTCAGAAAGCTAAACCTCTTGTCAGCCCTTTTGATCCTTTGTATGACCAATTAGATTTGTCATGGGTTGATTATCAAATTGAAAGTATGCCTGCTAAGACTTACAATCAGATGCCTAGATTTAGTGGTTACAGTGTATGTGATGGGGGTGAACATATCCAAAATTTTCATAGGTTCATGGAGAGACACTCATTTAGAGATGAGGATATGTGGATGAGGTTTTTTGTTAGATCCTTTGATGCAAAAACTAGAGATTGGTATTTGAGCTTTCCAAAGAGATCCTTTGCCTGTTGGGATGTACTTGCTGACTGTTTCAAAAAAGAATTTGCAAGAGAACCTGCTGATCTTGTTGCAAGATTAATGGAAATCAGAAAACAAGATAAAGAGCCCTGTATTGATTTCAGTCATAGATTTGCAGTAGCCCTTTCACCAATCCCTGAAGTCTTTAGACATGATATTTCAACCTATGTTGGCATATATTTTGAAGCTTTTGAGGAGGGCTCTAGTGCATTGTTGAGGGAATTCAAGATAACAAGTATGCAGATGGCATACAAGTTTGTAGGAAATATAGAAAAAATGAGAAATGAGCACATGCAGAATTCCCTGTCCACAGGTTTTAGTATGAATAACGGTTATAAGGCTGCAAATGACCAAGTGATTATGGCATCATGTGAAGATAAAAATGAGAATGAAAATACATTAGTTGAGGATGCCAGTAGAAGGATCAATGATAACCCTCGTTGCAAGGTTGAGGTGTCTGGTTCTGAAAATAATGATGAGGTTATGGACAGAAATGAACATCTATTTGAATGGATTTGTGGAGATGATTGTGAGTATTGTGCTCAGGATAGAGAAGAAATAAGCAAACAGAGCAGCAATTCCATGTGTGAATCAATGTCTTCTTTTCAGACACATGGAGATGATGAAGAGTAGTCAGAGATTGAAACAAGTGCTAGTGCTAAGCATGATTGTTCTTCATTTGATTATAGTTTTGCTTATGCCATACAGGCTGATACTCCTCCACAAAGAGAATCCACTGGTAATGAAGATGCATGTTCTGCTACCCATGAACTAGTGGCATACCATGATGAAGTTGAAACACCTGGATCACCCATTTTTGACACATATGGTGATGAGGATCTGTTTGAGTATGGTGGGAATCTAGGCACTGATGTTGATATGGATTCTAGTTCTCATCATGATGAAAGAGAAACCAACATACATTATGAAAACTCCTGCAAAGAGATGCCAGAGCCTGATCTTTTCCATCTTGGTGCAACTGATGGTTGTGTGCATGATGTGCACAACTGTGAATCTGAAAGCTTTTTCTTTGATATGCCAGCTTGTGATAAGATGAGCCCTTATGTTCCTAGCTGCATGATGGACTTTGAGTGCTTTCAGTTTTCAGTCCAACTAGGAGATTATTTTGCAATGCATAGTGCTGATACAGATGATAACATGTGTTATATTTCATTTGAATATGCATTGTTTGATAAATATAGCATTCACATGTTGCCTGATGTTGAAGGTTGTTTGCATAAGGTTGAGAGGAGCCATCTCAATGAGATAATTGTATATGCAAATGACAAGGGTTGTTTGTGGACAAATCATGGCAGCATCTTCAGGCTTGATCCAGTGATATCAGATAAAAATAGGGTATTTGACAAAGGGAGATACAGGTTTTTCCTTTCTTGGTGGCCTTAGGCCACCAAGTGTGATTGGTGATGCAGGTTGGTGCAATGATTGACTCTATGCCCAATGGATAAGGGACTGGTCTGCATCCCAGAGATCTGAAGTTCTCGCCATGCCTGCAAGAGGCATGAGTCCTCAGACAGAGCCACTGGTGGTGCCTGCATAAATATTTAGGCTTCAAGCATTTAAATATGCAGGCACCTTCCCAAAAATCCAAAAAATTCTAACGCATTCGGTCTCTGCAGTTGTAAAAAATGCAAAAATCAGTTATATGCATATCAGGCTTTGAGATGATGCATGTACATTGGGGGAATCTTTCATAGATTCCCAAGAATATTCGCTGCTTGCATATCGGGTTGCATGTATATTTGGTTTGTATGTTCATACATACAACGGCTATGTACAATAGAAAAGATACATTGTAGGCATATTCCAGGAAAGATTCACTGTTTGTATGCAGAGGAAATGTACATTGAAAAATACACAAGGGTGCGCACATACATTTGCTTCGGTGCAGCCGAGATACATGTGGTAGGGCCCGCAGGTATATACAAACGAGTTTGTATATTCGGCATACAAAGGAAACGAACAAGGTAAAACGTACAGGCAGGTCAACAGCGGTCAATGTCAGTTTTGGGGCCCACCAGTTGTATGTGCATTCGCTTGTATGTTTGCACATACAAGCCGAAATACAAAAGAAGACATACATTCTGGACCCGAGGGAGAAATTAGTTACAGTGTATAAAATTTGGGGTCTGTTGCTTGTATATTTGGCTTATATGTTCGACTTGTATGTTCGCATTGTATATGCGACATACAAGCAAATATACAAAGGAGCAATGTACAAGCCGGATCCGATGCAAGGATCAAATTCAGCGAATTCAGGGTTGGCATCCGCGGCTTGTATGTTCGAATGCTTGTAGATATGCCGATATACAAGAAGAGCTAGATACAAGCCAGATTTCAAAGCAACTTCAAAATGCTTCATAAAAATTTGAAATCCGCGCCTTGTATGTATAAGGTGAATGTATATGTAGATATACATTGGGATATGCAAGGAAGAAGGATGCAAAGCGGACCTGATGGTGATTGCAATTTGCTCTATAACAGTTTGGGGTCCGCCTTGCATGTTAACTGTTGTATGTATATGAATCTTGCATATACAAAGTTTTAAAAAGGGAATTTGTATATGCATATGTTTATGCATATACAAGGGCGAAAATGGCAAAAATCGAAGGGAAAAGCCAGCGATAGAAATATGAGGTGCCTACGTGGCATGATTTCACTGGCTAGTGACTCTTCAACATTTTTTGGGTGCCGTTGATTGCAGTGACGGGAGGATGATTGACGGTCTTGTTTTGAACCTATAGCAAAGGATTTTTCCTGAGCGTCTGTGGCTGCTTTTGGGCTGGAAAACTTCAGATGTGTCCGCTGCTGCATTCTAGAAGAGCCTATGGGTAGGTGAGGCAATAATGGCGGACTTACAGAGGATGATCGATGGAGTTGACAGGTCAACCACCTGATTGATGAAGAAAATCCTTGAGCGGCGGTGCAAATCCTGAGTTCACCTGCTCATTCCTCTTTGTCTCTCTGCTGCATTTACTATTTTTTAGCGCCATTTCTCTTGCAATGTATCTGGCGAGATTTTTGACTTGTGATGTATTTAATTTGATGGATGTACAGTTTGGCTATATTAGGGGTAAACTATGTCATTCATTCGTGGTTGAAGACTTGGGCAATTTTTTGTGTGAATAACAAAAAACAGAGCATTTTCCTGTTTGTTTTATCTCTATGGGGTTTATGTGTTGCATCTGAGTTGTATCTTGCACATATGTTCAGTTTCAGTGTTAATGTTATATGAAAAATGCTTCTTGCATGTGTTTTGCTGTCTGTCTCCACTTGTTGTATGCATTTCTTATTTTGAATCTGGTTGCTAAGGGTTTCTCAGATTCTAGGGTATAGTTTTGTTGTATCACATGCTTAATCTTTACCTTCCATTCAAGGAGTGGATAAAATTGTTTTAGGTTGAGTGTGGAGGAGATTGTATGTCAGCTGGGATATCCATAAGCAGAGATAGTTAAATACCCATTCTTGGGTGATGTTTGTAAGGCAAGCATCAATCTAACCCCTTGAAACTCGAATGCCAGTTGCAAACCACTCTCATGTATACGTCTATGTGACTCCTTGCCCTGGGATAGACACCGGTCTGTTCTTGTGAAGTAGTTATGATCCAAAACCCCTGTCTTGCATCCAAACCATCAAATTCAAACCATTCCATTATTCCAACCCGTTAGTTGTAGGAGTAGAATTAGGAGCCCATGCATACTCTCATCCATAACCAGATACTTATGTCCAAAAATGTTGTTAACCTTGTGATTTGTCACACAAATCTTGGTCCACACATGAGAGTATTCTGCCTGTTATCACAAAGCTAAATCTTTCTATAATAGGGCAAGTCAATGTTACATCTTTGGCAAATAGGGACACCCCCCTTGGTGCGGCAGAACTAGAAGTGAAGGGGAGGCAGCTCACGCAACCTCCTGTATTCATTAGTTGAATCTGCCTGTGCATTGGAACTGGCAAACCCACTGCTGATTCAGAAATAAATACCAACACAAACCTTGCCCAAGATCAATCCTAGGCTATGGTAGGCCATCTCACCACCCCACATTTCCTATCCTTCATTGAGAATGATGACATGTCATTAAATCAACCACACAATGCATCCCTACACATAGAGGCCCAAATACATAAGCACAAAATAAAGAGGGTCCTAATAGATGGAGGGGCTGGTTTGAACATTTGTACACTAAAGTTAATCCTTGCATTGGGGTTTTTTGAAAATGTCGTTGATCCCAAGAAAAAGATAACCATCAAGGCATATGATGAGGAAGAAAGGACCTCGAAAGGAACAGTGGTATTGTCAATACGAGTTGGACCTGTAGAAAAAGATGTGGTATGTCAAGTTCTCGACATGGAGCTTGCCTATAACATTCTTCTAGGCAGACCTTGGATCCATGAGATGAAGGTTGTCCCATCAACATATCACCAATGTATCAAATTCCCACATAATGGTCAAGAAATAACCATACAAGGGGACCCTGACCCATTTCAGTATTGCCATACCATACAGTCTAAACCAGAAGTTGTGATACCCACCAATAGAGCAACTTCTTCTTCCTCCAACCAAGTGGATCCAAGTTCCTTAGCTTCCTCCTCAAAAACATCAGAGATCAAAATCAAAGTCAAAGACAAGGGCGTTGGGGAATATGTCATTGAACAATCTTTCTGTCTAGCACAATTGCCACTATCACCAAAGTCTTATGGGAGACCATCCCTGAACAAAGCTAAGTCACTTGAGACCCCTGTGGGTCCTTTCATTAAATGGGGAAGCCTATCTGATGAGAGTGATGAGAAAGATGTCTTACAATGGATTTTCAAAGATGAAAATAGTCAAGACATACTAGAGGACCAACATCCTAAGCTTCCTACAAAACAGTATGGTCAAGGTTTTTCAATGTTGCAAAGGATGGGATACAATGGTCATGGTCCCATAGGACTAAGAAAGGATGGTATTGTAGAACCTATTAGACCCTATACTCAAACAGCTCGAGACACTACTGGGTTAGCATACCAAGGTCAACAAAAGAACAAAGGCAAGGGTAAGCGAAAGGTTGAAGACAGACAAGTAGCTACCACTAACTTAGTCGAACAAATTCACCGCTTGCAAGAGGCTAGTGAAACTGATTCAAATGAGTATGAGTGGGACAACCTCTCTGAGATGTCTTGTGAAGATAAAGGGATTGATGTGGTCCAACGATATAGTAATACTCCAACAATGTATGAGGGACAAAACTCTAGAGCTAGACCACTAGAGTCTGAACCGCAACATGACGAAAATGAACCTCATGAAGAGAGTGCGATATCAAGCTTGATGAACCAACTTGAGGAGAGTACCGTAATAGACCTCGTCAATACCTCATTCCATTCAAATGAATCTTCCATCCTAACCATAACTACCCTTGAGTCCAATCAACCTAATGATCCCTTACCTCTAGTGCACCCTGAATTAATAGATTGGGATCTATCTGAAACCTCCCCTGAGCTAGACACCTTTGAAAACAATGACACCATCATCAACTATCTAGAGCTTAGGGAACACTTACATGCATGAGACCATAAGGCTGGCTTCCTCATTAACCTTAACGACAGGGCATACTTAGGAGAGAGTGCCAATCCTTTAGTTGTAAAAATGTAAACATAAAAATGAGATCTAATAGTGAAAACCACTCTGCGGTAGTATTAGATCATTAAAAAGTAAAAAGAAAAGATGTACCTGAAGGTGAAAACCTCTCTGAGGCACCAATGGATGAAAGGCTTGGCCCTCTCCCCCTTTATGCACATCTAGAAAGATCTTCAGTATTGATGGAACCAGCAGAACCAATCAACATCGGCACAGAGGCAGATCCAAAACTCCTTTATCAAGCAGAGTCATTGACTACACAAGAAAAGATAGTTTGTTGAATTCTATAGAAGAAAGTAGATAAACTTTTCTTGGTCTTATGCTGATATGTCGGGTATTGATCTTGATCTAATCATGCACCATCTGTCACTAGCTCCGGGAGCTAAGCCAGTTAAACAGAAGCTGAGGAAAATCCACCCCCACATAGCTTTCATGGTAAAAGAAGAGCTCAAGAAGTTACTAGATGTGGGATTCATCAGAGCCATTGACTACCCAGAGTGGGTCTGTAATATTGTACCGGTTTCAAAGCCTAACAAGAGAATCAAAATATGCAACAACTTTAGAGATCTAAATAAGGCTTGTCCGAAGGATGATTTTCCTTTACCAAACATCTATATCATTGTTGATCTCACAGCATGTCACACTATGTTGTCCTTAATGGATGGTTTCTCCGGATATAACCAAATCAAGATAGCACCGGAGAATCAACATAAAACCGCATGTACATGTCCATGGGGCACCTATTGTTGGTGTGTTATGCCATTTGGTCTCAAGAATGCAGGGGCAACATATCAACGAGCAATGACAACAATTTTCCACGACATGATGCATACCATTATGGAAGAATATGCCGATGATATCTTAGGGAAATCACTCACTAGAGAGGGACATCTTGAAGTCTTGGACAAAATATTCACAAGACTAGAACAGTTTAATGTATGTTCGAATCCTAAAAAATGTGTTTTCGGAGTAACATCCAGAAAACTACTTGGGTACATCGTATCAGCAAATGGAATAGAGGTGGACCTGGCAAAGGTCAAAGCAATTATGGAAATGCAGCCACCAAAGAATTTGAGTCAGCTACGCTCTCTACATGGAAAGTTGCAATCAATTAGAAGGTTCATCTCCCAATTGGCAGACAAGTGTCACCCATTCTCACATCTGTTGCATAAAAATGTTCCATTCAAATGGGATGATAACTGTGAGCAAGCATTTCAGCACCTAAAAGAATATCTGATGAATCCACCTATCCTAATGCCACCAATACAAGGCAAACCTCTACTGTTTTATATATATATATATATATATATATATCAGCTACACACACAGCTTTGTGAACACTGCTAGCACAAGAAAACCACGAAGGAAAGGAGCAGGCAATCTACTACATCAGCAAGACATTAGTAGGTTATGAGCTTCAGTACACACCAATTGAAAGGGCATGCCTTGTAGTCATCTTCGCTTCACAAAAGTGGAGACACTACGTGCTCTCTCACTCCATAAAGTTGGCAAAGATAGACCCACTAAAATATCTACTCAGTAAAGCTACCCTAACAGGTAGAATATCTAAATGGGTCATGATACTCAGTGAATTTGATATTGAGTATGTGGATAGAAAAGCTATAAAAGGATAGGTCATCACAGATCAGTTGACAGATGCACCTTTGATTGATAACAACCCATTAAATTTTTAGTTTCCTGATGAATCTATATTCAACATTACAACAAAAGCTTGGAAGCTCTACTTTGATGGGTCATACACACAACATGCAGCTGGAACAGGAATCTTGCTAGTAACACCAAATGGGGACACAATCCCTAAATCATACAAACTTATGTTTCCATGCACCAACAATGTGGCCGAGTATGAAGCTTTGGTTATAGGCATAAAGATGGCAATCGAGTGGAAGGTCAAAGAACTTCATGTTTATGGGGACTCACAACTTGTCATTAATCAAATAAATGACAAATACCAAACAAGGGACGAGAAGCTGATACCATATAAGCGTATGGTGGATGACTTAAAGGAATATTTCATTGTGATCTCCTTCGAGCAAATACCAAGGCTAGAAAATAAAGCAGCAGATGTGATGGACACTATTGCATCCCTTCTAGATATCCCTGGAAATCAATCGCGTTATGAGTTTTTGGTGGAGCCAGTCTCCCATCTAGCCTATGAAAGCCCAGAAGATAATGTTGGCAAGAGACACTTCTAGACATGACAGGTGTTGTCATTGATGGCAACTGAATCTATCTTACACATTTGCATTACATCTTTTGATCATACCGGAAGTCAGAATGCAGATTTGTCCAAGTCCGAATAGATCGGAATAGAGCATATGACAGGGTTCGGCACTTTGGTCCACATTTCTCCATAGTTAATCATATTGTGCTGCAGATCTGAGGGAAGGTTAAGGGATGTTAGGATTAACTAAATCCAAGTTTTTAGCCTCCGGTGATGAAGGGATTGAAAGTTACAAGCATTTGAGTATCGGGTTTTGGTTAAACAGTTCAGTCCAGTGAAGAACAGATTGACTTGGTGTTTTATCCTTTTGCGGATTAGGAGAAGCTGTTGGTTGAGTAATTTGTGAGATCTAGGTGTATTGGCTGACATGATTAATGAGTTGAATACACAGGTTTTGGTCCGCATTGATATGTTTGCATGAATTCAGCCGACAGAATAGTGATCTTGAAAAAGCTTGTAAGTTTTCTTGAAGCTGACTACAGTTGATGAAATCTCATGTTGCGGATATATATAGTCGATGGATTTGAGCATTTTGGTGTGTGAATGTGAATATGATGTGAGAGGTACGAAGCGTGGCAGTAACAAGTGTGAAGCAAGGAGATCTAAGGTTTGGATCATGGCAGAACAGTGAAATAGGGCAGTGAGAGATGAAGTGTGTGAAGTCAGTATATTGAGCTTAACTGGAACTGTAATCTTGCATTATTAGATGCTATTCTTTAGTTCAAACATTTCAGTGAACTCTTGTAATTGTTCTTGTAGGCAGTGAGCCTCCTTTGAGTAGTGAGCTTTGGGCAGTGTGCTTGAAGGCATGTGCCTTCCCATTTCTAATACTTTTAACATAGTATAATATCTTGTGGGTTAACCCCCACCGTGGTTTTTCCCTTAACCGAGTTTCCACGTAAAAATCCTGGTGTTCACGTGTGATGATCTTGTTGTTACTGCTCTTATGTTCTTATTTCTTTCTTTTAAATGTATGTGGTAAATTGATAAAGAAACATAATAATAAGTTTTGCAGAACACTGATTCACTGTAATGTCCCCTTCTTGGCTCATGGTTAGTCCATCATAGAATCCCGATGGACTAGCCATTTGGTTAAGTGATAAAAATGAAATATTTAATAAAGGCGGTCACTTAAGGTACTTTTTGGAGCACACTTTGGGTAAATATTAAAAGTGAATTTCAAAAGAGATATTTCCCTCCAAAGTAAACGTCCCTCTTGGAGAGTTTTTTAAGAGGTGAAGTGCCTCATTTTTTAGACACGTTTATGATATCTCCCTTTGAACTCTGCTAGAGTCTGCTATTGTGAAGGTTTGAGGATTCAAACCAGAGGCTTGTGGAGACGGAAACCTCCATAGGTAATAGCATTCTACAGGTGTGCAATACCACCCAACGGTGCTTATTTGGTGGATACATCCAGTATTCACAACTGTGCGTCATTGGAGTTTGATTGTTTTGAGGGTTTGAGGAAGAACTGGGTTTATTCCCTCCGTGGAGATGAATCACCATTTAGTGGGGGTCATTGCAGGTCTGTTTCAGAACAGCTAGGGAGGAGTTTCAGAAGTATCAGCTGCAGATTTGATGCCCAGCCATAGCCGCACCAACCCTAGTGAAGACGTGGGTCCTTAGAGGCTCGTTCCTTTTCATTCTATGCTTTTTAGTTGGCCTGGGAGTGGCGTTTTAGACCCCTCTATGTGTTTCTCGCCTTGTATGGACATTCCCTCACATTCTATGAAGATTTAATGCATTCTAGTCACACCCATTGACGGGTCTGGCAACAGCAGTTGCATGAAGTTGTATTTCTACATATGGGTATGCAATAGAATCTTCTTATTTGCTGATATATGAAATGGGTCTTTCATATTTCTCTTGCATTCCTTGTATTTTTTCTGGGTTCTAGTTATATGATCTATATTGTATGCTTCGGCAAACACAATTGCAGGAAAATAGAAACCCCTTCTGCATTCTTCTATCTAGTTCTAAAAGATCACATACAAAATTAAAATTACACATAAAAAGAATTTTAAAAAAATATACAAATAGGTACGGCACATTACATTCACCCCCCCTCTCAGTGTTCCTTAATTTCAACAGATAACACCATTTACCACATTGTAGGATCTGATTCTCCTTTATAGGGCAAGGTTTACACCTATCTTAAAGAGAATATCCTACCTCCAAACCTGTCAAAGAACCAAAAATGTAAATTCACACACCAATCATCTAGATATACCATTATTGCCGATACCCTGTATAGACGAGGTTTAGATGGTACTCTCCTTAGGTGTTTGGATAGTGACGAATATCAAACTGCTCTAAGTGAGGTTCATGAAGGAATATGCGAGATGCACTCTAGTGGTCCTACTCTGGAAAAGAAACTCATGCGTTTAGGATACTACTGGCTAAGCATGGAAACTGATTCCTATCACTTTGTCAAGCGGTGTAAGAAATGCTAGATTCACGGTAATCTAATACATGCACCCGCTCAGGAGTTACAACCCTTAACAACACCCTCGCCCTTCTATCAATGGGGACTTGATCTAGTTGGAAAAATTCACCCTTCCTCTTCCAACGGCCACAAATTCATTATCACAGTCACAGAGTATTTTACGAAGTGGATTGAGGCCGTTCCATTAACCAACGTCATAGGGAAACAAATTTCATCCTTCATCCTTAACTATATCATATGCAAATATGGTATTCCATTATCCATTGTCACGGATAATGGAAGACCCTTCAAGAACCAGGATGTACAAGAACTCTGTGATAAATTCCATATCCAACATCATTTCTCCACCCCATACAACCCGCAAGGTAATGGCCAAGCTAAGGCATCGAATAAAACCATTCTGAAAATACTCAAAAAGATTGTTGATGACATTGGCTGGGACTGGCATATGCAATTGAACCCCGCTCTTTGGGCCTATAGAACTAGTATACGCACACCCACAGGTGCGACACCATATGCCCTTGTCTATGGCTCTGAAGCCATATTGCCTATCAAAGTTGAAATTCCTTCCCTCAGGGTGTCATTAAAGGGACTTATAAATGATGAGGAATATAGAGTATCAAAGCTTCAAGAACTAGAATTGCTGGAAGAGCAAAAACAACATGTCTTCAACCATCTTAAGGCATACCAGCAGAGAATGTCATGGAGCTACAATCACAGGGTTAAGCCATGGGTTTTTCAAGTAGGTGATCTGGTCCTAAGAGAGAACCCACGCAATCAGCAAGATAGAGAGAAGAAGGGGAAGTTTGAACCTAATTGATTGGGTCCCTATGTCATAATCGTAGCCTTTGGATCAGGTGCTTATTAGCTCTCTACATCAGAAGGTGAAGTGTTTGATGATCCCATCAACAGTATGCACCTTCGAAGGTTCTATACCTAATAAACCCCAATGCAAGGTATATATATGTTTAGGGTAAAATTTGATGGTTTATTTACCCTAGGTTAAATACCTCAATTTCATTGCTAAACATTGGGGAGACAAGGATCGAGCTTGTGAACAAGCTTCTAATCACTTTGCCTCCCTTTTATGCTCGCGTGGTTATGAAACCTAAGGCCTTAATCAAGTGTTGTACTCTCAACCAAGTAAAACCCTAATTATGCGTCAAATGAGAAATATACAAAAACTAATGAAGCAACTGGTGAAATTGATCACAGAAGTGTAGAGATAGGGTTCCAGAGACAATGTACCCAGAATCTGAGGGCTGCATGGACTAGGGCACCCGCTCCAGTGTCCTAAAAGTTCTCGAACAGGGAAATCTTCTACACAGGGTGTCTGAGACTACTAAAAGGCTTTCAAATCCCAGATAAAACACCTGGTTGGACTAGGGCGCCCGCTCCAATGTCTCGCAAGTCTCAGAATCTAAAAATCTGAAAGTCTATCGCGACTGTACCCGTAATGTCCTTCTTCTATAGCTTCTTTTCGTCAGAACCTGTGAAACACGATCTGCACATACAAAAGAAGGAAATTGTTGTGGCTATATAGGAGCTTACCTTAGTCAAGCCCCGTCTTTGGTATTTCTACCTCAACAATAGCCAAAGGAAAAGATTTGTGGAAGTTTGTGCAAACCTAACAATGTGTGTATGCATAAAATCAAACCCTGGATGTCTCAATCAAGGGAAGATCAAAAACTTGCTTTGCATCAATACACATATACAACTTCACCTCAATGAGAGGAGATAAATAAAGACTTGCATGAACAAGAAGGCAAATCAGCAATGTCCGCAAAGGATCTCCAAGCTTGTTGTTGGAGGCTTCAACCCTTCTCCCGATCATGCAAAGGGTGTACAAACTCTAGGAAGAGAAAGATAGACTCAAGATCTTGATTCCTAATCTTTATCCATGATCTCCAAGATAGCAAATAAAGAATACTTTGAATAGATTCAACAAGTCCTTGGTCTTCAATGGCAATTGCAACAGAGTTTTGGCATCAATCTTGCATAAGAATTGTGTGTGATAAAATGATTTGCAGATGTCTTTTTATATCTAGCTTTAGGGAATTCAAATTTTGAAATAACGTCTCAATATCGCACGAAAACTGAGAATTTAAAAAAGGAATCCCGAGGCACTCGGCGGGAACCGACACCTTGTGAAAATTCAAAACCCACGAAACTGGAGAGGACTAGGGCACGGGCGCCCAAGTCCAAGCCCCCAATTTCAGCTCAGATCTACATTTTTGGGGGTCTAAGGGACCCAATTCATCTCTTTCCAGGTTCTATCAATCAGTTGCCTCAAAAAGTGAATAGACTGCTCCTAGACTAAGTCAATCAGGGTTTCGGGAAGGTCAAAAAAGAAAAGGTTGAGAGGTCACCAAGAGTGAGGAGCTAAACCGAGGGAAATTGTACCATTCCATACAGGAGGACAATTTCTGACGTTACATTTAGCCCCCACTTTAGTGGCCATATGACACTACGTGCATATGCAACTAAAGGAAAGTAAATACATCAGTCATGAAAAGGATACCCAAAAGGATACTATAGAGGAAGCCAAAGTGTTGTCGTTGAGAAGGAAGAAGCTCCTAATTCTGAAATCTTGCAAGACCACAAAGTTAGGAACCGCATCCTACAAAGGAACACTTGTCAAGGAAATCAAAACCAAATCAACCTACAACCACCACCAATGAGTCGGTGCAAAAAATGCTAAGGGGGTTTGAGTGATGGCGAGGGAGAAAATCGAGGGAGTTATATGCCCCCCTTGTTTCTGCTTGCTTAGTCCGAGAGTAGAAACAAGGAGATAGCCACACGCGTCGATTTCAAGGGAAATATGTTATGAGGGTCATTTGAAGAAACAATGCTCAAACACAACACATTGGGTAAGAAGGAGAGCGGAACCAAGATTCCAATGCAACAAACAACACTGAAATCAGAGTTCGACAGCTCAAGAAAAGGGCTCTGGAATGAAAGAGCACACTTTTGCACCTAGTTAGGGATAGGATTTCTCACTCACTTTATGTAGAAGGGAGTTTTCACTTATCACTTAACTCATTCTTGTTTCTTATCATTGTACAGAGAGAGAAGGAGAATAGGAGAACAACCATACCGAGCTGATGTCCATACCATCTGCTGCAATTGGAGATGCTCCAAGCCCGAGTGGTGGAAAGATGCTTCAAGGCCGAGGTAGGGTCCTGATTCCATCCTTCCGTTGTCTTTCATTATTATGTTGCTTTCACGTTTATCGATGTCTGTGTCAAGAGGGGAAGGTGGACAAGGTTCCTAGATAGGGGCGCCCTAGTCCACCTAGGGCACCAGAGTCTCTCTAGGGCACCTTAGTCCCACAGGGGTGCCAGTGTCCCTCTGGGGCACCCTAGTCTTCTTGGGGCACCCTGGCCCTCAAAGGACGTAGGTCCTAGGCACAGGCAATCTATTCAGTTCTTGATAGCTTATTATGGTTTCTAGAGGGGATTCTGATACTCTTTGCTTACTTTCTGATCTGCAGGATGTCCCTGAGATGTGTGAGCACACAGGCGGTCATCTGATGGCACTTCTACGAGAGCGCGCTAGCGCTTTGACTGTCGTAGAGAGAGAGCACTTACAGACGGTGGGCCTATGGTGAGTGTTTGAGATGCCCACAATCAGATTCCACTACGTGATGTTTATGGCATTGATGGAGAGATGGGATGCAGATACATCCACATTCCATTTACCGACTGGTGAGATTACCATCACACTGGAGGATATATTTAGGATCCTTCGACTGCCGAAATGAGGAGAGACAGTGAGGGTTGTTGGACATCGCTCAGAGGAGTACACTCGTGAGAGTCAGCTGTATTGGTTGGGTTGCACTGTGTCATAGGCAGAACGAGGACATATTCAGCTCCATTTACTAGAGCAGAGATGCAGAGACATTCCCTTACTACAGAGGATCATGATTATCATAGTCGCACTAGCTATCGCACCAGATGGACAAGGCACTCACCTTCATGGGGTTCTCATTCATACTGTCAGAGTGATGGAGGAGCATCAGATTGTCTATGCATGGGGGTACAATATGCTTGCTCACCTATATCATGACTTGGGGCGATATGTCCACTACGAGATGCAGAGTCTGATGGTCTACACATTATTACAGGTTTGGGCCTTTGAGCACATCAGATGCACACAACCGATGGGTTATCCCATAGAGGCAACATTCACCCATCCGCGCGTCTATGCCTATCCACTAGTCAGGTGTTGGAGGCACGACAATCTGTTATATTGGAGAGTAGTATTTGACATGTTACAGCCTAGTGACATCATCTGGAGACTGTATCGTGGCTACATCAAATGGCCTGGTGAGCAGAGGCAGTTAGCTCAGATGCAAAGGGATCGGATGATGGCCAGTCGCCTTGATCATACTGTATCTTGGTTCTACTATGACAGGGTGGCATGACAGTTCGATCAGGTACAAGATATTCATACAGTTCATCTAAGCTATGCACGTGCAGCTTGGAGTGCAGTTAGAGACAATACTGTCTGACGGCTGACTATAGTAGACGTACCACTTAGCGAAGACGAGGGTCCTAAGGATGTAGAGCCAGTATCAGGTGTAGATGATGTCGGGTGTACCTAAGCATATCGGACTTGGTGGCACACAACACGTCCTACAGCTATCTTTCCACCCGGTTACCCTACAAGAGATGCCCGACCTTGGCTAGGTCACGCTAGTGACACAGGGTGGAGGACGACATCAGCGACTTCACAGGATACTACGATCTTAAGGAGGGTATAGAGGAGGACGAGGATGAGTCCGAGGAGGTCCCATCATAGTACGTCTTTAGAGCGAGATCGCGATAGAGCCAGTAGGAGACAAACACTGACGAGGAGACCAAGTCTAGACTGCGGTCCAGAGCTCGTGGTCCTACTCCCGCAGATAATGTGAGGCCCAATCAAAAAGAGCAAGGGGAGAGTGGCAGGTCTATGCCCCCAGCCGCAAATTAGACAGCAGAGCTCATCACACCATTGGCAATCTGAGATCATCCTGGCGAGATGGAGATCTAGGGAAGGTTTTAATTTATTTGGTTTATGTTTTTTTGTATAGTTTATTATTTGTGATTTTTATATGGGGTCTAACATCTATCTCATCCTCTATCTTGCAGTTGGGATTGACGCATCGTGAGACTTTGTGAGTCATGTCATTAGAGACATAGTACCGACAGATGCTTCAGAGCAGTGGGTGCGAGTGGGTTATTCACCATGATCATTCGTTGGGCGGCATGCTGAGTTATTTATGCATGTCGTCAGATACAAGACTGCTACAGAGGCCATGCTAGAGCAGTCTGCGCGAGAGAGAGGAGTTTCGATAGAGCCGAGCGCGCCGAGGCTGAGCTCAGGGCACAGCGAGAGCAGACATTAGCGGTTCCTACATCGGGGGAGAGCCAATTGTCAGTGAGTTCTTTCTGTGGGAGGTCTAGTAGGCAAGAACTGATAGAGATAGTGCTCAGGCTGAGAGAGACCGATACCAGAGGATGTACCAAGAGGCACATGAGCAGATGATAGAGATGAGAGGCGAGATCAGGGGGTTACGATCGTGAAGCGTCTCTAGGAGTCATTCGTAATCCGTAGCCACACATGGTTAGGCTTCTATCACTCCTACACCACGAGGACTTGAGGGTATTAGTGATTGAGGCTCTGCTATGTGATTCCTAGACTTTAGGCACTATGACATCCCATTTTGTTTTGAGGGATAGTCGACTCGGATGTATACATGAAACTGGGATATATATATAATGTTTATTTTTTTTTATCTATGTCTAATGGCTTTTGATCTATCACATGTGATTTTTGTAAAATGCAACTAGTGATGATGTCTAAATGCTATAATTAATACTATTGTGATATACTAACAATTCTAAAAAGAACATGTAGTAACAAACACAATGATTAATTATTTTACACAACTTTAATTTCCATGCCATATTCAGTTAATACAAAAGTGATCTAAGCAATGACTACTTAAATACGATGCAACAATGATCAACTGAACAGAGATATAATGCCAAATGAATTAAGACAAAACAATACTATCTTGTCAAAATTGAAGCTAATCTATGTGCTAAATTAGCTTAGGAACATTTAACATTAGATCTTTAAGCATAAAATATTTTGAGGTGCGCCGCATTAATAGGTTCATTAAGCGGCGTACCTTGCTCATCAGCTAATTTATACACTTTGGATCCAAAGGTCTCAGTAATTATATACTGTCCAAGCCAATTGGGACTGAACTTACCTTTTTCACCAGGCGGTGCGTTTACATTGCATTGATTTTCATAAAGAACCAAGTCCCCGACATTAAATGAACGTTGTATGACTTGCGCATTATAGGCTCGTTGTATTCCTTTTTTATAAGCCTTGAGATGTTCAAGAGTGTTAATATGTCTTTCATCAAGCATCTCAAGTTCCTGTAATCTTTTCTCTCATTCTATGTCATCATCCATAATATCTCTTAGGGAAATTCGTAAAGAAGGAATTTCTAATTCCAAGGGCATTATCGCGTATGTGCCATAGATAAGATTATATGGTGTGTTACCCGTAGTTGTTCGAATACTTGTTCTATAGGCCCATAGTGCATAGGATAATTGCATATGCCAATCTTTTTGATGTTTATTAACAGTTTTGCTCAGAATCTGTCCACTAACCTTGTTTGAAGCTTCTACTTGGTCATTTGATTGAGTGTAATAAGACATAGAGAAGCAATGTTGTATATGATATTTTTTGAAAAACTTTTTCACGTCCTTGTTCTTAAATGGTGTACCATTGTCCGAAACCGAGGAAGGTATTCCAAATCGAGAAATTATGTTATCTTGTATAAATTGACAGATTACATCGGCGGTCACGGATCGCAAAGGGACCACTTCGACCCATTTTGTGAAATAATCAATAGCTGTAATGATAAACCTGTGTCCTTGAGAGGAGGGCGGGGAAATTTTACCAACGAGATCTAGGCCCCAGATAGAAAATGGCCAAGGTGACACCTAGGCACGAAGCTCTTGAGCAAGAGCATGGATGAGGTGTTTATGTTGTTGACATTGTGGGCATCTCTTGACGTAAGCAAAGGAGTCTTGTTCCATATGCTTCCAATAGTACCCCATAAGTAATAGTTTTTGCACCAACAATTTTTCACCGAAATGCCCTCCACAGGCACCAGAGTGAGCTTCTTTTAAAGCTATCATAATCTTTGCATTACTTAAACATCGGAGTAAAACACCATTATAACTTCGTTAATACAAGACATTCGATAATATAATGTATCGCGTCGCTAGTTTGCGTAAACGGAGTCAGGCATTCTTAGATGTCGAGTCCAGAATAGTTCCATCACGTAGATAGTTGAATATGTAGGAGAACCATTCATCAGTGTATGTGTTACCACAGAGTTCTGAATTCACAACTATAGGGCTTTCAATTATCGAAATCTTGAGATTATGAACAATGAAGGTAAATTCCTCAGGAGAACCATTAGGGGATATAAGGGAAGCTGTGCTTGCCATTGCATCTGCATGCTAGTTATCTTTCCTGGGAATGGTGTCGATCGTATATGATTTGAATTATTTTAAAAGAGATAATGCAAACTCTCGATATTGAGATAGCTTATCATGCTTAGTTTGATATGATCCCATGATCTGTTTAACAATCAACTGAGAATCACGTATATTGTAATGTTCTTGATGTTAAGAGCCAAGGCTGCACGAAGTCCAGCGATAAGAGCTTCATATTCAGCTATATTGTTTGTGCATAAGAAATCTAAGTGGTAAGATAAGGGAATCAACTTACCAACGGGAGGTATTAATATAACACTAGCCCTAGAGCTAGTTTGACATTTTGATCTGTCAAAGTATAACTCCCACTTTTCATCCGCAGAGATTTTTATGATCTATTCATCAGGAAAAGCGTCAACATTTTGTATAGAAAAGGGCGAGGGAGCTTTAGCTAATTGATCAGCTATCACTTGCCCTTTAATCACTTTTTGTGAAATAAATTTAAGATTGAATTCTGTTAACAACATAACCCATTTAGCAAGACGACCAGATAAATCTGTTCTTGCAAAGAGATGTTTCAAAGGGTCAAATTTTAGCATTTAAAAGGTAATGTCTAAGCTTTTGAGTGGCAAACACTAAATCTATGCAATGCTTCTATATGATTGTGTATTGCACTTCATAATCGAGCAAAGTACGACTAATGTAATAAACAATGCATTCTTTGCCTTTAGCATTATGTTGCACTAACAAGGCTGCTAGGGCATTGTTAAATGCTGAGATGTATAACAGAAATGGTTTATCAGAAACAGCAGGCTGCAATACAAGCGAATTAGCTAAGTAATCCTTTAAATCATCAAAAGCTTTTTGACATTCAGAATTCTATTGAAAGCGAGAATCTTTCTTCAGTAGTTGTGTGAAGGGACGGGTCCTATCCGCAAGTTGTGAAACAAATCGGCAAAATGGCCTATATCTTTCACTGCAAACAACAAAGTTGAGATATGTTCTTAGGTATTGGCATATTAACAATCGCATCTATCTTTTTCGTGTCAACTTCTATACCTCGATTTGAAACAATAAATCCAAGTAACTTTCCACTGTCCACGCCAAAAACACACTTCCAGGGATTCAATCGCATATTATATTTTTGTATACGTTCAAATATCTGTCAAAGATTTGTCACATGATCCTTATGATGGATAGACTTCACTAGGATGTCGTCAACATAATCTTCTAAAATATTGTGCATATAGTCATGAAATATGAGAGTCATCGCACGTTGGTATGTAGATCCTGCATTATTAAGTCCAAACGACATGACTACCCAACAAAATGTACCCCAAGGTGTTATAAAGGTTGTTTTATACTGATCAAGAGGATTTATAAGGATTTGATTATATCCTGAAAATCCATCCATGAAAGATAGCAACTCATGTCCAACTATGGAATCAACAATCATATCGATATTAGGAAGCAGAAAATCATCTTTTAAATATGCCAAATTTAAATCTTAGAAATCTGTACACATTCTTATACGATCATCAGGTTTAGTGATGGCAACAATATTCAAGATCCATGGAGAGTAATCAATAGGTTGAATAAAGCTAGCTTGTAAGAGTTTTTCTATTTCAGTTTTAACAAGCAAAGTAATCTTAGGATTCATTTTGCGAATCTTTTGTTTGAAAGGTTTAACATCTGGCTTCAACACAATATTATGCGTTACAATCTGAGGATCTATACCAGGCATGTCTAAATAATTCCAAGCGAACAATTTTGAGAATTCACTGAATAATTTAGTCATTTCTTCTTTTTCTT
The DNA here is from genome assembly GCA_027924645.1 of Cunninghamia lanceolata. Classification (NCBI taxonomy): domain Eukaryota; kingdom Viridiplantae; phylum Streptophyta; class Pinopsida; order Cupressales; family Cupressaceae; genus Cunninghamia; species Cunninghamia lanceolata. Next base: position 1,691,523 of record BSBN01001164.1, on the reverse strand, counting down.
TCGCACCTAAACAATCACCAATAGGGATAACTTTTTCAGGATTATCCTTATCCATAATAACATCAATAGTTTTTCTGTTAAGGAGAGTACTATGGTCAGGGGGATTGTAAGATTGTAACTATTCTTCCAGTTCTTCATTATACTCTACTGTAGTAGTTATTGTGCTAGTAGTCTTTCCAAAATATGCATCATTGTTTAAACAATATGGTAGGCCACGTTTGTGGTGATAACGAGGAATACTATCATAAGCACCTAAGAAATCCATTATCACTTCATTCATCATAAACATATCTAATGGAAGTGATCCTGGAGGACAATTGGTGTCAATCATCTCAGGGAATATCAAACTAAGTGTTGATATTGTATTCACACTTAGAGTAATGTATCCAATGCCACTTGAGTAATGTTGGGAAGCGGATCTATAGGGACTTTGATTCCTTGTTGATTTATGCCACAACCATTGCCTATATAGTCACAATTTTTGTAAAGGATTCAGAATCCTCTGTCATAGAGGGAGACCATTTCTTTAGAGGAAGGCGGTGCTTCATAAGTCTCATAATCAGTAGTATAACTCAGAGTATTATCCTTATTTGTCACCAAAGAAGTCTTATGTTTATCATTCAAAGTATGTGATGTGATTGATGCAATATTTGTTGTTTCAAGGACGAGGTTTTTAAGTTTATACTCTCCAGTGGAGGAAGATGCAAAATCTAACGAACCCTAGTCGTCACCAACAAATGCATTTGATTGCTTGGGCTCTTGCATAACATTTTTAGAGGCAAGAGGAGCTGACATTCAGCTTTCAGATTGTTTAAAATCTTAGGACCAATAACATGCTTATGTACTTCTATTTGCAAACAATTGTCAGGTTTAGGATCCGAATGGATAGTATGCAATTTTCCTTTAAATATAAACTTTATCGAACGGTGTAAAGTAGAAGGAACTGCTCCTAATGCATGTATCTGCTCCTAATGCATGTATCCAAGGCTACCCAGAATCACGTTATAAGATAGAGAACAAGACATTACATGAATCAAGGTAGGCACCATCACAGGTCCAACCTATATGGGTAAAGTTATAGTGCCCACAGATTATCGTCCAACATTATCAAAGCCACAGATACTTAGTGATTTTAGTTTGACAACAGATATATCAACTTTAACCTTGTGCAATAAATCAATACCACAAACATTAAGGGATGACCCATTATCAATCATAACTCTCTTAACCAATGTTTTGTTGATTGTAATAAAGATAACCAAAGGATCATAATGCTTCTGAACCTCGAGAGATGGTAACTCATGTTGAAACAAAATATCTGTTTTCGTTGCATGCATAGAATCTAGTAAAACTACAACATCATTTCGTTTAACAATAGGAGGAACAATCACCTTTTGTAAATCTTCTTATAGCATTCCATGGTAAGTAGGTGAAGTTTGTATAAGTTCCCAAAGAGATATCTTCGCAGGAGTAGCACGAATCTGCTCTACAAGATCATAGTCTTTACCACCTTTATATGTTAAACGAAGTGCTTGAGGAAGCATAGGTTGAGAAGATGGTAAAGATATCAGAACATTTGTTTGTTGTGTATTTTGTTTATTATTCCAAGTGTTATATGCATGAGCAACCACATTATGATTATTTTGTGAGTCTTGTTTCGCTATTTGTTTTGCATAATCATAAATGTGATCAGGTGATTAAGAAGAGGATGAAAGACCTTTAACAACAAGCACAGGTTTAGAGGGTGGTTGAACTACATTTGCACATAGAGTAACCACAATTTTTAGTTTTTCAATCTCTTCTTTAGATTTAGGCAAATAAATTGCATTTACAAATCTTTGAAATAGTGATGACTTAGAGGCTGTAGTGGAATGTTCAATCAAGATAAAGTCCTCAAGGGCTTCATCTAACATATTGAAGTCATAATGACTAAATGGCTCATCATAAGCATGAAAATCTTGCAAAAAATAATTTGACATTCTAACATGCTCTATTTAAACCAAGATTTAAATGCACAATGATGGCATTTTCAAATGAAATACAATATCCAACAATAAGTGATAATTTCCAACTCTTTTAGTGAAACGATAAAGAATGTAATCACAATCTAACATATGCAAATTTCACTAAAGAGGTTTTTCAATCCAATTATGCTTTAGAATAGCAAATTATATCAAATCTAAAGTTTTACAAGGATGCAAATTCTTTAAAGCTCAGGTTCACCAAAATGTTTAGGGTAAAAATTGATGGTTTTACTCTAGGTTAAATACCTCAATTTCACTGCTAAACATTGGGGAGACAAGGATCGAGCTTGTGAACAAGCTTCTAATCACTTTGCCTCCCTTTTATGCTCACGTGGTTATGAAACCTAAGGCCCTAATCAAGATTTTACCAAGTGTTGTACTCTTAACCAAGTAAAACCCTAATTATGCCTTAAATGAGAAATATATAGAAATTGATGAAGCAACTAGTGAAATTGATCACAGAAGTGTAGAGATAGGGTTCCAGAGACAATGTACCCATAATTTGAGGGCTGCATGGACTAGGGTGCCTGCTCCAGTGTCCTGAAAGTTCCCAAACATGGAAATCTTCTGCACAGGGTGTCTGAGACTGCTAAAAGGCTTTCAGATCCTGGATAAAACACCTGGTTGGACTAGGGCGCCCGCTCTAATGTCCCGCAAGTCTCGAAATCTAAAAATCTAAAAGTCTATTACGACTGTACCCACAATGTCCTTCCTGTAGCTTCTTTTTGTCAGAACCTGTGAAACACGATCTGCACATTCAAAAGAAGGAAATTGTTGCGACTATATAGGAGCTTGCCTCAGTCAAGCCCTGTCTTTGGTATTTCTACCTCAACAATAGCCAAAGGTAAAGATTTGTGGAAGTGTGTGCAAACCTAACAATGTGTGTATGCATAAAATCAAACCCTGGATGTCTCAATCAAGGGAAGATCAACAACTTGCTTTGCATCAATACACATATACAACTTCACCTCAAGGAGAGGAGATAAATGAAGACTTGCATGAATAAGAAGGTGAATCAGCAATGTCCGCGGAGGATCTCCAAGCTTGTTGTTGGAGGCTTCAACCCTTCTCCCGATCATGCAAAGGGTGTACAAACCCTAGGAAGAGCAAGTTAGACTCAAGATCTTGATTCCTAATCTTCATCCATGATCTCCAAGATAGCAAATAAAGAATACTTCGAATAGATTCAACAAGTCGTTGGTCTTCAATGGCAATTGTAGCAGAGTTTTGGCATCAAGTTTGCATAACAATTGTGTGTGATAAAATGATTTGCAAATGTCTTTTTATATCTAGCTTTAGGGAATTCAAATTTCAAAATAACGTCTCGATATCGCACAAAAACCAAGAATTTGAAAATAGAATCCTGAGGCCCTCGGTGGGAACTGACACCCCACCAAAATTTAAAATCCCATGAAACTGGGGAGGACTAGGGTGCGGGTGCCCAAGTCCAAGCCCCCAATTTTAGCTCAGATTTGCATTTTTGGGGGTCCAAGGGACCCAATTCTCAAATCTCTTTCTGGGTTCTATCAATTAGTTACCTGAAAAAGTGAATAGACTGCTCCTAGACTAAGTCAATCAAGGTTTCAGGAAGGTCGAAAAAGAAAAGGTTGAGAGGTCACCAAGAGTGAGGAGCTAAACCGAGGGAAATTGTACCATTCCATATAGGAGGACAATTTTTGACGTTACAATATATATATATGCCAGTAGTGAAAACCTAGAAATAGGTGCTATTTGCGGCTAACCACTACTTCCATCTGTTAGTACAACCCAAACCCGTATCCATCTTTCCTACTGTACTTATCTAGTAAACACATCCATTTTGCATCTACCTAGCAATGACCTACCATAGCTTGGTGTCTTGTCACCCCTATCACTTTATCCAGTAGGGTCATTCCATCGCATTACCCTATCGCGAGTCCATTTCCAGTATCGATAATTCTGAACTACGTCGCGTCTGAGTTATCACGTAGGAAAGGCCATCATTGATGTGTTCCTAAGGCTCCTTTTTCCATCCATTCCACTCCATGTCATCCATCCTTGGGTCCATTCGAATCTATGCCATTTCTCATCACCTAGGTCTTTAGGTCCACATAGGTCCACCCCGAAATACGTCACCTCTGCGTCGTCACGTAGGCAAGGCCATATAGCAATGAGCTCTCGAGGCACTAGGTCAGTCCCTTAGGGCCCCGTCAAATTGTTCATCGTCAGTTCATCCATAATAAATCAACCCTCTACTTGACTGGGGGCAAATCCTTGATCTAGTCAGAGAATAGGGTTCTTGAATGCTATAAATTTAGAGGGTAAACAATTGGATCATGATTTTATCACTAGACAACAAATAGCATGAAAAACAAGTTTTCAACATCATCTTGACATAAAAGACACCAAGACTCCACTTGACAAATCCCTTTTGGCCTAAGACATCAAGCTGATTCTATCAAGTTATTGCAAGAGAACATCATTTTTTGGGCAAGAAAGTTTTGCAATGGTTGTTTTAAAAGTCTTATATCATGATTTTTGTTATTATGTCTTTCTACACTACTCAAGGATGTTTCAAACTAGAGATGCTATGATGGGGGCATAATTATTTTATTTGTCTACTATTTGTGGGTTTTATCTTTAGTAATGTGAGAGCCTTGTCTAACAACATGATCAACTAAATGATCATCGAGGACATCAAAGGTCTAAGCATGAAACAGGTTTAATCCTTGTCTGTTGATACACAAGCAATACTTAGGTCATCTTGGTTCAATTATACTTAGATGCTTGTATTAACTTGCTAAATCAAAATCCATGTAAGAAATACTCAGGTCATCATGGTTTAATTATACCTAGATGCTTGTATTTTCTTTCAACATTTTAAAAGCTCAATGTTGAAACAAAGTACTTCAAATACTCGCACAACTAAAGATGACAAGAATCATGTCCATACCAATCCCGTTGCATTCCATTTCATTATAAGCATTTAATAATTTTACCAAAATCCATGTGTCTTAGTGATCATGTGTTTATCCTAGTTACTATTCCTTATCCATTTTCTTATCATTCATTATCATTTCCATTCATTGTCCAATCCATTTTTCTAACAATTTCTTCTGAAAAGTATTGTTATTAAGATTGAGTATACTTGGCATTTCACAAAAAAAATGAATCATAGTGTGTCATTAGGTTCATCATCATAGATGCATATCATTTTGCTCATTAAGATGCATAAACATAAGTAAATCATAAATTGTTCGTAACAAGAGTCATATACTCACATCATGAGTCTATTTTGAGTTGCATATATATGTATATCATGATAGAAAACAAAATACAAAAACATAGATATAATGGTCATCAAAACATGCATACATGATTCATATCATTAAGTTTGGCAATTTAGAAATCAACACATGTAAAAACATCTCATACAAACACATATCGCATATAGCATTAGGTTAGAACATCATAAGCATGTAGAGGCATCATGTCTAAATCATATTCTATAGAAACATCAACATAATCATCGTAGTGTTGCATCATACAAGTCATCATATAGAGCATCAAGTCCATCACATAACATAAACATGTGTATCAAAATCATAAACCATGTAGATCATCTATAATCATAGCATCATAACATATAGAGAATCATGTCCATTGCAATAGATCATAACATAGTCTATCGAGTCAGGTATCATATCATATCATCATCAAAAAATAATAAGAGTGTCCAAGTATACAATGACGTCAAAATAATAATATATCCTGAAATGTCTAAACCAAAGTGGTGTATACATGTCTAAATAAAAAGTACAACAACTGATACATGTCTCAAAAGCCAGGTAAGAGTGGCTCCCCCTTGATGGTACTGGTTGTGGTGGTAGGATATCTCCTCCTCCTCCCCCTCCTGATGGCCCTATGCCTGGTGCCCCTCTTCCTTCTAATGGTTCTTGAGGTGGCCGCATAGGTCCCATCACCCCGCCACTCTTGATGGGTACCCTCTGTGACCTACTGCGGTTGCTGGATCTGTAACTGCCTGCCCTGTGCTCTGGAGGCATCGCCTGCTTGTACAGAGATTGCCAATAGAAGATCTCCTGACCTGCTCTAACTATCTCAATAATTTTCTAGCCAGTGGGACCCTATGCCACATTTTGCTGCACCTACTCCAAAAGTGCCTTTGCCCTCCCATATCTCTGTATAGCTGTGTCTCTCTCCAATCGGGTAGTCTATAGGTCACCCTGTAGCTGTGTAATTTGGGCCTGCATCTGCCCTATCTGACCCTACTATTGTGCAAGCATAGACTCTGCCTATATCAATCGGGCTCATAATCCAACCATCTCTCCATCATCTGGCCCCTGTTCTTGTGGTTGCACTGGAGGCTAGACTTGTCTCTGGATCACTAGCTATGCATGCTGGGCAGGATCAATCCGTTGCCGAACCCTCCTCCCATCTCCATCTCTGTCATCATCACCATCATTGTCATCATGACCACCACCGCCTTCACCACCAGCATCATGACCTCCATCTCCTCCTCCTCCTCCACCACCATGTCCTCCTCCACTACCTCCACCACCACCAGCATCTCTACCTTGGCCACCTCTACCTCCCCAGCCTCCTCGTCTCCTGCGTCTCCTATGGGGCCCTCATCATCCTCCTCTTGATCATGTAGAATTGGGGCTTGCTCTGCAAGACCAGAGTAGCAAGGAAAGGGATGTGTTGCAAACTAGTCAAAGTAATCTTATGTCATCCCAGCATCTCCAACTGCCCTGTGCATCGCCCAAGGCTGATATGGTATGTGCAAAAACTCATCCCTAGCTGCCTCATAAGATGGACTGGGTCCCCATCGTGCCCGTTCCTTGTGCGTACGAGCAAATATGGCATTACTCACATGCATCCCCTGGATCCTGCCAAACTACCTGTACACACATGAAACAATATGCCGCTCCAAGATATAGGGTGTCCTCCCTATAAGCCATCTAGTCTAAAAACAGAATGGGAGGTCATGTGCATCATCATCCCATACCTCGTAGTCCAGGTATGGTCGCCAAACAATAGAGTCTACATTGTCGAAGGCGTGTCTCCAGTACTCCAACTTTCCCAACCTGGGCTGGGAAAGTCTCTCTTGAAACATATAAGAGTAGGGTTGATCCCTACCCTGCATCTCAATGCCAATAGGACAAGTAATGGCTATGTGTGTCCATGCCCATATCTACAACAAGGAAACCCCACAAACCAAACTGGAAGACTCGTCATACATAAACTAATGCAAATCATGATATAAGTGAGCGAGGATGTAGACTCCCCAAGCATATCTGGTACCCTCTGTAGTAATCCACTCTAGCACTCACCCCCATCCAACTACAAAACCACGAGAACGTCTGTCAAGGAACACTATACCTCTGATCAACCCAGCTACAACTGAAGGAAGTGGCTTGTAGTAAGCCATCATATTAGACCAACTAATCTTAGTGCCCTCGATCTCATCATGATCGAAGACTCGCCTGCACTCCTCCGATCCCGATCCTATCTGTGGCTCATACTCCACGATCTCTCCGTCAATAGGAACATGGAGAATTTTGTGAACATCCTCCAGCGTAATTGTAATCTCCTCAGTGGGAAGGTGAAAGGTCATGTCCTCACTGTGGAATCTCTCCACCAGAGCAGTCAGCATGCCGAGATTTGCCCTAATCTTGGGCATGAAGAGCACATATGATAAACCGGTCGATCCAATAACAAGTAGATCAAGCTCCATGAGATAATGCCTCAACATCTGAGTAATAGGAAACCACTCCCTCGACATGAGGACATCATCTAACGCCTCCTGCAAACAAGCAGGCGCACGTTAATCAATCAAAAAGCAACTAAACTGCAAATCTATCTATCCAACATCAAAAACTTAGTTATTTCAACATGAAAGCAATCCTATCATCTCTCCAGAAATTCAATCAATCTCAGATATGACCTAACAGTTGAAACAACGTGTTAAAACACATTGTCTCAAAGAGGGGCAAAATGTATACACCTAAAAATGGCAAAGACAAATTAAATAAATATTTATTATTTATTTAATTTTCATTCTTCTATTATTTAATAAATTCATCAATTTATCTATTTGATTCACAATCATCACTAATAGTCCAAATATTAAATAAATATCAATTTATTTAATTAAATCAATTAAACCTATTCTTCTAATGTCACCCTCAATTAAATAATAATCAAATTATTTAATCTCAAATCATCATATTCCAAAGTCTTCTTTTATAATTCTACATCACCTAAATCCACCTCACACATCCACCTCACCTTGTTGCACATGTAATTAAATATATTAATATTTAATTATTCTATTTTCCCTCACCCACATGGCCTATTATCTCTCTAACCATCCCTATTCATTTGGATGTGGTCTCTCCATGTCACCATGGTCAAAGGGACACTTTGTGACACTTGTTCCATAGTCCCTAGAATCTTTCCAACCTCCCTAAAATCATGTTTCCTTGTTTGACCTTCTCTCTTGGGTCATTGTGAGCCTTGTGACATGGCAACTAATCATGTCACTCCTTTCTCTCCTTCATGTCAAGGTGAGACGATCATCTCCCCCCTTTCTCTCCCTCATCTCAACCAACTCAATCCTCACCATACACCTCTCAAGACTTGTTCTCCACCATTGATCTTGTGACACATGGATTTGGCTCCTCCTTGGCCTATAAAAGGAAGCTTATTCCCTCATTCTATCATTGACAAGCTATAGCAAAGTAACTCTGCAGAAATTCCAGCGTGCCTTTGGCAAAGCAATCATATTGTTCATGGCATTATATCCATTATCCTCACATCCATACAATAATGGCTTCAATCATCCATTTCATCCTCATAATAGTTGCATTGTAGGTAACCTACATTGCTTTTTGTCCAACCATTGCCATTCAAGTATTGTCATCTTTAAACAGTGAGGAAGTGCACTTTTGAGAGCTATATTCATCAACAAGATCAATGCAAGATAGGCGACAATGAAAGCTTCGAGGTAAATTGGTCTTCAAGGTAATATTGCTTTGTTTATTTGATTTCAATCATATTTCATTGAGATTATTGGATTATTAGTAGTTTATACTGTTGACAATATTTTCACTAACACAAATATAGAAATGAAAAGAGAGTGTAGAGGAACCTGGAACAAAAGAACGAAGCCCACTACCCAGGATGATGACTGTTAGAAATGAAGGTGCCAACCACACAATAGAAATATGATTCAAACCTTATTTATATCCCCTAAATAATGTAGAATTAAGGGAGACTGCAACAAAAATAAAACTCACTATATTGAAACAACATGCATTAAGAACTGAACACATAACACAGTATGTAACGTAGAGAAAACTCTTTCGGGTAAAAAACTCCACCAAAAAAGAGTCTTCAATCCAATGACGCCTATTACTCTCAAATCTGATAAAAACATAGTACAAATATCCTTAAAAAAAGGGGTTGCCTTATTGGGCAAGAAAACGAACATAGTATTGACCATCAGATCTGTGACCTAATGACAAAGGGTCCATATTTACAATGATAAAATATACAATTAAAATGTGGTTTTAGGGGTGCTGCTCCCAAACCCCTATTGGGGGGATGATCCCCTAGACCCCTCGTAGGGGGGGAAACCCCCCTGCGACCTCCTATCACGGAAGAATTAGCGTCAAGGTTCAGATATTAACATGTAGCTGAAACAAGATTGTTGTTGGTGAAGCCTTTGATCCCTTATGGGTGATTTACAAACAATATTAGGAGGAATTAATTATATAGGACTTACAAGGTTGATGGCACCTTAATCCTAACAACATGTTGTGGGGACGTCTGTGTGCAACATTGACATCTTCAAAGTTTTAAAAAATTATAACTTTAGATTCTGTAAATGTACTTGGTTACATGTACAATACAACAACAAGCAATAAACTAACCCAGTAATTTTGAGGTGATAACAAATATGAAAATAATGTGAATACTCCATTAAAATCTAATGAAATGAAAGATTAACAAGAAAAGGGAAGGGATATTAACAAAAGCTTTAGTGCAGTTGAATATTTCTCTTCAAAATATTTGCTGCTAAGAACAAGGAAGAATTGTTTGGGCTATTAAGGAGCTTACCTTCAAGTCAAGCCCCTGCTTTGGTCTTTCTACCTCCACAAGCAACAAAGATGGAAATATTAAAAAAAAGTGTGTGCTCTTACTTCTTAATTGTGTCTAAGAAATAAATAGTAATGGTAAACAAACAAAATTAGAAGTATCTTACCTAGTCTGCAAGGAAGAATACCTTAGTGCATGCAATAGAAAGAGTGGTGGTCTACACCACAAACTTACTAAATGAATAACAAAACAATGTATAATAAGATTTAAGAAATAACTAGTAGTGACAAACAGACAAAAACTAGAAGTATCTTCCCTAGTCTACAGGGAAGAATACCTTAGTGCATGTAAGAGAAATAAAGTGGTGGTCTGCATCACAAACTTACTAGATGGATAACGAAGCAATGTATATCAATATATGTAATCGATATTACTAGTTTTGATAACAATGGAGGAGGTTGTATCTCCTTGAGGAAATTTTTTTGAAGGTAAACAACTTCAAACTGCTAGAAGAGAGCATTCACAATAATCAAATTGTAAAATAGACTTCACAGAGCTAAAAAGATAATGTTGCAATTCACGAGAGCATTAAAATATTCAAGTTGTTATGGTGAGAGCCACAAGAGAGTCTTTCTTTAGCCATATTTCTACAAAATCAAAAGAGAGCCAAAGAGAGAGGGAACAAGAGAGATCAGTTCAAAAAGTAGAGCTTGAGAGGGAAGTGATTGAAAATGCCAATTAGGGAAAGAGTCCTTTGAACTTGGAAGGGCATTACCCACCATAGAAAATGTTCAAAACATCCCAAGAATAGATCACTTGACATTACATGCTCATGGGATGCCAGTGTGACGTGTGTTCCAAGTGATTTTACTTCTTGGTCTTGTTGATGTGTTGCTTAGTCACATGCACATGAATAAAAGTTTTCACAAAAAACCTTTATTCATATTGAAAGACAACATGATCCTTAAAGATATGAAGTCCCAAGTCTTTGATTGTTAGGTCTTGACTGCCTGATTATCATTCAGGGTTTGTTGTGATCTCCTATTTTCCATTTTGGGGACTTACGTACTTCCAAGTCTTGTTCATCCAGATCTTATCATGATTCACTAATATCTTGCATATTTAACTCAGTCTACACATATCTTCTCAGTTCATGTCAAATTCTTAAGTGAATAACCAGATTTCACACATATTATTGCAAATTTAACATAACTTTGATCAATTCTTCTAAAATTATGATTAACTTTGATTAGTTCTTCTGAAATGATCCTAACTTTGATTAGTTCCTCTTAAATGATCTTAACTTTGATCAATTCTTTTGAATTATCTCTATTTGAACTAAGCTTTGCATAGAAACTATGAATTTACATAAAGGTATTCTTTAAAGCACGTAATTCATCAGTATTTACGGTTAGTTGCATATGATTTATCATTATTTCAAGAAATTCTTCACTACAATTTGAGAAATAAAAGTCAAAAGATCATGTTAGAAGGGAAAGAGTTTGAAGAATTCTAAATTTCACCAGCGATCCACATGTATATCTAGACATAATCATGAAATGAAGCAAACCTACTCATGCTTCACCAGAAACATTCATAGTTACACATAAGAGGTGTGAATCTCCAAGGAAACTTGATAACAAGCAATTGGTTGAATGCACTTCTAAAGAAACAACAATTCAACATTACATACAAGAAATTAATAAAGATTATTCAAAATTTATGATAGAACTGTAATATGCAGTTCCATGTCCATTATATGTTCAAAAGATATACAAATGTACATTGTATGAGAAAGAACCATCATAATAAGACACAAAGTTGTCAAATTGACAAACTTAGTTCTTAATAATGTTCACCAATTCAGTCTCTAGGTCCTTGTATAGAATAAGGAATCAGACCAGTTACAATAGACCAACAGTAACAATCATTTTCAAAATATTGACGATCAGAAAATGTGGCATGTGATTACTAGTTGGCAATCTAGGATGGAAGACAACTGGCAATAGATATTCCCCTACATCTTTACCTTCACATATTCCTAAATATCCTATTTTGTATCAGAAGACTCATTCTCACCAACTATCATCCCTCTGGAATCCAGGTTCTTATAGACATCATATGCCTTGATAGTTTTGTCTATCTCCACTTTATCAAATTGTTGTGCTTTGATCTTACCATAATCCTGCATTTTAACCTGATCATCATGGATATCCATTTGCTAGTCCTATCATCAAGCTACGTTATGTATGCTTTCATCTTCACAGACAAGTCCATCACTTGGTCTATGTTGCTTCTAAGAAATGTTCCATCGGACTTTTCAAAACAACCTCAAATCTAGCCTTAAATGCTCCCATACATACCTGTTCATTGTATGTTTCTTTATCATCCATGAGGGTCCCAAGCAATTCTTCTAGGATCTCCATTTCATCCATTAGGAGGTAAAGAGATTTGACATTTATATCCACTGTCTTGAGTCTACACCCCTTCAAGATATCCGCTTCAAATTTTAGATCCTTTATCCATATTGATATTTTCGGCATAGTTTGGATTGTCATTATATTGTGCTTCAACTACACCTGATCACTTAGCTTATGGACATTCTTCAATTTACCAAGGTCTTGATCATTCTGATCAAGTGTCGTTGCACACTCCTTCAAGATATCCGCCTTTATCTTGATGTATGCTAGAGTATCCCACTTGGATAATGTAATTTGAATTATCTCTTCTCCATCCTTTATGAACTTTTGAAACTAATTTTGCATTACTTGGGCTTTATGCTTCTTCACATCTAGGTCTGTTATTTCCTCTTGTGTTACCAACATTAGATTAGCTGGAGCCTCTATAACTTGTGTTCCTATAGCTACTAGCCCTTTCACAAATGCTTCAATTTGGGCATTGCACCCTTTTAACTCTGTGTTCTTCATCTTTGCCTTACGAATCTGAGTTGTTGTTGCATCTGCATTTCTTCTGAGCTCTTCAATTTCTTGCTCTGTAGTTGCATGACCTAAGTCTAGGGTAGTGATTTGATACTCACTAGTTGTGAACTACCCTTTACACTTATCCACTATAGGTTTAGCCAAATGTGCTATCCTATGCTCAGTTGTATCCCTTTTAATAGCAGATACTGCCCTTGCCTTGCATTTGGGCTTGGGTTCCTCTGTAGAAAATAAAGCTTTGAAATCAAAAGGAGCTAAGTTGACAGTAGGCTCCATTACCTCAGATGCCAACCATTTTGGTATATCCTTTACTAGCCCTTCTTGACCTAATTGCTCAATGTGAGCATCCTTGGATGTCATATCGATATCCTTATCAAGAACCTCTTCTTGTTGGGGAATGTCCTCTTGATGAATCTCCTTCTAGGGAATCTCTTCTTGATGCCCCTCCTATTGAGGAATCTCAGGATTTTCACTTGCATCATGCATTTCCTCATCCCCTTTATCTCGTGGGAGCTTCTCCTCATGGAGCACTGATTGTTGCTCATGCTCATTAGATTCTTCTTCTACTTGCTCTTTAGCTTGCTTGATTTCTCCTTCAGTAGGAATATCTTGAGCAACTTCTTCGTGAATATCTAGGAGAGAGACATCCTCAATGGATATATCTATTGCCTCAAGCTAGGATACATCCATCTCTTCTTCATCTGTTATTCTTGTTACTAGGTCATCCAACTGACCTTGGCCCAATGGCCTCTGAGGCGATATTGACCTCTCAGTATCCAATATGTTCTAGACTTTAGGATCTCTTATTGGTTTTGGATTCTTTATTATTTCTATGTCATCTTACTCCTATTGAGGCTCATCTTGTGGTGGTTGGTGCGTCAACAACAAGGAAACTGGATTGTTAGTTACTGAGTGAGTAACCTCATTATCTGTTAAATCTACCACTTGACTTAGTGGTAACTGCAACTTTTCAACCCAAGCTTGCTCTTGTGCTTTTGCTTCTTTATCTAGCTCTTGTTTCACCTAAATGATTTGGGGAGCTGACTGGCCATGTTGTAATTGCCTTACCTCTCCTCCAATTGAAGTAGGATAATCTTCCACTTGCCACGCTAAATATGTTTGAAGTGTAGTGGATGGTGATGATGAACCTCCTTGAGGTTGATTAGATGCAAACATGAGCTCCATCTTTGTGGGGCCTTCTACTCTAGTCTGAGTATCCACTAGTTTAGATATTGTACCTCTCATGGGCGTAAGAGGCCCCCTTTTTTGTTTAGGGATAATCAGACCTCCTAGTATGTCTGTTGGGTGGCACTCTTCAGTAGCTGTGGTATAGATGAAAATTGACCTTAAAGGCTGATCTCTTGGAGGTGAGGGCACTATAGCAATTGTGATCCCCTCTGACGTCAAAGCTTTTGCAGACATTGAAGTTCCTGGCTCAGCTAACTTAGCCTCCATAATTATTCTTTTATGAATGAGAAAGTCATCATATTCTAGGTCTCCTCTATCCTTCACGTTTCTCTTCTTATCATTTAAGTTATAGCCACACCTTTAGCCTTTAACTCGTTCAAATTCTTCTCAACCCACCTTTGGGTAGTGGTTATGACCTTCTTGGTGATTGCATCAAGGGAGGTCTCTTCAGGTTGGGACCAATCCAAAGGGGATAAGGCCTCTTTGAACACCTGTTTCTTATCATATCCATGATCCAGGACCTAACCATCGTCAGATTTTACTTGTGGTGGTACCTCAAAATATCCTAAGGTCTTGATTTGATTGAGAGTTAATAACTGATATCCTCTTTTCCTCACATCCTCCTCATCTATACAATCTTCCCAATAGTCTTGTATGTGAGGGACGTGCTATAACTTCATGTTGGTGTATTTCTCCATCTAGTGATAGTGGTCAAAACTTCATGTTGGTGTATGTCTCTTCTACATGATAATAATAAACATTCCATTCCCATCCCACAATACAATATTTGATATTCATATCAAATGAACACAAATGCATTATACTTTAACCAAAATCACAAAGCATTGGACTACATGTTAAAATAATATCCAATCACTTTATATATTGCCACATCATTCAATATCAAACCAATCATCATCAAGCCTCATCTAGGGATATATTGTTCCCATCATCAGGCACTTATCAAACCAAACACTTAACTTTTTGGCAAGAAATACAATGGTTGTGTAACTTATGTCATCATTTAGCCTTTTGTTTTTTGATTTTAATCTTTTCTATCCCCTTCTCATGTCTTGTCAAGACCGCTTAGATTTATTCATATCTTGGTGTGTTACAACTAACATGGAATGGGGCATAGTGTTTTGTGTGTTTGATGGATGTTCTTATTACTCTGGCTAATATCCCATGTTCTTCTAACTCGCCTATCCTCTCAAGGAGGCATCATCCATCATCATCTTACCCTTCGTTCATTCCTCCTTGTCACTCTTTCAAGTGGTTGGGGCATCTTTTTCTTCCATCCATACCTTATCTTCTTTGAAATGATGCTACTTCTCTTAGTCGTAACATCATCTCAAAGAGGGTTAAAATGTAGACATCCAAGATTGACAGTGTCTTACAACATCACCTTGTCGACATCATTAGACACTATGAAACACATTTTGTCCTACCCTTACATAACCCTTTCATTACCTAATTCGTTAAAAATAAATAATATTTTTAACTAATTCTCATCATAATCCTATCATAATCCCATTTTAATCCCATTAGCCAATTAATTAATTATAAAAATCCTATTTATTTAATTAAATCCCACATTTCCTATAATTTAAATGAATAAATATTTATTTAAATCAGCCCTCACCTTTATCCTCATCCTCACACTTGTCCCTCTTCCATAATTTAAGTAATTTTTAATTATAACCTTTGTCACACTACAACCGTTGTTAAATGAAGTGGCCTTGAATTAAATAGTCATTTAATCTTAGCCATCCACATCACACAATTGACCTTGTAATCCTAGCCATCAATCCTTATCCCTCACCTTCTATAAATTAAGCCTCTCACATCACTTCAACATCACATCTTTCGTATGCAAGCACATGCTATCATTTTGATCATCTTCATTACCTTCATTACAGCCTTTTCATACTTAGATTATGTTGGTTTTATAGGCGGTCCACAATGCATATTTTATCCATAGAACAAAGGTAGTAGAACTAGAGTGCATTCTACTCCATTCTATCTAAGAGTGAGGGTTTGATTTAAGGAGAGGGTTTTGATTTATTTGCATTATCTTCCATTGTCCTTAGGTCAATTTTTTGCATACATCTCCAACCCAAAGCATCACATGAGAAGGAAAGGATCGAAGATGTCTAACTAGAGAAGATGGATATGGAATAGTAGTAGGAATCCTAGGCTCAACAAGGGCAAGATCCCTAGTAGCATTTGCTACAAGGGGGATGGAATCTAATGTAGAAGCACTGAGAGCAAAAACTAAGGAAGATCTCTCAATAGGTATAACAGTATCCAAAATAGCAACAAGTTTGTCAACTGGGATACAAGAGGAGTAGACCCTTTACAAGAGAGACATAATACTCATAATCCATAGTTAGGTAGTGGGGGAGGGCATTCTACCACCAAGAAACCTAGCCCAAAATCTTGTAGCTAAAATGAAGGTAGTCGAAAGCTAAATGACCAATAACAAAGCACCACCTGTAGCAGAAGGGGAGACCCTTGTAATCGAGAGACTGAGTCCAAGGCCTATCCACCACTTATAGGACTACATCCCCAAGAAGAGCCTTGAATATGTCATGTCCACCAAGATGTGAGCATAGGTAGTGTGGGAGTAGTTTGAAGAAGTGAAGTCAACCTTCAAAAAATGACCTAAACCATTACCAATGGTTGGAAAACACGAGTCACATGAAAATTGGATTGGAAAACTAGGCAGTTTGATCCAAACTAACATGGTATTGAGAGATTCAATTAGAGGGTTGAAAGATGGCAACCATGGCTTGAACAAAAGGAATGTTGGCCCCACATCCAAAACCTTCCATCCATCACAACATCCCTATCTTGGGCTAAGTCAAAGGTCACGATAAAGAACCCCTAGTATAGGGATAAATTTGTTTTTCCCTTAATGAGAGGCTTCTAGTGCTCTAAAATTAGCAAATGCAAATCAAGGAGATATGACCACGATTGATTAAATTTGTAGATAAGTTCCCTTTAGCAAAATATTCCTCTATCAATCATGTCTTGTCTAAACACCACAACAAGGGAGGATTAAGTGTAGGTAAGAGGAACTATTTTTCATATGGAGGATGAGAAGCTTCCATGGAGAATGTGGAAGCTCTACCAACAACCATTGTATAAGAGAATGGAACAACACTACCCAAAAGACTAAAATCTAGCACATGGACCATTGGAATAGGGCTTAGTGTTTGACACACTGGCAATGCCAACAACAACCTATGAGGGTTAGGAAGAAGCTTGAGCCATTGACAAGGAACAATCATGAACAAAAAACTCAGGCACAAACCTACAAGAAGGACAAACCAAAGGAAAAGGGATCAATTTGCACACATCTAAGCCATTGAAAATGGGCACAGGAGAACCATTAGTCACTACCACACTGCCAATAGGAGTTTGCAACACCCCTATCAAGAGTCTGCAACACCACCATAGCAACACTAGATGTCGACGAACTAGGTTGGGGGAAGGTGGAAAGACCAATTCAATAAAATCTAGGGCATAAGGACCAAGTGGTAGAGCTCATTTTAAATATTTTATTTTATTTGCATTGTTTACTTTATTTTTATTTCAAGAGCTATATTTATTTACCTAAGAATTATTTTATTTAGTGATGAGTTATTTTATTTCAATTTATTTACTTAAGAAATATTTTATAGTTTCATTTTTTTTTAAAATATATGTTAGTTGTGTTTTAGTTTTTATCTCTAGGATTAATGGGATGATACTGATCCCTTTCAAATGAAATGAGGCAAGTCCATGTGTTCGTGGGGGAGGGGGGGTGGAAGGGGTGGACTTGTAAACGATTGGTGCAATCGATCAGGTACGATCGATCCCCACAATATAGTTGCCATTGAATCTTGTGAACCATAAAAATGATTTGCATGCTTTCGATACCAATATCCCGTAGATAGGAATAGTCAAGGGCTTTTAGTTCCATTGGTTGATATCTTGGTTGCTAGCATAGTCAATAAAAGTATAAATATCAATCTAAATTTATTTTATTTACTTCAAAGTTATTTTATTTTATCTAGACTACTTACTTTATTTTAATTTTCTAGTTTTTTTTAATATGAAAAGTTAGTAAATATTATATACTTGTATCTTACTTTTTCATAGTTTTAATTTTATTGTTTTTTAATGTGTCTTTAGTTTTTATGTATAGGGTAATGTCATGAGATTCCTTAATGTCACTTTAGAATGGTATATGACAATTAAATAAAAGACAAGAATTATTTATTTACTTAAGAATTATTTTATGTTAGTTTAGAAGAATTATTTTATTAGTATCTAGTGATTAATCTAGCAAGAGTAAACCAATCAAAACACAATATAATTTTTTTTGTCAAGCAAATTTGAACTTTTCCTTTGTGAACATGAGAAAATTTTAACAAAAAAAATTAGAGAAATTATTTATCTCTATTGTGATTAGCTAAAAAAAAAGATCTCTTCTCTGTGGATTGTTTGAGATACTATTTTTAGTGCAACAAAAACCTAAAATTGAGGTAATTCCCATTAGAAGGGAGGTGGCAATGCTAACACATTTTTTTTTTTTGAGTGAAACAAACACCTAAAAATAAGGAGACAAAAATGATTACAAGGGAGGAGGAGGAGGCAATGAACTTTTTAAATTTTTCATGACTAAGTCAATATTTGGGAATTTGGTTATGAAGCAAACAAAGTGGCACTTGAGGTGTCTCACTTACAGGAACTTTTATATCACTGGGGTAATGCACCTTGCACTGTGGCATGGGTACCTCCCTCTCCTTCCTCTGTCAGAGCATGCTCACCTTCTCATGGTTGATGGCAAAGGAGTGCGTCTACCAAGGACTCCCGGCCTCGTTCTTAGCCCCCTCCTCGCTGTGGATCCCATTGACACAAGCAATCCTCTTCTCCACGCAATCAAGGATGGACTTTTGGTCATCCTGTGGGTGGTATAGGTGATAATACAGGTTGGCCCTCTGGTGACAATGCAGGTTGGTCCACTAGTGGTGCTTTCAATCCAACCAACATAGGTTGGGATAACAGTAAAGCTTTTCCATGGCTGGATCTAGCCATTTCACCTTAGTGCAAGAACACTAATGCAGAGAATGAGAATGAATAAAATGATGATGGCTGGGCTCCACCTGACATCATCCCAGACCCTGCAGTAATATTGGGTAAGCTGGATGACAAGGATCCCCCTTCTGCTAGGGTTGCATTAGCTGCATAATTTTCATTTCTGTTATGTTTTTATAATTTCTCTTATGTAATTTTGGGTAAGTACCCTTAGACTTTCTGAAACTTTCTGGGCTATGGCCATATGACAGTTATTTTGGGGTGTGCCTTTATATCACCCAACCCATTTTTTGTGGAAGTGTACTACTCATCTTTTGATTAATAGATAATATCACATTTTCATTAAAAAAATGTTATATTATTATTATTATTATCCAAATAATTTTGTAAATATTTTTATGAGTCAATGAGAATTTAGTTATGAAACAATTCATTTTTGCTTATTGGTTATTAAAATGTTATATGATTATTATCATTATTATAATTAAAAAATCATTATAATATTTATATTATTATAATATATATATTATTTTTATATTAACTATAGGTGGATCAATTACAAAAAATACGTCACTAAGAGTATCAACAAAGAGGCCAAGCCTCACCTCGAAATCAGAGTATCATATATACAAAAGAGGATCAAAATGAAGTAGCGAACAACTAATGAAGGAGATCATAGTAGGTATCAACCCAAGCCGTCCAACCAAGCGGGCCCTCCATCCAAACAATGTTCTTATGTTCCTGTATTTGAAGCAACATAAACATCTCTTCTTTCCTAGTATTGACGTTCTTCCTGATTTCTTTGTTCAGTCTTTTACAAACCTGTTCAAACGTCTGCAAGTCGTCCAGGGTTCTCCTCCACTCATAACCATGCTTGTAGAAGAAAAAGGTGGCGTGCCCATCCTTAAGGAACTTCCTCAGCTTCTCTTTTTCTATCATCATAGTATTGTGATCCTACAGAAAATTTTAAGATGTGTGAGTTTTCAAAAAAATTCAGTAAGAACTCTCGATTTACCTTAGTACCTCTCCTCATTCCTGCACTTCTAGATCTGCCAGAGGATGTTAGAAGACAACATATTCCAAAATAAGTTGGTATCCTTATGGAGACCATTGATATGACCAGTAACAATTTCCAAAATATTTACATTAACAGGGTAAAAGACACCAAACATATTCTAGATCTCTTTAGCAAAGATACAATCAAATAAAATATATCTACCTGTTTCAGGGAGCCTGCATAAGTTACAAATGTCAGTATTATGACCATCTTTTTTAATGGCTATCAAGTAGAACTAACCATTTAAAACATCTAATTTTAGGTTCAACAGGACTTTGCCACAGAATGTCAAAATATTTTTTCCAAGAATCGGCATCAAGAGAGGAATACCAAACAGTGTTAATGTGATAAATAATATTTTCATTGTGATCAATGATTCTGTAAATATTTTTGGCTTTGAGATTAGTCATGATGACCCCATCTGGCCACTTACACTTTAAGTGCCTATGGGAATCCACATGACAAACAGTAGGAAGATTTTTAGTAGCTTGAACAATCATATTATAGGTCTTCTTGTGCAAATCAGGAATATTATACTTATTCTTGAGCTCATCCCATTGAATGATATTATCCTGTTCAAAAAGATCAACAAACTGAGATATACCCTTTTTAGCCCATAACCTGGCAGAACATCCTTGGGAGAGGGCTAGGGGTTTACCATTCAGGTGCAAGTTCCACCAAATGGATCTTTCACCATGGATCTGCTTATCATCATAAAACTCCTTGTTGGTGATAAAGTTCCTGACATGGTCCCAGGCTCTCCAAATGGATTTGAAGACAGCAGAGCCTTGGACAATGACCGGGAAATTGCCAACAATAAGATCACATAATGGGAGATTTTTCCAAGTTCTGGGTTTTTTTGGAAAACCTCTTTCAATATTATGCCTAACCAGCACCTTCCAAGGATTATTACCCTCCATGGAGTGAAAAATCCATTTGGCAGATAAGGCAATACCTTGAATTTTAAGGTCTTTAAGCCCTAGCCCCCCAAGGATTTTGTCAGTATGGCACCAGTCCCATTTGACCGCATGCACCTTTTTATTACCTTTACCATCAGACCAAAGAAAGTGCTTGATAGCCTTCTGGATTTCTAAAATCTGATAATTATTGAACATCCAAGCAGAGGAATAATAAATACTGTATGAAGACAACATCTTCTGACAGACCTGAATTCTACCAGCAAGAGATAATGACCTGTTATGCCATTTATTGAGCTTCTTATCGATTTTTTCCTTTATCCAAGACCACATATCTTTAAGCGAAGGTTCAACAAAGAAGGGGATGCCAAGATATTTGACAATCTTGTTGGGACCACCCCATTGGAAGTTATACTAAGAAAACCAGCAAGGAGGTTGCTCTTCCCATCCCAGGCAAATGGATTTGGCTTGAGATATACGAGCACCAAAAATGGAACAGAACAGATCAAGTTTACCTTACAAAGCTTTAAAATTTCTATCAGAGAGCTCAAAAAAAGGGCAGTATCATCAGCAAATTGACAATTAATAAGCTCATCGTTATTAGGAAGATAAAGACCTCTAACCTCAGGGGATAACGAATTGTCTCTAAGGATATAAAAAAGGGCTTTTGAGGAAATAACAAACAGGGCAGGAGCTAAAGGGCAACGTTGTCTGATGGACTGGCCAAGAGAAAAAGGGTTGGAAAGGGAACCATTGACCTCCACCTGGGCGGAGGCATCATTAAGAAGCACCTGTATAGCATTACAGAAGAAGGGGGGGAAACCGAAGGCTTCAAGCATCATGATGATGAAATTCCATTCAATCCTATCATAGGCTTTCTCGAAGTCCAGAAGTAACATAGCAGAGTTCTGATGGGAGCACTTAGCCCAATCCATAGCTTCCCCGCTAGTAATAAGGTTCTCTTGAATGTATCTACCCTTGATAAAAACCGGTTTGAGTAGCACAAACAAATTTAGGAAGAATATTCACAAGTCTAAGGGCCAAGATTTTAGCCAAAATTTTATAAGAAACATTGAGGAGCGTGATCGGTCTCCAATTTCTTATGAGAGCTTTATCCCCATCTTTGGGAAGGAGCTTGATGATGCCACTATTGATCTCAGGGCCCAGGGTGCCATTAATGATGGCTTCAGCATACATATCATGAAGATCTTTGCAATTCCAACTGATGTTAGCCTTATAAAACTGAATAGGAAGCCCGTCAGGGCCAGGGGCCTTATCATTATTGAGGGCTTTAATAGCAGTATCAATCTCATCTAGAGAGATTTCCTTAGATAAGATAGAGATATCACCATACTCCAGTTTATTGGGAATCAGGGGTTTACATTTAATTCTAAGGTCCTCAGCCTCCTTAGAGTCTTCAGAGGTGAAGAGATTTTTATAATAATCAGCAAAGGCCTGGATGATGACAATAGGGTCCGAGACTTCATGGATGTCTATTGAGAGTCTATCAATAGACTTTTTGTTATGCTTATGTTTAAGAAGGTTAAAGAAAAATTTGGAGCCCCGGTCCCCATGTTGGAGCCAGTGGGCACGAGATCTGATTTTTGCACCGCAGATTTTGAGTTGTTGATGTTTCCTCAGGGCATCCTTAGTGGACATAACCTGAGATAAAAGTTCAAGATTGGAAGAGTCCTCCTGAATATTGCTTTCTACATCTTAAAGATCAGAACATAAACGTTTCTCAATAAACCTATAATCCTTGGCCTTCTTTTGACCAATGGTCTGGAGGAAACATTTCTAGGCTGGGAGATTAGCTTTCCATCTATCTAACTTAGAATGGTCATGGAGATTCACATTATTAATGCCCCTAATAATCTGAATGGCAGCAAGGATGTCCTCATCCAGAAGGAGACTGGTATTCAAGATGAATTTGAGGTTACAAGTTTTATGGTGAATAGGACTGATGTTAAGATTGACACGGGTAGAAATGGGGTGGTGATCAGAAAGGGTGGTGGCGGTAACAAGAACAATGTTTCCCTGTTTGTCATGAAGAAAGGAGAAGGAGTTTTTATTACCATAAAAATGATCAAGCCTGGAATAAATCCGAGAGTGACCCTGTTGAAAGTTGCACCAAGTGTGCCAAATACTGGGGTTATAGTCCTTATTACCAGCAAGAGGGTCAAACAAAGCTTTTGAGTTTATAAATCTATTCCAATGAAATTTTTCATTATCCTTCCAATTAAAGGGGTTGCCACCCAACTTATCGTTTTGGGATTCAACCATATTAAAGTCTCCACCAAAAAACCAAGGGATATCAGGGAGATTAGTCAACTAGTTCCAGAGAGAAGCCCTCTCTTTAGGGTCATTGGAAGCATAAATAGAGCAAATGCCAAATAAATTATTGTCATGATGAACAGTAATCCAAATAGCCCTTTGGCAGGGAGAGGTACCATTATCAGTTATGTACCTCCCCCATTTGGGGTTAATGAGGAGAGTGATTCCTCCTCTGCCTCTGTTGTGATTAGTAAAGAATTTGATAGCATCATTCCATATAAAATTAAGGTTGGATTCAAGCATGAATCCAACAGCTTTAACTTCTTGCATCATGAACACATCCATAGAATTGAAAGAATCAAGAAGTCGCTTAATAACAAACTTCCTATCTGGGGATTCAAGGCCCCTTACATTCCAAGAAAGACAATTCATTGGGAAACATTAGAGGGGGTAGGGTACACATCACCAGCCTCATCAATTGAAGGTAGAGACTTGTTTGAGTTATCCCCTGATTTCTTACCAGAAGATTTGTTCTTAGACCCAGGCAGCCTTCCCCTACGTCTCGCGGCTAAGGCATCAACTTTAGGATTATCCTCATATTCTGATTGAGAATCCATCTCCATAGAAGGTATGCTTAGGGAACCATCAAAAGGGGGTATAGCAGGGATGATTTCAAGAGAGCAATCATCGCCAAGTTCTTTAAAAACTTTTGGTGGGAATTTTCGAGAGGAATCAATAGTAGAATTACTGTTAATTTTGCTATTGTCGATATTTTGCGACATATCCCTAATAATCTCAACCTCAGGGTTGATAACAGGGGGAGTTTGGGGAAGGATCTTTCTGGCGGAGGCAGGAATTTGAATTTTTGATTGAACATTATTGTTACCTTTACACTTTTTTTTTATTGCGAACAATCATAAAACCATCATTAGAATTAATTAAGTCGATAGCCATGTCCGAAGACAGAACTGAGAGAGGAACAGAAGGGGGAGAAGGAGAGACAGAAAAGGATGCAGGATGCGGCTTGGGTGAATTTCCTTCAAGCGAGGTCAAGTAACCAGGGAGTGGAATAGAGTTAGCCGAGTTGGGGGGAGGATTAGGGATAGGCGGGGTAGGGTTTTTAACAGGGTTTCTCTTGATAATAGGGCAATCTTTCCTAAGGTGTCCCTCCTTTCGACAAAGAGAGCAGGCATTTAATCCACCCAATATTTCAACCAGGCACACAAAAGTTTCATTTAAGATATTAACCGAGATATTAGCTGGAATTTCTTTACCAGGAAGAAGAGAAATTAATACTCTGGCATCCATATGGGGTGCCAACCTAACAGTATCGTCCATACGAATGGTTTTTCCCAACAGGTCAAGTAATTGGGGTAAGAACCGCCATAAGAAACGAGGGATGTTTTTAACCAAAATCCATCTAGGGCCCGATAAGGCCAAAACTTCTTCGTGAATAGCCTCAGGCATCCAAGCTAGAGCTCGGAAGGAAGTCGACCCAACTGTCCAATATTGCTTTTTGAGAACTTCCTTTTGAGCTTCCTGCTTAACAAAGAAAATAACATACAATCCCTTTTGAATCTAATGGTAGAAAGAAATATGAAACCCTAATTTATTATTCCAATAATTATGAAACCAGTCGTCGAGAAATTTCTGTGGAGGGCATTTGTCCATTTCAACAGCCAAAAAAAATATCGCAGTATTTCTTAACCTATTTTTTTCCTTATCTATCTCAGCAAGCATTTCAGGA
The DNA here is from genome assembly GCA_027924645.1 of Cunninghamia lanceolata. Taxonomy (NCBI): domain Eukaryota; kingdom Viridiplantae; phylum Streptophyta; class Pinopsida; order Cupressales; family Cupressaceae; genus Cunninghamia; species Cunninghamia lanceolata. The sequence continues at coordinate 1,666,189 of BSBN01001164.1, read as the reverse complement.
TTAGGAGCGATAGAGAAAGGAGCTAAGGAAGCCGAGGAGATCTTACTGGGGTCGACGGCTTTATGGGCATGGGGACCTGCAAAATCAAACTTGGCTTTCTCATTGACGGAACCAAAAGATTGAGCCACAGCTTCAGAGAAAGATTTGGGTCTATTGCTTGATAAAAGGGGATTAGCAGGTAAGCCATTAAGGCTGGCGTCATTCGACACTGCGGGAGGAGTGATAGTGGGTACGGGATCGACAGGATTACAGAGAGAGGAGGTATTAGGACCAAGCATTTCAATATCATTAATGAGGGGGGAGGAAACAACTACACCTAGATCGAGGATGCTCTCGGAGACATCCAGCTGTCTCCTGCCGCCCCCCACAAGACCGCCGGAGGAAGCCACTGTGAAAGTGGCCTTCCTAGCCAGAGTCGCAGAAAACTTCGCTGCAATCGCCAACTTTCGCTGCTTTTTGCCTCAAATCTCCAACTTTCGCTCCCTACTTTGACCAATTATAATATATAATTTTCATATATTATTATAATATATAATGATTTAATATATTTGTCAGTTTTCTATAAAAATATTAAAAATAACTAATAAATTAATTTGTTTTTTATTAATATTATTATATTATTTTATTCTCTTATGTTTACTAAATATTAAAAATTAGTAGCAAATTAATATGTTTCAATGAGTGACTAAATTAATATTAATTATATTATTAATCTTTATTATTAAATATACTATAAATATTACAATTTTGTTATTGTATTTATATAGGCTTTTAAAAAAATTATTTGTTTAATGCAATTTGTCTATACAACAAATATTTAATCTAAGAAAAAAATTACAACTAAACACATACTATAATTACAACACTATAAGGTAGGCCACTACGTGGCACTTATTTTATTTACATAGTTCACTTTTATTAGTTTCTGGCAAGGAAACTATAGGCGAGGCTATTCTTAATTAGTTATTAATAATTTATTTGCAACCAATGAGAATGGAATAGTTTTTCTATTTAAAAAATATTTAGCTATAATAGATGCAAATATTATAACAAAACATATTTGAAAAATAAAAATTCTTTAATTTAATTGGCAAAAAACTTTTAGCGAATAAGGAGGATTAATGTGCATCCATTACAATAATTATGGTATTATTGGATTAATGTGCATCCATTACAATAATGGTGGTAATATTAGCTTATGGAAAGGGAGTGGTAGACTGACCCATGAGTTTTTATTATCTAGTAATTATTCAATCCAAAATAAACCAATGACAAGAAAGTATTTTGCTTATGGAGAGGGAGTGGCATACTGACCCATGAGTTTTTATTATCTAGTAATTATTCAATCATCAATCTTGTCATTGTCTCAGATTTTTTAAAAATATAATGTAATACTATATAAAAATAAAAATATAATATAATACTACATAAAATATTATAATACTAGAATAATGTAATAATATAAATATATTATTATCATATTTATAATATAAACATTGCTTATTATCAATCCATAATTAATTATACTATTTCATTAATATTTAAATTAATTTTTTATTTGTTTAACATTATTTGAATCCAATTTATCTATACAACAAGTATTTATTATATTTCCTTAAAATGTAATAATACTAATACTGGGTAAGTGCAAAAAGATGGGGGGCCAAAAAGTGGCCAAAAAATTTTGAAAAAAAATTTAGGCATAACGCGAGCGCGTTATAACGCGCTCGCGTTATAAAGCGCTTTATATATAAAAAAAAAAACGCTGTCATTTCATTTTATTTCATTTCATTGTGAGTTTTTCCTCCGCCCGCGGCTTAAAACCATTCAAAAACGCGCTCGCGTTCTACAAAACACCGTTCAACACAAAAGATTTGTCGATTCATCGCCGAAATGCCGCCGCGACGTCGAGCACGCCAAAGGGGTGAGTTATCTTTGTTTTTTTGTTTGAATTTCTTCCTAAATAGGTAGGTTTTGTGTTGATTTTTTATGCATATTTTATTAATTGTAGGAAATGTTAATGCACCTCCTCCTCCTCCTCAAAATCCACAAAATCTTGAGGAAGAAATACCTGCAGAACAACAACCTCCTCCATTCATTCCTCGACATGCCCCTGGAACACAAGATAATATAATGGGGGAAATTGAAAACAACAAAAAATAAATTGAAGATATAATTGCAAGGTTGAAAGATCCTTCCACTTCAACCTTGCATAGGTCCACGCTTGCCGAATCTCTTGAGTCTATGTTATCAAATGTAAATTCAATTAGCAAGCAAATAACTAGTTGGACCGATAAAAAGAGAGAGTTTAGAGATTACTATGCAGATAAATTGTCATACCAAGATGTCAAAAAATTACAAATTACAAAAGTAGACTTGTGTTCAATTTTCACAAACCCACAAACAAATCAACCTCCACCCATTACATGCAAGAGGTTCCCTATCCATTGGTGCAACAACCAAGCGATAAGGGACAATTTCGGGCAGAGGTGGTGGATGGTTTTTGACCATCCTCCATGCAATAACAATGAGGTCCCGCAATACTTTTTGAGGAAACTCTACTCCGAGTTTGTCCTCAATAAAGTGCCAAACTATTTTGATATGCGGGACTTCCAGGGTAGAGGTGGGGGCTCAGCACAGGATAGACCAGGGGCACGTCTTGACCCACAGCGGGTAGTGAGACAAGTAATCAGCAGACCAGCCCACGAGCATGTTTCTATTCCTTCCATTGTGAAGGAGAGTGTTGAGGTCGATACACTGAGGTCGATTAGTGCCTTGACCCAGAGCATCATAGAGCATGCCGATCCTGCAACACAGAGTGGGTTGGGAGATAGTGCGAGGAGTAGGGTCCCACCGCATACTTGCCAGGCTTGCGGGTCAACCTGTGGTTATGACCCCATGGACAGTCAGGACGCAGGTGCACAGGCTACATCTGCAGCTGAGCAGATGGCGATGACAGATACCCTCCTGAGTGAGACTTTCGGCCTTGATACTCAGGTAAATATTAGCAAGTTTATTGAATTTAATTTATTAAATTTTATTTTTGAAATACAAGATTAACTAATTTAAATTGATGATTTTAATGAAATTTCAGGGTCATAGCGTCGATGCAGTTTTCAGTGGTTCTCCACCTACATTTTTCACTAGATCATCTACTGTCGAGGTATGTAACTAGTAAACAATTATAAATATTACATGTGAATAGCATCGTTATATGAATGGTATTCTAATTTCTGATTTTGGATGTTGAATAGGTTAACACTGTAGATTTCATGGCAACACCTGCCAGCGGTGGTGGACTTCAAAGCTTTACGGAGGTAATAAAATAAATAGTTTAATGAATGAATTGTACTTACTAAATTTTTGTATGTGATTTGTGTGTTTTATTGTGTGTACTTCCATGTTTAGATGAGCGTGTGTGTATGTTAGGAGCCATGATTTGCATCACTATTATAGTTTTCGTAATTGAATAATGTTGTTTTATTTCCAGATGATGCAGGCTGCGGATACACCTCCCCATGTTCATAGGGCAATGGAGCAGGGTGTGGCCTCTGCGATTCATAGCTCTATGGCATTGACAGGGGTATGAGGCAGATTAGTAAATTTCAATTTACATTCATTGTTATAGTTGTCTATTTTTGAAAAATCAAAAGATTATTGATTTGAAGTTTAATTTCTATCTGGATGGTTTCTATAGGACATGACATCACCAGGGCCTTTTCCTGCTACTGAGGCAAGCGAGCAGACAGATTATATGTTAGCGGTAAGTGATTATTTTGTTAAATGTTTCATTTTTTTATAACATGTAATTTCTATATATTAATATCTATACTTTTTTTTGTAACAGGTAAAGGTGCAGGAAGAACTAAATAGGAGAAGTAGCCCTCGGGTTCGTAGTAGACCACCCACATGCATGTCTCCATCCCCTAGAAGATCAAAGGCTGCTCGTGATTTATTCTCTTCACCAGCTAGAGGGGAATGACTTTTTATTGTGTTCCTCTGTTGTATGCCTATATGGCATTTGTGGACATATATTTTGTATTGTACATAGTTGACATTGTATGCCTATATGGCATTCTTGTAAGCCTATATGGCTATTTTGTATATATGTTATACTTATATCGACAGATATTGATGTATGCGTATATGGATATTTGGTTAATACAAATCTTTTTTATTGATGGCATCCATACTTGCATTATAAATCCACTTTTGAATGGATATTTGTAGATGGCTACTTCAAATATTTAAAGTCTGATTGTATTACATAGAATGTTTGCATTTTCTTTGATAGGCTTGATAGGCCATGGATTACATGATGGTGTTTGATGGAAAAGTATGGTACTAGAAGACTCTAGTTCATTCTTAATAGGCTTGTGATTGATAATATCTTTGCATGATTACACTTGATCTTAGATCATGGGCATGTTGTTAGGATTTTGATTGCATTGTGATGTTTGATGGATAGGCATGGTGTAAGTGTAAGATACCCAACTAGTTCTACGAAAAATTTTCCTTACTTAAACACTTTTACTTGCTAACAATTCATCAACTACTTCAATAACATAAAGATATACATCAAGATAACTATTTGAATGAAACAACATTAGAGTTGGGTACTTGTCTTGTTACTTGATTCAATCAACTTGCAATGTCTTATTACATGGAAAATGCTTTCAATAGCATGAAGTACAACTCATTCAATGGAAATACAAGGATAGGCCTTGAAGCCTTGATGTTACAATGTCTTCCTTATTTGAGCAACATTTGAAGATTTGGAATGTTCAACTCATCACCTCACAAGGTAGGCGCATATTTGAAGGATTTACAGGTTTTTCTGACTTGGGCGCCAAGTTGAGGTGACCTCCTCCTGAAGTTGCGCCTTGTCAACATTAGGTGCCAATTAGAGTTTATGGATGCTCTGGATTGTTTCCAAGAGTAGGCGCCAAAACATCATCATTATGAAAGTGTTTTAAATGCTAGGCGCCCAAATCAGCCCTCTGGAGTCTAGGCGCTCCTTTCATGCATTCTGTGTTCTAGGCGCCAATTGAAAGGAGTGGAGAACAGGGCAAGCGCCTTCCAAACTAGGTGTTTCCTTGAGGTGACAAGGACTTAGAAAGTGCGCCTAAGGTGAGTGCCTTGAGTGAAAAGGTCTAACAAACATCTTTGAACCCCCTTTCAAGGTTAGGCGCATTCTGGAGGTGGAAACAAGTATAAGGTGCGCCTTAGCTTCCTTTGTCAATTCTTGCAAGTCTTTGTTGATTAGGAAGGTGGAATGCTTCATTGTAGAATGAGCGCCTATCTTCTAATGTCCAAACTACTTCTTCTGGCTCACTCTATGGCTAGGCGCCAGAGCTAAACTGTTCACACAATGGAGTGCGCCTAGACTCACTTGATGTTTTCTTACTACTTCAACCCCTGGAAGATGTTCCAAGGTGTTCCCTTTTACAAGCACCTGACCTCCCAAGTTCCTTCATGTGCTATTCCTTGAAGGCGCCAAAACTGAGCTCCAGTGCCATGGGATTGTGCCTAACATCTTTGAAGAGTTTCTAAGCCTTTTGCAAGTTGATATCCCAAACTCATCTTCTAGGCGCAACAGGAGCTTTCCAAAGGAGTTTCCAAGTTTTAGACGCCAAGCGAGGTCATGGGTGAATGGAACTGCGCCTTAGGAGATGACTGGATCCTAAGCGTCAGTCTGGAGTTACAGTGGAATTGATATGCGCCTCAACTAGCTTAGGCGCCCATTTGAAGTGATTCCTTTAACACTTCTCTGTCAATCTCAACTGCAAGGATGATCTCCTAATCCAATTTTGATCCTCTGGAGATGCAAATAGCTTTACATTTCACTAGGTTCCATCAATGATGATCATCAACCAAAGCACATTTCAAAGGTGAGATAGGCAAGTGAGGCGCCAAACTAGTCCTTAAGACTTATCTCCTTCTATCAAGTCAATTTCAACTATGTGAGAGAGTTCTATTCTAGGCGCAAAATGGAAATGTTTCATCAATTGGTGCATCTTACAAAGCTCCCAATTCTAGGCGCCAGAGCCAAAGAGTTTTTCCCAACACATGCACCTGGGCTAGGAATTCACGTAAGAGACATCACTTAGCTTTAAAACTTTCAATCTATAGCCATCTGGGCTAGGCGCTCCAATGGAGGATCCTTGAACTCATGCATTGGCACCTTCTAGTTCTAGGCACCCATTTTGGATGATTCATCCTGATACTAGCGCCCAAAATGACTAGACTCTCTTCATTATCCAATTCACTTAGAAGACTCAAGTTGGAGACTTAGTTGTCTATCCATGTTCTCCAGAAGATTCATTGTACCTCTATGCACTATCTCCTTCAAGGCGCACATTTAGCTCCAAAACGCAAATTTCCATCATCAACCCATCAAGGTGCATCATCTTCCCTTTGTATCCCCTTCAAGGCGCAGACATTCACTTCTTCACACTCAAACTCACTCTCTGGCGCCAGAATAGGTGTATAACTTCAAATAAGGCGCTAATCTTAGGTTTCTAAGTACTTAGTTTGATCTTAAGGCTATCCTTCCTCTAAGCACTCTCTTCAACTCCCTCACTGAAGGCCCTCTATAAGTTTGGGCGCATTTCATCCCAAGGCGCTTCAACATCATCCAAGGCGCAAATTCACTCTCCAAGACAAGGTGCAAAAAACCCTATCCTAAGGTGCTCAAATCTTGCTTCTAGACCTAGGCGCACAAACATGAGATTAAGGATCATTCTGGCCACCATCACTTCCCTAAAGGCGCAAAATTGGTGTAGATACATTCCATTTATTAAGGATCATTCTGGCGCCCAAATCTTGTCAAAGCAAAGGATCAATAGGTTCTCTCTAAGGCGCACTCCAGGGTTTGATCTTGCAAGACTTCTCACGTCAAAATTTTGACCAAGACACTCAAGGCACTTGTCTTTATCATCTAACCCTACAGTGCACTTACTCATTATGATATACTCCTCAACTTTGTATTCAACCTTGCCCAAGGCGCATATTCACTATAAGGCATTCTCACGTTGTCAAGGCTCAGAGGGCTTCAACTTGCTAAAGGGTAGAGGTCTAGGCGCATATCTGACTTGAAGCTCAAGGCGCTCCAACCCTCTTGCTCTGGAATTCCTTCTAGGCACTAAGTGACTTCTCCAATTCCTTGAAAACATTTGAAGTGTTTTACCTTCTCAAGGTGCTCCTTCGAACTTGACTCCAAGGTGTTATAATCTCAAAGGTGCTGACATCATCTCAACCAAAGGCGCTCAATGATTCATCCCATATCTAGGTGCTAAAACACTTAATCAACCAAGTCATTCAAGGCGCCATTCAGTAAACTCATCTTCCATGATATTCCTATCAAGGCGCATATCACTTCTCTCATGGGCTTTAGGCGCTCAGTTGAGTGTTTCAATACTATTTAGGTGCCAAATTCATTTTAATGCACCAAACACAAAGAGCTTTCAAACACTGGGCGCTCACAAAGAGTCTTCCAACCTTGGGCGCTAAATTAGGTCTTTGCAACTATCCAAGGCGCATATCTTCGTTTGAACAACTTATGGTGCCAAGACAACTTCTCATTAGGGCGCTCAAAACACTTGTGTTTACATTTGAAGTGCTTTACCTTCTTAAGGTGCTCCAGACTAACCTGACTCCAAAGCGCTCCATCATCATCCTTAAGGCGCTAAAAACATCATCTCCACTCTAGGCAAAAACATCATCCAACTCCTTAAGGCACTTCACTGTCAAAGTCTGAAGGCGCTCTACCTAGACCTTTCCCCTAGGCGCCAGAACTCCTAAGCACTCACCAGATAACTCTCTTCTTCAAGGCGCAAATCTTCCTATACTATGATTGCCTCTGAAATACTGATTAACGTGATGTGAGGGTGCAAAGGCTACTCCAATCCTCAGTGAGCGCCTAGTTTAAACAAGGAGAAATAAAGCATTCAAAACTATCCAAACGATCATCCCCTTCCTAATGTCTTCACTGCTCCAGAAAACCTTGGCCAAAATGACACATAACAACTCCTATGAGCGCCCTTATGCCCTAGGATCATCTAGTTTGTGCGTCTTGTAATGAGTAGTTCATGTAAGTTTGGAATGAGCGCCTTGAATAAGTGTAAACTAGCCTAGAGAAGGGTATGTGCGCCTTGAGCATTCCAGAGATAACTGTGCGCCTAGAACAATATGAGTGCTCATGATGATGATTAACGCCCTGATGAGACTATGAGCGCCTTGTTCAGGAGATACCTTGTTTGATCATAAAATGCACCTTGAGTCTTGAAGGTTTTGAGCGCCTAGGTGATTTGGATGTTGGGATGTTGGTATGCGCCCAAGATTGAGGTAAGTGAGCGCTTGTAATGGAGGAGAGCAATGAGATGAGGTTTAGCACCTCCAAGTAAGGTCAGAGGTGAGGTTAGAGGTGAAATGCGCCTTTGGACCATTCTGGCGCCTTGGATGAAGAACCTATATCTTGAGCCCAAGAGGTAAAATTTGCGCCTTAGTGGATTTGGAGAGTTACAGAGATTAGAGAAAAGCGCCTTGAAGACAGAGTTGTTCAAGGCGCATGTGTGATTTGGTCAAAAACAGGCGCCTAGAGTGAATAGGCTTTCATCCTGACTTAATACACTGCCTCCTTCTGACGATTTTTGGGGCAGCAGAAAACCTTTCACCACGGGCAAATGCCTCAGAGCTATAAAAAACCGAGAGAGGTTATTGTAGAGGCACTCTACGTGATCCCATTGCCTCAGACGGAATGTTTCTAAGTGACACAGTTTTTGAGTAACATCTCGTCAAAGATTGCTGCCTTTTTGCACTTTGGACTCTTCAGGGATATCGTCGGTACAATGTAGCTCCGACTGTTTCGACATGTTTGGGTGAGAAATAGGACCATGCCTAGCATAAATGTACCCATTCGGATGCGTTGGAACAGTCAGTTTGATCGCATCAGGAGCAGGACGAAAGTTACACCCCTTTGCAACTTTACACTGCCTCCTTCTGACGATTTTTGGGGCAACAGAAAACCTTTCACCACGGGCAAATGCCTCAGAGCTATAAAAAACCGAGAGAGGTTATTGTAGAGGCACTCTACGTGATCCCGTTGCCTCAGACGGAATGTTTCTAAGTGACACGATTTTTGAGTAACATCTCGTCAAAGATTGCTGCCTTTTTGCACTTTGGACTCTTCAGGGATATCGTCGGTACAATGTAGCTCCGACTGTTTCGACATGTCTGGGTGAGAAATAGGACCATGCCTAGCATAAATGTACCCATTCGGACGCGTTGGAACAGTCAGTTTGGTCGCATCAGGAGCAGGACGAAAGTTACACCCCTTTGCAACTTTACACTGCCTCCTTCTGACGATTTTTGGGGCAACAGAAAACCTTTCACCACGGGCAAATGCCTCAGAGCTATAAAAAACCGAGAGAGGTTATTGTAGAGGCACTCTACGTGATCCCGTTGCCTCAGACGGAATGTTTCTAAGTGACACAATTTTTGAGTAACATCTCGTCAAAGATTGCTGCCTTTTTGCACTTTGGACTCTTCAGGGATATCATCAGTACAATGTAGCTCCGACTGTTTCGACATGTCTGGGTGAGAAATAGGACCATGCCTAGCATAAATGTACCCATTCGGACGCGTTGGAACAGTCAGTTTGGTCGCATCAGGAGCAGGACGAAAGTTACACCCCTTTGCAACTTTACACTGCCTCCTTCTGACGATTTTTGGGGCAACAGAAAACCTTTCACCACGGGCAAATGCCTAAGAGCTATAAAAAACCGAGAGAGGTTATTGTAGAGGCACTCTACGTGATCCCGTTGCCTCAGACGGAATGTTTCTAAGTGACACGATTTTCGAGTAACATCTCGTCAAAGATTGCTGCCTTTTTGCACTTTGGACTCTTCAGGGATATCGTCGGTACAATGTAGCTCCGACTGTTTCGACATGTCTGGGTGAGAAATAGGACCATGCCTAGCATAAATGTACCCATTCGGACGCGTTGGAACAGTCAGTTTGGTCGCATCAGGAGCAGGACGAAAGTTACACCCCTTTGCAACTTTACACTGCCTCCTTCTGACGATTTTTGGGGCAACAGAAAACCTTTCACCACGGGCAAATACCTCAGAGCTATAAAAAACTGAGAGAGGTTATTGTAGAGGCACTCTACGTGATCCCGTTGCCTCAGACGGAATGTTTCTAAGTGACACGATTTTTGAGTAACATCTCGTCAAAGATTGTTGCCTTTTTGCACTTTGGACTCTTCAGGGATATCGTCGGTACAATGTAGCTCCGACTGTTTCGACATGTCTGGGTGAGAAATAGGACCATGCCTAGCATAAATGTACCCATTCGGACGCGTTGGAACAGTCAGTTTGGTCGCATCAGGAGCAGGACAAAAGTTACACCCCTTTGCAACTTTACACTGCCTCCTTCTGACGATTTTTGGGGCAGCAGAAAACCTTTCACCACGGGCAAATGCCTCAGAGCTATAAAAAACTGAGAGAGGTTATTGTAGAGGCACTCTACGTGATCCCGTTGCCTCAGACGGAATGTTTCTAAGTGACACGATTTTCGAGTAACATCTCGTCAAAGATTGCTGCCTTTTTGCACTTTGGACTCTTCAGGGATATCGTCGGTACAATGTAGCTCCGACTGTTTCGACATGTCTGGGTGAGAAATAGGACCATGCCTAGCATAAATGTACCCATTCGGACACGTTGGAACAGTCAGTTTGGTCGCATCAGGAGCAGGACGAAAGTTACACCCCTTTGCAACTTTACACTGCCTCCTTCTGACGATTTTTGGGGCAACAGAAAACCTTTCACCACGGGCAAATGCCTCAGAGCTATAAAAAACCGAGAGAGGTTATTGTAGAGGCACTCTACGTGATCCCGTTGCCTCAGACGGAATGTTTCTAAGTGACACAATTTTCGAGTAACATCTCGTCAAAAATTGCTACCTTTTTGCACTTTGGACTCTTCAGGGATATCGTCGGTACAATGTAGCTCCGACTGTTTCGACATGTCTGGGTGAGAAATAGGACCATGCCTAGCATAAATGTACCCATTCGGACGCGTTGGAATAGTCAGTTTGGTCGCATCAGGAGCAGGACGAAAGTTACACCCCTTTGCAACTTTACACTGCCTCCTTCTGACGATTTTTGGGGCAACAGAAAACCTTTCACCACGGGCAAATGCCTAAGAGCTATAAAAAACCGAGAGAGGTTATTGTAGAGGCACTCTACGTGATCCCGTTGCCTCAGACGGAATGTTTCTAAGTGCGTTTTGGAATCTTACCTTCCATTGGCTGCAAAATATTCTCATCAATATCAATCAAATACTTTGGCTTTCTATGCAAAATTCTAGGTGGTGTCAAGTTAGGTAAATTCATCTCAACATTAGGAATTTCATCAATATTTAAATGAGATGGGTTAGATGGCATACCTTCGATCGAAGATGGAATAGATGACATACCTTGAGGTTGAGGTGGGAATGATGGCGTACCTCCTTCATCACATGTGAGTGATGATGTACTCTCAACTTGAGATGTGGTAGATGGTGTCCCTACATGTTGTCTTGCGATAAAGGATGTGTCTCCAACTATGGTATTTAAATCTCTCGTACCACGAAGTTTTTGCATTCGTTCTCTTTGTGCCGCCAATACCATATCTCTTTGTGATGGTTGTGGTTCCTCTTCAATTGGTATGTCTTCATTTATCGTGTCCAATTTCCTCTTCTCACGAAGTTCCCTCATAGCCATTGCTTTCTTTGCATTCTTAGCTTCTATCTCTTCCTGTGTTGGTTTAATTCTTGATTGTTTCCTCGGCATGACGGAGAATTTGTCTGTAGCATGATAAAGAGACCAATATTAGTTCCTAAGAAATGAATACATGATAATAGTGGGATTGTATTTTTTTTATGTTGTAAGGATTTATTCTTGTATAGTTTGACATCATGGTATGAACTAAGGTTTGTTTATTACACATAATTATTAAAGAGCCCAAGTGTAGAAAATATACATGGCATCATGTGAGATTGTAGGTTGCTTTCTTGATTGGAAATGTGTCTATTTTAAACATGTATGATAATGCATGATAAAGTAATTCAATCCGAAATAAGGAAAATGTAAAGAACATGCATGTAAAGACTTGACATACCTAAAAAACGAAGATTTGAATGGAGAGAGTACCCAATTATGTAGTGTTTTTATCTTCTTGCATCAAACTCCTCAACAATTTGAGTTTTTCACCACTTGCTTCCTTTTCAATGTTAAATTCTTAAAATTGAATCAAAATTAACATTGCAATACTACAAAAATTGAAACTTGTATAGATATATATCAAATTTGGTTTGAAAACTATGTTATTTCCTCCTTCTCAAGTTGGCAAAGCAGAAAAGGTGGTGGAAAGATCATGCAAAGGTGGTACAATGTGTCAAATGTGCATGTGAACTTCCCAATAGCATGAAAGCACTTCTTTTTTGTCGGAGCACGCGCAGAATCAGTAAGAAAACAGAGCATGTGGGCCTGGATCACGGGGGTAACCACTTTTTTACCGTTTTAGTAGAATTACAAAACGCGAGCGCGTTATAACGCGCTCGCGCTATAACGCGCTCGTGTTTTGTCCTGCTATAGATCTCTTAACCCTAAACCCTCAACTCTGATCCCTTGACCCTCAACCCTCAATGTCAAATCCTAATCCCTCAACCTCAACCTTGTCCCTAAACCCTAATCCCTTCAACCTCAACCCTATCCCTAAACCCTTGACCCTCGAACCTCAGCCCTCAACGTCAAACCGTAATCCCTTGATGCAGAGCGAAACAAGTTGAACATTAACACAGGTGAAAAAATCCTTGAAAGTCCACAAAATAACCTTTACAGTGTATATCGGCAAGACAATTTAAATGTCACACCGAAATGTACCTCAACCCTCAACCCTCAACATCAAACCCTCGAACCTTAACCCTCAACATCAAACCCTAATCCCTCAACCCTTAACTCTAATCCCTCGACCTTCAACCCTGATCCTAAACCCTAAACCCTCAACGCCAAATTCTAATCCCTCAACCCTTCACTCTAATCCCTCAACCCTAAACCCTATCCCTAAACCCTCAACACTATACCTTAAACCCTAATCCCTCAACCCTAACCCTAAACCTTGTCCCTAAACCCTAATCCCTTCAACCTCAACCCTATCCCTAAACCCTTGACCCTCGAACCTCAGCCCTCGACGTCAAACCCTAATCCCTCAACCCTTAACTCTGATCCCTCATCTCTCAACCCTAACCCTAAACCCTCAACCCTCAACATCAAACCCTAATCCCTCAACCCTCAACCCTAATCTATCATCCGTCATCCCTCCACACTCTACTTTAACCCTAATTCCTCGACCCTCAACCCTATCCCTAAACCCTTGACCCTCGAACCTCAACCCTCAACCCTCAACATCAAACCCTAATCCCTCAACCCTTAACTCTAATCCCTCGACCTTCAACCCTGATCCTAAACCCTAAACCCTCAACGCCAAATTCTAATCCCTCAACCCTTCACTCTAATCCCTCAACCCTAAACCCTCAACACTATACCTTAAACCCTAATCCCTCAACCCTAACCCTAAACCTTGTCCCTAAACCCTAATCCCTTCAACCTCAACCCTATCCCTAAACCCTTGACCCTCGAACCTCAGCCCTCGACGTCAAACCCTAATCCCTCAACCCTTAACTCTGATCCCTCATCTCTCAACCCTAACCCTAAACCCTCAACCCTCAACATCAAACCCTAATCCCTCAACCCTCAACCCTAATCTATCATCCGTCATCCCTCCACACTCTACTTTAACCCTAATTCCTCGACCCTCAACCCTATCCCTAAACCCTTGACCCTCGAACCTCCACCCTCAACCCTCAACATCAAACCCTAATCCCTCAACCCTTAACTCTAATCCCTCAACCTTCAACCCTGATCCTAAACCCTAAACCCTCAACGCCAAATTCTAATCCCTCAACCCTTCACTCTAATCCCTCAACCCTAAACCCTATCCCTAAACCCTCAACACTATACCTTAAACCCTAATCCCTCAACCCTAACCCTAAACCTTGTCCCTAAACCCTAATCCCTTCAACCTCAACCCTATCCCTAAACCCTTGACCCTCGAACCTCAGCCCTCGACGTCAAACCCTAATCCCTCAACCCTTAACTCTGATCCCTCATCTCTCAACCCTAACCCTAAACCCTCAACCCTCAACATCAAACCCTAATCCCTCAACCCTCAACCCTAATCTATCATCCGTCATCCCTCCACACTCTACTTTAACCCTAATTCCTCGACCCTCAACCCTATCCCTAAACCCTTGACCCTCGAACCTCAACCCTCAACCCTCAACATCAAACCCTAATCCCTCAACCCTTAACTCTAATCCCTCGACCTTCAACCCTGATCCTAAACCCTAAACCCTCAACGCCAAATTCTAATCCCTCAACCCTTCACTCTAATCCCTCAACCCTAAACCCTCAACACTATACCTTAAACCCTAATCCCTCAACCCTAACCCTAAACCTTGTCCCTAAACCCTAATCCCTTCAACCTCAACCCTATCCCTAAACCCTTGACCCTCGAACCTCAGCCCTCGACGTCAAACCCTAATCCCTCAACCCTTAACTCTGATCCCTCATCTCTCAACCCTAACCCTAAACCCTCAACCCTCAACATCAAACCCTAATCCCTCAACCCTCAACCCTAATCTATCATCCGTCATCCCTCCACACTCTACTTTAACCCTAATTCCTCGACCCTCAACCCTATCCCTAAACCCTTGACCCTCGAACCTCAACCCTCAACCCTCAACATCAAACCCTAATCCCTCAACCCTTAACTCTAATCCCTCGACCTTCAACCCTGATCCTAAACCCTAAACCCTCAACGCCAAATTCTAATCCCTCAACCCTTCACTCTAATCCCTCAACCCTAAACCCTCAACACTATACCTTAAACCCTAATCCCTCAACCCTAACCCTAAACCTTGTCCCTAAACCCTAATCCCTTCAACCTCAACCCTATCCCTAAACCCTTGACCCTCGAACCTCAGCCCTCGACGTCAAACCCTAATCCCTCAACCCTTAACTCTGATCCCTCATCTCTCAACCCTAACCCTAAACCCTCAACCCTCAACATCAAACCCTAATCCCTCAACCCTCAACCCTAATCTATCATCCGTCATCCCTCCACACTCTACTTTAACCCTAATTCCTCGACCCTCAACCCTATCCCTAAACCCTTGACCCTCGAACCTCAACCCTCAACCCTCAACATCAAACCCTAATCCCTCAACCCTTAACTCTAATCCCTCGACCTTCAACCCTGATCCTAAACCCTAAACCCTCAACGCCAAATTCTAATCCCTCAACCCTTCACTCTAATCCCTCAACCCTAAACCCTCAACACTATACCTTAAACCCTAATCCCTCAACCCTAACCCTAAACCTTGTCCCTAAACCCTAATCCCTTCAACCTCAACCCTATCCCTAAACCCTTGACCCTCGAACCTCAGCCCTCGACGTCAAACCCTAATCCCTCAACCCTTAACTCTGATCCCTCATCTCTCAACCCTAACCCTAAACCCTCAACCCTCAACATCAAACCCTAATCCCTCAACCCTCAACCCTAATCTATCATCCGTCATCCCTCCACACTCTACTTTAACCCTAATTCCTCGACCCTCAACCCTATCCCTAAACCCTTGACCCTCGAACCTCAACCCTCAACCCTCAACATCAAACCCTAATCCCTCAACCCTTAACTCTAATCCCTCGACCTTCAACCCTGATCCTAAACCCTAAACCCTCAACGCCAAATTCTAATCCCTCAACCCTTCACTCTAATCCCTCAACCCTAAACCCTCAACACTATACCTTAAACCCTAATCCCTCAACCCTAACCCTAAACCTTGTCCCTAAACCCTAATCCCTTCAACCTCAACCCTATCCCTAAACCCTTGACCCTCGAACCTCAGCCCTCGACGTCAAACCCTAATCCCTCAACCCTTAACTCTGATCCCTCATCTCTCAACCCTAACCCTAAACCCTCAACCCTCAACATCAAACCCTAATCCCTCAACCCTCAACCCTAATCTATTATCCGTCATCCCTCCACACTCTACTTTAACCCTAATTCCTCGACCCTCAACCCTATCCCTAAACCCTTGACCCTCGAACCTCAACCCTCAACCCTCAACATCAAACCCTAATCCCTCAACCCTTAACTCTAATCCCTCGACCCTCAACCCTGATCCTAAACCCTAAACCCTCAACGCCAAATTCTAATCCCTCAACCCTTCACTCTAATCCCTCAACCCTAAACCCTATCCCTAAACCCTCAACACTATACCTTAAACCCTAATCCCTCAACCCTAACCCTAAACCTTGTCCCTAAACCCTAATCCCTTCAACCTCAACCCTATCCCTAAACCCTTGACCCTCGAACCTCAGCCCTCGACGTCAAACCCTAATCCCTCAACCCTTAACTCTGATCCCTCATCTCTCAACCCTAACCCTAAACCCTCAACCCTCAACATCAAACCCTAATCCCTCAACCCTCAACCCTAATCTATCATCCGTCATCCCTCCACACTCTACTTTAACCCTAATTCCTCGACCCTCAACCCTATCCCTAAACCCTTGACCCTTGAACCTCAACCCTCAACCCTTAATGTCAAACCCTAATCCCTCAACCCTTAACTTTGATCCCTCGACCCTCAACCGTAATCTGTCATCCCTCATCCCTAAACCTTAAATGCTATCCCTATTCCTAGACCCTCAACGGGCTCGATACTATACCTTAAACGCTAATCCCTTATCCGTAAACCTTTCAACTCTATCCTTTATGCCTTAACCCTCATGATGAATAGCCTTGAATGTAAAAAAATTTGAGTGGGACATAACGCGTGCGCATTATAACGCGCTCGCGTTATGTCAAACATGGGAAAAGACAGGCTTGCGAAAAAATGTAAGACAGGCTCGCGTTATTTCTTGCTTTGGGAATCCCAAGCCTTGGGCTTGGGATTTGCTTTGGATTTCCAACCCAAAGGCTTGGAGTGCCTTATGAACAGTCACAGACGTGTTTTTCTGTATTCTTCAAAATTTCACATAATTTCGTTCGTGCTAACCCTCAGATTTGCACGTGTTTCAAGGTTGAACAAATCGAACACATGGGTAATGTTAGGCTTTCTCTTAGCTATTTGACGATGTGATTTTTTTCACATTTTAACAATGTTAAGCCTTTCATCTTTAATTTCTTTTGTTTGTGTGTCCGTTTTTATGCAAAAACCACTGTTTGGTCTTTTTTTCATTGTAAAATAACTATTCATTCAAATTTCAAAAAAATTACATATTTAGAAACTAGACTCCATTCTACAAATATTAAAAAAATAAAAAAATGATTTTCAATTAGTTTTCAAAATTTATAGGGGTAGCACGGCCAAAATTCTGTTTTTTAGGATGTGTCCACTTTAAAAATTAGTAAAAAATCAAATATTCATCAAAAAATTATCAGAAAAATCGGGCATAAACTACATGCTATTAGCTAATTTCTCACCGAAGCGATTTTAAAAATACCAAAAAAAAGTTGACCTTTTGAGGGAGCCACAAAACATGCTATGTTATGTTTTTTTGACAGAAACAACACCAATTTCTGTGGCTCCCTCTTTTGAACCCCTTAATCTATGCCATTTTCAAAACAAAATAGTAGTTTAGAAAGTAGACTCGGAGCACTACGAATATTGTTTTGGTTGCATCTCTAAATTTTGAGTGTAACTATGCTCAATTTCTCATCCAAGGCCAGTATTTCCTGATTTCAGAAAAAAAGTGGCCACTTAAGACCCCTTTTTGGCCCCCCATCTTCTTGCACTTACCCTACTTTTATAATTTAAAATGTATTAATATAATGTAAGTTTGAAGAATAAAATAAAAATGTAATAACATGGCGAAATATATTTTCTTAAAATGTAATAATACTTTTATAATTTAAAATGCATTAAAATAATGTAAGTTTGAAGAATAAAATAAAAATGTAATAACATGGTGAAATATTTTTCGTGATAGATTTTTAATTTTGACAAAATAAAATTGAAATCCTAGATTTTTAACTCTTGAGTAAGTAAAATTGAAATCCCAAAAATAATCTAATTTCATAAAATAAAATGTGTAGAACCTAACCCTAGTTGGGTGTGGAGAGATTTGAAATGTCTGCCTAAGATATTAAAATGTAATAATATTGAATACTATTACAATTTAAAATGCATTAAAATATTGTAAGTTTGAAGAATAATTACACAATATAATAACAATAACATATTCATATTGAGATCACTGTATTTTATCTTAGTCACTTAATTATAAAAAGGTAGAGCCGATAAGGGCGTGGTTCGGTGGTTAAGTCGCTCGGTTGTAGTGGCTTAGGTTGAAGTTGTGAGAAGATTTTGGATTGGAGGGTTAAATGTTGGATTTCTTCCAAAGGAGATCTCCAGGAGGTGAAGACTATGAGCCTAATATTGTATTTTGACCATTTTTTTTTGTTGAATAATATATTGGTTTGGTGCTTTGGAGGCCTAGTTTTTCTTGAAAGGGTTTTATTACGGTACATAGGTGTCCCTTCTCTTTTATGCTTCTATTTTTCTTCTCTCAAATTTTTTTGAAGTGTTGATTTACATGTCATTATGTTATTAAAATTTTCATTTATTTGATATCTTGCATTTCTCTCCTCAAAGGGTTAATATAGGAAATTAAATAGCCCTTTTAACTCATTATAGAGCCCTTTCCGAACATAGTTTGTCATAAAACCATTCATTATAGAGCCCTTTTAACTCATCAATTGAAAAGTAGAAGATATTTTCAAGTAGTGTGTTGTGCCTTATGAACCATCCATTATAGAGCTTCTTTTGCTTATCATAAGTAGGAAGTATTTTCTACATGCTGAATTATATAGATGAAAGGCCTAGATTAAAAAGACTACCATAAAATCAATCTTGTCCATTGATTGTTTTTCAAAATGTCATAAATGATAAAAAACAATAATGTTCCCTTTAGTTTATCACTTTGATAATTGATAAATTGTTAATTTTTTATTTTATTTTTCTACAAAATGTCATAAATGATAAAAAACAAAAAAATCCCTTTACCTTTATTACTTTGACAATTGATAAATTGTTATTTTTTTATTTTATTTTTCTACAAAATGTCTGATTAAAAAACAAAAAAATTCTCTTTACCTTTATCACTTTTACAATTGATAAACTGTTAATTTTTTATTTCATTTTTCTCCAGTATTATTGCAATGTAAAACAAAACACTAAAATCAATTAAAAAATAAGACACGAATTTAGTTATTCAACAAATAATATTTATTTTAATGTTTGCAAATATTATAACAAAATTGTAATATTCATATTAATGCGATTATTTAATTTTGATTCATTGTATGATTCATTGTATATATATTATTTATAAATTTGATATTTTAAATATTAATGAAATAATATAATTAATTATATATTAATAATAGAATGTATATTAAATTATTGATTATACAAATTAGTAGAACTAATATGTGATAAATATTATAAAAGTTCATATATCAAATACATACTTTAGTAGTATGTATTTAATAGAAAAATATAGTTATGCCTTATGTGCATAATATTGGATATAAGTTGTAGAACATAAATCTAATGTACCCTCACATAATTATTTTTAAAATAATTATATTATTAAATATGCATTTGTTTCTATGACGTATTATATAAAAATCAATAAGAGATTTTACCCAACTATATTTGTTCATCTCAATATGTGTCATCTAATGTAAAAAGAATTTACAAAAAGACAATAGTTAATGTGATGAAATTTAATAAGAATTTAGTGGATTAAATAACTTACAAAATTAATAGATAATAAAAAATATCTAACAATTTAAACCTATCCTATGGGTCCAATTGCTAGTATTAAAATTCAACTGCATAGTTTTTGAATCAAATACATGATCCATATTTCATGAGTAGTGGTTCACACGAACCCAAATCTCTTCAAAATGGTCCACTTAACACTTATTGCATACTTCAGAAGTGGTCACCCATCCCAGTGATTAAGATCACCGAATTTCTCCTAAATGAAGTCCACTTAGGTAGCTTGCTACTCTGCCAAATCTCACCACCACTATCTCCACATTACAGCTAAACACAAATCTCTACTCATCTTAGCGTACATTTTTTCATACTCGAACCCTAACCTGCTCTTTTGTTGTTGCAGCAGCTTCCATGAACACCTTGTCATGCCGCAAACTATTTGTTGTTGCAGCAGCCATGAACCCCAACTTATTCTGCAAATTGTTTTTTATACATCCATTCCATTTTCGCAATGTTTTCTCAACCCTTGTCATTACCGATGCTCATTCGCAGACCCTCTTTGCACACTTTGCCTCCTCCAAATTGCCAAGATACGGCTGCTTTGAATTCCAAATTGCCAAGATAATGAGGACACGGCCCAAAGTTATCGCCTTTAGTGCAGAAAGAGTATTGGAACTGATGCGGAGCATTCTGTGTGACAGCTGTCCCAGTGCAGCTGCGTTTAGTTAGGAATGACTGTTTCAGTCATTCAGAGTCTGACTGGAAATTCAATGCCAGCTCATCCTAATGTTTTGCCTAGTCACTCTTAGTTTTCTGAGTCTTTAGTCTTAGTGTTAGCTGGGGGAGTTTTTGTAGGAGTAAAATTAGGCTTTATTACTTCAGTTAATTTAGTGGTTGCAATCCCCATAGGAGAAAGTTTAGGGGGGATTTTGAAATAAAGGGGATTGGTTGCTGTTATTGGGGAAGTTTTGGGGATCTGCAAAAAAATAATGTAAAGTCTTCAACTTTTGCAGAGAATAATGAAGAGACTCATCAGTGTTTTTTGTTTTCTTGGATTTTTCTGATTCTCTGTTTTTTTTTCTAGTTCTCTACATTGCAAGAAGGTAATGAAAAAAGTGCAGGTTTGAGGTTTGCCTACATCAGTTTGGTATTAGAGCACTAATTGAAAGATGGCTCAGAGAGGGGCTCGAATGACTTGGGGAAGGAGAGGCAGGAGGAATGCCAGATTGAGAGATAATGCCTTGGGTGAAGTACTTCAAAGGCTACAAAATATAGAGGCTAGATTGCTTCATGATGACTCTGAAGAAGAAGAACAAGAAGTTCAAAGAGGGCGAGCAGCGGCCTTAGACCCAATGGACAGACTTATTGAGGCCATCAACAAACAAGGGACTAGAGCCAAGGTTGAAGTCCCTGATTTTAAAGGAGAACTAAATCCTGAGGTGTTCTTGGATTGGATTCAAGAGTTAGAAAAATACTATGACATGGAAGGAATGGAAGAAGATGATCCACGAAGAGTCAAGGTTGCAGCCTCCAAGATGAAGTCTCATGCAGCCCTATGGTGGGAGAACCTCCAGAACACTAGGAGGCGTCAAGGAAAGGAGAAAATTAAATTGTGGCCAAAGATGCTGAAGCACTTAAAGGCTAGATTCATGCCATCAGATTATCAACAAAAACTTTTCAAAGAATTTCAGAACTTAAAACAAAAGGAGTCCTCCATATCTACCTACACCGAAGAATTCATGAAGCTGCAGATCAGGACCAATCTGCAAGAAGATGAGGAGCACGCTGTGGCTAGATATGTTAATGGACTTCGATTCCAGCTCCAAAATGAGTTGGCCCTACTAAAAATAAGCACCGTGGATGAAGCATACCAACTAGCCTTGAAGGCTGAAGAGAAATTAAATAGAACCAGCAGAGTGGCCAATAAAAGAGGTGGAAGTAGTTCAAACAGAGGAAGAGGTGGATCCTCCCAATCAACTACAGAAGAACCTGTGCTTGGTGAGAAACCAAACTTCCAAGGGAGGGGTGGCTTTAGAGGTAGAGGAAGAGGACAACCACCTTTGGGAGGTTGGAAACCTTTGAGGTGTTTTATTTGTAGTGAAGCTCATAGAGCTGCTGAATGCCCTCAAAACCCCAAAAGAGCTATGATGACTCAAGGAGGAGAAGAGCCCTTGGTAGAAGAGGTAGAAGCGGAGATAGGAGAGAGTTTAATGCAAAAAGAATTTACAAAAAGACAATAGTTAATGTGATGAAATTTAATAAGAATTTAGTGGATTAAATAACTTACAAAATTAATAGATAATAAAAAATATCTAACAATTTAAACCTAACCTATGGGTCCAATTGCTAGTATTAAAATTCAACTGCATAGTTTTTGAATCAAATACATGATCCATATTTCATGAGTAGTGGTTCACACGAACCCAAATCTCTTCAAAATGGTCCACTTAACACTTATTGCATACTTCAGAAGTGGTCACCCATCCCAGTGATTAAGATCACCGAATTTCTCCTAAATGAAGTCCACTTAGGTAGCTTGCTACTCTGCCAAATCTCACCACCACTATCTCCACATTACAGCTAAACACAAATCTCTACTCATCTTAGCGTACATTTTTTCATACTCGAACCCTAACCTGTTCTTTTGTTGTTGCAGCAGCTTCCATGAACACCTTGTCATGCCGCAAACTATTTGTTGTTGCAGCAGCCATGAACCCCAACTTATTCTGCAAATTGTTTTTTATACATCCATTCCATTTTCGCAATGTTTTCTCAACCCTTGTCATTACCGATGCTCATTCGCAGACCCTCTTTGCACACTTTGCCTCCTCCAAATTGCCAAGATACGGCTGCTTTGAATTCCAAATTGCCAAGATAATGAGGACACGGCCCAAAGTTATCGCCTTTAGTGCAGAAAGAGTATTGGAACCCAAGATCAAACTGCTGGAAGATTCGGGTTTTGTGGGTCAAATTCTGACGAAGCTTTTGACGTTTAATCCACACATTTTGTGCCTCAGCCTCGAGAATGACCGTCTTCCTAAGATGGAGTTTCTGAAGAATGTATTTAAGTCCCAGGATGTGCTCGTTAAAGCCGTGTTAAGAACACCAAAGCTTCTCACTCATAGCCTGGAGAAAGACCCTGAAGCCCTCGCTTGCTTTCTGGGAGGAATGGGGTTTTTGGTACGGAGCTCTACAAATTCTTACAGTCACATCCAGTTGTTCTCTTAGAATTTCATCTTCACAACACCATGACTCTCAAAATAGATTTCTTTATGTTGTTATTTGCACTTGTGCTAATGCTTTTCGTTTTCTCCGATGCCTGTGAAGTCCATAAGTCCATATCTTTCAGAATAACAAAGTACCTCTACTTTGTGACATGCTCATCGGAGATTAGGTATGTTAACTATTTGTAATGTATGTAATCATATTTATGTGTGCAGTGGACTTTGCAGATAAAGGAAGAGCTTAAATAACCTGTTTGGTGGTAGCATAGGCCCGTATTAAACCGCTGTGCATTTACTGGCGATTGCACTTTTTACAGATCGATTGCACACTTTTTACAGATCCATGGGCTTCTGAAGCTGTTTGGAATGTTTACATACAGGCGATTGCACTTTTTACAGATCCATGGGCACATTCCAACTTTTTACAGATCCATGGGCTTCTGAAGCTGTGCATTTAAAACAAATATTTCAAATTCAATTATAAAAAGTCTAAAACAGCGGTTTAATACGGGCCTCTGCTTCCACCAAACAGGTTATTTAAGCTCTTCACACATAAATAACCTCGACTTAAATTTTATCTGTAAAGGCCACTGCACACATAAGTATAATTACATACATTTCAAATACTTAACATACCTAAAATCTGATGAGCATGTGACAAAGTAGAGGTGCTCTGTTCTTCTGAGAGATATCGGCCTTCACAGGAGAAAACAAAAAGCATTAGCACAAATACAAATAACAACTTAAGGAAATCCATTTTGAGGGTGTTAACACTTCTTTAACGCCTGCCCAAGCTGATCTCATTAACAATATTGGCGCTGACAAAGGAAGCAAAACATTCAAATATATTTTAAGTACAGTGACAGTTAGCCGCACGAAGACGTTAGAGGCCAAGATACAAAATCTCAAACTCTGTGGGCTCTTGGCTGAGGAAACCTGGCAAGTATTTCGGGCCAACCCTTCAGTCTTTAGATTCTCCAAGGAAAATATTAGTGCAAAGATGAACTTTGTAGTTAATAACATGGAGCTTCCTGCAAATTATGTAGTAAAGCACCCAAGCTTGTTACCATTGAATTTGGAAAAGATTATGAAGCCCAGATTTATAGTTTGGCAGAGAATCAAATCCATCAATGACCTTGGCCTCCCCCTTTTGACGGTATTGAGGATGACAGAGGTAAGGTTTGTTGGAAAAATTATAAAAGGGCATTTTGAATCTAAAACACTGTGGACAATATATGAAAATGCCATCTTAAATGCTTCCAGTCGCACAAAGAGCTCAAGCAAATGTTAGTTTTGGATTGAGACAGTGAGAGTCAGGACTCAAAAACCACAACAGAATTAGTAAGCTAGTCTTTGGCAGAGGCAGACAGGCAGAGTGTTGGCTGTGAGTGTTTTACATTCCTGGAGGTACCATATTCAACAACAGGAGCTACATCGAAATTCCCTCTGTCATGCTTATTGTGTCTAATTGCTCTTCATGCAAGGTATGTATTGTAGTTATTAATTTTTTAAAGTGAGCTAATTGCTTTCACTGCAGCCATGCAGTTTGATGTAATTGGTGAATATTCAATGGCCAGAAGTTTTGTTGCTTTTGAAAGTTATTTCAGAAATATAATCATAATGTTCTTATGGGAATTATGCCAGAGCAAGGAGTGAACAATTATACAGAATGTTCAGCAAACAAGTTTTCCAGCCTCCAAATGTTTGCAGGAGCTGTAATTTTCGGTTTGATGTAGTCAGTTTGTGTTAAGATGTCTTATAATCCTTCAAAAAATTACATGAAAATCAGTAAATCAGAACAATAGGTTCTTATATTTAGAGTGCAAGTTCATCAGCAATTGGAGGACATCAGAAAACATTATTAGTTGGAAGTCATAGGTAATAAATGGTTTAAGTATAGTTTTGGGACAACACTCTCCAGGCCCATTTCAGGTTTGGACTCGACAAATTAGAAAATTGTATTTCATTATAAATAGGATCCAATTCAGAGCAATATCAATAACATATAAATCAGAACTGCAAATCATCTCAAAATTCTGCAACAAGCTGCAAACTTTTTAATTTTAATGGACTGGTCACCGTGTTACATCTAGCAGATACTCAAGTAGAGAAGTTGCTCATGATTCAATGAATTTGAGGTTGTTGATAGATTAAACAAATTGCTGAGTTTTTAAAGAAACTGCTGCTAAACAAATGAATGCTGAAAAAGAAGATGAGTGTTTGAAGTTTTAGTTTCTAGGGTTTTTAATAATGTTTTAACTTTTTAAAACAAGCTGGGCCTGAAACTGATTGAGTCTTAGACAAGTTCTACAAAAAAACACAGAAATGTAAAAGTTCCTGCAGAATTCTGTCATACTTGCGGCTTGACTGAGTCAAGGCATCAAAACTTGCTGTTTCTGGCTCAACCCGAAACCCCGCAAACCTTTCACAGAGTTGAAATTACGTTTCTAAGCACGTGACAATTTTCATAGCTAATGCCTCTATTACTGTACTGACTATGTAATTTATTTATGCTTCTTTTATATCTTATGGCGGGATTCTGCCAACTCTCCTCTTGCCTATATACAAGAATGTAATTCAGTTTTGCATGCATCTAACAGTGACAGCCATTTTCATTTTCTGTTATCAAATAGGTCTTTACATTTTGGCAAACACAGTCTAATCACAGAGCTATATACATTTAGTCCACCAACATGCATGCACAAAAAAGGAACTGATATAGTTGAAATGAACATATCAATGCAAAACAAATAGAAACATGCAAAACAAAATTTGCAGTAGCTCACTGCAAATGTTATCAACAGAACTATGGAAAATGTCTTCTTGCGAAAGTGATTGATCTAAAATTCAGGCACCAAGGAAATTTCTAACTTAGATTGAAACTATAAACATGCCCACCTTCAAGATTCTATATCACTGTCAACCTTCAATATTATACTAGCACTTGCACCCATAGGAGGTTCAAGGGATGCGCTGATAGGATATTGAAGGTAGCATTTAAATATATAATTAGTCATATTTAGTAATCAAACTCCACAAAAATTTCTCTTTTTTAACACAAGAAAATATATTTCTATCTTATGGTCTAGATTTCAGCGAAATCATAATTGTTTGTATGAAATAAACCAAAACATACAAAGGGAAACCAAACCAAAATCCTAACGATACTATGGAAAAATAACTCATTCATGGAATCAAAACATTTTTAAAATTAATTTAAAGACAGAAAAAATAGAAACTCATCTAGGCAGACACCAAATCTACAATTTTTGTTTTAATCACCTCATTTTCATGGCAACCTCCATCCCAAAGGCCATTAAATGACACCCACTATATTGTATTCCTGTCTAGTTCCATGTAAGACTTAGACGAATTTGGGAACTGGATATCATTACCCACACTCTTTTTGGTGATAAGCCAACTCCTCCATATGGAAAGCAAACAAATCTCAATGGGCTATTGCCTTGGCTACCCCATATGGGAATCCCATCCATAAAGACATTTGTTCTATCCTTTCTTTTGTAAGTCTAGAATAATTCACACATTAACTATTATCAACCTCTACAATGATGATCTAAGCTACAGAAACAACAAATTCTGATTTATTTCCTAGGGCAACCTTTTTATATGGGTGAAGGGCGGGGAAGTGGATGGCATGGAGAAGAAAAGTGTGACCAACAGATATGATATCATACTTGCATCAGAAAAATTAAAGGACTCAGGAGAAGTAAGAAAAGTATCGAATTTTCTTTTAATGTTTGGAAAATATCAAGGTGATGGCATGTAGGCTATGTGGCACGGGGTTGTGCACCTGTCCACTACTACTCTTCTGATGTATTTTGATTCTAGTGTTCGTATCACAGCATGCCAATGTAATGTCCCTTTTAGGAACAATACTAATTTTACCCTAAATTATCAATTTCCAAGCAAACAAAGGTTTAGGGAGTACCTTGGTTTGATTTAATACCTGCAAACAAGTTATAAAACACTTACAATATTACATTAGCCTTATGAAGTATACACTTGAATACATAGAGTATATACTCAAATACACATTATCCACAAGGTATACACCGGAATGCACTTAAATACACATAAATCACAAGGAATGAATACATGTAAGTTGCATTAATACATGTGAGTATACCATCAGACAATTGGAAAGGGGATTTGGTGCATCCCATACTACACCATGGACCCGTCCACCATCCTAAGGTCACCAACTATACACATGAATACACAACCAAGGAA
Source organism: Cunninghamia lanceolata (assembly GCA_027924645.1). Lineage (NCBI taxonomy): Eukaryota > Viridiplantae > Streptophyta > Pinopsida > Cupressales > Cupressaceae > Cunninghamia > Cunninghamia lanceolata. The sequence continues at coordinate 1,638,819 of BSBN01001164.1, read as the reverse complement.
GATCATATATAGCAATGTAACAAGTCTCTAGGACTATGCGGGTTCAACCATAAAGAGTGGGGTAGTGGAACGTGGTGAGGTGTCCCAAGTTTCCTCTACCCTAGGCCCAACGGCAAGACCTTATCCTTCGTTGGCCTCATGTGGTCCTTAACCATCATCATGAGGTGGCGTACCTAGTGAGGGCTTTACGCCGTTCCCCTCCATCACACCATCCTTTCCTCTTATGATTGAAGATCCTCCTTTTATTTAATTCAACAATTGGTTTAAGTGAGGATAGTTCAAGAGGCTGCAATAGGGTGTCCTAGACCCTCCACCCTAGGCCCAACAGCAAGACCTTATCCTCTGTTGGCCTCATGTGGTCCTTAACCGATGGTCCTTAACCATCATCATGAGGTGGCGTGCCTAGTGAGGGATCATTCGCTGTTCCCCCTCCTTGCCCACTCTTCACCAATCATTTCCAAAATCAAGTTATTATTATCCATGTGATCAATAGTATTGGCATCAATTATCAATGCTTTTAATTGATATAATTATAAGTGCATTTGAATATATTTATTCATTTCTATATTCATTAAATAAGCATAACTACAATTATTCAAAGGGGTAGGTTTCCTTACCATTCTGCTGTTACTTTATAATCATGTATATTACTGCTGTTATATACATACCTGGTTGTCTTTATTGTTTGCTCATGCTATGTATTTCTTTAATGCTAAATATTGCTTGCTTGTTGATTCCCTGATCTATTAATAGATGTCAATTTCGACTCTTTGTTTCTAATATTTTACTGCTTTTAGAATGCTTCTATTGTTCCCAATCCTGGCTGTCTCTATATTCAGAGATATTAATATTTGTTTTTCTCCTCCTTATCCCTTCGATTTCCTTCCATTATTCCCGTTTATACTTTCCAAAAGGTATGGGATCAGTCAAGGGTTATGTCATTTCCTATATATGCTGTCTCTTCCAACGCACCCCTTTAAACTGTCCAGTGCTGCCTTTATTTTACATACAGATTTGTAATGAATTTTTCATAGTCTTCTTACCATTCGTTGCCCTTTAAATTAGTTGCATAGTATATAAACACTGCCTTAGGCTGTTATAGCATTTAATTAATATTAACTGACTTTATATACCAATAGGTACCTTTGTTAAGTTATGCCTCCTTCGTGCCTCCATTTGCTGTTCTTGCAATTGTTTATGAGGACAAGGGGAATCGATTCCCCCTTATAATAGTTAATATTTAGTTTATAGTATTTAATTTATAATATTTATAATATTTAATTCATAATATTTAATTTATATTATTTTATAATATTCAATTTAAATATATATATATATATATATTTGATTTGTAGTATATTCTATTTTGAGTCAAATATATTTATTTCTTATCTTATTTAAATTTGAATATATTCAATTTATGATTTATAAATAGATTCAAGTGAATAATACATAATTGATTTAATTATAGGGACATGACAGCCAGGGTGAGAATACAAAGAGAGATTTAAGAGGAATGGAATCACAAACAAAGTGGTAGTTGTTACCTGTTTATACATGCAAACCAAATGCGACAGCCAGACAAGCCATTTTGTCCTTAAATTACAAGGTGAGGTCTGTTGTTCAACAGGACACCTCTTATGAGAGAAGAGCTCTGGCATGACATTGGATTTCTTGGGTATTATTCTCGAGTATTGACTGGTTCTATTTCTCTTTGAGCATGATATTGTCCTTTTGTTTACTGGCATATATATGGGATTGTCTGAGAATTGTAATGGAAGGAAGAGGGTTGTTGAAGACCAGGAGTTTGTTTAGGATGATGGACATAAGAGGCTCTACAGGCCTGCTGGGAGGCAATATGAATATGGTGTCTATGAAGCTTTAGTAAGCTCAATGACAAAATGGGAATGGAAATCGTCCGCCTGCAATAACAATGCACCACTATTTAAAAATAAACGTACTAACTAAATGTGGAGTATTAACTCTCATTTTTTTTCTCTAAAAAATCCAACATGATAACCCCTTATTTTATTCTTCTCCAATTCTATTGCAGCACAAAATAACATTCTTACTGTCTATTTTCTGTATTCAGCCAAATACTCTGGATTTTTTGAGTCCATCAATCTTTTATAAGAATTCAATTTAGGTGAGTTAGGTATGGAGGTGGAAGGAGCGATTGTTTGGATCAGGCAGATCTTTTGTTTCTGTCCGAGCTATTTATGATGCGCCAGTGAAATGCAAAACAAATTGCTTAGGATGAGTTGCAGGCTTCGTAATTGTTCAGAGACTATAACAAGAGATGGCATACCCAGAGGTTGTGAGGCCATGCGTGTGGGCATGCAGCTCACCAAATTTATAATACTTGTTTTGTACTTAAATCACCCTCTTTTTTCATATCTTCTGAAGAGGCAGAGGAGGTGTATGGTTTTCATCACAAGCAGAATCTGACACTACCATCCACGCTTAAAAATTGCTCAACACACTGAACAATCATGGTCAGTAGAAGATTAATCCTCTCTTTAATAGATGAAACAATGATTTTATTGTGTAAAATAACATGAACAATTTATTGACATACTCATAGCCATAATATTTCTATAGTTCATGAATATTTGTAAATGTAATTGTTGAATATCTTAAAGTGACTCATACATTTAAGAGATATGATATCTCTAAAGTCTATGAATGGGAAAAAATTTAGATAAACATTTGAAATCATATTCCATGATCCATCATAGAAATGAAAAGAACATATAATTTATACAGTTATGTTCATCATCTTTTAGTGATACAGGGTACATCCTGCTGGGCATGATAAAATAATCTGGTGAAGAAGTCACAAAAATTGTGCACCCTTTGATATTTGTCAAACTCGGTGGCCGGCACATCCTTACGCTAATCCGCCCGTCGAGAACAACAAAGCAGAGAGAAATTAGAAAATGGACATAAAAACTTCCCAATGGAAAATTTCCATTCAATTTAATTCTTATGTTTCTATTCTACCTATCATTATTCATATAACTAACTTCATGACACTATGCCTACGTGTCTTATCGACCGTCCACTTTCCTTTTCTTCACTTTTGATAAATTGTGAAAGAAAAATAAACTCTGCAATGGGTATTTTTATCTACATGGGAAAGGACAAAAGAAAAGTTCTCCCCCAATATTATGGGGGAGACATTGATTCTCCATCCGTGCAACTTCGGATATTAAATTCAATGTCAGATTTTTCAGAGGAAACCAAGTCACATCACTGCCTCCTCGGAGCCTGTTAACACAACAGTAATAATAGAGAGTTATTGAAGACTTCAAGCTTCGACAGTCCATAATATTCGAAATAATAGACTAATCAAAGAAATAGAGAACATCCTTGTTTGCAGTTCACATTTATGATGATAACATACTTGCAAGTCACATTTATGATGACCTAATGGGATATTTGGGTCACTTATCGACCAACCTATCATCAAGACCTTTTAGGTCATACTTAGTGACCTGCTAATTAGGTGTTTATAGTTGCACTTCCTAATTTATCATCAAGATCAAAAACTCAAACAATTTAGATGTTACTCTTGATTTGAAATTTTAAATACCCTAAATAAAAAACACAGTAATACTGTTTACTTTTAACCTCATTGAGATGGCTACTTCCACATGATGAATAAACATTGAGGTGGCTACTTCCACAGGGCGAATAAACATGAACTGGGTCTTCAAATATAACCAGAAACCTAAAGTGTTACCCAGAACGTCAATATTCTAAATATAAAAAAATTCCAAATGGTTTGTGTTGAAAAAATGAAGAATTAGAAGGTGGGGTATAAGTATATTTACCGGGGTCCAGTCAGCCATCATTTTCTGCGACACAATTCTAACCCTCTTTATCTTGTCGGGATTATTAACCGTGGAGTTACACCTGTTCTCTCCTAGCTGCTAAAAATTTATCTAAAATTGGAATTATTCATGGTCTCCATATACAAAACGCTGGGATTTTGGCATGGGTCTTGTGGACTTGGTGCATGTTAAACACAAAGGGGAAGCGTGCCCAACCTGTCCACATCCGGAAGGTTTCCAGTGTATATTCTACAAGGCGCGGGACCAATATCCGACCATAAATCTACGCGGTGTATCCCCAAGAGACTGACAATGTCCAGTTCCTTTTTCTGTCATAACAAATGCTCTGCTGCACAACATGATCCGGATCAGCCCTCACCGCCTCCACCTGCGTCATGTTTGGGAACACTGGTGCCACCGCATCCAGATGGTGGAGGAAAACTAATGGTGTTAAAGGATGCACTGCCAAAAGACCCAACAATTTGCAGTTAAGATCCACCTGGTATAGACAGGATTGAAAGAATAAATGAAAAACACTGAAATATGCATTTCAAAATTAACCGAAAATGTAAAATTTTTACTCTTAAGTTGTCCGATTTTTTCAGAATAAATAGAATGTCCCTACCACCTCTGCTATTTTTCTTGGGCATAGCCAATGGGACTACAACCCCTGCGGGCTGCAACACCTAGCAGTGAGGTTTGTGACCACCATGGAGGCCGTTGGCCTTAAAACCTAAACAGTAAGTATATATATAACACTTTTAGTCTTCTAAATCTCTCCTTGTCACTTCCAATTAATATAACCCATCAAGAACTATTACAAACTTAAAAGGATACACCCAGTGAATATAAAGGAGAGTCGATTTGCATTTCACTGTACATAGTGTTATGAATAAACATAGAATTTTGTCCACTTTGATGCTTTCTAAAAAGGATACAATCAAATTCAAACAATGCACATTCACCCCCAACTTAGGACCCGGAGCCATCACTTACAGTCATGATGGGCTTTTACACAGAACAATTATTAATACCCAGTGAGCTCTTTGTGAGCCAAACAACTACATCAATACAGACACTTATTTTACTGGCAGGCCATAGGCCCTCAGAATTTGGCTCTAAGATGAATTTAGACGATTATACATACACCAGATATTAAAGTAATGTTAATCAAAAACTTAGATTTTCCACCGGTTATCAGAATACTAACCGTTTTCCTCTAGTTTTACGCATTGTGCGATCGAGAATTTGCACTGGTGCCTCCTCTGTGGTTGCCATTGTGCCGATTTGTTTTCCTCCTTATTCTACACCACTTTGACAATTTCCCTTGTGGGGAATGCAAAACCCTACAAATCAAAGCATTGCAGTCAGATTTCATCTCCACTATACATCTAATACTCACTGATATTTTCACATAATAAAATAAATATACTCTTTCTGTAATTCAGAAGACAAAAAGAACAATGCTTCGTTGTTTGAATTGGCCAGTTCGTCAATCTAAAAATTATTGTTACCAGAAATTTAGAAGCCCTTAATCCCCATAAATGTTTAAAACCCTGCACATGCTATGGGCTCTGTGAATGCTTAAAACCCTAATTTGGGATGATTTTTTCAGACCAAAACCTTGAAAATATCAAACAAAAAAAAAAATCACAGCTGCTTGCAAATATGATTGAAATCTCTGTAGAGGACGAATATAATGGACGGCTAATCAACATCGAAAACAACCAGCGGAGTGCAGTTACCGTGATGACCTGGAGGAGCAGCTGTCCCAACAGCAGTAATTACATCCACTGACATTGAGTGCCTTCATTATTGCAGAATTAATATGCATGTCGTGTCAAAGGGACGTGAGAGATATGATTCGAAGATTTGTCTTTAAATTCATCTAAACAGGTGATATTCTTAAATGCCATGCAATGGCCTGAGCAATCATACATTCCGGCTAAATTGAGGCAGTTTTGAGGAACTTTTGAGGCAGTTTGCAGGCGTGAGAGAATTCCGAGCACTATAATGCTCACATATAAAGCCTATCGGCTAATAAAACAAAATTAAAAAGTATCAGTGGCCATCTGCAAGATTCTAATAATGGAGGATTTGTTTTACCACAACAAAATATTGGGAAATCACTGTCTCAGGGAATAGTTTTAGAGAATTGGACAGAGAGTGATGTAGGCCTCTGACATTGATGAAATCCTCATATGTTTTCAGATGCTGGTGCTGTTAGCAATCATTGCTGCAGATCTCTCCCATGCAATTTACAATGTAGGGAAGTCTTCTCCTACCTAATGAATCACCATAAGTTTGCATTTACATGGACTTTAAATATAAATTTATAATGCTGTAGATCTCTCCCATGCAATTTACAATGTAGGGAAGTCTTCTTCTACCTAATGGATCACCATAAGTTTGCATTTACGTGGACTTCAAATATAAATTTATAATGCAATAATACCAGAAAGAATTGTAGACATCCAATCGTGTTCCTAATGATGGTCAAGATTCAAGCTCCATTGCAGACAGTTGTAATGTATGAAACAACCATTCAATTATGTTGTCACAAGTATATTTATTTTTAAAGCTTCTTGTGTGCATGATAATCAAACAATGAAATCATGATTTTTAATTTCTATTAATGGGTGACATTCCACACACATCATTACATTGCTAAAATGACCAACCGTTACAAGTAAATTGAATTTGAAATTATTACTGACAAACCATCAAGTATATATTGAAATTGAATATATATTGATATGTATTGATCAATGCAAGTGAACTCAACGTTGAAAATAAATAAATAAGAAGTAAAACAATGTTTGGGAGAAAGAATGTAGGGTTACAATGCATATACACAATGGGTGCTTTTAATCTAGTTATAATGCAATCCCTCACAATGGATGTCTTTGGGACCTTCGTTGAGAGAGATAACTTGTTCCACATTGTTTTGGTTGTAGATACACAATGTATAATGCTAAGAACTGTGCTAGCATACCTCTACAGACACTGCTATGTTGATGGATGTGTTTTTGGTTTACTTTAGCTGTGCTGATAACTTCCCTGCTTTATTGTGTCCAGTATTCTTTTTCTCCTGGAATGTTATGCATCTGGATATGTTGTGTCTTTGCACTCTTACTTAAATATCATCCAGTTCAATGGTCGAACATTCAATAATAATTTCACACCTCATCCATATAAAAAAGTGGTAATATTTGTCCTTGGCCAAAATTGCCATTTGACTGTTGAAGTAGACGATGTTTAAGAATAGCCGTGTCTTTGTTACTCATTGATATTATGTTGATATGGTTACGATGAATATGGAATACCAGTGTATCTTTCTGAATCAAAGTGCAATGGGCAGGAGAGGTGTCTACATGAAAATAAGTTCCCATAACCCAGTACATTGATTAGTGGGTGCTTAACTTGATGTGAAAAAATCATAGCAATTCATATATTCTTTGGATATTGAGAAGTAGGCATGAGATATGAAGTAGGAAATTGCTGCACAATATTATAAGTTAATCAGTTGAGTTGATCAAATTAAGCATTAAAGAATAAGAGATTACCAAAGGCAGCAATGGCCAAAACAAAAAAAAAATCAGATTGCAGGCTGATGTCAAAAAGTTGGCTACGCTGCTTTTTTTTGGGTAATATTTTAAGCTGTATCTTTTTGCAAAATAAAAGAAAAGATTATACTCTTGCCACAAATAGCTATGACAGGTCAATGAGATTGTAATAGTACATCTAGATTAGAGTAGATAAGGGTAGTGCTCAAGGTGTGCTAAATGACTTAATAATAGAAAAGAAGAAAATTGTTCTATAATAACATAGGAGAACATCTTTAATTAACTAGCTAAAAGCATACAACCCAATGTTGGTTATTCAGCAATAATTATAGAATAATCACGTGTTACCTATTTGAAGAATGTGCACAAGATAGTCTAGGAATGTCATGGGAAGAATGTGCATAAGACTGATAAATTTAAAGGGGAATAATCTGAAGTTGATGAAGCTATCTTTGCGGATAAAATAAATATTATGTTGGAATCTTGCACCTTCACTTCGATCTAACATTGTTAACATGAATTTAGCATTTTAATGTCTAATACCATATGAAAGGATCCAACATATGAATGGACTTTTTCCTTGTTTGCAATAGAAAAATGAAGAATGAACTTCTTTCTTGTTTGCATGACTTGATATTATTTGATTTATCTATATTATTAATTGTACATTTGCAAATGAGATATATTTCAAGTTGTATTCCGACAAGTAGATGCTAGTATCCAATGGTAACCTAAATGTATTCCAACAAGTAGATGAATAGTATCCAATGATAAAATTAAATGAGGTAAGTTTACTTGTGATCACTACTGTATTGAGACTGCCAGCCTCTCACCAGTGTATTGAGACTCTCTGAGTCTTGCAAGGCTGCAGACTTGCAAGCCAGCCTCGAGTAGCACGTTTCTTTACAGGGATTGTGTGACTTGACTTAGACACACTCTCATAGAACTTTAGATTTCAGATAGCAAAGGCAGCATGCCATTCAGTACAAGAAGAGATGCTTTTTCACTATCTGTCAGTTCTGATTTATTTGACGATGTTTTCTGCTCCATCTGCAATCCAGCCTGTTTTGGCATTCTTTTAAAAATTTATTCACACTAACTGAAATATCTGTAAATTTAAAGGAAATCTCTGAGTATGTGGATTTCAAATGACTATAAAGTTTAGCAATCAAATGAAAAAAAATTTAACATTAATTTGTGTGTGTCAAGCGTGCCTTGTTCTTCGGTTATTCAATTTGGTGGGAATAGGACATTTGTTTATCTTAATTTTAATTTCTGTTAATCTGGTGGGAAAAGGAAATTCGTGGGAGCTAGGAAGTATTTGAAATTTTTGTTGGGTGCTGAATTTACTGCATAAAGTGATATCCATGAAGGACATGAGACAAAATTAAGTGATAACTCTGGTGCAAAAGTATTCATTACCTAAAATGACATCCTAAATGAGATACAATATGATGTGGATTTTATTATATTTTTGTAAAATTTAATGTATTACTTCTGGTTTGTAGCAGTCAGGAATTGAGGACGGTGGAGATAATGGTGAGGGTGATGTAGAGATCAGTCCAGTGAGGGACCCAAAGGGGTGTCTGTAGGGGGTTTGTGTCAGTTTGACAATGGTGTGAGGTTTCCCAGGGTGGTTTCGGCTAGGGTTTACGGAAGGGCTTTCTGCTCTCTACTGGTGGGCCTAGGATGGATACGCCAGAACTTGCTAAGTTAAGTTTGGGTTTGATATCCCTGCTGCAAAAATGGAGGGTGTCGGGAGTGTGAACCTGGTGATTTTAAGCCCTCAGAATGACAAAGGAGTTGCTATCTCTTTCAAAGATGTTATGGGTTTGGAGAAGGTGGGCTTTTCGTCCCTTGTTCAGCCGGCCTCGTTCGGGCCTATGCCTAGACTGCAAATAGTTGTTGCATTGGATCTCATGAGCCTCAAGCCGCCCAAGGTATCCCCTCTTCTACAATCTCTATACATTTGATCTCGGTTGCGAAGGGTAATGACCGGGTTCTCTGGATCCCTGGTACCTTGTGGACAAATCGTCATTCAAATTGAAGCATGCCCTTATTGGTAAATTTTTAGGGTCTAGGCCTAATGTAGATTTTTTTAAAAATTGGGCTAAGAGAAAGTGGAGTCGAAATCTTGGTGCTTTCAAAGGGTTTCTTTCTGATTGTGTTTTCCCTAAAAAAAGATTGTGTTTGTACACTTTTAGGGGGGTCGTGGTTTTTGGGTAATTTTGGCCTTTCCTTTAAGAGGTGGAATACGAGCTTTGCTCCAGAGAAGGAATCCATTAATATAGCTCTAGTTTGGGTGAGACTACTTGGTTTACTATTAAAATATCGAGATGAAGAGCTATGGTTAGGAATTGCTAGCTCTTTTGGCCAACTCATTGCTATTGACAATGTGACAAATTTAGACAAACGACTATTATTCGTGAGATTTTGTGTTAATGTGGATGTGGATAAGGTGCTTCCTTCTTCGATCACTTTATCCTCTAAGTTGGACGATTGGGTCCAACAAATCAAATAGGAGGATTCCTTCGTTTTTTGCAATTATTGTCTCATGCCTGGCCATACATCTCATGGGTGTAGGGTTGCCAAAGGAAAACAACATCACACAGAGAAGGAGCGATTTGATCCTTTGGCAGTTGATTTGCCTCCACTTGATGGTGAGGAGGATGGCTTTCTTGTTGATAAGGAAAATTCTGAAAATGTTAATCTTTGCATTGATTTTCTTGTGGAAAGAAGTTTGAAGGAGCTTGGAAAGGTGAAGTTGACAAGTAGGGAATGCCTCAAAGGGGCTTTTTCATCTAGCCTGTCTTGTAAGTGGCAATGTTGTAAGGCCTCCAACAAGGAAAATAGGAGGGTGATTTAATATAAGGAGCGCCCTCCCCACTCCACCCCCTTTACCCCACTTTTCCTCCCCTCCCCCCTTCTCCTCTTATACTCATGTTTGACTCCTAAATTTGGAAGTACTGATAGAGAGTATCATGGTTTGATCGAAGCTAAGGATAAGGCTGTTGATTTTTAGAGCTACTTGAAGAAGTTCAGCATCAATCTACCTTGAGTAGTGTCACATCTCGAACTTTTGAGATTTATCTCATTAGTTAATTACAAGTAAGATTATGGAACAATAGTAGATTTACATTGGATATGATATGTTATTGGTTAAAATTCTGTTGCCTCAGCTATATTTTGGGCTAACTTATTGATAGTGCGATGAGTTTGAATTTTTGTAGGTCTTATCGAAGGACAAGAGCATGGCTCAAGTAGAAGGGATCTAGCTTTTTGGCAAACATGTGTCAGGTTTTGCCTGGTTCTTTCACACACATCACATAGTTGCACATGCATAATTGAATGGATTTTGTATCATGTGATTAATCATTTCAAATGCATGATGTGTTTTCGTAAATTAAATGTCTTTTCAAATTATGTTTCAAATAGTATATAGTATTTAAATAAGAAAATGTTATGATTGTATTTTAATAAATAATAAAATATTGTCTAAAGATGTTTGGAAGACAATATGCTTCTTAAATTAAATAAATATAGTAAAATATATATGCATATAAATTAAGTAATATTGTATTAAATTTTTGTTCTTGATTATTAAAATATTGTTTTGAATAAAATAGTTAAATTAATAATATTAAAAATAGCTTATTTTAGAGTTTGAGAATAATGCAATTAAATCAAATTCCTGTCACTCATGCGACAGTAAGTTCAAAAAGATATTATTATTATTGTTATTTTTAAATTGTCATTCTCAAATTGATGGGAAAGAGAACATGCAAAACTAAGACTTAAGTGAAGTTTTTTAAACCTAAATCTGATCGTCCAAAACAAGAGAGGGAAAAATGATAAAAAGAGGGGAGATCGAATTGATGACACCACGAATTTGGCAGAGAGAAACCACGATCTGGCGAAGGAAGGTTCTGAGTTTTGGGAGACAGAAATTGGAGGAGTGCAGACAACAAGAGAAAAGAGAGAACAGTAGCAGACGTCACCAGCTCAACTCATCACCATCGCCATCATCACTAGGTTCTCTTTTGGTTTTGTTATTGCTATTTAAGTCAGAAGTTTGCAGTTTAAATGTATCACCTTATGTCTGGATTTAGGTGTTTCTTCTATGCAAAATTGAACCATGTTTAAAAGTTGGCCATTCATACCTTCTTCCTGGCCGATCTAGTGTCCTAGCCACTTATCTTTATGGCCTGATCGTTCCACAGATCTGAGCCAATTACCATTATTTTGATCAGCATCTCTTTTAAAAACACACCAGATCTCTGCATACCTTATTCGTTGGCCGCCATCCTTTAAACCGTCTTTCTTTCATTTCTGTCTGCGCCTCTTAAACAAGCTGAGTTGCCCTCTTGATTTTACTTCCTAGGAGAATATTAAACAAATTGAATTATGTGTTTGTTGGTCATTCCTCTGTTCTGAGCCGTTTACTTTGCTCTGATTGTGCTTGATTGTCGACTCATTCCTTAGTCGTTCTCCTGCTATCGCTTGCCAAAGTAACACCAAAACTACCAGATCTGTAACTTGGTTTCCTCGTGGTCGTTGCCTTAGATTTGGTCGCTTGTTTTGATTAGGCCAATTACCTTTCTTTGCTGGTCGATTCGACCTATGCTTGGCGACTTGCTACTAGATCAATTTCTCATATGGCAGTCACCAAAACTCTCTGATTTTGATGTCGGACAAGAATGTAGTATTTGTATTTATCAGACCTGGTATATGAACTGAGTTTAACCCTCTAAAATCGTTATTTAAACATCTGGTAAAAAGATCTCATGACTGCATTATATTTGCATGTTGGATGGATTGAATAGTTGTATACAAATCAACCTCTTGTTATATAATAAAACTTCGATCTTAGATAATCTTGTATTTCCTGTAACAGCTTAGTTTAATATCTCAGAATCTGCATAAAGAAACCAGTTATGTAGCTATTATTTACGATAGTAAACCTTGTGTATTATATAAACTGGAAACTATTATCTTCCTGTAGCAAAATCAGTAAATCCTATAGTTGTGTTAAAACCATTTTGAAATTTGATAGAATGTTATCTGAATTGAACTAAATGATAAACAAAACAATTACATTGATAAAACAACCCACTAGCAAATTAGAGAAAATAAATTATCTTACTTCTTGAATGTTGTTAAATGAATGATTTTTCTTGTTCTAAATCACTGTTTTTTATTCCTGTTATAGTTCATGTCGCCACAACGACAGGAAGTCTGTAGTATGTTTCTATTGTGTTAAAATAAACCTCCTGCCGTAGAAATAACAGGAAGGCTGAACTATGAAATAAATTGATTATTATGGAAAGAATTAAACGACTGAATTAGTGGATTGCTTCATAGTATATTTTGCAAATTTGATGTTTGGAAAAAGGGAAAGAATTGATTATTGAAAACTTGTACATCTGAATTATTGAAAGTAAATAGATGTTTGCATGTCCTTTGTTCTTCTTTATTGTGTATTTTGGAAAGATTGCCTTCCGAGATGGGTGTCGAGTATGGAATAACAGGGAAGTAGGTTTTCTTTTTCGAAACCTATATGCCGTTATACAGTTAATGCTTTGGCCAAAGCTAATGAGATGTTGAAATAGACATGTATACCATTATAGAAAGAATGGTTTGGTAGCCTACTTTTTATATATTTACCTGCCATATCCTATTGATGAGATGTTGCATTCATGATAGTAATGCATATAGATTGATAGGCACACACCAAATTCCACCCTGCATTTGTTTACAGATTGCTAGGCTCTTTGAGCAGGGCCGGGCATCCTTCAGTTTGAAGGATACCGGGGAAGCACCAGTTTTGTGGTTGAGCAGAAAAAGTGCGTGAACCATGTTCTTCTTTTTTGATTCAGCAAATGGCCAGATGGTTGATTGCAGTTGAGGACTTATTGTCAGATTTTTATAATATTGATCACCTTGTACTTCTATTGTTTCAAAAGATTTGTAAAGCTTAATGCCAATATTTGACACTTGTAATATATTTGATTTTCACATACTCTGTAATTGACTTCAGATGTATACATATGTATTGTAATCATGATTATACTTTAAACTTATGCATTCAAAGATTGCTTGGACTCTTGTAAATATCTTAATATCTTTTCTTCTGAATGATGAATAGAAGTTAATTTACTTTTAATTTTACTTGCAGTAATTCTATGTTTTACTTCAATTTTGTGTGCTTGTGAAAAATCGGTACTTTACAAGTAGTGGGTTCGTTTGTTCTTGGGCTTTAGCTTGAGTTGGTTTTGCTACCCTTGCTAGTGGGAAGCTACAAGTTTGTGGTTTGGTTGTTTTTTTCGCTATTTGCTCCTTGTCGTTAATTTTAGTCATCTTTTTGGCTTGTTTGTTTTGTTGCTTTTGTGCTTTGTACAAGGGTGAGGCCCTTTCAAAATCACTTGTTCCAGTTTATAGGTCTAGTCAAAAGTGTTTACCAATATCAAAAACTTCTTGAATGGGTTACAACTTGGCGAATCCCATTAGAAGACAAGGTTGACTTATGGGGCTTTACATGCTTTTAAAAAATTGTACGTAGGGAAAGAGGACAATGTGAAAAGATCAAAGCATAGTTTATGTTCACTTTTTCTCCTCACTAACAAATGCTTAAAAGTGCTTGTGTATTGAGGATAAATGTTATTAACGTAATGGCCACTCATAAAAGCCTTGAGAAACAAAAATATTCATAATTCAAATGCAACAAAAAACTGTAAATAATTGTTAGATAAAGGTAGTTTACAACACATTATATGTTACACAAAACTTTACTTATAGGGGAAAGACTAAGAGATGAAAAATTCAATGTAGTAGATGGATTATATTCATTGCCCCTCCTTATTAATAAATGCTTAATAGTGTTTGTTTACTAAGTGGGACTCTTGGTCATATATTAAAATTCTCACACAAGAGTTCGTATGGGGTGGATGACAGAGAGGGTGTGAGAGAAAGCCCCAATAATTTTTTTGCTCATACATTTGAATTGGGCATGCATTGTTGTAGCAAATGAATACAAGAAGAAAACTATTTACATTCTATGTTGAAGTTTAATTAAGACTTATTTCTAATTTATAGTAGTACCATTTAATTCATTTTGTTCTTAATTGAAGAAAAATAAACATAGTGAAACCAAAAATCCCTTGCATTTTCTTTACAATGGCTTTGGCTTGTTAAATAAATAAAAATGAGAATTTAAAACAAGAACATAATTATTTTTTTAATTTAATGTTTTCTCTAAATCCCATTTTTTGCTAGTACATTTTTTGGTTAATTTAGAACTATAGGAGTGTGACATTAGTGGGTAGAAGAAGAGGATTAATGGTCTTCTTCTCACATGGGTCACACCTTTGTGAAGGTTTTTGGAAAATATTTATGCGGGAAAAGGAATGATTCTTAGTTTTGAAGGAAGGTGAAGTTTCTTGAAACAAAATTTGAATAGTTTATTTTTAGTTGTGAAGGAAGGTGATATATCTTGAAACAAAATTTGAATAGTTTTGACAAAGGTTTTCCCAAAGATAGGTGCTTGGCGCACATATAGAATAAAGTGGCACTCAATTTTGTGTAAGCTTTCTCAAAGCCAAATTGGATAGAGATCTTTCTAAAGAGAGGATCAAGCCCACTCTATTCCTTCCTAGACAACAATGATATCATGATCAAGCCCACACTGTTCCTTCCTTGACAACAATGATATCATCTAAGATAAATTGGCTATAGATGAATCGTAATTGTTCATGATAAAAAACTAAAGATATCAAATATATTATGTGAGGAGACATGGCTTTGACAATTATCTAGTAAGACACATTCAAGTGAGTAATCAACCGGCAATGAGTGATAAGATCGATATCACCATTCCATAGACACTTTAATGTAGCTTGTTCTAGAAGGCCATTAGATGTGAGTTTGAAACAAGTGTTTGGTACAAAAGTTGTCATTGCAACTAGTTACATAGAAAAATATCATATTGTGTGATGACACACACAGACACACACAACAAAAATATTGCTTAACTATAGAAACATAGAGATGGAAAGTGTGTAGTTCACACATTTTTTGCTTGCTTTAGTGCGTGCCTACTTATAATAACCATAATTATGATTAATAAATCAGTCAATAAATCTTGCATCACCTAAAATGTTTATGTTTGTTATGTGTTATGTTTTTATTGGCGCAACTTGTTTCTTTTTGTCATGTGCTTGTTTTGCCTCGCATACACCTTGTTTTTATTGTGTGCTTATGCAATTTTTCTTGTTGTGTTGTTTTATGTAGGTGTTAGACTTGCACAACCACATGCACCTTGGATATTGGGTTCTCATGGAACCTAGTGCCAATTGTCATTCCATACACCCTACATGGTTGATTCTTGAGCATTGTTTGATGGATGTGTTTTGTGCAATTTTCTTCCAATCCTTGTTGCTCGAGCTTATGAAATCACAAAGCAATAAAAATATGAAATAAAAGGGCTCCTCACATGGATCTTGCTTTAGATGTGTGTATATGAAATCACAAAGCATTAAATAAAGGGGTTACTCACATGGATCTCTCTCCTACTAGAAGGGGTTTGTAGATGAGGAAAAGTCACACCTTGATTAAAATACAATAATCAAGGGAGCTTTCCACTACAACTACACTAGGGCCCTGTCCAGTTTTCTGCTATCTAAGAGTTTAGAGAGACTAACATCAACAGACCCAATTTGTGCTAAGAGAGATGAAAATGAACTAAACTAATTACTTATGAAGTGGAAGAATGCTGATAAATTACTAAAAATAAACAATTACAAACAAAATTACATAATTTCAAATATAGAAACGATAAGAGAGTGTAGAGGAACCTGGAACAAAATAACAAAGCCCACTACCCAGGACGACAATTGTTAGAAATGAAAGTGTAATCCACACAACGGAAATCTAATTCAAACCTTATTTATTTCCTCTAAACAATGTAGAATCAATGGAGATTTCAACAAAAATAAAACCTATTATACAGAAATAACATACATTAAGAACTGAACACATAACACAGTATGTAACATGGAGAAAACCCTTTTGGATAGATAACTCCACCAAGAAAAGAGGCTCCAAGTTGTATTATCTTCAAAAATGAGATTACAATACACGCACTTCCTCTCTCCTTTAGTCTTCAATCCAGCGACATCTGTTACTCTCAAATTTGATAAAAACGTAGTACAAATATCCTTAAAAAATGGGGTTGTCTTCTAGGGCAAGAAAACTGACATAATATTGACCGTCAGATCTATGATCAAATGACGAACGGTCCAGATTTACAATGATAAAATATAAATAAAATGTGGTTTCAGGGGCGCTACCCTCGAACCCCCACTGGAGAGATGATCCCCCCGAACCCCTCGCAGGGGGGAAACCCCATGCGATCCCCCATCAAGGACCGGATATAAACATGTAGCTGAAACAAGACTATTGCTGGTGAAGCCTTTGATCCCTTATTGGTGATTTACAAACAATATTAGGAGTAATTGATTACATAGGATTTACAAGGTTGATGACACCTTAATCTTAACAACAACGTGTTGCAGTGACATCTATGTGCAACATTGACATCCTCAAAGTTTTAAAAAATGAAAACTTTAGATTCTATACAATTCTTGGTTACTTGTACAGTACAACAACAAGCAAGAAACTAACCTAAGAATTTCCAGGTGATAACAAATATGAAAATAATGTGAATACTCCATTAAAATCTAATGAAATGAAAGATTAAAAAGAGAAGGGAAGGGATATTAACAAAAGCTCCATGCGGTTGAATATTTATCTTCAAAATATTTGCTGCTAAGAATAAGGAAGAATTGTTTGGGCTACTAAGGAGCTTGCCTTCAAGTCAAGCACCTGCTTTGGTCTTTCGACCTCCACAAGCAACAAAGATGGAAATATTAAAAAAAAGTGTGTGCTCTTACTTCTTAAGTGTGTCTAAGAAATAACTAGTAATGGTAAACAAACAAAAATTAGAAGTATTTTACCTAGTCTACAAGGAAGAATACCTTAGTGCATGCAAGAGAAAGAGTGGTGGTCTACACCACAAACTTGCTAAATGAATAACAAAACAATGTATAATAAGATTTAAGAAATAACTAGTAGTGACAAACAAACAAAAACTAGAAGTATCTTCCCTAGTCTATAGGAAAGAATACCTTAGTGCAGGAAAGAGAAATAAAGTGGTGGTTTGCATCGTAAACTTGCTAAATGAATAAGGAAGCAATGTATATCAAGATATGTAAACAATATTACCAACTTTGATAACAATGGAGGAGGTTGCAGCTCCTTGAGGGAATTTTTTTGAAGGTAAACAACTTCAAACTGCTAGAAGACCAATAATCAAATTGCAAAATAGACTTCACTGAGCTAACAAAGATGATGCTGCAATTCACAAGAGCATTAAAATCTTCAAGTTGCTATGGTGAGATCCACAAGAGAGAGGGAACAAGAGAGATCCATTCAAAAAGTAGAGCTTGAGAGGGAAAGGATTGAAAATGCCAATTAGGGAAAGAGTCCTTTGAACTTGGAAGGGCATTACCCACCATAGAAAATGTTCAAAACATCCCAAAAATAGATCACTTGACATTAAATGCTCACGGGATGCCAGCCCAACGCATGTTGCAAGTAATTTTACTTCTTGGTCTTGTTGATGTGTTGCTTAGTCACATGTACACGAATACAATTTCTCACAACAAACCTTTATTCATATTGAAAGACAACATGATCCTTAAAGATATGAAGTCCCAAGTCTCCAATTGTCAGGTCTTGACTGTCTGATTATCACTCAGGGTTTGTTGTGATTTTTTGTTTTCCATTTTGGGGACTTACGTACTTCCAAGTCATGTTCATCTAGATCTTATCATGATTCACTAATATCTTGCATATTTAACTCAGTCTGCACATATCTTCTCAATTCATGTCAAATTCTTAAGTGAATAAGCATATTTCACGCATATTATTGCAAATTTAACATAATTTTTATCAATTCTTCTGAAATTATGATTAACTTTGATTAGTTCTTCTGAAATGATCCTAACTTTGATTAGTTCCTCTGAAATGATCTTAACTTTGATCGATTCTTTTGAATTATCTCTATTTGAACTAATCTTTGCATACAAACTATGATTTGATATAAAGGTCTTCTTTAAAGCATGTAATTCATCAGTATTTATGATTAGTTGCGTATGATTTATCATTATTTGAAATTCTTCACTACAATTTGTGACATAAAAATCAAAAGACCAGGTTAGAACGGAAAGAGTTCTAAGAATTCTAAATTTCACCAACAATCCACATGTATATCCAGACATAATCATGAAATGAAGCAAACCTACTCATGCTTCCCTAGAAACATTCACAATTACACATAAGAGGTGCGAATCTCCAAGGAAACTTGATAACAACAAGCAATTGGTTGAATGCACTTCTAAACAACACAACAATTCAACATTAAATACTAGAAATCAATAAAAATTATTCAAGATTTATGATAGAACTTTAATATGCAACTTCATGTCCATTATATGTTCAAAAGATATACAAATGTACACAGTATGAGAAAGAACCATGAGAATAAGACACAAAGTTGTCAAATCGACAAACTTAGTGCTTAGTAATGTTCACCAATTCAATCTCTCTTTTTTACAAGATGTTGTAGGTCCTTTTATAGAATAGATCAGTTACAATAGACCAACAGTCAGGATCACTTTCAAACTATTGACAATCAGAAATGTGGCACATGATTGCTAGTTGGCAATCTAGGATGGAAGATAATTGGAAATAGAATATTCCCTTGTATCTTTACCTTTGCATCTTTCTGAATATCCTATTGTGTATCAGAAGACTCATTCTCACCAACTATCATCCCTATGGAGTCCAGGTTCTTATACACATCATATGCCTTGATAGTTTTGTCTATCTCCACTTTATCAAATTGATGTGCTTTGATCTTAGCATAATCTTGAACTTTAACCTGATCATCTATGGATATCCATTTACTAGTCCTATCATCAAGCTACTTTATGTATGCTTTCATCTTCACAGACAAGTCCATCACTTGGTTTATGGTTGCTTCTGAGAAATGTTCCACCGAAATTTTCAAAACAACCTCAAATCTAGCCTTAAATGCTCCTATACATACATGTTCATCGTACGTTTCTTTCTCATCCATGAGGGTCCCAAGCAATTCTTCTAGGATCTCCATTTCATCCATTAGGAGGTCATGAGCTTTGGCATTTATATCCATTGCCTTGAGTCTACACCCCTTCAGGATATCTGCTTCAAATTTTAGATCCTTTATCCATATTGACATTTTCAACATAGTTTGGATTGTCATTATATTGTGCTTCAACTACACCTGATCACTTAGCTTATGGACATTCTTCAATTTACCAAGGTCTTGATCATTCTGATCAAGCCTCATTGCACACTCCTTCAAGATATCTGCCTTTGTCCTGATGTATGCTAGAGTATCCCAATTGGATAATGCAATTTGAATTATCTCTTCTCCATCCTTTATGAACTTTTGAAACTAGTTTTGCATTACCTGGGCTTGATGCTTCTTCGCATCTAGGTCAGTTATTTCCTCCTATGTTACCAATGTTAGATTAGCTGGAACCTTAGTAACTTGTGTTCCTGGAGCTACTAGCCCTTTCACAAATGCTTCAAGTTGGGCATTGTGCCCTTTTAACTCTATGTTCTTCATCTTTGCCTTACGAATCTAGGTTGTTGTTGCATCTGCACTTCTTCTGAGCTCTTCAATTTCTTGCTCTGTAGTTGTGTGACCTAAGTCTAGGGTAGTGATTTGATACTCACTAGTTGCGATCTCCTCTTTACACTTATCCACTATAGGTATAGTGAAATGTGCTATCCTACTCCCAGTCGTATCCCTTTTAATAGCGGATAACGCCCTTGACTTGCGTTTGGGCTTGGGTTCCTCTATAGACAAAAAAGCTTTGAAATCAAAAGGAGCCAAGTTGACAAGAGGCTCCATTACCTCCAATGCCAACCATTTTGGTATATCCTTTGCTAGCCCTTCTTGACCTGATTACTCAATGTGAGCATCCTTGGCTGTCATATCAATATCCTTATCAGGAACCTCTTCTTGTTGGGGCATGTCCTCTTGACGAATCTCCTTCTAGGGAATCTCTTCTTGATGCCCCTCCTGTTGAGGAATCTTAGGATTTTTACTTACATCATGCATTTCCTCATCCCCTTTATCTTGTGGGATCTTCTCCTCATGGACCACTTATTGTTGCTCATGCTCATTAGATTCTTCTGCTACCTGCTCTTCAACTTGCTTGATTTCTCCATCTGTAGGAATATCTTGAGCAACTTCTTCGTGAATATCTAGGAGAGAGACATCCTCAACAGATTTATCTATTGCCTCTATTGCTAAAATAATAGAATAATATTATTCAAAGATATATGTTACAATGATAGAGCACAATAATAAAGAGTTTAACATGATGTTTCTATAAATGAAATACAACTAATAAAGAAAAAAGGATAGAAACATTCTAAACTATCCTAAACTAAAATAGAAAATAGAAATATCCTAAGATGACCATTAAAATAATAACTAATATTTTAATACCCTCCCTTAATGGTCATCGTACAAACAAAAACCCATAACCCTATGGTGAGCTAGTCCTCAAAAAGCATAAAATGCAAACTCCTCAATATGCTCCACCACTTGAGCACTTTGCTAAGACATTTCCTGGTTGGACTTCTCATTAGCCAACCGCTTTCTACAAAACCTCTTGATATGACCAGTCTTCCCACAGTAATGACAAGTAAAAGACTTCTTGGAGTCCTCCTCTGAATCGCCTTGTCCTTTCTGCTAAGTGGACTTGCCTTTGCTAACTTCCTTGGTAGTAAAAGCTTGTTCAACACTAGGAGACTCACTGCTGCTCCCAAACTGCTTCCTCCACATATCCTGCTACAACAGATTGTTGCACAGTTCATCAAACTTCAAGTCAACACTGGTGAATGTAATGTTGAGCATTTCGATGAAGTGCTCATAGGAATGTGGTAAACTTTTCAAAGTGATCACCACCATATCCTCTTCGGCCATCTTACGACTAATGGCCTCTAGTTGGTAGCAAATATCCTTGATTTTTGTTAGGTGCCCCTGCAAAGACACTTGGTTATCCATCATAATAGAGAACAACATATTCTTTAGAAAGAATGCCCTTCCCTTATCTGAGGTCTCATGAAGATCTTTCAGATGCTTCCAGATCTCCGCAAAAAATTTACTAGATGGTATTTCTGGTAACATCTCATCAGTGACAAATAATTTTAGAAGCATAACTACCTCCCTATTACCTTCGTCATACTTGACCTGATCCTTCCCAGCAGTAACAGGACGAGCTTCTGTACCTAGAACAAGAGAATTCAGACACTGGTACTCAAAGATGGTAAGCATCCTCTGCTTCCACGTGTTGTAATTCTTTCCATTGAACCTCTATGTTTTTTTCCAACATAACATTGGACAAAGACTCCATCCCTTCCATTTTCCAAAGCACAAAAAAGGAGGTAACTCTGTGATCAGTTGGCACAAACCATAGACAATCAGCTGTCATAACTCATGATTTGTCAAAAATCATCTAAAAAAGGGCTAAAAAATTGTAAGATTTTTTAGAAAAACCTTAAAAAACTCTGAAAAAGTAAGATTTTTGTAGAAAAACCTTCGAAAACTCTTTGCAAATTTTTTTATTCTCTCCAGAAAATTTCTATCAAAACTGGCTCATAAGACTAACTCTTCACTTTGCCATGAAAATTTGCAAAAATCAGAACGCTAGGTTAGAAAAGACAAAGTCTAGAAAATGGCTCAAAATTCTCAAAAAATATGTCGATGCAGATATATAAACCTCCACGTCACCAGAGAAAACGCAGAGTCCAAGATACATTCCAAAAATAAACACCAAAATACAGAGCCGCTAGTGATAAAGTCCACCAAAATAGGTCCCACCAATGAAAGAAAAAAAGGTGCCAAACAGATTTTAGAAAATGCTATAGATAGAAACATGACCTCAACAAAAGAGAAGCCGCCAAACCAAAAAAGAAATGAGTCCTGCCAGCACACAACGACCAAAAAGGAAAAATCACGAGTAGGAGAAAGTCCACTTGAATGGCGAGCATCAAAACATTGATACAGAACATTGGAGCCACAGAAACAAAGTAGAAATCTCTAAAAAACACTGACAGATCTTTGAAAAATTATGATAGCATCAGAACAAAATGCTGCTGGAAAACAACCCTTAAGAGTGCGAATAGAAATGAAAACCCTAATTGCGAGAAGAAGATCCACCGACTTGGAATGGTAGAAACACCCTTGAATTGACACCAAAAGACAAGCAGGAAGAGAAAGACGCGACCCACGAACAAACCTTCCAAAGGTGACCTCCGTGAATCTAGAAGACTCCAAAAAATCATGATGAATACAGAAGGCGCGACCTCAAACACGGCTACCATAGAACACAAAAATCGCGAGTTGGGTAAAGAATTATGAACTGAGGTCGACGCCCAAAGAAAATATCACGAACAACAATAAGAAGAACTGTGCCCTTCAAGAACCTGAATCGATGAGCACAGAGAAAAAAAACTTTTTAAATACACCTCTGTAACTTTTGCCCGAAATCGTATAGCAACAAACCCATGAAATCAATTTTCAAAAAAATCTCTTTTAAAAAAAAAAACTAATTAAGTTCGAGCATGTGCTCTGATACCATGTTGCTAAAATAATAGATTAATATTATTCAAAGATATATATTACAATGATAGAGCACAACTCTATTTAAAAAGTTTAACATGATGTTTCTATAAATGAAATACAACTAATAAAGAAAAAAGGATAGAAACATTCTAAACTTTCCTAAACTAAAATAGAAAATAGAAATATCCTAAGATGACCATTAAAATAATAACTAATATTTTAATATCCTTAAGTCAGGATGCATCCATCTCTTTGTCATCCATTATTCTTGTTACTAGGTCATCCAACTGACCTTGGCCCAATGGCTCCTAAGGCGATACTGACCTCTCAGTATCCGATATGTTCTACACTTTAGGATCTCTTGTTGGCTTTGGATTCTTTATTATTTCTATGTCATCTTCCCCCTGTTGAGGCTCATCCTGTGGCGGTTGGTGTGCCAACAATGAGGAAACTGGATTGTTAGTTACTGAGTGAGTAACCTCATCATCTGTTAAATCTACCACTTGACTTAGTGGTAACTGCAACTTTTCAACCCGAGCCTGCTCTTGTGCTTTTGCTTCTTTAGCTAGCTCTTGTTTCACTTGAATGATTTGGGGGGCCGACTGGCCATGTTGTAATTGTCTTATCTCTCCTCCAATCAGAGTAGGATAATCTTCCACCTGCCACACTAGATATGTTTGAAGTGTAGTGGATGGTGATGATGAGCCTCCTTGAGGTTGACTAGATGCAAATATGAGCTCCATCTTTGTGGGCCCTTCTGCTCCAATCTGAGTATCCACTGGTTTGGATATTGTACCTCTCATGGGCGTAAGAGGCCCCCTTTTCTGTTTAGGGATAATCAGACCTCCTAGTATGTCTATTGGGTGGCACTCTTTAGTAGCTGTGGTATAGATGGTAATTGCCCTTAAAGGCTGATCTCTTGGAGGCGAGGTCACTATAGCAATTGTGATCCCCTCTAACGTCAAAGCTTCTCCAGACGTTGAAGTTCTCAGCTTGGCTAACTTAGCCTCTATCATTCTTCTTTTATGAATGAGAAAGTCATCATATTCTAGGTCTCCTATATCCTTCATCTTTCTCTTCTTATCATAAGTTATAGCCACACCTTTAGCCTTTAACTCGTTCAACTTCTTCTCAACCCACCTTTGGGTAGTGGTTATGACCTTCTTGGTGATTACATAAAGGGAGGTCTCTTTAGGTTGGGACCAATCCAGAGGGGATAAGGCCTCTTTGAACACCTATTTCTCATCATATTCAGGATCCAAGACCTAACCATCGTTAGATTTTACTTGTGGTGGTACCTCAAAACATCCTAAGGTCCTAATCTAATTGAGAGTTAATCTTTGATATCCTCTCTTCCTCACATCCTCCTCGTCTATATAATCTACCCAATAGTCTTCTATGTGAGGGACATGTTGTAACTTCATGTTGGTGTATTTCTCCATCCAGTGATAGGGGTCAAAACTTCATGTTGGTGTATGCCTCTTCTACATGATAATAATAAACATTCCATTCCCATCCCACAATACAACATTTGATAGTCATACCAAATAAACACAAATGCATTGTACTTTAACCAAAATCACAAAGCATTGGACTACGAGTCAAAATAATATCCAACCACTTTATATATTGCCACATCATTCAATATCAAACCAATCATCATCAAGCCTCATCTAGGGATATATCGTTCTCATCATCAGACACTTATCAAAACAAGCACTTAAACTTTTTGGAAAGAAATACAATGGTTGTGTGACTTATGTCATCATTTAGTCTTTTATTTTTTTATTTTTATCTTTTCTATCCCCTTATCATGTCTTGTCAAGACTTCTTAGATTTATTCATATCTTGGTGTGTTATGACTAACATGGAATGGGGCATAGTGTTTTGTGTGTTTTATGGATGTTCTTTTTACTCTAGCTAATATTCATATCTTGTGTGTAGTGGAATCACTTTTACATTCTACTTGTCCTATGCATCTAAGGTCATTCTATACCTTTTGTGCATTTGGATTTAATGCTTTAAGTTCATTCCTCACATGGTTAGACAAGATTGGATTATGTCGGGAACGTATAAGGACACCCTTTTGTTTGTTATGTCAAATTCATGCAAGGGATACAATGTCACCCTGGTTCCACATACCTTGGTGTATACTATCCTATTGCTATATCAAATTAGGACTACTCTATATATTATACTAGCATAATCATTTCCACAACCATCGTCATATCCCCATCCCTATTCTTCATATCTTCATATCCCTATTCTACCCATCATCCATACTCCTTTATACCATATATCAATTCTATTATTTCCTTCCATTTCCTTTTGAGTGCCTACCCATGTTCTTCTAACCCACCTATCCTCTCAAGGGGGCATCATCCATCATCATCTTATCCTTACATCATCATCCTACCCTTCATACATTCCTCCTTGTCACTCTTTCAAGTGGCCGGGGCATCTTTTTCTTCCATCCATATCTTATCTTCTTTGAAATGATACTACTTCTCTTAGTCGTAACATCATCTCAAAGAGGGGTAAAATGTAGAAACCCAAGATTGACAATGTCTTACAACATCACCTTGTTGACATCATTATAGACACTATGAAACACATTTTGTCCTAAGACCCTTACATAATGATGCAGAGCAAGGGATGATTACAGAACCTTCCCAAAATTGAATGACTGATCCTTCTTCAAGTGGACAGCAAACTTGTAAAACATGGCATCTAGAACCTTCACTTTGAGCCCAAATTTGGTTTGGGTATGTGAGATGATTGTCAACACTTGAGGAGGGCATAAGACATGTTTACTTGACCTAGGGAAACTCCTCAAACTCACCAAGTGACCTAGCAATCTGTCCTACCCAACGTTCCTTCACAAAATGCCTATTTTCCTTATAGCCCTAGAAATGAGGTTTTGAGGGTATAACTCTCAAACTTCCTAAACAACTTGCCAAAATCTTTAACTTTTTAGATACCCATTAAGGCCCTCTGTAAAATACATGACATGTAGGATACTTTGTTTTGGAATACATGCCTTGAAAAAGGATTGTCCCTGTTGTTCCAAGGGGCAATTAGCCCTGTTTAACAAAGGAAGTACCCTACCAATGTTGTTCAGAACTCCCTAACCACTTCTAGGACTTATAATGGATTGCAAATAGAAGGATTCAATAGGTTTTGGAGCTCCTTGGGCATTTCAAGACACTTAACCAACTCAATCTCACTCTAGCTAACTCAAATGGCTTAATACATGGTGATATCAAGCCAAAATCTCATCAAATCTTGCCTTAGACTGCTCCCCTGCACCTGCACACAAAACCCATTGTAAAACATCCCTAACTAATCCTAATGCATCCATTTGGGGCCCCAACATAGTGATTTGGGTCAGAACCCCATTGATTTCATTAAACCCTCAAAAACCCTCTTAGAAATAGCGAAATGAGGACAACAATTAGAAAATTCTTCTGCAACAATGTCAAGACCCCTAAATGGAATGAAATGGAAGGTAAGACACTATATTATACCATCAAAAATGTTAGAGCCCTTGACAGGACTGTACGGGTATGTACTGTAGCGAGGAACAATGAATTACATAGTAAAAAATAACAGTCTTTTATTTCTATATTTTCTCTCTTACAACTTCAATCTATATCCTTCCATGAGCTCTAAGGGATAAATATAATGAAAATACCACTCGACTCCATCGTTCCAGATTCTTCTTCGATCCAAAAGGCAAAAAGATCACTAATTTCACTAATTTTAGCCTTATGACTATTTTTTCTAAACATAGCACATGCTATTTGGAGTTCCACTACTAGCTTGACTTCTAGAATAGAGAGAGTGGTTTCCAAACCAAAAAGAGTGGTCTGACTCAGACCTTATTACAATAATAAACAAATTCATGACTCCACCTAGGCTCATAATGAGCATAAAATCCAAAATTGAAGGCTCCTAACAAGTCAAAATTTACTATGGTGGTCACTGCACCATAAAACTGGGGTGAAAAGATTTCAATCTCCTAATGAAATGAGCTCTTGGATAGAGGTTCCATGTTGCTTGATATCTTCTTCCATCATCCATGTAGCATCTTCAATTGGCAAACCATGCCATTTCACCAAATGTTCATTGTAGACTTTGTTTCTTGTCCTCCTAACCTCTCTTGTGTCCAAGATAGTTTCAAGCTTCACTGGCTGACTAGGTGGGAGATCCCTTATCCAATCCTCATTAGTAACCTCCTTTGTTTCTTCATCTACAACATTGGGTCCTTTGAAAGGATACATGTCTACAACATTGAAAATGGGTGAGAGAGCAACTCCAGGAGGGAGTTCTATCTCATAAGCATTCTGACCAAACTTGTGGACCACCTTGCAGGGTCCCATCTTCTTCATCATCAATTTTGTATATCTTCCATTGGGAAATCTCTCCTTCCTTAGATGAGCCAGCACCATGTCACCTACTTTGTATTGAACATCTCTCTTCCTTAGATCAACTTTCTCCTTGTACTTGGCAACACTCTTTTCAAGAGTTTCTCTAACTCGGTGATGTATCTCCTTCATGGTTGTGGAAAAATCTTCCCCTTGTGCACTCTTGTTGTCTACTCCTCTTAGGTCTCTTAGCTCGTAAATGCCTCTTGGTTTCATACCATACACTACTTCAAAAGGTGTTATTCCTATGCTCCAATTGATAGAGTCATTGTAGGCATATTATGCTTGGGGCAGCAGGAGATCCCATGACTGATTATGCTCCTTTGTTAGACATCTCAATAGGTTTCCCAAGGACCTACTGACAACCTCAGTTTTCCCATCTGTTTGAGGATGGTAGGCAGAACTAAAGGTTAGATTTGTTCCTAACTTCTTCCACAAGGTTCTCCATAAGTGACCAATGACCTTGGAATCTCTGTCAAACACTATTGTCAAAGGTGTTGGTTAACAGTTTTGTCACTGTAGAAATAACCCAATAAGCCCAAGAAGGCAACAACAAAAATACACCAACAAATGGAGTAATCGTTGCGAGTGCAACGATTATCCTTTGCCTTAGAGAGAGGCAGCTCTGATGAAGGGGGTAAATCACAAAACACACAATAACAAACATTAAACACATCAAATAGAACTTTCTTTTATTGAACTGGGCAACTCATTACATTATAGAAGCTCAATTACAATCAGAGGATGAATCCTCTACTGGCTGCAACACATTACAGCTTTCCCCAACCTCAAGACTCTAGAATCTTCAGCCTTCTGTAACCCCAAATCAGCTAGGGTTTCTAGTTTCCCCCCTATTCTAAACTCTACACTGGCCCCCCGTAACTCTAATACTACCCAGGGTTCCCAAAATAGTCATAAATAGCACTTTTTGGTGGCCTCTAGCTAAATTTCAAAATTTGCAACTCCCTCCAAAAGTAGGTCAACTTCCAGGAAGCATAACTTTTGATTCGGGTGTCCGATTGACGAACCGTTTTAAGCGCCAGAAAGCTCGTGATGTGAACTATCATGTAAAAAATTTCTAAACAAGTTTTTGTCAACTTTTTGATATGTTATGAGAAGTTTTACTGCCTCATATCTCATTCCGTAAATTTTCAGGGGCTTTTCAGAAAACAAAAACTTTAATATATTTCAGCTCACAAATCATCTTTAACTGATTCCTTTGCCAAAGGTCTTATATTTCCATTATGTAACTTTCTGGAAGTTTTTGCTTCATTACGTGCCCAAATGCAAACTTTCTAAAAATAGTAGGTACACTTTCCTAAATAGGCAAGTTGCTATTTTTAGCAGTTTTGGAAAAAAACTGAAAGTCCTACATTATTATTCTAGATATTATGGAACCAAAAACACTAATTATGGGAAGAAATGAGAACAACTACAATGGTTTTGAATTAACTTCTTTTTAGGTGATGCAAGATTGCTCTTATGCCTCTGGAAGCTCCTACATCAGACACCCAGGGTAATTTGAGAAGTGACCCTGTCACATCTCATGTGTTTGTGTGAGGAAAACCCAAACGGTCAACCTCTGCCTTAGACAACCAAGAAGAATCTTCAACACGCCTTCCTTTCCATTTCACTAGATATTCTTCATATTGCATGTTTCGAGTGCTCCTTCCCACACAGCTATCCAAGATCTCTTCTATCTCCTCTATTGAAGTAGATGCTGGAATACTCCACTGCACTTCTGTTGGTCCATCCTCTGTTCCACCTTCATGATATTCTGATAAATCAGCAATGTTGAAAATAGGGGAAATATTGATCCCACTCGGCAGCTCTACCTCATATGCATTTCCTGAATCATGCTTCTTCATGATTCTGCATGGTCCAAATTTCTTCATTTTCAACTTATTGTATGTTCCAATTGGGAACCTTTCTTTTCTCAGGTGAACTATGACTTCATCTCCTACCTGGAATTCCTTATATCTCCTCTTCTGATATGCCTTAGCCTTGTACTGAATATTCATTTTATTAATGTGCTTTCTCACCTCTTCATGCAAATTCTTCAGATGTTCTACAAAGTCTTCAGCTTCGGCACTTGTCTTTTCTCCGTTGTCCAGCTTCCTTAACTCAGAAGCATTTCTTGGGCTATTGCCATATACAATTTGGAATGGTGATTTACCAGTACTCCTATTGACAGAATTGTTGTAAGCAAATTCTGCCTATGGTAAAATTAAATCCCATCCCTTGGGCTTATCTCCTACCAAGCATCATAGTAGGTTACCCAAACTCCTATTCACCACTTCAGTTTGTCCATCAGTCTATGGATGGTGTGCAGAACTGAACTTCAAGTCTGTCTTCAACTTCTTCCACAATGTCCTCCAAAAATAACCAACAAACTTGGTATCTCGGTCTGAAACTATGCTTTTTGGTAGACCATGTAGTCTCACCACTTCCCTGAAAAATAACTCTGCAATATGAACAACATCATTAGTCTTCTTACAAGGAATAAAATGTACCATTTTTGAGAATCTGTCCACCACCACAAAAATAGAATGATGTCCTCTCTGTGTCCTTGGTAAACCAAGAACAAAATCCATGCTAATATCATCCCATGGCTTCTCCAGTATAGGTAATGGTTGATACAACCCTGTATTCTGACTTGTTCCTTTTGACATCTGACACACTCTGCAACTCTACACAAATTTCCTCACATCCTGTTACAACTGTGGCCAATAATAATTTTCACCAATAATAGCAATGGTCTTATCTCGACCAAAGTGTCCAGCCAATCCCCCACTATGCTTCTCCTTAATCAGGTTCTCTCTCATGGAACTCCTTGGAATGCACAACTGGCTTCCTCTAAACAACATGCCATCTTGGATAATGAAATCCAACCATTTTGTCCTGTCTAAAGTAACAGGTTCCAAGCAAGCTTTCCAGGCCTCTGCAAAATCTGGATCTTCAGGATACAAACTTTTGAGCTCATCGAACCCAACAACCTCTATCTTCATTTCTGTCAACAAATTTTGCTTTCTGCTCAAGGCATCTGCAACTATGTTGGACTTCCCACTCTTGTGCTTCAAAACAAAAGTATAGCTCTGCAAAAACTCAACCCATTTTAAGTGCCTTTGATTTAACTTTACTTGACTATTAAGATACTGCAAAGCCTGATGATCAGTATATAAAACAAACTCCTTTGGCAACAAATAATGTCTCCATTTCTTCAAAGCCTGAACTATTGCATAAAACTCCTGATCATAAACAGAATACTTTTTCTTGGCATCATTAAGCTTCTCACTAAAATAAGCAATGGGCTTACCTTCTTGGCTCAAAACAGCTCCTATACCACTACCACTAGCATCACAATCTACCTGAAATACCTTATTAAAATCTGGAAGTGCCAAAACAGGTTGTTCTACCACTTTCTGTTTCAATGTATCAAAACTCTTGTCTGCTCCTGTAGTCCATCTAAACTCTTTTCTATCCCCTCTCATTGTCTCAGTTAGGGATGCACAAATGCTACTGAAACTCCTGATAAAATTTCTATAAAAACTTGCCAAACCATGAAAAGATCTTACCTCTGTGACACTCCTTGGCGTAGGCCATTCAATGATAGCCCTTACTTTTTCTGGGTCCATCTTAAGACCTTCTTCTGAGACAACAAATCCTAGGTACACCAACTCCTCCTTTGCAAAACTACATTTCTTCAAATTAATCAACAACTTCTCCTCCCTCAGCTTCTCTAGAACTCTTCTGATATGCATCAGATGCTCATCCCAAGTCTTACTGAAAATCAAAATATCATCCAAATAAACAATAACAAAACTTCTCAAAAATTTCTTTAATACCTCGTTCATGAGCCGCATGAATGTGCTTGGTGCATTGGTTAGCCCAAATGGCATGAGTAACCACTCATACAAACCTTCCTTTGTCTTGAAGGCTGTCTTCCATTCATCTCCTTCTCTGATACAGATCTAGTGATATCCACTCTTTAGGTCAATTTTTGTGAAGTACTTGGCTCCACTCAAACAATCCATGATGTCATCCATTCTTGGCAATGGAAATCTATACTTGATCGTTATCTTATTGATGGCTCAAGAGTCTGTACACATCCTCCATTCTCCATCCTTCTTTGGTGCTAGTACTACAGGTACCGCACATGGGCATAGGCTCTCCCTTATCAGTCCCTTCCTCAACAACTCCTGAACTTGTCTGTTCAGCTCTTCATTCTCTGCAGGGGTCATTCTATGGGCTGTCTTGTTTGGCAAACTGGCTCCTGGTATCAAATCCATTTGATGACTTATCTTCCTTACTGGTGGTAAACCTTCTGGTACATTATCAGAGATAATGTCCTGGAACTCTTCCAACATATCTGAAACTTCTGTTGGTACATCTTCACAGTTCTCTTGACTAATCTTAGGAATCAATGCAAAGCAATGACGCTCATGCTTCATACCCTCCAAAAATTTCCTACCATCTACCAAGCAAATTCTGGCAGTACTACATACCTTTTCTTCCACCTCCTTTAAGGGCTTCAATTTATGACGAACTCCATCTTTTGTTAGGGAATATGTGTTTGCACGACCATCATGGATAGCACTCCTATCATACTGCCACGACCTTCCCAACAGCATATGACATGCATCCGTCGGTATGATATCACACAGTACCTCATCATGGTAGTCCCCAATCTTGAACTTCATTAAATACTGCTCATTAACCAAAGCTCTATGGTCTTTCTGCAACCATGCAATCCGATATGGATGCGGATGCTTTCTTTTTGTCAACTTCAACTTGTCAACCATCTCTTCTGAAACCAGATTATCAGTGCTTCCACTATCAATAATAATATCACAACACTTACCTTCACATTTGCACCTTGTGCAGAATAAACTCTTCCTCTGATTTGGTTCTTTCTCCTCATTCAACAAGGTTCTTCTGACAACTAGGGTTTCTCCCCTTTCAACATCTTCATAATGCTCAGACTGTGCATCTTCATCTACATGTGCAACTCATGCATTACCTTCAGGTCTCCTATTCATCCTTCCTTGATGTTGCAGACACTCATATGCGTGATGCCCTTCTTCTCCACATTGGAAACAGGTTCCTCTGAAACCTCCTCTTTCAGGTCCTTGCCCAGGTCTACCTCTTCCTCTTTGCTCACCATTGTTCTAGTCATGAGGACGGTAGGTGTTATCTCCTCTCTGATTTCGACTAGTGCCAGCTTCTTCACTTTTCTTTGCATCTTCATTTCGGCCCCCATAGGGTCTTCCACCAGTCCTTCCGCCTTGACCTCTTCCCCTTTGCTTGCTGTCAAATCTTTTATTCAGCTTCTCTTCCACCTTCAAGGAAAACTGGTATGCATCTTCTATGGTGGTCATTCTGACCAGGCTCAGCTCCTCCTAAATACTCAACCTCAACCCATTAATGTAATAGGCTACCTTTTCCTTGTTGGGCTCTACATGGCCTGTCCTGATAGTAATCTTATAAAACTCTTCTGTATACTCCTTAACAGACTTGTTACCTTGCTTTAGTCCTTGCAGCTTCTTCAACAACTCCATCTCATAGTCCACGGGAATGAACTGCTTCTTCAGTTTCTCCATCATCCGATCCCATCTGGTGATCTTTCCTTTTCCTCTTCTATTCCTCTCTAATTGGACCTCCTTCCACCAAATACTGGCATGGCCCTTCAACTTTGTTTTTGCAAACTTGACCCGATCTGGGTCCTCCACATCTTCATACTCAAAATACTCCTCCATGTCATTGATCCAATCAATGAGCTGTTCCGGATTCAAATCTCCAGAATATGTAGAAACTTTGATTTTGGGCCTCTTTCCAATCTTCGAAATGGCCCTCAACAACCTAACCTCTGTAGGATCTCCTGCAGCTTCTTGTTCTTCCTCAGATAGCTCCTCTTCGGCTTCATCTTCGCTTTCTTCTCTTGTTCTCGGATCAAACCCTCTTCGCAGCTCCTCTTGCAATGCATCGATTTGCCTTTGTAGGGCTCTAAAACCCTCTTCTATCAAAGCATTCCTCCCAACATGATTTATTTGTGGAGGCATCTTGGTCTCTGTAGCAAACCCACAACCTTAGGTCCTGGTGCAAACTACATCACGGTCGGCGATCTGTCTACACACTCAGGAACCCTTGCTCTGATACCACTTGATAAAGGGGGTAAATCACAAAACACACAATAACAAATATTAAACACAACAAATAGAAATTTCTTTTATTGAACTGGACAACTCATTACATTACAGAAGCTCAATTACAATCAGAGGATGAATCCTCTACTGGCTGCAACACATTACAGCTTTCCCCAACCTCAAGACTCTAGAATCTTCAGCCTTCTGTAACCCCAAATCAGCTAGGGTTTCTAGTTTCCCCCCTATTCTAAACTCTACATTGGCCCCCCTTAACTCTACTACTGCCCAAGGTTCCCAAAATAGCCATAAATAGCACTTTTTGGCGGCCTCCAGCTAAATTTCAAAATTTGCAACTCCCTCCAAAAGTAGGTCAACTTCCGGGAAGCATAACTTTTGATCCGGGTGTCCTATTGACGAACCGTTTTAAGTGCCAGAAAGCTGGCGATGTGAACTATCTTGCCAAAAATTCATAAATAGATTTCCATCAACTTTTTGAGACGTTATGAGAAGTTTTAGTGCCTCATATCTCGTTCCGTAAATTTTCAGGGGCTTTTCAAAAAACAAAAACTTTAATAGCTTTCAGCTCACAAATGATCTTTGCCTAATTCCTTCATGAAAGGTCTTATATTTCCGTTATGTAACTTTCTGGAAGTTTTTGCTTTATTACGTGCCCAAATGCAAACTTTCTAAAAATAGCAGGTACACTTTCCTAAATAGGCAGGTTGCTATTTTTAGCAGTTTTGGAAAAAACTGAAAGTCCTACATTATTATTCTGGATATTATGGAACCAAAAACACTAATTATGGGAAGAAATGAGAACAACTACAATGGTTTTGAATTAACTTCTTTTTAGGTGATGCAAGATTGCCCTTATGCCTCTGGATGCTCCTGCATCAAGCTCCCTTGTATGATTTGATTGATTTTCTGGGGTATGCTTTTAACCAGAAAGTGGGAAAGGAAAACTAATATCTGCACACAAATATGATACAGATATGACAGACACATAAAATAAACAAAATGCAAATTAGATGACGCACAGATCACCCACTTCACACCCACGGACAATGATAAATTGATAAAAGGACATCAATATTTCTCTCAACACAAACCAACATAACAAGGGCGACATTAAAGACAGATTATAAATTAACATAAGAAAAATTGCAATTAGAGAAGATATTTACAGACATAAAATTCTGAAAATGATTCTCAATTTCTTCAATAACTCAAAGTTCAAAGCTTTTGAATTTGTCACTGTACATAAGCTGAATTAAGAAAAACAATAACTGATTGTAAAGCTAACAGAAAATAAAATGCTCCTCCTCCCTTGTTGTACATAACAACCAAAAAAAGGTCCTTTTTATGTTTACAAATATGTATTTATAAGATTTCTCCCCAAATCTCTTTGGTTTCTGTAATTGATTCTTGAAAAATTAGACCTTTTCATGTTCCCGTGCAGGTAAAAATACTTCTTGAAGGGTAATAAAAATCCTTTATAACTTCTTGTAACTGATTATTAGAGAGAGACTTTGATTTCATTTCCCACCTAATGATGAGGGTCCCACCAACTGCCTAGTGTATACACCTAAAATTGGCATGACTCTACTTAAATAAATATTTTAAATATTTATTTTATCATTCACATTCTTCTATCAATAAATAAATAAATTTATTTATTTATCTGATTCATCTCCTCTCATTTAATTAAATAAACACATTTATTTAATTAATTAAAATCACTTACACCAACTTCATTCTTCTAAAAATAATTAAATAATTTTAATTATTTAATTAAGATCTCTTATTCTTCCAAATTTAAATAAAATACAAATTTTATTTAAATAAAATCTAAAATCCTCACAAAATAAAATATATTTCTATATTTTATTTATTCTTCTCAAATATCCAGAAAAATAATTAAATATATCTTTTATTTAATTATGCTCTTTTATCTCTTCGAAAAATTATTCTTATCTTACAAAAATAACTTTCCTCTTGTCACACAAAAGTAAAACTCTGAGTTACAAAAGTAAAATCACTTTTAAAGCATCTTCTAAAGCAAATCTTCTCTTAAATTAGAAAAATAAATTCTAATTTAAGAAAATCAAATCTTATCCTCATCAAGAGAGGAGTTAACTCAACTAAACTGCTTTTGGAATGACATGTGTCCTTCGGTTGGTTGCACGTTCCTCAACAAGCCTCCTCCGTTGATCTCTTCTTTTCTTCTCAACCATTGATCTTCCCTCACTCTCTTCTATAAATACAACCTTCTTCTCTTCATTTCATATCTGGATTTTGTGTAAACTTATGCTGCAGAGATACCGGCGTGCCTTTGGCACCCCTACTCCTATTTGAGCATCCATCATTCACAATCCATTTCTGTATTTGAAGCTCACCTTCAAATACACAAGTATCCAAGCCATTCTTACTTTGTCATCTTCAAACAAGCAAGCAAGCGACAGCTTCTGAGGGCTTCACAAACAAGATCAAAGGAAGATAGGCGAACTACGGAAGGCGAAAGGTAAAAGAGTTTTGTAAGTATTTTAGCTTATCTTGATCTCTTTCTCCTTCATATTTCGTAGATGTTTGGGTTTCATTTTTCATTGATTTGAATAACCAAATTTCCCCCTCACATTTTGGCGCCTAGATTTCTTATGGCACATCTGACCTTCTAAGTTACGCATTTACATCCTGCTATTGCGCATATGACAGTCTAGCGCATTCAACCTCCGCAGTTGCACATACAAACTCCGCAGTTGCGCATTCATCCTTAGATTCAGCATTGAGTTCCATTTGCGCATACACTCTGTTTAATTGCGCATCTGTCAAAGTTGCGCATTT
This sequence comes from Cunninghamia lanceolata, assembly GCA_027924645.1. NCBI lineage: Eukaryota > Viridiplantae > Streptophyta > Pinopsida > Cupressales > Cupressaceae > Cunninghamia > Cunninghamia lanceolata. Next base: position 1,602,264 of record BSBN01001164.1, on the reverse strand, counting down.
ACCCTGCCTTTTTGCGCATTCACCTTGTCCTTTTGCACATCTGCTATTTTTGCGCCTGTACCTCACATTTTTGCACATTTGATCTCTGTATTTGCGCTTCTGTTCAAAAAGTTGCACGCTCCCTGTTTCTGCGCATTCAGACTACAGTGTTGTGCATCTGTCTTCTGATTTCTATTTTAGGTTTTCTAATTTTTGCATGCTGGAACTAACGTCTGTTTTGTAGGAGTAGTGGCTGGATTAGGTCATCTAGATATTTTGCTTAGTTCATCTAGCCTAACTAGGGGTGAAGTAATCAAATGCATTTCATGACAAACTACACATAGTCCCTAACTAGGAAGGAAGTAATTGGACCAAATTGCTATCCTGCATTGTGGATTTATTTTCTAGTTTAATCACTGCTATCTTCTACAAACGGGAAATGAACAATGCTATGATTAATCACTTTTCAAGTTAACAATCGTGTGAGTGCACAAATTAGCTTAGCCCATTTAGTTTTTCTATTTTAACTAGGTTGGGTGAACAACTGTACTTTGTGCTTGTGAATGACAATAGGCTTATGCTCTCCCCTTAACTAGGTGATCAAAGTGCCAGACTTGTCATTCTTTTTGTCAAACCTTTAGGGGGGGCTGCCCTTGGATGCACGCTTGTCCAAGTGGGAACGACCCTAAGTGGTAACAGGCTAAAGCCATGCCCTACCAAGCCACTTAAAATAAATTGTGCTTGGGGTGAAAACCTCAAGAAATGAGTGCTACTGTGTTACACCGATAGCCAACCTCCCCCAAAACTCTAATAGGCGTAACCCTTTGAGGTTGGGAGACTCCATAACGGAGAGTAGCGCCGCCGCACGTGTAACCACTCAAACAGTTGCCCTAACTAAGAACCAATTGTGTAGCAAGCCAAAACCCCTATTTGTTGATGTGGAGCTCTTGAAGCGGCCTTGATTCTTGTGGCTTTAAGTAGAGGTAGCAGGGACAATCCTAAGGTTCGGTGGGGGTATGAGCCTAAGGAGACCCGGATCTAATATGCGTGAGAAGTGAGTGCCGTGGAGGGTGTTAGGGTTAGCTGGAAGAAGATATCAATTAAATGCAAATAAAGATTAAACAGAGGAATGGAAATACACAGAAATAATAACAGCGAGAGACAAGTTTTAACGTGGTTCACCCAAACTTGGGCTACATCCACCAAACAGAGAGTCCACTATTATTATCCAGTAAATCAAACTGATTACAATCAGCAATCCCTACAACTCAATACTGCTGAAAAATGCTACAATACAATATCTCAAAACCCTAACCCTTGGCCGCTTTTTATCAAGCTCTTTGTCGATTACAAAAATAGGGTTTTCTTATGTCGGTCAATGAAAAAATAACTCCCGGTGCTTTATAAAATAATAAAAAACCGTGTGAGGTTTCGGGGGCAAGGCCCCTCGACCCCACCCTGTATCACGACAGGGAACGCGCTAGGGGCGCTGCCCCTAGACCCCGCAAGGGGTGCTGCCCCTTGACCCCGTCTTGGGGGCGCTACCCCCAAACCCCTGCAAGGGGCGCTACCCCTTGACCCCGTAGGAATTTGGGGGGAAACCCCGCTGATAAAAGTGGGGAAAATTTAACCTCTGAGTCTGATTAGGCTCCATATAACAACAATCTCCCACTTGGAGACTGATCAGACTCCACACCATATCAGAGGGGAGTCGGTGCTATCAGATCCTGGAGCTACACGCTTTTAGTTTGCACAGCCAGAGGATTCAACGAATACTGTCTCATCTAGCCTAGGTTGTACTTGTTTTGAGTCATAATAGTCCAAAAATACAAGAAAAAAATATAAAAAGAGATAAAAATCATGGAAAACTTCTATGTGTTTACTGTGTTTTTGCCATAATTAAACTTCAACATCATCAGAAACACCAAATTTTTTCAAACCAAAAACACTAAAAAATCTAGAAAATGATCCAAAATTCCCAAAATTCTGAGAAAACACAAAAAAATAGCCAGAATTGCACATCTGCATCGACTTATTGCGCATTTGAATCGACTTTCTACGCATTTGCTAGTATTGCGCATTTGAACTCTGTCTTTGCGCATTTGAAACTTCACCAATATTGCGCATGAGTATCGACCTGTTGCGCATTTGCCTCCTGTTGTTGCGCATTTAAACCTGAGAGCAAAAATCCAGTATCTTCCAAAGAGCAAAATTTATCAATACTATTCAAAAACCAATTCAAACCTGTTCTAGTTTTCAAAATCTGGTTAAAGACCTTGCAAAATCAACCATTTCTCTCTTATCCGCACCATAGCTGCTTGTTCATCCAAAATCTCGCCAAATCTTTTTCCAAGTTTCCAACAAGGTTATAGTCAATTTTTTCTTGATTAAAATTAAATCTCAAAAAAGACCTAGTGAGCCTCCAAGTATCAAGGATTACTTATCCTTCTCTATCGGAACTCCACTAGTGGATTGTGCAAAGGCTAGTCAACGTCAAGCAATGGATTCCTAACATCCTAGCTTTTGACTATCACTTTTATATACCCACCTTGTTTGACACCATCTAGATCTAAGAGGAACCTTGCTAAAACCTTGTTTCATCCTAGCACCTTGCTCAAAATCTTCCAATCTCACCTCATCCCATCTCTTTACTACCTTGCATGGTCTTGACAAGATTACAAAAACAAAAATAGTTAGAAATGGCAGAGAAAAGTATTTTTGATGGTCACAAAAGTGATGAAGAACCTTCCATGGAAGAGATCCTCAAAGTGCAACATCACACAAAATTTCAACGCCTATTAGATGGAGTACTTGCACAAGATCCTACAAAATTCTTCCTACACCCAGCAAACCTAGGAGTAAAACTTCCCAAGGGTTATGATGTAGAGGCTCTAAGAGAAACTGATGAAGAGAGAATCCCAGAAGGAAGTAGACAAGATGAAATACCCATAGATAAGAGCAAAGCAACAATAGACTACTTGGATGCCCTAAGTCTAATGAACCAAAAATATGAAGCTCTCAAACAAAAAATTTCAGACATAAAAATGGGAACATCGACTAAAAACTACACCCTAGAGGATATTTCACCACATCCTTTTGATAGGTCCTTAAACATGATTCCCTTTCCCTCAAGATTTGAGGTGCCTAAATTTGATAAGTATAGAGGGAAGGGCGATCCAAGAGATCATATCAGAGAGTTCAATGCTGCTTGTCTAGAGGTCACACATAATGACACTTACCTTCTGCGACTATTTCCACGGAGCTTGGGAGGAAAGCTATGGATTGGTTCTCTAGACTGCCACCTGGTATTAAAACATTCAATGAACTTGTCAACAAATTTGTCACCCACTTCTCATACAATATTGAGAACGACATCTCAATATTGGATCTCTGTAACACCAAACAGAAAGGAGGAGAATCTTTCACTGTCTTCTTACAGAGATGGAGACAACTGGCAAGCAAGTGCCCACACCAAATACCAGAGAAACAAATGCTAGAGATGTTTGTCCACAATCTGCAAACAGACCTAAGCTACCAAATCCAAATCCAATGTCCCACTTCTTTTAGCAAAGTCATTGAGATGGGCCTTATCATAGAAAAAGCTCTAATCATAAAGGGTCAAATCAAGCTCTATAAAGACACTCCTAATACCAACACCAACAATGAGAAACCTAGATTCTAGATGAAAAACAAGAACGTTGTGAATGACGGGGTGGTGGATGCCAAAAATGCGGCTCCTAAACAACCAATTTTTAACCTATCAACACCTCAAACTAATCCACCACAAAACAAACCAAGAAATACCGAATCTAGGTTTACCAACTTTCAGCCAAGGAGAAACTTCACACCTTTGGATGAGTCACTAGAAACTGCCCTACGGAAGCTAATCACCAACAATCTCATAACACTTCCTTCAGCACGAGAGTACGAACCAAAGGTCAAACCCCATTGGTGGAATGACAATGACTTCTGTGAATATCATCGAAACAAGGGACACAAGACAAATGATTGTATTGCACTCAAGCATATAATCCAAGACTTAATAGATCAAAACAAGATATTTGTTAATGGACATACCTCAAACAACGATCACTAGGCATTCAAGGATCCTCTTCCTAACTACGAGCAAGGATGTCCTTCCAACAGAAATAACTGTGGCTCTAACAACGCAAATTACATGAATATCGGATACGACTATGTTGTTAACCATATCTATGAAAGTGACTCACATATTAATGTGATCACTATCAATAAGGATCTAGACTGCAATGTTACTACCCGTAGTAACAGAGTCACCCTTAGAGGAGCTTCCGCTCCTTCATCTAGTCAATACAATATCGTGGATCAACTCCACAAAACACCTGCACACATCTCCATGTTAGAACTTCTGTGTCTATCTCCTTCCCATAGGTCTATACTTGACAAAGCCTTAGCAGAAGCCTCCATTCCCATGAACCTAGCTGAAGAGCAATTCCAAACTATGGTCGGTCACATCACCTCACCGCACTCCCTATCATTCATTGAGAAGGATGATATGTCTATCACTCAACCCCATAACGCCTCCCTCCATATTGAAGCTTTCATACATAAGCACAAGATCAAAAGAGTCCTAATCGATGGAGGAGCTGGGTTGAATATCTGCACATTGAAGCTAATCCTTACATTGGGGTTTTCAGAGAAGGCTATAGATCCGAAAAGAAAAATCACCATAAAAGCCTATGATGAGGAAGAAAGAACGTCCAAAGGAATTGTTACCCTACCAATTAGAGTGGGCCCCGTAGTGAAAGATGTGGCTTGGTAAGTCCTTGACATGGAGTTAGCATACAACATTCTTCTGGGATGGCCATGGATACACGCTGTGAAAGCAGTGCCTTCCACATACCATCAATGTATCAAATTCTCACATGAAGGTCAAGAGATCACCATCCAAGGTGACCCTAACCCCTATCAATACTGCAACTCCATTTAGCCCAAACCAGAAGTCATAATCCCTAACAACCGTGCTTCTGCATCCTCGTCATCTCGTATTGACCCGGCTTCACTTGCTTCCTCTTTTGAAGCGCTTCAACCGAAGCTCCAACTCAAAGATAAAGGCTTGGGTGAATACACGGTATCTCAGTCCCTCTGTTTGGCACAATTGCCTCTATCTCCTAGATCCTATGGGAGGCCTATCTTAAAAACACCCAAAGCAAAAAGCCTCCCAAAGGACCATTTGTGAAATGGGGAAGCCTAGAAGATGAAAGTGATGAAAAAGATGTCCTATAGTGGCTATACAAAGATGAAGCTAGCTCCTCAACACAACATGACCATCCCACTATACCAACAGAACAGTATGGTCAAGGTTTTCAAATGCTACAGAGAATGGGTACGAAGGACATGGTCCACTTGGTTTAAGAAAGGATGGCATCATTGGACCCATCCAACCGCATACCTTAACAGCCCGAGACACTACAGGGCTAGGCTACACTGGAGCACCAAGAAACAATAGAACCAACAAGAATAAGGGAAAACAACCAGAAGCTTCTACTAGCAATCAGGTTGAACAAATTTAGATGGGAAACGAAATTGATGCTAATGAGTATGAATGGGATAACCTCTCTGAGATGTCTTGTGACGAGAAGGATATTGATGTTGTGCATGAGTATGACCCAACCCATGCTAATGAGAGAAAAAGGCCAAGGACTAGATCGCTAGAGTCTGACTCGCATAACAACAATAGTGACAATCACGAAGAAAGAATGATACCTCCTTTGACGGATCCACTGATAGAGAGTACCATCGCAGACTTTGTCTATTCCTTCAATAATTCTGTCCTAACCATCAGCACCATCGAACCAGAACAACCCAATGATCCCTTACCACTGCTACATCCTGAACTCATAGACTGGGACCTACAAGGTACTACCCCTAAGCTTGATACCTTTGAAAATGACGACGCCATCATAGACTACCTTGAGCTTAGAGATCATATACCTGCAGGAGACCACAGAGCTGGCTATGCTATTGAACTCAACGAGAAGGCCTATTTTAGAGAGAGAGCCAAGCCTTTCAGTCATAAAAACATCAAAATAAAAGAATGATCTAATGGTGAAAACCACTCCGCAGCAGTGTTAGATCATCAAAATAGTAAAAATAAAGGCGTATCCAATGGTGAAAACCTCTCTGAGGCACCGAAGGATGGAAGGCTTGACCCTCTCCCCAATCTTACACATTAGGAGAGATCATCGATCTTGATAGAACCAGCAGAAGCAATCAATGTCAACACAGGTGATAATCCCAAAATGGTCCACATGGCAAAGGCTCTAATAGAACATGAAAAACCAGCATTTACGGATTTCTTCAAAAGAAAACAAATCAACTTTGCATGGACATACGCTGACATGCCAGGGCTAGATCTGAATCTTATCATGCATCATTTATCTTTAGCTCCAGGAGCTAAACCAGTCAAACAAAAAATTAGAAAGATGCATCTGCATGTGGCCCTCATGGTGAAAGAAGAGCTAAAGAAAACCTTAGATGTTGGATTTATCAGGCCTATAGACTATCCTGAATGGGTTTCGAATATAGTACTGGTGGCTAAACTAGATGGCAGGGTCAGAATATCCAATGATTTTAGAGACTTGAACAAGGCTTGTCCCAAAGATGACTTCCCCCTGCCCAACATAGACATGATTGTCAATCTTACGGCAAGACACACTATGCTGTCACTCATGGACGGTTTCTCAGGATATAACCAAATAAAGATTGCACCCGAAGACCAACACAAAACTGCCTTCACATGTCCTTGGGGCACTTACTGCTGGTGTGTTATGCCATTTGGTCTGAAAAATGCTGGGGCAACATATCAGAGGGCCATGACAACGATCTTCCACGATATGATGCATACTATAATGGAAGACTCCGTCGATGACATTCTAGCAAAGTCTCTGACAAGAGAAGGGCATCTAACAGTACTAGACAAGATCTTTAACATACTGAAACAGTTCAATGTGCGACTTAATCCAAAAAAATGTGTGTTTGGGGTTACAGTAGGAAAATTACTAGGATACATAGTGTCTGCAAATGGTATCGAAGTTGATCCCACTAAGGTGAAGGCCATAATGGAAATGCCACCTCCTAAAAATCTAACTCAATTGAGATCCCTACAGGGCAAACTACATTAGACGGTTCATTTCCCAACTGGCAGACAAGTGCCACCCATTCTCTCATCTGCTACACAAAAATGTACCCTTCAAATGGAACGAGTCATGTGAGCAGGCATTTCAACAGCTAAAGGAATACCTAATGAAGCCACCAGTATTAATGCCACCAATTTAGGGCAAGCCTCTATTACTGTATATCTCAGATACACCAACGGCTCTGGGAGTTCTCCTTGCTCAACAAAACTATGATGGAAAAGAACAAGCTATCTACTACATTAGTCGAACACTTGTCGGATACGAATTATAATACACACCAATAGAAAGAGCATGCCTAGCAGTGGTCTTTGCCTCGCAAAAATGGAGACATTACATGCTGGCACACTCTGTTAAACTGGTGGCAAAGATTGATCCACTGAAATACTTGCTCAACAAGGCTGCCTTAACAGGCAGATTATCAAAATGGGTCATGCTTCTCAGCAAGTTCGAGATTGAATATGTGGATAGAAAAGCGATAAAAAGACAAGTGCTTGCAGATCAACTAGCAGATGCAAAATTTCTAGATGAGTCTATCTTCCACGTCAACACAGCAAACTGGAAAATGTACTTTGATGGCTCCTACACTCAACATGGATCGAGGGCAGGTATCTTATTAATCACACCTAATGGCGACACTATTCCAAAGTCATACAGATTAATGTTCCCTTGCACTAACAACGTAGCGGAATATGAAGCTCTGGTCATCGGTATCAAGCTGGCAGTTGAGTGGGACATCAAGGAACTTCAAGTCTATGGTGACTCACAACTAGTCATCAACTAGGTAAATGACGACTACCAAACGAAGGATGAGAAACTGATTCCTTACAAACGAATGGTAGATGACTTCAAGGAATATTTCGTCAAGATATCATTCAAACAAATACCAAGGATCGAGAATAAAGCTGCAGACACAATGGCTACAATCGCATCTCTCCTCGACATTCCAGGCAATCAAACACGATATGAGTTATTAGTAGAGCCGGTCTTCTATCCAGCTTATGACACCCCAGAGTCCCATATCATATGCCACATTGTAGGAACCAATTCCCCACTCTGTGGTAAAATATTTGCCTACCTAAAAGAGAATACCCTCCCACCTAACCTTTCCAGCAACCAAAAAAGAACCTTCATCCAGCAGGCATCCCGGTATGCCATTATCGCAAACACCCTATATCGCCGAGGTCTCGATGGTACTCTCCTTAGGTGTCTAGATAGAGAGGAATATAAAACTGCTCTAAGCAAAATACATGACAGGATATGCGGGACCCACTCTAGTGGCCCTACCCTAGCCAAGAAACTCATATGCATGGGGTACTACTGGCCAACAATGGAACAAGATTCCTATCATTTTGTGAAAAAGTGCAAGAAATGCCAAATCCATGGAAACCTGATACATGGACTAGCACAGGAGCTACAGCCGTTAACAACTCCTTGGCCTTTCTGTCAGTGGGGACTCGACTTAGTGGGCAAGATTCACCCTCCTTCCTCAAGCGGCCATAAATTCATAATCACTGCCACAGAGTACTTCACGAAGTGGATTGAAGCTGTGCCTCTAGCCAACATCACAGGCAAACAGATTGCCTCATTTATCCTGAACTATATCATTTGTCATTATGGTGTCCCTTCGTCCATTATCATGGATAACGGACGACCCTTCAAAAACCAAGATGTCAGGGAACTATGCGACAAATTCCACATCCAGCACCACTTTTCAACCCCCTATTACCCACAAGGCAACGGCCAGGCTGAGGCATCGAATAAAACCATTCTAAAAATACTAAAGAAGACTGTCAATGATGCCAGCCGTGATTGGCATGTCCAACTGAATCCTCCACTGTGGGCCTATCGCACACCCACAGCTGCAACACCATACTCCCTAGTTTATGGATCTGAAGCTATCTTGCCCATTGAAGTCGAGATCCCATCCTTGCGAGTCTCATTAAAAGGCCTCATATCAGATGAAGAGTACAGAGTAACCAGACTCCAAGAATTAGAGTTGCTCGAAGAGCGAAGGCAACAGGCCTTTAACCACCTGAAAGCATATCAGCAACGCATGTCCAGAAGCTACAATCATAAAGTAAAGCCTTGAATCTTCCAAGTCGGTGACCTAGTCCTAAGAGAAAATCCCAAAAATCAGCAAAACAGAGAAAAGAAAGGAAAGTTTGAACCTAACTGGCTGGGTCCCTATGTTGTTGTTTCATCTTATGGATCGGGGGCATATCAATTGGCTACATCTGAAGGTGAACTGTTTAATGATCCTATCAATAGCATGCACCTTCGTAAGTTCTATACCTGAAAACCCCAATGTAAGGGAGTCCTGAAAAAATCCAAAAAAAATCGAAAAAGTGATAAAAAATAGAACAAAAAAATTAAAAAAATGAGAAAATAACAAAAAAACCGTCCTATGGTGAAAACCTGGCAAACAGGCGTCATGTGTACTTTTAGCTTCTCGTGTAAATAAAAGCAAGTGGTGAAAACCTGGTAAACAGGCGCTATCTGCGACAAACCACTTCCTCCATCCGTTCTGACTTCATATCTCTTGTGTCCTTCATATTGTCCGTCTTGACCCAGTCCTTTGAACCGTTGTCAAACTACGTCGCCTCTAAGTTATCACATAGGCAAGGCCATTCTCAATGTGCCCCCGAAGCTCGTCTTCACTCCACTCCACTATTCCGTCGATCCCATATCTGGTCCTTCTGTCAATCTAAGTTCGTGCTATTTCTCCACCACTGTGACCATCACCTAGGTCTTAGGTCTGCTAGGGTTTACCCCGAACTACGTTGCCTCTACGTCGTCACGTAGGCAAGGCCATTTAGCAATGAGCCCCCGAGGCACTAGGTCAGTCCCTTAGGGTCCATCTCTCCATGTCTGTCTGTCGTCTCACCCATAATAAGTCGATCCTTGTCTAAACTGAGGGCAACTCCTTGACCTAGTTGCGGATTTGGATTCTTGAATGCCACTGTTCTAAGAGGATACCAATAAGGACTGCGATACCTTTTCTAGGCAAACAAACAGTAGGAAAATAGGCTACCCAACAAAAGTCTTGACGCAAAGCATCAACCTGTCCAAAACAAAGCACATCACCATATCAAAACACTAAAAATGATTATGTATCAATTATGGCAAAAGACACATCTAATGCAAAGAAGTTTTGTCAACAGGTTAATTTACAAGGTCTTGCATTTTTGTCATTATGTCTTCCTATGCTACTCAAGGATGCCAAAAGCTAGAGATGCTATGATGGGGGCATAATTTTTCTTTGTCTGCTACTGGTGGATTAAACTTTAGTAATGTGACGACTTATGTCTAACGACGTGATCAGCAAAAGATCATCGAGGACTCCGAGGTCTAAACATGAAATGGGGCAATCCTTGTCTGTTAAAACACAAGAAGTACTCAGGTCATCTAGATTCAAGTTTGACTAGATGCTTGTATCAACTTGCTATATCAAAATCCACGTAAGACATACTCAGGTCATCTCGGTCTAATTATACCTAGATGCTTGTATTTTCTTACAACATTTCAAAAAAGTGAAAAATACCAAAAAGAGCCCAATGATGAAATAAGTACTTTACTTGCAATATCAAGATGACAAATATCCATATCCATATCCCATGCAATAAAATTCTATGCAGCATATCAATGTTTACAAAGAAAAGCTTGTGATTTCTTTTGTCAAGTCATTCTTCTATCAATCAAATTTCTATCTATCATCGTATCTTTCATCCTTGTCCAATCAATCTAAACAATGATCCAAATGCAAGTCTATCCTTAATCCATACCAATCATGTTAGTCAATCTTGTCAAATGATCCACTCACCATTGGCAGTCTTGATCCTAATCTTGTCATAAACCATATCAATGAGTCATAACTATCCTTCATGTTGCTCTAGGGATATATCGTTCCCCGCTATGATAACACTGTCGTATATCGTTATCATATCAAATGTCTTAGACAGAATGTTGCATTGTCGAAACCAGACCCGGAGTCTTATACGACATGTTTCATTCCTGACACCAGACATCATCGATCTATATCATTGGTTTACCGCTTGACCGGGGCAATACCTTGCCTGTTCTTGTATCATTTGTGCATTCCTGGTTGCTTGCTTGTGCATGTCATCATTTTATCTTGCATCACCTATCATTCACCATCTTTCTTCTGTATCCAACCATTTCTTCTCCTGTTTCTCCTCTTCTTCATTGTGAGATTGTCCGTCTCACGCCCTTCTGTCTTCTTCCTGTCCAATCTCCCGAGGGGGCATCCTGTCATTAAACTTGTACCAGGGGCAAACTGGGCCATGTATCATTTTCGGACAATCTTATTCTTTGAAACAACATGATAAAACACATTACATCAAAGAGGGGCAAAATGTATACACCTAAAATTGGCATGACTCTACTTAAATAAATATTTTAAAAATTTATTTTATCATTCACATTCTTCTATCAATAAATAAATAAATTTATTTATTTATTTGATTCATCTCCTCTCATTTAATTAAATAAAAACATTTATTTAATTAATTAAAATCACTTACACTATCTTCATTCTTCTAAAAATAATTAAATAATTTTAATTATTTAATTAAGATCTCTTATTCTTCCAAATTTAAATAAAATGCAAATTTTATTTAAATAAAATCTTAAATCCTCACAAAATAAAATATATTTCTATATTTTATTTATTCTTCTCAAATATCCACAAAAATAATTAAATAAATCTTTTATTTAATTATGCTCTCTTATCTCTTCGAAAAATCATTCTTATCTTCCAAAAATAACTTTCCTCTTGTCACACAAAAGCAAAACTCTGAGTTACAAAAGCAAAATCACTTTTAAACCATCTTCTAAAGCAAATCTTCTCTTAAATTAGAAAAATAAATTCTAATTTAAGAAAATCAAATCTTATCCTCATCAAGAGAGGAGTTAACTCAACTAAACTGCTTTTGGAATGACATGTGTCCTTCTTCGGTTGGTTGCACGTTCCTCAACAAGCCTCCTCCGTTGATCTCTTCTTTTCTTCTCAACCATTGATTTTCCCTCACTCTCTTCTATAAATACAACCTTCTTCTTTTCATTTCATATCTAGATTTTGTGTAAACTTATGCTGTAGAGATACCGGCATGCCTTTGGCACCCCTACTCCTATTTGAGCATCCATCATTCACAATCCATTTCTGTATTTGAAGCTCACCTTCAAATACACAAGTATCCAAGCCATTCTTACTTTGTCATCTTCAAACAAGCAAGCAAGCGACAACTTCTGAGGGCTTCACAAACAAGATCAAAGGAAGATAGGTGAACTACGGAAGGCGAAAGGTAAAAAAGTTTTGTAAGTATTTTAGCTTATCTTGATCTCTTTCTCCTTCATATTTCGTAGATGTTTGGGTTTCATTTTTCATTGATTTGAATAACTAGATTTCGCCCTCACACCTAGAATGCATTTTCATATTCATTATCATATGTCTTTGATGTTAGGAATGATCGATAAAGATCCCATACAACTGTACAAACCAAAATTATTCAGATGAGTGTAGCCACTGATTTGTACAGAGAGTTTGTAATTCTATCTTGCCTAAGAAAACTCCTTCATTGCTTTTCACATTCCTTAGTATGGTGATTGTCTTGATTAGCCAAGGATGTGAGAGAACCCGCGAGTAATAACTAGATTAGTAGTATACTTTGATACACATCTCTTGATGTGTAGATTGCCATTCTTAACAGATTTGACCTCCAGGAGCTGTGTCAATAATGAAATCTAGAGACTTGGATGAAGCTTCCATATGCTCTTAAGAGTATTCAATGCTTCACCATTTTTTGATATATGCTAAAAATTGTTACATTTAACCCAACAACCATATGACCAACCCCGATGCATAAAAGACCAGTGTCAGAGGATTGATAGAATCATCTAAAATACATAAACATTCTTTCACAATAATATCTAACCGGGTAACTTTCAAGCTTCATCTTTGCCACTTGCTCCGACCAACGGCATTCAACTCGAGCAAAGCATAATTTTTTTGCGTCAGATAAGGGTTTTGGATCCACAACATCACCAACCAAATAACAAACACCATTTAATGCCACATTTTGATAATATAGACGATTTGCTTGATGTTTCTATTTAGCAGGAAGTCCTGTACATTTTTCTGAGAACCTTATGCCCAATTCTGGAACTGCAATAGAACCGGCTGAGACCTCTAAACTATATAAAAGACAATCCATCAAGTCATGTATGCTCTTGCTAAAAACATTCTTCATGTTTTTGACACTTTTATTGCATGAATAAAACCTATTAATTCATGTATAGGAGTAGAAATCCATTTCTTGAAAGTTTCTATAATCCAATTCAACTAATACATTTTGGTGCCCAATTTGCAATTATGGTATTTGTATCAGAAATATTATCTCCATGATTTCCTCTATGCTCTCGCTGGATTTGGTAGTTACCTGCTAATTGTATTTGATTGAAAGTTTCTAAAAGTCCTTTCAACAAATCATTTTGCACATATCTTGCGACCTTGACATCTTATGAGACTGTAAATCTCGCAGAGCAGGTGTCCGATCTGTGACTCCACATCATGCATATATTCCAGCTAGAGCATTGTTTTAATGGGCATTTCTATCTTGCTCAGATGCTCTCATTCTGCTCGGGCCGTGAGAATGCTAGCAATGAAGGAGGGGTCGGGGAATTATCTCATCACATTAAGTTTTGGTGAATGTCCATTCCTCCCAATGAAGCCACGCAACCATATCCTATTCTAAAGTTCCAATCATATCATTTATTTCCTCCAAAGCTATTCGCCTATGAAATAAAATAGACACCTTTATATCACACATCAACAATGATTTAATTTTTGTGGATGTAGAGGAGTTTTCAACATCGTAAAGAAAACCCGAGGAATTAACAACAGCAGCATCGAATCATAATAGCATCTTCTTTATATACCTTGCATATTCCTGTGTATTTTGCATACATTCCTTTCAAAGCCTTTCGAACTGCAATCTTAGACAGGTTTTAATTTTTTATTTTGTTCGGATATAACTTGTTCAAATCCCTTTGAAACTATTTTCTTAACGAAGCCTTCTCATTTTGGTTCTCCCCCTTTCTATTCTTTGCCGTGGGATCCACTTGGGTCCCTAGATTGAGCTGGAACTACTATTGTAATCAATGGAATATCAACATACATTGAAATGCTTCCATAAATCTTATAAAGAATTAGTGCAGGAATTGCAGAATATAGGAAGACATCGGTAGTGATGGCTCGGGTCATCCAGAGATATGCAAAATTTGAAACCAAGTCAGGTGTATGCTTAGTTCAAGAACCATCAAAAGCCCCGACAAAGAGCAAGTCGGGAATTCGGGCCATTCCGAGACTTTAGAACCATTTTGTAAAGTTCAACTTTCTTATGAAAGACCGACAAAGAGGATTTAGGGTGTCAATGTTGTTATGACCATTACAAATAATACCAAATCCATCTCAATGAATAACCATTCAACAAGTTTAGATGGCACTCTAAAATTTTGCCTGATGTTTTGAGCAAGTGGCTTGTTCTCTAGCTTAAGAAGCTTTGGATTTCCAAATCATGTGCATGTAATCCATTCATAATATGCACTATCCACTAGAGTAATCCCAAGTTCCAATGATATTATCTACCAAAAACATTGATCTTTGGCTGGCAGAGAAGATGCTTACAATGCTTGCAAGATTTGGATTTACACTCGTCAATTACATATTTGGTACACAGGGCATTTGCTAACATAAACACCAAAATTGAATTCCTTCCAATATCAAGAAATGGGTCTGTATGCACAACTTCAACCAAAAGATGGAAGATTATTGCTTCCTGAAGCTGATCTTCATGTGCCTTAGCAGACTGCTCTTGTGGAGGCAATGTCGGGAAAAAGTGAAGTTTAAAAACTTGCACACGGTAAAACATTTTGGTGTGAAAACTTGTCAGATTGGATGAAATGGAGATAGGATCATGCTTATAAGAGGAACCTGCACCAGCTCACATGGACATTGAAAATTAATTATTTTCATGATTTGACAGGCTCACAAGTTCGGGGTGCTCTAAAAAATTTGAAATTCCTCAAGTTCAAATTTTCTGGCAACAAAAGGCAATCCATGGATTCTTACAATTTCTTTGAACAATAGACCAGTAATGTGAGAGGCATCATTAGTGGACTTACAGGCAATGAAATGTGCCATCTTACTAAATCTATCTACAACAACAAAAATGTTGTTATAACCTCTTTGTGTCTTGGGCAGACCTAGAACAAAGTCCATGTTGATTGACTCCCATGGCTGATTGGGTATTGGCAAAGGTTGATATAAACCTACATTAGAGATTGATCCTTTAGCCCTCTGGTATATCACACAACTCTCCACAAACTTTTTCACATTATTATGCATCTTAGGCCAATGGTAAAACCTCTTGACTTGCTCCAAAGTTTTGTCCTAACCAAAATGACCACTCATGCTACCACAGTGCTTTTCCCTGATTAGATTTGCTCTCATGGAGCATCTTGGCACACACAACTAAGCTCCCTTGAATAGTAAACCATCTTGTACTACAAACTCAAAAAAATCATTGTGAAAAACATCTTGGGACTGATTGCAAACAACAAAAACATCACTGAAATCTTCATCATTCTCATACATACCTTTAAGTGCATCAATACCTACACTTTGTAACTTGATCTACTACATCATCATGGACCTCTACTTAGAGAATCAGTAACTTTGTTTGCTTTTCCTTTCTTGTGTTTGATGGTGAATGTGTAGGCCTGCATATACTCCATCCACTTCATGTGTTTGTGACTCAACTTATCTTGGTTGTTCAAGAAACTCAAGGCATGATTATCTGTGAAGACAATAAACTCCTTAGGCAATAGATAGTGCCTCCACTTCTTGAGTGACTGTACCATAGCATAGAGTTCAAGATCGTAGTAAGAGTACTTCCTCTTGGCTTCATTGAGTTTTTCACTGAAGAATGCAACCGGTCTCCCATCTTGGCTTAGGACTACACCTATGGCATATCCACTTGCATCACATTCAATTGTGAACACCCTTTTGAAATCAGGGAGTGCAAGAATAGGTTGTTGAGACACCCTTGTATTCAATTATTCAAAGCTCTTCTCAACTTCCTCAGTCCATTGAAACTTTCTCTTCTTATCTCCTTTGATGGTATCAAGAATAGGAGAACAAATGTGACTGAAATTATTGATAAACTTTCTATAAAATGTGGCCAACCCATGGAAACTTCTTACCTCTGCTACTGTTCTAGGAGTTGGCTAGCTGAGTATGGCTTCTACCTTGGATGGATCCATCTTTCGTGTACCTTTGGAGATCACAAACCCAAGATAGACAAGCTCTTCTTTCATGAATTCACACTTCTTGAGGTTGATCATCAGTTTCTCCTGATTCAATCTCTTCAACACTATGTCTAAGTGCTGCAAGTGTTCTTCTTTGGTTCTGCTATACACAAGAATGTCATCTAGATAGACTACCACAAAATTGCCTATGAAATGATTGAGAACTTCATTCATAAGTCTCATGAATGTACTTGGGGCATTCGATAAACCAAATGGCATTACCATCCACTCATAAAGACCTTCATTAGTCTTGAATGATGTCTTCCATTCATCACCCTTTCTTATTCTTATCTGGTGTTAACCACTCTTTAAATCTATCTTTGAAAGGTAATATGCATCACCCAAACTATCCATTAGGTCTTCTATCCGAGGTATGGGAAATCTATGCCTGGTTGTTATCCTATTGATGGCTCTGGAATCAGTGCAAAGTCTCCATTCTCCACCCTTCTTAGGTGCTAGGACAGTTGGAACAACACAGGGGCTTAAACTCTCCTTGATCAACCCTTTGTCCAATAGCTCTTGGATCTGATTTTTGACCTCTTCATTTTGCTGTGGTGTCATCTTATATGTTGCCTTGTTTGGAAAACTTGCACCAGGGATGAGATCAATATGATGGCTCACATCTTTGATAGGAGGCAATGAACTTGGTAGGTATTTCACCACTATGTCTTCATACTTGTCCAATAGGACCTGCACCTCCTCTAGTATCTTTTCTACCTCTGTTTCTACCTTAGCTGATATGGGCTTGCCAATGATGGCATATCCAGCTTCTTCTTCCTTCAGTGTCTTCAAGAACTCCTTCTCTTTCACCATCATCATGCTTGGTCCTTCATGGACTACTGCACCATCTTCTTTTAGTGGAGTAAGTTGGTATGACACTCCATCCTTCACAATCATGTAGGTATTCTCCTCTCCATCATGCTTGGTCTTCATGTCAAATTGCCATGGTTTTCCTAGGAGTAGATGGCATACATCCATGGGGATGATATCACACAGGATCTTGTCCTTATAGGCACCAATGTTGAACTCCACCCAAGCTTGTTCATTCACAAGTACTTGTTGACCCTTATTGAGCCATTACACCTTGTAGGGTGTAGAGTGAGGAATCCTCTTGATCTTCAACTTTTCTACCATTTCCAGAGACACAAGATTGTCACTAGAACCAGAATCAATAATCACCTTACATACCTTCCCTTGTGCTTTGCAAGTTGTCCTGAATAAAGCTTTCCTTTGTGGAGGCTCCTTGGTTGTTGGTACTTTCAGTAATGTCCTTATCATTAAGGATTCTCCTCCTTCTGGGCTTGCACGTACAAAGGATGAGTTCACACTCTCTTGGTCCTCCTCTTGTACTAATTGGATTCTTCTATCACCTCCATATGAACTTGATGCTTGTTTGTCTGGGCACTTGAATGCAGGATGCCCAACTTGATTACAGTTGTAGTATTTGCCTGTGAATGTGCTTGACCCTCTACCTTGGCCTCCAAACCTACCTCTACTATTTGATCTTCTCCCTCTAAAGCTGTCTTTTTCACTCGACTCCCCTTTTGGCTCCTGATTCTCTTTGTTGCTGCTATTTGTTTCTCCTTGTTGCTTCTGTCCTCTTCCACCAAAATTTCCTCTTCCTCTGAAGTTCCTTCCTCTACCCCTTCCATTTTGTTCTTGTTTCCTTTTGATTTTCTCCTCCGCTCTCATTGCCAACTGGAAGCATTCTTCCACATTCCTGGGTGTAGTAAGACATAGTTCATCTTGGATATTGAACCTAAGCCCATTCATGTATCTAGCAATCTTTTCAACTTCATCCTCATTATGGCCAGTTCTCATATTGAGCTTATGAAACTCCTCTGTGTAGGCCATTACATCCATCTCTTTCTATTTTAAGTTCTGCAAGATTCTAAAGGTTTGAATGGCATAATCTTTTGGAAGGAATTGACCCTTCACCTTGGACACCATCCGGTCCCATGAACTGATTTTGGCTTTTCCTTTTCTTATTCTCTCTGACTGGACATAGTTCCACCATGTCAGTGTTGCTCCGTTTAACTTGGTCTTTGCCAGTTTGACTTTCTTCTCTTTAGGCATCTCTTTCTACTCAAAGTAGTTATCTAAAGAGTCAATCCAGTCTAGTACCTCCTCACTGTTCATCTTCCCTTCATACATGGGCAACTCCATCTTGACATCAATGTTTTCTCCTTTCACAGTCCGCAGCATCTTCATAAACCTTTTTGCATCTGGATCCATCTCTGCCTCACTGGATCCCTCTTGAGGGTCTACATTTTCACCCTCACACTCTTGGTCACTATCTTCCTCAATGACCCCACCTCTTCTTAGGTTTGTTTGAATGGCTACAAGTCTGGTTAGGACTCCTTGAGATTCCTTCATCAATCTCACTTCTTTAGTGAGGACTGGACTGTTCTTAGGAGGCATCTTGTACTCCTTCCTCTTATTCACTCTTTCCCAATCAGAACTTGTGCTCTAATACCACTTGGTGCAGAGCAAGGGATGATTACAGAACCTTCCCAAACTTGAATGACTAATCCTTCTTCAAGTGGACAGTAAACTTGTAAAACATGGCATCTAGAACCTTCATTTTAAGCCCAAATTTGGTTTGGGTATGTGAGATGATTGTCAACATGTGAGGAGGGCATAAGACATGTTTATTTGACCTAGGGAAACTCCTCAAACTCACCAAGTGACCTAGCAAGCTGTCCTACTCAATGTTCGTTCACAAACTACCTATTTTCCTTGTAGCCCTAGAAATGAGGTTTTGAGGGTATAACTCCCAAACTTCCTAAACAACTTGCCAAAATCTTTAACTTTTTAGATACCCATTAAGGCTCTCTATAACATACTTGACATACATGATACTTTGTTTTGGAACACATGCCTTGAAAAAGGACTATCCTTGTTGTTCCAAGGGGCAATTAGCCCTGTTTAATAAAGGAAGTACCCTACCAATGTTGTTCAGAACTCCCTAACCACTTCTAGGACTTAGAATGGGTTGTAAATAGAAGTATTCAATAGGTTTTGGACCTCCTTGGGAATTTCAAGACACTTAACCAACTCAATCTCACTCTAGCTAACTCAAATAGCTTAATACATGGTGACATCAAGCCAAAATCTCATCAAATCTTGCCTTAGACTGCTCCCCTGTAGCTGCACACAAAATCCATTGTTAAACATTCCTAACTAATCCTAATGCATCCATTTTGGTTCCCCAACACAGGGATTTGGGTTAGAACCCCATCGATTTCATTAAACCCTCCAAAACCCTCTTAGAAACAACAAAATGAGGACAATGATTAGAAAATTATTCTGCAGCAATGTCAAGACCCCTAAGTGGAATGAAATGAAAGGTAAGACACTATATTATACCATCCAAAACTTTAGATCCCTTGACAGGACTGTACGGGTGTGTACTGTAGCAAAGAACAACAAATTACATAGTAAAAAGCAACAAACAATCTTTTATTTCTATATTTTCTCTCTTACAACTTCAATCTATCTCCTTCAATGAGCTCTAAGGGATAAATATAATGCAAATACCACTCTACTCCATCATGCCAGATTCTTCTTTGATCCAAAAGGCAAAAAGATCACTAATTTCACTAATTTTAGCCTTATGACTATTTTTTCTAAACATAGCACATGCTATTTGGAGTTCCACTACTAGCTTGACTTCTAGAATAGAGAGAGTGGTTTCCAAAACAAAAAGAGTGGTCTGACTCAAACCTTATTACAATAATAAACAAATACATGACTCCACCTAAGCTCATAATGAGCATAAAATCCAAAATTGAAGGCTCCTAACAAGTCAAAATTTACTATGGTGGTCACTGCACCACATAACCCTTCCATTACCTAATTAGTTAATAATAAATCATATTTATAACTAATTCTCATCATAATCCCATTTTGATCCCATTTATCCCATTAGCCAATTAATTAAATAAATCCTATTTATTTAATTAATTCCCACCTTTCCTATAATTTAAATCAATAAATATTTATTTAAATCAGCCCTCACCTTTATCCTCATCCTCACACTTGTCCTGCTTCCATAATTTAAGTAATTTATTATTATAACCTTTGTCACACTACAACCATTATTAAATGAAGTGGCCTTGAATTAAATAGCCTTTTAATCTTAGTCATGCACATCACACAATTGACCTTTTAATCCTAGCCATCAATCCTTATCCCTTACCTTCTATAAATTGAGCCTCTCACACCACATCAACATCACATCTTTCATAGGCAAGCACATGCTATCATTTTGATCATCTTCATTACCTTTATTATAGCCTTTTCATACTTAGATTATGTTGGTTTTATAGGTAGTCCACAATGCATATTTCATCCATAGAACAAAGCTAGTAGAGCTAAGGTGCATTCTACTCTGTTCTAAGTGTGAGGGTTTGATTTGAGGAGAGGATTTTGATTTATTTGCATTATCTTCCATTGTCCTTAGGTCAAAGTTTTGCATACAGCCCCAATCTGAAGCATCACATGAGAAGGAAAGGATCGAAGATGCCTAACTAGAGAAGATGGCTATGGAATGGTAGTAGGAATCCTAGGCTCAACAAGAGCAAGATCCCTAGTAGCATTTGCTACAAGGGGGATGGAATCTAATGTAGGAGAATTGGGAGCCAAAACTAAGGAAGATCTCTTGATAGGTATAACAATATCCAAAATAGCAACAAGTCTGTCAACTAGGATACAAGAGGAGTAGACCCTCTACAAGAGAGACATAATACTCATAATCCATAGTTAGGTAGTGGGGGAGGGCATTCTACCACCAAGAAACCTAGCCCAAAATCTTGCGGCTAGAACAAAGGTAGTCGGAAGCTAAATGACCAGTAGCAAAGCACCACCTATAGTAGAAGGGGAGACCCTTGTAATCGAGAGACTGAGTCCAAGGCCTATCCATCACCTATAGGACTACATCCCCCAGCCTTGGATATGTCATGTCCACCACGATGTGAGCATAGGTAGTGTGGGAGTAGTTTGAAGAAGTGAAGTCAACCTTCAAAAAATGACCTAAAGCATTACCAATGGCTTGAAAACATGAGTCACATGAAAATTGGATTGGAAAACTAGGTAATTTGATCCAAACAACATGATATTGAGAGATTCAATTAGAGGGTTGAAAGATGACAACCATGGCTTGAACAAAAGGAATGTTGGCCCCACATCCACAACCTTCCATCCATCACAACATCCTTATCTTGGGCCAAGTCAAAGGTCATGATAAAGAACCCCTAGAATAGGGATAAATTTGTTTTTTCTCTTAATGAGAGGCTTCTAGTGCTGTAAAAGTAGCAAATGCAAATCAAGGAGATATGGCCACGATTGATTAAATTTGTAGGTAAGATCCCTTTAGAAAAATATTCCTCATTATAAATCATGTCTTGTCCAAAGACCACAACAAGAGAGGATTAAGTGTAGGTAAGAGGAACTATTTTTCACATGGAGGATGAGAAGCTTCCATAGAGAATGTGGAAGCTCTACCAATAACCATTGTATAAGAGCATAAAACAACACTATCCAAAAGACTAAAATCTAGCACATGTACCATTGGAATAGGGCTTAGAGTTATTGCCTACAACTATGTTTGACACATTGGCAATGCCAACAACAACCTATGAGGGTCAGGAAGAAGCTTGAGCCACTGACGAGGAACAATCATGAACAAAAAACTCAGGCACAAACCTACAAGAAGGACAAACCAAAGGAAAAAGGATCAATTTGCACACATCTAAGCCATAAAAAATGGGCACAGGAGAACCATTAGTCACTACCACACTGCTAATAGGAGTCTACAACACCCCTATCAAGAGTTTGCAAAACCACCATAGCAACACTAGATGTCGACAAACTAGGTTGTGGGAAAAGTGGAAAGATCGATTCAAGAAAATCTAGGGCATAGGGACCAAGCGTTAGAGCTCATTTCAAATTTATTATTTTATTTTTATTTGCATTGTTTACTTTATTATTATTTCAAGAGCTATATTTATTTACTTACGAATGAATTTATTTAGTGAAGAGTTATTTTATTTACTTAAGAAATATTTTATAGTTTTAATTTTTTTAAATATATGTTAGTTGTGTTTTAGTTTTTATCACTAGGATTAATGGGACGATTGATAATGATTTGATAGTGGTCCCTTTCAAATGAAATGAGGCAAGTTCATGTGTTCGTGGGGGAGGGGGGATGGAAGAGGTGGAATTGTAAACGATTGGTGTAATCGATTAGGTATGATCAATCCCCACAATATAGTTGCCATTGAATCTTGTGAACCATAAAAATGATTCGCATGCTTTTGATACCAATATCCCAGAGATAGGAATAGTCCAGGGCCTTTAGTTACATTGGTTGACATCTCCTCGCTACCATTGTTAATAAAAGTATAAACATCAATCTAAAGTTAATTTAATTACTTAAAAGTTATGTTATTTTATCTAGATTTCTTTATTTTAATTTTCTTGTTTTGTTTTTAATATGGAAAGTTAGTAAATATTATATACTTATATCTTACTTTTTCATAGTTTTAATTTTATTGTTTTTAATATATGTCTTTGGTTTTTATGTATAGGGTAATGTCATGAGATTCCTTAATGTCACTTTAGAATGGTATATGGCAATTAAATAAAAGATAAAAAGTATTTATTTACTTAAGAATTATTTTATGTTTTTGATAATATTAAGCTGCAAACCTAGGTACAGATCCCGATAACAAAGCCAACATGCAACAAAACAGGCACCGAGCCTCAAAAAGCCACAGAACAACGGACTAACAACAATTTAACAACATAACCACAAAAAACAAAGTTTAAGAATTAAAACATAAGCTAAAAAACCTAGCTAAGGAGATTCTTCCAGTCTTCATTGAGCAAATCAAACAAATTTTCCTTATTGTCCAACAAAGACTCCTCTCCCTTGGCCCGATCCTCGTTCAACATCAAAAATGCAACAGCAGCCCTGTGTGAAGTCTTTAACAACAGATTGATTAAAACCTTCATTTTTGTCTCCACAACAACAAGTCTAGTCTTGACTCCTGCCAGCTCCTTCTCCAGCCTCCTGTTGTCTAGCTCCATCTTGGCACTCATAACCTCTTTGTTCGGTGTCTCCAGAATCTCCGTGTCTTCACCATTTGTGTCATAGTAGGAGTTATTCATAGAATCAAAGTGGCTGGTGCCCTCATTGTCCTGAACCAAGGCATGCTCCTCATTTTTAGTTTCTTCCTTCTTCCCCATGCCTTCTTGCTCCGAATTGGACAAGTAATCTACAATCTTCACAAATTGGGGTTTATCCCCAGCCAGTCTGGAGGATATTCTTATGCTCAGAGTCCTAGTAGTGCCAAGTTTACCAAATGCTCTTTCTTTCTCCACCCCAGTCACCTTTCTAGCCTGCTTCTCCTCTCTATCCAACCTCTCCTGAGTTGGTTGTTCAACCTTTCCACTCTTCATGTCACTTCTGCTGTGAATCTTCCCAGTACCTTTACTCTGGTCCGGAGTCTCTCTTTTATGTTTCTTGCTGCCATGTTTGGGGGAGTTACTCTTTAAATTGTACAGGCCCTCCACCACTTCCTCTCTGGACCACCCATGGGAACTCTCCCCACCAACCTGAACAGGGTCTCGCGGAGTGCAGCTCCCAGAATAGGACTTAGACTGGGAAATACCCTTAGAAACCTAAGGGATTGAGACAGGGGCCGAGGATCTCAGAGGCATATTAGTGGGAGAATTAGACGGCAAGGGCATAAAGGTATTTTTCCTGTCTTGTCTAACCATACGCTCACTAAGGAGTTTTTCTTCCAGGTCATCAGTAGAACTATCTTCAACTAGCTTGGCAGACGGGGGTTTTGACAGGTAGAGAGAAAGATGGTACTATTAGAGGTGGAAAATTAGCCCCTGATGCAGAGGCAGGGAAGGGATCACAGGGTTACCTTTGCAGGATTTTTTAACTTGGGTCATCGAAGCCTCTTGACTAGACAATAGGAAGGAGGGAAAATTGAATTCAACTTTGTGGCGGAAGTGATTCAACAAGGAAAAATGGTAGTGATAGAAAACCTTATACCTCCCCTCTAAAGTAAAATACTTCATAACCAAGAAACAAACCCGGTTCCAAGGACTTACCAGGCTTTCCCTTTCGAAACCTCCTTGCAGTCTTATCTGCTTTTCACCCTCTCTAAAGAACAACTTCATTCCTTCAATGTCTTGAACCCTCATCTACTTCTTAAGCCTATTCCTAGAACAACACAGCCCCGTAGCTTTGGCAATGGTGTCCTCCAAAACCTCGACTAGACACCGCCCACTTTCACCACCCTGTTGCTATCCCATGAGGCAGCAAACTGAACTGACAAATGTTTGTCATATCCATTCAGGCCTTCAATAAATGGGGTGACTCCTCCTTTGTATTCAATACTCCACACCTGTGCATCTTCCCTGAATTCTCCATAGTTCATGGGTTTAGTTCTCACCTTATCGCCACCCATCTTCCCAACCGAGCTAAACTCCAGACCGCAAATGTAGTTGTAGAGCCAAAGGGAAAGATAGTCGAATAATCTAGAAAGGGAATTAAAAAATATTAATTCTAGTTCCTTGCTCTTATTTCCATGCTTGTCCTTCATCGCTCTGTGCGCGTCGCGACATAAATGCTTTCTAAGGTTCGCTCGTATGAGCCCTTCGAAACCATCATTCCAAGAGGCGGCCGAAAAGACTTTCCAAATCCATTGGATCGCCTATCTTGCTTACAGTTGAGCATGTCATCATCCACATGGTTGTTCAGTTTCCATGTCGCCTTATAGGGATTGGTGGGGTTCTCCATTTTGACACATAAGTCACATCTCCTCTCGAAGTGAGAGCCGAACCAAACAAAGCAGCACCAAGCAATACTTATAATCATTACTATCATGATGGATTAGGAAGGTGCTTCTTTCTGTATACTAGCAATAATGCTTAGAGGTAAATTGTCAACATTTTTCCAACACCTTAGGGGGTTAATGTTTATCCTTGAGTTAGCTAGAGGTCCGCCAATTTATTAACCTCTCTGTATATGTCTTACTTCCCTTCCTTCAAAGTTAAGTAGGAGGCTTTTGATATCCTGCACTATATCCTTTATCTGCCACCCACTTTGATTTTTCCTTTGATAGCTTCTATTACTATCTTGGAATCTCCTTCAACAATGATGTTTTTTATACCCATAGCCAAGGCTATTTTAATTCCCCATAGAAGAGCATAAGCCTCTGCCATATTAGTGGTATTAACACCCAGGCTTCCAGCAAACGCAACACAGAGGGTACCCTTCTCTGATCTTATTAACCCACCCCCACTGGCCAGCTCAGGAGTACCTTTAGCAACACCATCAAAATTGAACATGAACCATCCCACTGGGGGAGGAGACCATTTTGTTCCAGCGCTAGCTTTTTTCTGGCTATCATCCAACCTGCGAATGCTCATAGCAACAACCCATTGATTCATCACTTGCAACTCCTTAGGGTTGTTCCTATAAGCATTCACAGGGTGGATGATAGCCGAAATAAAGCTAGGGCTAGAACAAAATGGTCTCCTCCCTCGGTGGGATGGTTCATGCTCAATTTTGATGGTGTTGCTAAAGGTAATCCTGGGCTGGCCAGTGGGGGTGGGTTAATAAGATCGGAGAAGGGTACCCTCTGTGCTACGTTTACTGGAACCCTGGGTGACATTGTTTAATTTATTTTTATTTGAACGAGTCACTATTTTATTTTATTTATTTGAGAGTTATATTTTTTTTTACTCAAGTTATTTGTAGTTATTTTTTTCCTTAAGAGGGAAAACAAAAATCATTATAAAAAATATATAAAAATTTAAGAAAAGATTATTAGAATTAATGAAAAATAATACAATAAGCTAAATTATTATTATATAATAAGTCGCCTAAAAATAAAAAAATTTAAAAAAAAGAACAAAAAAGAAAAGAGAAATTAGGTAATAGTTTATAATAATAAATCATGAAATAAAATTGTTAAATTAATTAGATTAAAGCTTAGAAATAATTATAAAAGAGGTGACATTAAAAATTATTATTGTGTATATATTTGGGTGCTTAGGTTGAGGTTGTGAGAGGATTTTGGATTGGAGGGTTATGTTGGATTTCTTCGAAAGGAGATTATGGAGGTGAAGACTATGAGCCTAATATTGTATTTTGACCATTTTTTGTTGAATAATATATTGGTTTGGTGTTTTGGAGGCCTAATTTTTCTTGAAAGGGTTTTATTACTCTACATAGCTATCCCTTCTCTTTTGTTTATGCTTCTATTTTTCTTCTCTCAATTTTTTTTGAAGTGTTGATTTACATGTCATTATGTTGTTAAAATTTTCATTTAGTTGATATCTTACATTTCTCTCCTCAAAGGGTTAATATAGGAAATGAATCTATGTCCCATTTATGCTTTATGAGCATAGTTAGTCATAAACCATTAATTATAGAGCCCTTTAACTCATCAATTGAAAAGTAGAAAATATTTTCAAGTAGTGTGTTGTGCCTTATGAACCATTCATTATAGAGTCCCTTTAGCTCATCATAAGTACGAAGTATTTGCAATATGTCAAATAATTATATTTTAAATCAAAATTTAATTGCATAGTTTTTTAATCAAATACATGATCCATATTTCATGAGTAGTGGTTCACACGAACCCAAATCTCTTGTGAATGGTACACCTAACACTCGTTGCATCTAGGTGACAGGGTGAAGCATTGGGACTTCCAAGGTGGTCACCCATCCCAATACTCTTAAAGAGAATTTCTCCTAAATAGAATGATTTGAAATTGCCACGTATAATTTTGAGAGGCTTGAAGTTAGGGTACTCCACTAGTAGGTCCTCATCCCTATTCTTAATCACAAAATTTCTCCTAAATTAAGTCAACTAAGCTTGCTACAAATCTTACCACCACTATCTCCACATTACAGCTAAACACAAACCTCTACTCATCTCAACGTACATTTTTTCATACTGGAACCCTAACCTGCTCCTTTGTTGTTGCAGCAGCTTCCATGAACACCTTGTCATGCCGCAAACTATTTGTTGTTGCAGCAGCCATGAACCCCAACTTATTCTGCAAATTGTTTTCTACACATCCATTACATTTTCGCAATGTTTTCTCAACCCTTGCCATTACCGATGCTCATTCGCAGACCCTCTTTGCAGACTTTGCCTCCTCCAAATTTAACATGTCTGAAGCCGACATCACTCGGATTTTCAAATTGGCCCCCTCCTTACAAAGACTTCAAACCCTCGACAACGTCGAGCAGTCCATTCATATGTTCAACCGATACGGCTGCTCTCAAGTCCAAATTGCCAAGATAATGAGGACTCGGCCCAAAGTTATCGCCTTTAGTGCAGAAAGAGTATTGGAACCCAAGATCAAACTGCTGGAAGATTCGGGTTTTGAGGGTCAAATTCTGACGAAGCTTTTGACATTAAATCCACACATTTTGGGTCGCAGCCTCGAGAACGACCTTCTTCCTAAGATGGAGTTTCTGAAGAATGTATTTAAATCCCAGGATGTGCTCGTTAAAGCCGTGTTAAGAACACCGAAGCTTCTCACTCATAGCCTGGAGAAGACCCTGAAGGCCTCGCTTGCTTTTTGGGAGGGATGGGGTTTTTGTGGGATGGAGCTCTACAGATTCTTACAGCTAGATCCGGTTGTTCTCTTACGCACTTCTTTAACGCCTGCCCAAGCTGATCTCATTCACAATATTGGCGCTGACAAAGGAAGCAAAGCATTCAAATATATTTTAAGTTTAGTGACAGTTAGCCGCACGGAGACGTTAGAGGCCAAGATACAAAATCTCAAACTCTGTGGGCTCTCGGCTGAGGAAACCTGGCAAGTATTTCGGGCCGTCCCCTCAGTCTTTAGAATCTCCATGGAAAATATTAGTGCAAAAATGAACTTTGTAGTTAATAACATGGAGCTCCCTGCAAATTATGTAGTAAAGCACCCCAGCTTGTTAATAATGAATTTGGAAAAGATTATGAAGCCCAGGTTTCTAGTTTGGCAGCGAATCAAATCCATCAATGACCTTGGTCTCCATCTTTTGACGGTATTGACGATGACAGAGGTAAGGTTTGTTAGAAAGATTATAAAAGGGCATCCTGAATCTAAAACATTGTGGACAATATATGAAAATGCCATCTCTAATGCTTCCAACTACACAAAGTGCTCAAGCAAACGTTAGTTTTGGATTGAGACAGTGAGAGACAGGACTCAAAAACCACAACAGAATTGGTAAGCTGGTCTTTGGCAGAAGGCAGGCAGTACACCTCCTCATCCAGGTGTTAGCTGTGAGCGTTTTACACTCCTGGAGGTACCATATTCAACAACATGAGCTATGTCGAAATTCCCTCTGTCATGCCTACTGTATCTAGTTGCTCTTCATGCAAGGTATGCATTGTAGTTATTAATTTTTTTAAGTGAGCTAATTGCTTTCACTGCAGTCTTTCAGTTTGATGTAATTGGTGAATATTTAATAGCCAGAAGTTTTGTTGCTTTTGAAAGTCATTTCAGAAATATAATCATTATGTTTGGAATGGGAATTATGCGAGAGCAAGGAGTGAACAATTATACACAATGTTCAGCAAACAAGTTTTCCAGCCTCCAAATGTTTGCAGGAGCTGTAATTTTTGGTTTGATGTAGTCAGTTTGTGTTAAGATGTCATATAATCCTTCAAAAAATTATATGAAAATCAGTAAATCAGAACAAAAGGTTCTTATATTTAGAGTTCAAGTTCATCAGCAATTGGAGGACATCAGAAATCATTATTAGTTGGAAGTCATAGGTGATAAATGGTTTTAAGTATAGTTTTGGGACAACACTCTTCAGGCCCATTTCAGGTTTGGACTCGACAAATTAGAAAATTGTATTTCATTATAAATAGGATCCAATTCAGAGCAATCTCAATAACATATAAATCAGAACTGCAAATCATCTCAAAATTTTGGAACAAGCTGCAAACTTTTTAATTTTAATGGACTGGTCACCGTGTTACATCTAGCAAATACCCAATTTGAGAAATTGCTCATGCTTCAATGAATTCGAGGTTGTTGATAGATTAAACAAATTGCTGAGTTTTTAAAGAAACTGCTGCTAAACAAATGAATGCTGAAAAAGAAGATTGTTTTAAGCTTTAGTTTATAGGGTTTTTAATAATGTTGTAACTTTTTAAAACAAGCTGGGCCTGAAACTGATGGAGTCTCAGACAAGTTCTAAAAAAACACAGAAATGTAAAAGTCTCTGCAGAATTCTGTCAAACTTGCGGCTTGACTGAGTCAAGGCACCAAAACTTGCTGCTTCTGGCTCAATCCCAGTTTTGAATCCTCGCAAATCTACCACAGATGTACAGAGTTGAAATTACGTTTCTAAGCACGTGACAATCTTCATAGCTAATGCCTCTATTACTGTACTGACTATGTAATTTATTTATGCTTCTTTTATATCTTATGGTGGGATTCTGCCAACTCTTCTCTGGCCTATATACATTTTGACAAACACAGTCTAATCACAGAGCTATATAGATTTATTCCACCAACACGCATGCACAAAATAGAACTGATATAGTTGAAATGGACATGTCAATGCAAAACAAATAGAAACATGCAAAACAAAATTTGCAGTAGCTCACTGCAAATGTTATCAACAGAGCTATGGAAAATGTCTTCTTGCGAAAGTGATTGATCTAAAATTCAGTCACTAAGGAAATTCCTATCTTAGATTGAAACTATAAACATGCCCACCTTCAAGATTCTATATCACTGTCCACCTTCAATATTATATAAAACAAAATTAAAAAGTATTGATCAGTGGCCATCCGCAAGATTGTAATAATGGAGGATTTGTTTTACCACAACAAAATATTGGGAAATCACTGTCGCAGGGAATAGTTTTAGAGAATTGGAGAAAGAGTGGTGTACGCCTCTGACATTGATTAAATCCTCAAATGTTTTCAGATGCTGGTGCTGTTAGCAATCATTGCTGCAGATCTCTCCCATGCAATTTACAATGTAGGGAAGTTTTCTCCTACCTAATGGAGCACCATAAGTTTGCATTTACATGGACTTCAAATATAAATTTATAATGCAATAATACCAGAAATAATTGTAGACATCCAATCGTGTTCCTAATGATAGTCAAGATTCAAGCTCCATTGCACACAGTTGTAATGTATGAAACAATCATTCAATTATGTTGTCATGGACTCATGAGTACATTTATTGTTAAAGCTTCCTGTGTGCATGATAATCAAACAATGAAATCATGATTTTAAATTTCTATTATTGAGTGACATTACACATACATCATTACATTGCTAAAATGACCAACCGTTACAAGTAAATTGAATTTGAAATTGTTACTGACAAACCATCAAGTATATATTGAAATTGAATATATATAGATATGCATTGATCAATGCAAGTGAACTCAACGTTGAAAATAAATAAATAAGAAGTAAAACAATGTGTGGGAGAAAAAATGTAGGGTTACAATGCATATACTCGATGGGTGCTTTTAATCTAGTTATAATGCAATCCCTCACAATGGATGTCTTCGGGACCTTCGTTGAGAGAGATAACTTGTTCCACATTGTTTTGGTTGTAGATACACAATTTATAATGCTAAGAACTGTGCTAGCATACCTATACAGACGCTGTTATGTTGATGGATGTGTTTTTGGTTTATTTTAGCTGTGCTGATAACTTCCCTGCTTTATTGTGGCAGCATTCTTTTTCTTCTGGAATATTATGCATCTGGATATGTTGTTCTATGTTACTCATTGATGTTATGTTGATTTGGTTAAGATGAATATGGAATACCAGTGTATCTTTCTGAATCAAAGTGCAATGGGCAGGAGAGGTGTCTACATGAAAATAAATTCCCATAACCCAGTACATTGATTAGTGGGTGCTGAATTTGATGTGAAAAAATGATAGCAATTCATCTATTCTTTGGTTATTGAGAAGTAGACAGGAGATATGAATTAGGAAATTGCTGCACAATATCAGTTGAGTTGATAAAATTAAGCATTAAAAAATTAAGAGATTACCAAAGGCAACAATGGCCAAAACAAAAATAATCAGATTGCAGGCCAATGTCAAAAAGTTGGCTACGCTGCTTTTTTTTTGGTAATATTTTTGCTGTATCTTTTTTCCAAAAAGACAAATAAATTATATTCTTGCCCTCATATAGCTATGACAGGTCAATGAGATTTTAATAGTACATCTAGATTAGAGTAGATAAGGGTAGTGCTCAAGGTGTGCTAAATGACTTGAAAATGGAAAAGAAGAAAATTGTTCTATAATAACATAGGAGAACATCCTAAAGTAACTTAGCTAAAATCATACAACCCAATGTTGGTTATTCAACAATAATTATGGAATAATCACTTGTTACCTATTTGAAGAATGTGCACCTATGGGAATGTGCATAAGACTGATAATTTTAAAGGAGAATAATCTGAAGTTGATGAAGTTATCTTTGGGGATAAAATAAATATTATGTAGGAATCTTGCACCTTCGCTTTGATCTAACATTGTTAACATGAATTTAGCATTTTAATGTCTAATGCCATATGAAAGGATCCAACATATGGAATAGAAAAATGAAGAATGGACTTCTTGCTTGTTTGCATGACTTGATATTATTTGATTTATCAATATTATTAATTGTGCATTTGCAAATGAGATATATTTCAAGTTGTATTCCGACAAGTAGATGCTAGTGTCTAATGATAACCTAAAGGTATTCCAACAAGTAGATGAATAGTATCCAATGATAAAATTAAATGAGTTAGGTTTACTTGTGATCACTACTGTATTGAGATTGCGAGTCTCTCATCAGTGTGTTGAGACTCTTTTGAGTCTTGCAAGGCTGCAGACTTGCAAGCCAGCCTTTAGTAGCACGTTTCTTTACAGGGACTGTGTGACTTGACTTGCAAACATTCTCATAGAACTTTAGATTTCAGATAGCAAAGGCAGCATGCCATTCAGTACAAGAAGAGATGTTTTTTCACTATCTGTCAGTTCTGATTTATTTGACAATGTTTTCTGCTCCATTTGCAATCCAGCCTGTTTTGGCATTCTTTTAAAAATTTGTTCACATTAACTGAAATATCTGTAAATTTAAAGGAAAT
The DNA here is from genome assembly GCA_027924645.1 of Cunninghamia lanceolata. NCBI lineage: Eukaryota > Viridiplantae > Streptophyta > Pinopsida > Cupressales > Cupressaceae > Cunninghamia > Cunninghamia lanceolata. The sequence continues at coordinate 1,569,560 of BSBN01001164.1, read as the reverse complement.
ATCTGAGTATGTTGATTCCAAATGACTATAAAATTTAGCGATCAAATGAAAAATAATTAAAACATTAATTTGTGCCTGTCAAGTGTGTCTTTGTTTTTGGGTTATTCAATTTGGTGGGAATAGGAAATTTGTTTATCTCAATTGAAATTTCTGTTAATTTGGTGGGAAAAGGAAATTCGTGGGAGCTAGGAGGTAGTAGAAATTTTTGTTGTTGAATTTACTGCATAAAGTGATATCCATGAAGGATGTGAGATAAACTTGAGTGATAACTATGGTGCAAAAGTATTCATTACCTAAAATGACATCCTAAATGAGATACATTATGATAGTTCTTTTATTTTTGTAAAATTTAATGTATTACTTAAAACCAGTTTGGAGAAGTCGGGAAGCGAGGACGGCGGAGATAATTGTGAGGGTGATGTAGAGATCAATCTCTGACTATGAAGATGAATGATGAGGATTATCTGTAGAAGACAAGGATGCGCGTCTTTTGGATACATGGTTGGAGTGCCACCTTAGCCCCAAATCTCGTCGCATTCAGTTCTGTGAGGCACCCAAAGGGGTGTTTGTGGGGGGTTTGCGTCAGTTTGACAATGGCTATGGGGACGGGCCATCGCCGCCTTAAACGATGCCTTGCAGGATGTCAAGGCAAAAATTGTTTTCAAAGCTGCAATGCCTCCCCAGGCCAATGTCTCTGTAATGCGAGTATTCATTGTGCATATGCATCCTGATTTGGCTCTAATCCTGTTTTCCGAGGCGTCCAAATTAGGAATGACACAAATTAAGTATGTATGGATCATTACCGACGGATTTGCCAACCTATTGGACTGGTTTAACGCTACTTCTCTCCTCTCTATGAATGGTGTGTTGGGGGTCAAAAGAAAACTCCCACAAACCGACCAGCCAAGGTTGAATGAGTTTGCTAAAAGATGGAAGCAGCGGTCAGGGCCCAGAATCCTACAATACAATGTCTGGAATTAAATGACCGCGCACTTGTTGCATATGATACAGTATGGACAATTGCTACTGCAATCGATCATCTCCTGCCTAACGAATCGTTTAATGGTGATTTCTCAACGACCTCTAGCAGCACTAAGTTTTTAAATTTGAAGGTTTTTGACGGTGGAGAGGAATTGCTTAATCAGATCCTTGACACAAGCTTTCTCGGCCTGAGCAGCCCTGTTCGAATAAGTCGTGAAAGGGGAGAACTCTTGGAGTGCTCATATGAGATAATCAATGTGGTTGGAAGTAGTTATAAGGTAATTGGGTCGTGGACAGAAAAGGGCCTGAATATATCTTCTGAACAAGTAGTTAATTGGGGCAATGGATCAAGAAAGACGCCACTTGGATGGGTGAAACCTGCGCCAGGCAAGAAACTGAAAATAGGGGTGCCTTGGCAGCAAGGATTTACATCATCGTCAGCGTAAAACCAGTTCATGCCAACGCAGGTGCACAAAACCAGACTTATGAGATTTCGGGCTTCTCTATTGATGTGTTTAAAGCGGTGCTGAGGAGATTGGATTATAAATTGAAAAGATTGGATCGGTGGAAACCTACTGCAACCTTCCAACCTTCAACCTTCGCCCTGATCAAGACAAAAACATAGAAAAATGCAAACAAGACAAAATAGATTTCCTTGATGTCAATTTAGGTTAAAAGACCCAATACCTGAGATAGTTCCAATTGCTGAGATAGTATTTGTGCATTTAAGACCCAATATTTTTAAAAGTCTAGTACTAGTAGTTGTGACTTTAAGGTTGTTAGTGTTGACTATAAGTACTAATAATTGAATGAAATGTGCCCTTTAGATCTAAAAAGCAACCAATCAGGTGATGTCACATCAGCCCACCAAAAAAACATGATTTAATGCACACCTATTGGTCCACCTTTTTTTTTGGGGGAACTATTTGACACCTCAACAAAAAACATGCTGATGTGGCATCATATTTGATAATGTGGCCTTGAAAACTTAGTTATAAGCATGGGCCTTGCCAAGTAAAGTAAGCTACTGTAAAAATTTTGGAGTGATTCGAAATTGCTACATATGATTTTGAGAGTTGTGAAGTTAGGGTGCTCAACTAATGGGTTCTCTCCCCTAGATTTTGAGAGGTGTGAAGTTAGGGTGCTCAACTAATTGGCATCATATTTGATAATGTGGCTTGAAACCTTAGTTATAAGCAGGGGCCTTGCCAAGTAAAGTAAGCTACTGTAAAATTTTGGAGTGATTTGAAATTGCCACGTATGATTTTGAGAGGTGTGAAGTTAGGGTGCTCAACTAATGGGTTCTCTTCCCTAGATTTTGAGAAGTGTGAAGTTAGGGTGCTCAACTAATTGGCATCATATTTGATAATGTGGCCTTGAAACCTTAGTTATAAGCAAAGGCCTTGCCAAGTAAAATAAGTTACTGTAAAATTTTTGGAGTGATTCGAAATTGCCACGTATGATTTTGAGAGGTATGAAGTTAGGGTGCTCAACTCACCAGAATTTTCTCATTCAATTCATTTGTTTTCAGTTTGAACTCTTAAATAAGGTTATTCTTAAACATCATCCACTTCAATAGTCAAAAGTCAATTTTAACCAATAAAAATAGGACAAATATATACCACTTTTTGTTGTGAATGAGATATAAAATTGCTATTAACTATTAAAATGGATGATATTTAAATAGAATGTTTTGACCACAAGCTGCAACTCCAAATTTTCCTAATAGGAGTGGCCATAAAAGCCTATCGCTGCTGTCAGGAAAATCTGCTAGCAACTTTCATTACAGAAATATTTGTTTTTATCTTTATAAAAATATTCTAAATTTCTTTGTTTCTATCCTAGAAAGTTTAAGCCCATCTTTACAACATACGAAGCTGTCAGATTTCTCTGATTCAATTACTTCGTCTTTGATATGCAGGTTTTCCTTTTCCACACTCTTCACGACTCAAAGTAACAAGATTCTAGCCCTTTCCCTTCATTACAGATAGCCAAACTACAGTGCAATTTACATTGCTTCCAAAATCTAAAATTAATTTTGCGGATTGTGCAGGGGAGAGAATTGTAAGCAGTCTGAGTAGAGCAGTGGTGATAATTTGGCTTTTTATAGTTTTGGTGTTAAAGTGTCTGGTTACACTGCCAGCCTTTCTTCGATGCTTACCCATAGACAAATTGTACCAGAGGTTGAGAGCCTTGAATCTCTCATCGCCCAAAATTCGCCAATCGGGTATCACCAGGGATCTTTCATAGACAAGTATTTGGAACAAAAGCTTGGTTTCGGCTAGGGTCTACGCAAGGGCTTCCTGCTACTATGTTTGGGTTCGATATCCTTGCTGCGGAAATGGAGGGTCCCGGGAGCGTGAGCCTGCTGGTTTTAAGCCCTCGGAATGACAAGGAATTGCCTATGCTTTGACGGGTTTGGAGAAGCTGGGCTTTTCGTCCCTTGTTCAGCCGCCCTTGTTGGGGGCTACAGATAGCTGTTGCATTGGATCTCATGAGGCTCAAGCCGCTCGAGGTATCCCCTCTTCTACAATCTCGGATGCCAAGGGTAATGACCGGGTGCTCTAGATCCCTGGTGCCTTGTGGACAAATCGTCATTCAAATTGAAGCATGCCCTTTTTGGTAAATTTTTAGGGTCTAGGCCTAATGTAGGCTTTTTCAAAAACTAGGTTGAGAAAAAGTGAACCTTCCTTAGATCTCAGTGTTTTCAAAGAGTTTCTTTCTGATTGTCTTTTCCCTAAAAGATTATGTTCATACTCTTTTAGTGGGGCCATGGTTTTTGGGTAATTTTGGCCTATTCCGTAAGATGTGGAAATACGAGCTTTGTTCCAGAGAAGGAATCCATTAAGATAGTACCAGTTTGGGTGAGACTACTTGGTTTACTGTTAAAATATTGGGATGAAGAGGTATGATTAGGAATTGCTAGCTCTTTTGGCCAACTCATTGCTATTGACAATGTGAACAAATGTGAAAAAATGACTATTATTCGCAAGATTTTGTGTTAATGTGGATGTGGATAAGGTGCTTCCATCTTCGATCACTTTATCCTCTAAGTTGGGCAATTGGGTTCAACAAATCAAATAGGATTCCTTAGTTTTTTGCAATTATTGTCTCATGCCTGGCCATACTTCTCATGGGTGTAGGGTTGCCAAAGGAAAACAACACCACACAGAGAAGGAGCGATTTGATCCTTTGGGGGTTGATGTGCCTCCACTTGATGGTGAAGAGGATGGCAATCTTGTTGATAAGGCAAATTCTGAAAATGTTAATCTTTGCATTGATTTTCTTGTGGAAAGAAGTTTGAAGGAGCTTGGAAATGTGAAGTTGACAGGTAGGGAATGCCTCAATGGGGCTTTTTCATCTAGCCCGTCTTGTAAGTGGCAGTGCTCTAAGGCCTCCAACAAGGAAAATAGGAGGGTGATTCAATGTAAGGAGCCCCCTCCCCACTCCACCCCCTTTACCCCCTTCTCCTCCCCTCCCCCCTTCTCCTCTTATACTCATGTTCGACTACTAAATTTGGAAGTACTAATAGAGAGCATCATGGTTTGATCAAAGCTAAGGATAAGGCTGTTGATTTTTAGAGCTACTTGAAGAAGTTTGGCTTCAATCTACCTTGAGTAGTCGGTTCTTTTGTTCTTGGGCTTTAGCTTGAGTTGGTTTTGCTACCCTTGCTGGTGGGAAGCTACAAGTTTGTGGTTGTTTGGTTGTTTTTTTTGCTTTGTGCTTTGTACAAGGGTGGGGCCCTTTCAAAATCACTTGTTCCAATTTGTAGGTCCAGTCAAAAGTGTTTACCAATATCAAAAACTTCTTGAATGGGTTACAACTTGGTGAATCCCATTAGAAGACAAGCCTTTGGCTTATGAGGCTTTACATGCTTTTAAAAAATTGTATGTAAGGAAAGAGGACAGTGTGAAAAGATCAAAGCATAGTTTATGTTCACTTTTTCTCCTCACTAACAAATGCTTAAAAGTGCTTGTGTATTGAGGATAAATTTTATTAATGTAATGGCCACTCATAGAAGCCTTGAGAAACAAAAATATTCATAATTCAAATGCCACAAAAAATTGTATATAATTGTTAGATAAAGGTGGTTCACAACACATTATATGTTACACAAAACTTTACTTATAGGGGAAAGACTAGAAGATGAAAAATTCAATGTAGTAGATGGATTATATTCATTGCCCCTCTCCTTATTAATGTTTGTTTACTAAGTGGGACTCTTGGTCATATATTAAAATTCTCACACAAGAGTTTGTATGGGGTGGATGACAAAGAGGGTGTGAGAGAAAGCCTCAATAAAATTTTTGCTCATACATTTGAATTGGGCAGGCACGGTTTTAGCAAATGAATACAAGAAGAAAACTATTTACATTCTATGTTGAAGTTTCATTAAGACTTATTTTTAATTTATAGTAGTACGAATCAATTCATTTTTGTTCTTAATTGAAAAATAAACATGGTGAAACCAACAATCCCTTGCATTTTCTTTACAATGGCTTTGGCTTTGGCTTGCTAAATAAATAAAATTGAGAATTTAAAATAAGAACATAATTGTTTTTTAATATAATGTTTTCTCTAAATCCTATTTTTGGCTAGTACATTTTTTGGTTAATTTATAACTATAGGAGTGTGACATTAGTGGGTAGAAGAAGAGGAATAATGGTCTTCTTCTCACATGGGTCACACCTCTGTGAAGGTTTTTGGAAAATATTTATGGGGGAAAAGGAATGATTCTTAGTTGCGAAGGAAGGTGAAGTTTCTTGAAACAAAATTTGAAAAGTTTATTTTTAGTTGTGAAGGAAGGTGATGTATCTTGAAACAAAATTTGAATAGTTTTGACAAAGGTTTTCCCAAAGATAGGGGCTTGGCATACATATAAAATAAAGTGGCACTCAATTTTGTCTAAGCTTTCTCAAAGCCAAATTGGATACATATCTTACTAAAGATAGGATCAAGCCCACTCTATTCCTTCCTAGACAACAATAATATCATGAACAAGCCCACTATGTTCCTTCCTTAACAACAATGATATCATCTAGGATATTGTTCATGATAAAAAAACTAAAGATATCAAATATATTATGTGAGGAGACATGGCTTTGACAATTATCTAGTAAGACACATTCAAGTGAGTAAACGATCGACAGTGAGTGATAAGATCGATATCACCATACCATAGAGACTTTAGATGTGAGTTTGAAACAAGTGTTTGGTACAAAAGTTGTCATTACAACTAGTTACATAGAAAAGTATCATATCGTGTGATGACACACACATAACAAAAATATTGCTTAACTATAGAAACATAGAGATGAAAAGTTTGTACTTCACACATTTTTTGCTTGCTTTAGTGCCTACTTATAATAAGCGTAATTATGATTAATAAACCAGTCAATAAATCTTGTATCACCTAAAATGTTTGTTTGTTATGTGTTATGTTTTTATTGGCGCAACTTGTTTCATTTTGTCATGTGCTTGTTTTGCCTCGCGTACACCTTGTATTTGTTGTGTGCTTGTGCAATTTTTCTTCTTGTGTTGTTTTATGTAGGTGTTAGACGTGCGCAACCACATGCACCTTGGATATCTAGTTCTTATGAAACCTAGTGCCAATTGTCATTCCATACACCCTGCATGGTTGATTCTTGAGCATTGTTTGATGGATGTGTTTTGTGCGATTTTCTTCCCAACCTTGTTGCTCGAGCTTATGAAATCACAAAGCAATAAAAATAAGAAATAAAAGGGCTCCTCACATGGATCTTGCTTTAGATGTGTGTATATGAAATCACAAAGCATTAAATAAAGGGGTTACTCTCGTGGATCTCTCTCCTACTAGGAGGGGTTTGTAGATGAGGAAAAGTCACACCTTGATTAAACTACAATAATCAAGGGAGCTTTCCACTACAACTACACTAGGGCCCTGTCTAGTTTTCTGCCATCTAAGAGTTTAGAGAGACTAACATCAACAGACCCAATTTGCCCTAAGAGATGAAAATGAACTAAACTAACTACTTATGAAGTGGAAGAATGTTGATAAATTACTAAAAATAAACAATCACAAACAGAATTACAGAGTTTTAAATTGTATACACCTAAAAATGACAAAGACAAATTAAATAAATATTTATTATTTATTTAATTCCCATTCTTGTATCATTTAATAAATTCATCAATTTATCTATTTGATTCACAATCATCATTAATAGTCCAAATATTAAATAAATATCAATTTATTTAATTAAATCAATTAAACCTATTCTTCTAATGTCATCCCAAATAATAATCAAATTATTTAATCTCAAAGCATCCTATTCCAAAGTCTTCATTTATAATTCCACATCACCTAAATCCACCTCACTTTATTGCACATGTAATTAAATATATTAATATTTAATTATTCTATTTTCCCTCACCCACATGGCCTATTATCTCTCTAACCATCCCTATTCACATGGATGTGGTCTCTCCATGTCACCATGGTCAAAGGGACACTTTGTGACACTTGTTCCATAGTCCCTACAATCATGTTTCCTTGTTTGACCTTCTCTCTTGGGTCATTGTGAGCCTTGTGACATGTGGACTCATGTCACTCCTTTCTCTCCTTCATGTCAAGGTGAGAGGAACATCTCCCCCCTTTCTCTCCCTCATCTCAACCAACTCAATCCTCACCGTACACCTCTCAAGACTTGTTCTCCACCATTGATCTTGTGACACATGGATTTGGCTCCTCCTAGGCCTATAAAAGGAAGTTTATTCCCTCATTCTATCATCCACAAGCTATAGAGAAGTAACTCTATAGAAATTCCAGCGTGCCTTTGGCAAAGCAATCATATTGTTCATGGCATTATATCCATTATCCTCACATCCATACAATAATGGCTTCAATCATCCATTTCATCCTCATAATAGTTGCATTGTAGGTAACCTCCATTGCATTTTGTCCAACCATTGCCATTCAAGTATTGTCATCTTTAAATAGCGAGGAAGTGTGCTTTTGAGAGCTATATTCATCAACAAGATCAATGCAAGATAGGTGACAATGAAAGCTTCGAGGTAAATTGGTCTTCAGGGTAATATTGCTTTGTTTATTTGATTTGCATCATATTTCATTGAGATTATTGGATTATTAGTAGTTTATACTATTGACAATATTTCCACTAACATTTTTGGCGCCCACCGTGGGGCCTTGCCCTGTTTTTAACTTTCATCTAAGTGTTCTGTGAAGGTTTAGTTACGACAGGTCATTTCTATGCATGCAACTTCTAGTTCTACCCATACAACACTTTCTGTTGTGCTTTTACCTTTTGGCACATCTAACTAGTACTGCTACGCATCTGACTCATCTTACTGCGCTTTTTATCTTTTTGCGCATATAAGACACAGTACTGCACATCTAATCATTTTTGCTACGCATTTGATAATCTGCGCATATAAACCACAGACTTGGGCATTCGATTTGTAACAGAGAGTTGTAACATTTTCATGAGATTTTCCGTACTAACCTTCACTTGTAGGTGTTAGGGGCTGGATTTAGTCATTTTAGTTGCATTATTAAGCCATCTAGAAGTAATTAGGAAGGAATAACTTAATATGTTAATGCAAATATTCACTTAGACATAACTAGGAGGAAAGTAAATCGTTTGTTGCATCACAAATTACATCTAGTCCCAACCTAGGGGTTAGAACTGAACAATTTCTTTATGTTTTTACTATCTTGCACTACAATCTATCACATAGCTTAATAAGGGAAAGTAATACTTGTTTATTTCTTCAAACAACAACTTGTTAGAGGATTAAAACAAACAACAATCTTTTCCAAGTTATTGCTATCTTGTTATCAAATTTCTGTGCTTGGTAGATTTAAATCATTTAGTTATTTTTCTTTTAACTAGGAGGTTAAAGAACCATTGTCTTTCGTGCTTGAAAAATGATAATAGGCCTATGCTCTCCCCTTAACTGGGTGATCAAAATGCCAAACTTGTCATTTTTATCTTTGTCAACTTTAGAAGAGGTCTGCCCTTGGAATTTCGTCCTTCCAAGCGGAACGACCTCGAGTGATAACGAGCTAAAGCCAAGCCACCTCCAAGTCACTTAAAATAAATTGTGTTTGTGACGAAAGTTGCAAACAACGGGTGCCGTTGTATTACACCGACCAATGTTTCCCCCCAAACCCTGTGGAGCCTAACCTCTGCAGGCTGGGAAACCTTCTTAACGAAGCGAATGGCTACACGTGTAATCACCCAAACGGATGCCTTGACTAAAACCCATTTGTTCTAGTAAGCCAAAAACTCCTATTTGGTGACGCAAGAGGTCGGACCTTTGAAGCTGTCCAACGTCATACACTCATCTAGTGTGGAGGCAGAAAGTTCAACTCTTCGGAGGAATTGTACTTGATATGCGTGAGAAGTGAGTGTCATGGATGGGAGTTGGTGCTATCAAGTACTATCTGTCCAACCTTTATGTAAGTGGCTGGGGAAACCCAAGTTGGAATTCATCGAATATTGTCTTTGCCATCCCTAGGACTGTAATTGTTTGTTTTTAATTTTATCAAGTAATCATGGAAACCTTTTGTTCTCTATGTTTTCTAGCAATAACTTGAGCCAAATTCAACATTACAAACCTTAGATTAACTTAGGAAAACGTTCCAAGCAAGTCAAACTATCACAAACTGAAACAAAACACCAAGTACATGCAGTTCTACGCTTTTGAAACATCCTGCTGCACATATAACCATTTTTCCTGTGCATATAATCTTGTTGCGCTTTCAACCAATTCTATTGTGCATATAAGCATTTTTGTTGCACAAATAATCTTGTTGCGCTTTCAACCAATTCTGCTGCGCATATGAACCATTTTGTTGTGCAAATAATCTTTCTGCGCTTTTAACACATAGAATGACACATTTGAAACACAGTGGTGGGCATCCAAATTCAACTAGTACTGCGCATTTGACCCACAAAGCTGCACATTTGACCATTTATCTAGCGCTTTCGAAACTGCGCATCCAAAACAGAGGGATATTCCATACAGTTTGGGATAAAAACAATATTAGTTTTAGGTACCTTTTTTGCTATAGTTTCACCTCAAAAAATCAGTTATACCTTGCAAGCACCTTTTCATATCATTTTCACAAACATCTTCCTTTCACATCATTACCTTGTTAACAAAACACCACAAAATCAAACCACAACTTGCTTCTAGGACCTAGTTGATGCCCTACCAATCCAAACAAGAGCTAGTTAGTTTTTTATAAGAAGATTCCAAAACATCCTTCTCAACAAAACTATACTAGTACAATCTTGACAAGAAAATAGTCCTCATCAAATAGCGGTGTCAATCTATCCCTATTTAGACTATCACTTGTATCGACACTTCGATAGCTATTAGACATTATAGCTCAAGAATTACCTTGTTTGAGACAAACATAGAATCAACAAAAACCTTAGCAAAAATCCATTTCAAAATCAAATTCACACCTTCAATCAAAGTCAAAATCCAACTTATCTCATAATCCCATTTCATTTCATCCCAAAAATCTTGCATGGTGCAAACTAGATCTCAATCAAAAGAAAAGCAAAACATGGATGACCTTAACAATACTATACCCAATCCGGATGATGAGGAAGTTTCTCAAGAGGAAATCCTTGAACAACTCCAAGACCCTAAGTTCCAAAAGATAATGGATAGAGTTGTTGTGACAAACCCTCAAAAGTATTTCCTCATGCTTGCTCAACAAGGAGCAAAGCTACCCACGGACTTTGATATCTCTAATCAATGGGAGACTAATGCCTCAAATGAAGCTGAGTTGTCGAAAGATGGCTCCAAAACTCACCTAGAGGCTCCAAAAATAGAAAAGGCTAAGGATACAATCAATCCTTTGGATGCATTGACAACCCAAATCCAAGCCTTACAACAACAATCGGTAGATATCCAAAGTGGAACCACTACAAAACATTATTCACTTGAAGATATCTTACCCATTTGACAAATCCTTGAACATGATACCTTTTCCTATAAGATTTGAAGTGTTGAAATTTGACAAGTATAGAGGAAAAGGAGATCTTAGAGATCATATCAGGGAATTCAGTGCCACTTGTCTTAAAGTCACTCACAATGAAACTTATCTAATGCAACTATTCCTTAGAAGCCTAGGAGGACAAGCTATGGAGTGGTTTTCACGTCTACCTCCCGGCATTCGTACCTTTAACGAATTAGTAGACAAATTCGTCACATATTTCTCTTATAACATAGAATATGAAATCTCCATGATAGACCTTTGCAATAACAAACAAAAAGGTGGAGAATCATTTGCATCTTTTCTACAAAGGTGGAGGCAACTTGCAAGCAAGTGCCCCTATCACATACCCAAAAAATAAATGATAGAAATGTTTGTGCATAATTTGTCAATTGGGCTTAGCTATCAAATACAGATCCAATGTCCATCAACCTTCAGTAAAGTCACTGAGATGAGGCTTCTCATTGAGAAAGCCTTGATAACGAAGGGGCAAGTAAAGATATACAAAGACACCCCAATCTCTAACAATAATGTGGATAAGTCATGATTTTGGACGAAAAACAAAACCATAGTGAATGATGGTGTGGTAGATGCAAAACATGCGGCACCAAAGCAACCTATTTTGAACCTATCCAATTGGCAGAATAACACACCATCTACCAAACCCCAAGGCACTGAACAAAAACAAAACAACTTCCCTCCAAGAAGAAAATTCACACAACTTGGTGAATTCCTTGAATCCGCACTTAGAAAGTTAATTAGGGGCAACCTCATCACACTTCCACCGGTGTGTGAGTATGAACCCAAATTCAAATCTCCTTGGTGGAATGAAAATGACTTTTGCGAATACCGTAGGAGCAAAGGTCATAAAACCAATGATTGTATGAAACTCAAACATGTCATTCAAGACCTTCTTGACCAAAAGCGTATATTTATTAATGAAGGACATACTACCAATGATGAATACATAGCATTCAAGAATCCTCTTCCTCATTACGAGAAGGGAGATTCTTCGAACCAAAACAACAAAAACGGTGTCGACAAAGTAAGTTATAACAAGGCTTCTTTTGAATACACCGTTAATCATATCTCCTCACGTGATTCACACATCAATGTGATCACCATTAATAATCAACCTGATTGTAATGTGACCACACGTCGTGGTAACATAACTCTACAAGGAACTCAATTGAAACCGTCTTCCACATCCGTCATCCTCCACCTCAAACTAGTATAGCATCATCGACCAACTTCACAAAACACCTACGCATATATCCATCTTGGAGTTATTGCGTTTATCACCTTCCCATAAGGCCATTTTAGAAAAGGCTCTCTTAGAGACAACAATTCCTATGAGCCTTGCCCAAGATCAATTCCAGGCTATGGTAGGCCATCTCACCACCCCACATTTCCTATCCTTCATTGAGAATGATGACATGTCATTAAATCAACCACACAATGCATCCCTACACATAGAGGCCCAAATACATAAGCACAAAATAAAGAGGGTCCTAATAGATGGATGGGCTAGTTTGGACATTTGTAGACTAAAGTTAATCCTTGCATTGGGGTTTTCTGAAAATGTCGTTGATCCCAAGAAAAAGATAACCATCAAGGCATATGATGAGGAAGAAAGGACCTCCAAAGGAACAGTGGTATTGCCAATACAAGTTGGACTTGTAGAAAAATATGTGGTATGTCAAGTTCTTGACATGGAGCTTGCCTATAACATTCTTCTAGGCAGACCTTGGATCCATGAGATGAAGGTTGTCCCATCAACATATCACCAATGTATCAAATTCCCACATAATGGACAAGAAATAACCATACAAGGGGAGCCCGACCCATTTCAGTATTGCCATACCATACAGTCTAAACCAGAAGTGGATCCAAATTCTTCCTCAACCATAGAGCAACTTCTTCCTCCAACCAAGTGGATCCAAATTCCTTAGCTTCCTCCTCAAAAACATTAGAGATCAAAATCAAAGTCAAAGACAAGGGTGTTGGGGAATATGTCATTGAACAATCTTTCTGTCTAGCACAATTGCCACTATCACCAAAGTCTTATGGGAGACCATCCTTGAACAAAGCTAAGTCACTTGAGACCCCTGTGGGTCTTTTCATTAAATGGGGAAGCCTATCTGATGAGAGTGATGATAAAGATGTCTTACAATGGCTCTTCAAATATGAAAATAGTCAAGACATACCAGAGGACCAACATCCTAAGCTTCCTACAGAACAGTATGGTCAAGGTTTTTCAATGTTGCAAAGGATGGGATACAATGGTCATGGTCCCATAGGACTAAGAAAGGATGGTATTGTAGAACCTATTAGACCCTATACTCAAACAACTCGAGACACTATTGGGTTAGGATACCAAGGTCAGCAGAAGAACAAAGGCAAGGGTAAGCAAAAGGTTGAAGACAGACAAGCAACTACCACTAACTTAGTCGAACAAATTCACCGCTTGCAAGAGGCTAATTCACCGCTTGCAAGAGGCTAGTGAAACTGATTCAAATGAGTATGAATGGGACAACCTCTTTGAGATGTCTTGTGAAGACAAAGGGATTGATGTGGTCCAACGATATAGTAATACTCCAACAATGTATGAGGGACAAAGCTCTAGAGCTAGACCGCTAGAGTCCGAACAGCAACATGACGAAAATGAACATCATGAAGAGAGTGCGATATCAAGCTTGATGAACCAACTTAAGGAGAGTACCGTAATAGACCTCGTCAATTCCTCGTCCCATTCAAATGAATCTTCCATCTAACCATAACTACCCTTGAGTCCAATCAAGCTAGCTATCCCTTACCTCTAGTGCACCCTGAATTAATAGATTGGGATCTATCTGAAACCTCCCCTGAGCTAGACACCTTTGAAAATGATGACGCCATCATCGACTATCTAGAGCTTAGGGAACACTTACCTGCAAGAGACCATAAGGCTAGCTTCCCCATTAACCTTAAAGATAGGGCATACTTAGGAGAGAGTGCCAATCCGGGAGCTAAGCCAGTTAAATAGAAGCTGAGGAAAATGCACCCCCACATAGCTTTCATGGTAAAAGAAGAGCTCAAGAAGTTACTAGATGTGGGATTCATCAGAGCCATTGACTACCTAGAGTGGGTTTGTAATATTATACCTCTTTCAAAGCCTGACAAGAGAATCAGAATATGCAACAACTTTAGAGATCTAAATAAGGCTTGTTCGAAGGATGATTTTCCTTTACCAAACATCGATATCATTGTTAATCTCACAGCATGTCACACTATGTTGTCCTTAATGGATGGTTTCTCCGGATATAACCAAATCAAGATAGCACTGGAGGATCAACATAAAACCACATTTACATGTCCATGGGGCACCTATTGTTGGTGTGTTATGCCATTTGGTCTCAAGAATGCAGGGGCAACATATCAACGAGCAATGACAACAATCTTCCACGACATGATGCATACCATTATGGAAGAATATGCTGATGATATCTTAGGGAAATCACTCACTAGAGAGGGACATCTTGAAGTCTTGGATAAAATATTCACAAGACTAGAATAGTTTAATGTATGTTTGAATCCTAAAAAGTGTGTTTTCGGAGTAACATCCGAAAAACTACTTGGGTACATCGTATTGGCAAATGGAATAGAGGTGGACCCAGCAAAGGTCAAAGCAATTATGGAAATGCCGCCACCAAAGAATTTGAGTCAGCTACACTCTCTACATGGAAAGTTACAGTCAATTAGGAGGTTCATCTCCCAGTTGGCAGACAAGTGTCACCCATTCTCACATTTGTTGCATAAAAATGTTCCATTCAAATGGGATGATAACTGTGAGCAAGCATTTCAACACCTAAAAGAATATCTGATGAATCCACCTATCCTAATGCCACCAATACAAGGCAAACCTCTACTGTTATATATATATCAGCTACACCCATAGCTTTGGGAGCACTGCTAGCACAAGAAAACCACGAAGGAAAGGAGCAGACAATCTATTACATCAGCAGGACATTAGTAGGTTATGAGCTTCAATACACACCAATTGAAAGGGCATGCCTTGTAGTCATCTTCGCTTCACAAAAGTGGAAACACTACATGCTCTCTCACTCCATAAAGTTGGCAAAGATAGACCCACTAAAATATCTACTCAGCAAAGCTACCCTAACAGGTAGAATATCTAAATGGGTCATGATACTCAGTGAATTTGATATTAAGTATGTGGATAGAAAAGCTATAAAAGGATAGGTCATCACGGATCAATTGACAGATGCACCTTTGATAGATAACAACCCATTAAATTTTGAGTTTCCTGATGAATCTATATTCAACATTACAACAAAAGCTTGGAAGCTCTACTTTGATGGGTCATACACACAACATGGAGTTGGAACAAGAATCTTGCTAGTAACACCAAATGGGGACAGAATCCCTAAATCATACAGACTTTTGTTTCCATGCACCAACAATGTGGCCGAGTATGAAGCTTTGGTTATAGGCATAAAGATGGCAGTCGAGTGGAAGGTCAAAGAACTTCATGTTTATGGGGACTCACAGCTTGTCATTAATCAAATAAATGACAAATACCTAACAAGGGATGAGAAGCTGATACCATACAAGCATATGGTGGATGACTTAAAGGAATATTTCATTGTGATCTCCTTCGAGCAAATACCAACGCTGGAAAATAAAGCAGCAAATGTGATGGCCACTATTGCATCCCTTCTAGATATCCATGGAAATCAATCGCGTTATGAGTTTTTGGTGGAGCCAGTCTCCCATCTAGCCTATGAAAGCCTAGAAGATAATGTTGGCAAGAGACACTTCTAGACATGATAGGTGTTGTCATTGATGGCAACTAAGTCTATCTTACACATCCACATTACATCTTTTGATCATACCGAAAGTCAGAATGTAGATTTGTCCAAGTCTGGATAGACAGGAATAGAGCATATGACAGGGTTCAACACTTTGGTCCACATTTTTCCATAGTTAATCATATTGTGCTGCAAATCTGAGGGAAGGTTAAGGGATGTCATGACTAACTAAATCCAAGATTTTTGCCTCTGGTGATGAAGGGATTGAAAGTTACAAGCATCTGAGTATCGGGTTTTGGTTAGATAGTTTAGTCCAATGAAGAACAGGCCGACTTGGTGTTTTATCCTTGTGCGGATTAGGAGAAGCTGTTGGTTGAGTAATTTGTGAGATCCAGGTGTATTGGCTGACATGATTAATGACTTGAATACACAGGTTTTGGTCTGCATTGATATGTGTGCATGAATTTAGTCGACAGAATAGTGATCTTGAAAAATCTTGTAAGTTTTCTTGAAGCTGACTGCAATTGATGAAATCTCATGTTGCGGATATATATAGTCGATGGATTTGAGCATTTTGGTGTGTGAATGTGTGAATATGATGTGAGAGGTGTGAAGTGTGGCAGTAACAAGTGCAAAGCAAGGAGATCTAAGGTTTGGATCATGGCAGAACAGTGAAACAGGGGAGTGAGAGATGAAGTTTGTGAAGTCAGTATATTGAGCTTAACTGGAACTGTATCTTGCATTGTTAGATGCTATTCTTCAGTTCAAACATTTCAGTGAACTCTTGTAATTGTTCTTGTAGGCAGTGAGCCTCCTTTGAGTAGTGAGCTTTGGGCGGTGTGCCTGAAGGCATGTGCATTCCCATTTCTAATACTTTTAACATAGTATAATATCTTGTGGGTTAACCCCCACCATGGTTTTTCCCTTAACTGAGTTTCCACGTAAAAATCCTGGTGTTCATGTGTGATGATCTTGTTGTTACTGCTCTTATGTTCTTATTTCTTTCTTTTGAATGTATGTGGTAAATTGATAAAGGAACATAATAATAAGTTTTGCAGAACACTGATTCACCCCCCCTCACAGTGTTCCTTAATTTCAACAGATAACACCATTTACCACATTGTAGGATCTGATTCTCCTTTATAGGGCAAGGTTTACACCTATCTTAAAGAGAATATCCTACCTCCAGACCTATCAAAGAACCAAAAATGTACATTCATACACCAATCATCCAAATATACCATTATTGTCGATACCCTGTATAGACGAGGTTTAGATGGTACTCTCCTTAGGTGTTTGGATAGTGATGAATATCAAACTGCTCTAAGTGAGGTTCATGAAGGAATATGTGGGACACACTCTAGTGGTCCTACTCTGGCGAAGAAACTCATGCGTTTAGGATATTACTAGCCGAGCATGGAAACTGATTCCTATCACTTTGTCAAGCGGTGTAAGAAATGTCAGATTCACGGTAATCTAATACATGCACCCGCTTAGGAGTTACAACCCTTAACGACACCCTAGCCCTTCTATCAATGGGGACTTGATCTAGTTGGAAAAATTCACCCTTCCTCTTCCAACGGCCACAAATTCATTATCACAGCCACAGAGTATTTTACAAAGTGGATTGAGGCCATTCCATTAACCAACGTCACAGGGAAACAAATTTCATCCTTCATCCTTAATTATATCATATGCAGATATGGTATTCCATTATCCATTGTCACGGATAATAGAAGACCCTTCAAGAACCAGGATGTATAAGAACTCTGTGATAAATTCCATATCCAACATCGTTTCTCCACCCCATACAACCCGCAAGGTAATGGCCAAGCTGAGGCATCGAATAAAACCATTCTGAAAATACTCAAAAAGATTGTTGATGACGCTGGCTGGGACTGGCATATGCAATTGAACCCCGCTCTGTGGGCCTACAGAACTAGTATACGCACACCCACAAGTGCGACACCATATGCACTTGTCTATGGCTCTGAAGCCATATTGCCTATCGAAGTTGAAATTCCTTCCCTCAGGGTGCCGTTAAAGGGACTTATAAATGATGAGGAATATAGAGTATCAAGGTTTCAAGAACTAGAACTGCTAGAAGAGTGAAGACAACATGTCTTCAACCATCTTAAGGCATACCAGTAGAGAATGTCAAGGAGCTACAATCACAGGGTTAAGCCATGGGTTTTTCAAGTAGGTGATCTGGTCCTAAGAGAGAACCCACGGAATTAGCAGGATAGAGAGAAGAAGGGGAAGTTTGAACCTAATTGATTGGGTCCCTATGTCATAATCATAGCCTTTGGATCAGGCGCTTATCAACTCTCTACATCAAAAGGTGAAGTGTTTGATGATCCCATCAACAATATGCACCTTCAAAGGTTCTATACCTAATAAACCCTAATGCAAGGGATATATATATGTTTAGGGTAAAATTTGATGGTTTATTTACTCTAGGTTAAATACCTCAATTTCATTGCTAAACATTGGGGAGACAAGGATCGAGCTTGTGAACAAGCTTCTAATCACTTTGCCTCCCTTTTATGCTCGTGTAGTTATGAAACCTAAGGCCCTAATCAAGATTTATTCAAGTGTTGTACTCTCAACCAAGTAAAACCCTAATTATGCCTTAAATGAGAAATATACAGAAACTGATGAAGCAACTGGTGAAATTGATCACAGAAGTGCAGAGATAGGGTTCCAGAGACAATGTACCCAAAATCTGAGGGCTGCATGGACTAGGGCACTCGCTCCAGTGTCCTGAAAGTTCCTGAACAGGGAAATCTTCTGCACAGGGTGTCTGAAACTGCTAAAAGGCTTCCGGATCCCAGATAAAACACCTGGTTGGACTAGGGCACCCGCTCCAATGTCCCGCAAGTCTCAAAATCTAAAAATTTGAAAGTCTATCGCAACTGTACCCGCAATGTCCTTCCTATAGCTTCTTTTCGCCAGAACCTGTGAAACATGATCTGCACATACAAAAGAAGGAAATTGTTGCGGCTATATAGGAGCTTGCCTCAGTCAAGCCCCGTCTTTGGTATTTCTACCTCAACAATAGCCAAAGGAAAAGATTTGTGGAAGCGTGTGCAAACCTAACAATGTGTGTATGCATAAAATCAAACCCTGGATGTCTCAATCAAGGGAAGATCAACAACTTGCTTTGCATCAATACACATATACAACTTCACCTCAAGGAGAGGAGATAAATGAAGACTTGCATGAACAAGAAGGCGAATCAACAATGTCTGCAGAGGATCTCCAAGCTTGCTGTTGGAGGCTTCAACCCTTCTCCTGATCATGCAAAGGGTGTACAAACCTTAGGAAGAGCAAGATAGACTCAAGATCTTGATTCCTAATCTTTATCCATGATCTCCAAGATAGCAAATAAAGAATACTTTGAATAGCTTCAACAAGTCGTTGGTCTTCAATGGCAATTGCAGCAGAGTTTTGGCATCACGCTTGCATAGGAATTGTGTGTGATAAAATGATTTGCAAATGTCTTTTTATATCTAGCTTTAGGGAATTCAAATTTTGAAATAACGTCTCAATATCGTGTGAAAACCAAGAATTTGAGAATAGAATCCTAAGGCACTCGGCAGGAACCGACACCCCGCCAAAATTCAAAATCCCATGAAACTAGAGAGGACTATGGCCCGGGCGCCCAAGTCCAAGCCCCCAATTTTAGCTCAGATCTACATTTTTGGGGGTCTAAGGGACCCAATTCTCAAATCTCTTTCCGAGTTCTATCAATCAGTTGCCTCAAAACGTGAATAGACTACTCCTAGACTAAGTCAATCAGGGTTTTGAGAAGGTCGAAAAAGAAAAGGTTGAGAGGTCACCAAGAGTGAGGAGCTAAACTGAGGGAAATTGTACCATTCCATACAGGAGGACAATTGCTGATGTTACATTTAGCCCCCACTTTAGTGGCCATATTACACTACGTGCATATGCAACTAAAAGAAGTAAATACATCAGTCATGAAAAGGATACCTAAAAGGATACTATAGAGGAAGTCGAAGTGTTGTCGCCAAGAAGGAAGAAGCTCCCAATTCTGCAATCCTGCAAGACCACAAAGTTAGGAACCGCATCCTGCAAAGGAACACTTGTCAAGGAAATCAAAACCAAATCAACCTGCAACCACCACCAATGAGTCAGTGCAAAAAATGCTAAGGGGGTTGAGTGATGGCGAGGGAGGAAATCGAGGGAGATATATGCCCCCCTTGTTTCTGCTTGCTTAGTCTGAGAGTAAAAACAAGGAGATATCCACGTGCATCGATTTCAAGGGAAATGTGTTATGAGGGTCATTTGAAGAAACAACGCTCAAACACAACACATTGGGTAAGAAGGAGAGCGGAACCAAGATTCCAATGCAAAAAACAACACTGAAATCAGAGTTTGACAGCTCAAGAAAAGGGCTCCGAAATGAAAGAGTACACTTTTGCACCTAGTTAGGGATAGGATTTCTCAGTCACTTTATGTAAAAGGGAGTTTTCACTTATCACTTAACTCATTCTTGTTTCTTATCATTGCAGAGAGAGAGAAGGAGAATAGGAGAACAACCATAACGAGCCGATGTTCATACCATCCACCACGCCTAGAGATGCTCCGAGCCTGAGTGGCGGAGAGACGCTTTGAGGCCGAGGTAGGGTCTTGATTCCATCCTTCTGTTGTCTTTCATTGTTCTGTTGCTTTCACGTTTATCGATGTCTGTGCCAAGAGGGGAAGGTGGACAAGGTTCCTAGATAGGGGTGCCTTGGTCCACCTAGGGCGCCAGAGTCTCTCTAGGGCACCCTAGTCTCACAAGGGTGCCAGTGTCCCTCTGGGATGCCCTAGTCTTCTTGGGGCACCCTGGTCCTAAGAGGACATAGGTCCTAGGCACAGGGAATCTATTCAGTTCTTAATAGCTTATTATGGTATCTAGAGGGGATTCTGATACTCTTTGCTTGCTTTCCAATCTGTAGGATGTCCCTGAGATGCGTGAGCACACAGGCGGTCGTCTGATGGCACTTCTATGAGAGCGCGCTAGCGCTTTGACTGCCGTAGAGAGAGAGCACTTACAGATGGTGGGCCTATGGTGGGTGTTTTAGATGCCCACAATCAGATTCCACTGCATGATGTTTATGGCATTGATGAAGAGATGGGATGCAGATACATCCACATTCCATTTATCGATTAGTGAGATTACCATCACACTGGAGGATATATTTAGGATCCTTCGACTGCCAATCTGAGGAGAGACAGTGAGGGTTGTTGGATATCGCTCAGAGGAGTACACTCGTGAGAGTCAGCTGTATTGCTTGGGTCGCACTGTGTCACAGGCAGAGTGAGGACATATTTAGCTCCTTTACTAGAGCAGGAATGCAGAGACATTCCCTTACTATGGAGGATCATGATTGTCACAGTCGCACTAGCTATCACACCAGATGGACGAGGCACTCACCTTCACGGGGGTCTCGTTCATACTGTCAGAGCGATGGAGGAGCATCAGACTATCTACGCATGGGGGCACAGTATGCTTGCGCACCTATATCGTGACTTGGGGAGATATGTCCACTACGAGATGCAGAGTCTGATGGTCTACACATTATTACAGGTTTGGGCTTTTGAGCACATCAAGTGCACATGACCGATGGGTTATCCCATAGAGGCAACATTCACCCATCCGCGCGTCTATCCTATCCACTAGTCAGGTGTTGGAGGTACGACAATCTATTATATTGGAGAGTAGTATTTGATAGATTACAGCCTGGTGACATCATCTGGAGACTGTATCATGGCTACATCAAATGGCCTGGCAAGCAGAGGCAGTTAGCTCAGATGCAAAGGGATCAGCTGATGGCCGGCCGCCTTGATCATACTGTATCTTGGTTCTATTATGACAGGGTGGCATAATAGTTCAATCAGGTATAGGATATTCCTGCAGTTCATCCGAGCTATACACGTGTAGCTCAGAGTGCCGTCAGAGCTAATACTGTCCAACGGATGACTATAGTAGACGTACCACTTAGCGACGATGAGGGTCCTAAGGATGCAGAGCCAGTGTCAGGCGCAGATGATGTCGGGTGTAATTGAGCATATCGAACTTGGTGGCACACAGCACGTCCTACACCTATCTTTCCACTCGGGCACCTTATAAGAGATGCCCGACCTTGGCTAGGTCACGCTAGTCACACAGGGGTGGAGGACGACGTCAGCGACTTCACAAGATACTACGATCTTGAGGAGGGTATAGAGGAGGACGAGTATGAGTCCGAGGAGGTCCCATCACAGTACGTCTTCAGATCGAAATCACAACAGAGCCAGTAGGAGATAGACATTGACAAGGAGATCGGGTCTAGACTGTGGTCCAGAGCTCGTGGTCCTACTCCCACAGACGATGCGAGGCCCAAACAAACAGAGGAAGGGGAGAGTAGTAGGTCTGTGCCCCCAGCCATAAATCGGACAGCAGAGCTCGTCACATCATCGACGATCCGAGATCCATCCTGGCAAGATGGAGATCCAGGTAAGGTTTTGATTTATTTGGTTTATTATTTGTGATTTTTATATGGGAGTCTAACATATATCTCATCCTCTATTTTGTAGTTGGGACCGACGCATGGTGAGACTTTGTGAGTCACGTCATTGGAGACATAGTACCGACAGATGCTTCAGAGCAGCGGATGCGAGCGAGTTATTCACCATGATCATCCGCTGGGTGGCATGCTGAGTTATTTATGCCTGTCGTCAGATACAGGACTGCTACAGAGGCCATGCTAGAGTAGTCTGCGAGAGAGAGAGAGGAGTTTTGACAGAGAGCCGAGCACACCGAGGCTGAGCTCAGGGCATAGCGAGAGCAGATGGTAGCGGTTCCTACATCGGGGGGAGAGCCAGTTGTTAGTGAGTTCTCTCTGCAGGAGATCTAGTAGGCAAGTGCTGATAGAGATATACCAGAGGATGTACTAGGAGGCACATGAGCAGATGATAGAGATGAGAGGCAAGATCAGGGAGTTACGATCACGAAGCATCTCTAGGAGTCATTCGCAATCTGTAGCCACACATGGTCAAGCTTCTATCACTCCCACACCACGAGGGCTTGAGGGTATTGGTGATTGAGGCTCTGCTATGTGATTCCTAGACTTTAGGCACTACGCCATCCCATTTTGTTTTGAGGGATAGTCAACTCGAATGTATACATGAAACTGATATATATATATATATATAATGTTTATTTCTTTTTATCTGTGTAATGGCTTTTGATCTATCACATGTGATTTTTGTAAAATACAATAGGTGATGATGTCTAAATGCTATAATTAATACTATTGTGATATACTAACAATTCTAAAAAGAACATGTAGTAATAAACACAATGATTAATTATTTTACACATAACTTTAATTTCCATGCTATATTCAGTTAATACAAAAGTGATCTAAGCAATGACTACTTAAATACGATGCAACAATGATCAACTGAACAGAGATATAATGCCAAATGAATTAAGACAAAACAATACTATCTTGTTGAACTTGAAGCTAATCTATGTGCTAAATTAGCTTAGGAACATTTAACATTAGATCTTTAAGCATAAAATCGTTTGAGGTGCGTCGCATTAATAGGTTCCTTGAGCGGCATACCTTGCTCATCGACTAATTTATATGCTTTGGATCCAAAGGTCTCAGTAATTATATACGGTCCAAGCCAATTGGGACTGAACTTACCTTTTTCACTGGGCGGTGTGTTTACATTGTGTTGATTTTCATAAAGAACCAAGCCCCAACATTAAATGAACGTCGCATGACTTGTGCATTATAGGCTCGTTGTATTCCTTTTTTATAAGCCTTGAGATGTTCAAGAGCATTAATATGTCTTTTATCAAGCATCTCAAGTTCCTGTAATCTTTTCTCTCATTCTATGTCATCATCCATAATATCTCTTAGGGAAATTCGCAAAGAAGGAATTTCTAACTCCAAGGGCATTATCACGTCTGCGCCATAGACAAGATTATATGGTGTGTTACTCGTAGCTGTTCGAATACTTGTTCTGTAGGCCCATAGTGCATAGGATAATTGTGTATGCCAATCTTTTTGATGTTTATTAACAATTTTCCTCAGAATCTGTCTAATAACCTTGTTTGAAGCTTCTGCTTGGCTGTTTGATTGAGGGTAATAAGGCGTAGAGAAGCGATGTTGTATATGATATTTTTTGAGAAACTTTTTCACGTCCTTGTTCTTAAATGGTGTACCATTGTCCGAAACCAAGGAGGAAGGTATTCCAAATTGAGAAATTATGTTATCTTGTATAAATCAACATATTACATCAGCGGTCATGGATCGCAAAGGGACCGCTTCAACCCATTTTGTGAAATAATCAGTAGCTGTAATGATAAACGTGTGTCCTTGAGAGGAGGGCGGGGAAATTTTACCAATGAGATCCAGGCCCTAGATAGAAAATGGCCAAGGTGACACCTGGGCACGAAGCTCTTGAGCAAGAGCATGGATGAGGTGTTTATGTTGTTGACATTGCGGGCATCTCTTGACGTAAGCAAAGGAGTCTTGTTCCATATGCTGCCAATAGTACCCGATACGTAACAATTTTTGCACCAACGATTTTCCACCGAAATGCCCTCCACAGGCACCAGAGTGAGATTCTTTTAAAGCTATCAGAATCTTTGTATTACTTAAACATCAGAGTAAAACACCATTATAACTTTGTCGATACAAGACATTCGATAATATAATGTATCGTGCCGCTAGTTTGTGTAAACAGAGTCGGGCATTCTTAGATGTCGAGTCCAGAATGGTTCCATCATGTAGATAGTTGAATATGTAGGAGAACCATTCATCAGTGTATGTGTTACCACAGAGTTTTGAATTCACAACTATAGGGCTTTCAATTATCAGAATTTTGAGATTATGAACAATGAAGGTAAATTCCTCAAAAGAACCATTAGGGGATATAAGGGAAGCAGTGCTTGCCATTGCATCTGCATGCCAGTTATCTTTCCTGGGAATGGTGTCGATCGTATATGATTTGAATTGTTTTAAAAGAGATAATGCAAACTCTCGATATTGAGATAGCTTATCATGCTTAGTTTGATACGATCCCGTGATTTGTTTAACAATCAACTGAGAATCACCGTATATTGTAATGTTCTTGATGTTAAGAGCCAAGGCTGCACAAAGTCTAGCGATAAGAGCTTCGTATTCAGCTATATTATTTGTGCATAAGAAATCTAAGCGGTAAGATAAGGGAATCAACTTACCAACGGGAAGCATTAATATAACACCAGCCTTGGAGCTAGTTCGACATTTTGATCCGTCAAAGTATAACTCCCACTTTTCATCCGCAGAGATTGTTAGAATCTGTTCATCAGGAAAAGCATCGACATTTTGTATAGAAAAGGGTGAGAGAGCTTTAGCTAATTGATCAGCTATCACTTTCCCTTTAATCTCTTTTTGTGAAATAAATTTGAGATCGAATTCTGTTAACAACATAACCCATTTAGCAAGACAACTTGATAAATCTGTTCTTGCAAAGAGATGTTTCAAAGGGTCAAATTTTACCATGACATGCACTTCAACATTTAAAAGGTAATGTCTAAGCTTTTGAGTGGCAAACACTAAAGCTAGGCAATGCTTCTATATGACTATGTAGCGCACTTCATAATTGAGCAAAGTACGACTAATGTAATAGACAACGCATTCTTTGCCTTTAGCATTATGTTGCACTAACAAGGCTGCTAGGGCATTGTTAGATGTTGAGATGTATAACAGAAATGGTTTATCAGAAACAGCAGGCTGCAAAATGGGTGAATTAGCTAAGTAATCCTTTAAATCATCAAAAACTTTTTGACATTCAGAATTCTATTGAAAGCGAGAATCTTTCTTCAGTAGTTGCGTGAAGGGACTGGTCCTATCTGTGAGTTGTGAAATAAATTAGCGAATGGCCTATATCTTTCCCTGCAAACAACAAAGTTGAGATATGTTCTTAGGTATTGGCATATTAACAATCGTATCTATCTTTTTCGTGTCAACTTCTATACCTCGATTTGAAATAATAAATCCAAGTAACTTTCCACTGTCCACGCCAAAAACACACTTTCGGGGATTCAATCGCATATTATATTTTCATATGCGTTCAAATATCTGTGGAAGATTTGTCACATGATCCTTACGATGGATAGACTTCGCTAGGATGTCGTCAACATAATCTTCTAGAATATTGTGCATATAGTCATGAAATATGAGTCATCGCACGTTGGTATGTAGCTCCTGCATTCTTAAGTCCAAACGGCATGACTACCCAACAAAATGTACCCCAAGGTGTTATAAAGGTTGTTTTATACTGATCGAGAGGATTTATAAGGATTTGATTATATCCTGAAAATCCATCCATGAAAGATAGCAACTCATGTCCAGCTATGGAATCAACAATCATATCAATATTAGGAAGTGGAAAATCATCTTTTAAAGATGCCAAATTTAAATCTCAGAAATCAATGCACATTCTTATACGACCATCAGGTTTAGTGATGGCAACAATATTCGAGATCCACGGAGAGTAATCAATAGGTCGAATAAAGCCAGCTTGTAAGAGTTTCTCTATTTCAGTTTTAACAAGCAAAGCAATCTTAGGATTCATCTTGCGAATCTTTTGTTTGAAAGGTTTAACATCTGGCTTCAACACAATATTATGCGTTACAATTTGAGGATCTATACCAGGCATGTCTGAATAATTCCAAGCGAACAATTATGAGAATTCACTAAATAATTTAGTCATTTCTTCTTTTTCTTTCACACCTAAACAATCACCAATAGGGATAACTTTTTCAGGATTATCCTTATCCATAATAACATCAATAGTTTTTCTGTTAAGGAGAGTACTATGGTCAGGGGGATTGTAAGATTGTAACTATTCTTCCAGTTCTTCATTATACTCTATTGTACCAGTTATTGTGCTAGTAGTCTTTCCAAAATATGCATCATTGTTTAAACAATACGGTAGGCCACGTTTGTGGTGATAACGAGGAATACCATCATAAGCACCTAAGAAATCCATTATCGCTTCATCCGTCGTAAACATATCTAATGGAAGTGATCTTGGAGGACAATTGGTGTCAATCATCTCAGGGAATATCAAACTAAGTGTTGATATTGTATTCACATTTAGAGTAGGGCATTTGCGGGCTTTGGATTCCTTAAAAGGATTGTATCCAATGCCACTTGAGTAATGTTGTGAAGTGGATTCTATAGGGACTTTGATTCCTTGTTGATTTATGCCACAACCATTGCCTATATAGTCACAATTTTTGTAAAGGATTCAGAATCCTCTACCATAGAGGGAGACCATTTCTTTAGAGGAAGGCAGTACTTCATAAGTCTCATAATCAGTAGTATAACTCAAATTATTATCCTTATTTGTCACCAAAGAAGTCTTATGTTTATCATTTGAAGCATGTGATGTGATTGATGCAATATTTGTTGTTTTAGGGACGGGGTTTTTAAGTTCATACTCTCCAGTGGAGGAAGATGCAAAATCTAACGAACCCCAGTTGTCACCAACAAATTTATTTGATTACTTGGGCTCTTGCATAACATTTTTAGAGGCAAGAGGAGCTAAAAGTCAACTTTCAGATTGTTTAAAATCTTAGGACCAACAACATGCTTATGTACTTCCATTTGCAGACAATTGTCAGGTTCAAGATCGGAATGGATAGTATGCAATTTTCCTTTAAATATAAACTTTATCAAACGGTATAAAGTAGAAGGAACTGCTCCTAATGCATGTATCCAAGGTCTACCCATAATCATGTTATAAGATAGAGAACAAGGCATTACATGAATTAAGGTAGCCACCATCACAAGTCCAACTTGTATGGGTAAAGTTATGGTGCCCACAGATTATCATCCAACATTATCAAAGCCATGGATACTTAGTGATTCCAGTTTGATAGCAGATATATCAACTTTAACCTTGTGCAATAAATTAATACCACAAACATTAAGGGCTGACCCATTATCAGTCATAACTCTCTTAACCAATGTTTTGTTGATTGTAATAAAGATAACCAAAGGATCATAATGCTTTTGAATCTCGAGAGATGATAACTCATGTTGAAACAAAATATCTATTTTTGTTGCATGCATAGAATCTAGTAAAGCTGCAATATCATTTGGTTTAACAGCAGGAGGAACAATCACCTTTTGTAAATCTTCTTGTAGCATTCCATGGTAAGTAGGTGAAGTTTGTATAAGTTCCCAAAGAGATATCCTCGCAGGAGTAGCACGAAGCTGCTCTACAAGATCATAGTCTTTACCACCTTTATATGTTAAACGAGGTGCTTGAGGAAGCATAGGTTGAGAAGCTGGTAAAGATATCAGAACATTTGTTTGTTGTGTATTTTGTTTATTATTCTGAGTGTTATATGCATGAGCAACCACATTATGTTTATTTTGTGAGTCTTGTTTCGCTATTTGTTTTGCATAATCATAAATGTGATCAGGAGATTAAGAAGAGTATGAAAGACCTTTAACAACAAGCACAGGTTTAGAGGGTGGTTGAACTACATTTGTACATAGAGTAACCACAATTTTTGGTTTTTCAATCTCTTCTTTAGATTTAGGCAAATAAATTGCATTTACAAATCTTTGAAATAGTGACTGCTTAGAGGTTGTAGTGGAATGTTTAATCAAGATAAAGTCCTCAAGGGCTTCATCTAACATATCAAAGTCATCATGACTAAATGGCTCATCATAAGCATGAAAATCTTGCAAAAAATAATCTGACATTCTAACATGTTCTGTTTAAACCAAGATTTAAATGCACAATGATGGCATTTTCAAATGAAATACAATATCCAACAATAAGTGATAATTTCCAACTCTTTTAGTGAAACGATAAAGAATGTAATCACAATCTAACATATGCAAATTTCACTAAAGAGGTTTTTCAATTCAATTATGCTTTAGAACAACAAATTATATCAAATCTGAAGTTTTACAAGGATGAAAATTCTTTAAAGCTCAGGTTCACCAAAATGTTTAGGGTAAAATTTGATGGTTTGTTTACTCTAGGTTAAATACCTCAATTTCACTGCTAAACATTGGGGAGACAAGGATCGAGCTTATGAACAAGCTTCTAATCACTTTGCCTCCCTTTTATGCTCATGTGGTTATGAAACCTAAGGCCTTAATCAAGATTTTATCAAGTGTTGTACTCTTAACCAAGTAAAACCCTAATTATGCCTTAAATGAGAAATATACAGAAACTGATGAAGCAACTGGTGAAATTGATCACAAAAGTGTAGAGATAGGGTTCCAGAGATAATGTACCCAAAATTTGAGGGCTACATGGACTAGGGCGCCCGCTCCAGTGTCCTGAAAGTTCTTGAACAGGGAAATCTTCTATATAGGGTGTCTGAGACTGCTAAAAGGCTTTCAGATCCCAGATAAAACACCTAGTTGGACTAGGGGTTCTGCGAGTCTCAGAATCTAAAAATCTAAAAGTCTATCATGACTGTACCTGCAATGCCCTTCTTCCTATAGTTTCTTTTTGTTGGAACCTGTGAAACATGATTTGCACATACAAAAGAAGGAAATTGTTGTGAGTATATAGGAGCTTGCCTCAGTCAAGCCTTGTCTTTGGTATTTCTATCTCAACAATAGCCAAAGGAAAAGATTTGCAGAAGTGTGTGCAAACCTAACAATGTGTGTATGCATAAAATCAAACCCTGGATGTCTCAATCAAGGGAAGATCAACAACTTGTTTTGCATCAATACACATATACAACTTCACCTCAAGGAGAGGAGATAAATGAAGACTTGCATGAACAAGAAGGCGAATCAACAATGTCTGCGGAGGATCTCCAAGATTGTTGGAGGCTTCAACCCTTCTCTTGATCATGCAAAGGGTGTACAAACCCTAGGAAGAGCAAGATAGACTCAAGATCTTGATTCCTAATCTTCATCCATGATCTCCAAGATAGTAAATAAAGAATACTTCAAATAGCTTCAACAAGTCACTGGTCTTCAATGGCAATTGCAATAGAGTTTTGGAAATAAGCTTGCATAAGACTTGTGTGTGATAAAATGATTTGCAAATGTGTTTTTATATCTAGCTTTAGGGAATTCAAATTTTGAAATAACGTCTCGATATTGCGCAAAAACTGAGAATTTGAAAATGGAATCCTGAGGCACTCGATGGGAACTGACACCCCACCAAAATTCAAAATCTCGTGAAACTGGGGAGGACTAGGGCATGGGTGCCCAAGTCCAAGCCCCCAATTTCAGCTCAGATCTGCATTTTTGGCGGTCCAAGGGACCCAATTCTCAAATCTCTTTCTGGGTTCTATCAATCAGTTACCTGAAAAAGTGAATAGACTGCTCCTAGACTAAGTCAATCAGGGTTTCGAGAAGGTCAAAAAAGAAAAAGGTTGAGAGGTCACCAAGAGTGAGGAGCTAAACCGAGGGAAATTGTACCATTCCATATAGGATGACAATTTTTTGACATTACAATATATATATAATACAAATAGAGGCCAGTAGTGAAAACTTGGAAACAGATGCTAATTATGACTAACCGCTACTTCCATCTGTTAGTACAACCCAAACCTGCATCTATCTTTCCTACCGTACTTATCTAGTAAACACATCCATTTTGCACCTACCTAGCAATGACCTACCATAGCTTGGTGTCTTGTCACCCCTATCACTTTATCCAGTAGGGTCATTCCATCGCATTACCCTATTGTGAGTCCATTTCTAGTATCGATCATTCCAAACTACGTCACGTCTGAGTTATGATGTAGGAAAGGCCATCATTGATGTGCTCTTGAGGCTACTTTTTCCATCCATTCCACTCCATGTCATCCATCCTTGGGTCCATTCGAATCTACGCCATTTCTCATCGCCTAAGTATTTAGGTCCACATAGGTCCACCCCGAAATACGTTGGCTCTGCATCGTCACGTAGGCAAGGCCATTTAGCAATGAGCCCCTGAGGCACTAGGTTAGTCCCTTAGGGCCTGTCACATTGTTCATCGTTAGTTCATCCATAATAAATCAACCCTCTACTTAACTGGGGGCAAATCCTCGATCTAGTCAAAGAATAGGGTTCTTGAATGCTATAAATTTAGAGGGTAAACAATTGGATCATGGTTTTATCACTAGACAACAAATAGCACGAAAAACAAGTTTTCAACATCATCTTGACACAAAAGGCACCAAGACTCCACTTGACAAATCCCTTTTGGCCTAAGACATCAAGCTGATTCTATCAAGTTATTACAAGAGAACATCATTTTTTGGGCAAGAAAGTTTTGCAATGGTTGTTTTAAAAGTCTTATGTCATGATTTTTGTTATTATGTCTTTCTATGCTACTCAAGGATGTTTCAAACTAGAGATGCCATGATGGGGGCATAATTATTTTATTTGTCTATTGTTTTTGGGTTTTATCTTTAGTAATGTGAGAACCTTGTCTACCGACATGATCAACTAAATGATCATCGAGGACATCAAAGGTCTAAGCATGAAACAGGTTTAATCCTTGTTTGTTGATACACAAGCAATACTCAAGTCATCTTGGTTGAATTATACTTAGATGCTTGTATTAACTTATTAAATCAAAATCCATGTAAGAAATACTCATGTCATCATGTTTTAATTATACCAAGATGCTTGTATTTTCTTTCAACATTTTAAAAGCTCAATGTTGAAACAAAGTACTTCAAATACTCGCACAACTGAAGATGACAAGAATCGTGTCCATACCAATCCCATTGCATTCCATTTCATTATAAGCATTTAATCATTTTACCAAAATCCACGTGTCTTAGTGATCATGTGTTTATCCTAGTTATTATTCCTTATCCATTTTCTTATCATTCGTTATCATTTCCATTTATTATCCAATCCAATTTTCTAACAATTTCTTCTGAAAAGTATTGTTATTAAGATTGAGTATACTTGGCATTTCACAAAAAAAATGAATCATAGTGTGTCAATAGGTTCATCATCATAGATGAATATCATTTTGTTCATTAAGATGCATAAACATAAGTAAATCATAAATTGTTCGTAACAAGGGTCATGTACTCACATCATGAGTCTATTTCAAGTTGCATATATATGTATATCATGATAGAAAACAAAATACAAAAACATAGATAGAATGGTCATCAAAACATGCATACATGATTCATATCATTAAGTTTGGCATTTTAGAAGTCAACACATGTAAAACCATCTCATACAAACACATATCGCATATAGCATTAGGTTAGAACATCATAAGCATGTAGAGGCATCATGTCTAAATCATAGTCTATAGAAACATCAACATAATCATAGTGTTGCATCATACAAGTCATCATATAGAGCATCAGGTCCATCACATAACATAAACATGTGTATCAAAATCATAAACCATGTAGATCATCTATAGTCATAACATCATAACATATAGAGAATCATGTCCATCACAATAGATCATAACATAGTCTATCGAGTCATGGTATCATATCATATCGTCATCAAAAAATAATAAGAGTGTCCAAGTATACAATGACGTCAAAATAATAATATATCCTAAAATGTCTAAACCAAAGTGGTGTATACATGTCTAAATAAAAAGTACAACAACTGATACATGTCTCAAAAGCTAGGTAAGAGTGGCTCCCCCTAATGGTATTGGTTGTGGTGGTAGGATACCTCCTCCTCCTCCCCCTCTTGATGGCCCTATGCCTAGTGCACCTCTTCCTTCTGATGGTTCGCAAGGTGGTCCCATAGGTCCCATCACCCCATTGGGTCTGTAACTGCCTGCCCTACGCTCTGGAGGCACCGCCTGCTTGTACAAAGATCGCTAATAGAAGATCTCCTGATCTGATCTGACCATCTCAGTAACTGTCTAGCTAGTGGGACCCTGTGCCACAGTCTGCTGCACCTGATCCAAAAATGCCTCTGCCCTCCCATATCTCTATATAGCTGTGTCTCTCTCCAATCGGGCAGTCTGTAGGTCACCCGGTAGCTGTGTAATCTGGTCCTACATCTGCCCTATCTGACCCTACTGTTGTGCAAGCATATACTCTACCTATGTCAATCGGGCTCATAACCCAGCCATCTCTCCATCATCTGGCCCCTGTCCCTGTGGTTGCACTGGAGGTTGGACTTGTCTCTAGATCACTAGCTATGCATGCTGGGCGGGATCAATCCATCAGTGAACCCTCCTCCCATCTCCATCTCTGCCATCATCACCATCACTGTCATCATGACCACCACTGCCTTTGCCACCAGCATCATGACCTCCATCTCCTCCTCCTCCTCCACCACCATCTCCTCCGCCACCACTAGCATCTCTACCTCAGCCACCTTTGCCTCCTCGGCCTCCGCATCTCCTGCGTCTCCTACGGGGCCCTCATCATCCTCCTCCCGATCATGTACAATCGGGGCTCGCTCTCCAGGACCAGAGTAGCGAGGAAAGGGATGTGTTGCGAACTAGTCAAAGTAATCCTATGTCATCCCAGCATCTCCAACCGCCCTGTGCATCACCCAAGGCTGATATGGTATGTACAAAAACTCATCCCTAGCTGCCTCATAAGATGGGTTGGGTCCCCATCGTGCCCGCTCCTTGTGCGTACAAGCAAATATGGCATTACCCACGAGAATCCCCTGGATCCTGCCAAACTTCTTGTACACACGTGAAACAATATGCCACTCCAAGATATAGGGTGTCCTCCCTATAAGCCATCTAGTCTGAAAAAAAATGGGAGCTCATGTGCATTGTCGTCCCATACCTCACAGTCCAGGTATGGTCACCAAACAATAGAGTCTACATTGTCGAAGGCATGTCTCCAGTATTCCAACTTTCCCAACTTGGGTTGGGAAAGGCTCTCTTGAAACATATAAGAGTAGGGTTGATCTGTACCTTGCATCCCAATGCCAATAGGACAAGTAATGGCTATGTGTGTCCATGCCGATATCTACAACAAGGAAACCCCGCAAGCCAAACTGGAAGATCCATCATACACAAACTAATGCAAATCATGATATAAGTGAGCGAGGATGCAGACTCCCCAAGCATATCTGGTACCCTCCGTAGTAATCCCCTCTAGCACCCACCCCATCCAACTGCAAAACCATGAGAATGTTTTTCAGGGCACACTATACCTCTGATCAACCCAGCTACAATTGAAGGAAGTGGCTCGTAGTAAGCCAGCATATCAGACCAACTGATCTCAGTGCCCTCGATCTCATCATGATTAAAGACTTGCCTGCACTCCTCCAATCCTGCTCCTGTCTGTGGCTCATACTCCATGATATCTCTGTCAATAGGAACATGGAGAATCCTGTGAACATCCTCCAGCATAATTGTAATCTCCCCAGTGGGAAGGTGAAAGGTCCCATCCTCACTATGGAATCTCTCCACCAGAGCAGTCACCATGCCGAGATTTGCCCTAATCTTGGGCATGAAGAGCACATATGATAAACCAGTCGATCCAATAACAAGTAGATCAAGCTCCATGAGATAATGCCTCAACTTCTGAGTAATAGGAAACTGCTCCCTCAACATGAGGACATCATCTAACTCCTGCAAACAAGCAGGCGCATGTTAATCAATCAAAAAGCAACTAAACCTCAAGTCTATCTATCCAACATCAAAAATTTAGTTATTTCAACATGAAAGCAATCCTATCATCTCTCTGGAAATTCAATCAGTCTCAGAGATGAACTAACAATTGACCAACATCCATCGCACAGTCAACTTCATCAAATTTATAAGTGTTTGTTAAAATAGATTTGTATGTGCAATTCTTCTTCTTGAATGCACAATTTTATATTGTATGTGCAACTTAATCTCAGATGTGCAGGACTATACTTCAAAAGCACAGAATAAGCTCATATGCACAGAAAGATTTTAAATGCGCAGCTTCATTTTGCATGCACAACATTGCTATTCATTTGCGCAGCATAAACGCAAATGCACAACAGTATATCAAATGCACAATAATAATTTACATGCGTAGTAATAATTTATATGTGCAGTGTCCCTAATTGAAAGCGCATCATAAATTTAAAAGCGCATAAATGCAATGCAAATGCGAAAATAGTGCATATGCACTGATTTCGGCGTCATATGAGCGGTATCACACGTCATATGCACAGTAAGGCTATTTGGCGCATTCAAAACAACAAACTTTGACCTACATTTAATGCTACCATAAATGAAACTAACCTAGTGTAACATCAGAAATTGTCCTCCTGTATGGAATGGTACAATTTCCCTCGGTTTAGCTCCTCACTTTTGGTGACCTCAAAACCTTTTCTTTTCTGGCCTTCCCAAAAACCCTGATTGACTAGGTCTAGAAGAAAATTATTCACTTTTTGAGGTAACTTGTTGATAGAACCCAGAAAGGGGATTTGAGATTTGGGTCCCTAGGACCCCCAAAATGCAGATCTGAGCAGAAATTGGGGGCTTGGACTTGGGCGCCCGCGCCCTAGTCCTCCCCTGTTTCTCAGGATTTTGAATTTTGGTGGGGTGTTGGCTCGCACCATATGCCTCGGGATTCCATTTTCAAATTCTCAGTTTTCATGCGATATCAAGACGTTATTTCAAAATTTGAATTTCCCTAAAGCTAGATATAAAAAAGACACTTGAAAATCATTTTAACACACACAATTCTTATGCAAGCTTGATGCTAGAACTCTACTACAATTGCTATTGAAGATCAGTGACTTGTTGAAGCTCTTGAAAGTATTTTGTATTTTCTATCATGGAGACAATGGATGGAGATTAGGAATCAAGATCTTGAGACTATCTTGCTCTTCTTAGGGTTTGTACACCCTTTGCATGATCGGGAGAAGGGTTGAATCCTCCAACATCGAGCTTGGAGATCCTCCGTGGACATTGCTGATTCACCTTATTGTTCATGCAAGTCTTCATTTGTTTTCATCTCCTTGAGGTGAAGTTGTATGTGTTTATTGATGCAAAGCAAGTTGTTGATCTTCCCTTGATTGAGACATCTAGGGTTTGATATTTTTGTAT
Organism: Cunninghamia lanceolata; assembly: GCA_027924645.1. Classification (NCBI taxonomy): domain Eukaryota; kingdom Viridiplantae; phylum Streptophyta; class Pinopsida; order Cupressales; family Cupressaceae; genus Cunninghamia; species Cunninghamia lanceolata. The sequence goes on along the minus strand of BSBN01001164.1, from coordinate 1,533,731 downwards.
ACACATTGTTAGGTTTGCACACACTTTTGTAAATCTTTATCTCTGGCTGTTATTGAGGTAGAAATACCAAAGACAGGGCTTGACTGAGGCAAGCTCCTATATAGCCACAACATTTTCCTTCTTTTGTAGGTGCAGATCGTGTTTTGCAGGTTCCAGCGGAAAGAAGCTACAGAAAGGAGGATATTGTAGATACAGTCGCAACAGACTTTTAGATTTTCATATTCTGACAATTGCGAGACTAAGGAGCGGGTTCCCTAGTCCAACTAGGGGTTATATCTAGGATCTAGAAACCATTCAGGAGACTTAGAGATCCTATACAAAAGATTTCTCAGTTTGGAGACTTGCGGGACTAAGGAGCGGGCGCCCTAGTCCAACTAGGGGTTATTTCCAGGATCTGGAAGCCATTTAGCAGTCTCAAACACCTTGTGTAGAAGATTTTTCAGTTTAGAAACTTTCAGGACAAAGGAGCGGGCGCCCTAGTCCAAGTAGACCTCAAAATTTGGGTGCACAGTCTATGAAGCCCTCTCTCTGTACTTCTGTGATCAGTTCTATCAGTTGTTTTATTAGTTTCTGAATATTTTTGATTTAAGGCATAATTAGGGTTTTACTTGGTTGAAAGGAAAACACTTGATAAAACCTTGGTTAGAGTCTTAGGTTTCATAACCGCGAGCATAAGGGACAGACAAAGTGATTAGAAGCTTGTTCGTGAGCTTAGTTCTTGTCCTCCCAATGCTTAGTGGTGAAATTGTGGTATTTGACCTAGTTTAGACAAGCATACAATTTTTACCCTAAACATTTTGGTGAACCTGATCTTTAAAGAATTTACATCCTTTTAAACTTCAGATCTGAAATAATTTGTTGTTCTAGAGCATAATTAGATTGAAAAACCTCTTTATTGAAATTGCATATGTTAAATTGTGGATTACGTTCTTTATCTTTTCACTAAAACAGTTGGAAATTATCAATTATTGTTGGATATTGTATTTCATTTTCAAAGGCCATCATTGTGCATTTAAATCTTGGTCTAAATAGAGCATGTTAAAATGTCAGATTATTTTTTGCAAGATTTGCATGCTTATGATGAGTCATTTAGTCGTAATGACTTCAACATGTTAGATGAAGCCCTTGAGGACTTTATCTCAATTGAACATTCCACTATGGCCTCTAAGCCGTCATTATTTCAAAGATTTGTAAATGCAATTTATGTGCCTAAACCTAAAGAAGAGATTGAAAAACCAAAAATTGTAGTCACTCTATGTGCAAATGTGGTTCAACCATACTCTAAACATGTGCTTGTTGTTAAAGGTATTTCATCTTCTTCTCGATCCCCTAATCACATTTATGATTATGCTAAACAAATAGTGAAACAAGACTCACAACAAACCAATCATAATGTGGTTGCTCATGCATATAATACTCAGAATAACAAACAAAGTACACAACAAACGAGTGTTCCATTATCCTTACCAGCTTCTTAGCCCATGCTTCCTCAAGCACCTCGTTTAACATATAAACGTGGTAAAGACTATGATCTTGTAGAGTAGCTTTGCGTTACTCCTGCAAAGATATCTCTTTGGGAGCTTATACAAACTTCACCTGTGTACCATGGAATGCTTCAAGAAGCTTTACAAAAGGTGATTGTTCCTCCTGCTGTTAAACCAATGATGTTGCCGCTCTACTAGATTGTATGCATGCAACAAAAACAAATATTCTATTTGACCAACATGAATTACCATCTCTTGAGGTCACGAATCAGTATGACCCTTTGGTTATCTTTATTACAATCAACAAAACAAATGTTAAGAGAGTTATGATTGATAATGGATCAACCCTTAATGTTTGTGGCATTGATTTACTACATAAGGTTAAAATTGACATATCTGTGATCAAACTAGAATCATTAAGTATTCGTGGCTTTGATAATGTTGGACAACAATCTGTAGGCACTATAACAGTACCTATACAAGTAGGACCTGTGATTGTGCCTACCCTGATTCATGTAATGCCTTGTTCTCTATCTTATAACATGATTCTTGGTAGACCTTGGATACATGCATTAGGAGCAATTCCTTCTACTTTTCACCGTTCGATTAAGTTTATATTTAAAGGTAAACTACATACTATACATTCGGATCCTGAACCTGATAATTGTTTGCAATTGAAAGTGCATAAGCATGTTGCTTGTCCTAAGAGTTTAAACAATCTGAAAGCTGATTTATCAGCTCCTCTTACCTCTAAAAATGTTATGTAAGAGTCCAATCAATCAAATGCATTTGTTGGTAATGACTGGGGTTCGTTAGATGTTGCATCTTCCTCCACAGGGGAATATAAACTTAAAAACTCCGTCTCTGAAACATCAAATATTGCATCGATTGCATTGCATGTTTTGAATAATAAACATAAGATTTCTTTGGTGACAAATAAGGATAATACTCTTAGTTATACTACTGATTATGAAACTTATGAAGCTCTGCCTTCCTCTAAAGAAATGGCCTCTCTCTATGGTAGAGGATTCTGAATTATTTACAAAAATTGTGACTATGTAAGTAATGACTGTGGCATAAATCAACAAGGATTCAAAGTCCCTATAGAATCTACTTCGCGGCACCACTCAAATGGCATTGGATATAATCCTTTTAGGAAATCCAAAGCCCACAAATGCCCTACTCTTAATGTGAATACAATATCAACACTTAGTTTGATATTCCCTGAGATGATTGACATCAATTATCCTCCAGGATCACTTCCATTGGACATATTTACAGCGAATGAAGCGATAATGGAGTTCTTAGGTGCTTATGATGGTATCCCTCATTATCACCATAAATGTGGCCTACCCTATTGTTTAAATAATGATGTGTATTTTGGAAAGACTACTAGCACAATAACTGCTATAGTAGAGCATAGTGAAGAACTTGAAGAACAATTACAATTCTACAATCCCCCAGATCACAGTACTCTCCTAAACAGAAAGAATGTAGATGTCATTATGGATAAGGAGAACCCTAAAAAAGTTATCCCTATTGGCAATTGTTTAAGTGCGGAAGAAAAAGAAGAAATGACTAAATTGTTGCATGAGTTCTCAGAATTATTTTCTTGGAATTATTCAGACATGCTTGGTATAGATCCTCATATTGTAACGCATAATATTGTGTTAAAACCAGATGTTAAGCCATTCAAACAAAAGATTTGTAAGATGAATCCTAAGATTGCTTTGCTTGTTAAAACTGAAATAGAAAAACTCTTACAAGCTGGTTGTATCCGACCTATTGGTTACTCCCCATGGATCTCAAATATTGTTGTCGTCGCTAAACCTGATGGTCATTTAAGAATGTGCACAGATTTTCAAGATTTAAATTTGGCATCTTTGAAAGATGATTTTCCCCTCCGTAATATCGATATGATTGTTGATTCCATAGCTGGACATGAGTTGCTATCTTTCATGGATGGATTTTTGGGATATAATCAAATCCTTATAAATCCTCTTGATTAGTATAAGACAACCTTTATAACACCTTGGAGCACATTTTGTTGGGTAGTCATGTCATTTGGACTTAAGAATGTAGGAGCTACTTACCAGCATGCGATGACTCTTATATTTCATAACTATATGCACAATATTTTAGAAGATTATGTTGACAACATCCTAGCGAAGTCTATCCATCGCAAGAATCATGTTACAAATCTTCGACAAATTTGAGCGCGTATGAAAATATAATATGCGATTGAATCCCTGTAAGTGTGTTTTTGGCGTGGACAGTGGAAACTTACTCGGGTTTATTGTTTCAAATCGAGTTAAAGAAGTTGATACAAAAAAGATAGATGCGATTGTTAATATGCCAATACCTAAGAACATATCTCAACTTCGTAGTTTGCAGAGAAAGATACATGCCATCCACCGATTTGTTTCACAACTCACGGATAGGACTTGCCCCTTTACATAACTACTGAAGAAATATTCTCATTTTCAATGGAATTCTGAATGTCAAAAAGCTTTCGATGACTTAAAGGATTACTTAGCTAATCTGCCTGTTTTGCAACCTGCTATTTCTGATAAACCATTTCTGTTATACATCTTAGCATCCAACAATGCCCTAGCAGCTTTGCTAGCACATCATAATGTTGAAGGCAAAGAATGTGTTGCCTATTACATCAATCGAACTTTGCTCGATTATGAAGTGTGATACACAGTTATAGAGAAGTATTGTTTAGCTTTAGTGTTTGCCACTCAAAATCTTACACATTATCTCCTAAATGCTGAAGTGCGTGTAATGGTAAAATTTGATCCTTTAAAACATTTCTTTGCAAGAATAGATTTATCAGGGTCATCTTGCTAAATGGGTTATGTTATTAACAGAATTTGATCTTAAATTCGTAACACAAAAAGTGATTAAAGGGCAAGTGATAGCCGACCAGTTAGTTGAAGCTCCCTCGCCCTTTTCTATACAAAATGTCGATGCATTTCCTGATGAGTAGATTTTAACAATCTTTGCGGATGAAAAATGGGAGTTATACTTCAATCAATCAAGATGTCAAACTAGCTTTAGGGCCGGTGTTATATTAATACCCCCTGCAGGAAAGCCAATTCCTCTTTCTTATCGATTAGAATTTTCATGCACAAACAATATAGCTGAATACGAAGCTCTCATCATAGGACTTCGCACCGCATTAGCTCTTACTATTAAACACATCACGATATATGGCAATTCTCAACTAATTGTAAACTAGATAACTGGATCATATCAAACCAAGCGTGATAAGTTGTCTTAGTACCGTGAGTAAGCATTATCTCTCCTAAAACACTTCAACTGATATTCCATCAACACCATTCCAAGGAAAGATAATCGGCATGTGGATGCAATGGTAAGCGCAACTTCCCTTATATCCCCTGATAGTTCTCCTGAGGAATTTATTTTTTTTGTTTGTAATCTTAAGACACCAATAATTGAAGACCCTATAGTTGCGAATTCAAAACTTTGTGGTAATACATACACTGATGAATGGTTCTCCTACATATTCAATTATTTACATGATGGAACTATTCCTGATTCAACATCTAAGAGTGCCTGACTTCGTTTACGCAAACTAGCAGCGCGATACATTATATTATTGAATGTCTTGTATAGATGAAGTTACAATGGTATTTTACTTTGATGCTTAAGCGATTTGGAGATTCTGATAGCTTTAGAAGAAGCTCACTCTGGTGCCTATGGAGGGCATTTTGGTGGAAAATCATTGGTGCAAAAATTATTACGTATGGGGTACTATTGGCAGCATATGGAACAAGATTCATTTGCTTACGTCAAGAGATGCCTACATTGCCAACAACATAAACACCTGATCCATGTTCCTGCTCAAGAGCTTTGTGCCCAGGTGTCACCATGGCCATTTTCCATATGGGGTTTAGATCTAATCAGTAAAATTTCCCCACCCTCCTCTCAAGGACATACGTTTATCATTACTACTACTGATTATTTCACAAAATGGGTCAAAGCGGTCCCTTTGCGATCCACGACTGTCGATATCATCTGTCGATTCATACAAGATAACATAATTTCTTGATTTGGAATACCTTCCTCCTTGGTCTTGGACAATGGTACACCATTCAAGAACAAGGATGTGAAAAAGTTCCTCAAAAAATATCATATACAACATCGCTTCTCTACGCCTTACTACCCTCAATCAAATGGCCAAGCAAAAGCTTCAAACAAGGTTATTGGATAGATTTTACGAAAAACTGTTAATAAACATCAAAAAGATTGGCATTCACAATTATCATATGCATTATGGGCTTACAGAAAAAGTATCCGAATGGCTACTGGTAACACACCGTATAATCTCGTCTATGATGCAGACGCGATAATGCATTTGGGGTTAGAAATTCCTTCCTTGCAAATTTCCCTAAGAGATGTCATGGGTGACGAGATAGAATGAGAGAAAAGATTACAAGAACTTGAGATGCTTGATGAAAGACGTATTAATGCTCTTGAACATCTCAAGGCTTATCAAAAAGGAATACAATGAACCTATAATGCACAAGTCATACAACATTCATTTAATGTTGGGGATATGGTTCTTTATAAAAATTAATGCAATCTAAAAGCATCACCTGGCGAAAAAGGTAAGTTCAACCCTAATTGGCTTAGACCGTATATAATCATTGAAGCCTTTGGATCTGGAGCGTATAAACTAGTTGATGAGCAAGGTACGCCGCTTAAAGAACCTATTAATGCAGTGCCCTCAAAAGATTTTATGCTTAAGATCTAATGTTGAATGTTCCTAAGCTAATTTAGAACATAGATTAGCTCCAATTTTGACAAGATATTACTATTTTGTCTTAATTCATTTGGCATTACATCTTTGTTCAGTTGATCATTGTTGTATCTTGTTTTAAGCAGTAATTGTTTAGATCACTTTTGTATTAACTAAATATAGCATGGAAATTAAAGTTGTGTAAAATAATTAATCATTGTGCTTGTTACTACATGTTGTTTTTAGAATTGTTAGTATATCACAATAGCTTTAATTGTAGTATTTAGACATCATCACTAGTTGCATTTTTTTTATAAAAATCACATGTGATAGATCAAAAGCTATTACACATTGATAAAAAGAAACAAACATAATATATACATATCTCAGATTCATGTATACATCCGAGTCGACTATGCCTCAAGACAAAATGGGATGTCGTAGTGCCTAAAGTCTATACATCACATAGTCGAGCCTCAATCGCTAGTACCTATTGTGTGGTTACAAAACACGCCCCATTTTAACTTGACAAAACAGGGGCCCAACTTCTTGCTTGGCTTGGCTTGTGTTTTCTGCTTGCTGGCGGTATGGTAAAAGTAAATCAATATAGATGATCCTGCATAGAGGGGACTGGGTAAGTCATCATGATGAGGTCAAAGTTTCAAAGTTAATGTTTCGTGTTTTTAACCTCATGGTTGGATAGATTACAAAATTTCATGCAGGTTTGCCTTTTGGATCACCTCGACATTCCTTAGAAAACAAGAATTATGGTGAGTCAAAGCCCTGGTCAAACCTGATATTCCGAGGGGAGGATCATATTTCCTAACATCAGTCATCTTATAAAAGATCACCCCAATCCAATCCTATCACCCAATAAATCATTTATCTGGAGATCCGGACGTCAATTTTAGCTGATAGAAGAATTTACCTGTCGAACAAATGTCATATATTTTGCGGGGGTCATATTTTGAATATAACCTGACATTTTGAATATCACCTGATATTCAGAATATCACCCTGGCGCAAAATATCACCTTAAGCCAATATGATGATGACGTCATATAATCCTGATGAGATAAGAAAATTGCCATGACGATGATGTCATCATCCTTTTTACCTCATGGAGGTATATTTCTAATAGCGATCCTTTCTATAGAACATGACAATGACGTCATAGTGTGACAACGATGAACCAAGTTATTATCCTGATGATGTCACCCTGATATTTCGGGGGAAAGGTCACTTTGGTTCAGGGGGTGATATTATAAATATCACCAGACATTCCGAACATCCCCTAACATTTTCAATATCACCTGATATTCTCAACCTGACCTGATCTATTGACATAAGTCTTCTCGCCAATGGGGGAGGTCATATTATACCGAGATGGTCATATTCTCAATATCACCTAATATTCAGAATATCACCTGATCTTCCGAAGATCACCCCGTTCCTCTTGCAGCTTAGCATTAAATGCCATTAATACAGTCGGTGGACTCCAGCTGATCTCGACCACGATCTAAACACCTGGCAATGCCCGTAGGTTTATGATAGAAGATCAAGGGGTTACGATCAAATTTGACCTAATTTGCCTTAATTTACCCAAGAAACAAGATTAAAAGGTGAATTCATAGTCATTTTTTCATTTACCTTTGCAATAAAACAAGTTTTTATAGAGCACCGATCTTTCAAACCCTCATACGACTACCTGCGGACGCATACGACTCATAGCATAACAGGACACGTGAACATCACTGGTAGTTGAGTCCCTTTCACATAATCATCAGCATAATCAGGAGAATAAGTGTAATCAAGTAAGTAATTGAAAACCCCCTCCTGTCATTTCTATATGTCCAGGTAGTATGATTTCTACTAGTTTGAAGCTGTGAATTATGCAAGTTATAATGAAGTAATGATAAATGAGTATATTGTATATCATGCCGTGAGAATATATTGTTATGTGCATGCATGAGAAGTATGGTATGGTAAGATTGGTACTGTTTATTGCAGGAGACCATGGCGGACAAGAGACTGAGCAAGTCTGAGGCCAAATTTCGTAAGCCCATGTTCGCTCAACCTGATGGTGTACAGTTTAAATATGGTGCCATCAAAGATACACACCAAGGAAACACTGATTTGGCAGCATGGTTGGCTAAGATGAGTGATGAAAAGAATCACAGCACCTTGTTGGATGCAGTTTTCGTGTCAGGGATGTGGAGTGCTGCAAGATTCCCTTACTCTATGGAAGCTCTGGAACTAATTGTTAAATGTGTAAGGAATTACAACCCATAGACTAGAAGAGTAGAGAAACATGGTAGGGTTTATGTTGATCTATCTATCAGGGGGATTGCAACCACTTTCAGTTTGCCATTGGGAAAGAAGGTATCCAGTGTAGATTTGAAGAAACTGCAAATTGAATATGAGAATAACAAGAAAGCCACCCGGAAGAGGATGTACCAATGGAGGGCGAAAAATAGTCCTTACCCTGCTGCTGCCAAATTGCCAATGCATATGTATAAGTTTGATTTCGATGATGAATACCAATATATGATAGACCTACTCAGCAGAGTGATAGGTCAGCCTGATGTTGGAAGTTTTAAGGATTGGATGTATGGGGTCATCCTAATGTGTGTTTATACAGACAACAAGCCACTGTGGGAAAAAATGATAAGTGATGCTCTGGATGAGCAGCTCATGAACCTAGGAGGCCTGGAGTGTGCGTTTTACATGACTTTATATGTGGTATATTCATGTGCATACAAGGGTACATTTGATGCACTTACAACAATAGGAAAGATTGGTGGGACTACTAATGATGCTCACATATGGGATCATTATCCTCAGCTGCAAAGAGTAAATTACCTCCATGATTATAAATTAGTAAATGATGCATTTTCTATGCATCTAGTCAGAACAATGGAGGAGGACAGAACTAAAAGATTGAGCATGGAAGCTCAGGAAGTTATCTCCAGGCATGGTGCCTGGTTTATACAATTTGCTACTTTCTCCTATATCAGGATAGAGGGTTTTGAAGGTTAGCCCCTCATGCTCCCCAGGTATCCCACTGATGCAGTAGTGTTAATGGATTTTATGAGGCAAATATCAACAATACTAGATGCATATAAGACAAGTAACAAGCTTCCACCAGTATTGTTCCCAGTTACAATGGGCTGGTATATATGCCAGGATTCTAAAAACATAAAGAAAGCCATAGCTGGCTTGAATATGATGAATTTACAGCCATTCCCATTGGCAAGGTCATATGATCCATATGGCAAGATGCAGAAGATCATGGGGAAGCCCATCCATCAGAGAAACCTTAAGTATTTCTAGGTAGATTGTGAGGATGAAGCCGAAGCTAGAAGGAGAAAATACCAAAGGCTAACTCTCAACCAGATCAAGACCTTTGATTGCATCCCAGTGCTTGCACAATTAAAGAGGGATGATGACAAAATAATGGCTGATGAGTATGAAGAGAAAAATATATATAATGACACTATCTCAGCGCCTGATCTTACTCAGCCTGAGGATATTTCATTGGACCAATTTACAGGCATAATGCTGTAGCTAACCCAGTCTTGGGTAGATGAACAAACAAATGCACTAAAGAAGAAGGGTGTAGCCCTTACAGTGGACAATAAGAAGAAGAGGCAGGAAATTCCTGACAATGAATATGATGACTTTCTGATTGAAAAGAGGAAGTCTAAAGGAGAAAGAGTGCCGCCTCAAGAGCAAAGCAAGAGACCCCCCAGAGGTAAGAAAGTTAGTAATGAACCTAAAGGGGTAATAGTTGAAAGAGTAGTTATAACAGCTAAGGATGCATCCGCATCAGGACAAGAATTGGCCTCATCAGCACCACCTCTCATGGACAAACAAAAAGCTAAAAAGATCTAGAGACCAGCTATGGAAACTACTGAAACATATGAGGAGGGTCAGGCATCACAAAAACAAACGAAAGAGGATGTTCCTCTTGATGAAGAGCCTAAAGAAGAGGACACTATGCCCCTCATTAGAAAAAGAAAAGCACCTCAGGTGATTACATCCACACCTAAGAAACCAAGAACCTCAATGAGAGGTGAAATAAAGCATGATCCTATAATGTTGAGGGGAGCAGGTAGTGAAGTGATCAGAAAAGAACTACAACATAATATGCCACTCCCTACCATTGTTCAGTTTAAGACTGAACATGTTGAAGAACAAATGAAGGAAACCACTGGCACAAGTCAAGGAGGCCATTTCTCATTAGATGAGACTGTAGACCTATCAGATGATGAAGTGGTAGACAATGTTGCCTCGCAACGAATGGAGACTCTTGTTGCTAACACCCGCATAACACCACAAGGAACACCATCAGTACAGGCGGCGGTGTTAGAAGAACTGAAGCAAGTAGAGCATGAAAAAGAAAACAACCCAGAAAGGATTGCACAACAAATAGGGCTTGATAAACTAGTGGATTAGGTAGCTAGCCCTAAAATGATAGATTTAACACACAAGGAGGATGTAGCACATCCTGAAAATCCAGTGGGAACACCTAAAAAAATAGAAGATATTGAAAAAGTCAAGCTTGTAGAAGTGGAAAGCCACACTGCAGACTTAGTTCAACAACAACAAGATACATCTGCTGAACCCAAAATAGTGGAAGTGCAAGAAAAGGGAAAAGAAGAAAAGGATACATCAATTGATCCTATCCTAAAAGTTTAAGAAGCAATTACTACAGGTGCGGAGCAGATTGCAGCTCTAAATCAGGTTAATGTACCTAAGATAGACACAATAACATCCACTGATACGAATATGCCTCAGGATGAGGAAATCACCAAAGTGGATGAAGTACAGAAGGAGGCAGTACATGATCATCAAGTGGAAGCATCACAAGATCCTCCATCTCAAGAAGAGGCTCCTCTAGAAAAAGAAATTCCTCAACAGGAGGAAGTACACCAAGATCACCCTCTTGATGAAGAGTATCATGAGGAAGAAATAAGAAAGTCACCATCGACATCAAAAATAGATGCAGTTACTAGAGATCAGGATGATCATCATGATGATGGTGGACGCCAAGGATCCGGAGACTAAGTTCCTCCCTAGCTAGAAAAGGAGATAAGTATAGAATTTGGTTTTGAAATTCAAGAATTTGATATATCTACATTGTTTTCATAAACCCTAATAAAGCCTAAGAGGAAGGCAAGATTAACTTCTGCCATTAGAAGACATCCTGATACATGTAGAAGAACTGTCCAAATAGCACTCCCCACAGTCGAGAAGGAAAGAGGCAAGATTACTCTGGAAGAATTCCATATTACCACAGTAGATCTAGGATTTGCCAGTGAAGACCAAAAAGGTCAAGAGGGGAAAGACATTATTGATTCTTTGACCCAGAAGATAAAGAGAGAGAAGGAGAAAAATTAGCAGCATAAAGAGCACATTGCTCAGCTGCATGCCTATATAAAAGGGTTAACTAACCCTGATGATATTTCAAGTGATCATGCGGTCCCATTGACTGCTATTTCCCAGGATGAGGTGAATAAATTGGATCTCATGAAGCATGAGTCATCAATAATGAGGAAATGGATGATATCCGCATTTGATGGAGTGGAGGAAATAGTGAAAGCCTCTTTGAAGAGGTGGAATTCTTTAAGCATCTCAAGAAAGAAGGTAGACAAATTACAGATGGAGACAAGAAGAAGGTCCTTTCAGTTAGAGAAAGCATTGAGTGCTTTAGATGAAATAAAGAGGATTAATCCTCAGATTCTCATAGATAACCAAGTATTAAATAATAATACTGCCATTTTGATTGATATATGGTACAAGGACATCTCATTTGAGTGTGACGTGCTCAAAAGATGCAACAGCAAATTAAGAGACATCAGTATGAAGTTTCATGACATGATGTCATATGAGGCAGAGGTCTTGGAGACCTTGGAAGGTGAGGTAGAAGGAAAGATTGAAAATCAAGATGAAGAGTTTGCTATTAAAGCTTTGCATAACAATTTCCAGCTAGTAGTTGATGACCCTCTAAATCACCTGACGGAAGAAGTCATGGACAAAATCATGAGGATCAAGGTCAGAGTGGAAAACTACAATGAAAAATCTAGCAAAAGGATGAGAAAATTAGAGACTCTCTAAGACAAATACCAGATGCACAAGCATGCCATCATCAAAGCAAGAACTCAAGATGGTGGGGAAGTAGAAAAGATAGTACAATCTTATGAAAACATCCGGACATCCATGCAGGTCCATATACAAAGAAAGAGTCATCAGGATGATGAAGATTTGGGAAGTGATGATCCTGATGCTCCGGATGATGAAGATGAGGAACTTAAAGGATAAAGAGTAAATGAAGATGCAATACCAAGAAAAGACATAAGCATCTGATACTTAGGAAAATAAGGAATTCAGATGGTTGCCAGCTGACAACCTATGTGTAATGTACCCAACTAAAATATTTCAATTTAAAATCAGATCTTGAAATGAATTAATTACTTTCACCGAAAACATACAACAATTTCACCAAGACTAGCAAGCTAGTCTTACACAGAACTAACACCCAAAAGCATGAAACTTCTCCAAAATAGTTTTGCATTGAATTTCTAATGTGATAACATGTAATCAGGTCTGAGACACTGATTTACAATAGCAACAAGCAATATGAGTTTATACAATAATTTTTATGCAAAACCCACAAAACTAAGAACACCGAATAACACCCAAAATCACTGCAAACTCCATAAACTCAATTTATTTGAAATTTCTGTTGTAAACACCTGATAATAGGTTAGATACATCTGATAAACATAACAGCAAACTTCTGCAACAAATAAAATAAAACCCACAACAAACTACTCAAACTACATCGAAATATACACTGGGAAAGTCACTGAACACTGCCAAAATCACCACAACACCTCCCCAATGTGCAAGGAATGATCTCTGGAACCTAGAATAGATGTAAAATAGAAAATATATAGCAACACACATGAAACACAACAGCAGCACCAAACAACACCTCTAGAAGCACCAAAACTGCAACAGAACAACCTGCAAACACAATACTGTAAAACTGCTGAAACTGCACAATCCTTTGAAGCCCAATGCAATCCATGGATGGAATTACTCTCTATAACCAAAGGTTTTTCATCCTCTGATCACTTGAGACTGATGGGTTTTTGTCCACAAGCCTCTAACTCCAATGGGTTTCCGTCCACTGAAGAACATCCAAGCACAAGTGCTCAAATTCAGAAATTTGGGTTGTAAAATGATCAAAAAGCCCTTCTGAAAGAAAATACTTGCATATTTATAATAGCTCCAAATCCAAACGTCCCTCTCTTGGAAAATAAATTAAAATAATTTAATTTCCAACAAATTTCCTCAAATGGTGCTTACATGTCATAATCCATGCAAGATTCTTGGCTAAAAATAATAAATAACTCCCCTCTTACAAGCTGTCATAGAATCAACTATTTTTAGGAACTTGTCATAAGATCTCCTAAAATCACTCTTGGGAGTTACAATTACACCTCATATTCCCCACTTGTGCAAATAAATTAAAGTATTTAATATTTAATTGCTCCCAAAAATAATAAATCCTTAATTAGCGGGATTACAATTAAAATATTAAATAAAATATTTTCCCTTCTGATTTACATTAGCCCATGGGAAAATAGAAATGGACTAATAATTTCACCAATTTATTTTTACTATAAAGGGGACATGACACTATGCCACATCAAATGCTGACAAAGTCAAAGATGAATATCAGCTGTAGATCTTAATAGATAAATCTTGATCGTAGATCATTTTGTAACGGTTCCCTCACCTTGTTCTATAAAAGGTGCAGGGAAGCCTTATTTTGAACATTCAAAACTTAATTGAAATCTGTTTGCTGAAGTATTCAGGGCTTATTTCAAAGTTGTTGTATACATATATGTTCTTGCATACTTAATGAATGAGAAGATTGTTTTGATTACAATCCATCATAAATCTTGAGTAATCAGTGTATGAATTCTTGATATATTGTTTGATTTGCTACGTCCCTTGGAGTGCATATCATCTCGCATGTGTTGTGTTCATACTTTTCCTTTGAAGTTAGCATCGACTGTATCTAGCTGTGGAATGTCTTGGTGAACATATGGTTTGATTTCTTCTCTTCATGACTGTATCTGATGTGTATGTGGCTCAATAACTAAAGGTTCATCATTATTTGAAATATTCCTTTTCAATTTCTTTTAATTTCAGAATAATTCACCATCACAATTGCAAATAATGGATAATCAAAAGCAAATTATATGAAATATGCAGATATCTCAAAGATAACTGAAAATCAGTAGCATATTTGAGTTAAGCATGTTAAATTGATAAATATCATGCAAAGATTTAAATGCAGACACATCGTTTGAGGAAATATACTGTGTAGAGTAACCTTCTGTGTAGCATCTTTACAGAAACAGAACCCTACTGATGATCAAACGTGAGGCCCCTGAATGGAAAACGACAGTGCACATTAACTACTAAGTAACGTCAGTTGATTAAGAACTAATCTACAGAGACTTGGGATCATGAATTCTTTGAATTCATCGTATCTTTCAAGATGAGTAAAAGTTGATGTGTAACTTTTATTCTATGTTTGTTTATGACTAACATCATGATCAACATAAATTGCCACTAGAAGGAGGGCCAAGGATGAGGATCATCATCAGTAGTTCAGGTGATGATAAAGATCATAAGGTAATGCTCACACACTGCCAAATTTCATATTAGATGCAAATATTTGTTGTTCTAAGCTTGTACATGCTAATCCTGTGTGAAGTTTTCAAGATTGATCATAAATATTGTAAGATTTACAGCTGATCATCATGAATTTGCAGAAATAGACATTGTCTCATGTAAATTTGCCCAAATCTTTGAGGTAGTTAGCCTGAAAACTTGATATCCTCCTACCTATGACACAGAACTTCAAATATCGCTTCATATTTGTAGCATCTTTGCAAATATTCCATAAATATCCAGTCAGTATACTTTTCTGACTGTAAATACAGCCTTTGCTAGTAAATTTCAGCCAATCTTTACAGTTATCCAGCTGATTTGCTTAAATTTGAGACATCCTAGCTCTTAGGCCAAATACTAGGTCTAGATCCAGTGGAATCTTTGACGAATTACCTGTTAGAGGACTCAGACCTAGAACTGTAGACATCCATCACACTCCCAGTTCTAGTGCTTCAGGAGCATCACCAGAGCCTCCTCCTATAACTCCTATTGGTTTACAAATACCTTCAGGACTATCTGTGACGCCTCCTGTCCAGCCTCAACCCCAGGTACAACCTCAGCTGACCGTACCACAGGCTCAACCTCCACCAGTTGCTATGTCTTTCTTTGCAGCTAAATCACCTTTAACTTTCACTACCTATCATGCTTTGCCAAAGAATCCAGATAAGATTTGTCCAAAGTATCATCCATATCAGGATGCAAATGATCATATCAGAACTTTCAAGGAAGCCTGTTGTAGGGCCAGAATAGAGCATCAAGACGTCATGTGCAGATTATTTCCTTTTTCCCTAGGGGAAGAAGCATATAATTGGTATATTAGCCTTAGTCAAGGTTCTATCAGATCATGGGCTGTCCTAGAGAAAGCTTTCACCGATAGGTTCAAGGTACCAATAGATCCTTCAATGAATTATCACCTATTTGCCACAATTAAGCGGTTTGAAGGAGAACCTATTGCCAATTTCAACACTAGGTTCCAGAAAATGCTATCCAAGTTAGTTGCCCCATATGTCGTAGCAGATGCTGCTGCCAGGAGTATCTATTATTCAGCTCTAGATCCACTGACTTCCATGTTCATCAAGAGAGCACATCCAGAAATCACAACTTTGACAGGAGCTTTTCAGGAAGCCATCAAAGTCAATCAGTAGCTGGTACCTACTCCAACACCAAACATAGCCTTTCCTACACTGCCTGGATATCCTAGTTATCCTACGCAATATCCTAATGGAGATATGATACCTCCTGCAGTCATGCCAACACCATTACAGATATCTCCACTAAGTATCATGCCTCCTCCTCCTAATGGAAATGGTCAAGTGCCACAGTATCCAAGTCAGACACAAGTGCCTCAGGGTGCTGATCAGTCCAACAATAACCATGGATCCTCCTTTTTCAAACCTCAAACTAAAAATGTGGTGGCCAAGGTCTAGGAAGAGAAAGAGGAAATCAAGGAAATATCAGCTCAACTAAAGAAGCTTATAACTGAGATTACTCACCTGAGAAGCCAAAACTTATATTCTCACCCTAATCAGAATAGAGGTTACACGAATGACAGACCTAGTTATCCTGACAGGGGGTATAACAACAATAGTTATAGTAATAACAATGGTAACAACAATCCCCCTAGACAACCTAGAGTATGGAACTCCAGGCCAAATAATGGTTCCTTACCATCACCTTTAGATAATTAGCTTCCTAGTGAACCTAAACAGACTACTAGAGTCAATCTTGCTGAGGTAGCCCTCACTAATTGGTGTAGGATACACAATACTAATGCTCATGCAGAGTTAGACTGTCCACAATTTCAAATTGCTGCAAGTATTTTCCAAACTAAGATGTCCAATATTGTAGGAAATTCACATCATGTAGAAGGGAATGAGCTTGTTCCTTGTGGATATGATTCAACTTTAGTACTAGAAAGCTATACTGATTAGCCTTATCAACAGACTATGTCATCGCATCAACATTTTACCCAGACATGTGAAGAATTAGCTATGGCTTTTGAGTCAAATTATATTTTTCCCTTTGAGGATGACAATGAGCCATCAAATGAACATGAGGAGGTACATGCTTACCAACAGCAGTACCAAGGTAAGCATAACTATAACTTGAGAAATAATGCCAACAAACCTACTGGTCCATTGACCTCTTCTTTACCTCTGAATAATTTCAACACACCTCCTGATCCCAAAGCAAGCAATAATCTGGGATTCCCCAAGGTCAATGCTCAATATTTAGCATCACCAAACATAGCATCAAAAGTTTTAAATATGCCTCATGAATCTGACAAGTTAGTCACCTATCTGGCAGATGAGATGAAAAAGATCAAAATCAGCCTATCCTTGTCAGAGTTGCTAAAAACTCTAGCCATAAAAAAAGCATTCATGAAATCACTAGATGATCCTGCTCCCAAAGAAGATAGCCATTTTTCAGGTTAGTCTGGAGGAAAAAATCATGTTGTTAGAGACAATAATGTTAAAACTAAAGTCCCAGCTACTGTTCAAGCTGCAGAGACTTCCCCCATGACCTTATACAGAGATAAAAGTGAGTCACCTCCATTTCTCCTTACCATACAAATGTTTGGTAAGAATTTACATAATTGTCTAGTAGACTCAGGAGCATCTACCAATGTCATGCCCTTGTCCATATGTAATGCTTTAGGGTTACATCCTGCTAAATCCCTGAAGAAGGTAACCCAACTAGACAAAACAGAGGTGAATGTAATAGGGGAGTTAACTCACATTCACATGCAACTGGCATCAGACCCTAGGATTCAGTACTATATTGACATTCACATTGTTGGCATACCTGATACATATGGAATGTTACTCAGCAGAGATTGGTTCAAAACTCTCAACGGATATATGTCTACCGATTTTAGTCACATGTGGCTATCTTGGAAAGGCATACCAAACCATATAAGGGTAGATGCTGAACCAAGAATGAAACACATGATCACCGAGTACAACAAAACAAATGAGATCATGTATGTGAATGTTGAACCTGAAGTTTATTCCATTAGACCACAGACTATCAAGATAGAGGAAGTCTTGATGTACAATTTTCATCATGATCATGATCCTGATGATCACCCTCATGACGATAATGCTACAGTTTTAAGACCTGATCATGATCATGGAAATGAAACAGAAATAGATCATTTCAAGAGCTTTGAAATATACTTGTCCAAACAGGTAAAACACTGTCAATTATTGGATATACCTATTCATGATATTTTGATTGATGGTTGGTGCAGATTACATGATGAAGCACATTCTGAGAAAACTTGTGAAGCCTGCACTGATATGCTGGAGCTTGAGCAAACATCCGGGGAGGCATCATCATCATCAAAGGTAAGTTCCACATATAGTGATGATGATCATACTGATTGTTGTTCGTCTGCTGCAGGAATAGGAGAAGATATGAGTCAAGATGAGGATTTTATCCAGATGACAGAAGAAATTCTAGTTTGCAATGAGAATGAGAAAAGAAATAATAAGATCACCCCAGGGAGTAACTGTTTGATGGAGTCAGATTGTGAGTTATCTGATGAAGACAGATGCAGTAACCTGACCAGATTTGAGGATTTTTTATCAAGAGAAATTAAAAGATGATAGAATAGCAGAGACCTCCACAAGATGCACTGACTTAAGGATGGTGCAGGTTGCATGAGGCACCTCACTCAGAAACTGCTTGTTCATTATGCTTACATATTTTAAAGAGACATTTAGTGCCTAGTTCAGAAGATCATCTTTCTGATGAAGAAAAGAAAGAAGAAAAGTTAGCTTCACAAAAGAAAGGAAAGATGAAGTCTGAGAAAGATGAAATTCCTAAGTTAAAATGGATATCATGTGGAGCAGCTGCCAGAGCTGCAAAGAAGGAAGGCTTAGCTAAGCCTCCTGCTGAGGATAAACCATGGATCCTTAGATTTGACAGATCCAAGTCAAAACAAGGTGTTGGGGTAGGGATTGATCTCATTGATCCATTAAGAAAGTTCCCCTGTACCAATAATGTGACAGAGTATGAAGCTCTAATACATGGGATATTGTTTGCCCTTAAGAAAAAAGTAAAAATTTTGCGTGTCTATGGAGACTCAGAATTAGTTGTTAGACAAGTGAGAGGAATTTACTCCTGCAATTATAAGAAATTGTCTAATTATAGACACAAGGTGTGGGACCTGATTGAAGATTTTGATGTATTTAATATCACCCACGTACCCAGAGAACCAAACCATAGGGCAGATGCTCTAGCCCAGGCTGCTAGTACCTTAGAGCCATTGTCTATTTCTGGTTTAAAGAGGTTTTTAGTAGAATTGGAATCAGTGCCTTCAGTACCTAATAATGTTACTAATCTCCAAGTATTTGATGACGATCAGCATATCCTAGATTTCATCTCCAACAGAGATATATTTGATGCTCAGATCATAGATGAGAACAATGTAGAAGATCATGTTTGGGAAGAAGAAGAAATATTAGAGTTGCCTAGCAATAGGATTCCCAAAGGAATGATTGAGTTAGAAAGAGCCTTTAACTTGGATAACATTTTGAAGCAGAAAGATCTTCCAAAAGCAGAGGGAGGAGAATATTCACAAGTGAATATCGGACAAAATGATGACAAAAGAAATGTTCTGATAGGGAAGGTGTGCACAGAGGAAGAGTTAGAAGGAATAACTTAGGCACTCAAAGATTACATCCATGTCATTGCATGGACTTATGATGAGTTGAAAACATATGACACGTTAGTCATAACTCATACCATACCCCTCAACCCAGATGCCAAGCCTTTCAAACAGAAGCAAAGGCCTGTCAATGCCTTGCTAGAACCTATAATTTTTTAGGAGGTCAAGAAATTGTTAAATGCCAGGATTATATTTCCTGTGAGACACTCCACCTGGGTGGCTAATCTAGTCCTAGTGAGAAAGAAGAATGGAGACATCAAGTTATGTGTAGACTTCAGGAACCTGAACAAAGCATCAAAGAAGGACAATTATCCTTTACCCTTCTTAGATGAAGTTCTGTAGATTGTAAATGGAGCAAAGATGATGTCATTCCTGGATGGTTTTTCTGGTTATAATTAGGTAATGGTTGACAAAAATGACAAACTAAAAACTGCCTTCACCACAAAGTGGGGGATATTCGCTTATAGACACATGCCTTTTGGGCTGATAAATGCTGGAGCAACATTCCAATGAGCAATGGACATAGCCTTCAGAGGCTTAATATGAAAATGTATAGTCATATACATGGATGACTTTGTTGGCAAGAGACACATTGGAGCTTCATGATTATTGTCATTGATGGCAACAAAGTTCATCCCACACATCCGCAGGACATGGTGTGTCTCTACCAGAAGTCAGATTGAAGGGCTTTTAGGTCCGGTAAGCAAGAACAGAGCATGCAGAAGGTCCGACAGTCAGGTTTGGATCTGTTAGAGGAAGTATCCTTGGAAAGTGCAGACTTGCGGAAGTCAAGTGGAGTATCTTGACTGATAGATTCCAAGGTTTGAGCCTCCGATGTTGAAAGAGAGAAGAGATATAAGCTTCTAAGTACTGTGGTCCGGTTTGGTAGAACAGACAGAGGAAGAACTGACAGGCAGAGCATCAGAAGTTATTCCGGATGAGATGTTGATGATGATAAAGATTCCTAAGGTATCATTCATGATTGGCCAACTTATTAGACAACTTCCATAAGTTTATTTTTGATCCGCATCACCTGGGAAGCAAGGATTCAGTCGACAAACTAAAGTTTGGGAAATATTGACTATTCTGGATGCTGACTAGAAAGAGGATGAAATCCTTTGTGTGTTTATACATACCAGATGGATTTTGATGAGGCATGTTGATGTTGTGTTGTGTGGTAAGTGAAGAAAAGGAGAAGAGCAGAGTGAAAGTAGTAAGGAATGTCCGGTATGTGAAAGGACAACAGAACAAAAGAAGAGGAAGGATGAAGTGCAGCAGATTAGTTTACTGAGCCAACCAGAACTGAAGTCCAGCATGTGTGGATGCTTCACATCAGTTCAAGTATCTTATTATTCTTGTTACAACTTGTAGACAGTGAGTCTCTTGTGAGCAATGTGCTCGGGCAGTGAGCCCTAATTGGCAAGTGTCATTTTGTATTTCTATTCTTCTAACAGAGAATACAATCTTGGGTTAATCACCCCGTGGTTTTCTCCCTTAACAGGGTTTCCACGTCAAAAATATTGTGTCATGTGTATTTCTATTTCATGGTTATGTTTGCTTATTTGAATTAATGCTGCATTAATTATTAAGAAAGGTCAGAAAGCTAAAATAATTAAGATAACTGATTCACCCCCCCTCTCAGTTATCAATAATTGGTATCAGAGCCAAGTTCCTCTCAACAGAGCCTAATAGCTTGAGGAAGACCTAGGAATTCAAAATGGATGTGTATGGTATGAGGGAGCAACTTAAGTCTACCCTAGATGATCTTGAGCAGTCAAATTCTGAAATCAATGAATTGAAGGAAAGACTCAAACAGGCTGATGATTTCATAAACGAATTAAAAGAGAAACTGAGTCTCTCTATGAAAAAGAGAAAGGAGCTACTTCAGCAACTGGCAAGTCAAAGTGAATCCAATGATACAAATGGAGATCTGAAGGAGAAAACCAAGTTATGTGAAAAGTTATCAAAAGAAATCATTATGGTAAGACATGAAATGGAATCAGCAGTTATGAAGTTTACCCAAGAGATTGAAGAGAAAAGAAAAACTGAAGATGATCTAAGACAATCTCTCAAGGAGAAATCAGAAGATTGCCACAAGATGGATAGAATTATCAGACATCTTGAATCTGATCTTGAAGATGCTAAAGATAATGAAGAAAAACTTGAGGATCAAATTATCTCTCTTAAAAGGGATCTTCAAACAACAAATGAATATAAAGAGAAATTCAAGATAAGTTCTGCTCAACTTGAAGTTCTTCTTGAAAATCAAAAGAGGGTAGATGACAAGTGTGGTTTGGGATATGAGAAAGGAGAAAGCTCCGGATCTGGTCAGAAGAATTTTAGATCAGAAAATCCAAGGAACATGCCTAGAAGATCTCTGGTAAGGCAGCCAAATGCTCAAAGATATCCATCCTTCAATGGATACTGCCACAACTGCAATAACTTTGGTCATAGAGCTAATCAGTGCAAAAAGAGAATAAATCAGACTAATACATCCTTCTCTAGATAGTGTTTCAACTGTAAAAGGTATGGTCACAAATCTCATGAATGCAGAAATATGCAAATGAACAATTCATTCAATGGTAGATGCTTTGCATGCAATAGAATGGGTCACATGGCTAATCAATGCAGATCAAGAGGGTATCAATCAAATATACAAAGAAATGTTGTTTGCCAAATTTGCAATAGATCCGGTCATATTGCCAAATTCTGTAGAAGCAAGAATCAGGACAAAAGAGGTCCGGTACATCATAATCAAAATCAAGACAAGGGAAAATAAAAAGTGAATGCAGATGAAGTTCAAAGTGAGATGAACAAGATTTGGGTGAAGAAAAGTACAGAGAATGTAGGGGATGGATCCGCACCAGACTCTGGTGCTGATATTCCTTTCAGAAATTAAAAAGTGAGCTCTGGCTCATGGGGAGACACAAAGAAAACCATTTTCCCCCAGCCAGTCAATTGGTGCCGGAACTGGCACAAGGAGAGTTGCAGATTAAAGGGTTCATAAGAGAAACATCTAAATAAACTATGGTTAAGATATGGAAGATCTGCAAGATGTTTAGATCAAGATTGATCTGGTTCTTCAAGTCATCTGATTAAGGAAAACAAGGCAAACCGGAATGACTTAGGTCGAGCATTTATTGCAACTTGGTATTAGGGTTTGCGAAGCAGTATAAGGGTTTCTACTATCAATCATTTGCTCATTTTACACTCAAGAAGAAGTGAAAAGAAGCTCTACAACCGAAATTCTGCAAGCCCATCAAAGATCATCTACAGAATCTGTTTCATCCAGCAATTGATCTGGCTCTCTCCGTGAAACCTAAAAGCGTAAAAGGTATTTTCCATTCTCAATATCTCTCTGCAAATCTTTGAAAGATGACTACTCCAAATATAGTGAAGATTTCTGATAGGCCACGCCCTAGATTTAAGAAGCATCCATATAAATCCCTAGAAGTTGATCCCCTCGGCGCTTTTTCAAGCATTTCGCATGGGGTTCTGCATGTAGAAGATGTTAGGGCATATATTCATGCGAATATTGAAGAACTTGGGGAATCTAAGCTGGCTGATATCTATCACAATCAGTTAATAGATGATTCTCTTGAGCTCAAACCTCAGTTCAAGGCCATCTGGGATAAGCATTTCGCACAGTGCATTCATTTCCCCTATTTTAAAGAAGATGAATGGGTTCGGTATGTGTTGAGCAGAGTACATGATAACTTCCTATGGTTGAATAGACCATTTAAGATCACCAAAGATGCAATTAGGGTAGTAACCGGTCTGCACTCATCTGGTGGGATACCTGTTCTCAAAT
The DNA here is from genome assembly GCA_027924645.1 of Cunninghamia lanceolata. Classification (NCBI taxonomy): domain Eukaryota; kingdom Viridiplantae; phylum Streptophyta; class Pinopsida; order Cupressales; family Cupressaceae; genus Cunninghamia; species Cunninghamia lanceolata. The sequence continues at coordinate 1,510,236 of BSBN01001164.1, read as the reverse complement.
CTGTCAAGAATCAGACAATGAGTGATGCAACCGGATCAAAATTTGACAAGAGAGCTATGACAATTAAAGATATCACTGATCCAGATATCAAATTTGCATCCATGATAATTGGTTACAAGATTTATCACTCCAGTAGGGAAAATTCAGTACCAGGAACTACAGTTTATACAGCTTATCAGATGCTAAAAGAAAATGCTGACTATGATTTGTGTGAACTTCTTCTAAGCCAACTATTGGAGAATCTACAGAAGATCAAGAAGGATAAGAAAAATTCCTTCAAGTATGGTGGGCTGATATTGTGTCTGTTTTTCTACTTCATGAGTGAGCTGCTCGGATCAAGTGGTTGGGTTTGGTAGAATGATAGACCTGTTGCAATCCAAATCAGAGACTATTTGTATGGGCTTGGAGATGCCAAGACAAGAAATACAGCTCTGTGGGAATATTTCAAGAACTTCTAAAATTTGATGCAAGCAAGAGAGAATTCCCAAATCTCTAGTTGAAAAGTATAAGGATACAGTTTGTTTTATGGTTGAAACTGATCAGTGCCTAATGGAAGCTGTGGAACCAAGGACAGTCTGGATCATGCTGATGGGGTATGAGGTGGATGAGAAACTTGTGGAGCTGCATGTCCAACACATGCTTAGTCAACCCAAGGATCCCAAAGCAGAAAGGTTTGGAACCTTTGAAGAATTGAGTGTAAAAATCCATGTGGAACTTAGACAATTGGAGATAAAGAGAAAAGTGAGAAAAGAAGTAGAGAATATTGCCAAAAGATATGGCATATCAAAATAAGCTCTTGATGCCAACAGAGAAAAGATGGAAAGGGCAGAGAAAGAGAAGGAAGAAGCAGAAAAGGAAAGTGATCTGGTAGAAGCTCCCTCCCAGACCAGATCCTCTAAAAGGGCTGCACCTACCTCTGATAAAAGCTCAAAGACATCAAAACTGGAAGTCCAGACCTCCGGAAAAGGAGAAAAGAGAACAAAGAAAAAGGCAACAAGGTCCTATGTTAGCCTGAAGGATGATGAAGAAACTAAATCAGACGAGGAGGTGAAGAAAATGAGGATAAAGAAGAAAGTATCTGGTGAACCTTCTACTAGTGAAGACAAGTAAAAGATGGTAGAAGAGTTTGTTGAAAGGCCCACTCTGTCCATTGATAATGTAGTTAAATCAGTCACTGTGGATGGGAACTTGAAACCAATGACTGAATTTTATGACTACTACAGTGAGGCTAATCAGAAGATCCTGCAAGAAGCCACTGTCAAGTACCTTAACATTTACAATAAAGCATTCATTGAGATTATATCTCTAAGTCCAAAGAGCCTAGAAAAAGAACTAGAAATCAGAAAAAACAATGCCAAGGCCAAGGACCTTGAGATCAGGGAACAAATAGCTATTCAGCTCTATCCCTCAATTACGTAGAAACAGATGAATATGATTTTCAAAGATTGCAAGGATGAGTTCCGAAGCAAAGCCAGAATGAATCAGCTTATGCTTGGAGAAACTGACAAAATAGCTAAAGAAACTGAAGAAATTCTCTGGAATGCCTACAAAAGATTCAACATCCCTATCATAGAGGACATAAGTGATGAGCCCTTTGCCATGGGCGACAAGGAAGAAACCACTGAGACGGTAGTAGAAGAGGTAAAGGAGACAGGTGAAGAAAAAGGTATGGACTTAGATTCCTCTGCTCTAGAAGAGGAAGTCCAAGGAGAAGTAAACCAGAATTCTCTTGCAGTCTCCGGATCTAAAGGAGAAGTAAGAACAGAGGAGAAAGGAGAAGAAGTGAAGGGAAAGGAAGAAGGTCAAATAGAAAAGACCACAGATGACAGTACTAAGGCTGCAGAAGGGGAGAAAGTTCTGCCTCCGACAAGAGACACAACAGAAGCAGTCAAGGACTTCTTGACCAAAGAGATGATGGAATTTGATGAACTAGAGTTGCTTCAAGGTCCATTCAATTTTGATTCCCTCTCTCCGATGCAAACCATGAAGCTAGCATCCTTCACCCAAGCAAAGGCAAAAGAAAAAATTTTGAAGTCTCACCTGGTAGACTGTGAGCTCATAGAAGTTGCATCCGGTGTTTTAGAGAAGATTATGCCTTCCTTCCAAAAGGACTCTTTGGCCTCCACATCCAGTAATCTCAAAACTCTTGTTAATTCAGTTAGCACTCACTTTGAGTCATTAGAAAAGTCAGTTGAGGCAAAGGTTTGGAAAGAGTTTTTGGATAAGAGATTCTCAGAGTTACAAGGCATAATAGCAAATGATAGGAGAGTTTTGGATATTGGAATAAAGAGCTTAGAAAATGCTCTCAAGGATGGCAGAGATTTCTACAAATTTTGTTTATCCTGGCCTAAAGTGACCAAGGATATTGCGAAGAAAGTAAAGGAACAAGAGGATAAACTGTCAAACCTCTCACAGAATTTTGATCCTCTCACTCTATCCATAGTAAACCAGGAATGCCAAATTATAGTAGTCATGAATGAGATTAAGAAACTTGAAAAGGAGAGGAAGAACATAATAAAGAGGATGAGTGAGCTTCGAGGGGTGATTATCCCCAAATTAGAGGCCATACATGAGGCCCTAACAAATACTCAGACCATAGCCCGGACCAGTGATCCGACAGATCTCAAGAGGGTAGAAGCTTTTGCATTCCTACTGAGTGGTCATATCTCAATTTTGGATAGGATGAAGCAGAGTTGGGTGACACAAGTTGTACAGCTGAAGACAACCTTTGCAGACATATTACAGTATATGTAAGTAAAACCTATCTATATACTTATGCGGCTAAGTATAGTTGAATTTTTCGGCAATTTTGGTGTGCAGACCCTACCTTTTGCCATTGATGTCAAAGGGGGAGTGAGAAATAGTGAAAAATGTGGAATCCAGCTAAGGGGGAGCTCCAGTAAAGTGTACATTAGAAGAAGGAATCAACAAAGGGGGAGTATAGTAACACTTAGTCATTTTTCACTAAGTGTTGCCATCAATGCCAAAGGGGGAGATTGTTGGCAAGAGACACATTGGAGCTTCATGATTGTTGTCATTGATGGCAAAAAAGTTCATCCCACACATCTGCAGGACATGGTGTGTCTCTACTGGAAGTCAGATTGAAGGACTTTCAGGTCCGGTAAGCAAGAACAGAGCATGCAGAAGGTCCAACAGTTAGGTCCGGATCTGTTAGAGGAAGTATCCTTGGAAAGTGCAGACTTGGGGAAGTCAAGAGGATTATCTTGACTGATAGATTCCAAGGTTTGAGCCTCCAGTGTTGAAAGAGTGAAGAGATATAAGCTTCTAAGTATTGTGGTCCAGTTTGGTAGAATAGACAGAGGAAGAACTGACAAGCAGAGCATCAGAAGTTATTCTGGATGAGATGTTGATGATGATAAAGATTCCTAAGGTATCATTCATGATTGGCCAACTTATTAGACAACTTCTATAAGTTTATTTTTGATCCGCATCACCTGGGAAGCAAGGATTCAGCTGACAGACTAAAGTTTGGGAAATATTGACTATTCTGGATGCCGACTAGAAAGAGGATGAAATCCTTTGTGTAGATACACATACCAGATGGATTTTGATGAGGCATGTTGATGTTGTGTTGTGTGGTAAGCGAAGAAAAGGAGAAGAGCAGAGTGAAAGCAGTAAGGAATGCCCGGTATGTGAAAGGACAACTGCACAAAAGAAGAGGAAGGATGAAGTGTAGCAGATCAGTTTACTGAGCCCAACCAGAACTGAACTCCAGCATGTGTGGATGCTTCACATCATTTCAAGTATCTTATTATTCTTGTTACAACTTATAGACAGTGAGTCTCTTGTGAGCAGTGTGCTCGGGCAGTGAGCCCTAATTGGTAAGTGCCATTTTGTATTTCTATTCTTCTAACAGAGAATACAATCTTGGGTTAATCACCCCGTGGTTTTCTCCCTTAACAGGGTTTCCACGTCAAAATATTGTGCCATGTGTATTTCCATTTCGTGGTTAGGTTTGCTTATTTGAATTAATGCTGCATTAATTATTAAGAAAGTTCAGAAAGCTGAAATAATTAAGATAACTGATTCACCCCCCCTCTCAGTTATCAACAGACTTAATAGTATTCTCTAAAGATAGAGGAAACCATGTAGCAGATCTCAGAAATGTGCTGAAAAAATGTGAACATTATGGGATATCCCTGAACCCCAAGAAATGCATATTTGGGGTAACAACCAGAAAATTACTAGGCCACCTAATAACTGAAGATGGGATCATCATTGATCCTGACAGGGTGGAGTCTATTATGAAAATACAACTTCTTGGAAGCAAGAAAGAACTCAAATCTTACTTTGGTAAGATAAATTTTGTCAGGAAGTTTATCACTGGCTTTGCTGAAATAGTTAGAATTTTAAATGCTATGCTGAAAAAGGATGCAAAGATTGACTGGACATCAGAAGCTAGAGCAGCTTTTGAAGACATAAAGAAAGCTATATCTGAAGCTCCATTGCTTATTAGTCCAGACTACACCAAGGACTTCTATATTTACTCATTTGCTTCAGAGCATACCTCTGTAGCAGTGCTAACACAAAGAAATGAAGAAAAAGAAGAAAAGCCTATAGCATTCATGAGTTGTCCATTCAAAGATGCAGAACTCAGGTACATGGATGTAGCAAGACAGGCTCTTGCTTTGGTCAGAGCAGTGAAGAAATTCAAGCACTATATCCTGAAAAGTAAGGTGATTGCTATGCTACCTGATGTAGCAGTAAAGATGTTTTTGATGCAAAGCGAGCCAGGTGAGAAGACGGCTAAGTGGATCACTGTCCTGCAGGAATATGACATGGATATCACACCCATGAAACTAGTAAGAGGACAGGCACTAAGCCAGATGATATCAAAGATTGATCTAAATATCACAAGTCAGTAGTATGTAATTAATGAGAAGGACAGTGGAGAACGGTACTCTGACATCAGGCATATCCTGATTACTGGAAGATGTCCTCCAAGACTGCAGGCTTCACAAAGAAGAGCCCTGAAAATAAAGTCCCAGAGGTACATGATGAAAGTAGGAGTACTTTTCAAAAAAAATTATGAAGGAATATACCTAAGATGCCTAGAGAGGCCTGAAGCGGATAAAGTATTATCAGAGTTACATGACAAGTTTGGAATAGCGCATGGGTCATCCTTAGCCACAACACATGCAATCCTTAGGGCAGGATACTACTGGCCCACAATTTTCAAGGATACTGCTGAGCATATTAAATGCTGCCATACATGTCAGGTAGCTGCCAACAAAGAGAGATATGCTGCCCAACCTTTGCAACCAGTGATGGAAGCGCGCCCATTTGCACAATGGGGCATGGATTTCATAGGACCAATTAATCCTCCATCATCCTCGGGCTACAAGTATGTCTTAATGATTACTGACTATTGTACCAGGTGGACCGAGGCCGTCAGCACCAAAACCTGCAGTGCAGATGATGTTATCAGATTTCTGGAAAGTAATATAGTCACCAGGTATGGGGTTCCCTATGCTCTGGTAAGTGATAATGGCTTTGCTTTTGCTTCAACTATGCTATGGTAAGTTGGGCTTTGATTATGGGATCATACTGAAGTTCTCATCCAATTATTATCCCCAAGGAAATGGATTGGTAGAATCCACTAATAAAAATCTGTTGAATATCATAAAGAAGTTAATAGAAAAGAACCCTAGGGAGTGGAATACCCTACTGAAGTATGCCTTGTGGGTAGACAGAACTAGAATGAAGGCTGCACTAGGAAATACACCTTTTCATTTAGTCTATGGGGTGGATCCCATCCTCCCTGTAAACCTAAAAATTCCCACACTACAGTTTGCCCAAGAATACCTAGGCATGGACAATAACCAAGAAGTCAGGTTGCTACAGCTGATGCACCTGGAAGAGAAAAGAAGTTAGGCAATTGATCAATTTGCCAAACATTAGGCTATTGTCAAATGCTGGTTTGACAAAAGAGCCAAAGTTCAAGCCTTCAGGATATCTGATTTAGTCCTAATGTGGGATAAAGCCCATGAGAAAAAAGGAGACCATGGTAAGTTTGATAAATTATGGATAGGTCCCTTCCAAATTTCTGAGATATTAGGAGACAACACTTTCAGGCTTAAACACTTGACAGGTGAGGATGTTCCATTACTAGTTAATGGACAGTTCCTCAAACATTATTTCCAAGCCTAAGTAGCTTCATGTCAGTCATGTGTATCATAGTGTATATTTGTATAGTTGTTTGTACAGTGTTGTTTTGTTTTTGTTTTTTGCCTTGTTTGCTTTTTGAGTCTTTGTTTTGGTTAGTCAAGAGGATGCAGCTTATCACTCCAGAAAATAACTAAATTGTTTGGATTCAAGTGATGATAACACATTTATATATAGGTTATGACTCATTTTAAGAAAGTACTTATTATCAGATTTGTGATATCTTTTCATTAGGATGCCTTTTCTTAACCAAAGTCATTTTTTCACAATGACTCACCTAATAGCCTTGGGTTTGTTGAAAATACAAGTATAGGTGTTAAGTGAAAAATCTAAAGGGACTCCCTTGCTACCAATGCAATCTCCAACCTAAAGCAGCAAGTGACCATACCTTGCACACTGAGCTTACATGATGACATCAGATATATGAAGTATAAATGTTGAAAATCCAAAATATAATAAAATTAGGTCATCTAAGTAACTCTATCGGGGCTATAGATGCCTGCTGGCAGTGGGGCTCTACTTAGGGGGATTGTATAGATAACCTTGCCGGGGCTATGAACGCCTGCTAGAAGCAAGGCTCTATCTAGGTTGGCTATGAGGGATGATCTCCAACTATGTAGCTTAACATCAGTTACTCATGTTTTCAACTTGCTTTCAAGATGAGGATAATTAATCATTTGCACACTACTGATCCTTTGTTAGCATTGTTTCCATGAGGACATTTTATCATTTAGAAAGATTATGATGCTTATGCTTAAAGAGAGTTAAAATGCTATGTTATAATGTGTTCACATCACTTGAATCATTGGAATTTTGGTGTTTTCTTTGGTGGCAAGTTGTTGTGTGGTTACACAACACGCCCCATTTTGACTTGACAAAACAGGGACCCAACTTTTTGCTTGACTTGGCTTGTGTTTTCTGCTTCCTGGCGGTATGGTAAAAGTAAATCAATACAGATGATCCTGCATAGAGGGCACTGGGTAAGTCATCATGATGAGGTCAAAGTTTCAAAGTTAATGTTTCATGTTTTTAACCTCATGGTTGGATAGATTACAAAATTTAATGCAGGTTTGCCTTTTAGATCACCCCGACATTCCTTAGAAAATGAGAATTATGGTAAGTCAAAGCCCTAGTCAAACCTGATATTCTGAGGGAAGGATCATATTTCCTAACATCAGTCATCTTATAAAAGATCACCTTGATCCAATCCTATCACCCAATAAATCATTTATCTGGAGATCCGGAAGTCAATTTTAGCTGATAGAAGAATTTACCTGTCGAACAAATGTCATATATTTTGCGGGGGTCATATTTTGAATATAACCTGACATTTTGAATATCACCTGATATTCAGAATATCACCCTGGCGCAAAATATCACCTTTAGCCAATATGATGATGACGTCATAAAATCCTGATGAGATAAGAAAATTGCCATGACGATGACGTCATCATCCTTTTTACCTCATGGAGGTATATTTCTAATAGCGATCCTTTCTATAGAACATGACGATGACGTCATAGTGCGACAACGAGAACCAAGTTATTATCCTGATGACGTCACCTTGATATTCCAGGGGAAAGGTCACTTTGGTTTAGGGGGTGATCTTATAAATATCACCAGACATTCCGAACATCCCCTGACATTTTCAATATCACCCAATATTCTCAACCTGACCCGATCTATTGACATAAGTCTTCTCGCCAATGGGGAAGGTCATATTATACCGAGATGGTCATATTCTTAATATCACCTGATATTCAGAATATCACCCGATCTTTCGAAGATCACCCCGCTCTTCTTGCAACTTAGCATTAAATGCCATTAATACAGTCGGTGGACTCCAGCCGATCTCGAACACGATCTAAACACCTGGCAATGCCCGTAGGTTTATGACAGAAGATCAAGAGGTTGCGATCAAATTTGCCCTAATTTTCCCTAATTTACCCGAGAAACAAGATTAAAAGGTGAATTCATAGTCATTTTTACATTTACCTTTGTGATAAAATAAGTTTTTACAGAGCACCGAGCTTTCAAACCCTCATACGACTACCTGCGGACGCATACGACTCATAGCATAACAGGACACGTGAACATCACTGGTAGTTGAGTCCCTTTCACATAATCATCAGCATAATCAGGAGAATAAGTGTAATCAAGTAAGTAATTGAAAACCCCCTCCTGTCATTTCTGTATGTCCAGGTAGTATGATTTCTACTAGTTTGAAGCTGTGAATTATGCAAGTTATAATGAAGTAATGATAAATGAGTATATTGTATATCATGCCGTGAGAATATATTGTTATGTGCATGCATGAGAAGTATGGTATGGTAAGATTGGTACTGTTTATTGCAGGAGACCATGGCGGACAAGAGACTGAGCAAGTCTGAGGCCAAATTTCGTAAGCCCATGTTCGCTCAACCTGATGGTGTACAGTTTAAATATGGTGCCATCACAGATACACACCAAGGAAACACTGATTTGGCAGCATGGTCGGCTAAGATGAGTGATGAAAAGAATCACAGCACCTTGTTGGATGCAGTTTTCGTGTCAGGGATGTGGAGTGCTGCAAGATTCCCTTACTCTATGGAAGCTCTGGAACTAATTGTTAAATGTGCAAGGAATTAGAACCCACAGACCAGAAAAGTAGAGAAACATGGTAGGGTTTATGCTGATCTATCTATCAGGGGGATTGCAGCCACTTTCAGTTTGCCATTGGGAAAGAAGGTATCCAGTGTAGATCTGAAGAAACTGCAAATTGAATATGAGAATAACAAGAAGACCGCACGGAAGAGGATGTACCAATGGAGGGTGAAAAATAGTCCTTACCCTACTGCTGCCAAATTGCCAATGCATATGTATAAGTTTGATTTCGATGATGAATACCAATATATGATAGCCCTACTCAGCAGAGTGACAGGTCAGCCTGATGCTAGAAGTTTTAAGGATTGGATGTATGGGGTCATCCTAATGTGTGTTTATACAGACAACAAGCCACTGTGGGCAAAAATGATAAGTGATGCTCTGGATGAGCAGCTCATAAACCTAGGAGGCCTGGAGTGTGTGTTTTACATGACTTCATATGTGGTATATTCATGTGCATACAAGGGTACATTTGATGCACTTACAACAATAGGAAAGATTGGTGGGACTACTAATGATGCTCACATATGGGATCATTATCCTCAGCTGCAAAGAGTAAATTACCTCCATGATTATAAATTAGTAAATGATGCATTTTCTATGCATCTAGTTAGAACAATGGAGGAGGACAGAACTAAAAGATTGAGCATGGAAGCTCAGGAAGTTATCTACAGGCATTATGCCTGGTTTATACAATTTGCTACTTTCTCCTATATCAAGATAGAGGGTTTTGAAGGTCATCCCCTCATGCTCCCTAGGTATCCCACTGATGTAGTAGTTTTAATGGAGTTTATGAGGCAAATATCAACAATACTAGATGCATATAAGACAAGTAACAAGCTTCCACCAGTATTGTTCCCAGTTACAATGGGCTGGTATATATGCCAGGATTCTGAAAACATAAAGAAAGCCATAGTCGGCTTGAATATGATGAATTTACAGCCATTCCCACTGGCAAGGTCATATGATCCATATGGCAAGATGCAGAAGATCATGGGGAAGCCCATCCATCAGAGAAACCTTGAGGATTTCTGGGCAAATTGTGAGGATGAAGCCGAAGCTAGAAGGAGAAAATACCAAAGGCTAACTCTCAACCAGATCAGGACCTTTGATTGCATCCCAGTGCCTGCACACTTAAAGAGGGATGATGGCAAAATAATGGCTAATGAGTATGAAGAGAAAAAGATATATAATGACACTATCTCAGCGCCTGATCTTACTCAGCCTGAGGATATTTCACTAGACCAATTTACAGGCAGAATGTTGCAGCTAACCTAGTCTTGGGTAGATGAACAAACAAATGCACTGAAGAAGGGTGTAGCCCTTACAGTGGACAATAAGAAGAAGAGGTAGGAAATTCTTGACAATGAATATGATGACTTTCTGATTGAAAAGAGGAAGTCTAAAGGAGAAAGAGTGCCACCTCAAGAGCAAAGCAAGAGACCCCCCAGAGGTAAGAAAGTTAGTAATGAACCTAAAGGGGTAATAGTTGAAAGAGTAGTTATAACAGCTGAGGATGCATCCGCATCAAGACAGGCATTGGCCTCATCAGCACCGCCTCTCATGGACAAACAAAAAGCTAAAAAGATCCAGAGGCCAGCTATGGAAACTACTGAAACATATGAGGAGGGTCAGGCATCACAAAAACAAATGGAAGAGGATGTTCCTCTTGATGAAGAGCCTGAAGAAGAGGACCCTATGCCCCTCATTAGAAAAATAAAAGCACCTCAGGTGATGCCATCCACACCTAAGAAACCAAGAACCTCAATGAGAGGTGAAATAAAGCACAATCCTATAATATTGAGGGGAGCAGGTAGTGAAGTGATCAGAAAAGAACTGCAACATAATATGCCACTCCCTACCATTGTTCATTTTAAGACTGAACAGGCTGAAGAACAAATGAAGGAAACCACTAGCACAAGTCAAGGAGGTCATTGCTCATTAGATGAGACTGTAGACCTATCAGATGATGAAGTGGTAGACAATGTTGCCTCGCAACGAATGGAGACTCTTGTTGCTAACACCTGCATAACACCACAAGGAACACCATCAGTACAGGCGGCGGTGTTAGAAGAACTGAAGCAAGTAGAGCATGAAAAAGAAAATAGCCCATAAAGGATTGCACAGCAAATAGGGATTGATAAAGTAGTGGATTAGGTAGCCAACCCTGATGTGATAGATTTAACACACAAGGAGGATGTAGCACATCCTGAAAATCTAGTGGGAACACCTAAGAAAATAGAAGATATTGAAAAAATCAAGCTTGTAGAAGTGGAAAGCCACACTGCAGACTTAGGTCAACAACAACAAGATACATCTGTTGAACCCAAAATAGTGGAAGTGCAAGAAAAGGGAAGAGAAGAAAAGGATACATCAATTGATCCTGCCCTAAAAGTTTAAGAAGTAATTACTACAGGTGTGGAGCAGATTGTAGCTCCAGATCAGGTTAATGTACCTAAGATACACACAATAACATCCACTGATACGAATATGCCTCAGGATGAGGAAATCACCAAAGTGGATGAGGTACAGAAGGAGGCAGTACATGATCATCAGGTGGAAGCATCACAAGATCCTCCATCTCAAGAAGAGGCTCCTCCAGAAAAAGAAATTCCTCAACAGGAAGAAGTACACCAAGATCACCCTCTTGATGAAGAGTATCATGAGGAAGAAATAAGAAAGTCACCATCGACATCATAAATAGATGCAGTTACTGGAGATCAGGATGATCATCATGATGATGGTGGACGCCAAGGATCTGGAGACCAAGTTCCTCCTTGGCTAGAAAAGGAGATAAGTACAAAATCCAGTTTTGAAATTCAAGAATTTGATATATCTACATTGTTTTCAGAAACCCTAATAAAGCCTAAGAGGAAGGCAAGATTAACTTCTGCCATTAGAAGAGATCCTGATACAGGTAGAAGAACTACCCAAATAGCACTCCCCACAGTCGAGAAGGAAAGAGGCAAGATTACTCTGGAAGAATTCCAGATTACCACAGTAGATCTAGGATTTGCCAGTGAAGACCAAGAAGGTCAAGAGGGGAAAGACATTATTGATTCTTTGACCAAGAAGATAAAGAGAGAGAAGGAGAAAAATTAGCAGCATAAAGAGCACATTGCTTAGATGCATGCCTATATAAAAGTGTTAACTAACCCTAATGATATTTCAAGTGATCATGTGGTCCCATTGACTGCTATTTCCCGGGATGAGGTGAATAAATTAGATCTGATGAAGCATGAGTCATCAATAATGAGGAAATGGATGATATCTGCATTCGATGGAGCGGAGGAAATAGTGAAAGCCTCTTTGAAGAGGTGGAATTCTTTAGGCATCTCAAGAAAGAAGGTAGACAAATTACAAATGGAGATAGGAAGAAGGTCCTTTCAGTTAGAGAAAGCATTGAGTGCTTTAGATGAAATAAAGAGGATTAATCCTCAGATTATCATAGATAACCAAGTATTAAATAATAATACTGCCATTTTGATTGATATATGGTACAAGGACATCTCATTTGAGTGTGACGTGCTCAAAAGATGCAACAGCAAATTAAGAGACATCAGTATGAAGTTGCATGACATGATGTCATATGAGGCAGAGGTCTTGGAGACCTTGGAAGGTGAGGTAGAAGGAAAGATTGAAAATCAAGATGAAGAGTTTGCTATTAAAGCTCTGCATAACAATTTCCAGCTAGTAGCTGATGACCCTCTAAATCATCTGACGGAAGAAGTCATGGACAAAATCATGAGGATCAAGGTCAGAGTGGAAAACTACAATGAAACAACTAGCAAAAGGATGAGTAAATTAGAGACTCTCTGAGACAAATACCAAATGCACAAGCATGCCATCATCAAAGAAAGAACTCAAGATGGCGGGGAAGTAGAAAAGATAGTACAATCTTATGAAAACATCCGGACATCCATGCAGGTCCATATACAAAGAAAGAGTCATCAAGATGATGAAGATTTGGGAAGTGATGATCCTGATGCTCTGGATGATGAAGATGAGGAATTTAAAGGATAAAGAGAAAATGAAGATGCAATACCAATAAAAGACATAAGCATCTAATACTTAGGAAAATAAGCAATTCAGATGGTTGCCAGCTGGCAACCTATGCCACGTCAAATGCTGACAAAGTTAAAGATGAATATCAGCCGTAGATCTTAATAGATAAATCTTGATCGTAGATCATTTTGTAATGGTTCCCTCACCTTGTTCTATAAAAGGTGCAGGGAAGCCTTATTTTGAACATTTGAAACTTAATTGAAATCTATTTGGTGAAGTATTAAGGGCTTATTTCAAAGTTGTATACATATATGTTCTTGCATACTTAATGAATGAGAAGACTATTTTGATTACAATCCATCATAAATCTTGAGTAATCAGTGTATGAATTCTTGATATATGCTTTGATTTGCTACGTCCCTTGGAGTGCATATCATCTCGCATGTGTTGTCTTCATACTTTTCCTTTGAAGTTAGCATCAACTGTATCTAGCTGTGGAATGTCCTGGTGAACATATGGTTTGATTTCTTCTCTTCATGACTGTATCTGATGTGTATGTGGCTCAATAACTAAAGGTTCATCATTATTTGAAATATTCCTTTTCAATTTCTTTTAATTTTAGAATAATTCACCATCACAATTGTAAATAATGGATAATCAAAAGCAAATTATATGTAATATGCAGATATCTTGAAGATAACTGAAAATCAGTAGCATATTTGAGTTAAAGCATGTTAAATTGATAAATATCATGCAAAGATTTAAATGCAGACACATCATTTGAGGAAATATACTATGTAGAGTAACCTTCTGTGTAGCATCTTTACAGAAATAGAACCCTACTAATGATCAAATGTGAGGCCCCTGAATGGAAAACAACAATGCACATTAACTACTGAGTAACGTCAGTTGATTAAGAACTAATCTACGGAGACTTGGGATCATGAATTCTTTGAATTAATCGTATCTTTCAAGATGAGTAAAAGTTGATGTGTAACTTTTATTCTATGTTTGTTTATGACTAACATCATGATCAACAATACCCTCAAGCCCTCGTGGTGCGCGAGTGACAGAAGCCTGAAAATGTGTGGCTACGAATCGTGAATGACTCCTAGAGACACTTCAAGATCGTAACCCCCTAATCTCGCCTCTCATCTCTATCACCTGCTCATGTGCCTCCTGGTACATCCTCTGGTACTGGTCTCTCTCAGCCTAAACCCTGTCTCTGTTAGCTCTTGCCTACTGGACCTTCTGCAGTATGAACTCACTGACAGCTGGCTCTCCCTCTGATGTAGGAACCGCTACCATCTGCTCTCGTTGTGCTCTAAGCTCAGCCTCGACGCGCTCATCTCTCTGTCGAAACTCCTCTCTCTTGTGCAGACTACTCTAACATAGCCTCTGTAGCAGTCCTGTACCTAACGAATGGCATAAATATCTCAGCATGTCACCCAACGGATGATCATGGTGAATAGCCTGTCCACACTTGTTGCTCTGAGGCATCTATAGGTACTATGTCTGCTATGACGCGACTCACAAAGTCTCGCCATGTGTCTGTCCCTACTACAAAATAGAGGATGAGATAGATGTTAGACTCCCACATAAATATCACAAACAATAAACTATACAAAACATCAAAGTAATAAATCAAACCTCACTTGGATCTCCATCTCGCTAGGATGGATCTCAAATCACCGAAGGTGTGATGAGCTCTGCAGTCTGATCTACAGCTGGGGGCACATACCTACTACACTCCCCCGTCTCTCTCTGACTAGGCCTCACATTGTCTGCAGGAGTAGGACCACGAGCCTTAGATTGCAGTCTCGACTCGGTCTCCTCGTCAATGTCTCCCTCCTACTAGCTCTGTTGTGATCTCGCTTTGAATATGTATTGTGATGGGATCTCCTCGAACTCATCCTTGTCCTCCTCCACATCCTCCTCGAGATCATAGTATCCCACGAAATCACTAATGTCATCCTCCACACCTATGTCACTAGTGTGATCGGCCCAAGGTTGAGCATCCCCTATCGGATGCCCAGGTGGAAAGATAGGCACAGGCCGTGCTGTGTGCCACCAGGTCTGATATGCTCAGGTACACCCAACATCATCTGTGTTCGACATTGGCTCTACATCCTCAGGACCCTCATCGTCACTAAGTGGCATTGCCTGCTACTATCAAATGTCAGACGGTATTTGCCCTGACTGCACTCTAAGCTGCACGTGTGTAGCTCAGATGAACTGCGGGAACATCCTGTATCTGTCTGAGCTGTAGCACAACCCTGTCAAAATAGAACCAAGCCATGATGTGGTCTAGGTGACTGGACATCAGTCAATCCCTCTGCATCCTTGCTATCTACCTCTGCTAGCCAGGCCATCTGATGTAGCCGCGATATGGTCTCCAAATGATGTTACCAGGCTATAATCTATCAAATACTACTCTCCAGTATAACAAATCCCCGTGCCTCCAGCACTAGACTAGTGGATAGGCATAGACACACAGATGGGTGAAGGTTGCCTCTATGGGATAACCCATCGGTCGTGTGCACCTGATGTGCTCAAAGGCCCAGACCTATAGTAATTTGTAGACCATCAGACTATGCATCTCATAATGGACATATCGCCCTAGGTCGCGATAAAGGTGTGCAAGCATATTGCATCCCCATGTATAGACAGTCTAGTGCTCCTCCATCACTCTAATAGTATGAATGAGACCCCTGTGAAGGTGAGTGCCTCATCCATTTGGTACGATGGCTAGTGTGACTGTGAAAATCATGATCCTCCATAGTAAGGGAATGTCTCTGCATCCCTACTCTAGCAAACGGAGCTGAATATGTTCTCGCTTTGCCTGCTAAATAGTGCAACCCAAGCAGTATAGCTAACTCTCGTGAGTATACCCCATTGAGCGATGTCCAACAATCCTCTTGTCTCTCCTTGGATCGGCAGTCAAAGGATCCTAAATACATCCTCCAGTGTGATGGTAATCTCGCATGTTGGTAAGTGGAATGTGGATGTATCTGCATCCCACCTCTCCATCTATGCCATCAACATAGCGTAGTGAAATCTGATTGTGAGCATATCAAACACCCACCACATGCCCACCATCTGTAAATGCTCTCTCTGCCACAGTCAAAGTGCTAGCGTACTCCCGTAGAAGTGCCATCAGACGACCACATATGTGCTCATGCATCTCAGGAACATCATGCAAATCAAAAATCAAGCAAGAGTATCAGAATCCCCTCTCGAAACCAAAGTAACCTATCAAGAATTGAATGTAATGCCTATGCCTAGGACCTGTGTCCTCTGTGGACTAGGGCACCCCAGGAAGAGTAGGGCGCCCCAGAGGGACACTGGAGCTCCAGTGGGACTAGGGCGCCCTAGAGAGACTCTAGCACCCTAGGTGGACCCAGAGGCCCCTATTAGGGACACCTGTCCACCTTCCCCCCTTAGCAGAGCACTCGGTAAATGTAAAAGCAAAAGTACAATGAAAGATGACAGAAGTGTTAGATCAGGACCCTACCTTGGCCTCGAAGCGTCTCTCTGCTACTCAGGCTCGGAGCATCTCCAGTCATGGTGGATGATATGGACATTGGCTCAACATGGTTGTTCTCCTATTCTCTCCCCCCTTTATTTTTCTACAATGACAAGAAACAAGAATGAGTTAGTGATAAGTGACAACTCCCTTTTACATAAAGTAAGTGAGTGAGAATTCCTATCGCTAACTAGGTGCAAAAGTGTGCTCTTTCACTCTAGAGCCCTTTTCTTGGGCTGTCAAACTCTGATTTCAGTGTCGTTTGTTGCATTGGAATCCTGGTTCCACTCTCTTCCTTACCCAATGTGTTATGTTTGAGCGTTGTTTCTTCAAAAGACCTTCATAACACATTTTCTCATCAAGTTTCCCTTGAAATCCACACGCATGGATATCTCCTTGTTTCTACTCTTAGACTAAGCAAATAGAAACAAGGGGAGCATATATCTCCCTTGATTTCCTCCCTCATCATGTCCCATCACTCAACTCCCTTAGCGTTTTTGTATTGACTCATTGATGGTGGTTACAGGTTGATTTGGTTTTGATTTTTCTGACAAGTGTTCCTTTGTAGGTTGCGGTCCCTAACTTTGTGGTCTTGCAGGATTGCAGACTTGGGGGCTCCTTCCTTCTTGACAACAACACTTCGGCTTCCTCTACACTATCGTTTTGGGTATTCTTTTCATGATTGATGCATTTTACTTTCCTTTAGTTGCATATGCACGTAGTGTCATATGGCCACTAAAGTGGGGGCTAAATGTAATGTCAAAAATTGTCCTCCTATATGGAATGGTACAATTTCCCTCAATTTAGATCCTCACTTTTGGTGACCTCTCAACCTTTTCTTTTATGGCCTTCTCGAAACCCTGATTAACTAGGCCTAGAATCAAATTATTCACTTTTTGAGGTAACTTGTTGATAGAACCCAGAAAGGGGATTTGAGATTTGGGTCCCTAGGACCCCCAAAATGCAGATCTGAGTAGAAACTGGGGGCTTGGACTTGGGAGCCCACACCCTAGTCCTCCCCTGTTTCTTGGGATTTTGAATTTTGGCGGGGTGTCGGCTCCCGCCTTATGCCTCAGGATTCCATTTTCAAATTCTTAGTTTTCATACAATATCAAGACGTTATTTTGAAATTTGAATTTCCCTAAAGCTAGATATAAAGACACTTGAAAATAATTTTAACACACACAATTCTTATGCAAGCTTGATGTCAGAACTCTGCTACAATTGCTATTGAAGATCAGTGACTTGTTGAAGCTCTTGAAAGTATTTTGCATTTGCTATCATGGAGACAATGGATGGAGATTAGGAATCAAGATCTTTAGACTATCTTTCTCTTCCTAGGGTTTGTACACCCTTAGCATGATCGGGAGAAGGGTTGAAGCCTCCAACATCGAGCTTGGAGATCCTCTGTGGACATTGTTGATTTGCCTTCTTGTTCATGCAAGTCTTCATTTGTTTTCATCTCCGTGAGCTGAAGTTGTATGTGTTTATTGATGCAGAGCAAGTTGTTGATCTTCCCTTGATTGAGACATCTAGGGTTTGATATTTCTGCGTGCACATTGTTAGGTTTGTGCACACTTCTACAAATCTTTATCTCTGGCTATTGTTGAGGTAGAAATACCAAAGACAGGGCTTGACTGAGGCAAGCTCCTATATAGCCGCAACATTTTCCTTCTTTTGTAGGTGCAAATCCTATTTTGTAGGTTCCAGAGGAAAGAAGCTATAGAAAGGAGGATATTACAGATAGAGTCACAACAGACTTGCAGATTTTTAGATTTTGGCACTTGCGAGACTAAGGAGCAGGTGCCCTAGTCCAACTAGGGGTTATATCTAGGATTGGGAAGCAATTCAAGAGACTCAGACATCCTGTACAGAAGATTTCTTAGTTTGGAGACTTGCAGGACTAAGGAGGGGGCAGCCTAGTCCAACCAGGGGTTATTTCTGGGATCTAGAAGCTATTTAGCAGTCTCAGACACATTGTGTAGAATATTTTTCAATTCAAAAACTTTTGGGACAAAGGAGCGGGTGCCCTAGTCCAAGTAGACCTCAAAATCCAGGTGCACAGTCTCTGAAGCCCTCTCTCTGTACTTCTATGATCAGTTCTATCAATTGTTTTATCAGTTCCTGAATATTTCTAATTTAAGGCATAATTAGGGTTTTACTTGGTTGAAAGGAAAACACTTGATAAAACCTTGGTTAGAGTCTTAGGTTTCATAACCACACGAGCGTAAGGGACAGACAAAGTGATTAGAAGCTTGTTCATGAGCTTAGTCCTTGTCCTCCCAATTCTTAGTGGTGAAATTGTGGTATTTGACCTAGTTTAGACAAGCCTACAATTTTTACCCTAAACACCTAGAAATGAAGGAGTACTTACCAACGGCCCGTACTCTGTTGGACGGTTGAACCGTCGGATCTGCTCGAATCGATGAAGCTCAAGATAAAATTGTTGCATCTTCTCTGGCTGCTTTGTGCTCAAAAGGCTCTGATCTCCTAAAAGCTCTCTCTTAATGAGAAGTGTGCAAATGACTAGGAATGTGACCCCACACTCCTATATATAGCGTATGGAACCCTAATGGGAGGTGTTTGACCTTGTCCATGCTGGAGCATGTTTTTCACCTAATTTTTATTCTAGGTCAACCATTTCTTCACCAGTTTATCCAGCCAACCTGTCAGTCAACTTATCTCATCGTGAGATCGTCCGTGATCCTATTGTCACTTTCTTCCCGTCCAATCTCCCGAGGGGGCATCCTATCGTCATTAACCTGCACCAGGGGCAAACTGGGGCATGTGTCAATCACAAAAAAAAATCTTTGAAACAATGTGTTAAAACACATTGTCTCAAAGAGGGGCAAAATGTATACACCTAAAAATGGCAAAGATAAATTAAATAAATATTTATTATTTATTTAATTCTCATTCTTCTATCATTTAATAAATTCATCAATTTATCTATTTGATTCACAATCATCATTAATAGTCCAAATATTAAATAAATATCAATTTATTTAATTAAATCAATTAAACCTATTCTTCTAATGTCACCCTCAATTAAATAATAATCAAATTATTTAATCTCAAATCATCATATTCCAAAGTCTTCTTTTATAATTCCACATCACCTAAATCCACCTCACCTTGTTGCACATGTAATTAAATATATTAATATTTAATTATTCTATTTTTCCTCACCCACATGGCCTATTATCTCTCTAACCATCCCTATTCATGTGGATGTGGTCTCTCCATGTCACCATGGTCAAAGGGACACTTTGTGACACTTGTTCCATAGTCCCTAGAATCTTTCC
The DNA here is from genome assembly GCA_027924645.1 of Cunninghamia lanceolata. NCBI lineage: Eukaryota > Viridiplantae > Streptophyta > Pinopsida > Cupressales > Cupressaceae > Cunninghamia > Cunninghamia lanceolata. The sequence goes on along the minus strand of BSBN01001164.1, from coordinate 1,490,571 downwards.
AACCTCCCTACAATCATGTTTCCTTGTTTGACCCTCTCTCTTGGGTCATTGTGAGCCTTGTGACATGTCGACTAATCATGTCACTCCTTTCTCTCCTTCATGTCAAGGTGAGAGGAGCATCTCCCCCTTTCTCTCCCTCATCTCAACCAACTCAATCCTCACCGTACACCTCTCAAGACTTGTTCTCCACCATTGATCTTGTGACACACGGATTTGGCTCCTCCTTGGCCTATAAAAGGAAGCTTACTCCCTCATTCTATCATCCACAAGCTATAGCAAAGTAACTCTACAGAAATTCCAGCGTGCCTTTGGCAAAGCAATCATATTGTTCATGGCATTATATCCATTATCCTCACATCCATACAATAATGGATTCAATCATCCATTTCATCCTCATAATATTTACATTGTAGGTAACCTCCATTGCATTTTGTCTAACCATTGCCATTCAAGTATTGTCATCTTTAAACAACGAGGAAGTGCGCTTCTGAGAGCTATATTCATCAACAAGATCAATGCAAGATAGACGACAATAAAAGCTTCAAGGTAAATTGGTCTTCAAGGTAATATTGCTTTGTTTATTTGATTTACATCATATTTCATTAAGATTATTGGATTATTAGTAGTTTATACTGTTGACAATATTTTCACTAACACAAATATAGAAATGAAAAGAGTGTAGAGGAACCTGGAACAAAAGAATGAAGCCCATTACCCAGGATGACAACTGTTAGAAATGAAGGTGCAGACCACACAACAGAAATATGATTCAAACCTTATTTATATCCCCTAAACAATGTAGAATTAAGGGAGACTGCAACAAAAATAAAACCCACTGTATTGAAATAACATGCATTAAGAATTGAACACATAACAAAGTATGTAACGTAGAGAAAACTCTTTCGGGTAAAAAACTCCACCAAAAAAAGAGGCTTTAAGTTGTATTCTCTTCAAATATGAGATTACAACACATGCACTTTCTTTTTCCTTTAGTCTTCAATCCAATGATGCCTAGTACTCTCAAGTCTGATAAAAACATAGTACAAATATCCTTAAAAAAGGGGTTGCCTTATTGGGCAAGAAAACCAACATAATATTGACCGTCAGATCTGTGACCTAATGACGAATGGTCCATATTTACAATGATAAAATATACAATTAAAATGTGGTTTTGGGGGCGCTGCTCCCAAACCCCTGTTGGGGGGATGATCCCCTAGACCCCTTGTAGGGGGGAACCTCCCCATAACCCCCCTATCGCGGATGAATTAGCGTCGAGGTTCGAATATTAACATGTAGATGAAACAAGACCATTGTTGGTGAAGCCTTTGATCCCTTATGGGTGATTTACAAACAATATTAGGAGTAATTAATTATATAGGATTTACAAGGTTGATGGCACCTTAATCCTAACAACATGTTGTGGGGACGTCTGTGTGCAACATTGACATCTTCAAAGTTTAAAAAAATTAAAACTTTGGATTCTGTAAATGTACTTGGTTACATGTACAATACAACAACAAGCAATAAACTAACCCAGTAATTTTGAGGTGATAACAAATATGAAAATAATGTGAATACTCCATTAAAATCTAATGAAATGAAAGATTAACAAGAAAAAGAAAGGGATATTAAAAAAAGCTTTGGTACAGTTGAATATTTCTGTTCAAAATATTTGTTGCTAAGAACAAGGAAGAATTGTTTGAGCTATTAAGGAGCTTGCCTTCAAGTCAAGCCCCTGCTTTGGTCTTTCGACCTCCACAAGCAACAAAGATGGAAATATTAAAAAAAAAGTGTGTGCTCTTACTTCTTAAGTGTGTCTAAGAAATAAATAGTAATGGTAAACAAACAAAATTAGAGGTATCTTACCTAGTCTACAAGGAAGAATACCTTAGTGCATGCAATAGAAAGAGTGGTGGTCTACACCACAAACTTGCTAAATGAATAACAAAACAATGTATAATAAGATTTAAGAAATAACTAGTAGTGACAAACAGACAAAAACAAGAAGTATCTTCCCTAGTCTACAGGGAAGAATACCTTAGTGCATGCAACAGAAATAAAGTGGTGGTCTGCATCACAAACTTGCTAAATGAATAACAAAGCAATGTATATCAATATATGTAATCGATATTACTAGTTTTGATAACAATGGAGGAGGTTGTAGCTAATTGAGGAAATTTTTTTGAAGGTAAACAACTTCAAACTGCTAGAAGAGAGCATTCACAATAATCAAATTGTAAAAATAGACTTCACAGAGCTAACAAAGATGATGTTGCAATTCATGAGAGCATTAAAATCTTCAAGTTGTTATGGTGAGAGCCACAAGAGAGACTTTCTTTAGCCATATTTCCAAAAAATCAAAAGAGAGCCAAAGAGAGAGGGAACAAGAGAGACCTGTTCAAAAAGTAGAGCTTGAGAGGGAAAGGATTGAAAATGCCAATTAGGGAAAGAGTCCTTTGAACTTGGAAGGGCATTACCTGCCATAGAAAATGTTCAAAACGTCCCAAAAATAGATCACTTGACATTACATGCTCACGGGATGCCAGTGCGACATGTGTTCCAAAGTGATTTTACTTCTTGGTCTTGTTGATGTGTTGCTTAGTCACATGCACACAAATAAAAGTTTTCACAACAAACCTTTATTCATATTGAAAGACAACATGATCCTTAAAGATATGAAGTCCCAAGTCTCTGATTGTCAGGTCTTGACTGCCTGATTATCATTCAAGGTTTGTTGTGATCTCCTATTTTCCATTTTGGGGACTTACGCATTTCCAAGTCTTGTTCATCTAGATCTTATCATGATTCACTAATATCTTGCATATTTAACTTAGTCTACACATATCTTCTTAGTTCATGTCAAATTCTTAAGTCAATAACCAGATTTCACACATATTATTGCAAATTTAACATAACTTTGATCAATTCTTCTGAAATTATGATTAACTTTGATTAGTTCTTCTGAAATGATCCTAACTTTGATTAGTTCCTCTTAAATGATCTTAACTTTGATCAATTCTTTTGAATTATCTCTATTTGAACTAACCTTTGCATACAAACTATGAATTTACATAAAGGTCTTCTTTAAATCACGTAATTCATCAGTATTTACGGTTAGTTGCATATGATTTATCATTATTTCAAGAAATTCTTCACTACAATTTGTGAAATAGAAGTCAAAAGATCATGTTAGAAGGGAAAGAGTTCTAAGAATTCTAAATTTCACTAGCGATCCACATTTATATCTAGACATAATCATGAAATGAAGCAAACCTACTCATGCTTCACCAAAAACATTTATAGTTACACATAAGAGGTGTGAATCTCCAAGGAAACTTGATAACAAGCAATTGGTTGAATACACTTCTAAAGAACACAACAATTCAACATTACATACAAGAAATCAACAAAGATTATTCAAAATTTACGATAGAACTGTAATATGCAGTTTCATGTCCATTATATGTTCAAAAGATATACAAATGTACATTGTATGAGAAAGAACCATGAGAATAAGACACAAAGTTGTCAAATTGGCAAAATTAGTTCTTAGTAATGTTCACCAATTCAGTCTCTCTTTTACAAGATGATGTAGGTCCTTGTATAGAATAAGGACCTGAGACCAGTTACAATAGACCAACAGTAACAATCATTTTCAAAATATTGACGATCAGAAAATGTGGCATGTGATTACTAGTTGGCAATCTAGGATGGAAGACAACTGGCAATAGAATCTTCCCCTACATCTTTACCTTCACATATTCCTGAATATCCTATTTTGTATCAGAAGACTCGTTCTCACCAACTATCATCCCTCTGGAATCCAGGTTCTTATACACATCATATGCCTTGATAGTTTTGTCTATCTCCACTTTATCAAATTGTTGTGCTTTGATCTTAGCATAATCCTGCATTTTAACCTGATCATCTATGGATATCCACTTACTAGTCCTATCATCAAGCTACTTTCTGTATGCTTTCATCTTCACAGACAAGTCCATCACTTGGTCTATGGTTGCTTCTAAGAAATGTTCCATCGGATTTTTCAAAACAACCTCAAATCTAGCCTTAAATGCTCCCATACATACCTGTTCATCATATGTTTCTTTATCATCCATGAGGGTCCCAAGCAATTCTTCTAGGATCTCCATTTCATCCATTAGGAGGTCAAGAGATTTGACATTTATATCCACTGCCTTGAGTCTACACCCCTTCAATATATCCACTTCAAATTTTAGATCCTTTATCCATATTGATATTTTTGACATAGTTTGGATTGTCATTATATTGTGCTTCAACTACACCTGATCACTTAGCTTATGGACATTCTTCAATTTACCAAGGTCTTGATCATTCTGATCAAGCCTCATTGCACGCTCCTTCAAGATATCCGCCTTTATCCTGATGTATGCTAGAGTATCCCACTTGGATAATGCAATTTGAATTATCTCTTCTCCATCCTTTATGAACTTTTGAAACCAATTTTGAATTACCTGGGCTTTATGCTTCTTCACATCTAGGTCCGTTATTTCCTCCTGTGTTACCAACATTAGATTAGTTGGAGCCTCAGTAACTTATTTTCCTATAGCTACTAGCCCTTTCACAAATGCTTCAATTTGGGCATTGCACCCTTTTAACTCTATGTTCTTCATCTTTGCCTTACGAATCCGGGATGTTGTTGCATCTACACTTCTTCTGAGCTCTTCAATTTCTTGCTCTGTAGTTGTGTGACCTAATTCTAGGGTAGTGATTTGATACTCACTAGTTGCAAACTTTCCTTTACACTTATCCACTATAGGTATAGCCAAATGTGCTATCCTATGCTCAGTCGTATCCCTTTTAATATCGGATACTGCCCTTGCCTTGCATTTGGGCTTGGGTTCCTCTATAGAAAATAAATCTTTGAAATCAAAAGGAGCTAAGTTGATAGTAGGCTCCATTACCTTAGATGCCAACCATCCTAGTATATCCTTTGCTGGCCCTTCTTGACCTGATTGCTCAATGTGAGCATCCTTGGTTGTCATATCGATATCATTATCAAGAACCTCTTCTTGTTGAGGAATGTCCTCTTCATGAATCTCCTTCTAGGGAATCTCTTCTTGATGCCCCTCCTATTGAGGAATCTTAAGATTTTCACTTGCATCATGTATTTCCTCATCCCCTTTATCTTGTGGGACCTTCTCCTCACGGAGCACTGATTGTTGCTCATGCTCATTAGATTCTTCTTCTACCTGCTCTTTAGCTTGCTTGATTTCTCCTTCGGTAGGAATATCTTGAGCAACTTCTTCATGAATATCTAGGAGAGAGACATCCTCAATGGATATATCTATTGCCTCAAGCCGGGATGCATCCATCTCTTCTTCATCTGTTATTCTTGTTACTAGGTCATCCAATTGACCTTGGCCCAATGGCCCCTGAGGCGATATTGACCTCTCGGTATCCAATATGTTCTAGACTTTAGGATCTCTTATTGGCTCTAGATTCTTTATTATTTCTATGTCATCTTCCTCCTATTGAGGCTCATCTTGTGGCAGTTGGTGCATCAACAAGGAAACTGGATCGTTAGTTACTGAGTGAGTAACCTCATTATCTATTAAATCTACCACTTGACTTAGTGGTAACTGCAACTTTTCAACTCGAGCCTACTCTTGTGCTTTTGTTTCTTTAGCTAGCTCTTGTTTCACCTTGATTTGGGGAGCTGACTGGCCATGTTGTAATTGCCTTACCTCTGCTCCAATTGAAGTAGGATAATCTTCCACTTGCCGCGCTAGATATGTTTGAAGTGTAGTGGATGGTGATGATGAACCTCCTTGAGGTTGATTAGATGCAAACATGAGCTCCATCTTTGTGGGCCCTTCTACTCTAGTCTGAGTATCCAATAGTTTGGATATTGTACCTCTCATGGGCGTAAGAGGCCCCCTTTTTTGTTTAGGGATAATCAGACATCCTAGTATGTCTGTTGGGTGGCACTCTTTAGTAGCTGTGGTATAGATGGCAATTGACCTTAAAGGCTGATCTCTTGGAGGCGAGGGCACTATAGCAATTGTGATCCCCTCTAAAGTCAAAGCTTCTCCAGAAATTGAAGTTCCTGGCTCGGCTAACTTAGCCTCCATAATTATTCTTTTATGAATGAGAAAGTCATCATATTCTAGGTCTCCTCTATCCTTCATGTTTCTCTTCTTATCATTTAAGTTATAGCCATACCTTTAGCCTTTAACTCGTTCAACTTCTTCTCAGCCCACCTTTGGGTAGTGGTTATGACCTTCTTGGTGATTGCATCAAGGGAGGTCTCTTCAGGTTGGGACCAATCTGAAGGGGATAAGGCCTCTTTGAACACCTGTTTCTTATCATATCCATGATCCAGGACCTAACCATTGTCAGATTTTACTTGTGGTGGTACCTCAAAACATCCTAAGGTCTTGATTTGATTGAGAGTTAATCTCTAATATCCTCTTTTCCTCACATCCTCCTCGTCTATGCAATCTTCCCAATAGTCTTCTATGTGAGGGACATGCTATAACTTCATGTTGGTGTATTTCTCCATCTGGTGATAGTGGTCAAAACTTCATGTTGGTGTATGTCTCTTCTACACATGATAATAATAAACATTCCATTCCCATCCCACAATACAACATTTGATAGTCATACCAAACGAATACAAATGCATTGTACTTTAACCAAAATCACAAAGCATTGTGTTGGTACCTAAATGAGTATATGCAGGCACCTTCCCAAAAAATCCAAAAATTCTGTCTTTCGGCCTCTGCAGTAGTAAAATTGTGAAAAAAACAGAGTTAAAATGCATGTATTTTTGTATATACAAAGAGGTTTGTATATACAAGTGCTGATGTGCAGGGGCAGGCTTGCAAAATTCCCATCGACCTTTGAAAAAGTGAGTTATATGCATTTTTAAATGCGTATCGGGCTTAAAAGATGCATATACAAAGGGGGAATCTTTCGCAGATTCCTGGGGATATTCACTGCTTGAATATAAGGTCTGCTTGTATATCGGGCTTGTATATTTAAAAATACAATGGCTATATACAAGGGAAAGGGTGCAAAATTGAATGTATGTTTGACATACATTGGAGACATACAAGTGGGAATCTATCGCAGATCCTAGGAATATTCCCCATTTGTATATCGGGTCCACATGTATATTTGGTTTGTATGTTCAGACATACAATGGTTAGATACAGTGGCAATATGCAAGAGAGAATGTATATCGCATATTCCAGGACAGATTCCTTGTTTGTATGCAGGGGTGAATGTATGTTCGGACATACAAATGTCATATGCAAGGAAAAATATACAAGGGCCGACATGCATTTGCTACAGTGTAGCCGAGATACATGTGGTGGGGCCCACAGACATGCAAAGCAGAATGTATATGTGATATGCATTCGGCATATACAAGAAGAATTATGTAGTGGACAGGTGCAAGGTGGACACGGCCATAGAGTTAACAGTATATGTGAAATATTTTAAGATCTGCCTTTGTATGTTTGGGATTGTATATTCCAAATATACAATCAAATGTGCAAGCAAATATACAATGAAAAATGTACAAGGCCCAGACATGGAAGGATAATATGTTGCAGTGGATGGATTTTTGAGGTCCACAAGTTGTATATCGCATTTGTATATGCAATATACAAAGGAAATATACATTTGATAAGATACAAGCCGGATTCCAAAGGTTCTCCAATCTAGCTGATAAATGAGTTGAAATCCGTGACTTGTATATTTGCTTTTGTATGTGTGACATACAAGAGGATATGCATTCGCAACATACAAGCCGGACCCGATGTAAAAGTCAAATATGACTAATTCAATGGCTGGCGTCCGCGGCTTGTATGTTTGGTGCATTGTATATGTGCCGATATGCAAAGGAAGTGAGATACAAGCCGGATTTCAAGGTGGATGCAACATGCTTCATGAAAATTTGAAATCCGCGCCTTGTATGTATAAGGTGAATGTATATGCACATATATAAAGAAGATATGCAAGGAATAAGGATGCAAAGCAGACCCGATGGTGATTCCAATTTGCTCTATCCAAATTTGGGGTCTGCCTTGTATATTAAATAGTTGCGTATATGCATTCGCATATACAAGGAATTTGAAGGGCGAAAAGGGCAAAATGAGGAAGTGAAAAGTCAGCGATGTAAGCTTGAGGTGCCTACGTGGCACGTTACCACAGGTGGGCGACTTTTCAGCATGTTTTGGAGCCGTTAATCTCAGCGGTGGAATCAAAATCGACGGCTATCTTTCAAGTTCACAACAGTGATGGATTTTCTTTGCATCTGAGGTCGCGTTTAGGTGGGAAATACTCCAGAGACACACTACTGCTGCTGCGTCTTCAGAGCTGCGGGTAGCTGGGCATTGATGGCGGTACACAGAGGGATGATCGATGAAGTGACAGGTTACCAACCTGATTTTATGAGGAAAATCTTCTGGCTGCGGTGCAGATCCTGATCTCACCTGCCCTCTCCTCTATTTTTCCCGACTGCATTCATTATTTTGGGTGCCATTCTTGATGCATTGAATTTGGTGACTTTTTGACTTGCCATGCAAATTTTGCTGAATACACAGTCTGGATATAAAGGCAGACTATGTTATTCATTAAGGGGTTTTTTTTGGGGTTCTTTCTGCTCTGACCTTGAACATAAGGTGTTCGCATTTTGAAAGGCATTTTTTGTTGCAGACTCGGTCCTTGATCTGGTGCATTAGTCTTTCTTGTTCTGTAAATGATAAGTTCCTGTATGACGATTTTCTATGTAGATTAAATTTAAATGAAAAACACTTGGTGTGTGTATTGTTTATGATTGTCTCCTGTATGCTATTCATTTTCCTTTCAAACAAGGTTGTCAAGGGCTTCCAAGTTTTTTAGTTTATACTTGCTATACTATGTGTCTGATTTCTTGCGTGTGCTCAAGGACTGGTTAAATAGGCTTGTGATCAGATACAAAGGAAAATGGATTGCATCATAGGATTTGCAAAGTATGATCATAGGTAGTACTCTTTCTTGGATATATTGTTGTTAGGCAGTAATATTTTATGTAAATCCTCTGGATATGAAGTCATGTTGTCATAGGGAGACATTTACATCCATAGATTTGACTCTGCTGCCCAGATAAGGCACTAGTCTAGGAATCTGTCTGTTCAAAGGGTCTAGGAAAATCCCATAACTCCAAACATAAAATCCAAATCATTCCATATTTCCAACCTGTTAGTTGTAGGAGCAGGATTAGGTACCCCTTGCATACTCTCATCCATAACCAGACACATATGTCTAAGAATGTTGCCAACCTTGTGATTTGTCACACAAATCTTGGTCCACACATGAGAGTATTCTGCCTGTTATCACAAAGCTAAATCTTTTTGTCATAGGGCAAGTCAATGTTACATCTTTAGCTATAGGGATACCCCCCTTGGTGCGGTAGAACCAGAAGTGAAGGGGAGGCAGCTCACGCAACCTCCTGTATTAGTTGGCCGAATCTGCCTGTGCATTGGAACTGGCAAACCCACTGCCGATTCAAGCACCAACACATTGGACTACATGTTAAAATAATATCCAATCACTTTATATATTGCCACATCATTTAATATCAAACCAATCATCATCAAGCCTCGTCTAGGGATATCTTGTTCTCGTCATCAGGAACTTATCAAAACAAGCACTTAAATTTTTTGGCAAGAAATACAATGGTTGTGTGACTTATGTCATCATTTAGCCTTTTGTTTTTTGATTTTAATCTTTTCTATCCCTTCTCATGTCTTGTCAAGACCGCTTAGATTTATTCATAACTAACATGGAATGGGGCAGAGTGTTTTGTGTGTTTGATGGATGTTCTTATTACTCTAGCTAATATTCATATCTTGTGTGTAGTGGATTCACTTTTGCATTCTACTCATCCTATGCATCTAAGGTCATTCTATACCTTTTGTGCATTTGGATTTAATGCTTTAAGTTCATTCCTCACACGGCTATACAAGATTGTATTATGTCAGGAATGTATACAGACACCCTTTTATTTTTCATGTCAAATTCATGCAAAGGATACAACGTCACCCTGGTTCCATATACCTTGGTGCATGATATCCTATTGCTATATCAAATTAGGACTACTCTATATATTATACCAGCATAATCATTTCCACTTGTAATCATCATCATATCCCTATCCCTATTCTTCATATCTTCATATCCCTATTCTACCCATCATCCATACTCCTTTATGCCATGTATCAATCATATTATTCCCTTCCTTTTCCTTTCGAGAGCCTACCCATGTTCTTCTAACCCACCTATCCTCTCAAGGAGGCATCATCCATCATCATCTTATCCTTACATCATCATCTTACCCTTCGTCCATTCCTCCTTGTCACTCTTTCAAGTGGTTGGGGCATCTTTTTCTTCCATCCATACCTTATCTTCTTTGAAATGATGCTACTTCTCTTAGTCGTAACATCATCTCAAAGAGGGTTAAAATGTACACATCCAAGATTGACAATGTCTTACAACATCACCTTGTCGACATCATTAGACACTATGAAACACATTTTGTCCTAAGACCCTTACATAACCCTTTAATTACCTAATTAGTTAAAAATAAATAATATTTTTAACTAATTCTCATCATAATCCCATTTTAATCCCATTTATCCCATTAGCCAATTAATTAATTATAAAAATCCTATTTATTTAACTAATTCCCACATTTCCTATAATTTAAATGAATGAATATTTATTTAAATCAGCCCTCACCTTTATCCTCATCCTCACACTTGTCCCTCTTCCATAATTTAAGTAATTTTTAATTATAACCTTTGTCACACTACAACCGTTGTTAAATGAAGTGGCCTTGAATTAAATAGTCGTTTAATCTTAGCCATCCACATCACACAATTGACCTTTTAATCCTAGCCATCAATCCTTATCCCTCACCTTCTATAAATTAAGCCTCTCACATCACATCAACATCACATATTTCGTATGCAAGCACATGCTATCATTTTGATCATCTTCCTTACCTTCATTATAGCCTTTTCATACTTAGATTATGTTGGTTTTATAGGCGGTCCACAATGCATATTTTATCCATAGAACAAAGGTAGTAGAACTAGAGTGCATTCTACTCCATTCTATCTAAGAGTGAAGGTTTGATTTGAGGAGAGGGTTTTGATTTATTTGCATTATCTTCCATTGTCCTTAGGTCAATTTTTTGCATACATCTCCAACCCGAAGCATCACATGAGAAGGAAAGGATCGAAGATGTCTAACTAGAGAAGATGGCTATGGAATGGTAGTAGGAATCCTAGGCTCAACAAGAGCAAGATCCCTAGTAGCATTTGCTACAAGGGGGATGGAATCTAATGTAGAAGCACTGAGAGCAAAAACTAAGGAAGATCTCTCGATAGGTATAACAATATCCAAAATAGCAACAAGTTTGTCAACTGGGATACAAGAGGAGTAGACCCTTTACAAGAGAGACATAATACTCATAATCCATAGTTAGGTAGTGGGGGAGGGCATTCTACCACCAAGAAACCTAGCCCAAAATCTTGTAGCTAAAATGAAGGTAGTCGAAAGCTAAATGACCAATAACAAAGCACCACCTATAGCAGAAGGGGAGACCCTTGTAATCGAGAGACTGAGTCCAAGGCCTATCCACCACTTATAGGACTACATCCCCAAGAAGAGCTTTGGATATGTCATGTCCACCAAGATGTCAGCATAGGTAGTGTAGGAGTAGTTTGAAGAAGTGAAGTCAACCTTCAAAAAATGACCTAAACCATTACCAATGGCTTGAAAACATGAGTCACATGAAAATTGGATTGGAAAACTAGGCAATTTGATCCAAACTAACATGATATTGAGAGATTCAATTAGAGGGTTGAAAGATGGGAACCATGGCTTGAACAAAAGGAATGTTGGCCCCACATCCAAAACCTTCCATCCATCACAACATCCCTATCTTGGGCTAAGTCAAAGGTCATGATAAAGAACCCCTAGTATAGGGATAAATTTGTTTTTCCCTTAATGAGAGGCTTCTAGTGCTCTAAAATTAGCAAATGCAAATCAAAGAGATATCACCACGATTGATTAAATTTGTAGATAAGTTCCCTTTAGCAAAATATTCCTCTATCAATCATGTCTTGTCTAAAGACCACAACAAGGGAGGATTAAGTATAGGTAAGAGGAACTATTTTTCACATGGAGGATGAGAAGCTTCCATAGAGAATGTGGAAGCTCTACCAACAACCATTGTATAAGAGCATGGAACAACACTATCCAAAAGACTAAAATCCAGCACATGGACCGTTGGAATAGGGCTTAGTGTTTGACACATTGGCAATGCCAACAACAACCTATGAGGGTCAGGAAGAAGCTTGAGCCATTGACGAGGAACAATCATGAACAAAAAACTTAGGCACAAACCTACAAGAAGGACAAACCAAAGGAAAAGGGATCAATTTGCACACATCTAAGCCATTGAAAATGGGCACAGGAGAACCATTAGTCACTACCACACTGCCAATAGGAGTTTGTAACACACCTATCAAGAGTCTGCAACACCACCATAGCAACACTAGATGCTGACGAACTAGGTTGGGGGAAAGGTGGAAAGACCGATTCAAGAAAATCTAGGGCATAGGGACCAAGTGGTAGAGCTCATTTCAAATATTTTATTTTATTTGCATTGTTTACTTTATTTTTATTTCAAGAGCTATATTTATTTACTTAAGAATGATTTTATTTAGTGAAGAGTTATTTTATTTTATTTTATTTACTTAAGAAATATTTTATAGTTTCAATTTTTTAAAATATATGTTAGTTGTGTTTTAGTTTTTATCTCTAGGATTAATGGGACGATACTGATCCCTTTCAAATGAAATGAGGCAAGTCCATGTGTTCGTGGGGGAGGGGGGATGGAAGGGGTGGAGTTGTAAATGATTGGTGCAATCGATCAGGTATGATCGATCCCCACAATATAGTTGCCATTGAATCTTGTGAACCATAAAAATAATTTGCATGCTTTCGATACCAATATCCCATAGATAGGAATAGTCAAGGGCTTTTAGTTCCATTGGTTGACATCTTGGTTGCTACCATTGTTAATAAAAGTATAAATATCAATCTAAAGTTATTTTATTTACTTCAAAGTTATTTTATTTTATCTAGATTGCTTACTTTATTTTAATTTTCTAGTTTTTTTTAATATGAAAAGTTAGTAAATATTATATACTTATATCTTACTTTTTCATAGTTTTAATTTTATTGTTTTTTAATGTCTTTAGTTTTTATGTATAGGGTAATGTCATGAGATTCCTTAATGTCACTTTAGAGTGGTACATGACAATTAAATAAAAGACAAGAATTATTTATTTACTTAAGAATTATTTTATGTTAGTTTAGAAGAATTATTTTATTAGTATCTAGTGATTAATCTAGCAAGAGTAAACCAATCAAAACACAATATAATTTTTTTTGTCAAGCAAATTTGAATTAAATTTGAACTTTTCCTTTGTGATCATGAGAAAATTTTAACAAAAAAAATTGGAGAAATTATTTATCTCTATTGTGATTGGCTAAAAAAAAATGACCTATTCTCTGAGATACTATTTTTAGTGCAACAAAAACCTAAAATTGAGGTAATTCCCATTAGAAGGGAGGAGGTGGCAATGCTAACACTTTTTTTTTGAGTGAAACAAACACCTAAAAATGAGGAGACAAATCTGATTACAAGGGAGGAGGAGGAGGCAATGAACTTTTTAAATTTTTTATGACTAAGTCAATATTTGGGAATTTGGTTATGAAGCAAACAAAGTGGCACTTGAGGTGTCTCACTTATAGGAACTTTTGGATCACTGGGTTAATGCACCTTACACGGTGGCATGGGTACCTCCCTCTCCTTCCTCTATCAGAGCACGCACACCTTCTCATGGCTGATGGCAAAGGAGTGTGTCTGCCAGGGACTCCCGGCCTCGTTCTCAGCGTCCTCCTCACCGTGGATCCCATTGACGCAAGCGATCCTCTTCTCCACGCAATCAAGGATGGACTTTTGGTCGTCCTGTGGGTGGTATAGGTGATAATGCAGGTTGGCCCTCTGGTGACAATGTAGGTTGGCCCACTAGTGGTGCTTTTAATCCAACCAACATAGGTTGGGATAACAGTAAAGCTTTTCCATGGCTGGATCTAGCCATTTCACCCCAGCACAAGAACACTAATGCAGAGAATGAGAATGAACAAAATGATGATGGTTGGGCTCCACCTGACGTCATCCCAGACCCCGCAACAATATCGGGTAACCCAGATGACAAGGATCCCCCTTCTGCTGGGGTTGCATTAGCTGTATGATTTTCATTTCTGTTATGTTTTTATAATTTCTGTTATGTAATTTCGGGTAAGTACCCTTAGACTTTCTAAAACTTTCTGGGCTATGCCCATATGACAATTATTTTGGGGTGTGCCTTTATACCACCCAACCCATTTTTTGTGGAAATGTACTACTTATCTTTTGATTAATAGATAATATTGCATTTTCATAAAAAAAAATTGTTATATTATTATTATTATCCAAATAATTTTGTAAATATTTTTATGAGTGAGTGAGAATTTGGTTATGAAACAATTCATTTTTGCTTATTGGTTATTAAAATGTTATATGATTATTATCATTATTATAATTAAAAAATCATTGTAATATTTATATTATTATAATATATAATGATTTAATATATTTGTCAAATTTCTATAAAAATATTAAAAATTAGTAGCAAATTAATATGTTTCAATGAGTGACTAAATTAATATTAATTATATTATTAATCTTTATTATTAAATATAGTATAAATATTACAATTTTGTTATTGTATTTATATAGGCTTTAAAAAAATTATTTGTTTAATGCAATTTGTCTATACAACAAATATTTAATCTAAGAAGAAAATTACAACTAAACACATACTATAATTACAACACTATAAGGTAGGACACTACATGGCACTTATTTTATTTACATAGTAATTATTATCTAGTAATTATTAAATCCAAAATATTGGGTTGTTGGGTGGGCACCCAATCCAAGCATAATTGGATGGGTCGCTGCCATAAGGATTTATTATGGCCAACTTCTATGTAATAAACCTTCATTACATCATTCATGATTCGGAGACACTTCCCCCCTTGCTGAGCTCACAGACCTTCGATGTGAGCTGTCGCACGCGTTACTCTCGCCAATCTTTCCAAGTAATAATTTTAAGCATGGGTTAAATCAATGTGTTCCCTCCTTGGTGCAGACAGAAAGCCTTCATCGTAGCTGTCGCCTTACTTTCAGTCCGAGTGGTCCTTGGTTGTTTTCATCAGTGGCAGTAGTGGACA
Source organism: Cunninghamia lanceolata (assembly GCA_027924645.1). NCBI lineage: Eukaryota > Viridiplantae > Streptophyta > Pinopsida > Cupressales > Cupressaceae > Cunninghamia > Cunninghamia lanceolata. The sequence continues at coordinate 1,475,184 of BSBN01001164.1, read as the reverse complement.
GTATGGAGAAGGGTTCAGGTTTCATCGCTAAGATTTCGGTGCATGGGATGATCAACTTGGGAATTTCGACCCCTCTCCAGCTGGAGAGTTCAGTTCGACAGATGGCATTTAAAGGTGCTATTATTGATTTAAGGCTAAAACGCATTCTGCAAAGGCATGAAGGCCTTCTCCTCCTGGTGGTCAAGATTATCTTGGGGGTGGAATTTTTGGCAGCAGACGAGTTCTATAGGGTGGACTCTCAAATCTCCTCTCATTTCCTAGCTTCAACCCTGGACACAGGGGTGTCTACAGAGGCGACGAAACTCATCATGACCAAACTGTTCAAGCCAAAAATCCTTCGGGGCCTCAATGCCATTCTTGAGGCCGCCATTCCGGGGGTAGGTATTCCCCGACCAAAAGACATTGCCGCTCATACAGACCCTCTGGAGGTGACAAAGGTCCTGCCATTCATCCTCGACCTGAAAGGCTTGGCGTTGGTAGAGCACCAGGATCGAGTCCTCCAGGCCTTCGGTTTTCTACAAAGCATCCTGCAAGAGGACGTGGACTCCGGGGAAGGGGTTTGGTTGGACAGGCTGCATGCTATGGCTGTGGAGCTTGGTCTCTTCTAACTTTTCAATGGCTTAATCCTTAGTTCGGTGGGCTCTTCACCAGTAAAGTCTGTTCATAATACAGCCATATTCAGAATAGTAAGCCTAATGGCTAATTTTGTAAAGTTCCAATAGGCTCTAGGAAAGGTTTTAGGGGTTTTTTGTCAGACTGGCTGTTGCAAGTAAACTGCTTATAGGCACCTGCTTGTTCATACTTTCTCTTGATCAATACAAAACTTATATTTATGAATCAAAAAAAAAAATTATTCAATCCAAAATAAACCAATGACAAGAGAGTATTTTGCTTATGGAAAGGGAGTGGCATACTGACCCATGAGTTTTTATTATATAGTAATTATTCAATCCAAAATAAACCAATGACAAGAGAGTATTTTGCTTATGGAAAGGGAGTGGCATACTGACCCATGAGTTTTTATTATCTAGTAATTATTCAATCATCAATCTTGTCATTGTCTCATATTTTTTAAAAATATAATATAATACTATATAAAAATATTATAATATTAGAATAATGTAATAATATAAATATATTATTATCATCTTTATAATATAAACATTGTTTATTATCAATCCATAATTAATTATACTATTTCATTAATATTTAAACTAAATTTTTTTATAAAGTATACTATAACTATTACAATTTTGTTATAAGTGGCACTTGTAAGAGACTTATTATGGGCCATAATGTATCATTTAATCAATAATTTTTTTATTTAGAAATAACGGGGAACTAGTACTTTTATATTTGCATATCAATCATGTGTAGTTGCATATTTGTTTACTTTCATTAAACTAAAATAAAGTTTTTCTTTGCCAATTAATTGTTAGTTCTAATTTTTAATGAAATATTTGTTAATTCTAATTTTTAATGAGATATTTTTTTCAATAATTTAATCTAAATGATACCCAAAATTTATTATATTTTTTAACAAAGGTCATTAAACTAAATATTTATTTTCTTTGTGGCTTTTAAAGATTGAAGAATCCTTTCCTGATAGATTTTTAACTTTTGACTAAATAAAATTGAAATCCTAGATTTTTAACTCTTGAGTAAATAAAATTGAAATCCCAAAAATAATCTAATTTCATAAAATAAAATGTTAAGATATTAAAATGTAATAATATTAAATACTATTACAATTTAAAATGCATTAAAATATTGTAAGTTTGAAAAATAATTACACAATATAATAACAATAACATATTCATATTTAAGTAATTTTTAGTTTAGCTAATGGAGCAAAAAATTAAATTCATAAAAACTCATGATTCTCCCCTCTCTGGCCATCCATTTAGGCATGACTTAATTAGTGGGAGACAAAATTTGTGTTCATAATTTGTTTATTTGCCACATCCTCCCCTCAAACCAAAATTCTCTCTGCATTTATAGCTTTTTGTTGCACTCTGACAATCCGCGAAGAGTTTTTTCAGCCAATGACAATATAGATAAATCATTTTTCAATAATTTTTTGCTAAAAATTTATCATGTTGACATAAGAGAAGTACAAATTTAAATCAAATTTGCCCAACAAGAAAACAATTAAATACATGCAAAGTGACAAAATAGTCTTCTCACTATTATTTTATAAAAAAATTATTACGGTGTATATTTAATATAATAGGAAGTTGTTTCCTATGTATTAAATATTCAATGTCCATATTTTCACTTAAAATTGTATATAAATTTTGAAAATTAAATATTAAATATTTAAATAATACAATAATAATGATTATAATGATTAAAGAATTAATTAATGTATAATTTTAATAATAATAATAATGTTTATAATGATTAAATATGCTTTTATCTTTTATCTTTTTAGGGTTTAAATTTGACACTAATATAATGACCCTCTCTACACCTAATACCCAACAATATATTTATTTATTTTTTGATAATAAATACCCCATTAGGACTAACATGCTATGATATTTCCTATTTAGTGTTGTCATTGGATGGATATTACATAGTTAAATCTTGATAAATCATTAAAAGATTTGATATGTAACTATGAAAATATTATTTTGACTCAACTGATCTATACTAGTCATTGTCTTGTTGTACATGACATATATATTTTGGTTGCACTTTAGGAAAATATAGAGCAAACAAATTATTGGTTGGTATGTTGTGTTGAGGAAAAGACATGATTTTTTAGAACACACCATCTGGATATTGATAATTTTGATCATCTAATAATTTATATGGTTATTCTTGGTATTTGGATACACAAGTATTTTATAAGAAATAATGGTTTTCCTAAATTCAATATTATGAGATGTGTATAAGAGGATTTTGCACTACTCATATTTGATTTTAACAACAAATGGATAAGGTGAGATACTAAGGGAAACTTTTGTTGAAAGAGTTTTGGACATTTTCTATACATGAGTACAAGTCAATGGAATATTATAGTTGAATTCTTAATCTTTATTTTTTGAGTACTACTTTCATTTATTTTATTTACCTACTTAACTAATGCATGCCATTGTAAGTAGGCATTAGATGAGGTTTAAGGTATCAATATATAAATATATATTTATTATTAGGGTTTAAATTTGACACTAATATAATGACGCTCTCTACACCTAATATCCAACAATATATTTATTTATTTTTCGATAACAAATACCTTATTATGACTAACATGCTATGATATTTCATATTTAGTGTTGTCATTGCATGGATATTACATAGTTAAATCTTGATAAATCATTATACGATTTGATATGTAACTATGAAAATGTTATTTTGACTCAACTAATATTATGAAACAAAGAGTAAGATTATAGTTGAATTCTTAATCTTTATTTTTTGAGTACTACTTCCATTTATTTTATTTACCTACTCATACAATGCATGTCATTGTAGGTAGGCAATAGAAGGGGTTTAAGGTATTAATATAAATATATATTTTACTTAAAAATTCATATAATGTGAGGTCAAATGGTCTTCAAACTTAACATGGCTGACCATATTCAGAGGTAAATAAAAATTCTCTAAACAACAAGAAAACAATTAAATACAAGCAAAGTAACAAAATAGTCTTTAAACTCTGGAAGTTGTTTCCTATGTATTAAATATTCAATATTCATAATTTTACTGAAAATTTAAATATAAATTTTTAAAATTAAATATTAAATATTTAAATAATATAATAATAATGATTATAATTATTAAATAATTAATTAATGTAATAATACTAATACTTTTATAATTTAAAATGAATTAAAATATTGTAAGTTTGAAGAATAAAATAAAAAATGTAATAAATTTCATGATACTGTGGATTTTGAAGTTTTGACTAAATAAAATTGAAATCCAAGATTTTTAACTCTTGAGTAAATAAAATTGAAATCCCTAAAATAATCTAATTACATAAAATAAAATGTGTAGAACCCTAAAAACTAAATTAAAATTAAATTACTTTGAGAATTAATCGCCATCCATTTAGACATGACTTAACTAGTGGGAGACAAAATTTGTGTTCATAATTTGTTTACTTGTTACGTGCTCCCTTCAAACCAAAATTCTCTCCGCATTTATAGTTTTTTGTTGCACTCTCAGACAATCTGCAGAGAAGAGATTTTTTTTTGAACTAATGACAATACAGATAAATCATTTTTCAATAATTTTTTGTTAAAAATTTATGACATAGGCAAAGTACAAATTTAAATCAAATTTGCCTGACAAAAAAAAATTCTTTCTTTTGATTGATTTACAATCAATAGATTAATAACTAGATAAGTGTGAACTCATTGCAATAGTACCTGGCCGAAGGTAGGTACTGTTAAGGGAAAATTGGATCTAAATGAATAATCAATATTATAAATATCAATGATATCCAAAACTCAATGAAATAATGAATAAAATAGATCAATCAAACAATGAACAATACAAAGCAAACCTCTTTTAATTCTCTGCTTCCATTGCTCGCCGATCCCAAATGATATTGTCTATGAATATGGCCCTTAGAAGGTGCACTTCATTGCTATGATTCCAAGATGTTTAAATGGGAACGACTATGATAGTTTTGCCATGAAGATGAGCTTCACAACAATGATAGTGGTGTAGTAACAAGGTTGATCACAAACAATGAAGGAATTGGTGCCAAAGGCGCTTGTAATTCTTACAGAGTAAGTTTATTTAAAGCTTGGATGATTGAAATGGAAGAACAAAGTTCAATTTATAGACTTGGGAAAGAGAGGATCAACGGTATAAAACGGTTGAGGAACGTGCGTGAATAGAAAGAAGTCAAGTGTCTTTCTCTATTTTGCATGAGAAGAATTAATAAAATAGAAGAATGAGTTAACTGAAGAGATAAATCAATTAAAAGAATAGATCAATTAGTTAAGAAAATAGAACTAAAAGATGGAAATTGCATGAGGATGAGAAAATATTTTAGCTCAATTAAATATTTAGAATATTCAATTGCATGTGCACAAGGATTGAATTATATTTAAAAATAACTCAATTTAGAAGAAATAGACAACTTAAATAAATATTTGATTTATTTAAATTTAGAGAAGATATTATTGGAAGAAACAATTAAATAATTGATATTATTTAATTTAGAATGAATTTGGGAGAACTAATTAAATAATTGGTATTATTTAATTTGTTGGAGGAATTACAAGAATTTTAGGGATTTTAAATAAATTGATTTTATTTAATTTTTGGGAAAATATGAATCAAATAAGTAAATTGGTTTATTTATTTATTGACTTAGATAAATATGAAGAGTATTTATTTGGACATAGTCGTCATTTTTATATACCTTAATATCAATGGATGTTGACTTTTTTTTGTTAATACACTCACACCATTAATTGTCTAATAATTAATTTTTTAATGAAATATTACTCTTGTTTTTATTTGAATGAGCCATTATTTTATTTTATTTATTTGAGTTTTTTTTTTAAATTTTTTACTCTTATCTTTTTACTTAAGAGAGAAAAGAAAAATCATTATAAAATATATAAAAATATAAGAAAAAATTATTAGAATTAATGAAAAATAATACAATAAGCTAAATTACTATTCTATAGCTAAAAATTAAAAAAATTTAAAAAAAGACAAGAAAAGAAAAGAGAAATTAGAGAATAGTTTATAATAATAAATCATGAAATAAAATTTATAAATTAATTAAATTAAAGCTTAGAAATAATTATAAAAGAGGTAGACATTAAAAATTGTTATTGTGTATATATTTGGGTGCTTAGGTTGAGGTTGTGAGAGGATTTTGGATTGGAGGGTTAAATGTTGGATTTCGAGATCTCAAGGTGAAGACTATGAGCCTAATATTGTATTTTGACCATTTTTTTTTGTTGAATAATATATTGGTTTGGTGCTTTGGAGGCCTAGTTTTTCTTGAAAGGGTTTTATTACGGTACATAGGTGTCCCTTCCTTTTATGCTTCTATTTTTCTTCTCTCAATTTTTTTTGAAGTGTTGATTTACATGTCATTATGTTATTAAAATTTTCATTTATTCGATATCTTGCATTTCTCTCCTCAAAGGGTTAATATAGGAAATGAATCTATGTCCCAATAGTTTGTCATAAACCATTCATTATAGAGCCCTTTTAACTCATCAATTGAAAAGTAGAAGATATTTTCAAGTAGTGTGTTGTGCCTTATGAACCATTCATTATAGAGCTTCTTTAGCTTATCATAAGTAGGAAGTATTTTCTGCAATATTTCGTGAGTAGTGGTTAGCACGAACCCAAATCTCTTGAGAATGGTCACTTAACACTTATTGCATACTTCAGAAGTGGTCACCCATCCCAGTGATTAAGATCACAGAATTTCTCCTAAATGAAGTCCACTTAGGTAGCTTGCTACCCTGACAAATCTTACCACCACTGATCTCCACATTACAGCTAAACACAAACCTCTACTCATCTCAGCGTACATTTTTCCATACTGGAACTCTAACCTGCTCTTTTGTTGTTGCAGCAGCTTCCATGAACACCTTGTCATGCCGCAAACTATTTGTTGTTGCAGCAGCCATGAACCCCAACTTATTCTGCAAATTGTTTTTTATACATCCATTCCATTTTCGCAATGTTTTCTCAACCCTTGTCATTGCCGATGCTCATTCGCAGACCCTCTTTGCACACTTTGCCTTCTCCAAATTGCCAAGATACGGCTGCTCTGAATTCCAAATTGCCAAGATAATGAGGACACGGCCCGAAGTTATCGCCTTTAGTGCAGAAAGAGTATTGGAACCCAAGATCAAACTGCTGGAAGATTCGGGTTTCGAGTGTCAAATTCTGACGAAGCTTTTGACGTTTAATCCACACATTTTGTGCCTCAGCCTCGAGAACGACCTTCTTCCTAAGATGGAGTTTCTGAAGAATGTATTTAAGTTCCAGGATGTGCTCGTTAAAGCCGTGCTAAGAACACCAAAGCTTCTCACTCATAGCTGAAGCCCTCGCTTGCTTTCTGGGAGGAATGGGGTTTTTGTGGGACGGACCTCTACAAATTCTTAGAGTTACATCCAGTTGTTCTCTTAGAATTTCATCTTAACAACACCATGACTCTCAAAATGGATTTCCTTGTGTTGTTATTTTCATTTGTGCTGATGCTTTTCGTTTTCTCCGATGCGGTGAAGGCCATATCTTTCAGAAGAACAAAGTACCTCTACTTTGTACATGCTTATCGGAGATTAGGTATGTTAACTATTTGTGATGTATGTAATCATATTTATGTGTGCAGTAGGTATGTTAACTATTTGTAATGTATATAATCATATTTATGTGTGCAGTGGACTTTGGAGATAAGGAAGAGCTTAAATAACCTGTTTGGTGATCGCAGAGCCCTGTATTAAACCGCTGTTTAAGACTTTTTATAATTGAATTTGAAATATTTGTTTTAAATGCACAACTTCAGAAGCCCATGGATCTGTAGAAAGTTGGAATGTTTACATATAGTTACTGGCGATTGCACACTTTTACAGATCCATGGGCTTCTGAAGCTGTTTGGAATGTTTACATACAGTTACTGGCGATTGCACTTTTTACAGATCGATTGCACACTTTTTACAGATCCATGTTTGGAATGTTTACATTCAGTTACTGGCGATTGCACTTTTTACAGATCCATGGGCACATTCCAACTTTTTACAGATCCATGGGCTTCTGAAGCTGTGCATTTAAAACAAATATTTCAAATTCAATTTAAAAAAGTCTTAAACAGTGGTTTAATATGGGCCTCTACTTCCACCAAACAGGTTATTTAAGCTCTTCCCACATAAATAACCTCGACTTAAATTTTATCTGTAAAGTCCACTGCACACATAAATATAATTACATACATTACAAATAGTTAACATACCTAAACTCTGATGAGCATGTGACAAAGTAGAGGTACTCTGTTCTTCTGAGAGATATCGGCCTTCACCGGCATCGGAGAAAACGAAAAGCATCAGCACAAATGCAAATAACAACACAAGGAAATCCATTTTGAGAGTAACATTCAAATATATTTTAAGTACAGTGACAGTCAGCCGCATGAAGATGTTAGAGGCCAAGATACAAAATCTCAAACTCTGTGGGCTCTCGGCTGAGGAAACCTGGCAAGTATTTCGGGCCAACCCTTCAGTCTTTAGATTCTCCAAGGAAAATATTAGTGCAAAGATGAACTTTGTAGTTAATAACATGGAGCTTCCTGCAAATTATGTAGTAAAGCACCCAAGATTGTTACCATTGAATTTGGAAAAGATTATGAAGCCCAGATTTATAGTTTGGCAGAGAATCAAATCCATCAATGACCTTGGCCTCCCCCTTTTGACGGTATTGAGGATGACAGGGGTAAGGTTTGTTGGAAAAATTATAAAAGGGCATTCTGAATCTAAAACACTGTGGACAATATATGAAAATGCCATCTCAAATGCTTCCAGTCGAACAAAGAGCTCAAGCAAATGTTAGTTTTGGATTGAGACAGTGAGAGCCAGGACCCAAAAACCACAACAGAATTAGTAAGCTAGTCTTTGGCAGAGGCAGACAGGCAGAGTGTTGGCTGTGAGTGTTTTACATTCCTGGAGGTACCATATTCAACAACAGGAGCTACATCGAAATTCCCTCTGTCATGCTTATTGTGTCTAATTGCTCTTCATGCAAGGTATGTATTGTAGTTATTAATTTTTTAAAGTGAGCTAATTGCTTTCACTGCAGCCATTCAGTTTGATGTAATTGGTGAATATTCAATGGCCAAAAGTTTTGTTGCTTTTGAAAGTCATTTCAGAAATAAAATCATAATGTTCTTATGGGAATTATGCCAGAGCAAGGAGTGAACAATTATACATAACGTTCAGCAAACAAGTTTTCCAGCCTCCAAATGTTTGCAGGAGTTGTAATTTTCGGTTTGATGTAGTTGGTTTGTGTTAAGATGTCATATAATCGTTCAAAAAATTACATGAAAATCAGTAAATTAGAACAATAGGTTCTTATATTTAGAGTGCAAGTTCATCAGCAATTGGAGGACATCCGAAAAAATTATTAGTTGGAAGTCATAGGTAATAAATGGTTTTAAGTATAGTTTTGGGACAACACTCTCAAGGCCCATTTCAGGTTTGGACTCGACAAATTAGAAAATTGTATTTCGTTATAAATAGGATCCGATTCAGAGCAATATCAATAACATATAAATCAGAACTGCAAATCATCTCAAAATTCTGGAACAAGCTGCAAACTTTATTAATTTTAATGGACTGGTCACTGTGTTACATCTAGCAGATACCCAATTAGAGAAATTGTTCATGATTCAATGAATTCGAGGTTGTTGATAGATTAAACAAATTGCTGAGTTTTTAAAGAAACTGCTGCTAAACAAATGAATGCTGAAAAAGAAGATGAGTGTTTCAAGCTTTAGTTTTTAGGGTTTTTAATAATGTTTTAACTTTTTAAAACAAGCTGGGCCTAAAACTGATTGAATCTCAGGCAAGTTCTACAAAAAAGCACAGAAATGTAGAAGTGTCTGCAGAACTCTGTCAAACTCACGACTTGACTGAGTCAAGGCATCAAAACTTGCTGCTCCTGGCTCAACTCGAAACCTTGCAAGTCTACCACAGATGCACATAGTTGAAATTACGTTTCTAAGCACATGACAATTTTTATAGTAATGCCTCTATTACTGTACTGATTATGCAATTTATTTATGCTTCTTTTATATCTTATGGTGGGATTCTGCCAACTCTCCTCTGGCCTATATACAAGAACGTAATTCAGTATCACATGTATCTAGCAGCCACAGCCATTTTCAATTTCTGTTATCAAATAGGTCTTTACATTTTGGCAAACACAGTCTCCTCACAGAGCTATATACATTTAGTCCACCAACACACATGCACAAAAAAAAGAACTGATATAGTTGAAATGGACATAAATGCAAAACAAATAGAAACATGCAAAACAAATAGAACAAAACTATATTTATTGTAGCTCACTGCAAATGTTGAACATGAGCTTCTATGCATGTTATCAACAGAGCTATGTAAAATGTCTTTTGTGAAAGTGATTGATCTAAAGTTCAAAGTCACCAAGGAAATTCCTACCTTAGATTGAACCTATAAACATGCCCACCTTCAAGATTCTATATCAATGTCCACCTTCAAGATTCTATATCAATGTCCACCTTCAATATTATATAAAACAAAATTAAAAAGTATCAGTGGCCATCTGTAAGATTGTAATAATGGAGGATTTGTTTTACCACAACAAAATATTGGGAAATCACTGTTTCAGGGAATAGTTTTAGAGAAGTGGAGAGAGAGTGATGTAGGCCTCTGACATTGATGAAATCCTCATATGTTTTCAGATGCTGGTGTTGTTAGCAATCATTGCTGTAGATCTCTCCCTTGCAATTTACAATGTAGGGAAGTCTTCTACTACCTAATGCATCACCATAAGTTTGCATTTACATGGACTTCAAATATAAATTTATAATGCAATAATACCAGAAAGAATTGTAGACGTCCAATCATGTTCCTAATGGTAGTCAAGATTCAAGCTCCATTGCACACTGTAATGTATGAAACAACCATTCAATTATGTTGTCATGAGTATATTTAAACCTTCTTGTCTGCATGATAATCAAACAATGAAATCATTATTTGTAATTTCTATTAATGGGTGACATTATACACACATCATTGAATTGCTAAAATGACCAACTGTTACAAGTAAATCGAATTTGAAGTTATTACTGACAATCTATCAAGTATAAATTGAAATTGAATATATATTGATATGTATTTGATCAATGCAAGTGAACTCAACATTGAAAATAAATAAATAAGAAGAAAGGAAAATAATGTGTGGGAGAAAGAATGTAAGGTTACAATGCATATACACAATGGATGCTTTTAATCTAGTTATAATTCAATCCCTCACAATGGATATCTTAGGGACCTTCGTTGAGAGAGAGAACGTGTTCCACATTGTTTTGGTTCTAGATACACAATGTATAATGCTAAGGACTGTGCTAGCATATCTCTATAGACACTGTTATGTTGAATCGATGTGTTTTTGGTTTACTTCAGCTGTGTTGATGACTTCCCTGCTTTATTATGGCCAGCATTCTTTTTCTCCTGGAATATTATGCATTTGGATATGTTGTGATCTTTGTTACTCATTGATATTATGTTGATTTGGTTAAGATGAATATGGAATACCAGTGTATCTTTCTGAATCAAAGTGCAATGGGCAGGAGAGGTGTGTACATGAATTTTTTTTTCCATAACCCAGTACATTGATAAGTATGTGCGTAATTTGATGTGAAAAAATGATAGCAATTGATGTATTCTTTGGATATTGAGGAGTAGGCAGGAGATATGAAGTAGGAAATTGCTGCACAATATTATAAGTTTATCAGTTGAATTGATCAAATTAAGCATTAAAAAATAAGAGATTACCAAAGGCAACAATGGCCAAAACAAAAGAAATTTAGATTGCAGGCCGATGTCAAAAAGATGATTATGTTGCTTGTTTTTTAAATAGTTTATGCTTCTTTTTTCCTAAAAGAAATTATATTATTGACCACAAATAGCTATGACAGGTCAATGAGATTGTAACAGTGCATGTTGATTGGGTAGGTAAGGGTAGTGCTCATCGTGTGTTGAATGACTTAATAGAAAAGGACAAAAATGTCCTATAATAACATAGGAGAACATCCTAAATTAACTAGCTAAAAGCGTACAACTGTAATATCCCAAAGGGGATATATTGGACAAGTCTGAATTTTCTGCTCAAACCCTAGATACTGACTCCTGATTTTTATATTTTCAGATTGCAAATACTTATAGAAATCCCATAAACATTACATCAAAGCATCAAAGAAGTATAGCAAATGATTCGCCCAAGTATATAGATGAATTACACCATGAAACACACATTGGCGACCATCATAAACATCTCCAACATGAATAAATAAGTCTGCTGCTGTAAATCTGAATATATGCAGTCTTCAAATACAAATAGATGGCTAGGGCAAACAGCCACAAGCCTCACAACATATCAAATACTATTAGCAATGATTACATACCGAAATATGCAAGAATATAGTCTTCTATGGATGGCACATAAGGCTGCGAGACTGCTGCTATAAATTATGTTGTAACCCTAATCCTAGCAGCCCATACAACTCGAAAATATGCCCTTAGATGCAAGACGTCTCTCCTCCAATAGGTGCACTCCAGCCCTAGGGTGAACCCTAGGCAAATTGCCACCAAAAGATGCTCTCCAAGCTGATATAATTCTGCCCAATGATGATGAGGTGCAATTGGATCCTTGTCACGGAATCCTCACAAGAAGAAGCTAGGGTTTTGTCCAACTCCTTCCAAGAACTTGAGGTTTTTGTCTCAAATCCTCTCCAAGAGATAACTCGAATGAATGAATGATTGTTTGTTGATTTCCAAATGCCAAACGACCATGTATATATATGCAATTCACCTCCTCTCCCATAGGGCCAACCTAGGCCATTTAGTATTATATTTGAAATGTGATTTCCCTCCAAGAAGGCTGACCTCCCTTTCTCCACATTGGCACCAAAACAAATTAAATTAAAGATATAATTTGTTATTGTTTGATTTCTTCTTCTTGTGCCAACATAAATAAGAAAAATAATATATTTTATTCCATCCCTTAGGCGCCAAGGAGAGATGCTAGTGAATAATGGATCTTCAATCACAAGTCGCCCAATATAATGACCTCCATGATGTGTACAAGGTGATTGTGAATGAAGACGTAGCAAGGCACTCTTAAGAAAACATCCTCCCACGTCAAAATGGCATCCATACAACATAATATGATCTCTCGACAAGATAGCAATTCTCCCAAATAGCTCGCTCCAATGAAGACAACCCTCTTAAGAATCCCGAAGCGGGGTGATAAGCCCAAGTTCTCTCTAATGGCAACCATTCCCAGAATGGGGACATTAGTGTCCTCCCTTCTCAAAATTGCTTGTCCTCAAGCAATGGCAATTGTGTATCCTGTGAGATAGTGTCAAGTGACATGTATCTCCATCTGTTCACATGCTTGGTGGCCGTACAAATCCTCCACTAGTGGTTGCATCCTCCAAGAAGAATGTGAAGAATGCAATGCAAAGTGAACTCCAATAGTTGAAACCATACTCTCTCGAGCCCCACCAAACACTATCCGCCAAATTCTGTGAGAATCCCGCAACCACGAGTGTAACGCTCTCCAAAGCTCCCAAGGTGCCACTCCTCAGGAACCAGTAGTTGGTCCAATCCAAAACCTCGAAGAACAAGGGATGAAGAATACGATCTCTAAAACACGACCACAAGTCTCCAAGCTTCCGCTGCGCCACTCTGATAGAATCATCGTCAATGCTCCATGAGTTGTGAAGCAACTCATCAAAATCCCAATGAAGTGATGTATCTAACATGCCACCACCTAGATCCCAAATCACCACCTCTCTACAAGCGTAGAGTATGGAGTAGTGGAAGCATCTCGGAAAACCTCAACACTAGACCAACCTCCAAATTCCATAGACCTCCCATGAATGTGACGTATGCCCGACACAGGTGCTCCCACAAAACTACTGATATGAACTCGAACAACAACCTCATTATGGCAACTCAACTCTATGATAGTGTGGAGGATGTCCCTCATGTCAAGGGATGATAAGATATCATCAATGTGCTGCTCTCCCAAGATGAGGAGGTGATCCAACTCTCCTATCAACTCCACAAATTGCTGTCCTCCCTCTACTCAGTAAGAGATCCATGTACCAAGAAGTAGAATGATCATCTCGTAACCATATGTGCCAAAGGACCTGATGTACTAGGGCTAGAATATCCATGGCATTGTGCTCAACTCTATCTCCTTAGTCAAATCTCAACTGTGAAACAAACCCTAGTGCCTTATCATCCAAAATAAGAACAATATCATACCTTGACATATGAACCACCCGTATCTTCGAAGTATGTTACTCCAATGCAAGTGCCTCGTTATTGTGGACAACCTCCCATATCACCAAAGGATCAATAGAATGAAAGATTTGTATCACTGAACCATCCAATTCTACCTTTGCTCCATGAATGATCAAAGAATCATCCCATATGGCTTCCTCTCTAAATGAAGTCATGTCATAAGTAGCCGGTCCACTAAGTGTAGACTCAACAATCTCCTCTACTGATTGAGCCTCAAAACTAATCACCTCATGATGCAAATCGGATGCAAGAATCTCTGAGTCATACTTGTTGATGGTCCGTTTAACACATGCATGCAACACAGGCAAGGTGAGGTTCAACTTACCTCTCCTAAAAGTACTGCTAATCCAAAAGAGAATCAACGATCCCCAAGGTCTCGGGAGTTCGGTCACAACTATGCTACACAAACACAAGGTTGATATGGACAGTTCACAAGGGGACTTGGTTATTCAATTTATTTATTCAAACAAAGCATAAATTTTAATCTACCTACTGCAGTTTTGAAAGAAAGATCAAAAGATAGTATGAGAACAAGAAGCAAATGATACAATGCACCGAATTTCAAACTTTGTATCAACACACTTATCCAAGAAATTCATTAACCACAATATTAAAATCAGTTTTATAAAACCCAATCATTTATATTACGGTGCTACAATCAAAGGATTCCTAGATTGATATGATTAGAATTATATTTTTTGATTACTATATTTCATATGCAAATCATAAATAAATTCAGAATTTTAAAGCACAAAATTCAGAATTTCTTAAACAGATATGGAAGTAAAGAATGAGTTCAATGCACTACACAAGAAACACAAAGAAGGATCCCATGGAATTGACAACCATCTTGCATTAACTTCTTCGAACTTCAATACAAAAAAGTAGATCCAACACAAAGACCAAAAATACGGATCTGTTTCCAGAAGGACAACCTTTTTCTGTGCCAAAAATTGTAAAAAAATGCTAAATGCTGAAAAAGCTTTAAAAATAAAATGTGGACTGACAGCCTAATTCTTCAACTTTCGAACCTTTGAACAAAATGAGTCCTTTCCTTTTATAGGCACTTAAAAAGAATAATTACAACAGTCATGAACTACATGCAATACCTTTTGTCATTGTTTTTATCATAGACTCCATGCAACTCAAAGAACATTTTCAAAAATGGAATTGTTTTTTCATGTCCATTTCAAAGTTGACTTTTAAACTCAAAAATATAAAAAGAAATAAGAAAGATTTATGTAGGGCCCACTTTAAAAAAATAGTCTCTTTTCACAAAAGTATTTTATTATAATTTCTTTTAAATATCCAAAATTGACTAAGTCTAGAAAATGAACTTAGTGAGAGCTGGATGCTCCTGCTACAGATTTAGCCTTCTTGTACTCATCAAAATTTAAAAGAAGCCGCTTCACTCTGTCTATGTCCGGTCCATCTAACCACACGTACTTGGATCTAAAAGTTTTCAAATGCTGAGCAATCCATTTACACTTTTTCTCCATCTTGCTAACGTCTACCAATGCTAATTTGAAATGAGCCTTGGATTCCATAAACTTATCCAACTTGTTTTCGTTGAAACCTGGGGCTTGATACAAATCATCCATCTTTTTATAGAATTTCCTTCACTTTATCCAAGGATTCCAACCTGTGTCTATCATGTGAATGCATATTTGGGCCCAAAACTGCTTTGACAAAAGTCTCAAAAATAGCAATATATGTAAAGATGTCCTATTGTAGTGTATTTAATGCAAGGTGATACTCGGCTATTTGCTTGATCTTATACTCTGTGATCTTTACACAATCATCTACAAAATTGTGCTCCTCGTCCTATAGAATATCTGACTCTATCAACTCCTCTCTCATTGCCCCAATCAATTTCAAAGTTTTCAAAACCTTTTCTAACTCTTTATATTCCCTTTTGCGACTTTCTATAAAATCCTCTATTTCCTTCTCAAGCCGACGGGACTCTTCATAAAATGGGAAGTACTTGTCAAAAATGCTGAAAGCTTCTGCCAAGAATTTGGAAACCCATCTGCCAAGCACAACAAATTTCTCTTTCATTGCTTGCAAAGTGTCCACTTCCTGCTTGGTCATCAAAATTGGTCACTCCCTGCTTGGTCATCAAAATTGGTACATTAGTGGATGCCAACTGCTGTGACACTAGAGTAATAAGACCTTTAACAAACTCCTTCATTTGATTCAATTGTAACTTCAAGTTGTCCTTGGCCTATTTGTCTTTTTGTATTCTAGATTTAATAGTTGTATATCTAGAATCAAAAGAATTCATTTCCTCAGTACGGGTCTGTTTATCCAGATTAACCCTTGTAATTTGGTAATCATCAGCTAGTAGGTCCTGTTGATGAGGTTTTTGTGACTACAACAACATTAGAATAAAATACTGGGTATCCTATCCTCTCTTGAATAAAGCTTCTCAGACGCTGAACTACGTGATCGAATGAGACTGCTCCAAGGTTCCTTTTATGTCAGGTCTTGACGTGCACAGGGATAGACTCAGTAGAATGATGTGATTTGCTGGTAATCACAGGGTGGACTTACGTATCAGACATAGTGTTCATTGCTCAAGGAAGAAAGTTAAAGGGGTTTCGGTGGATTTTGGAGCAGTGGACATGGATTCTTCTTCCTATAGACTGGATTTTCAGCTTGTGGCAGAAAAGGTCTAAGTTCGGCCAGACTAACCTAAGTGGATAACGAATGATTTTTTTTTTGCAGTTTGTCTCTTTTATAATCTATTCCTAAGGAAAACTCAAAGAAAGTGGAAAAGATAGGGGTGGTGGAAAAGAGTTCAGGAATCTAAGTCAATGGAAATGACCGCTGTTGAAGATGAAACTGAAACCATTCCTCTGCTTTGTCATGAGACAACAGCTAGGCAGGGATGGTGCAATCTTCTGGGATAGAGACAGGGATTTTCATACTGTCCTGTCATAGAACATGGAACTGATCATACAGAGACAGTTGAAGTTAAGCACGGATTACGTTCAGACTAACCATACAAAGTGATTTGCAAGCCACATATCACAAATGGTATGAACAAATCAACTTCAATCTTTCAACAAGGACATTTCCATCACATCTATCTAACGAAAGCATGAAAATACAAGAAATAACTTCAATATCTTTCAGATTTGCTCCAAGAAATCAATAAGACCATGCCAAAAATCCAAAGAAATATATGAACACCATTCTTCAATGCATATATTATTGCTTCAGAAGTTTATATCACAACAATCCAACTGATTCTGGGAGTTTCAGCTCATAAAAGTCATACAGAAATAAAAGCTAGCTACTAGGGTGCTCTAGGAGCATCAAAATGATAGAAATCAGAAAAAGAGAGAGAGATTCCATTGAAAGTCAAAAGTTCCTTGTGCAAGGAGAGGTATGTGAATGCATAGGAAGGATTCTTCTTACTTAGAATATTGTTATTTTGTCCTTCCTATGTACTTGAAAATTCATGATTTTAGTCCCACATGCATAAAACTATTGTACTAACATCCCATGTGTGGGAATAAAACCCCCGTCTCACCTCTATCCTTACCCCTTTTGAAAAACTCATACTTTGCTATTTCTTTCCTTGACTCCACAGGTGAATGGCCAGTGCCAAAGCGGGCTCCTCAAGACAAACTCAGATGAAGGCTGCCTTCAAGGGAATACTCCCACAGTCCAGAATCACCTCGAAATGGGCAAACGTCGGAGACACCAACATCTATCCTTCAGTCATGGAAGAAATTAGGAAGCGAATGTATGGAACGGATGGACATCCTCCATCCCTGCTTGCAGCCAAGATCGTCCGGAATGGAGTTGCCGCCGCCGCATGCTTCCCACCCGCCATTCCTTGTCCCGAGTTGATCATGGAATGTTTCATGCACTATGATCCGGAACGAAGGATGGTCGTCGATCGCAACAACACAGTGGTGGCCTATTTCACCAAGGAAAAGATTGCGGAAGCTTTCAACATACTTGTCTATAGTCCCATCGAGTTCACAAGCTAGCAGCAGTTAGCCGAAATGTTCCAAGCCGACCCGGCAACCTGTTTCGGGATCGTCAACAAGACATGGATGCAGAAGAAAAGGCCTCATTGTTCCAAGTTGCCAAGGACACTCCTCAAGTCCGACTTCAAGCAAGAGCATGGAGACCTCGTCGTCATGCTGAACAGGATCATGGGAAGTCAGCAGTCCTCTACCTTCGAACCATGGATGTTCTACTACATCGAGGAAGTCATCGCTGGGACAAAAATGATTGACTGGGCTCAACTCCTCAGTGATAGTATTGATGCACAATTCCAAAACTTGGAGGAATCGAAGACCTTCTACATGAGTTTCTATGTGATCTATATGCTGGCAAGGAACAACAAATATCGAGGACTGTCATGGAAGGGATGTATCGGCAATCAAGAAGGGCAAGTCAAGGTCTACAATTGCTACACCTAGCTCCATCTCCAGAACATAAACCATTTCTGGAGGTTCAATGATGCATTCGCCATGCACATTACAAGGACCCTCCAGGGAGGCATTCACCAAAGGTTATCGCCCGAGGCCAAGCAGTTGATCATAACTTATGGTTCCTGGTTTATCCAATTCCCGAAGTTCACATATATCAGAGTGCAGGGATTCTCCAGCTATCCATACAGACTACCAAGGTATCCGTCGGACAAAACGGTCTTGTTGGAATTAACAAGGCAACTCTTGGCATATGACAAAGTCCAGAAGAAGAAGAAGAAGGCCGGGGTGATCTATCTAGTCGAGACGGAAGGTGCAGTCGAGTCATGCCCATCTCTCCAAGCCGTCGAAAAATTCGAGGAGCTGCAGTTCTATAACTTGGTGACTCATTCCTTGCGGGAGAACTTTGACCCATACAATACTGCCCGGGTAGCATGTGGAAGGAGGCATAGGCATAAGGTACACATGGAGGACCACTGGGCAAATGCTGAGGATGACTTTGAAGTATGCAGGAGGGCATGTTCCCGACTTTCAGTCGACATGATCAGGGCCACCAGGATCTTTGCAGTCCCAGATCAAGTCAAGGAGGATGGAAAGCAAGTCCAACCATTCTTCGAAGAGGAGAAGGATAAGCCTCTTCCACTCTTGATTTGGTCCGATCCAGAGGTCACTCACTTGGATGATCTAATGGCACCCGTGCTAACGATAACACAGAGATGGATAGGCCAACAGACAGAGAAATTGCACAAAAGAGGTATCTGCCCGACCTATGACCTGATGGGAGACTTGGATTCTCAGTCTTCCGAAGAGGATATGACCGAGGACACTCTTGTGAAGGAACAAGGAACAGGAAGACAGGAAGTGAAGGACAGGACGGTGGAAGATCCACCGGCGAAGAGAGTAAAGGCGTGGAAGGAACCTCTCAGCAGGCCCGACCAGGAGGAACATAATGCATCCAGGCCTCACTTAAAGGCAAGGGACCCATGGAGGAGGAAGTGGTCCCAAATGAGCAGGAGGATCAGGAAGATAATGAGTCCATGGATTCCACTCGGGAACAGACTCCCAGCCTCATAAAGGGAAATCAGCCTAACCCTCCGCCGCGGAATCCAGGGGAAGTCCATCTTGAGGACATGCTCCATCACCCTGATTTGGAATTCCTCGACGAGTTCAATTCCGGAGAAGTACCGACATCCACGCCACAAGTTGGTCAAGGTCCCCAGGAACCACAGAAGGAAGTCAATCCATCTGCGAAACCCAATTGGTTACAGGACAGGTTGCAGAAGAAGACAATCAGGAAGAATAATCCTTCCACCGTACTTGGCAATTTTCTGGCCAGGATAGGGAAATCCGCAAATCCAAAGAAGGCGAAGAAGTTTTCCAGGATTACAAGGGATGAATCCGGATCCCGCCGAGTAGAGGTGGCAATTCCCAAGGTAATCGAAGCAAAGGAGGATATCAGTCCAGATGACTTTGACATCTTGAAGGTGGACCTTGGACCAACGATGAAGGATCAAGAAATGGAGGAGCTTTAGGATTCCGTTGCCGCCATCTGAGAAAGGTTAAGGAAGAAGAAAAGAAGAACCAGTTGAAGCAAGAGAATGAGGAATTGCGGCAGCACATCCAGTGGCTCATGGGCCCATTACAGTTCGCCCAAGGAACAACGTCCCAACCTCTAAGCATAACTAAGGATTCATTAGCTGAGGTTGAAGTTTTGAGGACAGCCGGCCAGACAACAAAGAGTTGGATAGAGAGGGTCTCGGATGGAGCCCATGGATTCATAGAAGACCTTGTCCAGGTGAATGGCAGAGTTACAACACTCACAGATAGAATTCATGCCATTCTAGATACATGTCAACAGTTCATGGTTGTCCGGGAGGAAACTATCCCTAGACTGAAGGCACTGATGAACACTCTGTAGCCAGACTTGGTCAAGAACAAGGTAATACATGCAGATTTAGTATATGACTTCCTCAGCTGGTATTCCGCCTTGCTCATGACGAGAGACAACCTGGAGAAGATTCAAGGTGACACTTCCCAGGCCCACGCCATGTTGAAGGAGATCCAGGACAAAATCCTTGTATCATTAGAGACTTGGTTTGACCTGGATGTAGCACCAGACGGAGTCATTGACTTGGAGGAATTGAAGGGCAAGATGCGGAGCATATACTTCAAGGCAACTTATCCTACCGAGGAATCCCATCTTGAGGATGCATCCTCGTTTCTGATCCTCATTAACAGTATTCAGGAGCTGAGGGCGGATTGGGAAAACATCCTTGTCGCCTGCACCAGCACTGCATCCGTCATGGAGTTCCGGATTGAAAGCCTGCCCAGTATTCCTATGAGGAGTTGGAAGTTGTCCTGACCAGGTTCCTGGAGGCAGAGACTAAAGAATAGGAAGAAGTTCCAGACAGGCAGGATAGTCCTGTCTAGGAGTCCTAGTCAACTGGGACACCTTGGACAGCTAGAGGATTTCCTTACACCTTCTAACGCCCAGGACAGGTGGTAGTTTCCTGCATGAGCAATCTGACGACCCCACTTGCTTTCCTAGGGTTTCTGACCCATAGCACATGTTTCAAGGAAATTTGATTTCCTTTTTGCCCTAATATATTTTTGAGAGCCTATATAAAGGCTGAGGGATGCTTCATTATATCTCTCTGTCTTTTTCTAATTTCTATCATTTTGATGCTCCTAGAGCACCCTAGTAGCTAGCTTTTATTTCTGTATGACTTTTATGAGCTGAAACTCCCAGAATCAGTTGGATTGTTGTGATATAAACTTCTGAAGCAATAATATATGCATTGAAGAATGGTGTTCATATATTTCTTTGGATTTTTGGCATGGTCTTATTGATTTCTTGGAGCAAATCTGAAAGATATTGAAGTTATTTCTTGTATTTTTATTCT
Organism: Cunninghamia lanceolata; assembly: GCA_027924645.1. Taxonomy (NCBI): domain Eukaryota; kingdom Viridiplantae; phylum Streptophyta; class Pinopsida; order Cupressales; family Cupressaceae; genus Cunninghamia; species Cunninghamia lanceolata. The sequence goes on along the minus strand of BSBN01001164.1, from coordinate 1,453,767 downwards.
TTCGTTAGATAGATGTGATGGAAATGTCCTTGTTGAAAGATTGAAGTTGATTTGTTCATACCATTTGTGATTTGTGGCTTGCAAATCACTTTGTATGGTTAGTCTGAATGTAATCCATGCTTAACTTCGATTGTCTCTGTATGATCAGTTCCATTTTCTATGACAGGACAGTATGAAAATCCCTGCCTCTATCCCAGAAGATTGCACCATCCTTGCCTAGCTGTTGTCTCATGACGAAGCAAAGGAATGGTTTCAGTTTCATCCTCAACAGCGGTCATTTCCATTGACTTAGATTCCTGAACTCTTTTCCACCACCCCTATCTTTTCCACTTTCTTTGAGTTTTCCTTAGGAATAGATTATAAAAGAGCCAAACTGCAAAAAAAAAATCATTCGTTATCCACTTAGGTTAGTCTGGCCGAACTTAGACCTTTTCTGCCACAAGCTGAAAATCCAGTCTATAGGAAGAAGAAACGTTCACTGCTCTAGAATCCACTGAAACCCCTTTAACTTTCTTCCTTGAGCAATGAACACTATGTCTGATACGTAAGTCCACCCTGTGATTACCAGCAAATCACATCATTCTACTGAGTCTATCCCTGTGCACGTCAAGACCTGACATAAAAGGAACCTTAGAGCAGTCTCATTCGATCATGTAGTTCAGCGTCTGAGAAGCTTTATTCAAGAGAGGATAGGATACCCAGTATTTTATTCTAATGTTGTTGTAGTCACAAAAACCTCATCAACAGGTCCCTATCATCATTGTCAGTTATTGGGGTTGTGATTTCTGCAATTCTTTCCCCTTGGTCATTGGTGGGAATAGCTGACAAAGTCTTAGCCTTCTTCTTAGGCTTCTCCTTCTCAATTTTTGCAATCATCTCCTAAAAACTCAAAGGCTTTGAAACAATTTGCTGCCTTTTTCCCAAATTCAAATTTAGCCATGAAGGTGCAAGTAGAGCCTGTAGAGTCTAATCTGGCTGATCTTGGGATATTTGTTGGTGTTGTTGATGCTGATCAGATTGCTCACCTATTGTGCTTTCGTGCTGCTTCTCCTGATGTGGTGACTCATCTATGATTTTTGGAAGCTCAACATTGTTTTTCTAGGCTTGCTCAGCAACATTAATAAGCTCTTGTTGTTCCTACTCTGTGAGCACATGCTCTTCACCAAGGTCTTCTTTTCTTTCTTCTTCTGAAGGAATGTTCTATTCAGCTCTATCTACTTCCTCATCTTCCTTTTCCTCTTCTTCTTCTTCTTCTTCATGAAGACTCTATTGTCCCTCAGATTGTTGTTCCTATTCTTGTTCTAGCACTTCTTCATTGGGGACCTCTTGTTGTTCACTTGCAGCCTTATCCTCCTCCTTAGTAACCCTCCCTTCCTCAGGTTGCTCTTGTTCCATTTGTTGTTCTGAGGAGGGAGGTGGGAACACGACTGTGCTAAAGGTTGCTTGTGACATTTCCGCCTTAATAGTCTATTGGCCTTCCCCTAGTGTTTGTCAAAGAGCATCCCTAGGAGGTATAACTTCGGCCATTGGTCTTGCTCTGATACCAGAGGTGATGCATGTTGCTCCCTCTTTATACATCATTGAAGACTCAACCAACTTTTCTTGTACTACCTTGAGTACAACCTTAGGAGAAGCATCATCTAAGGACACCCTAGACTTTGTAGTTTTGGGGGGCTTACCCTGTGTCTTCTGTCTCTTACTAACTGGGGACCCTGAAGATGAAGCCTGGTCTCTGTTTCTTTTCCATGTTTGAGGGGTTGGTGGCATAAAATTGCGTAATCTTGGATTCAACCAAGACATACTTCTTTCTATAACATAAGAACTGAAGTCCCTGATAGAATATTCGTCTTTCTCTAACCAATTAATGGGGTCCAACCTCTTCTTATCAACTGAGTCTAATTGATATACAGGATCCAAAACTATACCATCATCGGAAAATTCCTCCGGTATATCATTTCTCAACCCAAACTCCCTCAACTGAAAAGCCACGAGTCTGGTGTATTACTTTTTCCTGACTTCAAAATCATCTTGGCAATTTGTCCAAAAGTCTTCTAAAGAATGTTTGTGATTGAAGTCCATAGTTGGAAACAGTTGATTCAATTTGCCAATAGGGTCAAAATCTTCCCTATGCTCATAAACTTTCAGATTGAGAGCATTTAGCTCTTCATCTGCTATTTTTGCAGCTACAATAGACAGACACTCATAAAAGCCCAACACAAAAGGTATTTTACTCCAGATTTATGTTTGCCAGACAATTTCAAATGCACCTCACGGATTTGGCACGAAAACTCCATAAGAATAATTTTGTCACTATAGTGCCTTGGGAGCAAAAATGGAGCTCTCCTAAAGACTGTTATTCTGATAATATGTGAATTTGGGGAATTGAATGAACCATTGTCCCCATGGCCTGATGAGGTCCATTGCCTTTTTAGACATCCTCCAGCCAAGGTCACTAGTTAATTGTAAAATAATGACATACAAAAATGCATCATTGACTCTCTTGAAATGCTTTTCTGCTTCTTTGAGTTCTAACTGGGGATAGAATTCCTAGATTTTGCTTTGTCCATGGGCTTCTCCTCTAACTCCCACAGTTGTCAAGCCAAGGAAATTCCCTATTCTTGCAGCTAACCACACAATATATGAAGTCATGTAGAACTTTTTGACTTGCACTACTGACATAAGCTGGGCATGTATATTATCTGAAACAATTTGAGCCCAATCCAACTTAATTTCTTCTTTGATAGTGCAAAAAATGAATTGGAACATCCATGTTTCATATGTTCTAGATTCCACTCTTCCAAAAGCTCTGCTCAACAAAGTAATCACATCAGAAACCTCTCCTTGAAAATCCGATCTTGTCAACTTGTTAGGTACCTTTGAAGTAGATTTCTTCGTTTTTGCCAACCAGTGTTGATTTAGCTATCCCTTGTTTCCAATAACATCCTGGTTATAATACCTTGCTGCTTCAGCCATTGTTAACATATTAGCTTGTGGGTAGACTGGTAGATCAAAAACAATTTTGATTGTTTCAGGAGTGATATCTAAGAGAAGGTTCCCATTGGAGTCATAGCATTTCCTCTCATCAGGGCTATAATGATGAGCAAAGGTAAGAATCAACTCAGGGCATTGGACTATAGGTGGAAAACTTGCAATGTGTCCTAAGCCAGATTGAACAATCTTCCTTGCTCTTGGAGTAACATTATCTCCAAATGTATCATGCTCGAAAACTTCTAGATCAATGTATTATGTTCGTAAGTTCATTTTTAAACTTAGACTCCTTTGGTTCCCCTTGAAATTGGTACTTCATGGTGATGGGTAATTCCTTCTTTTTCTTCTTAGTCGATTCTTTGGAAGATTGTGCCCCTTATGTCCCTTGTCCTTCTAAATTGATTTCTTCTACAGATTTGTACTGTGACAATGTCACCTCACTTGGATGGTAAGAAACCTCGTCCTCAAACATCTAATTTAGCTTTGCACGAGAAAAAAGATGTATAAAAACTCTAGAAAAGACAAATGAACCACTAAATTCTAAGCTTTCTAAGGGTTTCTGTGCTTTGGCGGGTTTTCAGGACCAAGTCGCAATTTTGGATCCTTAGTCAAATTTGGTCTGCGGGCTTGTCGTCCCAATCGGGTCCCAATGTGATAGATGAAAATCAATTCTGAGGCTTGATAAGGGTCAAAAGGTCGCTACATGTTCGAAGTCCTGAAATGGACCCATGGGCAGATGGCGGGCCGCGGGGTGAAAACCGGTCCAAGAACCCTTTTAAAGACCAAGGACCAGAAGGCCCACCAGGGTTCGAGGTCCCGAAAGGACTTTGGTACTGGACTGTGGGTTGCGGGGCGAAATCCAGTCTGGGCACCTTTTAAGCTTGTGGGTCGAAAAGGCATTTCAGGGTCCGAGGTCCCGAAAGGACCTTTGAATCCGGTGTTTTTATCTAAGTGTTTTTGCCGAGCGCGGGGGGCAAAAAGTGAATGCGTCCCCTTGGGCTACCTCTCGGATTAGGTCCAGCCTACCTCTCGGGGCTCGAAGGTCCAAAAGGTCCTTAGCCTTAGTTTCACCTAGACTTGCAGGGAGTGGGTCGAAACTAGGTTTTTGGTCCTGTAATACAACTTTAAGGCCGATGGGCCAATCGTGGCCTGAGGTCCTGATTGGACCCTACTGTTTGAATGCTAATCTAACCAGTTTCAAAAATAGGGCTTGAGGCCCAAAAGGGGCAATTTGCAATTGCGAACAAGATTGATTGTTTAGTGAATTTGACTGTTTGATTTACTGAAATCGATCCACTTATTGAATTTGAAATCCTAAACTACACTAACCCTAACCCTAGAAAGCAGGAAAATGTGGAAATTAAACCTAAACAACTAAACAAAAATAAAAACACAGACCTAAACAAAGGCCACCACCAATGAAAACAAGAGACCACAAATAGAAGAAAGCGCAACGACGAAACAACAAACAAGAAACAAAGGAAAACAATGCAATCAACAAACAAAACCCTACCCGACACACAAATTCTAGGGAAGACGAGTAGGAAGGTAGGAAAACGCAAGGATATGCCCGACACCACACCCAAACATGTACGAATGAACACAGTGCCTTCGAATTACGGATTTATGGCTTCAAAAGGCTCTTAAATGCTTCAGCTGTGAGCACAACAGTAGGGAGAGAAAAAAACGACGCACAAATGAGGGATAAAGGGCTACAAAAGCCCTTAAATACCCTATTTGTACGAGCCCCAGACTGCCATTAATGCGGTAGTTGGGGTGGGGGCACAGAGCCAAAACAGTCTCGCGGACCAATGGCCAAAAGGCCGACAGGGCCCCACGATCCCGACGAGACTTGTCGGGGGCGAGGGCCAAAAAGGGGAAAAGGACGACTAGGGGAAAAGAGCCGATTGGGGCCCGAGGTCTCGATTGGTCCACAACACTTGGTCTCGGGAACCAAGATGGGCTCGGGAACCTGTGAGCCCGGGAGCTTAAGAACTCCCAGACCCCAACAAAAAAACTCAAAAAACTAAGTTTTTGAGGCAAAAACAAACAAGTCTCTTAGAAATTTAAGAGAGAAGATGATGCAATATCATCAGAGGAATGACACACAAGCCAAAATTTGGCAAAAAGATAGAAAGGGGGTCCCAATTTGTCTCAAGGATGGGGTGGTTGTGTAGGGCATAACAAATGGTGACTCAACTGGGAAAATGCTATACGCATTTTAGAAGATAGAACCCTCAATTTCTCGAAAGTCTTAAGTTTGAATCCATCAAGAATGAACACCGGGACAGCAAACCCTATAAACAACTGATTACAGTAATGATAGCGAGACGACGTGTTGAAACTTACAATTGTGTGCGCGTGATTCATTTCCTTCAACAAGCTTCGTCTAGATCCAAAACCTTGCAACTCATTTTGTCAAGCTATTCCTTGATAATTATATTCTACACATGACGCCCATAAATGGGTTTTCATTATAGTACTTGCCCAAGGCACCATATATTATGGTTTTCACTAGAGGACAATTTTTTTCTCTTTAGTATTTTTCTTTTTCCTTTTTCTTTCTTTTTTTTTTTCTTTGTGTTGGCCTGGAAGAGTCGAAATATCCTAAACTGAGAGTTGCTTCATATTCGTTCAAACCTGATGGCGAATTGCCTGCAAATTGGGCTACCTGAAAATTTCGCTCCTTGGGGAGTATTTCTACAATAATCAATTTAAGTAGGTATGCACGGGCATAGTACTAGAGTTGATGTTGTTAGCCTATTCGAATTGCACTGTCTTGCTAGCTAAGTTGGCCGTCTTCGAAAGAATTCATCTTCATGAGGATTTTCAATGTTATTAGGGAAAAAATGATATGATGCCATAACATAGGACATGGGCTGGCAAATTCTCAATGTGCCTAAAGGAGAAGAAATTTTTAGTTATATAATATCCTTGAAAGCCTTCCATGAAGCGTGTGAATCATTTATGATCTGATCCTCAAGTTTATCAATTGCATAGTTTGCAAGGAAATCTGCATCCATATTGATTTCCTTATAATTAAGGTTGATATTAAAATCTGCTAAGGTATCCAATAATGGCCAATTTTTTTTATCAAAATGTTATTTTCTAGGTTGGAGATCCTCTTCTTATAGAATGGATAATTATCATTAAATCCCCTTCAATTTGCAATTTCCTAATGTCAAATTGAGCACAAGTTTGTAGACCAAGCAACTATGCCTACAATTCACCTTCATTATAGGTTCCTTCTATGAACTTCTTTGATGCAACTCCCTCAAGTCTTCCCTCCAAATATCTAATCAAGCATCTTGCTCCCGATGGACCAGGGTTTCCTTAGATGCACCATCAAAAGTGAGCTTAAACCATTCACTAGGAGGTATAATTCACTTAAGTCCATCCTAGGGATTGGTGGAAGAATTAACTCCATTAACCCCATTAATAGGTGTAGAATTATTTTAATTTTTAGTTATTGGTAAAGTTGGCTTTTGAAAGGGTCCAAACCCTTGTACATCCAAAAAATGAAGAACCACCAAGAAATAGCCAAAAAGGCAACACATAACGATATTGTAGTGACATGGCACACCAACATCACAATATAAAGAGGGCAAAGGCCTACACTATGCCTGACCTTGACCTAGAAACTTGTGCCCCTTGGCTCAAGTGTGGGATTCAAAATTAGATTTAGGAAGACCATTCTTTCTCCTTTGAATGACCATCTAAGACACAAAGTTGTCAACATCCTTAGAGCAAGGGAGAGAGGAGGGGAGTCTGCCTCCAATGCCCCAACTTGGAGCATCACATGAGAAGGAAAGGACTAAAGATGCCTAACTAGAGAAGATGGACATGGAATGGTAGTAGGAATCACAAGATCAATAGGAGCAAGATCCCTAGTAGCATTTTCTACAAGGGGGTGGAATCCAATGTAGGAGCACCGGGAGCCAAATCTAAGGAAGATCTCTCAACAGGTGTAGTAGTATCCAAAATAGCAACAAGTCTATCAACTGGGACACAAGAGGAGTAGACCCTCTACAAGAGAGACATAATCATCATAATCCATAGTTAGGTGGTGGGGGGGCATTCTACCGCTAAGAAGCCCAACCCAAAATCTTGTAGCTAGAATGAAGGTAATCGGAAGCTAAATGACTAGTAGCAAAGCACCACCTATAGCAAAAGGGGAGACCACTGTAATCGAGAGATTGAGTGGAAGGCCTATCCACCACCTATAGGACTACATCCCCAAGTAGAGCCTTGGATATGTCATGTCCACCAATATGTGGGCATAGGTAGTGCGGGAGTAGTTTGAAGAAGTGATTCAAAAAATGACCTAAAGCATTACCAATGCTTTGAAAACACAAGTCACGTGAAAATTGGATTGGAAGACTAGGCAATTTGATCCAAACCAACACGATATTGAGAGATTCAATTAGAGGGTTGAAAGATGGCAACCATGCTTGAGCGAAAGGAATGTTGGCCCCACATCCACAAACTTGTATCCATCACAACATCCATGTCTTGGGCTGAGTCAAAGGTTACGATAAAGAACCCCCTAGCATAGGGATAAATCTTGGTTCTGCCCTTAATGAGAGGCTTCTAGTGCTCTAAATTATCAAATGAAAATCAAGGATATATGACCACAATTGATTAAATTTGTAGATAAGATCCCTTTAGCAAAATATTCCTCATTATTAATCACGTCTTGTCCAAAGACCACAACAGGGGAGGATTGAGTGTAGGGAAGATGCACCATTTTTTCACATGGAGGAGGATAATCTTCCATAGAGAATGTGGAAGCTCTACCAACAACCATTTCATAAGAGCATGGATCAACATTATCCAAAAGACTAAAATCCAGCACAGGGACCCCAATGTTGGAATAGGGCTTAATGTCATTTCCTACAATTGTTTTTGACACATTGGCAATGCCAACAACCTATGAGGGTCAGTAAGAAGCTTGAGCCACCGACTTGGAACAATCATGTACCAAAAACTCAAGAATCCAAGATAAAACTGCTGGAAGATTCAGGTTTTGAGGGTCAAATTCTGATGAAGCTTTTGATGTTAAATCCACACATTTTGAGCTTCAGCCTCGAGAATGACCTTCTTCCTAAGATGGAGTTTCTGAAGAATATTTTTAAATCCCAGGATGTGCTCGTTAAAGCCCTATTAAGAGCACCGCAGTTTCTCACTACTAGCCTGGAGAAGACCAGGCTATGGGGGTTTTGTGGGATGGAGATCTACAGATTCTTACAGATACATCTGTCTGTTCTCTCACATGCTTTTTTAACGCTTGTCCAAGCTGATCTCATTCACGATATTGGCGCTGACAAAGGAAGCAAAATATTTAAATATATTTCAAGGATAGTGACAGTTAGCCGCATGGAGACATTAAAAATCTCAAACTCTGTGGGATCTTGACTGAGGAAACCTGGCAAGTATTAAGGACCACCCCATCAGTCCTTAATTGTTCCAAGGAAAATAATAGTGCAAAGATGAACTTTGTAGTTAATAACATGGAGCTCCCTGCAAATACCTTGCGTGTATGGATCGATGATACCTAGGCCACCACAGTCTTTGGGCTGAATACAATGATTCAATGCAACAACAAACATTCCTTTTTCCTTGCCCCACTTAGCCCATAAGAAACTTATAATAATTTTCGTGAGCTGATTGTAGCATGCTTTGGATGGCAGCCAACAAGAAAAAATGTATACATGACTAGCTAAGAGAATTTTGTTAGCCACTTGAATTATGTCAAGTAAGGAACCATTTCCACATATCATTTAAAGACAATCCAATACCGAAGGGGATAGCCAAATATCTGGAGATACAACCATATTTAATACATTTCCATTCCATAGGAATCCACTAGGGGGTGAGTTAGAGGATGTCATGAAGTATTCTGTTTTTCTCATAGACAATTGGGACCTTGAGGCAGCACAATAGATCTCTAGAATATTAAGAGTATTGGGAATTCTTTTGCAGAATTCTGAAGGAACAACATGTTGTCATCAGCAAAAGAGAATTTAGAGCAAGTGCATTGCCTAACAACGAAATCCCCCAAATAAGCTTTTGATGATGAGCATGATGGAGGAGATACCCAAGTGCATCAGTGGTGAGAACATAAAGATATGGTGCCAAAGGGCAACCTTATCGGATAGATCTTTGAAGAGGGAATGTTTTAGTTAGAACCCCTTTGATGATCAAATGAGCATTAGTATCTTTAAACACGAGTTGAACATGAGCAATCAATCTTTGTCCGAATTCAAGCCACTTAAGCATTTTCACAATGAATTGCCATTTCATTCTATCATATACTTTATCAAAGTCCAATTTAACTAAAAGAGCATTTTGTGCAGATTGTTGAGCCCATTCTGTTGTCTCCCAAGCAAGCACAAGATTATCCAAAATGAATCTACCACCTAAAAAGCCAGTTTGTTCAGGTCAGACTGTCTCTTGGGTGATAGATTTCATTCTTCTCGCGAGGGCCTTTGCTATAATTTTATATGTTGTGTTAAGGAGTGTAATAGGACACCAACCTAAGATCGTACCAGAGTTTTTACCTGGTGCAGGAGCACCAAGACCTATACTAGGCATGTGACCATTTTTGGAGTCATTTTTTATTTAGGCTTGGTTTAGGTGTTTTTGAGTTAAATAAGGTCATGTTGGACCATGTTGAGTCATTTTGGTGAAATTTGGAGTCCCTATGTTCAAAAGTTACAAAATTGTCAAATGTTGTCAAGCAACTTCCCACAAAAGTTGTCAAAAGTTACCATTTTGTAACAAATTGCATAAAATGAGTTAGTTAGTTGATGGAGATAGTTGGGGCAGGTGTGGTGGGCATAAATATGCTCCAAAAACTCATTTTGTATGTTGGTTGAAGAGATTTTTGAAGAAATTAATGATCAAACCTCTGTTTTCTGCATTTTTCTGAGTTTTCCAACGTTTTAGACCTCGTGTACGGCCTGTACGGTCCATGGAGTAGTCTGAAACCGGTTGGAAATTGTTGGGCATTGAGTCTTCTTTCTTTTCCTTTTTGTTTCATCAATTTTCATCCAATTTTTGAGAAAATTACAAGCATTTTTCTAAAAACAGTCCAGAACCCTAGTATGGGGTTTCTAATGGACTAAAATAAGGCATTTCTCCCCATTCCCACGGTGAAAATTCATAAAAATTGGTGGAATCGTCTGTCATTGTATATATTTTCATATTCCAAAGTTGCAGAATCCAGTGTTTTGGTTTGCATGTGTTTTGATGATGCCCTAGGTCTGATATCTCTATGTATCAGACTGTTAAGAGAGCAAAAAGATTGGTTTGAATGCATAAATGAAAAGATTGATGCTTGGGGGGGGGGGGGGGGGGGGAGAATAAAGAGGGATTGCACATCTGTAACTACCAAATGGACTAGGTTATGGTGTTTGGAGATCATTAATAGTAGTTTTGGAGTGTTTCCTAAGGACTGTCCTAATTGGACTGTCTAGGACAGTGTTGGAAAACAGTGAGCAGTTAAGGTTGAAGTCTCTTGTGTTGGATAGGTGTTGAAGTTCCCCTTCCAAACACTTTGATTGCATGTCATGATTGTACCTAAATCCACATTGAAGATTGGAGGACCCTTAACCTTTGTTGTCATAGTTGTTCAAGGGTGGAACCCATAGTGTCATCAGGGCAAAACAGTCCAGACTTAAATGCTTGGGGTTTGGTATTGTATGTCACCATTTGTGTATGTGACATTATGCTAAGCCATATGACAAGTCATGTTCCAGTCCTCACACTGTCTTAAGCCAAGTTTGAAGGATGTGTAAACTTATAGGTCTCAAATATGCCTCCAAAGTAGACCTAGCATGATGAGTTATGTAACCCCTGTCCTTGAATATTGAATGAGCATTGTTCAAACCCCTATCTTTGCATCATTACCTTTAGGAATCAATATCTAATTAGCCCCTGATTAATATGAGGTTCTAGAGATCCTTTCTCATAAGCCTCCAAGTACATGACAAAGAAATCAGATCTAATATATGGTCCCAATGATTTAAAGGATTCAGCTGGTAACCCATCAATTCCAGGGCTTCTTTCATTGGGCATGGCAAGCAAGGCAACATCAAACTCTTATATGGTTAGCAATCTATCAAGATACTATTGATGTTCATTTCTCTCCTCAAAGGATTAATATAGGAAATGAATCTATGTCCCATCTCCACTTTTGAGCATAGTTTGTTTGCACTTGTATCAAGCTTTTATTAATAAATATATTATAAACCGTTCATTATACCACCCCTTTAACTCAACAATTGAAAAGTAGAAGATATTTTCAGTAGTGTGTTGTGTCTTATGAATCATTCATTATAGAGCCCCTTTAACTCATCAATTGAAAAGTAAAAGATATTTTCAGTATTGTGTTGTGTCTTATGAACCATTCATTATAGAGCCCCTTTACCTCATCAATTGATAAGTAGGAGATATTTTCAACAATGTGTCAACTAATCATATTTTATATCAAGATTCAACTCCATAGTTTTTGAATCAAATACATGACCCATATTTCATGGGTAGTAGTTCACATGAACCCAAATCTCATGAGAATGAATGGTCCACTTAACACTCATGCATCTAGGTGACCCTCACAACATTGAGACTTCCAAGGTGGTCACCCATCACAAACTATTTTGATTCAAGTGCTCTTAATCACATAATTTCTCCTAGATGAAGTCCACTTAGCTTGCTACCTCAATTTGCAAAATCTTACCATCACTATCTCCATATTAGAGCTAAACACGAACCTCTAGTCATCTCAGCGTACAATTTTTCTTAGTGGAACCCTAACCTGCTCTTTTGTTGTTGCAGCAGCTTCCATGAACACCTTGTCGTGCCGCAAACTATTTGTTGTTGCAGCAGCCATGAACCCCAAGTTATGCTGCAAACTGTTTTTTATACATCCATTACATTTTCGCAATGTTTTCTCAACCCTTGCCATTACCAATGCTCATTCACAGACCCTCTTTCCACATTTGGCCTCCACCAAATTTAACATGTCTGAAGCCGACATCACTCGGATTTTCAAATTGGCCCCCTCCTTACAAAGACTTCAAACCCTCCACAAAGTCGAGCAGTCCATTCATATGTTGAACCGATATGGCTGCTCTCAAGTCCAAATTGCCAAGATAATGAGGACTCGGCCCGAAGTTATTGTCTCAAGTGCAGAAAGAATATTGGAACCCAAGATCAAGCTACTGGAAGATTTGGGTTTTGAGGGTCAAATTCTGATGAAGCTTTTGACTATGAATCCACACATTTTGAGTCAGAGCCTCGAGAACGACCTTCTTCCTAAGATTGAGTTTCTGAAGAATGTATTTAAGTCCCACTCATAGCCTGGAGAAGACCCTGAAGCCGTGTTAAGAGCACCGAAGCTTCTCACTCATAGCCTGGAGAAGACCCTGAAGCCCTCGCTTGCTTTCTGGGAGGGATGGGGGTTTTGTGAGATGGAGCTCTACAGATTATTACAGTTATATCCACTTGTTCTCTTATGCACTTCTTTAACGCCTGCCCAAGCTGATCTCATTCACAATATTGGCGCTGACAAAGGAAGCAAAACATTCAAATATATTTTAAATATAGTGACAGTTAGCTGCATAGAGATGTTAGAGGCCAAGATACAAAATCTCAAACTCTGTGGGCTCTCGGCTGAGGAAACCTGGCAAGTATTAAGGACCACCCCTTCAGTCCTTTATTGCTCCAAGGAAAATATTAGTGCAAAGATGAACTTTGTAGTTAATAACATGGAGCTCCCCGCAAATTATGTAGTAAATCACCCCAGCTTGTTACTAATGAATTTGGAAAAGATTATGAAGCCCAGGTTTCTAGTTTGACAGAGAATCAAATCCATCAATGACCTTGGTCTCCATCTTTTGACGGTATTGACGATGACAGAGGTAAGGTTTGTTAGAAAGATTATAAAAGGGCACCCTGAATCTAAAACACTGTGGACAATATATGAAAATGCCATCTCTAATGCTTCCAACCCCACAAAGAGCTCAAGCAAACGTTAGTTTTGGATTGCGACAGTGAGAGTCAGGACTCAAAAACCACAACAGAATTAGTGAGCTAGTCTTTGGCAGAAGGCAGGCAGGCCCACCTCATCCAGGTGTGGCTGTGAGCATTTTATATTCCTGGAGGTACCATATTCAACAACAGGAGCTACATCGATATTCCCTCTGTCATGCTTACTGTGTTTAATTGCTCTTCATGCAAGGTATGTATTGTAGTTATTAATATTTTAAAGTGAGCTGATTGCTTTCACTGCAGCCATTCAGTTTGATGTAATTGGTGAATATTCAATGGCCAGAAGTTTTGTTGCTTTTGAAAGTCATTTCTGAAACATAATCATTATGTTCGGAATGGGAATTATGCCAGAGCAAGAATTGAACAATTATACATAATGTTCAGCAAACAAGTTTTCCAGCCTCCAAATGTTTGCAGGAGCTGTAATTTTTGGTTTGATGTAGTCAGTTTGTGTTAAGATGTCATATAATCCTTCAAAAAATTACATGAAAATCAGTAAATCAGAACAATAGGTTCTTATATTTAGAGTGCAAGTTCATCAGCAATTGGAGGACATCAGAAAACATTATTAATTGGAAGTCATAGGTAATAAATGGTTTTAAGAATAGTTTTGGGACAACACTCTCCAGGCACATTTCAGGTTTGGACTCGACAAATTAGAAAATTGTATTTCATTATAAATAGGATCCAATTCAGAGCAATATCAATAACATATACATCAGAACTGCAAATCATCTCAAAATTCTGCAAGAAGCTGCAAACTTTTTAATTTTAATGGACTGGTCACCGTGTTACATCTAGCAGATACCCAATTAGAGAAGTTGCTCATGATTCAATGAATTTGAGGTTGTTGATAGATAAAACAAATTGCTGAGTTTTCAAAGAAACTGCTGCTAAACAAATGAATGCTGAAAAAGAAGATGATTGTTTGAAGTTTTAGTTTTTAGGGTTTTTAATAATGTTTTAACTTTTTAAAACAACCTGGGCCTGAAACTGATTGAGTCTCAGACAAGTTGTACAAAAAAACACAGAAATGTAAAAGTCTCTGCAGAATTCTGTCAAACTTGCGGCTTGACTGAGTCAGGGCATCAAAACTTGTTGTTTCTAGCTCAACTCAAAACCTCGCAAATGTACCACAGATGCACAGAGTTGAAATTACGTTTCTAAGCACGTGACAATTTTCATAGCTAATGCCTCTATTACTGTACTGACTATATAATTTATTTATGCTTCTTTTATATCTTATGGCGGGATTCTGCCAACTCTCCTCTGTTAAACACATCAGATTTCCACAGTCCACAATATTATGCAATAGAGTATTGAATCCAGAAACTCTATTGCATAACTCTCCTCTGGCCTATATACAAGAATGTAATTCAGTATTGCATGCATCTAACAGTGACAACCATTTTCATTTTCTGTTATCAAATAGGTCTTTACATTTTGGCAAACACAGTCTAATCACAGAGCTATTTACATTTAGTCCACCAACACGCATGCACAAAAAAAGAACTGATAATAGTTGAAATGGGCATATCAATGCAAAACAAAATTTGCAGTAGCTTACTGCAAGTGTTATCAACAGAGCTATGGAAAATGTCTTCTTGCGAAAGTGATTGATCTAAAATTCAGTCACTATGGAAATTCCTACCTTAGATTGAAACTATAAACATGCCCACCTTCAAGATTCTATATCATTGTCCACCTTCAATATTATATAAAACAAAATTAAAAAGTATCAGTGGCCATCTGCAAGATTGTAATAATGGAGGATTTGTTTTACCACAACAAAATATTGGGAAATCACCGTCTCAGGGAATAGTTTTAGAGAATTGGAGAGAGAGTGATGTATGCCTCTGACATTGATGAAATCCTCATATGTTTTCAGATGCTGGTGCTGTTAGCAATCATTGCTGCAGATCTCTCCCATGCAATATACAATGTAGGGAAGTCTTCTCCTACCTAATGGAGCACCATAAGTTTGCATTTACATGGACCTCAAATATAAATTTATAATGCAATAATACCAGAAAGAATTGTAGACATCCAATCGTGTTCCTAATGATAGTCAAGACTCAAGCTCCATTGCACACAGTTGTAATGTATGAAACAACCATTCAATTATGTTGTCATGAGTACATTTATTTTTAAAGCTTCTTGTGTGCATGATAATCAAACAATGAAATCATGATTTTAAATTTCTATTAATGAGCGACATTACACACACATCATTACATTGCTAAAATGACCAACCGTCACAAGTAAATTGACTTTGAAGTTATTACTGATAAACCATCAAGTATATATTGAAATTGAATATATATTGATATGTGTCGAATCCATTGATCAATGCAAGTGAACTCAATGTTGAAAATAAATAAATAAGAAGTCAAACAATGTGTGGGAGAAAGAATGTAGGGTTACAGTGCATATACACAATGGGTGCTTTTAATCTAGTTATAATGCAATCCCTCACAATGGATGTCTTCGGAACCTTCGTTGAGAGAGCTAACTTGTTCCACATTGTTTTGGTTGTAGGTACACAATGTATAATGGCAATAATGCTAAGAACTGTGCTAGCATACCTCTACAGACACTGTTATGTTGATGGATGTGTTTTTTGTTTATTTTAGCTGTGCTGATAACTTCCCTGCTTTATTGTGGCCAGCATTCTTTTTCTCCTGGAATATTATGCATCTGGATATGTTGTGTCTTTGTTACTCATTGTTATCATGTTGATTCGGTTAAGATGAATATGGAATACCAGTGTATCTTTCTGAATCAAAGTGCAATGGGCAGGAGAGGTGTCTACATGAAAATAAAAACCCATAACCCAGTACATTGATTAGTGGGTGCTTATGATGTGAAAAAATGATAGCAATTCATATATTCTTTGGATATTGAGAGGTAGACAGGAGATATGAAGTAGGAAATTGCTGCACAATATTATAAGTTTATCAGTTGAGTTGATCAAATTAAGCATTAAAAAATAAGAGATTACCAAAGACAACAATGGCGAAAACAAAAAAAAATCAGATTGCAGGCCGATGTCAAAAAGTTGGCTATGCTGCTTTTTTTATGGTAATATTTTGTGCTGTATCTTTTTATCAAAAAAAAAAAAAATTATATTCTTGCCCACAAATAGCTATGACAGGTCAATGAGATTGTAATAGTACATCTAGATTAGAGTAGATAAGGGTAGTGCTCAAGATGTGCTAAATGACTTAATAATAGAAAAGAAGAAAATTGTTCTATAATAACATAGGAGAACATCCTAAATTAACTTGCTAAAAGCGTACAACCCAATGTTGGTTATTCAACAATAATTATAGAATAATCACTTGTTACCTATTTGAAGAATGTGCACAAGATAGTCTAAGAATGTCATGGGAAGAATGTGCATAAGATGATAATTTTACAAGGGGAATAATCTGAAGTTGATGAAGCTATCTTTGGGGATAAAATAAATATTATGTAGGAATCTTGCACCTTCACTTCGATCTAACATTGCTAACATGAATTTAGCATTTTAATGTCTAATGCCATATGAAAGGATCCAACATATGCAATAGAAAAATGGACTTCTTTCTTGTTTGGATGACTTGATATTATTTGATTTATCTATATTATTATTTGTGCATTTGCAAATGAGATATATTTCAAGTTGTGTTCCGACGAGTATCATGCCAGTATCCAATGATAACCTAAAGGTATTCCAATAAGTAGATGAATAGTATCCAATGATAAAATTAAATGAGGTAGGTTTACTTGTGATCACTACTGTATTGAGACTGCGAGTGTCTCACCAGTGTATTGAGACTCTGAGAGTCTTGCAAGGCTGCAGACTTGCAAGCCAGCCTTGAGCAGCACGTTTCTTTACAGGGATTGTGTGACTTGACTTAGAAACATTCTCATAGAACTTTAGATTTCTGATAGCAAAGGCAGCATGCCATTCAGTACAAGAAGAGATGTTTTTTCACTATCTGTGAGTTCTGATTTATTTGTTTTCTGCTCCATCTGCAATCCAGCCTGTTTTGACATTCTTTTAAAAATTTATTCACATTAACTGAAATCTCTGTACATTTAAAGGAAATCTCTGAGTATGTGGATTTCAAATGACTATAAAATTTAGTAATCAAATGAAAAAATATTTAGAACATTAATTTGTGTCTGTCAAGCGTGTCTTTGTTTTTGGGTTATTCAATTTGGTGGGAAAAGGAAATTCGTGGGAGCTAGGAAGTATTTGAAATTTTTGTTGAGTGTTGAATTTATTGCATAAAGTGATATCCATGAAGGATGTTAGATAAAATTAAGTGATAACATTGGTGCAAAAGTATTCATTACCTACAATGACATCCTAAACGAGATACAATATGACAGTGGATTTTTTTTTTTTTTTTGGTAAAATTTAATGTATTACTTAAAACCAGTTTGGAGCAGTCGGGAAGCGAAGGCGGCGGAGATAATGGTGAGGGTGACGTAGAGATCAACTCGGATTATTTGTAGAAGACAAGGATTTCCTGCTACTAAGAATGGAGTCCAACTGCTGCAACTCTGCCAGAGAGGACAGGACGCATGGTATGGGCATCCATCAAAGCATTAAGGATAGAAGAATTTCGGGAGAAGAGGGAGGGACTTAGAAGGTATTCTTGGAAGGAAGTTGAGCAGAAAAAGAGATGCAGACAAGGAAGGAGATTTGGTGATCTGTGGAATGGGGATTTTGGGAGCTAAAGTTGAGGGTCATCACAACCAGGAAGCAAAGAAGAGCAAGAGCCATTTTATGGCAGCCATAAGTTTTCGGTCTGAGGTTGTTTGTCTGTGGAGATCAGAGGCGATGATGAAAAGGAGAAAGTGTAGAGTTTACTTTGTCCTTGCAGGCCATTTTATCTATCATAAGCATACTACCAGGAGCTCATTTCTCCATTCTTGGCACCATGGCTAGCATTGGAAATGACTCTGCGATGGTGGCATGATACCACCCAATTTAAGAAGAGACACGACTTGATTTGAGGGAGGCGGCAGATAATTCTCTTCTTAATCTAGTTTGGCAAGCTACTCCAACGCTTAAACCTGTGATATGTTCAACATTGTGCATAGAGCTAAGTATATTACTCTGCATCTAATCGGCTTGTACATCGCTATTTCTTCTATGAAGTTGGAATGCATGTGACTGATTTATAAATTAGGCATGGTTTTATCCTTGGTGACTTTATTGGTTCTGTATTCCATGAACGTTCTTTTTGTAAGAGAATACCTCTAGTGCTTTTGACACCAATCATTATGAAACATTACTACATTACAATTCCCAGACTTTTGTTAAAAATGTATATAACAGCGAGGGGCCACACTTACTATTTCGTTAAAATACAAGAAGAATGAGAATCATATTTAAATTTCTGGTACATTGCAACTATTAGAAAAAGTAAGATTGAATTTAAGTGTAAATTTTAGGGTTCAGTTTATACAATGTTTGTTGAGCAAGCATTGAGTATGATGAATGTAACACATTGTGATAAAAGAAGCTCTCATCATATGCATCATAGAAATATTGGAAAGGCTTAGAAATTTGAATGAAACAATAAATTATGTTTATATTCAATTATTAGTTGGAGCAAGTTATAGGCTCATGAAGTGCAGAAAATGCTTATAGGTTGTGCTATGCTATGAGTATAGTCATTTATTGTAAAAACTAATCATGTTATATAAGATTAATAAACAAACCATAGGACTGGAGTATAAAGTTGATTAGTAAAACTGAATATTTGATATTATTATTAACCTCAGAACATCATAGATGTAAAGAAAATTAAGGGATTGAATTATGCTTATTATTCTTTTGTAAATGACACTATTATCTTGTCTTACCCGTTGGGCATGGGTACATGAGGGTATCATTGTTGGACCCTCTATTATATCTAAGGGTAGTCTAAATATGATATGTAGAATGTTAACCTCTTCAATGTCTTATTAGATTCATTTGGGTTGCATATTATTGTAAATGATAATGACTTCATTTAAATGCACTTGGTTTGTACTGTATTGAACATATTTTGATGTTGCCAGTTAATACTTGTGGTAATCCATTTTGGATTTGTGGGAAAGGATTTATATGACTCCATGATGTCTATTGACCTCTTAAGAATAAGGACCTCGGAATTGGAACTACCCAGTGAAGTAAGGAAAAGAAATTATAGTTGGGCTAGTTTGATGTATGAACATGTACCAGATGGAGGACAAACATCATTTAATTTAATGGTGTGGTAGAGTTTGAGTTAAGAGAGGGACTAACTATGATCATACCGTATGGTGTCTCCTAATACCTTACTACCGACCATTAAGGTCATAAATATTATAAGTGGTAGGGGTGAATACTAACTAGACCATGATCTAGAATACCATAAGAATAATGGTTAGTACCATATGGCAATTGAAATCAAAGGTTAAGGATATGATTATTATTATTATCTAGTGGACATATTTGTATGATGATCTAATAATAATAGGGTTGCACCAACTCTCTTGAGTACTACTTAGCTATTAATCTTGCTTAAAGCATGCCTATAATTATTGTTGTAATCCTTCTAGGTTTTAGATAATGATCATGTGAGTCCCTTGGTAATACATGTTGAGAATATTTAGTTATGACATTTGATATCATATATTCCTATATAGTAGGACATCATTTAGGGCCGTATTAAGGCTTTGCATAACTATAGCATTATGAAGAAATGATGATTACTACCATCCTCGGTTCGAATACAATTGGTCTTATTCTATGTTGATTGTGATGTTATGCATATTTATGTGTTTGAAGCTGATCCTGACAATATTAGTAAGTGTTTGGAATGGAAATGGGTGATAATTGAACATGAGGTCTTTGTTTGATAACCCGGTTATAAGCAGGAACTAGGGTCGGTTGGGTCAAATGTATAGACATATTAAATCGTAGCTCCTATTAGTGTTAGCATGAGGAGATAGATAATCAACTTATAGGTTACCAGTAATTAAGGTATCATTTTGTACCTAGTGGGAAATCAAAAGTGGTTGTAAGAAACTAATCTAAGTCAATTATTCCAACAATTGGATGCAAATTACTTGACCTTGCATTCATACTTCAACCTTGTAACTATTAAGAATTATATGTTATTGGTCACGATATGACCTTGTGAACAAAGATAATTATAGGTTGGTAGGTGATCAACCTTGCTTCTATGTTAAGGAGATGAGCATGTAAGGGTTCTAGTATGTTTATGTTGAATTATAATAATATCAGAGGAGAGGCCTAAGCCTAAGATCTTGTTGTGCTTAGGTGGTAGATCTTTGGGGTAGGATTACTATGTTGGGATCCTAGTTGGCTTCCTTTGCCTACCAATAAGGTTACCAATTCCTCAGACTCATTAAAAAGGAACCTTGTTAGGTTATGCAATAGTAATAAATGAACTCTAGGAGTTATGGCCTTATTTTAGAAAGGGGTATTGATAAATGGTGGTTTGCTACATTGATTAGTTTTAATCCTTGTTATGGTTTCTCTTATGATGTATACTTTCTATTTCCTTTTCCATGAGGAAGTTATTTGAGGGGTTATGAAACTTTGAGGGTAGGAGCCTATGTATATTAATCCTTGAGAGTTTAAGTTAGAAGAACTACATGTGACTTTGATCCAGTTTCGAAGCAGGTATGTAGGCAGTTTTTGGGCGAAGGATGTCCCTAGACCTCAAGTCTGTAGGGGAGGGATTTAGGGAATGACTCCGAGGTATGGGGTGTTCCTAAACTTGATCAACCTTCCCTCTTTGGTATGTTTCAGCTCAAGGCTAAAACTACATTAGATGATTGTGAACTCACCATTTAATCAATAAGTCCCCACTATATAGGCTCGACTCAGTAAAAGGCACTCTATCAACACTATGCTCCTCCACTCTAAGGTTGTTGGGTTAGGTTCTCTTAAGCTGCCCAAATCTTGGATGAACTTTTAGAATCGACATCTTTATAGTTTGTCTCTAATGTAATGTATGAATGTGCCTTTGGACTTGTCTAGATTAATATAATCAGTGTTTTGTTTGTTGAACACTATGGCCAATTGATGGTGGGAATTACCGAGTATGGTATTTATCCTTTATTGAGCTTGTGATTGTTAATATGCAAAAGATATGCACTTAGAAATAGAATTATGTTTGAAATTACTATTGTGGGTTTGGGTTGTGTATGATGCATACTGTGTTTCAAAGTGACAATTGAATGTATGGAATGACCATTGATATTACATTGAATTGTATATATTTATGCATATGTGACTAGATAGAGTCGAGCTCATGTGGGTTCAATATATAATTATTAAGGGTTGACCTATAATTTAGACCCCTAGACATATAAGACCAGGTGTATTGGTTTATGGACCTATATGTGGTATGCATCTGAGTCAACCTGACTCGTCTCGGTGAATCCATGTGATATCCTTATTGTGTTTATACCTGGCCATAAGATGACTCACATGTCAAAATCGAGTTTGATACAGGTGCGGATAGCTAGTTGTCACTAGTACTGTGCAGATGATGGATGCCAGGTGCTATTTGTTGTATCTTAGGATGAGCTAGTTGTCACCGGTAGCACGGAGGTGACAGATACCAGGGGCCATCCAAGTTATGATATAGGTGCGGTTTAGCCGGTTCTCACCAGTACCGTGGAGGTGACAGATACCAGGTGCTATCCACCGTATCTTAGGGTTAGTCAGCTGTCACCAGTACCACGGAGGTGATGGCTGCCAAGAGCTACCCTTGGTATGATAAGGCTTAGCTGGCTTTCACCAGTACCATGCAGGTGATAGATGCCAGGAGCTACCCCATACTAGGTTAGATTGACTTTCGCTAGTGGCATGGAGGCGATAGATGTCAGGATCCACTGACTCAATGGTTCAGCGGGCTGTAGAAATCTTATTAATGGCCACATGTGATGTATGTTGTTACACCTACTCTTTAGCCAGTGATGACCACAAGTAGTAGGGGATACTTGCTTGTCATCATAGTTGGTTGTGAGTATGTATGTTCTTACACCTACTCCTTAGCCAGTGTTGACAACAAGTAGTATGATATGCTTGCTTGTCATCACAGTTGGCTATGAATCAAGAAAAAGATGGGATTCATGCTGTAGCATGAAATGCACCGACATTCCTTTGTCTCGATAGAAGGTATTCATGAGCTTATGTGCTAGTGCACTAGGTAATGGGAAGAGATATGTAGTAGGTTGCATGTACTTCCTCTTACTAGTTGGTCACTATGTATATGTGAGTCAATCCCTGTGCATTTGTATTAAGGACCTTATGTGTTGTGCGTTGTCGAACTCAAGCCCTTGCTAGTGATGACTGCAAGTAGTATGGGATGCTTGCTGGTCATCATAGTTGGCTATAAATCAGGGAAAAAGATGGAACCCACGGTGTACCTTAGATACACCAACATTCCTATTTTTAGTTGGGATATATATTTGAGGTCTTACGGGCTAGTGAATCAAGAAAAGGGGGAAATGCTTGCAATATGGTTGCAACCATTCCTTTTAATACTTGGTCACTATGTGTACCTATGATGGGCATATGATCCAGTCACATTTTGTATATATGATGCCCACACGAGCTATTCACATGGTGTATATGTGAACTAGTCACGTTGTGTATATATATGTGCTTTATGCATGAGCTAGTCACTATGTGTGTATGTGACACATGCATTCATTATTCTCCTTGTGTATATGTGGTACACATGAGCTAGTCACTTTGTGTATATGTGACACGTGAGTTATTCATGTTGTGTAAATGGGTTGTACTCCTGAGCTAGTCACACCGTGTATGTGTGACCCATGTGATAGATAGTCACCATGTGTACACTTGAGGAGTGCTTGAGCCAATCACTATGTCTGAACAAGTAATATTTATATGATCTGGTCACTATGTGGTTCTATGTGATTTCGTACATTGATGTTTATATTAGGAATAGGCAGAGAGAGGTGTAGGCCTTACTTCAACAACAACAAGCTCAACTTGCTCAGTAGACCCATGTAGATCAAAATATTCAGCACTAAGGCCATATACCCCAACAACAACAACAAAGACAACAACATCAACAACATAATCAGCAAGACCCTAACTTTCAGGCCAATCCTAGACAACAACAAATGGGACGACATGGTGTGAATAATGCCTATGTTCAAGGTATGAAAAATCAGCCCTTGCAGAATCAAATGAATCAGTAGCACATCATGTGGCAATATTCAGAATGTTAGGCCTCCATTCAGAAGACAAACACAAAGGTTTCTTCCATAGAGGCAACCATTGGGGGCTGAAAGGTACAAACAAGTTGACTTTATCAGCATACCTAATTTTCCTAACCCCATTCCAACTGAGATTAGAGGGAAAATTCTTAGGTTTCAAGGTAATAATGTAGTCGCTGGTGAGGAACACTTGAGATATTTCATCAATGTCACAGATGAGTATGAGATTGAGGATGAAGATGTGATGATGAAGCTATTTGTGCATTCATTAGAAGAAGGTGCCAAAGAATGGTACAAGGCACTCCCTGATAATAGCATTGACTCATGGGAAGAGCTCATGAGAGCATTCATATTGCGGTATGGGGATAGGATTGACCCCAAATTTGCTATCCATGAGCTCACAACAATCAAGAAGGGATTCAATGAAATTGTTACTGACTTCAATGGTAGATTCCTTATGACAATGAGAAAAGTGCCACTTCAAATGAGACCTAATGAATCCATGTGTTTAGTTTTATATTGTGGTGCCTTTGATTCTAAGATTGGTTATTGTTTAAGGGATAAGAGTCCTCAAGCATTGAGGGAGGCTTATGTTGTGGTCATAAATATTGAAAGTAACATGAGAACCTCATGTAAACATGTTAAGAGATTTGATATAAAGATTTCTCAGCTAGATAGGGCAACTTCTAGAAAGCCCCTCACTACTGAAGACAAGTTGGACAAGCTCATGGGAGTCATGAAAGATTTATCCTACAAAGTTGCTCGAAATGACAAAGGGCTACCACTTCAAGGTGCTCCAACACATTTCAATGAAGGTCAAAGACTACATAATAGACCTTACAATAGAGATTGGTCTAAGAGACCGCAACAAAATAATAGACAAGCTACTCCTAGGCATGTTAGCTTCAAACAGCCTGAGAGAGATCCCCCTGATCCATTGAGTAAGGATCAAGCAAATTTTCAGGATGAGAGTCTTTGGTGCCAAGTGTGTTTCTTACCCCATGACCCAACAAACTATGCAGTTGCTCATTCAATGAGTAGAGATGAGGAATTTCCCAATGAAGAGGGTGGAGCTGAATATTATGAGGAGGAGATCAATCAGTTTGACACCCAGGGGTTTGAGCAGATGGGTCATGATATAAATTATGACAGTTATGAGGATGATGATCATATTTTCCAATATGATCATGATGAAGGTCAAAAGAGATATCCCCTGCTTGCTCATGATTTTGGGCACCTGAGGAATCTCATGCAAAAGAAATATAAACAATCCAGACCTTCTAAGAAGGATGTGAAAGCTCTCACCGATGCTGCCATCTTGCAAGATCAAGGTGGCTATCAGTTGAGGAATAGGCAAGTGCCTATACAGAACTCTCTTGTTGCTAAGCCAAGACAAGATATATTGGATGATGGCAAGAAGAGACAGAAGGAGAATGTGGGGTAAAAAGGTAATATTGTTCCAAAGAAGACCGTACATGAAAAGAAGCTTCCAGTGTAGCCTATAGCAACAAAATAGAAATATGTACAAAAGAACCCAACATCAAAGGTGCAACCGGTTACCTCACCTATTCTAGGGGTCCATTATCTGAAAGATTACAATAAGCGTGATCAGCCCCAAGTTCAAAAGGAATCAAAATAAAGAAAGAGAAGACAAAGGAAGAAGGTAAGGATATCTCATCTTCTCAAGTAATACCTTATATTCCTTCTGCAAATGATGTAACTATTTCATCTGGTACTCCTTTGCCAAATTATCTCCCTATTGACATGGCTTAAGTATTTAGCCAAATTATAATTTATGTGCCAATAGTGGAACTCCTTAGGATCCTTGAGCATAGGGATAGAGCAGGGTCTCTTATTACTGCCATAGAAACACAAAAACAACTTGTTGAACCCAGTAATGATGAGACCATAGAAGTATATTTGGGATCAACTGTTGTTAACAGCAAGATGGGAGTTGACCCCTTTTTCACCACATTGATCATAAATGGATGGTTGTTGCACAACTGCATGCTTGACTCTGGTGCTTCCAGTAATGTTATGCCCTTGTCTATAATGAATAATTTGGGATTGAAAGTGTCCAAGTCTTTTGGCAAGTGTTTTGCTATGGACTCTAGAGAGGTAAATGTGATTGGTCTTGTCAAGGATGTTGAGGTCAATTTGGCTGCCTATCCTGACAAGTCATTTCTAATGGACATAATTATTGTGGATTGCCCTGCTAAGTGGGGCATGCTGCTATCAAGAAAATGGGCAGCCTCTATGGGTGGAAGTATCCAGATGGATCTCACATATGCCACTATTCCAGTACAAGGTCTAGATGTGAAGTTGTATAGGGAACAAAAGGTAGAAGATGAACACATAGAAGATAGATACAAAATAGAGGATGATCATGTGAATTTCTTTGACACTGACATAGACCATTTCATGGGATATAGCAACGATGATAATCCTAATTTGGAGGCTTTCCCTTCTAACCCTATTACTCTTATTTATGGTACAATTGATTTGTGGACTTTATATTTTGATGGTGCATATTCAAGGGAAGGTTCAGGTGTAGCACCTAATAGTGATCAATTTGGCGAGTCTTTTAGACTTGATTTTCAGTGCACCAACAATGTGGCTGAATATAAGGCACTATTGCTGGGTTTAAATGTTGCCCATAAACATGGAATCACATGTTTGAGAATACTTGGTGATTCAGAATTTATTGTGCAGCAGATTAGAAAGATATTTGTTGCCAAAGAAAAAAGACTTAGAGGGTACCGAAATGCAGTCTGGGACACAATGGAATTATTTGATGCCATTGGCATTGAATGGATTGAAAGAACAAAAAATGAAGAAGCGGATTCCCGTGCTGTTATTGGTTCAAAATTTGACACTCAAATGATTTTTTCCCATGGCCAATATGCTGTGGAGGTACTCACAAGGCCAACAATTCCTGATAACATTTATAGTTGGCAGGTTTCAATGACACCAAACAAATTTTTAGTTTTATGAATTGCATGGATGAATTTGAAAATCAGTTGATCAATTGGCAACCAATGATGGAAGTGACAGATGGTAAGGAAACTCTGTTTGGTACTAAGGTTGTGCAATTAAAGACAAATACTATTCCAAAGGCGCTGGTAGCATTAGAAAGAGTGTTTGACAATTCAGACCGATGGAAGAGTAAAAGTAAACCTGTTATAGAGGACAACGTGGAAGGTGTAAACCTTGGAACTAGGGAGGCACCTAGAATGGTTTACATTGGGAAGAGGTTGAAGCCTCACGAGATGCAAATACTGATTGCTATGCTTAGAAAATTCAAGAATATCAATATCCCATGCTTTCTCATGTTTTTGATACCAATATCCCGGAGATAGGAATAGTTGAGGGCCAATATCCCCGAGATAGGAATAGTTGAGGGCTTTTAGTTCCATTGGTTGACATCTCCTTCGTTGCTACCATTGTTAATAAAAGTATAAACATCAATCTAAAGTTATTTTATTTTATCTAGATTGCTTACTTTATTTTAATTTTCTAGTTTTGTTTTTAATATGGAAAGTTAGTAAATATTATATACTTATATCTTACTTTTTCATAGTTTTAATTTTATTGCTTTTTAATATGTCTTTGGTTTTTATGTATAGGATAATGTCATGAGATTCCTTAACGTCACTTTAGAATGGTATAGGACAATTATGTAAAAAACAAGAATTATTTATTTACTTAAGAATTATTTTATGTTAGTTTAGAAGAATTATTTTATTTTATTTACATTGTTTACTTTATTTTTATTTGAATGAGTCATTGTGAGTCATTATTTTATTTTATTTATTTAAGAGTTATTCTTTTTTTAAAAAATTTTTTTACTCAAGTTATTTATAGTTTTTTTTTTTACTTAAGAGTGAAAAGAAAAATCATTATAAAAATATATAAAAAATTAAGAAAAGATTATTAGAATTAATGAAAAATAATACAATAAGCTAAATTATTATTATATAATAAGTAGCCTAAAAATTAAATTTTTTTTTTAAAAAGAACAAGAAAAAGAAAAGAGAAATTAGGTAATAGTTTATAATAATAAATCATGAAATAAAATTTATAAATTAATTATAGATTAAAGCTTAGAAATAAGTGCTTAGGTTGAGGTTGTGAGAAGATTTTGGATTGGAGGGTTATGTTGGATTTCTTGGAAAGGAGATCTCCATGGAAGTGAAGACTATGAGCTTACTATTGTATTCTCACCATTTTTTGTTGAATAATATATTGGTTTTGTGCTTTCGAGGCCTAGTTTTTCTTGAAAGGGTTTTATTAGGAACCCAAATCTCTTGAAAATGAATGGTCTAGTTAACACTCATTGCATCTAGGTGACGAAGTGAGCATTGGGACTTCGGAGGTGGTTACCCATCCTAAAACTCTTAATCACAGAATTTCTCCTAAATGAAGTCCACTTAGGTGCCAAATCTTACCACCACTGATCTCCACATTAGAGCTAAACACAAACCTCTACTCATCTCAGCGTACATTTTTCCATACTGGAACCCTAGCCTGCTCTTTTGTTGTTGCAGCAGCTTCCATGAACCCCAAGTTATGCTGCAAACTGATTTTTATACATCCATTCCATTTTCGCAATGTTTTCTCAACCCTTGCTCATTCGCAGACCCTCTTTGCAGACTTTGCCTCCTCCAAATTTAACATGTCTGAAGCCGACATCACTCGGATTTTCAAATTGGTCCCCTCCTTACAAAGACTTCAAACCCTCCACAAAGTCGAGCAGTCCATTCATATGTTGAACCGATACGGCTGCTCTCAAGTCCAAATTGCCAAGATAATGAGGACTCGGCCCGAAGTTATCGTCTCAAAGGCAGAAAGAACATTGGAACCCAAGATCAAACTGCTGGAAGATTTCGGTTTTGAGGGTCAAATTCTGACGAAGCTTTTGACGATGAATCCACACATTTTGAGTCACAGCCTCGAGAACGACCTTCTTCCTAAGATGGAGTTTCTGAAGAATGTATTTAAATCCCAGGATGTGCTCGTTAAAGCCCTGTTAAAAGCACAGCTTCTCACTCGTAGCCTGGAGAAGACCCTGAAGCCCTCGCTTGCTTTTTGGGAGGGATGGGGTTTTTGTGGGACGGAGCTCTACAGATTCTTACAGCTAGATCCGGCTGTTCTCTTACGCACTTCTTTAATGCCTGCCCAAACTGATCTCATTCACAATATTGGCGCTGACAAAGGAAGCAAAACATTCAAATATATTTTAAGTTTAGTGACAGTTAGCCGCACGGAGACGTTAGAGGCCAAGATACAAAATCTCAAACTCTGTGGGCTCTCGGCTGAGGAAACCTGGCAAGTATTTCGTACCGCCCCTTCAGTCTTTACTTGCTCCAAGGAAAATATTAGTGCAAAGATGAACTTTGTAGTTAATAACATGGAGCTCCCTGCAAATTATGTAGTAAAGCACCCCAGCTTGTTACTAATGAATTTGGAAAAGGTTATGAAGCCCAGGTTTCTAGTTTGGCAGAGAATCAAATCCATCAATGACCTTGGCCTCCATCTTTTGACGGTATTGACGATGACAGAGGTAAGGTTTGTTGGAAAGATTATAAAAGGGCATCCTGAATCTAAAACACTGTGGACAATATATGTAAATGCCATCTCTAATGCCATCTCTAGAGCTCAAGCAAACGTTAGTTTTGGTTTGAGACAGTGAGAGTCAGGAATCAAAAACCCCAACAGAATTAGTAAGCTAGTCTTTGGCAGAAGGCAGGCAGGCCGTCCTCATCCAGGTGTTGGCTGTGAGCGTTTTATATTCAACAACAGGAGCTACATCGATATTCCCTCTGTCATGCTTACTGTGTCTAATTGCTCTTCATGCAAGGTATGTATTGTAGTTATTAATATTTTAAAGTGAGCTGATTGCTTTCACTGCAGCCATTCAGATTGATGTAATTGGTGAATATTCAATGGCCAGAAGTTTTGTTGCTTTTGAAAGTCATTTCAGAAATATAATCATTATGTTCTTATGGGAATTATGCCAGAGCAAGGAGTAAACAATTATACATAATGTTCAGCAAACAAGTTTTCCAGCCTCCAAATGTTTGCAGGAGCTGTAATTTTCGGTTTGATATAGTCGGTTTGTGTTAAGATGTCATATAATCCTTCAAAAAAATACATGAAAATCAGTAAATCAGAACAATAGTTTCTTATATTTAGAGTGCAAGTTCATCAGCAATTGGAGGACATCAGAAAACATTATTAGTTGGAAGTCATAGGTGATAAATGGTTTTAAGTATAGTTTTGGGACAACACTCTCCAGGCCCATTTCAGGTTTGGACTCGACAAATTAGACAAGCTGCAAACTTTTTAATTTTAATGGACTGGTCACTGTGTTACATCTAGCAGATACCCAATTAGAGAAATTGCTCATGCTTCAATGAATTCGACGTTGTTGATAGATTAAACAAATTGCTGAGTTTTTAAAGAAACTGCTGCTAAACAAATGAATACTGAAAAAGAAGAGTGTTTCAAGCTTTAGTTTTTAGGGTTTTTAATAATGTTTTAACTTTTTAAAACAAGCTGGGCCTGAAACTGATTGAGTCTCAGACAAGTTCTAAAAAAAACACAGAAATGTAAAAGTCTCTGCAGAATTCTGTCAAACTTGCGGCTTGACTGAGTCAAGGCATCAAAACTTGCTGTTTCTGGCTCAACTGGAAACCTCGCAAATCTACCACAGATGCACAGAGTTGAAATTACGTTTCTAAGCACGTGACAATTTTCATAGCTAATGCCTCTATTACTGTACTGACTATGTAATTTATTTATGCTTCTTTTATATCTTATGGTGGGATTCTGCCAAGTCTCCTCTGGGCTATATAGAAGAATGTAATTCAGTATTGCATGGACCTAACAGTGACAGCCATTTTCATTTTCTGTTATCAAATAGGTCTTCACATTTTGGCAAACACAGTCTAATCACAGAGCTACATACATTTTGTCCACCAACACGCATGCACAAAAAAAGAACTGATATAGTTGAAATGGACATATCAATGCAAAACAAATATAAACATGCAAAACAAAATTTGCAGTAGCTCACTGCAAATGTTATCAACAGAGCTATGGAAAATGTCTTCTTGCGAAAGTGATTGGTCTAAAATTCAGTCACTAAGGAAATTCTTACCTTAGATTGAAACTATAAACATGCCCACCTTCAAGATTCTATATCACTGTCCACCCTCAATATTATATAAAACAAAATTATGAAGTATCAGTGGACATCTGCAAGATTGTAATAATGGAGGATTTGTTTTACCACAACAAAATATTGGGAAATCACTGTCTCAGGGAATAGTTTTAGAGAATTGGAGAGAGAGTGATGTAGGCCTCTGACATTGATGAAATCCTCATACGTTTTCAGATGCTGGTGCTGTTACCAATCATTGCTGCAGATCTCTCCCATGCAATTTACAATGTAGGGAAGTCTTCTCCTACCTAATGGATCACCATAAGTTTGCATTTACATGGACTTCAAATATAAATTTATAATGCAATAATACCAGAAAGAATTGTAGACATCCAATCGTGTTGATAGTCAAGATTCAAGCTCCATTGCACACAGTTGTAATATATGAAACAACCATTCAATTATGTTGTCATGAATATATTTAAAGCTTCTTGTGCGCATGATAATCAAACAACGAAATCATGATTTTTAATTTGTATTAATGGGTGACATTACACACACATCATTACATTGCTAAAATGACCAACCGTTTCAAGCAAATTGAATTTGAAATTATTACTGACAAACCATCAAGTGTATATTGAAATTGAATATATAATATATATTATATGTATTGATCAATGCAAGTGAACTCAACGTTGAAAATAAATAAATAACAAGAAAGTAAAACAATGTGTGGGAGAAAGAATGTAGGGTTACAATGCATATACACAATGGGTGTTTTTAATCTAGTTATAATGCAATCCCTCACAATGGATGTCTTCGGGACCTTCGTTGAGAAAGGTAACTTGTTCCACATTGTTTTGGTTGTGGATACACACTGAATAATGCTAAGAACTGTGCTAGCATACCTCTACAGACATTGTTATGTTGATGGATGTGTTTTTGGTTTATTTTAGTTATGCTGATAACTTCCCTGCTTTATTGTGGCCAGTATTCTTTTTCTCCTGCAATATTATGCATCTGGATATGTTGTGTCTTTGCACTCTTCTTAAATATCATCCAGTTCAATGGTCAAACATTCAATAATAATTTTACACCTCATTCACATAAAAAAGTGGTAGTGTTTGTCCTTGGCCAAAATTGTCATTTGACTGTTGAAGTGGATGATGTTTAAGAATAACCGTATCTTTATTACTCATTGATATTATATTGATATGGTTAAGATGAATATGGAATACCAGTGTATCTTTCTGAATCAAAGTGCAATGGGCAGGAGAGGTGTCTACATGAAAATAAGTTCCCATAACCCGGTACATTGATTAGTGGGTGCTTAACTTGATGTGAAAAAATCATAGCAATTCATATATTCTTTGGATATTGAGAAGTAGGCAGGAGATATGAAGTAGGAAATTGCTGCACAATATTATAAGTTCATCAGTTGAGTTGATCAAATTAAGCATTAAAGAATAAGAGATTACCAAAGGCAACAATGGCCAAAACAAAAAAAAATCAGATTGCAGGCCGATGTCAAGAAGTTGGCTACGCTGCTTTTTTGGGGGTAATATTCTAAGCTGTATATTTTTTTAAAAAAACAAAGAAAAGATTATATTCTTGCCACAAATAGCTATGACAGGTCAATGAGATTGTAATAGTACATCTAGATTAGAGTAGATAAGGGTAGTGCCCAAGGTGTGCTAAATGACTTAATAATAGAAAAGAAGAAAATTGTTCTATAATAATATAGGAGAACATCTTAAATTAACTAGCTAAAAGCGTACACCCCAATGTTGGGTATTCGCCAATAATTATAGAATAATCACTTGTTACCTATTTGAAGAATGTGCACAAGATAGTCTAAGAATGTCATAGGAAGAATGTGCATAAGACTGATAAATTTAAAGGGGAATAATCTGAAGTTGATGAAGCTATCTTTGCGTTTAAAATAAATATTATGTTGGAATCTTGCACCTTCACTTCGATCGAACATTGTTAACATGAATTTAGCATTTTAATGTCTAATGCCATATGAAAGGATCCAACATATGAATGGACTTTTTCCTTGTTTGCAATAGAAAAATGAAGAATGGGCTTCTTTCTTGTTTGCATGAAATCCTAAATGAGATACAATATGATGTGGATTTTTATTTTATTTTTGTAAAATTTAATGTATTACTTCTGGTTTGTAGCAGTCGGGAAGCGAGGACGGCGGAGATAATGGTGAGGTTTGCGTCAGTCTGACAATGGCGTGAGGTTTCCCCAGGGTGGTTTACGCAAGGGTTTTCCGCTCTCTCCTGGTGGGCCTAGAATGGATACGTCAGAACCTGCTACCAAGTTTGGGTTTGATATCCCTGCTGCGAAAATGGAGGGTGCCGACAGCGTGAACCTGGGGATTTTAAGCCCTCAGAATGACAAGGAGTTGCTATCTCTTTCAAAGATGTGTTACGGGTTTGGAGAAGGTGGGCTTTTCGTCCCTATGCTGGGTGCTGCAGATAGCTGTTGCATTGGATCTCACGCCGCCCAAGGTATCCCCTCTTCAACAATCTCTATTCCTTTGATCTCGGTTGCGAAGGGTAATGACCGGGTGCTCTAGATGCCTGGTGCCTTGTGGACAAATCGTCATTCAAATTGAAGCATGCCCTTGTTGGTAAATTTTTAGGGTCTAGGCCTAATGTAGATTTTTTCAAAAATCGGGCTAAGAGAAAGTGGAGTCAAGATCTTGGTGCTTTCGAAGGGTTTCTTTCTGATTGTGTTTTCTCAGCAAAAAAAAAAAAGATTGTGTTCGTACACTTTTAGGGGAGTCGTGGTTTTTGGCTAATTTTGGCCTCTTCTTTAAGAGGTGGAATACGAGCTTTGCTCCAAAGAAGGAATCCATTAAGATAGTTCCAATTTGGGTGAGAGTACTTGGTTCACTGTTAAAATATTGGGATGAAGAGGTATGGTTAGGAATTGCTAGCTCTTTTGGCCAACTCATTACTATTGACAATGTGACCAAATGTAGAAAAACGACTATTATTCGCAAGATTTTGTGTTAATGTGGATGTGGATAAGGTGTTTTTTTCTTCGATCACTTTATCCTCTAAGTTGGGCGATTGGGTCCAACAAATCAAATAGGAGGATTCCTTAGTTTTTTGCAATTATTGTCTCATGCTTGGCCATGCTTCTCATGGGTGTAGGTTTGCCAAAGGAAAACAACATCACACAGAGAAGCACCCATTTGATCCTTTGGCGGTTGATTTGCCTCCACTCGATGGTGAGGAGGATGGCTCTCTTGTTGATAAGGCAAATTCTAAAAATGTTAATCTTTGCATTGATTTTCTTGTGGAAAGAAGTTTGAAGTAGCTTGGAAAGGTGAAATTGACAGGTAGGGAATGCCTCAATGGGGCTTTTTCCCCCAGCTCGTCTTGCAAGTGGCAGTGCTCTAAGGCCTCCAACAAGGAAAATAGGATGGTGATTCAATGTAAGGAGCGCCGTCCCCCCTCCCCCCCTTTACCTCCCTTCTTCGCTCCTCCCCCCTTCTCTTATACTCATGTCCGGCTCCAAAATTTGGAAATACTGATAGAGAGCATCATGGTTTGATCAAAGCTAAGGATAAGATTGTTGATTTTTAGAGCTCCTTGAAGAAGTTTGGCTTCAAGCTACCTTGAGCAGTGGGTTTGTTTGTTCTTGGGCTTTAGCTTGAGTTGGTTTTGCTACCCTTGCTAGTGGGGAGCTACAAGTTTGTGGTTTTTTGGTTGTTTTTTTGCTATTTGTTCCTTGTCATTAATCTTAGTCATCTTTTTGGTTTGTTTTTTTGTTGCTTTTGTGCTTTGTACAAGGGTGGGGCCCTTTCAAAATCACTTGTTCCAATTTATAGGTCTAGTCAAAAGCGTTTACCAATATCAAAAACTTCTTGAAACGGTTATAACCTGGCGAATCCCATTAGAAGACAAGGTTGACTTATGAGGCTTTACATGCTTTTGAAAAATTGTATGTAGGGAAAGAGAACAAAGTGTGAAAAGATCAAAGCATAGTTTATGTTCACTTTTTCTCCTCACTAACAAATGCTTAAAAGTGCTTGTGTATTGAGGATAAATGTTATTAACGTAATGGCCACTCATAGAAGCCTTGAGAAACAAAAATATTCATAATTCAAATGCCACAAAAAACCGTATATAATTGTTAGATAAAGGTGGTTTACAACACATTATATGTTACACAAAACTTTACTTATAGGGGAAAGACTAGAAGATGAAAATTCAATGTAGTAGATGGATTATATTCATTGCCCCTCTCCTTATTAATTAATGCTTAATAGTGTTTGTTTACTAAGTGGGACTGTTGGTCATATATTAAAATTCTCACACAAGAGTTTGTATGGGGTGGATGACAGAGAGGGTGTGAGATAAAGCCCCAATAAAATTTTTGCTCATACATTTGACTTGGGCATGCACTGTTGTAGCAAATGAATACAAGAAGAAAACTATTTACATTCTATGTTGAAGTTTCATTAAGACTTATTTCTAATTTATAGTAGTACGATTCAATTCATTTTTGTTCTTAATTGAAAAATAAACATAGTGAAACTAAAATCCGTTGCATTTTCTTTACGATGGCTTTGGCTTTGGCTTGTTAAATAAATAAAAATGAGAATTTAAAACAAGAACACAATTATTTTTTTAATATAATGTTTTCTCTAAATCCCATTTTTGGCTAGTACATTTTTTGGTTAATTTAGAACTATAGGAGTGTGACATTAGTGGGTAGAAGAAGAGGATTAATGGTCTTCTTCTCACATGGGTCACACCTCTGTGAAGGTTTTTGGAAAAATATTTATGGGGGAAAAGGAATGATTCTTAGTTGTGAAGGAAGGTGAAGTTTCTTGAAAAAAAATTTGAATAGTTTATTTTTAGTTGTGAAGGAAGGTGATGTATCTTGAAACAAATTTTGAATAGTTTTGACAAGGTTTTCCCAAAGATAGGGGCTTGGCGCACATATATAATAAAGTGGCACTCAATTTTGTCTAAGCTTTCTCAAAGCCAAATTGGATATAGATCTTTCTAAAGAGAGGATCAAGCCCACTCTATTCCTTCCTAGACAACAATGATATCATGATCAAGCCCACTTTGTTCCTTCCTTGACAACAATGATATCATCTAGGATAAATGTGCTATATATGAATCATAATTGTTAATGATAAAAAACTAAAGATATCAAATATATTATTTGAGGAGACATGGCTTTGACAATTATCTAGTAAGACACATTCAAGTGAGTAATCAATCGCCAATGAGTGATAAGATCGATATCACCATCCCATAGACACTTTAATGCTTGTGCTAGAATGCCATTAGATGTGAGTTTGAAACAAGTGTTTGGTACAAAAGTTGTCATTAGAACTAGTTACATAGAAAAATATCATATTGTGTGATAACACACATACACACACACAACAAAAATATTGCTTAACTATAGAAACATAGAGAGGAAAACTGTGTACTTCACACATTTTTTGCTTGCTTTAGTGCCTACTTACAATAAGCGTAATTATGATTAATAAATCAATCAATAAATCTTGCATCACCTAAAATGTTTCTGTTTGTTATGTGTTACGTTTTTATTGGCGCAACTTGTTTCTTTTTGTCATGTGCTTGTTTTGCCTCGCGTACACCTTGTATTTATTGTGTGCTTGTGAAATTTTTCTTATCGTGTTGTTTTATGTAGGTGTTAGACTTGCGTAACCACATGCACATTGGATATTTGGTTCTTATGAAACCTAGTGCCAATTGTCATTGCATACAACCTGCATGGTTGATTCTTGAGCATTGTTTGATGGATGTGTTTTATGCAATTTTCTTCTCGACCTTGTTGCTCGAGCTTATGAAATCACAAATCAATAAAAATATGAAATAAAAGGGCTCCTCACATGGATCTTGCTTTAGATGTGTATATGAAATCACAAAGCATTAAATAAAGGGGTTACTCACGTGGATCTCTCTTCTACTAGGAGGGGATTGTAGATGAGGAAAAGTCACACCTTGATTAAAATACAATAATCAAGGGAGCTTTCCACTACAACTACATGAGGGACCTGTCCAGTTTTCTGCTATCTAAGAGTTTAGAGAGACTAACATCAACAGACCCAATTTGCGCTAAGAGAGATGAAAATGAACTAAACTAACTACTTATGAAGTGGAAGAACACTAATAAATTACTAGAAATAAACAATTACAAAATTTCAAATATAGAGACGAAAAGAGAGTGCAGAGGAACCTGGAACAAAAGAATGAAGCCCACTACCCAGGATGACAACTGTTAGAAATAAAAGTGCAAACCACACAACGGAAATCTGATTCAAACCTTATTTATATCCTCTAAACAATGTAGAATCAATGGAGATTGCAACAGAAATAAAACCCACTATAGAGAAATAACATGCATTAAGAACTGAACACATAACATAGTATGTAACATGGAGAAAATCCTTTCGGGTAAAAAACTCCACCAAGAAAAGAGGCTCCAAGTTGTATTGTCTTCAAATATGAGATTACAATATATGCACTTCCTCTCCTTTAATCTTTAATCAAATGGCACTTGCTACTCTCAAATATGATAAAAATGTAGTACAAATATCCTTAAAAAAGGGAGTTGCCTTCTAGGGCAAGTAAACTGACATAATATTGACCGTCAGATCTGTTACTTAATGACGAATGGTCCAAATTTACAATGATTAAATATAAATAAAATATGGTTTTGGGGGCGCTGCCCTCGATCTCTCACCCGAGAGATGATCCCCTCCCCCCTGCAACCCCCCATCGCGGACAAATTAGCGTCGAGGACCGGATATAAACATGTAGCTAAAACAAAACCATTGCTGATGAAGCCTTCGATCCCTTCTGGGTGATTTACAAACAATATTAGGAGTAATTAATTACATAGGATTTACAAAGTTGATGGCACCTTAATCCTAACAACAACATGTTGCAGGGATGTCTGTGTGTAGCATTGACGTCCTCAAAGTTTAAAAAAATGAAAACTTTGGATTCTGTACAATTCTTGGTTACCTGTACAGTACAACAACAAGCAAGAAACTAACCCAGTAATTTCCAGGTGATAACAAATATGAAAATAACGTAAATACTCCATTAAAATCTAATGAAATGAAAGATTAATAAGAGAAGGGAAGGGATATTAACAAAAGCTCCATGCGGTTGAATATTTCTCTTCAAAATATTTCCTGCTAAGAACAAGGAAGAATTGTTTGGGCTACTACGGAGTTTGCCTTCAAGTCAAGCCCCTGCTTTGGTCTTTTGACCTCCACAAGCAACAAAGATGGACATATTAAAAAAAAAGTGTGTGCTCTTACTTCTTAACTGTGTCTAAGAAATAACTAGAAATGGTAAACAAACAAAAATTAGAAGTATCTTACCTAGTCTGCAAGGAAGAATACCTTAGTGCATGCAAGAGAAAGAGTGGTGGTCTACACCGCAAACTTGCTAAATGAATAACAAAACAATGTATAATAAGATTTAAGAAATAACTAGTAGTGACAAACAAACAAAAACAAGAACTATCTTCCTTGGTCTACAGGGAAGAATACCTTAGTGCAGGCAAGAGAAATAAAGTGGTGGTCTACATCGCAAACTTGCTAAATGAATAACGAAGCAATGTATATCAAGATATGCAAACAATATTACCAGCTTTGATAACAATGGAGGAGGTTGCAGCTCTTTGAGGGAAATTTTTTGAAGGTAAAACAACTTCAAACTGCTAGAAGAGAGCGTTCACAATAATCAAATTGCAAAAATAGACTTCACAGAGTTAACAAAGATGATGTTGCAATTCACGAGAGCATTAAAATCTTCAAGCTGCTATGGTGAGAGCCACATGAGAGTCTTTCTTCAACCATATTTCCAAAAAATCAAAAGAGAGCCAAAGAGAGGGAACAAGAGAGATCCATTCAAAAAGTAGAGCTTGAGAGGG
The DNA here is from genome assembly GCA_027924645.1 of Cunninghamia lanceolata. NCBI lineage: Eukaryota > Viridiplantae > Streptophyta > Pinopsida > Cupressales > Cupressaceae > Cunninghamia > Cunninghamia lanceolata. The sequence continues at coordinate 1,415,345 of BSBN01001164.1, read as the reverse complement.
AAAGGATTGAAAATGCCAATTATGGAAAGAGTCCTTTAAACTTGGAAGGGCATTACCCGCCATAGAAAATGTTCAAAACGTCCCAAAAATAGATCACTTGACATTACATGCTCACGAGATGCCAGCGCGATGCGTGTTCCAAGTGATTTTACTTCTTGGTCTTGTTGATGTGTTGCTTAGTCACATGCACACAAATAAAAGTTCCCACAACAAACCTTTATTCATATTGAAAGACAACATGATCCTTAAAGATATGAAGTCCCAAGTCTCCGATTATCAGGTCTTGACTGTTTGATTATCACTTAGGGTTTGTTGTGATCTGTTGTTTTCTATTTTGGGGACTTACATACTTCCAAGTCATGTTCATCTAGATCTTATCATGATTCACTAATATCTTGTATATATTTAACTCAGTCTGCACATATCTTTTCAGTTCATGTCAAATTCTTAAGTGAATAACCAGAATTCACACATATTATTGCAAATTTAACATTATTTTGATCAATTCTTCTAAAATTATGATTAACTTTGATTAGTTCTTCTGAAATGATCCTAACTTTGATTAGTTCCTCTGAAATGATCTTAACTTCGATCAATTCTTCTGAATTATCTCTATTTGAACTAATCTTTGCATACAAACTATGAATTTACAAAAAGGTCTTCTTTAAAGCATGTAATTTATTAGTATTTACGGTTAGTTGCATATGATTTATCATTATTTGAAATTCTTCACTACAATTTGTGAAATAAAAGTCAAAAGATCAGGTTAGAAGGGAAAGAGTTCTGAGAATTCTAAATTTCACCAGCAATCCACATGTATATCTAGACATAATCATGAAATGAAGCAAACCTAATCATGCTTCACCAGAAACATTCACAATTACGCATAAGAGGTACGAATCTCCAAGGAAACCAACAAGCAATTGGTTGAATGCACTTCTAAAGAACACAACAATTCAACATTACATATTAGAAATCAACAAAGATTATTAAAGATTTATGATAGAACTGTAATATGCAGCTTCATGTCCATTATATGTTCAAAAGATATACAAATGTACACTATATGAGAAAGAATCATGAGAATAAGACACAAAGTTGTCAAATTGACAAACCTAGTGCTTAGTAATGTTCACCAATTCAGTCTCTCTTTTACAAGATGGTGTAGGTCCTTTTATAGAATAAGGACCTGAGATTGGTTACAATAGACCAACAGTTAGTATCACTTTCAAAATATTGACGATCATAAAATGTGGCACGTGATTGCTAGTTGGCAATCTAGGATGGAAGACAATTGACAACAGAATATTCCCCGGCATCTTTACCTTCACATCTTCTTGAATATACTATTTTGTATCAGAAGACTCATTCTCACCAACTATCATCCCTCTAGAATCCAGGTTCTTACACACATCATATGCCTTGATAGTTTTGTCTATCTCCACTTTATCAAATTGATGTGCTTTGATCTTAGCATAATCCTGCATTTTAACCTGATCATCTATGGATATCCATTTACTAGTCCTATCATCAAGCTACTTTCTGTCTGCTTTCATCTTCACAGACAAGTCCATCACTTGGTCTATGGTTTCTTCTGAGAAATGCTCCATCGGGCTTTTCAAAACAACCTGAAATCTAGCCTTAAATGCTCCTATACATACCTGTTCATCGTACGTTTCTTTCTCATCCATGAGGGTCCCAAGCAATTCTTCTAGGACATTCATTTCATCCGTTAGGAGGTCATGAGCTTTGACATTTATATCCACTGCCTTGAGTCTACACCCCTTCAGGATATCCGCTTCAAATTTTAGATCCTTTATCCATACTGATATTTTTGACATAGTTTGGATTATCATTATATTGTGCTTCAACAACACCTAATCACTTAGCTTATGGACATTCTTTAATTTACCAAGGTCTTGATCATTCTGATCAAGCCTCGTTGCACATTCCTTCTTCAAGATATCCGCCTTTGTCCTGATGTATGCTAGAGTATCCCAATTGGATAATGCAATTTGAATAATCTCTTCTCCATCCTTTATAAACTTTTGAAACCAATTTTGCATTACCTGGGCTTGATGCTTCTTCGCATCTAGGTCAGTTATTTCCTCCTGTGTTACCAACGTTAGATTAGATGGAACCTCAGTAACTTGTGTTCTTGGAGCTACTAGCCCTTTCACAAATGCTTCAAGTTGGGCATTGTGCCCTTTTAACTCTATGTTCTTCATCTTTGCCTTACGAATCTGGGCTATTGTTGCATCTGCACTTCTTTTGAGCTCTTCAATTTCTTGCTCTGCAGTTGTGTGACCTAACTCTAGGGTAGTGATTTGATACTCACTAGCTGCGATCTCCCCTTTACACTTTAGTCAAATGTGCTAGATTACGCCCAGTCGTATCCCTTTTAATAGTAGATACCGCCCTTGCCTTGCGTTTGGGCTTGGGTTCCTTTGTAGAAAATAAAAATCGAAAGGAGCTAAGTTGATAGGAGGCTCCATTACCTCATATGCCAACCATTCTGGTATATCCTTTGTTGGCTCTTCTTGACCTCTTCTTGTTGGGGCATGTCCTCTTGATGACTCTCCTTCTAGGGAATCTCTTCTTGATGCCCCTCCTATTGAGGAATCTCAGGATTTTCACTTGCATCATGCATTTCCTCATCCCCTTTATATTGTGGGACCTTCTCCTCATGGAACACTGATTATTACTCATGCTCATTGGATTCATCTTATACTTGCTCTTCAGCTTGCCTTATTTCTCCTTCAATAGGAATATCTTGAGCAACTTCTTCATGAATATCTAGGAGAGAGACATCCTCAATGGATTTATCTATTGCCTCAAGTCGGGATGCATCCATCTCTTCTTCATCCGTTATTCTTGTTACTAGCTCATCCAACTAGCGTTGGCCCAATGGCTCCTAAGGCGATACTGACATCTCGATATCCGATATGTTCTGCACTTTAGGATCTCTTGTTGGCTCTGGATTTTTTATTATTTCTATGACATCTTCCTCCTGTTGAGGCTCGTCCTGTGGCGGTTGTTGTGCCAACAACGAGGAAACTGGATCGTTAGCTACTGAGTAACCTCATCATCTGTTCAATCTACCACTTGACTTAGTGGTAACTGCAACTTTTCAACCTGAGTGTGCTCTTGTGCTTTTGCTTATTTAGCTAGCTCTTGTTTCACCTGAATGATTTAGGGAGCCAACTGGCCATGTTGCAATTGCCTTACCTCTCCTCCAATCAGAGTAGGATAATCTTCCACCTGCCATGCTAGATATGTTTGAAGTGTAGTGGATGGTGATGACAAGCCTCCTTGAGGTTGATTAGATGCAAACATGAGCTCCATCTTTGTGGGCCCTTTTGCTCCAGTCTGAGTATCCACTAGTTTGGATATTGTACCTCTCATGGGTGTAAGAGGCCCCCCCTTTTTTTTAGGGATAATTAGACCTCCTAGTATGTTTGTTGGGTGGTGCTCTTCAGTAGTTGCGGTATAGATGGTAATTGCCCTTAAAGGTTGATCTCTTGGAGGCGAGGGCACGACAACAATTGTGATCCCCTTTGACGTCAAAGCTTCTCTAGACGTTGAAGTTCCTGGCTCGACTAACTTAGCCTCCATCATTCTTCTTTTATGAATGAGAAAGTCATCATATTCTAGGTCTCCTCTATCCTTCATCTTTCTCTTCTTATCATAAGTTATAGCCACACCTTTAGCCTTTAACTCATTCAGCTTTTTCTCAACCCACCTTTGGGTAGTGGTTATGACCTTCTTGGTGATTGCATCAAGGGAGGTCTCTTCAGGTTGGGACCAATCTAGAGGGGATAAGGCCTCTTTGAACACCTGTTTCTCATCATATTCAGGATCCAGGACCTGACCGTCGTCAGATTTTACTTGCGGTGGTACTTCAAAACATCCTAAGGTCCTGATCTAATTGAGAGTTAATCTCTGATATCCTCTCTTCCTCACATCCTCCTCGTCTATACAATCTACCCAATAGTCTTCTATGTGAGGGATGTGCTGTAACTTCATGTTGGTGTATTTCTCCATCCGGTGATAGGGGTCAAAACTTCATGTTGGTGTATGTCTCTTCTACATGATAATAATAAACATTCCATTCCCATCCCACAATACAACATTTGATATTCATACCAAACAAACACAAATGCATTGTACTTTAACCAAAATCACAAAGCATTGGACTACAGGTCAAAATAGTATCCAACCACTTTATATATTGCCACATCATTCAATATCAAACCAATCATCATCAGGCCTCATCTAGGGATATATCGTTCTCGTCATCAAGCACTTAAACTTTTTGGCAAGAAATACAATGGGTGTGTGACTTATGTCATCATTTAGTCTTTTGTTTTTTGATTTTTATCTTTTCTATCCCCTTCTCATGTCTTGTCAAGATTGCTTAGATTTATTCATATCTTGGTGTGTTACGACTAACATGGAAAGGGGCATAGTGTTTTGTGTGTTTGATGGATGTTCTTATTACTCTAGCTAATATTCATATCTTGTGTGTAGTGGAATCACTTTTGCATTCTACTCATCCTATGCATCTAAGGTCATTCTATACCTTTTGTGCATTTGGATTTAATGCTTTAAGTTCATTCCTCACATAGTTAGACTAGATTGTATTATGTCGGGCACGTATAAGGATACCCTGTTGTTTGTTATGTCAAATTCATGCAAAGGATACGTCACCCTAGTTCCATATACCTTGGTACATACTATCCTATTGCTATATCAAATTAGGACTACTCTATATATTATACCAGCATAATCATTTCCACAACCATCATCATATCCCTATCCCTATTCTTCATATCTTCATACCCCTATTGTACCCATCATCCATACTCGTTTATACCATATATCAATCCTATTATTCCTGTTACGTTAGAAAATATCCCCTTGGGGGCTTTTCCCTCTTAAGGTTTAGCTCCCGGGTCCTTTAGAATGTATTTAGAGCATTTTGCATGATTATGATGACTCCTGATGAGACAACCCTGAAGTTTCATGGCAAATGAGACTCAGGGGATGTATGTGACATAAATCCTGCCTGAAATAGGTGGGAGGACTTGGGCGTCCGCACCCTAGTCCTGCTCTATTTTAGGTCAGGACCTATTTTTGGGTGTCAGTTTATGACCATTATTTAGGTCCTATGCCGACATCCTAAGTTTGAATTACGAAATTCTTAGCGAGAATGTTTGTAGTTGCATATATAAGCATGATTAGCGATTCATTTGTAAACTAGATGGATATCGTGAACATGTGGCTTTTTGTGAAAGTGATTGAAAGGCATTCATTGTGTTGTAGAGCAGTACTTTGCTGTTATTGTGTTTGTATTGGCAGATTTGGCATCCATCTCCTCATGGCATGAAGAGCATCTTCCTTCCATGAGATCTTCACTTCAAGGTGATATCAATTGTGTTTTCTATCATTTATCATTTGGATTTTACCTCTATCCTGCAGGGATACACACTCTTTATCTGACAATAGTGTTTGAAAGACTTGAATGTCTCTCCGGGGCTTGACTAAGGCAAGCCTCTAAACACCACAACCCCCAACCCACTTTTTTGTGATTGTAGGTTACAGGTTTCAGAAGCAAAAGAAGTGGAGTTGTAGGAGAGCAACGCAGACTGTCAGAATTACAGATCAGAGAAGAAAATAGGGACCTGGACTCGGGAGTCCACTCATTAGTCCTCCAGATCCTGCAACTGTAAAATCTCTGGAACAACAGAACAGTGTTGCAGACAACATTCCTAGATCCTGACAAAAACTGAGGCATTGGACTAGGGCGGCCACTCATTATTCCCCAACTTTTTCTCACACCGAACTTTAAAATCTGGTATGTATTTAATTGTCATTTGATATCTCTATGTGCGATCATTTTCCATAATTTGTCCATTTGTTTATGCTTTCACGAAATTAGGGTTTTGAGCATAATTGGTCTTAATTGAACAATTAAATCGTACAATTCCAATCTTCCCCTATGTTTCAAGTGACAGGAGATCTGTAGTAGAGTTCTCTACTCGGTTGAATGTCCTTGAATGTTTAGTGGTGAAAGGAGGATCAACACAAACCATTAAAATCAATCCTCTTCATTTTTAACCCTAAACAATTCCCTTCCTTTTTCTTTCAAGAGCCTACCCATGTTCTTCTAACCCGCCTATCTTCTCGAGGGGGCATCATCCATCATCATCTTATCTTTACATCATCATCCTACCCTTCATCCATTCCTCCTTGCTACTCTTTCAAGTGGCTGGGGCATCTTTTTCTTCCATCCATACCTTATCTTCTTTGAAATGATGCTACTTTTCTTAGTCGTAACATCATCTCAAATAGGGGTAAAATGTAGACACCCAAGATTGACAATGTCTTACAACACCACCTTGTCGACATCATTAGAGACACTATGAAACACATTCTATCCTGAGACCCTTACATAACACTTTCATTATCTAATTAGTTAAAAATAAATCATATTTTTAACTAATTCTTATCATAATCCCATCATAATCTCATTTTAATCCCATTAGCTAATTAATTAAATAAATCCTATTTATTTAATTAATTCCCACCTTTCGTGTAATTTAAATGAATAAATATTTATTTAAATCAACCCTCACCTTTATCCTCATCCTCACACTTGTCCCTCTTCCATAATTTAAGTAATTTTTTATTATAACCTTTGTCACACAACAACCATTATTAAATGAAGTGGCCTTGAATTAAATAGCCTTTTAATCTTAGCCATCCACATCACACAATTGACCTTTTAATCTTAGTCATCAATCCTTATCCTTCACCTTCTATAAATTGAGCCTTTCACATCACATCAACATCACATCTTTCGTATGCAAGTACATGCTGTCATTTTGATCACCTTCATTACCTTCATTATAGCCTTTTCATACTTAGATTATGTTGGTTTTATAGGTAGTCCACAATGCATATTTTATCCATAGAACAAAGCTAGTAGAACTAGGGTGCATTCTACTCTGTTCTATCTAAGTGTGAGGGCTTGATTTGAGGAGAGGGTTTTGATTTATTTGCATTATCTTTCATTGTCCTTAGGTCAATTTTTTGCATACAGCTCCAACCTGAAGCATCACATGAGAAGGAAAGGATCGAAGATGCCTAACTAGAGAAGATGGCTATGGAATGGTAGTAGGAATCCTAGGCTCAACAAGAGCAAGATCTCTAGTAGCATTTGCTACAAGGGGGGTGGAATCCAATGTAGGAGCACTGGGAGCCAAAACTAAGGAAGATCTCTCGATAGGTATAACAATATCCAAAATAGCAACAAGTCTGTCAACTGGGATACAAGAGTAGATCCTCCATAAGAGAGACATAATACTCATAATCCATGTTAGGTAGTGGGGAATGGCATTCTACCACCAAGAAACCTAGCCAAAAATATTGTAGCTAGAACAAAGGTAGTCGGAAGTTAAATGACCAGTAGCAAAGCACCACCTATAGCAGAAGGGGAGACCCTTGTAATCGAGAGACTAAGTCCAAGGCCTATACACCACCTATAGGACTACATCCCCAAGAAGAGCCTTGGATATGTCATGTCCACCAAGATGTGAGCATAGGTAGTGTGGGAGTAGTTTGAAGTTCAAGTGATGTCAACCTTCAAAAAATGACCTAAAGCATTACCAATGGCTTGAAAACATGAGTCACATGAAAACTGGATTGGAAAACTAGGCAATTTGATCCAAACCAACATGATATTGAGAGATTCAACTAGAGGGTTGAAAGATGACAACCATGGCTTGAACAAAAGGAATGTTGGCCCCACATCCACAACCTTTCATCCATCACAACATCCTTGTCTTGGGCTGAGTCAAAGGTCACGATAAAGAACCCCTAGCATAGGGATAAATTTGTTTTTTCCCTTAATGAGAGGCTTCTAGTGCTCTAAAATTAGCAAATGCAAATCAAGGAGATATGGCCATGATTGATTAAATTTGTAGATAAGATCCCTTTAGCAAAATATTCCTCATTATCAATCATGTCTTGTCCAAAGACCACACCAAGGGAGGGTTAAGTGTAGGTAAGAGGAACTATTTTTCACATGGAGGATGAGAAGCTTCCATAGAGAATGTGGAAGCTCTACCAACAACCATTGTATAAGAGTATGGAACAACACTATCCAAAAGACTAAAATCCAGCACATGGACCGTTGGAACATGTCTTAGAGTTATTGCCTACAACTGTGTTTGACACATTGACAATGCCAACAACAACCTATGAGGGTCAAGAAGAAGCTTGAGCCACTAATGAGGAACAATCATGAACAAAAAACTCAGGCACAAACCTGTAAGGACAAACCAAAGGAAAAGGGATGAGTTTGCACACATCTAAGCCATTGAAAATGGGCACAAGAGAACTATTACTCACTACCACACTGCCAATAGGAGTTTGCAACACCCCTATCAAGAGTTCGCAACACCACCATAGCGACACTAGATGTCGATGAACTAGGTCGAGGGAAAGGTGCAAAGACAGATTCAAGAAAATCTAGGGCATAGGGACCAAGCAGTAGAGCTCATTTCAAATTTATTATTATTTTTTGATAGGTAAGAGAGTTTATATTGATAGTCTAAAAAAGATTACACTGTTTGGCTCCATGAGCTGATGATATACTTTTTCCCCTGCTATTTGCTTACAGAATATTACAAAATGAACACTCTGGATCTATCAAACTAAATTGCTGCTACAGTAGACATATACCAATAACTGCCTAAAACCCCCATATCACCTTAATACAATAAAACTTAAACTATTAAACATATACAACAGTAAACACCAAGCTGACCAGAGACCGACTGAACCAGAGCCACCAGACTAATCATATTTCCCCTTCCTCAAACCGGTAGTCTTGAAATTCACCCACCCACGCGAAGCCCTCAGCTGGGATCATGTTGAACATCTTTTTGAGGAAGTCCCTTCCTCTGCGTACCCTGGCCCTGTGGGCCATCAACTCATCACCTTGAATGTCCAGGATGAAGGGAAAGAAATTGACCACTTCGCCGGGCTGGTTTACCTTGTTCAGATCCTTCGACCTCGGGAGCCCGACACCTCTTTCTGTTGCCTCCAACACCTCATCCAACCCTTCCATCAGGTTTGACTTGAACATCCTCTGCACCAGCACCCTCACATCCTCCTTTGTCGTCATCACGTCGAGGAGAGAAGCTACCACCCTAGACGATATGTCTGAATCAACACAGTAGCGCTCTCCATCATTGAAAAAAGCTCTCCCCATGATGAGCTTAGTGGCTCTGATGATGAAGGCGTCGTTCTACCGCATGACCCTTCTCAATCTTTGATCGGTAATTTTGCCAAAGAAAGCCATCTGCCTAACCCTTCCAGTTAGACAAATGGGGGATTCCATTCTGTGAGGGTAAAATAGTGCATCAATCAAATGAATAATAGATGACCCAAACATCAACAGAATAGAGAAACACAGAAGATTCAAATGAACAAAGCAATGAACAAACACAGCAAACCTCTTCCGTTTCGAAACTTCTGTTGTTCGCCTATCACGAATCGTCCTTTCGCAGATGAGATGAGCCCTCAGAGAGTGCAATCTTTTAAAGCTGTTTGAGGAAGTCGATGGTGAACGGCTATGGTGATATGCAATGAAGGTGAGCTCCAATGCAACAATGGTGATCTCAAGCTTGTAGATGACAAGTGGGTGCCAAAGGCGCGCTGGTGATATTTCTGCAGAGTAACGATGTCAAAAGCCTGGATCAATAGAATGAAGGGATGAAGCTTCATTTATAGACTCGGAGGAATAGGAATCAACGGTTGAGAGAAGATATGAAGATCAACGGCTGAAGATGGTTGAGGAATGTGCAACCAGTGGAAACGTGCCAAATGTCCCAGCTCCATCATGAAAGGTGGGATGTGACAAAACTGATTGGAGAGTTAACAGACTTGACTGATCTGTTAACAGAATTGATTGATCAGTTAGAAGAGTGGATTGTGGAACTGACTGGATTGATTGAGGATTTGACTCAACTGACAGGTTAGTTAATAGATTTGATTGATTGGTTAACTGACCTCTGATTGGAGAAGAAATAGGCCATGTGGGTGAGGGAAAATAAGGTAATTAAATATTAAATATTAAATATATTTAATTACATGTGCAACCTGATGAGGTGGACAAGGTGAGTGGAAAAGGTGATGTGGAATTTTGAATTTAGAACTTTAGGATAGAGGAAATAGGTTTAATTAAATAATTTATGATTATTTAATTGTGAAGGACTTTAGAAGAATTTTAATTAAATAAATAGAATTTATTTAATTGTGAGATAGTGAATTGATTAAATAAATTTAGAATATTTATTTAATTAATAGAAGAATGGAATAAATATTTAGAATATTTATTTAGGATGATTTGTGTCATTTTTAGGCGTATACACATTCTGCCACAAGCAAGTTGTTCGGCAGGAAGATGGAAAATGATGAACGGTGGGGGAATGTTGGCCATAAACCAGAATGCCAAAGTGTCTGCAAAATTGTAACATCCGTGTTCTAAAAACATAGTAAAAACGAGAATTTGCCATAGAGTAATTCAATAAGGTAAAAATGAGAGAAAAATTTTCTTACTCGTTTTCACCTTATTGAATTACTCTATGGTAAATTCTTGTATTTACTATGTTTTTAGAACGCGGATGTTACATATGGTTTCAGAGCTACCAGGTTCAACACTAGGGCTTATGAGTCCACTATGCTAACCTGTAGTCAACACTGTGCGGTTAGCTAATGCTTGATTTTCTTGTGCTAAAACGGCGTGGAGAAGAACCAAGAAAACTGCTAGAAAGTCTGTTCCCCAGCATTTGCCTGAATTAGTAGTTAAGAAGGAACCTATCGAGGAAGCGAAACTTAAAGAGCATATTAAGGCTAGAGGATTCAGAGAATTTTGCTGATGCGCTTAAGCGTATTCAGCTAGAAAGAAAACAATGTTTTGAACTGGCCAAGAATCCTACTATTTCTACTTGTGTAGTTAAACCTAGTAAACTGTAGCCAGTCACGACATGTCACTTGGAGGTTGTGATGCTTCTGTTTTAGGAAAAGAGGTGTTGGAGGAGAATATGTGTGTTCATCCACTATCACGTCTCATTTTTATGGACTATATAATTATTCCGGATTAGAGAATATTTACCATGATTGCTTTACGTTGAGTAAGTCCCACGTGTGTAAACGTAATATCATGATGTTATATTTGTGTAAATTGGAAAGTTGATTTAAATATTAAATATTATCGATATGAATATGATGTTTTGCTTCGGCTATGTTTTGGGGAACTAACCTATTGACGTCAAGCTGAGCGCAAATGAATGCAGGTACTCGTCGAAGACAAGAACATGGTTGAGGTAGAGGTGTTCTAGTCAGTTGGCAAGAACTGTTCGGAATGGTTAACTTCGATGCAATCACACACTCACGTAGTTTGATATTGCATTTTGAATGGTTTAATTATGCATTAATTATGTGGATAATAAATGTGACTGATGTTTAGATGCTTAGAAAATATGGTGTTTTTTTATTGTGAAGAAAGTTCTTTTCGAATGCATGATTTGATTATAAAAAAATTAATATCTTTGGGAGTTATATTATAAATGGTATATTTTAAATTAGTGTAACTAAATTATTTAAATAATAAAATAGATAAGTGCTTTTCTATTTCTTGTATTATGGATGTTGGAAGACAATATTTAATATTAGATTTAAAATAATTGTGAAAAAAAATGCAATAGATTATTTTATCAATATTATTGTTATTATTAAAAAACTACTCTTGACTGATTGTATTTTATTATAAATAGATAAATTGATTTAGTAACTTATTAATATTATATATGGAATTTGAATTAAATAACTAACTGTCATGCAAATGGCAGAAATAATAAATAATATTAATTATTTCTTTCTTTTGGGAGTTCTTCAACATGCAAAACTAAAAGTAATGATCAGTTATCAAAAATCACTTCAAACTTAAAAATAATAAAAATGCGATGATTAGATGGAAAAAAAAGAAAAGAGGGGCATAGAGATAAGGGAGTTTTCTTTTCCCAGCAGAAAGGGGATTATTATTATGTTATACTGAGCAGCAGTAAGGAGAACGCCATTCCTTCTGGAGTAGCGAATGGAGGCAGCAGTGAAAGGGCAGCATCAGAGACATAAATCAATCTCTCTCCTTCCCAGCTAATAAACAGGTATTTTTCTTGTTATAATTGCATTAAATAAATGGTTGTTTATGATTGTTTAACCCTAGTAAATCTAGCCTGAGATCTGTTCTTTCCGGTCTGTGTTGCAACTTTGGATGGCCAGTATGTCATGTTTTCTTATAAGAAATTTGAAAACTTCCTGCCATGACCTCCTGTCATTCGTGTCACTCCTGTCGCGTTCTTGTCGTGAATTGTTAAAGACTGAGTAAAACTTCCTGCCGTGACCTCCTGTCATTCCTGTCACTCCTGCCGCGTTCCTGTCGTGAATTGTTAAAGACTGAGTAAAACTTCCTGCCGCGACCTCCTGTCATTCTTGTCACAGCTTCCTGTTGTTCCCTTCACAGCTCCTATCATTCCTGTTACAGCAACGTGTGTTTATCTGTAGCATCTTCCTTCTGACTATTCTCTGTTGTGGCTTCTATCTAACATGTACCCTGATCTATAAATCCTTTCTTCATTATTTTTTTGGGCGTTGGCTCTCTTCTGATTCGTTTTTCCTTTTGGTTATGCCTGAGTGTTTAAAAACACCAGATCAACCTCCTTCTTGGCTGATTCTTGTTATCTTGCCTGGCCATTGACCTTCCTTATGGCTAACTAGACAGCACTTGGGCGATCTCAATAGAATGACCCTTTCCTTCTTGCTATCGCCTGCTATTGTATGATTGGGATCGACTCTCTCTTGAGCCGTCAACTTGTTCTATACCTTCGACCCACCTTAATTTGTTGGATGTGCCTTGTTTGATTGCCAGATCTATGCTGGCTTGTTGATGCAATGGTGGTCTACTTATGAATTAAACTGTTGGTTGAATACTGTAGATTGGATTGTTATCCCCCTAATCTAAATGTTATTACCTTACCTCTCCAAATTGCACCTTTTACCTAGACATTCTTTTAGTGAAATCCGTCCCTGTATGCATGGCTATAGCAGATCCTTTTTATTTTATTTTATTTTAACCTGAGAGATCAGTGTCTGTAGCTTCTTTTATGACTGATTTAAGTTCTTTTAGCAAACGATAGGATCTTCTAGTAGCTTCTTTAGTCCGTTTATACTGTTGTAGAAATTCTTTTACTATCTTTGAGAAACTAAATTCTGAAGTTTTCTTTATGACTGTAAACTGTATGCCTGTGGCTGTCTATATCATTCTATTTCTTCCAAGAGCCGTTTTGTTGTTTCTGTCGCTGTGTTGATAGTTCTTGTTGCCATATTTAAGCACCTATAGCTCTGTCAAAAACTTGTTAAACATTATTTTTACGAAAATCAGAGACAGTAGGTTGTTATATTGTTTTTCTTATGAATGATGAAAAATCATTATATTCAAACAGACTGAAACTGAGTTATACATTGTTCTTTGTTCACTATTTTATGCCTGTAACAGTTCCTGTTGCAACAGTGATAGGAAGTCTGTTTTAATGTTTGTGTTTTAAAACTTCCTATCACCGAAATGACAGGAAGGCAGATTTATATTTCTAATTGACTATACTCGAAGACTGAAGTGATTGAATTAGTAAATTAGTAAACTATATCATATTGCTAAACTTGAATGCATTTTTATGTTCAAATATTGCTTTTTTCTTGAAAGTATATCATTTTGTAATTGATGATTTGGGAAAGGGATTGGATTGATTTATTATCTTGAATTTTTTATTCTTATTTTATATCATTTCTTGCTTCTAGGGGAAAGAGGTAGATTTGATCTAGAAATGTGATTGGGTTACTTTTGGGACTAGGATGTCGAATGTGGATATATCAGAGATGGCTTTTCCTCTTTTTGGGAATTGACCAGGCTACTTGGAATGATTAGATCTAATTGGAATGCCATTGAAAAAGATGTTTATTTTCTCTAAAAAAACATATTATATATATATCTCTGCCACATCCTGTTGTGAGTCAATTTGCTTTTCATTATTAGAATTTCACTTTTAGACATCAGGCTTGCATTGGGTATTCCCTCCTGCAGTTGTTACCAGGTAGCTAGACATTTCATGCAGGGCTGGGTTTCCTTCATTTCATGACGGGATCCGGGGAAGTGTAAATACTTCATGGTTGGGTGGAAAAGCACCTGAGCCATGTTCTCGTCTCTCGGTTTGTAGGTGGTGGACCACTTGGTTCGTGGAACTGGAGAGTGTTGATTTGTTATTCATTGATGTACTTGTTGTTGTACCTTTTTGGATGTATTAAGGCATGTTGCCAAAGGATTTTGGTATTTTGATTTATAGTGCTTATTACTTGGATTTGGCATGTGAATATGTAAGATTTAAAGACTTATTTGATTTATATCGATGAGATTTTCTTTGTGAAGATTTATTGACTCTATTGATTCTTCTTAATGAAGTTATTGTTTTTGATTAAATATTGTAATTAAGTGGATTATATATACATCATTTTACTTTCATTTCTTGTGATGTTGTATTTACTTCATTTTACTTTTGTGATGGATTAGAGGGCTTTTACATTTGGTATCAGAGCGTAGTTCCAACATTGGGAGCTCTGGGTGTGTGTGTGTTGCTTAGTTTGATCGAGCATGTGTGGGTCCTTGTGTGTTGGTCTGTTGTGAATAGCATGTGCTTTCTTTTTACGGGGTTAGATAAACCCTGATGATTGTTCTTGAGGATATGGTTGAGTGATGCTTGATGTAAGTCTTCCCTTTGAGTGAAGTTGTAGTATTTTTGCATTACAGTTAGATGTGTGTGCTATCTAAGTTATTCCTATCATGTCCTATTGTGGAGTAAGTTAGCCATCAAGTGGATGGGATGTTGGGCGAGAACTTAATCACCAACCTAACTCTCCCTCTTATTGTTTGTCTTTTATGTAAGTAGTGCATTAATGTATTACCCTTATGTTTGGGAGAAACGTGACTACTCCCTGTTGTGAGAGTGATGTGAATAAACATGTGGAACCTGATTCTGTCTTGAATTGATTTTTGGTTGCTAGATATTGCTTATGTATGGCTATATGTGTGTCATTGCATGATGATTGTGACTCCTTTGAATGAGATGCATTTTTTTTATTGCTTGGTATCTTTTGTTATGATTGGTTTAGTTATGTAGGAATGATATTGTGTTTTATGTTGAATACCATTGTTTGACAAGGAAACTGAACTGAATATGTCATATAACCTATGAAGCGACTTGAAATATGAATGAATATGCTATGTGAACCCAGTGAAAATGACTTCAAGGCTGCTTAGAACATCTGAGACTGATTTACTACTATAATAAGCATTAGACATTGAAAACCTTACTGTTAAAAAAATGATTGAGGATAGCAAGTACTATGTCGAAAGTGTGAAAAACAAAGGTCATTAAATCTATTCTTTTTCTGTTTGTGAGTGATTATATATATATATATATTGTATATACTCCTTAGTCTTGAAAGATCATACATGAGGAAAACATCCATTTATAACACGACCGAAACTGTCTTTTAAACCTGCAAAATAAAGGAGAAATAAACCATTATTATGAAAAAAAACTGAATATAAACATTGGAACTATCTTATGCATTATTATAAAACAATTGCATTATGAGAAAGAAAATAGACATTGAATAGACAAAAATATTGATTAATTTTTGTTTTATGAATCAAAGAAAAATGAAAGTTTTTATAGCCTTATTTGTTATGATTGTTTTGGTTTGGGGAAAGT
This sequence comes from Cunninghamia lanceolata, assembly GCA_027924645.1. NCBI lineage: Eukaryota > Viridiplantae > Streptophyta > Pinopsida > Cupressales > Cupressaceae > Cunninghamia > Cunninghamia lanceolata. The sequence goes on along the minus strand of BSBN01001164.1, from coordinate 1,399,452 downwards.
TACACAAGTATGCTGAAATCAAACGTAACGATTTGTTTATTTTCTAAGTCATGCTTGAATGGAAATAAATATTTTATTGAGAAAAGAAAGTGATTGCATTGTTTGCTATGCTTTATGTTATTTGGGAAAGTTACCTTCCGGGACGGGTGCCGAATGAAGAATTATAGAGGAGTCGATTTTCTTTTTCAAAATCTACACCACCATAAAAATTAGTTTCAGACTTTGGCCAAAGTCAACTTTTGACGTTGAAATAGATGAATGGACCATTGAAATAGATGGATGTATGCCTAATTTTTATTGATATAATTCTTTGCCTCATCCTGTTAATGAGATGCTGCATTCATGTAGGAATGCATGTAGGTTAACAAGCACGCACCAGATTCCATCCTACATATTGATATATATTGCTAGGCTCTATGAGCAGGATTGAGTATCCTTCATGTTGGAAGGATCCCGGGGAAGCGTAAGCTTCGTGGTTGGGTAGAAAAGCGTCGAACCATGTTCTCGTCCCTTGGCTCGTAGATGTAGCCAGAGACGTTGGATTGATATTGGATATTATTGATATTTCATACTTATATTGTAATCACTCAGTGATGCTAGGGTGACTTGATAGGCTACAAGCCTAAGATGAATAAATTTTGGATTATGTATTAAATGTACTTCTAAGTGGATTAGGTTTATGTACATATGAATTTGAAATTGAATAAGAAAGATTATATTATTCTTGTTTTACTTGAGAAATGTGGAGGTTGAGTTGATTCTTTAATTATGGTTAAGCTAGAAGGTTCAGGACCTTTATTACTAGAATTGCCAACTTAGTGTTGAAAATATGATGGCTTCCATTCTTTGACGTTGAATAACTTTTATCCGAATGTATTAGCTTCTTGTTAAGATCTTCCTTTTGTATGACCTTTTACATTCAAGATATTCTTTTTGCTTTTGAGATTTGATTATCTTTGATTTAAAAATATTATTATTTATGCTTGAAACTTATGAATACCTCGAGTACCATAAGCTTAACCAAATGCAGTTTAGTAGAAGTTCTTTTCGAAATTTAATGTTGACTTTGAATTTTGTTAATTTAGTGTTGAAAACAAGTCGACATATGTAATTTTGATCTTTTGTGATTTACTGTTGAAATTATTTAATGTTGATCTTCTTTATTTATTGTTGACATCATGTTGAACTATTTAAAAAAAAAAAAAAATTATATTTAGTGTCGAAAACATATTGATCTACTTACCCTATTGTTGATTCTTTGAAAGTTTAGTGTTGGAAACATGTTGATTTTTCTATGATTGACCATCTGATTGAAATCATGATTTAATATTGTAATTTTGAACATTTTGGTGTTGATGATCCTATTTTAATGTTGATGATATTATTTTAGTGTTGATGATCCTAACTTTTTGTTGATGGGAACTTTCTCATTTTATTTAGTGTTGATATTGGATTTATTACTGAAACTCTTACCTCTATTTAATGTTGATAAGTACTTGCCGATGATGATAACAAGTAGTATGAGATGCTTGTTTATCATCCTTGGATGACAATATTCAGATGTCTCATGTGGGTAGGCATGCTTGATAAAACTGAACATATTATTGATATCTTTATATGAGCAGTTATGTGTGTTGTAGAAGGTAGATATGCCTCTTGAGTTAGTATATGAAATAGAAATCATTATAGCGATAATGAAGGTTGAAAATGGAAACTAATAGAAAGGAAAAAGAATTATTGGTATTTTTCTTTACAATGAATCATTGCATATAGACTCGTAATACCCTTAATTTCCTTAATCTAGTTGAGATACTTATTATGATACCATGTTGCACGATGTTTTACTTTTTATAACAGGGGTGTGTTTACTCTTTTTATTTCATGGTGATTGTAATAAGACATCGAGACGATGTCTCTTCCTAGTAGGGAAGGATATCACATCTCGTTTTTATGGACTATATAATTATTCTGGATTAGAGAATATTTACCATGATTGTTTTACATTGAGTAAGTCCCACGTGTGTAAAGGTAATATCATGATGTTATATTTGTGTAAATTGGAAAGTTGATTTAAATATTAAATATCATCGATATGAATATGATGTTTTGCTACGGCTATGTTTTGGGGAACTAACCTATTGATGTCGAGCTGAGTGCAAATGAATGCAGGTACTCGTCGAAGACGAGAACATGGCTGAGGTAGAGGTGTTCTAGCCACTTGGCAAGAACTGTTCGGGATGGTTAACTCTGATGCAATCACACACTCACGTAGTTTCATATTGCATTTTGAATGGTTTAATTATGCATTAATTGTGTGGATAATAAATGTGACTGATGTTTAGATGCTTAGAAAATATGGTGTTTTTTTAATTGTGAATAAAGTTCTTTCCAAATGCATGATTTGATTATAAAAAATTAATATCTTTTGGAGTTATATAATAAATGGTATATTTTAAATTAGTGTAACTAAATTATTTAAATAATAAAATAGATAAGTGCTTTTCTATTTCTTGTATTATGGATGTTGGAAGACAATATCTAATATTAGATTTAAAATAATTGTGAAAAAAATGCAATAGATTATTTTATCAAAATTATTGTTATTATTAAAAAACTACTCTTGACTGATTGTATTTTATTATAAATAGATACATTGATTTAGTAACTTATTAATATTATTTATGGAATTTGAATTAAATAACTAACTGTCATGCAAATGGCAGAAATAATAAATAATATTAATTATTCTTTCTTTGGGGAGTTCTTCAACATGCAAAACTGAAAGTAATGATTAGTTATCAAAAATCACTTCAAACCTAAAAATAATAAAAATGCCATGATTAGAAGATGGAAAAAAAAAGAGGGGCATAGAGATAAGGGAGTTTTCTTTTCCCAGCATAAAGGGGATTATTATTATGTTATTCTGAGCAGCAGTAAGGAGAATGCCATTCTTTCTGGAGCAGTGAATGGAGGCAGCAGTGAAAGGGCAACATCAGAGACATAAATCAATCTCTCCTTCCCATCTAATAAACAGGTATTTTTCTTGTTATAATTGCATTAAATAAATGGTTGTTTATGACTGTTTAACCCTAGTAAATCTAGCCTGAGATCTGTTCTTTCCGATCTGTGTTGCAACTTTGGATGGACAGTATGTCATGTTTTCTTATAAGAAATTTGAAAACTTCCTGCTGCGACGTCCTGTCATTCCTGTCACTCCTATTGCGTTCCTGTCGTAAATTGTTAAAGACCGAGTAAAACTTCCTGTCGTGATCTCCTGTCACTCCTGTCGCGTTCCTGTCGTGAATTGTTAAAGATTAAGTAAAACTTCCTGTTGTGACATCCTGTCGTTCCTATCAAACCTTCCTGTTGTTCTTGTCACAGCTCATGTCATTCCTATTATAGCAGCGTGTGTTTATCTGTAGCAGCTTCCTTCTGACTATTCTCTGTTGTGGCTTCTATCTAACATGTACCCTGATCTATAAATCCTTTCTTCATTATTTTGCTGGGCGTTGGCTCTCTTTTGAGTCATTTTTCCTTTTGGTTATGCCTGAGTGTTTAAAAACACCATATCAACCTCCTTCTTGGCCGATTCTTGTTATCTTGCCTGGTCGTCGACCTTCCTTATGGCTGACTAGATAGCACTTGGGTGATCTGAATAGAACAACCCTTGCCTTCTTGTTGTTGCCCGCTATTGTATGACTAGGATTGACTCTCTCTTGAGCCGTCGACTTGTTCTATACCTCTAACCCACCTTAATTTGTTGGATGTGCCTTGTTTGATTGCCAGATCTATGTTGGCCTGTTGATGCAATGGTGGTTTGCTTATTAATTAAACTGTTCGCTGAATACTGTAGATCGGATTGTTATCCCCCTAATCTAAATGTTATTACCTTACCTCTCCAAATTGCACCTTTTACCCAGACATTCTTTTAGTGAAATCCGTCCCTGTATGCATGGCTATAGCAGATCCTTTTTATTTTATTTTTTTAAACCTGAGAGATCAGTGTTTGTAGCTTCTTTTATGACTGATTTAAGTTCTTTTAGCAAACGATATGATCTTCCAGTAGCTTCTTTATTCCATTTATGCTGTTGTAGAAATTCTTTTACTATCTTTGAGGAACTAGATTCTGAAGTTTTCTTTATGACTGTAAACTGTATGCCTATGGCTGTCTATATCATTCTATTTCTTCCAAGAGTTGTTTTGTTGTTTCTATCACTGTGTTGATAGCTCTTGTTGCCATATTTAAGCACCTGTAGCTTTGTCAGAAACTTGTTAAACATTATTTTTATGAAAATCAGAGACAGTAGGTTGTTATATTGTTTTTCCTATGAATGTTGAAAAATCATTATATTCAAACAGACTGAAACTGAGTTATACATTGTTCTTTGTTCACTATTTTATGCCTGTAACAGTTCCTGTCGTAACAGTGACAGGAAGTCTGTTTTAATGTTTGTGTTTTAAAACCTCCTGTCACCGAAATGATAGGAAGGCAGATTTATATTTCTAATTGACTATACTCGAAGACTGAAGTGATTGAATTAGTAAATTAGTAAACTATATCATATTGCTAAACTTGAATGCATTTTTATGTTCAAATATTGCTTTTTTCTTGAAAGTATATCATTCTGTAATTGATGATTTGGGAAAGGGATTGGATTGATTTATTATCTTGAATTTTTTATTCTTATTTTATGTCATTTCTTGCTTCTTGGGGAAAGAGGTAGATTTGATCTAGGAATGTGATTGGGTTACTTTTGGGACTAGGATGTCGAATGTGGATATATCAGAGATGACTTTTCCTCTTTTTGGGAATTGACCAAGCTACTTGGAATGATTAGATCTAATTGGAATGCCATTGAAAAAGATGTTTATTTTGTCTAGAAAAAGTTATTATATATATCTCTGCCACATCCTGTTGTGAGTCAATTTGCTTTTCATTATTAGAATTTCACTTTTAGACATCAGGCTTGCATTGGGTATTCCCTCCTGCAGTTGTTACTAGGTAGCTAGACATTTCATGCATGGCTAGGTTTTCTTCATTTCATGAAGGGATCCGGGGAAGTGTAAATACTTCATGGTTGGGTGGAAAAGCACCTGAGCCATGTTCTCGTCTCTCGGTTTGCAGTTGGTGGACCACTTGGTTCATGCAGCTGGAGAGTGTTGATTTGTTATTCATTGATGTACTTGTTATTGTACCTTTTTGGATGTATTAAGGCATGTTGCCAAAGGATTTTTGTATTTTGATTCATAGTGCTTATTACTTGGATTTGGCACGTGAATATGTAAGATTTAAAGACTTATTTTATTTATATCGATGAGATTTTCTTTGTGAAGATTTATTGACTCTATTGATTCTTCTTGATGAAGTTATTGTTTTTGATTAAATATTGTAATTAAGCGGATTATATATACATCATTTTACTTTCGTTTCTTGTGATGTATTTAAGTGAATTATTACTTCATTTTACTTTGTTTTACTTTTGTGATGGATTAGAGGGCTTTTACATCCACCCTCTATGTTTGTTTAATTGGAAGATGCTTTAATCGACAGTGACATGTAATCTTGTCGTATCAACTATATAAATAAGGATGTAGTTACTCCTGAATAAATTATAATAAAGATGAGAATGTTTTGTACCAATTTATGTATTGTTATGAGTTAATATGTTTTGTTGAGTCACATTAGAATTCATAAAACTATTAGAAAAATGACATGTTTCATACAAGAACAAACTAGGGTGAGAGTCTAGAAGAGAATAAACCACCAGTTAATCTCTTGGACAAATTGGAGCAATCCTAACCGTGTTTGTAAAAACCAAAGAGAGACTTGGTAACTTGGAAAAGAAAGTAAGAGAATAAGGAAAACCCTGTAGGGGGAAAATTTTCTCATGGGATGAGCAGGGAAAATCACCAAGACCATAGTAGTGCGAACCTTGAGAACTATAGACTCTAAAAGGAAGCAAAGGATAGGCTTGCCTTAGAACTTTCCTAGATATGAAGAAAGTCATTCCACCAAAGTCTGATGGAACAAATGATTGGAGCAACTGAAAATTTTATTTCTCCTAGTGTTTTAGGATAAGTTACCCAAAAAAGTACCTTACCATATGACAACTATAGAATTAATGGAATCAAAAGCCCCATTATAAGAATATCGGCTAAATGTTTGATTAGATTCAATATTTCACCATGGGATGTACTAGTTATCTTTATCAAGAAAAAGGACATAACTCTGCAATTGTGTATTTAGTATCGTATGCTCATTAAAGCAACAACAAAGAACAAATATCCTTTACCATGTATTAATGATTTCTTTGATCAGATGCATGGAGTTGTAGCATTTTCAAAGATCGATTGGCGATCAATATATCATCAGTTAAGATTGAAGGATGATGATACCCATAAAACAACTTTTTTGCACAAGAAATGGGCACTATGAGTTTACAGTGTTGCCTTTTGGACTTACAAATGCCTCTGTCACATCCATGAATCTCATGAACAGTGTGTTTAGAGATTGTATAGTTAAGTTTGTTCTAATCTTTCTGGATGATATACTTATTTATTTTAAGAATGAAGGAGAACATTATCAATATGTGCAAGTGATTTTGCAATGGTTAAGAGAAATGATTTGAGTCGATAGATAAATGTCAAGAGGCAATTGATCTATTAAAAGAGAAATTACAACACCAATTTTGTGAATACATGACCCTGAAGGACAGTTTGAGGGAAAAATTGATGCCTCAAGAGAAGGATTAAGGGGTGTACTTATACAAGATGAGCGAGTGATAGCCTAAGATTCAAGGTATGATGGGTTTCATTTTGAGTCTAATGGACTATTGAGATATCGAGGAAGAATGCATGTTACTAATGTAGCCAAATTAAGAATTTTTGTGTGGAGAGAAGTACACACTACACCATACTTAGGATATCCAGGGGTAACTAAACTTCTAGCGGATGTAAAAGCTAATTGTTCCTTGAAAAAAAAAAAGAAGAACGATGCTGCGAGATATGTAGCAAGTTGTTTAGAATGCCAGAGGGTCAAAGAAGAACATCAACATCCAACATGATTGTTGTACTCGCATGATGTACCAGAGTCGAAATGGCAAGTTATAAGTATGAATTTTGTTCAACGTCTACCTATGTCTAGGAATAGACATGATGCCATTTTAGTTGTGGTTGATAAATTCACAAAGGTAGCACATTTCATACCAGGGAATTTGACTGATGGAGCACTAGTGTTAGCTCGCAAATTTGTACAAGAGGTTTTTAGATTGCATGGTTTCCCTAAAAAGATTATCTCGGATAGAGATACATGAATAACATCAAGATTTTGGAAAACTTTGTTCTTTGCGCTAGGGACTAAACTCAATGTGAGTACAACTTATCATCCTGAAACCGATGGGCAAATTGAGAGAGTTAACCAGGTTTTGGAAGATTTGTTGCAAATGTATTGCATGGATCAGCAATATAAGTGGGAGGAATACTTACCACTTGTGGAATTTTCTTATAACAATACCTAACTTTTTGCTATTAAGATGGCTTGAATTGAAATATTGGACAAAAAAGATGTTGAATTCCTATAAACTGAGTAAGCTAGAAGATAGGATTAGCATTAGTCTAGAAATATTGTCAGAAATAGATGAACATATTAAGCTAATTAGAAAAGATCGGTGAAAACCATTAATAAATAGAAAAGTTATGGTAAGCGTACACTAGGACAATTCTTGGTTAGAGAAGAAAAAGTTCTTTTGAGGGTCAAATCCCAAAAAAGTTTCATAAAGTATAGAATTTATTCCAACTAGCTCCTAGATATAAAGGGATCTTCTAAATTTTCAAGGTTATCAATTCTATTGATTGCAAGAATCAATCTATTACCAATTATTGCTAGGAGGCATAATGCTTTTTGTGATTCATATATGAAAATTATATATATATATAATATATGAATATTATATTCTTAGAATGTTTTACAAGTACAGAACCTAGGAATGATTATGATCAAGCTTCTTAAAATGCTTGAAGTTCGCAAACTCTGCTTGTGTATCAAAGAGATTATGCAATGCAAGGTCCAGTGGGACCAATATGCAAAGGATAGTTCTACATGGGAGGATTACCATGAATTTTATCAGAAATTTCCTCATTTACTTAATTTTACCAGTTGAAAATAATAAACTTGCTTTTAGTTACATTTTGATACTTTATATCATCAAGGACGATGAATCTTTAGGGGAAGGATATGTTACATCCCTAATTTTGTCCTGTTATTACTTTTTACTTTTACTTGGACATAAGTAAATCTATTTTGATGTTTAGATTAATATCAAGGAAAAACATAGATTCTATTGAATGTCACTTATGGAATTATGGATATGCATATGTTATATCGATTTAATAATTACATTATGAGAATTTGGTTTATTGTTTGAATAATGATGCACTTATCAAAATTTGTTAGTTTCAAGTTTATACAGGATTGCAGATTGTGGATGACTCTCAGAGAAAAGAGAGAGAGAGAGTATCTTTCAAGGAGAGGAATATAGACCTTGGGTTACAAGTGATCATTTGCCAAAATGAGTATAAGTGTTTAACAAATCATGAACTGATATCGATAGAGGTAAGTCATGTTTTGTCAGTATAACTCTTGGGTCTATTCGACAAGTAGTCGATATCTTTTGATTCTTTTCTGGGTTAGTCATGTGTGTCGACATTGTCGTTCATAAAAGAAAACGACGTCTTCAGAGTAGAACGATATCCGTTTACGACCAACATAATCTTACGTCAACATGTGTTAGCATCCTTAAGACGTAGAAGGTCAAATTCTTGACATTAAATGACATATGACGATCTTATCAAGTCAAGTTGACGTGAAATAATGTGTGATCGTGAAGGGGGAGATGAACTCAACCCAATCACACTTTTACGTGAGTCGTACGTCACAATATTTTATTAATTCCTATTGATGTTATATATTTGATCTTAATCTATTATTACAATATTATTCTTTAGTGGTTAGTTTAAGGAAGTAAGTGGAGTATAAAGAAAATAACGACCTCCCTTTATGTTAGAGTTTTCTTTCATAACTAACTTAACAACATTGAATGCCATGTAGGATACATGGTTAGTATGTTAAGTGTTATTTAATAATTATGACCCCCTTTATTTTGCATGCTCGTTAAGTGAGCAATTAGAGCCTTTATTCGAGGAGATGTTCATGGCCTCGAGGGAGTTCCTTTCAACCACTTATGAGTAGAATCTTTAAAGGTAATTAATATGCTTGAGTCGGTGACCAGATAGAAATAGGAATGTGTTGGTATTTTTGAGGATCATCGTAAACTGATCAGAGTAGTGTCATGCGACTTAAGTGAAGAGGTTTAAACCAACTTATAGTGATGACTTAATGATTAACATGAGCCGTAGATTTTTAGGTGTCGACCTTTATGAGAGGGAGTGGTGTTTTATGCCATGTATTACCCCTCTCATTGCATGATGAGGAATCCATTTATAACTAATTTTTGGTAACATCGAATGCCTCTTTGTAAGTCATGGATTGTTGAGTGAGTGGAATTTAATCACCCACGTCCCCACCTTCTACATGCTCGATCTAAGAGCATTCGTAGGCTAAATATTGGAATTTTCCATGGCTAGTGGGAAGTAAGGTAACGACTCAAGAGTGGAGTCATTATTGGATGGCAGGTTTAAGTCGATAGGAAGTCTTAGAAATAAGAGCAGAGGGGGAGTAGAATAGGAATCACAACTTTTAACAACAAAGATAACTTGGGGAGCCGAATATGTAGATATATTTCAACTAAGTCTTGAGTCGGGAAAGGGGAAGAGTTTTGGTTGTTGCAAAGAAACAAGTTTGAGCAAGCAACAAAGGTGGAGAGTGAGCTCTTCGTGGGTGAGCATAGACTATCAAGGGATCTTATCAGGTTCATTCATTATATGAATTCTTAATTTTTCATAAGAAATGTACGTTTCTCTTATTCTTTCCTTTTAATGATTTCTGAGCCGAATCTTTGCTCTTAGTTTTATGAATTCTTTTTGTTAATGAATTCAACGAAATAATATATTATCTGTTACTCTATCTCATACGAGAATGTAGTAACTTCTTAAGAACGCATGATACATATATGAGTGAGAATACAGTCTTCAAAATGAATTATATTGTAGCTTGGTATACATAATGGAGAACTCTCGAAACTCATAGTCATTACCATGGAAGTTGTTGTATCTGTTGGTTGAATTATGCGTGTATCAAATCTTTGATAGACCAAAAATATGACTTCGAGTGTAGAGAATCTATACAGTATCATAGGTTTAAATAAACTTGAATAGGATGTTTATGTTGTGAACTACCTATGTTATAAGTGGATTTATAGATATCCTTGTCATGAGATAGAGATCTATAGAAATATAAGTATGATATTGATGCTTTCTATTTTCGCATGATCATTATTTAAGCAAACAACTATATAAATCATGATAAATGATAGTAATATCTCAAGGAGATTACCTTGTTCTAAAGGATATATGAGTGAGTTGTTCCCTACAGACTTAGATGGAAACACTCGTATATCAATGATTAGATATAACCTAGTATAGCAATGTAAGAGCAATATTTCGACATTTGAACATAGTGGATAGCAAACTGAAATATTTTCCATCTTTTGATTCAAACCAAACTTAGTCAAAGTTTAAACTTGTATAGGACCTTTGGTTTAGGAAAATCTAAGGATATACTTGTATAAAGCACTATCTTGGTTCAAGAGATTTAATGACTTCGTAGTCCGAAAAGACTAGGGAATAATCTCTTCCATATGATATTCTTACTTTCTAGAATAAGTATGTTTGTTATTCCATTGTGTTGGGATAGGTTAAATAAAACCCTAGATTAACCCAGAAGGGTTAAAGATCATTTGATGGCACCTTTATGGTTATAACCCGTTTTAGTTATTTTATGGGGGTAGACATTAAAAGTTCGAGAACCCTAAATAAAAAAATGTTCATATTTATCTTATTGAAAAGAGATTTGTTATTAGTCGATAATGTTTAACCTTAGGTAGAGAAACCTATTTGTTGATTACAAGTTGACTTGATATATAAGTCATAAGCCTCAGATTTTGCAAGCATGCAAGAGATACTATTAAATGGTTAGTCGACCATAAAGTTTATTATACCTTTTTAGTCACAACTTTTCTTAGCTATTACTTGTCGATAAGTGATGAATCTCAAATGTTGCAAAGATGCAAAGAGATACCCAAGAATAGATAGTCATTCCATAAGGTCTATAGAGCAATGACAATGTCTCATGAATCCACCTAAGTCAGAAAGACTAGATTTGAGTTAGATAAAACTCTTTAGTTAAACCTTAACTTGACCCAAATAAGGTAATTATCTATATTAAATTATTGTGATCATTATATAGAACGTGAATGTAAGAACAAGTACCCTAACTATGTATATTTATTCTTACTTATAACAAAGGAAATAATTTCCTAGACTATGATGCTTAACTTGGGAAAGGTAACCATCTTAGTTGTTAATGAATCAACTTAAAGTTCTTTAAGTGTTGATAAGTTTTGGATCTCAGGTATTGCAAAGCTGTAATGAGTATCCTTGTATAGAAAATTAATCTATAAGGTTTATAGAACATAGACAACATTTAAAAACCTGTCAAAGTTGGGAAGACTGAATTAGAGTCAATAAAAACAATATACGTAAACATAGTTGGTTAGAAGCAATATGCAAGAATATGATAGTATCCAAGTCGAGTTGCGGTGGGTGAACATTTCGACCACGTTCATTACAAACGTTATTGTTATTAAAATTTTGGCCAAAGTAATGCATTCGTTTTCTACATGCATTGTCAGTTCACTGTATCTGGATTGCATAACCTATCAGAAAATCATACTTAGCTAGAGGGTATCTAGGGTTGTATGGTTGATAGAGTTGTGTAGGATACAACACTATGTACTCGGGAAGGCAAATTACCACTGATCACCTTTGGTCTATATTCCTCGTGAAGGGTAGGGCCACTTCCTATGTGGAAGATGTGTGGGAGACCGCCAGTCTGTGGATGGAGGTAAATCGCTGGAAAGATACTCTCTCTAGCAGAAAACATGCCAGGGCTTGTGATAAAGATGCTAGATATTCAGAAGTAGTAATTATTCCAAATTTGTTTATGTAAATGATTTACTTTTGTAGATATTGTAAATGAGAAAGACAATATGATTTATTGTATATATGTAAGAGAATCTTGCAATTTGTTGTTACTTGATTATATGTTAAATAAAAGAAAAAAATTTCTCTCATTTTTACCTTATTGAATTACTCTATGGTAAATTCTCGTTTTTACTATGTTTTTAGAACATGGATGTTACAAAAATGCTAGCCAAAATGCCTTCAAATAGCCCGAGGAAAAGCTGCCTCTTTTCCTGATGATGGTGGAAGACAAGTTCTGAGCGTCTCCCCGCTCTCGCCAGCTCACTACTTAACTGCTCAAATGCCTTGAGATATGAGGCCATCTGCAATTCCTACTGATTCATAATTGGGGTCGTCCTTGCCTTCGTCCTGCATCCCAAGAATTGAGACTGTTCCAGCGTGCAGGCTTTAAATGCCAATCTCCACTAGCCGCCATTATTGTGCGCGAAAATAATTGTGGACCACCCAATTAACCTCCCTCTGCCCCAATGAAATGGGGGTATCCTGCTGACGATGCTTGCTGACCAGACGTCCTGCCTGTTGCCCCTGCCGAATCGGCCACCTCACCTGGGTGTGAGGTGGCTCCCACCCTTCCACCCACTAAAATTGGAGGTAACGTCCCTCAACTGTTGACACAGTAGAGGGTGACCCCGTGAGGTTTGAACCTGGGTTGTTGGCAATATAGGCAAGAAGCCCCACCATTTCACCACAAGATCTCCCCTAATTAAGGTCCCTCAATTGTTGACGCGGTAGAGGGCAACCCCGTGAGGTTTGAACCTGGGTTGTTAGCACTACAGGTAAGAAGCCCCACCATTTCACCATAGGGTCTCCCCTAAATTTATTATTTTATTTTATTTGCATTGTTTACTTTATTTTTATTTCAAGAGCTATATTTATTTACTTAAGAATGATTTTATTTAGTGAAGAGTTATTTTATTTACTTAAGAAATATTTTATAGTTTTAATTTTTTTAAATATATGTTAATTATGTTTTAGTTTTTATCACTAGGATTAATGGGACGATTGATAATGATTCCATACTTATCCCTTTCAAATGAAATGAGGCAAGTCCATGTGTTCGTGGGGAAGGGGGGATGGAAGGGGTGGACTTGTAAACGATTGGTGCAATCCATCAGGTATGATCCCCACAATATAGTTGCCATTGAATCTTGTGAACCATAAAAATGATTCGCATGCTTTTGATACCAATATCCCAAAGATAGGAATAGTCGAGGGCTTTTAGTTCCATTGGTTAGTATAAATATCAATCTAAAGTTATTTTATTTACTTAAAAGTTATTTTTTTTAATCTAGATTGCTTACTTTATTTTAATTTTCTAGTTTTGTTTTTAATATGAAAAGTTAGTAAATATTGTATACTTATATCTTACTTTTTCATAGTTTTAATTTTATTGTTTTTTAATATCTCTTTGGTTTTTATGTATAGGGTAATGTCATGAGATTCCTTAATGTCACTTTAGAATGGTACAGGACAATTAAATAAAAGACAAGAATTATTTATTTACTTAAGAATTATTTTATGTTAGTTTAGAAGAATTATTTTATTATATTTGCAATGAGTTCACACTTATCTAGTTATTAATCTATTGATTGTAAACCAATCAAAAGACATTATTATTTTTCTTATGGGGCAAATTTGATTTAAATTTGTACTTTTCCTATGTCAACATGATAAATTTTTAACAAAAAGCTATAAATGCGAGAGAATTTTGGTTTGAGGGGAGCATGTGGCAAGTAAACATGAACACAAATTTTGTCTCCCACTAGTTAAGTCATGCTTAAATGGATGGAGATAATTATGAGAGGCATTAGTTTTTATGAATTTAATTTTTTGCTTCATTAGTCATTAGTTTTTATGAATTTAATTTTTTTAACTAAACTAAAATTTACTTTTTGTCAAAGGGACAAAGTTATAATATTAATAATAGTATTAAAAATATAGGGTTCTACACATTTTATTTTATGAAATTAGATTATTTTTAGGATTTCAATTTTATTTACTCAAAAAATCTAGTATTTCAATTTTATTTACTAAAAAGTTAAAAATCTCATGAAAAATATTTGGCCATGTTATTACATTTTTTATTTTATTCTTCAAACATACAATATTTTAATGCATTTTAAATTATCATAGTAAATAATATTTTATGACTCATTCAAATGTCTTTTACATTTATATTAATCCTTGTTTTTATTGTTTTATTTGTGGCCAATTTTTTGATTAATCCTTATTTATTGTTTTATTTGTTGGCCTACCCCTTGCTGTAATATTATATAGAAATATTTAATCAACAAAAAAATTACAACTAAACAAATACTATAATAACAACACTACAAAGCAGGTACTGACACTTGTTTTATTTACATTGTTTACTTTATTTTTATTTGAATGAGTCATTATTTTTTTTTTTTGATTCGTAAAGTTAGAGATTTATATTGACTAGGAGCAAAAAGATACAAGCAGGTGTCTATAAGTTGTTGTCCTGCTAACCCTTCCAAGTTAAGACAAAAGGGCCTCTCAGAGCCACATTATACCAAAATTGCCATTATTGCTACCAAAACTATCAAGGATTAAAGCCACAGAGGACTAACCTACTGGGACTTATATCAGCTAAGCTAATAGACAAGTTAACAGAGGAATCATAGCGAACTGTGATTACATGAAACCAAGCTCCCTTGCCAAGGTTTGGAGCTCACCGACCCACTCCATATCCTCGTTGACCTCCTCCAAGCTCAGCAGTTTCTGAAGACAGCCAATTGCCTTCACCACTCGCTCCCAATGCTCAATCAAAGCCAAGCCCTTCATATCCAAAATGAGGGGAAAGAATTTCACAACCTCCAGAGGATCCTTCGGAGTAGAGAGGTCTTTTGGATGAGGGATTCCTGCCCCTGGGATGACCGCTCCCAGTATGAGGTCAAGAGCGCCAAGAATTTTTTATTTGAACAATTTTAACATTAACCCCTTCGCCGCTCCTATCACCACCCCTGCATCCAAGACAGAGGCAAGAAATTAAGAGGAGACATGGGTGTCTACCCGATAGAATTCCCCTGCGAGTAGGAAGTCATTTCCCAGAATGATCTTCATAGAAGGAAGTAGAAGACTTTCATGCCTCCGCAGGACCTGTTTAAGCCTTTGGTCCATGATAGCTCCCTTGAAAGCCATCTGACAGACGGAGCTCTCCAATTGAATAGGAGTTGCCATTCCCAAGTTTATCAATCCAGCTACAGAAATGCGAGCAATGTAGCCTGAGCCCTCTGCCATTCTTAACAAAAAAAAAAACTACCTTTGCCAAAGACTTCACAATCCATTCGAAGAGACTGCCTGAGGCTGTTAAAAGTGGCGAAGAGCATCTAGAGGCTTCTCTATCAGAAACCCTACGCAACCATCATTCATTTGACAGCTAAAAAGGGGGGAAGCAAGATCATCAGGCAGATTTGGAGCATGCGGAGGCTCATCAAACAAAGAGTTGGGAGAGGCCGCATAACAAAAAATTATTAGCTGAGACCAAAGGAGAAGAAACAAATTAGCCATATTTCTATCATATGGTTACGACCCATCCATGATCTCATGGATTGGGTGCCCACCCTACCACCCAAAAAATTTTACTCAGAGGGGATTAAAAATTTGACTCTTGTTCCATCCGCCCCTTGGTTAGAGAGAGAGTCAGCTTCTGAATTGGCCTGTCTAAAAATGTGGTTGATTGTTATCAATTCACACCTGTCCATCAGACTCAGAGCTAATTCCAATTTTGCGGCAAGTTTCTAGTTTTGCATTCTCCTTGTTCGAAGCCCATTGATTACTAGAAGGGAATCTCCCTCGATGGCAACTTTCCTAAGCTTAAGATCATGGCACAGCCTTAAGCCCAGTATTAATGCCTCCAGTTCTGCTTCATTGTTTGTCCCGTCTGCCAGTGGTTCAGCTAAGCTACCAATTGTTTTACCCTCCCAATTCCTAATGATACAACCAGCTCCTGATTTGCCAGGGTTCCCTCGTGAAGCCCCATAAAAATTTAACTTGTACCACTCAAAATCTGGGGGGGACCATTTGGATAGTTTCCTTTTTAAAGTTGTTTGTTGGCCACCTTCCAAACTGATGGGCGACATTATAAGACCCTGCCATCCTTGTCTTATCTTTGCATCCCAATATGAGAATAACTGTTGTGAGGGTCTTGAATCAGTCAATTTAGAATTGAAGACTTCGACTATGCTGCTTTCAACCTTATTGAGGAAAGAGAGAAGGGGCATTTCTTTGTTTTGAAAGAGTCTCTTGTTTCTCTCTTTCTAAAGCTCCCAAATTAACATTGAGGGACAAATGGACCAAAGTTTGTGGTAGATCGCTTTTTTGTTTATGCTTGGCCAACTCATGAGCTTGTCTAACAATCCTTTTGGCAAAGTTGATTTCTAGAGAAGTCTATCCAATAACCAATTCCAACAATGATTGGAGAATGGACAATTAAGAAAGAGATGGTCACCATCTTCTGAATTTTCTTTGCATAAACAACATCTCGAAGGGCCCAATATTCCTAGTTTAGCTAACCTGTCAGTTGTTAGGGCTCTGCCTTGAGAGGCTAACCACAAGAAGACCCCTGCCTTTGGTAGACAATTAGGATTCCAACACAACTCCCTTGGGATTGCAGATGCTTCCTCATGGCTTTCAGTCAACTTTTTATAACCTTCTTTGACACTATAGGCTCTGTTAGGAGATCCTATCCAACGAAGAGTGTCCTGGCCCTGCCTGTAGCTGATCTGCCTATTAACTAGAATTTTGTCAAAGATTTCCACTTCCGCTTGACTTAAACCAAGATTTAGTGGGCTCTTCCATTTGGCTGTAAGCAAGCCATTGTGAAAAGACGGTGTTAAATAATTTCTTACCTTATCTCCCCATGCCTGTTTTGTTATTCTTTTGACATTTGCCAAATCATCTCTATCAGCCAATTTGGGTAAACCTTGCCAAGAGTCATCCCAAAAATTAGCTAAATCCCCGCTCCTTATTTCCCAAGAAAGATGATCTAAAATGAGATTCTTGCAGCTTCAGATGAAATTCCAAATTCTGGAGCCAGAGGGTAGCTCCCTTGAAGTGAAAATGTTGTCTGCTCCTTCATCCAAGTGTTTAGCCCTAACAATTCTCACCCATTTAAGCTCTTGGTTGGAGAATATTGTCCACACCAGTTTAGCTCCAAGGGCTTTATTCTGAAGCATTTTATTTTTTAAGCCCATTCCATCCCTTTGTTTAGATTCACAAATTTTCTCCCATTTGATTAGAGGGAACTTGAACTGCTCAGACGACCCCTGCCAGAAGAAATTCTTCATCTTCTTATTCAGATCTTTGCTTGCTTTGCTTGATAGAGGGAGGTAGGACATTAAATAAGTCAGAAGGGTGGAGATTACTGATTTGAGTTTAGTCAGCTTACTAGCCCAAGAAAGCCAATTGTTTTTCCAAGAAACCACCTTATTGCTAACTTTCTCCAGAAGGTTATTCCAAGTGTTACCTGGGTGAATGCCTTTGGCCAGTGGTATCCCCAGATATTTGCAGGGAAGAGATCCTTTCTTAAAGCCAAGGATCCTCAAAATCTGAGCTTCCAATCTCTCTGCTGTATTGAAGAAAAAAACCTCTGATTTTTCTTGGCTAACCTCTTGTCCTGAGGCTATTGTATACTTTTTGAGAATTGACTTGAAGCATCGAACCTCCCTGACTTGGGCTTTCCCGAACAACATGGTGTCATCAGCGAACTGCTGATGAGTGATATTCGGGACACCACTTGTGATTTGGACCCCAACTACCTTCCTTAGTTGCCAGGCTTTGGAAATAGATCTACCAAGGGCTTCAGCCATTAGTATAAAAAGGAAGGGGGAGATTGGGTCTCCCTGTCTTAGCCCCCGGGAGACATTAAAGAATCCTTCTGGTGTGCCATTCAGCAACACTAAGTATTTCAGACTAGCTATCCAAGTGAAAATCCAGTCTAGCCAAGTCTTGTTAAAGTCAAACCCTTGCAGAACTTTGAACAAAAAATGCCAGTTGACACAATCATATGCCTTTTTGATGTCTAATTTTATTAGCATTGCTTGCTTGCTCAAGCTTTGGATTTAATGAATGGCCTCCTGTGCGATAATTACCCCATCCAGAATAGATCTGTTCAGGACAAACCCTGTCTGTTCCTCTGAAATCAAATTTGGAAGAAGTCTTTTTAGCCTGTTTGCCATTGTTTTGGCTAAAATTTTGTAAAAGGTATTATAGAGAGATATGGGCCTGAAGTCATCCAAAAGTTCAGGCTTCTCTTTCTTTGGGACCAACACTAAAAAGGTATTATTGATTTCCTTTAGAATCTGACCAGAGGCTCTGGACTCCTCTAGAGCTTCCAGAATGTCTTTGCTAATTATGTCCCAACATTTTTGGAAAAAACCTACTGGGAAGCCATCTGGTCCTGGAGCCTTATCTGGGTGGAGTTGGAAGAGTGCCATCTTGACTTCTTCTTCCAAGAATTTGCTGTTTAGCATGTCATTCTGGTCGTATGTTACCAACTTGGGTATGTAGTCCACAAGCTCCTTTTGGGCTGTGAGGTTGGAGCCTTCCCAATCATTTAACAGGTTCTGAAAATGTTCCACAACAGCCTGTTTCACCTCTTCCACTTTCTCCAGAAGTCTTCCGTCTTTATCTCTAACCCTTGTTATTCTGTTCACCTCTCTTCTTGCTTTTGTTACATTATGAAAGAATTTTGTATTTCTGTCGCCTACAGATAGCCAAACTTCCTGAGACTTTTGTCTCCAAAACATTTCTTCCTTTGAAAGAATATCATTCAGTTTTCCCAGCAAAGCTTTTTCTTCTAAGTAACTTTGGTTGTCCATTCCTTCTCTGATTATCTTCTCTGAGAGAGATTTCAATTCTGATTCGTACTGCTTCTTCTCCTCAAAAATATTTTTGAAATTGTCTTTGTTCCATGTTTTTAGATTCTGCTTAATTACTTTCAGCTTAGCTGCAATGCAGAACATTTTGGATTCGTTTGGCTGTGTTGCATTCCACCATTCTTTGATCAAATCTAAAAAATCCTTATGCTTAAACCACATATTTTCAAATTTAAAAGGGCATCTTACTGGACCCCTTTCTCCCATTATTTCCAAACATACTGGATAATGATCTGATCCTGGTAAAGGTAACAACTGACTATCAAGAGTGAAGGGAAACCTACTAAAATCTCCTTTAAACAGAAACCTATCCAACTTCTCAGCTATGTTGTAGAAACCTAGCCTTCTATTTGTCCAAGTGAATTGCCTATCCCCCATCTGGATGTCACAAAGCATATTCCTATCCACAAAATTTTCAAAATCTAGCTGTGATTGAAGTTTCTTGCCAACTTCCCCTTTTTTTATCAGCTCCTAATAAAATAGCATTGAAATCCCCTCCCAAAATACACACCTCAAAGTCTAGGAGCTTGCAAACTTTGTCCAGTTCATTCCATAGAGTTCTTTTTTGGATGCAATTATTAGGCCCATAAACATTTATCAAAAGGAAGCTTAAATTCGAGGCAAGACTCCTTACCTTACATGCTTGCCAAAATTTGCTTGAAGCTACTTCTTTGACTAGTGTTGATTGAGGTTTCCATAGAGTTAGTAGACCTCCTGAGGCTCCTTCCGAATTGACTCCAAAATTTTTCCAATTCTTCATTTTCAGACTTAGGTTTGCTCTTTCTTGTTCTCCTAATTTAGATTCTTGGATCAGGCAGATGTCTGGGTGCTAGTTATTCAGATGCTGCCGAAGTAGGCATCTTTTATTAGGGGTGTTTAAGCCCCTAACATTCCACGTAATGATCCTCTTTGCTATTCAGGAAGGGTTTCTCCCTTCCCTACTTTCAACATTGTTTCAATTTTTAGTTGACCTGAAGCTTCCCCATCCCACTTTAGCTTTTCCTTATTTGGGATTCTACCTTTTCCTCTGTGTTCTCCGCAGTCTGGAGAAATTTTGACTGGGTCCTTAGTTCCCAGCCCAAGATTCCCTTGTTCTAAGGGTTTTGGAGTAGGAGTAT
This sequence comes from Cunninghamia lanceolata, assembly GCA_027924645.1. Lineage (NCBI taxonomy): Eukaryota > Viridiplantae > Streptophyta > Pinopsida > Cupressales > Cupressaceae > Cunninghamia > Cunninghamia lanceolata. The sequence goes on along the minus strand of BSBN01001164.1, from coordinate 1,379,216 downwards.
TCATAACTTTGCTTGGAATCTCCTCTTCATCCAAAAGACTTCATTTCCCACCAACTCTAACTCTTGTTCTGCTAGCCAATCTTCGCCTTCAAAATTATCAATGTCTATCTCTCCTTTTTTAGCCGCATTTGCCATGTCTACCAGCTCATTTCCCACATTTATGAGGGAGTCTAAATCTTCCCTACTTACTTTATTGCCCATCATCTCAATAACTTGAGAAAGTTTTTGATCCAGGGATTTAATGCTCTGGTTATCTTCACATCTCCCCCCCATTTTGGATTCCGCTTGTAGCACCATTTCAGGAGGGGGGGGGAAGGGCTTGTTCATCGAAAATTTGATCCTCAACAGCTAGATGTAGAGATTGCTTGTTTGAGGATTGCTCAAAGTTTTCCCTTGGTTGATTATGACTTTTCCAACCCGAAATTTTGACCAATGTGTATGTAGTGAGGGGATTGTGGATCAAGTTCTGCGTCCAGATACCTAATCCTGACAAAATCTTGATTTCTCATAGGATTCTTCGGTCTGGATTGTTCTCTATACCCAACCTAACATGTGTTCCAGTTCCTTCTGGGTTTGTCCTTTCTTCGGTGCACAGAAAAGTTCACATGCCGTTTCCAATTTCTTCCAAAATCTTAGGATCCCAGTATTCAAGAGGTAGGTTGGGCATGACATACCAATCCTGAATTTTTTCAATGCGAAGCGAAGTTGGATCAAAACCAGCCTTCCAACGACAGATGTAAAAGCTGCAACCGTCCAGAATCCACACCCCTTTTTCTATTTGAACCCTAATAGCAGCAGAAGGATAAGTGACTACAAAAAAGTCATTCTCTAGCCTCTTAAATTCCAGATCTTTTCCCCATTTGCCATACCACCAAGTTTTAAGGCTTTCCCAATTTAAATCTTTTCTGAGCCATTTGATTATTAGTGCTGTGTTTTCCAATTTCGAGATTTGGTTATGAATCCAATTTGTGCTAAGAGCAATTGTTAGCTCATCTTCTCTATTGTCCTCCCTCCTTCTAGGCATTTGATTCCTGGGTTGCAAATTTTGTCTCTGGAAATCCCTACGCTGACCTCCTCCTCTAGGGTTTCTCCTGCCTCTCCAATGCGCATTTGGATTTCTTTGCTGAAAATTATTCCACTGCCCTTGATCCCACTGCCTTGGACGATGGAATCCTCTATTTTGCTGGCGCATTCTTCCTTGAGGAAATCGATTTCCAAATCTTCTCCATGGTTCTTCTGGGTGGTGAAAATTCTGACCAGCTCTGGCAGCGCCTCTGTCCCTTCTCTCTTGATGCCAGACATGCTCATGCTCCCTTCGTGGAAACCTTTGCTAATCTCTCCTTTGGGTCTGCTCCTCCAAACTTCCCTCCTGATCTATATTTCGCCGTTCTATATTTTGTCGCTCCATTTTTTTTTAGTCATTATTTTATTTTATTTATTTGAGAGTTTTTTTTTTAAATGAGTCATTATTTTATTTATTTGGGAGTTATTCTTTTCTTTTTATTTATTTTTTACTCTCAGTTATTTATAATTATTATTTTTACTTAAGAGAGAAAAGAAAAATATTATAAAAATATATAAAAATTTAAGAAAAGATTATTAGAATTAATGAAAAATAATACAATAAGCTAAATTATTATTATATAATAAGTAGTCTAAAAATAAATTAAAAAAATTAAAAAAAAAACAAGAAAAGAAAAGAGAAATTAGGCAATAGTTTATAATAATAAATCGTGAAATAAAATTATTAAATTAATTAGATAAAAGCTTAGAAATAATTATAAAAGAGGTAGACATTAAAAATTGTTATTGTGTATATATTTGGGTGCTTAGGTTGAGGTTGTGAGAGGATTTTGGATTGGAGGGTTATATTGGATTTCTTCCAAAGGAGATCTCCATGGAGGTGAAGACTATGAGCCTAATATTGTATTTTGACCTTTTTTTGTTGAATAATATATTGGTTTGGTGCTTTGGAGGCCTAGTTTTTCTTGAAAGGGTTTTATTACCGTACAAAGGTGTCCCTTCTCTTTTGTCTATGTTTCTATTTTTCTTCTCTCAATTTTTTTTGAAGTGTTGATTTATATGTCATTATACTATTAAAATTTTCATTTATTTGATATCTTGCATTTCTCTCCTCAAAGGGTTGATATAGGAAATGAATCTATGTCCCATTTCTGCGTTATGAGCATAGTTTGTCATAAACCACTCATTATAGAGCCCTTTAACTCATCAATTGAAAAGTAGAAGATATTTTCAAGTAGTGTGTTGTGCCTTATGAACCATTCATTATAGAGCCCCTTTAGCTCATCAATTCATAAGTACTGGGTATTTTCATCAATATGTCAAATAATTATATTTTATATCAAAATTCAAGTGCATAGTTTTTGAATCAAATACATGATCCATATTTCATGAGTAGTGGTTCACACGAACCCAAATCTCTTGAGAATGAATGGTCCACTTAACACTCATTGCATCTAGGTGATGGGGTGAAGCATTGAGACTTTCGAGGTGGGCATCCATCCCAGTAGGGGAAAAGACCCAATCGCTGAGATAGTTCCAATGGCTCAGATGGTATATGTGCATTTAAGGCCCAATATTTTTAAAAGTTTAGTACTAGTAGTTGTGACTTTAAGGTTGTTAGCGTTACTATAAGTACTTATAATTTAATGAAATGTGCCCTTTAGATTTAAAAAGCAACCAATCATGTGATGCCACATCAGCCCACCAACAAAACATAATTTAATGCACACCTATTGGTCCACTTTTTTTTGGAGGAATTATTCGACACCTCAACAAAAAACATGCTAATGTGGCATCATATTTGATGATGTGGCCTTGAAACCTTAGTTATAAGTGGGAGCATTGCCAAATAAGCTAATGTAAAAATTCTGGAGTAATTCCAAATTGCCACATATGATTTTGAGAGCCCTGAAGTTAGGGTGCTCCACCACTGGATCCTCTCCCATACTATTAATCACAAAATTTCTCCTACAAATCTTACCACCACTGATCTCCACGTTAGAGCTAAACACAAACCTCTACTCATCTCAGCGTACATTTTTTCATACTGGAACCCTAACCTGCTCTTTTGTTGTTGCAGCAGCTTCCATGAACACCTTGTCATGCCGCAAACTATTTGTTGTTGCAGCAGCCATGAACCCCAACTTATTCTGCAAATTGTTTTTTATACATCCGTTCCATTTTCTCAATGTTTTTTCAACCCTTGCTCATTCGCAGACCCTCTTTGCAGACTTTGCCTCCTCCAAATTTAACATGTCTGAAGCCGACATCACTCGGATTTTCAAATTGGCCCCCTCCTTACAAAGACTTCAAACCCTCCACAATGTCAAGCAGTCCATTCATATGTTCAATCGACACGGCTTCTCTCAAGTCCAAATTGCCAAGATAATGAGGACTCGGCACGAAGTTATCGTCTTCGGTGCAGAAAGAGTATTGGAACCCAAGATCAAACTGCTGGAAGATTCGGGTTTTGAGGGTCAAATTCTGACGAACCTTTTGACGATGAATTCACAGATTTTGAAAATCAGCCTCGAGAACGACCTTATTCCTAAGATGGAGTTTCTGAAGAATGTATTTAAATCCCAGGATGTGCTCATTAAAACCCTGTTAAAAGCACCACAGCTTCTCACTCAGCCTGGAGAAGACCCTGAAGCTCTCGCTTGCTTTCTGGGAGGGATGGGGTTTTTGTGGGACGGAGCTCTACAAATTCTTACAGTTACATCCAGTTGTTCTCATACGCACTTCTTTAACGCCTGCCCAAGCTGATCTCATTCACAATATTGGCGCAGACAAAGGAAGCAAAACATTCAAATATATTTTAAGTACAGTGACAGTTAGCCGCATGGAGACGTTAGAGGCCAAGATACAAAATCTCAAACTCTGTGGGCTCTCGGCTGAGGAAACCTGGCAAGTATTTCGGACCGCCCCTTCAGTCCTTTATTACAAGAAGGAAAATATTAGTGCAAAGATGAATTTTGTAGTTAATAACATGGAGCTCCCTGCAAATTATGTAGTAAAGCACACCAGCTTGTTACTAATGAATTTGGAAAAGATTATAAAGCCCAGGTTTCTAGTTTGGCAGAGAATCAAATCCATCAATGACCTTGGCCTCCCTCTTTTGACGGTATTGAGGATGACAGAGGTAAGGTTTGTTGGAAAAATTATAAAAGGGAATCCGGAATCTAAAACACGGTGGACAATATATGAAAATACCATCTCTATTGCTTCCAACCGCACAAAGAGCTCAAGCAAACGTTAGTTTTGGATTGAGACAGTGAGAGTCAGGACTCAAAGACCACAACAGAATCAGTAAGCTAGTCTTTGGCAGAAGGCAGTCCTCATCCAGGTGTTGGCTGTGAGCGTTTTATATTTCTGGAGGTACCATATTCAACAACAGGAGCTACATCGATATTACCTCTGTCATGCTTACTGTGTTTAATTGCTCTTCATGCAAGGTATGTATTGTAGTTATTAATATTTTAAAGTGAACTGATTGCTTTCACTGCAGCCATTCAGTGTGATGTAATTGGTGAATATTCAATGGTCAGAAGTTTTGTTGCTTTTGAAAGTCATTTCTGAAATATAATCATTATGTTCGGAATGGGAATTATGCCAGAGCAAGAAGTGAACAATTATACATAATGTTCAGCAAACAAGTTTTCCAGCCTCCAAATGTTTGCAGGAGTTGTAATTTTTGGTTTGATGTAGTCAGTTTGTGTTAAGATGTCATATAATCCTTCAAAAAATTACATGAAAATCAGTAAATCAGAACAAAAGGTTCTTATATTTAGAGTGCAAGTTCATCAGCAATTGGAGGACATTAGAAAACATTATTAGTTGGAAGTCATAGGTAATAAATGGTTTTAAGTATAGTTTTGGGACAACACTCTCCAGGCACATTTCAGGTTTGGACTCAACAAATTAGAAAACTGTATTTCATTATAAATAGGATCCAATTCAGAGCAATATCAATAACATATAAATCAGAACTGCAAATCATCTCAAAATTCTGCAACAAGCTGCAAACTTTTTAATTTTAATGGACTGGTCACCGTGTTACATCTAGCAGATGCCCAATTAGAGAAGTTGCTCATGATTCAATGAATTTGAGGTTGTTGATAGATTGAACAAATTGCTGAGTTTTTAAAGAAACTGCTGCTAAACAAATGAATGCTGAAAAAGAAGATGAGTGTTTGAAGTTTTAGTTTTTAGGTTTTTTTTTTTTTTTTTTAAACCAGAAAAAGGTGCAGGAGCACCCATTAATTAAGTATAAAAAAGTATTACAGAAAGAAAGGCCATAGCCAAGTCCCAGTAGACGAGTAAGACAGAAAAAGAGGACCCTAACAGTCCTTAAAACAGCAACATTAAACAGAAAAACAGATCCCCATACACGGGGGAAACACAAACTAACCGCCGCCACCAGCAAAACACCCGCGCCACGACCGTAGGAAGAAGCAAAAACAGCAGCTTCTGCGTAGAGAGCTCCACCGAAGGAAAAATAGAGGTTGGCCGAAGAAAGAGACACCCCACCCCACCAAAAAACAGTAGCCAAAAAAACCAGTCATCTAACGCCAAGCCAGCATGACACACAGAAGACCCGACACCATCCCCTCACGCAGCAGCCGGAGCAGCAGGAAGATTCTGCTCATCAAGAACCACGTTCGCAACTGGAAGAAAACCTTCTTCAGGATCCTCCAGAGCATACCTGGGCATTCGCAGGGCTATATTTGGAGCATGAATCCTTAAAAAGCAGATTGCCGTGAACACATCTTTAATTCTGCTAGCTTTCTTCTTAGTAATCAGAAAACAACGGGACTGCAACACACTGTCGATTTCATCGCTGCACAAGGATTTAATACTGATTTGTAAGGCCCGATAGATGGCTTGCTGAGTAGGGGACGCACGCAGAGAAGCGAGATTGAAGAGCCCTCCAATAAGAGCCTCTCCCTGGTCCATACTGTAAGCAGCTACCGCCGTTTCCCACCTATCAACAGTATAAATGTTTTTATAGAACAATCCAGCAGCTAGGGCATGGACAAACTCCCCATCCACGACTAAATCCATAATATTAGAAAGGAGCTGCGAGACCACATCTGAGTAGTTTAAAACTCGTCCCTCATAGCCTCTTATCCACGCATGCCCAACGATGTTCCTGACAGCAAACTGTATAAGAGTGCAATCCCAGTCAAGAAGCGTCATCAGATCTGCTGACTTAACCCTGCCCCGAATCTCCGGTTCCCAATCAAGAGTTGGGAAAAATAGCCTTTGATTGAGACGTGTGTCGGCCATGAGCGCCTATCACTTGTGCACAGAGGGGAGCAATAGGAGAGTAGCTACAGGAAAAGAGACCCAACAGAGAGGAACGCAAGAATTGAAGGAAAGCGGCAACAAAAAACAAGACGTCACCCTTTATCACTACTAACGGCCCATAAGTAGTAATGAAGATAAGCTAGCAGAGTACAACGGTGACATCAAGAGGTCGGTAGGCATCAGGCGAAAAGAAATGGAGGACACCTCGATTAGAAGACCATCATAGGTAGAAGCCACGTGTCCACTACTAAAACATTCCATCAAACTGGCTGCGGCTGTCAGGGTATAAACAAGCCCTCAAATAAAGAGTGCATTTAAGGCTTGTCATCTCCCATGAATGTATTAAAAAAGAAGAGGATTCACAATCCCCATCTACCCATCCATATGGACGAAAAAACACAGTGGTCTCGGAACACTGAACTAAAGGAAAGGCTAAAGAAAACCTGTCCCACAGGCTTGTCAGAGGCTAAAGTTGACAAAATGTGCCGCATTTAAAAAATAGGACAGGTCATGGCAGAGGACCGTTGCTGGGCATATCCAATTTGAAAGCCGGGTAGATAACCTGTCATATCTTCCCTCATAGGCGACAAGAAGTGTGACAGAGCGCAAGATTGGGATCACAGCTTGAGGTCAACAATTTCCTTCGGAAGCCACTGTTTGAAATCATGCTGACGTGGCATCCAACCTCCCTCAGGCATGGGATCCGGCCATTCAAGATCAAACAGATTGAAAGCCTGATGCTTCTTCCATCTCATGTGTAATAAGATTTGAAAGGATGTTAGGATTATCTTGGGCTCCATGTAGATAAACAACAGAGGCACCTTCTTGATCAACAGCTAGGTTAGCTAAATAGTCCGCCACCTTGTTACCTTCCCTTAGTGTGTGTGAAATTAGATAGTTATCTAATTTGTTCAGAAGGGAGACGGCTTGTTGGAGAATATAATTAAGTTTCCAATTATCCAAACCTCTTCCTTTAATGGCATTGATCACTATCAGCGAATCACCCTCAATCCACACATTTTTAATAGGGTTTTTAATAATGTTTTAACTTTTTAAAACAAGCTGGGCCTGAAACGATTGAGTCTCAGACAAGTTCTACAAAAAAACATAGAAATGTAAAAGTCTCTGCAGAATTCTGTCAAACTTGCGGCTTGACTGAGTCAAGGCATCAAAACTTACTGTTTCTGGCTCAACTCAAAACCTCGCAAAATGTACCACAGATGCACAGAGTTGAAATTACGTTTCTAAGCACGTGACAATTTTCATAGCTAATGCCTCTATTACTGTACTGACTATATAATTTATTTATGCTTCTTTTATAGCCTATGGCGGGATTCTGCCAACTCTCCTCTGTTAAACACATCAGATTTCCACAGTCCACAATATTATGCAATAGAGTGTTGAATCCAGAAACTCTATTGCATAACTCTCCTCTGGCCTATATACAAGAATGTAATTCAGTATTGCATGCATCTAACAGTGACAGCCATTTTCATTTTCTGTTATCAAATAGGTCTTTACATTTGGCAAACACAGTCTAATCACAGAGCTATATACATTTAGTCCACCAACACTCGTGCACAAAAAAAGAACTGATATAGTTGAAATGGACATATCAATGCAAAACAAATAGAAACATGCAAAACAAAATTTGCAGTAGCTCACTGCAAATGTTATCAACAGAGCTATGGAAAATGTCTTCTTGTGAAAGTGATTGATCTAAAATTCAGTCACTAAGGAAATTCCTACCTTAGATTGAAACTATAACGTGCCCACCGTCAAGATTCTATATCACTGTCCACCTTCAATATTATATAAAACAAAATTAAAAAGTATCAGTGGCCATCTGCAAGATTGTAATAATGGAGGATTTGTTTTACCACAACAAAATATTGGGAAATCACTGTCTCAGGGAATATTTATAGAGAATTGGAGAGAGAGTGATGTATGCCTCTGACATTGATGACATCCTCATATGTTTTCAGATGCTGGTGCTGTTAGCAATCATTGCTGCAGATCTCTCCCATGCAATTTACAATGTAGGAAGTCTTCTCCTACCTAATGGAGCACCATAAGTTTGCATTTACATGGACTTCAAATATAAATTTATAATGCAATAATACCAGAAAGAATTGTAGACATCCAATCGTGTTCCTAATGATAGTCAAGACTCGAGCTCCATTGCACACAGTTGTAATGTATGAAACAACCATTCAATTATGTTGTCATGATACATTTATTTTTAAAGCTTCTTGTGTGCATCATAATCAAACAATGAAATCATGATTTTATATTTCTATTAATGAGTGACATTATACACACATCATTACATTGCTAAAATGACCAACCGTCACAAGTAAATTGACTTTGAAATTATTACTGACAAACCATCAAGTATATATTGAAATTGAATCTATATTGATATGTATTGAATCCATTGATCAATGCAAGTGAACTCAACGTTGAAAATAAATAAATAAAAAGTCAAACAATGTGTGGGAGAAAGAATGTAGGGTTACAATGCATATACACAATGGGTGCTTTTACTCTAGTTATAATGCAATCCCTCACAATGGATGTCTTCGGAACCTTCGTTGAGAGAGATAACTTGTTCCGCATTGTTTTGGTTGTAGGTACACAATGTATAATGGCAATAATGCTAAGAACTGTGCTAGCATACCTCTACAGACACTGTTATGTTGATGGATGTGTTTTTGGTTTATTTTAGCTGTGCTGATAACTTCCCTGCTTTATTGTGGCCAGCATTCTTTTTCTCCTGGAATATTATGCATCTGGATATGTTGTGTCTTTGTTACTCATTGTTATTATGTTGATTCGGTTAAGATGAATATGGAATACCAGTGTATCTTTCTGAATCAAAGTGCAATGGGCAGGAGAGGTGTCTACATGAAAATAAATTCCCATAACCCAGTACATTGATTAGTGGGTGCTTATGATGTGAAAAGATGATAGCAATTCATATATTCTTTGGATATTGAGAGCTAGACAGGAGATATGAAGTAGGAAATTGCTGCACAATATTATAAGTTTATCAATTGAGTTGATCAAATTAAGCATTAAAAAATAAGAGATTACCAAAGACAACAATAGCCTAAACAAAAAGAAAATCAGATTGCAGGCCGATGTCAAAAAGTTGGCTACGCTGCTTTTTTTATGGTAATATTTTATGCTGTATCTTTTTTCGAAAAAAAAATAAATTATATTCTTGCCCACAAATAGCTATGACAGGTCAATGAGATTGTAAGAGTACATCTAGATTAGAGTAGATAAGGGTATTGCTCAAGGTGTGCTAAATGACTTAATAATAGAAAAGAAGAAAATTGTTCTATAATAACATAGGAGAACATCCTAAATTAACTAGCTAAAAGCGTACAACCCAATGTTGGTTTTTCAACAATAATTATAGATTAATCACTTGTTACCTATTTGAAGAATGTGCACGTATTTGAAGAATGTTCACAAGATAGTCTAAGAATGTTATGGGAAGAATGTGCATAAGACTGATAATTTTACAAGGGGAATAATCTGAAGTTGATGAAGCTATCTTTGGGGATAAAATAAATATTATGTAGGAATCTTGCACCTTCACTTCAATCTAACATTGTTAACATGAATTTAGCATTTTAATGTCTAATGCCATATGAAAGGATCTAACATATGCAATAGAAAAATGAAGAATAGACTTCTTTCTTGTTTGCATGACTTGATATTATTTGATTTATCTATATTATTAATTGTGCATTTGCAAATGAGATATATTTCAAGTTGTATTCCGACAAGTAGATGCTAGTATCCAATGATAACCTAAAGGTATTCCAACGAGTAGATGAATAGTATCCAATGATAAAATTAAATGAGGTAAGTTTACTTGTGATCACTACTGTATTGAGACTGCGAGTCTCTCACCAGTGTATTGAGACTGTCTGAGTCTTGCAAGGCTGCAGACTTGCAAGCCAGCCTTGAGCAGCACCTTTCTTTACAGGGATTGTGTGACTTGACTAGAAACACTCTCATAGAACTTTAGATTTCAGATAGCAAAGGCAGCATGCCATTCAGTACAAGAAGAGATGTTTTTTCACTATCTGTGAGTTCTGATTTATTTGTTTTCTTCTCCATCTGCAATCCAGCCTGTTTTGGCATTCTTTTAAAAATTTATTCACATTAACTGAAATCTCTGTACATTTAAAGGAAATATCTGAGTATGTGGATTTGAAATGACTATAAAATTTAGCAATCAAATGAAAAAATATTTATACCATTAATTTGTGTCTGTCAAGCGTGTCTTTGTTTTTGTGTTATTCAATTTGGTGGGAATAAGAAATTTGTTTATCTTAATTGAAATTTCTGTTAATTTGGTGGGAAAAGGAAATTCGTGGGAGCTAGGAAGTATTTGAAATTTTTGTTAAGTGTTGAATTTACTGCATAAAGTGATATCCATGAAGGATGTGAGACAAAATTAAGTGATAACTTTGGTGCAAAAGTATTCATTACCTAAAATGACATCCTAAATGAGATACAATAAATACGATAGTGGATTTTTATTTTATTTTTGTAAATTTTAATGTATTACTTAAAACCAGTTTGGAGCAGTCGGGAAGCGAGGGCGGCGGAGATAATGGTGAGGGTGACGTAGAGATCAACTCTGACTACGAAGATAAATGGGGATGATCATCTGTAGAAGACAAAGATGTGCGTCTTTTGGATATATGGTTGGACGCTTGCAGGAGTGCGACCTTAGGCCCCAAATCTCGTTGCATTCAGTCCAGTGAGGGACCCAAAGGGGTGTCAGTTTGACAATGGCGTGAGGTTTCCCCAGGGTCTACGCAAGGGGTTCATGCGTCAGAGCCTGCTATCCATAATCACTTGTTACCTATTTGAAGAATGTGCACAAGATAGTCTAAGAATGTCACGGGAAGAATGTGCAGTTGATGAAGCTATCTTTGGGGATGCTATGGTTCATGCGTCCGAGCCTGCTATCCATATCCCTGCTGCGGAAATGGAGGGTGCCAGGAGCGTGAGTCTGGTGGTTTTAAGCCCTCAGAATGACAAGGAATTGCCTATGCTTTGACGGGTTTGGAGAAGGTGGGGTTTTCGTCCCTTGTTCAGCCGCCCTTGTTGGGGCCTATTGGGGGCTGCAGATAGCTATTGCATTGGATCTCATGAGGCTCAAGCCGCCCAAGGTATCCCCTCTTCTACAATCTCTATTCCTTTGATCTCGGTTGCGAAGGGTAATGAACAGGTGCTGTAGATCCCTGGTGTCTTGTGGACAAATCGTCATTCAAATTGAAGCATGCCCTTGTTGGTAAATTTTAGGGTCTAGGCCTAATGTAGATTTTTTCAAAAACTGGGCTAAGAGAAAGTGGAACCTTCCTGACACCGTCCAGATCTTGGTGCTTTGCTTTCGAAGGGTTTCTTTCTGATTGTGTTTTTCCTACACAAAGATTGTGTTTGTGCTCTTTTAGGGGGGTCGTGATTTTTGGGTAATTTTGGCCTCTTCCTTAAGAGGTGGAATGCGAGCTTTGCTCTAGAGAAGGAATCCATTAAGATAGTTCCAATTTGGGTGAGACTACTTGGTTTGCTATTAAAATATTGGGACAAAGAGGTATGGTCAGGAATTGCTAGCTCTTTTGTCCAGCTCATTGTTATTGACAATGTGACCAAATGTAGAAAATGACTATTATTTGTGAGATTTTGTGTTAATGTGGATGTGAATAAGGTGCTTCCTTCTTTGATCACTTTATCCTCTAAGTTGGGTGATTGACTCCAACAAATCAAATAGGAGTATTCCTTAGTTTTTTGCAATTATTGCCTCATGCCTGGCCATGATTCTCATGGGTGTAGGGTTGCCAAAGGAAAACACCATCACATAGAGAAGGAGCGATTTGATCCTTTGGTGGTTGATTTGCCTCCACTCAATGGTGAGGAGGATGGCTCTCTTGTTGATAAGACAAATTTTGAAAATGTTAATCTTTTCTCTAATTTTCTTGTGGAAAGAAGTTTGAAGGAGCTCGGAAATGTTAGAGTAATAGGTTCTTTACTTAATTAATTTAATCAAGCCCACTCTATTCCTTCCTAGACAACAATGCTATCATGATCAAGACCACTTTGTTCCTTCCTTGACGACAATGATATCATCTAGGATAAATTAGATGAATCCTAATTGTTCATGATAAAAAACTAAACATATCAAATATATTATGTGAGGAGACATGGCTTTGGCAGTTATCTAGTAAGACACATTCAAGTGAGTAATCAACTGCTAATGAGTGATAAGATCAATATCACCATCCCATAGATACTTTAATGCTTGTTTTAGAAGGACATTAGATGTAAGTTTGAAACAAGTGTTTGGTACAAAAGTTGTCATTACAACTAGTTACATAAAAAATATCATATCGTGTGATGACACACACACACACACAACAAAAATATTGCTTAACTATAGAAACATAGATATGAAAAGTGTGTACTTCACACATTTTTTGCTTGCTTTAGTGCCTACTTATAATAAGTGTAATTATGATCAATAAATCAGTCAATAAATCTTGCATCACCTAAAATGTTTTTGTTTGTTATGTGTTATGTTTTTATTGGCATAACTTGTTTCTTTTTGTCATGTCCTTGTTTTGCCTCATGTACACTTGTATTTATTGTGTGCTTGTGTAGTTTTTCTTGTTGTGTTGTTTTATGTAGGTGTTAAGACTTGCGCAACCGCATGCACCTTGGATATTTGGTGGTTATGAAACCTAGTGCCAATTGTCATTCCATACACCCTGCATAGTTGATTCTTGAGCATTGTTTGATGGATGTGTTTTGTGCAATTTTCTTCTCGACCTTGTTGCTTGAGCTTATGAAATCACAAAGCAATAAAAATATGAAATAAAAGGGCTCCTCACATGGATCTTGCTTTAGATGTGTGTATATGAAACTAGTATATTTATATTTAAAAAATATATCTACAGTACGTCAAGAGATATCTTCCAATTTCTTTTTTGATTTTTTTTTTTATATTTTTTATAAATTATTAGTAGCTAGAATGTAAGTGCTTCATTTCCCATTAAATATATTTCTTATTCTTGGCATTTATTAAATTACTTGTAGCTAGAATATTTGCATTTTGGTTTAAAATAGAAAAAGCATCTTTGAGAGTGGTGTCAAGTTTAGTGGTGTATTTATTGTGGTGTTTCATTATGATTCTCTATTTTAATAATCTCATGCATATTACTCTTATTTTTTTGTTTTTTAAATTGGAATCTTATAAAATTACATGGAATCTTGGAATCTTTCAGCTCTTCAACTCCACCCTGCTGTGATTGTAGAACGCCTCTCGGGTAATCACAAAGCATTAAATAAAGGGGTTACTCACGTAGATCTCCCTCCTACTAGGAGGGGTTTGTAGATGAGGAAAAGTTACACCTTGATTAAAATACAATAATCAAGGGAGCTTTACCACTACAACTATAGTAGGGCCCTTCTAGTTTTCCACTATCTAAGAGTTGAGAGACTAACGTCAACAGACCCACTTTGCGCTAAGAGAGATGAAAATGAACTTAACTAACTACTTATGAAGTGGAATAACGTTGATAAAATACTAAAAATAAACAATAACAAACAAAATTACATAATTTCAAATATAGAAACGAAAAGAGAGTGCAGAGGAACCTAGAACAAAAGAACAAAGCCCACTACGTAGGGTGACAACGTGTTGCAGGGACGTTTGTGTGCAACATTGGCATCCTCAAAGTTAAAAAAAATGAAAAGTTTGGATTCTGTACAATTCTTGGTTACTTGTACAGTACAACAAGCAAGAAACTAACCTAGTAATTTCCATGTGATAACAAATATGAAAATAATGTGAATACTCCATTAAAATCTAATGAAATGAAAGATTAACAAGAGAAGGGAAGGGATATTAACAAAAGCTCCATGTAGTTGAGTATTTCTCTTCAAAATATTTGTTGCTAAGAACAAGGGAGAATTGTTTGGGCTACTAAGGAGCTTGCCTTCAAGTCAAGCCCCTGCTTTGGTCTTTCGACCTCCATGAGCAACAAAGATGGAAATATTTAAAAAAATGTGTGCTTTTACTTCTTAAGTGTGTATAAGAAATAACTAGTAATGGTAAACAAACAAAAATTAGAACTATCTTCTCTAGTCTACAAGGAAGAATACCTTAGTGCATGCAACACAAATAGAGTGGTGGTCTACATCGCAAACTTGCTAAATGGATAACAAAGCAATGTATATCAAGATTTAAGAAATAACTAGTAGTGACAAACAAACAAAAACTAGAAGTATATTCGCTAGTCTAGAGGGGGAATACCTTAGTGCATGCAAGAGAAATAAAGTGGTGGTCTACATTTCAAACTTGCTAAATGAATAACGAAGCAATGTTTATCAAGATTTGTAAATAATATTACTAGTTTTGATAATAATGGAGGAGGTTGTAGCTCCTTGAGTGAAAAAATCTGAATGTAAACAACTTCAAACTGCTAGAAGAGAGCGTTCACAATAATCAAACTGCAAAAATAAACTTCACAGAGCTAACAAAGATGATGTTGCAATTCAAGAGAGCATTAAAATCTTCAAGCTGCTACGGTGAGAACCACACGAGTCTTTCTTCAGCTATATTTCTAGAAAATCAAAAGAGAGCCAAAGAGAGAGGGAACAAGATAGATCTGTTCAAAAAGTAGAGCTTGAGAGGGAAAGGATTGAAAATCCCCATTAGGAAAAGAGTTGTTTGAACTTTACCTGCCATAGAAAATGTTCAACACGTCCCAAAAATAGATCACTTGACGTTACATGTTCACGGGATGCCAACGCGATGCGTGTTCCATGTGATTTTACTTCTTGGTCTTATGAAACATCTTTGGGCTAAGAGAAACACAATTGATGCAGGAGCATCCCTAGTTCAAGAGCAATCTTGCATCAACCAAAAACATTTGCATCTCAATTTGTTTGCATTTCAGTTCTTTCATTTTTCTAGTTCAGTCTAGGTAGTGCAGTCAGAAGCAGTTCAGCTTGTGGTCCGGTTTTGGCATTTCACATCTTGCGGATCTAGACTTAGCATCTACATTCATTCATCTACATCATATAAGAATTCAGAGCATTTGGATCAGTTACCGGAAGGTTATCGCTATCAGAAGATCAACTGTTTTATCAGAGCAGAGCATTCTAACAGCTCCTGATAATCAACTAAAGGAGAAGGCTTGCAGATCATTCCTTGACTTGTGGATCTCAATGACACGCCATTCAATGTCCTTTGGTTCATGGCCGACCTTCCCCAAGGGTCCGCACATTATTCCATTCATTTGAGGAAGTGTTCTATGCATTTAGGTCCGACCTATCTGTGAACATGTTATCGCTCTTTATTGGAGTTTGTGATCTTCCTTGGCTGACGCGAAGGAATCTATTGGTCCAGAAATGATATATATTGATGTAATAGATCCTTAGGAAAGTAGCTATTCACATAAGAAAGATCTGATAGTTTAGATTTTGTGCGAGGACTTCAAAGCTTTATCTTGCGCATGTATGTAGTCAGGTTTGTGAGCCGAATTGTAAGTCCGCATGTTGCCGGCCAGAATGTATTTGAATTCTTTGATATACTAAATGACTAAATCTACATATGTTCTATATTCTTGTGTTGTTTCCATTGTGTTTACTCTTGTTGCATGGTCCGGACAGTTCATTCTGTGAACCCTCCTACTGTGTCTGTACCAAGTGGTATCAGAGCGAAAGTTTGATTCTTTGGAGTGAATTGGCGAAGGGGATTCCGTAAGATCTTGTTGTAAGCATATCACTGATCCAAGGTAGGTTATTGGTGCGCAATCGATCACTGATTGAGAGGTAGTTGTCGCTTGTAGCCTGATCGCCGAAATTGAGGCAGTTGGCACTTGATCCTAGGAAGATGCCACCACGAAGAGTTCCTCCTGTTGGTACAATGGCTAATAGAATGGATGAGATGATGGACTTAATGAGAACAATGCGAATTTGTTTGGATGTTGTTGAAGAAGATAGGCGAAGAGGATTGACACCTAGACCTAATGTTGAAAGTGATGATGAAGAAGAATTTCAATCTGTTGAACACACTAGCGAAACCCTAGGAGGTGATGAAGAAGAAGAATCAGATCAAGTAAAGATGTTGCGAGCTATTTCAAAGATTGGGAAGAGACCTAGAGTTGATGTGCCGAACTATACTGGTAATTTGAATCTGGAAGAGTTGATTGACTGGATAAATGACATGGAAGAATATTTTGAATATGAAGAAATTGAAGATCCGGAGAAGATGAAATTTGCAAAGACAAAGTTGAAAGGACATGCTGCTATATGGTGGAAAGAAGTTCAGTTGGAAAGAAATAGAAGGGGGAAGGAAAAGATTACAAAGTGGGACTGGATGGTGACAAAGTTGATGAATCAGTTTATACCTGCTGACTATGAGTTGGAACTGTTGAAGAGATTGCAAAACCTAAGACAAAAGGAGATATTTGTGAAGGAGTACACTGAAGAATTTCATAAAATAATCATTAGGACAGGACATAGTGAAGCAAGCAAGGAGAAAGTGGCTAGATATATCAATGGATTAAGATTGAACATTCAAGAGGAACTGAGTTTGGTAAGGATGACATCTTTGGAAGAAGCATATCAATTTGCCTTGAAGGTTGAAGAGAAGCTGAATAAGAAGCATGATCAAAGATAGAGAGGCAGAGGAGTTAAATTTCAGAGAGGAAGATCATTTTCCGGATATGATAGATCATTTGTGGAGCATAACAAGTTTGATAGCCCGTTGAAGAAGGATGACAGAGATAACAGTGCTTACCGGAGAGATGACATAAATTTTTACCAGAGAGGAAACCCTAGTGCATATCGGAATGAAGGAAATAGAAGAGAAGGAAGAGGATTTGATAAGAGGACATTTAGAGGTACTTGTTTCAAGTGTGGAGGTGAAGGACATAGAGCATTTGAATGTAATCAGGGTAGTACAAGCAAGAAGACCGAAAATAGTGGAAGAGCAGCCTATGTTGAAGAACTTGTTGGATCACTTAGTTTAGTTGGCAACCCGGAGAAAGGAGAATCATTAGTGATGAGGAGAGCACTATTTCAAACAAAGGCAAATGAGGAACCATCACAGAGGAAAAGTCTGTTCAGAACCCTATGCAAATCAGGAGGTAAGTGTTGTAAAGTTGTGATTGATAGTGGTAGTTCAGATAACCTAGTTTCGGAGGAGATGGAGACTAAGCTGAATTTGGAAAGATTGAAACACCTTAAGCCTTATCAGATAGCATGGATTCAGGATGATCATAAGGTACTGGTGAGTGAACAATGTTTGGTGAAATTTCATATTGGATCTTATCATGATGAAGTCTTGTGTGATATTATGCCTATGGATGTTTGTCATATCTTGTTGGGTAGACCTTGGCAGTATGATAGAAAAGCTATACATGATGGAAGAAAGAATACATACACTATAACAACAAATCAAAAGAGAATTACTTTGATTCCTTTAGAAGATGATCCTAAGAGTGAAGTATGTGGGAATGCTAGAATCTTTTTGGTAGATGGAAGAAAATTTTTGGATGGTTTGAGACATGAGAATATGTGTTATGTCTTTATTCATAAGAATCTTGAAGCATTGAAGAAAGAGACTAAAGAATAACAATCGGAGGAGATAAGAGAGTTGCTGACAGAGTATGAGGACATCATATCAGATAATATGCTTGAAGGATTACCACCTATAAGGAGTATCAGTCATCGCATGGATCTTATACCGGGAGCAAGTTTTCCTAACAAAGCAACATGCATCGACAAAGAATGAAGAACTGAATAGACAGATACAAGATTTGTTGAGGAAAGGTTTGATCAGAGAAAGTTTGAGTCCTTGTGCAGTACCTGCAGTGCTAGCACCGAAGAAGGATGGAGAATGGAGAATGTGTACTGATTCCAGAGAAATAAACAAGATCACAGTTAAGTATAGATTTCTTTTACCTAGGATGGATGATATCATGGATTGTTTGAGTGGAGCAAGATATTTCACAAAGATAGATTTGAAGAGTGGATACCATCAGATCAGAATCAGAGAAGGAGATGAATGGAAGACTGCTTTTAAGACAAATGAAGGATTGTATGAGTGGTTAATGATGCCTTTTGGATTGACAAATGCACCGAGTACTTTCATGAGATTGATAAATGAAGTTCTGAAGAAATTCTTGGGTAAGTTTGTGATTGTATACTTGGATGAAATTCTGATTTTCAATAAGACAAAAGAAGAACATTTGTGGCATATTAGACAAGTTTTGCAGAAACTGAGGGAATAAAAGTTACTGATAAACATCAAGAAGTGTAGTTTCATGAAAGAAGAGTTGGTATATTTGGGATTTGTGATTTCTGTGGAAGGATTGAAGATGGACCCTGAGAAAGTGAAAGAAATTGTTGAATGGCCTACACCAGAAAGCATTGCAGAGGTTAGATCATTTCATGGATTGGCTAGTTTCTACCAGAAGTTCATCAGAAATTTCAGTTCAGTTTGTAACCCTATGACAGAGACAATGAGAGGTGACATAAAATATTTTAAGTGGACATCAGGAGCAGACAAAAGTTTTGAGCCGTTGAAGCAGAAAGTGACAGAGCAAGTTGTTTTGGCATTACCGGATTTCAATAAGGTATTTCAAGTTGATTGTGATGCAAGTGGAAATGCAATTGGAGCAGTATTAAGTCAAGAAGGTAGACTTGTAGCATATTTCAGTGAGAAGTTGAATGATGCAAGGAGAAGATATTCAGTTTATGATCAAGAGTTCTATGCCATAATTCAAGCCTTGAAGAAGTGGAGACATTACTTGTTGCCTAAAGAGTTTGTCTTGTATACAGATCATCAAGCTTTGCAATATTTGAACAGTCAAGGTAAGTTGAATTAGAGACATATGAGATGGGTAGAGTTCATACAGAGTTATACCTTTGTGTTAAAGCATAGGAGTGGTAAATCAAATAAAGTTGTTGATGCCTTGAGTAGAAGAAGAAACTTGTTGATAGAAATGAGAGTTGAAGTGTTGGGTTTTGATGAATTGAAGAATATGTATGAGGGAGACACTGATTTTGCAGAACCTTGGAAAGCATGTAAGGAACCTGTTGTGACAGATAGGAGTAAGTAGTTAGATTATTTTATTCAAGAAGATATGTTGTTCAAAGGAAGTCAGTTGTGCATACCTAGAAGTTCAATGAGAGACAATTTGATCAAGGAGAAGCATAGTGGTGGATTGACATGACACTTTGGCATTGACAAGACAGTGGCTTTGGTGAGTGAAAACTATTTTTGGCCTCACATACATAAGGATGTTCGGAGATTTGTGCAGAGTTGTAGAGTTTGTCAAGTTGCAAAAAGGAGTAGTCAGAACACTGGATTGTATAAACTTTTGACAATACCAGAGAGACCTTGGGAAGACATAAGCATGGATTTTGTAATGGGATTACCTAAGACACAGAGAGGACATGATTCAATATTTGTAGTGGTTGATAGATTTTCAAAAATGACTCATTTCATATCTTGTAAGAAGACAACTAATGCAGTGCATGTAGCTGACCTATTTTTCAAGGAGATTGTGAGATTGCATGGATTACCTAGGAGTATAGTTTCAGACAGAGACACAAAGTTTGTTGGATACTTTTGGAAGACACTTTGGAAGAAGATGAAGATAGATTTGAATTTCAGTTCAACTTTTCATCCACAGACCGATGGACAGACAGAGGTAGTGAATAGGAGTTTGGGAAACTTGTTGAGATGTTTGGTTGGAGAGAAAACAAGAAGTTGGGATTTGATTCTTTCATAAGCAGAGTTTGCATACAATAATTCAGTTAATAGGAGTACCAGAAGAACACCTTTTGAGATTGTTACCAGAGTGAATCCTAGAGGAGTTACAAAATTAAGAGACATCAACATGGAAGGAAAGAGGAGTGCAGAAGCAGAGGAATTTGCAGATCATATGAAGACAACGCATAACCAGGTAAAGAAGCATTTGGAAGACATGAACAGTAAGTATAAGGAAAAAGTAGATGAGAAGAGAAGACACAGAATTTGAAGAGGGAGATGAAGTAATGGTACATTTGAGAAAAGAAAGATTTCCAGTTGGGACATATAACAAGTTGAAGATGAAGAAGTTTAGACCTTGTAAGATAATCAGGAAATTTGATCGAGGAAATGCATATGAAGTGGAGTTACCGGAGACATTGGGTATATCACCTATTTTCAACATTGCAAATCTACATCGGTATCATGAGGCAGAGTTCAGTGACAACATGGAAGAAGACTTGAAGAAACAGTTACCACAGCAAGCACCGGAACAAATTGAAGACATTTTGGACAACAGAGTTAGACACAGCACCACAGGCAGACAATACAAAGAATATCTTGTGAAGTGGAAAGGCAAACCGGAAGAAGATTCATCATGGATTTCTCAGGCTGGGGTGGACCGTCTTGGTTCTCCCTAGCCCCAGCAAAGTGAGGGACTCACTTTTTCAATAACTTTGGATGTCTGATGTAGGAGTATTCCTGGTTCAAGAGCAATCTTGCATCAACCAAAA
This sequence comes from Cunninghamia lanceolata, assembly GCA_027924645.1. Classification (NCBI taxonomy): domain Eukaryota; kingdom Viridiplantae; phylum Streptophyta; class Pinopsida; order Cupressales; family Cupressaceae; genus Cunninghamia; species Cunninghamia lanceolata. Next base: position 1,358,297 of record BSBN01001164.1, on the reverse strand, counting down.
ACATTTGCATCTCAGTTTGTTTGCATTTCAGTTCTTTCATTTTTCCAGTTCAATCTAGGTAGTGCAGTTAGAAGCAGTTCAACTCGTGGTCCGATTTTGGCATTTCACATCTTGTGGATTTGGACTTAGCATCTACATTCATTCATCTACATCCTATCAAGAATTCAGAGCATTTGGATCAGTTACTGAAAAGTTATCGCTATCAGAAGATCAACTATTTTCTCAGAGCAGAGCATTCTAACAACTCCTGATAATCAGCTAAAGGAGAAGGCTTGCGGATCATTCCTTGACTTGCGGATCTTAATGACACACCATTCAATGTCCTTTGGTTCATGGCCAACCTTCCCCAAGGGTCCGCACGTTATTCCATTCATTTGAGGAAGTGTTCTATGCATTTAGGTCTAACCTATCTGTGAACACGTTACCACTCTTCATTGAAGTTTGTGATCTTCCTTGGCCAACGAGGAGGAATCTATTGGTCTGGAAATGATATATATTGATGCAATAGATCCTTAGGAAAGTAGCTATTCACATAAGAAAGATATGATAGTTTAGATTTTGTGCAAGAGGACTTCAAAGTTTTATCTAGCGCATGTATGTAGTCAGGCCTGTGAGCCGAATTGTAAGCTTGCATGTTGCCAGCCAGAATGTATTTGAATTCTTTGATATACCGAATGACTGAATCTGCATATGTTTTATATTCTTGTGTTGTTTCCGTTGTGTTTACTCTTGCTGCACGGTCTGAACAGTTCATTTTGTGAACCCTCCTACCGTGACAGTACCAACAATGCACTAAAACAAATTTTATAAAATTAAGCACAAAAGACTAAAATGAAACAAAAATAGACTCAAAAATACACAAGGGACGCAGACACCAAAGTAAGCACCAAATGTAACGTGAAATTGCAAGGGTATGCAATTTTCAACGTTACAGGGTCTACTGTAACTACTTGTTTTGAAGGACTTGGTCTTGGTGTCAAGCCCTTTACCTTCCTTGTAGGTCCTACTCTAGCCTCTTTTGTTGCTCTATTTACTATCATGAGAGGGGCCAAGGCCAAACATATGCCCTCCCTAAACTATTAAGCAACCCTATCTATGGGACGTCTCCTTTTGTCCTTAACTATCATTCAAGGAGGTAATGGATTTGTAAGCATCTTGAACCACCTTAGCTCCCAAACTCCCCAACTTGTGATGTATGGGTTTACAATCATGTCATTCCCTGTCATGCTCTCAATGTTGCAAATAACATCTAGAAATTGTAGAAGCCCATCCCACCTTGACAATTGAGGTGCTCTAGGGTCATGGATTCATTCTCTAGGATGAATTGCTCTAGAATCCAACCTATTACCAATGATAGGTGGCTAATAGTCTGAGCCCCTAACCTAGTAATCTAGTAAAGTCATGATACGTATAAACTAGGACATCTATGCCCCATGCATACCTCCCATCCTCCTTAACAATCCTAACAATTGGTGCCTAACTAAACTTAATACTAGCAATTGGACCCATAGGTTCAATGGGCATGTTGATAATTTTTAGAAGAAATTATAGAATTCATTAGATGTATCTTTTAGAGTTATAATATGTCTAGATTATTCTGTTGTTGTTTGTTATATGTTGTCTTCTGCACCAACCATTGTTTAATCTCTCTTTTTTGCCTACTTGACCAATGCTAACTAAGGTTAATTAATTCATTATCGACCTCCATATAGAATAAACATTGACATGTTTTAACATCTAATAACACAAAAGTAACAATTAATCCCACGATGCAACTTGCCTAGAAACTCGCCTCTGATGGATTTGTCATCACACATATTGGAAGTCAACAATAAGTGCTCTCTGCACAACAACTACAATATGATCTGAATGATCTCTATTCCTATGGAGGTGTTGCCAGAGGATGGTTAGGATGATGTTATAAGATTTTCAGAATGGTTGGATAAGGGGTTGGGCCCCCTTGTTATTCTCAACTTGATCAAGAATATCAAGGATGATGTATAGTGAAAAGTCACTTGCATAATAGTAGAATTTTGGATGTGCTATGGGTTGGAGGCGGTTGCAAACTTCCATAATGTATCTATCGCTATTTTCCATATGGCACTTCTTTCCATATGCATTATGCATCAAGCATTTTGGAGGCTCACTTTCACGGTGGCCTTCATGAGCTCACTCTGGCTCTCTTTGCTTGCAAAAAAAAATTGCTCAATGAAAAAAAGAAGTCCACAATTTTGCAACTTTGATGGACAATATCTTTTTGATTGTAGTCTTTTTAATCTCTACCATCCATCTATATAATTTATTTATTGTACCTCATTAAGTGTTCTAACAAATTAACTAATGGAATATGTTTATTTATGTGTATATTAGATAGAGATCTTATTTCCATCTAAAACATATAATTTGAAAATAGAAATAAATATAAGCTCAAGATTTTATTTGGTTCCCATTTGAGGCATAACTATATATAAAAAATAATAATATGCTTTATGTTTGTTTCTCGTACACAAATCTTGAAGGGGAAAAAATTGTCTTCTTGGTTAAAATTGTGCTTCAAGAAGGCCATGAACTTTCATCAGAGTTTAAGACCAGCCTGCAAAGCTTCCAAATCCTAGTGAAGATGTTAGTTGATAGTAATTAGCTATGTGAAGATCTCTTGCTTTTATAAGAGTTTATATTTCATGAGCTAACAAAATTGTGGGACCTACATAATCAAATAAAATATGTCTATTGCTATGAATATGAACAAAGATTTTATTTTATCCTATTTTATAACCGCATCATTGAAAGAACAATCACCCTCAAATGGTCATAAGCAATCTTTACCATAAAAGAAAAAGAGTGGGAAGGAACAATGTATATTTTTAACTTAAGATAGTGAAATGTGTATTTTAATTTATTGAAGTTAGTAAAATGTTTTTATTCTATTTTTATCCAAGCTAGTAAAAAGGTTTTTTTTTTCAATTTTTTTATCAAAGCTAATAAAAATTGTTTAGAGTTTTTTTATTATAGTAAAATTTTGTTAATGAGATAATTTCTGCATAGTCAAATGCTTAATTACATGGGAAATGATACAAATGTATACAATTTATTTTCATTTAAAATTTTGTTAAAGAAAAACTTGTCTTTTTATGCTAAGTAGTAGGAAGATAATTATAACTAAAAATCATGTATCATAATTGAGATTCTATCCCATTTGAAATTTATTAGAAATAAATTATATCATGTCTAAAAATTTAAATTGGTATAATAGTTGATCTCAACATGAATTTATCTTAGAGGGGGTATTGGAATTGAAATATTGTTGATAAAATTGAAAGTTTCCATCATGAAAGGGCAAGTGGCTTAGTGGTGGAAAACCCCACTTACCACAACTAGGTTCTAAGTTTGAATGTCAGTACAATCTTGATTGTAAAGTAGTAGAAAAATAATTAAAATTCAAATTTATGTAAAAAAACCTAAAATGACTCGAATAACTCTTGTACGTGACAACTCCGAGCTTTTGAGAATGAATCTACACCTTTACATTGTTCATTAATTTGAGCTCCTTTAGGGAATATCCTTTCATTTATATATAAAAAAGAAATGAACTTCATTAATACATTTTTGGTAGGGATGTCATAAAATAAATAAGCTAATAATAAAAATAAATATTAAATTACTTTATGTATTTTTCATGTCATTCACATCATGATAAAAAATTTGAAGACAACAATTACTTGCAAAACACATTTTTTCACCATGATCATGCAACTTTTACCGGTCATCCCTTCTAAATTTGAGGTGGAGACCAAGCCACAAACATACATATTAAATTTAAAATACAACTTAACCAAACACTGCACTACATAAAGGCTATACCAAATTTAAATTCCAAGAAAAAGTGCATTGCAAATAGCATCATGACCACATAAATTTATAATATAGGTTTTAGTTTGACTTATACACGAGAGAAGATCCAAGTAGCAATATTATTATATAATTCAATTTTAATTTTTAGTTTGACCTATACACTTTGTTTATAGAAATTGTAGTAGCCTACATGTGCTTTCTCCACCCACTTAAAACATTAGACGTTTTTGCATGGAGCATCTAGATAATGATATTTTGAAGCCCAACCTTGCTTTGTTCCTTAAGCCAATTTGTTTTTGTGTCCATCAATTTAATTAGCCCACACAAAGGTTTAAAAAATAAGTACCATGTCTCTTAACGAACTCAATTCTTAATCTTAGGTGTTGAGTAGCTAAGTAATGTAAAAAGCATGTATAATGTATCGTATTAACTTCTTAGTATCACAAACAAGATATCACACATCTCTTTTGTGTTTGAACAACTTGCTTTGGCTCAGATGTTGTTTTGTATATTAATGAATCTTGTACACTTTGGCAGACAACCACTAGTATATCATGTCACACAAAACGACAACTGCTTGAAACACAAAGATTTGCCTAGATTGTGATTTGCTTTGTGTAAAAAGTACATGATTTTCAAAATGCTAGTACCATTCAATTTTTTCAACCTTGATTGAGATCATCATTAATGTTGCGAGGCGCCACTCTTCCCTGGTATTCTTCACCGAGATATTAGCATTTAAGATCGATCCTTCTCGTTGTTAGGAATATACAGGCAGATCAAACCAATTCCACATAACCCAAAGGAGATAATGATGTATACAATCTTATAGATTTACCATAATGCAAAGATCAATAGACAATCAACAAGATAACACAAGATATACCATGGGAAAACCCTCATTAAGGGAAAAAACCCAGCCTCCAAAAGCATCCATATTCAATGTATTATTCAGCAATAAGAAATTATAATACACTCATAGACTCTCCATGAACACCTCTGAAATATCAAGCTCCTCTATTGCAACCTCCATGTATCCAAGCATGAATCCACACATCCCATGCCATGCTTTACAATATACACTCTCAAGAGAAAACTCAATACAATGATAGCCTCTCACACACCTCCAGAATAAGAGCCAACCCTAACCACTAACCTTGTGCTTTCTTTTATAGACTCAAGCTCACACAAATATAACTTGTGGTATTGGATAAAAACAATGTGACTCAAAACCATAAGCACAAAACCATTGACCCCATTTATTATTTTGCACAAATAATAAATATGTGTCTTATGTCTCCCAATGTTAAATACAACTTTTACAAGTGATACCAAATAAATATTTAATGTGGCTAAACACCAATTAAGATGCACCACAAAAGAATATTTATTTTACATAATTAAATTATTTAATGTTATGCAAGGTGAACAACACCTTTTTCCCAACATTCTCCCACTTGTTGTATACATTGCATAAGGGTCAATCAATGAAATACATCATCATAGGCAAACATGAAACCACATGAATCTCCAAAATGCTCTCGTGCTCCATCAAGATACCTACAATAAAATCAAAGTAACCACCATCTCAAGCAAGAACTCCTCTCATCCTCCAATGTGCCACCTATGGAAGAAAAGGAACAGGTCAAGGTGAAGATGCACCAATCCAAAGAACACTAGCATCAAATCCAAGTAGCTATCAAAGGTAAAAAACCCACATGACTGGAAATAGTACCACAACATATGTTAATACATCCAACCATCCATACCTTATAGGTATCAACAATATCAGTAAACTCATGCCAACAACATATCAAACCCATATACTGCAATAATAAACTCCATGTATAAAACATGTCAATGAAGAACACATACATACAAGAGCTCCCACTGCATGGGTAATGCCAAATCTGAAAAATAGATCCAAGGCATACCAAGTCTACCAATCAACACTCAAACTAATGTGTGGCTAATCAACAAGCCAATGTACTATTAAGAACAATCACAATGATCCACACATGCAAGATAAATCGCTGCATACTATCTCACAACATGTCACCATAACTATCCCAAGTCCAACCATATCAACATGATCCTCCAGGAAGTAGCCATAAGACAAAGAGAAAACCTATAAATTATAATGTCCTACCAACACCTCAAAGTGCAAATCTGTGTCAAGTATGATCTCCTCTACAACCTCAAATGTAAAAGCCTCAACAACACCCAATCATTCAATCTCATAGATCAAATGAACATATATAACATGTAACCAACATGGATGTAAGCCTCTCTAATCAAAGTAGATCAAACTCAACCATTCCATAACCAGAAATAAGCCTAATCACATCTCCTAAACTCTTCATAATGGAAATCATAAATCAAACCATATGAACAAAGAGATAACCATGCTAATGTCCCTCAAATGAACCCTCTAGAACCAATAACCATAGCTCAAGATCCATAACCATGAGAAGATAAAACATAAAGCAAAATGCATCTAAAAGGATGGGCAATACCTTATAGATGATAAACCATCGAGTAGACCAAGAGTGGGGAGTGAGAATGCCCCTATAGGATACACCAAATCACAAAGACTCTCTCTAAGAACAATCTCCTCAAGGTCCATAATGAACTCACGTCCATATCTAGGTGTAGGCTCCTTGGTCTATCTACTGAAACCTCCAATGAGTAACTGTCTCAACAAGTGTCTCTAATCCAAAGAGAAATCCAGCCTCACCTAAGTCTCCAAGTATCCAAGAGTACCTCCATGATCAATCCATGCTAAACTCCAAATGTAACATTGCACTATCATGAAGGTCCCAAGCACATGATCAATGTACTCAATACCAAGAGAACCATACAAGATCACTGTCAATGCTCCTACTACAGAATCAGGAACCCAATCATGACAACATGATCTAACATCTCCTCCAAGGAGATCACATGCATCAATGCACTCATCTTATCTCAAGAGAACCTGTATCATGTCAATACTCAAACTAGTATCTAGAGTAAATCAATACACAATACCAACATCTATAAAATAAAGGATCAACATGTCAAACTGGCAAGTCATAAATCGACACCTCAACCAAAGACTCCAAAAGTCCTCCATGGTAAACAAAGATGTCAAAATCTCCAACAACATGAAGATAACCATCTACTAACATTATAACTCGGGATGTCAAAGCACTCTCATTGAAACAAGAATCATAATCCAAGAGCCTCTCCAAGACACCCACAACCACTAAAGAAGATCATCCATCACTAATGATGACTCCATATCGCTACCAAAGCTCCCACTGAATCATGACACTAGGCTATACATGGCAACAAAGTAACCATCTCCTAAATGAAGATCATCCATGGCCCTAACACAATCAAGGAATCCTGTTGTAACACCAACAACTCCCAAAAGGTAAAGTAAAACCATGACCTCCAAACCAAGAAGATAAAACCATCATTGCCAAAAGATCACATAAAACCATGTATCCAAGCTATCCATGACATCATGATAAACATGCTATAAGTCCCAATAACTGACTCTCTAGGCACTCAAATCATTCATCCTCTCATCTCAATGCAACATACCAATGTACACATGACCACAAACAAGGCCAACTAACAAAGTCTGCATAAACATTGAATCAATCTCGTGGATAAAGACAATCCACATACAAGTCATCTCACTGTAGCAAAGGGGTAGGTAATCCATAAATCTACATAATTTAAAGATCCAAAACACATGTAACATGCAAACTCATCATCACATTAGTAACATGCAAACTGAGATATCAAAGACGATAACCTGTAGACTCCAAGACTCAAACACCAAATCAATGCTAGATTCGATTTGCCAAACAAGTCCACAACACAAGTAACCATAGTCAAGGAACTACCAAGCATCCAGGAGATAAGAACAATCCCCTAAAACAACACCACCTGTAATCATGAATCAAACATCATAGCCTATACTTGTCAATCGCATACATGATCATGTTGTGTCAATACAAACGTGTACCTGCATATCCATGACACCATAATCATCATCAACACTCTACATGTACTCAACTCCCACTGAAACGAGACTCCAAGTCTCACACGTGTATCAATCATGTCCTCAAACCAGAAGACAACCTGTGTACCTGTCTCCATCAAAGCTCAAACTCTAAAAAACACCTATAAACCTATAAATGGAAGCACAAATATGAAAACCTGCTATACCATGTTGATGGTCACATAGAAACATCCACTCCCACAAGTTTGTGCCCAAAAATCCATCTGAATGCACTCATAATCGCACCCTAAATATCTGGCTCCCACAAGTGATCAAACAAGTATCAAACTCTCTCTGCATACCAATCTGAAAATCTACACAATCCAATTTGGAGTACACAACAATATCTCTCCAACGCCTATTTGAAATTGAAAATTTGATTCCGTATGCAAACATTATGAGCATAAAATTGTCTCGAAGCAATGCTTGGCTTCAAGGCACCAAATTCTGATACAAACAACAAAATCTAATCACTAAACCTGCATCATTGCGTAGTGCTCAAAGAGACCTTTCCGATGCCTATAAAAGTCAAAAACCCAACACCGTGGGCAAAAGATATGCCTCCCAAAAAAAAAATGCCCTCCAAGGGCTAAAAGGGGCCCCATGGTGATCTATATGTATGATGACATCATCACTGTCACTGCTGATGTCAGCATGACATAAGCCTTGATTGGACATATCATTGTGCATGCAAGTAGTGTTGACGTGGCATACATTTGGCTTCATTATGTCTTTGACAGCGAACTTGTAAAAAATTTCAATTTTGTTTGATACCCATGAACCCCACAAGCATTTGAACTAGGGTTTAAATTATTTTTAGAGGTTCAAATTAAAAATTAATGCACTGTGTTGTCATAAAAAATTAAACACCGTAAAAAAAAATTTAATGTTTAAAAAAATTTATTTCCCCTCGTGGGGGGCCCTGTCGCACCGAACTGGCATAGGCCTGTAGGCCGGGGTATGGGGTCTACGGACCCCGCCCCCCTGCACAATTTTTTTTTTAATTTTTCAATCTTTAAAACATTTCTCTTATAGTTTTGAACAATTTTTTTTCTTTTAACCAAAACTATAGAAAATAAAAATTTTCATGCGCAGGATCAATTTTTTTTTTCTTCAGCGTACCTTGCAGATCGTATGGCCGTACAACCGAACTAGGGGAGGGTAAAAAAATTTCCCTAAAGCTCCAGTGACCAAATAGGTCAAATTTTATATGAATCTTCGCCTCTCGGGCCTCTTGGACTCAATGGTGAGGCCCGTTTTGTCCCAAGAGGTCATATACAAAAATTCCTCCTAAAAAAACTCATATTAAAGAACACAACCAGGAAACCCTTTGCCAAGATTTTTCACCTTCAGACTTGCAATAACCACAACAAATCTGAAACACCCACAATGCCAAAATTGCAACACAACAACCTATACAAATCCTCGTATCCTGTATTGTTCAAAATCCTTCCTGCATTGTCATGGATTTAGCTTTGCACCAGATTTACACAAACAAGGGTTATACCAAAACATGGATTTGTGAAAACACCCAAAACCATAAATGTATAGATAAATCACATGCAAGCATATACAAGTAGCATGCAAGTATATGCAAGCCATGAAAAAGCCTTAAAGCTCTGATACCATTTGTTAGGAATATACAGGTAGATCAAACAAATTCCACATAACCCAATGGAGATAATGATGCATACAATCTTACAAATTTACCATAATGCAAATATCAATAGACAATCAACAAGATAACACAAGATATACCCTGGAAAAACCCTCATTAAGGGAAAAAACTGAGCCTCCAAAAGCATCCATACTCAATGTATTATTCAACAATAAGAAATTACAATACACTCACAGAGTCTCCATGAACACCTCTGAAACATCAAGCTTCTCTACTGCAACCTCCATGTATCCAAGCATGAATCCACACATCTCATGCCATGCTTTACAATATGCACTCTCAAGAGAAAACTTAGTACAATGATAGCCTCTCACACATCTCCAGAATAAGAGCCAACCCTAACCACTAACCTTGTGCTTGCTTTTATAGACTCAAACTCACACAAATACAACTTGTGGTATTGGATAAAAACAATGTGACTCAAAACCATGAGCACAAAGCCATTGACCCCAAAATAATAAATATTTGCCTTATGTCTCCCAATGTTAAATACAACTTTTACAAGTGATACCAAATAAATATTTAATGTGGCTAAACACATCAATGAAGATGCACCACAAAAGAATATTTATTTTACATAATTTAATTAATTAATGTTATGGAAGGTGAACAACACCTTCTTCCCAACACTCATTTGTCCTACCAATCATCTTGCGAATATGTAAGTGGACCAGGATGAGTCGAGGAGGTTGTATTATATAATATACGTATTAAAAATCTTACCAGATTTGAGGTAGGGCCCAACAACTTATTAATCTATCTGCCCAGTTCTTCAACCTCCTCCTCGGATAAAAACTGGACTCAACATTCCGCTACGCACAGCTCCCCCGAGGCGATGTCAATGCTCCATTATGATCAGAAACTGAAACCAATAAATGGATCCAGCCCATTCAATAAAGATGCAGGTGAAACACATTAATGACTTCACATCTACTCCCTGTAGAATGAATTAATGCTGCCCTCCAATCAGAGTATCTCCCTCTCCCCATTTTCTCCAACCATCGATAAGGGCACCTAGGCATCTCACTTGTTCAAGTCTATCTTCCCTTCTCTGCCTTATTCGAACCCTTCCTTTCCATAGGAGGCAGAACCGCCCCTTCCTATGAATGAAGTTGTCTTTCCCTCCTTCCTTCCCATGTCTCGATGTTTCCCAGTTCACTTTCCCCCTGATACTAAGGCTATCTATGATCTCACATGCCAAAAACTGTGTCTGGACAAACTCAAAAATTTTACACAAAGAGAATCCACAAATAATCTAAGGCGCACAAGAAACATAATTTCACAATCACACAAGCAATGTGTAAGTTAAGAATATAAATACACTGAAAATGACATCCTTTTCCTGAGAGATCAAGGCCATGCCTCCGCAAAAGTGCATCACCCAAATGAGCACCAACAATGCTACAACTATTCTGTTAAATCTCACAAGCAACATCAATGGAAATGATACAGCCGGTGTCACCATTGATGTTATTGAAGTAGGGAAATATATTAAGAAGCTACTAGAAAAGTGGAGATTTACAACTTATTGAGGATGCAATAAAATAAATTACAATGCAACAAGAATTGAAGAAACCCTTTCAGTAGTCTGTAGTGGTAGAAACAAGCTTCTTAACCAACGAGAGAACGTTGCTAATGAGCTTGTAGGCATTCATAACCCCTCCATTGACGAGTACGTCAACCCTCCCCTGCGAATAACTTAGAAGCCATGGAGATAGTTGTCTTCGTTAGCGCTCATCCAAGTGCACGTTGCTTATCTAGAACTTGAAAGTAGTAGCATCAAATGCTTTAGCTTGACCAAAGGCTCTCTGGTCTACTCCAACGTTTCCTTGAAATTTTCCAATCTCTTCAAATGTCGCGCGCTTTTTTTTATTGAGGTTAGAAAAGTCCACAATTTCGGTGATGACAAAACTCTGACAAGTTGAAAGGAAAGTTGCATTGTGAATTTGATGGACAAGATTTATTTGATCATAATCCTTTTAATCTAGACCCTTCATGTATATAATCGGTTAGTAATAATTTATGTGTGGGGTTTCAAGTCAAGATCTCTTCCCAGAAAATCCAAAATTTTTGTGTCTTTCGGCCTCTGCAGTGCTAAAAATGCTAGAAATCAGTTGTGTGCAGGTCAATTGTGCAGTGGCGGGTCTGAAGTCTCCATCGGCCCCTGAAAATTGATGATAAAAGTGGGTTAGATGCATAAAAAATGCATATCAGGTCACTGCTTCAAAGTTTCTAAATGATTCTGGAAGTGGCTAGAAGGGTCTCATTGTGTTGGTGCCACGTGATTCACCAAGTATTTTGCCCCAGTTCAAGTGCACACCATTGATTCTGCTTCCCGTGGGGGCGTCATGTGTCAGAAGCGGATGCAGCCCCTTAAAAGTTCCAACTATGCGCAGAAGGCGCCACGTGTCGGCTTCCACCGAAGTTTCGATAAATTTTCTTTTATGTTTCGGAAGCTGAAGTTTCAACACAGTTTCCTTTAAGTTTCTGAGAGTGGCGTGGAAGGCACCACATGGAGGCACCCGAGGGACACAAAATAAAGTAACTAAAGGCTCATGGATAGTGCCAAGTGTCAGGCTCCGCCCATGTTTCAAAAAGTATCTAAAAAGTTTCTAAAAAGTTTCAAAGTGGGGCCTTAAAGTTTCTGAGTGTTTCAAGATGGGTCCCAGTTAATAGTTGTTGCCACAGGTGTTACCAAGTGGCAACCCCCGCCTATGTTTCAGATGCCCCTTTATAAAGTTGCAAAGTAGCGCAGAACCTGCCAGATGTCAGCTTCCGCATGAGAGTTTCTAAAAGTTTCAAGTGTTGCAAGAGGAGGCCGCGGAGCTTGACAAGTGTCAGCCTCCGCTGAAGTTTCAAAAGGTTTCTATGTAGGGGCGGAGGATGCCGTGTGTCCCATATAGTTGTTGCAGAAGCCAACAAGTGTCAGCTTCTGAGATAGTTTCTGCATGTTTCAAAGTGTGGCATAGACATGGTGGGTCCCATTTAAGTTTCTAAGTTGCTGCGGACGTTGCCAAGTGGCAACTTCTGCATGGGTTTCTTTTTGTTTCCCGCGATGCAAGTAATGGCGAGGTGGGACCCTGCATTAAGTATTAGGTGAGGCAGAAAGTGACGCGTGGTGGAGGGGTCCCAAAATTTAAAAGCTTTTTTGTCTCTCTCTCTTCAGTTTCTTTCATGTTTCTTGAGCGTTGCGGACGATGCCAAGTGTCGGCATCCGCGTGAGTCCCAACTGTGTCTCCGTTGTTTCTCGAGAGACGCGGATAGCGCCAAGTGTCGACTTCCGCGGGAGCTTCAACAAGACTCTTTTATGTCCCTCGGCAGTTAAGCGGAACCTACCATGTGTTGACTTCCGCCTGAGTTTCTTGGAGTGTTTCTATGCATTTCAAGGAAGGCGCGGAAGCCGCCACTTGTCCCGATGGCCGATGCTACGGTGACCCAGCGATTGAAACTTCAAGTGCCTACGTGGCACAGTATCATTAGCTGGTGACTTTTTAATATTTTTTGGGGGGCCGTTGATCGTAGCGACGGGAGGGTTTTTGATCGATGGCCGGGTTTTAATCTTACAGCGACGAGTTTTTCCCACGTTTCTGCGACTGTTTTTGGTAGGAGACTCCAAGGAAACTTGCTGTGGCTGCACTCTGAGGCTGCGGGTTGTTGAAACTTTAATGGCACTTTGTTGCAGTGGTGTGGGTCGAATGAACAGCTCAACCACCTGAATTGATGGGGAATGTCCCTGAGCGGCAGCGCATCTCCCGAGTTCACCTGTTCCCTCCTTCTTGTCCCTCTGCTGCATTAACTGTTTTGAGCGCCATTTTCAGATGCTGTGTATCTGGCAAATTTTTGAGTCAACCATGTAATTAATTTGCTGGGTACATTTTCTTGCTATTTAAGTAGACTGTGTGACCCATTTAGATGTTGTTGAAGGCCTGGGCATTTTTTTGTGTAAATAATGAAAAATAGGGCATGATCTTGGTTGTTTTATCTCATTTTGGAGTTTATGTGTTGCAGCATGCATGTATTTTGCACATATGTTCAGTTTCAGTGTTGATTTATATGAGAAATGCTTATTGCATGTGTCTATCTGCTTGTCTCCATTTGCTACATGTTATTCTCCTTCTTTTGAATCTGGTTGCTAAGGGTTTCATAGATTCTAGGGTATGGATTTCTATACTGCATGCCTGATCTCTAACCTCCATTCAAGGAGTGGATTAAACTGTTTTAGGTTGAGCATGGGGAAGGTTGCATGTCAGTAGGGATAACTATAAGTAGAGGCAGTTAGATACCCATTCTTGGGTGATGTTTGTAAGGCAAGCATCAGTTCAAACCCCCTGAAACTTGAGTGAAAGTTGCAAACCTTCTGCTGTATATGTCTAGTTGACTCCTTGCCCAATGGATAGGCATCAGTCTGTTTCTGGGTCAGTAGTTATGAGCCAAAACCCCTTGTCTTGCATCCAGGACATTATGCCCACCCATTTCATCATCTCCATCTATTAGCTGTAGGAGTAGATTAGGAACCCCTTGCATGCTCTCATACCTAACCAGACAAATATGTCCAAGAATGTTGCCAACCTTGTGATCTATCATGCAGATCTTGGTCCATACATGAGAGTATTCTGCCTGTTATTGTAAAGCTAAATCTTTCTATCATTGAGCTAGTCAATGTTACATCTTGAGTTATAGGGATACCCCCCTTGGTGCGGCAGAACCAGAAGTGAAGGGGAGGTAGCTCACGCAACCTCCCGTAATCTGTTGGCTGAATTCGCCTGTGCATTGGAGCTGGCAAACCCTCTGCAGATTTGGAAACCAACAGATTTTGGTGACTCTACTAGGGAGAAAGAGAGTCAAGTGATTTGAAGGCTGGGAAATCTAGTTTCCAGTGAAGTTGTTGCAGCAAAATCATGTAACCATATGGTGCTCTACTGGCGTGGTGAATCTAGAAAATACATGTGCCTTGTTGAATTTCTGTCCTCTCTGTGTGAGGTGGTGACTCTGTTGAAAGAACCTATCAGTGCTGCAACATATATCCAGGTATTCATCTTTGATTCAAAATAATGAGTTTAGAACAGCAAGCCTGGTTGTGCTCTTAGAGAAGACCATTTGTTATTGAAAGATATAAAGCCCTAGATTTCACAGGGATATATGGTTACCCAAATGTTATTCCCAATAAAATTAGAAGATGTTTGCCAAAATATAGTGGATCAGATTCTGAATTGGCAAACAAACATCTGCAAAAATTTTGTAATTTAATAGAAGATTATGAGGTAGAGGATGAAGATGTTGTAATGAGACTCTTTGTTCAATCATTAGAAGATGATGCTAGAATGTGGTTTTTAGACCTGCCTGTTTGTTCAGTTTCTTCATGGATAGATTTAGAAGTTGCATTCCTAGAACAGTTTGGTGAAAGGTTTGATGTGGCCTCATTGATTATACATTTTATGAATATCCAAAAGGAAGATGAGGAGTTGGTTCCAGCCTTTAATTTAAGGTTTATTAAGTTGCTCAGGCAAATTCCTGAATATATGAGACCCAATAATGCATTATGCCTGACAATTTATTTGGCTGCATTTGATGAAGAAATGAGTTATTTATTAAGAGATAAAGAACCAGTCACCCTTCACTAGCCTTTCCAATTTGCTATGGACATAGAAAACAATGAGAAATATGGAATGCCAGTAGGTTTCATGGCTGTAAGTTGTAAAACTAGTTATCAAAGTAAATATATTTCAGCTCTCCCAGTATGTGCATTAAAAGATGATTGTGTAGAGGGAAATGTATTTCAGAACAATGTGTGCAGCCATGATGTGATGCATGAAGAAAATATTGTAGAAGATATAGGCACATCCTATAATGATGTGGACAAAGATTGTTGTCTGCCTCTAAAAGAAAAGCCTGCAGATGCAAAATGCTCTTCAAATGATGAAATGAAAGATATACATGAAGTTGCATTCTGCAGTGATAGGCATATCCCAGTTACTCCTGATTATTTATATGAGGTGGATATGCAAAGCTTCACTCTGAATATAGAAAACATTGATTCAAGGGATGGTAGTGAATATGCTAGTGATTGTCAGCATTCAGATGCATGTGTGAGCCTTTCAGATGATGAAATATATTTGGATGCTGAGTATGAGTGTTTCCTTGAAGTTCCTAACCATTTTCACAATGCAGAGGTTGAAAAATTTGCTTTTGGGTATCAGTACATTGGTGAAGAGGAATAGGGTCACTATTCAGAGGTGGATAGACAGGTTGCAAATGTGTGTGCTCATACAGTTGGGGATAATGTTGGCTGCATGGGTGACTATGAAGTTTTTGACATAGGGTTGCATTCTGAGTTATCTCTGCCTTCCTTTGAGACATTCTAGGTGGACATAAATGATAAAATTGCTGAGCATGATGATGATGAATATTTGCTTGTCTATAAAGATAAATTTGATTATGAGATGTTGCTTGTGCCTGAATATTGCATGTTTGATACAGAGGAGCTCTTATTTTTTGAGGAAGGGCAAAGTTCTGATGTGGATTCATTTGTTTCATGTGAGTATGTTATTTTTCCAAGCAACATCAGTGACTCATATGATGATGACATTCTACAACTGATGATAATGTATGCTGATGAGGCTAGTTGTAGGTTTGTTGAAGAAAAAGAAATAAGCAGCAGCACAAATAATTGCAAAGAAACTTGTTGCAGATAGTTAAATTCCTTTAGGCTTCATTTGAAGAAATCAAAAGAAAATCAGGTGTTTGACAAAGGAAAATTATGATTTTTCCTTTTTGGTGGCCCTAGGCCACCATGCTTATTTTCAAATAATGTGTTTGGTGATGTAGATTGGTGCAAGTTTGACTCTGTGCCCAATGGATAAGGGACTGGTCTGCATCCCAGAGATCTGAGGTTCTCGCCATGCCTACAAGAGGCATGCGTCCCCAATCGGAGCCACTGTTAGTAATAATTTATGTTTGGGGTTTCAAGTCAGGATCTCTTCCCAGAAAATCCAAAATTTCTGTCTTTCGGCCTCTGTAGTGCTAAAAATGCCAGAAATCAGTTGTGTGCAGGTCAATTGTGCAGTGGCGGGTCTGAAGTCTCCATCGGCCCCTAAAAATTGATGATAAAAGTGGGTCAAATGCATAAAAAATGCATATCAGGTCACTGCTTCAAAGTTTCTAAATGATTCTGGAAGTGGCTGGAAGGGTCTCATTGTGCTGGTGCCACATGATTCACCAAGTATTTTGCCCCAGTTCAAGTGCACACCGTTGATTATGCTTCCTGCGGGGGGCGCCATGTGTCAGAAGCGGATGTGGCCCCTTAAAAGTTCCAACTATGCGCGGAAGGCACCACGTGTTGGCTTTCGCCGAAGTTTTGATAAATTTTCTTTTATGTTTTAGAAGCTGAAGTTTCAATGCAGTTTCCTTTAAGTTTCTAAGAGTGGTGCGGAAGGCACCACATGGAGGCACCTGAGGGACACAAAATAAAGTAACTAAAGGCCTGCAGATAGTGCCAAGTGTCGGGCTCCGCCCATGTTTCAAAAAGTTTCTAAAAAGTTTCAAAGTGGGGCCTTAAAGTTTCTGAGTGTTTTGAGATGGGTCCCAGTTAATAGTTGTTGCCGCAGGTGTTGCCAAGTGGCAACCCCCGCCTATGTTTCAGATGCCCCTTTTATAAAGTTGCAAAGTAGCGCGGAACCTGCCAGATGTCAGCTTCCACATGAGAGTTTCTAAAAGTTTCAAGTGTTTCAAGAGGAGGCCGCGGAGCTTGACAAGTGTCAGCCTCCGTTGAAGTTTCAAAAGGTTTCTATGCAGGGGCGGAGGATGCCGTGTGTCCCATATAGTTGCTGCGGAATCCGGCAAGTGTCAGCTTTCGAGATAGTTTTTGCATTTTCAAAGTGTGGCGCAGACATGGTGGGTCCCATTTAAGTTTCTAAGTTGCTGCGGACATTGCCAAGTGGCAACTTCCGCGTGGGTTTCTTTTTGTTTCCTGCGATGCAAGTAATGGCGAGGTGGGACCCTGCATTAAGTATTAGGTGAGGTGGAAAGTGACGCGTGGTGGAGGGGTCCCAAAATTTAAAAGCTTTCTGTCTCTCTCTCTTCAGTTTCTTTCATGTTTCTTGAGCGTTGCGGACGATGCCAAGTGTCGGCATCCGCGTGAGTCCCAACTGTGTCTCCGTTGTTTCTCGAGAGAGGCGCGGATAGCGCCAAGTGTCGACTTCTACGGGAGCTTCAACAAGACTCTTTTATGTCCCTCGACAGTTAAGCGGAACCTATCACGTGTTGACTTCTGCCTGAGTTTCTTGGAGTGTTTCTATGCGTTTCAAGGAAGGTGCGGAAGCCGCCACCTGTCCTGATGGCCGATGCTACGGTGACCCAGTGATTGAAACTTCAAGTGCCTACGTGGCACAGTATCATTAGCTGGTGACTTTTCAATGTTTTTTGGGGGACCGTTGATCGTAGCAACGGGAGGGTTTTTGATCGACGGCCGGGTTTTAATCTTGCAGTGACGAGTTTTTCCCGTGTTTCTGCAACTATTTTTGGTGGGAGACTCTAAGGAAACTTGTTGTGGCTGCACTCTGAGGCTACGGGTTGTTGAAACTTTAATGGCACTTTGTTGCAGCGGTGTGGGTCGAATGAATAGCTCAACCACTTGAATTGATGGGGAATGTCCCTGAGCGGCAGCGCATCTCCTGAGTTCACCTGTTCCCTCCTTCTTGTCCCTCTGCTGCATTAACTGTTTTGAGCGCCATTTTTAGATGCTATGTATTTGGCAAATTTTTGAGTCAACCATGGAATTAATTTGCTGGGTACACTTTTTTGCTATTTAAGCAAACTGTGTGACCCATTTAGACGTTGTTGAAGGCCTGGGCATTTTTTTGTGTAAATAATGAAAAACAGGGCATGATCTTGGTTGTTCTATCTCATTTTAGAGTTTATGTGTTGCAGCATGCATGTATTTTGCACATATGTTCAGTTTCAGTGTTGATTTATATGAGAAATGCTTATTGCATGTGTCTATCTGCTTGTCTCCATTTGCTACATGTTATTCTCCTTCTTTTGAATCTGGTTGCTAAGCGTTTCATAGATTCTAGGGTATGGATTTCTATACTGCATGCCTGATCTCTAACCTCCATTCAAGGAGTGGATTAAACTGTTCTAGGTTGAGCATGGGGAAGGTTGCATGTCAGTAGGGATAACTGTAAGTAGAGGCAGTTAGATACCCATTCTTGGGTGATGTTTGTAAGGCAAGCATCAGTTCAAACCCCCTGAAACTTGAGTGAAAGTTGCAAACCTTCTACTGTATATGTCTAGTTGACTCCTTGCCCAATGGATAGGCATCAGTCTATTTCTGGGTCAGTAGTTATGAGCCAAAACCCCTTGTCTTGCATCCAAGACATTATGTCCACCAATTTCATCACCTCCATCTGTTAGCTGTAGGAGTAGATTAGGAACCCCTTGCATGCTCTCATACCTAACCAGACAAATATGTCTAAGAATGTTGCCAACCTTGTGATCTATCATGTAGATCTTGGTCCATACATGAGAGTATTCTGCCTGTTATTGTAAAGCTAAATCTTTCTGTCATTGAGCTAGTCAATGTTACATCTTGAGTTATAGGGATACCCCCCTTGGTGTGGCAGAACCAGAAGTGAAGGGGAGGCAGCTCACGCAACCTCCCGTAATTTGTTGGCCGAATCCGCCTATGCATTAGAGCTGGCAAACCCTTTGCAAATTTGGAAACCAACATAATCCATCATGTGCTTCTCACATAAGGAACGTTTATCAATGTAAATATATCTCACCTTTCTACAAACTCGTCTAGTGGCAATGATCGCTATAATGGCCTTTTGAAAAGTTGGAATGTTGGCCTCCACCATTAAATTATCCCCCTCATCTAGCCTACATCTTGATGGATGTCCTTGATAGTCACCCACCTATGTTTGCCCCCTATTGTAAGGATCGTCTAGTGATAGCTTGGTTCTTAAGACTAGGATATTGAGACTCTGATATGCATCATAAAGAGTGGTGGTCCACTCCCTACCAAACTATTAGAATCAAAAGGTGTTCTGATTCGTGACTCAATTAATAAAAATGTTGCACATGGTGACTCGAAAAGGACTTGGGTAGCCTACATCAATCCAACTCACCCCAATAAGTCCCTCTCTACATTAGACAATGCCTCAATCACTCCCCTAGGATAATCTCAATCCAAAATTAATGTGGGTGGTGTTGACATCAAAAAAACAAGTCCCCAAAATCCCATATTTTTCCCCTCAAGTCTCATTCATATTCCCACTTGAACCTATAGCATATAACTGATCAGAGACATATTTCATAGGTTTTCACGTCTTTGCCATTTGAAATGCAAGGTGAAAAGTCCAAAGAAATTGGCAAGGTCCTAAGTTTCCTAAGGTTCTTGTTTTCCTTATTTCTCCTTTTAAGCCCTAGGTCTTACAGTCATCATTTTACTTTATCCTATAATCCATTGTTGACTGTCTAGCCTAGGTTACCGGTCATCTAAGTTGTAACTTTGAGCCTTATATATCATAAAGTGACTGGCTCCAAGTCCTAGTATTTACTTGCTCTAGCCCGTAAAATTATATCCTTCATAAGGTCTTAAGTCCTAAGTCTTAGGGGCCCGAGGATGCCGCGTGGCAGGATTTCATAGGCCCACAGTCAGTTGAAGATGATATCATATCTCCATCGCGTGGCTACAAAATAGCGACAACTGTAAAGTATGTCGTGGCCTTTGGCCATATGGTCGATGACCTGGTTGACTGAAGCAGATTGTGCTAGGTTTCAAAGAATGTAGTGAAGAAGTGGGACCAACAGGGATCAGACGATAGTGCAATGTCGCAAGGGAATCTTGTATGCAGGAGAGATCCTTTGTGCAGCTGCAAAATGTGGACACATGGCCTATTCCCAAGAAGAATGAAAATATTTATGAAAGGAGAGCCATGTGGAAGGCTTAGTGCGCACTCGCGGAGCCAAAAGGAGATGGCACACTTCCTACTGTGTGGCTGCGAGATGATGACGCGTGACGTATTGGCACTCCTCCTCAATGTGAAATCAAAAGGAACTTTAGTGATTGTCGATCTTAAAAGAAAACTCATCCACAGTTGGTATTCAAAAGGGACTGTCAGACATCCCGAAGGTGGGACACTAGTACAAAAACAACAATATGTGATTAAAAAACTACTAAAAATTGCTTATAAATGACTAAACTTGGTCACGTGAACATTAGTAGTTTATTGCCAGTCATTTATAACATGACCAAATTTATGACTAAATCAATTTTAGTCATTTATTTGGTCGTTTTGATTGATCAATTTGGTAGTAAATTTAGTCATTGATTTAGTCATATTAATCACTGAGCTTGGTCATGTGACCATTAGTAGTTTATTGCCAGACATTTATTTGGTTGTTTTGATTGATCAATTTGGTAGTATATTTTTAGTCATATTTATTCACTGATTTCTATCAATTGGTAGTATATTTATTTAGTAGTATATTTAGTCATATATTTTTAGTCATATTTATTCACTAATTTCTATCAGTTGGTAGTATATTTAGTCAATTGGTAGTTTATTTAATTATTTTTGAGGTTTAAACATAAAACATAGAAAAACATAATCAATCATTCATTTGCACATAATGAAATAGCTATTAAGAAGGCAAAATACTGAAATTTATTGAGAAAAGGTGTTCTTACAGCAGATACAAGACTTAAATATGTCTTTGCTTTGAAAAATGTGTTAAAAGCGTGTTTCTCAGTGCTGTGACTGAGAAAACTGAGTTACAATGCTCTATTTTTTGCTTATACAACTCTAAAACATGAAAGAACTACTTGAAAAATGAAGCTTAAATATTTCATCATGGGCTTTTACATCTCAAAATCTGAATAAATGTATCAAAACTTGCTTAATATTGCTAATTGTTGCATTACTTCTTCTTTGTTGCATTTCCTGCCTTGGTATGCACAAATAGTAGACTATGATTCTACAATAATCCTAACAGCCAATGTGTTACAAGTCCTCAGAACTTATATTAACAAGTTCTACAATGCATGAGGAATAGGGAAATAGGAAAAAGCTTATAAAAGTTGAATCTTAAAATTTAAAGTATTATTTTTATCATCTCAAATGTAACATTTTTATTTACCTTCACAATTCTCAACTTCCACATGATTTTCATTACCAACCACAGAAAATTTGACTTTTCCAAGCCATAATATTGCTCCAAGCATCACAAACATATTTTTTTGATCATCTTTACTGATTTGGACAACATTGAAAGCTTCCTGAACACAAATAAATAGACATCAATGAATCACATAAATAATAAATGCCCAATAGTAGATTTTGCAAAAATGAATTGAAAGAAAAACCAAAATGTATCTAAAGACTTAATGAAAAAGTAAGTAAACTCATATAAGTCAAATTAATTATCTTCAGATGAGGTTTTCATTAATGAACAAAGATTGGGTCAAATTTGATTGAAGATTAGTAACTTACAAGAATACTCTTAAACCTTTGGGCGTCATCAACTTCATCAATTGTTAGACAGTTGCTCTGGTTCAGGTAGGAATACTCTTCAGCAGGCTTTAAATTTAATTGCTCTGCATTAAACACAACAAAGCACTCAAATAAATTATGAATGCATTAATAATAGAGGAATAATTCAGAACACTTTTCATATTCTCCATATTTAAGTCCACGTTATTTGGGACATTGGACAAAATCTTGACAACATACAACATGAAGATTAGTAGAGAAAAACTAGACCTCAAAATAGTGAATTCTAATATTTGTGTGGTAGAAGAAACATGTCCTCATGCTCCCATTGTATAGAACATTCCTACTTTAAATACTGATGGAAATGGTGTTCTGACTAAAGGGTAAATCATAGATTAATTATTCTCAAGTTATAAGCTACATGTTGCCTCTTATACATTATTTTTTTATGCATAACCCCTTAAAAAGCACAAAACTTGAAAATTACCACCATCCTTCACCTTTGTTATGGCCAAGGCTGCATACTAGGCTCTGATTTTGACATTCAGTGCTAAAACTTAAGTAAACTAAATTGAACTCTATTAGATTCAGGCCATGAAGAATATGTTTTAAAATGAACATAAATGAAATGAATACAATTCATAAATATGTTACTCAGACCCACTCCAATCACAATTGAAGAATTTAAAACTAGTGCATAATGTCTGATCACATTTTTCCTTAAAGACAACATAAACTATTTGTTGCATGGAAAAGCAATTACAACTGAAATATGGTCCTTCTCAAAATGACACCCATTAATTAACAACGTTATTTAATGGTTTTACAACAGGGTTTATGGGAAAATCTATCCTTATAAATGCCAAAAAATCAACATTTAAGCATCAATCCTAAGAGACAAACTCAACATCTTTGCTAATACACACACTCTTGGCTTCAGAAGTAAATTGCCCCTTTGTAACAAAAAGCAAATAAGTAACTTACTTTAACATGTTCTTTGAAAGAATATTTACCTTCTTGACTCCACGGATCTTCTTAGATCTATTTAGACAGAATAAGTCAAATTGATAAACAATCAGGTTTAGAAAAAAATTCCTGCAACCCCCATTCGTAGTAATCAATTTGTGAACTATAAATTTTCATTGATTATAGGTTTAGGAAGCTAGCAATCCCAGCTCAAAACATATGAAAGTTAAGATGAAACTTGAAGAGAAAATTCAAATATTAAACATACTTTATCAGCAAATCAAAGCATAACGGAAGGGGGATGTTTGATAGATATTATAGTTGTAAATGCTCTGGTAGAAATGTATGCAAAATTTGGAATAATAGTCAAGGCACAGGAACTATTTGACACAATGCCTCAAAGAGATGTCATCCCATGGACATTCGACAATCTTTGCTAGCATCCTCCCTGCCTGTGCTAAAATGGGAGCTTTGGAATAGGGTATGGACATCCATCAAAACATAAAGGATAGAGGAATTTTGTTAGATGTTGTAGTTGCAACTGCCTTGCTAGACATGTATGCAAAATGTGGAAGCATAAACAAGGCATGCACGAACTGTTTGACAAAATACCTCAAAGAAATGTGGTCTCATGGACTGCAATGATTGCAGGATATGCACAAAATGGATTTGTTGGAAAGGCTTTAGAAATTTTAAAGCAAATGCAATTGGCTGGTGTAAATCCAAATTCCACAACCTTTGCCAGCATCCTCCCTACCTATGTCAAAATGGGAGCTTTGGAATAGGGCATGGACATCCATCAAGACATAAAGGATAGAGAAATTTTGTCAGATGTTGTAGTTGCAACTGCCCTGTTAGACATGTATGCAAAATGTGGAAGCATAGACAAGGCACATGAATTGTTTGACAGAATGCCTCAAAGAAATGTGGTCTCATGGACAGTAATGATTACAGGATATGCACAAAATGGATTTGTTGAAAAGGCTTTAGAAATTTTAAAGCAAATGTAATTGGCTGGTGTAAAGCCAAATTCCACAACCTCTACCGACATCCTCCCTACCTATGTCAAAATGGGAGCTTTGGAATAGGGTATGGACATCCATCAAAACATAAAGGATAGAGGAATTTTGTCAGATGTTGTAGTTGCAATTGCCCTGTTAGACATGTATGCAAAATGTGGAAGCATAGACAAGGCACGTGAACTGTTTGACAGAATGCTTCAAAGAAATGTGGTCTCATGGACTACAGTGATTGTAGGATATGCACAAAAAAGATTTGTTGAAAAGGCTTTCAAAATTTTAAAGCAAATGCAATTGGCTGGTGTATAGCCAAATTCCACAACCTTTGCCAACATCCTCCCTTCCTGTGTCAAAATGGGAGCTTTGGAATAGGGTATGGACATCCATCAAAACATAAAGGATAGAGGAATTTTGTCAGATGTTGTAGTTGCAACTGCCCTGTTAGACATGTATGCAAAATGTGGAAGCATAGACAAGGCACGTGAACTGTTTGACATAATGCCTCAAAGAAATGTGGTCTCATGGACTGCAATGATTGTAGGATATGCACAAAATGGATTTGTTGAAAAGGCTTTAGAAATTTTAAAGCAAATGCAATTGGCTGGTGTAAAGCCAAATTCCACAACCTTTGCCAGTATCCTCCCTACCTATGCCAAAATGGGAGCTTTGGAATAGGGTATGGACATCCATCAAGACATAAAGGATAGAGGAATTTTGTCAGATGTTGTAGTTGTAACTTCCCTATTAGACATGTATGCAAAATGTGGAAGCATAGACAAGGGACATGAGTTCTATTTGATAGAATGCATCAAAGAAATGTGGTCTCATGGACTGCAATGATTGCATGATATGCACAAAATGGATTTGTTGAAAAGGCTTTAGAAATTTTAAAGCAAATGCAATTGGCTGGTGTAAAGCCAAATTCCACAACCTTTATCAGCATCCTCCCTGCCTGTGTCAAAATGGGAGCTTTGGAATAGGGTATGGACATCCATCAAACCATAAAGGATAGAGGAATTTTTTGAGATGTTGTAGTTGCAACTGCCCTGTTAGACATGTATGCAAAATGTGGAAGCATAGACAAGGCACGTGAACTGTTTGACAGAATGCCTCAAAGAAATGTGGACTCATGGACTGCAATGATTGTAGGATATGCACAAAATGGATTTGTTAAAAAGGTTTTAGAAATTTTAAAGCAAATGCAATTGGCTGATGTAAAGACAAATTCCACAACCTTTGCTAGCATCCTCCCTGCCTTTGTCAAAATGGGAGCTTTGGAATAGGGTATGGACATCCATCAAGACATAAAGGATAGAGGAATTTTGTTAGATGTTGTAGTTGCAACTGCCCTATTAGACATGTATGCAAAAATATGGAAGCATAGACAAGGCACGTGAACTGTTTGACAGAATGCCTCAAAGAAATGTGGTCTCATGGACTACAATGATTGTAGGATATGCACAAAATGGATTTGTTGTAAAGGATTTAGAAATTTTAAAGCAAATGCAATTGGCTGGTGTAAAGCCAAATTCCACAACCTTTTCCAGCATCCTCCCTACCTGCGTTAAAATGGGAGCTTTGGAATAGGGTATGGACATCCATCAAAACATAAAGGATAGAGGAATTTTGTTAGATGTTGTAGTTGCAACTACCCTGTTAAACATGTATGCAAAATATGGAAGCATAGACAAGGAACTAAATTGTTTGACAGAATGCCTCAAAGAAATGTGGTCTCATGGACTGCAATGATTGCAGAATATGCACAAAATGGATTTGTTGAAAAGGATTTAGAAATCTCACAATCACAATAAGTGAGCCCCATTATGTAACCTAGTGCAGAAAAGGATATGCACAAAATGTGAGCCCCATCATGTAACCTGGTCAATCCCACAATACTGATCAGTGCTATTTGGAGATCTACTAGCATGGATAGTTCCTCAATATAAATAAATAAATAGTCCACAAATCATAACAAAATAATAGATAATAATGTTAGAGCCCTGTCAGAAACATTAATCCTACCAAAATAAACTACAAAAAAAGGATTAAAAACTAATTAGATAGCTTCTCATCATAAAAAGTTAAATATTTAGATTGCTTCCCAAAACATAAAACAAAATTGCTAATGAACGTCTTATAGCCCTATATTAAACCTTTATCTTGTCCAAATGAACTACACAGAAAGATTAGTCAGAAATTTTTCATTAGCATCAATAAAAAATACATAGTTTTTTAGAATAATATATTAGTCTTATTGGGCATCCAATAATAGAGATCACATCTCATGCCCTGGTAATCAGTTCAGAACATTTAGGATTGTAGTTTCCATCTAGTGTTCATAATTTCTTATCTCATAGAGACATTTAAAGAGAGAATACCAAGTATACCCCAGTTCTAAGCACAAATACACCTTAAGCATAAAAGTCTAGGATTGAATCACCTTGAGACTTTAGAAGAAACAAGAATTGTATGTAACAACCTAGATAGATCCCAGATACAAGAACTGTAGTGACAAATTTAATATAGATTATAAATAATCTAACTACTCTATTTTTAAAAATAGATTCAAACCATGGTAAGAAGGTATCCGTGGAGGCAACTAATGCAAAAGGTCCTTGTTGTTTGGGCATATAATCAGTGTACTTGGCATAACTGGTAAGCCATGGGGTCATAAATGCCATTAACTACAATTTAATAAAAAATCCAATGCAGTCCAAGGTCCAATTTGCAACAGGACAAGTGCCACACCAAATTGATTAGCAAAATTCATCAAGATCCTTAGATGATCTATAAGACAAGCAAGTTACATACCTAAATGATTGGAACAAATTTTCAAGGTCTTGGCCTACCTAATGACTAGTCTGACTTTTCCAGTTTCCTTATGCTTTAATAGATTTATTGGACCAACTCCTCTTTCTTTCCACTGATTTCCAATCTTGTCGAATCGATACAGCTTACACTTCCTAAAGGTAGCATATCAGGATCTTCAGAAAAATTAATCTTTGAATTCATATAAACTAAAAATGATGATAACTTCAGATGCATACATAGCACATGATCTATACATCTCAAATATGCATAATATTTACACTAAGCCAACTACATTTAATGATCTACAAACTTGCAAACATGCAATGTGTAGCGAACCCTAGACTTGGAACATGACACACCCTAAAGCATTTCATGAAGCAAAATCTAATCAAACCTAATTAGACTTAAAAGTTGTTGCACTGACACACAAAAATGAAATAATATACTAATGGAAGTGCAATCTAACCATACCCAAATGGATTTGAGGCTTATTTTAAGGTTTAAACATGCTCACAACTCAAATCCAACTACACCTACATCAGTTTAAGAACCTATGGTGTAGTGCAAAAAAGATTTAAATCCCAATCAAACTACATCCAGATAGATTTGAAAGCACCATTGTCATCATACAGTCTAATCTAAATCTAATCAGTTTTAACCCTGTGGGGGTAAAATAATAGAGATCACAACTCATCAAAATGAAAATACAGAGATCACAAGGCATTAAATAAGGTTGCCAAAATCCCACTTATGAATCAAATGCAATTTAGGTTTAAAAAGTCAAATAATTAAAATAAATTTGAGAGCCAAATTCAATATTCTTCATAGGCAAAATATACAATTCAAAAATAACATAAATTTGAAAACCATTAGCCTCGCTCAAAAAACATAGATCACCCTTCAAAAAGAATTACATAATAGAGACTGTAAATCACAGAGAAACATTGCTTAGAAAGGGTTACACAACCCTCTCAAATCCGAGTCCTGTCTGAATCAAAAATACAATTTAAGGTTTAAAACTAGAAATTAAAACAAATCTCCGTGCCAAATTCTAGATTTTTCCAAGTTAAAAGACACAAATCAAATATAAACAAATCCATAAAACTTGAAAATTGTGGTCTCACCCAATAACAAAGCAATCTTCCCTCAACAAATAAATATGTAAAGATCCTGGCTACAAAACCACAATGCTAATCGTAGCAACGCGCTCCAATTTAGGTATAGAATCTAATAATTTAAGAGAAAACATGGTACCAAATCCAACATTTTTGGTGACAAAAGACTCAATTCAACAATTGGCATATACTCAAAATCTAAGAAACATGAAATTTACGGCTTCAACAAATAACATAGATCACTTGTCAATTAAAATACTAATAATAGAGATCTCAGATCATAAAGTGACATTGCTACAAATAGCGTTAGAGTCCCCTCACAAACCCCAATTCCATCTAAATCAACTACAAATTCTAGCAAAAAAATAGACATATAGACTAAATCTTGCTACCAAATCTATACTTTCTAGATGCAATTGACACTATTCAATAGCTAACATTAACTTGAAATCAATGAAGATTGAAATTCGTGGCCTCTAAAAGATTTGTAATTCAAAATCAAAGCGGTTTACTAGAACCCTAACAAAAGTTATTTTGAACCCAAAACAAAATCATCGAGAGAACCAAATGCATAATTTATAGCAATAAGATCTATAGCCTACCTGATATAGATCTCAGCTTCGAATCTCAAATTTGGTCAGATTGGAGGCGACAGAGAAAAATGGTGAGCTTCTCTAATGCAAGAGAAAAAAATGAAGGGCAAAAAGCAGAGATATAAAAAGTGAAAGCTTAGTTTTGACGATGATTTCCTCCACGGCCTTAGATCGATTTCCTCTATCTTATGTAAGCTGGAGCTTTTGCAACATGGTGCCAAAGCTCCCTTAAAATTTCTACAACACCAACATTGTAGCTCCTTTAACACCAAAACAAAGAAACCCTAACTCTTTGTAATGCGTGAATCTGCAAAGTCAAAAAGCCTCCTCCATTTCACTTTTGGCGCCTATATTTTCTTTTATTTTCTTCTATTTCCCCCCAATAATTTTTCAAATTGAAATACTTTTTTTAATTACCCACTTTAATATCATATGGTCTAATTTTTATTTGTGTGACTAATTATTTAGTTGTGTTTTTTACCCGATGATCAAATTAGTCATTAATTAGTCATTTATAGCTGTGTTGCAAAAAATTAGTAGAATTTAGTCATTTTTAGTTGTCGTGACTAAAAGTTTTAGTCACGTAGTCATTTATTTGACAAAATTCTAGTAGTGGGAAATGTGTAGATTCAATCAGCAAGGCATTCAGAGGTCGGATTTCAAAGGTTTTCAAAGCCGATAAAGCATAGAATCAAAGGGTTCAAGATTTTAAAGTATTGAAAAGTTTTTCTTGGGGATTTTTGTCTCATTTTCCATCAATGAAGATCGAATCTTCTCAGTTGCCCCCTTTCAGATATTTGTTGTATTAGCTACTCGCATTGAAGAGCGAAAAAATATCCCCCATCTGCCCTAGTATCTAAATACTTTCTACAGTTAATTCTTGCAGATCAACATCCCTTTAGACAAAGATTTTATGACATGGCCCATATGGGGAAATTTATTGTAACCTAATTAGGTCAATTGATCAAATGCTATATATGCATGAATGTAAGATGTAAAAAAGGGTTGGTCTTTGGGTATTTTCAGGCAGACAAGTGTAGAGTTTTCTAGGGTTTCAAATAACAAAAAAGTTCTAGTTCTCCAGCAATGAAGACACAGGTCATGAAAGGCTTATCATAGTGACTACAACTATCAGTATATGAACTTCTCCTTCTTCTTATGTAATCTCTCAAGGAAATTCTGAATTTCTCTTAGAATTTCCTCTTGCTACACTTCGTGGTATGACTGTAACCATTGATTAGATGAATGAACAAATTCTTAAAAGATTACATGCTATGTGATGATCTGTTTTATGGTTGTATATGATTGATTGTATATTGATAAAGGATTACTAAGCATATTCTCCATTGATTGTTGTTTGTCTTGCATTTGAATATCCAGAAAGTGCATGTTTCATTTCTCTTGTTGTTTTCTCCCTTCTGTTGGACTGTGGACTCCGTAACCCAATATATATTAGGCACTGGTTTGAAGGTTTCCATGATCACCCACACTCTTAAAAATTAGAACAAACTTATCATGTGTGAAGTAACTAATTAGTTTGTATGTCTTGCAAACAAGCATACCAGCACCTTCCATTGTCAATTGGAGTGCCCTTTTATCAGCTATATAGGGGTTATTAATGACAACCAATTATTTTATGTACAGTGACAGTCTTTGGGGCCTAAAAGGCATTTTGGGTTTGGTTGTCCTATTATTTTAGTTGTTCATTTAGTTCAAATTTAATACCTATTCAGGTATATTCCTCTGAATATCCCTCTTAGGTTTAAGCTGAGTTTGAAGTGCAGAGGAGTTAACCCACTCTTGTAGGTTGCCCAAAATCACCTTGAACTTGTTGACAAACCTCTTCCATTCATCTAGAATGACCATCCCTGACCCAGGTGATATGGGAATGTTTTAGGGTTTAGGGTTGTAGTTATTTTGGGAGTCAACACCCTTTCTAGCGCCATTGCCGGAGACGAATTAAAGGATTTGAAAATCTTTGCAACAATCACTCAAGAAAAAGTTCTTCCCATCAGGGAAGTGGCGACTCCATCAAGTAAGAAATCCAGAAAATCAATTTTCAAAGAGTATTGAAATAGATAGAGGAAGAAACCAGGGACAACTTGGACATGGGGAGTCCTCTAGCAGTATAGTAAATAGTAGGGGTAGACACAAGGAAAGAAGACCTGGAATGGTACCTGTTGGTTTTTTCCCAAACTGGATGTTTATTCCCAGATTTCCCTACAAGGTAGCCATCAATGATCAACAGGATCTCTGGGCCAGGGGCCAACAGTATAGGAGATAGACTCTATTTTTATCTCCTCTTCTTCTTCAGGCTCTGCAAAACCTGGGGGGGTATTCCCTATTCAACATCCATGAGAATATGCATACAAAGGCTGGGATGCTGACATAAAGTAGATAAGTCCTTCTGTAAGTAGACCAAAACTGCAAGATAAGAGCAAAGGGGCTAGCTTTGGGCCTATTTTCAGTTGTAGACAGAGGACTTGGGATCCTAAAACTAATTCTACTGTCCTAATGGCTGTTTTGGAGTTTGATTTTAATTTTGTGTTTGGATGCAGAGCTGGACCTGGTGTATAACCTTAACACAGAACTAGATTGGTGCCTATCCAGGGCTTGGAGTCAGTAGCCATACACCTGTGAATGGTCAGCATGAACAACTAAAACTGGATTTCAAGGGGATTTATGTGATTCTGCCTTACAAATATCTCCCAATACAGAGTGTTAAGCTATCTATACTTATGGCATCCCTATTGCAGTATACCCTTCCCAATATTCAATCTAAAAATAATTTAATCTACCCCTTGAGCAAAAGTTAAAAGATCAAACATTCAATACAGGAATTTTGTATTCTAGAAAACTAGACACCCCTTAGATATCTAGACTCAGAAGAAGGACACATGCAACACTGGAGATAGAATTAACAAAACACATGCAAAACAACATTACTCATATAAGATTAATCATGAAATCAGTAGATTCATGCCAGAAACATACAACAGGAGATGTATAAACTCACAAGGATTCCTGCACAGAGCAAAACCAAAACTAGTCGTATTGTATTACAGAGCCAAAAATGTCCAACTTTCAATAACAACAAATGTGAGTCACACAGTCCCTTATATACAGCGAGGAACGTGCACTCAACATTAATTACATGGGAGGCCAAAAATTTGCCAGATACAAAGTATTAGAAAAATGGCGCTCAAAATCATAAATGCAATAGGGGACAAATCACGGAGAAGCCAGAGAAGGACGAGGAGCAGGTGAGATCGAGCCTTGTGCCGCCGCTAAGGGACATGCATCATAAAGATGGTGGTTGAATCTGTCAACTCGACCCATACCTTCTGCAAAATCTACCATTAATGTTTCAACTACTCACAGCCTCTGGAAACGCAGCTGCAGCAAGCCTCTGAAGTTTTTCCCGCCCAAACACGGCCACAGATACAAAGAAAAAACCTATCGCTGCAAGCTTTAAACATGGCCGTCGATCCAAAACTCATCACCGTCATCAACGGCCCCAAAAACTGTTGAAAAGTCTCCACCAACCCGATCGTGCCATGCAGACATCTCAAGTTTCTATTGCTGGGTCCGTTTTCCTTTATCCTTTTTACTTTCCCGCCGAGAGCCAACCGCCGGAACCTCACGCAGAAGCCACCATGTGGCAAGCTCCGTGGCACCCTCAAAACACTAGGGACTTTCCAAGAAACCCCAGTGGAAGCTGACATGTGTCGAGCTCCGCAGCATCTCTAGAAACACAAAGAAACATCCCAGAAACTCCCGCAGAAGTAGCCACACATCGAGACCCGCGACACTTAGCGCTTTCCGCACACCACTTGATATTCAAACCACGTCCCACCTCCAGCCTCGCTTAACATTGCAACAAAAAGAAACAAATGCGGAAGCTAACACTTGTCAGCTTCCGCCGCAACCTCAAGGGACAGATGGCGCATTCCACGCGCCTGTTGCAACAAAAAGAAATTGCTTTTAAAACTCTCGCGGAGATCGACACTTGGCGG
The DNA here is from genome assembly GCA_027924645.1 of Cunninghamia lanceolata. Lineage (NCBI taxonomy): Eukaryota > Viridiplantae > Streptophyta > Pinopsida > Cupressales > Cupressaceae > Cunninghamia > Cunninghamia lanceolata. The sequence goes on along the minus strand of BSBN01001164.1, from coordinate 1,325,696 downwards.
GCTCCGCATTAACCTTGAAACACATAGAAACTTAAGAGAAACTCTCATGCGGAAGATGACATCTGGCAGGTTCCGCACTACTTTGAAACTTTTGAAAGGGGCTCCCGAAACTCAGGCGGAGGTTGCCACTTGGCAACATCCGCAGCAGCAGGAACACTTAACTGGGACCCACCCTCTCTTCACCACACTTAGAAACTTTAAAGCCCCTTTTTGAAACTCCTGCGAGAGCTGACACTTGGCGGGCATTCACGTCCATTACAAAAGAAACGTGGCGCCTTCCGCAGACACAAAGAAACTTTTGAACAGGGTCTCCGCAAGTGACACATGGTGTCTTCCGCAGGGTCTTAGATTCTCCACTGGGACCCACTCCATCCTTCCTTAGCGCTGAAACAAGAAATGAAACATTATGCGGAGGCTGACATTTGTCAAGCTCCGCAGCCACATTAGGGACACATGGCATGCTCCGCCCCTGCTCAGAAACTTTTTGAAACTTCAGCGGAGGCCGACACGTGGCAGGATCTGCGAAGCCTTGAGAAACATTAAGGATCTTCGAGCCCCTTGGCGGAGACTGTGAAACATTTAGGGTCTTTTGGAAACTTTGGTGGATGCCTCCATGTGGTGCCTTCCGCGCCACTCAGAAACACTTAGAAACTATGTTGAAACTTGGTGGAAGCCGACACGTGGTGCCTTCCACGCTCAAGCTGGAACTTTTAAGGAGTGTCTTGGCTGTTAACACATGGAGCCACCTGCGGGAAGCAACTAAAAACACGAGAAAAAGTTTCTGCCACGTGGCACGCTCCGCGATAAAGTTACCCGTTAGAAACAAAAGTGCGGCCTAAACACGGGCATGACACATGGCGGATCCCGCGGTGCTTGAAACTTGAAACCCTCATAGCCACTGCTAGAAACATTTAAGGACATCGAAGCTGTGACCCGATACACATCAGAAACACATGAGACCCATTTTTTAACATTTTCAGAGGCCGATGGAGATTTCTGACCTGCCACTGCATATTTTGACCTGCACCAATCTGATTTCTGGCATTTTTAGCACTGTAGAGGCTGAGAGACACAGAAATTTTGGATTTTTTGAGAAGGGGCCTGCATATTTAAATTTTTGAAACTTGACTGTTTATGCAGGCACCACCAGTGGCTCTGTCTGGGGATGCATGCCTCTTGCAGGCATGGCAAGAACCTCAGAATCTCTGGGATGCAGACCAGTCCCTTATCCATTGGGCACAGAGTCAAATACTGTACTGACTTGCATCACCAAACATACTTGATGGCCTAAGGCTAGCAAGAAAAGGAAAACCTGTATCTCCCTTTGTCAAACACCTTGTTTTCATCTGCATTCACTGGATCAGGCCTGGAGATACTGTCATGACTTACCCAGAAATAAACCTTGCCATCTGCATACTTAACCCTCTGATCTAGCTGGTCACTGTCACCCCTATGCAGACAACACTCAGCATCCTGTGACATGTAGGTGTTAATTTTTTCAAACAATGCATACTCAAATGGTATGTAACACTTATTATCATCTGCATTAGTAGTATGCATTGTAAAATAATCTCCTAGCTGGACTAAAAAATAAAAGCACTCAAAGTCCACCACACAACTAGGAAAATCAGAGCTCATTTCATATGCTAGCACATTAAAAGAGAAGCTTTCAAAATCACAATTGTGCACATCATGTACACAACCATCAGCAACATCAAACTGGAAAAGATCAGGCTCTGGCACCTCTTTACAATCAGGCACATTTTTACAATCATTTACCTGATGTATGCTGGTTTCTCTTTCATCAGGATGAGAAATAGAATCCAAGTCAAAAACAATGTCTAGACCCTCACCATACTTAGACAGATCCTCATCACCACATGTGTCATAAATGGGTGACCCAAATGTCTCAGCCTCTTCAAAGTCTGCTACTAGTTCATGGGCAGTAGAACATGCATCTTCATCACCAATGGATTCACTCTGTGGAGGAGTATCAGCCTGTGTGTCATAAGCAAAACAGTCATCAAATAAAGAACAATGATGCTCTGCACTAGCACTTGTTTCAATTTCTGATTGCTCTTCATGATCTCCATGTGTCTGAAAAGAAGGCAATGGTTCACACATGGAACTGCTTCTCTATTTGCTTACCTCTTCTCTGTCTCGAGTACAATACTCACAGTTATCTCCACAAACCCATTCAAAAAGTTGCTCATTGATGTCCATAACCACATCATTATTTTCATGGCCAGATGCCTCAACATTGCAATGGGAGTCCTCACTGATCCTTTCACTAGCATCCTCAGCATTTACTTTTTCATCTTCATATGATGCCTTAATCATTTGGTCATTTGCAGCTTCACAACCACTATTCACACCAAAGCCTGGGGACAAGGAATTCAGCAGGTGCTCATTTCTCATTTCTTCTACATTTTCTAAAAATTTGTATGCCATCTGCGTACTTGTCACCTTGAAATCTCTCAATAGTGCACTAGAGCCCTCCTCAAAAGCTTCAAAAAATATGCCAACACAGGCTGAAATATTAGGTCTGAAACTTTCAGGGACCTGTGAAAGGGCTAATGCAAACCTCTGACTAAAAACAACACATGGCTCTTCATCTTGTTTTCTAATTTTCATCAATTCTGCAACAAGATCAGCAAGTTCTTTTGCAAATTCCTTTTTGAAACAGTCAGCAAGCTCATCCCAATAGGCAAAGGATCTCTTTGGAAAGCTTAAATACCAATCTCTAGCTTTTGCATCAAAGGATCTAACAAAAAATCTCATCCACATATCCTCATCTCTGAATGAATGTGTATCCATGAACTCATGAAAATTTTGGATATGTGCACTCCCATCACACACACTTTGACCACTAAATCTAGGCATTTGACTGTACATCCTAGCAGGCATACTTTCTACTTTATAGTCAACCCATGACAAATCTAATTGGTCATACAAAGGATCAAAAGGGCTGATAAGAGGTTTAGCTTTTTGACTGGCAGACACAACAGAATTATCACTATTTAACTGAACCTACCTAGCCTCTAAGAATATCAACCTATTTTTTAGCTCTTCTATTCTTTTATTCAACATATCATCCCCCTGTTGACTGAGTATGGGTGAAAACACATTTGGATTCATAAAATTTTCCATCTTAGACATCCTATGATTGCCTAAGACCTAAAGTTTCCCCTGGTATCTAACTTATGCAGTAAACAACAAATATAAAAGGGAAGAAGTTAGGTACCTTTTCTCATCCAGATGCAGAAATATGAACATCTTTGTCACATCACATACATCTATCTTTCATGTGCATTAAGATCTTTTTTGCAGAGTTGCCACCTCTCTAGAGAGGACAAAATTTTTAATAGCTAAAAGATACTTTTCCAGGTTCATTCCACCAGCAGAGCATCATTTTGTTAGTGACTCAGATGGGCCACAAGTGCATTCTTTTTTCATCAATCCTTCCCCAGCAGAGTCACCAATTTCTGTTGGTGACTCGGATGGGCCACAAAATATATCACCAAGGATGACTAGATATTACTTTTGATCAATCACATCCCCAGCAGAGTCGCCAATTTTTGTTGGTTTTTTCCCAGACTGGATGCTTATTCCTAGATTTCCCTACAAGGTAGCCATCAATGATCAACAGGATCTCTGGGCCAGTGGCCAACAATATAGGAGATAGACTCTATTTTTATCTCCTCTTCTTCTTCAGGCTCTGCAAAACCTAGGGGGGTATTCCCTATTCAACATCCATGAGAATATGCATACAAAGGCTGGGATGCTGACATAAAGCAGATAAGTCCTCCTGTAAGTAGACCAAAACTGCAAGATAAGAGCAAAGGGGCTAGCTTTGGGCCTATTTTCAGTTGTAGACAGAGGACATGGGATCCTAAAACTAATTCTACTGTCCTAATGGTTGTTTTGGAGTTTGATTTTGATTTTGTGTTTGGATGCAGAGCTGGACCTGGTGTATAACCTTAACACAGAACTAGATTGGTGCCTATCCAGGGCTTGGAGTCAGTAGCCATACACCTGTGAATGGTCAGCATGAACAACTAAAACTGGATTTCAAGGGGATTTATGTGATATCTACCTTACAAATATCTCCCAATACAGAGTGTTAAGCTATCTATACTTATGGCATCCCTATTGCAGTATACCCTTCCCAATATTCAATCTGAAAACAATTTAATCTACCCCTTGAGCAAAAGTTAAAAGATCAAAAATTCAATATAGAAATTCTGTATTCTAGAAAACCAAACACCCTTTAGATATCTAGACTCAGAAGGAGGACACATGCAACACTGGAGACAGAATTAACAAAACACATGCAAAACAACATTACTCATATAAGATTAATCATGAAATTAGTAGATTCATGCAAGAAACATACAATAGGAGATGCATAAACTCACAAGGATTCCTGCACAGAGCAAAACTAAAACCAGTCGTATTGTATTACAGAGCCAAAAATGTCCAACTTTCAACAACAACAAATGTGAGTCACACAGTCCCTTATATACAGCGAGGAAGGTGCACTCAGCATTAATTACATGGGAGGTCAAAAATTCACCAGATACAAAGTATTAGAAAAATGGCGCTCAAAATCATAAATGCAACAGGGGACAAATCACGGAGAAGCCAGAGAAGGACGAGGAGCAGGTGAGATTGAGCCTTGTGCCGCCGCTAAGGGACATGCATCATAAAAATGGTGGTTGAATCTGTCAACTCGACCCATACCTTCTGCAAAATCTACCATTAATGTTTCAACTACTCACAGCCTCTGGAAACGCAGCTGCAGCAAGCCTCTGAAGTTTTTCCTGCCCAAACACGGCCACAGATACAAAGAAAAAACCTGTCGCTGCAAGCTTTAAACATGGCCGTCGATCCAAAACTCATCGCCGTCATCAACGGCCCCAAAAATTATTGAAAAGTCACCACCAACCCGATCGTGCCACACAGACACCTCAAGTTTCTATCGCTGGGTCCGTTTTCCTTTATCCTTTTTACTTTCCTGCCGAGAGCCAACCGCTGGAACCTCACGCGGAAGCCACCACGTGGCAAGCTCTGCAGCACCCTCAAAATGCTAGGGACTTTCCAAGAAACCCCAGTGGAAGCTGACATGTGTCGAGCTCCGCAGCATCTCTAGAAACACAAAGAAACATCCCAGAAACTCCCACGGAAGCAGCCACATGTCAAGACCCATGACACTTGGCACTTTCCGCACGCCACTTGATATTCAAACTAGGTCCCACCTCCAGCCTCGCTTAACATTACAACAAAAAGAAACAAATGCGGAAGTTGACACTTGTCAGCTTCCGCGCGCCTATTGCAACAAAAAGAAACTGCTTTTGAAACTCTCGCGGAGATCGACACTTGGCGGGCTCCGCATTAACCTTGAAACACATAGAAACTTAAGAGAAACTCTCATGCAGAAGCTAACATCTGGTAGGTTTCGTGCTACTTTGAAACTTTTGAAAGGGGCTCCCAAAACTCAGGTGGAGGTTGCCACTTGGCAACATCCGCAGCAGCAGGGACACTTAACTGGGACCCACCCTCTCTTCGCCACACTTAGAAACTTTAAAGCCCCTTTTTGAAACTCCTGCGAGAGCTGACACTTGGCGGGCATTCGCGTCCATTACAAAAGAAACGTGGCACCTTCCACAGACACAAAGAAACTTTTGAACAAGGTCTCCGCAAGTGACACGTGGTGTCTTCCGCAGGGTCTTAGATTCTCCACTGGGACCCACTCCATCCTTACTTAGCGCTGAAACAATAAATGAAACATTATGCGGAGGATGACATTTGTCAAGCTCCGCAGCCACATTAGGGACACATGGCGCGCTCCGCCCCTGCTCAGAAACTTTTTGAAACTTCAGCGGAGGCCGACACGTGGTAGGATCCATGAAGCCTTGAGAAACATTAAGGATCTTCGAGCCCCTTGGCGGAGATTGTGAAACGTTTAGGGTCTTTTGGAAACTTTGGCGGATGCCTCCACATGGTGCCTTCCGTGCCACTCTCAGAAACACTTAGAAACTGTGTTGAAACTTGGTGAAAGTCGACACGTGGCGCCTTCCGCGCTCAAGCTGGAACTTTTAAGGAGTGTCTCAGCTGTTGACATGTGGAGCCACCCGCAGGAAGCAACTAAAAACATGAGAAAAAGTTTCCGCCACGTGGCACGCTCCGCGATAAAGTTGCCCGTTAGAAACAAAAGTGCGGCCTAAACACGGGCATGACACATGGCGGATCCCGTGGCGCTTGAAACTTGAAACCCTCACAGCCACTGCCAGAAACATTTAAGGACATCGAAGCTGTGACCCGATACGCATCAGAAACACATGAGACCCATTTTTTAACATTTTTAGAGGCCGATGGAGATTTCTAACCCGTCACTGCATATTTTGACCCACACCAATCTGATTTCTGGCATTTTTAGCACTGCAGAGGCCAAGAGACACATAAATTTTGGATTTTTCGGGAAGGGGCCTGCATATTTAAATTTTTGAAACTTGACTGTTTATGTAGGCACCACCAGTACCCTCAGGGAATACCCAAGATAATGCATTTGTTGGCCTCATAAGTTAATATCAATAAACTTCCAGGAGGAATCTACTGATAATACACTCAAAATGAGTAGGAGAATAAGTATTGATGGATATGATGTCCAGAGAAATGAAAATGTTATTGGCAGAGGGAGCAGGGATAGATCTAATGAGCCCTACTTGAGGAGATTTGGGATGCCCCATGATAATGAAGAAGCCTATCAAAATGGCAGGTATCCTACTTCTCCCACAAGGATAGTTGAAAGCCAGCATGATACTGTCCCAAATGAGGGTGATCAATAGCAGCAACCTGATGATGAGGAAAGAGAAAGGAGAATCTAGGATGACCTGAATTTGCTTGATCATATTAGGAATAGGCAGAGAGAGGTTTATGCCTTACTTCAACAACAACAAGCTCAACTTGCTTAGTAGACCCAGGTAGATCAAAATATTTAGCACCAAGGCCATATACCCCAACAACAACAACAAAGACAACAACATCAACAACATAATCAACAAGACCCTAACTTTTAGGCCAATCCTAGACAACAACAAATGGGACATGAGGGTGTGAATAATGCCCATGTTAAAGGTATGCAAAATCATCCCCTATAGAATCAAATGAATCAACAGCATGGAAATATTCAGAATGTTAGGCCTCCATTCAGAAGACAAGCACAAAGGTTTATTCCACAGAGGCAACCATTGGGGGCTGAAAGGTACAAACAACTTGACTTTATCAGCATACCTAAGTTTCCTAATCCCATTCCAACTGAGATTAGAGGGAAAATTCCTAGGTTTCAAGGTAATAATGCAGTCACTGGTGAGGAACACTTGAGACACTTCATCAATGTCACATATGACTATGAGATTGAGGATGAAGATGTGATGATGAAGCTATTTGTGCATTCATTAGAAGAAGTTGCCAAAGAATGGTACAAGGCACTCCCTGATAATAGCATTGACTCATGGGAAGAGTTCATGATAGCATTCAGATTGCAGTATGGGGATAGGATTGACCCCAAATTTTTTATCCATGAGCTCACAACAATCAAGAAGGGAATCAATAAAATTGTTACTGACTTCAAGGTTAGATTCATTATGACAATGAGAAAAGTGCCACCTCAGATGAGACCTAATGAATCCATGTGTTTAGTTTTATATTGTGGTTCCTTTGATTCTAAGATTGGTTATTGTTTAAGGGATAAGAGTCCTCAAACATTGAGGGAGGCTTATGTTGTGGTCATAAATATTGAAAGTAACATGAGAGCCTTAGGTAAACATGTTAAGAGATCTAATATAAAGATTTATCAACCAGGTAGGGCAACTTCTAGCAAGTCCCTCACTACTGAAGACAAGTTGGACAAGCTCATGGGAGTCGTGAAAGATTTATACTACAAAGTTGCTCGAAATGACAAAGGGCTACCACCTCAAGGTGCTCCAACAAATTTCAATGAAGGTAAAAGACTACATAATAGACCTTACTATACAGATTGGTCTAAGAGATCGCAACAGAATAATAGACAAGCTACTCCTATGCATGTTAGCTTCAAACAACATGAGAGAGATCCCCCTGATCCATTGAGTAAGGATCAAGCAAATTTTTAGGATGAGAGTCTTTGGTGCCAAGTGTGTTTCTTACCCCATGACCCACCAAACTATGCAGTTGCTTATACAATGAGCAAAGATGAGGAATTTCCCAATGAAGAGGCTAGAGCTAAATATTATGAGGAGGAGATCAATCAGTTTGACACCTAGGGGTTTGAGCAGATGGGTCATGATATAAATTATGACAGTTATGAGGATGATGATCATATTTTCCAATATGATCATGATGAAGGTCAAAAGAGATATCACCTGCCCACTCATGATTTTGGGAACCTGAGGAATCTCATGCAAAAGAAGTATAAACAATCTAGACCTTCTGAGAAGGATGTGAGAGCTCTCACCGATGTTGCCATCTTGCAAGTTCAAGGTGGCTATCAGTTGAGGAATAAGCAAGTGTCTGTACAGAACTCTCTTGTTGCTAAGCCAAGATAGGATATATTGGATGATGGCAAGAAGTGACAAAGGGAGGATGTGGGACACAAAGGTAATATTGTTCCAAAGAAGACCGTACATGAAAAGAAGAAGCTTCCAGTGCAGCCTATAGCAGAAAAATAGAAATATGTACAAAAGAACCCAACATCAAAGGTGCAACTAGTTACCTCACCTATTTTAGGGGTCCATTATCCGAAAGATTACAATAAGCATGATCAGCCCCAAGTTCAAAAGGAATCAGAAGAAGAGAAAGAGAAGACAAAGGAAGAAGGTAAGGATATCCCATCCTCTCAAGTAATGCCTTATATTCCTTCTACAAATGATGTAACTATTTCATCTGGTACTCCTTTGCCAAATTATCTCCCTATTGGCATGGCTCAAGTATTTAGCCAAATCAGAATTTATGTGCCAATAGTGGAACTCCTTAGGATCCCTGAGCATAGGGATAGAGTAGGGTCTCTTATTACTTCCATAGAAACACAAAAATAACTTGTTGTTGAACCCAATAATGATGAGACCATAGAAGTATATCTTGGATCAACTGTTGTTAACAACAAGATGGGAGTTGATCCATTTTTCACCACATTGATCATAAATGGATGGTTGTTACACAACTGCATGTTTGACTCTGGTGCTTCCAGTAATGTTATGCCCTTGTCTATAATGAATAAATTAGGATTGAAAGTGTCCAAGTCCTTTGGCAAGTGTTTTGCTTTGGACTCTAGAGAGGCAAATGTGATTGGTCTTGTCAAGGATGTTGAGGTCAATTTGGTTGCCTATCCTGACAAGTCATTTCTAATAGAAATAATTATTTTGGATTGCCCTGCTAAGTGGGGCATGCTGCTATCAAGAAAATGGGTAGCCTCTATGGGTGGAAGTATCCAGATGGATCTCACATATGCCACTATTCCAGTACAAGGTCTAGATGTGAAGTTGTATACGGAACAAAAGGTAGAGGATGAAAACATAGAAGATAGATACAAAACAGAGAATGATCACACGAATTTCTTTGACACTGACATAGACCATTTCATGGGATATAGTAGTGATGATAATCCTAATTTGGAGGCTTTACCTTCTAACCCTATTACTCCTATTTATGGTACAACTGATTTGTGGACTTTATATTTTGATGGTACATATTCAAGGGATGGTTCAGGTGCAACACCTAATGGTGATCACTTTGGCAAGTCTTTTAGACTTGATTTTTAGTGCACCAACACTGTGACTGAATATGAGGCACCATTGTTGGGTTTAAATGTTGCCCATAAACATGGAATCACATGTCTAAGAATACTTGGTGATTCAGAATTGATTGTTCAGCAGATTAGAGAGATATTTGTTGCCAAAGAAAAAAGACTTAGAGGGTACTGAAATGCAGTCTGGGACACAATGGAATTGTTTGATGCCTTTGGCAATGAATAGACTGAAAGAACAAAAAATGAAGAAGCGGATTTCTTTGTTGTTATTGGTTCAAAATTTGACACTCAAATGATTTTTCCCCATGGCCAATATGTTTTGGAGGTACTCATGAGGCCAACAATTCCTGATAACATTTATAGTTCGCAGGTTTTCAATGACACCAATCAAATTTTAAGTTTTATGAATTGCATGGATGAATTTGAAAATCAGTGGATTAATTGGCAGCTAATGATGGAAGTGACAGATGGTAAGGAAACTCTGTTTGGTACTGAGGTTGTGCAATTAAAGACAAATACTATTCCAAAGGGGCTGGTAGCATTAGAAAGTGTTTGGCAATTCAGATTGATGGAAGAGTAAAAGTAAACCTATTATAGAGGACAACATGGAAGGTGGAAACCTTGGAACTAGGGAGGCACCTAGAATGGTTTACATTGGGAAGAGGTTGAAGCCTCATGAGAAGCAGATATTGATTGCTTTGCTTAGAAAATTCAAGAAGTGTTTTGCATGGTCCTATGATGAGCTTAAGGCTTATAGGGAGGACTTGTTTCAACATACCATTCCTCTTGAACCTGATGCAAAATCATGCAGGCAAAAACAGAGGCCTATAAATCCTACCATTGCTCCCAAGATGCAAAAAGAACTATTAAAGATGAAAGGGGGAGTCATTATAAAACCTATCAGACATTCTGAGTGGGTATTCAACCTTGTCCTTGTAAGAAAGAAGAATGGGGAAATCAAGTTGTGTGTTAATTTCTGAAATTTGAACATCAAGTCCCTAAAAGATAACTACCCTCTCCCAAGCATGGAACATTTATTACAAAGGGTTATTGGTTTAGAGTTGATGTCAATGATGGGTGGATTCTCTGGATACAACCAGGTGTTGGTCAAGAAGTTTGAACAACACAAAACATCATTCACTACTCCTTGGGGACTTATGTGTACCTGAGAATGCCATTTGGTTTGAAGAATGTTGGGTCAACATTTCAACGAGCTATGGATGTAGCCTTTGCTGGTCTCATTGATGAGATCATGGTAGTTTATCATGATGACTTGATAGCATTTTCAAAAGAAAGAGATGAGCACTGCAAGCATCTTGAAGTAATTTTCTAGAGTTGCTTAGAATATGGGATTTCTTTGAATCCTAAAAAATGCCAGTTCAGAGTTGAAGAGGGCAAGTTACTTGGGCACATTATATCAAAAGATGGGATAAGGATAGATCCAGAACGAGTTAAGGCTATTGATCTCATTCCAAAACCCAAATTAGTTAAAGGAATATAGTCTTTTTTTAAGCAAATCAACTTTGTTAGGAGATTTGTTCCTAATTTTGCCAAAAAGACTAAGGCCATTTCTAAAATGCTTAAGAAAGGGCAATCTATTGTATGGGAGAAAGAACCATCTGAAGCATTCCAGGATATTAAGGAAGCTATCAAGGAGGCACCTGCATTAATAAGTCCAGTTTATTCAAAACCTCTTCAATTGTTTTCCTTTGCTTCTTTTTATATTGTTGTTGTTGTTCTACTTCAAAAGAATGAAGATGGATTTGAACAACCTATTGGATTCTATAGCAAATCTTTACAGGCTGCTGAATTGAATTATTCCATAATGGAGAAGCATGCATTTGCATTGGTTAAGGCCATAAAGACTTTCAGACCTTATTTCACAGGTGCCAAGATCATAGCATATGTACCACACACAGCTGTGAAGGATATCTTCATACAACAGGAAGCTTCAGGTAGGAGATGTAGATGGATCAACAGGATCCAGGAATATGACATGGACATACAAATCACCAAACTGGTAAGAGCCCAGGGTTTAGCTAAGTTAATGGAAAATTCCAACTTAGAGGCAACTGAGATAAATGAGGTATATGCTTCTCAACTTGTTGATGTGTGTGCTTTGACAAATGACCCATGGTATAGGGATATTATCTTTTATCTTGTCAACATGCATTGCCCCCTAGGCATGAGTGTAACTCAACAAAGGACACTCAAACTCCAATGCCAAAGGTATGTCTTGATCCAAGGTATTTTAATGTGGAGAAATCATGAGGGATTGTTGTTAAAGTTTCTAGATCAACAACAATCTGAGGAAGTTATTGATGAATATCACCGAGGAGTTTGTGGTGGGAATTTTTATGCTAAAACCACAACACATAAGATCATTAGGGCAGGCTTTTGGTGGCCTAGTCTATTAAAAAATGTTGCAAAACAAATTAGAAAGTGTGATGCCTATCAAAGATTTGCAGGTAAGTTAAAGTTCCAAGGTGCCCTTCCCCTTATGAGTATTACCATTGAAGCACCCTTTCAGCAATGGGGCATTGATTTCATAGGGTAGATCTAGGAGACATCAAGAAATGGGTACAGGTGCATATTGGTGGCAACTGATTACTTTACTAAGTGAGTTGAGGCTATTCCAACTCACAATGTCATGTCCAAAGTAGTAATTGAGTTCTTGTTGAACAATTTAATAACTAGATTTGGTGTGCCATCCAGAATTGTTACAGGCAATGATATGTGTTTTTGATCTTAAGACATTGCAAATGTATATTTCAAGTATGGGATAAGTTTGATTCATTCATCACGATATCATCCACAAAGTAATGGACAAGTTGAGTCTATCAATACAAGCCTTATGAAAATTTTAAAGAGGACTTTAGATGAGAACAATAAAAGGTGGGATGACAAGCATATGCAGTTTGGGTTGATAGGATCACCTGTAAATGTGCTATAGGAAAGAGTCTTTTTGAATTGGTATATGGGAAAGAGGCAAAAATGCCAATGTCGCTAGAGTTGCTTGTGTATCAATTGCTGCAACAAATAGGAGAAGATGGAGATGATGCTATGGCATTGAGAATGCATGAGTTAGCAGAGTTGGATGAAGTCAAAAGGATGGCACATGACAAAAACTTGCTAAGGCAGCAACAAGTGGAACATCTATTCAACAAAAGAATAGTCAAAAGATGTTTTCAAACTGGTGATTTGGTTCCTCTCTGGAATGCAAAGTCAAAAGATAGGGGCAAACATGATAAGTTTGAGCTACTTTGGTTAGGCCCTTATCAAAATGATGAGAAGGTTGGTTAGGACACCTTTTATGTTAGAAACATGGAAGGGGAATTGTTGGAGCTACCTATTCATGGGTAGCATTTGAAACATTACTTCTCATAGGTAATTTTTTCCATCAAATTTTGTAGTAAAACCTTGTTATATCTAATATATTTTGACTTCAAGTAGTCTTGACCATTGCTGGTCTTAATGGTGTTTTGTTTTGGTTTATGATTGCAGAATATGCACAAAATGGATTTGTTGAAAAGGATTTAGAAATCCCACAATCACAATAAATGAGCCCCATTGTGTAACCTAGTGCAGAAAAGGATATGCACAAAATGTGAGCCCCATCGTGTAACCCGGTCAATCCCACAATATTGATCAGTGCTATTTGGAGATCTACTAGCATGGATAGTTCCTCAATATAAATAAATAAATAGTCCACAGATCATAACAAAATAATAGATAATAATGTTAGATCCCTGTCAGAAACCTTAATCTTACCAAAATAAACTACAAAAAAAGGATTAAAAACTAATTAGATAGCTTCTCATCATTAAAAGTTAAATACTTAGATTGCTTCCCAAAACATAAAACAAAATTGCTAATGAATGTCTTATAGCCCTATATTAAACCTTTATCTTGTCCAAATGAACTACAGAGAAAGATTAGTTGGAAATGTTTCATTAGCATGAATAAAAAATACATAGTTTTTAGAATAATATATTAGTCCTATCGGGCATCCAATAACAAAGATCCAATCTCATGCCCTAGTATTCAATTCAGAACATTTAGGATTGTAGTTTCCATCTAGTGTTCATAATTTCTTATCTCATAGAGACATTCAAAGAGAGAATACCAAGTATACCCCAGTTCCAAGCAAAAATACACCTTAAGCATAAAAGCCTGGGATTGAATCACCTTGAGACTTTAGAAGAAACAAGAATTGTATGTAACAACCTAGATAGATCCCAGATACAAGAGTTGTAGTGACAAATTTAATATAGATTATAAATAATCTAACTGGTCTATTTTTAAAAATAGATTTAAACCATGGTAGGAAGATATCTGTGGAGGTAACTAATGCAAAAGGTCCTTGTTGTTTAGGCATATAATCAGTGTACTTGGCATAACTAGTAAGCCATGGGGTGACAAATGCCATTAACTACAATTTAATAAAAAATCCAATATAGTCCAAGGTCCAATTCACAACAGGACATGTGCCACACCAAATTGATCAGCAAAATTCATCAAGATCCTTAGATGATCTATAAGACAAGCAAGTTACATACCTAAATGATTGGCACAAATTTTCAAGGTCTTGGACTGCCTCGTGACCAGTCTGACTTTTCAGTTCCCTTGTGCTTTAATAGCTTTACTAGACCAACTCCTCTTTCTTTCCACTGATTTCCAATCTTGTCAAATCGATACAGCTTACACTTCCTAAAGGCAGCATATCAAGCTCTTCAGAAATATTAATCTTTGAATTCATATAAACTTTAAAAATGATGATAACTTCAGATGCATATATAGCACAGGATCTATACATCTCAAATATGCATAAGATTTACACTAATCCAACTACATTTAATGATCTATAAACTTGAGAACATGCAATGTGCAACAAACCCTAGACTTGGAACATGAAACACCTTGAAGCATTTCATGAAGCAAAATCTAATCAAACCTAATTAGACTTAAAAGTTGTTGCACTGACACACAAAAATGAAATACAATACTGATGGAATTGCAATCTAACCATACCCAAATGGATTTGAGGCTTATGTTAAGGTTTAACCACACTCACAACTGGAATCCAAGTACACCTACGTTAGTTTAAGAACCTATGATGCAGTGCAAAAATGATTTAAATCCCAATCAAACTACATCCAGACAAATTTGAAAGCACCATTGTCATCATGCAATCTAATCTAAATCTAATCAGTTTTATCCCTGTGGGGGTAAAATAATAGAGATCACAACTCATCAAAATGAAAATACAAAGATCACAAGGCATTAAATAAGGCTGCGAAAATCCCACTTATGAATCAAATGCAATTTAGGTTTAAAAAGTCAAATAATTAAAATAAATCTGAGAGCCAAACTCAATATTCTTCATAGGCAAAATATACAATTCAAAAATTAACATAAATTTGAAAACCATTAGCCTCACTCAAAAAACATAGATCGCCCTTCAAAAAGAAGTACATAATAGAGACTATAAATCACAGAGAAACATTGCTTAGAAACAGTTACACAACCCTCTCAAATTCGAGTCCCATCTAAATCAAAAATACAATTTAAGGTTTAAAACCAGCAATTAAAACAAATCTCCATGCCAAATTCTAGATTTTTCCAAGTTAAAAGATACAATTCAAATATAAACAAATCCATAAAACCTGAAAATTGTGGTCTCACCCAATAACAAAGCAATCTTCCCTCAACAAATAAATATGTAAAGATCCTGGCTATAAAACCACAATGCTAATTGCAGCAACACGCTCCAATTTAGGTATAGAGTCTAATAATTTAAGAGAAAATGCAGTACCAAATCCAACATTTTTAGTGACAAAAGACTCAATTCAACAATTGGCATATACTCGAAATCCAAGAAACATGAAATTTATGGCTTCAATGGATAACAGAGATCACTCGTCAATTAAAATACTAATAATAGAGATCTCAGATCATAAAGCAGCATTGCTGCAAATAGCGTTAGAGTCCCCTCACAAACCCCAATTCCATCTAAATTAACTACAAGTTCTGGCAAAAAAATAGACATATAGACTAAATCTCGCTACCTAATCTATACTTTCCAAATGCAATTGACACTATTCAATAGCTAACATTAACTGGAAATCAACGAAGACTGAAATTCGTGGCCTCTAAAAGATTCATAATTCAAAATCAAAGCACTTTACCAGAACCCTAAAAAAAGTTATTTTGAACCCAAAAAAAAATCGTCGAGAGAACCAAATGCATAATTTATAGCAATAAGAAGATCTATAGCCTACCTGATATAGATCTCGGCTTCAAGTCTCAAATCTGGTCAGATTCTAGGCGACAGAGAAAAGTGGTGAGCTTCTCTAATGCAAGAGAAAAAACAAAGGGCAAAAAGTAGAGAAATAAAAAGTGAAAGATAGCTTAGTTTTGACGATGATTTCCTCCATGACCTTAGATCAATTTCCTCTATCTTATGTAAGTTGGAGCTTATGCAACATGGTACCAAAGATCCCTTAAAATTTCTACAACACCAACATTGTAGCTCCTTTAACACCAAAACAAAGAAACCCTAACTCTTTGTAATGCGTGAATCTGCAAAGTCAAAAAGCCTCCTCCATTTCACTTTTGGAGCCCATATTTTCTTTTATTTTCTTCTATTTCCCCCCAATAATTTTTCAAATTGAAATACTTTTTTTAATTACCCACTTTAATATCATATTGTCTAATTTTTATTTGTGTGACTATTTATTTAGTTGTGTTTTTTACCTAATGATCAAATTAGTCATTTATTTAGTCATTTATAGCTGTGTTGCAAAAAAATAGTAGAATTTAGTCATTTTTAGTTGTCGTGACTAAACGTTTGTCACGTAGTCATTTATTTGACAAAATTCTACTAGTGGGAAATGTGTAGATTCAATCGGCAAGGCATTCAGAGGTCGGATTTCGAAGGTTTTCAAAGCTGATAAAGCATAGAATCAAAGGGTTCAAAATTTTAAAGTATTGAAAAGTTTTTCTCAAGGATTTTTGTCTCATTTGCCATCAATGAAGATCGAATCTTCTCAACTGCCCACTTTCAGATGTTTGTTGCATCAACTGCTTGCATTGAAGAGGGAAAAAATATCCCCCATCTGCCCTAGTATATGAATACTTTCTACAGATAATTCTTGTATATCAACATCCCTTTAGATAGAGATTTTATGACATGGCCCATATGGGGAAATTTATTGTAACCTAATTAGGTCAATTGATCAAATGCTATATATGCATGAATGTAAGATGTTAAAAAGGGTTGAACTTTTGGGTATTTTCAGGCAGACAAGTGTAGAGTTTTCTAGGGTTTCAAATAGAAAAAAAGTTCCAGTTCTCCAGCAATGAAGACACAGGTCATGAAAGGTTTATCATATTGACTACAACTATCAGTATATGAACTTCTCCTTCTTATGTAATCTCTCAAGGAAATTCTGAATTTCTCTTAGAATTTCCTCTTGCCACACTTCTTGGTATGACTGTAACTATTGATCAAATGAATGAACAGATTCTTAAAACATTACATGCTATGTGATGATCTCTTTTATGGTTGTATATGATTGATTGTATATTGATGAAGGATTACTAAGCATATTCTCCAGTGATTATTGTTTGTCTTGCATTTGAATATCTAGAAAGTGCATGTTTCATTTCTCTTGTTGTTTTCTTCCTTCTGTTGGACTGTGGACTCCGTAACCCAATATATATTAGGCACTAGTCTGAAGGTTTCCATGAAAACCCACACTCTTAAAAATTAGAACAAACTTATTATGTGTGAATCAAGTAATTAGTTTGTGTGTCTTACAAACAAGCATACTAGCACCTTCCATTGTCAATGGGAGTGCCCTTTTATTAGCTATATAGGGGTTCATAATGACAACCAATTGTTTTAGGTCCAGTGACAGTCTTTGGGGCCTAAAAGGCATTTTGGGTTTGGTTGTCCTATTGTTTTAGTTGTTCATTTGGTTTGAACTTAATACCTATACAGTTATATCCTTCTGAATATCCCTCCTAGGTTTAAGTTGAGCCTTAAGTGTAGAGGAGTTAACCCACTCTTGTAGGTTGCCCAAAATCACCTTGAACTTGTTGATAAACCTCTTCCATTCATCTAGAATGACCATCCCTGACCCAGGGGATGTGGGAATGTTTTAGGGTTTAGGGTTGTAGTTATTTTGGGAGTCAACACCATTTTTGGCACCGTTGCCGAGGATGAATTAAAGGATTTGAAGATCTTTGCAACAAACACTAAAGAAAAAGTTTTTCCCATCAGAGAAGTGGCGACTCCGTCAAGTAGGAAACCCATAAAATCAATTTTCAAAGAGTATTGAAATAGATAGATGAAGAAACCAGGGACAGCTTGGACATGGGGAGTCCTCTAGCAGTATAGGAGATAGTAGGGGTAGACACCGGGAAAGAAGACTTGGTATGGTACCCTCAAGGAATACCCAAGATAATGCATTTGTTGGCCTCAAAAGTCAATATCAATAAACTTCCAGGAGGATTCTGCTGATAATATACTTAGAACGAGTAGGAGAATGAATATTGATGGATATGATGTCCAGAGAAATGAAAATGTTATTGGTAGAGGGGGCAGGGATAGATCTAATGAGCCCTACTTGAGGACATTTGAGATGCCCCATGATAATGAAGAAGCCTATCAAAATGGCAGGTATCCTACTTCTCCCACAAGGATAGTTGAAAGCCAGCATGATACTGTCCCAAATGAGGGTGATCAACAGCAGCAACCTGATGATGTGGAAAGAGAAAGGAGAATCTAGGATGAGCTAAATTTGCTTCATCATATCAGGAATAGGCAGAGAGAGGTTTATGCCTTACTTCAACAACAACAAGCTCAACTTGCTCAGTAGACCCAGGTAGATCAAAATATTCAGCACCAAGGCCATATACCCCAACAACAACAACAAAGACAACAACATCAACAACATAATCAACAAGACCCTAACTTTCAGGCCAATCCTAGACAACAACAAATGGGACATGAGGGTGTGAATAATGCCCATGTTAAAGGTATGCAAAATCATCCCCTACAGAATCAAATGAATCAACAGCATGGAAATATTCAGAATGTTAGGCCTCCATTCAGAAGACAAGCACAAAGGTTTCTTCCACAGAGGCAACCATTGGGGGCTGAAAGGTACAAACAACTTGACTTTATCAGCATACCTAAGTTTCCTAATCCCATTCCAACTGAGATTAAAGGGAAAATTCCTAGGTTTTAAGGTAATAATGCAGTCATTGGTGAGGAACACTTGAGACACTTCAATGTCACAGAGATTGAGGATGAAGATGTGATGATGAAGCTATTTGTGCATTCATTAGAAGAAGTTGCCAAAGAATGGTACAAGGCACTCCCTGATAATAGCATTGACTCATGGGAAGAGTTCATGATAGTATTCAGATTGCAGTATGGGGATAGGATTGACCCCAAATTTTTTATCCATGAGCTCACAACAATCAAGAAGGGAATCAATAAAATTGTTACTGACTTCAATGTTAGATTCATTATGACAATGAGAAAAGTGCCACCTCAGATGAGACCTAATGAATCCATGTGTTTAGTTTTATATTGTGGTTCCTTTGATTCTAAGATTGGTTATTGTTTAAGGGATAAGAGTCCTCAAACATTGAGGGAGGCTTATGTTGTGGTCATAAATATTGAAAGTAACATGAGAGCCTTAGGTAAACATGTTAAGAGATCTAATACAAAGATTTATCAACCAAATAGGGGAACTTCTAGCAAGCCCCTTACTACTAAAGACAAGTTGGACAAGATCATGGGAGTCGTGAAAGATTTATACTACAAAGTTGCTCAAAATGACAAAGGGCTACCACCTCAAGGTGCTCCAACAAATTTCAATGAAGGTAAAAGACTACATAATAAACCTTACAATACAAATTGGTCTAAGAGATCGCAACAGAATAATAGACAAGCTGCTCCTATGCATGTTAGCTTCAAACAGCATGAGAGAGATCCCCTTGATCCATTGAGTAAGGATCAAGCAAATTTTCAGGATGAGAGCCTTTGGTGCCAAGTGTGTTTCTTACCCCATGACCCAGCAAACTATGCAGTTGCTCATTCAATGAACAGAGATGAGGAATTTCCCAATGAAGAGGCTGGAGCTGAATATTATGAGGAGATCAATCAGTTTGACACCTAGGGGTTTGAGCATATGGGTCATGATATAAATTATGACAGTTATGAGGATGATCGTATTTTCCAATATGATCATGATGAAGGTCAAAAGAGATATCACCTGCCCGCTCATGATTTTAGGCACCTGAGGAATCTCATGCAAAAGAAGTATAAACAATCCAGACCTTCTGAGAAGGATGTGAAAGCTCTCATCGATGCTGTCATCTTGCAAGTTCAAGGTGGCTATCTGTTGAGGAATAGGCACGTGCCTATACATAACTCTCCTGTTGCTAATCCAAGATAGGATATATTGGTTGATGGCAAGAAGAGACAGAAGGAGGATGTGGGACACAAAGCTAATATTTTTCCAAAGAAGACCATACATGAAAAGAAGAAGCTTCCAGTGCAGCCTATAGCAGCAAAACAAAAATATGTACAAAACAACCCAACATCAAAGGTGCAACAAGTTACCTCACCTATTCTGTGGGTCCATTATTTAAAAGATTACAATAAGTGTGATCAGCCCCAAGTTCAAAAGGAATCAGAAGAAGAGAAAGAGAAGACAAAGGAAGAAGGTAAGGATATCTCATCCTCTCAAGTAATACCTTATATTCCTTCTATAAATGATGTAACTATTTCATCTGGTACTCCTTTGCCAAATTATCTCCCTATTGACATGGCTCAAGTATTTAGCCAAATTAGAATTTATGTGCCAATAGTGGAACTCCTTAGGATCCCTAAGCATAGGGATAGAGTAGGGTCTCTTATTACTTCCATAGAAACACAAAAACAACTTGTTGTTGAACCCAGTAATGATGAGACCATAGAAGTATATCTGGGATCAACTGTTGTTAACAACAAGATGGGAGTTGATCCATTTTTCACCACATTGATCATAAATGGATAGTTGTTACACAACTATATGCTTGACTCTGCTGCTTCCAGTAATGTTATGCCCTTGTCTATAATTAATAAATTAGGATTGAAAGTGTCCAAGTCTTTTGGCAAGTGTTTTTCTATGGACTTTAGAGAGGTAAATGTGATTGGTCTTGTCAAGGATGTTGTGCTCAATTTGGCTACCTATCCTGACAAGTCATTTGTAATGGACATAATTATTGTGGATTGCCCTGCTAAGTGGGGCATGCTTGTTAGAAACAAGGTAGATAACTGAGAGGGGGGGTGAATCGGTTATCTCAAAACTTTCTTACTTTTACTTCCTTTTCTTATCTTAACATTCAGTGATATATCAAAGAATGGAAGAATAAGCAACCATAAGAACTGAAATGAAATCAACACACATAACACAAGGATTTTTACGTGGAAACCCTATTAAGGGAAAAACTACGGGGTGATTAACCCAAGATTGTATTCTCTGTTAAAAGAATAAAGAAGTATAAAATGACACTTGCCAATTGGGGCTCACTACCCAAGCACACTGCTCACAAGAGGCTCATTGCCTTCTAGAGACTTATAGATGATAACAATAGTTCAGATACTCCTTATTACTCACCCAAATCTGCAACATGTTGGGTTTCACCATCAGAGAGTTTCAGACCCAATTTGTCGAACCCTGTCATATGCTTTGTTCTTGACTACCGGATCAACCTATTTTAAATTCTGACTTCTGGTAGGAGTAATTTATGCACTGCGGATGTGTGGGATATACTTTGTTGCCATCAATGACAACACTTATGAATCCTAGCAGTATCTCTTGCCAACAATCTCCCCCTTTGGCATTGATGGCAACACTTAGTGAAAAATGACTAAGTATCATTGTAACTCCCCCTTTGCTTGTGCTCCATTTCTCCACACTACTTATGGTGCTCCCTTAATGTTGGATTCCTCATTTTTCACTGCTCTTTACTCCCCCTTTGACATCAATGGAAAAGGGTGGGATCCACAAACCAAAAATGTGCAAAAATTACTATATAAGGCTGTATATGTACATACAATCCATAAGATAAACTTACATATACTTAAGTATATCTGCAAATGTAGTCTTCAACTATACAAGCTTTGTGGCCCAACTTCTCTTCATCCTATCCAAAATGGAGATGTGTCCATTCAACAAAAATGCATATGCTTCTGCCCTCTTCAAATCTGTTGGATCACTAGTCTGGGTTGTACTTAGAGCATCTGCTAAGGCATCATGCATTGCCTATAACTTAGGGATGATTATCCCTCTGAGTTCACCCATTCTATCCATTATATTCTTCTTCTCTTTAACCAATTTCTTTATTTCATTTATTATAACAACTGCTTGGCATTCTTGACTTACCAGAGAGACAGTGAGAAGATCAAAATTCTGAGATAGATTTGTCAATTTTCCTTCTTGTTCTTTTATTTTCTTCTCAATGTCCTCTGCAACTTTGGGCCAGGATAAACAAAATTTATATATGTCTCCACCATCCTTAAGAGCATTTTCAATGCTCTTTATGCCAATGTTTAGGGTTTTTCTATCATTAACAATTAGCCCTTTTACCTCACTGAATATTTTTCCCAAGACCTCATTCCGGACCTTAGTTTCTGCTGATTTTTCTAAAGACTCAAAATGTGTATTGACAGAATTAACTAAGTTCTTCAAGTTACCGAATGGAGAGGTAGATGGATCCTTTTGATATGAGGGCATAATCTTCTCTAGCACTCCGGATGCAATACTCAGTAGCTCACAGTCCTCCATATGAGATTTCAGGAGTTTTTCTTTGGCTTTGGCCTGAGCAAAAGATGCTATCTTCATTATCTGAACCAGAGAGAGAGAGTCCAGATTCAGTGGTCCTTGTATCAACTCTGGTTCATCTAATTCCATAGCTTCCTTGTCCAAGAAACTTTGCACTGCTTCTACAGTGTCTCTTGTATTCTCATCATCCTTTCCTTTGGGGGCATCCGGACTGATTTGCTTATTGCCACCAATAGTATTTGTTTCTTCTTTCTACACTTCCTCTTCCAAAACAGAGGAGTTTAAGGCCTCAAATTGTTCTTCATCAATTTTCTTTAATCCTTCAACATCCATGTTAGAAGGCTCTTCATCAATTTTCTTTAATCCTTCAACATCCATGTCAGAAGGCTCTTTATTTGCTTCCTCTACAATGGGAAGATTGAACCTTTTCAAGGCACTCCAGAGAATTTCTTTTGTCTCATCAGCTATTTGGTCAGTTTCTCCAAGCATGAGCTTATTCATTCTGGACTTGCTCTGGAATTCTTCTTTGGCATCCTTGAAAACCATGTCCATTTGTTTTTGAGTGATGGTTGGACATAATTGTATCACTATCTGATCCCAGATCTCCAAGTCTTTTGCTTTTGCATTTACTTTTCTTAACTCCAAAACTTCTTTTAAGCTTTTAGGAATCAAGGAAATTATTTCAATGAAAGCTTTGTTATAGAAGTTCAGGTACCTTACTGTTGCATCCTCAAGAATTTTCTTGTCTGCATCATTGTACGCATCATAGAATTCTGTTACCGGCTGCAAGTTTCCATCCACAGTGACTGCTTTAATGATGTCTTCAATGGAGAGATTGGGTCTCTCAACAAACTCTTCTATCTTTTGCTCCTCATCATTCCTTTCATTCTTGGAAGGTTTGTTCTTGGTTTTCTTCAAATCTCTGATCTCCACATCTGATTATGTCTCTTCATCATCCTTAAGGCTCACATATGTTCTTGTGGCCTTAGACTTCTTTCTCTTTTCTCCTGTAATAGATGGTTTGGTTACCATTTTAGTAGTCTTTGAGATTTTAGGAGAGACAAGGGCAGAACTCTTGGTAGATCTTGTCAGGGTAGAGGCTTCCACCAGGATGCTTTCTTTCTTTGCTTCTTCCCTTTCCCTTTCAATTTTCTCTATTTTTTCTCCATTTGCATCTACTGCCTCCTTTGTTATGCCAAACTTCATAGCAAGTTCTTCAAATTCCCTTCCGACTTTTCATTTTGACTCAGGCTTCCTTAATTCAACATGTATTTTTATGTTCAGCTCATCAAAGGTGCCAAACCTCTCTGCTTGAGTGTCCTTGGGTTGGCTTAACAAGTGTTGAATATGTACCTCCAATATGTTTTCATCAACTTCATAGCCCATGGGCATTACCCATACAGTTCTTGGCTCAACTGCCTCCATTAGGCATTGATCTGTGTCAACCATGAAGCAAACTGTGTCTTTGTATTTCTCAACTATTGATTTTGGTATTCTTTCTCTTGCATGCATCATGCTCTGGAAATTCTTGAAGTAACCCCAGAGAGCTATCTTTTGGGCTTGTGCATCACCAAGTCCATACAAATAATCTCTAATTTGAATTGCAATATGTCTATCATTTGTCCAAATCAAACCTTTTGATCCTGGTAACTCATTCATGTAATAGAAGAACATACACAACACTAGATTGCCATACTTGAAATAATTTTTCTTATCTTTCTTAATCTTCTGCAGATTCTCCATCAGTTGATTCAATAGAAGCTCACACAAATCATAATCTACATTTTCTTTCACCATCTGATATGCAGTATAGATTATTGTACTAGATACAGAATTTTCCCTTCTTGAGTGGTAAATCTTGTAACCAATTACAATTGATGCAAACTTGACATTTGGATCAGTAATATCGTCTATAGTCATTGCCCTCTTGTCATATTTTGATCCGATGGCTTTTGTTATAGTTTGATTTTTCACAGATTTGAGTGCAAGCAACCCACTAGTTGAGTGCAATCCGGTTACATCCCTAATGGCATCTTTGGTTATCTTAAATGGACTCATTAACCACATAAAGTTATCATGTATCCTACTTAACACATACCAGACCCATTCGTCCTCTGCAAAAGATGGGAAATGTATGCAATGTGCAAAGTGCTTGTCTTTTAGGGCCTTGAATTCTGGTTTGAGATCAAAATTCTCATTTCTTAACTGTTTACAGTATATTTCCATCAATTCTAAGTCTCCAAGGTCTTCAATGTTTGCATGAATGTAAACCCTAATATCTTCTACATGTAGAACACCATACAAGATACTAGAAAACACACCCAAGGGATCAACTTCTATAGATTTGTTAGGGTGTTTCTTGAATTTTGGTCTCGGCCTCTTAGTGACATTCACAACCATAGGAGTAGCCATTCTAGAAATTAAATTCAGGGAAATCTTGTAGAGAAGAAATACCTTTTTCATCTTAGGGTTTGTTGCAACTGTTGGAGCAAATTTTTGCTTGATTTCGATCTTCAACTTTAACTTGAGTAATCTGCAGGATCTCTTCTCAGAGCTCTTCTCTCTTCTTTGTGAGTGTAAGTGTTGTAAATGATGAATGGAAAGCCTTTTATCCTTGCACAAAAACCTAATTCCCCGTTGCAATAAATGCAAACTTTAAGTCATCCGGTTACCCTGTTTTGAGTGAATTTCTCATGAATCATTGTGCGGATCTTCAAATTATCATCTAAGTGAGTTGACAACATAAATTTAGCCTTTCAAAACATGCCTCTAGATCCGTAGACCATAAAATTGCATTTTCAGATCATACTGAATCTATTTGTGTAATTCTATTTTTACCAGATAGCTGCCGGAACCTGATCTACTCATAACTTCTTCAAATCAATATGCAGATTTCTCAATCTTTAACTAAATAATTTTTAGATGAACCTCCAAAAGCTCTTTAATCCAAAGCCTCTGATTCTTACTCAATGTCCCGAATTCAGGCACTTACTAGCTGGCTGGGGGAATTTGATCTTCTTTGCAGCTCCCCCTGAGCCAGAGCTCACCCTTTTTAATTTCTGGAAGGATTATCAACACTAGATTCTAGTGCAGACCCATCACCAATATTCATCACACTCTTCTTTACCCAAATCTTGCTCATCTCCTTCTGAATCTCATCCGCATTCACTTTACCTTTGCCTTTGTCTTGTTTCTAATCATGTTTTACTGGACCTTTTCCATCATGATTTCTGCTTCTGCAGAATCTAGCTATATGACTGAACTTATTGCAATTGTAACACAAAAAATTTCCTTGTTTATTTGATTGATATCATCTTGATCTGCATTGATTAGCCATATGCCCCATTCTATTGCATGTAAAGCATCTACCACTGAAAAAATTATTTATTTGCATATTTTTGTTTTCATGAGATTTGTGACCATATCTTTTGCAATTAAAACATTGACCGGAGAAGGATGGATTATTTTGATTCATTCTACTCCTACACTGAATTGCTTTATGACCAAATTTGTTGCAGTTGAAGCAGCTTCCATTGAAGGATGAATATTTTTGAGCATTAGGTTGTCTTACCAGAGGTCTTCTAGGCTTGTTTCTTTGTCTTTTTGACCCAAAATTCTTTTGACCAGATCCAAAGCTTTCACCTTTCTCATATCCCAAGCCATACTTATCATCTACCCTCTTTTGACTTTCAAGTAGTACTTCAAGTTTGCCTGAGCTTATCTTGAATTTCTCTTTGTATTCATTTGCAGTTTCAAGATCTTGTTTAAGAGTGTCAATATGTCTCTCAAGTTGTTCTTCATTGTATCTGGCTTCTCCAAGATTAGACTCAAGATGTCTAATTATTCTGTCCATTTTGTAGCAATCTTCTATTTTCTCCTTGAGGGATTGTTTCAAGTTATCTTCAGTCTTTCTCTTTTCTTCAATTTCTTGAGTAAATTTCATAACCCCTAATTCCATTTCATGTAGATTAGCATGACAACTTTTGACAACTTTTCACATAGCTTTGTTTTCTCAGTCAGGTCCTCATCAGTATTATTGGCTTCATTCTGATCTGCTAACTTCTGAAGTAGTTCCTTTCTCTTTTTCATGGAATTACTAAGTTTTTCTTTTAGCTCAATGATGAAATCATCAGCCTCCTTAAGTCTCTCTTTCAAATTATTGACTTCAGAATAGGATTGATCAAGATCTTCTAAGGCAGACTGTAGTTGTTCTTTCATACCATATGCATCCATTGAGATTCCCAGATCCTCCTCAAGCTATTAGGCTTATTCTAAGGAACTTAGCTCTGATACCAATTGTTAGAAACAAGGCAGATAATGAGAGGGGGGTGAATCAGTTATCTCAAAACTTTCTTACTTTTACTTCCTTTTCTTATCTTAACATTTAGTGATATATCAAAGCATGGAAGAATAAGCAACCATAAGAACTGAAATGAAATCAACACACATAACACAAGGATTTTTATGTGGAAACCCTGTTACGGGAAAAACCACGGGGTGATTAACCCAAGATTGTATTCTTTGTTAAAAGAATAAAGAAGTACAAAATGGCACTTGTCAGTTGGGGCTCACTACCTACTAGAGACTTACAGATGATAACAATGTGTTTGAACTGAAGAATAGCATCCACATATGCAAGAATTCAATTCTGGTTAGGCTCAGTATACCGATCTAGCACATTTCATTCTTCCTCTACTCAGTATCACTCTTCTGTCACATTTTAAACTTGGATTTACTGCCTTCGCACTTCTCTCTGCTTTTCTTCACACTTAATCCATAATACTATCACTTCCACACCTTCACAAGCTTGAATCCATCGGGTATATATATCCATATCAAGGATTTCAAACAACTTTCTAGTTGGCAACAAGAACACTTAGGATATTTGCAAGATATTGTTTTGTTGACTGAATTCATACTTGATAGATGATGCGCACCAAAAACTTGGGCATAGAAATCATTACCTAAGTCGGCCAAAATCATGTAACACCTCAAGTTACTTGATCAACACCTTCTGCACATTCGGATTGAGGTCTGATACCCTGTTGGCCAGTTCTTCCTCTGTCTGAATTGTCTAACTGAAGTCCGATACTCAGATGCTCATATCTTTCACATGCTTAGTCACTAGAGGCTAAATCTCTAGAATACAATAGTTCAGATACTCCTTATTACTCACCCAAATCTGCAACATGCTAGGTTACACCATCAAAGAGTTCCGGACCCAATTTGTTAGACCCTATCATATGCTCTGTTCTTGACTACCGGATCAACCTATTTTCAATTCTGACTTCTGGTAGGAGTAATTTATACACTGCGGATGTGTGGGATATACTTTGTTGCCATCAATGACAACACTTATGAATCCTAGCAGTGTCTCTTGCCAACAATGCTGCTATCAAGAAAATGGGTAGCCTCTATGGGTGAAAGTATCTAGATGGATCTCACATATGCCACTATTCCAATACAAGGTCTAGATGTGAAGTTGTATAGGGAACAAAAGGTAGAAGATGAACACATAGAAGATAGATACAAAATAGAGGATGATCATGCGAATTTCTTTGACACTGACATAGACCATTTCATGGGATATAGCAATTTGAAGCCTTTACCTCCTAACCCTATTACTCCTATTTATGGTACAACTAATTTGTGGAATTTATATTTTGATGGTGCATATTCAAGGGAAGGTTCAGGTGCAACACCTAATGGTGATAAGTTTGGCAAGTCTTTTAGACTTGATTTTCAGTGCATGAATAATATGGCTGAATATGAGGCACTATTGTTGGATTTAAATGTTGCCCATAAACATGGAATCACATGCTTGAGAATACTTGGTGATTCAGAATTGATTGTGCAACATATTAGAAAGATATTTGTTGCCAAAGAAAAAAGACTTAGAGAGTATTGAAATGCAGTTTGGGACACAATGGAATTGTTTGATGCCATTGGCATTAAATGGATTGAAAGAACAAAAAATGAAGAAGTGGATTCCCTTGTTGTTATTGGTTCAAAATTTGACACTCAAATGATTTTTCCCCATGGCCAATATGTTGTGGAGGTACTCACAAGGCCAACAATTCCTGATAACATTTATAGTTCGCAAGTTTTAAGCAGGTTTTCAATGACACCAATCAAATTTTTAGTTTTATGAATTGCATGGATGAATTTGAAAATCAGTGGATCAATTGGCAGCTAATGATGGAAGTGACAAATGGTAAGGAAACTCTATTTGGTACTGAGGTTGTGCAATTAAAGACAAATACTATTCCAAAGGGGCTGGTAGCATTAGAAAGTGTTTGACAATTCAAATCAATGGAAGAGTAAAAGTAAACTTGTTATAGAGGACAATGTGGAAGGTGTAAACCTTGGAACTAGGGAGGCACCTAGAATGGTTTACATTAGGAAGAGGTTGAAGCGTCATGAGAAGCAAATATTGATTGCTCTGCTTAGAAAATTCAAGAAGTGGTTTGCATGGTTGAGCTTAAGGCTTATAGGGAGGACTTGTTTCAACATACCATTCCCCTTGAACCTGATGCAAAACCATTTAGGCAAAAACAGAGGCCTATAAATCCTACCATTGCTTCCAAGATGCAAAAAGAATTGTTAAAGATGAAAGAGGGAGGCATTATAAAACCTATCAGACATTCTGAGTGGGTATCCAACCTTGTCCTGGTAAGAAAGAAGAATGGGGAAATCAAGTTGTGTGTTGATTTCAAAAATTTGAACATCAAGTCCCTAAAAGATAACTACCCTCTCCCAAGCATGAACCATTTATTATAAAGGGTTATTGGTTTAGAGTTGATGCCAATGATGGATGGATTCTCTGGATACAACCAAGTGCTGGTCAAGGAGTCTGAACAACACAAAATATCATTCACTACTCCTTGGGGGACTTATGTGTACCTGAGAATGCCATTTGGTTTGAAGAATGTTGGGTCAACATTTCAACGAGCTATGGATGTAGCCTTTGCTGGTCTCATTGATGAGATCATGGTAGTTTATCATGATGACTTGACAGCATTCTCAAAAGAAAGAGATGAGCACTGCAAGCATCTTGAAATAATTTTCTAGAGTTGCTTAGAATATGGGATTTCTTTGAATCCTAAAAAATGTCAGTTCGGAGTTGAAGAGAGCAAGTTACTTGGGCACATTATATCAAAAGATGGGATAAGGATAGATCCAGAATAAGTTAAGGCTATTGATCTCATTCCACAACCCAAATCAGTTAAAGGAATATAGTCTTTTTTCAAGCAAATCAACTTTGTTAGGAGATTTATTCTTAATTTTGCCAAAAAGACGATGGCCATTTCTAAAATGCTTAAGAAAGGGCAATCTATTGTATGGGAGAAAGAACCATCTGAAGCATTCTAGGATATTAAAGAAGCTATCAAGGAGGCACCTATATTAATAACTCCAGATTATTCAAAACCTCTTCAGTTGTTTTCCTTTGCTTCTTTTTATATTGTTGTTGTTGATCTACTTCAGAAGAATGAAGATGGATTTGAACAACCTATTGGATTCTATAGCAAATCTTTACAGACTGTTGAATTGAATTATTCCATAATGGAGAAGCATGCCTTTGCATTAGTTAAGGCCATAAAGAATTTTAGATCTTATTTCACAGGTGCCAAGATTATAGCATATGTACCACACAAAGGTGTGAAGGATATCTTCATATAGTAGGAAGCTTCAGGTAGGAGATGTAGATGGATCAACAGGATCCAGGAATATGACATGGACATACAAATCACCAAACTGGTAAGAGCCTAGGGTTTAGCTAAGTTAATGGCAAATTCCAACTTAGAGGCAACTAAGATAAATGAGGTAAATGCTTCTCAACTTGTTGATGTGTGTGCTTTAACAAATGACCCATGGTATAGGGATATTATCTTTTATCTTGTCAACATGCATTGCCCCCCAAGCATGAGTGTAACTCAACAAAGGACACTCAAACTCCAATCCCATAGGTATGTCTTGATCCAAGGTATTTTAATGTGGAGAAATCATGAGGGATTGTTGTTAAAGTGTTTAGATCAGCAACAATCTAAGGAAGTTATTGATGAATATCACCGAGGAGTTTGTGGTGGGAATTTTTATGCTAAAACCACAACACATAAGATCATTAAGGCAGGATTTTGGTGGCCTAGTCTATTAAAAGATGTTGCAAAAGAAATTAGAAAGTGTGATGCCTATCAAAGATTTGCAAGTAAGTTAAAGTTCCAAGGTGCCCTTCCCCTTATGAGTATTACCATTGGAGCACCCTTTCAGCAATGGGGCATTGATTTCATAGGGGAGATCTAAGAGAGATCAAGCAATGGGTACAAGTGGATATTGGTGGCAACTAATTACTTTACTAAGTGAGTTGAGGCTATTCCAACTCACAATTCCACGTCCAAGGTAGTAATTGAGTTCTTGTTGAACAATTTAATAACTAGATTTGGTGTGCCATCCAAAATTGTTGCAAACAACGCTATGTGTTTTAGATCTCAGGACATTGCAAATGTATGTTTCAAGTATGGGATAAGTTTGATTCATTCATCACCATATCATCCACAAAGTAATGGACAAGTTTAGTCTAGCAATAAGAGCATTATGAAAATTTTAAAGAGGACTTTAGATGAGAACAAGAAAAGGTGGGATGACAAGCTGAAGTATGTAGTTTGGGCTGATAGGATCACCTATAAACGTGCTATAGGCAAGAGTCCCTTTGAATTGGTATATGGGAAAGAGGCAAAAATGCCAATGTCGCTAGAGTTTCCTTTGTATCAATTGCTGCAACAAATAGGAGAAGATGGAGATGATGCTATGGCATTGAGAATCCATGAGTTAGCAGAGTTGGATGAAGTCAGAAGGATGGCACATGACAAAAACTTGCTAAGGCAGCAACAAGTAAAACATCTATTTATCAAAAGAATAGTCAAAAGATGTTTTCAAACTGGTGATTTGGTTTTTCTCTGGAATGCAAAGTCAGAAGATAGGGGCAAACATGGTAAGTTTGAACCACTTTGGTTAGGCCCTTATCAAATTGATGAGAAGGTTGGCTAGGACACCTTTTATGTTAGAAACATGGAAGGGGAATTGCTAGAGCTACCTATTCGTGGGCAGTATTTGAAACAGTACTTCTCATAGGTAATTGTTTCCTTCAACTTTTGTAGTTAAACCTTGTTATATCTAATATATTTTGACTTCAAGTAGTCTTGACCATTGCTGGTCTTGATGGTGTTTTGTTTTGGTTCCTATGTGTCATTGTTTTGGTATGCCTAGAGATCTAGATTCTTGTTGTGTCACTGCTTGGCACACATCCCCAACCAGAGGTAGTGTTGACACTTAAAAAATCAGTCCTCAAAATGCCCTATTTTGCTCCTCTTGTCTCATTCATATCCCCACTTGAACCTATAACATATAAC
The DNA here is from genome assembly GCA_027924645.1 of Cunninghamia lanceolata. Classification (NCBI taxonomy): domain Eukaryota; kingdom Viridiplantae; phylum Streptophyta; class Pinopsida; order Cupressales; family Cupressaceae; genus Cunninghamia; species Cunninghamia lanceolata. The sequence continues at coordinate 1,293,657 of BSBN01001164.1, read as the reverse complement.
TGATCAGAGACATATTTCATAGGTTTTCATGTCTTTGCCATTTGAAAGCCAATGTGAAAAATCCAAAGAAATTGGTGAGGTCCTAAGTTTCCCAAGGTTCCTATTTTTTTATTTCCCCTTTTAAGCCCTAGGTCTTAAAGTCGTCGTTTTACTTTATCCTATAATCCGCTGTTGACTGTCTAGCCTAGGTTATGGGTCGTCTAAGTTGTAACTTTGAGCCTTATATATCATAAAGTGACCAGCCCCAAGTCCTAGTGTTTACCTACTCTAGCTCATAAAATTATATCCTTCATGAGGTCTTAAGTCCTAAGTCTTAAGGGCCTAAGGATACCACATGGCAGGATTTCGTAGGCCCGTAGTCAGCTGAAGATGATGTCATATCTCCACCGCGTGGCTATGAAATATTGACAGTTGGAAAGTATGTCGTGGCCTTTGGTTATATGGTCAATGCCCTGGTTGACTGAAGCAGACTATGTCAGGTGTCAAAGAGTGCAGTGAAGAAGTGGGACCGATAGGGATCAAATGGTAGTGCAACATTGCAGGGGAATCGTGTTTGCATGAGAGATCCTCTGCACGTATGTGAAATGTGGACACGTGGTCTGTTCCTAGAAAGAATGAAAAGATTTATGAAAGGAGATCCACATGAAGGGCTTAGCGCACCCACGGAGCCAAAAGAAGATGGCCCACTTCCTACTGCACGGCTGTGAGATGATGACGTGTGACATATTGGCACTCCTCCTCAATGCAAAATCAAAAGGAACTTTGGTGGCTGTCGATCTTAAAAGCAAACTCATCCACTGTTGGTATTCAAAAGGGTCTATCAGACATGCTGAAGGTGGGAAATGTGTAGATTTAATTGGCAAGGGCATTAAGAGGTTGAATTTCGAAGGTTTTCAAAGCTGATAAAGCATAGAATCAAAGGGTTCAAAATTTTAAAGTATTGAAAAGTTTTTCTCGGGGATTTTTGTCTCATTTTCCATCAATGAAGATCAAATCTTCTCACCTGCCCCCTTTTGGATATTTGTTGCATCAGCTGCTCACATTGAAGAGGGGCAAAATATCCCCCATCTACCCTAGGATATAGATACTTTCTGCAGTTAATTCTTGCAAATCAACATCCCTTCAGACAGATAAATTTTCTGACATGGCCCATATGGGGCAATTTATTGTAACCTAATTAGGTCAATTGATCAGATGCTATATATGCATGAACGTAAGATGTAAAAAAGGGTTGGTCTTTTTGGTATTTTCAAGTAGACAAGTGTAGAGTTTTCTAGGGTTTCAAATAGCAGAAAAGTTCCAGTTCTCCAACAGTGAAGACACAGGTCATGAAGTGTTTATCATATTGACTAAAGCTATCAGTGTATGAACTTCTCCTTCTTATGTAATCTCTCAAGGAAATTCTAAATTTCTCTTAGAATTTCCTCTTGCCACACTTCGTGGTATGACTATAACCATTGATCAAATGAATGAACAGATTCTTAAAACATTACTTGCTATGTGATGATCTCTTTTATGGTTGTAGATGATTGATTGTATATTGATGAAGGATTACTAATTATATTCTCCATTGATTGTTGTTTGTCTTGCATTTGAATATCCAAAAAGTGCATGTTTCATTTCTCTTGTTGTTTTCTTCCTTCTGTTGGACTCTGGACTCCATAACTCAATATATATTAGGCACCGACATGAAGGTTTTCATGATCACCCACACTCTTAAAAATCAGAACAAACTTATCATGTGTGAAGAAATTAATTAGTTTGTATGTCTTGCAAACAAGCATACCAACACCTTCCATTGTATATGGGAGTGCCCTTTTATCAACTATATAGGGGTTATTAATGACAACCATTTGTTTTAGGTATAGTGACAGTCTTTGGGGCCTAAAAGGCATTTTGGGTTTGGTTGTCCTATTATTTTAGTTGTTCATCTAGTTCAAACTTAATACTTGTTTAGGTATACCCCTTGAAATATCCCTCCTAGGTTTAAGTTGAGCCTGAAGTGTAGAGGAGTTAACACACTCCTATAGGTTGCCCAAAATCACCTTGAACCTGTTGATAAACCTCTTCCAATCATCTAGAATGATCATCCCCAGCCCAGGCGACGTGGGAATGTTTTAGGGTTTAGGGTTGTAGTTATTTTGGGAGTCAACAAGTGGTTGCTAGAATGTATATGCAAAGAGTTATGATCTATGAGAATTATTGGTAATGGTTCTAATCATTAACATTGTACTTGTGGAAAATGAGGATTTTTATATGAGGCATGGCATGATTTGTAGGTTTAATGGTTTTTGGCCCTCTCTCCCTAATCTGCATGGTTGGGTCATGGAATCCTGGGGACCTCTTGTTGCTGGTGTTTTGTGTGAAAACAGAGAGAATGATTAGTATGCTCAAACTAGATCAAGCCCCTCTTTTCTGCACTAACATTCAAAATAAGAATTGAGCTCAATCACTATGAGAGTGTTAAGCTACAAATATCTTATTCTTTTGTTGTTGTACATGAAAAGGTGTTTCAACTAGAGTTTTTGCATACCCTAACTAGCTAGTTAAGCCAAACTCTAGTTACAAGATATGCATGAACAATCAGATCTCGAGAGAAGAAACCTACATACTAATCACAGTAATGTAGATGAGAGGTAATAGTGATAGTGCACCTAAATTGTAGAGGTTTGTAAGACTAGGGCGCCTGCCCCAAAGTCCTGTAAGTTTTTCATCTACAAAACTGTCTGTATCAGCTATCTGTATCTCTATGAAAGGTTCCAAATCCCTGATTTCAGGCCTTGTAAGACTTGGGCACTTGCCCCAAAGTTTTGTAGATATTCTAAAGATGAATATGTAACTTCCGTGATGAGTATACATGTAATACTTGCTTCTCCTTTGCTTCTTTCCGTTGGATCTTCCCAAGTCTGACCTGCACAAACAAAAGGAGGAGAAAAATGGTTGTAACTATATAGGAGTTTGCCTCAGTCAAACCTTGTATTTGGTATTTCTACCTCAACGATAAGCCAATGCCAAAGTATGCAAATGTGTGTGCTTATAAACCAAATGTGTAAGTATAAACAAATACAACATCCTAAATGACTCAAGCATCAAGGATTAGATCCACAAATGTTTCACTCAAAGGAATAACAACTTCACCTCAAGGAGATGACATTAATGAAGACTTGTAGAACATGAAGGCAAGGCAACCATATCCATGGAGGATTCCAAAACTCTTCAACCCTTCTCTAGATCGTACAAAAGGCTTCACAAACCCTAGGAAGAGCAAGATAGACTCAAGATCTTGATTCCTAATCTTCACAACATATGTCCAAGATAGCAAAGATCCAAATCTTCAATGAGCTTCAACACTTTGCAGACCTTCAATAACACTTGTAGCAAAATTTTAGTGTAGTAAGTTTGCATGTGAGTTGTGTGTGATAAAATGATTTTGAATTCTCTTTAAATACCTAACCTTAGAAATGAAATAAATTGAAATAATATACCAACATTGCATGAAAATAAGAATTTGAATTCAAAATCTCGAAACACATGACATAAGTCGACACCAAAACAAAATTTGGAATCCCAAGATTTAGGGTAGGACTAGGTAGCGTGCGCCCAATTCTAGCCCCCATATTTCACTTAAAATTAGGCTTAAGGGTGTCCTAAATGTTTGGAATCCATCGTTCTTTCCAGGTTTTTTTGTTAATTACTCTGAAATGTGACATTTCCTTGCTAAGGTAATTGTCAATCAGGGTTTAGATAGGTCCAATAATGAAAGGGGTTAAGGGATACTAAAAGGTAGGAGCTAAACTTAGTGAAATTCTGCTAACCCAAGCTGGAGCAAATTTACGACATAACAGCTAGCCAGATTGAGCTTTATCATAGCACAAGGGGGTTCTTCATAGTGACTTTTGCTTCCTCTGAGGAAAGGGACCTAGTGCTAGATAGGCCTTGGATGTGGGGTGATCATTCGTTGTTCATCAAATTGTGGACTCATTCCTTCAATCCTCTCATTGAGCCACTTAATATTAGACTAGTATGGGTGCGACTACCGAACCTCCCTCTTTAGTTTTGGGAGGATTCTTGCTATGAAGCCATTGCCAATGCTTTATGGTGTTTCTTGAAAGTTGACTCTATAACCTCAGATCTAGGGCATACTACGGTTGCTTGGATATTAGTGGACATTGACATCTCCAAACCCCTCCATAGAGATGTTGTTTTATTGGTTGAGGATAAGCCATGGATGCAGCTGTTGGACTATGCGGGTCTCCCTTTTAGGTGCAAGAGATGTTTCTCTATTGGTCACTTTGCCTCTGGTTGCCTTTATTCTCGTTGCAAGGGTGCGACAACTTGGTGGAGGAATGCTCTCACTGAACATTTGACTGTTTGCGTTGCTCTGACAGATAGCTCTTCCCATGGGGACGAGCCTCCCCTGGAGGGTGATTCTTCCTAGGAAAATGACCTTTCCTAGGACTCTTTAGCGACAACCCCTCTTGTGGAGCCTATGGCGATTAGGTCTACTATTGTTGTTCATGACGAATCTTCTCGATCCTCGTTGTCTTTGGATGCCTTTGTTGGACCTGCGGCTCCTCTATTCGTCCTGTCCGACATGGGCAAAGATATTTCTTTGTCAATCCTTAATTCTTCTTCTACATTATCGATTCCTTGCTTAGTAGGTGATTTTTCATTGGATGATGTTCCTGCTAAGGGTCCCCTCTAATCTGGGGACTTGGACTCGAAGCTTGATTGGACTGTTGTGGAGAGAAAGAAAAAAGGACTCCACAAATTTGTCACTGCTTCATGACAGAGGGTTAAGGGGGTTAGATTTTTTCCCTTAGGCTCAGGGGTTCCTTAGTTTGTTTTGTAGCTAGGTTGTTGTTGGTTTGTAGTTTCTATACTACTTCTGTTCTGTGTTTGGCCTATTTGTGGCATGTTTTGTTTTTCCCTGGGGGCCTTGTTCTTAAAGGGTTCAGCCCCTTGTAAGCTACTTATCTTAATAAAAAACATAGTACTTGTGGAGGTAAATCTATAATTACTTGTATGGTAGTTTGGTTATTAATATTTTTCTATTGTAGTAGATGTTGAACTGTTGTTGAAGATAGACAATGTTGTTGAAGTGTCTTTAGTTGATGTTGACATGTTGTTGAGGGGTATCCTTGGCTAATGAAGATGATAGTGTAGTGCTAAAGATCATTCAAGTTGTAAAAAGAGATTTCAATTGTTGTATAAGTGTTGTAGAGAGGCACATGTGGTTGTTTCAATCTATATGAGGCTAGAAAAGTGTTGAAGAAAGGCACATGAGGCTGATGAAGCATACATGTTGCTACTACTAGTGCCTCACATTTTGGTAATATAGAATTAAAGCATTTAAGAGCTTGTGTCAAATTGAGGGGAATTGTTGATTTGTATTTGAGAGAATATTTTAAGAATTGGTTGGCAAGGGGTGATTTTGTAATGGTGAAAATTGCTATACCTTTTCCCTAATGTCTTGGGTCCACTTTGATCAGACTATCCTTTATACAATAATAACAAGTTTGCAAGTGGCATATTCTTGTATTAAATTTGGCTCACAATTTTATCTTATCTACATCATTCATATTTCAGAATTAATTTTAATTTCTAGATTTTTTATTTGTTGTTTAGGTTTAGATTCATAAATATACAGTTGTATCAAGTCATTTTCACATTTGGGATATGAATGCCAAACTTTTAAATTCAAAATTCAAATTGAATCTTGCTAACTTTTTTTAATTGTCATTGTAAGCTGACCTAACAAACATTTTTGTGAATTTGTTTGCTATGTTATTATATTTAAGGACATGCCCTCACTCATTATTATCATCTAGAAACTAGATCTAAGAGTATTCATGATATGTTCATAGAGATAACTAGAGCAAATAGTACACTATCTCCTTACATCATCCTAAGCATACTACATGCTTGCATGTTATTGATATTTGTTCATTGTTGTTAAATTGGTCCACATAGGGGCTTGACTAAAGGATAATAAATCTTTGACTAACAAGTTCCCAAATAAAGTCTCTCAACACCACCCCAACTTAGATACAAGTACATCAAGCTAAGACGCGACTACAACTATTGTTGATTTTTTATCAAATCATTTCCATAAAGCCAGTTTCATTTATGCATGCCAAATTTACTTCTATAAATGTGGAGTTAAGTTTTGTAGACAAGGATCTAAACTAGATTGAGATACAATTAGTTTACAAATTCTAAGGCATTCATCCAACAAAGTCCTAATTTTTGCATATGGATAAATCTATTCTTGACATCTTTAATTGTATATGCTTACATTCAAATTTTGAGCTAAATATCACATTTAATTTATTTATATTTCATAAAATTGCTTATGAATTTTATTGTTTTAGTCCTAACTCTAAACTCCTAAGCTTTTACTATTGTTAATTGTTAGAGTAGGCTTAAGTTTACTTAGGCTACCCTATAGTTACATTATTAGATTAATAATGTTTAGGTGCATTTGTTTCTTTTGCCCGTTGAGGTAGTTGGAGGTTGTTATTCCTGTACCTCATTTTACTCAACTATTTATTTCTAGGTTTGTACATTGTAATATATCTCATCTCAATGCATTTTATTCGTGTTGCTTCTCTCAATTTTTGTGATGGTTATTTGGTGTGTTGATTGGATCCTCTAACATTAATTATTTGTTATAAAGTAATTATAGGGAAAACATTTGTTTTTATTAAAAGGGAAAGAACAACTAATTATGTACCTTAACTTTATACACCTCAAAGGTTTATGTGGTAATTTAAATAATTCTCAAATTTTTATTTTAGTTTATCTCACAAGTTTAACATTTGAACATAAAATTTGAGGTCCACATCATCAACTATAATGCCACATCAACATATTTATATTAAAGTGTCATAAAATACAAAATAAAAAATCAATAATTGTGCATTAAATTGTATCTTTTTGATACATTCATAGAGTATGACATAATTTTATAATGAATTGTCTTAATTTAATTGGAAGAAAAGGGACACATGGAGGAAGAGAAAATTATATAATTTTAACCCTCAACCCCTAATTTAGGTAATTTTAACCCCCATAGCCTTTTAACTAATACTAGTGTAATTACACCTTCAAACATTTAAAATTTAACATTACACTTTTATTTTTTTTAATTAAGATATGTAATGGTGAAATGAGTATATCCATTATATTGTTTATTTAATTTTGTGTTTATTTTAATGGAAATGTATTTAATGTAATAATATGTTTATAAGTAATATATTCTTATGTTAAGTTTGGTTCATGGTCCAATTCTTATGGATAGTCATTATATTTTTATTTACATTACTTTCTATATATTTGTCATTTACTCATCTTAGTGCATTCTTATTCATACTTACTTCTAAGAACAATTTGTTCTCCTTTACTTTATAAAAAATATACATCCTCCATAAAGCATGAGGATATAATGGTGTGAGGGAAAATTAGTGCACCTTATGACTAAGAAAGATAAATTTAGGTCATTGAGTGTTTGTCAATGATTTGGCAATAGTTCAATCCTCCTTGAACTTTGTGACCCCATCAATCTTATTTTACTAAAAGTGGATTAGAGTTTATGGTGGCAACACTCTTAAGCTTTAACACTTAGACCATTAAGCTTCATCCTATACCTTAGGTTGTTCAACATAGGAAAATGATAATAATACACTCTTTTATACCTGCCCTCCAAAGTTACATACCTTATTAGGACATCTTTTGAATAATATATTAGTTTGGTGATTTGGAGGCCCAATTTTTCTTCAAAGGGTTTTATTAGGGTGCATAGGTGTCCCTTCTCTCTTGCCTATGCTTCAATTCTTCTTTCTCATTCTTGTTTTTCAAGTCTTGGTTTACATGTTATTATCTTGCATTTCTCTCCTCGAAGGGTTAATATAGGAAATGAATCTATGTCCCATTTCCACTTTATGAGCATAGTTCATTTGCACTTGTATCAAGCTTTTATTAATAAATATTTTATAAACCATTCATTATAGAACCCCTTTAACTCATCAATTGAAAAGTACATGATAGTTTTTGAATCAAATACATGACCCATATAGGGGAGAGGACCCAGTAGTGGTGCACCCTAACTTCACGCCTCTCAAAATCATACCTGGCAATTTTGAATCACTCCAAAAATTTTACAGTAGCTTACTTGGCAACGCCCCTACTTATAACTAAGGTTTCAGGGCCACATCATCAAATATGATGCCACATTGCATGCTTTTTGTTGATGTGTCAAATAGTTCCCCAAAGAAAAGGGTGGACCAATAGGTGTGCATTAAGTCATGTTTTGTTGGTGGGCTGATGTGGCATCACATGATTGGTTGCTTTTTAAATTTAAAGGGCACATTTCATTCAATTATTAGTACTTATAGTAACACTAACAACCTTAAAGTCACAACTACTAATACTAAACTTTAAAAATATTGGGCCTTAAATGCACATATACTAGTACTAAACTTAAAAAATATTGGGCCTTAAATGCACATATACTATCTCAGTGATTGGAACTATCTCACCTATTGGGTCCTTTCCCCTAGTTTTTGAATCAAATATATGACCCATATAGTTTTTGAATCAAATACATAACCCATATTTCATGAGTAGTGGTTCACAACCCAAATCTTATGAGAATGAATGGTCCACTTAACACTCATTGCATCTAGGTGACGCTCACATGGGTGAAGCATTGGGACTTCCCAAGGGGTCACCCATCCTAACGCTATTTTGATTTGGTTTTAATCACATCTCCACTTAACTTGCTACCCCAAATCTTACAACCATTAGAGCTAAAACACAATCCTTAGTCTCAGCACACAAGTTTTTTTTACTGAAACCCTAACCTATGCTTTTGTTGTTGCAGCAGCTTCCATGAACACCTCGTTATGCCGCAAACTATTTGTTGTTGCAGCAGCCATGAACCCCAACTTATGCTGCAGATTGTTTTATATACATCCATTCCATTTTCGCAATGTTCTCTCAACCCTTGCCAATACCGATGCTCATTCGCAGACCCTCTTTGCAGACTTTGCCTCCTCCAAATTTAACATGTCTGAAGCCGACATCACTCAGATTTTCAAATTGGCCGCCTCCTTACAAAGACTTCAAACCCTCCACAACGTCGAGCAGTCCATTCATATGTTCAATCGACACGGCTTCTCTCAAGTCCAAATTGCCAAGATAATGAGGACTCGGCCCGAAGTTATCGTCTTCAGTGCAGAAAGAGTATTGGAACCCAAGATCAAACTGCTGGAAGATTCGGGTTTTGAGGGTCAAATTCTGACGAACCTTTTGACGATGAATTCACAGATTTTGAAAATCAGCCTCGAGAACGACCTTATTCCTAAGATGGAGTTTCTGAAGAATGTATTTAAATCCCAGGATGTGCTCATTAAAACCCTGTTAAAAGCACCACAGCTTCTCACTCAGCCTGGAGAAGACCCTGAAGCCCTCGCTTGCTTTCTGGGAGGGATGGGGTTTTTGTGGGACGGAGCTCTACAAATTCTTACAGTTACATCCAGTTGTTCTCTTACGCACTTCTTTAACTTCTGCCCAAACTGATCTCATTCACAATATTGGCGCAGACAAAGGAAGCAAAACATTCAAATATATTTTAAGTACAGTGACCGTTAGCCGCATGGAGACGTTAGAGGCCAAGATACAAAATCTCAAACTCTGTGGGCTCTCGGCTGAGGAAACCTGGCAAGTATTTCGGACCGCCCCTTCAGTCTTTCATTCCAACAAGGAAAATATTAGTGCAAAGATGAACTTTGTAGTTAATAACATGGAGCTCCCTGCAAATTATGTAGTAAAGCACCCCAGCTTGTTACTAATGAATTTGGAAAAGGTTATGAAGCCCAGGTTTCTAGTTTGGCAGAGAATCAAATCCATCAATGACCTTGGCCTACATCTTTTGACGGTATTGACGATGACAGAGGTAAGGTTTGTTAGAAAGATTATAAAAGGGCATCCTGAATCTAAAACACTGTGGACAATATATGAAAATGCCGTCTCTAATGCTTCCAACCGCACAAAGTGCGCAAGCAAACGTTAGTTTTGGATTGAGACAGTGAGGGTCAGGACTCAAAAACCACAACAGAATTGGTAGAATGCAGGCACGCCCTCCTCATCCAGGTACCATATTCAACAACAGGAGCTACATCGATATTCCCTCTGTCATGCTTACTGTGTCTAATTGCTCTTCATTCAAGGTATGTATTGTAGTTATTAATATTTTAAAGTGAGCTAATTGCTTTCACTGCAGCCATTCAGTTTGATGTAATTGGTGAATGTTCAATGGCCAGAAGTTTTGTTGCTTTTGAATGTCATTTCAGAAATATAATCATTATGTTCGGAATGGGAATTATGCCAGAGCAAGGAGTGAACAATTATACATAATGTTCAGCAAACAAGTTTTCCAGCCTCCAAATGTTTGCAGGAGCTGTAATTTTCGGTTTGATGTAGTCGGTTTGTGTTAAGATGTCATATAATCCTTCAAAAAATTACATGAAAATCAGTAAATTAGAACAATAGGTTCTTATATTTAGAGTGCAAGTTCATCAGCAACTGGAGGACATCAGAAAACATTATTAGTTGGAAGTCATAGGTAATAAATGGTATACGTATAGTTTTGGGACAACACTCTCAAGGCCCATTTCAGGTTTGGACTCGACAAATTAGAAAATTGTATTTCATTATAAATAGGATCCAATTCAGAGCATTATCAATAACATATAAATCAGAACTGCAAATCACCTCAAAATTCTGGAACAAGCTGCAAACTTTTTAATTTTAATGGACTGGTCACCGTGTTACATCTAGCAGATACCCAATTAGAGAAATTGTTCACGATTCAATGAATTCGAGGTTGTTGATAGATTAAACAAATTGCTGAGCTTTTAAAGAAACTGCTGCTAAACAAATGAATGCTGAAAAAGAAGATGAGTGTTTCAAGCATTAGTTTTTAGGATTTTTAATAATGTTTTAACTTTTTAGAACAAGCTGGGCCTAAAACTGATTGAATCTCAGACAAGTTCTACAAAAATACACAGAAATGTAGAAGTCTCTGCAGAACTCTGTCAAACTCACGACTTGACTGAGTCAAGGCATCAAAACTTGCTGCATCAAAACTCGAAACCTTGCAAGTCTACCGCAGATGCACAAAGTTGAAATTACGTTTCTAAGCGCATGACAATTTTTATAGCTAATGCCTCTATTACTGTACTGATTATGCAATTTATTTATGCTTCTTTTATATCTTATAGTGGGATTCTGCCAACTCCCCTCTGGCCTATATACAAGAATGTAATTCAGTATCACATGTATCTAACAGCCACAACCATTTTCAATTTCTGTTATCAAATAGGTCTTTACATTTTGGCAAACACAGTCTCCTCACAGAGCTATATACATTTAGTCCACCAACACGCATGCACAAAAAAAAACTGATATAGTTGAAATGGACATGAATGCAAAACAAATAGAAACATGCAAAACTATATTTATAGTAGCTCACTGCAAATGTTGAACATGAGCTTCTATGCATGTTATCAACAGAGCTATGGAAAATGTCTTTTTTCAAAAGTGATTGATCTAAAGTTCAGAGTCACCAAGGAAATTCCTACCTTAGATTGAACCTATAAACATGCCCACCTTCAAGATTCTATATCAATGTCCACCTTCAATATTATATAAAACAAAATTAAAAAGTATCAGTGGCCATCTGCAAGATTGTAATAATGGAGGATTTGTTTTACCACAACAAAATATTGGGAAATCACTGTCTGAGGGATTAGTTTTAGAGAAGTGGAGAGAGAGTGATGTAGGCCTCTGACATTGATGAAATCCTCATATGTTTTCAGAGGCTGGTGTTGTTAGCAATCATTGCTGTAGATCTCTTCCTTGCAATTTACAATGTAGGAAAGTCTTCTCCTACCTAATGCATCACCATAAGTTTGCATTTACATGGACTTCAAATATAAATTTATAATGCAATAATACCAGAAAGAATTGTAGACGTCCAATCATGTTCCTAATGGTAGTCAAGATTCAAGCTCCATTGCACAATGTAATGTATGAAACAACCATTCAATTATGTTGTCATGAGTATATTTAAACCTTCTTGTCTGCATGATAATCAAACAATGAAATCATGATTTGTAATTTCTATTAATGGATGACAATATACACACATCATTAAATTGCTAAAATGACCAACCGTTACAAGTAAATTGAATTTGAAGTTATTACTGACAATCCATCAAGTATAAATTGAAATTGAATATATATTGATATGTATTTGATCAATGCAAGTGAACTCAACGTTGAAAATAAATAAATTAGAAGAAAGGAAAACAATGTGTGGGAGAAAGAATGTAAGGTTACAATGCATATACACAATGGATGCTTTTAATCTAGTTATAATTCAATCCCTCACAATGGATATCTTAGGGACCTTCGTTGAGAGAGAGAACGTGTTCCACATTGTTTTGGTTCTAGATACACAATGTATAATGCTAAGGACCGTGCTAGCATACCTCTATAGACACTGTTATGTTGATCGATGTGTTTTTGGTTTACCTTAGCTGTGTTGATGACTTCCCTGCTTTATTATGGCCAGCATTCGTTTTCTCCTGGAATATTATGCATTTGGATATGTTGTGATCTTTGTTACTCATTGATATTATGTTGATTTGGTTAAGATGAATATGGAATACTAGTGTATCTTTCTGAATCAAAGTGCAATGGGCAGGAGAGGTGTGTACATGAAAATAAATTCCCATAACCCAGTACATTGATTAGTCTGCGCTTAATTTGATGTGAAAAAATGATAGCAATTGATGTATTCTTTGGATATTGAGGAGTAGGCAGGAGATATGAAATAGGAAATTGCTGCACAATATTATAAGTTTATCAGTTGAATTGATCAAATTAAGCATTAAAAAATATGATGAAGGGGGTAAATCACAAAACACACAACAACAGAAATTGCACACAGAAAATAGAATAATCTTTTATTGATATGGGCAAAACATTACATTATAGAAGCTCAAATACAATCAGAGGATGAATCCTCTACAGGCTGCATCACATTACAGCTTCCTATCTCCAGACTCTGGAATCATCTGCCTTCTGTAAACCCCAAATCAGCTAGGGTTTCTGTTTTCCCGCCTATTCTTGACTCTACACTTTCCCCCTTAACTCTACTATCGCTTAGGGTTCCCAAAATAGTCATAAGTAGCACTTTTTGGCGGCTTCCAGCTAAATTTCAAAATTTGCAAGTCCCTCCAAAAGTAGGTCAACTTTCGGGAAGCATAACTTTTGATCTGGGTGTCCGATTGACGAACCGTTTTAAGTGCCGAAAAGCTCGCGATGTGAACTATCACGCCGAAAATTGGTAAACGGATTTTCATCAACTTTTTGGGACGTTATGGGATGTTTTAGTGCCTCATATCTCATTTCAAAAATTTTCAGGGGCTTTTCGAAAAACAAAAAATTTAATATCTTTCAGCTCACAAATGGTCTTTGCCTGATTCCTTCGCCAAAGGTCTTATATTTCCGTTATGTAACTTTCTGTAAGTTTTCGCTTGAATCTGTGCCCAAATGCAAACTTTCTTAAAATGGCAGGTAAACTTTCCAAAACTAGCAGTTTGCTATTTTTAGCAGTTTTTGGAAAAACTGAAAGTCCTACATCATTATTCAAGAGATTATGGAACCATAAATACTAATTATGGAAAAAAATGTAAATCACTGTAATGATTTTGAAGTAACATCTTTTTGGGTGATGCAAGATTGCCCTTACACCACTGGATGCTCATGCATCAAAATAAGAGATTACCAAAGGCAACAATGGCCAAAACAAAAGTAATTTAGATTGCAGGCCGATGTCAAAAAGTTGATTATGTTGCTTGTTTTTTAAATAGTTTATGCTTCTTTTTTCCTAAAAGAAATTATATTATTGTCCACAAATATCTATGACAGGTTAATGAGATTTTAACAGTACATGGTGATAGGGTAGATAAGGGTAGTGCTCAACGTGTGTTGAATGAATTAATAGAAAAGGACAAAAATGTCCTATAATAACATAGGAGAACATCCTAAATTAACTAGCTAAAAGCGTACAACTGTAATATCCCAAAGGGGATATATTGGACAAGTCTGAATTTTCTGCTCAAACCCTAGACACTGACTCCTAATTTTTATATTTTTAGACTGCAAATACTTATAGAAATCCCATAAACATTACATCAAAGCATCAAAGAAGTATAGCAAATGATTCACCCAAGTATATAGATGAATCATACCATGAAACACACATTGGCAACCATCATAAACATCTCCAACATGAATAAATAAGTTTGCTACTGTAAATCTATATATGTGCAGTCTTCAAATACAAATAGATGGCTAGGGTGAACAGCCACAAGCCTCACAACATATCAAATACGATTAGCAATGATTACATACCTAAATATGCAAGAATATAGTCTTCTATGGATGATACATAAGGCTGCGAGACTGCTGCTATAAATTCTAATGTAACCCTAATCCTAGCAAGACACTCAATGTAATGACCTCCATGATGTGTACAACGTGATTGTGAACGAAGACTTATGAAGACACTCTTAAGAAAACATCCTCCCATGTCTAAATGACATCCATACAACATAATATGATCTCCTGACAAATTAGCAAGTCTCCCAAATAGATCGCTCCAATGAAGACAACCCTCCAAGAATCTCAAAGCGGGGTGATAAGCCCAAGTTCTCTCTAATGGCGACCATTCCCAGAATGGGGACATTAGTGTCCTCCCTTCTTGAAATTGCTTGTACTCAAGTAATGGCAAGTGTGTATCCTGTGAGATAGTGTCAAGTGACATGTATCTCCATTTGTTCGCATGCCTGGTGGTCATACAATTCCTCCACTGGCGGTTGCATCCTCCAAGAAGAATGTGAAGAATGCAATGCAAAGTGAACTCCAATAGCTAAAACCATACTCTCTTAAGCCCCACCAAACACCATCCTCCAGATTCTGTGAGAATCCCGCAACCACGAGTTGTGCCACTTTGATAGAATCATCATCAATGCTCCATGAGTTGTGAAGCAACTCATCAAAATCCCAATGAAGTGATGTATCTAACATTCCACCACCTAGATCCCAAATCACCACCTCTTTACAAGCGCAGAATATGGGGTAGTGGAAGCATCTCAGAAAAACTTCAACACTAGACCAACCTCTAACTCCTGTAGACCTCCCATGAATGTGAAGTATGCCTGGCACAAGTGCTTCGACAAAACTACTGATATGAACCCAAACAACAACCTCATGATGGCAACTCAACTCCATGATAGTGTAGAGGATGTCCCTCATGTCAAGGGATGATAAGATATCATCAATGTGTTGCTCTCGCAGGATGAGGAGGTGATCCAACTCTCCTCTCAACTCCACAACAACTATTGTCCTCCCTCTACTTAGTAAGAGATCCATGTACCAAGAAGTAGAATGAACATCTCCTAACCATTTGTGCAAAAGGACCTCATGTACTAGGGCTAGACTATCCATGGCATCGTGCTCAACTCTATGTCCTTGGTCAAATCTCAACTGTGAAATAAGCCCTAGTGCCTTATCATCCAAAATAAGAACAATATCATACCTCGACATATGAACCACCCATATCTTCGAAGTATGTTACTCAAATGCAAGTGCCTCGTTATTGTGGACAACCTCCCATATCACCAAAGGATCAATAGAATGAAAGAGTTGTATCATCGAACCATCCAATTCTACCTCTGCTCCATGAATGATCAAAGAATCATCCCATATGGCTTCCTCTCTAAATGAATTCATGTCATAAGTAGCCAGTCCACTAAGTGCAGACTCAACAATCTCCTCTACTGATTGAGACTCAAAACTAATCACCTTATGATGCAAATCAGATGTATCACCGAACCATCCAAATCTACCTCTGCTCCATGAATGATCAAAGAATCATCCCATATGGCTTTCTCTCTAAATGAAGTCATGTCATAAGTAGCTGGTCCACTAAGTGCAGACTCAACAATCTCCTCTACTGATTGAGCCTCAAAACTAATCACCTCATGATGCAAATTGGATGTAAGAATCTCTGAATCATACTTGTTGATGGTCCGTTTAACACATGCATGCAACACATGCAAGGTGAGGTTCAAATTGCCTCTCTTGAAAGGACTACTAATCCAAAAGAGAATCAACGATCCCCAAGGTCTCGGGAGTTGGGTCACAACTATGCTGCACAAGCACAAGGTTGATATGGACAGGTCACAAGGGGACTTGGTTATTCAATTTATTTTTTTGAACAAAGCATAAATTTTAATCTACCTACTGCAGTTTTGAAAGAAAGATCAAAAGATAGTACGAGAATGAGAAGTAAATGATACAATGCTCCGAATTTCAAACTTTGTATCTGATGCAGAGTGGGACGCAACGGAGGCAACCTAACAGGAAGGAAGAGCCAATTAAACAAACAGCCTGATAAAAATGTCTATCGGCTGAACATCATCATCATATTTCCTAGAGACACCAACAGCTTCATCACATTTCAACAGCATCATCATATTTCAGATGATCGCAAATATCCTCCTGTCGACTACTATTTACCTCCTCCCTTTGTCGCCTATCATCATCATCATGATAATCAACGGCGCGAACATCCTCCGGTTGCACTGTTCATCGGGTGCCAAATACAAGCGGTATCATCATGATATTGAATATCACCTTCGTCAGCAGGATATCCAAATATCCGGTAGCTTCTAAAATATCCTGATGACGTTGCACTTCAACAACTTGCCTTCGATGCTCCACTGCCCGACGATACAAGCAACAGCATCATGATATTGTTCATCCGGTTCCTCGAAACCTCCTGATGATGCTAATACAACTTCCTGCCTACGCCGATACTCAACCACTTAGTGACAACAGGATAAACTTGCATTGAGGGATTTCCTAATATCCTGATGACGATGACGTCATATCCTGATGACGATGACGTCACACATCCTCCTGATGAACTCTTCAACACTTAGCCAAAAAAAAACTTAACTTTCACACCCGCATCCGTTAGCGATATGCGGATGATGAACTTCCTCCGAGAGATGATCCTGACTGCGATATATACACTGAGTATATATCCAACTCAAAACATCATGACGCACTTGCAACATGCAAACTTCAACAACTTCACGACCCGATCCTGATGACGATGCATTCGCAGATGACGATGCGGCTTGCTCTGGCTGGAAACGCACATGCAGACTCCTGTGTATCCTTCCACTGCATGTAAGCACTCCGAACCACTCTATTTCACAAAGATCATGTGACGACCGGGCCGGATCACCTTCAAACCAAAATCTAACAACTTCTCTTCTAGACCTAGCACATGAGGATGCTAGGCTGTTTCACAGCATGCTCCTAATTGATCTCCTGAACAATGCAATGCATAAACAGAAAACACAAATGCAACCTAAGCTATGATACAGGACCATTCCACCGATTTGCAGGATCAACCGGTGGAAGGGTTGAAAGTGCCCATTAACTTGCAGAACGGAAAAGAAATCAAAACAGATACAACTGATACAACCAGATAATGCAAAGATGAGATCTTATTCAATTGAAATTCAAATGTCCTGAATACAGCTTCACAATGTCTGAACTGCTCTCCTGAATCTCAACTCAACACAACACCAGTACATCTAGCAACATCAATATCAAATTCAATGATCAATCTGAACTATCAATACGAACTCAATGTCTAAACCCTAACAGATCGAAGGTATATATAACAAATCCTTCGAGTACTACCAACTTCACTTCCCAGCGGCTGGGAGCTTCCAAGCGGCTGGGAGAGAGGACAACTCAGACTATCTTATCCCGATCTCTAACTGCCTACACATACTCCTAGGCTGATCTATTACATAGCATCGGTCCAGTGGACCTTATTACATGATAAAGTCAAACATACTAAAAATAGCCTACTGCCCTGTCATCATGCTGATAACTATCCTATATCCTGATCATGTATGTCATCATGCGGACCTATATCCTGATCATGTGCGGGTGCTCCTGCACCATACTCCCCAAAAGAAGAAATCTCAAGTCCACTTGAGATGAGAGTATTAAGGTCGGCACCATGTTTCTGTATCTGTTCTGCAGTCATCCATACTGCTTCAGAGTTCGGCTGTCCCTTCCAAGAGACGAGGTACTCCAAGTACTTCTTGTTCCTGGTCTGTTTGACCACTCTAGTGTCCAAAATCTGCTGTATCTGTGGGGGATCATGTTGAGGAATGTCTTCAGCAACTGTATCCTGTAGGATATCCTGATCTGCATCTGGATTAGCCTTGTATGGAGTTAAATCACATACATTGAAGATAGGAGATAAACCAAGATCATGTGGTAGTTGGATCTCATAAGCATTTTGTCCATGCTTTTGCAAAATCTGACATGGTCCAACTTTCTTTGGCATGAGCTTAGTATACTTCCCCTTAGGAAGCCTGTCTTTCTTCAAGTGAACCCAAACCAAATCTCCAACAGCAAATTGAACATCCTTCTTCTTCTTGTCAGCATACTCCTTATATTTTAAGGTGGTTTGCTGGAGTTGGGTCTTAACCTGATCATGAACTTCTTTGATTGCTTCAGTAAAAGCTTCTCCATCTGCACTAACAGGATCTGCTGTAGGTAGCTCTCGCAACTCTAAAATACCTCTAGGATGCATTCCATACACTACCTGAAAAGGCGATTTTCCTATGCTCCTGTTGACAGTATCATTATATGAAAACTCAGCTTGAGACAGAATATTGTCCCACTTCTCTCCATGCTGTTTTGTTAAGCATCTAAGTAGATTCCCCAAGGAACGGTTCACAACCTCAGTTTGTCCATCCGTTTGAGGATGATATGCAGAGGAAAAAGATAAATTGGTTCCCAGTTTCCTCCATAGGGTTCTCCAGAAGTGACCCACAAACTTCCCATCTCTGTCTGAAACTATGCTCAAAGGCAATCCATGAATTCGTACAATCTCCCTGAAGAATAAATCTGCAATATATGAGGCATCTGCAGTGGTTTTGCATGGCAAGAAATGTGCCATTTTACTGAACCTGTCCACTACAACAAAGACACTGTCAAAGCCTCTCCTGGTCCTTGGCAAACCTAAAACAAAATCCATACTGATACTTTCCCACGGTCTGGAAGGAATGGGTAAGGGCTGATATAACCCTGCATTAGTTGACCTGCCTTTAGCCTTCTGACAAATTACACAGGTTTCTACAAATTTCCTGACATCTGACTGCAACTTAGGCCAGAAATAATGCCTCCTGACCAGATCAAGAGTCTTGTCTAGACCAAAATGACCTGCCATTGCTCCACAATGTTTCTCCTTGATTATATTCAACCTCATAGAACACCTTGGGATACACAACTGTCCACCCTTGAACAACAATCCATCCTGGATCAGGAATTCAGAGAACTCAGCATGGTATTTCTCCCCAAAAGAAATACAGACCTGATATATCTCCCCAAAATCAGCATCAGACTCATACATGGTCTTGAGTGAATCAATACCAACACTCTCTAACTGAATCTGATTTACTGTGAGAACTCTCCTGCTCAAAGCATCTGCAACTTTGTTTTTTACCCCTTTCTTATGCTTCAAGGTAAAAGTGAAAGCCTGTAAGGTCTCTACCCACTTCATATGTCTGTGGTTCAGCTTCTCCTGACTGTTGATGAAACTCAAAGCCTGGTTGTCTGTGAAGACTATGAACTCCTTTGGCAACAGATAATGCCTCCATTTCTTTAGGGACTGAACTAAAGCATACATTTCCAGATCATATGATGAATACCTTTTCTTAGCATCATTGAGCTTTTCACTGAAAAATGCAATTGGTCTACCCTCTTGACTGAGTACTGCTCCAATGGCCATGTGACTGGCATCACACTCTACCTGAAAGATCTTGTTGAAATCTGGAAGTGCAAGGACTGGCTGCTGTGCCACCTTCCTCTTCAATGCCTCAAAGGAATCATCTGCTCCTTGAGTCCAAACAAACCTGCACTTCTGTCCTCCTTTTATGGTATCCAGCATGGGTGCACAAATATGACTGAACCCTCTGATGAACTTTCTGTAGAAGGTTGCTAACCCATGGAAACTTCTGACTTCATTCATGGTCTGTGGAGTTGGCCAATTCAATATGGCACTCACCTTCTCCTTATCCATCTGCAGCTTTCCTTGTGAGATGACAAAACCTAAATAGGTGATCTCCTGTTTCATGAACAGACACTTGTCCAAGTTTATCATCAGCTTCTCTTCATGTAACCTCTTGAGAACCAGATCTATATGCCTGAGATGTTCTTCTCTGGTGTTACTGAAAATCAGAATGTCATCTAAATAGACTATGACAAACTTACCAATGAATTCCTTCAGAACCTCATTCATCAGCCTCATGAAAGTACTAGGGGCATTAGACAAACCAAAAGGCATAACCTTCCATTCATACAAACCTTCATTGGTTTTGAATGCTGTCTTCCACTCATCACCTGGTCTAATCCTGATCTGATGGTACCCACTCTTCAAATCTATTTTGGTAAAGTACTTAGCATTTCCCAAACAATCAAGTAAATCCTCAATTCTGGGGATTGGAAACCTATACCTGATTGTGATCTTGTTGATGGCTCTGGAATCGGTGCAAAGTCTCCAAGTGCCTTCCTTCTTTGGTGCTAGTACAGCTGGTACTGCACATGGGCTCAAACTCTTTCCAATCAGACCTGAATTCATCAATTCTTCAATCTGTCTGGCTACTTCTGCATTCTGTTCTGGGGTAAGCTTATAAGCTGCTTTATTTGGGAGTGTAGACCCTGGAATCAAGTCTATGCAATGACTGATATCTCTGACAGGTGGTAGGGATCTTGGCATTCCCTCTGAGATAACACCTTTGTACTTATCCAATAACTCTTGGACAGCTGGGTCTATCAACCTTGGCTTCTTCTCTGTCTTGGCTTCTTGCTGTTGTTTCTTATTCACACTCATACAGGGGATTAGGGCATATGCAACTGCACCTTCTGCTGCTACTTCTTTCATGAACTGTTTTCCTTCCATCAGCATGACCTTCACTTCTTTGCCTTTAGACTTCTCCTCTTTCTCCTTCAATGGGAACAGTGTTACATCTTTACCATCTTTAGTGATTTTATAGGTGTTTTTAACACCATCATGCTGTGCCTTCAGATCATATTGCCATGGTCTACCAAACAAAAGGTTGCAAGCATCCATCTTGGTGATATCAAACAACAACTTATCATTATATCCCCCAATCTGAAACTCTACCCAAGCCTGCTCTTCTACAGTTGTCTGCTGACCTTGAGTAAGCCATGAGACTTTATATGGAGCTGGGTGAGGCAATCTCTTAAGCTTCAGCTTTACCACCATCTCTTCAGACACAAAGTTCTCAGTAGAACCAGAATCAATCAAAACTTTACAAGCCTTACCTCCTGCTTTGCAAGTGGTTCTGAAAAGGGACTTTCTCTGAGGGGCTTCTTGATCAGGTACCTTCATGGTAGTTACTGTTCTTCTCATCATCAGGGACTCTCCACTTTCTGGATATCCATAATTCTCAGGACCATTCACACTCTGAAAATCATTAGAGCTTGTCCTACTTTGATTATCAGGTTCATTGACCAGATTTGTCCTCCTTTCTCCTGCTGAGCTTGTGGCCTTGTCTGGACATTTGCTGGCTATATGGCCTTCCTTGTTACAGTTATAGCATCTGATGGATCCTCTGCCCTGGGATCTTCCTCTGTAAGGTCTTCTGCCTCTGAAGTTTCCTTGCTGACTGAAATTCTCTCTCTGATTCTGACCATTGTTGCCCTTGCTATTGTCTTGACTGGACTCTCCTTGATATCCCTGTCCATGTCCTCTGCCTCTGAAAGGACTTCTTCCACCTCTTTGTTGTCTTCCTCTTCCTCTGTTGTTCTGATCTTGTTTTCTCTTCAGCTTTTCTTCCACTTTCAATGCCAACTGAAAGCTTTTCTGCACTGTATCTGGGTTATGCAGACTGAGATCTTCCTGAATATTAAACCTCAATCCATTAAGGTATCTGGCTACCTTTTCCTCTTCACTTTCTTTCACCTTGGTCTTCATACAGAGTTTCATGAACTCTTCTGTATATGAGCTGACATCTAGCTCCTTCTGCTTCAGGTTCTGCTTCCTCTTGTGTAACTGGATACTGTAATCCAAAGGAATATAAGCCTCCTTTACCAATTCCATCATCTTCTTCCATGTGGCAACTCTACGTTTTCCCTCCTGCACTCTATCATCCTGAACAAAGTTCCACCATGTCAAGGCAGCTTCTTTCATCTTTGACTGTGCTATCTTCACTCTCTGCTGTTCTGGTATCTCCTCTGTTACAAAGAAATTGTTCAGACAGTCTATCCATTCCATTACTGAATCAGGGTCCATCTTACCTGTAAATACTGGCAAATCCAGCTTCACATCCATGGTTCTCCTCTCCATGGCCTTGAGGGCGTTCAACAGCGGTCTCTGGTCTGCAGGAACGACCTCCTCGCTCCAATTAGGGATATCTTCTTCTTCCCTATCATCTTCTCTACCAGAACCTACTCTGCTCCTCAACTTTGCTAACTCATCTTTCAACTCCTGATTCTGAGCCTTCACGGCCTTGCTTTCTGCAATCTGTTTCTTCACCAGAACTGCCAACTCAGCGTTGGTCATCTTTGTTGGAAACTCAGATGTTCCTTCTTCGTCTGACATCCTGCTTATCTTTTCCAAAAGATCCTAACCTTTGCTCTGATACCACTATGATGCAGAGTGGGACGCAACGGAGGCAACCTAACAGGAAGGAAGAGCCAATTAAACAAACAGCCTGATAAAAATGTCTATCGGCTGAACATCATCATCATATTTCCTAGAGACACCAACAGCTTCATCACATTTCAACAGCATCATCATATTTCAGATGATCGCAAATATCCTCATGTCGACTACTATTTACCTCCTCCCTTTGTCGCCTATCATCATCATCATGATAATCAACGGCGCGAACATCCTCCGGTTGCACTGTTCATCGGGTGCCAAATACAAGCGGTATCATCATGATATTGAATATCACCTTCGTCAGCAAGATATCCAAATATCCGGTAGCTTCTAAAATATCCTGATGACGTTGCACTTCAACAACTTGCCTTCGATGCTCCACTGCCCGACGATACAAGCAACAGCATCATGATATTGTTCATCCGGTTCCTCGAAACCTCCTGATGATGCTAATACAACTTCCTGCCTACGCCGATACTCAACCACTTAGTGACAACAGGATAAACTCGCATTGAGGGATTTCCTAATATCCTGATGACGATGACGTCATATCCTGATGACGATGACGTCACACATCCTCCTGATGAACTCTTCAACACTTAGCCAAAAAAAAACTTAACTTTCACACCCGCATCCGTTAGCGATATGCGGATGATGAACTTCCTCCGAGAGATGATCCTGACTGCGATATATACACTGAGTATATATCCAACTCAAAACATCATGACGCACTTGCAACATGCAAACTTCAACAACTTCACGACCCGATCCTGATGACGATGCATTCGCAGATGACGATGCGGCTTGCTCTGGCTGGAAACGCACATGCAGACTCCTGTGTATCCTTCCACTGCATGTAAGCACTCCGAACCACTCTATTTCACAAAGATCATGTGACGACCGGGCCGGATCACCTTCAAACCAAAATCTAACAACTTCTCTTCTAGACCTAGCACATGAGGATGCTAGGCTGTTTCACAGCATGCTCCTAATTGATCTCCTGAACAATGCAATGCATAAACAGAAAACACAAATGCAACCTAAGCTATGATACAGGACCATTCCACCGATTTGCAGGATCAACCGGTGGAAGGGTTGAAAGTGCCCATTAACTTGCAGAACGGAAAAGAAATCAAAACAGATACAACTGATACAACCAGATAATGCAAAGATGAGATCTTATTCAATTGAAATTCAAATGTCCTGAATACAGCTTCACAATGTCTGAACTGCTCTCCTGAATCTCAACTCAACACAACACCAGTACATCTAGCAACATCAATATCAAATTCAATGATCAATCTGAACTATCAATACGAACTCAATGTCTAAACCCTAACAGATCGAAGGTATATATAACAAATCCTTCGAGTACTACCAACTTCACTTCCCAGCGGCTGGGAGCTTCCAAGCGGCTGGGAGAGAGGACAACTCAGACTATCTTATCCCGATCTCTAACTGCCTACACATACTCCTAGGCTGATCTATTACATAGCATCGGTCCAGTGGACCTTATTACATGATAAAGTCAAACATACTAAAAATAGCCTACTGCCCTGTCATCATGCTGATAACTATCCTATATCCTGATCATGTATGTCATCATGCGGACCTATATCCTGATCATGTGCGGGTGCTCCTGCACCAGTATCAACACACTTATCCAAGAAATTCATTAACCACAATATTAAAATTAGTTTTATAAAACCCAATCATTTATATTATGGTGCTACAGTCAAAGGATTCCAGATTGATATGATTAGAATTATATTTTTTGATTACTATATTTCATACACAAATCAAAAATAGATTTAGAATTTTAAAGCATGAATTTCATAATTTCTTAAATAGATATGGAAGTAAAGAATGAGTTCAATGCACTACACCAGAAACGTGAAGAAAGATCCCACGGAATTGACAACCATCTTACATTAACTTCTCTGAACTTCAATACAAGAAAATAGATCCAGCAAAAAGGCCAGAAATACGGATCTGTTTCCAGAAGGACAACCTTTTCTATGCCAAAAATTGTAAAAGAATGCTAAATGCTAAACAAAGCTTTAAAACTAAAATGTGGACCGATAACCTAATTCTTCAACTTTCAGACCCTTGAACAAAATGAGTCCCTCCTTTTTATAGGCACTTAAAAATAATAATTACAACAGTCATGAACTACATGTAATACCTTTTGTCATTGTTTTTATCACCGATTCCATGCAACTCAAAGAACATTTTCAAAAATAGAGTTGTTTTTGCATGTCCATTTCCAAGTTGACTTTTCAACTCAAAAATATAAAAAGAAATTAGAAAGATTTATGTAGGACCCACTTTATAAAAACAGTGAGTCCCTTTTCACAAAAGTATTTTATTATAATTTCTTTTAAATATCCAAAATTGACTAAGTCTAGAAAGTGAACTTAGTGAGAGCTGGATGCTCCTGCTGCAGATTTAGCCTTCTTGTACTCATCAAAATTTAAAAGAAGTTGCTTCACTCTATCTACGTCTGGTCGATCTAACCACTTGTTCCTGAATCTAAAAGTTTTCAAACGCTGAGCAACCCATTCACACTTTTTCTCGATCTTGCTATCGTCTACCAATGCCAATTTGAAATGAGCCTTGGATTCCACAAACTTATCCAACTTGTTTTTGTTGAAACTTGGGACTTGATACAAATCATGCATCTTCTTTTTATAAAATTTCCTTCACTTTATCCTAGGATTCCAACCTGTGCCTGTCATGTGAATACATATTTGGGCCCACAACTACTTTGACAAAAGTCTCAAAAATAGCAATAAATGTAAAGATGTCCTATTGTAGTTTGATTATGCAAGGTGATACTCAGCTATTTGCTCGATCTTATACTCTGTGATCTTTACACAATCATCTACAAAATTGGGATCATCGTCTTGTAGAATATCTAACTCTATCAACTCCTCTCTCATTGCCTCAATCAGTTTCAGAGTTTTCAAAACATTTTCTACCTCTTTATATTCCCTTTTGTGACTTTCTATACAATCCTCTATTTCCTTCTCAAGCCGACAGGACTCTTCATAAAATGGGAAGTACTTGTCAAAAATACTGAAAGCTTCTGTTAAGAACTTGGAAACCCATCTGCCAAGCACAACAAATTTCTATTTCATTGCTTGCAAAGTGTCCACTTCCTACTTGGTCATCAAAATTGGTACATCAGTGGATGCTGGCTGTTGTGACACTAGAGTAACAAGACCTTTAATGAACTCTTTCATTTGATGCTATTGTAACTTCAAGTTGTCCTTGGCCTGTTTGTCTTTTTGCATTCTAGATTTAATAGTTGTATATCCAAAATCAAAAGAAGTATTTTCCTCAGTATGGGTCTGTTTACCCAGATTAACCCTTGTAATTTGGTAATCCTCAGCCAGTAGGTCCATATCATCCTTGTCAACTATCGGGGTTGTGATTTTTTGCAATTCTTTCCCCTTGGTCATTGGTGCGAATAGCTGACAAAGTCCTAGCCTTCTTCTTAGGCTTCTCCTTCTCAATTTCTACAATCATCTCCTATAAACTCAATGGCTTTGAAACAATTTGTTGCCTTCTTCCCAAATTCAAATTTAGCCATGAAGGTGCAACTGGAGCCTGTAGAGTCTGATTTGGCTGAACTTGGGCTATTTGTTGCTATTGTTGATGCTGATCAGACTGCACACCTATTGTGCTTTCTTGTTGCTACCCCTGATGTGGTGACTCATCTGTGATTTCTAAAAGCTCAACATTATTTTTCTCGGCTTGCTTAGTAGCATTAATAAGCTCTTGTTGTTCCTGCTATGTGAGCACATGCTCTTCACCAAGGTCTTCTTTTCTTTCTTCTTCTGAAGGAATGTTCTATTCAACTCTATCTGCTTCCTCATCTTCCTTTTCCTCTTCTTCTTCTTCATGAAGACTCTATTGTCCCTCAGATTGTTGTTCCTATTCTGTTCTGGCACTTCTTCACTAGGGACCTCTTGTTGTTCACTTGCAGCCTTATCCTCCTCCTTAGTAACCCTCCCTTCCTCAGGTTGCTCTTGTTCCATTTGTTGTTCTGAGGAGGGAGGTGGGAACACGACTGTGCCAAAGGTTGCTTGTGACATTTCTGCCTCAACGATCTATTGTCCTTTCCCTGGTGTTTGTCCAAGAGCATCCCTAGGAGGTATAACTTGGGCCATTGGTCTTGGTCTAATACTAGAGGTGATGCTTGCTGCTCCCTCTTTATACATCATTGAAGACTCAACCAATTTTTCTTGTACTACCTTGAGTACAACCTCAGGAGAAGCATCATCTAAGGACACACAAGACATTGAAGATGAAGCTTACCCTGTGTCTTCTGTCTCTTACTAGTTGGGGACCCTGAAGATGAAACCTAGTCTTTGTTTCTTTTCCGTGTTTGAGGGGTTGGTGGCACAAAATTGCATAATCTTGGATTCAACCAAGACATACTTCTTTCTATAACATAAGAACTGAACTCCCTGATAGAATATTCTTCTTTCTCTGACCAATTAATGGGGTCCAACCTCTTCTTATCAACCGAGTCTAATTGATATACAGGATCCAAAACTATACCATCATCAGAAAACTCCTCCAGTATATCATTTCTCAACCCAAACTCCCTCAATTGAAAAGCCGTGAGTCTGGTGTATTCCTTCTTCCTGACTTCAAAGTCATCTTGGCAATTTGCCCAAAAGTCTTCTAAAGAATGTTTGTGATTGAAGTCCATAGTTGGAAACAGCTGATTCAATTTGCCAGTAGGGTCGAAATCTTCCCTAGGCTCATAAAATTTCAAATTGAGAGCATTTAGCTCTTCAGCTATTGTTTTTGCAGCTACAATAGACAGACACTCATAAAAGCCCAACACAAAAAGATATTTTACTCTAGATTTATGTTTGCCAAACAATTTTAAATGCACCTCACTAATTTGACATGAAAACTCCATAAGAATAAATTTGTCATTGTAGTGCCTCGGGAGCAAAAATGAAGCTTTCCTAAAGCCTGCTATTTTGATTTATGTGAATTTGGGAAATTGAATGAATCATTGTCCCCATGGCCTGATGAGGTCCATTGCCTTTTCAAACATCCTCCAGCCAAGGTCACTAGTCAATTGTAAAATAATGATATACAAAAATGCATCATTGACTCTCTTTAAATGCTTTTCTGCTTCTTTGAGTTCTAACTGGGGATAGAATTCCCAGATTTTGCTTTGTCCATGGGCTTCTCCTCTAGCTCCCACAGTTGTCAAGCCAGGGAAATTCCCTATTCTTGCAGCTAACCACACAATATATGAAGTCATGTAGAACTTTTTGACTTGCACTACTGACATAAGTTGGGCATGTATATTATCTGAAACAATTTGAGCCCAATCCAACTTAATTTCTCCTTTGATAGTGCAAAAAATTAATTGGAACATCCATGTTTCATATGTTCTAGATTCCTCTCTCCCAAAAGCTTTGCTCAACAAAGTAATCACATCTGAAACCTCTCCTTGAAAATCTAATCTTGTCAACTTGGCAGGTATCTTCGAAGCAGATTTCTTTTTCACCAACTAGTGTTGATTTAGATATCCCTTATTTCCAGTAACATCCTGGTTATAATACCTTGCTGCTTCAGCCATTGTTAACAAATTAGCTTGTGGGTAGACTAGTAGACCAAAGACAATTCTGATTGTTTCAGGAGTGATATCTAAGAGAAGGTTCCCATTGGAGTCATAGCATTTCCTCTCATCAGGGCTATAATGATGAGCAAAGGTAAGAATCAACTCAGGGCATTGGACTATAGGTATAAAACTTGCAATGTGTCCTAAGCAAGATTAGTGATCTTCCTTGCTATTGGAGTAACATTATCTCCAAATGTATCATGCTTGAAAACTTCTAGATCAATGTGACCTAGTTTAGTATCCATTATGTTCGTAAGTTCATTTTTAAACTTAGACTCCTTTGGTACCCCTTGAAATTGGTACTTCATGGTGATGGGTAATTCCTTCTTCTTTTTCTTCTTAGTTGACTTTTTGGAATATTGTGCCTCTTCTGTCCCCTATCCTTCTAAATCGATTTCTTCTACAGATTTGGACCCGGACAATGTCTCCTCACTTGGATGGTCAGAAACCTCATCCTCAGACATCTAATTTAGCTTGCACGAGAAAAAAGATGTATAAAAACTCTAGAAAAGACAAATGAACCACTAAATTCTAAGCTTTCTGAGGGTTTCTGTGCTCTGGCAGATTTTCGAGACCAAGTTAAAATTTTGGACCCTGGGTCAAATTTGGTCTGTGGACTCGCCATCCCAATCAGGTCTCGGGGCGACAGGTGAAAATCAGTTTTGAAGCTTACAAGTCATTAAGGCTGATAAGGGTCAAAAGGTCACCGTGGGTCTGAAGTCCCGAAATGGACCCATGGGCAGATGGTAGGTTGCGGGGTGAAAACTAGTCTGAGAACCCTTTTAAAGACTAAGGACCAAAAGGCCCACCAGGGTCCGAGGTCCCGAAAGGACTTCAGGACTGGACTGTGGGCTATAGGGCAAAATTCGATCCTAACACCTTTTAAGCTTGCGGGTCGAAAAGGCATTTCAGGGTCCAAGGTCCCAAAAGGACCTTTGGACCTGATGTTTTTATCTAAGTGTTTTTGTCGGGCGCGGGGGCAAAAAGTGAATGTGTCCCCTTGGGCTACCTCTTAGATTAGGTCCAGCCGACCTCTCGAGGCTCGAAGGTCTAAAAGGTCCTTAGCCTTAGTTTCACCTAGACCTGCGGGGAGCAGGTCGAAACTAGGTTTTTGGTCCTGCAATACAACTTTAAGGTCGATGGGCCAATAGTGGCCCAAGGTCCTGATTGGACCCTACTGTTTGAATGCCAATCTAACCAGTTTCAAAAACGGGGCTTGAGGCCTAAAAGGGGCAATTTGCAATAGAGAACAAGGTTGATTGTCTAGTGAATTTGACTGTTTGATATATTGAAACCGATCCACTTATTGAATTTGAAATCCTAAACTACACTAACCCTAACCCTAGAAAGTAGGAAAATGTGGAAATTAAACCTAAACAACTAAACAAAAAGTTAAACACGGACCTAAACAAAGGCCACCACCAATGAACACAAGAGACCACAAATAGAAGAAAGTGCAACAACGAAACAACAAATAAGAAACAAAGGAAAATAATGCAATCAACAAACAAAACCCTACTCGAAACACAAATTCTAGGGAAGATGAGTAGGAAGGTAGGAAAATGCAAGGATATGCCCGACACCACACCCAAACACGTATGAATGAACACAGTGCCTTCAAATTACGGATTTACGGCTTCAAAAGGCTCTTAAATGCTTCAGCTATGAGTGCAACATGCAGGGAGAGAAGAAAATGACGCACAAATTGTTGAAGTTGTAAAAGCCAACCTCACAGAACCCAATGATCACCTGCAAGCAAAATAACTTGTCATGTAGAAGAGATTCGAACAACACAAAGATATTGCTCTGCAAGCCAAGAGAGTAAAAATTGCATAAACAAGAATAAATAATTACAAAGAGATCAATCCTTAAAAAAGGAGATCAAAACCCTAAAGTGAACCCTAGGATTTAATAAAAGAATTATTAAATAATTAAAGTGCCTGAGTTTAGCTTAAGTGAAAAATAAAGTAAAGTTGACTTAATTAATTAATCAATATGATTAAATTAATTAAGTAATTAACCTATTACTCTAACACCCCCCCTTAAGATGAACTTAGGGAGAAGCTAAAAAACTAAGGACAAATGCATGAAATCAAAGATGGGTCCTGTCAACTAGGCCTGATGAGGTACCCAAATACAACCAAATCTCTGTAAAGCGAAGAAAAGGAGAAAACCCAATGGGAAAAAACTCCTCTCCAAAAAGAGATGAAAGCCTGTAAAAAACATGAAGGAAGGAAGACCTCATGAAGACCCCCCAAGGACAACTTCCTTCACCCCAAGCATAGATTGCAACTGAAGATAGCGAGGTGATGCCAAAGGTTTCGTGAAGATGTCTGCAACCTACTCCTCTGTGTTGGGATTGAAATTCCCAGGCTACTTTTTGGCAAATATTAAGTTTCAATCTTCCAAAGATTTTAGTATGTGAGCATATATGGAAGCTTCAAAACAACTCAAATTATAAACTCAAATCTCGCTGTGCCGATGCACCGATGAACCTCCCATCAGAATTCCTTTTCTTTTGTCAACCCGATATACCAAACTATTGTATATACAAGACATGACCTGTTATCACCGGTTCTCTTTACCGTTTCTACCAGTCACCTTTTGTATCCAACACAATGTACATTCTCACATACATTCTAAAAGATATATTCTCGATATGCTTTTGTGATATATGTACGCAATGTATATTCAGCGAAATGATACAAAGCTCATGCTGATACACAGTAATATACATCGCGGAACCGAAAGGGATATGAAATACGGTTTTATTGTTGTATGTTTAGGATACATACATTTCTGTGTACATGCAACGCGGAACTCAAAGGAAGTTAAAGTTTAATATAAAGGATGCATCAGACTTTATGTATATCGGAGGATGCATTTCACGGTATATACAAGTCGGAGTCGAAAATAAATGAACCATGGTTCATAAAAGCAAGGAGTTCGGAAAAGAGATACAATTGAATTTGTATGTATCGGGCATTGTATATGAAGGTTGGATATAAGTAGTGGGTCTCGCCGCTTGCACATTGGGCTTGTATAATAATAATGTATATCTTCGATAGACAAGCCAATATACAAGCGAAGATACATTCTAAAGATACAAGCCGGATGTCAAAAGGAGATACAATTGAATTTGTATGTATCGGGCATTGTATATGAAGGTTGGATACAAGTAGTGGGTCTCGCCGCTTGCACATTGGGCTTGTATAATAACAATGTATATCTTTGATATACAAGCCAATATACAAGCGAAGATACATTCTAAAGATACAAGCCAGATGTCAAAAGGAGTTCAATATAGAAAAATCTTTATATCGACGAAGCTGAATAAGTCGGAACAAAGCTTGCGAGTCTCATCGACACGATAGTCAC
This sequence comes from Cunninghamia lanceolata, assembly GCA_027924645.1. Taxonomy (NCBI): domain Eukaryota; kingdom Viridiplantae; phylum Streptophyta; class Pinopsida; order Cupressales; family Cupressaceae; genus Cunninghamia; species Cunninghamia lanceolata. The sequence goes on along the minus strand of BSBN01001164.1, from coordinate 1,261,759 downwards.
AACGATGTCGGGGACATGTTGTGAAAGTCATGCTGATCCAAAACACATAAACCCTAAAATGACATTAAAATCTGAATGGTTAAGATATTCTTCTAACAGTTGAAATATTGGTTTTTTGCAGGATATACACAACAAGGATCAAGTTATATAAACACCCACGAAAGGATCTTGAGCAACTGATAAATTATCGATAAGGGAAGTAATTATTTGAGTAAATACATATGTTTAAATAAATTTGTTTTGATCATTTGATCAGAGATTAATTTATGTTTTATCTGGTCTTTTTAAGAATAATAAAGAAATCCTCGAAGGATATTAAGCAGAATTACAACTAAAGATTTTGTTTGACCCTGAAATGGTTATCCATTTGATGATTAGTGGCGAGTATTAAATTTCCTGAATCTGTTTTATTAGAACAAATACGGATTTTGGTTATCAACCGTTACAACTATTGTAACTGGTCTGAAGCTTGTATGCCGCTCTTTATAAGAGATGACCAAGACCAGAATAGAAAGAGAATAGGGGAGAGATTATAGAATAGAACAGGGGATACTGTAGATTAGATTTGAATAGCAATGCTAGTTCACTTTTAATATATTTTATTTTTGGTAGACCATGTGCAAGCATTCTCTGATGAAGTCAAGTCTGTGAACATGAAGCAGTAACTGTAGATTTCGGTATCAACTATCTGTTTAATTTATTCAATTATATGACTGTCTCCTTTCAAAGTTTTCTCTGTTATTCAATTTGAGTTATCAAGTATATCTTCAAGTTGTCTATACACATTTGCTGTTATAGTTTGATAAGATTAACTGGTTTCTGCTTTCAAAATTAAATCATTTAAATCTGTCATAGTAACTGTGAAGACATTGTCATGGATCTGTAAGAAGAGTCATATAGTTAGGGTTTGTATTCTGTCTCCAGTTTTTAATAAATCTGTTACAATTGCAGTATTATTCTGATAATTTCCTTCAAAGAGGGATTAAATCCTTTTAGATGAATGCATGTAATTTGATTTTATCAATTGGATATATATAAGTATGGAATATTAACTATTTCCTTGCAGAGTTGTACAAGTTACATACCTATTCTTTCATGCCAGATAGTTTGAGTTTTTACGAAACATACAGTCATTTATTTCATGATCATACTGACTCTATATTCAATAAGGCACTGGTCTAGAGTTTTCATTATCATTTATATAAATTCACTTCAGATTTACTTAATTAGATTGCATTATTGTTTTAGCATTACAATTTAGATCATTTAGAATTAACTTGCTGTCTTTTCATCTGTTTTATAATTTGTGCCATTATCAATAGTTAGATTAATTCTGATCAAAGTAGTGATCATCTCTTTATCTGCTTTATTAATTAGAGGTTTACCTGCCTAGGTTTGGCAGAGCCTGAAGTGAAGGGGGTCTAGCCATATATACCCTGTGTTAGTTAGCCAAAAACATCAAGAGAGCCTGGCAACCTCTTAGGGTTAACGACCTGCGTTTTTGAGACCTAACAGAATTGGTGACTCTACTGGGGACACATAGAGAAACCTGGTGGTAGACCATGTTATTTGAGTCAAAGAATTAAAAGGCATAACTCTGCTGGTGGAAGGAAAAACCTAGAAGATTGATTAATCCTCTAAATAGAGGTGGCGACTCTACACAAAAACTCAAATCAGTTTTTTGATAAAAGTGTCATAATGGATGGTAGGAGATCTAAAGCTGATGGTAAAAAATTGCAATCATCCCCACCTTTAAGGACTCCTACTAAGAAAACTGGGATATCAAGTCAGTCTCATAGTACTAATAACCAAATTTCTCCAGAGAATACCTCAGAACAGCCAATAACAACTCATAACAGCTTCACTCCCTTGCATGAATCAGATGAATTCCAATCCAACAATCAGTATACTCAGCCTGATCATGACAGATCTGATGATGTCATTGCTTGGTACAGACCTTCCCTTCAGGAACAACTTGAACATTAGGCTCAGATTATGAGAGAGATGGACCAAAATCAAGTAGAACATGACTACCAAGCATCACTGCAACAGGGTGAAGAAGCTCAAGATGAATTCATAGATCAGGTAACATCCACACAAATCCTTAATAGTCAACCATAAGACAAGAGAACTAAGGATCATATGTAGTAAGAGGTACTTAGATTACAGGAAGAAATTGAGTTCGCTAGATTGAAAGAAGAAGAAGAAAAGATGAAACAAAAACTACAACAAATAAGATCTAGAACTAAGGTAACTAGTTCAAAGTATGTGCCTCCCCATAGGCAGGGTGGACATGTTCAAATAAGCAATCAAATGGGGTTACATCAAAATGCAAGTAGTTCACATACTTCAACAACACCACATGTTAGCCATGCCCAACAAAATATTCCACCGCAAAATCTAAGACCATCCAATGCACACAACCTCTGTAGATGATAATGCAATAGCAGATTGCTTCTTGCAAGACCATGTAATAGGACCAGAACCAAGGCAAAAAACAAAGCCAGAAGTAGACTTTTGATCATTGACATCACCAGCCCAATCTGAGTCAGTGAAGCCAACAATGTGAGGGGCTCCCGATGTGTAGTGAATGCCATAATGTGCGGTGCCCTGAATGTACCTCAAGATACGTTTGGCAGCTTGCCAATGGCTCTCATGTGGATCATGTGAGAATCGAGAGACAAGGCCAACCGCAAAGGAAAGATCAGGACGTGAATGTGTCAGGTACAACAAACTACCAACCAACTACTTGTATAATGTAGAATCTACTGAAGGAGTAGAGCAAGTGGAAAACAAGACAACACCTAACTGAAATGGTGTGGGGGCGGGCTTGCAATCAAGCATGCCAAATCTCTGGAGCATATCAAGAGCATACTTCTATTGAAATATGGAAATCCCATCCGAAGATTGAATAACCTGTAGACCAAGAAAATAGTGTAGAAGACCGAGATCTGTGATCTCAAACTGCTCAATCAAAGCTCTCTGAACACTCTGAATCATGGAGGATGAGCTATATTTAAGAATGAGATCATCAACATATAGAACAAGGATCAAAAGATCACCCTCCTAATGCTAAATGTACACTGTGGGATCGGAATGACAACGGGTGAAGTGAGAGGAAAACAAAAAAGAGTCCATCTTCTCATACCAAGCCCGAGGGGCTTGTTTGAGACCATAAAATGAATGTTGAAGTTTGCAAACCAAAGAAGTGTCCTGCATGTAAATCCCTGAGGCTTCTCCATATAGATATCCTCATGTAGGTCTCCATGCAAGAAGGCACTCTTCACATCCATCTGAAAAACTATCCATCCCTGTGAAGCTGCTAGTGAAAGTACAAAGTGAATAGAATTCATCTTGGCAACAGGAGCAAAGGTCTCAGAGTAATCAATACCCTAAACCTGAGAAAACCCCTTCGCAACAAGACGTGCCTTGTACTTATCAATTGAACCATCTGCAACAAACTTGGTACGGTACACCCACTTGCATCGAACCAACTTTCTTCCCTTAGGAAGATGAACTAGATCCCAAGTATTATTCTTCATCAAAGAAGAATACTCCTTCTCCATAGATCTATCCCACTCAAGAGTACCTACTACCTCTAAAAACTTCTGAGGATCATCCAAAATGACATGACCCAAAAGACTTGTTAGGTCTCAGAAATGCAGGTTGCCAATCCTAAGGGGATGCCAAGCTCTATGTTTAGATTGGCAACGTTTCTGAACTAACTTGACGAAATCAACCTTCGAGGTTTGATGATTTCCTTCGCTTTAGGTCCTGCTACACCTAGGTGGGTAAACCTTGGAAAATTAAAGCAGATTGAATGTGAATGCGTGGACTAATTAAATCTATCTACAATGGCACAAGATGTAGGATAGATGGAATGCTTGCTAACTAATTTTAGGTTTAATGTCTAATGAGTAATTGGTAGAAATTGTATAAGCAATATCAAGGTAAAAGGTTTTAAGTAAAATAAGACTAGTGCCTTGTTGGGTAATAGAGTCAGTTTGAAGGACCAGGACTAATGGTTTCCTAATGGTAATAATTCTAGTTGTTTGGCACAGTTTTAGTTTATAACTTGTATAAACGTGCAAGTAAATGACTGACAAACTCTTCTTGATAATCCAACCAAATAAAATCAGATATCTTATAATTCACCATAAGGTATTTTAATCCTTACTTGAAGGAACCAAATGAAATGAATGGACAAGATTAAAAGATAATATTTTACTGGAGATAGAATGGCAATCTAATTGTATGGCCCTACTTAGTAATCCAAGCTTAATACTTCCAGGCTACTGTAACTAAATCAGAAGGGTTTAATTCCTCAAATGGATACCAACCTATTTAATCACACAGATACAGCAAATGTGTATTGACAGATCAAATATATACTTGATACGTTTAATCTGAATATCAAGGAAATGCAGAAATGGAGACAGCCACATAATTTGATAATCTTAACAAACAACTGATACCAAAGCAGAACCACTGAATCAGAGAACTTCAAACTTCTACTTCAAATAAAATATGCAACATAGTCATTTTGAAACATTGTATATATGATGTATCTGAATATATTCTACTGCTGATGATCTCTCAGCATCGATTGTTTGGACTTATATAGATATTTCTATGAAGAGTCATAACTCTTCAATAAGTTTTTTGGGAACTTAACAAACATTAACAACTATAACATAATTATGATTAGGCTCTATTTAGCCACAAGTAGACTTTAGCCAAGTAATCCAAGTAATCCTGCTCACGATGAGAATCAGTAAGGTCAACAGCACTTCTGGTAATTATATCAAGTGTGATCATGCTTTCCAATTGTTTGCAAACTTCTCTAGATGCAGAGGCTTTGTCTTTCAGAGCTCCTGTGGCTTTGTGTAATATAATTTGACAATCAATAATCCATTCTTCCTTGCTCTTTACCTCTCCATTGTCTTTAAATATTCTGGGCACTCCTGCGTTTGAGGCATCATTTCCTTCCTTAGCATCAGCTTTAAGTTTGTCATAATAATTTTGGTGCTGTTTGAGAAATGCTTTTGCATCAGAGATATCTGTACTATCAGCAATACTTCTGTTTTGTAGCTCAGTCAATTTTTCTCGTATTCTCTTTTCAAGTCTTTCATGTTCTTGAACTGCTTTATGATTCTCTGAGTAATTATCCCAAAACTGGTTTAACCACCGCACCATGTTTGCATACCTGCTCTGTAGTATTGTAACAAATGCATCTATCTGAATTTGGGTTGCCTGATCAGGGGATAACACTTGAATGCCCTGTGAGCTCTCACCTTGAGTTATTCTTTTTGTGGACTGGCCAAAAGTACTCTTAACAGCGTCCTTCAAGTAATCATTTTCTTTTGTCAATCTTTCACAATTCAATTTGTATGTATCTCTTTCTTTGATCAACATATGAGCTTGTGCTTTATTCAACTTTGCAACATTGATACCAATGTCTGCAGTAATTATAGGGTCAGTTTCCCCTGCTCTGAAAGTCATAACATGGCCAAAAGTCTTTTCAGTATCTATGATGGCCATCTTCTTATGGGGAGGGTATAACGCCCATATCATCAAGGAATTTTCATCATTATTATATCTTGTTCCCATATATACTTTATTAACTCCTTCTAGAGTAAGTTTATACTTGTCATTAGCATTATTCAGAAAACTATCAAAAACCAAAGTAGAATTTAAATCCAGACCAGGAAAAATCATAACCCCTGCATCCTTGAGCAACTGTCTACCCTTGCTAGTTGTCATGTCCTGCATTTCCTTATCTACTGTTTCCTTCAGCATATCTAATAATTGTTTTTCATTATCAGCAGAAATATCATCTACTGATTCTCTGATCTCTTTCCCTTTGTATTTATACAGGAATGATTTAAATTCTTTTGATTGAATAAATTTATCATCTGAAATGAAAGAATCATAAGCTGCTTGGCGTGGATCCTCATCAGCAGACCCCTCCTCATCATGTAGCACAACTGGAGGCTGATATTGTTGCATTTTCCTTTTGGACATCTCCCTTATTTTATCTTGTGGCTGCTCTTGTTTTGTCAATTCTTCATCTTCAGAAGATACCACTTCAATCTCTGCTAACTGCTTTTTCTTTTCACTTAGATCCCTGTTATATTTTTCTACCACCAATTCGACTTCTGGTTCTTCTAAATTTCTAATGACATCATCATGTGGATAATGTATATGCATGTATCCACTGAGATTTTGTTTTCTTCTTGCAGAGTCAATAAAGCCTTCAGGGTCAAATCCTTTTCTCATCTCAGTAGTCATCATGTTATAATGCATTAATTTATCCAGAATGAGATTGTAACCTTCTTTTGAAACCACAGTAAAATCTCCAAAATATAAGGTGCTGGGCATAAACGATTGTTTGTCATGTGAACTCAAATGCATCACATTTGAACAATGCATTTGCCTGATTATCTCCAGATATGCAAGCCTGTTAGGGACAGTATTGGGCAATATGAATGGAGCATCCTCAAAACCATAAACTCTGATCATAGTAGCATCTTCAAAGCAATACCAATCTCCCCAATTATGAGTGACAGTAGGGGGGCCACCAAAATCTTTTGGTTTGAGGAATCTTTTTATTTCAGTTGAAATTGAATATTCATAGAGGTGATTAAAATACCTATACAACACTTTTACACAATGCTCTTCAAATTGAGCATAACTGGAGTGGGCATATCTACTATCCCAGATTCTGGTCCACATTTGTATAGGTATCTTTTCCCCTTTCTTATCTGCAACAACAACTAGAAACTCACTTGGCCTTAACCCTACTTCCTGACCGTAATATAACACCATGTGCATAAGCATTGAGTAATGCTCAAAAGAGCATGCTGGAGCACTGTTTCTTATTGCAGACAGACCCGAGTCCATTCTATTAGCAATATAAGAAGCATAATCAAATTGTCTTGCATTATGACACTGAATATCAGAAGCTATGACCATTAGAGGGATAGTCATGAACTCAGGGACCTCTGAACCCAGGACTTGGCCTACAGAGAAATAGGTATATTGTATATATGGTTCAAATATGGCTACATGAAAGGGAGGGCCATCATTTTCAGTTAAGAGCATCACTTCTCCTTCAACCCTGGGCCTATGAATGGGCAACCTCCATCCATTGTAAGTTGTGTCCATTCTCCAATACTCTTTATCCAGATCTTCGTAAATGATAGGGACAGTGCCTAAATCATCTGGGTTGCAGATGGCTTTCAGGTTTGAATTATAATGTCTGGCAAGCAATTGAAGGAGTTCCACATTCAAGAATACATTAGGTACAACCAGTTTTCCTAAATTCATGTGCCATGGATTTGACACAGGAGCATTCCTAAACCTTCTATTATAGTGGAATCTGAAAAGTTCATATCCCCGAATTGGGGTCCAGATATCTCCCAGGCGTTTGTGTTTATCTTCTAATTTCTCCACTTCTGCCCTGAGTTGGGCAGACCTTCTGGCCTTGGGAGTTGACCCAGGCAATTGGTCAATTAGGTCTTGATTGAGTTTTCTTTCTTTCACTTTCTCCTCAGGGGTTTGTTCAGTTTTTTGTTTCTTAGGCTTACTGGTTTCCCCTTGTAACTTTCTTCCTTTTCCCTTTCCCGGAGTTTCCATTTTAAAACTTTGGCAGAGAATTTAAATACAGGCTATACAGTGGTTTGTGTATATGTACCTATCGTTTGGTGGCTGGAATTGGAATCCTCTGCTTTTGCCTTAAGAGTTCCTCTGTATTCTCTTCTCGGACGGTTTTTTGCAACTATAATGATCGTAGAAATTTCGTAGCCATTTGTATTTAATTATCTGATCAATTCAATGTTCATCGCTGTGAAGTGTCACATCGCCATAACTCTTCTTATCGGCATGAATTTTAAAATGTTTGGGCGACGTTAATGCTTTTATGGCGCGAACAGTCGATCGGTGTGACCCCTCAATTGTATACCCGACGCTATGTAATGTCATATCTTCAAGTGGGCGTGACCATCGGCATGACTTCCTTCATCGCCATGTGATTTAGATTTCATTCCGAAGTAATGAGTCTTACCGATATAATTTGTTTATCAGGGTGATTAATACTATCGGGATAACATAATTACGTTTTCCCGACTTTGTTGTCCCACCGATAGTCATGTTACTTTGGATCGGAATGACTACTTTTTGGATCGGAATGACTGCTTTAATGTCTTGCCGCTAGATTATACCCATCGGAATGAAACATACTATCGGGATAGCTTTCAAAAGATAACCCAATCCGAATCATCTCACCGATGGTTCTTTCATATTCTTTATCGGACAGAGTATGTTAAAGTATCATGGATACCTTTTGATCGCCGTGACTTGTGAATCGGCGAGACCTAATTCCCTTGTCCCGATATGTTGAGTCATCCCGACAGATACTTGTATCGCTGTGAGTCTTGCCGAAAGCTCTCTTATCGCCAAGACATTAAGTATCAGAAACTTCTTTGTGTCTTATCCCGATAGTTTACTTCTTGCCGATGGCTATTTGCTTCATTACCCCCGCAGGATGTTCGGTGAGACTCTTGCCGAAATACTTCATCGGTATGATATATACCGTTGGGGCAACTTTTAAAAGGTCATCCGATAGTTGTCTGTCATACCGATCGGTATGACCACTTGCTTCTCTTGCCGATGTAAGGTCATCGGTATTACTTATTCCATCGGTGACTTCCATAGATCTCCTTCCGATCTGCCTTCTCACGCCGATGGTTATTTTGAAATGATTCCTTATGTATCGGTGTAAACAAAACAACATCTTGCCGATGGATTGACTTCGAAGGAATTTGGCACTGCTCATCTATAGACACCTTGTGAGATACATTAAATTTTTATTATGGTCTTTTGGGGTGTTTTTTTAGGATTTGTTCAAATATAATGGAGTGAAAAGATAGTAAAATTTTCAAAATTTTTACTATCCTAACAAGACTAGCACCTGATGTTTGTGCATGGGTATGACGGGAATCTGAAGGATCACCTGCCAAAGATCCAACTGCCTCAACAGTAAAGTGGGCCCACTTGGGCAAAGACTGAGCATCTGGTGGTGGTGCTGAAGGTGGAGCATCATCAACATCATCCTCAAGAGATAAGGATTCCTCAAGAGATGAAGTGGGAGGAGTAGGAAGTGAGGGAGAAGCTGGTGATGGAGGATCCATCCAAGGAAAGCACTCATCAAACTGGACATCTCGTCGAAACAAGACCTCTCTGGAATTAGGATCAAACAACCTGTATGCCTTAACATCCTCATAGTAGCCAACAAATATGAGTGGTTGACTTTTCCTCTCCATGGCTTTCCGCTGGGCATCAGGAATGTATGCCCAAGCCTCACTACCAAAAATTCAGAATGTAGAAACATCGGGCTTGACATGGGTCCAAGCCTCCTTAGGAGTCATATGTCGTAATGCCTTATGAGGCATTCAATTCTGCATGTAATTGGCACAATTCACTGCCTCAGCCCAAAATGAAGAATCCATATCATGTGACTGAATCATACAATTGGCCATCTCTTGTAAAGTTCTATTCTCTCTCAGCAACACCATTTTGCTAAGGGGTGTATGGAACTGAAAGCTGATGTTGCAAACCATGCTCAGTACAAAAGACCCTGAAATCTTGATTGACATACTCCCCCCCATTGTCTGTGCGTGTCCGCTTGATAGAAAGTCCAGATTGCTTCTCCACGAATGTCGTGAAGATTCTGAAGGTATCAAAGACATCACTCTTGTACTTAAGAAAGTACACCCATGTACGCCTAGATAAGTCATCAATGAATGTGAGCACAAATTTGGCCCTTGAAAATGAAGAAGTCGGAAAGGACATGAGGTCACTATGTACCAACTCCAAGGGTGCCTTAGCACGTGTGGCTCGACCCATAGGAAAAGAATCTAGGTGATGCTTGCCAAGTACACATCCTCGCCAAACACCATCAGTACAAGAAATCTGAGGCAGCCCAATCACAAGTGCCTATGTACTCATCTGCTATAGATATCTGTAATTGACATGGCCAAAACGCTCATTCCAAAGCCTGTTCATTGTGTCTGCATGTGCTATAAGTGATGAACTAGAACCATCTGAGCTCTCAAAGCCATCAAATTTGTATAAACAAGATGCGGGATCAACACTCCCAGTAGCCACAACTAAATCAGGATCATGGAAGTCTTAAATAACCACATCATGTGGGGAGAGCTCAACTGTCTTACTAGTGCCAGAATGACAAATCTAGCAAACAGAAATGAGGTTTGTCGAAATGGTAGGAACAACAAGAACATCCTAAAGACAACCACTGTCCAATGGAATAGGACCTGAACCCATAACTGAAAGCTGTGTAGAATCACCAGTTGCAATCTGTGAAGTGGCACAATGAGCAAGTGTGGTAACGAACTTCTGAGTATGTGTCATGTGGTGAGAAGCACCAGAATCTAGAATCCATGTAGATGTTGAAGGTAAGGCCTATGCAGAAAGAGCATGACGTTTCCCTATGTGTGGGGAAGAAGACTGAGGTGAAGAGATATGATGTTGCTGCATGGCCTCCTCTAAAGCCTCTAATCTCTTCCAACACTTGGTAACTGGATGACCTTCCTTGCCACAAAAACTGCAAGGATCCCCTGATTTCTTCTGTCTTGGAGGAAGACTCACCAGACTTAGAAGACTTACCCTGCTTAGGATTAGAGTGTGGTTTGGAATTTGACTTAGGAAATGGCTTGGAGGAACTTTCATTGCTTGCTGAATCTGACTTGGGCTTCAGTTTCTGATTCTTCTTCCCTTTAGATGTCTAAGGTACCAAGGCTTGGTTGTTTGATCCTGTGAGAACATCTAACTGTGATAGCTTGGCCTACTCACAAGTCAATCGATTGTAGAAAACCTCAAAGGTAGGCATGGTAAATCGTGGACCCAAAGCATCCATGGTGGAATAGAATGTAGAAGAGAATATTTGAAATGAGCCTCGAAGCTTAGATAGAATCAGGTAAATACTCTCGGTGTTAGTTTTGGTCTTGCCGCAACCCTGCAAAAGTGATCTGAGTGATTTAGATTTCATCAAGAAATCCTCAATAGGTGGAAAGGAATCAGGTACCAAGGAAGTCAATTCTACCTCAATCTGAAGTGCTCTGAACTCATTGATGGTGCAAAATAGATCATTGAACTTTGTCTACATTGCCCGAGGAGTTGTGCAACTCTCAAGGTGAAATAAAAGACTGTCTGAAACATGCAATGATATCAAACCCATGGCCTCATCCATTTTGTTTCTATGCTACAGAATCTCAAACTGATGTTACAACTGAGGTTGAATCTCATCCAAATAGGACTATAACCCCTTTGACATGAGAAGTCTGGCCATATGTGCCTTCCAGGTGTGATAATTGTGTGGGGAAAGACGGTTAACTGATGAGGTGTCCGCCATGATGTTTGAATTTTTGAAATGTGTTTAAGGGAAGAGTTTTTTGTTTTTTGATGTGTATATACAGAAAGCAAGAAAAAAAACACCCCCCACAACACAAGAAACCAAACCCCAGTACAAATTTGAAAGATGGAAAGGGAGAAAAAGAAAAAAACACTTCATAATATTCTTTGTGTACCTAGTAAATTTTTTGATGAAATACTCTATAGATTTGGAAAGAGCACTACAAGACCTTTCCAACGCCTATTCGTTTGTGAAAAACAGAGGTCGTATGCAACAGTTATGCCCCTAGAAGCGCAAAAATGATGATCTGACTTTGACTGGCAAAAAAGACAGAAAAGCAACAAAACCCAAAAAAAACAACACCACTAGATTAGGCCTGGAACCAGGTTTCCAACGCCTATTTTTTTTGTGAAAATCTGATACCGTAGATGAAAATGGCATCCTTTTTCCCAAAAAAGGCTCAGAAAGGCAAAAAAGGGGACCTTGGTGGCCCTGTGGTGGTGACTGGGTGGCACCACTCAGACTGGCGATGAGTGGGCGGTGAGCGGGCTAGAGGCGGGCGACGACCTGGCTGGAGGCGAGCGGCGACTTGGAGGTGGTTGGCAGTGCGTTGGAGCCGACTGAGTGGAAGGTGGTCGCCATTTGAGGAGGTTGTTGCCGTTTGAGGAGGTTGTCAATGTGTGAGGAGAAGGTCGTGGGTAGAGGAGGTGATCGCCGATGAAGACTGGCAGTTTTGAAACCGCGTCAACCCTTTGTGCCTGTTAATTTTTTTCTGCATTTTTTTACCCTACAATTTTTACAGTCGTACGGTACACCCTGTATGGTGCCATACGACTCAGGAACGAATTTTTTTTGCCCCAGAGGTCATGGAGGCCAAATTCAACAAATTTATAGTCAATTTATAGGTTTTGGGCTGCTCCAGATGCAACGATGAGGTCTGTAATGCCCCAAGCTTTCACATAGGACATTAGCTGAACAAACACCGAACCAACAAATTTTTCATGTTTGCAAGTGCAACATTTACATGTTGCATTGCACTCACGCACACACAAGGTGTTGCAACATGTACAAAAACACCTAAAAAGACATAACCATTGCATAATGCAAGGTGGCACAAGTGGAAGACTTCACCCATCATGTGACAACTCACCACGATGACCAAGAGAAAGGTGGAGCTCACTCCATGACAAGGATCAGATACATGTCCACGACCTCGCTTCCTCGCAAACACATGGAGTAGGATGAGGGTGACATCCACCTCAGTCCATTCCATGATGACACAAGACATCCCAAACACAAGGGTAACGCTCACCCATGGGATAGTCCAACTAGAAGGTACGATTCCTCAACCAACTAGAATGGTCACTAGTCAAACTCATGTAAAGGCACACATCCCAATGCAAAGGAGGAAATAATCCAAGAGTGCATATCACATCATGGAAATGACACCAAAACACCTACGAGGCTAAAAATAGTAATCAATGCCAAAGATGATTCATTTTAACTAAAAACATAGAACTGTCGAACCAATTATGTCCACATGTCAAAAAGGACAAAAGCGATACAAAAGGCTATGCATGTTCGACACCAACATTGACACATGCCAAAAGAAAAGATAGGATCCTCACCACCTATGTGGGATGAATACGATCCAACACAAACATATCCATAAACATCAAATACAACATCAAATAACTGAGTCTAAAAATGCTAACACAGCTAGATTTTAACATGTAAAATCTATCAAAACATGCCAATGTCCTCACAAACTGAGGCGTGGAAAAATACAAGATGATATCCAATAATTACAATATTCAAAGGGCTTCATCCTAAACATAGATGAATCATAGCCAACATCATAAATCAACTCAAAGCATTAATTACATCTTATTACAAGGGTCTCAAAAGACCTACATTACAAAGGTTACAATAATCAATAATGATAAAATACAAGTGCATAATCCACCCAAAACCAACATGCTCTCCAAGGTGCAACATGGCACAAAGCACAAGGTAAACCACCTACAAAAAGATCAAGGAATCCATCCAGCACCCGAAGATCATCATGAAGGACCAATGGGGAAATGTTGCTCACCTCCCAACCATATTGCCATTGTCGAGTGCAATAGATGTCTACGCAACTCTAGGCAACCCCTGAGCTACGGAGAAGGTGATCATGGCAAACCCGCTAAGAGCATCTCACACATCCAGGGTATACAGGCAACATATGGAATACACGCCAATCAATGCACACAACACACATTACACAACTGCCAATACAATGCATATAAACAACACATGGTACAACTACCATCCAATTGCATTTAAGTAACATATGGCACACTTGCCAAAACATAATAGAATGACATAACAACATTCAAGCATAAGGGAAATAGTCACACCTTCAATGCACACCAAACGAGGCATAAATCATAATCCATCATAGACACATATGTAAGCATGAATCAGGCATCACAATGCACATACAATCACATGGTAAACATCACACATCGAGTCAAACTCCGACGGTGGAAGAAGGAAGAGAGACCCAAGTAGTTAGGACAGGGAGTGTCAAACGAGGGCAATACTCACTTCGCGGTAGAACATGAGGGCATAACCTCCTCATAGCAACCGGACACTACACCAAAGATTTCTCTTTACACCCAAACCCAAGCAAGGCGGACACTTCACCAGCACATGCAGTTTGGTGTAGATGATCTTATTATTAAATTTTATTACCCAATGTGTTTAAATGTTATTCTTGATTAAAACTTCCATTCGATAAATTCCAATGACCTCTTTGGGTCGTGGTGCACGATGGAAGCCACTCCTTTCCTACCCCTAGACTTCTTCCTAAACACCCATAGCACCAATTTGACCAATTGGGCATGGCACATATTTCGAGGTGACAAAATCACAATTTTGACAAAAACGCAACATATTCTCAAAAGATGCAAAATACCATTTTAATTGGGAGACAACTCATCCCACAAACTAAAACATCAAGGAAATGTATACAAAGAAATTTTTAGGTTTTCAAAAATAGAGAAATAAGTGGCACGGATTTCAATGCACCAAAATGTCTCGAAAAATAACAGTCTCACAAGATGCAGAATCACATAATATGAAGGAGTCAACTCATCCCTCAAATCAAATCATAAAGGAAATGCATAGAATTCAGTTTTCATGTTTTCTAAAAGTGCAAAATAACCATAAGGCCCTAAAAACTCCATTGGATCTCTTTGGCACCTTGACCAAAGTTTGACCAATTTTCTAACTTTTGTTTTTCAATAGCTATGGATGATCTGACAACTACCCATTATAGATAACATGCCCAACAACCAATAGATGCAATAAAAATGAGTTGGGGATTTCCATAGAAAATTTGTTAGGGTTTTGTCTGTATTTTCATGTTTCCAAAAATGAAAATACATAAAAATTAAAGCATACACAACTGAAATAAATTTTCTAAGCTTTCTACAACTAAGCAAATCCATCTTCAACCATTCTAAATGGTGTGGCATGAAGGAAACCAAATAAAACAATTTAAATGAGAAGATTGGAGAAACTTACCTTCTAATACAAACAAAATCCAAGGAAAAGAATGAGGTTGAATGTCAGATTCAATCCACACACAACAAGCAAACACGAAGCTCTTGAATCCAATCCAAACTCCAAGCAATTCCAAGCAAAACTCCCTTCCAAGCAATCAGATATCCATTTTTCAAGAAAGAGGGTTTCAAACAAAGGAGACCAAATTTTGGAGAGAAAAAGAATAATGAAAAATACATGTCTTTTTCCTTTTATTCCTCCAAAGACACTATTCCTTTTTTGGTAATAAATTAATCCTTTTAGTGATTTAATCAATCAATTCAAAATTATAACATTTGCACAACTAAATCATTTAATTCATAAATTAAATAATTGAATGTCTCTTTTGCAAATCAAATAGGCATTTCAAATAACACATTAATAAACCCTTTTTCACTTAAAACACCCAAATAATTCACTCAAATAGATAGGGAAATAGTTAGTCGAATGAACTCAACTATTCCAAATAGGTTATTTCCATTTAACTCAATCTCATTCCGAAAAGTACAAACATGCTATACTAGGCATTCAGTTTCCTCATTTAATGCAATTTCTACCTTTTTACAGAAAAAATCAAATTTTAGAATTAAACCGAAATCACTCAAATTTGTTCCACAGGCATATAATGATGCAACAAATATTTTAACTAAAGTAGAAATAGCAATTTCCAAATTAAAATCATTAATTTAATCTAAAAACACAAAAAACACATTTTTTTCAAACCATTTAAAAATAAAGTGCAAAAATGCTAAGGAAACATATGCAAATGATTCCAAAGACACATCACGGGTTTCCACAACACAAGGATAAGGGTGAGATGGCTTAGCATCCCATGTCAACCTTCTCCACATTTCCCACATTAGTTAACACCTGTAATTACCTACACACTCAAGTAAACCATCAGGCATACCTGCTCCATACATAAAATAGCCGAAGCACATCATAATACCCAACGTCGCATAATATTGCATAAGCATCATAAACATGGGTTGACAATTAATCGACATCATAAAATCATATATGCATAAATCAACTAACACAATCATACTGAAGACATCACATCCATCCAACATATTACACAATTGAAAACAATGAAGCTGAAGCACTACAATAATCTAACACACATGAACACAACGTATGCAATTCATAATGCATAGTTGGGAAGCCAAATAATAAAGCAAAACGCCATTGGAAACACCTCAATGGTCATGTAGAATACACCCTCAGAATCCCTCGATGGCACCATAGACCTCATCGACAAGTTCGGTGCAATGCATCAAAGCATAATAATCACATAATACAATGATAAACACTTAGAACAACATATAACACATGAATCAAAAGCACACAAGGCACACACTAGGGTGGGTATTACAAGGTTCGTTTGGGCTGAAAACGCTTCAAAAATGCAGGTACCCTCTAGATCTGAGAAAAAAACACCCTCAGTAACCCTTGCAGTTCTTAGCCCGTGAGTCCAAAATTGACGAAACAAAGGCCAACCTTGACTATTTCTAGCACTCTGAATGCAATGGTGGGATTAAAAATGACTCAAGATGCACCGAAATACTCTTTCAAGGCTTGAATCCCTCAAAAGATGAACATGCAACTGCAGATCTGAAGCTCTGATACCATGTTGAAGTTGTAAAAGCCAACCTCACAGAACCTAGTGATCGCCTGCAAGCAAAATAACTTGTCACGTAGAAGAGATTCGAACAACACAAAGATATTGCTTTGCAAGCCAAGAGAGTAAAAATTGCATAAACAATAATGAATAATTACAAAGAGATCAATCCTTAAGAAAGGAGATCAAAACCCTAAAGTGAACCCTAGGATTTAATAAAAAATTATTAAATAATTAAAGTGCCTAAGTTTAGCTTAAGTGAAAAATAAAGTAAAGGTGACTTAATTAATTAATCAATATGATTAAATTAATTAAGTAATTAACCTATTACTCTAACACAAATGAGGGATAAAGGGCTACAAAAGCCCTTAAATACCCTATTTGTACGAGCCCTAGACCACCTTTAATGTGGTAGTTCGGGCGGGGTGCGAAGCCAAAACGGTCCCGCGGACCAATGGCCAAAAGGCTAACTAAGCCCCGTGATCCTGATGGGACTTGTCAGGAGTGAGGACCAAAAAGGGGAAAAGGACAACCAAGGGAAAGAGTTGATCAAGGCTCGAGGTCCCGGTCGGTCCAAAAAGTTGATCAGGGTCAAGGTCCTGATCAGTCCACAACACTTGGTCTCGGGAACAAAGATGGACTCAGGAACCTGCGAGCCCAAGAGCTTAAGAACTCCCAGACCCCAACAAAGAAAAAAAATAGTTTTTGAGGCAAAAACAAACAAGTCTCTTAGAAATTTAAGAGAGAAGATGATGCAATATCATCAGAGGAATGACACACAAGCCAAAAATTGGCAAAAAGATAGAAAGGGGGTCCCAATCTGTCTCAAGGATGGGGTGGTTGTGTAGGGCATAACAAATGGTGACTCAACTGGGAAAATTCTATACACATTTTAGAGGATAGAACCCTCAATTTCTTGAAAGTCTTAAGTTTGAATCCATCAAGAATGAACATCGAGATGGCAAACCCTATAAACAAATGATTATAGTAATGATAGCGAGATGATGTTTTGAAACTTACAATTGTGTGTGCGTGATTCATTTCCTTCAACAAGCTTCATCTAGATCCAAAACCTTGCAACTCACTTTGTCAAGCTATTCCTTGATAATTATATTCTACACATGATGCTTGTAAATGGGTTTTCATCATAGTACTTGGCCAATGCGCCATATATTACGGTTTTCACTAGAGGACAATTTTTTTTTTCTCTTTAGTATTTTTCTCTTTCCTTTTCTTTCTTTTTTTTCTATGTTGGCCTGAAAGAGTCGAAATATTCTGAACTGAGAGCTGCTTCATATTTGCTCAAACCTGATGGCAAATTGCTTGCAAATTGGGCTACTTGAAAATTTCGCTCCTTGGGGAGTATTTCTACAATAATCAATTTAAGTAGGTATGCATGGGCATAGTACTGGACCTGATGTTGTTGGCCTATTCGGATTTGCACTGTCTTGCTAGCTAAGTTGGCCATCTCTGAAAGGATTCATCTTCACGAGGATTTTCAATGTTCTTAGGGAAAATTGACATAGGGGAGCAGGGTTAATAGACAATATGAAATGAGGAGGGTGGGCAGTGAAAGACCTTCGTAAGAGACCTGAATGCTTCCCACTTTTATGAGAGGTATTGGTTCGTCTTTTGACTGCTTAGAATGATGAGAAAGATGGAATGGAATGAATAAATGAGTGGATGCAAACGAACAAGGTACTTAGGCTACGAACAAGATACTAGTGATCTGTGCCAAAAAAATGACTCTTCCAGAATGAGCTTAAGAGCACGAATAATGATAATCAATTTGGTTTTGAACACCTTCTTGAGCCTTAAATTAGAGATACCACTAATAAAGGAGATTTGATTTTTCTTGGCTAATAGTCTAGCATTTGAATCCATAGCTAAAACTAGATAAGCATGTGACTAAAATAGCCAAATGTGTATTGCATAGATTAATCTGGAAGTTTGATGATAATTAATTGGTATTACATTGGTACACCAAAGGGTGAGAGATGATATGTTTTGAACATGCTTGGAAACCCTCCAACTAATATCATCATTGATGGTAAAAAAGAGTGGAACAAAAAATTGATGTGATGCCATAACATAGGACATGGGTTGGCAAATTCTCAATGTGCCTAAAGGGGAAGAAATTTTTAGTTATATCAAATTCTTGAAAGCCTTCCATGAAGCATGTGAATCACTTATGATCTGATCCTCAAGTTTATCAACTGCATAGTTTGCAAGGAAATCTACATCCATATTGATTTCCTTATAATTAAGTTTGATATTAAAATTTTCTAAGGCATCCAATAATGGCCAAATTTTTATCAAAATGTTATTAAGTTTTAAGGTTGGTGATCCTCTTCTTCTTATAGAATGGATAATTATCATTAAATCCCCTTCAATTTGCAATTTCCTAATGTCAAATTGAGCACAAGTTTGTAGACCAAGCAACTATGCCTACAATTCACCTTCATTATAAGTTCCTTCTATGAGCTTCTTTGATGCAACTCCCTCAAGACTTCCCTCCAAATCTCTAATCAAGCATCTTGCTCCTGATGGACCAGGGTTTCCTTAGATGCACCATCAAAATTGAGCTTAAACCATTCACTAGGAGGTATAATTCACTTAAGTCCATCCTAGGGATTGGTGGAATAATTAACTCCATTAACCCCATTAATAGGGGTAGAGTTATTTTACTTTTTAGTTATTGGTAAAGTTGGTTTTTGAAAGGGTCCAAACCCTTGTACATCAAAAAATGAAGAACCACCAAGAAATAGCCAAAAAGGCAACATAGAACGACATTGTAGTGACATGGCACACCAACATCACAATATCAAGAGGCCAAAGGCCTACACTATGCCTGACTCTGACCGAGAAACTTGTGCCCCTTGGCTCGTGTGGGATTCAAAATTAGATTTAGGAAGACCTTTCTTTCTCCTTTGAATGACCATCTAAGACACAAAGTTGTCAACATCCTCAAAGCAAGGGAGAGAGGAGGGGAGTCTGCCTCCAATGCCCCAACTTGGAGCATCACATGAGAAGGAAAGGACTAAAGATGCCTAACTAGAGAAGAGGGATATGGAATGGTAGTAGTAATCATAGGATCAATAGGAGCAAGATCCCTAGTAGCATTTTCTAAAGGGGGTGGAATCCAATGTAGGAGCACCGGCAGCCAAATCTAAGGAAGATCTCTCAGCAGGTATAGTAGTATCCAAAATAGCAACAAGTTTATCAACTAGGACACAAGAGGAATAGACCCTCTACAAGAGAGACATAATCATCATAATCCATAGTAAGGTGGTGGGGGGGCGTTATACTGCCAAGAAGACTAGCCCAAAATCTTGTAGCTAGAATGAAGGTAGTCGGAAGCTAAATGACCAATAGCAAAGAACCACCTATAGCAGAAGGGGAGACCATTGTAATCGAGAGATTGAGTCCAAGGCCTATCCACAACCTATAGGACTACATCCCCAAGCAGAGCCTTGGATATGTCATGTCCACCAAGATGTGGGCATAGGTAGTGCAGGAGTAATTTGAAGAAGTGATTCAAAAAATGACCTAAAGCATCACCAATGGCTTGAAAACATGAGTCACATGAAAATTGGACTAGAAGACTAGGAAATTTGATCTAAACCAACACGATATTGAGAGATTCAATTAGAGGGTTGAAAGATGGCAACCATGCTTGAGTGAAAGGAATGTTGGCCCCACATCCACAAACTTCCATCCATCACAACATCCCTGTCTTGGGCTAAGTCAAAGGTCACGATAAAGAAACACCTAGCATAGGGATAAATCTTGGTTCTGCCCTTAATGAGAGGCTTCTAGTGCTCTAAAATTATCAAGTGCAAATCAAGGATATGTGACCACAATTGATTAAATTTGTAGATAAGATCCCTTTAGCAAAATATTCCTCATTATCAATCACGTCTTGTCCAAAGACCACACCAAGGGAGGATTGAGTGTAGGGAAGAGGCACCATTTTTTCACATGGAGGAGGAGAATCTTCCACAGAGAATGTGGAAGCTCTACCAACAACCATTTCATAAGAGCATGGATCAACACTATCCAAAAGACTAAAATCTAGCACAGGGACCAATGTTGGAATAGGGCTTAATGTCATTGGCTACAACTGTTTTTGACGCATTGACAATTCCAACAACCTATGAGGGTCAGGAAGAATCTTGAGCCACCGACTTGAAACAATCATGAACAAAAAACTCAGGAACCCAAGATCAAACTACTGGAAGATTCAGGTTTTGAGGGTCAAATTCTGACGAAGATTTTGACGTTGACTCACACATTTTGAGTTTCAGCCTCGAGAAAGACCTTCTTCCTAAGATGGAGTTTCTGAAGAATATTTTTAAATCCCAGGATGTGCTCGTTAAATCCCTATTAAGAGCACCACAACTTCTCACTAATAGCTTGGAGAAGACTAGGCTATGGGGTTTTTGTGGGATGGAGATCTACAGATTCTTACAGATACATCCGTTTGTTCTCTCACACACTTTTTTAACACCTGCCCAAGCTGATCTCATTCGCAATATTGGCGTTGAGAAAGGAAGCAAAATATTCAAAAATATTTTAAGGATAGTGATAGTTAGCCGCATGGAGACCTTAAAAATCTCAAACTCTATGGGATCTCGACTGAGGAAACCTGGAAAGTATTAAGGACCACCCCATCAGTCCTTAATTGTTCCAAGGAAAATATTAGTGCAAAGATGAACTTTGTAGTTAATAACATGGAGCTCCCTGCAAATACCTTGCGTGTATGGATCGATGATACCTAGGCCACCACGGTCTTTGGGCTGAATACAATGATTCCATTCAACAACAAACATTCCTTTTTTCTTGGCCCACTTAGCCCATAAGGAACTTCTAATAATTTTCGTGAGCTGATTGTTGCTTGCTTTGGATGGCAGCCAACAAGAAAAAATGTATACATGACTGGCTAAGAGAATTTTGTTAGCCACTTGAATTATGTTTCAACTTCTCAAGGAACCATTTCCACATATCATTTAAAGATAATCCAATATCGAAAGGGATAGCCAAATATTTGGAGATACAACCATATTTAATCCATTTCCATTCCATAGGAATCCACAAGGGGGGTGAGTTAGAGGATGTCATGAAGTATTCTGTTTTGCTCATAGTCGGTTGGGACCTCGAGGCAGCACAATAGATCTCTAGAATATTAAGAGTATTGGCAATTTCTTCTGCAGAATTCTGAAGGAACAACATGTCATCAGCAAAAGAGAATTTAGAGCAACTGCATTGCCTAGCAATGAAATCCCCCAAATAAGCTTTTGATGATGAGCATGTTGGAGGAGATACCCAAGTGCATCAGCGGTGAGAACATAAAGATATGGTGCTAAAGGGCAACCTTGTCAGATATATCTTTGAAGAGGGAATGTTTCAGTTAGAACCCCTTTGATGACCAAACGAGCGTTAGCATCTTTAAACAGGAGTTGAACATGAGCAATCAATCTTTGTCCGAATTTGAGCCACTTAAACATTTTCACAGTGAATTGCCATTTCATTCTATCATATGCTTTATCAAAGTCCAATTTAACAAGAAGAGCATTTTGTGTAGATTGTTGAGCCCATTTTGTTGTCTCCCAAGCAAGCACAAGATTATCCAAAATGAATCTACCACCTAAAAAGCCAGTTTGTTCAAGTTGGACTATCTCTTGGGTGATATATTTCATTCTTCTCACGAGGGCCTTTGCTATAATTTTATATGTTGTGTTAAGGAATGTAATAGGACACCAACCTAAGACCGTATCCGAGTTTTTACCTTTAGGATTCAATCTAATTATCCCTTGATTAATATGAGGTCCTAGACAACCTTTCACATAAGCATCCAAGTACATGACGAAGAAATCGGATCTAATATATGGCCACAATGATTTAAAGAATTCAGCTGGTAACCCATCAATTCCAGGGCTTCTTTCATTGGGCATGGCAAGCAAGGTAACATCAAACTCTTCTATGGTTTGCAATCTATCGAGATACTATTGATGTTCATTTCTCTCGTCAAAGGATTAAAATAGGAAATGAATCTATGTCCCATTTCCACTTTATGAGCATAGTTTGTTTGCACTTGTATCAAGCTTTTATTAATAAATATATTATAAGCCATTCATTATAGCGCCCCTTTAACTCATCAATTGAAAAGTAGAAGATATTTCCAGTAGTGTGTTGTGTCCTATGAATCATTTATTATAGAGCCCCTTTAACTCATTAATTGAAAAGTAAAAGATATTTTCAGTAGTGTTTTGTGTCTTATGAACCATTTATTATAGAGCCCCTTTACCTCATCAATTGATAAGTAGGAGGTATTTTTGGCGATGTGTCAACTAATCATATTTTATATCAAGATTCAACTCCATAGTTTTTGAATCAAATACGTGACCCGTATTTCATGAGTAGTAGTTCACATGAACCCAAATCTCATGAGAATGAATGATCCACTTAACACTCATTGCATCTAGGTGACCCTCACACGCGAAGCATTGGGACTTCCAAGGTGGTCACCTATCACAATACTATTTAGATTCAAGTGCTCTTAGTCACATAATTTCTCCTAGATGAAGCCCACTTAGCTTGCTAACCCAATTTGCAAAATCTTACCACCACTAGTCATCTCAGCATACAAATTTTCTTATTGGAACCCTAACCTGCTCTTTTGTTGTTGCAGCAGCTTCCATGAACACCTTGTCATGATGCAAACTATTTGTTGTTGCAGCAGCCATGAACACCCAAGTTCTGCTGCAAATTGTTTTTTATACATCCATTCCATTTTCGCAATGTTTTCTCAACTCTTGCTCATGCGCACACCCTCTTTGCCCACTTTGCCGCCTCCAAATTTAACATGTCCGAAGCCGACATCACTCGGATTTTCAAATTGGCCCCCTCCTTACAAAGGCTTCAAACCCTCCACAAAGTCGAGCAGTCCATTCATATGTTGAACTGATATGGCTGCTCTGAAGTACAAATTGCCAAGATAATGAGGACTCGGCCCGAAGTTATCGTCTCAAGCGCAGAAAGAATATTGGAACCCAAGATCAAACTGCTGGAAGATTTGGGTTTTGAGGGTCAAATTCTGACGAAGCTTTTGACGATGAATCCACACATTTTGAGTCACAGCCTCGAGAACGACCTTCTTCCTAAGATTGAGTTTCTGAAGAATGTATTTAAATCCCAGGATGTGCTCGTTAAAGCCCTGTTAAAAGCACCGCAGCTTCTCACTAATAGCCTGGAGAAGACCCTGAAGCCCTCGCATGCTTTTTGGGAGGGATGGGGTTTTTGTGGGACGGAGCTCTACAGATTCTTACAGCTAGATCCGGCTGTTCTCTTACGCACTTATTTAACGCCTGCCCAAACTGATCTCATTCACAATATTGGCGCTGACAAAGGAAGCAAAACATTCAAATATATTTTAAGTTTAGTGACAATTAGCAGCACGGAGACGTTAGAGGGCAAGATACAAAATCTCAAACTCTGTGGGCTCTCGGCTGAGGAAACCTGGCAAGTATTTCGGACCGCCCCTTCAGTCTTTACTTGCTCCAAGGAAAATATTAGTGCAAAGATGAACTTTGTAGTTAATAACATGGAGCTCCCTGCAAATTATGCAGTAAAGCACCCCAGCTTGTTACCAATGAATTTGGAAAAGGTTATGAAGCCCAGGTTTCTAGTTTGGCAGAGAATCAAATCCATCAATGACCTTGGCCTCCATCTTTTGACGGTATTGACGATGACAGAGGTAAGGTTTGTTAGAAAGATTATAAAAGGGTATCCTGAATCTAAAACACTGTGGACAATATATGAAAATGCCATCTCTAATGCTTCCAACCGCACAAAGAGCTCAGGCAAACGTTAGTTTTGGATTGAGACAGTGAGAGTCAGGACTCAATAACCACAACAGAATTAGTAAGCTAGTCTTTGGCAGAAGGCAGGCAGGCCCTCCTCATCCAGGTGTTGGCTGTGAACGTTTTACATTCCTGGAGGTACCATATTCAACAACAGGAGCTACATCGATATTCCCTCTGTCATGCTTACTGTGTTTAATTGCTCTTCATGCAAGGTATGTATTGTAGTAATTAATATTTTGAAGTGAGCTAACTGCTTTCACTGCAGCCATTCAGTTTGATGTAATTGGTGAATATTTAATAGCTAGAAGTTTTGTTGCTTTTGAAAGTCATTTCAGAAATATAATCATTATGTTCTCAATGGGAATTATGCCAGAGCAAGGAGTGAACAATTATACATAATGTTCAGCAAACAAGTTTTCCAGCCTCCAAATGTTTGCAGGAGCTGTAATTTTGGGTTTGATGTAGTCAGTTTGTGTTAAGATGTCATATAATCCTTAAAAAATTACATGAAAATCAGTAAATTAGAACAATAGGTTCTTATATTTAGAGTGCAAGTTCATCATCAATTGGAGGACATCAGAAAACATTATTAGTTGGAAGTCATAGGTAACAAATGGTTTTAAGTATATTTTTGGGACAACACTCTCAAGGACCATTTTGGGTTTGGACTCGACAAATTAGAAAATTGTATTTCATTAAAAATAGGATCCAATTCAGAGCAATATCAATAACATATAAATCAGAACTGCAAATCATCTCAAAATTCTGTAACAAGCTGCAAACTTTTTAATTTTAATGGACTGGTCACCGTGTTACATCTAGCAGATACCCAATTAGAGAAAGTGTTCATGATTCAATGAATTCGAGATTGTTGATAGATTAAACAAATTGCTGAGTTTTTAAAGAAACTGCTGCTAAACAAATGAATGATTTACATACTCAAGCTTTAGTTTTTAGAGATTTTAATAATGTTTTAACTTTTTAAAACAAGCTGGGCCTAAAACTGATTGAATCTCAGACAAGTTCTAAAAAAAACACAGAAATGTAGAAGTCTCTGCAGAACTCTGTCAAACTCACGACTTGACTGAGTCAAGGCATCAAAACTTGCTGCTTCTGGCTCAACTCGAAGTCTTGCAAGTCTACCACAGATGCACAGAGTTGAAATTACGTTTCTAAGCACATGACAATTTTTATAGCTAATGCCTCTATTACTGTACTGATTATGCAATTTATTTATGCTTCTTTTATATCTTATGGTGGGATTCTGCCAACTCTCCTCTGGCCTATATACATTTTGGCAAACACATTCTAATCACAGAGCTATATACATTTAGTCCACCAACACGCATGCACAAAAAAAGAACTGATATAGTTGAAATGGACATATCAATGCAAAACAAATAGAAACATGCAAAACAAAATTTGCAGTAGCTCACTGCAAATGTTATCAACAGAGCTATGGAAAATGTCTTCTTGCGAAAATGAACAAAATTAAAAAGTATCAGTGGCCATCTGCAAGATTGTAATAATGGAGGATTTGTTTTACCACAACAATATTAACTTTCAGATCAGATATGCCGTTATGTAATTGTTTCTTACTTGATATGTGTCTTTGGATGGTGGATTGACTACCATATATATACCCGATTGGATTTCAAGAGACGTGACTGTTCCAATCGGTGCCATGTTGTCTCATATGCAGATTGTTCTGTTTCATAATGAAATGTGTTTCATTAAACTCTGCCCTTTATAACCTCTTGAAGCTACAAAACATCAACACTCCCTCTTAGCTAAGGAGGTATCCTTCTAGATATCCATGTCATGGAGTCTCTCAACATGACATCCACAATGGCTACACCCATTTGTGAAATAGTTCATCACGGAGTTTCTTAACGTGATATCGTCATGGAGTCACTCAACATGACGTCCACCATGACTACTCCCATGTGTGGAAAGAAACATGTGCACAACTGCTCATCACGGAGTCTCTCAACGTGATGTCATCATGGAGTCTCTCAACATGATGTCCACCATGGCTACTCCCATGTGTGGAAAAACATAAGTACAAAGGATTCATCACGTAGTCTCTCAATGTGATGTTGTCATGGAGTCTCTCAACATGACGTCCACCATGGCTACTCCCATGTGTGGAAAGAACCACATCTCTGTTTCAAAGATGGACGAGGGCTTTCACCTCATATTTCTCCGTCTCAGAGAAATATGCATTATAGCAAAGATCACTGATGCTGAGTCTCCCTCTCGGCAAGGGCGACATTCTCCACTACTCTAAGCTTG
Source organism: Cunninghamia lanceolata (assembly GCA_027924645.1). Lineage (NCBI taxonomy): Eukaryota > Viridiplantae > Streptophyta > Pinopsida > Cupressales > Cupressaceae > Cunninghamia > Cunninghamia lanceolata. Next base: position 1,234,956 of record BSBN01001164.1, on the reverse strand, counting down.
TCCCGAAAATATGCAAACTTTACTCTGGAAAGAGGCTTGGTGAGGATATCAGCCGTCTAATCATCAGTGCAAATATACTTGAGTTGGATTGCTTTCCTTAGCACCATTTCTGACCCTGTCATACTTGATGCACCCAATGTACCAAACACTAGCTCTCCCTCTTAGCTATGAGTCCCAGACTTCACAACCCCTTGCAAGATCCCTGCCTTGACTTAACCTGATTTGATTAGGTCTTTGCCATACTTCCAGTCCCAGGAAGTAATGCATAAGGCCAAGGTCCTTCATCTCAAACTCGGAGGTTAACTCTTGCTTACATTTGACAATGAGGTTCTATTTTCTAGTGAGAAATAGATCATCAACATAAAGGACCAAGATCAAGACCTCACCATCAACTATCTTGAAATAAAGGTTAGAATCTGCATCATTCTTGGAGAAACCCAAACTCATCAAGTAACTATCAATCCTTTCATACCATGCACGAGGTGCTTGTTTAAGACCGTACAAGGCCTTCTTCAATCTGCATACAAGAGACTCCTTCCCATGAATCACAAAACTGTCTGGTTGCTCGATATACACTTCTTCCTCAATCACACCATTAAGAAATGCAGTCTTTATGTCCATTTGATGTAACTTCCAGCCCTTTGTAGAGGCAATAGCAATAATCGTCCTAATGGAGGTGTATCGAGCAATAGGAGCAAATGTCTCCTCATAATCTATTCCCTCCTTCTGAGAGAATCCTTTTGCCACGAATCTCGCTTTGTGTTTCTCAATGCTGCCATCAGCTGCATGTTTGATTTTGTAGAGCCATTTCGAAGTCACTACTGACTTCCCTTTAGGTCTCGGAACAACATCCCATACATCATTGCATAAAACGAGACGACCTCTCTTTGAGGTGGGCTGGCACGCAGTTCACACATTGTGTCTATATTTCCACATTTTGCATCGATGTCTACCAAAGCATTTCGAATTACACTGGCACTTATACCATGGCATTGCAATGTGACCCACGCAATTGCAACTACATATCTAATAAAAATACCCATGTCGTAAAGCTTTGATGGATGTTTATACCCTATTTCACAACTCCCATATTGTTACAGGCTAGGAGAAGGATGCTGGTGCAAATTATGGAATAATGGCTTTACACCAACGAACTGCATTTTCTTGAAAGTTTGGAAAGTCTTCACAAGGGATCTATTTTGTATGCATGTTGTAGTCATTGCATATTATGAAATGATATCATCTATCACATAGCTTACACCCCTTGTCTGTGTATCAACATTTAGCATGCAACAACATTAAATAAAATCCCTTATCGTTTATTCTTTGCTGGATTTCTATACCCTATTTTAAGGGTAGGCCGCGACGGTACTAGCAAAGGTTGTGGAGTTCTTCTTTAGACCTGCAAGGCATATTTTCTTGTTGCTTGTAAAATATAGGGCTCTTGAGATCATCCTGCATAACCACTGCCTTGGTGTACCTTACTCTGATGTACCAGAATACAATAAAACTGTTCGGATATTTGTGAGCCACCTTCCATATCCAAGAAGAGTTACTCTCTAAGCATGTATCTATCACACTGTATTGAATGACCTCCTTTGCAGGTTGCGAGGTAGTTTTGAATGCCGAGAGTTGGTCTTCAATGCATAGAGATCGCAGATTGGTCTTTCAAACGTCATTTCACATAGGTTGCGAGTCCTTTTAACGCCTTCATTTAGCCATCAGAGAACTCCATGGGGGCCTGCATGGTAGGATTCACCCTCATGCGATAGAGGTGTCTGATTTCAATGCCACACAGGCATGAGACCACAAGATGTAGGAGACTTCTTCAGATGGGCGGTTTGCTATTCTGATTTGGCCTCCTTTGGATAGTCACCGCTGCCTTCAACTCATGTGATGAAGAGACCAATAGAAGAGAGTAATACACTTTTGCATGTGAGCCCCGCTTGGATTTGATTATGATACATGAGGAGTTTGAATAGAGAACGCCGATATTGACCTTGAGGAAGATATGAAGAGCGTCATAATTAGCCCCTATTTCCATCTCTGCTCTGTATTAAACCCTCAAAAATACCTAGACTGGAGCTTCCACAGCTCTATGAGCAGTCTGTAGGCCCGCTTCTTTCAGTAGGGCGTGCTCCTCTATGAGTTGGGTTGGCCAAATGTAAATGCTGGTGTTCTAACAGTGGCTCCCATGCATTGGCATTGAAAGATGCCTTTAGAAACTCATTTGAAGCTCCAATGGCCGCTTTTAATTTCTCTTGGCAGTCTCTAAGAATGCTCCATAGCTTGGCAATCTCCCTTGCCGTTGCCCTTCACACAACAATGACCTCTCTCTAAAAAAGAAACCACAGATGTCTGCTATGTATGAGACCTACAGATGTCTTTGACCTGGTGAATGGTTACCATTGACCAAGACATTTTAACTGCCTCCAACACTGTGCATAGGCAAAGGTGTCGGTGTCTTCACTCGCCTTTCTATGCACAGGTTCTGCCTTAGGTGGATTCCAATGTGCTGGGTGATGGCGTCACCTCCCAAAGGAGGGGCCTTCTCTTCAGGCGTCAGCCATCTTCAACAAATCGCTCCCCTTCTGCAACATGGGCGTCGTCACCTTTCAAGCTGCTCTCTAAAGCCTATAGACATAGAGAACACATATTTGCAGATTCACCCAGAGTCTACCAATCGAAGCCAACAATGAACTCAGTATGGCTCTTGCTTAAAACATAGGAGACCGTCCGTTGCACCACTTTGAATTGTTTATCTCCTAGTTCGCTGAATATTAGAAAGCCAGCAGATCTGAGGAGAGAGATGCTTAAAAAATGCATGAGTGCTCCAAATAGAGTGAAGGCTGTGCCACTAGACTTGGAGAACAAGGAATCGTGGATGAACTTCACCTCCATCTCCACAACTCTGAATATATCCTCACATTCTGTTGGTTGTTGGCCTTCGTGTCTCCACACATCTTCTATTAAAGCCAAATCTGTCAGATTTTCCTAAACCTGCTCTGATACCATGTTAACTTTCAGATCTGATATGTTGTTATGTAATTGTTTTTTACTTGATATGTAACTTTGGATGGTGGATTGACTACCATATATATAACCGATTGGATTTCAAGAGACATGATTGTTCCAATCGGTGCCATGTTGTCTCATATGCAGATTGTTCTGTTTCATAATGAAATGTGTTTCATTAAACTCTGCCCTTTATAACCTCCCGAAGCTACAAAACATCAACAAACAAAATATTGGGAAATCACTGTCTTAGGGAATAGTTTTAGAGAATTGGAGAAAGAGTGGTGTATGCCTCTGACATTGATGAAATCCTCAAATGTTTTCAGATGCTGGTGCTGTTAGCAATCATTGTTGCAGATCTCTCCCATGCAATTTACAATGTAGGGAAGTCTTCTCCTACTTAATAGAGCACCATAAGTTTGCATTTACATGGACTTCAAGTATAAATTTATAATGCAATAATACCAGAAAGAATTGTAGACATCCAATCGTATTCCTAATGATAGTCAAGATTCAAGCTCCATTGCACATAGTTGTAATGTATGAAACAACCATTCAATTATGTTGTCATGGACTCATGAGTACATTTATTGTTAAAGCTTCTTGTGTGCATGATAATCAAACAATGAAATCATGATATTAAATTTCTATTATTGAGTGACATTATACACACATCATTACATTGCTAAAATGACCAACCGTTACAAGTAAATTGAATTTGAAATTATTACTGACAAACCATCAAGTATATATTGAAATTGAATATATATTGATATGTATAGATCAATGCAAGTGAACTCAACGTTGAAAATAAATAAATAAGAAGTAAAACAATGTGTGGGAGAAAGAATGTAGGGTTACAATGCATATACACAATGGGTGCTTTTAATCTAGTTATAATGCAATCCCTCACAATGGATGTCTTCGGGACCTTCGTTGAGAGAGATAACTTGTTCCACATTGTTTTGGTTGTAGATACACGATGTATAATGCTAAGAACTGTGCTAGCATACCTCTACAAACACTGTTATGTTGATGGATGTGTTTTTGGTTTATTTTAACTGTGCTGATAACTTCCCTGCTTTATTGTGGCCAGCGTTCTTTTTCTTCTGGAATATTATGCATCTAGATATGTTGTGTCTTTGTTACTCATTGATGTTATGTTGATTTGGTTAAGATGAATATGGAATACCAGTGTATCTTTCTGAATCAAAGTGCAATGGGCAGGAGAGGTGTCTACATGAAAATAAATTCCCATAACCCAGTACATTGATTAGTGGGTGCTTAATTTGATGTGAAAACATGATAGCAATTCATATATTCTTTGGTTATTGAGAAGTAGACAGGAGATATGAATTAGGAAATTTCTGCACAATATTACAAGTTTATCAGTTGAGTTGATCAAATTAAGCATTAAAAAATAAAGAGATTACCAAAGGCAAGAATGGCCAAAACAAAAAAAATCAGATTGTAGGCCGATGTCAAAAAGTTGGCTATGCTGCTTTTCTTTGTGGTAATATTTTATGCTGTATCTTTTTTCCAAAAAAAAAAATAAAATTATATTCTTGCCCACAAATAGCTATGACAGGTCAATGAGATTGTAATAGTACTGTTGTCACATGAAATTGCACCCTGCTTGAATGGGACTCCAAGCATTCCAATGACACAATGGGAATGATCTCTAAGTGTGGGACTTTGCTAAATGAGATCAAACCTTCAGAGAAGGCCCACTTTCTTGATTGGATATCACCTAAACTACTAAATTTTTGGGATGAAAAGGGGAAGAAAAGTGCTGAAATGAAAGATAAAGCAACAACACTTAAAACATGAAAGGGTGATGCACCAGACAGATTTAAAGAACCTTTACAAAACCGAAGCATGCACATCACAACCAGATACAACTTACAAATATACACAGAATAGATGATTCTAACAGAGGTAAGAAGCAAGATGATTGAGAAGAACAAGAGATATTCATAGACAACCATATGCAGATTCACACAGAGATAGAAAAATCAGCGAAAGGCATGATAGCTTGCATATATCTAATGAAAGGCAAGGTTACAGCATGTGAAAAGTTCTACTTGGAAATAGGGAGAACAAGATGCTCCAAAAAGTTTTCCAACCCTATTTACATCATAAGCCTCAGCTTATATAGCATCTTCATCTAACCTAAGTCAGTTACCCAATTCGCTCAGCGAGCTGCAATCAAAAATATCTTCCTGGAGGGACGTCCACCTGCCAGGAGTAATGGCGCCAAAGGATCTAGAACAGGGGTAGGTGAGGAGATATTTAGAATCATTAATGTGAGCAACTTACTCCTTGATCTTCCACACCCAGGTGGCAGAGAAGATATCTAAAACCAAGCGGTGGCAAGATATTTCTGATCATTAATGCGAGCTACCTCCTCCTACTTTGCCGACCTCATATGTCTCACCGATGATCCAGATGATCATGTCCACAAACATCCTGATGACGTCACCATCATGTCGAACATCAGGATGATCTTCAAATGCTAACTGGTGTTAAGGAAAATATGACCCCCTTCGGGCCTTGACGACATCATCATGATATTCGGGGTAGGATGATATTCGAAAATATCACCCCCCGCAAAATATCACGCTGCATTGTATGATGACCCTCGCAAGAAAGATGATCCTCCCTTGGAATGGATCTGGATGAAGTTAGCGGCATATGACTTGGTTTATCGCTGCAGTTACCATGATGTCATCGTCATGCTATCAGATGGGGGGGATAGTTGGAAGATAGGGTGATGATGGTGATGTCATCGTCACATCAGGGTGATATTTGGAAGGAAGGATGATATTCGGAAGATCGGGTGATATTCGAAATATCACCTGATGTTCAAAATATCACCCGATCTTAGAAATATGACCCGATATTAGAACATTAGGGCTTGACCAGATGATGACCCCACATAACTTCCTCCTTTTAGCGAATTTCAGGGTGATGTTTTAAGCAAACTTGCCTATCTTTTCAAGTTCTTTCACATGGTAAGCCTCTTCAAGCAAGCTTCAGATTTTGAAATTGGGTTAAGACCTCAGGATCATAAATATGGCTTTCATGGGGATATGCATACTAACTGATCTTGCTTGAATTATTTTGACTCCTGCTAGAGGAAAAATAGGTCAATAATTTGGCGACCTCTATGGGATGTTTGCCTGCTAAACATGAGATCAGTGGCCTTAAGCATCCATTGGGCATGGAGTCAAGTTTAAAATATGCTGGGAAACTAGGACTTGCCTCTCAAAACACAAAAAAGGGGAGAAGACCTATTTTCTCCTAATGACAAAGTAGCCTATGCAGAAGCACTTAGGAAAAGGGAAAACTAAAGCAAAAATGAAACCTACTCTAATCCTAAACTAACCAATCAGACATGACTTTAAACAAAGCCATTAACTAGTTCTTGAAAGTAACTGCCCCTCCTTAACAATTTACAATGTTTCTTATGCATGTGGGCAGTTAAAAAGAGGTGAGGGAGGGATGGGCATATGACAAATTGATAAAAGACCTCCCCCCAAAAGGAGATAAACTCACCTATCCACCTAAACTGATTACTGATGTTGCTGATATGTGGTGAATAAGTGGGCTGATCCCACTCATTTTGATGCTCAACTTCATGCTTAGAGGTAAGCATGACAAGTGGTGACTTCTCTTGATGTGTCTCCAGCTTGGCTAGATGCCTGATTGGGCATCCCCTTGAGATGACATGGAAATCAACACAGTTGATTTCATATCCCTGTTCTGATTTCTTCTCTTCTTGTTGTTCTGAAAACCCCAGCTCCTCAATTGGTATGATGGTGTCCTCCATTTGACTCTCATGTTGCTCTTGTGTGTGAAACAGCTGACTTGGGACCTCATGGCCTTCTCCTTCTTCCTTCAAAGAGCCCAAGAAGGCTGATATAATGTCATCATGGCTGCATTCCTCTTCTCGTTGATCTGAATACTCTAGCTCTTGTATCTCAATTAGAGATATGGCTGTCTCCACCTCATGAACAAGATGCTCACGATTTTCTAATTTAGGCTCAGAAAATGAGCCATGCACATGCTCAAAAGAGAAAACCTCCCCACCAAGAAGTTGATACCCTTGCTAGATAATAAAGAACAAATCTGCAATTTGCTCTTGCCCAGGTTCAGTCTTCTCACTATTTTCAATAAAGCATGGAAGCTCCTCAAGCATGTCAGCATCATCAGTCTCTACAGTATCTAGCATAGAGCAACATGATTGGTCTTCTTTATGGTTTGGAACCTTACTATCATGCTCAGCCTCAATCTGCAACTTTTCAGTATTTTCTTGTTGCTGCATATCTACAACCAACTGCACACTTTCTTCTTCATCTTCAACATAGTCAGGTAGCTTGTGAAGTAGGGCAGCATCATCCATTGCTGAAGTGACTTTAGTAATATTCACAGGTGCATTAGATTCAAACAATTCTTTCTCTGTGAGCGTAGGAATAGATTGCTCCTGCAGAGGGATATAGGCTTTGAACCCTGGAAACTTGTGGAGTCTAGGCTGCTCTTGTTGCAGTGGATGAGACCCTCTAAAACTTGGGATTTCCAATTTAGGACATTTAGGAGGCTCTCCCTGCTTGAAGCTTGGTATTATGACCTTGGAACTCTCCTCACTAAAAAATGGATTTGGAGAAGAAAAAGCTGACTGAGTTTCCAACTTTTGAAATGGAGCCATCACAAACCTACCTTGCTCCTCTTTTGTTGGCTAAATGCCAGAGCATGTTTCCATTTGTATGTTTGGTGGAGGGTCTTCGCAGGGGAAAAAAGATGGCCCTTTCCAACTTGGAACCTTAAAGGTAGAAGGCTGCCTGAAACTTGAAATTATGATAGGCATGGATTCTACAGCTTTCTCTTCTTCCTGATTCTGAAATGGTATGAGAGGATTGGCCTTCACAAGGTTTGGTATTTTATAATCATGATGCCTAATCCAAGAAGACCTCCATGGTAGAGAAATTTGAGGCTCTTTCACAGATTCACCTTGGTTTGAAGGATGGATTTGTTTGAACCTAGGGATAGGAGAGAAACTATTTACTTTGAGCTCCTGTTCTTGAGCAAGAAACTATCTTATTTGTTTCTCCTTAGCTGCAATTCGCATGTTCAAGCATTCGTTCTCATATACTCTTCTATTTTCTGCCTCCTGCTCTGACAAATAAGCTTGATATGCAAGCACCTCTTGCTACCTGTTATACTGTGCTTCCCTATCTATTTCTGAAATTTGCCTTTGGTAATCCAGTAACAAACTTTCAAGGCTACCCAAATTAGGATCATTTTGGGAGTGACTAGGGAGGTTGCACATTTGATTTAGAGTAGAATGGGTTTCACAAGGCTGACTATAGGAATGAACATGCTGCAAATAAGGACAAGCAAGAGTAGTTTGAAAATGCTCCTGCTGGTAATGCTGGGTGTAATGAGGAAAAGAACTGTTTGGGGGCCAAAGTCTGAATCTTCATGGAATGGAGGAGAATAACCATTGTGGTGTTGATAACTAGACATTGCAAGGGTAAATCATGAACATAGGTAAGCCTAGATAATAAATTAAGAATGAACATAGACCACAGGGTCTTGCACATCAGGATGTGAGTTTGAACACCAAACGGAGTCACCAAGTGCTATGAAAACTGTCAAATGATAGTAAACCTAATAAGTAGCACCAACCTCATTAGCTGCTTGGAAACTGGACTGCTATAACTAGCTGATTCGCCATTAGAGTCACCATGGTGTTGCTTTTACTGCCTCCAAAGGCTAATAATATTGGGAGAAACACCAAATCTCTTAGTATTTTGATGATAAGTTCATCACAGGGTCCCACCGGGCATGCTAGAAACTGTTGTCACATGAAATTGCACCCTACTTGAATGGGACTCCAAGCATTCCAATGACACAATGGGAATGATTTCTAAGTGTGGGACTTTGCTAAATAAGATCAAACTTCCGGAGAAAGTCGGCTTCCTTGACTGAATATCACCTAAACTACTAAATTTTTGGGGTGAAAAGGGGAAGAAAAGTGCTGAAATGAAAGATAAAGCAACAACACTTAAAACATGAAAGAGTGATGCACCAGACAGATTTAAAGAACCTTTGCAAAACTGAAGCATGCACAGCACAACCAGATACAGCAAGCAAATATACACAGAATAGATGATTCTAACAGACGTAAGAAGCAAGATGATTGAGAAGAACAAGAGATATTCATAGACAACCATATGTGTATATTTAATGAAAGGCAAGGTTACAACATGTGAAAAGTTTTGCTTGGAAACAGGGAGAACAAGATGCTCCAAAAATTTTTCCAACCCTATTTACATCATAAGCCTCAGCTTATATAGCATCTTCATCTAACCTAAGTCGGTTACCCAATTCGCTCAGCGAGCTGCAATCAAAAATATCTTCCTGGAGGGACGTCCACCTGCCAAGAGTAATGGCGCCAAAGGATCTAGAACAGGGGCAGGTGAGGAGATATTTAGAATCATTAATGCGAGCAGCTTACTCCTCGATCTTCCACACCCAGGTGGCGGAGAAGATATCTAAAACTAGGCGGTGGCAAGATATTTCTGATCATTAATGCGAGCTGCCTCCTCCTGCTTTGCCGACCTCATATGTCTCGCCGATGATCCAGATGATCATGTCCACAAACATCCTGATGACGTCACCATCATGTCGAACATCAGGATGATCTTCAAATGCTAACTGGTGTTAAGGAAAATATGACCCCCTTCGGGCCTTGACGGCATCATCATGATATTCGGGGTAGAATGATATTCAGAAATATCACCCCCTGCAAAATATCAGGATGCACTGTATGATGACCCTCGCAAGAAAGATGATCCTCCCCCGGAATGGATTTGGATGACGTCAACGGCATATGACTTGGTTTATCGCTGCAGTTACCATGATGTCATCGTCATGCTATCGGATGGGGGGGGATAGTTGGAAGATAGGGTGATGATGGTGACGTCATCGTCACATCAGGGTGATATTTGGAAGGAAGGATGATATTCGGAAGATCGGGTGATATTCGGAATATCACCCGATGTTCAAAATATCACCCGATCTTAGAAATATGACCCGATATTAGAACATCAAGGCTTGACCAGATGATGACCCCACATAACTTCCTCCTTTTAGTGAATTTCATGGTGATGTTTTAAGCAAACTTGCCTATCTTTTCAAGTTCTTTCACATGGTAAGCCTCTTCAAGCAAGCGTCAGATTTTGAAATTGGGTTAAGACCTCAGGATCATAAATATGGCTTTCATGGGGATATGCATATTGACTGATCTTGCTTGAATTATTTTGACTCCCGCTAGAGGAAAAATAGGTCAACAAGTACATCTAGATTAGAGTAGATAAGGGTAGTGCTCAAGGTGTGCTAAATGACTTAATAATAGAAAAGAAGAAAATTGTTCTATAATAACATAGGAGAACATCCTTAATTAACGAACTAAAATCATACAACCCAATTATAGAATAATCACTTGTTACCTATTTGAAGAATGTGCACCTATGGGAAGAATGTGCATAAGACTGATAATTTTTTTAAAGGGGAATAATCTGAAGTTGATGAGCTATCTTTTGGGATAAAATAAATATTATGTACGAATCTTACACCTTCACTTCGATCTAACATTGTTAACATGAATTTAGCATTTTAATGTCTAATGTCATATGAAAGGATCCAACATATGGAATAGAAAAATGAAGAATGGACTTCTTGCTTGTTTGCATGACTTGATATTATTTGATTTATCAATATTATTAATTGTGCATTTGCAAATGACATATATTTCAAATTGTATTCCGACAAGTAGATGCTAGTATCCAATGATAACCTAAAGGTATTCCAACAAGTAGATGAATAGTATCCAATGATAAAATTAAATGAGGTAAGTTTACTTGTGATCACTACTGTATTGAGACTGCGAGTCTCTCATCAGTGTATTGAGACTCTTTGAGTCTTGCAAGGCTGCAGACTTGCAAGCCAGCCTTGAGTAGCACGTTTTCTTTACAGGGATTGTGTGACTTGACTTACAAACACTCTCATAGAACTTTAGATTTCAGATAGCAAAGGCAGCATGCCATTCAGTACAAGAAGAGATGTTTTTTCACTCTCTGTCAGTTTTAATTTATTTGACAATGTTTTCTGCTCCATTTGCAATCCAGCCTGTTTTGGCATTCTTTTAAAAAATTATTCACATTAACTGAAATATCTGTAAATTTAAAGGAAATCTCTGTGTATGTTGATTTCAAAATGACTATAAAATTTAGCAATCAAATGAAAAACAAAATTAAACATTAATTTGTGCCTGTCAAGTGTGTCTTTGTTTTTGGGTTATTCAATTTGGTGGGTATAGGAAATTTGTTTATCTTAATTGAAATTTCTGTTAATTTGGTGGGAAAAGGAAATTCGTGGGAGCTAGGAAGTAGTAGAAATTTTTGTTAAGTGTTGAATTTACTGCATAAAATGATATCATGAAGGATGTGAGATAAAATTAAGTGATAACTTTGGTGCAAAAGTATTCATTACCTAAATGAGATACACTATGATAGTGGATTTTTCTTTTATTTTTGTAAAATTTAATGCATTACTTGAAACCAGTTTGGAGAAGTCGGGAAGCGAGGACGGCGGAGATAATGGTGAGGGCGACGTAGAGATCAACTCTGACTATGAAGATAAATAGGGATGATTATCTTTAGAAGACAAGGATGCGCGTCTTTTGGATATATGGTTGGACGCTTGTAGGAGGCCCCAAATCTCGTCGCATTCAGTTCTGTGGGGGGTTTGCGTCACGTTTCGGCTTGGGCTTCCTGCTACTAATTTTGGGTTTGCGGAAATGGAGGGTGACAAGGAATTGCCCTCAGAATGACAAGGAATTGCCTATGCTTTGACGGGTTTGGAGAAGCTGGGCTTTTCGTCCCTTGTTCGGCCGCCCTTTTGGGGCAGATAGCTGTTGCATTGGATCTCATGAGGCTCAAGCCGCCCAAGGTATCCCCTCTTCTACAATCTCTATTCCTTTGATCTCGGTTGCCAAGGGTAATGAACGGGTGCTCTAGATCCCTGGTGACTTTTGGACAAATCGTCATTCAAATTGAAGGGTGCCTTTGTTGATAAATTTTTAGGGTCTAGGCCTAATGTAGGTTTTTTCAAAAACTGGGCTAAGAGAAAGTGGAACCTTCCTGACACCATGGAGATCTTGGTGCTTTCGAAGGGTTTCTTTCTGATTGTGTTTTTCCTACACAAAGATTGTGTTCGTGCTCTTTTAGGGGGGTCATGGTTTTTGGGTAATTTTGGCCTCTTCCGTAAGAGGTGGAATACGGGCTTTGCTCTAGAGAAGGAATCCATTAAGATAGTTCCAATTTGGGTGAGACTACTTGGTTTACTGCTAAAATATTGGGATGAAGAGGTATGGTCAGGGATTGCTAGCTCTTTTGGCCAGCTCATTGCTATTGACAATGTGACCAAATGTAGAAAACAATTATTATTCACAAGGTTTTGTGTTAACGTGGATGTGGATAAGTGTCGCATCCCGAATTGAGACGTGGCTGGCATGTCAGAGCTACACAATAAAACAAAAAGAAAAGAAAAATAAAAATAAAATACATTCATTAAAGCGGGTTGATGGAGGCAATAAAGAAGAAAAAACCATTTTGCTACGGGGGGAGACAGTTTAATTGCGTGAGTATGGATGCCCTGGCAAAAAGAATGGAGTCCAACTGCTGCAACTTTGTCCGAAAGGACAGGATGCAGGGTATGGGCATCCATCAAAGCATTAGGATAGAAGAATTTTAGGAGAAGAGGGAGGACTTAGAAGGTATTTTTGGAAGGAAGTTGAGCAGAAAAGGAGACGCAGGCAAGGAAGGAGATTTGGTGACATCTGTGGAATGGGGATTTTGGGAGTTGAAGTTGAGGGTCATCACAACTAGGAAGCAAAGAAGAGCAAGAGCCCTTTTAAAGCAGCCATAAGTTTTGGGTTTGAGGTTGTTTGTCTATGGAGATCAGAGGCGATGATGAAAAGGAGAAATTGCACAGTTTATTTTGACCCTGCAGGCCATTTTATCTACATAAGCATACTCCCAGGAGCTCATTTCTCCATTCTTGGCACCATGGATAGCATTGGAAATGACTCTATGATGGTGGCATGATACTACTTGATTTAAGAAGAGACACGACTTGATTTGAGGGAGGTGACAGATAATTCTCTTCTTAATCTAGTTTGGCAAGCTACTCAAACACCTAAACCTGTGATATGTTCAACATCGTGCATAGAGCTAAGTATATTACTCTGCATCTAATCATCTTGTACATCGCTATTTCTTCTATGAAGTTGGAATGCATGTGATTGATTTATAAATTAGGCATGGTTTTATCCCTAGTGACTTTGTTGGTTCTGTATTCCATGAACATTCTTTTTGTAAGAGAATACCTCTAGTGCTTTTGCCACCAATCATTATGAAATATTACTACATTACAATTGCTAGACTTTTGTTAAAAATGTATACAACGGCAAGGGGCCACACTTACCGTTTCATTAAAATACAAGAAGAACGAGAACCATATTTATATTTCTGATACATTGCAACTATTAGAAAAAGTAAGATTGAATTTAAGTGTAAATTTTAGGGTTCAGTTTATCCAATGTCTGTTGAGCAAGTATTGAGTATGATTAATGTAATGCATTGTGATAAAAGAAGCTCTCATCATATGCATCATAGAAATATTGGAAAGGCTTAGAAATTTGAATGAAACAATAAATTATGTTTATATTCAATTATTAGTTGGAGCAAGTTATAGGCTCATGAAGTGCAGAAAATGCTTATAGGTTGGGCTATCCCATGAGTATAGTCATTTATTATAAAAACTAATCACATTATATAAGATTAATAAACAAACCATAGGATTGGAGTATAAAGTTGAATAGTAAAAGTGAATATTTTATATTATTATTAAGCTCAGAACATAATAGATGTAAAGAAAATTAAGGGATTGAATTATGGTTATTATTCTTTTGTAAATGACACTATTATCTTGTCTTACCCATTGGGCATGGGTACATGAGGGTATCATTGTAGGACCCTCTATTATATCTAAGGGTAGTCTAAATATGATATATAGAATGTTAACCTCTTCAATGTCTTATTAGATTCATCTGGGTTGCATATTATTGTAAATGATAACGACTTCATTTAAATGCACTTGGTTTGTACTGTATTGAACATATTTGATGTTGCAAGTTAATGCTTGTGGTAATCCATTTTGGATTTGTGGTAAAGGATTTATATGACTCCATGATGTCTATTGACCTCTTAAGAATAAGTACCTTGGAATTGGAACTACCCAGTGAAGTGAGGAAAGGAAATTATAGTTGGGCAAGTTTGATGTATGAACATGTACCAGATGGAGGACAAACATCATTTAATTTAATGGTGTGGTAGACTTTGAGTTAAGAGATGATGTAGAGTAATCTAAAATCCTCAAACTAACTCAACAATTCACCTTTGAAGTTTTGAAACAAAAAAACAATTGGTGTTCCTTCACAACTGTTCCTTTTCCCTAGTAGCGCTCAAAACTTGGTTTTTTCATCATATCTTTTGGAGAAGGCCTCAAACCCACAAACCATTTACCATTCCAGATACCCATTTGGCTATTTGATAACATATCTCCATTTGGGATAGGGTTGTTTTGGAATGACACCCTCAATAATTCACTGGTAATGTTGCAACTAGGCCTAATTAGCCCTATTTTGCAAAGCAAATCTATGAAATCCAAAATCCAAAACCCAAAACTCAACTCTAGGTTGCTCCACACATTGCATGGGGTCCAAATCCACCAATTTTGTCTATTGGGACAATACCCATATCACCTTTTTTCAAAACCCTATCTCAACCTATTCAAACAAGCCTAATACATAGGGATATTAGGCTAGGGCTGCTTGAAATTCACCTAGAACTCCATTTCCTGCAATACCCAATTTCAAAATCTTAAAGAACATGCTAAAACCCTCTAGTCCACCGATTTTCATAATTTTCCTCCAGTGGAATAGCTCAAAATTTTGTTTTTTCTCTCAAAACCCTAGCTAATGAGGTTTAATAGGTAGATTTCACAAAAATGGCTCTAACTCTCTCAAAAATGAATATCAGAAGACCAAATGAGGCTTGAATGAAAGGTATTTCATAGCCCTACAACATGCAACCAGTTTCAAGCCTTGACCATACTGTACCAGGCCGTACAAGTCACGAGACCAATAGAAAACAATGAAAAATGCAGAAAACAACAGTATAACTTTATTAATCTTCCTCCAAAATGTCTCTAGATCACCACTTAGAACCTTCTTAGGCATTTTTACATGCTTTACATCAGAAGTCAAACGTTTCCATCGACTGTTCAAGTTCTTGACTCTTCATCTTCCCAAAAAACACCAAAAAATGCCACTTTTATAACTTTTAAACTAACCTAAATTGATCCCATGACAAAAAAAAAATGACATGGTCTTATTCGACCTCATTACACCAAAATTGGACTTATCAACATAAAACTCAAAATTTGACCCTATTTACAATGTATAACTAGGTGCCCCTACACCAAGAGAGGGACTAACTATGATCATACTATATGGTGTCTCCTAATACCTTACTACTGACCATTAAGGTCATAGATATTATAAATGGCAAGTGTGAATACTAACTAGACCATGATCTAGAATACCATAAGAATAATGGTTAGTACCATATGGCAATTGAAATCAAAGGTTAAGGATATGATTATTATTATTATCTAGTGGACATATTTGTATGATGATCTAATAATAATAGGGTTGCACCAACTCTCTTGAGTACGACTTAGCTATTAATCTTGCTTAAAGTGTACCTATAATTATTGTTGTAATCCTTTTAGGTTTTAGATAATGATCATGTGAGTCCCTTGGTAATGCATGTTGAGAATATATAGTTATGACATTTGATATCATAGATTCCTATATAGAAGGACATCGTTTAGGGCCATATTAAGGCTTTGCATAACTATAGCATTATGAAGAAATGATGATTACTACCGTCCTCGGTTCGAATACGATTGGTCTTATTCTATGTTGATTGTGATGTTATGCATATTTATGTGTTTGAAGCTAATCCTGGCAATATTAGTAAGTGTTGGGAATGGAAATGGGTGATAATCAAACATGAGGTCTTTGTTTGATAACCCAGTTATAACCAGGAACTAGGGTCAGTTGGGTCAAATGTATAGACATATTACATCGTAGCTCCTATTAGTGTTAGCATGAGGAGATAGATAATCAACTTATAGGCTACCATTAATTAAGGTATCATTTTGTACCTAGTGTGAAATCAAAAGTGGTTGTAAGGAACTAATCCAAGTCAATTATTCCGACAGTTGGATGCAAATTACTTGACCTTGTGTTCATACTTCAACCTTGTAACTATTAAGAATAATATGTTATTGGTCACGATATGACATTGTGAACAAAGATAATTATAGGTTGGGAGGTGATCAACCTTGCCTCTATGTTAAGGAGATGAGCATGTAAGGGTTTTAGTAAGTTTGTTGAATTATAATAATATTAGAGGAGAGGCCTAAGCCTGAGATCTCAGTGTGCTTAGCTGGTAGATCTTTGGGGTAGGATTACTATGTTGGCAACCTAGTTGGATTCCTTTGCCTACTAATAAGGTTACCAATTCCTCGGACTTATTAAAAAGGAACCTTGTTAGGTTATGCAATAGTAATAAATGAACTCTAGGAGTTATGGCCTTATTTTAGAAGGGGTATTGATAAATGGTGGTTTGCTACATTGATTAGTTTTAATCCTTGTTATGGTTTCTCTTATGATGTATACTTTCTATTTCCTTTTCCATGAGGAAGTTATTTGAGGGGTTATGAAACTTTGAGGGTACGAGCCTATGTATATTAATCCTTGAGAGTTTAAGTTAGGAGAACTACATGTGACTTCGATCCCGTTTGGAAGCAGGTATGTAGGTAGTTCTTGGGCAAAGGATGCCTTTGGACCTCAAGTTCGTAGGGGAGGGGTTTAGGGAATGATTGAGGTATGGGGTATTCCTAAACTTGATCAACCTTCCCTCTTTGGTATGTTTCAGCTCAAGGATGAAACTACATTAGATGATTGTGGACTCAACATTTAATCAATAAGTCCCCACTATATAGGCCTGAGCCAGTAAAAGGCACTCTATCAACACTATGCTCCTCCACTCTAAGGTTGTTGGGTTAGGTTCTCTTAAGCTGCCAAATCTTGGATGAACTTTTAGAATTGACATCTTTATAGTTTGTCTCTAATGTAATGTGTGAAGGTGCCTTTAGACTTGTCTAGATTAATATAATCAGTGTTTTGCATGTTGACCACTATGGCCAATTGATGGTGGGAATTATTAAGTATGGTTTTTATCCTTTACTGAGCTTGTGATTGTTAATATGCAAAAGATATGCACTCAGAAGTAGAATTGTTTAAAATTACTATTGTGGGTTTGGGTTGTGTATGATGCATACTGTGTTTCAAAGTGACAATTGAATGTATGGAATGACCATTGATATTACATTGAATTGTATGTAGTTATGCATATTTGACCAAATAGAGTCGAGCTCATGTGGGTTCAATATATAATTATTAAGGGTTGACCTATAATTTAGACCCCTAGACATATAAGACCAGGTGTATTGGTTTATGGACCTATATGTGGTATGTAACTGAGTCAACCTAACTCATCTTGGTGAATCCTTGTGATATCCTTATTGTGTGTGTACCTAGCCATAAGATGACCCACATGTTGGAACCAGGTCTGATACAGGTGTGGATAGCACGCTGTCACTAGTACCGTGCAGGTGACAGATGCCAAGTGCTATTCGTCGTATTTTAGGATGAGTTGGTTGTCACTAGTAGCACAGAGGTGATAGATACTAGGGGCCATCTAGCTTATGATATAGGTGTAGTTTAGCCAATTGTCACTAGTACCGTGGAGGTGACAGATAGCAGGTGCTATCTGCCGTATCTTAGGGTTAGTTGGCTTTCACCAGTACCATGGAGGTGACAGATGCCAGGAGCTACCCTTGGTATGATGGGGCTTATCTGGCTTTCACCAGTACCATGCAGGTGATAGATGCCAAGATCTACCCCATACCATGTTGGATCAACTTTCGCCAGTGGTATGGAGGCGATAGATGTCAGAATCCACTGACTTGATGGTTCAACGGGCTGTGGAAATCTTATTAATGGCCACATGTGATGTATGTTGTTACACCTACTCCTTAGCCAATGATGACCACAAGTAGTATGGGATACTTGCTTGTCATCATAGTTGGTGAGTATGTATGTTGTTACACCTACTCAGCCAGTGTTGACAACAAGTAGTATGGGATGCTTGCTTGTCATCGAGTTGGCTATGAATCAAGAAAAAGATGGGATTCATGCTGTAGCATGAAATGCACCATCTTTCCTTTGTTTCAATAGAAGGTATTCATGAGCTTATGTGCTAGTGCACTAGGTAATGGGAAGAGGTATGTAGTAGGTTGCATGTACTTCCTCTTACTAGTTGGTCACTATGTATGTGTGAGTCAATCCCTATGTGCATTTGTATTAAGGACCTTATGTGTTGTGCGTTGTGGAATTCGAATCCTTGCTAGTGATGACTGCAAGTAGTATGGAATGCTTGCTAGTAATCATAGTTGGCTGTAAATCAAGAAAAACGATGGAACCCATGGTGTACCTTAGATACACCAACTTTCCTATTTTTAGTTGGGATTGTAGACACCTAAAATTGACTTGTTCCCAGGTTAGGATTTCATCTATCGTATCTATTTGATTAAATAATTCATAGTTCATCTGTCGATTAAATCAATTTTATTTCTCTATGTTAATTAAATAATCCCTAATTGTTTAATTAATCCAATTTATTCCTTTATGTTAATTGAATAATCCCCGATTGTTTAATTAATCCAATTTATTCCTCTTTTTTTTTTTATCGGTAAGAGATAAATTATATTGATTATCAAATTTTTTTTTACAATGCTTGCTCCATGAGTTGATAGAAACCCTGCCACCCTGCTAAGAGCTACCACAAAAGAACAAAGAAGACCACTCCAGGTTGAGCATACAAAACAACCGCTAATACTATAGACTTCTACAAATAACCTTGACACCCGTACGACTGAATTACAGAAACACTGACATCAAACTAGAAACAAACTATTTACATCAAAATATGACCCATGCGGCCAGCTACCCCTACGTCAACAACCTGCTCAAATTTCCCCTTCTACAAACAGGAAATCATGAAATTCAGCCACCCATATAAAGCCGTCCATTGGGATCATTCCAAACATTTTCTTGAGGAATTCTCTTCCTCTGCGAGCCCTAACCCAGTGCACCTACAACTCATCACCACACAGATCCAAGATAAAAGGAAAGAAATGGACCACCTCACCAGGCTGGTTAACCCTATGCAGGTCCTTCGGCCGCGAGAGTCCTACACCTCTTTCCACTGCTTCCAGCACTTCGTCTAGCCCTTCCAGCAGGTTTGCCTTCAACAACCTCTGCACCAGCACCCTCACCTCTTCCTTCGCCGTCATCACATCTAGGAGAGAAGCTACCACCCTAGATGGAATATCTGAGTCTACACGGTAACGTTCTCCGTCATTGATGAAGTCTCTCCCCAATATCAATTTGATGGCCCTAATAACAAAGGTATCATACTGCCTCAGCACCCTCCTCAACCTTTGATTAGAAATTTTGCCAAGAAAGGCCATTTGTCTATTCCTACCAGTGAGGCAAACAAGGGATTTCATTCCTTCGCACTCCAACTGTTCTGTAGGAAGATGAACTATGATAAACGGCGGTGGATAGTTATCCATAGAATGCAAGAGCAAATTGACTACAATACGCCCATCGTAAAGCCTAGTGAAGAGCAGCCACTACTCCCAATGATGGCGGAAGGCAAGTTTAAACGTTTCCCATCACTTGCTAGAACAACACATATCTGCTCGAGTGCTTCAAGAGCTGCGGTCATATGCTATGCATGCTATTTCATAAAAGTGCCTGTCCTCACTCGTCCTTCTGCCCATCAAACGAGACTACTCCCGTGTGTGACCTCTGATCAACTCTTGCGACAAGCTGCCTTTGATGTGCGAGGTGATGATTACGATGTCCTACAAAATTGCCTCCCAAATCCCCAATGTGGAGCACTGAAACTGTTGACGGTGCCTGCTGACCAAGCATCCTATCCGCTATCCCTCCTGTGTTAGCCACCTCACCCATGAGTGAGGACGATCCCACCCTGCCACCCACTCTGGGAGATTCTGGCTTTGTTCCCATTTGGAAAACCTCTTTGAACTGAATGCCTTCTGCTCCTAAGTTTGAAAGGTGATCTGCTTCAATATTTCCTTCACGATAGATGTGGTTAATCGTTACACCCCGAAAATGATTGAGGATATCCATTATCACCTCCAACATTGCTTGAAGTGGCAACTTCCTGAACGAAGGGCATTTATAATTATCATCGAGTCCCCTTCTATCATTAATTTAGAAATCTTCAGCTCTACACATAGCTTAAGACCCATCCTCATTGCCTGCAATTCTGCCGTGTTCTTGGTCCTAACCTCCAAAGGTTAAGCCAATCTCGCCACCACTGAACCTTCCTCATTTCTAACAATGCAACCAGCTCTTGAACTACCCAGATTGCCCTTAGACGCCCCGTCAAAATTAAGCTTCAACCAACCAGCTTCCGCAAAAGCCATTTCACATCTTTTCTGTTCTCCTTGGGGCCTGGGTTACTCAAATTAGAGCAAGGCAGGATCTTTAAACCATTCCAATGCTGTCTCATAAGTGCATCCCAACTTGAAAAGGGAGATTTGGAGTTGAAGCCCTGATATGTCCTTGCATTCATCACTTCTACCATCCTTGCTTCCAACTTGTTGATGAAAGTTAAGAAGGGTGTGGCAGAATCCTTAAAGGTTTTGTGATTTCTTTCCTTCCAAACTTCCCAAATTAGAATAGATGGGTAGATCCACCAAAGACCATCAAACATAGATTTCTTTAACAAAATCGGCCAACTCTTGAAAAGACTCTATAAATCCTTGGGAAGAGCTGAGCTGAAGTTCAACTTGTTGCATAACCAATTCCAACATCTCGTTGCAAAGAGACAATTCAATAGCAAATGGTCTCTTGATTCTTCCTCAGCCTTACAAAGAATGCACCTGGACGGTCCACAATAACCCAACTTCCTGAACCTATCTGCTGTAAGAACTCTTCCTTGAATAACAGCCCAGGAGAAAATGCCCGCTTTGGGTAGGCACAACTTATTCCAGCAAAGAGAGCTTGGCAGCTCCGACACTTCCGCCTGACTTTTTATAAGAAAAAAATGACCATCCCTTGCATTGTAAATCCCTGACGCCGCACTGATCCATCTTAACTCATCCCTCCCAGCTCTAAAAACAATTCTACGCTTCTTGACTGCTTCCTCAAAAGCCTTGACTTCGACAACACTCAGACCAAGTTGACCAACATCCTTCCATCTCCATTCCTCCAGCCCATTTCTAAAAGAGAATTCTACATAGTCCCTAACAAGTCTGCCCCAAGAAACCTCTGTTAGAGCCTTGACATGCCTCAAAGCATCTATGCTTTCCAACTTTCCATATCCCCCCCACGAGTCCTCCCAGAAAAATGCTGATCACCCATCTCTAACATCCCAAGTAAGATAGTCAGAAATTAAATCTCTGCAACTGACTATAAAGTTCTAGATCCGCGATCCTTTTGGCAAGGATCTCGAGCTAAAGATCTTTGTTTCCCCTTCATCCAAATATTTAGCTTTCAGAATCTTTACCCACTTTAGGCCTTGATTGGCATAAATTTGCCAAGCTAATTTAGCCCCTAGAGCTTTATTGTGCAGTGAAAAATCTTTAATTCCTGTTCCTGCTGCCTCCTTCGACTTGCAAATTATTTCCCAACTAATCAAGGGAATCCTTTTCTTATTTGCATTTCCTTTCTAGAAAAAATTCTTCATCTTTTGAACCAACCTTCTACCTGCCCCAGTTGATAAAGGAAAGCATGACATCATGTATATAGACATTGCTGCTAAGACTGATTTTATCATTGTGAGCCTCCCTACCCAAGAGAGCCATTTGCCCTTCCAAGAAGAAAATTTGCTTTCAACCTTTGAGATCAAGGGACCCCATAGCTTACCCGATTGGATTCCTGAGGCCAGAGGGAGCCCCATGTATTTACTTGGAAGCTTCCCTTACTTGAAACCCAGAATCTAAATAATTAGTCTCTCTATAGCAGGATCTGTAAAAAAGAAAAAGGCTTCAGATTTTTCAAGGCTTACCTCCTATCCCAAGACCTTCGAGTACTGCTGAAGTATGTTTTTGAAGGTTCTCACCTCAGTTATCCCCACGTGTCTTATAAGCATAGTGTCATTGGAAAATTGGTGATGAGTAATAGGCTCCATGTTATTACAAATTTGGATCCCTTTGAGCTTTCCTTGACCAGCCGCTTCTGAAAGAGATCTGCCAAGAGCTTTTGCCATGAGGATAAATAAAAAGGGGGAGAGAGGATCCCCTTGTCTCAGCCCTCTTAAGGCTTCAAAGAAGCCTTCGGGAGTCCCATTCACCAAGACTAAGTACCTTGGTCTTGCTATCCATTTGAAGATCCAATCTAGCTAGCATTTTTGAAACCCGAAAGCTTCCAGAACTTTGAAAAGAAACCTAGCTTACCCTTTCATAAGCTTTCCTAATGTCCAATTTCAACAACATGGCTTGCTTCCTAGTTTTGGAGATAGAATGCAAAGCCTCCTACACTATGATTACACCATTAGAGATTGATCTACCCAGGACAAAACCAGTTTGTTCATCTGAAATTAACCCTGACAAAAACCTCTTTATCTTGTTGGCTAATGCCTTGGCCATGATTTTATAGAATGTGTTACAGAGAGAAATTGGCCTGAAGTCTTCTATTTTTTCTAGTTTTTCTTTCTTAGGGATCAGAGTAATAAAGGTATTATTCAATTCTTTTAGGACTATACCTGACTCCTTGGAGTCTTTAATTGCTGCCACGACATCTAGACCTATGATCCCCCAGCATGGCTGAAAGAAAGCCGTTGGGAAACCATCTGGGCTTGGAGCTTTATCTGGGTGACGCTGAAACAACACTGCCCTGACCTCTTCTTCCAAGAAACTACTGTTAATCATCCTAATTTGTTCTTCTGTTACCAGTTTGGAATGCAATTTATAAATTGACTTTGATCCAACCTTGATCCCTCATTCTCATTGAGTAATTTCTGAAAGAAATCCACCACTGCAACTGAAATTTCTTCTTGCTTTTCACAAATTCCACCGTCAGCCATCTTGATACATCTGATTTTGTTAGCTTCACACCTGGTTTTCGTGGAATTGTGGAAGAATTTTGTGTTTCTGTCCCCTTCTCTCAGCCACAACTCCCTTGATTTTTGCCTCTAAAAGATTTCTTCCCTCTCCAGAATTGAGCCAATTTTATTGAGAAGCTCTTTTTCTTTAAGAAATTTCTCATTATCCATCCCTGACTTAAAAACTTCTTCATTCAGAACCCCCAACTCTTCCTTAACCGCCCTTTTCTCCTCAAAGATATTCTTGAAGTGATCCTTGTTCCACTCCTTCTGTGAGGGGAAATTATGCGTTAATATCAAAAGACATCAATAATACCCATAACTCAATGAAATATAGAAATAAAGAAGATCTAAAATGATGAACAATACCTCAATAAACCTCTTTACCTCATGGCTTCCATTGGCGGCCTATCGCAAATGATCTTGTGTTCGAATATGCCCTCAGAAGGTGCACCTCCTTGCTATTCCAAGATGTCAAGTGAGAATGGCCATGATAGTTGATTGCAATGAAGATGAGCTTCACAACAATGGTAATGGTGATATGGTAACAAGTTGATCGCAAGCAAATAGAATTTGTGCAGAGTAACAATACTGAAAGCTTGGATGAATGAAATGGAGGAAGAGGGTTCAATTTATAGACTTGAGAGAGAGGAGATCAATGGTATAGAAAGAATGAGAAGATCAACGGTTGAGAAAGAATGAGAGAATATGTGCGAATAGAAAGAAGACAAGTGTCATACAAAAGCTATTTTGAGTTAACTATTTTTCTATTTATTGAAGATAAAATATGCTGTCATAAAATAGAAAGTTTTTTTCTATTTCAGGAGTTTTGGAATTAATTAGTTGACTCATGATTTTCTTTTGCATGTTTTGAGAGGAAATTATTTAATTCTGTGTGCATGAAGAAGATGATTTATTTTTAGAAGATTTGGAAGATTCCTGGAAAGCGAATTAAATAAATAAATTTATTTAATTGTGTGTGCATGATTTGGAAGAATAAATAAAATATTTGATTGTATTTTATTTTTGAGAGATTGAGAGGATTTAAATAAATTTGATTGATTTAGTTAAATTTAGAAGAAGAATGACTTAATTAAATAATTAAGAATTATTTAATTGTTTGGAAGAATTTGGAAGAATTAAATTAAATAAAGGATTTTATTTAATTTTGACTTTAGAAAAGGTAATTAAATATTTTGATATTTAATTAACTTAGAAGAATATGAATTGAATAAATAAATAAATTTATTTATTGACAGAGGAATAGAATGGAATAAATATTAAAATTATTTATTTAGACTGAGTTGTGTCATTTTTAGGCGTATACACCTTCAATCTGCCTTTCACCTACTTAAGTTTTGTTGCTAAGATAAACATTTTGGATCCTTCCACCTGAATCTCCTTCCACCATTGTTCTAGCATGTCCAAAAAATTCAAATCCTTGAACCACATTTTTTCAAACTTGAATGGGCTCCTGAAAGGTTTTCTTTCACCTTCAATCTCTAATAAGATCGAGAAGTGGTCTGATCCTAAGAAAGGAAGAATTTTGCTTTCAAGAGAGAAAGGGAATGATTTGAGGTCCCCTTTGAACAGGAACCTATCCAATTTTTCTGCAATGGCACAGAAACCCAATATGCGATTGGTACAGGTGAAAATCCTGTTTGACGTTGGAACTTCAAACAAGAAATTATTAGCCACAAAGTCTTCAAAATCTACTTGGGATTGTAGCTTCCTTCCGACTCCACCCCTATTATCCTCCGAGTGGAGGATAACATTAAAATCTCCTCCTAAGAAAATGAAATCATGATCCCTTAGGGAGCAAATCGCTCCCAGCTCTCTCCACACTTCCCTCTTTTCGATACACGAATTTGGTCCATATACATTGATTAGAAGAAAGCTCAGATTTGATGTAAAACTTCTGACTTTGCACCCTAGCCACCTGCTCCTTCCTTCAACTTTTTCTAAGTCTACTTTGTTAGGGTGCCAGAGCGTTATCAATCCCCCGACCTAGCCATTACCGCAAATTGCCAGCATCTTCCAAGAGCCCAGATGTTTACTAAAAAAAACCACCTCCTCCTGACTTAACTTTGTTTCTTGGAGGAGACAAATGTCTGCCTGTGAAGCCTCCAAATGGTGCTTCACCAGGCATTTTTTGTTAGGGGCGTTTAAGCCCCTAACATTTCAAGATAAGATTTTCATCTTTCTTCAGGAAGGGACTCGCCCTTCCCTACTTTCAACAAGTCACGGATCTTCTTCTGCCCATTAGCTTCCCCATCAATTTTTATTTTTTCCGCATTTCGAGGTCTCCCTTGCTTCTTTGAATCCCCACAGTCTAGAGCAGTTTTAACTGCATCCTTTTGGAAAATTCCTAGTTTTTCCTGCTTCCCAAGAACTTTGGAAAGTTCCCTAACCTCCTCTGCTGGGCCTAACTCTATGAAGTCATCTTGTTCTTCCCACTCCGAGTCTAAAGCATCTTCAAGCCTTTCTTCTTTTGATAGCTCTTTGGCTTCATGAGCCAGATCTACCAATTCCTTGCTTACTTCCAAAAGGGAATCCAAATTTTCCATTCTGAAGTTATTATCTATCTGAAAAAGAACTTCATTGATTTTCTCATTCAACTCTTGATTCAAAACCCTAGCGCCTGTCACCTGATTGACTTCCATTCAATAATCACCATCCTCCAGAGGCTTTTGAGACTTCTTGCTATTCTTGCTTGGGTTTCTGCCCCCTTCACGTTCGCCTTGAGAAATCCTATTGTCATCCACCGAAGCTTGCTCTAAAAAACCCTTCTCTCCCTGATCTTGGGGCTTGTCCCAGGATCTCCACCCCAATGTGCTTAAAGGCCACCCCGATGGTTTTTGATTCAAGATCAAGGGTTGCCTCAGTAACCCCCATTCGATGATCATTTCCAATTCCTGCCATCGAGTCTCAGATAGCCTAACCACCATGCAGACCCTTGCAAAGTTTTGCCCACTGATTTCCTCCTCCCATTCTTCTGTACACACAAAGCGACCCAAGCTGTTTCCAATATCTTCTAGGATAATCAATTTTATTCCTCTAAAATTAATTAAGTAATACAAGTTATTTTATTAAATCATTATTTGTTGAATTTAAATAAATAAAATCAAAATTGTTTATTTAAATATTCTAATTTCCCTCCACCTTAAATAAATTCAAAAATATTTATTTAATAATCTATTTCCTCCAAATTGAATTAAAATTAATATTTAATTCAATTATCCCATGTGCACATGAAATTAAATAAATAATTTATTTATTTCCTATTTAACCTCACCCACCATAAATTCCTCTAGTCAAAATCAGTTAACAGTCAATTAAAAGAGCTAACTCATCAATTTAATTAGTTAACTCATCAATCTATTTAGTTAACTCATTAATCAAATCAATTAACTAATTAGTCAATCTAGTTAACTAATCAATCAACTCAGTCAACTAATCAATCAATTTAGTTCACTGATCAATCAACTCAGTTCACTGATCAATCTATTCAGTCAACTCTCCAATCAATTCTATTAACTCCTTTGATGCATGAGAGGCCTGGACACTTGTCCTTCTCTCATTCACACACATTCTCTCAACCTTCCTCAACCGTTGATTTTTCTGGTCTTCCTCAACTGTAGATCTGATATCTCTTAGGTCTATAAATGAAGCCTCTTTCTCCATTTTTGAGGATCTCTCATTTAAGTAAACTTATGCTGTCACAATCATCCCTAGGAGATCAAAGTTACATTACAATTTTAGAGCAATCCACATCTCAAAGTAGCAAGGAGCAATCAATTGGAATAGGGTGCATTTCAATTTGCTCGATCGGTGTAGGGACTTTGTTTGTGCAAAGGAGGTAATTCGTATTTGTTTATGTTCCTTCTTGGTTTACGTTTGCATATTTGATTTTCACCTATACATTTTGGCATGTCCGGTGGGACGACAGACGTGGAGCGTAGGGTGGGTAGGCTGGAGTCTGGGCAGAGGGGTGCATGGGGGGGGAGGGTTAGGGATGCAGGGGCTTCAGCCTCTATTTGCTAGTTTTTTTCTTATTTTTTTATAAAAATTGTTTTGTTTTTATTTTTGTTTATTTTTTTATTTTTAAAATGCTTTGCTAAAACAAAAAATCAATTAAATATTTTTATTGTTTTTTTGTATAATGAAATGAAATAAAACAATGCTAGAAAAAAAAACAATTTTTTTTTTGTTTTTACAAAAAATAGGTAAAAAAAAAAATTGAAAAAATTTCAAGTAATGAAAAGTGGCAAATTTTATGTCATTCTTTACCTGTGGGGCCTCCGGAACTCAATGGTGATGTCTATTTGAGCAGAGAAAGCTGTTTGTGAAAGTTGAGTTCCTGAATATTTGTCCAAAAACACCTAAATTTGCAACAACAAAACTCTAACAAACGTTTGCAAACAAAAGGGGTTAGATTATCGGGTGTGCCAAAATGTGATAGTGAAAAACAAATATGCAAACATAAACCAACAAGGAACACAAACAAATATGAATTACCTCATTTGCACAAACAAAGTCCCTACACCAATCGAGTGAATTGAAATGCACCCTATTCCAATTGATTACTTCTTGCTACTTTGAGATGTGGATTGGTCTAAAATTGTAATGTAACTTTGATCTCCAAGGGATGATTGCGACAACATAAGTTTACTTGAACGAGAGATCCTCAAAATGGAGAAAGAGGTTTCATTTATAGACCTGAGAGATCAGATCTACGGTTGAGGAAGACCGGAAAGATCAACAGTTGAGAAAGGTTGAGAGAATGTGTGTGAATGGAAGGACAAGTGTCTAGACCTCTCATGCATCAAAGGAGAACATAATTGATTGGAGAGTTGACTAAATAGATTGATCAGTGAACTAAGTTGATTGATCAATGAACTAAATTGATTGATTAGTTGACTGAGTTGATTGATTAGTTAACTAGATTGACTAATTAGTTAACTGATTTGATTGATGAGTTAACTAATTTGATTGATGAGTCAACTCTTTTAATTGACTGTTAACTGATTTTGATTAGAAGAATTTATGGTGGGTGAGGATAAATGGGAAATTAAATAAATAATTTATTTAATTTCATGTGCACATAGGATAATTGAATTAAATATTAATTTTAATTCAATTTAGATGAAATAGATTATTAAATAAATATTTTTGAATTTATTTAAAGTGGAGGGAAACTAAAATATTTAAATAAACAATTTTGATTTTATTAATTTAAATTGGACAAATAATGATTTAATTAAATAACTGGATTATTTAATTAATTTTAGAGGAATAAAATTGATTAATTAAACAATTAGGGATTATTTAATTAACATAAAGGAATAAATTGGATTAATTAAACAATTAGGGATTATTTAATTAACATAGAGGAATAAATTAGATTAATTAAACAATAAGGGATTATTTAATTAACATGGAGGAATAAAGTTGATTTAATCGATAGATGAACTAAGAATTATTTAATCAAAGAGGTACGACAAATGAAAGGTTGACCTGGGAACATGTCAATTTTAGGTGTCTAGATTTTGCCCCTCTTTGAGATGGTGTTGCAAAGTAACATCATTTCAAAGAAGTTTAAAACATAGTGCTATGTTGGATAGAAGAAGATATTGGTTTAGAAGAATAGTATGATTGGATTAGAAATGATGATGCCCCTGTTGGGTAGAAGAAGTAGATATTGGTTTAGAAGAATAATATGATTGGATTAGAAATGATGATGCCTCAGTCGGGTAGAATAAGTACCTAGTAGATTAATTAATAGGTTGAATGATGCCAGGTTTTCACTATGGTACTTATCCAAGGTGTCTGTTTACCAGGTTTTCCCCAAAGGACGAATGTTTTTTTGTTATTTTCTTATTTTTTTAAATTATTATTATTATTTTTTTTGCCTTTTTTGTTCTTTTCTGCTAGGATATTCCTAAGGATCAGGCATAGAATTTCTTGAGATGAACACTGTTGATGGGTTCATCAAGAGGAATTACTTCAGGTGTTGCTAGGGAGTATGCCCTTGATCCATATGTTGTTGTGATGATGAAAGGGCCCAACTAGTTAGGTTCAAACTTGCCTTTCTTTTCTCTAATTTTCCTTCAGGTCTAGATCACCTACTTGGAACCGCCTTTCTTTTATTTTCTTGTTGTAACTGTGGTGTAGTTAGTTCTGGTAGACCTGAAGATGATTTAATGCTGCAATGCGTCGTTCATCTAGAAGATATTTAATTCAATTATCCCATGTGCACATGAAATTAAATAAATTATTTATTTAATTTCCCATTTATCCTCACCCACCATAAGTTCATCTAATCAAAATTAGTTAACAGTCAATCAAAAGAGCTAACTCATCAATCTAATTAGTTAACTCATCGATCTAATTAGTTAACTCATCAATCAAATTAGTTAACTAATTAGTCAATCTAGTTAACTAATCAATCAATTTAGCTCACTGATCAATCAACTCAGTTCACTAATCAATCTATTTAGTCAACTTTCTAATCAATTATGTTAACTCCTTTGATGCATGAGAGGCTTGGACACCATGCGCACACATTCTCTCAACCTTCCTCAACCGTTGATCTTTCCAGTCTTCCTCAACCATAGATCTGATCTCTCAGGTCTATAAGTGAAACCTCTTTCTCCATTTTTGAGGATCTCTCGTTTCAAGTAAACTTATGCTGTCCCAATAATCCCTGGGAGATCAAATTTACATTACAATTTTAGGGCAATCCACATCTCAAAGTAGCAAGGAGTAATTAATTGGATTAGGGTGCACTTCAATTCGCTCGATCGGTGTAGGGACTTCGTTTGTGCAAAGGAGGTAATTCATATTTGTTTATGTTCCTCGTTGGTTTATGTTTGCATATCTAATTTTCACCTATACATTTTGGCACACCCGATGAGACGACGGACGGGGAGTGTAGGGTGGGTAGG
Source organism: Cunninghamia lanceolata (assembly GCA_027924645.1). Lineage (NCBI taxonomy): Eukaryota > Viridiplantae > Streptophyta > Pinopsida > Cupressales > Cupressaceae > Cunninghamia > Cunninghamia lanceolata. The sequence goes on along the minus strand of BSBN01001164.1, from coordinate 1,204,592 downwards.
TAGGAGTCTGGGCAGAGGGGTATGAGGGGGGGGGTAGGGTTAGGGATGTAGGCAAGGGCTTCGGCCCCTGTTTGCTGGTTTTGTTTTTAAAGACTAATTTTAGTAATCTAGGCCAAAAAGTAAAAAAAAATTTCAAAAATTTTTTAGTAATAAAAACTTGGGGTGTTATATGTTATTTTTCACCCATGAGGCCTCCCAGACTCAACGGTGAGGTCTGTTTGAGCAGAGGAAGCCATTTGTGAAAGTTGAGTTCTTGAATATTTGTCCAGAAACACTTGAATCTACAACAACAAAACTCTTCCAAATGCTCACATTCAAAACTACCTCGATCTTTCTATGTCTTGGTATGTGGCAATACTGTATAAACTGGGTCATAGTCATTACTTTCGTATGCTATGTTTGAGGGATGATTTTATTCTCCTATTAGGTCTAATATATATCTTGTGTGTGATGGGATTAACATCTTGCATATCAATATCTTTTACATTTGAGGCTTTGCAAAGACCTTCTTTGTATTAAGACTATTCTACGTTAAGATTATTTTCCATTCACTTATCTGACAATGTTCTATTATACCTAGTAGTAATAAACTCAAACCATTTGTTTGCAAATTCAACTATCTTATGCATGGGATACATCGTCGCCCTAGTTCTCATACCTTGGTGCATAATATCCGTATGCTATATCAAATAAAGGATTGCTCTATTATACATGGTCATGTAACTTCTCCCATTCAATTGTTCATGCTATCCTCATTGTTTGATTATCATTTGTCCATCATCTATCATTTTATCTTCTCCATTTTTCTCTATGATTGTTCTCCATCTTCTATTTCCTTTTCTTCATATCCATTCATTTCAAGAGCACAACGATATTTCTCCAATTTGTCTGTCCTTTTGAGGGGGCATCATTCAACCTATTAATTAATCTGCTAGGTACTTCTACCCGACTAGGGCATCATCATTTCTAATCCAATCATATTGTTCTTCTAAACCAATATCTTCTTCTATCCAACATAGCACTATGTTTTAAACTTTTTTGAAATGATGTTACTTTGCAACACCATCTCAAAGAGGGGCAAAATGTAGACACCTAAAATTGACCTGTTCCCAGGCCAGTCTTTCATCTGTCGTACCTCTTTGATTAAATAATTCTTAGTTCATTTGTTGATTAAATCAATTTTATTTCTCTATGTTAATTAAATAATCCTTGATTGTTTAATTAATCCAATTTATTCCTCTATGTTAATTAAATAATCCTTGATTGTTTAATAAATCAATTTTATTCCTCTAAAATTAATTAAATAATCCAAGTTATTTAATTAAATCATTATTTGTCCAATTTAAATAAATAAAATCAAAATTGTTTATTTAAATATTCTAATTTCCCTCCACTTTAAATAAATTCAAAAATATTTATTTAATAATCTATTTCCTCCAAATTGAATTAAAATTAATATTTAATTTAATTTATTTAATTTTTCATTTATCCTCACCCATCATAAATTCCTCTAATCAAAATCAGTTAACAGTCAATCAAAAGAGCTGACTCATCAATCTAATTAGTTAACTCATCAATCTATTTAGTTAACTCATCAATCAAATCAGTTAATTAATTAGTCAATCTAGTTAACTAATCAATCAACTCAGTTAACTAATCAATCAATTTAGTTCACTGATCAATCAACTCAGTTCACTGATCAATCTATTCAGTCAACTCTCCAATCAATTCTGTTAACTGCTTTGATGCATGAGAGGCCTAGACACTTGTCCTTCTCTCATTCATGCACATTCTCTCAACCTTCCTCAACCATTCATTTTTCTGGTCTTCCTCAACTGTAGACCTGATATCTCTCAGGTCTATAAATGAAGCCTCTTTCTCCATTTTTGAGGATCTCTCGTTCAAGTAAACTTATGCTGTCGCAATCATCCTTGGAAGATCAAAGTTACATTACAATTTTAGAGCAATCCACATCTCAAAGTAGCAAGGAGCAATCAATTGGAATAGGGTGCACTTTAATTCGCTCGATCGGTGTAGGGACTTCGTTTGTGAAAAGGAGGTAATTCATATTTGTTTATGTTCCTCGTTAGTTTATGTTTGCATATCTAATTTTCACCTATATAGGGATATATATTTGAGGTCTTACGGGCTAGTGAATCAGGCAAAGGGGGAAATGCTTGCAATATAGTTGCAACCATTCCACTTGATACTTGGTCACTATGTGTACCTATGATGGGCATATGATCCCATCACATTTTGTATATATGATGCCCACACGAGCTATTCACATGGTGTATATGTGAACTAGTCACATTGTGTATATATATGTGCTTTATGCATGAGCTAGTCACTATGTGTGTATGTGACACATGCATTCATTATTCTCCCTATGTATATGTGGTACACATGAGCTAGTCACTTTGTGTATATGTTGTTGGGATGAAATATTGTCCTCCTTTTATATTGTTTCCATATGTTTTAAAGGCCTTTTCTATATGGTTTTGCAAAGACTTCATATACATTATCTCTATTTTATTCTATTTCATATATGTACTTTCCAAAGACTTAGACCCTATGTTGATAAATGAACTCAGGTGGTTATATTATCAAATGGATGATTTGAATTATTAATATGCATGAAATATATATAGGATTTCATAAGTTTATTACGAGAGGTTGTTTTGTATATATGTTGGAATGATTAACCCTGTGCAGCCAAATAAAGAATCCAAGGAGTAAAGACAATAGGATGTAGAACCGAGGAATCAATGAGAATGCAGTCCAAGTGCCAGACATAGCGATTGGTGGAGACAAACGTGGTCATCATGGGAGAATAAACACAGGGGAGAAAGAAGACTCATTCTATGAATCTCACCAAAGTTTATGAATCTTATTTATGAGCTATTATGGTTATAATTTCTGTTTGGATAGGACTCTATTTCCTTTGTTCTAGTTAATAAGTTGATCTAAAAAACAATATCCTAATGTCCAGGAATGAATTAATGATCGCAATTAGTTAGAAGGTTGCACAAGACTCTCCCATCTTTATATAACTTAGGGGATGAGTTTGTTGATGTTGGTTGTTATGTTTTACTTTCAAAATAGTCGTTACTTTGTTACAGTTATTAGTTATTCCAGACATGTTATAATTTTGAATAAAATCTGAAAAAGATTCTATCTTAGATATGATTTGAATTCAACTGTATGTTATGGGACGTGTGAAGATTTGAAGTAGATTTAATCTCCAGGAAAAGTGAGATAGTTCCCTGATCTAGCCACTCAAGGTACTAACTCTCACTTTGCATACTTTCTTATTTATTCCTGCATTCTTAGTTAATCTGTTTCATTCCATCTTATGTGTTATATTGTGAAGCAAGTAAGAACTCTTGATTGATATCTCTAGTAATCATGATTCATGAGTAGAGTATACATTTTTACTCCTCTAGAGGTTAGTGTTAGCCTTTTCATCATTTTTGAGTTGTTAGATTAAAACTGTGATTTTCTGTTAAATACAGTTATCTTCAACTTCTGCTAAAGGTACCCATAGCAACTGAAAGTATAGATTGTTTTTGTTATTTTCCATTTCCATTTACTATTTTACATTTCTGTGCATTCTAATAAGTAGGATTAGATGAGATAAGAATTGTATAAGATTAACTTAGATTAGAAATGAGTCTTGAAGGCATAGATAGTGTAGGCATCATCATAAGCTTACGCTCCTTGGTCGATAATTCAATGTAGGAATGCAATGATAGTGGGCTATTTAGTTAGGTTAAACCCTGAATTTTATTTAAGTCTACAACACATTAGTTTTTCCTCTACATTTTTGGCACCGTTGCTGGGGATGGTGCTATCTTTATAATCTCATTTGTTAGGTTTTACATGCTTTTATAGTTAAAATCTTGATTTTAGTATTAGATTGCATAAATTCATTTTTCAAGAAACACCAGGCATTCTACTAACATTGTGCAGGGCCGCTGAAACATAAAGCTCAATTTACTGTATGCGGAGGCAAAGAGATACTTGAGGTAGATTCCTCCCATCAACTTCTTAGAACAATGAGGGTACACCTGATTTCGACAACTACATAATAGGAAGTGTTGAAGGAGAGTTTCCTTTTACATCTCCATCAACACCCCCTACATCTCCATTAGCTTCCTCTATTGCCACAGAGGGAACTTTCAGAACCATGGCAGATGTAGTAGAGGATCCTCTAGGACAAGCTACATTTGAATTCCCTATACCAGACCTAGCACGAGTAGCTACTCTAAAAAATATACCACCATCTGCATTGCCTATTTTCTATGGTTTGGTGACTGAAGATCCTGACACTTTCCTGTTCAAGTTTGATGTTCTGTGTAGGAGTTATGATTATACCACTGATCCTTACAGACTCAAGATGTTCCCTGCTACTCTAAATGATGCTGCTTTAAGATGGTTTATGGGACTAGGGAAAGATGCCATTCCAGACTGGGATACCATGAAGACAAAATTCCTGGCAAAATACAAAGACTACTCCTGATGACATGATAGGAGGAAAGATGACATCTTTAGGATGTCACAAAAGGAGGATGAGCCATTAGAGGACTATGTGGAGAGATTCCAATTTGCCTTGAAGAAAAACCCTTAGAATAGGTTGTCTGAAGAATCATTGAAGTTGGTCTTTTTAAGAGGAGTCAATGATGATTGCATGGATGCCCTAAATCTCATTAGAATAGGGGATATCTCCCAAATACCCTTTGAAGATATTTGTACAGCTTGCAAGAACTACTCTAGGACTTTTTCTAGAAAGCCTAGAATAGAAAGAGTAGCCATTGCAAGAAAGGCAACTAATGGAGTTTCTTGAGTGGAAATTAGTAACTTGCTGACCAATGTGAAAGAAGATATCATTAGCCACATGGCTACATAGTTGGACACTCTTCACATCAAGAAGAAATAAGAAGAGACAGATGCAATGCTCACTGAATACTGCCCCAGCTATAGACAAAGGAAAGCCAATTGCAAATGTAAGAGGGTGACCAGTATCCAACAAGAAAGTATTGAGAGACCAGAGTTATAGCAATTCGAAGGAGAGAACGGGAAATTATTCTTCATTGATCAAAGAAGGCCATGGAAACAAAGACAAGGTATGCCTCCTGATCCACTTAATTTTAATCCTCCCTTTCCTCCTGCAAATCATAACTTCTCTGCCTAGAATACTCAGCAATGGTCTAGTAACCCAAATGCATGGTGAAACCCATAATGGCAAAATCCCCAATGGCCTTCTCCACAAGCTGGTTGGAACCAACAACAACCTAACCCATGGCCACAAAAAAATTTCCAAGGACCTAACTATAATCCTTAGTGGCCTAATCAACAGCAACAATGGCAGCCTCAGTGGAACAAGGGCCAACAATGGCGGCAAAATGCACAATTTCAGCAACCGATGATTCCATCTCAGCCACAACAGCCAGCCATCATGCCACCACCTTAAAATATACCTCAAAATCCATATCCTAGACCTACCCAAATCCTTGCCCAACCTACACCTAACCCTAACAACAAGCCTGTTCAGCATGCTTATACTAATGAAGTGATGCAATATCCCACCTATGGGGTGGAAGTGAGTAACGTTCATCTTAGATCAGGGAAACAACTTGTAGGACCTTCATCTCCCCAAATTATGAAGCTTGAAGATGAAGAGCCCACCACAGAGACCCCAGATAAACAACCCTTGGAACCTGACTCAAACCAAGATTACCAACCTACCTTGCAGCAGAAGTCTCCTATTTTCCTGTTTGACCATGCAAAAGCAACTAGCTCAAGATGATACTGCCCTTCTTAGCCAGCTAAAGGATATCAGCATCAAGATTCCCTTAATCCAAGCTATCAAGGATATCCCCATCTATACCAAAACTATTAGGGATCTTTGCATAAAGAAACTAGGAAGGAAGATAATAGACCCCTAGACAGTGCATGTGTTAGGTAATTTTGTAGACATCATGTTGGGTAATATAACTGTTCCAAAATATACAAACCCAGGAAGTCCAGTGGTGGATGTCCAGATCAATGGGACTCTAATTAAAAACACTCTAATAGATTTAGGTGTTGCTATTAATGTAATGACCAAGGAAACAATGCATATACTCCAACTGAACAATCTTAGGCCTACACAGACAATTCTTCAATTAGCTGATAGGTCCACAGTCAAACCCGAGGGAGTCATAGATGATTTGGTCATTACATTAGACTCTTGGGAGTATCCAGCTGATTTCATAGTTTTGCAGCCCAAAGTTAATCTTGCTGGTTATCCTCTTATACTAGGCAGACCATGGCTTGCCACTGCTAATGCATTTATAGGTTGTAGGTCTGGTAACATGATAATATCTAATGGGACAATGACCAAGAAACTAGTGTTGTATCCTCCAGCCCAACCATACCATGAACTTGAGCAGACCATTTGGCCTTTCCAGGAAGAAGAGGACACTTACTCCTTGCAAACATTAATGACTATTGAATGCAACCCCTTGTTAGATGTTCTAGATGAAGATGAACTAATTTCTCATGTCCTCCATAATGATTGTGGAAGGCATCCGCAGTAGAAAGATTGTCTATCTTTCTTACAAGACCCTTTGAGCATCACAATACCAAGCTGTTCATCAGAAGAGGTGTCTCAAATATTTCATTCTTTATTACCTCAACAATGCTTACTTGTGTTACCCAGTCTTGATTTGTGTTCTGTGCAAGAACTGTCCAAACAACTAGAAGTCAGACTAGGAAAAATGTTGAATATTAATAATGCTTTGACTGATGAACAACACTCCTTGCATAGAATTTTACAGTCACACTTAGCAACATTTGCATGGGATTATAATGATATGAAAGACATTGATCCTACCTTATGCATGCATAGGATATACATAGATGATGGATACATGCCCATTAGGCAGCAACAAAGGCGCATGAATCCAACCCTCAGGGAAATTGTTAAAACTAAGCTACAGAAACTTTTGGATGCAGGCTTCATATACCTCATTTCAGACAGTGAATGGGTTTCACCATTGGTTATAGTTCCAAAGAAAGGAGGAAAGTGGAGAGTTTGTGTCGACTACAGAGAATTGAACACTACTACCAGGAAAGACCACTTTCCATTGCCCTTCATTGACCAGGTTCTTGATTCACTGGAAGACAAGAAATATTTTTCTTTCCTTGATGGTTTTAGTGGCTATAATCAGATTAAAATTGCTCCAGAAGATCAAGATAAGACAACATTTACCTACCCTTGGGGGACATATGCATACTTTGTCTTGCCCTTTGGCTTGTGCAACGCTCCAACTACTTTTCAAAGACTGGTTTTAAGCATTTTCTCTGATTTTGCACATGACAGTATGGAGATTTATATGGATGACTTAACCACATATGGTGACACATATGATGAAGCACTACACAACTTGGAGAAGGCATTGAAAAGATGTACAGATCACAATCTCTCTTTGAGTAATGAGAAATGTTTCCTTATGATGACACAAGGAATAGTTTTGGGGCACTTTATCTCAAGTGCTGGAATACAAGTGGATCCAAAGAAAATTGAAGTTATTCTACCCTACCTATTCCACGAAAGCAAAAATATGTCAGGAGTTTCCTAGGACATGCAGGTTACTACAGAAGGTTCATTCAAGATTTTAACAAAATTGCTGCACCTCTATTTACTCTGTTAACAAAAGATAGTGAATTTGAGTGGACACTAGATTGTCAGACTTCTTTTGAAAAGTTGAAAACCTCCTTGACACAAACTCCTATACTTAGAGGACCAAATTGGAGCTTACCTTTTCACATCCATACTGATGCATCAGATTTTGCAATTGGTGCAATTTTAGGCCAACAAGAAGGATCCAAGGAATATGCTATTTATTATGTCAGTAAGAATCTGCAAGGAGATGAATTGAATTATATAGTGATAGAGAAAGAGATGTTAGCAGTTGTTTATGCCATAAATAAGTTCAGACACTACATAACTAATTACAAGGTCTTCATCCATATAGATCATGCAGCCATCAGATACTTGATGAATAAACCTATAGTAGGTGGTAGACTTGTAAGGTGGTTATTGTTGTTGAAAGAGTTTGACATTACAATTGTTGACAAACCAGGCAAAGCCAATGTTGTTGCTGATTTTCTGTCCAGATTACATACATAGTCTTCAGATGGAGTGGTTGATGATTCCTTTCTTGATGAACATTTATTTGCTCTCAGTACATACACTCCATGGTATGCAGATATAGCCAATTATTTGGTTACAGGGCAAATTCCAGGATATTTCTCTCCAAGGGAGAAGAGGTAGTTGGTGCATAAATGTTTCTCTTACTCTTGGATTTCTATTATACACTGGACTAGACAATATTATGCGAAGATGTATTAGGGAGGATGAAGTATTTGATGTAATGAAGGCTTCTCATGATGAGCCTTGTGGAGGACATTTTGCAGCAAAGCGAACAACCTTTAAAATCCTCACCATAGGTTATTATTGGCCAACGCTTCACAAGGATGCTGTCAAGTACACTAGGAGCTGTGATAGATGCCAGAGAATGGGGAGACCTACTAGAAGTGATGAGATGCCTTTGCAACCATAACTCTCACTAGCTCCTTTTGACAAGTGGGGTTTGGATTTTGTGGGGCCTATATCTCCTTCATCAAACAACAAAGATTATATCCTGGTATGTACATATTACTTAACTAAATGGGTAGAAGTTAAAAATTATAGTTTGCCAGAGATGGCAATGTGGCCAAATTTTTGTATGAAGACATCTTCACCAGGTATGGTGTTCCAAGGGAAATAGTAACTGACCAGGGACCATAGTTTATATATGATTTAATAACAAAATTGGTTGCAGAATACCAGATCAGGCATAAGAAATCCACTCCCTACCATCCACAAGCTAATGGTCAGGTAGAAGTTACCAATAGAGAAATTGAAAACATCTTGACCAAGACAGTGTAGCTTCATTGAAGAGATTAGGTTTCTAGGCTCCTTGAAGCTCTTTGGGCATATAGAACAACTTGGAAGACAACTACAGGGTTTACACCCTATGAGCTGGTCTATGACAAGAATACAATTCTACCTATTGAATTTGAGCTTAAAACCCTGACAACAATGGACCTAGGAATGGATTTGACCACTGCACAACAGGAAAGGCTACAACATTTGAATGCCTTGGATGAAATGAGACTGGAAGCCATTCATCATACATAGGTAATACAGAAGCAAAGGACAAAATGACATGATAAATATGTAAAAATAAAGGAATTCACTGCAGGAGACTGGGCACTACTTTATGATTTAAGGTATAAGGACTTCAAGGGCAAACTTCAGTCACGTTGGTTAGGTCCATATGAAATCCAACAAGTTTTTCCTAATGGTGCAGTTCAACTGCAGACTATTGATGAAGTTCAGTTTTCACTATTGGTCAATGGGCATAGGATCAAATTGTACAAGAAGCCACTCCAGAGAGATGACTTTCTGATATCTCTATCTACTCAGTATGCTCCTCTTGATACGACTGATTCAGATGCTGTGACACCAGATGATGCTGATTTAGATGCTGTGACACCAGATGATGCTGACTCAGCTATTGTAACACCAGACAATGCACATTCTGAGGCTGATACAACAACAATGTCCAGTGATGTGGAGGTTGATTTACAATACTCAACCCCTGTTGCTGGCAATTAAATTTCTTTGCTTTTCCCACATGCACACACTGCACAATTTCCATGGTTACAACTTCATATCTCCGTCGGGACCTGTTTTTCACTTCTTCAGTCAAGACTTGACTTAGCTGGGACCTGTTATATTATGTTACATTTACACAGTCGGGACCTATACTGCAGGCACCCGTAGCAACACTAGTCTACTATTTTGTCCCATTGCTTGGTGAACACTACCTTAAATCTCTCACCCATTTCATCAACCCGTATTCCTTTTAAATTGCTCCATTCACATTATTCCAAGTGTCACTTCAAATTATGAGTGGTACTTCCATCTACCATCTTGCACTATTCCATTATCACTCTGTAACTGTACATCCAACTTCCCATTTGCTACATGCATATTCTATCACCTCACTAGTATTGTTCACAACTTCCAAGGTATGTTAATTATTTCATTTCTCTATATATGTACAATCAACACCTTGCTATTAATACACTTAGATTTCTTTATTTATTTTCATGTTTATTCATAATTATTTCATGCATGCGATGTATATTTCCACCATTTCTTTTTATCACTCCTCCATCTGTCACACCTACCATATGAAGTGCGGTCACTTCATCATTAAGTTGGGGGGAGGGGTTTCTTTTCAAATGATTTTCATTTAATCATTGTTGCCTTCACATTTTTGCCTTTCAAAACCTTGTTTAAAACCCTGCCTTTGAGAAAACTAGACAAATACTCTGCGCTATGAACTCACCTCTGTCAAATAATGAATTAATACCTTAAAGAGTTATGGAGTTATATTGGAGAAGTAGGAAAGAGGCAAATTGAAAGACTGGTTTTTCAGGGTAGTGAGCTGAAGCAGTAGAAATTGGCTAGTTGGCATTGTGTAGAGGATTGACATTGCAGAGTTCTAATTCACAGTCTTAATGGGAGGAGACTTCATCAGAAGGGAACCCTTAGCACACAAGGAAATATTAGAGGATGTGCTGGTTCTTCCACTTTTTACTAGAGTGGGTTGGCTAGATAACTTCCTCAAATTGACAGAATATGATGATGACATGGTACAAGAATTTGTACTTACTCTGCAATATGATGAAGCAATGGTTAGAGGGTTGACAATAGATGCTTTCAAGCTTGCAATTGCTCAAGTTTTAGGGTTGCCTAGAATAGGGTCTGAGTATCCAGTCAGGGCTGATGCAACTGCAACCAGGGAGGAGTTTTGTGAAAGAGGTGAACACCTAGATTCTACCTCACAAGGTAGCAAACGATTATCTCTTCCATATTTTTGGGGGAAATGTACTTTCTATATTATCAAATATATCACTTGTGATGGTAGATATAATATGCTGTATACTGCACATCTTAAACTGCTCAACCATTTTAAACATGAGAAACTTGTCAATGTTCCCAATTATTTGTATAGTATGCTGAGAAGAATGTCTTAAGAGTATCATAGGCAACAAGAAGACACAACTCTTTCTCACCATTGTTTAATAACTTTGCTAGTAAAAAGGAGTTTAAGGATTCAGTACCCACAGATTGAGTGGAAAGCCTTTAAACAATGTGTAGACATCTCAACACTCTTGGAAGCACCAGAGCTAGAGGAAGATATTCCACATGAAACTGAACCCCCTGTTGATACTAAGCAGGAAGAAACACAACCTAAGAACCCTCTAGAGTTTAGGCCTGTATCAGTTGAAGAGCCCTCAACCTCTATTCCTTAAACAAAAAGAACCACTTCCTCAACATCTAGAAAGAAAACAAAGAGTCAGAGGGAGAACAACAAGAAGAGGAAAAAGGTAGAAAAACATGAGACAGTTACTCCTAGGTGATCAAGGAGGTTGAGGAAGTAAAGTGTTAAAGAGAAAATTGTTGAGCACCCTGGAGAAGAAGACAAAAATAAAGGCCAGCAGGATACTGATCCAGCTCCTCTGAATCTAGATTCAGATAGGGGAGAAAACCCTCTTGAGGATGCTTCTGCTGATGCCTGTGCAAATGATGATATGTCTGCTAGAAAAGGAAGATACATTTCTTCTTCTGATTTTGAACTAGAAGATCCATTTATTGCCAGAAAAATGGGAAAACCTATGCTAGATGACTTTTCTAAGGAAATCTTTGATGCCCCTAAAAAAGGGAATGATGAAAATCTTGAAGGTGAAAAGGAATTGATAGAAGACAAAGATATTAGGAAGGAGTTACAGGAAGCCCTAGACAAAATAAGCCAACTTGAGGAACATGTAAGGGGTTATGAAGAAAGAGATAGAGAAAAGGAAAAGAGGATTCAGGAGTTGGAGGAGAAGATCCAAACTTATGGCCACAACTCTAATTTAGATTAGTTAGCACAGCTGGCTAAAAATAAAGCAAAGATTGAGGAAGATGTAGTACTTATTCTCCAACCTCCTGTGGTAAAAACCCCAACATACCATACTACATTGTCTATGGGTTTTGAACTAATGAAACTGACTGATGAAAATAGGCAAGAGAAGAAAAACTAGGAAAAAAAAAAGCACAACCTCAATGAATATGTTGCAGAAAAGGATTTGAAGATTAAACAGTTAGAGCAAAAGCTGACAGAGGTTATTGAAAGGGCTAAGTAGATTATGGGACGCAGACCTCCATCAAGAGTGTATGCACTATTTTTGAAGGAAATTTTTTTCAGTTTTCAGTTTAATAGGTTTATCAATGATCAATCCGACTTGCTTTCAAGGTTTATCTTTTGTAATTACTTCAAAGAGGTCAGCCTAGAAGAATAAGACCAGTTGTGTGAGTATTACCTACACAATTATATAATGGATGAAGATACACAATGGAATCCCTAAATTTATGTTGGAGACCTCTAGGTCAGAGCATTAATGTCATATTTTAAAAATGAACAATTCAGAGGGTTATTGATGGGCCAATATGAAGAATAGGAAAAGAATGTACCACTACAACTGAGGAAGGAAGCCTTGGAGCCTGAAATCATCTTAACCCAATGGTTGACATTGTCATCTCATAAAGGACTAGGTAAGGTGATCATGGATTTAAGACTTAGGGACTACAGAAGAATACAGAGGATGGCAGTGTCTATTATCCAAAATTGTCAAAGGTATGTGCAGAGCAGATGGGACAATTTAACTCCAGAGTTACAAAGGAAGGAACCCCATTCTATCCACAATTTCATGAATATGCTTGAAAGATTGCGCAGATATATCTAGATATCAGAACAAAAGGGAGTATCATGGATACCTCTCACTTATCAGCCTCCTATGCTTCTTTATCCAATGCCACATTGGACAGGAGGGAAAAGTGAGCAGTGTAGGCATGCTGAGCAGATCAGGATGGAAAGACTTGCATACTCTAATGGGTTCTACTTCAAGCAAGGAAAAGGAGTTATAGTGGACACAGACCTTAGACAAATTACCCTGCATTACAACCTTTTGCCATAGGTGTCTAGTTCTTTAATTTTTCTTAGGGACAATCAAAAGTCTAAGTTGGGGGGAATGTTGGGATGAAATATTGTCCTCCTTTTATACTGTTTCCATATTTTTTAAAGACCTTTTCTATATGGATCTACAAAGACTTCATATACATTATCTCTATTTTATGTTGTTTCATAGATGTACTTTCCAAAGACTTAGACCCTATGCTGATAAATGAACTCAGGTGGTTATATTATCAAATGGATGATTTAAATTATTAATATGCATGAAATATAGATAGGATTTCATAAGTTTATTATGAGAGGTTGTTTTGTATATATGTTGGAATGATTAACCCTGTGCAACCAGATAAAGAATCCAAGGAGGAGTAATTACAACATGATGTAGAACAGAGGAATCAATGAGAATGCGGTCCAAGTGCTAGACATAGCGATTGGTGGAGACAAACGTGGTCATCATGGGAGAATAAATGCAGGGGAGAAAGAAGACTCATTCTAGGAATCTCATCAAAGTTTATGAATCTTATTTGTGAGCTGTTATGGTTAGAATTTCTATTTGGATATGACTCTGTTTCCTTTGTTCAGTTAATAAGTTGATCTCATAAACAATATCCTGATGTGGGTAAGTGCAGGGAGATGGGGGGCCAAAAAGGGGTCTTAAGTGGCCACTTTTTTTTGAAATCAGGAAATACTGGCCTTGGATGAGAAATTGAGCATAGTTACACTCAAAATTTGGAGATGCAACCAAAAAAATGTTCGTAGTGCTCTGAGTCTACTTTCTAAACTACTATTGTGTTTTGAAAATGGCATAGATTAAGGGGTTCAAAAGAGGGAGCCACATAAATTGGTGTTGTTTCTGTCAAAAAAACATAACATAGCATGTTTAGTGGCTCCCTCAAAAGGTCAACTTTTTTTTGGTATTTTTAAAATCGCTTCAGTGAGAAATTAGCTAATAGCATGTAGTTTCTGCCTGATTTTTCTGATAATTTTTTGATGAATATTTGATTTTTTACTAATTTTCAAAGTGGACACATCCTAAAAAATAGAATTTTGGCCATGCTGTCCCTATAAATTTTGAAAACTAATTGAAAATTATTTTTTTATTTTTTTAATATTTGTAGAATGGAGTCTAGTTTCTAAATATGTAATTTTTTTGAAATTTGAATGAATAGTTATTTTACAATGAAAAAAAGACCAAACAGTGGTTTTTGCCTAAAAATGGACACACAAACAAAAGAAATTAAAGATGAAAGGCTTAACATTGTTAAAATGTGAAAAAAATCACATTGTCAAATAGCTAAGAGAAAGCCTAACATTACCCATGTGTTCGATTTGTTCAACCTTGAAACACATGCAAATCTGAGGGTTAGCACGAACAAAATTATGTGAAAATTTGAAGAATATAGAAAAACACGTCTGTGACTGTTGATAAGGCACTCCAAGCCTTTGGGTTGGAAATCCAAAGCAAATCCCAAGCCCAAGGCTTGGGATTCCCAAAGCAAGAAATAATGCGTTCGCGTTATGTTTTGCCTTGCATTTTTCTTTCCCGCAAGTCTGTTGTTTGCCATGTTTGGCATAACGCGAGCGCGTTATAACGCGCTCGCATTATGTTCCCCTCAAAATTTTTTACATTCAATGCTATTAATCATGAGGGTTAAGGGATAAGGGATAGAGTTGGAGGGTTTAGGGATAAGAGATTAGCGTTTAAGGTATAGTATCAAGCCCGTTGAGGGTCTAGGAATAGGGATAACATTTAGGGTTTAGGGATGAGGGATGACAGATTAGGGTTGAGGGTTTAGGGTTTAGGGATAGGGTTGAGGGTCGAGGGATCAGAGTTAAGGGTTGAGGGTTGAGGGATTAGGGTTTAGGGATAAGTTTTAGGGTTGAGGGTTGAGGGATTAGGGTTTAAGGTATAGTGTTGAGGGTTGAGGGTTGAGGGTTTAGGATTAGGGTTTAGGGTTGACGGATTAGCATTTAATGTCAAGGTTAGGGTTAGAGTGTCGAGGGTAGAGGGATTAGGGATAGGGTTTAGGGTTGAAGGTTTAAGGATTGAGGGTTGAGGCTTTAGGGATGAGGGTTTAAGGCTTAAGATATAGTGTCAAGTGTTGAGGGTGTAGGGATAGGGTTTAATTTTTAAGGGTTAAGGGTTGAGGGATAGGGATTATGGTTTAAGGTATAGTGTTGAGGGTCGAGGGATCAGAGTTAAGGGTTGAGGGATTAGGGTTTGATGTTGAGGGTTGAGGGTTGAGGTTCGAGGGTCAAGGGTTTAGGGATAGGGTTGAGGGTCGAGGAATTAGGGTTAAAGTAGAGTGTGGAGGGTATAAGGATTAGGGATAGGGTTGGAGGGTTTAGGGATAAGGGATTAAGGTTTAAGGTATAGTATCGATTCTGTTGAGGGTGTAGGAATAGGGATAGCATTTAGGGTTTAGGGATGAGGGATTAGAGTTGAGGGATGATGGATTAGGGTTGAGGGTTGAGGGATTAGGGTTTAGGGATAAGGTTTAGGGTTGAGGGCTGAGGGATTAGGGTTTAAGGTATAGTGTTGAGGGTTTAGGGATAGGGTTTAGGGTTGAGGGATTAGAGTGAAGGGTTGAGGGATTAGGATTTGACGTTGAGGGTTGAGGGTTTAGGGTTTAAGGTTTAGGGTTAGGGTTGAGAGATGAGGGATCAGAGTAAGGGTTGAGGAATTAGGGTTTGACGTCGAGGGTTGAGGGTTGAGGTTTGAGGGTCAAGGGTTTAGGGATAGGGTTGAGGTTGAAGGGATTAGGGTTAAAGTAGAGTGTGGAGGGTGTAAGGATTAGGGATAGGGTTGGAGGGTTTAGGGATAAAGGATTAGAGTTTAAGGTATAGTATCGAGTTTGTTGAGGGTTTAGGAATAGGGATAGCATTTAGGGTTTAGGGATGAGGGATTAGAGTTGAGGGATGAGGGATTAGGGTTGAGGGTTGAGGGATTAGGGTTTAGGGATAAGGTTTAGGGTTGAGGGTTGAGGGATTAGGGTTTAAGGTATAGTGTTGAGGGTTGATGGTTTAGGGATAGGGTTTAGGTTTGAGGGATTAGGGTTTAGGGTTGATGAATTAGGGTTTAATGTTGAGAGTTGAGGGTTGAGGGTTGAGGTTGAGGGATAGGGTTAATGGTCAAGGGATTAGGGTTAAATAAGAGTGTCAAGGGTAGAGGGATTAGGGTTTAAGGTATAGTATCAAGCCTATTGAGGGTCTAGGAATAGGGATAGCGTTTAGGGTTTAGGAATGAGGGATTAGAGTTGAGGGATGACGGATGACAGATTAGGGTTGAGGGTTGAGGGATTAGGGTTTAGGGACAAGGTTTAGGGTTAGGGTTGAGGGATTAGGGTTTAAGGTATAGTGTTGAGGGTTTAGGGATAGGGTTGAGGGTTGAGGGATTAGAGTGAAGAGTTGAGAGATTAGAATTTGACATTGAGGGTTGAGGGTTTAGGGATAGGG
Organism: Cunninghamia lanceolata; assembly: GCA_027924645.1. NCBI lineage: Eukaryota > Viridiplantae > Streptophyta > Pinopsida > Cupressales > Cupressaceae > Cunninghamia > Cunninghamia lanceolata. The sequence goes on along the minus strand of BSBN01001164.1, from coordinate 1,188,018 downwards.
TTGAAGGTCGAGGGATCAAAGTTAAGGGTTGAGGGATTAGGGTTTGATGTTGAGGGTTGAGGGTTGAGGTTCAAGGGCCAAGGGTTTAGGGATAGGGTTGAGGGTTGAGGAATTAGGGTTAAAGTAGAGTGTGGAGGGTATAAGGATTAGGGATAGGGTTAGAGGGTTTAGGGATAAGGGATTAGAGTTTAAGGTATAGTATCGAGTCTGTTGAGGATTTAGGAATAGGGATAGCATTTAGGGTTTAGGGATGAGGGATTAGAGTTGAGGGTTGATGAATTAGGGTTTAATGTTGAGAGTTGAGGGTTAAGGGTTGAGGTTGAGGGATAGGGTTAATGGTCAAGGGATTAGGGTTAAATAAGAGTGTCGAGGGTAGAGGGATTAGGGTTTAAGGTATAGTATCGAGCCTGTTGAGGGTCTAGGAATAGGGATAGTGTTTAGGGTTTAGGCATGAGGGATTAGAGTTGAGGGATGACAAATGACAGATTAGGGTTGAGGGTTGAGGGATTAGGGTTTAGGGACAAGGTTTAGGGTTAGGGTTGAGGGATTAGGGTTTAAGGTATAGTGTTGAGGGTTTAGGGATAGGGTTTAGGGTTAAGGGATTAGAGTGAAGGGTTGAAGGATTAGAATTTGATGTTAAGGGTTGAGGGTTTAGGGATAGGGTTGAAGGTCGAGGGATCAGAGTTAAGGGTTGAGGGATTAGGGTTTGATGTTGAGGGTTGAGGGTTGAGGTTCGAGGGTCAAGGGTTTAGCGATAGGGTTGAGGGTCAAGGAATTAGGGTTAACGTAGAGTGTGGAGGGTATAAGGATTAGGGATAGGGTTGGAGGGTTTAGGGATAAGGGATTAGAGTTTAAGGTATAGTATCGAGTTTGTTGAGGGTTTAGGAATAGGGATAGCACTTAGGGTTTAGGGATGAGGGATTAGAGTTGAGGGATGAGAGATTAGGGTTGAGGGTTGAGGGATTAGGGTTTAGGGATAAGGTTTAGGGTTGAGGGTTGAGGGATTAGGGTTTAAAGTATAGTGTTGAGGGTTGATGGTTTAGGGATAGGGTTTAGGTTTGAGGGATTAGGATTTAGGGTTGATGGATTAGGGTTTAATGTTGAGAGTTGAGGGTTGAGGGTTGAGGGTTGAGGGTTGAGGTTGAGGGATAGGGTTAATGGTCAAGGGATTAGGGTTAAATAAGAGTGTCGAGGGTAGAGGGATTAGGGTTTAAGGTATAGTGTTGAGGGTTGATGGTTTAGGGATAGGGTTTAGGTTTGAGGGATTAGGGTTTAGGATTGATGGATTAGGGTTTAATGTTGAGAGTTGAGGGTTGAGGGTTGAGGGTTGAGGGTTGAGGTTGAGGGATAGGGTTAATGGTCAAGGGATTAGGGTTAAATAAGAGTGTCGAGGGTAGAGGGATTAGGGTTTAAGGTATAGTATCGAGCCTGTTGAGGGTCTAGGAATAGGGATAGCGTTTAGGGTTTAGGGATGAGGGATTAGAGTTGAGGGATGATAGATGACAGAATAGGGTTGAGGGTTGAGGGATTAGGGTTTAGGGACAAGGTTTAGGGTTAGGGTTGAGGGATTAGGGTTTAAGGTATAGTGTTGAGGGTTTAGGGATAGGGTTTAGGGTTGAGGGATTAGAGTGAAGGGTTGAGGGATTAGAATTTGACGTTGAGGGTTGAGGGTTTAGGGTTGAGGGATTAGAATTTGACATTGAGGGTTGAGGGTTTAGGGATAGGGTTGAGGGTCGAGGGATTAGAGTTAAGGGTTGAGGGATTAGGGTTTGATGTTGAGGGTTGAGGGTTGAGGTTCGAGGGTCAAGGGTTTAGGGATAGGGTTGAGGGTCAAGGAATTAGGGTTAAAGTAGAGTGTGGAGGGTATAAGGATTAGGGATAGGGTTAGAGGGTTTAGGGATAAGGGATTAGAGTTTAAGGTATAGTATCGAGTCTATTGAGGGTTTAGGAATAGCGATAGCATTTAGGGTTTAGGGATGAGGGATTAGAGTTGATGGATGATGGATTAGGGTTGAGGGTTGAGGGATTAGGGTTTAGGGTTAAGGTTTAGGGTTGAGGGTTGAGGGATTAGGGTTTAAGGTATAGGATTGAGGGTTGAGGCTTTAGGGATGAGGGTTTAAGGCTTAAGATATAGTGTCAAGTGTTGAGGGTGTAGGGATAGGGTTTAAATTTTAAGGGTTAAGGGTTGAGGGATAGGGATTGGGGTTTAAGGTATAGTGTTGAGGGTTGATGGATCAGAGTTAAGGGTTGAGGGATTAGGGTTTGACGTTGAGGGTTGAGGGTTGAGGTTTGAGGGTCAAGGGTTTAGGGATAGGGTTGAGGTTCAAGGGATTAGGGTTGGAGGGTTTAGGGATAAGGGATTAGAGTTTAAGGTATAGTATCAAGTTTGTTGAGGGTTTAGGAATAGAGATAGCATTTAGGGTTTAGGGATGAGGGATTATAGTTGAGGGATGATGGATTAGGGTTGAGGGTTGAGGGATTAGGGTTTAGGGATAAGGTTTAGGGTTGAGGGTTGAGGGATTAGGGTTTAAGGTATAGTGTTGAGGGTTGAGGGTTGAGGGTTTAGGATTAGGGTTTAGGGTTGACGGATTAGCATTTAATGTCGAGGTTAGGGTTAGAGTGTTGAGGGTAGAGGGATTAGTAATAGGGTTTAGGGTTGAAGGTTTAAGGATTAAGGGTTTAGGGTTGAGGGTTTAGGGATAGGGTTGAGGGTCGAGGGATCAGAGTTAAGGGTTGAGGGATTAGGGTTTGACGTTGAGGGTTGAGGGTTGAGGTTTGAGGGTCAAGGGTTTAGGGATAGGCTTGAGGGTCGAGGAATTAGGGTTAAAGTAGAGTGTGGAGGGTATAAGGATTAGGGATAGGGTTGGAGGGTTTGACGTCGAGGGTTGAGGATTGAGGTTCTAGGGTCAAGGGTTTAGGGATAGGGTTGAGGTTGAAGGGATTAGGGTTTAAGGTATAGTGAGGGTTGATGGATCAGAGTTAAGGGTTGAGGGATTAGGGTTTGACGTTGAGGGTTGAGGGTTGAGGTTCCAGGGTCAAGGGTTTAGGGATAGGGTTGAGGTTCAAGGGATTAGTGTTAAAGTAGAGTGTGGAGGGTGTAAGGATTGGGGATAGGGTTGGAGGGTTTAGTGATAAGGGATTAGAGTTTAAGGTATAGTATCGAGTCTGTTGAGGGTGTAGGATTATGGATAGCATTTAGGGTTTAGGGATGAGGGATTAGGGATGAGGGATGACGGATTAGGGTTGAGGGATTAGGATTTGACATTGAGGGTTGAGGGTTTAGGGATAGGGTTGAGGGTTGAGGGATTAGGATTTGACGTTGAGGGTTGAGGGTTGAGGGATTAGGATTTGACATTGAGGGTTGAGAGTCGAGGGTCGAGGGATCAGATTTAAGGGTTGAGGGATTAGGGTTTAACGTTGAGGGTTGAGGGCATTTTCTATCAAGAACTTGATTATGAGGGCTTGCCCCTTCATTGTTATGCCTATGATATGACGGAGCATCTGGCAAGCCCTTGTAGGAAAAAGATGTGATCAATGCAAAGAATGTGATGAATCTATAGCAGGACAAAATGCGAGCGCGTTATAGCATGAGCGCATTTTGTATTTCTATTGAAACGGTAAAAAAGTGGTTACCCCCATGAGCCAGGCCCACATGCTCTATTTTCTTACTGATTCTGCATGCTTCGACAAAAAAAAAGTGCTTTCATGCTATTGGGAAGTTCACATGCACATTTGACACATTGTACCACCTTTGCATGATCTTTCCACCACCTTTTCTGCTTTGCCAACTTGAGAAGGAGGAAATAACATAGTTTTCACACCAAGTTTGATATATATCTATTCAAGTTTCAATTTTTGTAGTGTTGCAATGTTAATTGTGATTCAATTTTAGGAATTTAACATTGAAAAGGAAGCAAGTGGTGAAAAACTCAAATTGTTGAGGAGTTTGATGCAAGAAGATAAAAACACTACATAATTGGGTACTCTCTCTATTAAAATCTTCAATTTTTAGGTATGTCAAGTCTTTACATGCATGTTCTTTACATTTTCCTCATTTCAGATTGAATTACTTTATCATGCTTTATCATACATGTTTAAAATAGACACATTCCCAATCAAGAAAGTAGCCTACAATCTCACATGATGCAATGTATATTTTCTACACTTGGGCTCTTTAATAATTATGTGTAATAAACAAACCTTAACATACCATGATGTCAAACTATACAAGAATAAATCCTTACAACATAAAAAAAATACAATCCCACTATTATCTTGTATTCATTTCTTAGGAACTAATATTGGTCTCTTTATCATGCTACAGACAAATTCTCCGTCATGTCAAGGAAATGATCAAGAATTAAACCAACACAGGAAGAGATAGAAGCTAAGAATGCAAAGAAAGCAGTGGCTATGAGGGAACTTCGTGAGAAGAGGAAATTGAAAATGATAAATGAAGACATACCAATTGAAGAGGAACCACAACCATCACAAAGAGATATGGTATTGGTGGCACAAAGAGAACGAATGCAAAAACTTCGTGGTACGAGAGATTTGAATACCATAGTTGGAGACACGTCCTTTACCGCAAGTCAACATGTAGGGACACCATCTACCACATCTCAAGTTGAGAGTACATCATCACTCACATGTGATGAAGGAGGTACGCCATCATTCCCACCTCAACCTCAAGGTATGTCATCTATTCCATCTTTGATCGAAGGTATGCCATCTAACCCATCTCATTTAAATATTGATGAAATTCCTAATGTTGAGATGAATTTACCTAACTTGACACCACCTAGAATTTTGCATAGAAAGACAAAGTATTTGATTGATATTGATGAGAATATTTTGCAGCCAATGGAAGGTAAGATTCCAAAACGCACTTGTAGATTATATGCTAATAAGATTTGGAGATTGTTCTTTGAAAAGTTAAATGAGACTGCAAGATGTCAACTATTTGTTGAAATGATGTGAAGTATAAAGTATAGGTCTATCATGAAGATTCTTGGGTTGAGAACATCAGAGGCTTCAAGTGAAAAATCTATTGTCAAGAATCTAATGAGTGCGTATGAGAGTGTGGGTAACACCTCACACACAAAAGATAGTAATGCAACACGGCGTGTGATTACATCGACTATAGTAAGTAGTTAAATGAGGAAAGCTCGTCTCATTAGAAAGACAAGTCAAGAATTAAGAATTAATAGGAAAACTTTATCAAGAGCCGTTGGAAGACGCCAAAGAATTGTGGACACTAATGCCAATGAATTATGGGCGTTCTCGGGGAGACTACCACGAAAAGATAAACCAATTGTTGAAGCATTGAGATCATTAATTGAAGACTTTTGGAAGAATTACACAAGGGTATCTCTGAATCAAAGGGATGTGGTAAGAAGGAGAATTGGTAGTCAGAACCGCGAGCCACATCCAAAGCATTTTTTGGATGAGACTCAAACACAGTTTTATGGTAAATTTCTAGAGAAGTATCCTCAAATTAAAATTTGTCAAAGATATTTTGAATTGCTAAAACCTTTCTATGTTAAGATAAATCACACATGCACTACTTGTTGTTGTAGATTACATATTGAATTTTCTAACCATTTTAATGCTTATAGGTCTATATGTTTAGATATGCATACTAACAATGATTTGCAGGGTTGTGCCATATGTGCCCCACCAACATCTTCAAGAGACTTCATATCAAGAATTTTATGTGAAAGAGAGGAAGGTCAAATATTCTACAAGAAATTATGCTTGGATGGCACATGTCATTGTTGTGGTGGCTTGCAACATTTGCCAATATGTGAACATATGGAAATAACACATGCGGTTGGAAATGAACTAGTAGAGTTTGGCAAGTATAAAACAGTGGCATACATTACAAAAGATGGTAAAGAAGCAAAGAGGTGTGAATTAGTTATTGAAAAGATTCTAGTGTATCAGTTTATGCCTATATTTCCTGACAGCATAGTGTATGAGTATGCAAGACATGCCCATAGAGCTCGATGGTTGGACTTGCAATTCAATTTATGCAAGGACACATTTCTAGTTGGTAGCATTGTTTCAGTCATTGACTTTGTAGAGAACTACAGTCTACAGCCACAGCGTGAGGTGCAATCACAATATTACAACTCCACATAGGTTTCTATATTTGTGCACATCGCATTCATTCATGCAAATGATAGTACAGAGGATGATAGAAAGATCATAAGGGAGTATAATTTCTATATTAGTGATGATCGTACACATTCTATGGAGTTTGTACAAGGTTGCTTTCAGGTGTTCTACAATGATTTGGCTAGAAGGGGCATATCGTTCAGTCAGCATATCATATGGTCAGATAACTGTGCGTCACAATTCAAGAACTCGCGAAATTTCTATTGGCTGAGTAGGAGGCATAATTTTACAAGTATTCAACATATGTGGAACTTTTGTGAGGCTGGGCATGGAAAGGGGGAGCATGATGGTGCAGGAGCATGTATCAAAAGAGCCATAGCACGAGAAGAGTTAAAGTATAAAGACAATGCAAAGTTGATAGATGCAAAATCGATTGTCGAGTGGTGTAATGCTTCCATGGGTCCAGGTAATGAAGGTAAGTCTTTAGTTCATAGATTTTTTTGGTTGATAGATGATACTAACATTACACCATATGAGGATTGTTGTACATTGATAGGATCAAATGAGATGCACTCTTTTAGAAGCTCAATTGCAGGTTCATGGAGTATCCATACACGAAAGATGTCATGCTTTTGGTCTTCCTGTACAATTCAAGTCTGGGATGAGTGTGAGTTAAAGGAGTGGGTTGACGAATGGCAGTTAAGTTATTTTAGCCCACTTGACACGTATCAACCCCCGACGGCACTGGAACTAACATAGATGGAATTGTTAGTTGACTTTGACCACATATCAGATTTAGTTCAACTAGGTAATATAGGGCATGTATATGCATCTAATTTCATCTAGTTCAACTAGGTAATGTCATCTTACTTTGTAGTGTTTTTGTAATGTTGACTAATTTCATCTAATTTGCTACACATATCAATGTAGGGCACGTATATGCAGTTATTGCAGATGAAGATAATGAAGAGGGAACAGATTATTACTTATGTCATTGTGTTGAGGCCAAAAAGAAATTGGAGGCCCCTGTTATAGATGGAGAAAACATTAAATACCCTACAGGATCAGTGGTTATTACTGGAACATGGCTTAGAAGGTACCCACATAAGAGTTTTAATATTTGGCTATTTCAGGACTTTGACATGCATCAGAAGATTCTTCATTACTCAAACCTTGTCATGGCATCCAATGTTCATTTGATAAAGTATCGGGGTAGACCTTTGAACAAAATATTATGGAAAGTGCGTGAGTCTAACCATGAAGCAATACTTGACACAATAGAGTAGAGCAGACCCGGATGGTTCATTGGATTAATTTGTAAGTATTCACATTGATTCTGTAAAGTTATGTTATATTGAGTTGTAAGTATGCACATTAATTTGTAAGGTTTGTCTTTTTTTATTTCCTCCTACATTTTTACACATATGTACACATTTTTACATCATCATGTTATGCATTTTTGGTGTCCTGCTCCTGATGCGACCAAACTCATTTATTATTTCTTTCAATTTTGATGATCCAAACTCTTGCAATATGACATCCACTTTCATGCCTTTAGATCTTCCTTCACATATAGGGTGCCAAATCAAGTTGAAAAATCTACATAAGGGTGCCAAATTGGATGAAAGGAGACATGAAATGCGCCTTAGGACTCCATGCTAAGCTTTGAGCCATTAAAGTCTCTTGATATTAGGCATTCATGATGATGAAACTTAGAGCTTTTTCCTTTCCTATGCGCTCATCTAAGATGTTTGAATGATAAGGAGCACCTTGACCTCTATAATGTACATTGGGCACCAAAATCAAGGTGATTTTAAGTCACTTTGAGTCATTTGGGGTCAGTTTGAGTCTTTGAGTCATGTTGCAAAAAAGTGTCAATGTTGTCTACATTTTTGGTGTCCTTCTCGTGATGTGACCAAACTGACTGTTCCAACGTGTCTAGATAGGTACATTTACGCTAGGCATGGTCCTATTTTTCACCCAAACATGTCAAAACAGTCTGAGCTACATTGTACCGACGATATCCCTGAACAGTCCAAAGTGCAAAAAGGCTGCAATCTTTGACGAGATGTTACTTGAAAACTGTGTCACTTAGAAACATTCCATTTGAGGCAACATGATCATGTAAAGTGCCTCTACAATAACCTCTCTCAGTTTTTATATCTCTGAGGTATTTGCCCGTGGTGAAAGGTTTTCTGCTACCCCAAAAATCGTCAGAAGGAGGTAGTGTAAAGTTGCAAAGGGGTGTAACTTTTGTCCTGCTCCTAATGCGACCAAACTGACTATTCCAACGCATTTAAATGGGTACATTTACGCTAGGCATGGTCATATTTTTCACCCAAACATGTCGAAACAGTCCAAGCTACATTGTACCCATGATATCCCTGAAGAGTCCAAAGTGCAAAAAGGCAGCAATCTTTGACGAGATGTTACTCAAAAATCGTGTCACTTAGAAACATTCCATTTGAGGTAACGTGATCACGTAGAGTGCCTCTACAATAACCTCTCTCAGTTTTTTATAGCTCTGAGGCATTTGCCCGTGGTGAAAGGTTTTCTGCTGCCCCAAAAATCATTAGGAGGCAGTGTAAAGTTGCAAAGGGGTGTAACTTTTGTCTTGCTCCTGATGCGACCAAACTGACTATTCCAACACATCTGAATGGGTACATTTATGCTAGGCATGGTCCTATTTTTCACCCAAACATGTCGAAACAGTCTGAGCTACATTGTACCCACGATATCCCTGAAGAGTCTAAAGTGCAAAAAGGCAGCAATCTTTGATGACATGTTACTCAAAAACCATGTCACTTAGAAACATTCTATCTAAGGCAACACGATCATGTAGAGTGCCTCTACAATAACCTCTCTCAGTTTTTTATAGCTCTGAGGCATTTGCCCGTGGTGAAAGGTTTTCTGCTGCCCCAAAAATCGTCAGAAGGAGGCAGTGTAAAGTTGCAAAGGGGTGTAACTTTTGTCCTGCTCCTGATGTGACCAAACTGACTATTCCAACGCGTCTGAATGGGTACATTTACGCTAGGCATGGTCCTTTTTTTCACCCAAACATGTCAAAACAGTCCGAGCTACATTGTACCCACGATATCCCTAAAGAGTCCAAAGTGCAAAAAGGTTGCAATCTTTGATGAGATGTTACTCAAAAACCATGTCACTTAGAAATATTCCGTCTGAGGCAACGTGATCACATAGAGTGCCTCTACAATAACCTCTCTTAGTTTTTTATAGCTCTAAGGTATTTTCTTGTGGTGAAAGGTTTTCTGCTGCCCCAAAAATCGTCAGAAGGAGGCAGTGTAAAGTTGCAAAGGGGTGTAACTTTCATCTTGCTCCTGATGCGACCAAACTGACTGTTCCAATGCATCTGAATGGGTACATTTACACTAGGCATGGTCCTATTTTTCACCCAAACATGTCGAAACAGTCGGAGCTACATTGTACCGACAATATCCCCGAAGAGTCCAAAGTGCAAAAAGGTAGCAATCTTTGACGAGATGTTACTTGAAAATCATGTCACTTAGAAACATTCCATCTAAGGCAACGCAATCATGTAGAGTGCCTCTACAATAACCTCTCTCAGTTTTTTATAACTCTGAGGCATTTGCCCGTGGTGAAAGGTTCTCTGCTACCCCAAAAATCATCAGAAGGAGGCAGTGTAAAGTTGCAAAGGGGTGTAACTTTCATCCTGCTCCTGATGTGACCAAACTAACTATTCCAACGCGTCCGAATGGGTACATTTATGCTAGCCATGGTCCTGTTTTTCACCTAAACATGTTGAAACAGTCGGAGCTACATTGTACCGACGATATCCCTAAAGAGTCCAAAGTGCAAAAAGGCAGCAATCTTTGACGAGATGTTACTCAAAAAATGTGTCACTTAGAAACATTTTTTCTGAGGCAACGCGATCACATAGAGTGCCTCTACAATAATCTCTCTTGGTTTTTTATAGCTCTAAGGCATTTACCCATGGTGAAAGGTTTTCTGCTGCCCCAAAAATCATCAGAAGGAGGCAATGTAAAGTTGCAAAGGGGTGTAACTTTTGTCCTGCTCCTAATGTGACCAAACTAACTATTCCAACACGTCTGAATGGGTACATTTACGCTAGGCATGGTCTTATTTTTCACCCAAACATGTCGAAACAGTCGGAGCTACATTGTACCGACGATATCCCTGAAGAGTCCAAAGTGCAAAAAGGCAGCAATCTTTGACGAGATGTTACTCAAAAATTGTGTCACTTAGAAACATTCCGTCTAAGGCAACGCGATCATGTAGAGTGCCTCTACAATAACCTCTCTCAGTTTTTTATAGCTCTGAGGCATTTGCCCATGGTGAAAGGTTTTCTGTTGCCCCAAAAATCGTCAGAAGGAGGCAGTGTAAAGTTGCAAAGGGGTGTAACTTTTGTCTTGCTCCTGATGCAACCAAACTAACTATTCCAATGCGTCTGAATGGGTACATTTATGCTAGGCATGGTCCTATTTTTCACCCAAACATGTCGAAATAGTCGGAGCTACATTGTACTGACGATATCCCTGAAGAGTCCAAAGTGCAAAAAGGCAGCAATCTTTGACAAGATGTTACTTGAAAACTGTGTCACTTAGAAACATTTCGTCTGAGGCAACATGATCACGTAGAGTGCCTCTACAATAACCTCTCTTAGTTTTTTATAGCTCTGAGGCATTTGCCCGTGGTGAAAGGTTTTCTGCTGCCCCAAAAATCGTCAGAAGGAGGCAGTGTATTAAGTCATGATGAAAGCCTATTCACTCTAGGTGCCTGTTTTTCACCAAATCACACATGCACCTTGAACAAGTGATGCTACAAGTGGTGAACAAAATGGGCGCCTTGAAGAATTGAGCCCTCCAAGACATCTTGCAATTGCCTATAAGTCCAAAATTTACATAACTGAGTTAAGGCACCATTTTCCATCTCCAGAGCCTCCTTTGAGTGCCTTAACATGGAGTGAATGTTTTAGTCTATGAAAGATTGCGCCTAAAGAATATAACAACCCCTTGAGTCACTAGGATGAACTAAGTTAACAAAATAAACTTCATTGAGGGAGGCACACTTATGTCTTCCTGCTAAAACCTCTAAAGGGTAACCATCTCAACAAGTGTCTCTAATCCCAAGAGAACTCTAGCCTCACCCAAGTCTCGAAGTATGTATGAGAACCTACAACCAATCAATCCATGTTAAGCTCCAAATGCAACACCACATTATCATGAAGCTCCCAAGCACATGACCAATGTACTCAATACCAAGAGAACCAACAAGACCACTGTCAAAACTCCAACTACAAAATTAGGTATCCAAACATGACATCATGATCTAACATCTCCTCTTAGAAGATCACATGCACCAATACAGACATCCTAGTCTCAAGAGAACTTGTATCATGCTAATACTCTAATCTAGAATCAAGAGTCCGCCAAGACACACTACCAAACACCTCTAAACCAAGGATCAACATCTACAACCACATGAAGATAACCATCTCCTAAAAATAGTAGCCAAGATGTCAAAGCACTCTCACTACAAATAATAATCATAATCCAAGAGTTTGTCCATTACACCCAACCACTATATAAGATCATCCATCACTAGGTGATGAATACATATCACTTTATAAGAGTTTGTTTTGCAGGAACAAGGTCAGAACCCTAAAATTTGACTAAGTATGGAAGCTTGGGAGCCTAGGCGCCCATTTCAATCTAGTTTTCCTTACTAAGCGCCTAGCACAAGGATCATCCAAATTAAGCACCTAAGAACCTTAAGCCGCCTATACATGTTTCTAGGGATCCTCCAATTGAGCGCCTAGCATAGATGGATGAAGATTGAAAGTTTTCAAGTTAAAGATGTCCTTTGGGTGAACTCACAGCACTAGGCGCATGTGTTGGTTGGAACTCCTTGGATCTGGCACCTAGGATTGAAAGCCTTTGATGAGGAGAGAAGTCTCAAGGCCTGGTTTGGCACCCTCACTTGCCTACCCCACCCTCAGAATGCACCTAACCTTCATAAGGTGTTAACAGTCTATTTTGAATGCCTAGCAGGGCGTAATGGATAGATTGAAGGCTTGGGAGCTAAGGAAAGTCACTTAGATGAATAATCAAGATTGAAATGAGAAACTCCTAGCCAAGGCACAAAATTCCTCAATTTTAGCGTCCAGAAATCAAATCTAAGTAAGGTGCTCTTTCCATTTGCCAAAGGCTCTATTAGTACCCTTGGTTGATGATCTCTCCAGACACCTGAAATGGCACCTAGTAGATCTTTCAACTTGTATCAGGAAGAAGGGAAGCATTCTCAGTGTTGTTCAGATAATCTAAGTTGTAAATTTAACAAGGAATAGAGCCAGAGGACAAGGCGCACTTATTGGTCTCCATCACCTCAGAAATGCGCCTAATGCAGTTGGTGTCAACTTCCCTCTTTCTTGCCTCCAAATGGCACCTAGAGTCAAAAAAGGATTTCACTGAATAATGTTAATGTTTTGAGCATCAAACTTTGCTTGGCACATACCTATGCTCTTGCAACCTCAAATTGGCGCCTAGGGTTTAGTCATCCTCCCAAGGTGTGGTTCTGCTCCTCCATAACCCTGTTTTGGCGCCTAAACTTGGAAGTACCTTGAAGACTTGGATTAAGATGGAATTCACCTCTAGAATGTTAGGTGCTTGATAGAAGATAAAGGCGCTAGGGTAAAAGAGCTTCAAAAGTTTGATGTCAAGTGTGAATTGAGATAATAGGCGCTGATACCAGTTGACATTACTCCAAACATGCGCCTAAGAGAGATGCAAGTCCCCAAGACCAATTTTGGAACAAGGCGCTCCATCAGAGGGTAAGATGATAATCCTTGGAAGTCAAGTGTTTCAAAGATTCTTTGAGAAATTGACAAGTTGTAACCTAGGCGCCAAAACCCCTGAGAATCCTCCTATCTGGCGCCTAGTCAGAAGAACACTAATATTGCACCTAAGTGAATTTGATTGTCAATATAGAGTCATCAAACCCCACCAGACATTCATCCATGTCTCTGCCACCTCAAGGAAGCACCCAACTTAGGATGGCACCTAGTCTGGTCTCTACTACCTTTAGTTGGCGCCTAACCCTAAGAGTCTTGCAACTATGACATCATATTGGCGCCTATAACTCATGATGCATGAAATCAACACCTGGGTTCCAGAGAACTCATTTGGGCGCCTATTCTTGGAAACAATCCAGAGCATCCATAAACTCTAATAGGCACCTAATGTTGGCAAGGCACAACTTCAGGAGGAGACCACTTCAACTTGGCGCCCAAGTTAGAAATCTGCGCCTAAGGATCTCTAGAAGGAGTTAAGGTTGTTACAATTACCTAAATGCTCATTGGTCAGAAGGGTATCATTTGGATCTATGTCAGGGCCCCTGGATAAGTTTTCCAACTTAAAATGAGTCATCAGATGGAATATTCCCTTGTATATGCTTCTTGGGAAACGTGCCTTAGTTCCTCTTTGTGCATTGAAAAATGTGCCTTCATTGCCTTTGGAAGGCCTATAAAAGGAGGAGCCCTCTCATTCATTTGTTATCTAATCATTTTGACAGAATTCTCTCTGCAAAGCTATTTAGCTTGTGATCTTGAGGCTTGCAAGTTTCAAGTGTTGGGGTGATGCTCCCTTGTGATATTGTGAGGTGTTGACATTCAGTTGACATCATTGAGTTTGATTGAGTTGATCAAGTGTAGATGCCATTGTAAACATCAAGGCTTTAAGGCCTTTCTTTTGTATCTCCATTGAATAAGTTGTAACTTCATGCTATTGAAAGCATTATCCATGTAATAAGACATTGCAAGTTGATTGAGTCAAATAACTAGACAAGTACCCAACTCTAAGGTTGATTCATTCAAGTAGTTATCTTTGATGTATATCTTTGTGTTGTTGAAGTAGTCGATGAATTGATAGCAAGTAAAATTGTTTAAGTAAGGAAAATTTTTCATAGAACTAGTTGGGTATCTTACACCATGCCTATCCATCAAACACCACAATGCAATCAAAATCCTAACAACATGCCCATGATCCAAGATCAAGTGCAATCATGCAAAGATATTATCAATCACAAGCCTATTAAGAATGAACTAGAATCTTCTAGTACCATACTTTTCCATCAAACACCATCATGTAATCCATGGCCTATCAAGCCTATCAAAGAAAATGCAAACATCCTATGTAATACAATCGGACTTTAAATATTTGAAGTAGCCATCTACAAATATCCATTCAAAAGTGGATTTATAATGCAAGTATGGATGCCATCAATAAAAACGATTTGTATTAACCAAATATCTATATAGGCATACATCAATATCTGTCGATATAAGTATAACATATATACAAAATAGCCATATAGGCTTACAAGAATGCCATATAGTCATACAATGTCAACTATGTACAATACAAAATATATGTCCACAAATGCCATATAGGCATACAACAAAGGAACACAATAAAAAGTCATTCCCCTCTGGCTGGTGAAGAGAATAAATCACGAGCAACCTTTGATCTTCTAGGGGATGGAGACATGCATGTGGGTGGTCTACTACGAACCCGAGGGCTACTCCTCCTATTTAGTTCTTCCTGCACCTTTACCTGTTACAATAAAAAGTATAGACATTAATATATAGAAATTACATGTTATAAAAAAATGAAACATTTAACAGAATAATCACTTACCGCTAACATATAATCTATCTCCTCGCTTGCCTCAGTAGCAGGAATAGGCCCTAGTGATGTCATGTCCTATAGAAACCATCCAGATAGAAATTAAACTTCAAATCAATAATCTTTTGATTTTTCAAAAATAGACAACTATAACAATGAATGTAAATTGAAATTTACTAATCTGCCTCATACCCCTATCAATGCCATGGAGCTATGAATCGCAGAGGCCACACCCTGCTCCATTGCCCTATGAACATGGGGAGGTGTCTCCGCAGCCTGCATCAGCTGGAAATAAAACAACATTATTCAATTATGAAAACTATAATAGTGATGCAAATCATGGCTCCTAACATACACACACGTTCACCTAAACATGGAAGTACACACAATAAAACACACAAATCACATACAAAAATTTAGTAAGTACAATTCATTCATTAAACTATTTATTTTATTACCTCCGTAAAGCTTTGAAGTCCACCACCACTGGCAGGTGTTGCCATGAAATCTACAGTATTAACCTATTCAACATCCAAAATTAGAAATTAGAATACCATTCATATAACGCTGCTATTCACATGTAATATTTATAATTGTTTACTAGTTACATACCTCGACAGTAGATGATCTAGTGAAAAATGCAGGTGGAGAACCACTGAAAACTACATTGATGCTATGACCTTGAAATTTCATTATAATCATCAATTTAAATTAGTTAATCTTGTATTTCAAAACTAAAATTTAATAAATTAAATTCAATAAACTTGCTAATATTTACGTAAGTATCAAGGCTGAATGTCTCACTCAGGAGGGTATCTGTCATCACCATCTACTCAGCTGCAGATGTAGCCTGTGCACCTGCGTCTTGACTGTCCATGGGGTCAAAACCACAGGCTGACCCGCAAGCCTGGCAAGTATGCAGTGGGACCCTACTCCTCGCACTATCTCCCAACCCACTCTGTGTTGCAGGACTGGCATGCTCTATGATGCTTTGGGTCAAGGCACTAATCGACCTCAGTGTATCGACCTCAACACTCTCCTTCACAATGGAAGGGATAGAAACATGCTCGTGGGCTGGTCTGCTGATTACTCGTCTCACTACTCGCTGTGGGTCAAGACGTACCCCTGTTCTATCCTGTGCTGAGCCCCCACCTCTACTCTGGAAGTCCCGCATATCAAAATAGTTTGGCACTTTATTGAGGACAAACTTGCAGTAGAGTTTCCTCAAAAAGTATTGCGGGACCTCATTATTATTGCATGGAGGATGGTCAAAAACCATCCACCACCTCTGCCCGAAATTGTCCCTTATCGCTTGGTTGTTGCACCAATGGATAGGGAACCTCTTGCATGTAATGGGTGGAGGTTGATTTGTTTGTGGGTTTGTGAAAATTGAACACAAATCTAATTTTGTAATTTGTAATTTTTTGATATCTTGGTATGATAACTTGTCTGCATAGTAATCTCTAAACTCTCTCTTTTTATCGGTCTAACTAGTTATTTGCTTGCTAATTGAATTTACATTTGATAACATAGACTCAAGAGATTCGGCAAGCGTGGACCTATGCAAGGTTGAAGTGGAAGGATCTTTCAACCTTGCAATTATATCTTCAATCTATTTTTTGTTGTTTTCAATTTGCCCCATTATATTATCTTGTGTTCCAGGGGCATGTTGAGGAATGAATGGAGGAGGTTGTTGTTCTGCAGGTATTTCCTCCTCAGGATTTTGTGGATTTTGAGGAGGAGGAGGAGGAGGAGGTGCATTAACATTTCCTGACAATTAACGAAATATATATCAAAAATCAATAAAAACCTACCTATTTAGAAAGAAATTCAAACAAAAAAATAAAGATAACTCACCCCTTTGGCGTGCTCGACGTCGTGGCGGCATTTTGGCGACGAATCGATAAGCTTTTTGTGTTGATTGGTGTTTTGCAGAACGCGAGTGCATTTTTGAGGGTTTGGAAGCCGCGGACAGAGGAGAAAATTAGAATGAAATGAAATTCGTTTGCTTTTTTTTATTTATACCAGGCCATAACGTGCTTGCATTATGGCCTGGTAATGACGAGCCTAAGGCTTGTCATTGCCAAGCGATAACGCGAGCGCATTATAATGCGCTCGCGTTATGACTTAAATTTTTTTGAAATTATTTTGGCCACTTTTTGGCCCCCCATCTTCTTGCACTTACCCATGTCCAGGAATGAATTGATGATCGCAGTTAGTTAGAAGGTTGCACAAGACTCTCCCATCTTTATATAACTTAGGGGATGAGTTCGTTGATGTTGTTTGTTATGTTTTACTTTCAAAATAGCCATTTCTTTGTTACAGTTATCAGTTATTCTAGACATGTTATAATTTTGAATAAAATCTGAAGAAGATTCTATCTTAGATATGATTTGAATTCAACTGTATGTTATGGGATGTGTGAAGATCTAAAGTAGATTTAATCTCTAGGAAAAGTGAGATAGTTCCCTGAGGTGGCCACTCAAGGTACTAACTCTCACTTTGCATACTTTCTTATTTATTCCTGCATTCTTAGTTAATCTGTTTCATTCCATCTTATGTGTTATATTGTGAAGCAAGTAGAGAACTCTTCATTGATATCTCCAGTAATTGTGATTCATGAGTAGAGTATACGTTTTTACTCCTTCAGAGGTTAGTGTTAGCCTTTTCATCATTTTTGAGTTGTTAGATTAAAACTGTGATTTTCTGTTAAATACAATTATCTTCAGCTTCTACTGAAGGTACCCGTAGCAACTGAAAGTTTAGATTGTTTTTTCTATTTTCCATTTCCATTTACTATTTTACATTTCTGTGCATTCTAATAAGTAGGATTAGATGAGATAAGAATTGTATAAGATTAAATTAGATTAGAAATGAGTCTTGAAGGAATAGATAGTGCAGGCATCATCATAAGCTTATGCTCCTTGGTCAATAATTCAATGTAGGAATGCAATGATAGTGGACTGTTCAGTTAGGCTAAACCCTGAATTTTATTTAAGTCTACAACACATTAGCTTTTCCTCTACATATGTGACATATGTATGAGTTATTCATGTTGTGTAAATGGGCTATACCCTTGAGCTAGTCACACCGTGTATGTGTGACCCATGTGATAGATAGTCACCATGTGTACAGTTGAGGAGTGCTTGAGCCAGTCACTATGTATGAACAAGTAATGTTTATATAATCTAGTCACTATGTGGTTATATATGATTTTGTACATTGATGTTGACATGGAATTAACCTTTGACTAGATTGCATTTTTTTATCATACTATTGCATATGAATTGAAATGGAACCATTGGATGTACTTATAATCTATGATTAAAGAAAGAGATCAGAGATCTCGTATCAAAGGAGAGGATAAAGCCTCTCTATTGTTGAGGTACGAACTATGGAGCCTTTCATTCCCATGAAGGGATACATAGGTAGGGCCATTACAAATGAACCCTTGAGGTTTAGGTCTAGGTCTAGGGATGAGCCTGACCTTGGGAGTTTACCATAGTCTAGTACAAGTACATGAATTGTGGCGTAGAGTTGATGTCATAACTATGGTTGGTAAGTATTTGTAGATGGCACTTCTAAATTAGCTAGAAGATGCTTGAATGATTAAGTTAATACTTGATGTGAAAAAAAAATAGTAGTAACCAGGGTGGTTATTACATTGGTATCAGAGCATGGTTCAAATACTAGACCTATAAAGCTCACTAAGTGCTCAGAAAAGTAGAGGATCTTGCACTACTAGCTCACTATAATTAAATTGTTACTTGGTATGGATATGTTAACCTTGAATTTCTTAAATAGACTTTTAAATCTATAAGAATGATTGGCCAATCCTAACCAAGAATGCCTAAATGGGTGAGAAGGGAATTTGGATATATAAATTATAAAGAAAAATTAGAGTGCGCTATAGATGGTTGTGGTATGATATGATTAATGTTTCCCATAACCCAATTGTTGGATTTGAATCTACTCATTATTATGGGATGAGTTTCGTTGCATATTTTAGAGTATTAAGAATCCTCCTAACAAAATGCACATGAATGGCTATAAACTTAAAGTGCAAAGAATTTGAAGATGTATGGTTGAATGTGCTAGTATGTTGAAGGACCCTGAATTATTGATATACTCATATGGGATAGGTTTGATCTTATTGTAGTACATGTTGATGTAGCCATATGTTGAAATGGGTTATGTGTTGTACAACTCTGCCATATAGAGAAAAGTCAAGCTAAGAGGAAAAACATATTGAGATGTTGTGAATGTGTTTTATTCAAATACCTATATGCAAGTAATGCATTCCAAAGGAACAATAGGTAGGTGAAGATTGGTATGCACCAACTAATATATGTGGCATTGATAATCTAGCATGCTATGAGTTTACAAAATGAGCTTGCATATGTTATGAATCCATGTGAATAATAACTTGCAAGAACATAGACTTGTATTGTATTCTTCAACGACTAAATAAACTAGTTTGATCTAGAATTTTTCTAATATTGGTTTAATAGAACAGTAGTGATACGTGATGAAAGCCACTAAGTGAGCAACTCAATTGCATAAATGGGACTTAAGTGGAATTTGAGGAAAGTGATTGAATATCTGAGGTGCAATTGACTATGAAGAGAGGTCAGTACTACACTACCTTCTGAGTATGAATAGGTAAATGGGATATCTAAGGATATAAATAATGACCTATCATATGAAAAATTAACTCATATATTGAAAAATAAAGAATTGTATTGAGTGAAAATGAAAATTGCTGGGTATATTTTCAATTATGTATCCTTTTAATCCTATAAAATTGCACTAAATTGGTCAAATTGGAGAAGAAGAAAGCACCACAAAGGCGATGATAGAGGATTCAAAACAAATAATTTGGCTAGTAACCCAAATTTTGGAAAAACAATTATGTACAAAAGTCATAAATCAAGGCCCTAGAGGTCCAAATATGACAAAAGGAGACCAATAAATGGTTTTAATGTAACTATTAGCAAAAGAAAATAACAAACAAAACTTCTTGATAAGTTGAGATGGCTTATCCCAAGGGGGAAGAATGTCACATCTTGAATTGAGATATGGCTGGCACATCAGAGCTACACAGTAAAACAAAAAGAAAATAAAAATAAAAATAAAATACATTCATTAAAGCGGGTTGATGGAGGCAATAAAGAAGAAAATACCATTTTTCTACGGGGGGAGGCAATTTAATTGCGTGAGTATGGATGCTCTAGCAAAAATAATGGAGTCCAACTGCTGCAACTTTGCTAGAGAGGACATGACGCAGGGTATGGGCATCCATCAAAGCATTAAGGATAGAAACATTTCAAGAGAAGAGGGAGGACTTAGAAGGTATTCTTGGAAGGAAGTTGAGTAGAAAAAGAGATGCAGACAAGGAAGGAGATTTGGTGACATCTATGGAATGGGGATTTTGGGAGCTGAAGTTGAGGGTCATCACAACCAGGAAGCAAAGAAGAGCAAGAGTCATTTTATGGCAGCCATAAGTTTTGGGTCTGAGGTTTTTTGTATGTGGAGATTAGAGGCGATGATGAAAAGGAGAAAGTGCACAATTTATTTTGACCTTGCAGGCCATTTTATCTATCATAAGCATACTCCCAAGTGTTGGTTCCCAAAATTACAGATTGTAAACCCTAAGAGTATGCCAAGTTTTATGGTCAGGTTTGACAATATTTTGGCCAACAAAATAGAGTTAACCAATGTAGTTTAGAACTCCCTGCTCTTCAGGCTCTGCTAGACCTAGGCAGGTGCACCTTGATAATGAAGTAGATTTAAGGGTTGTATGTACTTTGACTATAACAATGTATTTCTTAATGGCATGTGAGTGTGAAATAGATATATGACTAATAGCTAATCCTACTGCTAATGTTTGAAATTTAAATATGTGAATATGCAGAGTATTGTTTTAAAGTAAGTGAGATAAGTGCCTATTCCTATTGGGTAAACAGAGTCAAGATGTGTATAATATGTGGATCCTCTCTCTCAGCTTAACTCTAACTACTCAATACTTTTGGACATCTATACTTTGTATAAACGTGCAAGTTTGTGAGTTATCAGGCTCTTCTTACAAATCCCAGTGATATCTTCCTAAGTTACTATGATGTTTGAAAGGACTTTTAATTCTTGTTTGAAGGAAACCAATTAAGATGATTAATTTAAAAAGATTTTAATTCTAGGTAGAAACCAATTAAAATGAATCTCTTAAGAGGATTTTAATTCACTTCTTCATAGAAACTAATCAAGAAAATCACATAGAGGTAGCAAGTGTGTCTTGACAAATTAAATATATTTTGATACACTTAATTTGAATAACAAAGAAAGACCACTCTAGAGACAACAAGATAACATATACGAATTAATATCAATAGAACAGTTGAACACCAAAAATTGGGCCTCCAATTTAAACTTTCTTCTCCATTAGATTGCTTCAAAATTCATATCAAAAGTTTTGCCTACATTCTATTCTATGAGTATGGCTATATGCTAATGATTATGATTATATGATGATGATCTCCTTTAAAACTCGGACTTGGTTTCCCTTATATACGGGAAGCAACAAGCTTCAGGCTGTTATGTCTAAAGTAGTGACTTTTCATTTACATTTTGACAAACATGACTAAAACCTTAACAACTGTAATTAACAAAGACAACAATGAAATTAACAACAATTGTAACACCACAATCCATTAATCTAAGGAACACATGACCACTTAAGATCTGTTCAAGGTCCCTTCTCCATGATGGTGTATCTGATGCTGAATGACTTCGATAAAGTTTCTGACCCCGGTCTCTAGTAGCTAAGGAGTATTTTAGGCCACTAGAAATTATTTTTGCTTTAATTAAAAATTGTAGATTCACATCTTTCCTAGAATCAACATACTTTTGTAAGTAAGACCTCACATCATTCAAAATTAAGAACTAATCCAAAACGTTCAAAATGATAAGAGAACTAATGCTAACATCTAGAGGACTTAAAGTAGACAAAGCATGCATTTGTTCATGAACCATAACACTGAAACTTAACAATCAAAGTATTCTAAATAACTCATAATGCATTTATAAACTAATGGGAAACAGATTTAACAAGAATGCATAAAGGAATAAGAAAATAAATGAAGTGAAGATCAGTACGTTGAGTGGCTGGCTCAGGGGACTGACTCACTTGGCTGGAAATCAAATCTAATTCAGATAGTCATGCAACCTCATAACACATAGTTTCATTCATTTCATATCATAAACATAATCTCTTTTAGATTGTATTCAATAATGACATTCTTTAATTAAACATGTCTAGAACTTCCAATAGTGAAAAATAGAGCAACAATCGAGTAACTAGAAAATAAGGTAACTAACTTGATACCGAACTCATCCTTGTAACTTATACAGAAATGGGAGAGTCTTATGCAACTACCAACTAACTTCAATCATTAATCCATTCCTATATACTAGGATATAGGTTTAAGATTGATTTATTAATTCCAACCAAACAGAAGAAGGAGAATGCTATTCAAACAAGAATTCTTATGCAATGGCTCATATGAAGAACACACATAAGCTGCATTTGAAACAAGTCTACTTCTACATTTATTCCTTTCCATGATGGTTCACATTCATCTTCCAGTTGCCTGCACTTTTTGTGTCTCGACTTTGACTTCCTTTAATTCTCCTGTCCTGCAACTTGCTGCAAATTCTCCTTTCCTTGATGCCATGTTCTTGCTACACATGGGTTAATCCAAAAAACATATGCATGCAAATAACCTTCATAATTAAACCATAGAATTTTGTCTATATTGCATGCATACTCATGTTTAAATCATTCAATTGATAATATAATCACCATATTCCATATTAATAACATAGATTCAAGGTCTTGCAAAGTATATAAAAAGGCAGTATATAATGATTGTGATGTTGGAAAAGTATCTGGAAGATCATATGGAAAGGTCTAAAAGCATATTAAAACAACATAAAAAGAGGTCAATATTTCAACCCATCAGCATGTGAGTGTGAAGTAGATATAAGACTAATAGCTAATCCTACTGCTAATGTTTGAAATTTAAATATGTGAATAAGCAGAGTATTGTTTTAAAGTAAGTGAGATCAGTGCCTATTCCTATTGGGTAAACGGAGTCAAGATGTGTATAATATGTGGATCCTCTCTCTTAGCTTAAATCTAACTACTTGACACTTTTGGATGTCTATACTTTGTATAAATGTGCAAGTTTGGTTGCATGTACTTTGACTATAGCAATGTATTTCTTAATGTCATGTGAGTGTTAAATAGATATATGACTAATAGCTAATCCTACTGCTAATGTTTGAAATATGAATATGTGAATAAGTAGAGTATTGTTTTAAAGTAAGTGAGATCAGTGCCTATTCCTATCAGGTAAACATAGTCAAGATGTGTATAATATGTGGATCATCTCTCTTAGCTTAACTCTAACTGCTTGACACTTTTGGATGTCTATACTTTGTATAACCGTGCAAGTTTGTCAGTTATCGGGCTCTTCTTAGAAATCCTAGTGATATCTTCCTAAGTTACTATGATGTTTGAAATGACTTTTAATTCTTGTTTGAAGGAAACCAATTAAGATGATTTATTTAAAAGGATTTTAATTCTGGGTAGAAACCAATTAAAATGAATCTATTAAGAGAATTTTAATTCACTTCTTCATAGAAACCAATCAAGAAAATCACACAGAGGCATCAAGTGTGTCTTGACAAATTAAATATATTTTGATACACTTAATTTGAATAACATAGAAAGACCACTCTAGAGATAGCAATATAACATATATGAATTAATATCAATAGAATAGTTAAACACTAGAAATTGGGCCACCAATTTAAACTTTCTTCTCCATTAGGTTGCTTCAAAATTCATATCAAAAGCTTTGTCTGCATTCTATTCTATGAGTATGGCTATATGATAATGATTGTGATGATATGATGATGATCGCCTTTAAAACTCAGCCTTGGCTTCCCTTATATATGGGAAGCAACAAGATTCAGGCTGTTATGTCTAAAGTGGTGACTTTTCATTTAAATTTTGATGAACATGACTAAATAAAACCTTAACCACTGTAATTAACAAAGACAACAATGAAATCCACAACAATCGTAACACCACAATCTGTTAATCTCTGTAAGGCACCCGTGACCACTTAAGATCCATTCAAGGTCCCTTCTCCATGATGGTGTATCTGATGCTAAATGACTTCAATAAAGCTTTTGACCCCAATCTCCAGTAGCTAAGGGGTATTTTAGACCACTAGAAATTGTTTTTGCTTTAATTACAAATTGTAGATTCACATCTTTCCCAAAATCAACACTTTTGTAAGTAAGACCTCACATCTTTGGTTAGCTTTTGGAAAAGCATTCTAAATAGTCCTCCAAGAAGAGGGCCAGCTAGGTCCAATCTTTTGTTCCCATAATGATCTCTGTCATCCTCTGGTCGACAACTAAGAGCACATAGTAGAAGTCAATGGATGATGTATCCAAAGAAATAAGCTTTCTTAGTTTCACTATGCTCTCCTACACCAACATGAGGTAGCATTTCCTTCTGTAGAATGTCTTTGGCATACTTTATATTCTTTTCTCTAGTAACATCAATGGTTGACCCTCACTTCCCAATTTGTTTTAAATGTAGGCCGTTTGATCTTTCATCATTGTTGCCAAACTGTCTCTTCGTCATGCCGCGGTCTTGTTAACACTTTCGCTTCATTGGGATAACAAATTTTTGATCTCACCAATATTTCCCTTTTCCTTTGATATCTTTTTGAATAGTATGCTTTTATTCTTTTTATCGGAGCCATCGAGGGGACTCAAAAATATCTCAGAGTCTCTTTGAAATCATCCTTAGCCGTGTTTTATAAGTCATCTTCTCAACATTTCATCATCACTTTGATGTGAGCCAATCAAGATTAGTGAAGTCCCTTTTTCTTTTATCGAAGCCATCAAGGGGAGTTCTATTCTTGCCCTACCAATATATACTCTTCCATTCAATGGAGTCCTCAACCTTAGTCACTTAGTTGTTTTAGGGTTGTTGAGGGGACCGATATTTGGGTCTCTTTGATATAGATTCCTCCCCTTGACATTCTTTCACTTAATATCTCTTTTTCCTTTTCGGATGGACTGTGCATTACCTTACTCTGATATTCTGGAGTCATTTTGAAACCCTATTGATATTCCTTTGTTACCTTTTGTAGTAAATGCCATCGCTTTATTGAAGGGACAAATTTCCTTATCCTGACGATGTGTATTTTTCTCTTTGATGAACTTTACTGCTTACGTGACATCGAAGGGACCCATGAATCACTCATCCCGATAATTTATAATCTCTTTGATTCTTCAAGTGTCTAAATCAAGCTTTATCCCTTCGACCTTTTATTCACTTCAGTACATTGATGAGTCATGTTCGAGAGATATTTTTCTATTTCCTGAGTGCCAAGGTGTATTTTCTCTGAATGTTGTGTCATAGTTATTAAAATATTTATGTCCTTCGGTGGTCTAGTTCTTGGGTTATCGAAGAGACCCCAAAACATTACCCTCCGATAGGACATGGTGTCTTTGATGATACTCAGTTGGATTGTCAAAGGGACACTAAAATGAGTTCTTTTGATAGGATATTCTCTCCTTGATACTGTCCATACTGCTTCTTCGAAGGGGCCTTAAAATGACTCCTGCAAATATAGTGTAGTCTCTTCGAGATGACTTTTTTCATTTGTGAATAGGGTAATGAATGTGAATTTGTTAGGGTGATGACTTATAGGGCGTATGAATGGAGTATTTCAAGTGAGGAAGATTTTCAAATGATATGTTAGGTGATATGATTTTTAGCAAAGAAATGGATTTTTTGTGGGAAATTTTAGGCTAATTTTTAGTTCTAATAGTGGCTCTGGTTGGGGATGAATGACTGTGAGGTCATTGCAAGAATCCAAAATTATCCTCTAGGACGTAGACCAAGGGTGGGGGTGGTGGAAAAAGAAAAAGAAGATCCTAATCTACTGTGCATGGAAAGTAATAATTTCAAGAGAAGAAGTACTTCAGGAATTGTCCATGCACTGGCAACTCCTGCTCTTCACTGATCATATTTTGTAGGTAGTATGAGTCTTCATCACATTTACTAGTAATGATAAATGGGCCTAACCACAGTGCTTCAAATTTCCCATGCTTCCCTTTATCTTGGTTTCTGGCATTCCACGTAAGGACCATTTCATCCACCTTAAATTTTTTGTCTTTTGCTTTCTTGTCAAATAGATACTTCATTTATAACTGTATCTTCTCATTTTGCTCCTGAGCTTGGGTCTTGATCTCATCCAACTCAGACAATTGTTCTATCCTTTCTTCCATAGGCTCAGGGATGTCTATATCCTCTTGAAGGATGAACTTGTAGATTAGTAAGAGGTTATGTATTAGGAGCCTAGCTTGGGCTCCATACACTAGTTCAAATGGAGATTTTCTAGTGGCCTTCTTTACAGTAATTTTGTTTGCCCATAGAGCCAATCTTAGTTCGAAATACCATGCCTTTCTGTTGTTGTCCAACATCCTCTTGATTATTTTTATAATACTTTTGTTACTAGATTCTGCCTACCCATTTGCTTGAGGATGGTATAGTGAAGCATATGAAATTGTTATGCCATAGGAATCACAAAATGTCTTGAATTTATCTGATCTAAAGCACATACCATTAGCTGTGATGAGCCTTACAAGAACCCTAAATATGGTGATGATGTTCTCTAATAGGAAATTAATTACCACCCTGCTAGTGGCTTGCTTCATTGGGACTGCCTCTATCCATTTCGTAAAATAATCAGTGGCCACCAAGATCCATCTGTGTCCACCACTAGATCTGTTTGTAATTTCTCTTATAAAGTCAATTCACCACTAATGAGATGGGGCTTCAATTTGCATTGGTCTTAATGGTAGGGCTCCTTGATAATTCAATTTGCTAGAAAACTTCTAACATGCTTCACACTAACTTATGTATCTATGGGCATCATTGAAGACTTTAGGCCAATAATAGCCTACTCTCAATATATCTTCATGTTTGACTGGTGTAGGTTCTAGATTAAATCTATCATGCCCATCAAGTACTCTCTCTAGGGCTACAAGGCCTTTTGGTATTTTGTTTGTTTTAAGCTGCACCACCTCTTTCTCAAAGACAATTTATTTACCATTTACTTCCTCCACAAATGCATTGAAATCTATTTCTTGAGATTCATACTAATCTATACAGTGAAGAAACTTAATCAAATCCTCATCATCATTGAACACTTGCCAATTATAGATGTTATCAAGGATTGCAGGTTTAGTTTTGAACTCCACCTCTGTTATTCCTGCTAGTGTAATATCATCTCTCTTTAGAGCTACATTTTCCAAGAAGTCTGCCATTATGTTTTTAGATCTCTCTATCCAATCTATAGAGAATGCATAAAAAAGTTCAATGGTGTCCCAAACAACATTTCTATATTGTTTTAACTTCTTGTTTTTTGATGAATATTTTGCCCTGACTTGTGAGACAATTAGTTTAGAGTCTCCATACACTGCTAGCAACTTGATTCCATACCTTATGGCAATGTTGAAGCCCAATAGAAATGCTTCATATTTGGTTATATTGTTAGTGCATTCAAATGTTAATAAAAATGAGTACTTGAATGTTTTGCCAGTCGGTGAGATGAATATTATTCCTACTCTATTCCCTCCTTTGCTGCACACACCATCAAAAAACATTTGCCATACACCATGTTCATCAAGCTGAGATTCTCTATTGATTGGTTCTGTGTTTTGCAACTCATGTTGTGATTTTTCAATTATGAAGCTTCCAGGATCCACATCACAAAAGTAGTTCATTTGGTTTGGATCAAAATGTTCTATAATATGTTCATATCTTAGTTCTCTATGTTGAGAAATAGTGTCTCAAATTTACTAGCATGTAAGGCTTCAGGTTACAATGTATCGGGATGATAGAGGAACTTCGGTGGGATAGGTTAGTCACTCTCCTCGATATCCCAATGGAGGGAGCTGGCAGTGGATTGAGTGTGGAGTTCTCTTCAT
Organism: Cunninghamia lanceolata; assembly: GCA_027924645.1. Taxonomy (NCBI): domain Eukaryota; kingdom Viridiplantae; phylum Streptophyta; class Pinopsida; order Cupressales; family Cupressaceae; genus Cunninghamia; species Cunninghamia lanceolata. Next base: position 1,160,140 of record BSBN01001164.1, on the reverse strand, counting down.
TGGAGAGACTTGTATTTATCACTGAGACATTGAGGGTAGTCCTCTTAACATGGCAATGTGGTGAGTCCATGAGAGCAGGGAGTAATGTTAACTGTATGGTGATAACATGGTTGTTGCATTGGTGATGTCGAGGTGACATAGTGTTGTTGGTGGGAGCTGAATCGAAGTGACATTGCATTATTGCCGGGACCTTGGATACTATCCCCTAGACATCTCGATGGGAAACTAGGAACTCGTGGTATACTATTAAGGTGGGACCAGTTGGCGCGAAAGGTGATGTGGATGACATGTAAGCTGTAAGGTTCGTCGATGAGACTTACCTACATCGGTGGGAGATGTTGTAGCATACCTCTGATATCCTGATGGGGATGCTGGCAACGGTGATATGTTAGGCATGTCAGGATGACAGTAAGGAGTCAGAGAGACATGGTTTCTTGTCTCTTTAACATTCTGATAACTATATTGAATGTTGGTAACTGTTCGGTTCATTGTGGAAGTTGAAACATTGGCTTTCTAGTGACACTTGAGATGTTTGAAATGTTAAAATGCCACAATACATTGCAAATGACAGAGTGAGACCGAGCTTGAGTGGGGTTATGCTACTAGACTATCTCCAGATGGAACATGATGTTAATCTCCATGAAAGGCTTAGTGCTTGTATTGTATTGTAACTGTATTTTCTGGTTGCTAAATAATATAATGGGTCTAATGCTTTTGGAGTGGAGTTTTTTACTCGTAAGGGTTTTCCCCACATAAATCTGTGTGTTCATATCTTCTATTTCATCTTTCATGCTTTATGATTCTATTGTTGAATCTATTTAATTCTTGTTGTTGAAACTAGTTAAACTAGTATGAACTTTTCTCAGTAGGATTAATGGTGGGAAATGAACTATGTCTAATTCCACTTTGTGGCATAGTTGTGCATGTTTTTGAGGTAATCTAAAGAAATTTAAATCTACCAAAGACACTACTATTCTTAGGTGTTCGTTCTGAGATGAAATCATTTCCTTTCACTCTATACAACTTGACTTCTTTTCCATTTACTAGTATTGTTGCATATGACAAGTCCAATTAGACATTTCCCCTGACTGCAGCAGTCCACTGTCTGGATAACAACATACCATAATATGGTGGAGTATCTACTATAGTGATGTCGGTTCCATAAGTGGCTTCAGGAAATGAGGCTAATTTCAATTCTACATCCCATATGACTCCAAAAACTGGGATAGGCCTGTTGTCCATTGCATAGCACTTACCATATGTTGTATCCACCCACAAGCCTAATTATTTCATAACAGCCATTGGCATGATGTTTATTGTTGCTCCTGAGTCAATCATGCAATTTCTTACCAGTTTTTCATTAATCAATAGTGTAGTATAAAATGGGTCCACCTGAGAAGGATTCTTTGTTAATGCATCACCAAGATAAACCTCAGGTGTTTTTATGATCTCTTGTCCAACACTATTTACCTTAGTTTCTGATCTTTCTTTGTTTATATTCTGATTTTGCTGCTTATTTGGTATATTTGAGATCAATTTGAGAGAACTGTCCTTGTATTCATCCACTTTCATCATCTCCAACAATGGTACTAACATCTTTATTTGAGACAATGCTTATGCTATGTCAAATGAGGGGATGGTGACTGATTGTTCTATTTTTTCTTAGTGCAACTTTTTTCCTCAATTTGTAGCTTATCATTGTCCTTTTTCTTACTCTGCTCAATCTTTACTATTTCCTTGGGTATATTTTTCTAAACCTTTTCTCTTTCACCTTTCTTTTGGTTATCCAAGCTATCCTTCTTATGATTTTTCTCTTTTATGAATGAGCTTCTAGGTGTTCCTTGATCTATATTTACGATTCTATTCCTCAAGTTGTAATTGCTTTTAGCCTGTGCCACATCAGCTATTGTAAGAGCCCTTTTCACTTCTTTAGTTGGTTTCCTTAACTGGACCTATGGCGTTGCATTAGGTATATAAGAGGTTTCTTCATTATCATCTTTCTAATAAAAAAAGATCTCCTGCTGACTCATTTTGACATTGTATCTCTGATTACTTACATCATATTCAAACCCATCTTCTTCAGAGGATGAGTATTCTTCATCAATTTGATGGGGTCTCATCCCTAACATGTTTATAGTATGATCATCCCTCTCCTAATTATAAGATATTCCATTTTCTTGTAAGGGACCGTGCCACTACACAATATTTAGGTGAATGTGGTAAGTTGCATGCTAAACACCATGGATTATTTTCTACCATGTGTGTCCCATGTTTTTTCAAGGGGCCAGGGGTGTCCTTACTATAATTTTGTTTTTTATTGTTATCCACAAGTCTACCATCCTTCCAATTAGTATTGTAGGGCATATCATGTAGCCTAGGCCTTTCATTCCTATAATAGTTTGCCTTCCTGGTTTGATGGTTATTAGAATTTTGTGGGATTTTGATATTATCCCTTTTGCTAAGTTTCCTAGCAGCTCTTCTATTATTTTCAATGTTCACAGTAGCCTTTTGTGCTTCTGCAAGGGTAATGGGAGCTTTATTTCAAAGTTCATACCTAGTTTTAGGATCAAAGGCTTTTAGGTACAAAGCCAAGGCCATACCACCTGGGGGTTTCAATTCAGGTGAAATTTTATGGTATAGTTTTGAGAACCTTTGGTTAAAATCTACCATTGATTCATTGTGGTGCTTTTGGATGCCTATTAATTCATGCATGACAAAATTTGGGTCACAGTGATTTCCATATTGTTCTTTAAACTGATCTTTAAAATCTGCCAAAGAACTGATTGAGGCATCAGGCAAATTCTTATAGCAATCCCTAGCATCTTCAGTCAAGGATACCATAAATAACTTCATGAGGGCATCTTCATACTGTACATTAAAGTTATCCATAACTATCTCAAAAATTCTTATATGTTCTTCTATTGAAATACCCTGATTCCCAAAAAATTTTGGGAGTGCATTCCTCAAATCATTACTAATTAGATCTGGACAAATCTGATATCTAGATAAATCTAGCTACCTGTATCTATTTATGTTCAAAAGTCCTTGTAGGTAAGGATTTTGATTATGCTGGTAGTGTTGATACTGAGGGCCTTGTTGGTACTGGTGGTGAGGTACATGTTCTTGTATATTATGATGAGGGTATACACTACCTTGCACATTTTGTTGAGGTATATAATGTTGGTGAGGTGGGACATATTGTTGACCAGGAGGTGGGTAGGTGTTAGCCCTGGGTTGGGAAGTTGTAGGAACATTTTGTGATTTTGGGATTTTTGGTGGAATATTCTGTTGTACATAATTTGTGTTGTTTGGATTTCCTATTGCATTGTGAGGTGTTTTTGAAACCTTTGGACCACTTACATTCTCATGTGACCCCTATGAATTACTTGTATGGGCAGGTCTGCCTTGCTTGCGGGGTGGTATATATTTTGAGCTACTTGTTGTACATCAAGATTTTATCTGTTGTAGCTCTTGTTTCATTCATTCTTCCTCTTCCTTTAGTTTGGCTAACCTGAGCTCTTCCTGTAGTTTTTGTAAGTTTTGTTGTATCTCCTCAGCAGTCTGTGTGTCTTCTGGTGTACTAACATGAGTCTCTATGGATGCCATCTAATCCATGGACCCATATTGAACTTCTTCACTCTATTGAAGTGCCATTCTATAATCATACTCTCTTTGGATTTGTATCCTTTCTTGTTCAAGCCATGCCTCAAATTCACTCTGGTTTTAAGGGTCGAGTTTAAAATGGTGAACAATGTTACTTAAGCTATTTTGTTCAGGTTGGGTGGGGTAGCCCCTTGATGGAAATCCTTCATGAAATTATGATCCATGTAGAGGATCAAAACTGTTGTATGTTGTGAGAGGCTATTCTGATGTATTTTCTTGAGCACTATGGTTATTGTTTTGTGTGCCCTCTGGCTGATTTGATGTTCCTCCATTCTTCTTAGCAGTGACCTTTGAAGGTGGGGGAGATTGCTTATCATTCCACTTCTTACCATCTTTCTTTGGACTTCCCTTTTGCAAGGACCTTCTACCATCCATGTTATGAGAGACTATGAAACTTTAGTGCCTTAAAATCTAATCTTTCTCATCTAATATTCAATTTATCATTCATACATAATGTGTCTAGGATTTTTGTTTAGAGTCGCCACTTCTCTTAGAGAGGAATGATTTTATCTTCTAGGTTTTTCTCCACTATCAAAGCTATGATTCTTAATTTCTTGACTCTATTATGATGTTCTTCTACTAGGTTTTCTTAGGTTTATCCCCAGTGGAGTCGCCAAATCTGTTGGTTCCCAAAATTGTAGATTGTAAACCCTAAGAGTATGCCAGGCTCTATGGTTAGGTTTAACAATGTTTTGGCCAACAAAATAGAGTTAACCAATGTAGTTAAAAACTCCCTACTCTTTAGGCTCTGGTAGACCTAGGCGGGTGCACCTTGATAATGAAGCAGATTTAAGGGTTGTATGTACTTTGACTATAGGAATCTATTTTTTAATGGCATGTGTAGAGGAAAACTAATGTATTGTAGACGTAACATAATTCAGGGGAAAACCTATCTGAACAGTCCACTTAACACTATACTCCTATATTAAATTATCAACCAATGAGCATAAGGTTATGATGGCACTGCACTGTAGTGCCTTCAGGGCTCATATTCTTCTAAACTATCTTATCTAAACCTACTCAGATTATTTTAGTTTGTTGGAATTCATAGAAATGCAAGAACAGTAAAAACACTTACATAATCTAGTGGCTACTGTATACACCTAAAAATGACTCGACTCTACTTAAATAAATATTTTAAATATGTATTTCATCTTCACATTCCTCTATCAATAAATAAATAAATTTATTTATTTATTTGATTCATCTCCTCTCATATTATTAAATAAATTACATTTATTTAATTAATTAAATTCATCTACATCAACTTCATTCTTCTAAATAATTAAATAATTTTAATTATTTAATTAAAATATTTTATTCTTCAAAATTTAAATAAAATGCAATTTTATTTAAATAAAAATCTTAAATCTCCACAAAATAAAATATATTTAATATTTTATTTTCCTCCAAAATATCTACAAATAAATAAATAAATCTATTTATTTAATTATGCTTTCTTATCTTCTAAAAATCTTCATATCTTCTAAAAATATATTCTTCTTGTCATACAAAAAGAAAAAGTTGAGTTAAAGCAACTTTAAAGCAACTATGCTCTTAAATTAGAAAAATAAATTCTAATTTAAGAAAAACAAAACTCATCCTCATCAACAAAGCAGTCAACTCAACATAACTTCTTTTTGAATGACACATGTCCTTCTTCTATTGGTTGCACGTTCCTCAAGCATCCTCCTCCATTGATCTTCTCTTTTCTTCTCAACCATTGATCTTCTTCTACACAAGTCTATAAATACAACCCTCTTCTTCTTCATTTCATGATCCATAGCTTGAGCAAACTTATGCTGCAGAAACACTAGTGCGCCTTTGGCACAACATCTCCATAAGCACTTCATATCATCCATCAATAGTGTGTTGAAGCTCACCTTCAATCACACAAAGTATCCTAACCAACTTCATCTTGTCATCTTGAGGACTTCGAAGCAAGGAAGCAAGCTTCCTGAGGGCCAACATTCATCTCCATCAAGATCAAGATAGAAAAGGCGAGCAATGGAAGGCGAAAGGTAAAGGGTTGTGAGTATCATCTTTGTTATTGTTTTAAATCCTTTTGTCTTTAGATTTCAATTATTATTTTGGGTTATTATTATTCATTTTGATTAATCCACATTTCCCCATCACATTTTGGTGCCCACCGTGGGGCCCTTGCCCCTCTATCTAATAAAAAACTGAGTTTTTCTAAGTGACAGGTCTGTACAGGTGCCATATAGGGTTCTGACAGAGGCATCCAGCGCATTTATCCTCTAAACCGGTGCATCTACCTTGTGCTTTGATGCATACAGAGATACAACGCATTCAACCTCTGAACTGATGCTTCTATCTTCTGCTCCGATGCTTGCAATCATTTGGTGCATCCATACTCCTAGATGGCACTTATGTCTTCTGTTCCGACACTTGCGGTCATCTGACACATATACCTCACCTGACGGTGCTTACACTGTTTCACAACGCATTTACTCATTTAACACATTTACGCATAATTCCTGTGCTTTTGACACATTTTTCAGTGCATATGTAAAACGCCGCATGCAAGCTCTGTTTCTGTGCATTCAGACTGCACTGTGGCACTTCTATTCTACACTATAGTTTTTAGGGTTTCTTGTGATTTTCTGATTGAGCTAACATTTTGTCTTGCAGGATTAGAGGCTGGAGTAGTTCATTTAGTTGCATTGATTAATTCATCTAGTTTAATTAAGGGCAAAAAGTAAAAAAATGCATGCATGTAAATTCCACGTAGTCCATAACTAGGAAGAGAGTAATTGAACCACTGCTATATCTGCATATTGCTATCTTCTTTAGTTAGATCATTGCTATCTTACAAATGGGAATGAACATTGCTATGTCTTAAACACTTCAAAGTTAACAACCGCATGAGTGCACAAGTAGAATAGCCCATTTAGTTTTTCTACTTTTAACTAGGTTTGGATTAATCAGTGTATTCTGTGACTGTGAATGACAATAGGCTTATGCTTTCCCCTTAACTGGGTGACTAGAAAGCCAGACTTGTCATTCCATTTGTTTAACCTTTAGGGGGGCCTACCCTTGGATGCACGCCTATCCAAGTGGGAACGACTCTGAGTGGTAACAGGCTAAAGCCAAGCCCTACCAAGCCACTTAAAATAAATTGTGCTTGAGGTGAAAACCTCCTGCAATGAGTGCTGCTGTGTTACACTGACGGTCAACCTCCCCCAAAACCCTCTAAGGCGTAACCCTTCGATGCTGGGAGACTTCATAATGGAGAGTAATGCCACCACACGTGTAACCACTCGAACGGTTGCCCTAACTATGAACCAATTTTGTAGCAAGCCAAAAACCCCTATTTGTTGATGCAAAGAGCAAAGCTCTTGAAGCGGCCTTGATTCATGTGACTCTTAGTAGAGGTAGCAGGGACAATCCTAAGGTTTAGTGGGGGTACGAGCCTAAGGAAACCCAGATCTGGTATGCGTGAGAAGTGAGTGTCATGGAGGGGAGCCGGTGCTACTAGATCCTGGAACTACACTCTTTGAGTATGCACAACTAGAGGATTCAACGAATATTGTCCTATCTAGCCTAGGGTGTACTTGTTCTTGAGTCAAAAATAGTCCAAAAAATATAAAAAAATAACAAAAGCTAAAAATCATGAAAACTTCTATGTGTTTGCTATGTTTGTGCCATAACCGAAACCAATTTCTCAAAAACACCAAGTTTTCAAAACCAAAAATAGAGGAATCTTGAAAAATGTTCGAAAAAAACTGTGAAAAACCAAGCAAAAACTAGAATTGCGCATTTATCCTGACTAGCGGTGCATTTGCTGAGACTTTTGGTGCATTTATATCTATCGCGGTGCATTTAGACAAAAACCAGAGTGGCACATTTGATATGACTTGTGGCACTTCTGCACTCTATTGTGGCGCATTTAAACTGTTGTGCATTTAAAACCAGAAAGCAAATTCCATACCTTCCAAGAGCAAAACTGTCAAAAAACTTTTCAAAAAACCATTTTCAATCCTATCTCAGTTTTTCAAAATCTGACTAAGATCATGCAAATCAAACCATTTCTTTCTTCTTCCACGTCATAACTGCTTTTCATCCAAAATCTTGCCAGATTCTTCCAAAATTCCAAGAAGGTTAGAACCAAGTTATTCTAGATCACATCACATCTCAAACAAAACCTAGTGAGTCTCCTCTATCAAGGATCACTTATCCTTCTCTATTGAAACTCCACTAGTGGATTGTGCTAGACTAAGTCAACATCAAGCAAATGGATTTCTATCATCCTCGCTTCGACTATAGTTTTGTTTGTCCAACTTTGTTTGACACCACCTAGATCTAAGAAGAACCTTGCTAAAATCTTGTCACCTTCTAGTACCTTGTTCAAAATCTCACTCCATCCCATCTCTAGTTGCCTCTTGCATGGTCTTAACTAGATTACAAAAACAAAAGCAGATTGAAATGGCTAAGAAAAGTATTTCAAATGCTCACGGAAGTGAGGAAGAAATTTCTATGGACGAGATCCTTCAAACGCAACATGACCCAAAACTTCAACACCTATTAGAAAAGGTACTTGCTCAAGACCCTACCAAATTATTTTTACATCTAGCACATCTAGGAGTCAAGCTCCCTAAAGATTTTGATGTAGAGGCTCTCAAAGAAACTGAGGATGAAAGAAACCCTGAAGGAAGTAGACATGAGGAAGGAACACCTGCAGACAAAAGTAAGATAACTAATGATCCTATGGATGCCCTAAGTCTAGTGAACCAATGAATCCAAGCATTACAACAAGAATTCACGGACATGAAAATAGGGGCATCAACTAAACATTACACCCTAGAGGATATTTCACCATATCCTTTTGATAGGACCTTGATCATGATTCCTTTCCCCTCAAAATTTGAGGTACCAAAATTTGATAAATATTGAGGAAAGGGTGATCCAAGAGACCATATCAGAGAATTCAACACTGCTTGCCTTGAGGTTGCACATAACAACACTTACCTTATGCGACTATTTCCATGAAGCTTGGGAGGACAAGCCATGGAGTGGTTTTCTAGATTACTACCTGGTATTAAAACATTCAATGAACTTGTCGACAAATTTGTCACCCACTTCTCTTACAATATTGAGCATGACATCTCAATATTGGATCTTTGTAACACCAAGCAGAAAGGTGGAGAGTCTTTTGCCGCCTTCTTACAAAGATGGAGACAGCTAGCAAGCAAGTGTCCGCACCAAATGCCTGAAAAACAAATGTTGGAAATGTTCATGCACAACTTACAAACTGACATGAGCTATCAAATACAAATCCAATGTCCTACTTCCTTTAGCAAGGTCATTGAGATGGGTCTCATCATTGAAAAAGCTCTAATCGCCAAGGGTCAAATAAAACTCTATAAGGACACTCCTAGTACCAACACCAACATAGACAAACCGAGATTCTGGATGAAAAACAAAAATGTTGTGAATGACGGGGTGGTAGATGCCATGAATGCAGCACCAAGGAACTAATTTTCAATTTGTCAACTCCTCAAAACAACCCCCCACAAAACAAACCAAGAAACACTGAATCTCGGTTCACCAACTTTCAACCTAGGAGAAAATTCACCCTTTTGGGAGAATCCTTAGAAACTTCCCTACAGAAGCTAATCACAAACAAGATCTTAATACTTCCCTTGGCATAAGAGTATGAACCCAAAGTTAAACCCCATTGGTGGAACGACAACGACTTTTGTGAATTCCATCGAAACAGGGGGGCACAAAACAAACGATTGCATTGCGCTAAAACACACCATCCAGGATTTGATTGATCAAAACAAAATATCAATCGATGGGCATACCTCAAACAATGATCACTAGGAATTCAAGGATCCTCTTCCAAACTACAAGCAAGGAGGACCCTCCAACCGAAACAATAGTGGATCTAACAACACAAACTACATAAATGTCAGCTTTGACTATGTTGTCAACCATATCTCGAAAGGTGATTCACACATCAATGTGATCACTATAAACAAAAATATGGATTGTAATGTTACTACCCGTAGCAATAGGGTCACTCTTAGAGGAACCTCTGTCCCTCTGGCTACCAATACAGTATCGTGGATCAGCTACATAAAACATCTGTGCATATCTCCATGCTATAACTTCTACATCTATTCCCATCTCATAGGGCCATCCTTGACAAAGCTTTAGCCGAAGCTTCTGTCCCAACAAACCTCATTGAAGAGCAATTCCAAACCATGGTAGGTCACATAACCTCACCTCATTCCCTATCATTCACTGAAAAGGATGATATGTCAATCACTCAACCCCATAACGCCTCTCTTCATATCGAAGCCTTCATTCACAAGCACAAGATAAAGAGGGTCCTAATAGATGGAGGAGTTGGTTTGAATATCTGCACCTTAAGGCTAATCCTTACATTGGGGTTTTCAGAGAAAGCTATAGATCTGAAAAGAAAAATCACTATAAAAGCCTATGATGAAGAGGAGAGAACTTCCAAGGGAATTGTTACTTTACCAATCAGAGTGGGTCCTGTTGTAAAAGATGTGGCTTGCCAAGTCCTTGATATGGAGCTAGCATACAACATTCTTCTTGGGAGACCATGGATACATGCTTTGAAAGCAGTGCCTTCGACATACCATCAGTGTATCAAGTTCCCTCATGAAGGTCAAAAGATCACCATCTAAGGTGACCCCAACCCATTTTAGTATTGTAACTCTATCCATCCTAAACCTGAAGTGGTGATTCCTAACAACCATGCCTCTGCTTCATCCTCATCTCGTGTTGACCCAACTACACTTGCTTCCTCTTCAAAAATGTCCCAACCTGACCTCAAACTCAAAGATAAAGGCTTTGGTGAATACACAATCTCCCAATCCCTTTTCTTGGCACAGCTCCCCCTATCTCCAAGATCATATGGAAGACCTACTCTGAGCAAACCCAAAGCGGACAAAACTACCAATGGATTGTTTGTCAAATGGGGCAGCCTAGAAGATGAGAGTGATGAGAAAGATATCCTACAGTGGTTATACAAGGATGAGGGCAGTTCATCAACACAACAAGAACATCGCACCTTAGCAACTGAACAATATGGTCAAGGTTTTCAAATGTTACAAAGAATGGGGTATGAAGGACACGGTCCACTCGGTTCAAGAAAGGATGGTATCACTGAACCCATCCAACCTCATACTTTGACAGCTCGAGACACTACAGGGCTAGGATACACTGGAACACAAAGAAACAATAGAGAAAAGAAGAATAAAGGTAAACAACCAGAAACATCCACTAGCAATCTGGTTGAGCAAATCCAACAACTACAGCTGAATAGTGAGACTGATTCAAATGAGTATGAATGGGATAGCCTCTCTAAGCTATCTTGCAATGATAAAGGAATCGATGTTGTCCATGAGTATGACCCAACCCATGCTAATGAGAGACAAGGTCCAAGGGCTAGACCGCTAGAGTCTGACTCGCATAATAATAGTAGTGAAAATTGTGAGGAAAGAATGATACCTCCCTTGATGGATCCGCTAATAGAGAGTACCATCGCAGACTTCATCCATGCCTTTAACAACTCTATCCTAACTATCAACACCATCAAACCCGACCAGCCCAATGATCCCTTACCTTTGGTCCACCTTGAACTCATAGACTGGGACTTACAAGGTACTACCCCTGAGCTTGATACCTTTGAAAATGATGACACCATCATAGACTACCTTGAGCTTAGAGATCATATACCCATAGGGGACCATAGAGATTGCTATGCTATAGAACTCAATGAGAAGGCCTATTTTGGAGAGAGCGCCAAGCCTTTCAGTCGTAAAAATATCAAAATAAAAGAAATATCTAATGGTGAAAATCGTTCTGCGGCAGTGTTAGATCATGAAAATAGTAAAAATAAAGATGTATCCAATGGTGAAAACCTCTCTGAGGCACTGAAGGATGGAAGGCTTGACCCTCTACCCAATCTTACACATCAGGAGAGATCTTCAATCTTGATAGAACTAGCAAAACCAATCAATGTCAATACAGGTGATGATCCCAGAATGATCCACATGGCAAAGGCTTTAACAGAACAAGAAAAACTAGCATTTACCGACTTCTTCAAGAAAAAACAAATCAACTTTGCTTGGACATATGTAGACATGCTAGGGCTAGATCCGAATCTTATAATGCATCATTTATCTTTAGCTCCAGGAGCTAAACCAGTAAAGCAAAAACTCAGAAAAATGCACCCGCATGTGGCCCTCATGGTAAAAGAAGAGCTAAAGAAACTATTAGATGTCAGATTCATCAGACCAATAGACTATCCTGAGAGGGTTTTGAACATAGTACCAGTCACTAAACCAGATGGCAAAGTCTAAATATGTAACGACTTCAGGGACCTAAACAAAGCTTGTCTGAAAGATGATTTCCCCTTGCCAAACATTGACATGATTGTAGATCTCACGGCAGGGCACACCATGTTGTCACTAATGGATGGTTTTTTCGGATACAACCAGATAAAAATTGCACTTGAAGATCAGCACAAGACTGCATTCACGTATCCTTGGGGCACCTATTGTTGGTGCGTCATGCCATTTGGTCTGAAAAATGCCAGTGCAACATATCAGAGAGCTATGACCACAATCTTCCATGACATGATGCACACTATAATGGAAGACTATGTTCATGACATTCTGGCAAAATCACTCACAAGAGAAGGACACCTGGTAGTATTGGACAAAATCTTCAATAGACTGGAAAAGTTTAATGTATGCCTCAATCCAAAGAAGTGTGTGTTTGGAGTTACCTCAAGAAAGCTACTTGGATACATAGTATCTGCAAATGGAATAGAAGTCGATCTAGCTAAAGTGAAGGCCATCATGGAAATGTCACCCCCTAAGAATCTCACTCAGCTAAGATCTCTATAGGGAAAACTACAATCTATCAGAAGATTCATTTCTCAATTGACAGACAAGTACCACCCATTTTCTCACCTTCTACACAAGAATGTCCCTTTCAAATGGAATGAGTCATGTGAGCAGGCATTTCAGCAGTTAAAAGAGTATCTCATGAAGCCACTTGTATTGATGCCACCGATTCGGGGTAAACCTCTGCTACTGTATATCTCAGCCACACCAATAGCTTTGGGAGCTCTCCTTGCACAACAAAACTATGATGGGAAAGAACAAGCAATATACTATATCAGTCACACACTTGTTGGATATGAATTGCAGTACACGCCAATTGAAAGAGCATGTCTCGCTGTGGTCTTCGCCTCACAAAAGTGGAGACATTACATGTCATATTCTATCAAACTGGTAGCAAAGATTGATCCACTCAAATACCTACTCAACAAGGCAGCCTTAATAGGTAGATTATCCAAATGGGTCATGCTTCTCAGTGAGTTCGATATCGAATATGTGGATAGGAAGGCAATAAAAGGCCAAGTACTTGCAGATCAACTAGCAGATGCACCTCTAACAGATCACAGCCCTTTGAGCTTTGAATTTCCAGATGAATCTATCTTTCACATATCCACAACAACCTGGAAAATGTACTTTGATGGATCATGCACTCAACATGGATAAGAAGCAGGTATCTTATTGATCACACCTAGTGGCGACACTATTCCAAGATCATACAGATTACTCTTTCCTTGCACTAACAATGTGGCAGATTATTTTTCCCTAGCCATTAATGAGCCTAATAAATGATTTTTTTCAAGTTTTGACGAACTACATATCGGGGGTTTTGCCTCCATTGGCCAATTGAACCGTCGGACTCGCTCAAATCGGTGCTCCTCGCATGGAATATCCATCTCTTTGGCTGCCATGCTCTCCTAAGCTCTCCAAAGACTAATCAGCTAAGGACAAGTGTGCAAATGAATAGAACTTGTGGACCCAGCTCCTATTTGTAGCAAGTGACCCATATTTGACTGTATGACAACTGTGACTACTTCCCATGTCTGTTTCTTTGAATCATATCCTATTTTTCTCCATCCTAACCCGCTTTTCACCTTCTTCTTCGTGAGATTGTCCATCTCACACCTTCTGCCTTCTTCCCGTCCAATCTCCCAAGGGGGCATCCTATCGTTAAACTTGTACCAGGGGCAAACTGAGGCATGTATCACTATCAAAAATTCTTATTCTTTGAAACAACGTGATAAAACACATTGCATCAAAGAGGGGCAAAATGTATACACCTAAAAATGACACGACTCTACTTAAATAAATATTTTAAATATTTATTTCATCTTCACATTCCTCTATCAATAAATAAATAAATTTATTTATTTATTTGATTCATCTCCTCTCATATTATTAAATAAATTACATTTAATTAATTAATTAAATTCATCTACATCAACTTCATTCTTCTAAATAATTAAATAATTTTAATTATTTAATTAAAATCTTTTATTTTTCCAAATTTAAATAAAATGCAATTTTATTTAAATAAAAATCTTAAATCTCCACAAAATAAAATATATTTAATATTTTATTTTCCTCCAAAATATCTACAAATAATTAAATAAATCTATTTATTTAATTATGCTTTCTTATCTTCTAAAAATCTTCATATCTTCTAAAAATATATTCTTCTTGTCATACAAAAAGAAAAAGCTGAGTTAAAGCAACTTAAAGCAACTGTGCTCTTAAATTAGAAAAATAAATTCTAATTTAAGAAAAACAAAACTCATCCTCATCAACAAAGCAGTCAACTCAACATAACTTCTTTTTGAATGACACATGTCCTTCTTCTATTGGTTGCACGTTCCTCAACCATCCTCCTTCGTTGATCTTCTCTTTTCTTCTCAACCATTGATCTTCTTCTACACAAGTCTATAACTACAACCCTCTTCTTCATTTCATGATTCATAGCTTGAGCAAACTTATGCTATAGAAACACTAGCACGCCTTTGGCACAACCATCTCCATAAGCACTTCATATCATCCATCAATATTGTGTTAAAGCTCACCTTCAATCACACAAAGTATCCTAACCAACTTCATCTTGGCATCTTGAGGACTTCGAAGCAAGGAAGCAAGCTTCCTGAGGGCTAACATTCATCTCCATCAAGATCAAGACAGAAAAGGCGAGCAATGGAAGGCGAAAGGTAAAGGGTTGTGAGTATCATCTTTGTTATTGTTTTAAATCCTTTTATCTTCAGATTTCAATTGTTGTTTTGGGTTATTATTATTCATTTTGATTAATCCACATTTCCCCATCACAGCTACAGGTACCTTTAGCATAAGCTGTAGATAACTGCGAACAATAGGAAATTACATAACTAATCCAAAACATTCAAAATGATAAGAGAACTAATGCTAACCTCTGGAGGACTTAAAGTAGACAAAGCATGCATTTGTTCATGAACCATAACACTAAAATTTAACAATCAAAGTATTCTAATTGACTTATAATGCATTTATAAACTAATGGGAAACATATTTAACAAGAATGCATAAAGGAATAAGAAAATAAATGAAGTGAATATCAGTACCTTGAGTGGCCGGCTTAGGGGACTGACTCACTTAGCTAGAAATCAAATCTAATTCAGATAGTCATGCATCCTCATAACACATAGTTTCATTCATTTCATATCATAAACATAATCTTTTTCAAATTGTATTCAATAATGACATTCTTTAATTAAACATGTCTGGAACTTCTAATATTGAAAAACAGAGCAACAACTAAGTAACTAGAAAATAAGGTAACTAACTTGACACCGAACTCATCCCTGCTAACTTATACAGAAATAGGATAGTCTTATGCAACTACCAACTAAATTCAATCATTAATCCATTACTAGATACTAGAATACAGGTTTAAGATTGATTTATTAATTCCAACTGAACAGAGGAAGGAGAATCCTATTCAAACAAGAATTCTTATGCAACGGCTCATATGAAGAACACACATAAGTTGTGTTTGAAACAAGTCTACTTCTTCTACATTTATTCCTTTCCATGATGGTTCACATTCATCTTCTAGTTGCCTGCACTTTTGGCGTCTCAACTTCAACTTTATTTAATTCTCCTGTCCTGCAACTCATTGCAAATTCTCCTTTCCTTGATGCCACATTCTTGCTGCACAGGGGTTAATCCAAAAAACATATGCACGCAAATAACCTTCATAATTAAACCATAGAATTCCATCTATATTGCATACATACTCATGTTTAAATCATTCAATTGATAATATAATCACCATATTCCATATTAATAACATAGATTCAAGGTATTGCAAAGTATATAAAAAGGCAGTATATAATGATTGTGATGTTGGAAAAGTATCTGTAAGATCATATAGAAAAGGTCTAAAAGCATATAAAACAACATAAAAATAGGCCAATATTTCAACCTATCAGCATGTGAGTGTGAAATAGATATAAGACTAATAGCTAATCCTACTGCTAATGTTTGAAATTTAAATATGTGAATAAGCAGAGTATTGTTTTAAAGTAAGTGAGATCAGTGCCTATTCCTATTGGGTAAACAGAGTCAAGATGTGTATAATATGTGGATCCTCTCTCTTAGCTTAACTCTAACTGCTCAACACTTTTGGATGTCTATACTTTGTATAAACGTGCAAGTTTGTCAATTATCGAGCTCTTCTTACAAATCCCAGTGATATCTTCCTAAGTTACTATGATGTTTGGATGGACTTTTAATTCTTGTTTAAAGGAAACCAAGTAAGATGATTAATTTAAAAATATTTTAATTTTGGGCAAAAACCAATTAAAATGAATCTCGTAAGAGGATTTTAATTCACTTCTTCATAGAAACCAATCAAGAAAATCACACAGAGGTAGTAAGTGTGTCTTGACAAATTAAATATATTTTGATACACTTAATTTGTATAACAGAGAAAGAGAAAGACCATTCTGGAGACAACAAGATAACATATATGAATTAATAGATCAACAGAACAGTTTAACACCCAAAATTGGGCCACCAATTTAAACTGTCTTCTCCATTAGATTGCTTCAAAATTCATATCAAAAGTTTTCTTTGCATTGTATTCTATGAGTATGGCTATATGCTAATGATTATGATTATATGATGATGAATTCCTTTAAAACTTGGCCTTGGTTTCCCTTACATACGGGAAGCAACAAGCTTTAGGCCGTTATGTCTAAAGTAGTGACTTTTCATTTACATTTTGATGAACATGACTAAAATCTTAACAATTGTAATTAACAAAGACATCAATGAAATTCACAACAATCGTAACACCACAATCCATTAATCTAAGGCACCCATGACCACTTAAGATCTATTCAAGGTCCCTTCTCCATGATGGTGTATCCAATGTTGAATGTCTTTGATAAAGCTTCTGACCCTAGTCTCTAGTAGCTAAGGAGTATTTTAGGCCACTAGAAATTGTTTTTGCTTTAATTACAAATTGTAGATTCACATCTTTCCCAGAATCAACATACTTTTGTAAGTAAGACCTCACATCCCTGGTTAGCTTTTGAAAAAGAATTCTGAATAGTCCTCCAAGAAGAGGGCTAGCTAAGTCAAATATTTTGTTCCCATAATGATCTCTGTCATCCTCTGGTCGATGACTAAGAGCACATAGTAGAAGTCGATGGATGATGTATCCAAAGAAATAAGCTTTCTTAGTTTCACTATGCTCTCCTACACCAACATGAGGTATCATTTCCTTCTATAGAATGTCTTTGGCATACTTTATATGTTTTCTTCTAGTAACACCAACGGTGGACCCTCACTTCCCAATTTGTTTTTAATGTAGGCCGTTTGATCTTTCATCATCGCTGCCAAATTGTCTCTTCATCATGTCACGGTTTTGTCAATACTTTCGCTTCATTGGGATGACAAATTTTTGGTCTCACCGATATTTCCCTTTTCCTTCAATATCTTTTTGAATAGTATGCTTTTATTCTTTTAATTAGATCCATCGAGGGGACTCAAAAATATCTCAGAGTCTCTTCAAAATCATCCTTAGCCATGTTTTATAAGTCATCTTCTCAACATTTCATCATCACTTTGATATGAGCCAATCAAGATTAGTGAAGTCCCTTTTTCTTTTATCAAAGACATCGAGGGGAGTTCTATTCTTGTCCTACCAATATATACTCTACCCTTTGATGGAGTCCTCAACCTTAGTCACTTACCTATTTGTTTTAGGGCTGTCAAGGTGACCAATATTTGGGTCTCTCTGATATAGATTCCTCCCTTCGATATTCTTTCACTTAATATCTCTTTTTCCTTTTCAGAGAAACTGTGCATTACCTGTTGGCAAGAGACACTGCTTTGCATGACAGGTGTTGTCATTGATGGGAACTAAGACTATTCCACTCATCCACATAACATAATTTATTCATACCAGAAATTAGAATTAGAATTTATCTAAGTCCCGGTAGCCAGAAATAGAGCATGTGACAGGGTCCAGTATCTTGGTCTGGATCTCTCCAGTAGTAAATCAGAGTATGCTATGGATCTGAAGGAGTCATAAGTATTGTCAGGGCAATCTAAATCTAGAATTTTAACCTCCGGTGATGAAGGATTCAAAAGTTATTTGCATCTGAGTATGGGGTTACAATTTGATGGTGCAGACAACAGAAGAACAGGCTGACCTTGTAATTGATCTTGGTTCCGGATAAATGGAAGTTGTTAGTTGGATAATTTGTGATGATTAGTAATAGTGGCTGACATGATTGATGATTTGTGAATGCAAGTTTTGGTCTACATTACAAGTTATGCATGGATTAATAGACAGAGTAGAGTCTTCAATAAAGTTCTAAATGTTCTTGAAGCCGACTGAAAAGTGATTGAATATCATGATGCAGATATATATAACTGATGGATTTAAGTGATTTGGGTGTTTATGATGCGACTATGGAATAAGTGCGAAAAGGTAGAGATCTAAGGTTCAGATGTTAGCAGAGCAGTAAACAGGACAGAGTGAGGATGAAGTGTATCAAGTCAGTATTCTGTGCTTAACTGGAACTAAATCCTTGCATTGGTAGATGCTAATTATCAGTTCAAACTCATTGTAATCTTCTTTCTGTAGGCAGTGAGCCTTCTTTGGAGTAGTGAGCTCTGGGTAGCAAGCCTAAATGCATGTGCGTTCCCAATTATAATACTTTTAATAGAGTATAATCTTTGTGGGTTAACCCCCACAGTGGTTTTTCCCTTAACCAGGTTTCCACGTTAAAAATCATTGTGTCATGTGTGTTTATTTGTTTTTGCTCATGTGTTGATGATTCATGCTTTAAATGCTTTAATCAGTTTTAAGTGATATTGTTGCAAGTGATAAAGTTTTGGGACAATTGATTCACCCCCTCTCAGTTGTCTAACCTAATTGTAACAATTGGTATTAGAGAAAGGTTCCTTTGAAAATGTTTAATAGCTTAAGGAAGTCTGGGAAGCCAATAAAATGGATAAATATCTAGGAACAACTTAAACTTGCCTTAGAAGATCTTGTTCAGTCCAGAGCAGAAGTCAGAGAACTGCAAGAGAATCTTAAAGATGCTGAAGACTTCATTGAGACTTTAAAAGAAAAATTGAGCAAATCCAATGAAAAGAGAAAGGAGCAACCTATTCAATTAGGAAATCATAACAAAGACAATAATAAGGATAAGGTGTTGGTATGTGGTGACTGATCATGCAAGTACTGTACACAAGTTATGTATCCTCACCGGGGTTCGGGGGCACAGGCCCCAATTTTTTTCCCTCTTTTTGCATGATCGAAGTCGGTTGTTAATTTTTGTTAACCGGCAAAAGAAAAATGACATTGCAAAACCCTAATTCTAGAAGCTTCCGAAAAGCTTGTTATAAGCAGCTGGGATGTATGGTACAGTTAGGTATTTGTGAGATTGTAATATGTTTTGCACTAGATAATAAAATCATTGGATGGCTGAGTTTCTGTGGATGTAGCCCATATTGGGTGAACCACGTTAAATTTCTATGTTGATCTCTTTTGTGTTATTCCTCATTGTTATATTTGGGTTATTTAATCTGCATATAATTGTTAGTGTTTATTGCTTTCAGCTACCTAAACCCTAACAATTGGTATCCGAGTGGGTTGTGTTTGATTATCATTTGTAGGAAGGTCTCACGGTTGAGTGGGAGTCTCACGGTTAAGTGGGAGCAATGGTGGATGAGGGTAAATTGAAGGTAGATAAATTCAATGGGAAGAACTATCAATTATGGAAGATGCAGATGGAGGATTATCTCTATCAGAAGGATTTGTGGAGGCCATTAGAAGGAAAAGCTAAGAAACTGGCAGCAATGACTGATGAGGATTGGGATCTTCTGGACAGAAAGGCACTGGGAACCATTTGGTTGTGCTTGGCACCATCTGTGGCATTCAATATAATAGAAGCGATGACAATAGATGGTCTGATGAAAGATTTGGCTAAATTGTATGAAAAACCCTCAACCTCTAATAAGGTATTTCTCATGAAGCATTTGTTTAATTTGAAAATGATTGAAGGTGGATCTGTGTCAGATCATTTAAATGAGTTTAATATGATTACCAGTTAGTTAACTTCTATAAAAGTGAAATTTGATGAAGAGGTGAGGGCTCTCTTGGTTTTATGTCTTTTCTAGAAAGCTAGAATAGCTTGGTAATGGCTGTAAATAACTCTATCTCTGGTTCAAATACTTTGAAATTTGATGATGGTGTTGGTGTTATCCTTAGCGAGGAAATGCAATGAAAAAGCACAGGTGAGACTTCATCATCTGGAAATGCTTTGACTATAGAGAACAAGGGAAGAACAAAGGAAAGAGGAAAAATCCCTACAAATCATGGGAAGTCACAAGGAAAGTCAAAGAAAGGCAGATCTAAATCCAGAGGAAGAATGGATTGCTGGCACTGTGGAAATCTAGGAAACTTGAAGAAGGATTGCTGGTCTCAAAAGGGAAAACAAGGAGACATACAACATGATGACAATAAGGAAGCTAATGTTGCAAGTAATAAATTACAGGATGCTTTAATTATGTGTTTAGATAATGCTAATGATTCTTGGGTAATAGATTTAGGGGCTTCATTTCATGCCACACCCCATAGGAAATATTTTGTAGATTATGTTCAAGGTGATTTTGGACAGGTATATTTGGGTGATGATGAACCCTGTCAGATTGTTGGAAAAGGAAAGATAAAAATCAAGTTGCAGAATGGAAATGAATGGTTGCTACAGCAGGTAAGGCATGTTCCAAATTTGAGAAGGAATTTAATCTCTGTAGGACAACTGGGTAGTGAAGGCTATATAGTTACCTTTTCAAACAAAGTCTAGAAGGTCACTAAAGGTACATTAGTAGTAGCTAAAGGTGAAAAGGTAGGCACATTGTATTTGTGTACTGGTAATACTTATTCTACCGTAGATGCTATAGAAATAGTTGCTACTAAGACAGTTATAACACTTGATGCAGGGACAGAAACGGAATTGTGGCACCATAGACTTGGGCACATGAGTGAGAAAGAGATGAAGATTCTTCACTCCAGAAAGTTGCTACTAGGTCTGAAGAAGATTGACTTGGAGTTTTGCAAAAATTGTGTTTATGGAAAACAGAAAAGAGTCCAATTTCTCAAAGTTGGGAAAGAGAAGAAGAGTGAAAAATTAGAGCTTGTGCATTCAAATGTATGGGGACCAGCTCAAGTATCTTCTCTTGGAGGCTCTTTCTATTATGTTACTTTTATTGATGATACAACTAGGAAAACATGGGTGTGTTTCCTATAACAAAAATCAGAAGTATTTGAAACTTTTAAAAAGTGGAAAGCTTTGGTTGAGAATGAGACAGGAAAAAAGTTGAAGTGTCTCAGATCCGATAATGGAGGTGAGTATTGCAGTAGAAAATTTGAGAATTACTATTCATATAATGGAATTCGTAGGTAGAAAATAGTTTTTGGAACCCCACAAGAAAATGGTGTGTCTAAGAGGATGAATAGGACCATTATGGAGCGTGTAAGGAGCATGAGATTTCATGCTAGACTACCCTTACACTTTTGGGTAGATGTTGTACATACCACTATTTATTTAATAAATAGGGGACCTTCAAATCCTTTGGATGGTGGCATTCCAGAGGAGGCATGGACAAGTAAAAAGGTAAATTATTCATTTATGAAAACCTTTGGCTATGAAGCTTTTGTCCATGTTGATATTGAAAATAGAACCAAGCTTGAGGCTAAGTCTAAAAAATGTACCTTCATTGGATATGGAGTAGATGAATTTGGTTATCGGTTATGGGATTTTGAAAATCATAAAATCATTAGGAGTAGAGATGTTATATTCAATGAGAAGGTCATGTATGAGGATCAACTGCAGGAAAAGAAGCATGAATAGGCCAAAAAGGAATATGTGGTGCTGGATGAGATTCTAGAAAATAAAATACTAGTGGTACCTGATGCTTAGCAACAACAAGTTATCCCACAGACTCCTACAAGTGTTAGATGTTCTACAAGGATAAGTAGACCTCGAGAAAGATTTTCTCCATCATTATATTCTATATTATTAACTAATTCTAGTGAACTTGAAAATTATGAAGAAGCAATGCAGGTAGATACCAAAAAGTAGTGGGAGTTAGGCATGAAAGAGGAAATGGATTCCTGCAGAATTAGACTTGGGACTTAGTCAAATTGTCTATAGGAAAAAGAGCATTGCCAAATAAATGGGTTTATAGGTTGAAGCAAGAAGATGGAGGCAAGAAAAGATATAAGGTCAAACTCATGGTAAAAGGTTTTACACATAAAAAAGGTATAGATTTTGATGAAATATTTTCTCCAGTTGTAAAGATGACTTCTATTAGAACAATTCTAAGTCTTGTGGCTGCAGAAGACTTGCATCTTGAACAACGAGATGTGAAAACAACTTTTCTACATGGGGATTTGGAAGAGGAAATATACATGTAGCAACCAGAGGGATATGAGGTCAGGGGTAAGTAGGATTTTGTGTGCAGGTTAAAGAAGAGTTTTTATGGCTTGAAGCAAGCACCTCGGCAATGGTATTTTGAAATTTGATAGTTTTATGGCTAAACAAGGTTACAAAAGATGACATTTTGATTATTGTGTTTATTTCAAGAAATTGGGTAATGGCAGCTATATTATCCTGTTGTTTTATGTTGATGAAAAGCTTGTTGCTAGGTCTAACATGCAGCATATTAATGAACTTAAGAAGAAATTAGCAAATTCATTTGCTATGAAGGATTTGGGTGCAGCAAAACAAATCCTTGTTATGAGGATCACACGGGACAGGACAAATAGAAAATTATTTTTGTCCCAAAGTGAGTATGCAGAGAAGGTGTTGAAAAGGTTTAACATGTAGAATGCAAAAGCAGTTAGTACATCTTTGCCTAGTCATTTTAAGTTGACTAAGGAGATGTATCCAAATACACAAGAGGAGGAAGATAAAATGTCTAAGATACCATATGCATCAGCAGTTGGCAGCTTGATGTATGCAATGGTATGCACAAGGCCAGATATTGCACATGCAGTGGGAGTTGTGAGCAGGTATATGAGCAATCTGGGAATGGAACATTAGAATGCTGTAAAATGGATTCTTTGATATTTGAGAGGTACTACTTCATAGAAACTATGTTTTGGAGGAACAAATTCTGCTCTAAAGGGATATGTTGACTCTGATCTGACGGGTGATATTGACAACAGGAGGAGTACTACAGTGTATGTTTTTACTATAGGAGGTACTGCAGTTAGTTGGATTTGAAGGCTGCAAAAGGTTGTTGCGCTTTCAACCACTGAAGCTAAGTATGTTGCTGCTAAAGAAGCTAGCAAGGAGATGATTTGGTTACAACGTTTTCTAGAGGAATTGGGGCAATGACAAGGAGATAGCCCTTTGTACACTGATAGCCAAAGTGCCATTCATCTTGGTAAGAACTCATCTCTGCATTCAAACACTAAGCACATACATCTCAAATACCACTTTATCCGGTCAGTTTTGGAGGATGGATAGTTGAAGCTGGAGAAAATTCACACAAGTGAGAATCCTGCAGATATGTTCACAAAGGTAGTTACATGGGAGAAACTAATTTCCTCATCAGTTTCCATTGGCCTTCATGACTGATAATGGTGTACTTAAGAAACCAGCCAGGGCTATAATCTAGTGGGAGCTACAAGTGCAGCGGTGTCATCCAGGATCAGTCTCCAAGTGGGAGATTGTTGGTATGTGGTGACTGATCATGCAAGTACTGTACACAAGTTATGTATCCTCGTCGGGATTTAGGGGCACAGCCCCCAAATTTTTTTCCTTCTTTTTGCACGATCGAAGTCAGTTGTTAATTTTTGTTAACCGACAAAAGAAAAATGACATTGTAAAACCCTAATTCTAGAAGCTTCCGAAAAGCTTGTTATAAGCTACCATATGGTACAACTAGGTATTCACGATATTGTAATCTGTTTTGCACTAGATAATAAAATCATTGGATGGCTGAGGTTCTGTGGATGTAGCCCATATTGGGTGAACCACGTTAAATTTATGTGTTGATCTTTTTTGTGTTATTGCTCATTGTTATATTTGGGCTATTTAATCTGCATATAATTGTTAGTGTTTATTGCTTTGATCTTCCCTAACCCTAACATAAGACCCTGAAAGAAAAGACAAAGGAATGTGAGAAGTTAGCTAAAGAAGTACTAAAACATGAGATGGAATCTGGGGTGATGAGGCTAACCAAGGAAATTGAAGATAGGAAGAAAACTGAAGAAGACCAGAGTCAAAACCTAAAAGAAAGAACTGATGAATGCTACAGATTGGACGGAATAACTGGCCTCCTAGAATCTAATTTACAAGAATACATAAACAATTAGAGAGAACTTCTGAGGCAAATTGTCATTCTCAGACATGACCTAGAAGTTGCAAATGAATACAAGGAGAAGTTATAAGCTCAGCTAAATTTGAAGCACTGCTTGAAGATCAGAAAAATGCTGATGACAAGCATGGTCTTGGATATGAGAAAGGTGAAAGGTTTGGATCCAGACAAAGAAATTTTTAACCAAGGAATGAGAGAAATAGACCTAGAAAACCTTTGGTAAGACAACCTAATGCTCAAAGATATCCATCATTCAATGGAAATTATTTTAATTGCAACAAATTTGGTCATAGATCTACTTAGTGTAGAAGTAGAGTAAATCAAAATGGTCCATCCTTCTCCAGTCAATGCTTCAAGTGTGAGAGGTATGGTCATAAATCAAATGAATGCAAAAGTATGATAATCAATAGCTCTAACATTAGAGGAAATGACAACTCTTTCAATGGCTATTATTTTGCTTGCAATGGATTTGGACACATGGCTAATCAGTGCAGATCAAGAAGAAATCAAGTATATAAGCAAAGAAATGTTGTGTGCTTTAATTGCAATAGATCTAGTCATATTGCAAGATTCTGTAGAAATAGAAAGAATGAAAGAAGAGATCTGGTAAACAAAAAACTGAATGAGCAGAAACAAGACAAAGGCAAGGGCAAAATTGATGTGAATAAGATCCAAGATGAGATGAATAAAACATGGGTAAAGAAAAGTGAAATGAATGTTGACAATGGGTCCGCACTAGAATCTAGTGCTGACAATTCCTCAGGGAATTAAATCAAGAGCTCTGGCTCAGGGGGAGCTACATTGAAGATCAAATTTCCCTAGCCAGTAAGTGGGTGCCTGAATTTGGCACAATGAGAGAAAATAATTTGGATTATTATACATCGTTTGAAAGGATTTCCATAAGATAAAAAGTGGATATGATGATTTGCAGAGCAATTGAAGATCGACTGCATGCAGAAATAGTACAACTGGATGTGTTAGGGCAGAGCATTTATTACAAAGGCAAATTAGGTTTTGCAGAGCATAAAAAGGTGTTCACTCTTCATTTGAATTACTTTGCATTCTAAAAGAGCAAGAAGAATAGTGTCTGAGCTGAGATCACAAGGAATTGAAGTGCGACCAACAAATTTATCCGTTAACCCTAATTTCGTGGAAAAGGTATTTACTTGCGAAGCTTTAAAGTTTTAATCTTTGCAATGGCTACACCTTTGGTTGTTGATATTACAGAAAGGCCTCGACCCAAATTTAAAAGGCATCCACACAAATTAGTAGAAGTCAACCCATTAGGTGCATTTTCAAGTGTTCTATATGGTGTGCTACATGTTGAAGATATTAGGGTTTATATTCATGTGAATATAGATGAATTTGGGGACTCAAGGTATGTAGATTTGTTTGAGAGTCATCTTAGGGATGAAAATCATGACCTTAAATCTGAGTATAAGGCACTACTTGATAAACATTTTATTCAGATTATGGGGTTTCCAACATTCGATGAAGATGAATGGGTTCGGTATGTTTTAAGCTGAATGCATGATGAATTCATATGGCTGTTAAAACCATTCAAGATTACCAAGGATGTTATCAGAATTGTGACTGGGTTAAATTCAACCGGTGGATTACCCATGTTGAAACCTGTGAAAAACCAAACTGTTACCGATGCAACTAGTGCAAAGTTTGACAAGAGGGCAATGACCATCAATGACATTATAGAACCAGATGTTAAGTTTGCTTCCATTGTGATTGGATACAAGATTTATCACTCCATTAGGGAGAATTCTATTTCCAAAATAGCCATATATGCTGCATACAAGCTGCTAAAGGAAAATGCAGATTATGATTTGTGTGAATTATTGTAGAACCAACTAATTTAGAACTTGAACAAAATCAAGAAAGATAAGAAGAACACTTTTAAATATGGTACATTGGTTCTATGCTTGTTCTTCTACTTTATGAATGAGGTACCTGGAGTAAAAGGTGTGCATTGGACTAATGATGAGCCAGTTGCTATTTAGATCAGAGATCATCTAAACAACATTGGTGACTACAAAACATAGAAAACTGCAATCTGGGGATATCTTAAGAATTTTTAGGGTATGATGCAATCCCTTGGAGAGAATTCCCAAGTCAGTTGTGGAGAAATATAAAGATGAAATATGTTTTATGGTTAACACTGATCAGTGCCTAATGGAGGCTATGGAACCCAAAACTGTATGGATTATACCTATGGACTATGAGGTTGATGAGAAAATTTTGAATATATATGTTCAACACCTATTGAGCAAGCCTAAGGACACAACAGTTGAAAGATTTGGAACATAAGTGGAGCTAAGTATGAAACTACATATTAAACTCAAAAGACCTGAAACCAATGGGAAAGTAAGAAAAGAAGTTGAGCAGTTGGCTAAAAATCTAGGCCTAACTAAGGAGGCTATGAGGCAATTGAGGGAAAGAACTGAAAAGACTGAGAAAGAGAAATAGGATAAGAAATAAGGAAGTGCTTCGGTGGAACCCTCTTCCACATCAAGGACTACTAGGAGCTCTGCTACTGCCCATGTTCCTCCAAAACCTGCCAATCCTGAGATACCGAAAGGCAAATCATCTAGAAAAGAAGGAAAAAGAGTGAAAACAAAGGCCACAAGAACCTATAAGAGCACAAAAGTTGATGAAGAAGAAACATATTCTAATGCTGTGGTAAAGGAGTTGAAAGCCTTTGGAACAAAAGCTGCCAAAGTGACTAAGGAGAAGCCCTCCAAAAGAAAAAAAGCAGAAGATAGATACATATGTTGAGAAGCCCACAATTTCTGTGGAAGATGTAATAAAACTAGTCACTGTGGATGGAAGTTTGAAACCCATGACTAAATTTTATGATGAATACAGTGACATAGATAAGAGGGTGTTAGAGGAAGCAACTGTTAGATATTTGAATATCTATAATAAGGCCCTGATTGAAATAACTTCTGAGATCCCTCCAAGTCTTGCAAACATTTTGGAGTTGAGGAAAGAAAATGCAAAAAGCAAGGATATGGAGCTTAGAGAGCATGTATTGATAAAACTATGCCCTTAGATCACCCAAGTTCAAATGAATATGATATTCAAAGAAGTGAAGGATGAATTCAGGAGCAAGAAGAGAATGAAAAAACTAATGCTTGGAGAATTGGACCAAATAGTTAAAGAAACACAAGAAATACTCGTAAGTGCATTGAAGAGACACAATCTTCCATTTGTTGAGGAGGAGACTGATGATGGGAATGATTCATCAATCTCAGATATTGAAAAGATGAAAATTGATGAGCAACAAACCAAGGTTGATGACTTCTATGTTCTGGAAGAGGAAAAAATAAACAAAGAAGATACATAGATGCTGGATTAAACTGATGATGCAGGAGATAATCTAACTTCTCCTAATCAATTTAGAAAAGAAGATAATGTTGAGAATACTACTGCTACACAAGATCCTCAGGAACAGATTGCAAATAGTGAGGTCAAAGGAAAGAATTTAGCTACAGATAACACAGAGAAAGGTGAAGCAGAAGAAGAAGTCAAAGGTAAGGAAGATAAAGAAGAAGAAGATGGTGCAAATGTTGATAGTCCTGATACTGTGAAAACTCAAGAAAAGGAAAGTGGTCCAGAAATGATGGCAAGAGACACTGCAGATGTAGTGAAAAGTTTTCTGAGTAAAGAGATGCTAGAGTTTGATAAACCAAAACTGATTCAAGGACCAATCAACTTGAATACTCTCTCTCTAGTCCAAATTATGAAGATAGCATCCTTCACACAAGCCAAAGCAAGTGAAAAGATATTTAAATCTCACCTAGAGGATAGTGACCTGTTAAGTCTTGCATCCATTAATTTGAGAAGATAATGCCAACTTTCCAGAAGAATCCATCTGAGTCTCCCTCCAGAAATCTAAAGGGCCTTGTAAATTCTATAAGTACACACTTTGAGTCTTTTGAAAAGTCTGTAGAGATTAAAGTCTGGGATGAATTTTTGGATAAGAGATTTAGTGAGCTAAAGGGCCTAATAGGGAATGATAGAAGGGTACTTGATATTAGTATAAAAAGTATTCAAAATGCTCTTAATGATGGAGGTGATGTATACATTTTTTGTCTATCTTGGCCCAAAGTTATTGAGGATATTGAGAAGAAGATAAAGGAGTGGGAACAAAAAATGTTGATTCTATCTCAAAATTTTGATCCTCTAACAGTTTCTCCAGTAAGTCAGGAGTGTCAAGTAATTAGCTTGACTGATGAAATAAAGAAACTTGTTAAAGAAAAGAGCAATATTGTGGAAAGAATGTGTGAGCTTCGGGAATTAATTGCCCCCAAGTTAGAAACAATGTTTACTAATTTATCAGAAGCTCAAGTTGCAATCCAGACAAGTGATCCTCCAGATTTGAAGAAAGCAAAAACACAGGCATTCCTACTTAGTGAACACATATCAATTTTGGATGGTATGAAAATAAGTTGGGCCTCTAAACTTGTGCAATTGAAAATTAGTTTTACAGATATTCTCAAGTTCATGTAAATATAACTTAATGATTTGGTGTACATATGTGGCACTGTATACAATTTTTTTGAGAATTTTGGCTTGCTGACCCTATCCTTTTCTATTGATGTCAAAGGGGGAGTGAAGAATAGTGAAAAATGAGGAATCCAACAAAGGGTGAGCTCCGGAATCAGTGGAGAGCATAAGAGTATAGAGTAAGGGGGAGTAACACTTAATCATTTTTCACTAAGTGTTGCCATCAATGCCAAAGGGGGAGATTGTTGGCAAGAGACATTGCTTCGCATGACAGGTGTTTTCATTGATGGCAACTAAGACTATTCCACTCATCCGCATAACATAATGTTCATACCAGAAGTCAGAATCAGAATTTATCTAAGTCCGGGTAGCCAAAAATAGAGCATGTGACAGGGTCCGGTATCTTGGTCCGGATCTCTCCAGTGGTAAATAAGAGTATACTGCGGATCTAAAGGAGTCATAAGGATTGTTAGGGCAATCTAAATCCAAAATTTTAACCTCTGGTGATGAAGGAGTCAAAAGTTATTTGCATCTGAGTATGGGGTTACAATTTTACAGTGCAGACATTAGAAGAATAGGCCAACCTTGTAATTGATCTTGGTTCCAGATAAATGGAAGTTGTCAGTTGGATGATTTGTGATGATCAGTGATAGTGGCTGACATGATTGATGATTTGTGAATGCAAGTTTTGGTTTGCATTACAAGTTATGCATGGATTTAGCTGACAGAGCAGAGTTTTCAATAAAGTTCTAAGTGTTCTTGAAGCTGACTAAAAAGTGATTGAATATCATGATGCAGATATATATAGCCAATGGATTTAAGTGATTTGGGTGTGTGTGTGTGATGCGACTATGGAATAAGTGCGAAAAGGGTAGAGATCTAAGGTTCATATGTTAGCAGAGCAGTAAATAGGGCAGAGTGAGGATGAAGTGTATCAAGTCAATATTCTTTACTTAATCAGAATTGAATCCTTGCATTGGTAGATGCTAATTATCAGTTCAAACTCATTGTAATCTTCTTTCTGTAGGTAGTGAGCCTTCTTTTGAGCAGTGAGCTCTAGGCAGTGAGCCCGAATGCATGTGCATTCCCAATTGTAATACTTTTAACAGAGTATAATCTTTGTGGGTTAACCCCTAATGTGGCTTTTCCCTTAACCAGTTTTCCACATTAAAAATCATTATGTCATGTGTGTTTATTTTTTTCTGCTCATGTGTTGATGATTCATGCTTTAAATGTTTTAATCAGTTTTAAGTGATATTGTTGCAAGTGATAAAGTTTTGGGACAACTGATTCACCCCCACTCTCAGTTGTCCATCCTAATTCTAACATTACCTTACTCTAATATTCTGGAGTCCTTTTGAAACCCTATTGATATTCCTTTGTTACCTTTTTTAGTAAACGCCATTGCTTTATAGAAGGGACAAATTTCCTTATCTCGTTGATGTATATTTTTCTCTTCGATGAACTTTATTGCTTACGTGACATTGAAGGAACCCATGAATCATTCATCCTGATAATCTATAATCTCTTTGATTCTTCAAGTGTGTAAGTTAGGATTTATCTCTTCGACCTTTTATTGTCACTTCGATACGTTGATGAGTCATGTCTAAGAGATATTTTTCTGTTTCCTAAGTGCTGGGGTGTATTTTCTATAAAAAATTGTGTCATAGTTATTAAAATATTTATGTCCTTCGGTGCTCTAGTTCTCAGGTTATCGAAGAGACCCCAAAACATTACCCTCTGATAGGCCATGGTGTCTTTGATGAAACTTCAGTCGGATTATCAAAGGGACACTAAAAAAAGTTCTTTTGATAGGATATTCTCTCCTCGATATTGTCCATACTGCTTCTTCGAAGGGACCTTAAAATGACATCCACAGATATAGTGTAGGCTCTTCGAGATGACCTTTTTCATTTGTGAATAGGGTGACGAATGTGAATTTGTTAGGGTGATGACTTATAGGGCGTATAAATGGAGTATTTCGAGTGAGGAAGATTTGAATATGATATGTTAGGTGATAGGATTTTTGGTGAAGAAATGGATTTTTTGTGGGAAATTTTAGGCTAATTTTTAGTTCTAACACCTGGAGCTCATTTCTCCATTCTTGGCACCATGGATAGCATTGAAATCGACTCTGCAATGGTGGCATGATACTACCTAATTTAAGAAGAGACATGACTTGATTTGATGGAGGCAACAGATAATTCTCTTCTTAATCTAGTTTGGTAAGCTACTCCAATGCCTAAACTTGTGATATGTTCAATATCGTGCATAGAGCTAAGTATATTACTCTACATCTAATCGTCTTGTACATCGTTATTTCTTCTATGAAGTTGGAATGCATGTGACTGATTTATAAATTAAGCATGGTTTTATCCCTGGTGACTTTGTTGGTTCTATATTCCATGAACATTCTTTTTGTAAGAGAATACCTCTAGTGCTTTTGCCACCAATCATTATGAAACATTACTACATTACAATTGCCAGAATTTTGTTAAAAATGTATATAACAGTAAGGGGCCACACTCACTGTTTCATTAAAATACAAGAAGAATGAGAATCATATTTATATTTATGGTACATTGCAACTATTAGAAAAAGCAAGATTGAATTTAAGTGTAAATTTTAGGGTTCAGTTTATACAATGTTTGTTGAGCAAGTATTGAGTATGATGAATGTAACACATTATGATAAAAGAAGCTCTCAACATATACATCATAGAAATATTGGAAAGGCTTAGTGATGCAGAGGCATCCACACTAAAACCTTGACATACAGCATGTATGTCCGCAACTCTTCATCATCATCATCATATTTCCCTTAACACTGTCAGCATCATCATATTTTCTCTGCCGACCGATATCCTCCTGCAGACAAACCTTCGACTCTTCGTCTGTCAGCAGCATCATCATATTCGGCTATCGGTAGCATCATCATATTCGGCAAGCGCAAACATCCTCCTGATGTTCACTGTTCATCTTACCGCCAACCTCTATCTTCATCATCATGATGTTCAACATCATGTTCATCAACAGGATATAGAACATCCGGTTCCTCCCATATATCCTGATGATGACAACCTCTTGCACCCTTCCTTCGATGCTTACGTCACCCCGATATCCTGATGACGATGACGTCACATGCAGCTCCTTCAATATCCTGCTGCCCCGATATTCTGATGACGATTATCCTGATGACGATGACGTCACATGCACTTCCTTCAATATCCTGCTGTCGGCCAAACTTAACATTATCGGCCTGCGATGGTTTTATCAACCCGATCTTCTACCTTATGCCGATACGCTCCTCCTCGGCAACACCTGATGATGATCACCTCGAAACACATTCACCTTATGCAAACGATTGCATCATGCTCATCTCCACTTACTCGGATGACGCCCGAAGTAACTGCAGGATATACACAGAAA
Organism: Cunninghamia lanceolata; assembly: GCA_027924645.1. NCBI lineage: Eukaryota > Viridiplantae > Streptophyta > Pinopsida > Cupressales > Cupressaceae > Cunninghamia > Cunninghamia lanceolata. The sequence goes on along the minus strand of BSBN01001164.1, from coordinate 1,127,754 downwards.
TATCCTGATGATGCCGTTGCGATGGATTTTCCAAACTTAGCGAAATTCGATCCACCGAACCTCCTGGGATGACCCGATCTACTTTCAGGGTGATCTTCCAGACTCTAACAACCAGCACGACCTAGCACATACCCATGCTAGGGTTCTCAACACCTCTCGATCGCGATCCTGCACACCTGCATGCAAACGAACACAAAATGCAGACTAAACCCTAAACTACTGTACATAACCATTCCACCGATTCGATGAATCAACCAGTGGAATGGATCAGCGAATCCATGAAACCACCAAAACAGCAAATCGATTTCACAATGGAGATCAAACAGAGAATTGACAAAACAGGATCTCTTTATTGATTTCAAAAGATGTAAATACAATACTTAGTCTCTCCTTCTATCTCACTCTCTCCAACCTAGCTTCTCAACATCTATCTCTTAATCTATCTCAAGACCAACCAATCCTCATGCATAAATAGGATCTCTTGCGAGTACTACTGACCCGACTCCAAGCGGCTGGGAAATCTCTCCAAGTGGCTGGGAGATCCAACTGGACCTACAGCATAACAGCTGTCTTAACAAACTAGCTAAAAATAGTAAAGTATGGTCAACATGACCTTATTACATGCATTGGGCATCCACACTAAAACCTTGACATACAGCATGTATGTCCGCAACCCTTCATCATCATCATCATATTTCCCTTAACACTGTCAGCATCATCATATTTTCTCTGCCGACCGATATCCTCCTGCAGACAAACCTTCGACTCTTCATCTGTCAGCAGCATCATCATATTCGGCTATCGGCAGCATCATCATATTCAGCAAGCGCAAACATCCTCCTGATGTTCACTGTTCATCTTACCGCCAACCTCTATCTTCATCATCATGATGTTCAACATCATGTTCATCAGTAGGATATAGAACATCCGGTTCCTCCCATATATCCTGATGATGACAACCTCATGCACCCTTCCTTCGATGCTTACGTCACCCCGATATCCTGATGACGATGACGTCACATGCAACTCCTTCAATATCCTGCTGCCCCGATATCCTGATGACGATTATCCTGATGACGATGACGTCACATGCAGTTCCTTCAATATCTTGCTGTCGGCCAAACTTAACATTATCGGCCTGCGATGGTTTTATCAACCCGATCTTCTACCTTATGCCGATACGCTCCTCCTCGGCAACACCTGATGATGATCACCCCGAAACACATTCACCTTATGCAAACGATTGCATCATGCTCATCTCCACTTACTCGGATGACGCCCGAAGTAACTGCAGGATATACACAGAAATATCCTGATGATGCCGTTGCGATGGATTTTCCAAACTTAGCGAAATTCGATCTGCCGAACCTCCTGGGATGACCTGATCTACTTTCAGGGTGATCTTCCAGACTCTAACAACCAGTATGACCTAGCACATACCCATGCTAGGGTTCTCAACACCTCTCGATCGCGATCCTGCACACCTGCATGCAAACGAACACAAAATGTAGACTAAACCCTAAACTACTGTACATAGCCATTCCACCGATTCGACGAATCAACCGGTGGAATGGATCAGCGAATCCATGAAACCACCAAAACAGAAAATCGATTTCACAATGGAGATCAAACAGAGAATTGACAAAACAGGATCTCTTTATTGATTTCAAAAGATGTAAATACAATACTCAGTCTCTCCTTCTATCTCACTCTCTCCAACCTAGCTTCTCAACATCTATCTCTTAATCTGTCTCAAGACCAACCGATCCTCATGCATAAATAGGATCTCTTGCGAGTACTACTGACCCGACTCCAAGCAGCTGGGAAATCTCTCCAGGTGGCTGGGAGATCCAACCGGACCTACAGCATAACAGCTGTCTTAACAAACTAGCTAAAAATAGTAAAGTATGGTCAACATGACCTTATTACATGCATTGGGCATCCACACTAAAACCTTGACATACAGCATGTATGTCCGCAACCCTTCATCATCATCATCATATTTCCCTTAACACTGTCAGCATCATCATATTCGGCTATCGGCAACATCATCATATTCGGCAAGCGCAAACATCCTCCTGATGTTCACTGTTCATCTTACCGCCAACCTCTATCTTCATCATCATGATGTTCAACATCATGTTCATCAGCAGGATATAGAACATCCGGTTCCTCCCATATATCCTGATGATGACAACCTCATGCACCCTTCCTTCGATGCTTACGTCACCCCGATATCTTGATGACGAATATCCTGATGACGATGACGTCACATGCAGCTCCTTCAATATCCTGCTGCCTCGATATCCTGATGACGATTATCCTGATGACGATGACGTCACATGCAGTTCCTTCAATATCCTGCTGTCGGCCAAACTTAACATTATCGGCCCGCGATGGTTTTATCAACCTGATCTTCTACCTTATGCCGATACGCTCCTCCTCGGCAACACCTGATGATGATCACCCTGAAACACATTCACCTTATGCAAACGATTGCATCATGCTCATCTCCACTTACTCGGATGACGCCTGAAGTAACTACAGGATATACGTAGAAATATCCTGATGATGCTGTTGCGATGGATTTTCCAAACTTAGCGAAATTCGATCCGCCAAACCTCCTGGGATGACCCGATCTACTTTCAGGGTGATCTTCCAGACTCTAACAACCAGCACGACCTAGCACATACCCATGCTAGGGTTCTCAACACCTCTTGATCGCGATCCTGCACACCTGCATGCAAACGAACACAAAATGCAGACTAAACCCTAAACTACTATACATAGCCATTCCACCGATTCGATGAATCAACCGGTGGAATGGATCAGCGAATCCATGAAACCACCAAAACAGCAAATCGATTTCACAATGGAGATCAAACAGAGAATTGACAAAACAGGATCTCTTTATTGATTTCAAAAGATGTAAATACAATACTCAGTCTCTCCTTCTATCTCACTCTCTCCAACCTAGCTTCTCAACATCTATCTCTTAATCTGTCTCAAGACCAACCGATCCTCATGCATAAATAGGATATCTTGTGAGTACTACTGACCCGACTCCAAGCGGCTGGGAAATCTCTCCAGGCGGCTGGGAGATCCAACCGGACCTACAGCATAACAGCTGTCTTAACAAACTAGCTAAAAATAGTAAAGTATGGTCAACATGACCTTATTACATGCATTGGTCTTATCAGACCTTCTTGGAAACATTAACAAGACTCAAAACAAACTAACTGCCTCATGGAGGCCAGCTGTCAGGTAGGTGCTCCTGCACCATACTCCCCAACAGAAAAGAACTCATGTCCCATGAGTTAGGATGTGGAAGTCCTCCACCTTTACACTTTGTCATGTCAGTGTTCTGACCTGTTCCAGCTTTGTCCTCTGCTGTCTCTTGGCTGCTCCAAGACTTCTGAACTGTAACTTGCTTTCTTGCAAGTAAATCCTCATGCCTGTCAATGTAGGCCCTTCTCTCACATACCTTGTGTTTGTCAGGTTGTCTGACCAGAACCTCTGTCTGAACTGCGTCTTGAACTTCTGTAATGTTCAACTCTATCTTTCTTTCAACCTTTATAGGACAAACAATAGTCCCAACTATGACAACATCCTTGTCATTCCTCTCAACTGGTTGCTGTTTGCAAACCTATTTCTACACCTGCTGCTGACCTTTATCAGTCAAAACTGTAACTTTCTTCAACCTGTTGTCCTTAACAACTCCTTTCCCTGTAGTGTCCTCAACTACCTTTATGCCTGCTCCTATAGGCATCTGCACAAATTCCTTCTTTCCCACTAAAATGATTTTAGCTGCCCCCTGTGCTGCAGCTGCTTCCTGCAATGGCATCAACATAATAGTTTTCCCATCTTTCTTGATGGTGTAGGTATTAGCATACCCATCATACAGTACCCTCCTATCAAATTGCCATGGTCTACCCAACAGTAGGTGACAACATTCCATGGGCAAAATGTCACACAAAACTCTATCATGATATGCTCCAATCTGAAAATCAACATATGCCTGTTCATAGACAAAAAGTGATTGACTATCACTCACCCAAGATGCCTTGTAAGGGTGATGGTGTGGAATCCTTTCCAAATTCAGTTTATCCACCATTTCCTAAGATACCATGTTGTTTGTTGAACCAGTATCAATGACAACCTTACATACTTTACCTTTGCTCTTGCATGTGGTCTTGAAAAGAGCTCTTCTTTGCATCATGTCCTTTGATGTCTGCAAACTAGTTCTCCTAAGCATCAATGCTTCTCCCTCCTCAGGATATCCATAATCTCCTTGATAAGTGTTTGAACTTTGCACACTTTGCTCTACTTTCTCTTCTTGCACAAGTTGTACTCTCTTGTCATTCGTTCTATCATTTCTGGATGATGAACCTTTATTTTCTGGACATTTGAAAAATGGATGACCAAACTCACCACAGGTGTAACATTTTCCTGAAAATGTAGTAGAACCTCTACCACCTCCAAATCTGCCTTTATTACCTTTCCATCCACCTCTGAAATCAGACTGTCCCTGTCCTTTACCAGTGTCTTCTTGACCCTCATTGGTTTGCCTTGTTGTAGGGGCTGATCCTCTTCCCCTCATATTGCTGCCTCTTCCTCTCATGGACTTATCTTGTCCCCTATTCATCTTTTCTTCAATCCTGATTCCCATTTGGTAACAATCCTCCACACTCTTAGGGTTAGCTAAAACTAACTCATCCTGTATGTTCAATCTCAAACCAGCCAAGTACCTAGCCACCTTTTCTACCTCATTCTCATGATGACCAATCTCATACTCAACTTATAAAACTCCTCAGTATATGCCTTCACATCCATTTCCTTCTACCTTAAAAATTGCAGCTTCTTAAACATCTGAATTTCATAATCCTTAGGCAAGAATTTACCTTTTATCCTTGCTACCATTTTATCCCATGAAGTGATCTTTGACTTCCCTTGTTTCCTTCTCTCGGATTGTACATAATCCCACCAAACCAAAGCATGACCTCCTAACTTGGTCTTTGCAATCTTTACCTTCTGATCCTCAGCAACATCTTCACATTCAAAGTGATTATCAAGTGCAACAATCCAATCTAGTAACTCATCTTCATTCAAACTTCCATTATACTTGGAAACATCAACCTTTACCTTAGGTTTATCACTCTGTACTGCCTTTAACAGTTTTGCAAATCTCTGGTCTTTAGCATCCAGATCTTCAGCTACCTCTTCATACTCTTCAACAGCATCTTCATCTTCTTCAGATTCACTGTCTTCCACTTCCCTCTTTTTGTTCTTTTCCAAGGCTACAAGCCTGGCTTGAAGTGCTTCAGCAAGCTCCTTCATCTTCCTCATCTCTCTGGCATGTTTTTCCTTCATCTCCTGCAATTCCCTTGCAGTACCATTACCTTTCGGAGGCATTTTGTCAACCTCTCACTCCTCTACCTCTATCCTTTCAGTGACAGAATCAACTCTACCTCTGCCCTTTCGGTGATAGAACCAACACACAACAGCCCAGACCTTTTGCTGAGCTCTGATACCACTATGATGCAGAGGCATCCACACTAAAACCTTGACATACAGCATGTATGTCCGCAACCCTTCATCATCATCATCATATTTCCCTTAACACTGTCAGCATCATCAAATTTTCTCTGCCGACCGATATCCTCCTGCAGACAAACCTTTGACTCTTCGTCTGTCAGCAGCATCATCATATTCGGCTATCGGCAGCATCATCATATTCGGCAAGCGCAAACATCCTCCTGATGTTCACTGTTCATCTTACCGCCAACCTCTATCTTCATCATCATGATGTTCAACATCATGTTCATCAGCAGGATATAGAACATCCGGTTCCTCCCATATATCCTGATGATGACAACCTCATGCACCCTTCCTTCAATGCTTACGTCACCCCGATATCTTGATGACGATTATCCTGATGACGATGACGTCACATGCAGCTCCTTCAATATCCTGCTGCCTCGATATCCTGATGACGATTATCCTGATGACGATGACGTCACATGCAGTTCCTTCAATATCCTGCTGTCGGCCAAACTTAACATTATCGGCCCGCGATGGTTTTATCAACCCGATCTTCTACCTTATGCCGATACGCTCCTCCTCGGCAACACCTGATGATGATCACCCCGAAACACATTCACCTTATGCAAACGATTGCATCATGCTCATCTCCACTTACTCGGATGACGCCCGAAGTAACTGCAGGATATACACAGAAATATCCTGATGATGCCGTTGCGATGGATTTTCCAAACTTAGCGAAATTCGATCCGCCGAACCTCCTGGGATGACCCGATCTACTTTCAGGGTGATCTTCCAGACTCTAACAACCAGCACGACCTAGCACATACCCATGCTAGGGTTCTCAACACCTCTCGATCGCGATCCTGCACACCTGCATGCAAACGAACACAAAATGCAGACTAAACCCTAAACTACTGTACATAGCCATTCCACCGATTCGACGAATCAACCGGTGGAATGGATCAGCGAATCCATGAAACCACCAAAATAGAAAATCGATTTCACAATGGAGATCAAACAGAGAATTGACAAAACAGGATCTCTTTATTGATTTCAAAAGATGTAAATACAATACTCAGTCTCTCCTTCTATCTCACTCTCTCCAACCTAGCTTCTCAACATCTATCTCTTAATCTGTCTCAAGACCAACCGATCCTCATGCATAAATAGGATCTCTTGCGAGTACTACTGACCTGACTCCAAGCAGCTGGGAAATCTCTCCAGGCGGCTGGGAGATCCAACTGGACCTACAGCATAACAGCTGTCTTAACAAACTAGCTAAAAATAGTAAAGTATGGTCAACATGACCTTATTACATGCATTGGTCTTATCATACCTTCTTGGAAACATTAACAAGACTCAAAACAAACTAACTGCCTCATGGAGGCCAGCTGTCAGGTAGGTGCTCCTGCACCACTTAGAAATTTGAATGAAACAATAAATTATGTTTATATTCAATTATTAGTTGGAGCAAGTTATAGGCTCATGAAGTGTAGAAAATGCTTATAGGTTGTGCTATCCTGTGAGTATAGTCATTTATTATAAAAACTAATCACATTATATAAGATTAATAAACAAACCATAGGATTAGAGTATAAAGTTGAATAGTAAAAGTGAATATTTTATATTATTATTAAACTCTAAACATCATAGATGTAAAGAAAATTAAGGGATTGAATTATGCTTATTATTCTTTTGTAAATGCCACTATTATCTTGTCTTACCTGTTGGGCATGGGTACATGAGGGTATCATTGTAGGACCCTCTATTATGTCTAAGGGTAGTCTAAATATGATATATAGAATGTTAACCTCTTCTATGCCTTATTAGATTCATGTGGGTTGCATATTATTGTAAATAATAACTTCATTTAAATGCACTTGGTTTGTATTGTATTAAACATATTTTGATGTTGCAAGTTAATACTATTGCAAATATGTGCCTAAGCGGTGTTGTCATTGATGTCAACATATCCTTGTTCTCATTGGTGTTAATTGTATCTTATTTTGTTTTCTGTACACAAGACCGGTTTGTTGAGGATATTGAGAAAATTAATGGAGATAAATGTATGCAGACCATATGGCTATGTAGAGGTTTGTTGGAAGAAGCTCTAGTTAAGATTTGAGAGGTTCACATTAAGATCTGAAGAAGTTATGGCCATCTGAGTAGAACTGGCTCCTGCAATATTCAGGAGAGTCAGAGTTAGAGAAAAGAGGTCCAAGTTGCTCCCATAATGTAAAATGATGATCTGTGGATCTAGAGACATGTTTGGGAAGTCAGTGTGTATCATCCATTCAAGTGGTTCGTGGGTTGGAGCTCCGCAAGCAATCTTTCTAATGTGATAGTCTTGGCAGATAGTGTTCCTAAGGTTCTAGAGGAAGATGCAAGTGATTCTGATGATTTCGAGGAGTGCGGATGTTTTTGTTGAATTCAATATGCTTGTGCAAGTCTCTGGATTGTGTGACTGCTATGTTGGAGCTCTGCATTGAAGTTTGAGCTAACTATTGAAGATTTCCCTCTTGGTGTTGCTATTCTTCCCAGTCTTGGCCGACCGGATGATTGAAGTATGTTGCAGATGATCAAAGAGCAATTCTCTAGAGCGTGGTATGTTGTTGGAGACAAATTCAAGTATCAGATATGTTTGGTCGACAGTATAGTGATCCGCATTAAGACAAGTCAACCTTGATGATTATTCCAAGGTTGATGAAGCATATAAAAGTGTGTAGTTGAAGTGTGGCAAATAATCCTTGTGTAAAAACAATAAAATCCAAGGAAAGGATCAATAGCAGAGAAGAGCAGAGAAGAAGTAGAAGAACAAGAGTTGTTGAGGATGAAGAATTAGAGAAGAAGTATATGGGGTAGAGTAGAAGTTTTGTAAGCATTTCAATGTGATGAACCAGTCATGAAGTAGATGCTATTTATCAGTTGATTCCTTCTGTACTAAACACAAATTTAGTAGACAGTGAGCCTCTCTTGAGCAGTGAGCTCTGGCCAGTGAGCCCGAAGGCATGTGCCTTCTCTTTTCATTTAAGTACTTTTAACAGGGTACAAATCTTGTGGGTTAACCCCCACCGTGGTTTTCCCTTAACTGGGTTTCCATATAAAAAATTCTTGTGTTATGTGTGTTCAATCTATTTCTGCTCTTGTGTTATTGATTCGTGCTTTAATGTTTATCTGATTGCAAGTTGTAAAAGAAGAAAAGATTAAAATTTGAGGGACAACTGATTCATCGCCCCCTCTCAATTGTCTAGACTAATTCCAATAATTGGTATCAGTGCAAGGTTCCTCTAGAAGAAGCTTAACTGCTCAAGGAGATCCAGGATCTCGACTTATAAGAAGGATAGTCCAAGATTCGATGGAATAAATTACTCTGTTTGGAAGAGTTGCATGGAATTCCATTTACAATGCATGGGTGATGCTTATTGGTTAATAACCAAAGATAAGTATGTACCTCCGGAGAAAGGTCCTTCAACTCTCGATCAAGTCAAAGATATGGAAAATAACCTACGAGCTAAAGAAGCCTTGTTCAGTGCCCTGACTGATTTAGAAATGTCAAATGTTTTTGGACTAAAAATTGCTCATGAAATCTGGAAGAAGTTGGAGAATCTTTATGAAGGCGATGAATATGTAAAATGTGCCAAACTACAAAGTCTGAGAGGAAAATTCAAAAATCTAAGGATGAGTGAAGATGAAAACATCACAATCTACACGCAAAAGATAAATGAACTTGTGTGTGGTATCAGGTGTGCTGGTGGAGTTTTAGAAGAATAAAAAATTGTGGCAAAAGTGCTTAGATATTTACCTGATTCATACAAACATAAGGTTACTACTATAGAGGAGATCATGACTGTCTCAAAAGTTACAAGAGATCAGCTGGTTGGCAAAATTTCAGCTTTTGAATTAAGTGAGTTTGGTAATTCTCTTCCTAAGTCTGAAACTGCATTCAAGGCCAGTGTGTATGGAAAACAAAGATATGATCTAGGTGAAGGCTCTTCAGCAAGGTCAAATAGATTTGGGAAGGCAAGGAAGGATCTTGAAGATGATGAAATTGAAATTGCAGATCTTGAAACTCTTATTGCCAAAAGAATGGCAAGAGGATCCAGTAAGTATGAAGAAAAGCTTCCATTCAAATGTTTTGCTTGTAATTAGATTAGTCATTTTGCCTCAAGATGTCCGAAGAGGTTTTCAAAACCAAAACCTAACAGATATAAAGGTCAGAAGAATTGTTACTATGCCCAAAAGGTTGGAGAAGAAGGAGTCACAGATGATGAATCTGATCATGGAGGTGCCACTAAAGATGATTGGGTATTCATTGCCATCAAAGAGGAAGATCTGGAGTCTACTAATTTTGATAGTTGTGTAAATGTGGAAAGTGTCTTGGATTCTCAAGTTGTTGAAAAGGATGAATGGGTGATTGATAGTGGATGTTCTCATCATATGACTGGTGATAAAAGTAAGTTTGTAAGCTTTGAAAATTATGAAGGTGGATTTGTGAAATTTGGAGACAACTTAGCTAGTAGAATCCGTGGCAGAGGTTCCATCTCTTTTGATGGCAAGAATAACACAAATGATGTTCTATATGTGGAAGGACTAAAGCATAATCTTCTTAGTGTTGGTCAATTGATTGACAAGGGTTATGATCTCTGATTCAAGGATGGTAAATGTAGAATCTTGGAAAGCTCTGGAACTGAAATTGCATTAGGTACACAAACTAGAGGTAGCATCTTTCAATTAAGTAGTTCCGGTAAAAGTTGTTTGATTGCACAGTCAGATTAGAGCTGGTTGTGGCATAGGAGAATGTGTCATGTGAATTTTGATAACATTGTCAAGATAAGTTCTACTCAGGCTGTTAGAGATCTTCCAAGACTTATGAAACCTGATAGAATGTGTAGAGAATGTCAATTGGGCAAACATAACAAAATATCATTTAAAAGTAAAGAACAATTTTCAAGTGGGCGATTGGAACTTGTGCATACTGATCTATGTGGTCTTGCTAGAATTAGGAGTGTACAAGGAGATATATTTTATGTTGCTGATTGATGATTACTCCCGGATGATGTGGTAACTTTCATAAGTGAAAAATTAGAAGCCCTTGACAAATTCAAAGTGTTCAAGGTTATGGTGGAAAATAAGATTGGTGTGAAGATACAGTGTCTAAGATCTGACAGAGGTGGAGAATTTACCTCCTGTGAGTTTGATACATTCTGTGAAAAGCATGGAATAAAAAGATAGTTATTTGCTCCTAGAACTCCTCAGCAAAATGGAGTTGTGGAAAGAAATAACTGGACCATTCAAGAAGTTGCCATGATCATCATGATGGAAACTAATGTTCCGCAAGTTTATTGGAGAGAAGTTGTGAGTACTTTTGTCTACACTCTTAACTAGGCGTAGGTCAAAGGCAATTCTGGTAAGACTCCTTGTGAACTCTGGTTTGGTCATCCTCCTATTGTAAAATATTTCAGAGGTTTTGGTAGTAAGTGCTATATCAAAAGAGATGAGGATCTAAGCAAGTTTGAAGCAAGAAGTGATGAAGGAATTTTTCTGGGTTACTCTATTCAAAGCAAAGCATACCGGTGCTTCAACAAGAGGTTGAATAAAAGATTGTTGAAAATGCTAATGTCAGAGTTGATGAGAGCAAGGAAGAACATTCCAGGTCTTGCGGATATGATTCAGATGATCAAGATGAAAATCTAAGTCAAGAAAGGCAAATTCAAACCCAGACTCAGATCTAGATTGATCTAGAAAGTTCAGTGACTCAAGAGGATAATGCAGAAGTTGAGGAACAAGTTCAAGAAATAGAAGTTCAAGCCGATCCCAAAACTCCCATGTATGTAAGGATGAATCATCCTAAAAATTAGATCATAGGAGACATAAATAAAGGTGTTTGAACTAGAAGAAGAATTGTTGAAGATCAAGAAAAGATTTGTTGATTTCAAATATTGAACCAAAATCAATAAGTGAAGCCTGCAATGATGAAAATTGGTTAAAAGCAATGGAAGAAGAATTAATACAAATTGAAAAGAATCACACATGGGATATTGTTTCTAGACCTGAGGACAAAAATGTGATTGGAACTAAATGGGTCTTTCGAAACAAACTAAATGAATATGGTGAAGTTGTAAGAAACAAAGCAAGGTTAGTGTGCAAAGGATATTCTCAAGTGGAAGGAATTGATTTTGAAGAAACTTTTTCTCTGGTGGAAAGAATAGAGGTAGTCAGATTATTCCTTGCATTTTTTGCTTGTAAAGATTTCAAGGTCTATCAGATGGATGTCAAGCCAACATTCCTAAACAGAGAACTAGAAGAAGAAGTCTATATTGAGCAACCGGAAGGATTTTAGTTGACTGATCAGAAAGATATGGTCTGCAGGTTGAGGAAAGCATTATATGGACTCAAACAAGCCCCAAGAGCCTGGTATGCAAGATTAGATAAGTATCTATTAAAGCTAGGATACAACAAAGCCACTGCTGATAGTAATCTTTACTTCAAGATTGATCATGAGAACATTCTAATTGTTGAATTATTTGTTGATGATATCATTTTTGGTGGAAATGAGAGCATGTGCAAAACATTTGTTGATCAAATGCAAAGTGAATTTGAGATTCCATGTTTGGTGAGATGAATTTCTTCTTAGGTCTGCAAATCACCTAGTCAAATAAAGGTATCTTCATATCTCAGTCCAAGTATGTGAGAGAATTGTTCAAGAAGTTTGGAATGGAAGACTCAAAGCCAGTAAGTACAGCTATGGTAACCGGATGCAAGTTGAGCAAAGATGATGACTCCCCTAAGGCAAATCAGAAAGGGTATAGATCAACGATTGGAGGACTACTCTATCTGACTCAGACTAGACTTGACATCATGAATGCAATTGGACTTGTTGCTAGATTTCAAGCTGATCCAAAAGAATCCCATGTTGTGGTAGTCAAAAGAATTTTCAAATATCTCAAGGGGACAATTGATTATGGATTGTGGTATCCAAAGGATAATGACTTCACTCTTCATGCATATACAAATGTTGATTGGGTAGGAGATGTAGATGATAGGAAAAGTACTAGTGGTGGTACATTCTTCTTGGGAAGAAGGTTGGTCTCTTGGATGAGCAAAAAGCAAGAGGCAATATCTCTGTCCACTACAGAGGAAAAGTATATAGCAACAACAAATAATTGTACTCAAGTTCTGTGGATAAAACAAATGTTGAAAGACATCAAAATTGTGTTTGAGGATCCAGTCACAATCTTCTGTGATAATTCAAGTGCAATAAGCATCTTCACTAAGCCTCTTCCCAAGGATACTTTTGAGAATCTCAGAGAGAAGTTAGGGGTTATTACCCCTCCTGATCAGAACTAAGTTGCACTAAGGTGCATCAGTCCAGTGGGATTCATAGTCATATTTTGTGATCCAGATTGATGTTAAGGAGATACTACTCAGGGGGAGTAGTCAGTATGCAAATTTTGGGATCAGTCTGAAACAAAAAGAGAGAAAAGATTGCAAATATGTGCCCTTTGCCATTGATGTCAAAGGGGTAGAGAAGTTCATGTGAAAAACTAGTTGCTGATGAAAGGGGGAGTAGTGAAGAAATTAATTGTAAAAGTGAGAAGAGAAAGGGGGAGAAGTTCTTGTCTTGATGGTTGAATTTAGTTTTTCACATCATATGTTGCCATCAATGACAAAGGGGGAGATTGTTGCAAATATGTACCTAAGCGGTGTTGTCATTGATGTCAACATATCCTTGTTGCCATTGGTGTCAACTGTATCTTATTTTGCTGCCTGTACAGAAGACCAGATTGTTGAGGATATTGATAAAATTAATGGAAATCAATGTATGCAGACCATATGGCTATGTAGAGGTTTGTCGGAAGAAGCTCCAGTTAAGATTTGAGAGGTTCGCATTAATATCTGAAGAAGTTATGGCCATCTGAGTAGAACTGACTCCTGCAATATTTAGGAGAGTCAGAGTGATAGAAAAGAGGTCTAGATTGCTTTGATAATGTAAAATGATGATCTGCAAATCTAAAGACATGTTTGGGAAGTCAGTGTGTATCATTCATTCAAGTGGTTCATGGGTTGGAGGTCCACAAGCAATCTTTCTAATGTGACAGTCTTGGCAGACAATGTTCCTGATGTTCCGGAGGAAGATGCAAGTGATTCTGATGATTTAGAGGAGTGCAGATGTTTTTGTTGAATTCAATATGCTTGTGCAAGTCTCTGGATCATGTGACTACTATGTTGGAGGTTCGCATTGAAGTTTGAGATGACTATTGAAGATTTCCCTCTTGGTGTTGCTATTCTTCCTAGTCTTGGCCGACCGGATGATTCAAGTATGTTGCGGATGATCAAAGAGCAATTCTTTGGAGCGTGGCATGTTGTTGGAGGTAGATTCAAGTCTCAGATATGTTTGGCCGCCAGTATAGTGATCCGCATTAAGACAAGTTGACCTTGATGATTATTCCAAGGTTGATGAAGCATATAAAAGTGTGTAGTTGAAGTGTGGCAAATAATCCTTGTGCGAAAACAATAAAATCCAAGGAAAGGATCAAAGGCAGAGCAGAGCAGAGAAGAAGTAGAAGAACAAGAGTTGTTGAGGATGAAGAATTAGAGAAGAAGTATATGGGGCAAAGAAGAATTTTTGTAAGCATGTCAATGTGATTGAACCAGGCATGAAGTAGATGATATTTATCAATTGATTCCTTCTGTAGTAAACACAAATTCAATAGGCAGTGAGCCCGACTGCATGTGCCTTCTCTTTTCATTTAAGTACTTTTAACAGGGTACGAATCTTGTGGGTTAACCCCCACCGTGGTTTTCCCTTAATCGGGTTTCCACATAAAAAATTCTTGTGTTATGTGTGTTCAATCTATTTCTGCTCGTGTTATTGATTCATGCTTTAATGTTTATCTGATTGCAAGTTGTAAAAGAAGAAAAGATTAAAATTTGAGGGACAATTGATTCACCCCCCCTCTCAGTTGTCTAGACTAATTCCAACAAATACGTATGGTAATCTATTTTAGATTTGTGGTAAAGGATTTATATGACTCCATGATGTCTATTGACTTCTTAAGAACAAGGACCTCGGAATTGGAACTACCCGGTTAAGTGAGGAAAGGAAATTATAGTTGGGCTAGTTTGATGTATGAACATATACCAAATGGAGGACAAACATCATTTAATTTAATGGTGTGGTAGAGTTTGAGTTAAGAGGGACTAACTATGATCATACCGTATGGTGTCTCCTAATACCTTACTACTGACCATTAAGGCCATAAATATTATAAATGGCAGGTGTGAATACTAACTAGAACATGATCTAGAATACCATAAGAATAATGGTTAGTACCATATGGAAATTGAAATCAAAGGTTAAGAATATGATTATTATTATTATCTAGTGGACATATTTGTATGATGATCTAATAAGAATAGGGTTGCACCAACTCTCTTGAGTACGACTTATGTATTAATCTTGCTTAAAGCATGCCTATAATTATTGTTGTAAGCCTTCTAGGTTTTAGATAATGATCATGTGAGTCCATTGGTAATGCATGTTGAGAATATATAGTTATGACATTTGATATCATAGATTCCTATATAGTAGGACATCATTTAGGGCCATATTAAGGCTTTGCATAATATAGCATTATGAAGAAATGATGATTACTACCATCCCTAGTTCGAATACGATTGGTCTTATTCTATGTTTATTATGAACAAATGATGATTACTACATGAGGTCTTTGTTTGATAACCTGATTATAAGAAGGAACTAGGGTCGGTTGGGTCAAATGTATACACATATTAAATCGTAGCTTCTATTAGTGTTAGCACGGGGAGATAGATAATCAACTTATAGGTTACCATTAATTAAGGTATCATTTTGTACCTAGTGGGAAATCAAAAGTGGTTGTGAGGAACTAATCTAAGTCAATTATTCCAACAGTTGGATGCAAATTACTTGATCTTGCGTTCATACTTCAACCTTGTAACTATTAAGAATTATATGTTATTGGTCACAATATGACCTTGTGAACAAAGATAATTATAGGTTGGTAGGTGATCAACCTTGTCTCTATGTTAAGGAGATGAGCATGTAAGGGTTCTAGTATGTTTATGTTGAATTATAATAATATCAGAGGAGAGGCCTAAGCTTGAGATCTTGATGTGCTTAGGTGGTAGATCTTTGGGGTAGGATTACTATGTTGGGAACCTAGTTGGCTTCCTTTGCCTACTAATAAGGTTACCAATTCCTTAGACTCATTAAAAACGAACCTTGTTAGGTTATACAATAGTAATAAATGAACTCTAGGAGTTATGGCCTTATTTTAGAAGGGGTATTGATAAATGGTGGTTTGTTACATTGATTAGTTTTAATCCTTGTTATGGTTTCTCTTATAATTTATTCTTTCTATTTCCTTTTCCATGAGGAAGTTATTTGAGGGGTTATGAAACCTTGAGGGTAGGAGCCTATGTATATTAATCCTTAAGAGTTTAAGTTAGGAGAACTACATGCGACTTTGATCCCGTTTGGAAGTGGGTATGTAGGCAGTTATTGGGCGAAGGATGCCCCTGGACCTCAAGTCCATAGGGGAGGGGTTTAGAGAATGCTTCCAAGGTATGGGGTGTTCCTAAAATTGATCAACCTTCCCTCTTTGGTATGTTTCCTCTCAAGATTGAAAATACATTAGATGATTGTGAACTCACCATTTAATCAATAAGTCCCCATTATATAGGCCCAAGCCAGTAAAAGGCACTCTATCAACACTGTGCTCCTCCACTCTAAGGTTGTTGGGTCAGGTTCTCTTAAGCTACCCAAATCTTGGATGAACTTTTAAAATTGGCATCTTTATAGTTTGTCTCTAATGTAATGTATGAAGGTGCCTTTAGACTTGTATAGATTAATATAATCAGTTTTTTACATGTTGAACACTATGGTCAATTGATGGTGGGAATTACTAAGTATGGTATTTATCCTTTACTAAGCTTGTGATTGTTAATATGCAAAAGGTATGCACTCAAAAATAGAATTATGTTTAAAATTACTATTGTGGGTTTGGGTTGTGTATGATGCATACTGTGTTTCAAAGTGACACTTGAATGTATGGAATGACCATTGATATTACATTGAATTGTATATGTTTATGCATATGTGACTAGATAGAGTCGAGCTCATGTGGGTCCAATATATAATTATTAAGGGTTGACCTATAATTTAAACCCCTTGACATATAAGACCAGGTGTATTGGTTTATGGACCTATATCTGGTATGTAACTAAGTCAAACTGACTTGTCTTGGTGAATCCTTGTGATATCCTTATTGTGTGTGTACCTAGTCATAAGATGAGCCACATGTCAGTGCTGACTCTGATACAGGTGCGGATAGCCGACTGTCACCAATACCATATAGGTGACGGATGCCAGGTGCTATCCGTCGTATCTGAGGATGAGCTAGTTGTCACCAGTAGCATGGAGGTGACATATTCTAGGAGCCATCCATGTTATGATATAGGTGTGGTTTAGCCGGTTATCACCAGTACCGTGGAGGTGACAGATACCAGGTGCTATCCACCATATCTTAGGGTTAGTCAGCTGTCACCAATATCATAGAGGTGATAGATGCCAAGAGCTACCCTTGGTATGATAGGGCTTAGCTAGCTTTCATCAGTACCATGCAAGTGATAGATGCCAGGAGCTACCCCATACTAGGTTTGACCGACTTTCACCAGTGGCATGGATGCGATAGATGTTAGGATCCACCGAGTTGATGGTTCAATGAGCTGTGGAAATCTTATTAATGGCCACATGTGATGTATGTTGTTACACCTACTCCTTAGCTAGTGATGACCACAAGTAGTATGTGATACTTACTTATCATCATAGTTGGTTGTGAGTATGTATGTTGTTACACCTACTCAGCCAATGTTGACAAGTAGTATGGGATGCTTGCTTGTCATCACAGTTGGCTATGAATCAAGAAAAAGATGGGATTCATACTATATCATGAAATCCACTGACATTCATTTGTCTCGATAGAAGGTATTCATGAGCTTATGTTCTAGTGCACTAGGTAATGGGAAGAAGTATGTAGTAGGTTGCATGTACTTCCTCTTACTAGTTGGTCACTATGTATGTGTGAGTCAATCCCTATGTGCATTTGTGTTAAGGACCTTATGTGTTGTGCATTGTCGCACTCGAGCCCTTAGTAGTGATGACTGCAAGTAGTATGGGATGCTTTCTAGTCATCATAGTTGGCTGTAAATTAGGAAAACAGATGGAACCCATGGTGTACCTTAGATACACCAACTTTCCTATTTTTAGTTGGGATATATATATTTGAGGTCTTACAGGCTAGTGAATCAGGCAAATGGGGAAATGCTTGCAATATGGTTGCAACCATTCCTTTTGATACTTGGTCACTATGTGTACCTATGATGGGCATATGATCCCATCACATTTTGTATATATGGAGCCCACACGAGCTATTCACATGGTGTATATGTGAACTAGTCACGTTGTGTATATATATGTGCTTTATGTATGAGCTAGTCCCTATGTGTGTATGTGACACATGCATTCATTATTCTCCCTATGTATATGTGGTATGCATGAGCTAGTCACTTTGTGTATATGTATGAGTTATTCATGTTGTGTAAACGGGCTGTACCCATGAGCTAGTCACACCGTGTATGTGTGACCCATGTGATAGATAGTCACCATGTGTACATGTGAGGAGAACTTGAGCCTGTCACTATGTCTGAACAAGTAATATTTATATGATCTGGTCACTATGTGGTTCTATGTGATTTCGTACATTGATGTTGACATGGAATGAACCTTTAACTAGATTAGATTTTCTATCATACTATTGCATATGAATTGAAATGGAACCATTGGATTTACTTATAATCTATGATTTTAGAAAGAGATTAGAGATCTCATATCAAAGGAGAGGATAAAACCTCTCTATTGTTGAGGTACGAACTACGAAGCATCTGATTCCCATGAAGGGATACGTAGGCAGGGCCATTACAAATGAACCCTCGAGGTTTAGGTCTGGGTCTAGGGATGAGCCTGACCTTGGGAGCTTACCATACTCTAGTATGAGTACATGAATTGTGTCGTAGAGTTGATATCATGACTATGGTTGGTAAGTATTTGTAGATGGCACTTCTAAATTATCTAGAAGATGCTTGGATGATTAAGTGAATACTTGATGTGAAAAAAAAATTATAGTAACTAGGGTGGTTATTACAATAAGGTGCTTCCTTTTTCGATCAGTTTATCCTTTAAGTTGGGTGATTGGGTTCAACAAATCAAATAGGAGGATTTATTAGTTTTTGCAATTATTGCCTCATGCTTGGCCATGCTTCTCATGGGTGTAGGGTTGCCAAAGGAAAACAACATCACATAGAGAAGAAGTGATTTGATCCTTTTGCAATTGATTTGCCTCGACCTGATGATGATGAGGATGGCTCTCTTGTTGATAAGGAAAATTCTGGAAAATGTTAATTTTTGCTCTAAATTTCTTGTAGAAATAAGTTTGAAGGAGCTTGGAAAGGTGAAGTTGATAGGTAGGGAATGCCTCAATGAGGCTTTTTCAGCCAGCTTGTATTGCAAGTGGCAGTGCTCTAAGGCCTCCAACAAGGAAAATAGGAGGGTGATTTAATGTAAGGAGTACCCTCCCCCCTCCACTCCCTTTATCCCCATTCTCCTCGCCTCCCCCCTTCTCCTCTTATACTCATGTTCGACTCCTAAATTTGGAAGTATTGATAGAAAGCATCATGGTTTGATGAAAGCTAAGGATAAGGTTGTTGATTTTTAGAGCTCCTTGAAGAAGTTCGGCTTCAAGCTACATTGAGCAGTGGGTTCATTTGTTCTTGGGATTTAGCTTGAGTTGGTTTCGCTACTCTTACTGGTGGGGAGCTACAAGTTTGTGGTTGTTTGGTTGTTTTTTTTGCTATTTGCTCCTTGTCGTTAATCTTAGTCATCTTTTTGGCTTGTTTGTTTTGTTTGTTTTGTGCTTTGTACAAGGGTGGGGCCCTTTCAAAATCACTTGTTCCAGTTTATAGGTCCAGTCAAAAGTATTTACCAATATCAAAAACTTCTTGGATGGGTTACAACTTGGTGAATCCCATTAGAAGACAAGGTTGACTTATGAGGTTTTACATGCTTTTAAAAATTGTATGTAGGGAAAGAGAACAAAGTGTGAAAAGATCAAAGCATAGGTTATGTCCACTTTTTCTCCTCACTAACAAATGCTTAAAAGTGCTTGTGTATTGAGGATACATGTTATTAACGTAATGGCTACTAATAGAAGCCTTGAGAAACAAAAATATTCATAATTCAATTGCCACAACACATTATATGTTACAAAAAACTTTACTTATAGGGGAAAGGCTAGAAGATGAAAAATTCAATGTAGTAGATGGATTATATTCATTGGCCCTCTCCTTATTAATAAATGCTTAATAGTGTTTGTTTACTAAGTGGGACTCTTGGTCATATATTAAAAATCTCACACAAGAGTTTGTATGGGATGGATGACAGAGAGGGTGTACATGCACTATTGTAGCAAATGAATACAAGAAGAAAACTATTTACATTCTATGTTGAAGTTTCATTAAGACTTATTTCTAATTTATAGTAGTACAATTCAATTCATTTTTGTTCTTAATTGAAAAATAAACATAGTGAAACCAACAATCCCTTGCATTTTCTTTACAATGACTTTGGCTTTGACTTGTTAAATAAATAGAAATGAGAATTTAAAACAAGAACATAATTATTTTTTTAATCTAATGTTTTCTCTAAATCTCATTTTTGGCTAGTAAATTTTTTGGTTAATTTAGAACTAGAGGAGTGTGATATTAGTGGGTAGAAGAAGAGGATTAATGTACTTCTTCTTCCCACATGACTCACACCTCTGTGAAGGTTTTTTGAAAATATTTATGGGGGAAAAGGAATGATTCTTAGTTGTGAAGGAAGGTGAAGTATCTTGAAACAAAATTTGAATAGTTTATATTTAGTTGTGAAGTAAGGTGATGTATCTTGAAACAAAATTTGAATATTTTATTTTTAGTTGTGAAGGAAGGTGATGTATCTTGAAACAAAATTTGAATAGTTTTGACAATTTTTCCCAAAGATAGGGGCTTGGAGCACATATAGAGTAAAGTGGCACTCAATTTGTCTAGGCTTTCTCAAAGCCAAATTGGATAGAGATCTTTCTAAAGAGAGGATCAAGCCCACTCTATTCCTTCCTAAACAATGAGTGATAAGATCTAGATCACCATCCAATAGACACTTTAATGCTTGTTCTAGAAGGCCATTAGATGTGAGTTTGGAACAAGTGTTTCATACAAAAGTTGTCATTACAACTAGTTACATAGAAAATATATCATATCGTGTGATGGCAGACACACACACAACAAAAATATTGCTTAAAAATAGAAACATAGAGATGAAAAGTGTGTACTTCACACATTGCTTGCTTTAGTGCATACTTATAATAGGCATAATTATGATTAATAAATCAATCAATAAATCTTGCATTACATAAACTGTTTCTGTTTGTTATGTGTTTTGTTTTTACTAGTGCAACTTGTTTCTTTTTGTCATGTGCTTGTTTTGCATCACGTACACCTTGTATTTATTGTATGCTTGTGTAGTTTTTCTTGTTGTGCTATTTTATGTAGGTGTTAGACTTGTGCAACCACATGCACCTTGGATATTTGGTTCTTATGAAACCTAGTGCTAATTGTCATTCCATACACCCTGCATAGTTGATTCTTGAGCATTGTCTGATGGATGTGTTTTGTGCAACTTCCCAACCTTGTCGCTTGAGCTTATGCAATCACAAGGCAATAAATATATGAAATAAAAGGGCTTCTCACATGGATCTTGCTTTAGATGTTTGTATATGAAATCACAGAGCATTAAATAAAGGGGTTACTCATGCGAATCTCCCTCCTACTAGGAGGGGTCTGTAGATGAGGAAAAGTTACACCTTGATTAAAATACAATAATCAAGTGAGCTTTCCACTACAACTACACTAGTGCCTTGTCTAATTTTTTTCTATCTAAGAGTTTAGGGAGACTAATGTCAACAAACCCACTTTGTGCTAAGAGAGATGAAAATGAACTAAACTAACTACTTATAAACTAGAAGAACACTGATAAATTATTGAAAATAAACAATTACAAACAAAATTATAGAATTTCAAATATAGAAATGAAAAGAGAGTGCAAAGGAACTTGGGACAAAATAACAAAGCCCACTACCCAAGATGACAATGTGTTGTGGGGATGTTTGTGCACAACATTAGCATCCTCAAAGTTTAAAAAAATGAAAAGTCTAGATTTTGTATGATTCTTGGTTACCTGTACAGTACAACAAGCAAGAAACTAACTTAAGCATTTTCATAGGATTCACTCTCTTATTGTGTTTTAGGGACACATGACTCACTTGTTGTCGTTAATGGAGTGTAACTTCCTTCTAAGTCTTCCTCATGATCTAAGAAAGAGTGTGGGTCTGCATTTTTGAGATCTAGTGTAGTCATTTCAAATACTAGCCCTTCAGTTTTGTGAGGTTTTTCTCCTATGCATGGGAAGAGTTTATAGGTCAGCTCCACATTAATCATAAGAATTTCCATAAAGTTGATTATATCAACTTGTGTATAGATGAGTTAGAATGGGAAGGAAGATTTTGGTGGAGGAGGCCAGATAATGGTGGGTTGAATCTCATGAGACAGGAGAAGAAAGAAGAGGACATTTGGAAGAGGAGGCCTATCAATGGTGGAAAAAAGTCCATGAATGGAAGGAATGATGGTGAGATGAACTTGTAGAGGACAGTAAGCAGAGTTCCAAGTAGATGCTAGAAGAGGAGAAGGAAGAAGAATTTCAAGCTACCTATTACAGCAATGGAGTTCATTGCAGATTGTTTACAATTTGGAAGGTTTGTTTTACCATTAAAATCCTTTTTGTGAACCCATGCTCACAAACTTCTTACCCGACGTGTCTGATGTAGGAGCATCCAGGTGCATGCAAGATCTACATCAACCAAAAATATTTTTTAGATTTCATTTTTCAATTTTATTGCATTTTTTGGTTTTATCAATATGCTTCAGGGTAAGTGCAAGAAGATGGGGGACCAAAAAGTGGCCAAACCACCTTTTGTTCCTAGAGAATTATAATGTCATCACGTTTTGAACTACTAAATATGAAAAAAGCACAACCGAGAGTCACAATTTTCACCTCATTTTCATTTTGAGAGCTAAAATGTGCCTAGGGTTATTGCATGATCATGTTAGGAGCAAGTTGAAGAAGAAAACACATCGATACACAATGCCATCTCACCATTCCTATCATACACAAGATCAATAGAGTTGACAAACTCAATAAGGTAGGGTTTGAATCTTTTTTGTAAAATTTGAAAATTAATTGAATTTGTTTATCATTTTTTGATTGAATTTCTATTTTAAAATTTTCAAGAAATGAATCACCCTAAAGGATTAATCCAATAGATTTGAATCCAACTAAAGAGGAGGATCAAAACCCTCCTCAAACTCCACCTTCATTTCCTTGCCACCCTCGTGACACACAACAAAATTATTTAGGGGAGATTGAAAACAATAAAAGACAACTTGAAAACTTAGTTCAATAATTAAAACAACCAAATGGAAGAAATGATCACCAGAGATCCCATGCCACTTCCTTAGAGTCCATTATTTCCCACATTGATACAGTCACAAACCAAATCAAGCTATGGGAAGTCTATAGGGAGAGTTGTTGACAATTCTATGTAGACAAACTATCATACAGACAATTTAAAGACCAAAAAATTTGAAATATGATCTATCTGTAGATTTTGTCAATCCTAGAACAAATCACCCATTAAAAAATAGTTGTAAAAGATTCCCCATTCATTGATGTTTGCACAAAGGAATATCCAAAAACTTCTGGGTGTTATATGTGAAAAGGAGATGCATGAAATGACGTTAAGCATACCAAATCAAAACCTCCTTTCACAATAACATTCAAGGACAAAGCCAAGCCAAATCACTACCAAGTGAAGGTGGAATTAGCTATAGATTTTGTACTCTTGTTTTGTATGGAAAGAATAGATTATATTGAGAGATTTGTCAAACCTTAGGTCAACTAGGCCTCAAACCCTAATTGTAAAGAAATTGGGTACAAACAGACATAATGCCACTGATAGCCAAATAGAAAAGCACTCTGGAAGGATCAAACACATACCAGAAGTTTGATTCTTGACATTGAAAACCTAGAGGACTCCAGGACGGGTGCCCTAGTCCAGGAAGGTAGAATTTCCTAAAACTCATAACAGAGAAAATGATGCAGACAATCTCTTGATGCCAGATCTGGGGCCTAATTTATCAGAAAGAGTAGGGTGCCCATGCCCTAGTCTACCATAGAGGAATATTCAAAAGATTCTTCTGGATCCTGAATATCTATCCTTCAAACAACTTCTCTGCACCTGTAATTTTCCAACTCTCGCACTTGTAACCTGCACACATGAAGAAAAGGGTTTAGGGGTTGTGGTGTTCAGGAGCTTGCCTCAGTCAAGCCCTAGAAGGACATTCAAGTCTTCTAACACCTTTGTTAGATAGAGAGTGTGTGCCCAAGGAGGGCAAATGCCAAATCCAATGATTAAATGTAATGATTGAAACACAAATTGATGTCACCTTAGAGGTGAAGCCCTCACAGAGATGAAGATCCTTCAAATCATGAAGAGATGGATTGATGAAGCCAAATCTGTAACAAGCAAACACAATAACAAGACAAGTCTACTTTGAAACACAATGAATGCCTTGATTGCCTTTGCTCCAAAATCATAAGTTCACATTATCCATCAAGGTTACAAATGAATTTAAATACTTGCTTATATATGCTTTCCCGCTAAGCACTTGTAAATTAAATGAAAGAGCTGACAAAGAAGAACCCATTTAAGAGTCCTAGACCAACATACATTAGATTTCACTCTGACAAATTAGGCCCCGCGCCCAAGTCCCGAGGCTCTTTTTGGTCATGCTTAAACATTTAAGATGGGTCCCTAGTCCCCATTTGGCATAGGTTTCAAGGAAAATTGCTCCAAGATGAATATTTGACTTGCATAATGTTAACATGGGGACCTAGAAGCTAAACTAAGAGGTAAAAAGGTATGAGGTTACTTTTTACTCCATAACATTTAGCCCCCACTTTAATGTATGTATGATTCTTATGATTCCATAGATGCATTAAAGTATGGTCGAAGCACATAAAGCACATCAAACACACTAAGCACACAGAGCTAAAGCATACCAAAAGGTTGAAGGACTATTTCTAGCCCCCAATCTTAGGTAAGCACTAGAAAACGCATGAGAGTCATGCAAAACATGAAGAAGATAGTAAGAAGCACACAATACATGAAGAAGACACAAGAGCAGACATGTAATACACAAAGCATACATGAAGAGAATACATTTGATTTAACAACTAGATAAGCCTAACTATATGATGGGGAGAGCTTATTGCGAAGAGCCACTATCAAAAGCACACAAGACACACAAAAGAAATGCAAGATACACAATACATGCAAGGAAGACACATGGAAAACACATGGAATACACGAGCACCACATAGCGTGTCATCAACATACTACACATCTTATTCACAACAAACATAGGTGATGGGAAGGAGCTTATTGCTAAGTCCCACCACCTAAAATACATTTCAGACACACCTGATGGTTTAGCTATGCTACCACAACCGCTAAAGATGCGCTTAAGGGTGAATGACTCAAGACCCACCCTGCCTTTGCAAAGGACTTTATTAAAAGGGATGCGCACTAGCTGAAGAGATCCTTCATCTTGCCTTCCATAGAAGGGCTTTAAAAAATGCTACCCCACCTACATCGTGAAGATGCCTTATGGTGAAAAGGAAGTATGCTTGCAATGTTCATGATTTTGTCAAACACATCCTTGTCAATGTCTATGGCAAACACACATAATATGCCCCCACATTAAAGTGGTTGACTCTGCTTTCTGGGAGAAAACACATTTAAGGTAAAGTTGAAAACACACAAGGAAACAAGAGCTTTCACAAAGCCCATGCCCCCAAGGTGACATGTTCTTACGATCGCCGAATGTTCCCAACAATCATACACGTTAGTATCAAATGCTAAATAATATCAATGAAATAAGCTAATCAAATCACATAAACAGGCCAAGGCTATACTTGTAGGTTTGGAATTGAGTATAGCCATGAGGTTATACTTCAGGTATCTTAGAACCAAGTGTAGCACAAGGTGAGACACAAAAGAGATCAAAGATATATCAAAGTGCGTACAACAGATTAGTATTGTAAATGATTTGTTACAAGATTCTTCACAACCTAACACATAGAGTGACTCTACTAGTCAAGCATCAAAAATATATCAACCCCATCTTCATATATGGATTGGGTCCATTTTTGCTTACTTGCTAAAGGGACATGTGGTCCATATCAGTATATATATTTTATCATCATCCGCCAATAAGGTAGAGCCACGAAAGAATGGATACAATAAAAATGAGAGAGAGAAAGCAAAAGTGACTTAGGCATATCACATAGGAGAATGACCCCAAAACATCCTCTGCAACACTTTGCCCCCAAGGAACATCACACAATAATTGAAAATAAGGGAGAGGAGTATAGAAGAATTGAGAAACAAACAGAAGAATGTTTTAACGGAGGCGGTCCCATTGTATCCTTGACCTTACAAGAGTATCAAGGGTCATCCAAGGGGACCTAAACAAACATTTAACACAATACGAGGGAACACAATACACCACATAAGAGAAGGCCACTCTTGAGAGCATCTTAGAAAGGTGCTATGTCAATTGTGGTTGAATGAGTTAGAAATACTTACCTGGATCATGTGAGATATTTCCTAGCAGACAATACATGTCAATCATCGGAGGATATATCATGTTTGGTCTTGGACTACGTGATATTGTATTAACATTAAGTTTAGGATGACGAGAAGCTTTAGTGGGCTTCAAATAATGGTATCCAATACCAATCGAGTAGTTAGTTGCAATAGCTTGTAAAGGTATTTTGATTCCTTATTGGCTCACACCACAACCATTGCCTATGTAGTCACAATTTTTGTACAGAATTTGAAATCCATGACCATAGAGAGAGTCCATTCTTTAGAAGATGGTGGAGCCTCATAAGTCTCATATTCTGTAGTATAAGTGAGAGTATTGTCTTTGTTTTCTACTGAAGGAACTTTAGGTTTCCTAGGTATTTCCAAAGATTGCTAGGATGAGATTGATGAAAATTTTGATGTGTCAGGATTAGAGTAATTAAGTTTATATTCCATCGTAAAGAAAGGAGTAAAATCTAATGAACCCCAATTGTCACCAAAAAGTGCATTTAATGGCTTAAAGTCTTGCACAACATTATCTGTGGCAATAGATATTGATGAATCAACTCGTAAGTTGTTTAGACTCTTGTGATTGTTAACTTGTTTTTGTATTTCAATATGTAAACAACTTTTTGGCTCTGGATCAACTTCAATGGTGTGAAGTTTATTTTCATAAATAAACTTTAGCGATCGATGAAGGGTATAGGGGACTACCCCCATGGCATGAATCCACAGTCTACCGAAATCATATTATATGAAAGTGAATCAGGCATGACATGAAAAAGGGGAGATAATGTCACAGGTACAACCTTTATGTGTAAAGCTATGGTACCCAGGGATTATCTACCAACATTATCAAAGCCATGAATGTTAAGCTTATTTGGTGTAATTGAGGATTTGTCAACTTTAATTCTATGTAGCAAATCAATGCCACAAACATTAAGAGATGATCCATTATCAATCATAACTCACTTTATCAACTTTTTGTTTATTGTGACAAAGATTAGAAGATGATCATGTTGGTTTTAAACTTCAATTGATGGTAATTCATGTTGTTGAACCAAAATATCCATTTTTGTCGCATGCATACAATCTAACAGAGCTGCTACATCATTAGGCTTAATAGCAGGTGGTAGAATTACCTTTTGTAAAGCTTCTTGGAGCATTTTGTGGTATGTAGGTGATGTTTGTATGAGTTCCCAAAGAGATATCTTAGCAGGAGTAGCACAAAGCTGCTCAACAAGATCATAATCTTTACCACCTTTATGAGTAAGATGAGGTGGTTGAGGAAGCATAGGTTGATAAGTTGGTAAAGAGATCAAAATATGTGATTGTTGTTTACTTTGTTTATTATTTCATGTATTGTATGTGTGAGCAACCACATTGTAATATGGTTGTTGCGACACATTTTGATACACTTGATTTCTTTGAGTTGTTTGTTTTGCAACATTGAGAATGTAACCCAGGGGTCAAGGTGGTATTCTAGCACCTTGAACCATAATCACTGGTTTGAAGCGAGAAGGCACATTGGGTGCCCTGTGCACAATGAGTTTAGGAACATTAGTATACTTGTCCATTATCCCCTTAGTGGGTGGAATAAGACTATTAATGAATATTGAATTAACAATGTTTTCATTTTGATTACACTCAACATCCATCCCTAAAAGATTTAATGTGAGAGACCTTTCCTCATCCATCAATACTTCATCTTTTGAAGGGAGGGCATCAGAACTAACTGTCACATCTCATTTTAATTGACTATATAATTATTCTAGATTAGCGAACATTTACTATGGTTGTTTTACTTTGAGTAAATTCCATGTGTGTGAAGGTAATTATCATGAAGTTATATTTGCATAAATTGGAAAGTTGATTTAAATATTAAATATTATCAATATGATTATAATATTTTGCTTTGGCTGTGTTTTGGGGAACTAACCTATTGACGTAGATTTGAGTGCGAATGAATGCAGGTACTCGTCGAAGACAAGAACATGGTTGAGGTAGAGATGTTCTAGCCACTTGGCAAGAACTGATGGGATGGTTAACCCTTATGCAATCACACACTCACGTAGTCTCATATTGCATTATTTTGAATGGTTTTATATGCATTATTGTATGGATAATAAATGTGATTGATGGTTAGATACTTAGAAAATATTGTGTTTTAATTGCTACAGTAAGTTCCCTTCGAATGCTTGATTTAGTCATGAATATTAATTCCTTTTCGATTTATATTTTAATAGTGTGTTTTATTTAATAATAAATAATAATGTTTTCCCATTTATACAAATATGGATATTTGGAAGACAATATCTAAATTAGACTTAAAACAATTATATTTAAATTGCAATAATTATATCTATTATTTTAATATTATTGTAAATACTTCTTGATTGAATTAAAAAATTATGTATTAGTAACTGTGTTTTATTAAAAATAGTTAAAATTATATTAATAATATCAATGCTATATTTAGAATTTTAAATAAAGAGAATTAAAAATAATTTACTATCATGCATGCGACATAAATCTAATAAGTTATTTTATTCTAATTAAATAGAAATTGGAGAGCTTTTCTAAATACAAACTCATGCAAACTAAAAAAATACTTTAGTTATCAAAAAATAAAGCCAAAACCTAAATTTGAACGCCAAAAATAAGGGAGAGATTTTGAATAAAAGAAAGGACGGTAGAGATAAAAACACCCACGATTTTTACGGTAGAGAGGATTGTTTTCTATGTGTTATTCTGAGCATCAAGGCAGAGAAGATTTAAACTTGGAGCGACTATTTTAGCGACATGAATGAGGTGGACAGGATTTGGTTTCTGGGCAGTGATAGGAAGCAATTGAAAGCAACAATTGGAAGGCAGAAATACTGAGCAACCAAGGAAAAATCATCCTCTTTCAGCTTAGGAATCCAAGTATTTCCCTTGTATGTTTTGCAAATAATAATGATTATTTTTTGCTGTTAAAAATCTTAGTTATCATGGCCATTGAATGATCTTGTTTCCGGTCTGCATCCCATCTATCTGGCCATGGGTATCGACTCTCTAAATTGCCTAGTATTAACTTGTTCTTGGTGCTGGTCCCTTGTCTCTGTTTTGTTGTTTATTTCCTCTTTCTTTCCTAGCATCGACCTATTGTTGGAAACATTTTAGCTCTTTTAAATCTGATCAACCTACTTTCTATCTCTCTTTCCTACAACCAAATCTTCTTCAACTAGAATGTTGATATTGGATTGGCCTGTTGTTCTTAATCATTGTCTTATTATTCCTTGCATTCCTGATTTTATGCTAAGAAAATTACCTCTCTCCTTGATCTTATTATAACCACTGAAACCATAGTTAACCGAATTCCTGGTAGTTGATCAATTATCCTCTAGAAAGTATAAAATATCATCGCTGTTATCTTTCTTTTTACCATTAGAAAACAATCCTTTATTAGAAACGACCTCTTCTTAATGATAAAACAAAGGTGTAAATAACTATATAAACTTAGTTGATAAGTATGGGCTTCCTATAGCTATATTTTCCCCTATTTTAACATGTTGTTCTAAGACGTGTTTAAGTCTGATTATGAACTTTGTTATTTTATTTTTAATTCTATTACAATCCCCGATGCAGTTGCAACAAGAAGACTATTTTATTGTGTCTTTACTTCCGGTCACAGTTGTGACAATAAGGTTCTTAAAAGATTTATAGAACATATTGCAATATATATTTATTGAATGAAATAGTTCCTATCATAGATATGACGGTAAGATTAATAAATAACTTAGATTGCTTATTACATTATGAATTATGAATGAAATATGGATTTGGTAAATAAATCAATTTTAGTTGTTTTATAGATGCAAATGTATGATCAATGATGAGTTATTTGCTTGAAAGTATGTTTTCTAAATTGATGTTTTGGGGAAGGGATTTAGAGATGAATTATAGGAGAACAATGATTGTTTTATTTTATTTATTTATTTACTTGTTTCTTGGGGAAAGAATTAGATTTTTATCTAGGAATGTGTTATTGGGTTACTTTTGGGCTAGGATGCCAAATGTAGATTATCAGAGATGGCTTTTCCTCTTTTCAGGAATTGCCTAGTTACTATGTTTTAAAGGTTTAGATCTAAATGAGATATCATTGAAATAGATGAATTTTTTGTCTAGCAAACTTATTGATATATATCTCTTCCACATCCTATTGTGAGACAATCCACATTTATTATTTAGAATTGCACATTAGACATCAGGTTGCATCGGGTGTTCCCACCTGCCAGTTGTTCCAGGTAGCTAGACATTTCATGCAATGTTGGGTTTCCTTCATGTCATGAAAGGATCTGGGGAAGTGTAATTGCTTCTTGGCTAGGTGGAGAAATGTTTAATCCATGCTCCCATATCTCGAATCGTAGGAGAACCATTTGGTTCATGGCGACTGGAGAGTGTATTGATTTATTTATAATTGTTGTAATTGTAACTTGTAATTAGATGTATTATGGCATTAATGCCCATGGACTTTGTATTATATTTTATAGTGCTTTCACCTCGATTGAGCATGAGATTTTGTAAGGTTTAATGACTTTTATTGATTTATATTTATGAGATTTATCTGTTTGCTTGTGATATTGTAATTAAGCAGATTAATTACATCATTTTATCTTTTATATTGTAATTAAGTAGATTAATATATCATTTTACTTTCATTTCTTATGATGTAATTTAAATCGATTATTTACTCTATTTACTTTATTTTACTTTTGTGATGTTTTGAGTGGCTTTACATTTGGTATCAGAGCTCTAGGTTGAACACTAGGGCCTCTTTTTGGGACTATTATGCTATGTTGCAAACTTGTTGCAGATTATTCATCATGAATACTAGAAACACCGATCATAGTGAAGGATCAAGAAGTAGTCAAAATGGAAGAAACTATGGAGGTGCACGTGGTGGTGCACATGGTGGTCAAAACGTAGGGTATTGTGGAGATGCTAATAATGATCAAGATGGAAGATTGTACTACATTCTTGCTCTCTTGACCCAACATGATACTATAATCATACTGCTCTTGAGTAGGAGATTAGAGGGAATCATAGAGAGCAGAATGCTAATGAAAACCTAGGAGGTGCTAATGCTAATGAGAATATGAGAATAGAAGTCCAAGTTCTTGAGGCTAGAGTTAATGCTAATAATCAAGTAAGGATTGCAGAGGAGTTGGGAAAAGGCCTCAAAAAGGTATCATTGCCTAAATTTGATGGAAAGACAATTGGAGATGGAGCTAAGGCGTGGATCATAGAAATGGAGAAATACTTTGGGCTCCAAAACCTTTCAGATCACACAAAGGCAATGTGGGGATCATATCAATTGACTGGTGAAGCAACAACATGGTGGGAGAATGAGAAGGTGGATAAGAAGATGTTACCTAGTGAAATAATGGGAGATTTTCCTGCAACTTTTTAGGAAAAGATGGTTACCACAGCTCTTCTTCAACAAGAAGATGACAAAATTTCAGAATTTGGTTCAAGGAGGGATGTCTATAACCAGTTATTGGGATAGGTTCTTGCATCTACTTAAGTATGTTCCACAGTCCTAGATAGATGAGAGATTTCAGATCAGGAAGTTTATTTTGGGATCAAGGCCCCAGATTAGAGTAGAGGAAGACACTCATAATCCACTCACTATGGATGTAGTTTTTGAGAAAGCAATTAAACAAGAGCAGAAGTTGCAACAAGTAGACAGTTACCGTAAGCAGAGAGATGCAAAGTTTTCCAATAAGAAACCTCAAAATAATCAATAGAACTATCAACAGAATTATAATCTGAATAACAATCAAGGCAATAATAATCGATAGATCAAGAATTTGAAGAGGGGTAGTAACTCTTAGGATGGAAATGGTGGAAACCAGCATTGAGGCAATAAAAGAGGTGGCTATAACAACTGAAACAACAATCAGAAGGAAAGAACTAAAGGACACAGGGCACCTAAGGGTGGATGCTATATTTGTGGAGGAGAGCATTATGCTAATTCATGTCCACGGAGATCAACTAGAAGAGGAAATATAAATCAACAAGGAGCACCACAACATCAGATACATGCCGCAGTGGACAATCGACAAGCTAACTTTCAGGCAACAACTATTTAGTTTCAAGGTAAGCTCTATGGACCACCTGTTTCTATTTTGATTGATATTGGTGCCACATAATGCTTTGTAGATCCTAGAGTAGCATCTAAGTTATCTCTTAGACTTGGGCATATGGAAAACTCTTGGATGGTACAATATGTCAATAGAGTAGAAAAGAGAGTAGACTCATGTCTAGCATGCAGTGAGTTACAGCTTCCTATCTTTCAGATGCAAGTTAATATGTATGTAGCACCTTTGGGGTCTTATGATGTAATTCCAAGAATTAACTAGTTAGCTAAACATGAATCTCTAGTAAACTGTGAAGACAAAGTGGTTAGATGTTTGGATGACCTAGGAAATCAGGTGGAAATTAATGGATCTAAGAGACCTTTAGATCTTAGACAAATCTCAACTATGCAATTTGTTGGGTGAATATTTTGTCGTTTAGCTAACTAACAGCAAAATGGCTATATCAACCACAGTATGATGAGATAAATCTCTCCTCTCAGCAAGGGGAGGTTCCCTTTTTTAACTACTTTCAAACTTATCTATTCTAACACTAATCTTCAGGGTGAATCCATATTATCCATTTCTCCTTTTTTAGAAATGATGTTTACAATTTAAAATAACAACTTCACAATACAAATCAAATATAACCAAGAAACCCACGAGAGCACAAAGTCTATCCTTGCTCCTTTTGCTGATTTAAAATTTAGAAACAAATAGGATAAGGTGCAGCCCAAAGTCTTCACTGAATACTATAATGAAAACACTCGATCATA
This sequence comes from Cunninghamia lanceolata, assembly GCA_027924645.1. NCBI lineage: Eukaryota > Viridiplantae > Streptophyta > Pinopsida > Cupressales > Cupressaceae > Cunninghamia > Cunninghamia lanceolata. The sequence goes on along the minus strand of BSBN01001164.1, from coordinate 1,094,418 downwards.
AAAGATAATAGCAGCTCAAAGTCTTTCCAATATCTTTTAATCCAAAACATAAAATCACAAATCCAAAGATAATTATTGTAGCACAAAGTCTCCAATATTAGCTTTAGAACATCTCCCAGATTATCCAACCTCACACTATAATTTGATCAAATAGATAATATAGTATAAGGAAAAGGACATAAGAACAATTTCCAACACACCACAAGTTATTCCAATGCAAAGATTGAACAATCACTTGCTTTTCTATTCACTTGATAAAATATGATTTACAATTTGAACACAAAGTCTCAAAATGCTCTTCAATTTGGCAAAGTTTCACTTCAATAACTAAAAGATAAAAAATACAATAGATGCCCTCTTCATTTATAGGGAGGAGCCTAGAGAAAAAATAGGAAATTTACAACTACTTTGACTTATTCAAACAAAAGAGTCCTATTTGACTTGGGACTTCCTTTGTCTCACATGTAATTACATTTTGGAAAATTACACATGAGTATGTCCATAACATAATTCAAATTACATATACAAGAATGAAAATAAACTAAGGCATCAAAAAGGAACTTCAACTTCCTCCATCATTCTTCTTCAAAAAGTTTTGATATATGGTTTGCACTGCCACCATTTCACACACATCTAGCTTGGCCATATTTTCTGATATTTGATTCCTTTTTCATTAATGAGTCTGGAGACAGTCTTGGGCTTCTTCTTCAGAGTCTTTGATTTAACAGGCAACAAATTCTCAATATCAATTTAATCCGGTGAAATTGCTTGCTTCTTTCTCTTAGGAGTATATGCAGACAACCATGGAGGAAGCACAGAAGCATTGACATTTGGAGAAGAATCCAATACCTATTTTTTTGGATCCATATTTACACCTATTATAGTAAAAAAAGGACTAGTGTTGGTAAAAACTACACCTGTGTCAACAACTTTCTCTGAACCATCCAGAAGATGTTTCAAAATAGATTGTTCACCAATATCAAAAGACAGGGAAGATAAACTTGGAATAGAATTGGAGGAATCAAACACAGTCCCAAAACTGGTTCTTACAGAAGTAGGGGTATTATTAGAAGAAACAACAAAAATAGGTGAAATAGGAACACTTGAAACTACTGGAAAACTACCAGAAATAGGAACATGAGGAAGGGGTGTAGAAACTTGTGATTCAGTTGGAGGATTCTTCTTAGGAGACTGATGTGGATCACCAAGTTGTTCATGTTCTACATTCTCATCCTTTCCTTGTCTTTTTTCACCTTCCTCATCAGACTTATCAGACATTTCTATTTGTTGGGCATCCTTAGATTTCTCAATATTTTTTGTTTCAGTTTCAACATCTTCCACCTCCATTTGCTCAACATTTGTGTCTTTGGCACCTAATTCAGTGACATTAGAGGTTCCTGCAACCTCTTTCTTCTTCCCTCCCTTGGATACAAATCTAATTTTTGTCTTTTGTACTTTAGAAGAGGAGGGAGTGTCACTTTTATTCTTAGTCTGATTTTCCACCTTTTTACCTGTTTGCTCTTGGACTTCAGTCTCTGACCCTGTAAGGAATTCTTTCAAACTAATCCCTTTGCTCTCTAACCATACATTTGTGTTAACCAGGATTGGCTGAAACCTTGTCCTTATTGAAGTCTCCTCTTTGAATGACCATTTGACCTCTGGAAGAGGTGAGGACTCAACATCCTCAGTATTATATTTGGGATCTAAAACATTCCCATCATCTTCCATTCCTTCCAGAATGTCTGTAAGGTCCAGCTCTTTGATCTAACTCAAATGAAGTCTACAAAAGTCTAGTTTTCTTATTTCATTTTGGGTCCTGAGATCGGCCCAAATATCGTCGACCATTAGCATGTGAAAAGTTGACTTTCTATAGATTTTATCTTGTACCTTCCTGAAATCAAAACGATCTCTTTTCTTGAAAGTCTTCATTGTCACCAGTTGCATTTTAGATTCAACTGTTTTAGCCTTGGTAGCTGACTGAACTGAATACCTTCCAATTTCTATAGGAAACTTAATCCCTGACTTTTTCAGTTCCATTTGTTTATTGTGCACCACAATCAGCTGTCTACATAATTCCATGAGAATAATCCTGTCACTGGGATACTGTGGAAGTATATATGGATAACTAGGATAATATCCTACTCTGAGATATGTGAAAGTAGGAAACTATAAGAACAAGAAGCCAAAAGAATTTACAACTTCCCAAGCTTCATCTGAAACTCTCTTCTGAACAAGCTCATTGTCCCACAAGCACATAAACACTAAAAAGAAAGCATCGTTAACCCTACGAAAATGATGGATTGATCCTTTTAAAGTGATTTGAGGATAATATTCATACATGGGAACCAATCTCCTATCACCAACTTGAGTAAGACCAAGAAAACTCCTCATGCTCACAACAACATACACCAGATATGAGGTCATATAAAACTTGAAAGTAGTATTGACTCTCACCAATTGCTCATGCAAAGCATTACTAGTCTGTTCTCCCCAAAAGATTTGTTGTGTACCCCTGAGAATCACCTTGATATATGTGTACATCCACTCTTGAAACTTGGATGAAGAAGGAAGACCTCTGATTTGACTTAACAGTGTAATCAAGTCACGGACCTCCTCAACAAAGTCACTCCTCGGGAGATCTTTCAACCATCTGGTCAAATTGCTCTAGGGAATCTTCAACCACTTACTATTTATGTAATTCCTTGTGGTTCCACATCTTCATCATAATCTTTTTGCCCTTGAGCAAAATCAATTTGTCCAATATTTTCAATAGGAGGACACATGAAGATTTTGTCAAGAAATTCTGCATTTAGTCTCATGATCACATTCCCTTAGGAATTAGACACGGTCCTAGTATCCCTGTTGTAATGATTGGCTATCTAAAGAACAAACTCAGGATTGTGGGCAGCAACAGGAAAAGAGGCAACCAAGTGAATATTACTGTTGATGATCTTTTGCATAAACTGAGGAGGATTTGACTACTTAGTTTTGTCCACGAACTCGGCCATGTCCAGATGTCCTATCTCTGTATCCTTGATCTCATCAACATTAGACTACACTGAGTAATAGGGAAGACCCTTTGGTATTTGTACTTGATGATCTTAGTTTTTGATGGGGACGACTCTGACATCAGCTTCGAAGAGAAAACTGGAAATAACGTCTACCACAGATGTTTGTCAAAAACTGCAAAAAGCCATGATCTCGCACTCAGGGGAAAAAATGGGTAAATTGGGGTTACTACAATTTGATGATCATGAACAGGGAAGCATGCGTTGAAGGGCTTGAGAGCGCGCAAATTCGAGGTAAAAGGTGAAAGCGGGTCAATAGGATTTCAAAGGCGAATTTTCCCCAGTGTTAGAAAAATTTTAGGAAAATGTGCATGGGTGGTCAAAATGACCGCTCCTGCACGAGGGACCATTCACTTATCATGTAAAGTCGGTTAATTTGACCAGTATTGCATATTGGAAAAAGTTGGACTTCAGTACCTGTACAAGGTCGACGAAAAGGACCACCATTGCATGTGCTTGGTATGATAATCATTTTTGATGTAGGGGTAGCCTAAAAGACTGCTTGTGCATATGTTGAAAATTCCAAGTCATTATGTAAGAGTGGGGGTTTATGCCGCTTATGCACATTGGGGGTAACACAAGGTTTTTGTAAGGTGATAGTTTTAACCACCCTTACATGTTAGGAAAACCAAAAACATGAAAGAAATGTGAAGGTAGGGAAAACCCCTAACATTACATATCAGAGGGTAGAAACATGTAAGGTTCATGTAGGGGTGGCAAAAATCACCACCCTTACATGAATCAACACAGGAAGGATATAAATGCAAGGGTAAAAACGTGTATCAGCGGCTGAAAAGACTGTCAATACATGTTAAGGAGATACTGGTAAAAACCTAAGTGTTTAACATGGGTGGTAAAAACCCTGACCCATTTAATCAAAGCTATAAAAAGTAAAAACTAGGGTTTTACATAAGAATAGCGAAAAATATATATAGATGATGCAATCTAACTAATCCATAAAAGAGAAATTTCAACAAAACAAAAGTAAAGACATTTAACACATACAGAAATCTAGTGTTTTAAAATGAAAACCAAGAACAAAAATAACAACTTACCTGGTCTGTGAAACCAAAACCCTGAACGTAATCACGGAGGCAAGATATGCTTAGATCCAAAATTTACACGAGATTCGTGAAGGAAACTGATATCAAGGAGGTGTCAATCTAGTTGGAGGTCTCGAAAACAAACAATAAGCAAATCAAAATGAAAATAGAATGCTTTAAAAGGCTCTTAAAGTTGTGCATTAAACATGGCACAAGCACCATTAATGCCTACTTTGAGTTCGTAGATTTTGCGGGATCTGCTTGGGCAATGAAAAACCCCGACACTACATATGCATTAGGTCATGTCAGAGCGGCGAATATGACCATCCTTGCATTGAAATCGATTGACAAGAAACATATGCCCAAGTAATGATTTTAACCGCTATTGCATATGTGACTAACAAACCTGAAACATGCATGGGCGGTGGTTTTAACCATTCATGCATGTGAAAACAAAAATTTTCTAACACCCCCAAAATAGTTAAAATTGATATTTTGACAAGCTTACGACCTAGTCAATTTTCATGATTTTCGAGGAATTGATCCAGGGGAATGTCGCAAACTATTTCAATGATGTTAGATAACTTTGTGTGAGGCCAAGAGAACTTGTCTCAATTTGTGAACTTAGAGTGTAGACTACAAAATGAACAAGTTTTGTAGGGGTTGTCTACAAAATTGAGCGCAGCTAATTTTGAGAACAACACAATTGAAGAAAGCCAAGAGGAAAGGGTGTGCCATTTATGTTGTCCAACTAAAGGAGCTTGACAAAGAATAACTAGTATTCAATGACTACCCAATCCTTAGAGATTTCAGAGATGTATTCCCTTTGGAGTTGATAGAGTTACCATCGAAGAGAGAATTTGACTTCTTAATTGAATTGCTATCAGGGACTAAGCCTCAATCTAAGGCACCCTACATGATGACTACTACAGAACTGTATGAGCTTAAAGCACAATTACAGGAGTTTCTAATTCAAGGGTTCATTAGACCTAGTGTGTCACCATGGGATGCACCAGTTATCTTTGTAAAGAAGGATGGGACTTTCAGATTATGCATTGATTATAAGATTCCTAACAAAGCTACAATAAAGAATAAGTACCCACTCCCAAGAATAGATGAGCTCTTCAATCAGATGAAAGGAGCTATGGTGTTCTCAAAGATAGACCTTAGATTCAGTTATCTCCAATTGCAGATTAAGGACAAGGACATATCTAAAATAGATTTTAGGACTTGATATGGTCACTAAAAGTTCATAGTGGTACCATTTGGGTTGACTAATGCTCCAACAACCTTCATGAATTTGATGAATAGCATTTTCAGAGATTGTTTAGATGATTTTGTGTTGATCTTCCTTGATGACATATTGATATACTCTAAATCAGAGGAAGAACACAAAAGGTATTTGAGGATAGTCTTGCAGCACTTGAGAGAGCAGAAGTTTTATGGTAAACTATCTAATTATACATTCTTTCAAGATAAAGTACCCTATCTTGGTCATGTGATCTTAGCAAAAGGGATTACAGTTGATCCTGAGAAGATAAAAGTGATAACAGAATGACCTGCACCTCAGAGTGTAACAAAAGTTAGAAGTTTTATGGGACTTGTAAGTTATTATAGAAAGTTTGTAGAAGGTTTCTCAACTATAGAAGCACCAACTACCTCACTACAAAAGAAGGGTAAGAAGTTTGAATGGATAGAAAGGTGTGAGCAAGCTTTCAAAGTACTAAAGGAAAAGTTCACAACTACTCCTATCTTGACCATACCAGATCCTAATGGTCACTTTACAGTTATAACTAATGCTTCGAGAGAAGAAGTAGGAGTGTTGACGTAAAATGAGCAAGTGGTTGCATATGAGTCAAGAAAGTTAAAGCAACATGAGTTCAACTATACACCACATGGTCTTGAATTAGCCACCATACTTCATGCACTGCAAATGTGGAGGCATTATCTTCTAGGTAAGCCCTTTGAGTTGAAGACAGATCATTTAGGGCTCAAGTATATATTTACTCAACCTAACCTTAATGCACAACAGAGAAGGTGGTTAGAATTCCTTAGTGAGTATGATTTTGGAATTGAGTATATAGAAGGAAAGGAGAATAGAGTAGTAGATGCTCTTAGTAGAAGAAGACATTTGGCTACCATGGTTACAATAAGATCTAATTTGAAGTAGAAAGTAATTCAGAATCTTCAAGGGGATGGGCATTATTAAAGAGTAAATCAAGCTTTGGAAGTAGACCCAGGTTAGATCACAGGTTTGATGGTTGTGCTAGAGTCAGATAGACTTTTGAGACTTTAGGTAAGGATGTATATTCCCAACTTAGGAGAGTTGAGGAAGTTAGTGCTTGAGGAGATCCACAACACATGTTATTCGGGGTACCCTGGAGTGACCAAAATGGTTGAAGGTTTGAGACCTTTATACTTTTGGCCTAGACTTAAGAAGGATGTGACAGAATTTGTGGCTCAATGTTTGGAATGCCAACAAGTCAAAGTTGAGCATGTGCATCTAGCAGGATTGTTGTATCTACATAGTGTTCCTGAGCATAAGTGGGAAGTAATAAGTATGGATTTTATTCAGGGGTTGCCCATGTCTAAGAATATGCATGATGTTATCTTAGTGGTTGTGGACAAGTTGACAAAGGTAGCACATTTTATTCTGGGGAATATTTCATATGGTTCTTTGGTGTTAGCTAAGAAGTTTGTTCAAGAGATTTTTTGATTGCATGGAGTGCCTGAGATGATCATTTCAGATCAAGAAACTCACATGACATCTAGATTTTGGACAAATCTTAATGTAGCTTTAGGCACAAAGTTGAATTTCAATTCAACATATTATCCTCAAATGGATGGTCAAACAGAAAGAGTCAATCAAGTTGTATTGTATGGATCAACAGTATAAATGGGATGAGTATCTTCCATTGGTAGAGTTTGCATACAACAATTCATACCATGCATCTTTGGGAATGGCACCATTCAAAGCTCTTTATGGGTGTAGGTGTCAAACACCTATCAGTTGGGACAAGGTGGAGGACATAATAGTGATTGGTCCTGATATGTTAAGGGAGATGGATGATTAGATGAGATTAATCAAAGAGAAATTGAAGCAAGATTCATATCATCAAAAGAGTTATAAAGATAGAAATAGGATGCCTAGATAGTTCTTAGTTGGTGACAAAGTCTTCCTGAGGGTCAAACCTTAGAAGAGTTCAGTTTTATTTGGCAAAGTGTCCAAACTTGCTCCCTGTTTTGTAGGACTGTTTGATGTCTTGGAAGTGATCAATCTTGTAGCGTATAGACTTGCTCTACCACCTGCACTTGCTAGAATCCATAATGTTTTTCATGTGTCCTTGCTTAAGCTTTATAATCCTGACACATCACATATTCTTGATTGGCATGTTTTACAGGTTCAGGGTCCAGGAGTGGTGCTGGTAGAGTCCACACAAATCTTGGAGAGGTGCAACATTAAGTTGCGAAGCAAAGATGTACAATATAGGGTCTAATGGGACCAGTATTCAGAGGACAGTGCCACATGGGAGGATGCAGAGGAGATTGATAGATCTTTTCCTCATTTGAGGATATAGCATAGATTTCTTATTCATGCATGGATTATGATAATTGGAGTTGTTATTGTTTTATACCTTGGATTATGATACTTGATACTTGGTGGTTGATTGATACCTTATTCTTTTGTTGTGTAATAAGACATCGAGACGATGTCTCTTCCAAGTGGGGAAGGATGTCATGTCTTGTTTTTATGGACTATATAATTATTCTAGATTCTTTTTTTAAATAAAAGAGGGTAAAAACTTTATTAATCAAAGAGAGCAGTACAAAGCATAAAAGAAGCAAGAGGCCCAAATGGGCCCAGAGACAACAAACAAGAAATCAAGAAGTGGTCATGCAACATCTCACATCCTCCGTGACCAAATCCACCAAATCCTGAGCAAGATCCCCAGGTAAACTATCCCAATCATCCACCAGCTAGGTCCCATTCTTCTCAGAAGCCCATTTGGCCAACCCATTAGCCACCTTATTCCATTCCTGAGGGATATGAGAGAGGGTAATAGAATCAAATAATTCTCCAAGACTGGTGATTTGCTTAGCCACCACCACAAGCTGCCAACTAACATCATCAAACTGCCTTCTATTTATCAAGTCTATCACCACCTAAGAATCTGACTCGCAGATAATCTTATTCCAGCCAATGGCATATGCCTTCTTCAAAGCTAAAAGAATAGCCAAGGCCTCCATAAGATTATTAGAGTGTAGCCACCTATATTCTGAGAAGAAAAACACAACCACCCCAGAACTGTCTCTGCCCACCCCACCAATGCTAGTGTGCCCAGGGTTACCCCTTGCAAACCCATCAGTATTGATTTTCAAGACTCCAGTGGGAGGGGGCAGCCAATGCCCTTCCCTAGAAACCTTCCTTCTAGAACACCTACTCTACCCAATCTTGGGCCTTCTAGGCCCCCCAACAAGAATCCCCAGATTACGAATCACTCTAGTATCACCAGGATCCACCAGGACTAATAGATCACATTTAGTATACAAGGTCTCCTGCAAAGCCCCAAGAATGCAGGACCAAACTTGATCCACCAGCAACTTCTTATCCAGAAAGACTCTGCAGTTGTGCTCCAACCAAATGTGCCATATAATTAGACTAGGGCCAATTGGCCATGCTATGTGTAGAAACAAAGTCCTCACTGGAATGGGCCCAAAGTTTCACCAAAACTCCTCCAGAGAAGAAGGGTGCCTGCACTGCAAACTCAAGGCCCCCCACCAAAAATGCCAAATAGTCCTAGCAAAGGGCATTGGAAGAAAAGATGTGAAATAGTCTCAACATCTTTTAGGCATAAGAAACATAATGAAGGACCTTGGAAGCCACGCTTACAAAGGTTATCCCAAGTCAAACACCTGCCATAAACCATTAGCCAAGAGAAGAAATTGCATTTTGGCAAAGAGAATTTATTCCACATATTTTTCCACCAAGGAACCTTAGCACTACCCCAGGCTTGTCTGGCCAAAACATAATACCCTGAAGCAACAGTGAAATTCCCTTTTGGATCCGGACCGCAAGCCAGCACATCCCGCTTTGGAAGAGAACAACAGACTCTATCAACCCAAATGGAGGACAACTCCCTCCTATCCTCCAAAGATCCACCCATGGGCCATTCCTGCATATCCTTCCACTGGTAAACAATAGTCTGCCCCAAAGCCTGAGGGGCTATGAAATCCATCACTCTACTCTAACTAGCCTAAACAAAAATCCTACATAAATCCTCCAAGTGAGGGTGCGAGGAGAGGATAGGTGAGAAGCCATCCCAAGAGTCATGCCAAAAAAGAGCATCCGAGCCTCTATTGTAGATCCAAAATAGACCTTGTTTAACCAGTGCAACCCCCCGCTTGAGAGTATCCCAGATCATAGAACCCCTCCCCGAAAGGCTAAAATGAGGCACCTCAGCGCCCTCCACCTCCCCAAGGTACTTGAAGGTAAGGATCCTAGCCCAATACTGATGCTGATATGAACACCATCTCCAATATAGCTTAGCAGCCAAAGCCTGCCCATTCTAATCTATGCTACGTAAACCTAGACCACCATCCTAATTTGGCCGGCAAACAACTTCCCACTTAATTAAGCTCCACTTCTTCGAAAGGAGATTACCTGACCAAAGAAACTACCAATAGAGGCCTTCAAAATCTTTGATGAAACTTGAGGGAGCAGTCAACACAAAGCACCTATATAAAGGAAGGGCGTGCACCATGGACTTCAACAGAGTAACTCTTCCAGCCATAGATAACCATCTATATGTCCAGCGACAAACCATCCCATGAAATTTATCCATCACATCCTGCCAAAAACACCTGGGAAGTGGGCACACATCCAGAGGGATGCCAAGGTATATAAAGGGAAGTTTCCCCACTTGAAACCTTAAGATCCTAGAAATACGCTATTGAATAAGCCTGGGGGTATTAAAGAAATAAATGCAAGACTTACTTTCATTAATGCTTTGACCTGAGGCAACCAGGTAACAATCTAAAATCTGACACAAAGCAACTGCTTCAGCCACCTTAGCAACACCCATTAAAGCCGTATCATCCACAAACTGAAGATGAGTTTGAGGAGGAAGAGAATTGCTTCATTTCCATCCCTGAAAGAGCCCATCCATAACACGGGACTTAATGAATCTCCCCAAGCCTTCAGCCATCAAGATGAACAAATATGGGGATAAGGGGTCCCCCTGTCAAAGACCTATAGAAGTACCAAATAGATCCAAAGACTCCCCATTTATGAGAACAGAAAATGAGGAAGTCCTCACACAGCTCATGACCCAATCAATCCAATCACAACTAAACCCGAAGGCTCTAAGAATTTTGATCAAAAAGCCCCAGTTAACTTTGTCATAAGCTTTAGCCATGTCCAACTTTATAAACATAGCCTTTTCCTTAGAAGAGGCCATAGAGTGAATAGTCTCAGCCGCAATAACTACTCCATCTAAAATCTATCTACCCGCAACAAAGCCCCCTTGTTCCTCTGAGATCAACTTATCCAAACATTGCTTCAAACATTCAGCAATTAGCTTTGTAATAATTTTATACACCACATTGCACAAAGCAATTGGTCAAAAAGATCCAGAGAATCAACACCCTCACATTTTGGGATAAGAGCAAGAAATGTGGCATTCATGGCTTGCAACATTTGCTTATTCCTAAAAGACTCCTGCACTACCTCCAAAAGATCAAGGTTGATGACTTCCCAAAATTCCTGAAAGAACTCAGTTGGGAACCCATTAGGGCCAGGAGCCTTCCCTTTTTTCAACTGAAACATTGTATCCTCCAACTCCTTCAAAGAAATAGGTTTAAGAAGAGAAGCATTCATAGCCATAGTCACCAAAGAGGGAATACAAGCTAGGATAGAAGCTTCCTCCTCACTAGCAGGTGGGGTATCTTCAGAGAAGAGAGCAGAGAAAAAATGAACCACCTCACTAGAGATCCCCGAAGAGGAAGAAAGAACAGAACCCTCAAGAGAGTAGAGAGAAGAGATAAAGTTACCTTGTCTTTGAGCCTTCACCGATTTATGAAAGAAGGAAGTATTCCTACCCCTTCCTCAATCTAATCAACACGAGCCTTTTCTTTCCAAAAAATTTCCTCACGAAACTCCAACTCCTCGAGGTCTTTAACCACACTAACCTCAAGCCTGCTTAAATTCACATCTAGACCCTGATCCTGAAACTACCTGGTAATAGAATCCAATCACTCATGGGCAACCCTTTTCTACTGAAACACGTTGCCAAATTGATACTTATTCCAATGTTTCAATTTATACTTCACAAATTGAAGCCTCTTCACAAATGAGTACATAGCTATACCTGTAGACACCTAAAATTGGCTCAGGTTGAATTAAGTAAATATTCTGATATTTATCTTAATTCTTATTTTCTTCTGTCAATTAAATAAATATTATCATTTTATTTAATTAAAATCCCTAAATTCTTCTAATGTCTCAAATCCTAAATCCACCTCACAAAATCCACTTCATCAATCCACCTCATCTTTCCACCTCATCTCTTCCACCTCACCATGTTGCACATATAATTAAATATTCTTAATATTTAATGAGCTAATATCCTCCAAAATCTGAAAATAAATCTTTAATTCAATCATTCCCCACTATTCTCCACTCATTGAATTCTTAATTCAATTGTTCCCCACTATTCTCCACTCATTGAATTCTTAATTCAATTGTTCCCCACTATCCTCCACTATTGAATTCTTAATCCAATTGTCATAACTCACTATCCTCCACCATTTATTCTTAATTCAATTGTCATAACCCACTCTTCTCAAAAAAAGAATTTTTAATTCATCCATTATGAATTAAACATTCACAAAAAATGAGAGCCATTAATCTCATCTGTTGATCCTCACCCTCCATTGCCTTTTCAAAAAATATATAAATGAGACCCTTCTCTAAGCAATTGGGGAGACTTCTTCTGGCATCCTTACTATGCCCAAATTCCTCTAGGGAATCTTCTTCTTCTCGCTTCTCTTCTTCATACCATCGTAATGCTGAAATTATCCTAGCCATCCCATATTCTCCTTCATTGTCCCTGTGTTTGAGGCTCATCTTCAACACAACAAAATATCACAGCCGTTCCGTTCTTGTCACCGTCAACAAGCAAGGAAGCAAGCTCCCTAAGGGCCAACCTTATTCATCATCAAGGTCAAGAACAGATAGGCAAACAATGGAAGCCGCAGGGTAACAGGTTTTGTAAGTTTGTACTTTATTTATTTATAACTGTTATTTGCATATTTCATTGATGTTTGGGTTTAATTATCTTTATTGATCAATCCATTTTCTCACTAACATTCTGGTGCCCACCGTGATCTAATCCACTTTGTTTGTGAGGTTTTGTCTTAGAAGTTTTGTTGTAGGATATAGGTGTTTTCTAGAGCACATTCGGGCATCAAATCTCACCAATGGCATCCTATGCACAAACCGAGCTCACCGTTGAGTCCAGAAGGCCTCGGAAGTAAGCAATCACCTATCATTTCCCTAGTTTTGCTTTTGAAAAATTTTAATTTTTTTTACTTTTCAAAGTATCTTTTGCAAAAAAAAAATCAAAAACATAATTAAATCACAAAACCAAAAAAATAAAAAAATTGCATGGATTTGATGTCTTTATTTATTTCTTCTTTTTTAGCATTTCCATTTTTAAAAAAAAAAAATTATTAACAAGAACCAAAAAAAAAAACCAAACAAACCCCAAACCGCCCACCCCCCCCATCCCCCTCCCTACCTGCATCCCTTCCCTCCCCACACGACCCACCCCCTGACCCCCTGCGCTAACCCCATCCCCCCCGCAGCCTAGCTCCCTTACCCCACACAGCTCCTGCGACCACCCCCTACTTCCTCCCACAACCGCCCCTCCTCCCAGCCTCCCCTTCCTCGCAGCTCCACAACCGCCTCTCTCACAGCCGCCGCCTACATACCTCCCTCCGCGCGCCACCCTCCCTACCTCCTGCGCCCTGCGTCCCCCCCGCCACCGCCCGCACCGCCTGCGTCGCCCCTCCCTGTGACCCCTCTGCCTCCAACTCCTCCCGCCGCCCCTCCTCCCAACCTCCCCTCCATCGCCCTCCCAGATCTGCCGCCCGCGCCGCCCTCTACCACATCCTTCGCCCCTCCACCTGCTTGCCGCCCGCCACCCTACGCCCACCACCGCCCAGCACCACCTGCGCCCAACACCACTCCACCAACCCTCCACCTGCCCTCCACACACACACATCACTTACAAACACAAAATTTAAAAAAAAAACAATACAACAAAACTAAAAAAACAATTTTTTTTTTTTAAAAACCAAGTTTTTAAAATATCAAAATAAAAAAAAAAAGTAAAAAACCAAAATTAAAAAAAATTAAAAACAAAAAAAAAAAAACCAAACAAGCAAAACAAATTTTAAACCAACTTTAACAAAAAATCAAAATAATAATTAAAAAAAACAAATTCAAAATACAAAACATAAAAAAAGAAAAAAATAAACAAATTCAAAATACAAAACATAAAAAAATAAAAAATAAAAAATCCAAACAAAGGGGACGTTCATTTTTTTCCCACTTAGCAAAATAGGCCGATTTTTTCCAATTCTCACAACTTTTGCATACGGAGTCAAAATTTTACAAATTTGGACTTTTCGGAAAGCTGACGAGATGACCTTTGCAACCGTGAGGACATTTTTAGGTGACTATAGCATTTTGTAACATTTTTTCGCTGTCAAAGTCAAAGCTCTGTTAAAACTTCAAACCATCATAACTTGAGCAATTTTGATTGATTTTCAGCGAAATTTTTTTTCAACGTGTATGGAATTTCATCTAGAATCTGATTATGCACTTCATTTCTCTGTATCAGTTCATTCTTCATCAGATTTTATCAGATTATCAATTTTCACATAACAATCTCCTTGGCTAGTCTATGTGCTTCATTTTTGATTCTGTGACTTGCAGGTGATCATTCGGGGCTAGAACAACATTCGGATCAACATCTACATCAGTTTGGATAGTGAAAACAATCCGGGTGCACTCATTCTATCTCTCATTTCTTCATAATCTTGTTTGCATACACACTTTGATTTGGGCTCATAAAGCGAACATTTGTCTTCATCACATTTCAAATTGGGCTTAAAATTAACCAAAGTTTTCAATCACATCTTCAAATTGGGCTTAAAATACACCAGTGTCTTCCATTCACATCTTGATTTGGGATTTAAAATAGAACAAGTGTTTGAAGTGCCTTCCTCACATTTCAATTTCTAAGGGATAATTTACAACTGCAAGTGTGAATCAAGAGTGCGTGTGTATGCTCTCTCCTCACACTGCAAGGTGACCTTGGAGATCAAAAACACCTCATTTGATTTGCTTTTGTCTACCATTTCCTAGGAGGCCTGCTAGGGGATTTCATCACCCCTAGGGACGACCTCATCTGAGGCTAAATCAAAAGACACCCTCATTGAAATCAGAATCTTGTCACTCTTCGCTAAGCCCCAAAGAACTTTCTACCTTTGGGAAGTGAAGGTGAAGGGTGGGTTACCCCCTTCTCCTGGCTGTGTGACAAGATTTCACCTTCAATTCCTAGTCAACCTCATATAAACATTACCCACAAACCTAATTGGCCATACCCTACATCAAACTAGACATTAGGGCATGTTGATGTGTCTTCCACATGTGCTTGTTTACTAATCAGTATATTCTTCAAATTCAATATTCAAAGTTGCTTATGTGTCTTGCGTGAGTGAATCATGTTTGTACATGTGTGATCATTGCCAAATCAAATTAAATACCAACCACATAAGACAAGTCATTCAACTCATTCTTCCAAGCACACTTGTCTCAACTTGTGATGTATTTGCACTCTATTACAGATGCCTTTACTACTGCACATCCAAACTAGTAAGCTTTTCTAGTCTTGTTTCAATGGCAAACAAATTAGAATATCTTAAGCAAAAAGTCCAATCTCTAAAATTCCAAATAAACTTAGGTCCCTTGCCCCAAGAGTATATAGCAATTATTCAACAAATTGACATCTTACAACAAGAATGGACAAGCTTGCAAGCTGAACAGGCCAGTACTAGCTATGCCTCACCCCAAAATCACATCTTTTTCCCATACTCATGACAAGGCAACCACCACCTCAAGAGGGAAATTGTCTACCACTCTGTCTACTAGTCCTCCTTCACCGTCTTCTAAGACACATTCCAAAACATACCAGTCCTACGCCAACATCGCCATCGAGTTCCCCAAGCTCTAAACTGACAACCAAGGAATCCTCGGATGATTTATGGAAAAGAGTTTTTCCAAATTTATACAACCAGAGAAAATCTAGGGTGAAAGCAAAATCCCCTCATTCACCTATCCATACACCTACGAAGGATGTGATCCAAGGACTACTAGCTGAGAGTCAACCATATCCCCAAACTCTGGTCCTTGACCTTACCAAAGATTCTTCCAATGTCTTGTCAATGCTTACAATGCCTTCATGTCATCTGCAACCCCTTGAGCTTATCGAAGAACCTCCTATCATGAACCAAAGTCAAGGTCCATCAACCATCCATATTGCCAACCAAGAGCCTATCCAAGAGCCTTCCACTTCCATTCAAGCAACCCAAGAGGTATGTCAAGAGCACACCTTAGAGCATGTGGAGACATTCATCCCTTGTCTAAACCAAGATCAAAACATTCCCAGTTGACCCCTTCATAACCTTTATCTCTTCAAAGATCCTATACCTATACATGAGCAAGAGATCCAATTTCCCACTAGGCATAACCTATATCTTTTCCCTGATCAAGATACTACCGTTGATGAAGAAGCTATCCATGAGCAACTTGATCCTATGCTTGAGCTAGAGATCCAATAGATTTTCTATGATTTAGATGATATTCATAATTATGAACCTCTCCATGAGCCACTTGATCCTATCCATATCCTCACAACTATACATGAGAAGGAAATCCAATTCCAACCCATCCATAACCTTTATCTATTCTACGATCAAGATATGCCCTATGAAGAGAATGTCCTTGAACAACTTGATCCCATACCCATCCATGAGCAAGAAACCTCCAGTACTCCTATCCATATTCCACCTAGTCACATCTGTGATCCAACAACTTCCACTTCCCTTGATGAGACACTTGCCTCCCAAGCAAGCATAGAAGATCGAACCAGTAATGATCCCTCACCATCTGTTAGTGACCATGCTACAAAGACTCCACCATATATCCTTGGTCTTACTACCTTCATGCATGAATGTTCTTTCTTAGAACACCAGCAACCATTATCTGCTATCGCCTCTTCCTCATCTAATAAGGAACTCGCTGCTACCTATACATAATCTTGCTGTCCACCACATACTCCAGAATATGAACTATCAAGGTAAAGGCTTAGGCCTTCATGAACAAGGTATCTTGGAACCTATCCATGTCAATGTTCCTCCACCTTCCTACGGCCTTGGATACATACCCCAAGGTGCACAAACTCAAGATGTTGGTACTTCCTCCACTCCCCCTAAGTCTACCACTTTCCATCACAAATCCTATCATATCCCCCAAACATATGTTGCCATCCCACCTCCCTTATCATACACATCCCAAAAGCATGTGACCATACACCTTCCACCATCCAATCTCCCTCTGCTACTTCCAACTCCTAATATCCCACCATCCAATTTACCCCAGCTACTTCCAACTCCTAATATCCCCTTGTGTCGTTTACTACCACTGCTTCCAACATCTTATCCATCTATATATAAATCCTCTAAATACCGCAATCATGGCCGACAAATGCACATATGGTCTAAACAAGGAGCTTTCACCAACCTCATTTCTACCATCCCACGAGGATTCAATCACAAATATGTGGATGCCTCTACCTATAAAGTAAAAAATCCTAAGAGTCCTCATGACCTAGGATATAAAAGCCACGAATCAATGAATTATCCATATCAAAAGCTGCATGCACCCATACACCTCAATACCAAACCAAACAAGGTGTGGGCCCCAAGCAACAAATGATTATTCCAAAAGCAGCACAAAAGTTACATACACCCAAATCCATACCTTCACAGGTACTATCTAAAAGTAAAATGGTTTGGGTACCCAAGCAAAAATCCCTAAAGCTACATGAGGCATCCACCTCTCAAGAATTCCAACCATCTACTTTCTCCCATTCCATCCAAGAGTCTCAAATTCTTCCATCCCACATGGCAAGCAAAAATTAGAAAAATACTAAGGCTATGTGGGTCCATAAATTCTTAAATCATTCATCCACCAAGCAAAAATCTCCATTGCTTCCTACACCACCCTCCTATCATCAGCTTCAAAGTTTATCACGATACGTGCAACCGTTGGTCATGGTTCCCTTCCATTCCACAGCACTTCCATATAACTCCATCTCCCCTCCCTTCCACTATTATCCTACATATCTTCCTCATCCTATGGTCCATGCTTTTGCATAAGACTTCCCTCCATATTTTGCATCATAATCCACTATCTACCTAGGCCATATCACTTTCATACGATCCCCTACCAACATCTATGAGAACACTAAACATGGTCCATTCGACAGTATCTATCTAGTGGGACTCTCACCTTTCAAGGAACTATATACTTGAGTCTATCCATATCCACCTTCTCCTATCTAAATATTCAAAAAAAAAAAAAGTAAAGAAAAATCCCTTCATCCAATGGTGAAAACCAGGCAAACAGGTGCCTTGGATAAGTACCATGATGAAAACCTGGCAAATAGGCGTCATGTGTAAGTTGATCTTCTATGTCACCTACACTTGGGGGCACCTTGTCTCATCGGCATATCACTCTTCTCCTACTAGTTTCCTTTCATACCATTTCCTATCCTATCCTCTATCCATTGCATACCTATCCAGTCTCATAAATCCATCCAAACTTCCTTTCCTCTATTCTTTGGTCTTGATAAATATTGGGGGGCACAATGTTGACAAATGTTTTGAATGTCTCTTGACATACCTTATCCCTCCAAAACATGCAAATCCTTCATTATCTACTCATCCTCCTATCATCATTAACATTGTCATGAACAATCCTACGTACTCTACCTACAATGGGGCAGGTTACACTTATGCGACATAGTCCTTGGAGATCACATCCTTGTTTCCATCTATCCACTATTGCCCATCCTCATAACCATCCATATCTACTATCTTCCATCCATCTACATATCTGTGGTGGTTCCTTGTCATTAGTATTGTTTGTTCCATATCTATTCCATGTCATGTCTCTTTTTGTTCCATATCTGATCTATATCGTGTCTTATCTGATCCATATCGATTCCATATCGTGTCTTATCTGATCCATATCAGTCCCATATTGTGTCTTATCTGATCCATATTTGATCCATGTCTATTTCATAGCATGTCTCATTCGATCCATATCTTGGGTCCATTAGGGTTCTTGTCGAACTACGTCGCCTCTGAGTTATCACGTAGGCAAGGCCATTATCAATGCACCCCCGAGGCTCTGCTTCCCTGTCCATCTCATATCTTGTCATCTATCCTCTAGTCCATCCATGGTCCAAGTCGAACTACGTCGCCTCTGAGTTGTCACGTAGGCAAGGCCATTCTTAATGTGCCCCCGAGGCTTCACTTTCCCATCCATCCCAGGTCTAATCCTTCTGTCTGTCAGAGTCCGCTCCATTATCTATCACCTAGGTCTTAGGTCCATTAGGGTTTACCCTAAACTACGCTGCCTCTGCGCCGTCACATAGGAAAGGCCATTTAGTAATGAGCCCCCGAGGCACTAGGTTAATCCCTTAGGGTCCATCCCACCAATAAGGATTGTGATACCTTCTGCTAGACAGATAAGAGCAACACAGCATGCTTCCCAAAACAACAAAAATCACGATGCAAAACTTCAACCTGTCCAAGGCAAAACAAAGCACCATACCAAAACACTCAAGCTAATTTTATACCAGGTATGGCAAAAAGACACATCTAATGCAAGAACATTTTGTGATTGGTTAGATTAACTTACAAAGTCTTGATTTATGCTATCATGCCTTTCTATGCTACTCGAGGATGCCAAAAGCTAGAGATGCTATGATGGAGGCATGATTATTTTCTTTGTCTGCTGCTTGTGGATTAAACTTTAGTAATGCGACGATTTCTGTCTAACGACATGATCGGCAAAATATCATCGAGGACTCTGA
Source organism: Cunninghamia lanceolata (assembly GCA_027924645.1). Classification (NCBI taxonomy): domain Eukaryota; kingdom Viridiplantae; phylum Streptophyta; class Pinopsida; order Cupressales; family Cupressaceae; genus Cunninghamia; species Cunninghamia lanceolata. Next base: position 1,075,077 of record BSBN01001164.1, on the reverse strand, counting down.
GGTCTAAACATGAAAAGGGGCAATCCTTGTCTGTTGAAAAATGCAAGAAGTACTCAGGTCATCTAGATTCAATTTTGGCTAGATGCTTGTATTAACTTGCTAAATCAAAATCCATGTAAGTAATACTCAGGTCATCTCAGTTTAATTATACCTAGATGCTTGTATTTTCTTACAACATAATAAAGCCTAATGATGAAAGTGCTTCAAAATACTTGCTCTATCAAGGTGACAAATATCCATATCTATGCCGTATCAAATTACGTCTCGTATCTGTATCCATATCCATATTCATACCGTATCCAATTGCAAGTCTATCCTTAATCCCAATCAATTCAAGTCAATCTTGTCAAATGATCCAATCACAATCAATGGTCTTGATCCTTGTCCGGTCGTAAACCAACCCAATCAATCAATCAATCAATTGTCTTAAACAGGGTGTTGCATTGTCGAAACCAGACCAACACACGCATCTTACATGACATGCTTCATTTCCTAAAACCAAACACTATCCTTCGTGTTGCTCTAGGGATCCATCATTCCCTACCATGACAACATGCCTATCGTGTTGGTCTAGGGATATATTGTTCCCCACCATGACAACACTATCATATATCATTATCATATCAAATGTCTTAGACAGGATGTTGCATTGTCAAAACCAGACCCAGAGTCTTATACGACATCTCATTCCTGAAACCAGACATCATCGACCTATATCATTGGTTTACCGCTCGACAGGGGCAATACTTTGTTTGTTCCTATATCATTTGTGCATACTTGCTTACTTGCTTGTGTGTGTTATCATTTTTATCTTGCATTCCATATCATTCATCCCTTTCTTCTACATTCAACCATTTCATCTCCTGTCAACATATCTTATCATGAGATTGTACGTCTCACGCCTGCCGCCTTCTCCCCGTCCAATCTCCCAAGGGGGCATCCTATCATCATAACCTGTACCAGGGGCAAACTGGGGCATGTATCATTATCAGACTATTCTTATTCTTTGAAACAATGTGATAAAACACATTGCTTCAAAGAGGGGCAAAATGTAGACACCTAAATTGGCTCAGGTTGAATTAAGTAAATATTCTGATATTTATCTTAATTTTTATTTTCTTCTATCAATTAAATAAATATTATAAGTTTATTTGATTGGTTCATTATCCTACAATTAAATAAAATTATTTTATTTAATTAAAATCCCTAAATTCTTCTAATGTCTCAAATCCTAAATCCACCTCACAAAATCCACTTCATCAATCCACCTCATCTTTCCACCTCATCCCTTCCACCTCACCATGTTGCACATATAATTAAATATTCTTAATATTTAATGAGCTAATATCCTCCAAAATCCAAAAATAAATGTTTAATTCAATTGTTCCCCACTATTCTCCACTCATTGAATTTTTAATTCAATTGTTCCCCACTATTCTCCACTCATTGAATTCTTAATTCAATTATTCCCCACTATCCTCCACTATTGAATTCTTAATCCAATTGTCATAACTCACTATCCTCCACCATTTATTCTTAATTCAATTGTCATAACCCACTCTTCTCAAAAAAAAAAAATTTAACTCATCCATTATGAATTAAAGATTCACAAAAAATGAGAGTCATTGATCTCATCTGTTGATCCTCACCCTCCATTGCCTTTTCAGAAAATCTATAAATGAGACCCTTCTCTAAGCAATTGGGGAGACTTCTTCTAGCATCCTTACTATGCCCAAATTCCTCTAGAGAATCTTCTTCTTCTCGCTTCTCTTCTTCATACCATCGTAATGCTGAAATTATCCTAGCCGTCCCATATCCTCCTTCATTGTCCCTATGTTTGAGGCTCATCTTCAACACAGCAAAATATCACAGCTGTTCTATTCTTGTCATCATCAACAAGCAAGGAAGCAAGCTCCCTGAGGGCCAACCTTCTTCATCGTCAAGGTCGAGAACAGATAGGCAAACAATGGAAGCCGCAGGGTAACAGGTTTTGTAAGTTTGTACTTCATTTATTTATAACTGTTATTTGCATATTTCATTGATGTTTGGGTTTAATTATCTTTATTGATCAATCCATTTTCCCACTAACAGTACCAAAAGTAGGTTGTCCTTCAGTCCACCATCTAGAAACCAAGTCCAGAAGACTCTCCTCCCTAAGCCACATAAGTTGAAATCTAAAAGTTTGTTTCTTAGGACCACTAGCCAAATGGACAGAGAATTTGATCAGCCAATGGTCTAATCCTCACCAATCTAAAATTTCAAAACTTGAAAGCCACTTGTCATCCACCCAAAAATAGGAAACAATAAACCTGTCTAACCATTCAGAAATGACATCATCCCCAAGCCTCCTATTATTCCAAGTAAACATGCCATTTGAAGGTTTGATATCCACAATCTGGAGCCAAGCCAAATTATCCCTTAGAAGATCAAAAGAGGGGTCCAAACGAGGTACACCCCCCTTTTCTCCTTGAGGGAGGCAATTACATTGAAGTCACCTGCCATAATCCAGGGGAGGAAAGGATCCAACGATCTCAAAAGATTGATATGAGACCACAAGAGAGTCTTACCAAGGACATCTGTCAGAGCATAAATGTTAGAAAGAAGAATTCTTTCCCCTGTCTTCAACTAATTGCAATCAGAGAAATGGAAAATCTACTAGAGATACACCAAACATGAGATATTCACCAAGAATCCCAGAGGCAAGCAAGACCCCCTGAGCTACCTTGCACACCCACACACTGGCAAAATCCTCTGTTCCAAATCTTAGAAACACACTGCACCATACCATCCATAGATAACTTCGTCTCCTAGAGGAAAACCACATCCAGAGAATGAGCACTAACCAAGTCCTAAATAGCCTTTTGTCTAGGGATCCTATTCATACCCCTTACATTCCATGATAACACAATCATCGTGAAGGGTGAGAGAAGTGAGTATCCAATGTCTCTCTAGCCATCTTAACTTTCTCCTGATCCTTCTTCCTCCCCACCTTCTGGGCTTATCAGGAGCACACTTTTTTAGGGATTTTTACTGTAGACCCAAAGTAGGAGAAGAAGAGAGGGCTTTTTTTCTTATCAGAGTCTTCCAAACCCAATCCACTAGCTAAACTCACCCTTTCATCCTAAGAGGCTAGGGGGGTTTCCACCAAACCACAAGAGTCCCCAAACCCAGCATTGGGGGGAGGAGCAACTGAATCCATCACCACCCCAGAAGCCACCATAGGAACTAGGATCGAGGTAGTGACAGGCAAAGACTCAGAATTATGATCAACTAAAGGAGAAGCTTCAACATGCATGTCAGAAGAAACCCCCTCCTCATGGATTAATTCATCCAAAGCCTCAAACTTGTTAAAAGTCTCCTCCTCTTGATGATCCCAAAGATTCCTCTTCTAACCCTGATTCTTGTTTTGTACCTTAACTGGCACAAAGCCATCTTTATCTGGTACCACCCCCTGCATGGGTGCTTTACCCTTTTCTACCCTTGGATTAGATGGAGCCTTCACATTATCTGAACCACCAGCACCCGAGGCACGAGGGCACATCCTTTGAAGATGGCCATACTCATGGCATAGCTTGCACCTGAAGGTAAAGTCTCATTGTCTAACTGTTGAGTCCAAGAGCTAGACCCAACAGTCCGATCAATAGAATCTGGCAGAGGTTGGCTCAGATCAATCTCCACAGACCTGGGCATAGGAAAAAATTTGCTTCTCCAAAGTTTGTTGAGACGGGCCAATAGGCTTCCCCAACAGCAACGCAATTGATTGTAGAATATCCTGTCTCCAACATTCCAACAGCAACTGAGGAAAATGAACCCACACCGGCACCTTCGAGGGCAGCTCCTCTACCGAGTTAAAGCTTGCATGCCAAGACTTCATGAAAATGCCAACTTGATTATAAAAGTAGGGCCCTCCCTCCAAAACCTTGTTACGATCGGAGATACATAAAAAAACCACCAGAAAGAAGTTATTCGCAGCTAGCAAGATTTCAAAATCACCTTCCAGATTCCATGACTTGCGAATCCAGGGTTCCAGAAAAGGCATCGAAACCCTCAATCTCATAAATTTGCAGATTAAAACGTGTTTGCTATAATACTCTAGGTCCTTGGCTACCACCTCTATTTGAATCACCAGCTTCAGATGAACTTGAGCTCTTTCCAAGCATCCATTTATCTTGTGCAATTTCAAAACACCAGTGCTAAAAACCCCAACATCAGGGAGGGATGGATGAGGAAACCCGTCCCCAACCTCTACCATAGTAGCATCCCCCGACGTCTCACCCAAAGGCACAGACCATTCCATTAGAAAATCCCCTCAAGCCCTCGCACCCCGCACCTGCACCGAACAATGCACACACTCAAGAAAAAAAGCCTCCCTAAAAGCTAAAAAACCCCACCCCTTGTTGAAAACAACCCCACAGAGCCTGATCTACAAAGAAAAAATGCATGCAACAGAGAACCAACACATGCAGATCGCGACCTACTACAGGTCGCGGGACTGCATAGAGCTCCCACGCACACGCTCTATCACAATATCATAATTATTCTAGATTAGAAAACATTTACTATGGTTGTTTTACTTTGAGTAAATTCAATGTGTGTGAAGGTAATTATCATGAAGTTATATTTGCATAAACTGGAAAGTTGATTTAAATATTAAATGTTATTGATATGATTATAATGTTTTGCTTTGGCTATGTTTTGGGGAACTAACCTATTGACATTGAGTTGAGTGTGAATGAATGCAGGTACTCGTCGAAGATGAGAACATGGTTGAGGTAGAGATGTTCTAGCCACTTGGCAAGAACTGATGGGATGGTTAACCCTTATGCAATCACACACTCACGTAGTCTCATATTGCATTATTTTGAATGGTTTTATATGCATTATTGTATGGATAATAAATGTGATTGACGGTTAGACACTTAGAAAATATTGTGTTTTAATTGCTACAGTAAGTTCCAGGTTGAATGCTTGATTTAGTCATGAATATTAATGCCTTTTCAATTTATATTTTAATAGTGTATTTTATTTAATAATAAATAATAATGTTTTCCTATTTATACAAATATGGATGTTTGGAAGACAATATCTAAATTAGACTTAAAACAATTGTATTTAAATTACAATAATTATATCTATAATTTTAATATTATTATAAATACTTCTTGATTGAATAAAGAAATTATGTATTAGTAACTGTATTTTATTAAAAATAGTTAAAATTATATTAATAATATCAATGTTATATTTAGAATTTTAAATAAAGATTATTAAAAATAAGTTACTATCATGCATGCGATAGAAAGCTAATAAGTTATTTTATTCTAATTAAACAAAAATTGGAGAGCTTTTCTAAATACAAATTCATGCAAACTAAAACAAAATATTCAATTATCAAAAAATAAAGCCAAAACCTAAATCTAAACGCCAAAAATAAGGGAGAGATTTTGAATAAAAGGACAGTAGAGATAAAAACACCCACAATTTTTGTAGCAGAGGATTATTTTCTATGTGTTATTCTGAGCATCGAAGGCAGAGAAGATTTTAACTTGGAGCGATTGTTTTAGCAACAGGAATAAGGTGGACGGGAATTAGTTTTTGTGCAGCAAAAGGAAGCAATTGAAAGCAACGATTGGAAGGCAGAAATACTAAGTGACCAAGGCAAAATCATCCTTCTTTCAACTCAGAAATCTAGGTATTTCCCTTGTATGTTTTACAAATAATAATGATTGTTTTTGTCTTTTAAAAACATTAGTTATCATGGCCATTGAATGTTCTTGTTTCTGGTTTGCGTCCCATCTATCTGGTCGTGGGTATCGACTCTCAAAACACCTAGCATTAACCTATTCCTGACACTAGTCCCTTGTCTCTATTTTGCTATTTATTTCCTCTCTTTCTTAGTGTCGACCCGCTGTTGGAAACATTTTTAGTTCTTTTAAATATGATCGACCTACTTTCTATCTCTTTCCTACCACCAAATCTTCTTCAACTATAATGTTGATATTGGATTGGCTTGATATTCTTAATCATTGTCTTGTTGTTCCTTGCATTCTTGATTTTATGCTAAGAAAATCACCTCTTTCCTTGATCTTGTTATAACCACTAAAACCATAGTTAACCGAATTCCTAGTAGTTGATCAATTATCCTCTGGCAAACATAAAATATCATCGCTGTTATCTTTCTTTTTACCATTAGAAAACAATCTTTTATTAGAAACAACCTCTTCTTAATGATCAAACAAAGGTGCAAATAACTCTATAAACTTAGTTAATAAGTATGAGATTCCTATAGCTATATTTTCCCCTATTTTAAAATGTTGTTCTAAGACCTATTTAAGTCTAATTATGAACTCTGTTATTTTATTTTTAATTCTGTTACAATCCCTGACACAGTTGCGATAAGAAGATTATTTTCTTGTGTCTTGACTTCCTATCACAGTTGTGACAGTAAGGTTCTTAAAAGATTTATAAAACATATTGCAATATATATTTATTGAACAAAATAGTTCTTATAATAGATATGACAGTAAGATTAATAAATAACTTAGATTGCTTAATACATTACAAATTATGAATAAAATATGGATTTGGTAATTAAATCAGTTTTAGTAGGTTTATAGATGCAAATGTATGATCAATGATGAATTATTTGCTTGAAAGTATGTTTTCTGAATTGATGTTTTGGGGAAGGGATTTAGAGATGAATTATAGGAGAACAGTGATTGTTTTATTTTATTTATTTGTTTACTTGTTTCTTGGGGAAAGGAGTAGATTTTTATCTAGGAATGTGTTATTGGGTTACTTTTGGGCTAGGATGCCGAATGTGGATTATCAGAGATGGCTTTTCTTCTTTTCGAGAATTGCCTAGTTACTATGTTTTAAAGGTTTAGATCTAAATGAGCTATCATTGAAATATATGAATATTTTATCTAGCAAACCTATTGATATATATCTCTACCACATCCTATTGTGAGACAATCTGCATTTCATTATTTAGAATTGCACATTAGACATCAGGTTGCATCAGGTGTTCCCACCTGCCAATTGTTCTAGGTAGCTAGACATTTCATGTAGGGCTAGGTTTCCTTCGTGTCATGAAGGGATTTGGGGAATTGTAATTGCTTCATGGTTGGGTGGAAAAGTGCCTGAGCCATGTTCTCGTCTCTCAGCTTATAGGAGAACCATTTGGTTCATGGCAACTGGAGAGTGTATTGATTTATTTATACTTGTTGTACATGATTATTGTAACTTGTAATTGGATGTATTATGGCATGAATGCCCATGGACTTTGGATATTATTTTATAGTGCTTTCACCTAGATTGAGCATGATATTTTGTAAGGTTTAATGACTTTTATTGATTCATATTTATGAGATTTATCTGTTTACTTGTGATATTGTAATTAAGTAGATTAATTACATCATTTATCTTTTATATTGTAATTAAGCAAATTAATTACATCATTTTACTTTTGTTTCTTATGACGTTGTAATTTAAAGGGATTATTTACTCTATTTACTTTATTTTACTTTTGCAATGGTTTGAGTGGCTTTACACTAAGGGAAGGTACAATTTTGTTAAGGAGGTTGGTGATGATTGTATCGTTAGTGATGTCTAAGGGGCTTGAATTTGCAACCAAAGTAGATCTATCCATGGTCTTCACTTCCTTAGAGATATCCAAGGTACTTGAACATTCAATCAAAGGAGGAAGATCAAGGGTCTTCACTTCCTTAGTGATGTCCAATGTTCTTGAACATGCAATCAAAGGTGGAAGATCCATCAGATTAGCCTTAGAAGTCATGTACCATGTGATTATTAGATAAATAGTCATTATCTACCCATGGAGGATCCTTTTTGAGAGGAGGCCCTTTATCCACTAATGCTTCATCTTCTTAAGAGAGAGCATTGGAATGAAGGGAGGGTGGGGTGATGTTAAGGAATGTAACAATGATTTCATCCTCTTGCTCCAAAAGATCCTCACAAGTGAGCACAACTTTGGAAGAGAAATCCAAAGCATAATGTGCAATAGGTAAATCTAGGTCACTATTACATGTATTAGAGACTAGATCCATAGAAGAAGTGCCATCACATTTATCTTTCTCATGACTATTCATGGAGATGAAATTAGTTATTTTTTCTAATATTGTAGGATGCTCACTCATGAGGGTTAGGAATCTATGAAAATCAAGATCTTTGATATATGAATGCAAAGATACCAAAGAGAAATGACATGAAGATGCCATAATGAAATGTCTTAGAATAACAATATGCAATAAGGTCTATTCATTTATCAAATAGCACCAATATGAGATACTTTTGTACACCACAACACTAGTTTGAGGAAACCAGGTTTTTGAAGCTTTTGGAAAGGAACAAAAACACACTAGTGTCACTACAAATGGAGTGTCCAAGATTTTAAAGGTGTTGCACAAAAGGTGATATAGACAATTTTAAGATTTCTTGCAAGGAAAAGTTAGAGAGATGTCAAATTCCTTATGTTGAAATACATAATGTGTAATTACAAACATGCAAATTTTCAAACTAAAGTATGAAATAATGCAAAATTTTCAAATGAACAATGAAAATATGCTATAAATGAATGCTAGATATGAATTGAAGAATGTTTATGATAGCAACAAAATCTGAAATAAGATTTTGATTACAAACCCTAGTTTTTGAAATTGACTAGGCTTTCTAAAATGCAACTTTTTACAACAAAATCCTAACCAATAAGATCTTCAAATGCAAGGTAAAACACCATGAAATAATTGTATGTTGTAATATGGATCAGATCTGATGTAAAAATCATAAATTCAAATCTTCCTATCATATGCAATGAAAGCAATGCAAAACTATGTCTTTTTGCAAGCCTAAAATGCTTAATTTTTTCCCTTTTTCCAATGTAAATATGTAAAAGAAGTCTTAAAAAAGAGAGGATGATAAGGTACAATAGCCTAAAATGCTTTAATCAATCAAATAATGAAATAAGATTTTCCACAACACGCCAATCTTAGAAACCCTAGGTTGAAGATTAGCTAGTTTTACAAAAAAATGCAAGGATTTTTTAAACCCTAATAATGAAATTAAGATATGAAATTTATACAAAATGATGAATGAATTGAACTCAATTATATCTAGGGAAGAAAATAGCTTAGATATGATGCAAGAAGGATGCTAAAGTGTAAGATCTTCGGTTTCACCAAAATGTTATATGTTAAAAGGAGATGCATGAAATGAAGTTAAGTATACCAAATCAAACCCTCCTTTAACAATAACATTCAAGGACAAAGCCAAGCCAAATCACTACCAAGTGAAGGTGGACTCAGCTATAGATTTTGTACTCTTGTTTGCTATGGAAAGAATAGCTTATATTGAGAGATTTGTCAAACCCTAGGTCAACTAGGCCTCGAACTGTAATTGTAAAGAAATCAGATACAAACAAACATAATGCCATTGATAACCAAATAGAAAAGCACTTAGGAAGGATCAGACACATACCAGAAGTTTGATTCTTGATACAAAAAACCTACAGGACTCTGGGGCGGGCACCCTAGTCCAAGAAGGTAGAATTTCTTGAAAATCAGAATAGAGAAAATGATGTAGACAATCTTCTGATGCCAAATCTAGGGCCTGATTTATCAAAAAGACTAGGGTACATGTGCCCTAGTCTTCCACAGAGGAATATTTTGAAGATTCTTCTGGATCTCGAATCTCTATCCTTAAAACAACTTCTCTACACCTTCACTTTTCGCTCTTTTGCACCTGTAACTTGCACACATGAAGAAAAGGGTTTAGGGATTGTGGTGTTTAGGAGCTTTCCTCGGTCAAGCCCTGGAAGGACAGTCAAGTCTTCCAACACCTTTGTTAGATAGAGAGTGCATGCCCAAGGAGGGAAAATGCCATATCCAATGATGAAATGTAATGATTGAAACAAAAATTGATGTCACCTTAGAGGTGAAGCCTTCACGGAGATGAAGATCCTTCAAATCATGAGGAGATGGATTGATGAAGCCAAATATGCAATAAACAAACACAATAACAACACAAGTTTGCTCTAAAACATAATGAATGCCTTGATTGTCCTTTCTCTAAAATCATAAGTTTGCATTATCCATCTAGGTTACAAATGAATTCAAATACTTTCTTATATATGCTTTACCACTATACATTCACAAATTAAATGAAAGGCCCGACAAAGAAGGACCCATTTAAGAATCCTAAGCCGACATACATTAGATTTTACTCTGACAAATTAGGCTAGACTTGGGCATGGATGCCCAAGTCCCAAGGCCCTTTTTGGTCATGTTTAACATTTAAGATGGGCCCCTAGTGCCCATTTGACATGGGTTTTGGGGGAAATTGCTTCGGAATGAATATTTAACTTGCATAATGTTAACACAGGGACCTAGGAGCTAAACTAGGAGGTAAAAATGTTGGCAACATAGTCAAGAGACACTACTGATATGATTTTATCATTAATGGCAACAAGTTGACATGTTTGAAAACAACTCTTGAGACAAAGGTGTGTATAGTATTTTGGTCTAGTAAGGTTAACTTTGCCAAATTGACTAAGTATTGATAGCACATTGAGATAATGACATCAATTCAATTGGTACTCCTCTACAATTGGAGATCTTGTTATGCAGTTCTGGTATGTTATTCATAGCTATTTGGTGAAGTAATGATTTAGTGTTCAAGTCTTGATTTCCTCCAGACGTCATATGGTGAAATGTTCAAGTCCGGATGAACAAAGTTAAGTCAGAAACAATGCAGAGTACCTAAGTAATTTGGTCCAAATTTCTCTGCTGATGAATATTTTGATTTGCAGTTTTGAGGCATCGAAGTTACATGTCATGAGAATTTAAATCCAGATTTGTAGAGCTTGAAGTTTATCAGTTCACATTTTACAAGTTCTCTAGTATCAGCTTTTAGGTTGGCATTATTTCTTTGTGACAGAACAACAATTCTGAGATCAACATTTTTCTATGAAAGATTATTATGTCATGTGGTTCTGAAGGTATGATAAGAGGTCCATAATGAATGTTGGTTATGAATTTAAAAGTCTCATATTGTTTGCATTAAAAGTTATGGTATGACAGTCAAGCTAGTTGAATGTGCACTTAAGGGTTAAGCTGATAGTCATGTTAGATCAACATATATATGATTGGAATCATTAATCTAAGTGGTTCTATAATAGTTCTAGACTCATATGAAGAGTCTTGCATGATTGATTGGGTCCACATTGTTGTTTGGGAACAATAATAGGCCGACAAGGTATAACTTGAATATACAAACTTTATCTTTTGCATGCCAAACTAGTTTGAGGAAATTCTTGTTGCGAATATATATACTCGATAGTTTTCAGCTTTAAAGGAGAGAGACAGTGTGAATATAGTGCAAGTTCAATGTGTGTGCGATCTAGGGTATTTTTGTGATCAAAAAAGGATAGCAAGGGCAAAAGAGCAGAGTATATGTGAAGCAAAGCCAAAAAACTAGGGCAGACATTATGAAGAAATTTGAGTATGTATATTGAGCTATTAATGGAACTGCACTTCAGCATTCTGTAGATGCATTTGCAGTAGTCATCTCTTGGCAGTGAGTTAATCCTTCTTCTATCTTCTCTTTTACTTTCTTGGTAGTGAGCCTATTACAGTGAGCACTTCTTTGGACAATGAGTCCTTGGGTAGTGAGCCCTAAGGTAGTGAGCCATCATGCAATTCGGTATTGCTATCATAATATATTGTGAGCTAACACTCAACATGGTTTTTCCCTTTTTGGGTTTTCCATATAAAAATCTTGGTGTCTATGTGTTATGACTTTGTGGCTGCTCTTTTTATGTTTGTTTTGCTTTCATGTTATTGAATGTGGTAAATGGATTAATAAATATGTGAAAGAAAAGTTTTATAGAATACTGATTCATCCCCCCTCTCAGTATTCTTTGTGATCAACAATTGGTATCAGAGCAAGGTTCCTTGGAAGGAGCTTAATAGCTTGAGGAAGATCTGGGAAGGTGTACACATGGCAACAAAAGGATATCTCACTTCTCCAGAAGCAAGTCATCCAAGTACCATTGAAATTGGTGATTGTATATATGTTAACAATGAATAACTACAAGCTTCTCTTGAATATCTTGACAAGTCTAAGGTAGTTATCAAAGATTTGGTGGAAAATATCAAAAAAGTTGATGATTGCATTCTAAAACTAAAGGAGCAAGTCAAGAAGTCCTAGGAAAGAAGAAAAGAGCTAAGTGAGAAACTAAAAGAAGCACATGAATCCATAGACAATCTATCAAGTTCAGTTGAAGAAAAAACAAATGTTGAGTATCTGAATCAGGTTGTGAAGAATAAGTTCGAGGAATGTGAAAAATTGGGAAAAGTTGTGTTACTTTTGAAATATGATCTGGAAGTAGCCAATAGGTATAAAGAAAAATTCAAAATAGGCTCTGCAAAGATTGAGGAGTTGATTGAAAGTTAGAAAAGTTTAGATGACAAGCAAGGCTTGGGATTTGAAAATGGAGAAAGTTCTAAATCAGGACAAGCAAACATTAAGATCAGGAAAAACAAAAGCAACCAATTTCAGAATCATAGAAGTAGACCTAGAAGACCTCCGGTCAGGCAACCAAATGCTCAAAGGTGCCCATCTTTCAATGGCTATTGTTTTAATTGCAATAAGTTTGGTCATAAGGCTACTCAGTGTAGGAGTAGAATGAATTAGAATGTTCCATGATTCTCTGGTTAATGTTTCAATTGCAAGAAAATTGGTCATAAAACAAATGAATACAGAAGTCTAGTAAGGAATGGTTTTAACAATACAAGAAATACTCAATCTTTCAATAGAAAGTGCTTTGAATGCAATAGGTTTGGGCATATGGCTAACCAATGCATATCAATTATGAATCCAATCAATAGAAACAATCAGGGATAGATGAATGTGGTATGCTACAATTGTAATAAGTTTGGACATGTTGCAAGATTCTATAGAAGCAAGAATGAGAAAATAGACTATCCTACAGAGAAGAGGAAAACATAGTAGAGAGAAGATAAAGGTAAGAACAAGGTTGATCTGATGGAAATCAAGAAGGAAATGAGCAAGGTCTAAATTAAGAAGGATGTTAATGAGGTCAGGGATGGATTCACACCAACTTCTGGTGCAGATACTTCCTTTGGGAAGTAAATTGGGAGCTCTGGCTCAGGGGAGCTGTATTGAAAATCCTAATCCCCTAGTAGACAGTTAGTGCTGGGATCTGGCACGAAGACATGATGAAAAGTTTTATATGACAGATCTTTTGAAAGGAATTCTATTAGAAAAGGTTCAAATGCAAAGCATTGCGGAGTAATCCTAATCGACTGTATTCTACAATGAAGAGTTTTGACAGCTTTTAGAAAACAAGCATTTATGATGACTAGGTTTTCTTAATAAGGGTTAAAAAGGAGCTCATACAACAAACAATTCACTTTGCATTTGAGCTATCAAGAGTCCAAGGAGAGCTGAAGGAAGATTCTAAGTGACTACAACAATTTCCAAAGCATCTCAAAGCAAATCACGTGTACCCTAATTCAGAAAAAGAGGTATTTTTGATTTGAAACCCTACTGTGAACTTATTTGAATTCCTGCATAAATGGCTACACCTCATGTTATTGATATCACTGAGAGACCATGACCTAAATTCAATAAACATCCACACAAATCCACAAAAGTTGATCTTGACGGTGCTTTTTTGGAAGTGCCCTATGGTGTGATGCATGAAGAAGACATCATGGCTTACATCCATGTTGCCCTAGATGAACACAATGATAGTAAACTTGGAGAACTATATATGAATCATCTGTGTAGTGGGGATTACGAATTGAAGGAGGAATACAAAGTCCTAGATAAGAAGAAATTCGTGCAATACATTGACTTTCCATTGTTTGTAGAGGACTCATGGGTTTGGTACATACTAAGCAAAATACACGATGAGTTCAAGTGCCTTAATACACCATTCATGATCACAAATGATGCTATAAGGGTGGTCACAAGATTGAATTCTACTGGCATAGTACCTATATTGTGTTGGCAAGAGACACTGTATGGCTTCATGAGTGTTGTCATTGATGGCAACAAAGTCCATCCCACTCATCCGCATCACATAGTATGTCTATACTGGAAGTCATATTGAAGAGTGTTTTGGTCTAATGAACAAGAACAAAGCATGCAGCAAGGTCTGACAATCAGGTCCAAATCTCTCAGAGGAAGTATCTCAGCAAAGTGTGGACTTGACAAAGTCAGTAGGAGTACCATGACTGCTACATTCTAGAGATTGAGCCTCCGGTGATGAAAGAGAGAAAAGATATGAGCATCTAAGTGTTGGGTTCCTGACAGGCAGAGCAGACTGAGGAAGAACCAACTGGTAGAGCATCAGACCTTAATCTAGATGAGAAATTGATGGTGATAAAACTTTGTGAGGGATCATTCTTGGTTGGGCGACATGACTGATGACTTCTATATCTATGTTCTTGATACGCATCACATAGTAAGCTTGGATTCAGTCGACAGATCAGTGTTTTGGGAAAATCTTGAGTATTCCGTATGCTGACTAGAAAGATGTTGAGATCCTTGATGTGGATATATATACCAGATAGATTTCGGTATGAAGGTATGTGTGGTGTGTGATAATGTGTGAAGAAAGGCAAAAATAGGTGTGGAAGTGATAATACAAGTCCGGTATGTGACAGAACAACAACACTAAAGCAGAGGAAGAATGAAGTGTAGTAGATTAGTTTATTGAGTCTAACCGGAACTAAACCTCAGCATATGTGGATGCCTCTGATCAGTTCAAACACCTGGTTACTTTCTTTATACCTTGTAGACAGTGAGTCTCTTGTAGGCAATGAGCCTCTTGTGAGTAGTGTGCTCGGGCAGTGAGCCCTAATTGGCAAGTACCATTTTGTACTTCTATTATTTTAACAGAGAATACAATCTTGGGTTAGTCACCCTGTGGTTTTTCCCTTAACAGGGTTTTCCACATAAAAATCCTTATGTTATGTGTGTTGATTTCTCTGCTTCTCTCATGTTCATGTTTGCTCATATG
The DNA here is from genome assembly GCA_027924645.1 of Cunninghamia lanceolata. Lineage (NCBI taxonomy): Eukaryota > Viridiplantae > Streptophyta > Pinopsida > Cupressales > Cupressaceae > Cunninghamia > Cunninghamia lanceolata. The sequence continues at coordinate 1,060,010 of BSBN01001164.1, read as the reverse complement.
TTTTGATTCTGCACTAATTGTTAAAGAAGAAAAGAAAGTTAAATAATTAAGATAACTGATTCACCCTCTCTTAGTTATCCACCTTGTTTCCAACAATTGGTATTAGAGCCAAGTTCCTCCAAACATAGCCTAACAGCTTGAGGAAGATTTGGGAATCTCAATGGATATGTATGGTATGAGGGAACAACTTCAGTCTACCCTAGATGATCTTGAGCAATCTCACTCTGAAGTCAATAACCTGAGGGAAAGACTCAAACAAGATGATGACTTCATAAATGAACTAAAAGAAAAATTGAGTATCTCTGTGAAAAAGAGAAAGGAACTTCTTCAACAATTAGCAAGTCAAAGTGAAGCCAATGATACTAATGAAGATCTGAATGAGAAAAACAAGTTATGTGAGAAGCTATCAAAAGAGGTCATTATGGTAAGACATGAAATGGAATCAGGGGTTATGAAATTCACCCAAGAAATTGAAGAGAAAAGAAAAATGGAAGATAATCTAAGACAATCTCTCAAGGAGAAGTAAGAAGACTGCCACAAAATAGATAGAATAATCAGGCATCTAGAATCTGATCTTGAAGAAGCTAGAGATAATGAAGAACAACTTGAAAATCAGATAGACACTCTTAAAAGGGATCTTCAAATAGCAAATGAATACAAAGAAAAATTCAAGATAAGCTCTGCTCAACTTGAAGTTCTTCTTGAAAGCCAAAAGAGGGTAGATGACAAGCATGGCTTGGGATATGAGAAAGGTGAAAGCTTTGGATCTGGTCAGAAGAACTCTGGATTAGGAAATCCAAGGTACAGGCTTAGAAGACCTCCGGTAAGACAACCAAATGCTCAAGGATATCCATCCTTCAATGGAGACTGCCACAATTGCAATAAATTTGGTCATAAAGCAAATTAGTGCAAAAGAAGAATGAATCAGACTAATTCATCCTTCTTCGAACAGTGTTTTAACTGCAAAAGGTATGGTCACAAATCTCATGAATGTAGAAATATGCAAATAAATAATTCATTCAATGGTAGATTCTTTGCATGCAATAGAATGGGACATATGGCTAATCAATGCAGATCAGGAGGATATCAGTCAAATATGCAAAGAAATATAGTTTTCTACAATTGCAATAGATCCGGTCATATTGCCAAATTCTATAGAAGTAAGAATCGGGATAAAAGGGGTCTGGTGCATCATAATCAAAATCAAGACAAAGAAAAAGGAAAGTGAATGTGGATGAATTTCAAAGGGAGATGAACAAGATTTGGGTGAAGAGAAGTACATAAAATGTTGGGGATGGATTCGCATCAGAATCTGGTGCTGATATTCCTTTCGGAAACTAAATAGAAAAGCTCTGGCTCAGGGGGAGTCACAAAAGAAAACAATTTCCCCCAGCTAGTCAATTGGTGCCTAAATTGGCACATGGAGTGTAGCAGATTGAAGAGTTCTCAAAGAGATATCTAAATAACCCTTGGTAAAAATATAAAAGATCTGCAAGAAGATTGAAGAGGCTAATCATCCAAAATTGATCCAGTTTGACAGTCATCCAGTAAAAGCAGGATTCTCACAGTTAGATCCGGTATGATTCAAAATTGGAATACCTTGATCTGCGGATAAATAGGATGATTCAAGGAAGGGAGATACATTGTAAGTTATCATTCTAAGTGCATCTCAGTGATCCGAAAGGACCTCTCTCAGAACAAGGAGAAGAAGGCAACTAGAATGACTTAAGTTGTGCATTTATTGCAATATGGAATTAGGGTTTGCATAGAAATAAAAGGGTTCTTTTGTTCATCATTTGCACATTTGTATTCAAGAAGAAGAAAGAAAGAGATCTGCAACAAGATTGCTTCAACCCTCTCAAGGATCAACTGCAAAATTTGATTCAACCAACGATCTTTTCGGCTCTTATCGTGAACCCTAGAAGTGTAAAAAGGTATTTCCGCTCTTGAATATCTCTCTCTGAATCTTTTGAATGATGGCTACTCCAAATGTGGTTAAGATCACTGATAGGCTACGCCCTAAGTTCAAGAAACATCCTTACAAATCCCTAGAAGTTGATCCCCTAGGCTCATTCTCTAGCATTCCGCATGGGGTTCTGCATGTAAAAGATGTTAGGGTATACATTCATGCCAACATTGAGGAATTTGGGGAATCCAAGCTGATGGATATCTATCACAAGGAATTAATAGATGAAACATTTGAAATTAAACCCCAATACAAGGCCATCCAGGATAAGTATTTTGGACGTTGCATCCATTTCCCCTGTTTTGCAGAAGATGAATGGGTTCGGTATGTTCTGAGCAGAATGCATGACAACTTCATGTGGTTGATGAGGCCATTTAAGACCACAAAAAATGTCATTAGGGCAGTAACCAGATTGCACTCATCTGGTGGGTTGCCTACTCTCAAATCAGTCAAAAACTAAACTGTAAGTGAGGCTACCAGACCAAATTTTGACAAGAGGGAAATCACAATAGAAGACATCATAGATCCAGATATCAAATTTGCCTCTATGATAATTGGTTACAAAATCTATCACTCCAATAGGGAGAATTCAGTATCTGGAACTGCTATATATACTGCATATGAAATGCTAAGGAAAAATGCTGACTATGATCTTTGTGAGCTTCTCCTAAACCAATTGTTAGAGAATTTATAGAAAATAAAGAAGGATAAGAAGAATTCATTTAAGTACGGTGGCTTGATACTATGTCTATTCTTCTACTATATGAATGAGCTACCTAGAACTAGTGGCTGGATATGGCAAAATGACAGACATGTTGCCATACAAATCAGAGATTATATGTATGGGCTTGGTGATGTCAAGGCTCAAAGCACAGCTCTCTGGGGATATTTCAAGAATTTTCAAGGTATGATGCAGGCCAGAGAAAGAATTCCTCAGACATTAATTGAAAAATATAAAGATACAGTGTGTTTTATGGTAGACACTTATCAATGCCTAATGGAGGCAGTAGAGCCTAGAATAGCCTGGATTATGCCAATGGGCTATGAAGTAGACGAGAAAATCCTAGAGTTGCATGTCCAACACTTGCTAAGCCAGCCCAAGGACCCTGAGGCCGAAAGGTTTGGAACCTTTCAAGAGTTGAGTGTAAAAATTTATGTTGAACTGAGACAACTTGAGATCAAGAGAAAGGTGAGAAGGGAAGTAGAAGAAGTTTCCAAGAGATACGGGATATCAAAGGAGGCAGTTGATGCTAATAGAGAGAAAATAGAAAGAGCAGAGAAAGAGAGACAAGAAGCAGAAAAAGAAAGTGATCTGGTGCAAGCCCCTCTCAGACTAGATCCTCCAAGAGCTCTACATCTGCCACTTCTAAGAGCCCAAAATCCTCAAAACTGGAAGCAAAGACATCCAGAAAAGGAGAGAAGAGAACAAAGACAAAGACCACAAGGTCATACATAAGTCAAAAGGATAATGAAGAGACAGAGATTGATGAGGAGGTCAAGAAAATGAAGAAGAAGAAGAAAACATCCGATGAATCCTCTATCGGTCAAAACAAGGAAGAAAAGGCAGAAGAATTTGTTGAAAGGCCTACTCTCTGCATTGATGATGTCATCAAATTAGTCACTGTGGATGGGAACTTGCAACCAATGACTAAATTTTATGATGAATATAGTGAAGCTGACTAGAAGATCTTGCAAGATGCTACAGTCAGATATCTAAACATCTACAATAAAGCATCCATTGAAATCATATCTCTAATTCCCAAAAGCCTAGAGAGGGAACTTGAAATGAGAAAAGACAATGCTAAGGCAAAGGATCTAGAGATCTGGGAACAAATAGCTATTCAACTCTATCCTTCCATCACTCCAAAACAAATGAACATGATCTTCAAGGATTGCAAGGATGAGTTCCAGAGCAAAGCTAGAATGAACCAGCTTATGCTTGGAGAGACTGATAGGGTGGAAAAAGAAACTGAAGACATCCTCTGGAATGCCTTCAAAGATTCAATCTCCCTATTATAGAGGACATAAATGAAGAACCATCTACCATGGATGTTGAGGGATTAAGTACTTCAAAAGAAGAAACTTCTGAGAAAAATGTAGAAAGGCAAAAAGAGATGGATGAAGAAAAGACTAAGGACTTGGATTCCTTTGTTTTGGAAGAGGAAGCCCATGAAGAAGTTAACATCTCTCTTTCAGAAGTGAAGAAGGAAGAAAAGAGGAGAAACTTAGTCAAGAAGAAGAGGTAAAGGGAAGAAAAGAAGATCAAACAGAGAAGATTCCAAATGACAGTTCTAAGGTGGCAAAAGGAAAGAAGATTCAGTCTCCAGTAAGAGACATTGCTGAGGCAGTAAAGAGCTTCTTGAACAAAGAAATGTTAGAGATAGATGAACTAGAATTATTCCAAGTACCACTCAATTTTGATTCTCTCTCTCCGGTAGAGATAATGAAGATAGCATCTTTTGCTCAAGCTAAAGCAAAAGAAAAACTTCTGAAGTCTCACATGGAAGACTGTGAGATGATAAAGATTGCATCTGGTGTACTAGAAAAGATCATGCCATCCTTTCAAAAGGATATTATGGCCTCTTCATCTGGTAATCTAAAATCTCTTGTCAATTCTGTTAGCACACATTTTGATTCTTTGGAGAAATCAGCAGAAGAGAAAGTCCGGAAAGAGTTTTTGGGTAAGAGATTCTCTGAAGTACAGGGACTCATAGAAAATGCTAGGAGAAATCTAGATATTGGGATAAAGAGCCTAGAAAATGCTCTTAAAGATGGCAGAGAAATATAAAAATTTTATCTATCTTGGTCCATAGTGACAGTAGACATTGCCAAGAAGGTGGAAGAACAAGAGGGTAAACTGTTAAGTTTATCTCAAAATTTTGATCCTCTCACCTCATCCATAATGAATCAAGAATGCCAGGCTATTGGCACTATGAAAGAGATAAAGAGGCTTGAGAAGGAGAAGAAGAATAGAATACGCAGAATGAGTGAACTAAGAGGGATAATTATCCCTAAGTTAGAGGCAATGCATGAGGCTCTAACTGATGCTCAGACTAGAGCCTGGACCAGTGATCCAGTAGACTTAAAAAGGGCAGAAGCTTTTGCATTTTTGTTGAGTGGCCACATTTTAATTTTGGACAGGATGAAGTAGAGTTGGGCAATAGAACTTGTCCAGTTGAAAACCACTTTTGTGGATATACTTAAGCATATGTAAGTATAACTTGTATATATACTTATGCGGCTATGTATAGGCTGATTTTTGAAAATTTTGGTGTACGGATTCTACCCTTTGCCATTAATTTCAAAGGGGAAGTGAGGAGTAGTGAAAAATGTAGAATCCAGCTAAGGGGGAGCTCCAGCAAAAATGTACATAAGATAGAGCATCAGCCAAGGGGGAGTTTGTTATAACACTTAGTCATTTTTCACTAAGTGTTGCCATCAATACCAAAGGGGGATATTGTTGGCAAGAGACACTGTGTAGCTTCATGAGTGTTGTCATTGATGGCAACAAAGTCCATCCCACTCATCTGCAGCACATAGTATGTCTATACTGGAAGTCAGATTGAAGAGTGTTTTGGTCCGGTGAAGAAGAATAGAGCATGCAACAAGGTTTGACAATCAGGTCCGGATCTCTCAGAGGAAGTATCTCAGCAAAGTACAGACTTGGGGAAGTCAGTAGGAGTTGTTGATAACTGAGAGGGGGGGTGAATCAGTTATCTTAATTATTTCAGCTTTCTAAACTTTCTTATTAATTAATGCAGTATCAATTCAAATAAGCAAATATAACCATGAAATGGAAATACACATGACACAATATTTTTGACGTGGAAACTCTATTAAGGGAGAAAACCACGGGATGATTAACCCAAGATTATATTCTCTATTAGAAGAATAGAAATACAAAATGGCACTTGCCAATTAGGGCTTATTGCCCGAGCACACTGCTCACGAGAGGCTCACTACCTACAAGAGACTCACTATCTACAAGATGTAAGAAGAATAACAAGATCCTTGAACTGATGAGAAGCATCCACATATGTTGAGGTTCAGTTCCAGTTAGGCTCAATATACTAATCTGCTACACTTCATCCTTCCTCTTCTTTTGTGCTGCTGTCCTTTTACATACCGGACCTTCCTTACTGCTTTCACTCTGCTTTTCTACTTTTATTTGCACACCATACAACTACTATATACTTCCTCATCAAAATCCATCTGGTATATATATCCATACAAAGGATTTCATCCTCTTTCTAGTCGGCATCCAGAATAGTCAATACTTCCCAAACTTTAGTCTGTCGGCTGAATCCTTGCTTCCCAAGTGATGCGGATCAAAAAGAACCTTATAGAAGTTGTCTAACAAGTCAGCCAATCATGAATGATACCTTAGGAATCTTTATCACCATCAACATCTCATCTGGAATAACTTGTGATGCTCTGCCTGTCAGTTCTTCCTCTGTCTGTTCTACCAAACCGGACCCTAATACTTGAATGATTATATCTCCTTACTCTTTCATCACTGGAGGCTCAATTCCTAGAATATATCAGTCAAGGTACTCCTCTTGACTTCCCCAAGTCCATACTTTCCAAGGATACTTCCTCTAAGAGATCCAGACCTGACTGTCGGACCTTGCCACATACTCTGTTCTTGCTTACCAAACCACAACACTCTTCAATCTGACTTTTGATAAAGGCACACCATGTCCTGCGGATGTGTGGGATGAACTTTGTTGCCATCAATGACAACAATCATGAAGCTCCAATGTGTCTCTTGCCAACAAGAGTACCATGACTACTACATTCTAGAGATTGACCCTCTGGTGATGAAAGAGAGAAAAGATATGAGCATCTAAGTGCTGGGTTCCTGATAGGCAGAGCAGACTAAGGAAGAACCAATCGACAAAGCATCAGACCTTAATCCAGATGAGAAATTGATGGTGATAAAACTTTGTGAGGGATCATTCTTGGTTGGGTGACATGATTGATGACTTCTATATCTATGTTCTTGATACGCATCACATAGTAAGCTTGGATTCAGCCGACAGATCAATGTTTTGGGAAAATCTTGAGTATTCTATATGCCGACTAGAAAGATGTTGAGATCCTTGATGCAGATATATATACCAGATAGATTTCGGTATGAAGGTGTGTGTGGTGTGTGATAATGTGTGAAGAAAGGAAGAAATAGGTGTGGAAGTGATAATACAAGTCCGGTATGTGACAGAACAATAGCACTAAAGCAGAGGAATAATGAAGTGTAGTAGATTAGTTTATTGAGCCTAACCAGAACTGAACCTCAGCATATGTGGATGCCTCTGATCAGTTCAAACACTTGTGTACTGTCTTTATACCTTGTAGATAGTGAGTCTCTTGTAGGCAATGAGCCTCTTGTGAGCAGTGTGCTCGGGCAGTGAGCCCTAATTGGCAAGTGCCATTTTGTACTTCTATTCTTTTAACAAAGAATACAATCTTGGGTTAGTCACCCCGTGGTTTTTCCCTTAACAGGGTTTTCCACGTAAAAATCCTTGTGTTATCTGTGTTGATTTCTCTTCTTCTCTCATGTTCATGTATGCTCATATGTTTTGATACTGCACTAATTGTTAAAGAAGAAAAGAAAGTTAAATAATTAAGATAATTGATTCACCCCCCTCTCAGTTATCCACCTTGTTTCCAACATATTGAAGGTATTGAAAAATAACATAGTGACAAAAGCCACTGGAGCCAAATTAGATAAAAGGGCATTGACAATCAATGGCATTGAAGACCATGTAGTTAGGTTTGCATCCATGGTAATCGGCTACAAAATCTACTTCACAAATCGGGAAAATCTATCTCTAGTACTTCTATATACACAACCTATGAGATGCTGGAGAAGAATGCAGAGTATGACCTATGTTAATTACTCTAGTAGCAAATAATGGAGAATCTAAAGAAGATAAAAGAAGGTAACTATCCCTTCAAATTTGGTACATTGATCATGTGCCTATTTTTCTATTTCATGCAAGAATTACCAGGAATCAAGTTGATCTAGTCTAGCAGTCAACCAGTTGCTATTCAAATTAGAAATCACCTGAATAGCATAGGAAATAAAGATGCACATAATGCATATCTGTGGCACTATTTTAATAATTTTCAAAAAGCTATGGATTCTAGACAAAGGATACTTGAATCAATTGTTGAGAAATATAAAAATGATATATGTTTCATTATCAAAAAAGATCAATGTATGATGGAGGTTGTTGAGCCTAGAATAGTATGGATTATGCCAATGGGGTATGAAGTAGATGCAGATGTGTTAGATGAATATGCCAAGATCATGTTAAGCAAACCTAGGGATACCTCTAAGCCAAGATTTGGAACTTGTGAAGAATTATTTGTAAAAGTTCACGTTGAACTAAGGAAACTAGAAACTCAGAAAAAGATAAGGAAATTGGTAGAGGAATATGTCCAAAGCATAGGGATTACAAAAGAAGAAGTTGCTAAAACAAGGGCAAGAACAACTGCAAAATTGAAGGAAGGTAAGCATGGCAAGGCTCCGGAAGTGCAAGAGATAAAGGTAGAGGCACCTGCAACTCTAAAGAAGAGGACAAGAGGTTCCACATCTACTGAAACAATTTCAAAATCCCCAAGTCCTACCCCATCTGTAGAAGCACCCTCCAATAAAACCAATGACAAGGGTCATCAAATGCAAAGGACCAAAGGATGCATAATATATGTTAGTGTGGCTAAAGATGATGAAGAAATAGAAACAAATGAATAGGTTAAAAAGATGAAAGAAAAATCAACTAAAGCCTCCAGTTCTAAGAAAGACAAGCCCTCTAGAAAGAAGAAAGGAGGAAAGAAGGAGAAGAAAGTAGAGTATGAGAAAGAAGAGGCCACAATTAATCTGGAGGATGTCCTAAAGGCTATAACAGTTGATGGAAATCTAAAACCTATAGCCCAACTGTATGATGAATATAATGATGCAGACAAAGGTATCATTGAGACTGCAGTAATCAGATATTTGGAGATCTATAATAAAGCTCTCATTGAAATAATAGCTAATCTCCCTGACACCCCTGCTAGCATTATGACTATCAGGAAGGAAGAACTATGGCAAAGGACATTGAGCTTAGAGAATACACATTGATAAATCTATGTCCTGAGATCTCTCTGGAAGAAAAGGCAAAGGTCTCCAAAGCACTTGGAAAGAGGTTTAGAACAAAGAAAAGGACAAATATTGTCATGTTAGGTGACACTGAGAAGCTAGCCAAGGAAACTGAAGATATCACTTTGGAAGTTCTAAAGTAACTTCATCTCCCAACTATATATGATAGAGAAGAACAAAATATTGGTGATGATAGTTCTATACCTAAAGTCAACATGGATCAAGGCTTGGAGCAAACTAATACAAATCCTTCGGTAAAAGACAAAGTAATGGAAGGGCAAGAGGAAGAGAAAAATCTTGAGAAAACTAAGGAAGACCTTGAGGAAGTAGCCTCAGCAAAGGAAGAATTTGATCAAGCCCCTGCTGATAATGATCAAGACAAAGCTGATAAGGACCAAACAGGGACAAATCCTCTTAATCAACAAGTTGATGATCAAGAACTTGAACAAGCTGAGAAGAGCCCTGCATGGGAGAAAATTTCTGATGAACATGAGGCTATGGATCTGGAACCACCTAAGTAGAACCAAGTGTCTAAAGAAATGACAAGAGACACTGATGCCTTACAAGATCCAGTTGATTCTATCAAAATTTTTTTGGAGAAACAATAGGGAACACAAACTCTAGATGAGTCTGAGTTTTCGCAAGGACCAATAAATTTGGCTTCAATGTCTCCTATGCTACAAAAATTCAAATTGGTATCAATTGTTCAAGCTAAGGCATAGGAAGAAATGCTAAAGCCACACATATAGGACAATGAACTCATTGATGAAGCATCCAATATCCTAGAGAAGTTGATGGCTTCACATCAAAAAGACACATCATTGCCACCAACATATCAACTCAAGGGACTAATAAACTCAGTAAGTACACATTTTGAGTCATTTGAAAAGCTATAGAAATAAAGGTTAGAAAAGAATATAATGAGAACAGGTTACCTGAATTAAAGACCATGATGGATAATGATGCAATTCTGCTATACAATAGAATCAAAGGTATAGAGAAGGCCATTAAGGAATCATATGATATATACAAATTTTGCTTATCATGGTCAAATGTTACTAAGGAGTTAGAAGAAAAAATCAAGGATCTGGAACTCCAATTGTTAAATATCTCTAAGTCATATGATTCGACAGTTGAATCAATAAATAGTAAAGAGATACAAGTTGTAAACATCCACAATGACTTAAGCAATCTGATGAAAAAGAGGGAAGAAGTTAAAAACATGTTGTGTCAGTTAAGAGGGCCAATAAGTCCTAAAATAGATTCAATGACTAATCTTGTATAAAAATCTTTGAAGGTAAAACAATAATTCATACACCCTCAGATGTGCAGAAGGAAGAAAAATTAGTCTTTTTCATAAATGGTCACATTCAAATTTTGGATAGTGCAAAGAATAGCTGGGATGGAGAGTCAGCTCTGATAAAGACCATCTATAATGATATTCTACCTCCTACTACTAACTAAGATGGAAGATTGTACCTGTACATCACTAGTAGAAATATGGCAAATAAATGACCAGGTGACTAAAACTTCTTGCAACATAGCTATAAATGACTAATTTGGTCATTGGGCAAAAAATACAACTAAAGTGGATAATTAAAAAAATATTTCGAATTGAGGGAGTGGGTTGTATTATAATATAATATAATAATATGTTATATTACAATACAATACAATATAATATATTATAATATAATATATAATATATATTATATAATATTATATTATTATTATATATACTATATATTAATATATAATATTATTATTATATATATAATATAATATATATTATAATATAATATAATATTATATTATTAATATTATAATATGGGTGCCAAAATTATACATGGGCTACCATATACATGTATTTCATTTAAATTTCACTTTTGGCATTGGCACCCACCTCCATTTCACTTTTGGCGCCCGTTGCTTCAAGTTGAGACCCTAAAGGTAAACCGTAACTCATAAAAGCTTAAAAACCTAACTTATTTTGTTTTATTGGAGCAGAGTCAGGCGCGTTGAGAGTCATGGTGAGGGCCATGCCCCTCACCTTCATTGTTCCAGTAAAGCTATTCCCTGCGCAGTTGTAGTCGATGTGTCACGGCATATCAACAGCAGTCGGTAAGGTAGGGGCAATCATCAGAGCATTTAGGTTTCTGTATGCTGTGCAGAGTCCACATGGAAAAGGAGATGGATGAAGGGTACCCTAGAGGAATTGGTATTAAGGCTTCCTTAATACAAATAAAATAAAGACAAAATTATTAATTATAAAATGTCTTTTAAATATACTATATAATTTTAGTTCACTTTAGTTCTAGGGTTTAGGGTTTAGGGTTTAGTGTTTAGTGTTTAGGGTATAGGGTATAGGGTATAGAGTTTAGGGTTTCAAGTTAGGGTTTAGGGTTTAGTGTTTAGGCCATTTAGTGTTTAGGGTTTAGGGTTTAGAGTTTTGGGTTTAGCATTTAGGGTTTAGGGTTTAGGGTTTAGGTTTTAGTGTTTAAGGTTTAAGGTTTAGGGTTTAGGGTTTAGGGTTAAGGGTTTAGGGTTTAGGGTTTCAAGTTTCAAGTTTAGGGTTTAGGGTTTAGGGTTTAGGGTTTAGGATTTAGGGTTTAGGATTTAGGGTTTAGGGTTTCAAGTTTAGGTTTTCAGGTTTAGGGTTAACTAGTAGAATTTGGGCAAATAAATCACTACGTGACTAAAACTTTTAGTCACGACAACTAAAAATGACTAAATTCTAGTAATTTTTTGCAACACAACTATAAATGACTAAATAAATGAATAATTTGATTGTCGGGTAAAATCACAACTGTAAATGACTAAATAGATGACTAAATAATTAGTCACAAAAATAAAAATTAGACAATAGGATATTAAAGTGGGTAAGGGAGAGGGGCCAGTAGCCGCCCACCCTAACTTCATGCATGTGAAGCTCATAGCTAGACATATTGGATTTCGATGATTTTTTTTGGGTTTCTTGGTATGTGACTGAAGAGCTTAAAGCTCATATTCTGTCAACTTATGGGCACTTATACATTTCTCTATAGGACGCGTTATGTGCACATGGGTCGAAAAAGTGTCATTTCAACATGTCGTCCCATACATGCACAACAATGTGCTAGTAACCCCTCACCATCACATTTGTGTACTTGTCTTAATTTCATTGGTTAATTTATTGGAGTTGTGAACATGTATTGGTGCATTTGTGAACATGTATTGGTGCATTTGTGTTAATTTATTAGGTTGGTATTTTACATGTATTAGTTCTTTTTAAAATTTTAATTGGGGGGTCAAGTGCACAAAAACATTCTCCCTTAATTAAAAAAAATATGGGTGCTCAAAATGAAAAGGATGGGCACCAAAAGTGAAATCCATTTCTTAACCAACCCTGCACTGCTCTTAGGGTTTATTTGCCAGAATGCGTTGGGGGAGGCTGAGAGCAACAAGATTTTGCAGAGCCAAGCACGAAGTGGGCAAAGACAAGGGTGCCCTTGTCGAATCTTACACACCATGGTCAGTAATTTTATTTTATGTTTTTTAAATGTAATGCCTTGGTTGGATTTTACTTCCACATTTTGTGTACATATCTACTAGAGCATTTCCAAGAAAAGTCTAATCATATAATATAATACTATACATTTATTATTCTATAAAATTAACATTCACTAAATATTGAAATAAATGTTTTACCCATTTATCCCTAGAAATTCCTCTCGCGTGACTAAATATTTTAAAAGATTGAAATTCTAGCACTCATACATACACCCAAATCGAGCTGAATAAACATTTGAAGTCTACAAAGAGGGAAAAAGAAAATCCCTTGATTCATCCACCCAAATGCGATAATTTACAAGTGAGAGGACCAATAGGGAGCATTCAGGCATAGGTAAGTCAGTCACAGTCTTATTGCACTTATGTTTCAATAAAATCCTATTCTTGTTTCTAGTCTCATAATTTTAAACCCTGTGACGATTATCTTTGCCTTTTCAAAAAATCCATTTTGTGCATATCCTGCAACTGTGGAATTCAATGAGACCACATTTCTTTGAGGCATTCTGTCAAACAGTTCATGTGCCTTGGCTACTTTTCCACATTTTACATGCATGTCTACAAAAGCATTTCCAACTGTAATATCTGACAAAAAACTAGCTTTTATTGTGCTTTGATGGATGTCCAAACCTTGTTCCAAAGCTCCCATTTTGACATAGGCAGGAGGATGCTAGCAAAGGTTGTCAAATTTGGATATACACCTACTAATTGCATTTGCTTGAAAGTTTCTAAAACCTTTTCAAAAAATCCATTTTGTGCATATCCCACAATCATTGCATTACATTCATTTGCCATATTGAGGCAGGGAATCCGACCAACCCGGATAAAGAGTTGCCCCGATGACCCCTGAATCGAGCCATAGTCATAAGAGTAGGGGTCCATCTCTCTGGTCCCCCACCACTTTAGGAACCTAGGATTATAGTAGGCTCCATCTCTCTCTGTCTCTAGGAGATCAACTTTTCTTGAACATGTAGGGGGAGGGAGAACTATATGTCAAAACCCGGTCTCCCGCAGGCACTTCAAGTCATGCCAACGGTGATGCAAGGCTTTCTGACATCATTGCAGACATGACTTGAAGTGCCTGCGGGAGACCGGGTTTACAAAGGTTGTGGATTTTGGCTTTACACCTGCCAATTGCATTTGGCAAAAAGCTTCTAAAGCCTTTTCAACCAGTCCATTTTGTACATATCCTACAATCATTGCATTCCATGAGACCACATTTCTATGAGGCATTCTATCAAACAGTTCACGTGCCTTGCTTCCACATTTTGCATACATGTCTACCAGAGCATTTTCAGCTATAATATCTGACAAAAACCCCTGTTCCATTATGATTTGATGGATGTCCATACCCTGTTCCAAACCTCCCATTTTGGCACAAACAGGGAGGATGCTGGCAAAGGTTGTGGAATTTGACTTTACACCTGCTAATTGCATTTGCTTGAAAGTTCCTAAAGCCTTTTCAACAAATCCATTCCGTGCATATCCTGCAATCATTGGATTCCATGCGATGACATCTCTTTGAGGCATTCTGTCAAACAATTCACGTGCCTTGTCTATGCTTCCACACTTTGAATACATGTCTACCAGGGCAATCACAACTATAATATTTGACAAAAATCCAGCTTCCATTATGCTCCAATGGATCTCCATACTGTTAGCACTAATTTTGGTCTAGATCTGAGCGCAGGATGTTGGAGGGTTTTTTCCTTTTTGGGCCCTAAGTTTCCTTGTTCATCGTTGTGATTTTCTCTATCGGCGAAACTTCTTTTTGGGTACTCAGATTTTGCTTGAACCATCGTTTTGAACCATCGCATTGAACCCTTTTGGTTCAAGGTTCAACGGTTCATGGGCTTAGGCTCCATCTTTTCCCGTCAATGAATTCTTTGTTCATCTGTGTTATCGGCGTTGAACTTCTTGGTTGAACTTCTCTTTTGAACCATCGGGTTGAACTGGTTCAGGGTTCAATGGTTCAAAGCCTTATGATTTTGGTCTTATCGGCGTAACGTTCATCATCAAGTGGACGGTGGAGTGTTGGCCCGATGGTTTGCCTCTGGCCGATGGAAGGTTAGAGGTTTGCAAGGTTGGTTTCGGTATGACATGTTCTATTGGGCTAACCGTTGGAGGGTTCACCAATAGACAATGTTTGGCTGATGGATATGTTATTGGCGAGAGCTGTATTGTCAACCTGAGTGTTTTGAGTTATGCCGACGACGGGAGGTTTGGCCGACGGAGGAGCAGAGTGTAGCTCGTTGGTGCATCGACGAGACTATTGTGATCGGCTGGGGAGATTTTGGTTGCTCCGACGGTGTAAGTCACACCGACGGAGGTGGTCTTCAGCGAGGCTAGTAAGATCGGCCAGAGGAATTTCAGGTTGGCCGATGGCGTGGGTCTAGCCGATGAAGGGGCAGGGCCTAGCCTGTTGATGTCATCGGTGAGAGTCAGTCTGTCGGTGAAGGAGCTTTTGGCTAGGCCGATGGTTCTTCTCTAGCCGATAGGGATGTTGGAGGCTTTCAGGAGTTGTTCATCAACGTGATTGGCTGTGTTAGCTGAATGGTTTGTTTTGCTTGGCTGACGATATTGGTCTGGCCGATGGTGGTAGGATGGTAACTGCTAATGGGGTGCAAGCTGGTCATCGGAGAGACTCATACTATCGGCGGAGATCTGAAGAGTTGGCCCGATGGTGCATCTCTGGCCGATGGAGGGGATTATAATGTAGCGGTCGGCAGGACAATTGAGGTCGGCAGGAGATTCGTGGGCTTGGCCGATGGTGTTGATCTTGGTGATGGGCTTTGGGTGGAGGAGAGTGTGTCGAGCATGGCAAAAGTGCTCGACACCTATTATGCAAGTGACTATGCTTTTAAACTACTAAAGTGATCTCCTCACTGTGCATGTGGGACTAATCTCCCTGTATAATTTGAAACTGCGATAGAATGCGTTTTGGCGGGGATTTCTTTTTTGAAGTGCTGCGACAGTTTTCAAGTGGCCGCGGGTGGTTGAGCCATCAATGGCGACTGTAGCAGGGGCATGGGCGAGTTGTTGAACAGTCATGTACCTGATTTTTGGCGTGAGGACTTCCAGATGGTGGCATAGGGCTCGAGGCCACCATTGTCTACTTTCTGTCTCTACAGCAATAAATTCTGAGCGCCATTCCTTTGAAGGATCTGTATCTGGCAGATTTTTGTAAAATCCTTGTAATTAATTGTTGTGGTACACTTTCTGGCTGATATAAGCAGACTGTGTTACCATTGTTTAGGTTGTTGAAAGTTGAACATTTGGCTCTGTAATACAATACAACTAATTTGGTTGCTCTGTACAGTAAAACCTGTGAGTTTATGTATCTCTTGTTGTACATTTTTGCATGAATCCACTGATTTCATGGTTAATTCTATATGAGAAATGCTATGTTAGCATGTGTTTTGTTAATTCTATCTCCAGTATTGCATGTATCTTTCTTCTGAGTCTGGATATTTAAGCAATGTTTGAGACTCTAGAACATAGAATTCCTGTGTTGAATGTCTGATCTTTTAACTTCTGCTCAAGGGGTAGATTAAACTATTTTCAGATTGAACATTGGGAAGGGTATACTGCAATAGGGATGCCATAAGTATAGATAGCTTAACACTCTGTATTGGGAGATATCTGTAAGGCAGGTATCATATGTATCCCCCTGAAATCTAGTTTTAGTTGTTCATGCATATCATTCACAGGTGTATGTCTACTGACTCCAGGCCCTGGATAGGCACCAATCTTGCTTTGTGTTTGTGTTACAACCATGTCCAGCTTTGCATCCAAACTTAAAATCAAAATCAAAATCTAAAACAATCTTTAGGACATTAGAATTAGTTTTAGGATCCTCAGTCCTCTGTCTACAACTGCAAATAGGCCCAAAGCTAGCCCCTTTGCTCTTATCTTTCAGTTTTAGTCTACTTACAGGAGGACTTATCTGCTTTTTGTCAGCATCCCAGCCTTTGTATGTATATCCTCATGAATGTTGAGTAGGGAATACCCCCCTAGGTTTTGCAGAGCCTGAAGAAGAAGAGGAGATAAAATATAGAGTCTATCTCCTACACTGTTGGCCCCTGGCCTAGAGATCCTGTTGATCATTGATGGCTACCTTGTAGGGAAATCTGAGAATAAGCATCCAGTCCGGGAAAAAACCAATAGAAATTGGCGACTCTGCTAGGGATGGTGATTTGAAAATTGTTATTTTTGTCCTCCCTGGTGAAATATCTGTGTGCCCATCCGAGTCACCAACAGAAATTGGCGACTCTACTGGGGAGTTTGTGAAAGGACCCTGATTTTCAAAAGAAAACAGTTCCTAGTAATAGGTGGCGACTCTGAAGTAATCTCCCAACTGGTCAAAGTAAAATTTATATGCAGGGGAGAAGATCCCAAAAAAATCCTTTATTTGAAGAGTTACCAGTAACAAGAAGAATGATGTACAGAAGAAAGGGAGCTGTCTCAGTCAGTCATGAGGGTTCCCCCAGAAAAAATGATGATATGCAAGATAACCCTAGGCCATCAGGACAGCATGTGCCTTACTTTTCAAATGCAGAAGCTGATATTCAGGGTGCATATGAGAGGCAACAGGGTGGTAGCGTGAGAATGAGGTCAGAGGTGTTCCAAGAACACCCATTTCTAGACCCTAGTGAAAGGTTTGAAGAGGCAGAGTCTCTGAGGGATGATGAAGATGAAGATCAGAATATGGTAAAACCATCCTCCTCTACGCCTAGCGAGGAAGAACTAGCTGATGAAATTATGAGCTTAAGGGCCGAGTTTGAATATCAGCAGGCAATAACAATCAAAGATGACCTGAGGAAGAAAGTGCAAGCTTTAAGGGCTGCCCAAAATAATTCAATTCCTACCCTTGAGAATGCAAATGTGTAGAGACATCAACAGAGAAATGAAGTGCAACATCAGCATAATGATGAGAGACAAAATGTGAATGATGCTAGGATACCACTGAACAATGTAAGAAACTAGAATGCAAACAGAAATATTAATATTAATCAGTTTGACAGACAGCCCATGCAGTTAGATAGATTTAGACAGCTGGTATTTGATGGTATTCCTGGGTATCCTAACCCCATTGACAAGCATATGAGGCTACAAGTGCCTAAATTTTCAGGAAACAACACAGTGTCAGGAGAAGATCATCTAAAGGCCTTTCAAAATGTCATGGATAACTTTGAGGTTGAACATGAGGATGTTTTCATGAAGTCATTGATGCAATCTTTAGTAGATGAGGCAAGGGAATGGTATAAAAATATGCCTGACCGGAGTATTTCATCATGGGATGATTTTAAAAGGATGTTTAAGGAGCAATATGGTGACAAAATTGACCCAAGCTTTTTTGTAAATGAGTTTACCAGTATCACTAAAGGGTCAAATGAGCAGGTTACAGATTTTAATGCAAGATTTACTAAAGTGTTAAACAAATTGCCACATCACATGAGGCCAAATGAACCTATGTGCATAATATTGTATATCAACGCCTTTGATGCAAAAACTGCATATGGATTAAGAGATAAAAGTCCTGCTACTATCAGGGATGCTTTCAGAATTGCAGTAAATATTGAGAACAACAGGAAAGCATCAGGCAAGACTAACAGAAGGGATGATGTGAAAATTCTACAGAATCCAAACAAGCCTCAGAACACTCAAGGTAATACATCTGCCCCTGAAGATAAGATAGACAAATTGGCAAATGTTGTTAAGGACCTAAGCTACAGACTAGCTAGAAGTGAAAAAAGGATAGGTCCTAATAGGCAAGTCTATCAAAGGCAGGAAAAGAGGCCATCATTGCATGATATGCCTTATAATACCAATTGGCATAATGGTAAGCCTATATTCCCACATAACAACACAAATCAGAGGACTCAACATGTCAAAGAAACTCCTGATCCTCTAAAGAAAGCTGTAAATATTATTGATGATACTCCATGGTGTATAATTTGTCAGATGCCACATTCACAGTCACAGTGTATGATTGCTCAGTCCTTGTGTGATAATACTACATCTTGTAATGAATGCAATGAGCCACATTATGTGCAAGATGATGATGTTAATATGATGTCCACAAGCAGTGGATACCCCATTTATGATGCTGATGAGAGTACAGATAATGGAATTCAGGCCTGTCAACAGGACTTTTATGATGAAGGTAATGAAGAGAGCTATGTGTATGCTCAGAGCTCACACAATTTTCTAAGTAACTTACAACAACCTTCTGATGAGGAAATTAGGGCCTTCACAGCTGCAGCAGTTGCTCAAGTCAAGAGTAACTACAATCTCAGAGGTAAAGCTCAAATAAGCAGCTTGCGTCAACCAGAGGATGTTTCTGCAGGTTAGCCAGTGCATGGTCATAAGGGGATTGAATCACAAAAAAGGCAGTGGGGTAATAATAAACAGAATTTTAGACATAGAACAGGTCATGAATCTCAAGGACCAGAAAATAGAATCCCTCAGGCTGAAGATCAAAGTAAAGGTTCCCAAGACAAGAATGATGATCAGGGAACTATGAAAGTAAAAGCTAAATCAGTTCAGGATAAAAACAAGATTGTGGAGCAAGCTACAACTGTTATACAAAATTATGCTCCATTTGATATAGCTCAAGTCCTCTCCCAGGTAAAGGTCTCTGTTCCACTTATGGAACTGATGAAGGTTGAAGAGATCAAGAATAGGACAATATCCCTAATTTCAGGGGTGCCTTTTCAAGCTAAACAAAATGTTCAGATCCAGGGTGAGAAGCATGTCATGTGTAATGAAGAAGATGAGGCTCCTGAAGTCTATTTAGGAGTGACTATGACAAAGTGTCCTTCACAAGTGGAACCATTTTATGTATCCTTGGTTATAAATGGAAAAATAATCAGAAATTGTATGCTTGACTCTGGAGCATCTACAAATGTCATGCCTTTAGCCGTCATGCAACAAGCTGGATTGAAAATCGACAAGGCATGTGGAAAATGTTACGCTATGGATGCCAGAGAGGTACCAGTTATTGGAATCATGAAGGATGTAGATTTCAAACTGACAGCATTTCCTGAAAAGAGATATAAAATGAATATAACGGTGGTTGACATCAAGCCACAGTATGGTATGTTGCTGTCAAGAAGATGGGCAGCACTAATTGGTGGAAGTATGCAGCTGGACCTGTCATATGCCATGATTCCAATGAATGGCAGGGATGTTAAGCTAATCAGAGAACAGAGATCATCAGAGACAGTGGAAGACCAAGAAGTAGAGGAACAGATATGCTTTGTAAACACTGACTATGATAACTTCAAGGTTGTCTCAAATGATAGAGAAGATAAAGAGAAAAATGTCTGCAGGGAAGAGCTAGACCAGCACGGTTTGTGGACCATGTATTTTGATGGAGCTTGTGCAAAAGAAGGCTCTGGAGCTGGAGTTGTTTTCCTGTCTCCAACTGGTAAGCTCCTCAAATTTTCTTTCTTGCTGAGGTTTGTTTGCACAAACAACATTGCAGAATATGAGGCTTTAATCTTAGGCCTAAATATAGCTCTCAAACATGGAATCAAAATGCTAAGAGTATTTGGGGATTCTGAGCTAATTGTATCCCAAATTAGAGATAGGTATGCTTCAAAAAACAAAAGATTGAAATAATACAAGCATGATGTTTGGGATACCATTGAACTATTTGATGCATTTTCAATAGGCTGGGTAGAGAGATCAAAGAATGTTATGGCTGATTTCTTAGCTAATGTTGCAATAAGGCCAGATGACATCACTTTGTCAGATGTTACAAATGTAGAAGTTAAAATCAGGCCTGCAGTACCAGAAAATATATGCAGTTGGCAAGTGTTTAATGATGATAGGGATTTGTTAAAATTTTTGCACTGCATAGATGAATATGAGAATCAAGAAATTGATTTCCAAGATTTTGTACAAACTATAGATGGAAAAGAAACTCTTGTGGGAAAAGAGATAATTCAATTAAAGACTAATAAAATCCCTAGAGGGTTAGTAGCTTTGGAAAGAGCTTTTGACAGTAGAGACAAATTGGTCACAAGGACATCTCCCACAAATAAGGAAGATTTAGAAGAGATAAATTTGGGGACATCTCAGGCCCCCAAGAAGGTATACATTGGTAAACAGCTCAAACCACACATCAGGAGTATGCTAATTGCATTACTGAAAAGGTATAAACATGGTTTTGCTTGGTCATATGAGGACCTAAAATCCTATAGGGAAGATTTATTCCAGCATGAGATCCCATTGAAGCCTGGAGCTAAGCCATTTAGATATTAATCCTACCTTAGCTCCAAAGATGCAAGAAGAGCTTAAAAAGCTTAGGGAAGCTGGAATAATTGTGCCAATTAGACATTCAACTTGGGTGTCTAACCTTGTCCCAGTCAGAAAAAAGAACTGTGATATTAGGCTTTGTGTTGATTTCAGGAACTTGAATGTATCCTCTTTAAAGGATAACTATCCACTGCCTAATATGGAAGCTATGTTGCAGAGAGTGACTGGTTGTGAACTCTTATCCATGATGGATGGATTTTTAGGTTATAATCAGGTGAAGGTAAAGGAATCAGAGCAGTATAAGACTGCCTTCACCACTCCATGGGGAACTTATGTATATGTTAGAATGCCATTCGGATTAACAAATGCAGGTGCTACATTTCAAAGAGCAATGGATGTTGCTTTTGCAGGGTTGATTGATTCAATCCTGGCTGTATATCAAGATGACTTGACTGCATATTCAAAGAAGGAAGAGCAGCATTATTTGCATCTAGAGCAGATTTTCATAAGAGCACTAGAGTATGGTATTTCTTTAAATCCAGAGAAGTGTGCTTTTGGGGTAGTTGAAGGAAAACTCCTAGGGCACATTGTTTCCAAGGATGGAGTCAGGATAGATCCAGAGAGAGTGGCTACTATTGACAGAATTCAAATGCCAAAAACTGTAAAAGGAGTTCAGTCCTTCTTTGGATAGATAAATTTTGTTAGGAGATTTGTTCCCAACTTTGCAGAAACCACAAGGAACATTTCCAAGATGATGAAGAAGGATGCAACTGTCAACTGGGAAAGTGAAGCAATAGAATCATTTTAGAGTATCAAAGAGGCAATCAAGATGGCCCCTGTTCTTAAATCTCCTGATTTCTCTAGGCCATTCCAAGTATTTTCATTTGCTTCCTTTCACACTGTCGCTGCGTGTTTGCTACAGAAAAGTGAAGATGGTTTTGAACAGCCCATAGCTTTCTTCAGTATGTCCTTGCAGGCTTCTGAGTTGAAGTATGATATTATGGAAAAATAGGCATATGCACTAGTCAGAGCCATCAAAAGTTTCAGACCATACCTGGTAGGATCACATATAATTGCATATGTACTCCATGCAGCAGTCAAAGACATATTCACTCAACAGGAGGTGACCGGAAGAAGGTGCAGATGGATAAACAAACTGCAAGAGTTCAACATAGACATACAAATTACCAAGTTGGTAAGAGGACAAGGATTAGCCAAGATGATGGCATAGTCAAACTTGGAAGCATGCCAAGTTAATGCAGTCCAAAATGAGAGTGTAAATGTATCAAGATCTGAATGGTACAAGGATATTATCTACTACTTGCAAAATCTGAATTGTCCTTCCCATTTCAGTGACACTCAAAAGAGGACTTTAAAGTTACATGCAATCAGGTATGTTATTGTTCAAGGTGAGGTATACTGGAAAAACCCTGATGGTGTGCTACTGAGATGTGTGGATGAAGATGTGGCTAACAATGTTTTGATTGATATGCATAAAGGATTGTGTGGTGGACATTATACTACCCAAACAACAGCTCATAAGACTCTCAAAGCAGGATATTGGTGGCCCACTCTCTTTTTAGATGCACAAAGGTTAGTGAGGAAGTGTGACCCTTGCCAAAGATTCTTAGGAAAATTGAGATATGATGGTGCTTTACCTCTCAGAACTGTAACTGTGGATGCTCCATTTCAGCAATGTGGAATTGACTTCATAGGGGAAATTGCAGACAAGTCAAGTGGGGGACACAGTTGGATTTTAGTGGCAACTGATTACTTTACCAAATGGATCAAGGCCATTCCAACTAAGAGAACTACAAGTAAGGTGGTGATGGATTTCATACTAGAAAATGGTATCATCAGGTTTGGAGTACCATTCAAGATAGTCACTGATAATGCTATGTGCTTCAAATTAGGTGAATTTGTTGATTTTTGCAATAGGTATGGGATAAATCTATCATATGCATCACCATACCACCCACAAGGAAATGGTCAAGCAGAATCAAGCAATAAAAGCATCATGAAAATTATCAAGAGGATACTGGACAAGAACAAGAGAGCTTGGGACTCAAAATTAAATTTAGCAATATGGGCTGACAGAGTGACAGTAAAAAAGGCTATTGGAATGTCACGCTTTGAGCTAGTATATGGTGCATCAGCCAGATTGCCCATAAACAATCTCCTACCAGTTTACAGATTCATCCAAGAAAATGATGAGGAGATTGAAGACTCCATGACAGAAAGAGTGAATCAGCTGGTTGCATTAGATGAAAATAGAAGGAAAGCACACCAGATTAACCTCAAGAGACAACAAGATATGAAATATCAGTTTGACAGGAGAGCTACAAAAAGGAAGTTTCAAGTCAATGATCTAGTGCTCATATGGAATGCAAAAGGTCAAGAAAAGGGTAAACATGGTAAATTCGAACCCTTATGGATAGGCCCATATCAGATTTGCAGCATTCACGGGAAGGATTCTTATTTCCTCTAGGCCCTAGATGGTGAATTTCTAGAATTGCCTGTGCATGGCCAATTCCTTAAGTTCTATTTTGCATAGATGACTTGTCGCTGTGCACATTTGTAAAAATATGTATATAGTGTAAATGTTTTGTACAGTTTGTGCTTTTTTGGCTTTTTTTTGCCTGGTCTACCCAGAGATCTGGTTCTCGCTGCAGGTTTTTCACCTACACGTCCCCATTCGGAGCCAGTGTTAGCACTAATTTTGGTCTGGATCTGAGCGCAGGATGTTGGAGGGTTTTTTCCTTTTTGGGCCCTAAGTTTCCTTGTTCATCGCTGTGATTTTCTCTATCGGCGAAACTTCTTTTTGGGTACTCAGATTTTGCTTGAACCATTGTTTTGAACCATCGCGTTGAACCCTTTTGGTTCAAGGTTCAACGGTTCATGGGCTTAGGCTCCATCTTTTCCCGTCAGTGAATTCTTTGTTCATCTGTGTTATCAGCGTTGAACTTCTCGGTTGAACTTCTCTTTTGAACCATCGGGTTGAACTGGTTCAGGGTTCAATGGTTCAAAGCCTTATGATTTTGGTCTTATCGGCGTAACGTTCATCATCGGGTGGACGGTGGAGTGTTGGCCCGATGGTTTGCCTTTGGCCGATGGAAGGTTAGCAGTTTGCAAGGTTGGTTTCAGTGTGACATGTTCTATCGGGCTAACCGTTGGAGGGTTCACCGATATACAATGTTTGGCCGATGGATATGTTATCGGCGAGAGCTGTATTGTCAGCCTGAGTGTTTTGAGTTATGCCGACGACGGGAGGTTTGGCCGATGGAGGAGCAGAGTGTAGCTCGTTGGTGCATCAGCGAGACTATTGTGATCAGCTGGGGAGATTTTGGTTGCTCTGACGGTGTAAGTCACACCGACGGAGGTGGTCTTCGGCGAGGCTAGTAAGATCGGCCAGAGGAATTTCAGGTTGGCCGATGGCGTGGGTCTAGCCGACGAAGGGGCAGGGCCTAGCCTGTTGATGTCATCGGTGAGAGTTGCTCTGTCGGTGAAGGAGCTTTTGGCTAGGCCGATGGTTCTTCTCTGGCCAATGGGGATGTTGGAGGCTTTCAGGAGTTTTTCATCGGCGTGATTGGCTGTGTCGGCCGAGGGTTTTTTTGCTTGGCCGATGATATTGGTCTGGCCGATGGTGGTAGGATGGTAACTGCTAACGGGGTGCAAGCTGGTCATCGGAGAGACTCATACTATCAGCGGAGATCTGAAGAGTTGGCCCGATGGTGCATCTCTGGCTGATGGAGGGGATTGTAGTGTAGCGGTCGGCAGGACAATTGAGGTCGGCAGGAGATTCATGGGCTTGGCCGATGGTGTTGATCTCGGCGATGGGCTTTGGGTGGAGGAGAGTGTGTCGAGCGTGGCAAAAGTGCTCGACACCTATTATGCAAGTGACTATGCTTTTAAACTACTAAAGTGATCTCCTCACCATGCATGTGGGACTAATCTCCCTGTATAATTTGAAACTGCGATAGAATGCGTTTTGGCGGGGATTTTTTTTTTGAAGTGCTGCGACGGTTTTCAAGTGGCCACGGGTGGTTGAGCCATCAATGGCGACTGTAGTAGGGGCATGGGCGAGTTGTTGAACAGTCATGTACCTAATTTTTGGTGTGAGGACTTCTAGATGGTGGCACAGGGCTCGAGGCCACCATTGTCTACTTTCTGTCTCTGCAGCAATAAATTCTGAGCACCATTCCTTTGAAGGATCTGTATCTGGCAGATTTGTGTAAAAGCCTTGTAATTAATTGCTGTGGTACACTTTCTGGCTGATATAAGCAGACTGTGTTACCATTGTTTAGGTTGTTGAAAGTTGAACATTTGGCTCTATAATACAATACAACTGATTCGGTTGCTCTGTACAGCAAAACCTGTGAGTTTATGTATCTCTTGTTGTACGTTTTGCATGAATCCACTAATTTCATGGTTAATTCTATATGAGAAATGCTATGTTAGCATGTGTTTTGTTAATTCTGTCTCCAGTATTGCATGTATCTTTCTTCTGAGTCTGGATATTTAAGCAATGTTTGAGACTCTAGAACATAGAATTCCTGTGTTGAATGTCTAATCTTTTAACTTCTGCTCAAGGGGTAGATTAAATTGTTTTTAGATTGAACATTGGGAAGGGTATACTGCAATAGGGATGCCATAAATATAGATAGCTTAACACTCTGTATTGGGAGATATCTGTAAGGCAGGTATCATATGTATCCCCCTGAAATCTAGTTTTAGTTGTTCATGCATATCATTCACAGGTGTATGTCTACTGACTCCAGGCCCTGGATAGGCACCAATCTTGCTTTGTGTTTGTGTTACAACCATGTCCAGCTTTGCATCCAAACTTAAAATCAAAATCAAAATCTAAAACAATCTTTAGGACATTAGAATTAGTTTTAGGATCCTCAGTCCTCTGTCTACAACTGCAAATAGGCCCAAAGCTAGCCCCTTTGCTCTTATCTTTCAGTTTTGGTCTACTTACAGGAGGACTTATCTGCTTTTTGTCAGTATCCTAGCCTTTGTATGTATATCCTCATGGATGTTGAGTAGGGAATACCCCCCTAGGTTTTGCAGAGCCTGAAGAAGAAGAGGAGATAAAATATAGAGTCTATCTCCTACACTGTTGGCCCCTGGCCCAGAGATCCTGTTGATCATTGATGGCTACCTTGTAGGGAAATCTGGGAATAAGCATCTAGTCTGGGAAAAAACCAACACATACCCTATTCCAAAGCTCCCATTTTGGCACAAGCAGGGAGGATGCTGGAAAAGGTTGTGGAATTCAGCTTTACACCTGCTAACTAAATTTGCTTGAAAGTTTCTAAAGCTTTTTCAATAAATCCATTTTGTGCATATCCTGTAATCATTGCATTCCATGACATGACATCCATCTGAGGCATTCTGTCAAATAGTTCACGTGCCTTGTCTATGATTCCACATTTTGCATACATGTCTACCAAAGCATTTCCAACTATAATATTTGACAAAAATCCCCCTTCCATTATGCTCTGATGGATGTCCATACTTCTGCAAATGAATTTTGTTCAAAACATGATCAATTCTGATTGGGATTCAATTTGAAACTTGACACATCTTTTTGTTTCAATAAGTTATTGTTTCCTATTTGGATTCTATCTGCAAATGGATACAACTTTTGGTTTTCATTCATTTGTATAGAGAAGTGGTACACTGTGAACATGGATGGATTTGATATGTTGTTATTTCCTATTTCTATTAGACCATTGAAAGGTATGTGAAATTGGAAAGATGTGTTTCTATTTGGGTCTAGGCCTCAAAAATAACTAACAACATTCAATGGACCTTGTAGGGCATACGATAGTGGAAAGGAAGGTAGTCCTTTTTGTGATGTCCCTGGATTTGAAAATGCATGCATGAAGCTTTTAAGACATGTTTCATTTGTTGATTGCCCGGTGTGTATAATAATAACGATTTACTTATTTGTAAATTAGGTATTTGCAAAATACATCTTGTTGTTTCAATAAGTTATTGTTTCCTATTTGGATTCTATCTGAAAAAGGAATTTTAAATTTAAAAAGATGACAGAAAGTTTTGTCTCATACAAAATATATTTCTTGCTGGAAATGAGAATCCATAACATGATTGATAAAATTTTAAATCATGAATTTCTAAAATCGGCTGACTGTCATACTCACATTGACCTATTTCATGTAAGTCCCCACTTTTACCACAATTGTCTCCATAAATATTATTCTTGCAAGTTTTTCCTATGTAGCTTCCTGAAAAACAATGAATTGGTTAAAAATTTCTATGGCTTCAATATTGTCGAGGAATTGGTGGTGCTGGTAAGGGAGGTTGAAGAGGCTGGTAAGGGCCAGGAGGCACCGACTGTTGTAGAATTCTAGGTCTTGGCATTCCTATCATTGGATGCCCAACTAAAGGAGGTGGGGGTGGCAAATTGCTACCATACCCATATGGCATACCCACAATATTACTGCTGCCAGGCATATACTGTAAAGGTGGCAACGGCAAATTCTATCTAAAAATGGATACAACTTTTGGTTTTCATTCATCTATATGGAGAAGTTGTACACTGTGAACAAGGATGGTTTTGATATGTTGTTATTTCCTATTTCTATTATACCATTAAAAGGCATGTGAAAGTGGAAAGATGTGTTTCTCTTTGGTTCTAGGCCTCAAAAATAACTAACAACATTCAATGGACCTTGCAGGGCATATGATAGTGGAAAGGAAGACAGTCCTTTTTGTGATGTCCATGGATTTGAAAATGCACGCATGAAGCTTTTAAGACATGTTTCATTTGTTGATTGCCCGGCGTGTATATTAATAACGATTTACTTATTTATAAATTGGGTGTTTGCAAAATACATCTTTTTGTTTCAATAAGTTATTGTTTTCTATTTGGATTCTATCTGAAAATGGATACAACTTTTGGTTTTCATTCATCTATATGGAGAAGTGGGATCAACAAATGCATTTTGTGCATATCCTGCAATCATTGCAGTCCATGAGACCACATTTCTTTTAGGCATTTTGTCAAACAGTTCATGTGCCTTGTCTATGCTTCCACATTTTGCATACATGTCTAATAGGGCAGTTGCAACTACAACATCTGACAAAATTCCTCTATCCTTTATGTTTTGATGGATGTCCATACCCTATTCCAAAGCTCCTATTTTGACACAGGCAGGGAGGATGCTAGCAAAGGTTGGGGAATTTGGCTTTACACTAGCCAATTGCATTTTCTTTAAAATTTCTAAAGCCTTTATCAAATCCATTTTGTGCATATCCTGCAATCATTTCAGTCCATGAGACCACATTTCTTTGAGGCATTCTGTCAAACAATTCACGTGCCTTGTCTATGTTTCCATATTTTGCATACATGTCTAATAGGGCAATTGCAACTACAACATCTGACAAAATTCCTCTATCCTTTATGTCTTGATGGATGTCCATACCCTATTCCAAAGCTCCCATTTTGACATAGGTAGGGAGGATGTTGGAAAATGTTGTGGAATTTGGCTTTACAGCAGCCAATTTCTTTTGCTTTAAAATTTCTAAAGCCTTTCCAACAAATCCATTTTGTGCATATCATGTAATCATTGCAGTCCATGAGACCACATTTCTTTGAGGCATTGTATCAAACAATTCACATGCCTTTTCTATGCTTCCACATTTTGCATACATGTCTAACAAGGTAGTTGCAACTACAACATCTAAAAAAATTCCTCTATCCTTTATGTTTTGATGGATGGCCATACCCTATTCCAAAGCTCCCATTTTGGCACAAGCAGGGAGGATGCTGGCAAAGGTTGTGGAATGTCCATGGGATGACACCTCTCTGAGGCATTGTATCAAATAGTTCTCGTGCCTTGACTATTATTCCAAATTTTGCATACATTTCTACCAGAGCATTTACAACTATAATATATGTCAAACATCCCCCTGCCATTATGCTTTGATTTGCTGATAAGGTATGTTTCAGATTTGAATTTTATATTCAAGTTTCATCTTAACTTTCACATGTTTGGAGTTGGGATTGCTAGCTTCCTAAACCTATAATCAATGAAAATTCATAGTTCAGAAATTGATTACTAGGAAAGGGGGTTGCAAGAATGTTTGTCTAAACCTGATTGTTTATAAATTTGACTTACTCTATCTAAATAGATCTAAAAAGATTTGTGAAGTCAAGAAGGTAAATATTCTTTCAAAGAACATGTCAAAGTAAGTTATTTGCTTTTTGTTACAAAGGGGCAATTTACTTATTGCATTGTTGAGTTATGTTTGTGTAGACCAAGGCGGGAGATGCAACAAAGAAGAAGTAATACAACAATTAGCAATATTATGTGAGTTTTGATACATTTATTTAAATTTTGAGATGTAAAAGCCCATGATGAAATATTTAGGCTTCATTTTGCAAGTAGTTCTTTCATTTTTTAGAGTTGTATAAGAAAAAAATAGAGCATTGTAACTCAGTTTTCTTAGTCACAACACTGAGAAACACACTTTGTAATACATTTTTTAAAGCAAAGACATATTTAAGTCTTGTATCTATTGTAAAAACACATTTTCTCAATAAAATTTTAGTATTTTGCCTTCTTAATAGCTATTTTCATTATGTGCAAATGAATGATTGATTATGTTTTTTTGTGTTTTATGTTTAAACCTAAAAAACAATTAAATAAACTACCAATTGACTAAATATACTACCAACTAACAAAAATTGATGACTAAAAGACTAAATATACTACCAAATTACCAAATATACTACCAAATTGATGACTAAATATACTACCAAATTAATGACTAAAATTTGTTTAGTCATAAATTTGGTCGCGACATAAATGACTGGCAATAAACTACCAATGGTCACGTGACTAAATATACTACCAAATTGATGACTAAATATACTACCAAATTACCAAATATACTACCAAATTGATGAATAAATATACTACCAAATTAATGACTAAATATCCTACCAAATTTTACTACCAAATTAATGACTAAAATTTGTTTGGTCATAAATTTGGTCGCAAGATACATGACCGACAATAAACTACCAATGGTCACATGACAAAACTACTGATCACATGACCAATTTTTGGTAGTTTTTTTAGTCATTTATTTATGTTTTTCTACTAGTGCATATGCGGCAGAGTATGACAATTTTGAAGTTTTGACACAATTTTGCTACTTGTACATACACCTTTTCCATTGATGTCAAAGGGGAGCATAAAACCAGTGAAAAATGGGCAAACGCCTAAAGGGGAGTAGAAAAATAGAGTGTACAGAGTAAGGGGGAGAAACACAAGCATTTTTCACTAAGTGTTTCTAGCAATGCCAAAGGGGGAGCTTGTTGGCAACATAGTCAAGAGACACTGCTGATATGATGTTGTCATTGATGGCAACAACCTGACATGTTTGAAAACAACTCCTGAGACAAAGGCGTGTACAATTATTTGGTCTGGTAAGGTTAACTTAGCCAAATTGACTAAGTATTGACATCACATTGAGATGGTGACAGTAATTCAATTGGTACTCCTCCGCAATTGGAAATCTTGTTATGCACTTCTGGTATGTTACTCACATCTATCTGGTGAAGTCATGATTCAATGTTCAAGTCCTGATTTCCTTCAAAAGTCATATGGTGAAATGTTTAAGTCCGGATGAACAGAGTTAAGTCAGAAATAGTGTAGAGTACCTAAGTAATTTGGTCCACATTCCTCCACTAATGAATATTTTGATTTGTGGTTTTGAGGCATTGAAGATACATGTCATGAGCATCTAAATATAGATTTGTAGAGCTTGAAGTTTATCGGTTCACATTTTACAAGTTCTCTAGTATAGGCTTTTAGGTTGACAGTATTTCTCTGTGACAAAACAATAGTTTTTAGATCCGCATTTTTCTATGAAAGATTATTATATCCCGCGGTTCTGAAGGTATGATAATAGGTCCATAATGAATGTTGGTTATGAATTTCAAAGTCTCATATGGTTTGCATTGAAATTTATGGTATGACAGTCAAGCTAGTTAGATGTGTACTTAAGGGTGAAGCCAACAGTCATGTTAGATCGACATATATATGATTGAAATAATTAATCTAAGTGGTTCTATAATAGGTCTAGACTTATATGAAGAGTCTTGCATGATTGATTGGGTCCACATTGTTGTTTGAAAACAATAACAGGCCGACAAGGTATAACTTGAATATACAAACTTTATCTTTTGTACGCTGACCTAGTTTGAGGAAATTCTTGATGCAAATATAAATACTCGATAATTTTCAGCTTTGGAGGAGAAAGAGAGTGTGAATATAGTGTGAATTCAATGCATGTGCAATCTAAGGTAGTTTTGTGATCAGAAAAGGATAGAAAGGGTAGAAGAGCAGAGTATATGTGAAGCAGAGCAAAAAAACTAGGGTAGATATTATGAAGAAATTTGAGTCTATATATTGAGCTATTAATGGAACTGCACTTCAATATTCTGTAGATGAATTTGCAGTAGTCATATCTTGGCAGCGAGCTAATCCTTCTTCTATCTTCTCTTCTACTTTCTTCGCAATGAGCCTGTTACAGTGAGCACTTCTTTGGACAATGAGTCCTTGGGTAGTGAGCCCTAAGGTAGTGAGCCTTCATGTAATTCGATATTGCTATCATAATATATTGTGAGCTAACACTCAACCTGGTTTTTCCCTTTTTGGGTTTTCCACATAAAAATCCTGGTGTCTATGTGTTATGACTTGTGGCTTCTCTTCTTATGTTTGTTTTTCTTTCATGTTATTGAATATGGTAAATGGATTAATAAATATGTGAAATAAATTTTTTACAGAATACTGATTCACCCCCCTCTCAATATTCTTTGTGATCAACAAAAAAGGCATGAGGTCACTTTTTAGTCCATAAGACTAGGATAGGTGGTGGATGGTGTTTAATGAGCTACCATGTAACAACCTTGAGGTCCCATAATATTTTTTGAGGAAACCCTATTGTGAGTTTGTCCTCAACAATATTCCAAACTACTTTGACATATGGGATTTTTAGTGTAGAGGTGGTGGCTCTGCATAGGATAGAGTGGGGGCACAATGTGATCAAAACCATCTTGCTAGACCCCTAGGGAGACCACAACTTATCTCACTCCCTTCATCTTTGAAGGAGAGTATTGAGGTGGAGACGCTATAGTTTTTGAGCTCCCTCACTCAGTCTTTAGCACAACATGGCAGTTTCCTAGGCTAGTGAGGGTGAGAGTAGCAGGCATCACCAATCTCCACATCTTTGTTGATCACGTGGAGCATTATGTGATTATGAATTTGAGGATGCTTGTGATACAGATATTGGAGAGGATGTTGTACACTTTCAGGACTATGCTACACAGGTTCAGGAGGCCACACAGGGACAAGAGCAGGTGCTTGACACATCCATATTAGATGATATTGTATTTACAGATGACATGTTGGATAGTATGTTTGGTATTGATTCACATGTAAGTTTTTAGGTTTTACAATTTATTATATTTGTATTTTAAATCTCTAATTAAATATATTAATAGATATTATAAGTCAAAATTAGTGTAGGTAATTGTATGCGTTATGAAATTCTAGGGTCAAAGTACTCATCCGACATCTGTCAGTTGTCCATTGCAAGGTTACGAGAGGAGGTCAAGTCGACAGGTATGCAATTTACATAACAATATAGTAAATATAGTACATGTAAACATTTTGTCATATATCAATGGTAATCTTATTTAGTGACAATTTGATGATGAACAGGTGCATGTCAGAGCTTCACCCTCAGGAGGAGTTAATTGGGCCAGATATAGAGGCAATTTCATTGAAGTAAATTTTACCATTTCTAATCATTATGCATTTAAATAATGTTTTGTAGATTTTGGTCAAATAACTTTGAACTCTATTTTTAGTTGATGACAGGGATTGAGACTCCTCATATTCGTTACTCAATGGAGATGGGTGTTGTTGCAACTATTTCATCTGTAAATCATTTGATTGAGGTAAGAGCCAGTAACATGTAGATGCCATTATGTGTTTCTTGTTTTATCTCACATCATTTAATGTACACAAACAATATTCATGTTTACTCAATTTTTCTTTTTCATGCTTCTCATAGGTGGTTAGAACTCCAACCCATGCACCTACTAATGAAGTGAGAAAATAAATGATCGAGAGGGATCACCAACTTGCAGTAAATGATTGATTACTTATGTCATGTTGTATATAATTTCATGTTTTCTATATTAATGTGGGTATTGTTTGATTGTATTAATAGGTGGAGCTTCAAAAATCTCTATCCAAGAGGTCTAATAAACAGATGAGAGAGGATGAGTCATTGACCGATTCTCCTCCTTCATGGCTAAGCAAGGGCCGTCGATTATTTCATAGCACTTCATAGCATGTTTGATTTTGGGACATTTTGTTGTATGCCTATATGGTGAGTTGTAAACATACTTTTCTATTTTTCTAATGTATATCATTGTATAGATGCCTATATGGCTTTGTTTGTACATGCCTATATGGATTTATATATACACTATATGTTATTTTCATGGCATTATGTATATGAGATTTTACATTATATATGATGATCATTTATGGTTATAGAATAGTTAATGTATCATGCTTAAAAGTTTTGATATTGTGTATGTGTTCCTCAATGTTTCCATGAAATGATATTATGTTCAATTATTTTCAACATATGTTTCAGAGTGTTTGATTAATTCAATTTTTTTGAGAGCATCCCTGCAAAATACATTTTGTTCATATCCTACAATCATGGCATTCCATAAGGCCACATTTCTTTGAAGCATCATGTCAAAAAGCTCACACACCTTGTCTATGCTTCCACATTTTTCATACATGTCTCCTTGGGCATTTGAAACTACAACATTTGACAAAATTCCCATATCCATTATGCTTTGATGGATGTACATACCCTATTCCAAAGATCCATTTTGGCATTTACACCCGCCAATTACTTTTGCTTGAAAGTTTCTAAATCCTTATCAACAAATCCATTTTATGCATATACTACAATCATGGCATTCTATGAGACCATATTTCTTTGAGGCATCATGTCTAATAGTTCACTTTCCTTGTCTATGCTTCCACATTTTGCATACATGTCTTCTAGTGCAGTTGCAACTACAACATCTGTCGAAATTCCCATATCCTTTATGCTTTGATGGATGTCCATGTACTATGTTCCAAAGATCTTAGTTTGGTATAGGCAGAAAGGATGCAGCCAAAGGTTGTGGAATTTGTCTTTACACCTGCCAATTGATTTTGTTTGAAAGTTTCTAAAGCCTTACCAATAAATCCATTTTGTTTATATCCTGTAATCATGGAATTCCTTGAGACCACATTTCTTTGAGGCATCATTCCATGCAACTACAACATTTGACAAAATTCCCATATGCTTCCACAGTTTGCATACATATTTGTTGTACTAAACTTTTTTTGTATACATCTCATAACAATCATGTTATTGAAATTACTAGATTTGATATGATAATCATAGATAATTTCTCATCTTACATATTAAACATGCAAGATACATGTTAAAAATGACAAAAGTTATGATATTTTTCGTTAAATCAAAGATAGTTATTTTTGTATTAATGAGAAAATACATGTTTGTGTTTTTACCTAGATTTTCTTATCTAGTTTAAGCAAAAAAACTGTCA
This sequence comes from Cunninghamia lanceolata, assembly GCA_027924645.1. Lineage (NCBI taxonomy): Eukaryota > Viridiplantae > Streptophyta > Pinopsida > Cupressales > Cupressaceae > Cunninghamia > Cunninghamia lanceolata. The sequence continues at coordinate 1,025,396 of BSBN01001164.1, read as the reverse complement.
TCCACAACCCATATTCACCTAATGTTGCATTTTGAAATGTAAATAGGTGTACAACTTAAATGGAAGTATGTTTCAATATCATATCCTCATTACATTGTCTGCAGGTCTAGCATACCCTCATTTCACCTAGTTTCTAAAGCCTTATCAACATTCCTATTTTGTGCATATCTTGCAATCATTACATTCCATGAGGTGTCCTACCAAACATTTCACTTGTCTTGTTTATGCTTCCACATTTTGCATACATGTCTTTTAGGGAAGTTGCAACTACAACATCTATCGAAATTCTGATATCCTTTATGCTTTGATGGATGTCCATGTACTATGTTCCAAAGATTTCACTTTGGTACAGGGAGAGAATGTGCAGTCAAAGGTTGTGGAATTTGGCTTTACACCTGCCAATTGCTTTTGATTGAAAGTTTCTAAAGCCTTATCAACAAAATCATTTTGTGCATATCCTACAATCATGGCATTCCATGAGATTGTTTTTCTTTGAGGCATCATGTCAAAAAATCTATTTGCCTTCTCTATGCTTCCACATTTTGCATACATATCTCCTACGACAGTTGCAACTACAAAATCTAAGAAAATTCCCATATCCTTTATGCTTTTATGGATGTCCATGTACTGTGTTCCAAAGATCTCAATTTGGCACTGACAAAGAGGATGCAATCAAAGGTTGTGGATTTTACCTTTACACCCACCAATTGCTTTTGCTTGAGAGTTTCTAAAGCCTTATCATCAAATCCATTTTGTGCATATTCTGCAATCATGGCATTCCATGAGACCACATATCTTTGAGGCATAATGTCAAACAATCCACTTACCTTCTCTATGCTTCCACATCTTGCATACATGTCTCCTATGACAATTGCAACTACAACATTTTTCAAACTTCCAAGAGACCGCATTTCTTTGAAGCATCATTCCATGCAACTATAACATTTGATAAAATTCCCATATGCATTTTGTAAGAATACATGAGATACTATGTATTTCTATATGTATATCCTAATTAGTAAGAATTAATAAAAAAGAAGCACAATGGCAATCATATGAAATCTAGATTTAACATTTCATTTTAATTTATGCTAAATTAGTATATACTTGTTCAATATTTGTTTATGCTAAATTATAACATGGATGCTTAATGTTGGGTTATGGAAAGAGAAAAATGAGATATATAGGAAGATAGAGAGACAATTAGTTTCTAAAGCCTTATTTCTTTGAGGTGTCCTGTCAAATAGTTCACTTGCCTTGTTTATGCTTCCACATTTTGTATACACATTTTCTAGAGTAGTTGCAACTACAATATCTATCAAAATTTGCATATCCTTTATGCTGTGATGGATGTCCATGTATTGTGTTCCAAAGATCCTATTTTGGCACAAGCAGAGAGGATGCAAGCAATCAATGTGGAATTTGGCTTTATAACCTCATCTCACCTTCTATATGTTTGACCAATAGTGATATTTTACATTCTTCACCTCATGAGTCCAAACTGCTAGCACCAACATGTCAAGGTGGGTGATTTAATGCTAGGGGAGATGTCCTTTCACTGTCCATGCCTCTTGATCATCCTTCGCTACATCAGACGAAGATAGTCTCTTAAGAGCTCAAAGATAAAAAACTTGGTGCCATACTTTAGATTGATTGTTCTCTTAAACTATGGCATACATGAATGTCTCATTTGGATGAACAGATGCATGTGGGGTCCATATACAATAACCTCTCTACATTTCTACAAACTCAAAATTGTTTGACCTTGAGGATAGTGGATGTATTCTTGCAAAATGTTTCAATTTCGTGCAATGGAAAGGTACAAGGAGTGAAATTTTGCATCATGCACCTCGTGGGGCCAAACAGACTATGCTAATGCATTGTGGTGGGTGGATGAATTCTAGGAGGGGTCTCATTTTGTGCCCCAAGTGGCCAAATCATTCCGTGTTCATGCTACCAACAATGTCTCTTAAGAGCCCTGAGAGACAAAAACTACCAATCTTTGACAGGGCAATTCTCATATTTCGTCACACTTGGGGATGTTTCATTTGGACCTACATATGCATGTCATGTCCATCTATAATAACCTCTCTCAGTTTCTATGAACTCAACATCATTTGACCGTGGGGACACTGGATGTATTCTTGCAAAATGCTTTAGTTTCGTGTAGTGGAAAGGTGCAAGGAGTGAAACCTCATGGTGCTGAACGGACTGCGCCAATGCATCAGGTTGGGTGGGTGAATGCTAGGAGGGGTCTCTTTTCATGCCCCAAGTGGCCAAATCATTATGGGCTACATCCTACCGACAATGTCGCTTAAGAGCCCTGAGAGGCAAAAATTGCCAATCTTTGATGAAGCAGTTCTAGGATTCTGTAACACTTGAGAATGTTTTTTTTGGACCTATATATGTATGTAGGGTCCATACACATTAACCTCTCTTAGTTTATGTTAATTCAACATCCTTTGACTGTGAGAAGATTTGATGCATTCTTGCAAAATGCTTCAATTTTGTGCAATGGAAAGGTGCAAGGAGTGAAATTTTGCATCATGCACCTTGTGGGGCCAAACAGACTATGCCAATGCATCGGGGTGGGTGGTTGAATTCTAGGAGGGGTCTCATTTCATGCCCCAAGTGGCTGAATCATTCCGGACTACACGCTACCGATAATGTCTCTTAAGAGCCATGAGAGGCAAAAACTGCCAATCTTTGATGGAGCAGTTCTCAAATTTCATGAAACATAGAAATGTTTTGTTTAGACCTAGATATGCACATGGGGTCCATCCACAATAACCTCTCTCATTTTCTTCAAACTCAACATCATTTGATCGTGAGGAGGGTGGATGCATTCTTGCAAAATGCTTCAGTTTCGTGTAGTGGAAAGGTGCAAGGATTGAAATTTTGCATCCTTCATCTCGTGGGGTTGAACAAACTGCACAAACACATTGAGGTAGGTGGGTGAATTCTAGGAGGGATCTCGTTTCATTCCCCAAGTGGCTGAATTGTTCTGGCTACACTCTACCAGCAATGTCTTTTAAGAGCCATGAGAGGCAAAAACTGCCAATCTTTGATGGGACAGTTCTTGGATTTTGTGACACCAAAGAATGTTTTTTTTGGATCTACATATGCACATGGAGTCCATCCATAATAACCTCTCTTGGTTTCTATGAACTCAACATTGTTTGACTATGAGGAGAGTTGATGCATTCTTGCAAAATGCTTCAATTTCATGTAGTGGAAAGTTGCAAGGAGTGAAATTTTGCATCCTGCACCTCGTGGGGCCAAACAGACTATGACAACATGTTGGGGTGGGTGGATGAATGCTAGGAGGGCTCTCGTTTCATTCCTCAAGTGGCCAAATCATTCTGGGCTACATGCTACCAGCAATGTCTCTTAAGAGCCCTAAGAAGCAAAAACTGCCAATCTTTGATGGGGCATTTATGGGATTTCGTGATACTTGGAAATGTTTTGTTTGGACCTACATATGCATGTGGGGTCCATCCATAATAACCTCTCTCAGTTTCTGTGAACTAAACATCATTTTACCATGAGGACAATGGATGCATTCTTACAAAAAGTGTCAGTTTCATGTAGTGGAAAGGTGCAAGGAGCCATATTTTTCATTTTGCAACTCATGGGGCCAAATGGACAATGCCAACATGTTAGGGTGGGTAGGTAAATTCTAGGAGAGGTCTTGTTTCATTCCCTAAGTGGGCGAATCGTTACGAACTACATGCTACCGACAAAGTGGCTTTGTTGGTAGCGTGTAGTCCAAGATGATTCTCCCACCCTAACACATTGGCACTATTCATTCAGCCCCACAAGGTGTAGAATGTAAAAAATCACTCCTTGCATGGTTATGTTAAATGTTGCAAGAAGCCATATTTTTCATTTTGCACCTCGTGGGGCCAAATGAATAGTTCCAACATTTCAGGGTGGGTGGGTAAATTCTAGGAGAGGTCTCTTTTCTTGCCTCAAGTGGCTGAATCATACCAGACTACACGCTACCAGCAATGGCGACTTTGCCAGTAGCATGTAGTACAAGACAATTTGGCCACTTGGGGCATGAAATGAGACCTCTCCTAGCATTTACCCTCCCACACCGACATGTTGACATTTTCCATTCAGCCCCATGTGGTATAGGATGAAAACCATGTCTCCTTGCACCTTTCCACTACATGAAAATGACACTTTTTGCAAGAATGCATCCACTGTCCTCACGGTCAAACGATGTTGAGTTCTCTGAAACCAAGAGAGGTTATTGTGGATGGTCCCCATGTGCATATCTAGGTCCAAAAAAAACATTCCCAGGTGTCACAAAATCCCAGAACTACCCTGTCAAAGATTGTTAGTTTTTGCCTCTTACGGCTCTTAAGAGACATTTTTGGTAGCGTGTAGTCTGGAATGATTCAGCCACTTGAGGTATGAAATGAGACCCCTCTTAGGAATCACCCACCCACCCCAACACATTAGCATAGTTTGTTAGCCCCATGAGATGCAAGATACAAAATTTCACTCCTTACACCTTTCCACTACACAAAACTGAAGCATTTTGCAAGAATGCATCCACTCTCCTCACGGTCAAATGATGTTGAGTTCACCAAAACTAAGAGAGGTTATTGTAGATGGACCCCACATGCATATGTAGGTCCAAATGAAACATTCCCAGGTGTCACAAAATCCTAAAACTACCCTGTCAAGATTGACAGTTTTTACCTCTTAGGGCTCTTAAGAGACATTACCGGTAGCGTGTAGTTTAGAAAGATTATACCACTTGGGGCACAAAATGAGACCCCTCCTAGAATTCACCTACCCACCCTGACATGTGGGCATAGTATGTTTGGCCCCATGAGGTGCAAGATGCAAATTTTCACTCCTTACACCTTTCTACTGCATGAAATTGAAGCATTTTGCAAGACTGCATCCACTCTCCTCATGGTCAACTAAGTTCATAGAAATTGAGAGAGTTTATTATGGATGGACCCCACATGCATATGTGGGTCCAAGTTAAATATTCCTAGGTGGACCATGAAATCTGAGAAATACCCCGTAAAAGATGGCAGTTTTTGCCTCTTAGGGCTCTTAAGAGACATTACCGGTAGCGTGTAGTCTGGAATGATTCAACCACTTGGGGCATGAAATGAAACCCCTCCTAGCATTAAACTACCCACCCTAATGCATTGGCGTAGTCCAATCAGCCCCATGAGGTGCACGATGCAAAATTTCACTCCTTGCACCTTTCCATTGCATGCAAATCTTCCTATGTGCGGCTATTCTAGGTATGATAGGATTCTTAAAATTTAGTTTTAGGACTATTCATGATGTTCTCAAGGAATCGATTGTAGTGAATGTTAGGAAAGTCATAATGATGGTTTGATAGTTGAATTTCTAATAGGTCTTGGTGACATGACAACCTTCATGCAGTCATTTAGCTAGGACAATCCTTCATGATCTCCCTAGCTTCTCTAATGCAAGGTCAATCTCACAATCATTCTAATAGTCTATAATTTTGACTTCAATTGATCTTTGATCTAGAAAAGTATTAGAGAAAACACACTTCTCTTTAGGCCTATGTAATCCATAAGACCAAATTATTAGAGTGATATATGAGGATATGGCAACAAAAGGAGCTCAAAACTATTTGATTAAGAGGATAAGAGATTAAATAATGCATTGATTTTTTTGATAATAATTTGAATGTAAGGCATGGATACTCAAAACTAAAATTGGATTGATTGAAAGGTAAAATGAAAGCATTCAAAGCATGCCACAAGAAACCAAGACTTAGTTTGATCAAACCAACTCACCAATCAAGACCATGGGGAATATCCAAATGCATCAACAACCATGCCATTCATTCATAAGATCTATAATGACACCGAGAGATAGGATCACATATAAGAAGGTAAGAAAAATGTAAAAAATATAGAAGGTGAAATGAGGATAGAAAAGAAAAATGTAATCAAATCACAAAACTTAATGACTATACTTAACATACCTTTCTATCATTCCATTAATTCAATGTAATGAACCATGTGGATCTGCTCCACTCCTTATGGTGTCAAGTATTTCTTCATGGTCAGACTCGTTAACTTTCCACAAAATTTTATTCAAAGGTCTACCCCATATTTTATCAAATGAACATTTGATGCCACAACAAGGTTAGAATAATGAAGAATATTCATATGTGTGTCAAAGTCCTCAAACAACTACACATCAGACTTCTTCATTGGATACCTTCGAAGCCATGTTCCAGTAACAACCATTGATCATGTATGATACTCAATGTTTTCTTTATCTATGATAGGGGCAGTCAATTTATTTTTTTCTTCAACACAATGGCATAAATAATAATATGTTCCCTCATCATTATCTTCATCCGCAATAACTGCATAAACATGCCCTACATTAAATTGCACAAAAAACACTATTCATCATTCTTGATAAATGATAAAAAACATTATACATCATAATCTAAAATATATCAATATTCATTAGGTAATGCATCTATAATACCTAGTTCAACTAGATTTGAAATATGGTCAAAGTCAATAGATGATTCCATTTGAATGAGTTGTAGTGCTCTTGGAATTTGGTACGTCTCAAGTGGGCTTAAAGCTCTAGCACACCATTCATCTACCCATTCTTTTGACTCATAGTCATTTCAAGAAAAATCTATACATGATGAACAAAAACATGCCATCTTCCTCGAATGAATAGTCCATGAAGTTGCATTTGAGCTTCTTAAATAGTGGAACTCACTCAAACCTGTCACTATACAATAAACTTCATATTTTTAATGTTAGCTTCTTCTATCAACCAAAAAAATCTATGAACTGTAGATTTACCTTCATTACCTAGACCCATTGTAGAGTTGTATCACTCAACGATGGATGTTGCATCTGTCAACTTTACATTGTCCTTGTACTTCAACTCTTCTCATGCTAAGGTTCTTTTAATACATGCTCCAATACCATCATTCTCTCATTTTCCATTCCTAGCCTTAAAGAAATTCCATATATGTTGAACACCATTAAATATATACATCCTACTCAACCAATAGAATATCTATGAATTCTTAAATTGTGATGCATAATTATCTGACCATATGATCTGTTGATCAAACATGATGTTCCTGCTACTCAAATTACCATAAAACATATGAAATCACCCTTGCACAAACTCTGTAGAATGTGTGCAATCATCACTGATATAAAAATGATATTCCCTTAATATCTTTCTATCTTCCTCCGCACTGTCAGGTGCATGAATGAATACTATATGCACAACTATAACAACCTGAGTGGAGTTGTAGTACTGTGATTGAACCTCATTTTGTGGTTGTAGTGTATAATTCTCTACAAAGTCTACAATTGACACAATCGTATGGAGAGAAAATGTGTCCTTTCATAATTTGAATTGCAAGTCCAACCGTCCAAATCTATGTGTATGCCTTGTGTACTCATAAGATATCTTCTCTCAAAAAATAGGTATAAATGTAGATACTGGTATTTCTTCACTCATGCCAATTCACATCTTTTTGCTTCTTTCCCATCTTTTAGAGTGTATGCACACTTTCAGCTGACTTATTAGCACAAGTGAATTTAAGTATTTCTAACTAAAAATCAATTTTGGTCAAACATATGATCTTGTAAGATTCATTCTAGCTAAGTTAGATATGTGCACAACTTTTCCAACTAAAATTGTTGGCTAAATGCATATGAAGCACCATGATGAGGCCAATTTACCAAAAAAATAAATTATTTGAAAAACTTGATATTTCAACAACTTCTACTCGTGTAAATAACATTTTTTTAAAAATATAAAAATACCCTTTTGTAGATCTATAAGTTTAGTTTTCAAAAATATATATATTTTAATAGTTTAAATATTATTTATATTTTACTTTTTATTTTTACTAAAAGTACGTTATCAGCACAAAACATTAAGTCAATTACCATGTCAAGGAAAAATAGTAAAACTTATTTTAAAAATTTGAAAAAAATATGATGCCCTAGATAAAAGAATCTATATCAAGATGGTATAATTTTTTTTCTATTTTAGATAAATAGTTAATATGAAAGTTGACGTCGACTGGAAACAATTATGTTTTAATACATGCACATTTTGATATTTATTTAAAAATATATGTTTATCAAAATTGGAAAAAATTATATCCATGCCCTAAAGTTTCAAGTTATAAATACACAAAAAAAAGATTGAAGAAAAACAAATAAAACTTATTATATAAAGATCAACGTCTCTTGTAACTTCATTTTTCAGCATTTTATCAGCAACTAAATTATAGTGTCAATTTTTTAAAAACTATATTCAAATAATTTTTTAATTTTTTCAAAAAAATAGAAACATAAAATATACTAAAAAATAAATATTTTATTAATTTACATCATTTCAAAATTCAAAACATATACATCACTTTTTAGTGATTCAAATTTAAAACTTGGATCAGCATTGGATGTTTCCTTTATAAAAGTGTGGCACAACTTTGTACTTTTACCCTTGTGTTTCCCAAAAGATACTAATTCATTTCCAATTACATGTGTATTCTCCATGTGTACACAAGTTCTCAAACATTGCAAACCACCGCAACTATCACATGTTCCAACCAAAAATGATGCCTTATAAAACATTTGTCCATCTATTCTTTCACAAAAAAAATGCTTGAAATGAAATCTCTTGCCGATTTAGGTGGAGCTTCTATCATACACTCCTTTAAAACATCATTAGTATGCAAAGATACACATATATGTCGATAAACATCATAATGCATAGAAAATTCCATGTGAACTCTACAACAAGTAGTGCGTGTGTGATTTATTTTGACATAAAAGGGTTTTGCCATTTTAAAATACCTTTGACTAATTTGAACTTGAGGATAAGTCTCTACAAATTTATAGAAAAATTATGTTTGAGTCATATCCAAAAAATACTTTGGATGTGACTCACGATTTTGACAACCAATTCTCATTTTTACATCCCTTTGATTAGGAAATACTCTTGTGTTATTTCTCCAAAACTCCTCAAGTAGATATTTAAAGGCTTCAACTATGGCTTTATCTTTCCATGGGATTCTACCAGAAAATGCCCATAGTTCATTGTTATTTGCATCCTCAATTCTTTTCACATCTCCCAACGACTTTCATCAATGTTTTTCTACTTATCTTTAGTGCTTAACTTGTTTTTCTTATCAAGCAAGATTTGATTGTTTGATTGCTCACAATATTTGATGTAATGACATGTTATGTAGCATGAATATCTTTTGTGTGTGAGGTGGAACCAATGCTTTGATATGCATTGACTATATTTCTTACAATTTCACTATTAGCACTTGATGTTCTTAGACCAAGAATCTTCATGATTGGTCTAAACTTAAGATTTTTCATCATATCAACAAACAATTGACATCTTTCAATTTCACTTATGTTTTGAAAAAACATGGTCCATATCTTATTCACATTTCTTCTACAAGTACGCTCAAGAATCTTGTCAACTATCGGTTTTAGAATATTCTCATCAATCTCAATCAAAAACTTAGGCCTTTTATGCAAAATTCTAGGAGGTATTCTCAATGGAAAAAACTTGAATCATTAGACAAATTTTTCTCATTCAACATTTGATCATTTGGTGTAACATCTAAATTCACATTTGTAAATGCAGATCATCATTTTGAATTGGTGATTGAACATTTTCTACACTATCAATTTGAGATGGAAAAGATAACATACCTTCAACTCCTGCATTTGATTTCTTTCTTGCGTGAAGTTTTTGCATTTGTTCACTTTGTTTCTCCAATTCTTTCTCTCTTTTGAATGCTTGATCACCCAACTTAACTGGAAAAGATGGTTGATCTTCATTTGTGGCATTCAATTTCTTGTTTTCATGAAGTTATCTAATTCACTCTTTTTTCTTTGTATTCTCAGCTTCATGCTCCTTTGGTGTTTGAGTTTTTGGTCGTTTCCTTGGCATGGTGTTAAAATCTATGTCAATCTAAAACAATGGTCAAAAGAAGATAGATAATATATGATAAATTATCAAATTACAATACAAAACATGCACAATTAGTATGTTTTTGTTAATGTAAGATAAAAAACTAGTTGACTCCTCAAAACATGAAAAAAATGATTTCCAATATCAAATTTGAATTAAAAACATGCAATTAGAATATTTTGTATCAATAAAAGAACAAAAAGTGATCCAATTTTGTCCACAAATAATTGGAGAACCTCAAAAGCATCGAAAGTCTTTTTGCATCTCTAAACAAGTGCAAAATAGAGAATAAAATAGAGCATGTGGGCCAAGAATCGTGTGATATGCATTTTTGCAGGCCATTGGAGCACATTTTTAACTAGTTTATAACGTGCTCACATTTTTTTATCTCTCTCTCTCTCTCTCTCTCTCTATTCCTCTGGACATCTCTTCATCTCTTTCCCTCACTCTATCTATCCCTTCATCCCTATCTCTTAATCTATACCTCTCTCTCTATCTCTATATCTTTCCCTCTCTATCTCTATCTCTTCCTCAATTTCTATCTCGCTATATCTCTATCTCTATCTCTATCTCTATCTCTATCTCTATCTCCCTATCTCTCCCCTCTATCTCTATCTCTCTCCCTCTCTATCTCTCTCCCTCTATCTATCCCTTTGTCTATCTCAGCTGCCTCCCTCTCTCTCTCTCTCCATGTCTCTATCTCCATCTCTTTCTATTTCCCCCTCCTTCCCTCCCTCCCTTCCTCTCTATCTCCCTCTCCATAATCTTCAGTAAGACTTGGGATAAACACCTACATCATATTGGGCAAGTACTTAACTTGTAGAAATACAAGTTGTATGCAAACATGGATAAATGTTCATTTTCTAAGAAGAAGAAGATATGGTATCTAAGATACATTATAGACACACGAGGAGTGCATGTGGACTCAACCAAGATTCAAGTTGAATACAAGATTGGTAATACTTGAATTATGTCATAGAGTTGCATAGATTCTTCAGATTGCCAAACTTTTGGTTTTTCACATGTGACTCGACCATTAAACTAGGTTGCAAGAGATGGCACCAAAGAAAGGTTCATCTAGATAGTAGGATAATGGAAAGCACTTCAAGACTTCAAATGCATATTATGTTATATGTACCAATCCTTTTTCTACTAGATCTTCAATGACCATTCAAGATCAAGACTGGTGCACTAGAATATGCACTTGGAGCAATTATCACTTAACATGGCCATCCATTTGCATACCATAGTGATTCATTCACTATGTTAGTTGAAAACTACCCAACATATGATCATGAGCTTTATGCTATTGTTCAAGCATGTAAGAATTATATCTTGGGTAAGGAAACTATGATCCATATAACAAGTCACTCTAGCTATAGAAAGAGTGGCATCAGAAATGGTCTTCATATCTTCAATAGTTCCACCTAAATATCAAGGACAAGAAGGGAATAACCAATCCAATAGAGAAATGGGGGAGAGGGGACATAGAGAAATAAGGATAGAGATGGGAAGATAGAGAGGGAGAGATGTGGGATATGGGAGATAGAGAGATAGGGATAGAGAGGAAGAGATAGAGAGGGGGAGAGAGAGGGAGAGATGGGGGAGAAGGGAGATAGAGAGAGGGAGGGAGAAACGAGGGAGAGGGGAGAAAGAGAGATAGGGATAAAGGGGGAGAGATAGAGAGGGGGAAAGAGATAGGGGGAGAGAGACAAGGAAAGAGAGATGAGGGAGAGGGGAGATAGAGTGATAGGGATAAAAAGGTAGAGGTAGAGAGAGAGAGAGGGAGCATTTTGTCTTGCTTTGGGAAATTCCAACCCTAAGGGTTGGATTTGCCTTAGGCATCCAACCCAAAGGGTTGGATGTACCTTTTGGAGGCTAAGGACGTGTTTTCAACAAAACTTATAAAATCAACCAAATTTTGAGTGTGCTCCCCCTCAGGTTTACACATTTTTCAATGGCAATATGAAAAATGCCAAGATGACTTCAAATTTGTTATCATCTTTCTAACCATGTATTTTTTTTAAAATCTGATAACATTAAGGTTTCCATCTTGAATTTCTTTTGCTTATGTGTTCCTTTTTTCAGAAAACCTATGTCTAGTATTTCTGGTGTCATTTTTTACTCGTTTATCAAAATTAAAAAAAATACATTTTTAGATTCTAGACTCTTATATACACATTGAAAAAAATGATTTTTGATTATTTTAAAAAAAAATTAGGTGGAGCACGCTCACATTTCCAATTTTTAGGATGGGTCAACTTTGAAAATTCATAAAAGATCATATATTCATTAAAAAATTATCAGAAAAATTAGGCATAAACTACATGATGTTAGCTAATTTTCCACCAAAATGATTTTTGAAATACTTAAAAAAATCAACATTTTAGGGGGAGCACACCAGGTGCTATGTTATATTTTTCTGACAAAATTAGGAACAATTTGTGTGCTCCCCATATTTGGACCTCTTAATCTCCTCCATTTTTTGAAAAAAATAGTAGTTTAGAAACTAGATTCCGAGCACTACACATCTTGTTCTTATCACATTTTCTAATTTTGAGCATGGATATCTTCAATTTCTTATCCAAGATCAGTTTTTACTGATTTCAGAAAAAGAAAAAGAAAAAGAAAAAAAGTGACAACTTTTGACCCCTTTTTGGTCCCCCATTTCCATGCATATACCCTTTAGGGAGAATTTTATTTTCAATCTAGTAGAGCTTAAGCAATTGGATGAAGGTTCAGAGGAATTCAACAACATCTATACTTCAGGTATTTCCTTTGTACCAAAGGAGCTCCTCAAGGGTTTAAACATTTAGTTGGTTGTTTAACCTTGTAAAGAGCCGAAGGATGTTTTGGGTAAGTGGGAAGAAGTTTAATTTGTAAATTAATGAAGGATGAAGTTCGTGAACTTCTTTCATTGCCAAAGGCACTCTTTGAGATTTACCTTTTCGATGAATTCTCCACAGATTTGCATTTGTCTCTTGTGCAAAGTGTTATGCTTTAAGTTAGTGCACAAAGTGTTATGCCAAGAGCGATCTTTGTAATGATGAATCAGGGAACTTCTAAGTTTGTGAACTCAAAGGAATGGTGACAAAGGATCCTTTGGTTCATTTTTGAAATAAATCTCCAATGAAGGAGATGCACAAGTTCAAACACATACTTGCTTTTCGAAATGCGAAAGTTCATTGAACCATTTGCTAGCTGAAAGTTTTGTAATGGAAGGTTTACAAGTTCATGTGGGAGCCGAATGACCGAAATACATGTTTGAACCTTGTTTATATTCATGTCAATACTTCAATGAAGATTGTAGCAATTGTAAATACATGTGGATTCACTAAAGTGTGAGAGTTCATGGAATTGAGTTCTCACCGAAATTGTTATAAAGGAGGCATTTTGTAGATTCATGGATGGATCGAATCATCAATAAAGAAGTTCAAGGTTCACATGAATGTAAATTCATCAAAACTAGAGTATGAATGCACAAGTGATAGTTCCAATCAAGGCCAAATTGCTGATAAGTCATTTCACAGGTACACGAGAAACTCATTTTTCCTAAAGGCTTGAAGCAAAGATTAAAAGTTCCATTATATGTTGATGCATTGAAACAAGAGTTCTTAAAATCCATTTCAATCATTTCCAAACTCATTGACTTTGTTAGTTCTTAAACTATGAAGTTTGCCAATGAAGAAATTGAAGGTTATTAAATTCATGCAAGAACCGATTTGCCAAAATATATAATGAAGAAAGAAGTTCTATGGTTCGTTGAAAGAGCATTCATAGTTCCAAAATATGTTATTCCTTCCTTGTTGTTGGCTTTTGGGATGGTTGACTATTTAGTTTTGTAACTGTCCACTTTGGGAAGTGGTTCAACTTCCTTGCACCAGTATTATAAAAGACACATTGTGGTATTTTGAAGGGTTTCTCTTCTAGCTGATGGGGAAGTGGTCTGGGAGTAGTTTCTGAAGGAGAAGAAGAGGTCGAGTTGAGACTATAAATTTGTATTCCCCATTTTGGTGCAATGAATGCATGATGTTGATATAAGTTTAAGATTTGAATAAATTCAAATGAGATTGTGTTATTTTGTGAATTTATTATTGTGATTGAGGATATTGTTGTGTTGGCTATGTGACTAGGTGGTTTGACAAGACCCCATGGCTGCGACTGCATCACTATGTATTTAATTGAACCAAAAAAGGAGTTGATTATAAATTAGACCCACAAAATGAATAAAAATAAATTATACATTTGTTTGAACCAATAAAATTATTGGTTTAATCATGTGAGTAATAGGGACTAATTGAGTCCTATAAACCTGTCTAAAACCAAGTGGTGCACATAAGGGCTCAACCCTAATTGCTTGGTTTATTGCACCAATTGAGTTATTAGTCCAAACAGCTAAACGGGTGCACAATTGGCTAATTGAGAACAATGACTCTAATTGCCTTAAATTAATCCACATTAGCATTTGATTCATCCCAATTGTATCTCTAATTCAATTGATCATGCAAACTATTTAATTGGCCAAAATATTGGAGCTAATTGATGACAACAAACCTAATCACAAGGAATTAGCACACATCAAAGCTCTATTATATTCAATTATACACCTAGTTGAATCGAGTATTTGGTTCAACCAAGTGTGCATTTGAGACTAATTAAGCCCCATAAAATCAATTGGAACCAAGTTGTGCACATTGGAGCTTGATTAGTTTCGATTATGAACTTGGGTGAAGTAATCAAGTATTTGGCTCATTTAGGTATGCAATTGAATATAATTATAAGTACACAATGGGATCAATTAGCATCAATTATGCATATAGTTGAATTGATCTAAGTATTTGGTTTAATTATGTGTGTGATTGGGGGAAATTAAGCCCAATGAACCTATCACAATCAATTAGTGCATATTGGGATTTGATTAGGTACCTTAATTATGCATTTAGTTGAATCCATCGAGTAATTGGCTCAATCAAGTGTGCCATTTGAATAATCTAAATTTGTAGACCCAACTAGAATATAGTGACACACATTAGGGATCTTAGTTATCCCCAATTGTGCATCTACTACCAAGTGTGCAGTCAGGGCTAGCAAGCTTAGTGAACACCATTATATATTACATTAGTGTATTAGGATTGAATTAGCCCCAATTGTACACCTAGTTGGTTCAATCAGGTGTGTAATTAGTACTAATCAATCCATGCAAATCCCATTGGAATAAATTTGGGCACTTTGGGGCTCAATTATCCCAAATTAGGTAATTGATTAAGCTAATAAAGTAGTTGGTTCAATTATGTACATAACTGGGGCTAGCATCAAATTAGTGCATATTGGGGATCAATACCTATGAAAAAAATTAGAATCAAATAGTGCATAATGGGGTTAAATCAACCCCAATTATTTGGAATCAAGTCTAGATTATTTGATTTGAAGTCCAATTTATTCCAATTTTTTTTTGGACATCTAGACTAGTTATAAGTCTAGATTATTCAAAATTGTTCATCTTTTAAGAATCTAGGGTTTAATCCATTTAAGGTTTTTATCCCTAGATCAACTTAATATATGTAGGTGTATTTTATTTCCTAATATTTTGATGAGCCCCTAACTTCCACACCTATGCTTTAAGGTAGAAGTTTCTTATTTTTCTATTCTCGTCTTATCACAACATGCATTTATTTGTTCAATCCATTGTGTTTAACTTTATATGTCTAAGAAGATCCTAAGAACCCTAGGTCCCCTTCACCCAAGTGCTATGTTATTTACCCTAATATTGCTAGCATGAGTGCCTCTATACATTCTACATTCTATGATGATCACATGTTGGATTATAATTAAGAAAAACACATTATATAATCATAATACATTAATTGAAATTGTTGAAAATCAAAAGAAACAAGAGATGGATGATAAGTTGAAATCTTTCTACAATCAATAAATTAACATAGATGAGGGTATTTTTACATTATTTGTTATTGACTCTTTTATCAAGATACTTCTCACTATACATTATGGTATGGATATAATCAAGGCTTTAGGGAAAATCATTGATGATACTCAAGCTTCTCATAAGGTGGGTCATATTTCCCCAACCCCTTCTTAATCGTTTGGTTTTGTCTATCCCAACAATAGATTGTCTTTGCACCAAATTACATTTAAAAAAACTAGACACAACCAATTCATTTAGAGCATAGTACAAATTGAATTCCTTAACTATAGGAGTGCCAATATCTATATTCACATTTTCAACCATATATTGAAAGTTTGATGGATGCCTTTTATATACTTCTAATTAGCTTTTAACTGGGTTGGCCTTTGTTATGCAAAGAGGTACCAATACTAGACATGTTGTTGGCTCCAATAGTGATCTCTTCCATCTTATTGCACAATCCTTCTTGATTATATTTGAGTACCTTTAGTTGTGATTAAATATTGGATACTTGTTTGGTGAGATTAGAATGAACCTAGAGAGAATCTCACATAAGGAGAGCGATGTTCACCATATAAAAAATGAGGAATTAACGTAAAGCGATTGACTGCCAATCTCATGTAGATATATAAGATTTGGAAAAACTACTAAACATATTGATCTCAAGATATATTTAGAATAATATATTTAGAAGAATGGTTTGTTGGCAAGTTTTAGACACAATATTCTTAGAAAAAAATAATCCAATGAGGGATGTTTTCCAAGATAGTTTGTGACTAAAGGATACAAGGATAAAACAGAGGACTGAGAGCTAAACATGTTTGGTGAAGGGTAGAACCAAAAGGCATGTTTGGAAGTCTCTTTTTTCTTGTAGAATGTCAAAGAATGTTGGGTTTGAAGGAAGTGGATTTGAAGGAAGTGGAGGTGGTTACCTATCGAAGTCCAAAGTGAAGAAGTTTCTAGGATGTGAGTTGGGCTTGAGAGTTTGCTTTGGCTTTCCAAAGGGAGGCACTTAATTTTTAAGTCACTTGGTCATGAATAAGCATTTCCATTTTGCATTAAGCCTTTGATCATATTGGCAGGAGGGAAGCAAGGATCTTTATAGATTTGCACAAGAAGGAAGAGAGCATTTGCAATCTTTTGACCATTTTCAATCTTTAAGGAAACTACATGAACAAACCTATAGACATCTTGAGAAAGAGTGAAAATGGGACAAATGGAACAATTTAAGAGACAATCCTTCTATTGGAGGAGGTAATTAATTGTGTTGCTTGTAGTTACCTTGAAGGTTTCCATTGAAGATTAGGGAGGTCCCAAAGATTTTTGAAGCTTTGGATCCCTTTCTTGAATAGTAGTTTTCCTTTGAATTGTATTCAAAGTGTAAGAGACATATTCACTGGATAAGATAGTTCCACTAGACAGAGGAGGTTGGGAAGCTCAAGCCATGTCTCAAGGATTGGTCATACCAAATCAATGTTAGGAAATGTGTCTCAACCTTGCTCCTAATGTTAAGAATATCGAAAATATAATTTTTAGGCTATAAAACAGAAAAACTCAATTTGGACCTTTTTGACTTCATAATTATTTTTAAAAAGGTTCCAATCTGCCTCTTGGATCAAGAGTTATGGCCCCTCTAGAAGTTGGGCCTCTCACATCAGAAATGCAAGAACATCTATGAGTTGTAAGAGGGAGTTACACTTGTTAACCAACTTATGACATGTGTTATGACACATTATAAGGCATCTTTGAATGGAGATAATGGAGTGCCCAAGTTGGTGAGTGGATTATGACGAGTTTATGATAGATGGATGTAATATGCTATTTTTAGCTTGTGGTCTTGGAATTTGGGTGTTGGACTTTTAACTAGGAGTTTAGGCGCTACATTTTGGGTGGTTTTAGCTCATGGTTTTCTAATTACCATTTGATGGTTTCATGCATTTCTCTCCTATTTATTGAGTGCTTGAAATGTAGGTTTCAATAGTGAGTTTTGTATGTATTGTTATGCTGGCAGAATTACTCCAGATCTCTAATTCATGATACTCCTGTAAAGACTTAGACTCTACAAGTGTCTTGTAACTTTTGATTACTAAATAATACATTGAGTTTCTTTAGAGTGTGGGGTTTTTCTTTTGAAAGGATTTTCCCCATGTAAATAATTGTGTTATGGTATATTGTTTTTATATTTATTTTCTTGTCACGGTATCATTAGTTTAATTTTTGCACATACCCCGTCTCATAGATTGTACCTCTGCTTTCTTTTAAGATTATGGTGAGACAACTTATCGAGCCTTCCAAATATTCTTAATTTGTGTTAATGCATGAGTCTTGAAGTAAGGTGCTAGAAGAATCTTATCTTTCCAAAAAAAAAACCATGATCCAAAACCTATAATATTTGTATCAATATACTGCCTAATTAATATTTCTTAGAGAACATTTTTATGAAAAATCCAAAAGATCTATTTAACAAAAAATAAATACCTTAAATACTAGAATGAATGGGACCCAGACCTCCTCAAATATGATGTTTTTTAAATTTTTAAATTTTATTATAAACAAACTTACATATCAATAAAAAATTCATTTCAATATCTATTATCCAATGATTAATTAAACTTATTTTAAAGTAAAGTTTAATAAAGTCGTTTTCAATTCATATATGAGAAAAAAAAATCATTTTCAAATTATTAAAAAAATTATTTGTAAAATACCACTTATAAATTTATCGAATTTTGAGGATTCATGTCAATATTTAATTAAACTTACCCACGTTTAAATTCGGCCAACACCTAAATTCCCGGGCCTGAAAATACTAAAGTTTAACAAAGTCTTTTTCAATTTAAATAGTTGAATTTCAAGGGCCATTTTCAGACTATCAAGAAATTATTTGTATGATATCAGTTTTACCAATAAATTGGACATTATAAAATGCTATAATCTTTTGATAACATTTGAACTATTCTAGAAATGTCAACCCTAATCTAGTGATGCCACATGGATTGAACATAAGATACCCACCACTTCTTTCATTCATTTCCTGATTTGCAGAACAGGCTAAATTGACAACTAGCTAACTATTAATTTAAAGGTTGAGCTCACTAATGGGGCATTAAGAAATTATATGCTCTCTGGACGGCAAATAATCAATTGTCTCATTGTCTGTCTGTTTTTGCCGTCCACAATTTCATTTAGTTTGAATCTCTGTTTTAGGGAAATAATTGGATTATATAGACATGGACATTTTTATTTTTTTAAATGGATGATCAGTGACAATAAATTTAATGTTAATAATATAATTGCTAATTATAACAATAATATACATATAATGTACACAGATAATAGGCCGGCTTTATGATTGAGAATTTGGTCAGTACCATTTCCAAAAGGAACATACAAAACATAAAAATTCATACGCCATCCTGCATAGAATTTGTATTTCACACTCTCCTCTGTGTATATATAAATATTCCATGTCACAAAGACAGCAAGACGATACTGATAAACAAGCAGCTTCAATGATCCAGTGGCATTGGGATCATCTTGGTGTTTTATAATTCAAGTAAGAAAACAAATTTCGATGTATCCATGATAATTGTTTGGCTTTTTCCACCATTATTATGGTATGATTGAATGACCATGTATTATTGTTGAGTATAATTAGTTAGACATGTGGAAGCTTGGGAAATTGTTAAGCTTCCTTTTGCTGGAACATTAGGTTCCTCATAGGTGTTCACTAGGAGGATATGTTTGAACATGGCAGAGTTGGTATGATTTGTTTGTTGGTAGGCTTGTCTTTAGTATCAGCAGGATTGAATTTGACATGGAGTTTATGGGTATAAAAGAGAATGTTAATTCATGATTGGTGTCAAATTTATGGGGGCAATAATCATAAGATTTTGTAATGTGCAATTGGGTTTATGACAGTAATACCAGGGCAGAATGAAGTTTTCACAGCATTGTTTCATAAAGGTCTACTACATTTTATGTCAGGCTTGATGGTGTTTCGTGCTTATAGGCACTTAATAAAGAGGACAGTTCTTATTTATTTTTAGATATAGTGTATTTTAATAAGAATATATATTGGGGTTTAGATATTTATTTATTGCTTATTTGTAATTTGGTCTTGTTATATAGGACATTGAATCAAACTGTGCAGTTGGGAATTGGGATCCAATTATAGTGCACAAAATCAGAAGATAACTACTTTAAGTATAAGTAATTGTGGAAGGAACTAAATCTGAATGAGGAAACTTTAGATTGGGACAGGTCAGACAAGCAACAGAAAAGTAGATTTTTTAATTTAGCCAAAGTGAACGTAGATCTTTGGAACATATATACCAAACTTGAAATTCAACTGGTTAAGACATCCTGAAATACCCTTCTACATTTTGTGGGCTTCTCACATGGTTTTTGGCTTGTGCATTTGGCAAATTAGGTGGTATGGAAGAGTACTCTCCCTTAAGATATTCGAAGGATTTACCAAGAGAATTTGAAGATTACTCAGTGAATGGACAGTCTGAAATTCATGGTTCTGAAAGTGAAGAACCCCCTGGGAAAGAAGATTCTCCTTTGATATCAATGGATTTTATGGCCTTTCAACAAGGAAAAGTGTCTGCTGCCAAGCTGACAAGCTCTGTGACTGATAAAAAGGACAGACAGGAGATGGCGCAAAAAATCATTCAAGAATTGAAGAATTCTAAGAAGCAATCTGCTTATAGAAGTGCACTAAACAATCTGGAGGCAGAAGCTGCATGTAGAGTTCATGAAGAGGTAAACTCAGGAGCTTACAGTATTGAGTATACCGGCAATGATATTGACAATATCAATCATGCCTCCGAAGTTCATAAACCCAAAGAATCAAGAAGAAAGTCAAACAATAGAAAAGATTCCAGTAGAAGAAAATGTGGTGATCGGAAGAAAAAATATTCTTCTTTAAGCTCAGTCAAACTAAACAGCGGATTCACTCATGAGAACCAATCTTCAGTGATGAAATCCATCGGTGGGTCTACCTTGCATGCAGATGATTTTTCAGTTTGTTCTCCACAAAACAATTACCAAGAAGATAGTTTTGAGCTCCTTTTGGATGAAAAAGGGAAACATACTATAAGGACTTATGATAGATCTCTTGATCTTAAAGGTTCAAGGAAGAAAACACTGAAGAACCACATGAAGGCTCAAGAATTAGACGATTGCATTGATTATTCAACGGTACATGACAAATTTTGTGGATCTCCCTGTTCTTCATATGGAAGGCAAAAGGATAAAAGTCATCATTCAAAAGGAATTACAGGGAAGAGAATTTTGTACAAGACAAATGGCTTCTCTGGAGCTCCTAATAATCTCCACTGTCAACCATTCTTTCAATTTGAATCTGTTACAGACTGCGAGTTAGTTTCTTCAGATGCATATCCCATTGAGGAGACACCATTGCTCGGATCACCCTATGAGAACCAAGTCAGCTCTTGCTCATCTTTTGATGAGCAGTGTGGTTTTGGCCTTGCAACTTATTTTGGTGAGCTGGATCTCTATAATCTGAACAAAATTCATAGAAGAACCAGAAAATCAGGTGCCAGAGGGTGTATTACAGAGAAAGAATCTATAAATACAAAAACCATTGAACAAACATCAATGCATAGAAGCTTGAGCCAAAAGTATTGTCCCAAGTCATTCAAGGAACTGGTTGGACACACCATTGTAGCTCACGCCCTCTGTAATGCAGTTAGCAAAAGAAAAATTGTACCTTTTTATCTTTTTCATGGACCTAGAGGTACAGGGAAGACATCCACTGGAAGGTTATTTGGGGCAGCATTGAATTGTATGGCTGACTGCAATGCTAAACCCTGTGGGAATTGCCATGGGTGCTCAAAAAGTCCAGAAATTACAGAGATTGATGCAGCGTCAAGGTGTGTTGACATTGAAAGAATGAAAATCTTCCTCCAAAGTATTAAGTTCTCTCAGTCAGTTCCTCACTTCCAGGTATTCATAGTAGATGAGTGCCAAATATTGACACCAGAAGCTTGGACTGTATTGTTGAATGGCTTAGAACAGAAGTCTAGTTCTGCAGTATTTATTATGATTACAACAGACGCAACAAAGCTACCAAGGATTGCACTATCTAGATGCCAAAAGTTTCATTTCCCAAAGCTAAAAGATGAAGATATCTATGCGAAACTTGAGCTGATTGCTGCTGCAGAGGGCATTGACATTGCACAGGATGCCTTGCACTTGATTAGTGCAAAGGCGGATGGATCTTTAAGGGATGCTGAGATCACACTGGATGAATTGAGTCTTCTTGGAACAAATGTTACAAAAGAAATGGTCAACCAACTTGTGAGTATTCACTCTTTGGTTGTGTGGAAGTTCATTACAAATGCTTTTGATTAGGAAACATCCCACATATGTTTTCAAAGAGTAATTGACTCTCTGGTATCATAGTAGCTAGTTAAATATTAAAAAAGTTTGAATTTGAAAAGAATTTCTTGTCTGAAGACTGTACTCTTGTTTATAAATCACAGGTAGGTCTAGTACCTGATGAAAGACTCGTAACTTTACTTGGCCTGGCTTTATCAGCTGACACTTTGGGCACCGTGAGATCCATTAGAGAAATTATTGAATCCGGAGTACAGCCATTGGTTCTTGTAGGGCAATTAGCATCTCTAATCACAGACATTCTTGCTGGCAGTTGTGTACAGTCTGCATGGTTACAAGGAAAAGAAAGATTCTGTAGGGGATTTTTTTGTAAGTATCGCTTTCTGAAAAAATCTTCTGTCAAAAAACTTTCAGTTTTGTGCTACTCTCAACTAGGCAATTGTAAACCACCCTAAACTGATTTCAGAACAAGAATATTTGTAGGTTTTTGAACTTTGTATATTATCTTTCAATTTTAGGTTGATTAGGTTCTCCAGTTTGAAAACTAATCCAACCGAGAATTATGTTTACTGTAATATATGCTTTCAATTCACCTTTTTGCTTTAAAGAATGCTCTACTCTCCAGTCCATGTAGGATTTTCTACAAGATATTGAGATATTAAAATATCAAACATAAGCTCTGGCCCTGTGGCTTGCCTATGCTTAGTAGCCTTTCTTACTTGCTGGCTGTTGTCTCACACTTCATGAATTATGATGATTGTGCAGCATCTAAGGATGAATCAAAGAGGTTACGCCACGCCTTGAAAATCCTTTTGGAAACAGAGAAGCAGCTAAATTCATCAAACGATCACACAACTTGGATTACAGCTGCTCTTCTGCAGTTTGCACCTGATGATCTCTATCAATTTTCTACACCACCTTTAAATACTAGCCTAATGCAAAGTCCAGTGGCACTACTTGACACAATTGAAAAAGAGACAATTGGTTTGGAACATCCTGCAGAGGAGCACTTGTTTAGAAATAACCGCTGGGAGCATTACCAACTTGAACTTGAACTTATACCTCCCAAAACCTCAGAGGTGACAACAAATATTAACTCTGCTGTTGTACCAAGCCCATTTGTCTCTGATATAGTCCCAGAGAATGCAACCAATCATTTCCAGACTAGAAAGTACATACACCATAGAAGACGTTCTTCTAGTCACTCACAAAAACTGCAGGTCATCTTTGAAAACGTTAGTGGAATTGCAGAAAATAATCATCTCCCTGCACATAATCTAGACTCTTTAGCGGATGTCAGTGAAGCTAGGCAAAGGGAACTCAAATTAATGAGTCTGGGCAATACAGAACAAATATGGGAAAAGGTACTAGAAAAAGTTCAATCTTCCCATCTCAAAGAGTTACTTGAAGGAAGAGGAAAGTTATCATCAGTCTTTGTGTCCAAAGGTATGCATCTTCTTTATTCATCTGAATTTCCTATTGCCTCTACGTTTCTAATCATGGTCATGGAATTTAAAAATGATATATTATCATGATTTTAAAGGTGAATGCGTGCTAATGCTTAAGATTGTTAGAATTTACAGTCTATCTGATGTCTTGTTTCTTTAGTGATTGCTTGATTAAGTGTAACGACTTTCCATCTTACGATATATTTAAGTTCTTTTGTCTAGCCAATCTCTACGGAAAGGACTAAGGTTAAATTGGCCCACCAGATGCCTTAGTAGTAGTTTTATTATTTAATGTTACTGTAAGAGTAAGGTAATGTATGCTTATATACTGTTTGATTTCTTATTGGTTTTACGGCAGTTATTCAATCCAATGAATATACTTATCTAAATTCAAACTGTGCCAAACCTAGATGTGTCCCTCTGGTTTCCAAATACTTCCCGGAATCATACTTACAATGAGCACTTGGTAGCACTACTGTTATTTCTATAGATCAATCTACTTTTATGTTTTTCTTTCCTAGTCTTCCTGATTATGGACTGGGAGATTGTGGCACTTGTTTCCTGTATTCCTTGAAAGCCAGCAGCACTTGTCACTTTGTGCTCATCGATTTGCACTGGAGAATGCCAAATTAGAGTCCAAATTAGTTTAACAGTTGAGATATTAATTTATTACAAGAGTTGTTACAGCAATGAATTTTTATCTGGAGGCACAGTTTCTGAGATGGGCATGACTAATTAGGAGAAGTTAGGTTAAGTGAGAAAGGGTTTCCCTTCTTTGATTACCTAGTTTGTAACTAAAGAGAAAGATTAAATAATCTCATCTCTTATGTTCACCAAAATACAGTAGAGCATATCCATAGTTACCAATCCGGATGAATTTGGTTCAAATCCAGCTGGACCTAGGTCCAGCTCGATTTGTCTGATTCGATCGGGACTCTTCAATTCCTATAGAATTTTAGGAATTTGAAGGAGCTAATTTTTTTTTGAAGCTGGTAACTATGGTATGTTCTATGGCAGTTTGTCAACAAATTCTAGTAGTTGGTGGCCTTGTTTATGGCCCTGTTCAATGAAAGTTTAATTGAATTGGCTCTCAAATAATCCATAGGAGACATCACCTATGACCTGTTCGCCCTAAATTGGCATTAGCAAAGAATAAAGTTAGAAATGCACTCATCCTTTTTATTGAGTAAGAGGGATCGTTCTTCTTTTGAATCTTTGTATTGTGTGTGTTTTAATTTCTCTAACAGACACATTACTAACATCTAGTACTTTTTCATGGCAGCTCGTGCTGTGGTTCACCTAAAGTTTAAACATACACATGACAAAGAACAAGCTGAAAGGTCAGAAACAAGCTTGTCCAATGCATTCAATGAGGTCCTTGGTTTCCCTGTTGAAGTTAAAATAAGACTGAGACATGATACCGCAGATGAGGATGAAAATTCAGAGAGCAGTGCTGATGATTTTAGTAAGAAACAGGAAGTCATGCCCCGTAGTGAGGAAAAAAAAATCTTGACCTCCAAAGCTTTAAGAAGACAGAATACAAGAGCAATCAAAATTTTGCCACGCTACCGAAGGAGAAATAGGATTGCTGGTATGCTTGACAAAATACGTGGACCTTCTGAGCGCGATACAAATATAGTCCAAGTTAGTTCAGAGGATGATGAAATATTTGAAAAATGCAGCATTGATCAAGACAACTTAAACAGAAAAGACATACCTCAAATAGAGGAGCAATTCAACGATGTCCATTCACACACAGAGAACTTGGAGCAAAGGTCTTCTGCGTCAATGGGCATAAATACACTTTCCTTTGAACAGGCTGAAGGAAGCGTTGATGCCTACAGCCAAGACTTGCTGTTTGATCATGTCAGCTCAGGACGAAAGCATGGCAGTGGGAGAAGAATCAAATTGGACATGAGCTTCAAGGAAGCCAAGAAAGCAGGCTCTTATCCAAACCTAAAAAACATGTGAGTATAAATTGTTGTGCTTGATCTTTGTTGGCGTTTCTGTAAAGCATAGGTTTCCTTCTGCTTAGATGCCAAGATTAAGGGGCATTTAGTTTTGTTGATTTTACATGGTAAAACAGCCAAAATATCATATTAATTTAGCAAGAAAGCATGAAAATAAGAAAATTTCAAAAGTGTATTATCAGCTTCAAGGAACTCAGCATGGGCTTTCTTCAGCTTATATTTCAAGTTAAGTTGATCTCATCAAAGTCGCCATAGACTTCAACATTACAGTTCTTACACTTTGGGGTATCTATTTCACCCAAGTTGCCTTGTCTTGCATCCAACCTTAGTCTTTATACTTCTTATGCCGTGTCCAAGGGATACCTAGACATATACACCACCCTATCTTCTATAGCAGTCTTGCCATGTGTGTCTGGGATCTGTTCTAACAAGGTTAACCAGGGATGTATTTAAACTCAACTTGCCAGCACAGCAGGGCATCCATCACACCAAGTCATCTAAATTAGCACCAAGACTTATCCTTCACAATTCTCATGTTCGCATGTATCTATTCTTCCAAATTCACCTGACATTCACCAAATCTAATCTTGTATAATTCTTATGTCTACAGGCATCTATTCCACCAAAGTCACCTATACTTACACCTACCCTTGTCCCTTGTAGTTCTCATGTCATCCCAGGACATTCTGTTCCAGGAAAGTTATCTAAACATGCATCCAAGCTCAACCTTATAGTTCTCCTGCAATATCTAAGGGAAAGACCAGGTTTTGATCTTATAACTTTTATTAAGCAATCAAAATGACACGTCTTTGTTAGAATCTCCTACCACCTTCACTTG
Organism: Cunninghamia lanceolata; assembly: GCA_027924645.1. Classification (NCBI taxonomy): domain Eukaryota; kingdom Viridiplantae; phylum Streptophyta; class Pinopsida; order Cupressales; family Cupressaceae; genus Cunninghamia; species Cunninghamia lanceolata. The sequence goes on along the minus strand of BSBN01001164.1, from coordinate 998,846 downwards.
TGACCTTTTTACCCTGATGATAGATCCAGCAAAGAGATCAGAAACATTTGAAATTAATTATGATATGCAGTCAGATCCAGAAGCACTAAGCATGATATGCAGTCAGATTCAGAAGCACTTAGCAAAGCCATGGGAACAAACCATTCTAAAAAAAAAAATTATACAAGGTCTTCCCCAGGAACAGGGTTATTCAGTTTTAAGAACAATATGATTCATGGTCTACCAAAGTATGCATAACACCAAGATTTTTACTGATCATCTAAAGTTTTGGCCATTTGGGTATGCAGGGCGGTTCATTCAAAACACAGAGCTCCTTTCCGCAGGAATGAAGTCCACGTAAGTAAATTACCTTACAACACATCAGTCCTTGTTATGTAGATTTCATATGTGAGTAATTAATTGATGCCTCATACTCTACTAATATATTTTGCTTAGAACAGGTCAAGCAACACAAGTGGAAGCAGAGGAGCAGCAAATTCCTGCTGAAGTTTGCTCCTTGTACAGATTCATCCATTGTAATCAATGCAAATTTATTGAAGAAAGGAACAGCCTTATAAATTACAAACCGCCGAAAAGTTTCTACCATTCAATGAAGCTTACAATGAGAGAATTTAATGAATTTTATCTCATCTCTGTCTATATAAATACCATTGTATTGGCCAGAATGTTGAATTATAGAATTCAGTAGCTAAGGGTTTTCTGAGATAGATTGTGTTTAGTTGATATTATTATGTACTTGCTGGGACATGGCTATTTATAATATAGAAATGATAGTATGATTATTAATTGTTAGGCCTCACATTCAATAAATTTATCCAATGTTCCTTTCACGGTAAGAAAATATTTTACTCCAGTTAGCTATTATTTAATATTTAGCTCCAACACAAATTGAGCGCTGGAATTTGATGTGGCAGTTATGCCAAGGCTGTGCAACAGAGGAATATTCATTTTCATTTTGACATTATCTTTAACAAATGCTAAGACAGATTTTATGATGCATAAGAACCAAGAATAGAGGGAGTTATTTTGGAATCAATGATGAGCTGTAAGATGTGTAAGAGCCTAATTTTACACAGGAATCTTGCCTATCTTGGGCACCACACCTCATGAGAGGTTTTACACATGGTTTTGTAAACTAGAGATGGTTTTAAGTTTGCCAGAAGTCTATAAATTGAAGGCTTGAGGAGTAGTTTGTATTGTGAGAGTTTGCAGGGATGCTAAAATGTTGTTGGAATTACTCCATATTTGGATGCTGGTGTATTACTCCTCTAAAGACTTGCATTGCAAGTGTATTGTAATCCTCTGTTGATTTGATAATACATTGTGTAGGTTTTGGATTGTGGGGTTTTTCTACTGAAAGAGTTTTCCCCATGTAAATCACTATGTTATGGTTTATTGCCTATTGGTTGTTTCTATGGTTTCTCTATTTTCTGCAATAAGTTTTACATCAGATTTGAAGTTATTTGCATAACACTCCTCTCAAGTATTAGTGTATGAAGTTGTTTCTGCACACCTTACTTCCTTACAACAAACACCCTATTTTAGATGAAGTATGGAGGCTACCATGATCCCCCAATCTATAAACCCTCACTCAACATGTCATTCAAAACTGCATTCATGGGGTATGGTGTGCATACCTCTTTAACAATTGTGATTTGATTAATGAACTTCTAAATATATTTTATTGGGAACATTTGAATATTGTAATGGTGAAAATTGTCTCCCTTGTACTTCTCCCTTTGGTTTTGGATTCCGTTTCATTTGAGTATCTTTTATGTAATGAAAGTGCTTTGTGTATATGCCAACTTTCAATAACCCAAATTATACTCTTTTATGTAATGAAATTGTGTGTATGTGTCAACTTTCAATATCCCAAATTATACTTCACTTCTAAGGATCAATTGTGTGATGGGTGATTAGAAATGATCCTAAAACTTTTAGTTTTCAAATTCAAATTTAGGGCTCACCAACACTTTACTTATCCTTTGGAGTTTATTAAGGACTAACCCTAGTTCATTTTTTATCATCGAACATCTAGAACTCACAAGAGAATCTCATAGCTATAATCATTAGAGCATTAAATCAAAGCATTTATTACTACATTACCTATCCACATTAAAATCTAAGGCATCTACTACATGTTTGCTTGTTGCCTTTGATCATTTAGCAGTTTGACCAAGGGGATACATTTCCCCGTCATTAACAAACTTCTAAATACACAACCAAGTTTTTATGCATATATATATATTCAAAGCGGGCTAAGAGTGAACATTAGAAGTTTTACAAAAATCAGATTCACCCTTGCACAAGGTCAATAGTTGTGAAAGCAATTCATTGAAATGGACAATAAATTTAAAATTCCAAGATAATTGTATAGTCATTTCTAATTTTTGCTACATATTAACGAATCACTTACAACCACTTCTCAAATTTATTTCCATTAAATCTCTAACTAAATACCTTTATTTTATTTATTTAATTTCTATAAATATTTAGTACTTTCTCCAATTAATTAGAATACCATCTTTTTATTCTTAAACTTATTATTTCATTAAAATAAAACCATTTTATTTAAAAAAGGGATTTTACTCCCCCTTTCAAATACATTATATTTATCAAAAAATGATTTAAGAGCTAAATTTCATCAGTTGGGCTTTGTATGTGTCTATGCCACACTACTACTAACAACATGATTGTTTTGTGCTTACTTCCATTTATTGTGCTTGCCTCTATTTATTGCAATGTGTTTTACATTGTTAAGCCTAGGGGCTACTTTCACCCCCTTTAAATGACCTCAACCTTTCATTCCTCCACAGTTGTTGCTACTAGAGTTGAAGGTTTGACGATGACATCCAATGGCTCCCCCACTCAAATGACCCTAGAAGTTTGTACCCAAGGTGTTCCATGAGGTACATCCCTTGAAACACCACCAAATGTTGATCTTCCAATTCTTGAATTTGACAATGCATGCAAATGGCTAGAAAGTATTACCTTGATAGGGTATTTTGTGGGTAGAGTTCCCCCTGAAAGCATGCTTAGAGATTGGGTTAATAGGGCTTGGAACTTGCATGGGATCTACATTGACATTGTGCAAAACCTCACCAAGGTTTTTTTTTTCCATTTTGCTGAAGCCAACTATGCTAAGGCTATTCTAAGTCGTGGCCCTTGGCTTGTTTGCTCCTCCCTTTTTGTGTTCAAACCTTGGACTTGAGACTTTGTTGTATTTGATGAAAAGTCTTTTTGAGTCCCTGTCTAGGTTGAATTTCTTGGGTTATCCTTGCCATGGTAGAATTTCTTGAGCCAAATAATCTCTTCTTTAGGATCTATGGTTTGTATCAAACTTGAACGGTTCTATTAAATGGCTTGTCCCTAGTGGCAAGTTTATGTGGAGGTGGGCCTTTCGAAGGACCTCAAAGAGTTGGTTGACATTCAAGTGTCCAATATATTTACCTTTTGAATACTTAATATTGGTGCTAGTCTTCTAAACACAAGATTCAGGATTGCCCTTTAGCAACCCCGCGATCAAAACCTTTTGTACAACCCTCTTCTCGATCACCATCTTCTGCAAAACAAGAGGAAGGTTGGTCTATAATGGTTAATCGCAAAGCCAAGAATTCTAGCAACCCAAAGCCTTCTCCCAAACCTTCTGGTTTTGGGGCCCATACTTCAAATAATGTTTCAAAACCCCCAAACACAAGTAAAGTTGCTATCTCCTTCCCCAAGGAGACTTCTGGTGAGGTGAAAATTACTAAATCTCTGCTAGCGGCTTCACAATTAGCTCAGTCACCAACCATCACTGCTTGACATGCTTCCCCTTCTCTTGCTGGATAGAGGAGGTCTCATAGCTTGCTAGGGTGACTAGAAGAAGGAGAATATGTGCCAAAGAAATGATAACATGTCTAGCTCAACATCCAGATTGGAAGTTTTGAGGTAGATGATGCCTTGCTATAGAACAATTATTCTTTTATGGATGAGTTGGATAATAAGGAGATGACTCTTGATACTTGTTTATGAATTGTATTTCCTAGAATGTTTAGGTCTAACAAACCTCCCACAAAAGTACTCTATTCGTGATGCTTAGCTTCACTATCTAGGTTTAGACATTCTATGTTTACAAAGAGGTTAAAGTGTCTGGTTTTTTACTTTATGTCGCTTGCTGGTTATTTGGCCTTCAAACCATTTTTATTGTAGTAACCATGAAGCTAGTCGGGGTGGTGTTGTCACTTTTCTCTCTCCTACATGGCACCAACTTTTGGTTGATCATGGCTATGACCCCACCAATCATGCATTATGGGCTCTTTTCAACATTAATAATCATTCCTTTGGTGTTAATAATGTTTATGGTTCTAATGATGTTGTGGAGAGATCTTCCCTTTAGAGATGGATTGTTAAGTCAATGTCTGTCACCACTTGGCTTTTGTGCAGGGATTTTAATATGATAGAGTTGGCTTATGATAAATGCGGAGCCTTGCTTGTGCGCTAGATAGATGGTGAAAGGGAGGCTTGATTTTTTATGTGCAATAAATTGGGGCTTTTTATCCCAATGTTGGCCGCCGCCAAGATCATATGAATTGGTACACCAGGAGCAATTTAAGAGCTAACCCTGACATGGTCTTAAAGCGACTTGATCGGGCCATGATATTAGCTCAATCTTTCTTTTCCTTTACCAGTTGTTATTCCTTGCCAATGGAACCATTGTTAGATGTTGTCCTTTCTGACTACTTCCCAATATGATTCCATATTAAGTGGCAAGTCTCCAAACCCAAAGTCATGAAGAATCAATTTTTCTCAACATGTCACTTCTAAATCACAAGGCCACATTGGCTCACATTCAACATGTCTAGAATTTGGAGGCATGTCCCATGCATGGGACTAAGTAGATAGCATGGTGGAATGATGTCATAACTTGTACCTCATGGTTTCTCCACATTTATGGGTAACAATTGACCCACTTCCACCACGGCTCATACGAGATCACCACCCACGATCTCTGCCAAGGCACTGCCACTTTGGAGTCTTAACTGTTTGATCTTGCTATTCTGGGTGGCTCAACTATACCACCAAAAATAGATTGCAGATGCTCATACAACTTGTGGGGCTCAAATCAAACCTCGGATCCACTAGCTCAAGATTGGAGATGAGGGGACGAAGGAATTGTTTAGGCCTTGCATGCCTGCCATACCTCCTATTCTATCTGAAGAGCAATTTCATTTCCCACTAAAACTAATGCAACTAAGGCATGCATATAACCTAATGGATGCCACCATCCCTAAATCAAGTAGTCCAACAAGTGAAGAGATGCTACATTTAATTATCAACCCAGGGGCATGTTTCTTGAAATGATGTCCACACTATATGTACAACTTGAGAAATAATGGGTGCTTAGTTGTGTATAGTGCAATGCTGAAGTAAAATCTTAATGCTGAAAGGAAATCACAAGTATAGAAAGTAAACTTTATTAATGTTAAAATATAAGAGAATAATAACTATAAACTGAATCATACATCTAGTTAATAAATGAAAACCAAATATCTCCAAATCTACTCACATAAGACTTTAGCTAACAGGGAGCAACTTAATCGCAAGTGGGCCCTTGCTTGGGTTGACTTCCTTTATTTACTTTCTAATCTTCAGATGAAACAAGAACATAATGATATACAAATGAAATGATATATTTTCTATTGACTGGAATCAAAATTAAATACAAAACTTCTGAGAAAGTTTGTGTGCTAGATATCTGGACAAAAGCAAATATATAGATGCCAACTATAGTTCAAACACTAATTGAATAACCATAACAACTGATCCACTCTCCTTCATAGAAGGAGAGGATTCCTTATTCTTGCAAAGTTATAACTAAACTAGGAAACAAAATCTTTGATTAACTAGAAAAAGAATTCTAACTGAAACACTTGAAATGGAACCAACATGTCCCCAGAAGCATGGAAACAATTATCTCAGCTTCACACGTCTTCACTTTAAGAGTTAGTATCCTATCATGATGTCCCCTTTCATCTTATTTCAGTTTTCCAAAGAAAGTAGGTTGTTGCAGGACAACTATTCAATAATTGTGTGCTCTGCTACAGGAATCAGCTTTTGGCTGCATGAACTCTTGTAGGTGTGACTATAGAAACCTCTACGCTTTGGCCGCAGGAACTCTGTGGCACTTCTTCATGATAGTAATCTTGGATGTTGCAAGAAGATTTAGTCCATAAAAGTATCTAACCATAAAGATTATTGCAAACATACTTATTCATGGGTCATCCCACAATAATGGGTTACACTTTTTGGCCAAACTTGACATTGAAATCAACATTTTGAACTAAATCTTCACTTTCTAACACCTATAGCCGCTAATCTGTTAGGAATTTGAAGATTATGCGAACTAGTGATTTTTAATATTTTATTTGCAGATTCTAAATAAATTTTTTGAAAAAAAATTGGAGTTAAATTGTAAATTTTTTTGCATCTCCTTTGATAACTAGTTTTTAATAGTAAACAACATTTTTGTAAAGTGATGTGTATTCTGTAGCACATAACTTTTTTTCTACAAAGGATAAAATCCCAATTCTTTTGAATTTAGATTGGTAACACTAATATATAGGGCATGCATTTGGTTTCATAATGTTTTGTTGAATATATATATTTTTAATTAAGTTTTGAAGTCAAACCAATTATAATTTAGACATAAGCGTATTCCGTAAAACATAACTTTTTTTGTATGTATCGAAATTCAATTTTTTTATTTTTTTGAAACAAGGACATCAATACCTAGGCATAGATATTTTTCAAAAAAAATTTCACTAATTTACTAATTTTCCATGTGTGTAGACCATAGAACTTGATGTTCGGTGAAAAACCTACATTCACAAGAAATAAAAAATAAATATAATAATCAAATTAACTATATTTAAAATTATACTTTTTGGGAATCTTATAATAAGGACTACATAATTACAAAAGATAAATTTTAAATGAATTCATTTGATCCCCCAAAAGGTAAATCAAAAGTAGTTTTTTATCAGCATTTTGATAGGTGTAGAGGAGACTCCATGATAGGTATGGTTTAAAACTAGCGGGTTCTATCCAAGGGGGTTTGAATCTAAGGGGTTTGATCAAACCCTCTTCAATTAAAATCCTTTAAATGGAACCTTTCAAGGCTTAAATAATTATATTTTCTAAAAATATGTGATTTCAACAAAAATCAGGATGTCTCAGAAAGTGTAACCCATTATTGTGGCAGCACCCTCTGAACCCACATTGCATATGAACATAACCATTTTAACTACACAACATCCATTAAACATTATGTAATTAATATAGTGCTTTAATCAAAGTATAATATCAAGTCTTAGCCATAATATGATAAAAGTATCAGTAGAAGGTACTTGGAAACAGGAAAAGAAGAGATAAAAGAGGCAATTATGGGACTCGTCACAATCAAACAGATTCAAGAGGGGAAATAACTCTTATAGGAACTGTCTAATATTTTCAAGCCTTTGTTTGACGTTATGACCAAGTTTTTTTAGCTCAAGACTACACTCTAGCTAGGATGGCTTCTTTGCAATAATGTTGCGCTATAGTTCCTTGCCAAGTCTCCAATGTCTAATGCATCTTTTGTGCTATAGTTCCTTGTCAGGTCTCCAATACCCAATGCTATTGTTTAATTGCTCTCGTATTCTTGCTCTTCAACTTATGAAATGATTCTTCTAGCATCCATCCGTGATTATTCATGAACACCTACAAATTTTACTCAAGCTTCCATCACAACGAGTGAATTACAATACCATTTTCTTCAGAATTATCTACAAACAAGTAGGGTTTTCGAACCCTCTTCTCATTGGTTATTCACATATGTTTCAATTTTTTTTAAACACATGGAGAGTTGAAGGTTTTGAATTGGGTTATCTCATAAACATCTTATTTTGAAATTTCTTGTTCAAGACTACAAAATGATGTTATGTGGAAAAATGGGATCGATAAGATTTGTGTGTTAATTAGATGCAATCAAACAGTTCTTTCACACATACATTCAAGGACATAGATTGATCTAAGTCACAACTGTGATAGAGGACTTAGCTATAGGTTTGATGTCACTATGAGATGCTTGGAAAGATAGAATAGATTGATGTTTTGTCAAAACCCTAATTCGATTAGGCCTAAAACCCTAATTATGCAAAATTGTAAACAAACCGATGAATCTCGACAAATGCTCACATAGGAAGGAACTAAATATAGATTAGAAACATACCAAGATTTTAATTTCAGAAAGTGAAAACTTTAGGGACAAAAGAGGGATCACCCTTGTCTAAGGTGGCACAATTTCTGTAGACTAGGAGCCAAATATGTTGTAGACTATTCCTGTTTAGGGATTTCAGATAGTGATGAATTGAGGGACAAAATATGAATTGCCCTTGTCTTTTTAGAGATATTTTCCACTACTTTCTTCAGATCTGGAACTTATACTCTACAATGATCCTCTACAACTCCTCCCCGCAAGATCCGATACCTGTCACCTACAATCACAAGAGAGGAGTTGGGGGTTGTGGTGTTTAGGAGCTTGCCTTAGTCAAGCCCTGGAATGGCATTCAAGCCTTCCAACACCATTTTTAGATAGAGAGTGTGTCCTTGGTAGACAAAGGCAAAAGCAAATGATATGATAAATGATTGAAACACAAAGTAGATGTCACCTCGGAGGTGAAGCTCTCATGGGGAGATGAAGATCTTTCACACCATGAGGAGATGGATTGATGAAGATAAATCTACAACAAACATGAATAAACACAACACAATATTGCTCTGCAACACAATGAAAGCCTTGAATATCCTTAGCATATGATCACAAGTTTGCATTATCCATCTCTAGTTACAAATGATGTCCTAAACATGATTATATATGCATTCTCACTATAATTTCATAATTCAAACTTAAGAAGCCTTTTAATAGTCACAAAAACTGACATAAATTTGGGACCCTGACAAAATAGGGCAGGACAAGGGCGTGGGCGCCATTGTCCAGGGATCTATTTTAGGGCATGATTAAGGTTTGGGATCTAGCCCTATGTCCCATTTGACATGGGTTTTAGGGGATTTTGATCTGGGAATCATTTTTAACTTGCATGATGAAATCTAAGGGACTCGAGTGCTAAACTTAGGAGGTAAAAGTCCTAGGGGGACATTTTACGGCATAACATTTAGCCCCCACTTTAATGTATGTATGATCTTACAACCCATACATGCATTAAAGTATGGTAAAAAACACAACAAACATGCTAGGCACTTGAAGCTAAGGCATACACAAAGATTGAGGAACTATTTCTAGCCCCCAATCTCAAGTAAGCACTAGAAGACACATTACAGACACATAAAACATAGATAATACAGTATTAGGCACACAAAACATGGAGAAGATAGTATTGAAGACACACAAGACATGGAGAAGACATGAAAGCATTCATGCAAAACACGATGAATACATTGATATAACATTTTCATATATATATATATATATGCATGGAAATAAAATTGCAACATAAAAGTTCATCGAGTGTGGGTGAAGACCACACAAGGGGGGAAAACACACCAAACAAACCTTGAGTGTGGGTGGAGCTCATCACTACACACATATAAGAGGGGAAAACATGTCATACAAATCCCAAGTGGGGGTTAACCACACAAGGGGGAAAACACATGGAAGACACACGAAATACACGAGCACCATATAGCATGCCATAGACATACTATACGTCTTAAACATGACAAACAAGGGCAATGGAAGTAGGTTATTGCTAAGTCCCACCATCTCAAACACGCTATAGGCACACATGACACGGTTGGGCTTATGCCACAACAACCACCAAAAACACACTTAAGGGAGGATAGTCTCAAGATCCCACCTTGCCTCTGCAGAGGACTTTTGTAATAAAACGATGTGCACTAGGTCAAGAGGTACACCATCCCACCTTCCGCAGAAGGGATTTTGAATAAAATGATACACACTAGCTCAAGAGATATGTTATCCCACCTCTGCATAGGGCTTCTTTGATTGCAATATAGATAAAGATGTGTACTCAAGCTGGAGATACAACATCCCACCTCATGAAAAGGGTTTACAAACATGCTTTGTTAGTACCAAAATTATTAGACAGATATCATTATATATGCCCCCACCTTAAGGTGGTTGATGTTGTGTACCAATATCAAGCACGTTAAGGTAGAGAGAAAACACACAAGGAAACAAGAGCTTTCACAAAGCCCATGCCCCCAAGGTGACATGCACTTACGATTGCCCAATGTTCCCACAAACACATTGATAAGATATGCTAAGAAAAACAAGAGAGGTTAGAAATCTTACTCTAAGATAAAAACCAAAGCAATTCATTAAAGCTATGCATGAAAACAATCACATCAAGGACCAAGGCTATACTACGAGTTCAGAACCGAGTATAACCGTTGGGCTATACTACAGATACCTCAGAGTTGAGTGTAGCAACAAGGTGAGATACCAATCAAAGTGTACAAGGGTAGACTGAGTTTATTGTAAAATGTTAGTCACAAGATATGCCACAAGATGATACATCACATGGAGTGATTCTACTACTCAAGCATTGGATATATATAAATCAACTCCATCTTCATATATCATGGACTAGGTCCATTTTTTCTTACTCGCTAAAGGGACATGCGGTCCGTATCAGTATTTATTTGTTTTCATCATCCGTTGACTAGGTATAATCACTAGAAGAAGGTAAACAATAAAAAAGAGAGAGGAGAACAAGTGCTTTAGGAATACCACATAGGAGGATGCCCCCAGGTCATCAACCGCAACACTACGTCCCTAAAGCACAACACACAACCATTAAAATATAGGAGAAGCCAGATAGAATAATGATGATACAGATAGAAGAATGGTCACAACAGAGGTGGTCTCCTTGTATCCTTGACCTTACAATAGTATCAAGGGTTATCCAAAGAGACCTAAACAACACATAACACAACACGATTCTAACAACATATATATCTAGGAGGAGGCCACCCTTGAGAGCAACTACAATGGTTGCTACACCAAGTGTGGCTTAAACAGGGAGAAATACTTACCTAATTTGATGGAATATTTCCTGGCTAACAATTTGTATCTATCAACTCACAGTATTTCACATGTCATTTCGGTCTTGTTGATATTGCATTAACATTAAGTTTAGGATGACAAGAGGCTTTGGTGGGCTTCAAAGAGCGGTATCTAATACTGGTTGTGTAATTAATTCCAACAACTTATAATGGTACTCTGATTCCTTGTTGATTTACACCACATCCATTACCTACGTAGTCACAATTGTTATAAAGGATTTTAAATCCTCGACCATAGAGGGATGTCATTTCTTTAGAAGATGGTGAAGCCTCATAGGTCACATAATTTGCAGTATAAGTAAGGGTATTGTCCATGTTTTCCACCAAGGAGACTTTAGGTTTCTTAGGTGTTTCCAAAGATTTTTTTGATGAGATCGATGAAACTTTTGATGTGTTGGAGTTATTAATTTATATTCCCCCAACCTGGAAGGAGTAAAATCTAATAAACCCCAATTGTCACCAAAAAGTGCATTCGATGGTGTAGAGTCTTGCACAACATTATCTATGGCAAGAGGTGTTGATGAATCAACTTGTAAGTTATTTACACTTGTATGATTATTAACTTGATTTTGCATTTCAATATGTAAACAACTATTTGGTTTAGGATCGACTTCCATGTTGTAGAGCTTGTTTTGATAAATAAACTTTATTCATCGATGAAGGGTAGACGGAGCTGCCCCCATGGCATGGATCCATGGTCTACCAAGAATCATATTATATGAAAGAGAACCGGGAATGACATGAAAAAGGGTAGATATTATCATGGGTCTAGCCTTTATAGGTAAAGTTATGGTACCCACGGATTATCTTCCAACATTATGAAAGCCATGAATAATAAGCCTATCCAGTTTTGGTGCAGTCACGGTTAGGAGGGTCCATAGAGTGAGCAGTCTAGACCGTGCAACAAGAGTAAAAACAACGGAAACAACTCAATTATAGAATGTAAATATAGATTCAATCATTCAGTATATCATAGAATCAAAATACAAACTGGACGGCAACATGCAGGTTTACAATTAGGGCTAACATGCCTGATTCCTCAATTACAAAATATGCACAAGATATAGCTTTGAAGGTGCTTTCCAAAGAAAATCTTACTTATGAATTTTCTAACTATCAATCACTACTTTCCTAGGCATCTATTACATGAATATATATCATCTCCAAAACAAAATATTCCTTCGCGTCAGCCAAGGAAGATCATAAACTCCAATGAAGAGTTGTAACGTGTGTACACAGATAGGTCGGACCTAATCATATAGAACTCCTCCATAAATGAATGGAATAGAGTGTGGATCTTAGGGAAGGTTAGCCACAATCTAAACAACATTGAATGATGTATCATTTAGCTCCACATGTCATGAAATGCTCCGCAGGTCTTCTCCTTTAGCTGATTGTCTGAGACTGTCAGGATGCTCTGCTTGGAGAAAATAGTCGATCTTCTGATATCGATATCTTTCCGGTACTTGATCCAAATGATCTAAATTTTGGATATGATGTGCATGAATGTGTCTAGATGCTAAGTCTAGCTCCACAAGGTTTGAAATGAAACTGCGGCAGAATGTAGACCAAAATACAAAAACTACTTCTGATTGAACTGACTATACTAAACTGGAAAAAGAAAGAAAACAAACTGAAATGCAAATATTTTTTGGTTGATGCAAGATTGCTCTTGAACCAGGGATGCTCCTACATTAGACATCTAGGGTTGTTGAAAAAGTGAGTCCCTCACTTTGTTGAGGCTAGAGGAAAACCAAGATGGTCCACCTCAGACTAAGAAATCCAAGATGAATCTTCTTCCGGTCTGCCTTTCTACTTTACCAAATATTCTTTGTATTGCTTTCCTCTAGTGCTACGTCCAATTCTGCTGTCCAAAATCTTTTCAATCTGCTCTGGTACTTGTGGTAACTGCTTCTTTAGGTCCTCTTCAATGCTATAATTGAACTCTGCTTCATGATACTGATATAGGTCTGCAATGTTGAAAATTGGTGATATACCCAATGTCTTTAGTAGCTCCACTTCATATGCATTTCCTGAATCAAATTTCCTGAGTATCCTACATGGTCCAAACTTCTTCATCTTCAATTTGTTATAAGTCCCAACTGGAAATATTTCTTTTCTCAAATATACCATTACTTCATCTCCAACTTCAAATTTTTTGTGTCTCCTCTTCTCATCTGCTTGCTCCTTATACTTACTATTCATCTTCTCCAAATGCTTCTTAACTTGATTATGCACTATCTCCATGTGTCCTACAAACTCTTCTACTTCTACACTTCTCTTGTTCTCCGTGCTGATATCTCTCAACTCTGTTGCTCCTCTAGGGTTAGTTCCTGTCACAATCTCAAATGGTGTTCTTCCGATACTCCTATTCAATGAATTATTGTATGCAAACTCTGCTTGTGATAAGATCAAATCCCAATTTCCTGCCTTTCCTCCAACCAAACATCTCAACAGGTTTCCCAAACTCCTATTTACTACCTCTGTCTGTCCATCAGTCTATGGATGAAATGTTGAACTAAAATTCAAGTCTATCTTCATCTTCTTACAAAGTGTCTTCCAAAAGTATCCAAGAAATCTTGTATCTATGTCTAAAATTATGCTCTTAGGTAATCCATGCAATCTCACAATCTCCTTGAAATATAGGTCAACCACATGTACTGCATTAGTTGTCTTCTTACAAGGTATGAAATGTGCCATCTTTGAAAATCTATCCACCACTACAAATATAGAATCATGTCCTCTCCGTGTCTTCGGCAATCCCATTATGAAATCCATGCTTATGTCTTCCCAAGGTCTCTCCAGTACTGTAAAAGGTTTACACAATCTAGTGTTCTGACTACTTCCTTTTGCAACTTGACATATTCTACAACTTTGCACAAATTTTCTAACATCCTTATGTATCTGAGGCCAAAAGTAATTTTCACTTACCAAAGCCACTGTCTTATCAATTCCAAAATGTCATGCCAATCCACCACCGTGTTTCTCTTTGATCAAATTGTCTCTCATTGAACTCCTAGGTATACACAACTGACTTCCTTTGAACAACATATCCTCCTAAATGAAATAATCCAACCACTTACTCCTATATATCACAATAGGTTCCTTACATGCTTTCCAAGGTTCTACAAAATTAAGATCTTCTTCATACATGTTCTTCAATTCTTCAAATCCTAACACTTCAACTCTCATTTCTGTCAGTAAGTTCCTTCTCATACTCAATGCATGTGCAACTTTGTTTGATTTTCCACTCCTATGCTTCAATACAAAGTTATAACTCTGCATGAAATCTATTCATCTCATATGCCTCTAATTTAACTTTCCTTAACTGTTCAAATACTGCAAATCTTGATGATCTGTATACAACACAAACTCCTTAGGCAACAAATAATGTCTCCACTTCAAGGCTTGAATTATGGCATAAAAATCCTTATCATAAACTAAATATCTTCTCCTTGCATCATTCAACTTCTCATTGAAATATGTTACTGGTCTACCTTCTTGACTTAACATTTCTCCTATTGTAATTTCCACTTGCATCACAATCTACTTGAAATACCTTATTGGAATCCAATAATGCCAACACAGGTTGCTCTGTCACTTTCTGCTTCAACAACTCAAAACTTTTATCAGCTCATGATGTCCACTTAAAGTATTTTCTGTCACCTCTCATTGTCTCTGTCATAGGGTTACATATGAACTGAAAGTTTTGATGAACTTCTGGTAGAAACTAGCCAATCCATGAAATGATCTAACTTCTCCAATGCTCTCCAGTGTAAGCCATTCAACAATTGCTCTAACTTTCTTAGGGCCCATCTTCAATCCTTCTATAGAAATCACAAATCCCAAGTAAACCAATTCTTTTATCATGAAACTACACTTCTTAATGTTTATTAACAATTTCTCTTCTCTCAGTCTCTGCAATACTTGTCTTAGGTGCCATAAATGTTCTTCTTTTGTATTACTAAAAATCAAAATATCATCCAAATATACAATAACAAACCAACCCAAGAATTTCTTCAAAACTTCATTCATCAACCTCATGAAAGTACTTGGTGCATTTTTCAATCCAAAAGGCTGTTGGGAATTAAGGTGTCTCAACCTTGGTAATTCCTTGCATTATTTATGATTGTATTTATTTATTCATTGCCTATGTTTTAAATTAATTGTAAATTCCATATTGTCATTTTGTTGGATGTGGCACGGTGATGTGTCATCCTACATGGAAGATGACAACTTGTAATTTTGTCCTCACATGAGGAGATAGGTGTCCCACTTTGTGGTAGGAGCATTTTGCCATGTGTCAGTATCTTGGATGTTGTGTAAGGGAATGTTGAACGAAATGGTTATGACGGATTCCTATGACGAAGTTATGACATGTAAGAGTCAGAAATAGAAGCTTGTAAGATAGGTGAAGACATGTGTCATGAAGCATCTTTGAAAAGGCATATTTGGGTGCCCCAAGGTGGACTATGGCATGTTGTAAGAGAATATGCTATTTATAGCCTGTGTCTGACAGATTCTCTTACAGCTGTAAGTTGTAACTGCTATGACAGATTCTATGACGGTCGTAAGAGTCGTAAGAGCATCTGTCATAGCCCATTTTAGAAATAGGCAACCTTTTTGGGATGGGAGCTATGAACAAGTGTCAGGAACATTCTACAATGTTGACCAAGTATCCTTAGGTGTGGGTTTTGGGCCATGAGGCCAAGTTGGATGCCCATCTCAAGATAGGACCAATTCTACCTTGTATATTCTATATAAATAGGTGCTCGGAGGAGGAGATGTATTATGTGATTGACAGGTACTGTTATGCTACCAGATTGACTCCAGACAAGAGTGTCGAAGACTATTGAAGCTTGCATTACAAGTGTATTGTAAACAACATTCAATTTTGATAATACATTGTGCAAGTTTCTAAGTGTGGGGTTTTTCACCTGATAAGGGTTTTCCCCACGTTATATCTTTGTCTCTCTTCTTCTGTCTTCTTTCTGGTTCATGTGTATTGCTGCAATATCTCTGTTAGATGTTTAATGTTGTTGTAATTGTAAGGATTAAATTGAATTTGCATAGCTCTCCCCTCATTAGATTAGTGTAGGAAGCGATTTCTGCACACCTAGCTTCCCTTCAGTTGGTATCAGAGCTTGATCACCTTTGGTCCTAGTTGTTGGGTAGGGGTTTTTTGAGCTAATCTTAAGTTGAGTGGGAGTCTATGTAGAGTATTCTGAATCTTATTGCAACAAGGAGATGGCAAGCACATCCGAAAGGATAGAGGTGGAGAAATTCAATGGCACTAATTTCGAGCTATGGAAGCTCAAGATGGAAGACATGCTTGTTGGTCGAGACCTCTAGAAAATTATCAGTGGCACTAAACCAGCTGCAATGTCATAAGCTGATTGGGATCTCAAGGATCGGAAGGCTAAGGGTCTCATAAGACTTGGTCTTACTAATTATGTCCTATTAAATGTCCATGACGAGACTACTACAAACTTGCTTTGGAAGAAGTTGGGAGATGTGTATCAAGCCAAATCCTTGGTTAACAAACTTTTTTCTGAGAAAGAAGTTGTATTCTCTTCGAATGGAGGATGGAGGATCTGTTGTCGAACATATGAATGCTTTCAACATGTTGGTTGCACAATTAACATCCATTGGTGTGAAGATGGAGGAGGAGGATCGCTGTATGACCTTGCTTTGTTCTTTGCTGAACTCGTAGGATCATCTTGTCATGACTATTGGAAGCACCACATCCACTTTCAAAATGGATGAAGTGGTATCTTCATTGTTATCTGAAGAGATGCGGAGAAAGTCTTCTGAGGCAGCCAAAGAGGCTCTTGCAGTTCATGGAAGACCTAAGGAGAAAGGGAAAAAGAAGGACAAGAAAGCTGAGAAGGGTAGATCTAAATCCCGTGGGAGATCCAAATCTCCTAGAAAGTCCAAGGCTCTCTATTGGAACTGTGGTAAATTTGGGTATTTCTGAAAGGAATGCAAAGAGGAAAAGAAAAAGAAGAAGAAGAACCCAGATTCAGATTTCGACAAGTCACAAGATGATGGTGATGCCTTCATTGTAGCCCTGGGAACCCATGCATCTGATGATGTGTGGTTGTTTGATTTTGGTGCATCATTCCACATGACCTTGCATCGAGACTAGTTTACTAAGTATGAGGAGTTCGATGGTGGAAGAGTGTACCTGGGTGACGACTCTCATCTGAAGATTGTTGGTCATGGAAGAGTCTCTATCCAATTCCCTAATGGACGAGTGAAGGGGGATCTCTGGCGTTATGCATATCCCAGGCTTAGCACGGAACCTGCTTTCTATAAGTATGTTGAATGATGTAGGTGTGTAGGTTGTCTTTTCAAAATAAGGATGCAATATGACTAGAGGAGCTATGGTGCTTGCTAAGGGTACTAGGAGAGGTACTCTGTTTCAATTGGAGGTATGCATTTCACAATGCAATAGTTCTTCTGACTTAAGGAAGAGGGCAACAGTCACTTCATCCCCACCATCTGAATGAGTAGTGAAGAAATCTGTTGTATCTAGTCCTAATGGTTGTAATCATGCCTTAGAAGTTAAGCTTCTTGCTGAAAAGACAATGTTATGGCATAAGAGATTTGGCCACATTGGTGAGAAGGGTCTGGGTACCCTAAAAAATAAGAACATCATTGAGGGGTTAGATGATTGTAATCTTGAGTTTGACTTTTACAAACATTGCATATATGGAAAACAAAACCATGTTTAGTTTTACTCGAGTTCTCATAAGTCTTCTGGTGTGTTGGACCTTGTTCATTCTGATGTATTTGGTCCTGTTAATGTTCCTTCATTATCAAAATCTATATATTTTGTATCTTTTATAGATGACTACAGTAGAAGGACATGGATTTATTTTCTCATAGGCAAATCTAAAGTCTATAGTAAGTTTAAGGAGTTTAAGGCCTTTGCTGAAAATTAGATTGGTAAAAAGATTAAATGTTTGAGAACTGACAACAGTGGTGAGTTCTGTTCTACAGAATTTGATAAATATTGCAAGGAACTTGGGATTAAAAGACATAAGACAACTCCATACACCCCGCAACAAAATGAAGTTGCAGAGAGGATGAACAGGACACTAATGGAGAAGGCTAGGAGTATGCTTAGTGGAGCTGGCCTAGAACAAAAGTTTTGGGCTGAAGCTATTGCCACTGCTTGCTATCTTGAAAATAGATTTCCTACATCAACTCTTGTTGGTAAGACACCCATGGAGGTATGGTCTGGTAGAAAGCCTTTAGTAAGGCATCTTCATGTTTTTGGTTGTGAGGCATATGCACATGTGCCTAGGGAGAAGAGGTCAAAATTAGAGAACAAGGCTATTAAGTGTATCTTCATTGGCTATGGTGTCGATGTGAAAGGATACAAGCTTTGGGATCATATGGCTGAAAAAGTGTTGTATAGTAGAAGTGTCATCTTCAGAGAGCTTACACCTTCTTCCACTGTTTTATAGCTAGAAGAAAAAGAAAAGAAAGAGGATGTTGTTTAGTTTCCTGCTACCCCTGAGAAGACTAAATAGAAAGACAATGTTGGACCTGATGATGAGGAGAGCTCTGGCAGCTCTGAAAGCTCTGAAAGCTCAGATGATGAAGTTGAACCTCAACCTCATCCCTTAAGGAGGTCTACATGGATAAGAAAGCAACCTGAAAGGTTTGGTTTTACATTGCTTGATTCTAGTTGTGCTTATGCTTTGATTACTAACAGTGATGAACCTAGAACTGTGTCAGAGGCTTTGGATATGAAAGATGCAGGTTCCTAGAAGGAGGCCATGGAGGATGAGATGGCTTCTTTGGAAAAGAATCAAACTTGGGACTTGGTGCCTTTGCCTCTTGGACAGAAACCCGTTGGATGCAAATGGGTGTTCAAGAAGAAATTTGGTGCAGATGGAAGTGTTGAGAAGTATAAGGCCAGATTGGTTGCAAAGGGGTATTCACAAGTGGAGGGTATAGATTATGGTGAGATCTTCTCTCCCATTGCAAAGCTGACATCCATTCAATTCATGTTATCTCATGCAGCAGCTTATGACTTAGAGGTAGAACAAATGGATGTGAAGACAACTTTCCTTCATGGTGATTTGGAGGAAGAAATCTACATGTCACAGCTAGAGCATTACGTGGTGAAAGGTAAAGAAAATTTGGTTTGCAAGTTAAAGAAGTCTTTGTATGGTTTGAAGCAGTCTCCTAGGTGGTACTTGAAGTTTGATGCCTTTGTGTTGTCAATTGGATTTGTGAGATCAAAATCAGATCACTGTGTGTATTTTAAGTTTGATGATGATCGTATTCTCATTGTTGCACTGTATGTTGATGATATGTTGCTCATTGGGAAGGGTAAGAATATGATTTATGATTTTAAATCTCAGTTGTCAGCACAGTTTGAAATGAAAGATTTAGGGGCAACCAGGTACATTCTAGGAATGGAAATCAGAAGAGACAGAACTAACAGAAAACTTTGGTTAAGCCAGAGTAAGTATATGAAGACTGTGTTGGATAGGTTTAGCATGGCAAATTGTAGACCGTTGTGTGTTCCTATTTCTTTGGGGATAAAGTTGTCTGTTAATGATTGTCCAAAATCTCCTAGTGAGGTGGAGGACATGAGCAGAGTATCTTATGCTAGTGATGTTGGCAGTTTGATGTATGCTATGGTCTGCACAAGACCAGACATTGCCCAAGTAGTGGGAGTCCTTAGTCGATTTATGGCTAATCCTAGACGGGTACATTGGGATGTAGTTAAGCGAGTGTTTAGATATTTGAGGGGTACTTCTAAGTATTCCATATGCTATCATGGTAATGTTACAGGACCTTCGCATTCTGTTGATATTCGTGGATTTGTGGATTCAGATTGGGTAGGTAACATTGACAACAGGAGATCCACCAGTGCTTATGTGTTTACACTGTTTGGTGGTGCTACTAGTTGGATGAGTAAGTGACAACCTATGGTTTCTTTGTCCATGACAGAAGCTAAGTATATGGCAGAAACTCATGCTTGTAAAGAAGCCATTTGGCTTAAGAGATTGTGTTCAAATATTGGTGTTGATGCAGGTTAGATTACAATCAGTTGTGATAGTCAGAGTGCGATTTGTCTTACAAAGAATCCAACTTTCCATGCCAGAACAAAGCATATTGATATTCAGTTTCACTTCATGTGAGACATGGTAGAGGATGGGAAGGTAAATTTGGAGAAGGTAGATACTTTGAGGAATGTTACAGATGCATTGACGAAGCCAATGAGCACAAACAAGTTCAGATGGTATTCAGAATCTATGGGCCTCTCAGCCTATAGCAGTTAAATCCTATTATTCTATTGGCTCTTACAAGGTTTTCAACAAGTGGGAGAATGTTGCAATTAAGGTGTCTCAATCTTGTAATTCCTTGCATTATTTATGATTATATTTATTTATTCATTGCCTATGTTGTAAATTAATTGTAAATTCCATATTATCATTTTGTGGGATGTGGCACGGTGATGTGTCATCCTACATGGAAGATGAAAATTTGTAATTTTGTCCTCACATGAGGAGATAGGCATCCCACTTTGTGGTAGGAGTATTTTGCCATGTGTCGGCATCTTGGATTTTGTGTAAGGGAATGTTGACCAAAACAGTTATGATGGATTCCTATGACGAAGTTATGATATGTAAGAGTCAGAAATAGAAGTTTGTAAGACAGGTGAAGACATATGTCATGAAGCATCTTTGAAAAAGGCATATTTGGGCACCCCAATGTGGACTATGACATCTTGTAAGAGAATATGCTATTGATAGCCTGTGTATGACAGATTCTCTTATAGTTGTAAGTTGTAACTGCTATGATAGATTCTCTTACAGTCGTAAGTCGTAAGAGCATCTGTCATAGCCTATTTTGGAAATAGGCAACCTCTTTGGGATGGGAGTTGTGGACAAGTGTCAGGAACATTCTACAATGTTGACCAAGTGTCCTTAGGTGTGGGTTTTGGGCCATGAGGCCAAGTTGGATGCCCATCTCTTGATAGGACCAATTCTGCCTTGTATATTCTATATAAACAGGTGCTTGGAGGAGGAGATGTATTATGTGATTGACAGGTACTATTATGCTATCAGATTAACTCCAGACAAGAGTGTCAAAGACTATTGAAGCTTTCATTGCAAGTGTATTGTAAACAACATTTAGTTTTGATAATACATTGTGCAGGTTTATGAGTGTGAGGTTTTTCACCCGATAAGGGTTTTCCCCATGTTATATCTTTGTCTCTCTTCTTCTGTCTTCTTTTTGGTTCATGTGTATTGCTGCAATATCTCTGTTAGATGTTTAATGTTGCTGTAATTGTAAGGATTAAATTGAATTTGCATAGCTCTCCCCTCATTAGATTAGTGTAGGAAGCAGTTTCTACACACCTAGCTTCCTTTCAAAGGCATCACTAGCCATTCATACAAACCTTCATTTGTCTTAAAAGTAGTCTTCCATTCATCTCCTTCTCTGATTCTGATATGATGGTATCTACTCTTCAAGTCTATTTTTGTAAAATATCTTGCTCCACTCAAATAGTCCATATTATCATCCATCCTAGGCAAGGAAAATCTATACTTAACTGTGATCTTGTTGATTGCTCTAGAGTCTACACATTCTCCATTCTCCACCCTTCTTCAATGCTAATGTTGTAGGCACTGCACAAGGGCTCAAACTTTCTTTGATCAAACCTTTCCTCAATAATTCATGTATCTATCTATCAATTCTTCATTCTCTGCCGATATAATTATGTGTGCTACTTTGTTAGGCAAACTAGCTCCAGGTACCAGATCCATGTGATGACTGATACTCCTAACTGGTGGCAATTTTTCAACCACATTATCTGATATGATATCTTCATATTATGTTAGCAACTCAGTTATCTCCTCCAGTTGTGATTCTTTAGTCTATGTCTTTAGGTTTTTAGGCTTCTTAGGAATCAAAGCATAACACATATTTTCATGTCTCAAACCATCCAAAAATTTTCTTCCATCTACCAAACAGATTCTAGCATTCCCACATACTTCACTCTTAGGATCATCTTCTAAAGGAATCAAAGTAATTCTCTTTCCATTTGATGTGATAGTATATGTATTCTTTCTCCCATCATGTATAGCTTTCCTATCATACTACCATGGTCTACCCAACAAGATATGACATACATCCATAGGCATAATATCACACAATACTTCATCATGATAAGATCCAATATGAAATTTTACCAAACATTGCTCACTCACTAGTACTTTATGATCATCCTGAATCCATGCTATCTGATATGGCTTAGGGTGTTTCAATCTTTCCAACTTCAGCTTAGTCACCATCTCCTCAAAAACTAAATTATCAAAACTACCACTATCAATTACAACTTTACAACCTTTACCTCTTGATTTGCATCTGGTCTAAAACAAACTTTTCCTCTGCAGTGGTTCCTCATTTGTTTCTACTTGAAATAATGGTCTCCTCATGACAAGTGATTCTCCTTTCTCAGGTTTATCAACTGAACTAGGTGATCCAATAGGTTCTTCCTATTGCAAGTATGTGCCTAATCGGTGTTGTCATTGATGTCAACATATCTGTGTTGTCATTGATGTCAACTGTGCTCCTGATTTGATGAGTTTGATGCTTTGTATTGGCTTATGTAAGTTTTGGAGAAAATGAGTAAGTGATCTAGATATTAAGTTTCCAAGTGCTTTTGAGAAAGTTTGCTCCTCCAATGGAAACAGTGTGTAGAAGAGTATCTTTGTTTAAAGCAGAACAATCCAGTAGATTGCTTTGCATTTCTTGAAGAATGTATATCCTTGTATGCGGATTGGAAGTTATTTAGAGGCATGTCTGAAGATGCTATATCTCAAGTTTTTGCCTCCAGTATGAATATTTGAGTGAGTTATGTTCACCAGAGTAAAAGTTGCTTTTTTGAGTATTCACTGGTGACAGGGAGAAGGTATTTTGCTCCGCATTCCTCTGCATTGAAGTATTATAATCTACGGTTCTATAGTTAAGTCTGGAATAATGATAAGTGCCTTCAACTCCAATGGTTTGTGATTTAGTGGTCTGCAAGCTATCCTTTCTTTATGACAGTGGCTGATAGTGTTGTTCTTGTGCTCCAGTTTGAAGAATCTTCTTGACAGAGTGGTTAGAGATCGTATGGTTGTTCTTGGTGATTCCAATGTGCTTGTGGATGTCTCCTAATCATGTTCCTACCTTTGGATTGGTCCACAAAGAGAAATTTGGATCATGGACGAAGTTTGTTCTTTGAAGCCCCAGTGTTAACACCAGTCTTGGCTGACTTGGTTGTTTTCACTTCTTGCGGAGATGCATTGAAGTTTATGGAAGTGTGTCATGGTGTGGAAGATTACATTTGAGTCCTAGCTAAGGCATAATGTGATCCACATACATCTATACCTTAGCAAATCTTGTTTAGGTCCAGACCTATTTCTTTTTATGTTTGTAATGCCAGCCTTGGAGAATGTTCCAATGGTTGATGAATGTAATGCCGACCTTGATGTACATTCCAAGGTTGATGAATTGTATAAAAGCATGTAATGTAGTTGCAAAAAAGATGTCCTTGAGCCAAAATGATAAGATAAAGCAAGAAGGGTAAGAAGATCAGAGTAGAGGAGTTATACTGTGCTTCAATGGAATTGAACTCAGGCATGGAGTAGATGCTACCAAATTAGATCACCATTCTTTGGTAGTGAGCCACCTCTTGGCAGTGAGATGTCCTTGGTAGTGAGCCATCCTTGGCAGTGATCCATTCTTGGCAGTGAGCAATTTAGGTAGTGAGCCTATATTTTTCGGTATTGCTATAACATATATATCTTGTGGGCTAACACCCACCATGGTTTTTCCCTTATAGGGTTTTCCATGTAAAAGTCTAGTGTCTCATGTGTTTATAATGTTGTTGTGTTGAGTTTTTCAATTCATGCTTTCATTGTTAAATCTGAATAATAGTAATCAAGTGTTTGATGTGTTAATGTTCATAAGTGGTCAAAGTTTTGGAGACAACTGATTCACCCCCCTTTCAGTTTTCTAGAGCATTTCAACAATTGGTATCAGAGCAAGGTTCTTTAGAAGAAAGCCTAACAGCTTGAGCTTGATCCAGGATGTCACACAAGGATGAACTATCTTCTAATTGTTCCAATTGTGGTGAAGCTGGTCACTATGCATCTAGATGTTCAAAAAGAACATTAAAAAATTATGATGAAGAAGCTAAAAGTAGAAAGACCAAGGAAAAAATTTATGATGTTGAAAATGATGAAGATGATGACTGTTGCTTTCATTCAAAGGATGACAATTGCAAAGATGATGAAAGTTTTGATCTAGAGGTAAGTACTGGCAACATAGATATTAGGAACTATTGGGTTATTGATAGTAGCTACTCAAATCATATGACTGGTGATAAAGGTAAGTTTGTAAAATTTGTGAAGAATGAAGAAGGATTAGTTAGATTTGGAGATGACCGTTTTGCTAAAATATGTGGAAAAGGTTCAATTAGTTTTGATGGAAGACAACATACTAATGATGCTCTCTATGTTGAAAGCCTAAGACAAAATCTCTTGAGCGTTGGACAATTGTGTAGAGAAGGAAACAATTTCATATTTCAGAATGATGCCTTTGAAATTAGAGATAAATTTGGAGCTGTAATAGCCGGTGGAAAAAGGACAGAAGGAAATCTTTATCATCTTAGAGAAGGTGAAATTATCTACTCTATAACTCAGAATCATGAAAGTTGGCTTTGGCATAGGAAATTGTGTCACACCAATCCTAATGATCTAGTAAGAATAAGCTCAACTCAAGTTGTGAAAGATCTACTAGAGAGGATACAATTTAGCAACATCACCTACAAGAAGTGTCAAGTTGAGAAGCAAGCAAAAGGAACTTTACATGATGAATAATGATCCTCAACTAGACTGATGGAATTGGTTCATACAAACCTTTGTGGACCTACATGAGTGAAAAGTCTCCAAGATGATAGGTACTTTATGTTCTTTGTTGACGATTATTCTAGAATGACTTGGGTTAGTTTTCTCAAAGAAAGATCAGAAGCTCCAGATGCATTTAAAGCCTTCAAAACAATGGTTGAAGATGAATTGAATATGAAAATCAAATGTTTGAAGTCTGACAAAGGAGAAGAGTTTACCTCTAATAAATTCAATATGTTGTGTGAGACTCATGAAATAAAAAGACAACTATCTAGAGAGAATGGAGTGATGGAAATAAAGAGCAGGTCTATTCAAGAAGCTACAAAGACAATGATAGAGGAAGCTGACCTACCGGAAGCATATTGGAGAGAAGCTATACATACTGCTATCTACATTAAAAATAGAGTTCAAGTCAAAGGTAACGATACTAAAACTCCTTATGAATTGTGGTATGGAAGAATACTTTCAGTAAAATATTTCAAAGTTTCTGGAAGCAAATGTTATATCAAAAGAGAAGAAGAGTTAAGCGAGTTTGATGCTAAGTATACTGAAGGAACTTTCCTTGGATACTCTACTGAGAGTAAGGCCTACCAGTGTTACAATATAAGATTTAAAAAGATCATTGAAAGTGCAAATGTCAGGGTTGATGAAGACATACAGAAGTATTTAGAAATCACTAATCATGCATCATATTCAAATAGCCTTCCTTACAATACAAAAAGGGAAAAAGTATATACTAAAGAAGAAGGTACTAAAGAGAAGAAAATGAAGAAAGATTGCTAGTATGAAGCAAAAGGACAAATGAATTGGTTTTTAATTGTCAATGTTGAATCTAAATTGGTGACTGAAGCTCGTAACAATATAAATTCCTCTCAAGATGAATATCTGTCCACTGACAGTGAAGAATCAAAATTGCTCTTGAAAACCTTGAGAAATCTGAAGAAGAAAACATGGACTTAAAAATAAATATAACATAAGCAAATGAATACATCAAAGAGTTAAAAAGGCAAATCAAGGAGCTTAAGCAAAGACTTGAGGAAAATAGTGAAGAACTGAAGTTAGCAAATGAAGAAAAAGAAAAAATTGAAGAATGCTTGAAAAACAAAACGAATAATTGCATAAAGCTTGAAGAAGTTGTGGATATGAAAACTAATATGAAACATGCATGGGTTCAACAAGACAAATTTAGTGTAAGTGCAGCCATATTTGATAGACTAATGGATGAAGCAAGTCAAAAAAATCCCGATGACATAAACAGTATAAGACCTGAGAAAGGTGAAATTTCTAGAACATATCAAGAAAAGAATTATGAGGTCGAGGACAAAGACAAACAGATTCAAGATCAAAGGAATAGATCAAGAAGACCTCCGGTCAGGAAACCAAATGCTCAGAGCTACCCATCTTTCAATGACTATTGTCTTAATTGCAGTAAGTTTGGTCATAGAGCTACTCAGTGTAGGAGTAGAATAAATCAAAATGCTTTATCATTCTCCAGTTAGTGTTTTTTATGAAGGGGGTAAATCATAAAACACACAATAACAGAAATTGCACACATAAAATAGAATGATATTTTATTAATATGGGCAAAACATTACATTATAGAAGCTCAAATATAATCAGATGATGAATTCCCTATAGGCTGCAACACATTACAACTCCCTCTCTCAAGACTCTGGAATCTTCAGCCTTCTATAACCTCAAATCAACTAGGGATTCTATTTCTTGCCTTTTCTTGACTCTACACCTTCCCCTTTAACTCTACGACCCCAAGGGTTCCCAAAAATGGTCATATATAGCCCTTTTTGGTGGCCACCAGCTTAATTTTGAAATTTACATCTCCCCCCAAAAACATGTCAACTTCATGGGGCCATAACTTTTGATCTGACCATTGGATTTTCAATTATAATACCTTTTTGGAAAGCTCTCCAAAAGATGGTTGTGCACAAGCAATACCTAAAGGTAGACTGCTTGGGTTTCCCACCAAATTTCGGGCCCATCCAGAGCCTCTAAGTGCCTCAAATTTGACTTTGAATATTTCAATAGGATTTTTGGAATTTGAAATTTTAATATCTCACAAATGACAAATGATATTGAAGTGATTTCTTCACCATTAGCTTCAATTCACAATTCTGGAGGTCCGTGTAAGATTTTGTATCCAACCATGAACAAATGCAAACTTACTAAAAATAGTAACCCTACCAAATTTAGCCCTTATTGAAAAGAAACAACTTTTTTTTTGGTTGATGCAAGATTGCTCTTACACCTTGGATGCTCCTGCATCAGACACCTGGGGTAATTTGAAAAGTGACCCTGTCACTTCTCATGAGTTAGAGGGAAACCAAAACGGTTAACCTCAATTTCAGATAACCATGATGAATCTTCAACAAGCCTTCCTTTCCATTTCACCAAGTATTCTGTATACTGCCTGTTTCTTGTACTCTTACCCACACGACTATCCAGAATGCCCTCTATCTCCTCCTTCTCTGAAGTAGGTGCTGGAATGTCCCACTGTGTTCCTTTATCAAATCCATCATCATGATACTCTGTCAAATCTGAAATGTTGAACACTGGTGAAATATTGATGTCATCAGGCAACTCTACCTCAAATGCATTTCCTGAATCATGCCTCTTCAGGATTATACATGGTCCAAATTTCCTCATCTTCATCTTATTATATGTACCAATTGGAAATCTTTCTTTTCTCAAGTGAACCATGACTTCATCACCCTCCTGAAATTCCTTATGTCTCTTCTTCTAATCTGCTTTAGCCTTATACTGAGAATTCATCTTATGGATATGCTTTCTTACCTCTTCGTGCAAATTCTTCATGTGCTTAGAAAAAATTTCAGCTTCGGCACTACTCTTCTCACCCTTATCCATCCTCCTCAATTCGGAAGCAATTTTTGGGCTACTCCCATACACAACCTGGAATGGAGATTTACCTGTGCTCCTATTGACAGAATTGTTGTAAGCAAATTTTGCCTACGGTAAAATCAAATCCCATCCCTTGGGCTTATCTCCTACTAAGCATCGTAGCAGGTTACCCAAACTCCTATTCACCACTTCTATCTGTCCATCAGTCTGTGGATGGTAGGCAAACTTGAACTTCAAATTTGTCTTCAACTTCTTCAACAATGTCCTCCAGAAATAAGCAAAAAACTTGGTATCTCGATCTAAAACTATGATCTTTGGTAGATCGTGTAATCTCACCACCTCTTTGAAAAATAATTCAGCAATATGAACATCATCATTAGTCTTCTTGCAAGAAATGAAATGTGCCATCTTCGAGAATTTGTCCACCACCACAAAAATGGAATCATGTCCTCTCTGTGTCCTTGGTAAACTAAGAACAAAATCCATACTAATATCATCCCATGGCTTCTCTGGTATAGGTAATGGCTGATATAGCCCTATATTCTAACTTGTTCCTTTTGCCATCTGACACACTCTGCAGCTCTGCACAATTTTCCTCACATCCTATTGCAAATGTGGCTAATAATAATTTTCACCAATAATAGCAATGGTTTTATCTCGACCAAAGTGTCCAACCAATCCTCCACTATGCTTCTCCTTAATCAAGTTCTCTCTCATGGAACTCCTTGGAATGCACAACTGGCTTCCTCTAAACAACATGCCATCTTGGATTATGAAATCCAACCATTTTGTCCTGTCCAAAGTAACAGGTTCTAAACAAGCTTTCCAGGCCTCTGCATAATCTCAATTCTTAGGATACAAACTTTTGAGCTCATAGAACCCAACAACCTCTATCTTCATTTCTGTCATCAAATTTTACCTTATGCTCAAGGCATTTGCAACTCTGTTGGACTTCCCACTCATGTGCTTCAATAAAAAAATATAGATCTACAAAAACTCAACCCATTTTAAGTACCCCTGGTTCAACTTTCCTTGACTATTAAGATACTGCAAAGCCTGATGATCAGTATATAAAACAAACTCCTTTGGCAACAAATAATGTCTCCATTTCCTCAAAGCCTGAACTATTGCATAAAACTCCTGATCATAAACATAATACTTTTTCTTGGCATCATTAAACTTCTCACTAAAATAGGCAATGGGCTTACCTTCTTGACTCAAAACAACTCCTATAGCACTGCCACTAGCATCACAATCTACTTGACATACCTTATTGAAATCTGGAAGTGCCAAAACAGGTTGCTCTTTGACTTTTGCTTCAATGTATCAAAGCTTTTATCTACTCCTTTAGTCCATCTAAACTCTTTTCTATCCCCTCTTATTGTCTTAGTTAGGGGTGCACAAATGCTTCTAAAATTTATGATAATCTTTCTATAAAAACTTGCCAAACCATGAAAAGATCGTACTTCCGTTGCACTCCTTGGCATAGGCCATTCAATGATAGCCCTTACTTTTTCTGGGTCCATCTTAAGACTTTCCTCTAAGACAACAAATCCCAGGTATACCAACTCCTTCTTTACAAAACTACATTTCTTTAGGTTGATCAACAACTTCTCCTCCCTTAGCTTCTCCAAAACTCTTCTGATATGCATCATTTGCTCATCCCAAGTCTTACTAAAAATCAAAATATCATCTAAATAAACAATAACAAAACTTCTCAAAAATTCTTTCAATACCTCATTCATGAGCCACATGAATGTGCTCGGTGCATTGGTTAGCCCAAAGGGCATGACTAACCACTCATACAAACCTTCCTTTGTCTTGAAGGCGGTCTTCCATTCGTCTCCTTCCCTGATACGGATCTGGTGATACCCACTCTTCAGGTCAATTTTCGTGAAGTACTTGGCTCCACTCAAACAGTCCATTATGTCATCCATTCTTGGCAATGGAAACATGTACTTGATCGTGATCTTATTTATGGCTCGAGAATCTGTACACATTCTCCACTCTCCATCTTTCTTTGGTGCTACTACTGCAGGTACCGCACATGGACTCAGGCTCTCCCTTATCAGTCCCTTAACAACTCATTGACTTGTCTGTTCAACTCTTCATTCTCTGTTGGAGTCATTCTGTGGGCTGCCTTATTTGGCAAACTAGCTTCTGGTATCAAATCCATTTGATGACTTATCTTCTTCATTGGTGGTAAACCTTTTGGTACATTATTAGAGACAATATCTTGAAATTCTTCCAACATTTCTGAGACTTCTGATGTTACATCTTCACATTTCTCTTGACTAATCTTAGGAATCAATGCAAAGAAATGACGCTCATGCTTCATAACCTCCAAAAATTTTCCACCATCTACCAAGAAAATTCTGGCAGTACTACATACCTTTTCTTCCATCTCCTTCAAGGGCTTCAATTTATGATGAACTCCATCCTTTGTTAGGGAATATGTGTTTGCACGGGCATCATGGACAGTGCTCCTATCATATTGCCATGACCTCCCCAACAGCATATGACATGCCTCCATTGGTATGATATCACACAGCACCTCATCATGGTAGTCTCCAATCTTGAACTTCACTAAACACTGCTCATTGACCAAAGCTCTGTGGTCCTTCTGCAACCATGAAATCTAATATGGATGTGGATGCTTTCTTCTTGTCAACTTCAACTTGCCAACCATCTCCTTTGAAACAAAATTGTTAGTGCTCCCATTGTCAATAATAATATCACAACACTTACCTTCACATTTACACCTTGTGCGAAATAAACTCTTCCTCTGATTGGGTTATTTCTCTTCATTCAACAAAGTTCTTCTGACAACTAGGGTTTCTCCCCTTTCAGGATCTTTAGAACACTTAGACTGTGCATCATCATCTACATGTGCAACTTGTGCATTACCTTCAGGTCTTCTATTTGTCCTTTCTTGATGTTGCGGACACTCGTATGCTCGATGCCCTTCTTCTCCACATTGGATATAGGTTCCTCTAAAACCTCCTCTTCTAGGTCCTTGCCCAGATCTACCTCTTCCTCTTCCTCTTTGCTCACCATTATTCTGGTCACAAGGGCGGTAGGTATTATCTCCTCTATGATTTCGACTGGTTCCAGCTTCTTCACTTTTCTTTGGATCTTCATTTCGATCTCCATAGGGTCTTCCACCAATCCTTCCACCTTGACCTCTTCCCCTTTGCTTGCTTTCAAATCTCTTATTTAGCTTCTCCTCCACCTTCAGGGAAAACTGGTATGCATCTTCTATGGTGGTCATTCTAACCAGACTCAACTCTTCTTGAATACTTGGCCTCAACCCAATAATGTAATGGGCTACCTTCTCCTTGTTGGCCTCTCCATGGCCTGTCCTAATAGTGATCTTATAAAAATCTTCTGTATACTCCTTAATAGACTTGTTACCTTGCTTCAATCCTTGCAGCTTCTTCAGCAACTCCATCTCATAGTCCACAGGAATGAACTGCTTCTTCAATTTCTCCAGCATCCAATCCCATCTAGTATTCTTTGTTTTTCCTCTTCTATTTCTCTCTAACTGGACCTCCTTCCACAAAATACTGGCATGGCCCTTCAACTTTGTCTTTGCAAACTTGACCCGTTCTGGGTCTTCCACATCTTCATACTTGAAATACTCCTCCATATCATTGATCCAATCAATAAGTTGTTCCAGATTCAAATCTCTAGAATAGGTAGAAACTTTGATCATGGGCCTCTTTCCAATCTTTGAAATGGCCCTCAACAACCTAACTTCTGTAGGATCTCCTGAAGCTTCTTGTTCTTCCTTAGATAGCTCTTCTTCAACTTCATCTTCGCTTTCCTCTCTCCTTCTCGGCTCGAACCCTCTTCATAGATCCTCTTGCAATGCATCGATTTGTCTTTGTAGGGCTCTAAAACCCTCTTCCATCAAACCATTCCTCCCACCACGGTTTCTTCGTGGAGGCATCTTGATCTCTATAGCAAACCCACAACCTCAAGTGTTGGTGTAAACAACCTCACAGTCAGCAATCTGTCTACACACTCAAGAACCCTTGCTTTGATACCACTTGATGAAGGGGGTAAATCATAAAACACACAATAAAAAAAATTGCACATAGAAAATAGAATGATATTTTATTAATATGGGAAAAACATTACATTATAGAAGCTCAAATACAATCAGAGGATGAATCCCCTACAGGCTGCAACACATTACAGCTCCCTCTCTCAAAACTCTAGAATCTTCAGCCTTCTGTAACCTCAAATCAACTAGGGTTTCTATTTTCCCACCTTTTCTTGACTCTACACCTTCCCCCTTAACTCTACTACCCCAAGGGTTCCCAAAAATGGTCATATATAGCCCTTTTTGGTAGCCACTAGGTTAATTTCAAAATTTGCATCTCCCCCCAAAAATAGGTCAACTTCATGGGGCCATAACTTTCGATCCGACCATTGGATTTTCAATTATAATACATTTCAGAAAGATCTCTGAAAGATGGTTGTGCACAAGCAGTACCTAAAGGTAGATTGCTTGGGTTTCCCACCAAATTTTGGGCCCATTCGGAGCCTAAGTGCCTCAAATTTGACTTTGAATATTTCAATAGGATTTTTGGAATTTAAAATTTTAATATCTCACAAATGACAAATGATATTGAAGTGATTTCTTCACCATTAGCTTCAATTCACCATTCTAGAGGTCCGTGTAAGATTTTGTATCCAACCGTGCACAAATGCAAACTTACTAAAAATAGTAACCCTGCCAAATTTAGCCCTTATTAAAAAGAAACAACATTTTTTTTTGGTTGATGCAAGATTGCTCTTAGACCCTGGATGCTCCTGCATTAGTTTCAATTGCAAGAGAATTGGTCATAGAGCAAATGAATGTAGAAGCCAAAGAAGGAATAGTTCCAACAATGAAAGGAACACTCAATCTTTCAATGGAAAGTGTTTTACATGCAATAGATTTGGGCATATGGCTAACCAATGTAGATCAAGGGTGAATCCAAATAGTGGAAGGAACCGAGGACAAAGGAATGTTGTCTACTACAATTGCAATAGACCTGGACATGTTGCAAAATTTTGCAGAAGCAAGAATGTGAAAAGAAATTATCCTGTAAAAGAGAAGAAAACAGAGCAAAGGGAAGTCAAGGGAAAGAACAAGCTTGATTTGGCAGAAACCCAAAGGGAAATGAGCAAGATCTGCATAAAGAAGGATGCAACAAAGGTCAAGAATGAGCCTATACTGATATCAGATACAGATGTTCCCTCCGGAAACTGAGATTAGAGCTTTGGCTTGAGGGGAGTCTTATTGAAAATCTTTACTCCCCTGCCAAAAGATTGATGCTGATGCCTCATCATGAATAGACAAGATTAGCAACAAAGGTTCAAGATAGGACAACGATTGTGTTCTTAAAGGATAAAGGAAGAGCTACACAAAGTAAGAAATCTGCTATACAAGAATATCTTATTAGTGAAGAAAATATGCTATGAGGTTTTGCCAAATCCAAGTTACAGTGATTTGAAGCTTGTCTGATCTTTGATGATTGGCTTGAGAGTGAAGAGTAACAGAAGCTCAAGGTGACAAAGCATAATTGTTTCAAGAATATATGTTGATGTTGATGATAGGAAAAGTACAAGTGGAGGTGCTTTCTTCTCAGATAATAGATAGGTTTCATGGTTGATCAAAAAACAAGATTCAATTTCCTTGTCAACTGCAGAAGCAGGGTATATTGCAGCAGCATGTTGTTGTACTCAAGTGTTATGGATGAATAGACTTTGAAGGACATAAGAGTTCTATATGAAGATCCAATTGCAATCTTCTATGACAATACAAGTGCTATAAACATTTCAAAGAATCCAGTGATGCACTCAAGACCAAAGCATATATCAATAAGGTATCACTTTTTGAGAGAAAAGGTGATAGAGAAGTAAATATGGAATATGTGTCCACAAAGGATCATATTGGAGACATATTCACTAAGCCTTTGCCTAAGGATACCTTTGAGTATCTCAGAGAAAAGTTAGAGGTGATTACCCCTCCTGCTCTGAACTAAGATGCATAAGAATGCATCAATCCAGTGGTGTCTAGAGTCCCAGTCATTGATCTGGATTGATGTTTTGAGAGCTACCTCTTAGGGGGAGTAGCTATATGTTCCTGATAAAGAAAGTGTTGATAACAGAGAAAAATTTAGTTGGATCAGAGTAGCAGAGTGCAAGTATGTGTCGTTTGCCATTATGTCAAAGGGGGAGAAAAATCATGTCAAAAACTCAAGGGGAAAAAGAGTGCAGATGTGTAAAGAGAAAGGGGGAGAATCTTGTCTTGATGGTCTTTATAGTTTTTCACATCATATGTTGCCATCAATGACAAAGGGGGAGATTTTTGCAAGTATGTGCCTAATGGTTGTTGTCATTGATGTCAACATATCTGTGTTGTCATTGATGTCAGCTGTGCTCTTGATTTGATGAGTTTGATGCTTTGTATTGGCTTATGTAAGTGTTGGAGAAAATGATTAAGTGATCCAGATATTGAGTTTCCAAGTGCTTTTGAAAATTTGCTCCTTCGGTGGAAATAGTGTGTAGAAGAGTATCTTTGTTTAAAGCAGAACAATCTAGTAGATTGCTCCGCATTTCTTGAAGAATGTATATCCTTGTCTGTAGATTGGAAGTTATTTAGAGGCATGTCTGAAGATTCTATATCTAAAGTTTGAGCCTCCGGTATGAAGATTTGAGGGAGTTATGTTCACCAGAGTAAAAGTTTCTTTTTTTGAGTATTCACTGGTGACAGGGAGAAGGTATTTTGCTCTGCATTCCTCCCCATTGAAGTATTATGATCTGCGGTTCTATAGTTAAGTCTGGAATAATGATAAGTGCCTTCAAATCCAATGGTTCATGATTTGGTGGTCTGTAAGCTATCATTTCTTTATGATAGTGGCTGACAGTGTTTTTCTTGTGCTCCGATTTGAATAATCTCCTTGACATAGTGGTTAGAGATCGTGTGGTTGTTCTTGGTGATTACAATGTGCTTGTGGATCTCTCTCGATCATGTTCCTGCCTTTAGATTGGTCCACAAAGAGAAATTTGTATCGTGGATGAAGTCTATTCTTTGAAGACCCAGTGTTAACACCAGTCTTGGCTGACTTAGTTGTTTTCACTTCTTGCAGAGATGCATTGAAGTTTATGGAAGCGTGTTGTGGTATGGAAGATTACATTTGAGTCCTAGCCAAAGCACACCATGATCTGCATACATCTATACCTTAGAAAATCTTGTTTAGGTCTAGACCTATTTCTTTGTATGTTTGTAATGCCAACCTTGGAGAATGTTCCAATGGTTGATGAATGTAATGCCAACCTTGATGTACATTCCAAGGTTGATGAATTGTATAAAATCATGTAATGTAGTTGCGAAAAAGATGCCCTTGAGTGAAAATGATAAGATAAAGCAAGAAGGGTAAGAAGATCATAGCAGAGGAGTTATATTGTGCTTCAATGGAACTGAACTCAAGCATGGAGTAGATGCTACCAAATCAGTTCACCATTCTTTGGCAGTGAGCTACCTCTTGGTAATGAGCCATCCTTGGCAGCGAGCCATTCTTGGCAATGAGCCTCAACATTTGCAGTGAGCAATTCGGGTAGTGAGCCTCTATTTTTTGGTGTTGCTATAACATATATATCTTGTGGGCTAACACCTACATGGTTTTTCCCTTATAGGGTTTTCCACGTAAAAGTCTGGTGTCTCATGTGTTGATAATGTTGTTGTGTCTAGTTTTTCAATTCATACTTTCATTGTTAAATTTGAATAACAGTAATCAATTGTTTGATGTGTTAATGTTCATAAGTGGTCAAAGTTTTGGAGACAACTGATTCACCCCCCCTCCCAGTTGTCTGGTGCATTTCAACACTTCCATATAGGTTGTTCTTCCACTATTCTCTGTCTTCTTTCTTGTACTTCCTTGATTACATTCAAATGCTCTATGTCCTTCACCTCCACACTTAAAACAAGTTTCTCTAAAGGTTCCCCTATCAAGTCCTCTTCCATCTCTCCTATATCCTTTACTCTGGTATGAATTAGGGTTTCCTCTGCGGTAGAAAGTTCTATTATCCCTCCAGTATGCATTATTATCTCTGTCCTTCTTGAATGTGCTATGTTGTCTGTTCTACTCCACATATGATCTTTCTCCTCCAAAAAATATTCTACCTTTCTAAAATTTACCTCCTCTTCCTCTATATCTTTGCTCATGCTTCTTGTTCAACTTTTCTTCAACTTTCAGGGTAAACTAATATACTTCTTCCAGAGATGTCATCCTCACTAAACTCAATTCTTCTTGAATGTTTAATCTCAGTCCATTGATGTATCTAGCTACTTTCTCCTTGCTTGCTTGACTATGTCATTTCCTTATGATCATCTTATGAAATTCTTCAGTATAGTCCTTCACATATTTCTCCTTTTGTCTTAGGTTTTGCAATCTTTTCAACAGTTCCAACTCATAGTCAACAGGTATAAACTGATTCTTCAACTTTGTCACCATTCTATCCCACTTTGTAGTCTTTTCTTTACCCCATCTATTTCTATCCAACTGAACTTCTTTCCACTATACAATAGCATGTGCCTTCAACTTTGTCTTTGCAAATTTCACCTTCTCCAGATCTTCAATCTTTTCATACTAAATGTATTCAACTAGATCATTCATCCAATCAATCAACTCTTTAGGATTCAAATTGCTAGTGTAATTTGGTATATCAATTCTAGGTCTTTTTCCAATCTTTGAAATAGCTTGCAACATCTTGACTTGATTTGATTCTTCTTCTTCATCTCCTAGGGTTACTTCATTTTGATCAGCGGATTGAAATTCTTCATCATCATCACTTTCAACATTAGGTCGAGGTGTTAGTCCTCTTCTGCGACCTTCTTCAACAACATCCAATCGAACTCACATTATTTTCATCATTTCCATCATCTCATCCATTCTTCCAGCCATTGTTCCAACACAAGGTACTCTCCTCAGCGACATCTCTTCCTAGGATCAATTGCAACTGCCTCAAATTTAGTTATCGGGCTACGAGGTGATAACTACATCACAATCAGTGATCGGTTGACAACATAGGTAGTCTGCCTCAGATTCGGTGATATGTTCACAACAAGATCTCATAGAATTCCTTTGCTAGCTTCGCTCAATTCACTCCTAACGGATTCAAACGTCGCTCTAATACCACTTGGTGTAGTCACGGTTAAGAGGGTCCACAGAGTGAATAGTCTAGACTGTGCAACAAGAGTAAACACAACGGAAACAACTTAATTATAGAATCCAAATGTAGATTTAGTCATTCATTATATCATAGAATCAAAATACAAACTGGCTGGCAACATGTGGGCTTACAATTAGGGCTCACAAGCTTGATTCCTCAATTACAAAATATGCACAAGATATAGCTTTGAAGGCGCTTTTCAAAGAAAATCTTACTTATGAATTCTCTAACTATCAATCACTACTTTTTGAGGCATCTATTACATAAATATATATCATCTCTGGAACAAAAGATTCCTCTACGTCGGCCAAGGAAGATCATAAACTCCAATGAAGAGCTGTAACATGTGTACATGGATAGGTTGGACCTAATCATATAGAACTCCTTTGCAAATGAATGAAATAGCATGCAGATCTTAGGGAAGGTTGGCCACAATCTAAACAACATTGAATGATGTGTCGATTAGCTCTGCAAGTCATGAAATGCTTCGCAGATCTTCTCCTTTAGTTGATTGTCTGAGACTATTAGGATGCTATGCTATGAGAAAATAGTTGATCTTCTGATAGTGATATCTTTCTAGCACTTGAGCAAAATGATCTGAATTTTGGATATGAAGTGCATGAATGTGTCTAGATGTTAAGTCTAGCTCCGCAGGTCTGAAATGAAATTGTGGCAGAATATGGACCAAAATATAGAAACTACTTCTGACTGAACTGACTATACTGAACTAGAAAAAGAAAGAAAACAAACTGAAATGCAAATGTTTTTTGGTTGATGCAAGATTACTCTTGAACCAGGGATGCTCCTGCATTAGGTTTGATTAAAGATGTGTCGACCTTGATTTTGTGTAGTAGGTCAATGCCACAAACATTAAGAGTCGATCCATTGTCAATCATAACTCACTTTATCAACTTTTTATCTTTTGTGACAAAGATTATAAGCGGATCACATTCATCTTTAGTTAAGGGTATTTCATGTTGTTGAAATAGAATATCTATTTTTGTTGCATGCATACAATCTAATAGAGCTGCTACATCATTCAGTTTAACAATAGGTGGTACAATCACCTTTTGTAAAGATTCTTGGAGCATTCCATGATATGTAGGTGATGTTTGTATAAGTTCCCAAAGAGAGATCTTAGCAGGAGTAGCACAAAGATGCTCAACAAGATCATAATCTTGACCACCTTTATGAGTAAGATGAGGTGGTGGAGGGAGCATAGGTTGATAAGTTGGAAGAGAGATAGGCACATGTGGTGCTTGCTTACTTTAGTTGTTATTACGAGTGTTGTATGTGTGAGCAATCATGTGATGTTGCGGCACATTTTGAACACCTTTATTTCTTTGAGTGATTTGTCTTGCAATGCTTAGAATATAACCCAGGGGTCAAGGTAGTTTTGGATCACCTTGAACTGTAATCACTAGTTTTAAGCAAGAAGGTGCACTAGGTGCCCCATTCACAATGAGTTTAGGAACATTAGTATACTTATTCACTATCCTCTTAGTAGGTTGAATAAGTCTATTAGTGATGATTGAATTAACATTATTTTTACTATGATTAAGCTCAACATCCATCCCTAAATGATTTAATGTGAGGGACCTTTATTCATCCACCAATGCTTCATCTTGGCTAGGTAGAGCATTGGAACAAAGGGAAGGTAAGGTGTTCTGAAGAGAATTATCAATGATTGTATTTGTAGTAGTGTCCAACGGTTCTGAATTTCCAACCAAAGGAGAACTATTCACATCCTTAGTGATGTCCAAAGTACTTAAACAATCAACTAAAGGAGGAATAGGGTGAATCATAGAATCATCATCATTGTCATATACTTTAGATATTAGGTCCAATGCATTATCATGATTTATAGAACTCTCACAATCCTTTTTCTCATGAGTGTTCCTGGATATGAATTCGGTTAGATTTTCTAATATTGAAGGATGCTCACCCATGAGGGTTATGAATCTATGATAATCAAGATCTTTGATATATGCGTGCAAAGTTACCAAAGAAAAATGACATGAAGATGCCATATTAAAATGTCTTGAAACAATAATGTCCAATAAGATTTATTCATTTATCAAATACCAACAATATGAAAGTGAGACTATTTCACACCAAGGCACTTGTTTGAGGAAAACGGGTACTAAAAGACACACAAAGTTTACAACAAACAAAGTGGGTAGGAGGAAAGAGTACTACACAACAAGGCAAAGTTAATGATTTTAGAAGTTTTGATCAAGAAAGTGTGAACAAAGTGTATAAACACCTAGTGTTGAAATACATAACGTGTATTATAAATTATGCCAATTTTCACAAAATGCTATGAATTGATGCAAAATTTTCAAATGACCAATGGATATATAATTGAATATGAATGCAATATCTGAAATGAAAGATATATAGGATCAATGCAATGAAAGAATACCAATCTATGCTTGTTTATGTACCTAAAATGTTCAATTTTTTCACTTTTTCAATGGAAATGCACAAAATGTGTAATGAAATTAGGAAAATGATAAGGGGCAGAAAATTAAGACCTTTGAATCAGTCCAATAATACAGCAAAATTTGTCACAACACACCAATCTTGCAATGAAGGATTAGCCAAAATGTACTAAGAATGCAAGAATTTTTTGAAACCCTAATAGTGAAATTAAGTCATGAAAGTATGCAAAATGATGAACAAATGGAATCTAATCAGATTTAATATGGCAAATAAATCAGATCAGATTTAAAAATGATGCAAGAATCCTACAATGCTCAATGAAGTCAAATTTTAAGGAAGTATGAATGAATATGCCTCTTTTTGTTGAAATGCACAATGTGTAAATGCAAAATTTGAAATGTAGATGCAAAACACACAATGATGAAACAATACTATCCAAAATAAGATTTTAATGAGTGTTAAAATAAGTAATAAAATCTGAAACAAGATTTTAGCTACAAACCCTAGCTTTTGGAATTACTACGTTATATGAAAAATGCACAATTTAAAGCAAACCCTAGCAAATAAAGTGTGCAAATGCGAGGCAAAGGATTATGAAATGATGAATTTCTGTAATTTATATCTGATCTAATGTAAATATTAGAGATTTAAATGATTTATATGAAATGCAATGAAAATAGTGCAAACTATGCCTAAATGCAAGCCTAGAATGCTTGATTTTTAAAAAAAATTCATTTTTTTTGTAAGATTTTTGAATATAGAATGATGAATATGAAATTAATGAATACAAATCTGATTTACAAAAGTCAAAAAGATGCAATGTTTAAAAAAACACAGGTTCACCAAAATGTTATGTGGAAAAATGGGATTGATGAGATTTGTGTGTTAATTAGAGGCTATCAAACCCTTCTTTCACACATACATTCAAGGACATAGATCGAGCTAAGTCACAACTGTGATAGAGGACTCATCTATAGGTCTGATGTCACTATGAGATTCTTGGAAAGATAGAATAGATTGATGTTTTGTCAAAACCCTAATATGATTAGGCCTAAAACCCTAATTATGCAAAATCACAAGCAAACAAATGAATCTCAACAAATTCTCACACAAGAATGCACTAAATATAGATTAGAAACATACCAGGATTTTAATTTTGGAAAGTGGAAAATTCAAGGACAAAAGAGGGATCGCCCTTGTCCAAGGTGGAAAAATTTCTGCAGTCCGGGAGCCAAATATGTTGTAGACTATTCCTATTTAGGGATTCTAGATAGTGATGAATTAAGAGACAAAAGAGGGATCACCCTTGTCCTTTTAGAGATATTTTCTACTACTTTCTTCAGATCTTGAATCCTTATGCTCTACAATGATCCTCTACAACCCCTCTCTGCAAGATCTGACACTTGTCACCTGCAATCACAAGAGGGGTTAGGGGTTGTGGTGTTTAGGAGCTTGCCTCGATCAAGCCCCAGAATGACATTCAAGCCTTCCAACACCATTGTTAGATAGAGAGTGCATGTCCTTGGTGGATAGAGGTAAAATAAAATGATATGATAAATGATTGAAACATAAAGTAGATGTCACCTTGGAGGTGAAGCTCTCATGGGGAGATGAAGATCTTTCATGCCATGAGGAGATGGATTGATGAAGAAAAATCTGCAACAAACATGAACAAACACAACACAATACTACTCTGCAACACAATGAAAGCCTTCAATACCCTTAGCATAAGATTACAGGTTTGCATTATCCATCTCTAGTTACAAATGATGTCCTAAACATGATTATATATGGATTCCCGCTATAATTTCATAATTCAAATTTAAGAAGCCGACAAGGAAACGTTTTAACGGTCACAAAACTGACATATAAATTTGGGACCCTGCAAAAATAGGGCAGGACAAGGGCATGAACGCCCTTGTCTAGGGACCTATTTTAGGGCCTGACTAAGGTTTAGGATCCACCCCTACGTCCCATTTGACATGGGTTTCAAGGGATTTTGCTCTGGGATTCATTTTTAACTTGCATGATGAAATCTAAGGGACTTGGGTGCTAAACTTAGGAGGTAAAAGTCCTAGGGGGACATTTTATGACATAACAAATGATAATAGGGGAGTGAAGTAGTGGTGCAAGAGCACCAAGGATACAAGAAGACCAAAATCTTGATTTCTCTTATTTTGAAGTTCATTTTCATTTTGTTGGTTTCATAAGGTCCTAGAGACCATTCTCATGATGTAATAAGGCTATGATGCCATGTTCTAAAGGACTATGTCCCAATGTCTACAAACTATTTCCTAAAAGGCAATCATGTAAGTCTTCATGTCAAGGCATGGCAAGAAGTTTAAAATGATGTCAAGAAGTCTAGAAGGATGTTAAGAGGTCTAATGCCTTGTTCAAGGCCTAATTACTTTGTAAATTTGTTTGAAGGCATTGTTATGCCTAAACCATTCACTACAGTCCAAAAAGAGACAGTTGCAGAGACAGTTCGATGGTTTCAAACCTCCCATCAACCTTAACTACCTTAACAACCAATCTAAACTATTTGGCATGCTTCTTAAAAGCACTACCTATTCATTGTAAGAGGAGAATTCGTGGACAAGACATTGTAGTTGAAGAAATCACAATAAACAAGTTTTCTGCTTTTCTTGAGTTAATTCGTTGTTTCTAGCCGTACCTTGCCCCTATATGGATGTGTCATGGAAGCAAGGTTGTTTGGAAATGTAGCATGATGGAATAGATTTCAAATAAACTTGGTTGGGAGTCTTGACATCAATCACAAGAAAAGATATAGCCTTTCTCCTCGGACTGCTCCTTAAGGACTATTTTTTCTGAATTATATGCTGCTACAGGCCGTATTGTAGAAAGGTACCAGTTTGTCATCAGTTTATAATGTTTTGATTTGATGCTACATTGAGTTATCTTTCATTTGAATTTCGTTTTGCATCTTGACAACAATATTAAAGGGAGTTATAAGGTTTCATTCTAAACTTGGTTGTGAAACCCTCCTCTAGGGTTTTGGTAGAAGAATATGCATCTCCTTGCCATTCCACTGATTTCATCCACTTGTGGTCAGTGGAATGGATGGTGGTAGGACTGTGCTAGTATGTTGTGATGGTTTTTTGGTAGAGAACGTGTAGAGAAAGAGTTTGCATTGAGAAACCTAACAAAACCATGTGTTAGGTGTAGTTTAAGAGCACATTGAAGGAACCAAAGGTGTGTTTTTGGGAACAACAGTTAATAGAAGTTTGAAAACCCCAAAATCCTTTGTTTTGGCATGTATCCTAGATGTTCAAACCCTTGGTTGAGTTTTGGGATTGGATTTGAGGGTGGTCTCTTTGTAAATTTGGCCTAATTGAGGCATTAGGCCGTTGACAGGGGTTATTGGTTGGGATATTCCATCCAAAACAACCTATGCCAAGTTTGGGATATGTGATAGAGGGCCATAATGGGTATCTACTTATTGTCTAAGATCTAGGCTTGGAAGTCTGAGTCAAAAGTTATCAGGTCTGTTGTCTTTTTGAAGGGCTATAAGCCATTTTGAGTGGTTTGTGAAGGAAGTACCAACCTGAAGTCCAATCTACCTTGGCCAATGGATGGAATGGGTCCTTTGACATCCCAAACCAACACTTCCATGATGATACTAGAGTTTCTTTCTGCTTTTCCCACTTTTGCATGAAGATCTCTGATTTTGGGCTTGTAGGTGTAGTTGAACCTTGTCAAGTTTGTCTATCTTTCCCCATCCAATTTGCCTCTACATCATAGTGGTATCAGAGCCATAAAAGGTTTTGTTGTGGGTTGTGTAAGGCCTCATATATGTCAACAGAGGAGAGTGAAGGAGAGGCTAGCAATATGCCTCCAAAGGGGATGACCACCGAAGTGGTCAAGAAGTTTAAGGAGATGGAAGAGAAGATCAAAAGTGGAGTCAAGGAAGCACTCCAAGCAGAGTTGAAGGCATTGAGGATGGGGAGGAGAATAGATGAAGGTTTAGATGAAGAGGAAGAGAAAGAGGAAGAAGAAGAAGAAGAAGAAGAATAGGTAGAGGTACCGGCTGACCAAAAGCATTTCCTTGAAGCCATCAAGGCAATTGGCAAGGATTCTTCGGAGGCTCGGATGGAGATTCCCATGTTTAGTGGGAAGATGAATGCTGATGAAGTCATGGAGTGGATTGAGGCTCTAAACAACTACTTTGAATATAAAGAAGTTTCTGAAAGTAAGAGGGTTAAGTTTGCAAAAACTAAACTTAAAGGTGCTGCCCTTACATGGTGGAATTACACCCAAGGAGAGAGGGTAAAGAATGGGAAGAGTATGATCTCTTCATGGAGCAGAATGTTGGAGAGGATCAAGTCCCAATTCCTTCCATCAGACTATGAGGTGCAGATCTACAAGAGGATACAAAATCTGAAGCAAAGAGATTTGGATGTGGCTACTTACACTGAGGAGTTTCACAAATACACTCTTTGTTGTGGGTACATGGAGGATGAAAAAGCCAAGGTGGCAAGGTATCTAAATGGTTTGAGGTTCAATATTCAAGATGAAATTA
Source organism: Cunninghamia lanceolata (assembly GCA_027924645.1). Taxonomy (NCBI): domain Eukaryota; kingdom Viridiplantae; phylum Streptophyta; class Pinopsida; order Cupressales; family Cupressaceae; genus Cunninghamia; species Cunninghamia lanceolata. The sequence continues at coordinate 954,704 of BSBN01001164.1, read as the reverse complement.
GTTTATTGACCCCTGAAACTGTGGAGAAGTTCTTTCAAGTGGCACTAAGGGCTGAAGAGAAGTTGAAGAGGAAAGGTGAGCAGCAAAGTAGAGGAAGAGGTGGTAGAAATTTTAGAGGTAGGGGCAGTTTTGGGGGCAAAAATCAGTCCCAAAGAAGCCAAGGGGAATCTAGTTCCCAAGAGCAAAGTGGAGAATCTAGTTCTAGAGGAGGCTTTAGAGGAAGAAGGCCTAATGGGAGAGGTAGATTTGGTGTGCCAGGAAGAGGTCCTAATGTCTTCATGGGAAGGTGCTACAATTGTAACCAACTGGGACATCCAGCCTTCAAGTGTCCTAAAAAGCAAGCCTCAAGCTCTCATGGAGGAGAGAGAAGGAACCAATTGATCCAAGAGGAAGATTGCCAAAGTGTCAACTCTCCAATTGGAAGTGCAGCCTCGGTCCATGAAGGAGAAAGTTCGATGATGAGAAGAACCATGTTGAAGGTGCCTCAAACACAAGAACCCCCTCAAAGGAAGACATTATTCAGGACAACATGCAAGGCCTATTGTAAGATTTCCAAGGTAATTGTTGATTCAGGCTCAACTGAAAATTTGGTTTCCATTGAAATGGTAGACAAATTGAAATTGAAAAGGCTTCCTCACGTTAGTCCTTATAAAGTATCATGGTTGAATAAAAGGCAACAAGTTTTGGTAGATGAACAATCATGGGTTGAGTTTGAGATAGGAGAATATAAGGACAAAATTTTGTGTGATGTAATTCCTATGGATGCTTGTCATTTGCAGTTAGGACATCCATGGCAATATGATGTTCAATCACAACATGATGGTAAAACTAATTCTTTTATCATAACTAAGAATGGTAGAAAGTATAGAATGGATCCATTGCCTGATGAGCATGTAGAAAAGAATGTTGGGTCAAGTGTCATGAATGTGAATGGTAAAGAGTCTCTAGATGCCCTTAAGGAGGAAGGAACCCAAGGCTATGCTCTGATTTTGAAGCCTAAAAACAGTCCTAGTTTGCATGATCCTAGTAAGGAAGAAGTTCCTAATGAGGTGTAACAATTGCTAGAGAAGTATAAGGGGATTATGGTAGAAGAAATGCCTAATGAGTTGCCACCTATTAGGGGCATAAGCCATCAAATTGACTTCATACCAGGATCTAATTTTCCAAACAAAGCAGCCTACAAGATGACACCTTCACAAAATGAAGAGATTGCCAAGCAAGTGCAAGAATTGTTGGATAAGGGATTGGTGAGAAAAAGCCTTAGCCCATGTGCTGTCCCAATAGTCCTAGCCCATAAAAAGGATGGTAAATGGAGGTTGTACATGGATTCTAGAGCCATTAACAAGATTACCATAAGATATAGGTTCCCTATGCCAAGGATTAAGGACCTAATGGACTGTTTGGGAGGGGCTAGATACTTTTCCAAGATAGACCTTAAGAGTGGGTATCATCAAATTAGAATCAAACAAGGGGATGAATGGAAGACAACATTCAAAACAAATGAGGGTCTTTATGAGTGGTTGGTGATGCCATTTGGTCTATCTAATGCTCCAAGTACTTTTATGTGTCTCATGAATGAAGTGTTGAAGGATTTCATTGGCAAATTTGTTGTCGTATATTTGGATGACATTCTTGTTTTTAGCAGGACTAAGGAGGAGCATTTGCAACATTTGGATCAGGTTTTGAGGAAGTTGCATCATGAGCAGTTGATGATCAACATGGAAAAGAGTGTCTTCATGAAGGAAGAACTCACCTATCTTGGTTTTGTGATCTCATAGGCTAGTTTGAAGATGGATCCAACAAAGGTAGAAGCCATTTTGTCATGGCCAACTCCAAAAATAGCAGGTGATGTGAAAAGTTTCCATGGTTTGGTAACATTTTATAGAAAATTTATAAGGGGTTTTAGTCATATTTGTGCACCAATTTTGGATACCATCAAAGGGGGGCAGAAATGTAAGTTTTTGTGGACAAAGGCAGCCAATGATTCTTTTGAAATTCTGAAACAAAAGGTAGCACAATAGCCCATACTTGTTTTGCCTGACTTTAATGAGTTGTTTGTGGTGGAATGTGATGCTAGTAATCTTGCTATAGGGGCTGTCCTAAGTCAAGAGGGCAGGCCTGTTGCTTTATTTAGTGAAAAATTGAATGATGCTAAGAGAAAGTACTCTACTTATGATTTGGAATTGTATGCAATGGTGCAAGCTTTGAAAAAATGGAGGCATTATCTTTTGCCAAAAGAATTTATTGTTTATACTGACAATCATGCACTTAGTTTTCTGAATTCACAGGAGAAACTCAATCATAGGCATATGAAGTGGGTTGAGCAACTCCAAGCCTATACTTTTTCAATCAAACACAAGAAGGGGCAGGCTAACAAAGTGGCAGATGCATTGAGTAGAAGGGTGTGTATAGTTCAAGAAATTCAGTTGCAAAGTGTAGGGGTTGATGCTCTCAAACACATGTATCAAGATGATGAAGATTTCAAGGAGGTATATGAAGTTTGTTCACAATTTTTAGACTCTTATCATTCTGATTTTTATGAGTTTTTGTTGCAGCAGGGGTTGTTGTTCAAAGGCAACCAACTATGTGTTCCTAAATGTTCCATGAGGGAGAACATCATAAAGTAATAACATGTGGTGGACTTGGAGGTCATTTTGGATTGGATAAAACATTGGATTAGGTGAAGAGGTTTTATTTTTGGCCTAAAATGCAATCAGATATCAAAAAATTTGTTGAATGTTGTAGTATTTGTCTAAGGGCAAAGGGTACTTCATCTAATGCTAGTCTATATCAGCCACTTCCTATTCCTAATAGGCCATGGGAAAGTATTAGCATGGATTTTGTGTTGGGTCTTCCTAGGACTCAAAGAGGCTTTGATAGTATATTTGATGTCGTGGATAGATTCGGTAAGATGGCTTATTTCTTGCCATGTAAATGCACTAATGATGCTTCTCACATTGCTGGTTTGTTCTTCAAAGAAATTGTTAGAATCCATGGTTTGCCTCTTAACATTGTGACTGACAGGGATCTAAAGTTTGTAGGCCTTTTTTGGCGCACTTTGTGGAAGAATTTGGGCACTCAATTGTCCTTTACTTAAGCCTATCATCCTCACACTAATGGCCAAACTGAGGTGGTGAATAGGTCCTTGGGAAACCTTCTCAGGTGTCTTACCAAGCAACATGGAGAGGCATGGGATATGATCATCCCTCAAGAAGAGCTTGCCTATAATGATTCCACCAATAGAAGCACAGGAAGGAGCCCATTTGAGATTGTTTATGGTCTTCATCCAAGAGGTGTTCTTGAATTGAGAGATCTCCATGGATTGGAAAGGAAAAGTGCTCAAGGTGAAGAATTTGCATTGGCCATGAAGGACATTCATGATAATGTCAAGGAAACTCTTCAAAAGAACAATGACAAGTACAAGGAGAAAGCCAATGAGAGAAGGAGAGATGTACAATACAAGGTTGGGGATTTGGTCATGGCACATTTGAAGAAGGAAATACTTCCTAAGGGGCAGCCAACCAAACTCCTCATGAAGAAGATAGGACCATGCCGGATTGTGCACAAGTTTGGGCCCAATGCCTATGAGATTGAACTTCCTCAAGGCTTGGCCATATCTCCTATCTTCAATGTTTTAGATTTGTTCCCTTTCAAAGGTGATTCTAATGCAGGTTCAGAGCCAGATATGACAATAGTAGGAGATGAAGATTGGATCAAAGGTCTTCCACCCAATCAACCATTGAAGTTGGAATGCATTCTTGACACCAAGGTCTTGAAGAAGACAAGGAAGAAGACATACAAGCAATTTCTTGTCAAATGGAGTGGCTTACCTATTGAAGATGCCACTTGGATGACTGAAGAAGACATCTTGAAACATGGTGTCACCATTGCTGATCTACTTCCTCAAGAGACTTGAGTTCTCTTTCCACCTGGGGAGTATGGTGCAGGAGCACCAAGGATACAAGAAGACCAAAATCTTGATTTCTCTTATTTTGAAGTTCATTTTTGTTTTTTTGGTTTCATAAGTTCCTAGAGACCATTCTCATGATGTAATAAGGCTATGATGCCATGTTCTAAAGGACTATGTCCCAATGTCTACAAACTACTGTCCTAAAAGGCAGTCATGTAAGTCTTCATGTTTTGTGAGCCTTGTCAAGGCATGGTAAGAAGTTTAAAATGATGTCAAGAAGTCTAGAAGGATGTCAAGAGGTGTAATGCCTTGTTCAAGGCCTAATTACTTTGTAAATTTGTTTGAAGGCCTTGTTATGCCTAAACCATTCGCTGCAGTCCAAAAAGAGACAGTTGCAGAGACAGTTTAGTGGTTTCAAACCTCCCATCGACCTTAACTACCTTGACAACCAATCTAAATTGTTTGGCAGGCTTCTTAAAAGCACTACCTATTCATTGTAAGAGGAGAAGTCGTGGACAAGACATTGTAGTTGAATAAATCACAATAAACAAGTTTTCTGCTTTTCCTGAGTTAATTCGTTGTTTCTGGCCGTACCTTGCCCCTATACAGATGTGTCATGGAAGAAAGGTTGTTTGCAAATGTAACATGATGGAATAGATTTCAAATAAACTTGGTTGGGAGTCTTGACATCAATCAAAAGAAAAGATATAGCCTTTCTCCTCGGACTGCTCCTTAAGGACTATTTTTTCTAAATTATATGTTGCTATAGGCCGTACTGTAGAAAGGTACCAGTTTGTCATCATTTTATCATGTTTTGATTTGATGCTACATTGAGTTATCTGTCATTTGAATGTAGTTTTGCATCTTGACAACAATATTAATTGGAGTTATAAGATTTTATTCTAAACTTGGTTGTGAAACCCTCCTCTAGGGTTTTGGTAGAAGAATATGCATCTCCTTGCCATTCCACTGATTTCATCCACTTGTGGTTAGTGGAATGGATGGTGGTAGGGCTGTACTAGTATGTTGTGAAGGGTTTTTGGAAAAGAACTTGCAGAGAAAGAGTTTGCATTGAGAAACCTAACAAAACCATGTGTTAGGTGTAGTTTAAGAGCACATTGAAGGAACCAAAGGTGTGTTTTTGGGAACAACAGTTAGTAGAAGTTTGAAAACCCCAAAATCCTTTGTTTTGGCATGTATCCTAGATGTTCAAACCCTTGGTTGAGTTTTGGGATTGGATTTGAGGGTGGTCTCTTTGTAAATTTGGCCTAATTGAGGCATTAGGCCGTTGACAGGGGTTATTGGTTGGGATATTCCATCCAAAACAACCTATGCCAAGTTTGGGATATGTGATAGAGGGCCATAATGGGTATCTACTTATTGTCTAAGATCTGGGCTTGGAAGTCTGAGTCAAAAGTTATTAGATCTGTTGTCTTTTTGAAGGGTTATAAGCCATTTTGGGTGGTTTGTGAAGGAAGTACCAACCCGAAGTCCAATCTACCTTGGCCAATGGATGGAATGGGTCCTCTGACATCCCAAACCAACACTTCCATGATGATACTAGAGTTTCTTTCTATTTTTCCCACTTTTGCATGAAGATCTTTGATTTTGGGCTTGTAGGTGTAGTTGAACCTTGTCAAGTTTGTCTATCTTTCCCCATCCAATTTGCCTCTACATCAAGTAGAATGCATTTAATATAGGTTTTAGCCAAATTGATTAAGTGATACATATCTTGATTGTCCATAAATTGTTAAAACCATGCCTTGGATTTGATTGAATTATCTAAAGACCAACACAAGATGTATGTGAAACCTTCATTTTATGGACCGATGGATTCCTCCAGTTGGTAGGGTAATTTCAAACATATAGTTGTTATCCCTAAAACCCAAACACACTCATCATTAAGACCATAAGTAGGGTTTAACAAAACTTGGGCATTTGAAGACCTCTTAGTTTTAAATGGACTCTTAAGAATACAAAAACACTTGTGGAGATTCATCTATTAAATCTTGTCAAAAGCCAAGTTGGAGGATCTTCATAACCATTACGACTTATTCTTTCTATCACAAAGTCCATGGAAATCCCACTTAAGTATGTTTCATTGTGAATTCCCTTCATCAAGCTCAATTTTGTAGAACTACACTATGGACATAGATATGTCTAATCTGACCCTAAATTCCCACAAGGTCCTAGATTGATCTTCATTGTTGCAAAGACCTTTATGTCATCACTATGTGAAACCCAACTATAAACTTGGATAAATCCATTTGGACTTTAAAATTCCAAAGATGTTAATTAGGTCCTTATCCCCACGAAATTCTTTCACATATCACTTCTCAGAGGTTTTCTACCAACTAGGATATATCTTAATCCATTGTCTTTTCTTGTAAGATCCCAAGAACTTCTAAACCTCTATAATATCTGAAATAGACTCCCATTCTCATAGAAACCTTGTGTCTATCTTTTACAAAATTTTGCTATGAATCTGGATGTCCATTTGGACCCAAAATCTTCATGAATCCTAATTGGGTTCTAGATCCCGCAAGACTCTCTCACATGATGTTCTGTGGAGGTTCTTCATCAGCTAGGATGTGTCCTAGTTAGTTGTCTTTTTCCACAGATCCAGTCCTATATCTATTCTCCACAAAAGAGACAATATTAATGAAGTGTAGAATTTCATGAAGCATTAGGATATATCCACATCCACTCTTTTCCCCCGCAAAGTCCTGATCACCTTGAAACCTCCACAAACCAATTATAAACTATTCCTACAGAGTTTTTACTTAGACAAGGATATGTCCTAGTAACCTATGATTCCCCAAATCCTCTTTCATGTTAAATCCCCGCATCTTTAGGGGAAGAAATAGTGAGGAATTCCTAGTCTTATAATAGAGAAATTACATTTGTTTTGTATCTTCTTAACCATAAATGTCCCACAAATTGTGAAATTTGAAAACATATAAAATTGTGGAGACCAGGGTTCCTTCTGAACATATGGGAATCTTTTGCATATTGTTAGAAATACTACATTCTTGAAATGAATTGATCTTTTTGCTTTACTAGAATGGATTGTACTTATGATTGATTCAAATTTTGATATCCTTTTAGGCATTAAAATCTCTATACTAATGCTAGAATAGAGTAAATCCTATGAAGATTATATATTATGAGTCTCTCTCCTACAGGGTAAATGTCCAAGATGAACTACATGAAGTATGAATTCAGGGGGGTCTTCCAAGCCTCCAAAATCACATCAACTTGGAATGAAGTGGAAGACACTAACCTGGGACATGTGGATATGGAATATTTCAAGGAGAAAATGTACAGAGCCAACCCCATAGTAATGGATAATAAATTGGTAGATAATGACATTGCTCGAGATTTAAGGTTCCTACCTTTTGCCCAATGACCTATATTGATCATGGAATGTGGAGAAAATTACCACCCATAATCAAGGAAGATAATAGATCATGACGAGGGGGTGATAGCTAACCTCACCCTCCAAAGACATCTGTGAAGTATTTGATATCCCATTGTACCCAGCAATGGTGGATATGACCAAGGATCATGGGCAAACTATCTATAATTACGGTCTAGACTGGTGTAGAAAGATTATCAACTCTAACTGGATGAAAAACCCTAAGTCTTCCCTCTCAAAATCACCCAAGAATTTTTATAGGAGTGATTCCATAACTGAGATCAATGACTTAGTAACTTTACTAAGTAAGATAATGGGGATCTCATTTGCCTCCACCTTCCATGGATGGATGTTCAGTTTCATAGAAGTAGTTATAAATGGAACTGAGAAGATTTATTGGGCAAAGATTATTAGTGATAATCTTCATGAACAATTCACATCCATGGTAGAATAAAAAATTTCTACATGACCTCCTATGTGGTCTATATGTTGGCCAGAAGCTTTCATTATCATGGGTTGAAAAGAATTGGGACTATCAGAAATGAAACTGGTGAAATGAAGGTGTATGAATGTTACCCTCAGCTTTAATTAGAAAATTCCTTGACTCATTACAAGAGGGTGATGATGCTTTCACCATGTACATCGCCAGAATGTTAGAGTGTGACTTACATAAGAGATTATTGTCCTAACCATGGAATTGGTCAAGAAGTATAGATATTGGTTTATCCAGTTTCTAAAATTTTCCTATTTGAGGATTGAAGGTTTCATTAGGTTAGCTTACAATCTCCCTAGATATCCAATTGATAAGATGGTGTTGTTATAACTCACAAGACAAATCTTCCAATCACACCATCTTTTGGTAGCTAAATATGGGGTTGTAGTGCCATTCCCCCTCAATGTTGGAAAAGGGTTATTCTCATGCCTGGCATTTGCCTTATCTGAAGAATCAAATCTTGAGATACAGAAGTATAATCTCTTGTTTTACAATGCTAGGCAATATTTTGGCCTTTACCAAAAATGGAGCAACTAGTTGGAAAGGACCACTACCATGAGGAGCATTTAGAAGACTTATGGTCAAATTGTCACGATGAGCATGAAGTCAGGAAAAGGAAGTATTTTAGGCTTCTTGCACACCACATCATGTTAGTCAAGATCCCTACTATCCCTGACCAGTTAGTGATTGATGGTGTAGTAGTATAAGGCAATGTATAGGAGAGCCTTTGATCAACCTATCCCTCCACCTAATTGGGTTGAAGAAGGGGTGAGTTATTTGGAGGAGATAATTTAAAGGAATATATTAAGTATAATAGAAGATGGGTTGATGAAAAGGTTGGAGAATTGGTAGCCCAAGGAATTCAACTTGCATATACTAAGGATAAGGCTAAAAGGAAAAGAGTGCTTGAAGTCCCTGCCTAGGGGAGACCCTCTGAGATAAGAGAAGGAGAAGCCTCCAATGATAAAGGCAAAGTAGTTGAAAGAGATAGTGAGAGGATCGAGGAGGAAGGATTGGTACCTCCTCCTTATAAAAGATAAGAGAAAGGGGAAAGAAAAGAAGGAAAAGAAGGCTCCCACCACACAAACTAGAATGAGGGGTAGCCAAAATCTTCCTATAGCCAAAACACAAGACTATAAGAGAAATAATGATCAAGTAGAAGAAACTAAGAAACACGTGTTGGCCATATGTGTTGTCATTGATGTCAACATAGAATGTATTGATGTCATACACTGTCACAAGGATGAGAAAGGTTGCTGAGGCTATCATGAAGATTGTCAAGAGATGAGATGTTATGTTCCTAAAGAAGAAGGAAAGTTCATGGTTGGATGTCATGCCCTGTTCAGTGTAGAGTTAAGTTTGAAGTCTTATTACTATGGGAATTAGAAGTACTAAGAAGACAAGATATGTTGTTGATGTGTTCTTGATGACTTGAACGATGTATTCTAATGCTCCTGAATACATGAGTTAATATAAAGAAGATTTGGCCTCTGGAAGTTGGTGTTTGTCTCTATTTCAGGATGACTACTCTTTTGAGACTATCTGGAAGATTGCTCCGCATTTTCATCATACTGATTTCTAGCTTCTATGGTTTGGAACATAGCTTCACACAGTACCATATTATGTATGTTCCAAATTTCATGTTGTTTTGATCACCAAAATATTGTGTTGTTGTTGATAGGATGAAGATAGTGTTGGTTCTGTGAAGGTATCCCTAGCAGGGTGATGAAATGCTTTGCATTTCTCCGCTATTGCAGATTTGAATACGTTGTTTTGGAATTGTGTCAAGAGAATAGAAAAGTTGTTATTTCCAAGGTCTCAAGTTGTATCTCCCACTGCTGTGAAATTTATGAATGTAGAGTACCGGTATGTGGCCTGGCAGAGTAAAATAGTGATGAAGACCCTCTGGAATGCTCCGTATTCCTTCAGAAGTGATTGATTGCACCTGTGGATCTGTGGATGTGGTCCTAGATGTTTATTTCATGTGTCTTCCTAGTTTCCATGCTCATTGTGGTCCATAGCTTAGTTTCTCAAATATCAATATGTTGCAATGTGTTCAGAATGACATAATACTCTTAGAATGAAAGCTTGAAGATGTCCAACAGTCAATATTTGATGTGTGGAGGTAAAGGAATATGTGAGGATGTTGTATAAGATTTGAGGACTCATTTGGGAAAGTGTCATGAAGATCTATCTTATTTTTAGTACAACACAAGGTTTTCAAGTTGTAGATGACCATTGCATTTCACGTTTCATATGTTCTTCCTAAAGTTATCCTATTTTCAATTGTGCAAAGTGTGTGGTGGCATTGCCTTGATGTTTGAAGCTGTGAAGATTGCTTTAGACCTAATTAAGCAAGTGTTGGGGTTCGCAAGGCCTATATATTCTGCTAGTGTTGCTTGTTGGTTCTCCTAAGACCTATTTGCTAAACATTTCATTCTAGGTGTTGTCTGGCTGACTTGTAAATGTATTCTCCTTGTTGTATTTGGATGACAAGCTATGTAATATCATGTATAAATAGGAATTCAATTTGAGTGCAGAAGGTATGATTGCAAGATGATTAAAAGGGTTCTCCAACAAATAAAAGTAGAATAAACACATTTCAAATGTGCGACTATGGGAGAAAGAGCAGATGTTGTTGATACTATCTGGATCAAACTTGAAGACTTATTTGAGACAGTGATCAAGTATAGAGTGTGCTTGATTGATCAGATCTTCAGGAGAGAGTGTGTGAAGAGACAAAAGTGCAATCATCATGTGTGAGCTCCAAAGGCAGTTTCAGACAGTTGTAAGATTGTCATGTTGTAATCTTTTGTAAATGTGTTTTCTGATCAGGGATTAGTAGCTTCCTTGGGAGTGACCCTAAACAAAGTCATCAAGGAGTAGAAGCTTCCTTGGGAGTGACCCTAAATCAAAGTTACTTAGGGAGTAGCAACTTCCTTAGGTTAAAGCCCCTAAAACAAAGTTATTATTTGAGCTTGATATATTGTGAGTTAATCCTCACCGTGGTTTTTCCTTTCTAGGATTTTCCATGTACATCTGGTGTTATGTGTTGATGTGCATTGTGCTATTCTTTCATGTTCATTTTGATGTAATACTTAAAGGTTTAATTTGCTCCTGATAAGTTGAATTTGCTAAAAGTGAAATTTGATTGTATATTGATTCACCCCCCTCTCAGTATACCTATGTGTCTAACAATTGGTATCAGAGCCAAGTTCCTCTGAAGGAAGCTTAACCACTTGAGGAAGGTCTGGGATGGCATCAGGAGGATCCAACAAGATACCCAAGTTTGATGGAACAAATTATAATTTTTGGAAGGCTAGAATGGAAAGCTACATCAATTCTCTAGGATGCAGGGTTTGGGAATCTGTCAAGAAAGGCTACACTATTCCTAGGGATGTTCCTACAAATGTAGATGAAATCAAGAAGTATGATAACAATGCCAAAGCAAAGTTTTCCATCATGAGTCGATTGTTTGATTCAGAGCTCTCACAAGTGATGGGGTACATCTCTGCTCAAGAAGTTTGGGTGAAACTTGAAACCCTTCATGAAGGAGACAAGAAGGTGAAGCAAGCTAAGTTGCAAATACACAAGAATAAATTTGAATCCTTAAAGATGACAAAAGATGAAAACTTTGTTGGATTTATGCTTAGAGTGAATGAAGTGGTCAATGGTATCATAGGTCTTGGCGAGGAGATGAAAAGTTTAGAAGTTGTGAAGAAGGTTCTGATATCTCTTCCAAAATACTACAGCTCTAAGGTATCTGCTATTGAGAAGACTGCATATTTCAATACCTACACTTTGGATTAGATGTTTGGTACTATTACTACCTTTGAAATGAGAGAGTTTGATGGTGATGTTCCAAAGAAAGAAGTTGCCTTCAAAGTCAGTAATAAGGCAAAGGAAGAGACTGCTGATGAAAATGAAAGCCCTGAAGATGCTAAAGAAAATTTTGTAAGAACATTGAAGAGAGGCTCTGGGAAGTACCAAAGTAAGTTACCTTTCAAATGTTTCAATTGTGGAAAAGTTGGTCACTTTGCTTCTAAATGTCCTTTTAAAGAATATAAGAAAAGTAGCAAGAATAGTAAGTTCAATAGGAGCATATTTTACATAGAGGATGATTGTTCTTCAGATGATGAGCATGAGAATTCACACTCTTTATGGCTCTAGGTGTTGGTAATAAAAAGGATGATGTTAGAAAATGTGGAAAAATTGATACAGTCCAAAACAATGAAAGATCAATGGTTGTATGGATTGCCTTCCATGCAAAAGAAGAAACCAAAGCTTGGGTGATTGAGAGTGGTTTCTCACATCACATGACTGGTGATAAAGAGATTCAATTCCTTAGCCTTGAGAGATGGAATAGTGGAGAAAATAAGTTTGGAGGTGATGAGTCAGCTCAAATATGTGGAAAAGGTGTCATAACTATTGATGGAAAGAACATGACTGAGGATGTTCTCTATGTCAAAGAATTACAACACAACCTTCTTAGTGTCAGTCAGATTTGTAGTAGAGGTTACAATCTTAACTTTCATGCCAAAAGCTATGAGATCAGAAAGGTAGAATCTAGAAAACTTCTATATCACTTGAAAGAAGCAAATGGAAGAATATGTTTGCTAACTCAATCCAATGAATGTTGGGTATGGTACAAAAGAATGAGACACAACAACTTTGACAACATGGTGAAGATCAGTTCCACTCATGCAGTGAGAGACTTGCCTAAGATAATCAAACATGTTAACACTGTATGCAAGGAATACTAGATGGGAAAGCAGATGAAGACAATCTTTAAAAGCAAGGAGTGCTCTTCTTCAAAGCCACTGGAGCTAATTCACATGGATCTTTGTGGACCTACAAGAGTAAGGAGTCAACAAGGTGAAAGGTATTTTATGTTGCTCATTGATGAATTTTCTAGAATGACTTGGGTTACTTTCTTAAGAGAGAAGTCTAAGGCTCTTGATAAGTTTAAAATTTTCAAAGCTCTAGTTGAAAATGAAATGGATACTAAGATCAAATGTTTGAGATCAGATAGAAGAGTTGAGTTTACTTCAAATGGATTTGAAAGTTTTGTGAAGAACATGGTATTAGAAGGCATGTATCTACTCCTAGAACTCCTTAGCAAAATGGGATAGTGGAAAGGAAAAATAGGACTGTGCAAGAAACATCCTGGGCTATCTTGAAATATACAAATCTACCTGATATGTTCTAGAAGGAAACAATTCACATTACTGTCTATCTAGCCAACATAATGCAATTAAGGGTCAACAACTCCAAGACCTCTAATGAGTTGTGATATAGAAGGCCTCCTACTATCAAATACTTTAGGATCTTTGGTAGCAAGTGCTATATTAAAAGGGATGAAGAAGACCTAGGAAATTTTGATTCAAGATGTGATGAGGGAATCTTTCTTGGTTACTCAACTAGAAGCAAGGCCTACAGATGCTACAACAAAAGGTTAGGAAAAATGATTGAAATCATAAATGTAAAGGTAGATGAAGACTTGAATCAGTTCTCATAGGATTTAGAAGACATTAGATCTGATATCTTTCCTTGGATTGAAGATGAAGGAGACAAAGTGAAAGAAGAAAAGGGACAAGAACCAGTGTAGTTACCCAAGACTCTAGTAAAGAATCATTCAACAAATGAAGAGGAAGAAGTAAATGAACAAGAATCAGAGCAGATGTCCAAAACCCCAGCAAGGTATGTTTAGAAGAATCATTTAGAAGAATAGATCATTGGAGATAAGAATAAGGAAGTGCAAACAAGAAGAACCTTGGCCAATACACATGTGCAAGCACACTTGTGTTTGATTTCACAAGCAGAACCAAAGACCTTTGCTGAGGCCAACAAGGATGACAGATGGATAAAAGCCATGGAAGAAGAATCAGATCCGATTAAGAAGAATCAAACTTGGGAATTGGTTCCCAGACCAGCAAAGAAGAACATTTAGGAACAAAATGGGTATTCTAGAACAAATTGAATAAAGAAGGTGAAGTTGTAAGGAACAAAGCAAGATTGGTATGTAAAGGGTACAATCAAGTTGAAGGCATTGACTTTGAGGAGACTTATGCTTTGGTAGTAAGGATGGAAGCAATCAGAATGTTCCTTTCTCTTGTTGCTCACAAGAACTTCAAGGTATATCAAATGGATGTCAAGTCAACATTTCTGAATGGTGATCTAGAAGAGGAGGTTTATATTGAGAAACCAAATGGTTTCCAAATATCAAAAGATCCAAACATGGTATGCAGACTCAAGAAGGCTTTGTATGGGCTCAAGAAAGCACCTAGAGCATGGTATACTAGGCTAGATAAGTATTTACTTCAGTAGGGCTTCAAGAAAGGTACTACTGATAGAAATCTTTACATCAAGGAAGAAGGATATATGATATTGATAGTTGCAGTTTATGTTGATGACATAATCTTTGGTGGAGATGATGACATGTGCAATAAGTTTGCAAAGGAGATGCAAAAAGAGTTTGAGATGTCCATGATTGGTGAAATGTCTTTCTTCCTTGGTCTACAAATCTCCCAGCTAGAAGGTGGTATCTTCATTTCTCAAGCTAAGTATGTCAAAGAATTGTTGAAGAAGTTTGGTATGGAGGATTCAAAACTAGTTAGTACTCCCATGGTCACCAGATGCTATTAAAGCAACGATGATGAGTCTCCAGAGGTGGATCAGACTGTTTATAGGTCTATGATTGGAACATTGTTGTATTTGATTGCATCTAGACCTGATATTAATAATGCAGTATGTGTAGTTGCTAGATATCAATCTAATCCTAAGAAAACACATGAGAAGGCAATGAAAAGGATATTTAGATACTTGAAAGGAACTCCTAACTATGGTTTATGGTATCCAAAATATAATGGTCCTTTGATTTGAGTGCATACACTGATGTTGATTGGGCTGGTTGTGTTGATGATAGAAGAAGTACAAGTGGTGGTGCTTTCTTCTTAGGAAATAGATTGGTTTCGTGACAGAGAAAGAAGCAAGATTCAATGTCCTTATCAACTACAGAGGCATAATACATTGCAACAACCTCCTGTTGTACACAAGTGTTGTGGATGAAGCAAACCCTAAAGGATATCAAGGTATTGTATAATGAGTCTAGTCCTATTCTATGTGACAATACAAGTGCTATCAATATTTCCAAGAATCTAGTAGTGCATTCTAGAACCAAGCATATAGCAATTAGGTATCACTTTTTGAGAGAGAAGGTTGTAGACAAGGAAGTGAATTTGGAATATGTTCCAACCAAAGATCAAATTGTAGATATTTTCACAAAGGCTCTTATAAAAGACACATTTGAGGATCTCTGGTAGAGGTTAGGGGTAATTGCCCCTCCCTCTTCTTGCTAAGGATGTAGAGTGATGCATCTATCCAGGGGGAGCTCATGCTTTATCTTTAACCTGGACTGATGATGGCTACCTCTCATGAGGAGCAGATAGTCGTGATTGATGATAGGGGGAGATTGCAAGAGAAAGGTTGCAGAAAAATGAGAATTGATCAAAAGGGGATATTAGGTAGGTGTTGAATCCCTTTGTCCTTGATGTCAAATGGGGAGAGAATCTAAGGGGGAGCACATGTTGCCATCAATGGCAAAGGGGGAGATTATTCGCCATATGTGTTGTCATTGATGCCAATATAGTATGTATTGATGTCATTAATAGTCACAAGGATGAGAAAGGTTGCTGAGGATGTCGTAAAGATTTTCAAGAGATGAGATGTTATGTTCCTAAAGAAGAAGGAAAATTCATGGTTGGATGTCATGCCCTGTTCAGTGCAAAGTTAAGTTTGAAGTCTTATTGCTATGGGACTTAGAAGTACTAAGAAGACAATATATGTTGTTGATGTGTTCCTGATGACTTGAATGATCTATCCTAATGCTCCTAAAATACATGAGTTAATCTAAAGAAGATTTGGCCTCTGGAAGTTGGTGTTTGTCTCTATTTCAGGATGACCTCTTTTGAGACTATTTGGAAGATTGGTCCACATTTTCATCATACTAATTTCTAGCTTCTGCGGTTTGGAACATAGCTTCACATAGTTCCATATTATCTATGTTCCAAGTTTCATGTTGTTCTAATCACTAAAATATTGTGTTGTTGTTGATAGGCTGAAGACAGTGTTGGTTCTATGAAGGTATCCCCAACAGGGTGATGAAATGCTTTGCATTTCTCTATTGTTATAGATTTGGATACATGGTTTTGGAATTGTGTCAAGAGAATAGTAAAGTTGTTATTTCCAAAGTCTCAAGTCATATCTTCCACCGCTATGAAAGTTATGAATGTTAGGGTACCGGTATGTGGCCTGGTAGAGTAAAACCGTGATGAAGACCCTCTGGAATGCTTTGCATTCCTCCAGAAGTGATTGATTGCACCTGTGGATCTGTGGATGTGCTCCTAGATGTTTATTGCATGCCTCTTCCCAGTTTCCATGCTCGTTGCGGTCCATAGCTTACTTTCTTGAATAACGGTATGTTGCAGTGTGTTCAGAAGGAAATAGTACTCTTAGAATAAAAGCTTGAAGGTGTACAACACTCAATCTTTGATGTGCGAAGGTAAAGGAATATGTGAGGATGTTGTATAATCTTTGAGGACTCATTTGGGAAAGTGTCATGAAGATCTATCTTATTTTTAGTACCACACAAGGCTTTCAAGTTGCAGATGATCGTTACATTTCAAGTTTTCATATGTTCTTTCAAAAGCTGTCCTATTTTCAATTGTGTGGAGTGTGTGGTGGAATTGCCTTGATGTTTGAAACTATGAAGATTGATTTAGACCTAATTAATCAAGTGTTGGGGTCTACAAGGCCTAGATATTCTATTGGTGTTGAGTGTTGGTTCTCCTAAGACCTATTTGCTACACTTTTCATTCTAGGTGTTGTCTGGCCGACTTGTAAATGTATTCTCCTTGTTGTATTTGATTGACAAGCTATGTAATCAATGTATTATCATGTATACATAGGAATTCAAGTTGAGTGCAGAAGGTATGATTACAAGATGATTAAAAGGGTTCACCAACAAATAAAAGCAGAATAAATACATTTCAAATGTGCGACTATGGGAGAAAGAGAAAATGTTGTTGATACTATCTGAATCAATCTTGAAGACTTATTTGAGATAGTGATCAAGTATAGAGTGTGCCTGATTGATCAGATCTTTAGGAGAGAGTGTGTGAAGAGACAAAAGTGCAATCATCATGTGTGAGCTTCAAAGGCAATTTTCAGATAGTTGTAAGATTGTCATGTTGTAACCTTTTGTAAATGTGTTTTCTGATCATGGAGTATTAGCTTCCTTGGGAGTGATCATAAAACAAAGTCATCCGGGAGTAGAAGCTTCCTTGGGAGTGACCCTAAAACAAAGTCACTAGGGAGTAGAAGCTTCCTTGGGAGTGACCCTAAATCAAAGTTACTTAGGGAGTAGTAGCTTCCTTGGGTTAAATCCCCTAAAATAAAGTTATTATTTAAGCTTGATATATTGTGAGTTAATCCTCACCGTGGTTTTTCCCTTCTAGGGTTTTCCAGGTACATCTAGTGTTATTTGTTGATGTGCATTGTGTTATTCTTTCATGTTCATGTTGATGCTGTAATACTTAAAGGTTTAATCTATTCCGAGTAAGTTGAGTTTGCTAAAAGTGAAATTTGATTGTATATTGATTCACCCCTCCTCTCACTATACCTATGTGTCTAACAATAGGAACTTGAGGCTCAGTTGGAGAGGAAGTCCATGAAGAGTAAAAGGGATAATATTTCTCAGGATGTCCTCACTACTTCCATTGCATTCCCTACCTCTTCTATTACCATTTCTTCCATATCTTCCATTCCTATTTCCACCCTAATTCCTATGTCTTCCAGTAGTATTCTTCTTGTCCCTACCACCACTACATCATCCATACCATCCCACCAAGTAGCTTCTACCATTTCCATGGTTCTCCCCACTTCTTCCACCCCTATATTAACTTTACCATCACCTCCACCATCCTCTTCCATTCCACTTCTATCCACTTCACGACCATTGCCATCTCCATACCTATAGCAAGTACAAATTCCTATTCATGTTGTTGCACCTACTATGTATTCCACTTCTCTTTCTATTCCTTCTATTCGTACCACCACAACCATTCCTTCAATCTCTTTGTCCATTTCTTCTTCACCTATCTCCCATCCCCTTCAATCCTTACCTCTAGAGATTCTTTCTATTGTAATTCAAATAGTTCTCTTAGAGGTTAGCAAAACTATATTGGAGCCAAGAAGTATCAACTTAGATACCCCTCCCCACTCACCTCTTATGAAATTGGTGCCTCCATCTTTGGAGAACATTTATAAGGTGAGTGCAAAGTTGGAAGCACAAGAGGCTGCAAAAACAAATTGTGAATCTATTGAAGCTATGAAAGATGCTACTACTAAAGAAGCATTGATTGACGTAGTTAGTAATGAATAGGGTGAGGAAGCATTTGTGCAAACACAAGAGGCATCTATTGAAAAATTTCCAAAGGTAACTAGTGAGGAACCATCAAGCCCTCTCAAGGAGGTTGAATGAGAAGAAGTGCATATATAAGTACCATTCATGGAGCAGGTGTCCTCATAAGAGCCACCTGCCTCCACACAAAATAAGGAGTTTGATCCAAAAGATCAACAAGAAGAAGGAGAAGAAATAAATAAGGGATTAGAACAACTAGAGGTTCCTATTCCTCCTTAGCAACAACAATTTATAAACATTATTGATGATAATTCTTTAACTCCTCAATGGTTTCAAATAAGGCTGGATCAAAAGAAACCAGTAATAAAAGCCCCCTACATTGGATTTTACTAGTTTCATGAGCCAAATTGATAAACCAATGGGTAGAAAGAAGGCCATAGTACTATCATCTATCACAAAAGATGCCTCAAGATCAAGGGTTGCACAAATTGCAACACCTACAATGGACAAATATGACAGGGATTTAGAAGCATGGGATTATCAAATCTCAATCGTCAATCTTGGCCATTCCACTAGGGCCCAAGAGACTGAAGATGTGTAGAATGCAATCACCACTATAGTTCAGAGGATGCACAAAGATGAGGTAACAAAAAGGCAATTAATGGAGCAAGTGGTAGAGCTCCAAGCATATGTAAAACACATGGTTTTTCTCTTGCAAAATGATGATGGTACCATAGCTCCTCCTGTGATTTTGTCTAAGCAAGAAGTTGATGAGCTAGAGATAAATTGAAACATATAGAAAAAACAATCGAGGGCTGGCTCAAAGAAATTTATGTTTAGGGTTGTCAAGGGATTAATGAAGCAGTTTGAGCTATAAAGAGTTTCACTCAACTTAAGTCTAATATTAATGACATCCTGGATGATTGCAAGGTGAATGAGGAGGAGCATTCTCAAATCTTCCCAAGGGTGGAAATGATGTGTAAATTATCTCCAGCGGTGTTAGTGAAAGAAGGCATCCTTACCAAAGACACCCTAGAATTTCCTTAATTTTGGTTTGCATTGATAAAATGCAAGAAGGAAACTGTGAATAAATGTGAGTAAGAACTAAGACTCACCTCATTGGATATCTATGATATCTTATGTGACTATTTTGACATGTTTTATGATATAACCAAACAATATGTTAGTGAAGACACTGATTTGAATGTGGAGTTGTTCAAGCAAGAACTAAGACAAGTTCTTCAAGAAGGATCGCAGACTCCACCATAGTCTTTTGATATAGTACAAATGAACAAAATGTCAAACATCAAAGGTCAAATCAAGGTATTTTGTAAAAGGACGCATAAGAGAAAAGCCACCTTCAATATCTATTATGGGATGTATAACATGTTATATGAAGCCTAATCAGACTCAGAGGTTAAATTAACCCCACTTTTATCAGCGTGATTTCCCCCCAAATTCCTACGGGGTCAAGGGGCAGCACCCCTTGCAAGGGTTTGGGGGCAACACCCCTGGCGTGCTCCCTGTCTCGTCGGGAGTTATTTTTCATTGGGCCAACATAAAAAAACCCTATTTTCTAATCGACAAAAGTCGTGATAAAAATGGCCAAGGGTTAGGGTTTCTGTTGATGTATTGTAGCCTTTTACAGCAGTATTGAGTTGCAAGGATTGCTAGTTGTAATCGGTTTGATTTACTGGATAATAATATTGGACTCTCTGTTGGTGGATGTAGCCCGAGTTTGGGTGAACCACATTAAAACCTATCTCTCGCTGTTATTATTTCTGTGTATTTTCATTCCTTTGTTTAATCTTTATTTGCATTTAATTGATATCTTTTGTTGGCTAACCCTAACATAACACTCATAAATTCTAAATGTCATATTCAAGGGACCCACTCCCAAAAGCCCTTAATCCTAATTTGAATTCCTTGATGGAATGGAAGTGATGTAGGGACTTCTGGAGGTCATAACTTTTGACTCGGATGTGGGTTTTCTACAAGATTTTATGGGTGGCTGCGTTATGAGGTGGTAAGTGGTTTTCCAACCCACCCTAGTTGATTGGACCCCATCTTGGTACTTTTTCGAGGCTTGAAACTTTCATCTTGGCCCTTAAAATGGTAATTTAGTGTTTTTTTCTAGTGTTTTTCGAATTTAGAATATTAGTTGGCTTTTCGTCCTACCTTAGTTTGAGGAAGATTTTGGGAAAAAATTAGATTCTCAAGATATGATTGTAAAATTACCTAAAATGGCAAAATCTGACAATTGTCGAAATCTGCCAAAAAAGGTAATTTTTTGATTTTTTTGTTTTCTTGGATATAAGAAAGTTTCCTCTCATTGTAGTAGCAGAGTTGATGAATAGAAGTTTGTTTTATGTTCCAGTTTTCAAATCTTTGGCTCTCACATGATTAAACTAGAAAAAAATACTAAATTGCCATTTTGAGGGCAAAGATGAAAGTTTCAAGCCCCAAAAAAGTACCAAGATGGGATCCAACCGACTAGGGTGGGTTGGGAAACCACTTGCCACCTCATAACACATCCACCCATAAAATCTCATAGAAAACCCACATCCGAGTCAAAAGTTATGACCTCCAGAAGTCCCTGCATCAAGAAGGAAGGGGAGAAAGATCAGGTTATTATGGGGGATGATGTCTCCTATCCTTGAGTCCTATTCACACAAATCACCTTCAATAAACTAGCTCAGAAGCTCACATGATGAATGCTTCCTTGAAGAATGTGTCATTTTGTCTTTTGTGCCAACTCCTCCAAATTGTATTTTTTCTTTATTGGAATGTATTTGAAGTGTATTTTGTCTTTTTCTAAAAACTCAAAAGCAATTGTAACCATTGGATCTAGAAACAATTGGAGATGGATGAAGAATATTGCTCTGCCCCAATCAATTACTGTTGATGAAATCTATACTATTGGTGTTGGATTAATCCTCACCCTTCATTGTATACTAAGGGCTCTTGCCTCCTCTATAAAATGACAATCACTCTCTTTTGTAAAGTTGATTAGGAATTGTTGAGAATCTACTACTTTTAAAAATAATACAAACAAAATCATTTGTTAGTTTTATCTGTGATTATTTTATGATAAAAATTGACTCACATGATTCCTTTTCATTATTAGTAAAGTTCATTTACAGTTATGATTATTTATTTTAATATTTGATGGATCTTTTGTCCATACCACTTATGAATTGCTGATTGTAAGTTACTTTGTGTAAGAGTTGGCTATGAAGGTAGCCACCCAAGATCTAGGAGCTTCAATAAAAGCACAAGAGAGTCCAAAATGAGAGAATAATTCTATTCTATCAAAGAATGCAAATTACATAATGTACATGATATGCCTTTCTTATAAAGGCAATGTGATGAGATAGGACTAACTAGGATGATGACAAGTGTCTTAATCGTATGACATCTAACAACTAGAGGATAAGATGACAACTATAGGATAAGATCACATGACAACTAGAAACATATAGAAAGACTCCTAGAGCCCTAAGTCAACTTAACATGTGAACATGTGTGAACAGGTCGTAACTAATGCCTAGTTAGATAATGTGCCTTATTCACATTACAAAGGGGAAACCAGATAGGTGATACCCCTGATCACACCAACACCCCCCTTAAGTGCAACTTAGGGAGAAGTAAACAAACACAAAGATGCAAAGATTGGTCCTAGCTACAAGGCCATGTTAGGTACCCATGTACAAAAGATCTCACAAATGGAGTAAATGAGAAAAATCCATAAGAAAAAACCCCTCTCCAAAAGAGAGAAAATAAAAAAGAAGTGATGGAAGAAGTGATGGAAGGAGGACTCAACATGACCCCCAAGGACTACTTCTATCACCAATATACAATGAATTACTCCCATAGGAGAGATAGAATGAGATAATAGATCTCCCCCACAAAGAAGTAGCTCCCATGCCAATGAATGCTAGAAGACATAATAGAATCCACTGCTTGCAAATAACACTTCTCCTCTTGGAAAAAACCAATCCAATAGTGGATGTAGAAGAAACTCCAATATTTTGGATGAAAAGGGAATCCAAATCAATATGTGTGTCTTAGAATGCAACTCTAATATCCTCATGATGGAAAATTATGTCTTCTTCAAATCAAGAATGCAATGCCCAATCAAGGAAGTAGAACCAAGAGAGGAAGGATAGTGAACTACATATGAAAATGCTAAAGATGTGATGACATCATGATCATCAAAGAGGAGAGATGACCCCTCAAATGTGTCCTCCAAATCTGAAATGTGAGATTCCATAAGCAATGATGTAATGTTTGATAAATAGGAATCCCAATGAGGTGGATCAAGAAGATTGAAATGATCCTACTGCAAAGAATCATTGGAATCTCTCAAAGAAGAATCTCTAAACTTTGAAGTAGCAATAGGTGATGGTGAAGTGTATGCACATGCTAGGTTAGAAGAATCTGACAAACTGATTCCATTGGCAATGCACAACTGTTCTAACTAATGAATCTTAAACAAAAGTGTTAAATCATGAAGTCATTTAGCATGCATTCATCTATGGTATGCCTTTTTCTCCCACAATAATCACATTTCACTTTCCAAAGATTAGGAGCCATGATTACAACTAGCAATTTAAACAAAAGATCACCATAAGAGTACCCCCAAATTCACTCAATCATGAGTAAACCCCAACAAGATATGATCATGGAACTTTATACTTAGTGCAATTACAATTGCCATAAGACAAAACAAAAAAGTGGTCTATGATTTTGGTACAATACAAATTGCAAAATTAGGCTATAATTGAAAGTACAATTTTTGAGTAGAACTGGATCAAACTGATTATATATCTGAGAGGTATTCAAAAGATTATGCACTTTAAAAAAAATCACTAAAAAATGTAATTTTATGAGCCCAAACAGAGCCCTAGAAGTTCCCAAAATGAGAATTGCATACCAATAATGATGAAAATGTTGATAGCAAGGAATACTGAGAGGGGGGGTGAATTAGTATTCCATAAAACCACTTCTTAATAAGTTTATTAATCCAATTTATAAAACTAATAATATAAAAGCAGAATAATCATAGGAACAACAACCAAAAAGACATAACACATGAACACTAGGATTTTTACGTGGAAAACCCAAAAAGGGAAAAACCACAGTGAGTGTTAACTCACAATATATTAATATAGCACAATACCGAATTACAATAAGGCTCACTACCCTGAGAAATGCTTACTGCAAGAAAGGCTCACTGCCTAGAGAAAGAAAGAAGAAAGAAGAATGGCTCACTGCCAAGTTGAACTACTTAGATTGCATCTACACATGCATAGTTATAGCTCCAATGTAGCACAAAAAAACTGTCTCAAAACTCCTCATGTTTGACTGCTCTGTTTCACTACTCTGCTCCTAGATGGAATAAGATCTCTTTTCTTCTGCTCTTTATTGCTTCCACAAAATAGCTTTCCATTGTATGTTACACATATGTATATATCACATTCACATCACAACTACACAAACACTAAATTCGATCCCTTATATATATATATCTACAACACATGATATCTCCATATTAGGTCAACCTAATAAAGTGAAGCATGCACTCATGACTTAAGTAGCTTGTCAGCCAAATTCATTTACCAAAACTCCTAGCAGACTCAAACAACACTTGAATTGCATTCACATATGTTGCCCTCAACTATTTAACAACTTAGGATTAAGTTCTAAAAAATAGAACTTACCACATACAATTCAAACTTATCATGTCGGCCTCTAACTCAAACTGCCACTGATTTAGTTCATCTGTTAGACTACATCATTTACTGCAGACCATAGGGCTTGTTCAAAATCATATTAAAGACTCGTCAGATGTCACCAATCATACCTTCAGAACCACAAAGCAAAATATCCTTTAGCAGAAAAATGCAGACCATCAGAACTCAGACTCTGTCACAGTCAAACTCTGTCAAAGAGTGTAGCAATACTCAACAGCTTACAACTATCTTTCCGGTGGATTTCAAAACGTATAACTCTAGATTTAGACACTTTATATAAGTGTTTACAATAGCTCAAAACCGCAAAACAAGATATACAACACCGGAGGAATGCAGACCAAAACAATTGTGTGTTCTGCCTTAATTGTCACTGTATTCTGTTCTACCAGACTTAGGCCATTTGAAGATGTACTTCTAGAACTGATCAAAAGATGAAACCTTGGATATAAGATGATCTAAGAGTTAGGAAAATCATATTAGAACCGTAAACCTTAGTCTTCAACTGCAGACCAATACCAATCCAAACACTGTTCTTCTATCTTTGCCTCTGTACATTTTCAATACTTAGCCAATATGACAGTCTTCTTTACCGGACCACAAACTCTATTCCAACCTTGTTCCTTTTCTTGTTGCCATCAATGACAACACTCAATTATCCAACATAGCAGTGTCTCTTGCCAAAAATCTCCCCCTTTGGCATTGATGGCAACACTCAGTGAAAAATGCTTGTGTTGCTCCCCCTTACTCTGTACACTCAGTTTTTCTATTCTCTTTTAGACGTATGCTTATTTTTCACTAGTTTTCCTCTCCCCCTTTGACACCAATGGCAAAGGTGGGTAAACAAGCAAAATTGTATCAAAAATTCTTCAAAATTGTCAAATTCTACCGCATATATACAAATACACATTTGTATCTTAATTTACAGTTGAAGGTAGAATATCATTATAGATAGTCTTTATCAGAGCTATCTCTCCATTCCAACTATTCCTTGCAATCTCCAAAATATAGATGTGGCTATTTATCAAAAAGACTAGCTTTTCTGCCTTCTAAACATCTGATGGTGTATCAATTAATGCTTGTGATTTCAAGGCTTCATCTGCCAGATTGGTGATGGAATCAAATTTTGGACTTATCAGCCCCCTTAGTTGGCACAACCTGTCTTTGATTTCTTCCCTTTTCTTCATCAGAATGCTCAGATCATTGTGAATATTTACAACTTGTGTCTCTTTGGCACTTATTGACTCAAATGCCAGATTATGTCTTAGAAATATTAAGCAGTTTGAGTTCCATGTCCTTGATTTTATCTTCTAATTCCTTTGTAACCTCTAGCCAAGATAAACAAAATTTGTACAAGTCACAACCTTCTTTTATGGCACTTTGTATACCTCTTATTCCTTGGTCTAAAGAGATTTTATCATTGATCAACATGGTTTTTAACTCGGCTAATCTTTTTTGACCTTTGTTTCTGTAGAATTTTCAAAGGATTCAAAATGATTGTTGATTGATTTTATCATACCTTTTAGTTGATTAGTAGATGATGTCGAAGTGTCTTTCTGGTATTCAGGCATCAATTTTCCCAGTACATCAGATACTGCTGTAATGAGCTTATTGTCTTGCATGTGAGTTTTCATCAATTCTTCTTGTGCCTTTACTTGGGCAAATGATACTAATTCAAATTTCTATTCCGGAGACAAGGAATTTAGATTTATTGGTTCTTGAAGAAACTTGGGTGGGTCTAGGATTTGTGCACTTTGTAGCTTTTCCAATGGTTTTGCAATAGTGTCTCTTGCCACTTTTTCTTCACAAATTGAAATTTTCTTTCTCTTCTTTTCTTCAGTTGTGGCTTCTGTAATGGATGAGGTCCTTATTCTTTTTCTAGGACTAGATACTAGTCTCTCCTCTTCAAATCTCTTATCTTTCCTTTCTAGAGTACTTGATGTCCATTGTACTGGACAACTTATGGACTTTGATCCTCTTGATTTGATTTTTACCTTACTTAATTGTTCATCTGATGTTTTCTCTGACTACTCAGGTTCCATCAACATTCTAGAAGATAATTCTAAGAATGTCCCAAATCTGTCCTCTTTGGGATCAATAGGTTTACTTAGTAGTGCATCAACTAATTCAATCAAGACATCTTCTGCAACTTCATAACCTAGTGTAGGGACCCATACAGTTCTTGGGTCCATAGCTTCCATGAAGCATTTGTCTTTATCCACCATGAATACAATATCCTTTTCATACTTTATCACTACTTTTTCAGGTATCCAGAACCTTTTTAACATTTTCTTTTGAAAATCTTTGAAATATTTCCATAAGATTTTGTTCTTCTTATCTACATTACCCAAACTCTGTAAGTGATTTCTTATTTGAGCGACTACAAGTATGTGATCAAGCTAGACAATATTTCCTAAACTAGGTAGCTCTCTCAAGAAGTAAAAGAGTAAACATGTAATCAAAGTTCCATATTTGAAAGGATGATTAGTTTCTTTTGTTCTTTTCAAGTTCTCCATTAGTTCACTCTGGAGCAATTCACAAAGGTCATAATTCGTATTGTTTTTTATCATGTCATATGTTGTGTATATAGCTGATGCAGACATAGAATTTTCCTTGTTGGAAAAGTATATTTTGCATCCAATAATCATTGATGCAAATCTGACAGCCGGATTCTTAATATCATTTACTGTAAGGGCATTTTTATCAAGTTTGGCTCCTGTTAGCTGCATTACCACATTGTTCTTCATTTTCTTTATGCCTAGAACTCTTCTGGAGGAGCTCATACCAGTTACAACCTTGATAGCTTATTTAGTTATCAGATAGGGTTCATCAAGCCATAGAAATTCATCATGAATTCTGCTTAGAATAAGCTTGACCCATGCATCATTCGGAATTGTGGGAAGATCCAACCAGGTGTCAAATTTCTTTTCTCCTAGAGCTTTGTATTCATCTTTCAATTCAATCTCCATAGTAGTTAGTTTGTCCAAATATAGTTTTCCTAACTTCATGTGATCAACTTCTTCTAGACTGATATGAATGTATGCTCTGACATCTTCCATATGTAAAACCCCATGTGGTGTAATTGAAAATGCCCCTAACGGATCATTTTCCAATGATTTGAAGAATTGTTTCTTAAACTTTGGGTGAGGCATTTTCCCTATCTTGATTACATGAGGAGTAAAAATTTTCATAGAATAATTTAATTTTCACAGTAGGGTTTTCAGGTTGTAAATAGCTTTTTCGCTGGATTAGGGTTTTCTTCGCCTGAATCACTCTAATTTCTTTGAATCTTTGTTGATGCTTGAAATATCACTTCAATCTCTCTTGGATATCTGATAGATCAAATGCAAATTGAATTAGAAGGCAAATGATTTCTTTTTATCCTCCGCACTTGACCTAATCGTCATAAATGCTCATTCTCAAAAAGCTGCTTGACTTTTCGCTGATAGATACAGTTGATCAAAATTGCTCCACAATGTACCACGCTGACTCATTTTCTTCCATATTTTCTTCCATAAGATCTTCCATATCAGATTCCACCACACATCTTCTTGCCAGATTGTAGCACTATCTATCTGGCTAGGGGTTTTAGATTTTCAACACTGCTCCCTCTGAGCCAGAGCTCCCAATTTACTTCCCGAAGGAAGTATCTGCACTGGATGATGGTGCGGATACATCCTTGACTTAAATCACATATTTATTGCTCCAAATCTTGCCCATTTCCTTCTTGGTTTCAATCGGATCAACCTTTTCTTTTCCTTTATCATTCCTTTGTTTTGTTTTCCTATTTTTAATATGGTAGTTTATTTTTACATTTTTGCTTCTGCAGACTCTTGCAATATGTCCATACTTGTTGCAGTTGTAGCATACCACATTCCTTTGTCTTTGATTCCTTCTATTGATTGGATTTGATCTGCATTGATTAGCCATATGTCCAAATTTGTTGCATGAAAAACACTTTCCATTGAATGATTAACTATTCCTTGCATTGTAGGAACCATTCCTTACCAGATTTCTACATTCATTTGATTTGTGACCATTTTTCTTGCAATTGTAACATTGACTAGAGAAGGATGGAACGTTTTAATTTTGGTTTATTCTACTCCTGCACTGAGTAGCTTTATGACCAAACTTATTGTAGTTAAAACAATGGCCATTGAAAGATGGATACCTTTGAGCATTTGGCTGTCTGACCGAAGGTCTTCTAGGTCTTCTTCTTTGAGTTATGAATTGGTTTCCTTTGTTTTGCTTTAATTCAATGTTTGTTTGACCATATTTTGAACTTTCTCCTTTCTCCAATCCCAAACCTTGCTTATCATCAACACTCTTTTGACTAGCAATCATCTCATCAAGCTTTGTAAAACTTTGCTTGAATTTATCTTCATAGCTCTTAGCTGCTTCCAGATCAAATTTCAGAAGTAGCACTTCTTTGCCCAATTTTTCACATTCCTCTGATTTATCCTTAACAACTTGATTCAGATGCATTTCAATTTCTTCCTTTTTTTCAACTTCCAGTGTCAACCCATTTAGAAACTCATGTGCTTCATCTAATTGATCATTTAGCTCCTTGCTTTTCTCTTTGAATTTCCTGACTTGCTCTCTTAGCTTTAGGATGCATTCACCAGCTTCTTGAATATTAGCTTTTAGATCCCTAATTTCTACCTCAGTTTTTTCAAGATCAATAAGGGTTGCTTCTAGTTCCTTGTTGCTTTCATAGTTTCCAAATCTTCTTGTTGCCATGATTACACTATCCCAGATCTTCCTCAAGCTGTTAGACTTCTTCCAAGGAACCTAGCTCTAATACCAATTGTTGATAGCAAGGAATACTGAGAGGGGGGGTGAATCAGTATTCCATAAAACCACTTTTTAATAAGTTTATTAATCTAATTTCCAAAACTAATATTATAAAAATAGAATATGCATAGGAACAACAACCACAAAGACATAACACATGAACACCAGGATTTTTACGTGGAAAACCCAAAAAGGGAAAAACCACAGTGAGTGTTAACTCACAATATATTAATACAGCACAATACCGAATTACAATAAGGCTCACTACCCTAAGAAATGCTTACTACAAGAAAGGCTCACTACCAAACAGGCTCACTACCTAGAGAAATAAAGAAGAAAGAAGAATGGCTCACTGCCAAGTTGAACTGCTCAAATTGCATCTACACATGCATACTTACACCTCCAATGTAGCACAAAAATACTGTCTCAAAACTCTTCATGTTTGACTGCTTTATTTCACTACTCTGCTCCTACATGGAATAAGATCTCATTTCTTCTGCTCTTTATTGCTTCCACAAAATCGCTTTCCATTGTATGTCGCACATATGTATCTATCACATTCGCATCACAACTACACAAACACTGAATTCGATCCCTTATATATATATATCCACAACACATGATATCTCCATATTAGGTCAGCCTAATAAAGTGAAGCATGCACTCATGACTTAAGTAGCTTGTCGGCCAAATTCATTTACCAAAACTCCTAGCGGACTCAAACAACACTTGAATTGCATTCACATATGTCGGCCTCAACTATTTAACAACTTAGGATTAAGTTCTAAACAATAGAACTTACCACATTCAAGTCAAACTTATCATGTCAGACTCTAACTCAGACTGCCACTGATTCAGTTCATCTGTTAGACTACATCTTTTATTGGGGACCACAGGGCTTGCTCAAAATCATATTAAAGACTCCTCAGACATCACCAACCATACCTTTAGAATCAGAAAGCAAAATATTCTTTAGCAGCAAAATGTGGACCATCAGAACTCAGACTCTGCCAGTCAAGCTCTATCAAACAGTGTAGCGATACTCAACATCTTGCAACTATCTTTTTGGTGGAATTCAGAATGTATAACTCTGGATTTAGACACTTCATATAAGTGTTTACAATACATCAAAATCGCATAACAAGATATACAACACCGGAGGAATGCGGACCAAAACAATTGTGTGTTTTGCCTTAATTGTCACTGTATTATGTTCTACCAGACTTAGGCCATTTGAAGATGTACTTCCAGAATTGATCAAAAGATGAAACCTTGGATATAAGATCATCTGAGAGTTAGGAACATCATATCAGAACTGCAAACCCTGGCCTTCAACTGCAGACTAATACCAACCCAAACAATGTTCTTTTGTCTCTGCCTCTGTACATTTTCAATACTTAGCCAATATGACTAAGTCTTCTTTATTGGACCACAAACTCTATTCCAACCTTGTTCCTTTTCTTGTTGCCAT
Source organism: Cunninghamia lanceolata (assembly GCA_027924645.1). NCBI lineage: Eukaryota > Viridiplantae > Streptophyta > Pinopsida > Cupressales > Cupressaceae > Cunninghamia > Cunninghamia lanceolata. The sequence goes on along the minus strand of BSBN01001164.1, from coordinate 924,445 downwards.
CAATGACAACACTCAATTATCCAACATAGCAATGTCTCTTGCCAACAAAAAATATGCAATTTCTAAAAAGCTAGACACCAAATACAAAATCTAATTGCACCACTTTGAAGCCTACAACATTCTGACCCAAATAAAAATCAAATTCTTGAAAAAAGGAGCCCGTATGACTAAGAAACATGCTTGCAAAGATCAGGTACCAAAACCAAAATTCCAATGGTGAGGGGTAGTTGGTTGGAGGGGCAAAGATTGATGACATCACCATGACATCATGTTGACATCATCATCATCATGACAAAATATTCTTTGGTCAATGGAATATGCTCTGAAGATTTCAAAACTTCTTGTGTTTTTTTGAAAATTGTCCTAGTACGGAGAAACCTGCTCAGTCTAATTACAAAATTGCTATTATATTGGCACCAAACTACTTTTTGGCCAAATAAAACCACTTCTTGGGAAATCAACGATTTCTAATTGTATTGCAGGTAGATCGTAGAGAATATTCTATAGAATATTCTATGAAATCTATTTGTTTAGCACCTGCATCATCAAATTCGCCGCATCAGTTTATCTATCAGGTAAAAAATTTGTTCGCTGGTTAATAGTTTTATCTCTTGGTTAAAAAATTTTCTATAGATTTTTTTAAACAAAAATATAAGAAGAGTACATACCATGTAAGAGTTGGCTATGAAGGTAGCCACCCAAGATCTAGGAGCTTCAATGAAAGTACAAGAGATTGAAAATGAGAGAGGGTTTGCCTTGGAGGGGAAAATTATTGATGCAATGATGACATCAACAAAATTAAGTGACAAAATCTTTCAAGATTCACCAGAATATTTGTTCTATCCGGTAAGATGATGCAAATAATTAGGATGATGATGTCAACAGGGAGTGGACCAATGAATTACATCAGCAAATGAGAGTAACATAATATTCTTTCTGAGGGTCAAAATATTCCCTACAAATGCAAGACTACCAATGACTATCTTGAAACCACCCATAATTTGTTGAAACTATCATTTTTGCTAGAAAATTGATTTTCTGATGGTGGGAGAGAGTCTATCAATGTGGGGAGGTATTTGGAGGAATATACCCTCGAAATTGCACTAAAATTCTTTGACACAACCAAGATAGCAATTAATTGCTGACTGATTCCTTTGGACCACTGGTGAGAGGATTAGGTAAGGCCTGCATCAGACAACTAGTGTAGAAGGCACCACGTGGTGCACGACTAGCAGTGGTGTACCCTACAATAGGTATAGTATACCCTACGATGGTAGGGTATGACCTGTAATAAAAAAAAGTCCACAGAAAAAATATATTTTAAACCAATGTATAAAACCCTTACCCAACGATTTATAGTTTCATCCAACAGATAAAAAAATCAATGACACCAGTGACCAAATTCTCTATGCAAGCAAAGATTTTGTAGAATATTCTCTGCGAAGATTCTATATGGCTGAGGAGGGCAAATTTTTTTTCTGATGGCCTAGGGAAAAAGTGTCATTTTTATGAATTAATAGTCAATCCTTAGGTTCTTGGGCTTTTTGGATGCAATTGCAGGGTCAAATTTGACCCAAAGTGCTCCAAAAATGTAGCAACCTTCTAGATCTGGCAACCACCTTCCAATTTCAAAGCCTTATAAATCTTCCCTCCATTGTCCAATTTTGACAAATCAAAAGGCTAAATTGACTTTCTTGGGCACCTTAATCTCAATGGTGAGGTCAGATTTGCACCAACATGTTCCAAAAGGAACCTGCACAATACAAGGCCACAAAGAAAAAACCCTCCCAAATCTGGTATTTGTATCAAGTCTTTTTGATTCTCCAGGTCATCATATGATGCAAGCGAAGAGCATACTCAAATTTTCAAGATCTACCGTGATTTATATTCTAGATCTCTCAAAAGTAGACTAACATAAATAAATCCTAATGGCTCTGATACCATGTACAAGAGTTGGTTATGAAGGTAGCCACCCAAGATCTAGGAGTTCAATGAAAGCACAAGAGAGACCAAAATGAGAGAATAATTCTATTCTATCAAAGAATGCAAATTACCTAATGTACATTATATGTCTTTCTTATAAAGGCAATGTGATAAGATAGGACTAACTAGGACGATGAAAAGTGTCTTAATCCTATGACATCTGACAACTAGAGGATAAGATGACAACTATAGGATAAGATCATATGACAACTAGAAACATCTAGAAAGATTCCTAGAGTCCTAAGTCAACTTAACATGTGAACATGTGTGAATAGGTTGTAACTAATGCCTAGTTAGATAATGTGCCTTATTCACATTACAAAGGGGAAACCGATTAGGTGATACCCCTGTCCACACTAGTCAACACTTTGTGTGGTTATTCTGAACATATTTATTTCAGTTCGATTTTAGAAATTTGATTAAATTGCACCATGCTCTGGGTGTTTAATGAAATTATTTCATAATTTGAAAATCCTTTTCCTTTGAAGATTGCATTGTCTCTATGGTGTTGTGAATGTATGATTAAGCAGATATTAGTTATATTTGGGACCTATCTATTTCAAATAGTTGATCATTTCCATGACTATCCTTAGGATTCCTAAACCCTTTTCTATCTTACCCATCTTTTGAAGTTTTTTTTCTTTGAAATCAATAAAATTTAGATTAGGAATAAGCATCAGAACATTATTTATCTGATGATAAAACCAATTTTTAGATTTCTTGTCTAAAAATCATTCAGGGTTTGCATAAATTTGCATTATATTAGTCCAAACCCTAATTTTTTGGAATCTATTGTCCTATTTTGCTTCCCAGCCAAATAGCCCAAATCCATAAAATCTCTAAGTGTTTTCCCCTTTAGAAATGCAAGGAAAAAATCCCAAAATTGACCAAGTCCAAAAAATCTTGAGTTTTTCTTGTGTTTTTAGCATTTTTAGAGTTTCAGAGTTTGGAGTTCTCCTCTTCATCATGTCATCCTAATTGGCTATGAGCTCTGACTCTTTCCCTTTGAAAATTTGGCTAAGTGTTTTGGAGTTTTGGACTTCAGACTTTTCTTCTTCGCTCTTCCTCTTCTCTTGGAAGATGGAAGACGGAAGGCCCGAAGCCTGACCTCTGATGGGTGTTAAATTTTCTAAGGCATTCCACCATTTTGTGGAGCCTTTTTGGGTGGGCCCCGGCAGGCTTGCAGAACTATGGCAAGCTGCCAGGTTGGCTGTGACGTCATCGAAATCAAATTTTATCGAGAAAGGAGAAAGGCGAAAGGCCTAAAGGCTGACTTCCACTAAAACCTTATTGAAATAATGTTAAATGTTTCAGACTTTGGGGATCATACCTTCATTCTTCTTCCTTCTCATGGAATGTAGAAGATGGAAGGCCCGAGGCCTGAACTCTGTCGAAACTTTCAAAAATTGGCTAAGTCCTTAGACTTTCGGGTGTCAGACTTTCCTTCTTCCTCCTTCTTTGGGAAGGTGGAAGATGGAAGGCCCGAGGCTCGAAGTCCACCAATATTGTAATCTTCCTTTGTATAGCAAAGCTTAGGGGGTGGGGTTTTCTCCTTTCTCCTTCTCTATTGGAAGGCAAAACGTTGAAGGCCCAAGGCCTGATCTTCGACGACTTCCACAATCTTCAAAAACAAAGGAAAAAGAGGCAGAATTCAGGACCAACAATGTTTAACCTTGACGAAATCTTTCTGAAAAGGCAGAATGTAGGCCAGATTAAAATTCAAACGTCCAGTTCCAACTGGAATTTGTGGTTCGGCATTTATTGTTTCAAGCAGATGAAGATGCAAATATTCAACTGAGATATTTGTTCAGCTACTTCTAAGAAGATATTTTCTGCATTTATGTCAAAGATAAATAGATATTTTCAGACATTCCTTTTATAAAATATCTTCTGACAGGCCCATAGGGTAAATTTATTGCAATAGGTGATGGCGCCTCATTGGAAAATGCTATAAAATGCATGGAATTGAATGTATTATGTTGGATTTTGGTTTAAAAAACTATATCTTGTATCAGCTATAATCGTGCCTCTTTAAGAATAAACAAGAGATTTTACCTTTTTCATGAATTCTTTGGCTTTGTGTAATACTTCAGTTTGAGTATCCAATTTTGAATTCTTCTTTCATTCTGGGTCTCAATTAGTTTCTTTTACCTCTGCAATTTGTTATGATTTGTGTATGCTTGTTTGCTGTTTGTTGTTATTCTATGCATCCATAGTTGATTTGAGGGTCGAACATTCAAACATGGTGTATCACCTTTTCATTTCTAGTTTCTCTTTCTTCGCCTTTTCCCCCACAGTGAATAGATTAGGTTTAGTCTTAGTGCACTCTGAATCTCATATTCAGAAAAGGAACCAACCTTTCTCTCGAGGTTTGATTTCCTTGTAGGGTCCCACACCTATAAATCATCCCAATGTTTCACTAGATTGTTGCAGCACTAAATCACTCCAACACAAGGTGCAAATCCAAGCGACAACAATTTCTAGCATGCCCGATGGGACCATTTGATGATCCTTATCATCCATTGAAGAGTTTTGGTGTGTTCTTCAGTACATCTTTCCATTCAGGGTAGTACCTCCAACACCATGGCAACTTTGCTGAACAAATCTGCTGGTGAAAGAAGCCCAAGTGCCTAAAGAACTTTACGATAAGGATTTGGTGATATTCCTGGTCTAAATTGCTTTTAGAAGCTTTTCAATCACTTCACGACTCCCTAGTATTAACCCATTTCTTAAAGGGGCAGATCTATTTTCTCTTATTCCCATATTGTTTGAATGTTTTCTATTTTTCATACTATATTATGTCAAACTACTATGGAAACTAAGAATATCTGCACCCTCAAGATGCTTATTTCCCTCCCTCTTGTCAAGATAAACACCATTGGCCTCCATATCAACCTTTTTAGGCCCAAGATACCTCTGGTTTTATGTTGTATAGTCCTATTTCAACAAAATATCAGCATTCTAACGATGCTTACCTCCCATCCGCCCCTGCTTAGTCATCCTGGCAGTCTAATAATGCTTATTTTCAACCCCAAGAAAACCACTTCATCCCTAATCAATATGATTGCCCTCCTAACCCATGAATCTATACCCATAAGCTTTACATTCTCCCAGGAAAGTCCTCATACCATGGCTTGGTTTGGCTTAAATCCCTCCCCTATTACATTTGTTTCTTATCATGACATGTCCAAAAATCTAAATAAACTTTGTACCAAATTCTAGGTTAATGACCCCAATTGCACTATTGAGAAACATATCAAGATTTTTGAAGATGCTTGTTTTAGGTGGAGGATTAAACATGAAGACATGGCATGCCACTTGTTTCCCTATTCCCTTTGGGATGAGGCATACTATTTGTTTATCCACCTCCCCTCAAGTTCCATCACCTCATGGCAGCTTATGCAAGATGCATTTCTGAATAGGTTCAAGGTCCCGATTGAACTTGCTGACCTATATAGGTAGTTTGTAGATATTAAAAGGTGGGACAATGAGTTGATTAGTTCCTTCAATGATAGATTTCACAAAAGGTACAATCATCTTCAGGCACTTTATAACATAGGTGAACCAACAACATTGCAAGAGTATTTTTCAACTTTGGACAACTTAACCTCTGTATTTGTCAGAATGGAAAATCCCGTTGTAACCACCTTGGCTAGGGCCTATGCTAAATTTGTTAAGGTTAATTTAGATATGGGATAGTCCAAGGCTAGTCCTCTGAATAATTTGGGGACACTTGGAACACCTAATCAGATTTTACAGAATCAATAATGCATTGGTAAACCACACTCGAATTTTGAATCCAGTTCCTATTGCAACTCAAGCTATGGTTGTGCATCTCAGGATGCCTATCTCAGAAGCCCCATCTCAACCTTTCTTTGTCTCATCTACAAATATTGCTTTGCCAAGGTTCGTGAAGATAGATAAAAATAATAATTAAATATGATGATTTTTAATTAATTAATGATAGATTTAATGGCTATGCCATTAATTAAATAATATAATTATTTAATTAATGAATGAATAAGAAATTTAAGTGTGGTAGAAATTAGAAGTGGTGGATTTTGGTGTTGAAAATGTAAGATGAAATTTAGATGTCTACATGATTATTAGCTTAAGGATTAGTCACTAAACCTTGGATTATGTGATTGATTAGATAATTGGTGTCAATGCCTTAAGTAAGGTTGAGGATGATGTGAATGATTAATTAATGAATATGATAAGGTGGATGATTAAGATCTCAATTTATCAGATGTGGATTCAAATGTGTGACCTTTGGCAAAAGGATTTCAATATTTACAAAGTTGGATTTCAATGTTCATATGTTTGCAAAATGTTAGGATTTAGGATTATAAGGTAAGCATAGGTTTCAACAAGAATACACATTAGACACATTAACAACCTATGCTATTCAAGTGGAAATGTGCATGCTTGTAAGACCACCATTATGCCTTGTCTAATCATAATGTTTAAGTCCCATAATGAGGAGCTAACCTTTTTTATCACCCAAGATCGTTAAAAAATGCAAGGACAGAGCACACATGACATATATGTCTAGTTTTAGGGGCATGGGGTCTCGGTGCTAACCGCTAACTGATCCATCACAAATGTACATGACCTAAGGTCTTAAGCTAGGCTCAACAAGGTTTCTAGGGGTGTTCTCAATATATGCTAGGTACAAGAGGCTGATATCTGTGAACAAGAGTACATGATACATACATGTGTTCATGTATAAGTTTAATCCCACTTCACCTTGAGTCCTTACAAAAATGGGTGACAAGGCTAAGCCAGACAAGATGGAGACTCCTTTGAGGCAAAAATTTCACTCTCCCCCTTTTAATACCCCATTGGAACATGTGGTTTTGATCATCCCCTAAGGTGATGAAATCCTTAGGTAGGGCTATTAAAGGGAAAGGAACATAGGTGCTTTTGATCCCTAAGATCACCTTGTGGTGTGAAGACTGAGAGCATACACAGGTAAGCCCTTGGGGTTGAAAACATGAAAAAGAAACCAACTTAAGTTTTTGATCTCTAAGATCACTCAAAGTTGTGAAGAGAGAGTATACACTTAAGTAGGCCTCACAAGAATGACAAAAAAATAATTCCCTTAGAAATTGAAATGTTCTTAGATTAGTGATAAAAGGATGTCTTAGTCAAATTAATGTTAGTGTTAGTGCCCATATTGTCTGGTCTTAAAAATTTACAAAAAATCCTAAGTGTGGCCTCCCCTTATCCATTTTCTTGCATTGTTAGGTTTTCAAGTTTTACCAGAATCTTGGGATGTTCCAAGCTCGGGAAGTTTCCTTGCCCTAAACCATTTGGTCATTTGATTCCAAGTTCCTTCAAAACCCCAAACCCCAACAACATGTCTTTTTGTGGTTCCTTATATGTGATGATGGAGTCTATAAATAGGTGTAGATCCAAGCACTATTTCAATGGAAAAGTCAAACCTTCTTTTGGGACACATTCTAGATAAATTTTTAGGAAAAACATTATGTACAACCTTATTTAGCTTGCATAAGAAGTTTAGTTGTACAAAAAATAATGTGTAACCTTTTCTTATAACCTTATTTAGTTGGAGGGTAGATATGGTTTTAGCCTCTTTGTTACTTTTCAACCCTTGAAGGACAATAAAATTACAATTCTCATCAAGGCAATGCATTTTTCACTCTAATACAATCAATTTAAATTACATGTCTTTGTAGCCAATTCATGCCTAGAATCATAGATCATAGGATCCTAAAGGTAAAACTGACAAGTTTATGACAATCGTTATGGATCCTAATTCCACTTCTATCCTTCTCATTTGTATTTAATTGCTAAAGAAAAAAATATTTCTTCATATTAACTATCCAAGCCTTAGCATTTTCCTCTAAGTCTTGGCCAATGAATTTGGGTGGAGGCCACTTTTTCATGTCCCCCATAAAAGAAGGCATTTTATTCTTCTTAGGTTTGCCTCTAAGCATGTTTATATCCATAAATTCATTCCAAGGAAGACATAATTGTACCTCCTCTTTATCCTCATTGTTCACAATCTATTCTTCATTATTGAGATTATTTTGATAATTTCTCAAATAATTTAGAAAGGCCTCATGGGCCTCCACATGAGCCTAAATTGTATTTAGGTGTCTAACCATTTCCTAAATTACTTCTTCATTTGGGTGTAGTGGTGGAGACAAAGGTAGGGTCAAAGGAGGATTTATATTACCTCAGCTCCTCTAGTATTGGCCATTATTTTGCTAACATAGAGACCTAAATTATACATTGTGCAGGGCTAACCAATAAAACAACATATTAGACAATTTCTCAAGATTCCATAAGAAGTCTAATTATATTTATACATTATAAACATCTTAATGTTTATTAAATCTAATTATTTCTATAATATTTTTTCTCTTCTTTAACTAAATGAAAAGAATGATAAAAATACTTAAGTCCTACTTCATATTCTACCATTTATATAACTCCAAGGAATCTCAAGTTTAGATCTCTAAGGATTATCTACTATTTACAATGTTAAATTTTCACATAAGAATTCAAGCGTTAAAGTGACTTCGAATGACCTTCAAACCCTTATTCTTAAATGCAATAGTAGCAAGTAATCTTTAATCTTTAAGATGGATAGCATGGTTCAATATAATCCTAGAGAAAAAGGCTACAATCCACCAAATCAAACTTCTATAATAAAAAGAAAGTAAAGAGCAGTCTTGTCCTCAATCCACCAAATCAAACTTCTATAATATTTTCCAACACGTATTAAGCACTATCATGTACTAGAGATTCATCTTGTATCAGGCATACAACATGAAAATGCTTTTGTTTTCAATTATTTTTCTATTAGATTGTCACCTGTTAGTTGTATGTTCAGTTCCTGTGGATGCATTAGTCATATCCAATAGACATATGTATTTGAATGTTGCTCACACCTTTACTATATGATAAAATGATTTGCATTACCTCAAATATCATAGCATGTTATGACTTATAGAGGTTGTCAACTTTGCTCAGTTCCCTTTTCTTTTTCTTTTTCTTTCCACTTGTTCTTTATATCAATTAAAAGTTTTTGAAAGGCAGTGTGGCAACCTCCATGGACATCTTTATCATCCTCCTGTTGCTCTTTCTGATCTTTTCCTTCACTTTTAACTATTTCTTTTCCTTTGTACTCTCTTTCTATATCTTCTATAACTTTCGCAATAACTTTATGGTAGGCAGGAGGATTGGCTTCCTTATAATATTGAAACACATCATCAAGATCTTTATCTATATCCAAACGTTCACAAGTAATGGTACTAAGGATGGAATTTTTTAAATCAGTATATATGTCAGTAGAATGTTTCACTGCAACATTAATTCTGTTGGTGGTATCCTTATCACTGGAAGGGTCCACTATAACATTTGGTGCAAAGGTGACATGGGGTTTATCTCGAACTTTGGGAGTAAGAATCTCTTCATTGATAGATACCCTTTGTTGAAAAGAGGGTCTTTTTTCTAGTTGTTTATTATGAGTAGTATTTATATTAAATTTGTTCATGTTTGGGAGCTTGATGTTCTGCTTCTCCATGCATTCTGCTCTTCTTAGGTATGGTGTAATGGAAGTCCTCAAGTTAAATGTGTCTGTTCTTCTAAGGACAAAGCCATTGAATGGGCATTGAAATTGTTGTATAGTTGTAGGTTTTGAAGGATTATTCTCAGTATATAATCGATCTCTTCCAATATTATCATCTTTGCTGATTTTAAAAATACTTTTCGAGGGCATGATTTCTAAACTGAGAGAAATCTATGGTAAACATGAAGACCTTCCCATTATTTATAAAGGTAGACTTATTCCTTTATGATTTAGAGGTTGAAGAGACGTAACCATTCCTTGCTGCTCTCTGCAAATTTAACTAAGATAAATTAACTTTCTATGTTAAAAATGCTAATGACAATGACAACGCCTGTGATGAATGGAAGCCACTCAAAAACGTTGTTGAAGATGTCCAAATCTTTAAGAAGAATAACACACTGCGCGGGACTCGAACCTTCCACGTTCCACTCTCTGCCTTCAAAGAACAGGTTAACACAGTTAATACTGCCAAGGTAAAACAAACTCATTTTGATAAGCAGCATTCTTGAATTTTTGTTTTTTATCATTGATCCAAATATCCCTGAAAATTACTCTAGAAGGTAGTACCCAAATGTTAGAAAAGGAAAACAAAAAAATGATCAGATGTCCCAACTTCACAGTCAGAGCACCAGAATTTTGAAGTTACATTCAACTTTTGTGACAACATAATGATAGGAGGAGGAGAAAAAAATATTTCAGGAGGTTGTTATTAACTCTCAGTCAAAGGCTTCCAAAATGTCTCCCTATTAGAAATTTGTGAAGCCCTTTGAGAAGGGTTAAAAACAGCTGATCTCACTAACCCATAAGAACTTTAGTACTGATTTTCCTAAAAACATCCTGAAAATTGGATATGATCATTGTTTATGTGTGGGAAGGGCAAGTCAGATAACATCTGTGGGAAAGTTTAAAAATTAAACACATAAGTTGTTTATGTGTTGATTAAACACATCAGTTGTTTATGTGGAGAAGAAGTTGACCATAACATATCTACTTTTTACAATTATGTTATAGTTTTGTATTGAGAAGAAGTTGACCATAACATATCTACTTTTTTACAATTGTGTTATAGTTTTGTATTGTCTATCTAGTATATTGGATGTCTATTTAACTGTAATTATTAATTAATTGAAATTCAAAACCTAATATAATTTTAAATTTTAATTAACTAATAATTATGGTCAAATAAACATTCAATATTTCTGATAGATGTTAGGTGGGTGGAGAGGTTAAATTTAATGTTAATATGAGCATATTGTGTACTGAGTGCAATGATTTTTAATAGTTTTATTTATATGTTTTAAACTACTTTAGATTTCTTTCTAAGAAATTTTAGTACTCATTCCATCTAGAGGCTAACTAGAATGATAGCAAGGCATAGATTGTAATGGTGTGAGTGTGTTCATAAAAACCCTTCAACTTAAATTTTATGGTCATTTAAACATCAAATTAATAATTAAATGTAATATTTATATATAAAGAATTTAACTAGTTAAATTGTATTTTTACATTAATATTATGACCCACTCCTTTATCTCTTAGTGGAGACACTTTGCTTGGTCGGACAATGGAAATTCTTGTACTTGGAACTTGCTATATTGCTTGTGCATGCTACTTCTCAACAAGAAAATAAAGATTAAGATGCCACTCTCACAACTTGGGAGCCCATTCTAGACATCCAGGACCTCCCAGTTGTTGGGTCACCCACTAAATCATAATACCCCTTCCCCTCCTGCTAATATAGCCATGACAACTTAGCAGTTTGTCCGCTCTTGTTTTTGCCTTTTTGGCTTCCACATATATTTCTTGGGGTGTGAATCCATTCCACCCATTTTATGTGAATTGTGTATTATATGTTTTGATATTTTAATATATTTAAGTATAGCACTATTTATCATAAAAATTAAACCCTCATTAACTAATAAATAAAATTATTTATAAATTTTAATATATAAATATGGTATTTAAATATATACTTATTATATTAAATAATTTTAATTAAGTTAATATTGTTATTTATAATTGTCAAAGTGGTTGTGCTCAAATGGTTAAGCCATTAGGTTCTCATTGTGGAGATCTAGGTTCATATCCCTAAAGTGACATCTTAGCATCAAATTGAGTGTTGTAGTGGCATTCTTGTGATCTAGTCATGTAGTGGATGTGTTGGTCGTTAGTGGATGATGTATGGAATCAAAGGCATAACTACAATGGCAGCAAGGGGAAGATTGTAATGGTCTAATTATGTTTACAATTACCTCCCTTAACTTAAATTTGACAACCATTTATAAGTCAAATTAATAATTATGTCGAGGCATATGCATAATGATAGCAAGGGATGATTGTAATGGTGTAAGTGTTAGGAAATTAACCATGTTGATCAAACCATTTCCTACATAACCCTATTAGAGAAAATGATGCATGCAAGCTTACAAAACAACCATAATACAAAGATCAAAGATATAGCACAAGATTACACAAGATATACCCTAGGAAAACCCTCAAGAGGAAAAAACCCAGCCTCCAAAAGCATACAAAATCAATGTATTATTCAATAATAAAACATTACAATACACTACAAAGCTTCCATGAACATTTCTGAAACATCAAGCACCTCCAATGAAACCTTCATTTGTCCAAGCAAATTGGGTAACCATGGAATCTACACACCCCAAGACATGCTTCACATATGCACTTATAGGGGATCCCTTGATACAAATGACATCCAACCCAACCACTAACCATGTGCTTGCTTTTATAGAATCAAGCTCACACAAAACAACCAAGTTGTATTAGCTAAATCATGCATCTCAAAACCATTGGTCCCATAAAATTAAATATCTCCCACAAATATTAAATATGTGTCTTATTTCTCACACACAAAATATATAACCAATGTTACATACAAATTTACAAGTGGACCCAAAAGAATATTTAATGTGGATAAACACATCACCAAAGATGCACAGTAAATAAGTATTTATTTTACATAATTAAGATATTTCATTCTTGTACAAGGTATACAATGCCCTTTTCCTAACATTATCCCACTTGTTGCATACATTGCATAAGGGTCAATCGATGAAACACATCATCATAGCCATCCAACAAGCCACATGATCTCGAGCATGAATTCTCTCATGCTCTATCATGATACTTGCAATAAAACTAAAGTGACCACCATCTCAAGCAAGAACTCCTCTCATCCTTGAACATGCCACCTACGAAGAAAATGAACAAGCTTGGGTGAAGATGCACTAATCCAAAGAACACAAGCATAAAATCCAAGTGATAACAAACACTCCAAGATACTTCCAAGGAAAAAACTCACATGACTGGAAATAGCACCCACAACAAATGGTAATACATCCAACCATCCATATCTCAAAAGGTATCCAACAACATCTTTAAACTCATGCCAACAACATATCCAACCTGTAAACTGCAATCACAAGATACGTATATAAAAAACCTATTGAACATAAGAACATACACATGTCCAAGACCTCCCACTACATGGGTAATGTCAAATCTGAAATAGATCAAGGTATACTAAGTCTACCAATCAACACTCATACGAAGGTGTGGCTAATAATCATACCATGTAGTAACAAAGAACAATCAAAATGATCTACACATGCAACCAAAACTATCACATACTCTCTCACAACTAGTCAACAAAACTCTCCCAAGCCCACCACAATAAACCATGTGAACATTAACCTCTAAGAAGTAGCCATATAAAAAAGAGAGAAAACCTGCAAATCATATCACATACCATGTCCTTCTACCAACACCTCAAAGTGCTAAGCTATGTCAAGTATGATCTCCTTTACAACCCTAAATGAAAAGCCTTAATAGATCAAACAAAACATATGTATCATGTAAGAAACATGGATGTGGGCCTCTCTAACCAAGGAAGATCAAACTCAAATCCATTCCTAAAACTAGGAATCAACCCAATAAACATCTCCTAAAACCCTCATAAATCAAACTCATATGCACAAGGAGATAACCATGTGAAACACTCGTTAAATGAAACCAAGTTAGAACTAACATAGCTCAAGATCCATATACATGAGAACCCAAGCATAAAACACAATACATTTGAAAATAGGATGGGAAATACCTCTCAAATGATTATCTATTTAGTAGACCATGAACGGGGAATGAGAATGCTCCTCTAGGATACACCAAGACACAATGACTCTCTTCAAGAACAATCCCCTCTCAAGTCCATCGTGAACTCATATCCATATCTAGGTGAAGGATCCTTGGACTTCTTGTTAAAACCTCCAAAGAGTAACTATCTCAACAATGTCTCTAAACCCAAGAGAACTCTATCCTCACCCAAGTCTACAAATATCCACATGAGCACCTACAACTAGTCAACCCATGCTAAGATCCAAATGCAACACCACACTAGATCATGAAACTCCCACTGCACATTTGTAAAATCCAAGAATGTGTCATGACAACATGATCTAACATCTCCTCCTAGGAGATTACATGCTCTAATGAGCATATCTTACTCCCAAGAGCACTTGTATCATGTCAAAACTCCAAACAGTATCTAGAGTAAACTAAGACACAATACCAAACATCTTCTCAACCAAGGATTCCCTGTCAAAACTAACAAGTCATAAACAAATACCTCAACCAAAGAGCCCAAGAGTCATCCATGGTTAATCAAGAAGTCAACATTTTCAAACATATGAAGATAGCCATCTCCTAACAATAGAACCTAGGATGTTAAAGAACTCTCACTGCATACAAGAATCATGATCCAAGAGCATCTCCATGACATCTAGAACCACTACAAAAGACCATCCATCACTAGGTGATGAATACACATCACTACCAAAGCTCCCACTAAACCATGATAGTGAGTTACACATGGAATTATGATAACCATCTCCTAAATGAAGATCACCCATGGTCTGCACACTCAATTGCAATACCAACAACTCCAAAGAATAAGTAGAACCAAGATCTCCAAGCTAAAAAGATAAACAATCAAACCATCACTGTCAAAAGCTCACACTAAACTATGTAACCAAGCTATCCATGAAATCATGATAAACATGCTACAAGTCCCAACAACTAGCTATCTAGGCACTCTAACCATCCATCCTCTCATCCCAAAGCAACATACCAATGCATAAATGACCATAGACAAGGCCAACTAAAAAGTTTGCATCAACACTAAATTGATCTTATGGATATAGGCAGTCCTCATCCAAGTTATCCCATTGCAATCAGATTTCAATGGGTTGTGCCTACCCACAAACTACATAACTCATAGATCCCAAACCAATGCAACATAAAAACTCATCATCACATCAATAACCTACAAGTTGAGATAATAAAGAAGATAATCTATAGACCTCAAAACTCAAAAACTAGATCAACCCAGATCTGATTTGCCAAACAAGTCCACAAATTAGTAACCATAGTCTAGGGACCAATCAAGCATCTAGGAGATATGAAAAACCTCCTAAAATTAAATCACACCACCACTTGTAAACATGAATCAATCAAATCATCACAAATCCAAGCCTACCAACCACATACATGACCATGCCATGCCAATTCTTAAATGTACATGCATATCCATGATACCATAATCATCACCATCACTGTACCTATACTCAACTCCCATTAAACTGAGACTCCTAGTCTCACATGCATATCAACCATGTCCTTAGAGTAGAAGACAACATGTGTACCTATCTCAATCAAAATCAATACTCTAAAAATACCTGTAAACATGTATCAAGAAGCACACAATCTGATAATTAGTTGTACCATTATATTGGTCTATAAAAAATATTCACTCCCATAAGTTTCTCCCAAGTGATTAAACAAGTGAAATCCTCTCTTTGCTCATCCAAGTGAAAACCCACCTAATCCATTATGTAGTACACTACAAAATCCCTCCATCATCTATTCAAAATCTAAAATTAGATTATGTATGCTCAAGTTATAACCAATTAACCATTCTAAAGAATGTCTAGATTGAGGCACCAAATTCTAACACAAATGGAAAAATTTTAGGACTAAACCTATACCATTGTGTAGATCTTAGAGAGAGCTTTCTGACACCTATAAAAAGTTAAAAATTTGATACCCTATGTGAAAGTTATGCCTTGTATAAGAAAAAGTATTCTAAGGGCTATAAAAGGGCAAAATGAACTGATTTGTATAGTCCATACAATTGTTGGGGTAGGCTGGCATTAGAGGGTGGTGATTGGATTGCGTAGGGGCAATGGTGGCACATTGGTGACACTCTGGCTACATAGGGGTGGCAGACTTCAAAAGGTATTTAAATCTTCTTTAACTTTTAATTTTTCATAGTTTAAAAACTTCCTTCCTCAAACTCGATGCTAGTTTAGATTTTTGTCTAATTTTCAAAATTTTAAGTCCTTTGAAGAGACCATGAGGGATGAAGGTAGGCTTGGCCCAACTAGGGACTAGGGCCAGGGGATAAGACCTTCTAGCCATATGGCCTATTGGGAGGAGCTAACAACTCTAAACTTAGTGTACTCTATGCTTCATATGCTTCCTATCATCCTGTTATACCTTCTGGCGCAACTGTAAATTGGGTATGGGGTATAATCATCTACATACCCCTGTACTTGCCCCCAAATAAATTTTTATTTTTTGATTTTCCATTGCACAGGTAAAAAATTTTTGATTTTATTTTTATTCATATTTTCTACACACAGTCGACCATATGACTAAACTAGGGGGGCAATGTTTTCTCTTCTAGGCCCCCTGGTGTCGAAAATGGTTCACATTTTATGCCATTTTTCATGTCTCAGGCCTTCTAGATCCAATGGCAGCATCCATTTTATCCTAGGAGTTCATTTCTATAACTTCCTCCACAAAACCCTCATATGGTGAACACCTAGAAAAAACCCTTTTATCATATATTTTTCAAACCTCGGATTTGCAACAATTACCACAAATCTACAAGCCCCAAAAACCCAAATCTAAATTTTAACAACCTGTACAAAAACCTTATACCTTGAAATATGTCAAATCTTTCTAGCATTGTCATGGCTTCAACTTTGCATCTAATCTACTCAAACAAGGCTTAAATAAAACCAGAAAGTTCTCACTTCCCTTAGCCATAACCATACCTCTGATACCACTTATTAGAAAATTAACTAGGTTGATCAAACCATTTCCTACATAACCCTATGAAATAAAATGATGCATGCAATCTTATGGAATAACCATAATGCAAAGATCAAAGACATAACACAAGATTGCACAATATATACCATACAAAAACCCTCAAGAGGGAAATACCTAGCCTCCAAAAGCATCCACACTTGAAATGTATTATTCAGAAATGAAATATTAAAATACACTTATAGAGTTTCCATGAACACTTCTAAAACATCAAGCACCTCCAATGTAGACTTCACATGTCCAAGAAAAATGGGTAACCATGCAATCCACACATCCCAAACTATGATTCACATATGCACTTATAGGAGATCCCAATATAAATGACAGCCAACCCAACCACTAGCCATGTGCTTGATTTTATAGAATCAAGCTCACATAAAACAACCAAGTGGTATTGGCTAAACCATGTGTCTCAAAACCATGAGAGCACAAAACCATTGACCACAAAATTAAATATTTCCAACAAATATTAAATATTTTTCCTGTGTCTCACATAGAATATCTAACCAATGTTACATATAGCTTTACAAGTGGGACCAAATAAATATTTAATATGGCTAAACACATCTCCAAAGATGCACCACAAATACATATTTATTTTACATAATTAAAATATTTCATTCTTGTGCAAGGTGTACAATACCCTTTTTTTGATAGTAAGTGTGTTCACAAAAATCCCTTAGCATAAGTTTGATGACCATTTACACATCAAATTTATATTTTTAATAATTAAATATAGTATTTAAATATATTTGTATGATATGTATATGAACAAAAGTCCTTATCCTTATGTGGAGTAAACTTAGTCCTATCCATTGACCTAACTAAAGACAAGTCACAATAATATTATGTTGTAAAAGTTGCTCCAATACCATATGTGGAGGTTCTTCCAATGTAATGAATTCTCTAAATTCCTTAGGTTGGAGGTATGCATGATGATCATTATTGTCCCAATTTTTAAAATGTGATAATAATGTACTAACTCATGGAAAAGGGGAAAGTACTATAAGTATGCTGATATAAAAGTGGATCTTCTCTTAAGGCATGCTCACATTTACACAAAGTAGTACATAAACCTAAAAATAAATGATGATGCATGGAAAATACTTGGCTTTCAAAGATTGAAAGTAAACCATCTATAAATATATTTTGAATCTCCTCATTGCACAATGGAGACAACATATTATTAGCCAAATCTCGAAATCTAAAAATATAATATTTAACTAGCTCTTGTTCCTTTTGTTTACATTTCATGAGTTGAGAGATAAATGCCTTAGAAATTTTTCATTCAAGAATTAGATAAATCTTTAAAGGAAGTGATAAAGCATGATGCAATGAATAAAACCATGTAAGTGCATGATCACTCAAGCTTGATGGGAACATTTATATATATATATATATATATATATATATATATATATATATATATATATATATATATATATATATATATATATATATATATATATATATTAATTGATCCTCATGAAAATAAGGGATGCATATAACTAGAAATTAGTGTACATGTCTTAATGGATCACCTCTTCCATCATACTATTTAAACAATGTGCCACAAATAAATTTGGTGAAGGATAAGTCACAACTTCATATGCCAAGGATTGTGAAATACTTTTATAGTGTAGTGTCATCTTGTGATTGAACTCTTTATGCATAAGTATCAACATGCAATTCTAGATTTCCAATCCTACTAATGAGGTAGTTTGCACAAAGTGAATTATCATGCTCAATATGTACATCAAATTTGCATGTGTATGCCTCATATAATATGTATAAGTGATGGAATATGTAAAAGATATATCATTAACTACTCGAATCTTATCCTCACATATAATAAACTCATAAGAAATGTAAAACATCCTTACATTGTTCTGCATTCTTAGGTATGTCTAAATCATTGGCAAGATAGGGTGTTGAAGGAGGTACTCCATAAGTACTCAAATATATATTGTCTTAAATCATCAATGGTTCCAAAGAAGGATCTTTATTAGAATGTGGTATATCATAAATGATGCATAGAAAAATCAATGGGACACACTAAGGAAAGGCCATCAGAGGAAGAAGAATAATAATCATGGGTAAAACATGGTATAGAATAATAGTAAAGTAATCTACAAAAGCACTTGACATATCATGGAAGGATGTATAAGAAGTATGAAATGAAGTAAACTATTATTTATCTCTATCAATCAATGTATCACCAAAGGCGTTTATCAAAGAACAATCATCATGTATAGAGGCATAATATGAAGATAAGAATGATCTAACATGTAACTTTGCATCTTAATTACCACTAAATAATGTTAGATTATAAATTTGTGTGTTAAGGAATGCGTATCATAGACATATCATCATGAAACAAAGAGTTATCATCCATGCATCATAATAAAATAAATATCACTATGCATGTCACCAAACATATTATCAATAAACCATGAGCCACAAGATAGAGAAGAGGGATCATAATGAGATACATGGGGAGTGATGACCTCATGTGCAGGTGAAAAAGTTGTATCATGTGGGCATATCACTACTGATAGAAGTAGAATCATCATGAAGCTCATTTATAGGATAATCATCATAGATAGGTAGTCTTAAAATAACAAGCATATCCCTAAGCATGGAAGAAGGTACATTACCATGCATCACACCATCTTATATGAGAGGAGATATATCTCATCTATAATGTGTGACACTATGAATATAAGATCATCATGACATGTGAAAGAAAGATCATCATGAAATTCAACAATGTCATTAGAAGGTGAGGGAGGTAAAACTATATCATCTATCACCATCCTACAAGGTGTATCACAAAGTATATCCTCAATAGGTATGTACTCATCACTATCATAATCCATATAATCATAATTAGGCTCATGGTAAAATGACATAAGTGCATCTAATAGGCATGGATGAGTACTAAATCCATGAAGGAAGGGAAAGACAATACATGGTGGAACAAGGCCTCCATAGAAGACATCCTTAGAATAATGCATCGTGAGAATATCAAGGATAGAAGGATGATGTATAACATTTACTATCAAAATCTAATATGTATGCATGAATATTAGTCAAGAAACAAGACCTAAAAGGAGCCATAAGTTGGAATAGCCAAGGGTGGGAGGTTGGGAAAAAAGATATATGTCATTATGTATACCCAAAACCTAATCAAGGTATAATAAGCATGAATAACTCCAAACCCTAGGAAATCTAAAAATGAATGAATAAATAAAAATATCATCAAATCTAAAATACCCTAAAATGAGTGAAGGTATAACCCTACTTAGGTCGAATCCTAGAGGGTGTAAGATTGGATGGATTCACCAAAATGTAAAGGAAAATAAACTTTCCTTAAGCTTAATCTAGGCTAATCTAATAAGATGTAAACACATATGCATAAATCATTCTAGATTAATAATTTATAGTTGGGGATGCATATTTCTTTGATTATTTATAATAATTAAATTCAAAAATATAAAGATAATAATGGTACTTAGCTCTATGTCTAAAGAGTGTATGCTAAGAATGAATATTTTGATGTCAAATAGGAATATGTTTAGAAAATGATGTCTCTCTATCAAATAAACACCTCATATTCCACACTAGATCTATATGCTATCAAAAGGCAAGTTCATGATTATAGACTAGTCCTATGAGTTCCTATTCATCCTTGTGTACAATGAAATTATTCTTTTCCACTCACCTAATGAGTTATGGCTTCTTTTGTCCTTTCCTAATGTCTAATGTTTGATCCTATTTAAGAATTCCTTGGTAGGGCTATTGGTATGTCACAAGGAGACATGTTCTCCTAGGTCAACCCATGAAAATGTGTACTCAATATTGAAGACAACACTCTTCAGACATGCAAATGCTCTTAGGAATGTTTGTGCAGATATAAATTCATTTTAATTCACCAACTGAAGCATGAGATCTGATTTCTATATGAATATAACTCTCAGATCTTGTATTTCTAAAATAAATGCATTGAATGCCCTTATATATAAGGACATAACAACACATAATGCAAACCTATGTTTAGTTATCCCTAAGTTAGAATGGTGTAGTTGGGAATCATTTAAATGAATTTGAATTTAAATTTGAAAAATTTGTAAGGATGAGTTCACAATCATGAGGAAGCCCATGCAATTATAAACTTGTCCTGGAATGTGAAAGGGGGAAAATCAAAGATGATAATGTGTACATGAAAATATGTGCATATAATGGGTGTAATAAATATAGTGAAAGGGTGGATGTATGGGAATGCATGAACATTTGAATTGGATAGGGGGAAGGTGTATAGGAATGAGTGTAATAGATAGGTAGGTGGCATAGGGAAAGGGACTCAACTTTGCACAAAATTAAGTCATTTTTCAAGATGTCAATATATCAAGGCACTCTCCTCAAAATGGACCCAAAAGTAAATGGGAAATGGCATGGGTATGCATATAAAACATCACACAAATTTGTTGCCTCCTAGAGTTTCATATTCATAAATCCTAAAGAAAAACACCAATACCTAAGCCTGAGTAATATCAACTTAGGGTGACGAGATGGACTTATTATCAGACAATGGACAACAATGGACCAACGCATAAGAGAGGGCAAGTCTTTTCTTCTTATTTAAGCTCTATCAGGACTCGAGGTATTAGTTGAGGTTAAATGTGGGAGAATTAAAGAGAAATAGTAATGTGTAGCTACCCTTGAAACACAAACTATGTCCTAATGTATTTAGAGACTACTATGATTGTTAGTAAACTTCTATGTGAGTTTATCTCATAACCTCACTTTGAAGTAGATATACAAAATGTACATGCAACTTGAGATGCATAGACTTGTATCCCCCATGATATTTATAAATAAGAATTTATTTCATGTACACTTGAAAGAGAAATAACATTACAAATCCATGCCATTATTTTATACCTAAAAGTCCCCTATGATACGTTCTTGTGGCTGTAGTAGACCTTCAAATTTGATGGGACAACCAATCCTAAATTTATTGTGAATGATTTAATGTTTTATCTTTGTATATGTGGATGTGGTGGGAGGCTAGAGTTTTACAAATTGGTGCCTTGATACTAATAGGGTGATGGAGTTGAGTTTCAAGATAAAAGAACAAATGAATATGTAATCTAAAGGTCGTACAATACAATAGCAATGATTAATCAAGGACATTGGTCTGCATTCACATATAATCTAGGCTCTACGTGTGCTAAATACATTGCCATGATATTACAACATCAAAGATGGAGCATACATCAATGATCTATGAACAAACAAATATTCTTTGTATTATGATGAAAAGATGTGTTGTGAAAGCTTCACAAAGATTTTACAATCTCTATGATTATTAAATTTAGTCATGCATAATGCTCAAGTTAGCAAGTGTGATAGGAGGAATAACATAAATACCTAAGAATACATTATATGTTCATGGAGACATTCAAATCTATGAAAACCATACATTTAAAGTTTATTCTTTAATGGATTAAAAAATACATTTTCAAGTGGAGTTAAAGCTCCACTTAATAATTTTTACATATATCCCAGGTCTATTATAGAATAGAGGACACCCTTTTTGTAATTCTTCAATATATCTTTCTTGTAGCCAACCAACAACCTTTTCTTTATTTTAAACTTGTATATATCATCTAGCTCATCTCAACCACATGTGTAAATTGTAGTTTGTAGTTTTCTAGCAAGTCATGTCATGTCATTATTAATACCCTTTGTAGGTAGGGAAGAGTACTTACAAGTGGAGTATACAAACTTCTTTAATCATACAAGATCACTATAGTCCAAGGCTTGTAAATGCACTAAACTCTAAGCATACATATTTCAAACTACCCATGTGAAATATTGCAAATTGCACACCCTTGCAATTTCACGCTATGTTTTGGCCTTGCTTTAGTGTCCATTCCCTTAGCTTGTTTGTAGGCTCATTTTATCCCTTGCATTAGCCTTTTTACCTCCCACGGTGCTTAGGCTTTGTTTTTAGTGTTATATTTTTGTCAAGTTTTGTTGACACTTTTGTGTTACTCCTATGATGCCCTAATTCCTTGTCATTTTTAAGCCCAAACTATCCAAACACTAGCACTTCACGTGGATATCCAAGTGATGAATTAGCATCCCACAATAGTTTTATGTTTTGTGGCTAGTTCTGAACGTTTCACCACTTGTTTCTTTTTTCCAGTCAATTGTAACACCTTAGGAATATTCTAAATGGCTCATTAGGCCCTTCCTCTTCCCTCCTCTCATTTTTGAATCTATCTTACAATTTAGTATTTCTCTTGGCTCTCTCTTGTCTCTCTCTGCAACTTTCTTGTATGCTCCAACTTTCTACAACTTGCTACAACACTCTTCTTTCAGCTCCCTTGCTCTCTTTGGCTTCTTCAAGCCCTCACATGTGATATTGTTACTTTTCTTGTTCTATTACAAACTCTATTTCTTTTTTTGTGCCCTTGACCACCTTGGGATCCTCACATCCTTTCTATTTCCTTCATTTTAGTTGTCACTATTTGCCCAATCATGGGTCTTACCATTCCTAGACACATTTGGGATAAGAGCATTCACACACTTTTATATCTATCTATCTATTGGTTGTTGTGGAGGTTTAAAGACCAAAGCAAGGGTTTGACTTGAAGGTAAACCCCCGAATAGCCCCAACAATTTTTCTTTCTTTAGCTACATGTACTTGGGAAGCATTCAACTGCATGGAGGTTTGCTAGTATTCTTCCCTTCTCTTGTCCATTCTTTCATTTCATTTGAATTAGTTAATTTATCTTTGTTATTTATACTTCTATTATTATTTTGTACCTTGTTGTTGTCTCCTCTTTTCTGGTTTTACAAATCTAGGCGAGTTGTTGGATTGGATTTGATGTATTCTAGAAGCTATTTAATTTTCTAGGCCATATGAACAACAATGCTTAGCGCAGACATTCACGCAATGTGTTGGTGCCCTAGGTAGCGAACTTCACCTTTTGGTGCCAGTTTCCTCTATTTTTCCTCTTTTCAGCTATGTATTCAATTTCTAGAAAATTTATACTTCTATTTTTTTGTAAGTTCATGTTTTCCATTCCAACTTGTATGAATGTAAAATAGAAGTTAGTAGGTAGCTTATTTTTTTTATATTACACCATGCCAAACTGCAAGATGAACCACAAGATCTTGTACATGTATTCATGCTACCCACGTGAGGGGTCTTGTATTTGCACATAAATCAAATAATCCCTAGTCATCAACACACAATTGTAGGTTGTTAGGTGGGTAAGTGCGAGATCATCATTGGTCAAACAATATCTCTAAGTGGTAATGAAAATGCTAAAAAATAGACTTAAGCAACTTCACATGAAAATTCAAATAGGTTACCTACATAATTTAAAAAATATGTAGGAAAAAATTTGTAGAAAATCAAATATAGTTAATGGGCTACCATTATCTTTTTGAAAAGAATTAAATTTATTTGGTGAAAATTGGATATTTCAATGAGGCACTACTAAAAGTTTTGAAAAAAAGTAACAAGTAGGTGTCATTTCGGCCAACCTAAGTATGAGCAAAAAAAAAAGTGAATATATATATATATATATATATATATATATATATATATATATATATATATATATATATATATATATATATATATAAGGACACATGCCTGGATGTGATGCATATTTTTATGAAGGATTTTATAAGTGAATAATTAGTTATAAATTTTTTACTACAAATTTTAAAAATATTAAAAATTAACTTTCCATCCAACCTAACTTGGTCAAAAAGTATGAAATTAAAAAAAAAGACATGTAGCCAATGAAGCATAGAGTGTGACACATCTTTTGGATTTGAAAAACATCAAATGGTCTGAAAGTTATGGAGGTTTTTCAATTAGTTTGTCTATCAAGAATTTAAACATAGTGTAGGTAGAAAATTATTAATAATTACCTATTAAAATTATAATCAGACATCTATTATATTTTTAGAATCTTGACAATGTAATGCCCCACCATGCAACCCTAGAGATAAGTTCAACTAAAGAAATAAAAGGGTGGATTTTTTTTTAACTAAAATAGAAATAACTAAAACGTAACATAATCTATCAACAAATGCAAAATAGTTTATCTTACAAGAGGAATTACATAATTTCTATGATACAAAAGCACTTCCTTTCTGATTACATCAAATTACATAATGAGTTCCACTGATACACAGATCTAGATGTGAATAGTATAAATATCTATCTTCAAATATAGGTACAAATCTAGAAACATGAGATACTTCTTTACACACGAGCCACGGTGCTAGAAAACCAATGGAAGAATGCACAACCACCCAACCATGTGGAACCTTGAGGTCCACCCCCATGCTAGGAGATAACAATAAGGTCCCACAACATGAATAGTAGACAATAACTATGGTGAACAAGAACTACACATGACCACAACAACACATGGCAATACACAAACATCACTTTCAGAGGCAACCACACAACAAATGGGAAGAGTACAGCTAGGGAATGCTAGACTATAGTAGGGAAGAGTGTCATCGCATGGTCCTAGCATGGGTTATCCAGGCTATCTCTCTCTAGAAACTGGCCCCCATCTATGGTTACCCTAGTAGCCTCTCTCTAGGCACCAACCCCATAGGGTGACACATGCTGAACCAACATTCATTTTGTGAGGACAAGGAAGTTGATCTTGCCAACCACTGCCTTCTCATCTCATCTCAAGCCTAAATGAGCACTTGAGCCATGAGTGAGGCATAATTTATCTTGATTAATGTGAAAGCCCCCCCAACCCACCAAATTTATTATTAAGTTATCACTGGATTAACAACTTCCAATGGGTTATCTTGGTAGCCACTTTGGGCACCGGCTCCACATTGGAAGCCACTTTCCCACCTGCATCTGAAAGACCCTATTCATCAAACAAGACATAACGACAAGTATCCATATACCATGCAAGGCATTTACCTTCTTGCATACAAATCTCAACAAAATGTATCCAGAGCAAGGCATGGGTCCTCTTGCTCC
Organism: Cunninghamia lanceolata; assembly: GCA_027924645.1. Lineage (NCBI taxonomy): Eukaryota > Viridiplantae > Streptophyta > Pinopsida > Cupressales > Cupressaceae > Cunninghamia > Cunninghamia lanceolata. The sequence goes on along the minus strand of BSBN01001164.1, from coordinate 898,619 downwards.
AAAAATTTTAACCATAAACAAAATGTATCTAGAGAAAGGCATGGGTCCTCTTGCTCCAAAAATATCAATCGATTACATAAACCAACATAATACTTTATTCCATGCTCAAAACAATAATGAACCCCAACATTCAAGAAGAACTCTACCACCACATCTCGAAAATGACATCAACATGAGTTCAAGGCAAAACCACAAGAATAGGTACACTGAGCAAGGCACAAACCATCTTGCACATGCATCATTCCAACATGAATAAGAAACCATATTTCAAAAATACATTTCATTCAACTCACACGATGCACACATAACCAACCCCCACACAATCACACCCCCCTAGGGCTTTGGAAACCACTTTCCCCAAATAACACAACTCGTGACACCATTAAAACGCAATGGTCACACATCATAATCACTTCCAAAACACATCATAAACCAAAATTCCTCATCAATACTTCAAAAATAAAACCACAGATGCAACACATGATTTGATGCACTAATAATGGGTCTTGAAGAATGCAACATTAATTCCAATCATGATCAATCATCCAACAAACATAAAGTGAATCTATCTCAACAATGCAGAACAATATTATTCTAACTACTAGTAATAGTTACTAATATGATCAAATGATATAAGTTCCATAAGTAACAATATTCAATCCATTCCTATGCTATTGGCAATAGATAATATTAAGAGTCTTTTACTTAGACTAATTGCAAGGTTAACATTTAGTAGTTGAAAGTCATGGACTATTATCAACGACTCATCATTAGATGATTTCTAATTAAAACCCAAAATTGATACTTCTACCTTAAATTAGAACTAGGTTGATTCTATTCCCTTCAAACACAATAAGTCTTAAAATTATCATCCGATTTAATTCATTTTCCTTCTACCATTATCTAATTTTTAGATAAAAGATATAACTTGATAAGTGTTATGTTATCTCTAATGCATTTAAGAGAATATAATTCAATTCCAACATAAATATTTTCATAATCACTACCCCATGTATGATTTCCAAAATCTTTTAAGTTATGTTTCTATTATTAAATCCAGATTAGACTATATTGCTAATTTCATATCCTAAGAAAAGAATATTAAAAACAAGAATCAGTCCTCAGATAACCAAATATCATGTTCAAAAGTACTAAAATAAACCACTAAGAAAAAAACATACTAATATGACCGATTAAGATATGCAAGAACATATACTATATCAGAAAGAATATAGATATAGAATGTTTTGATAATGATAAGAGACTTAGAAAAGGAAATGCTCTAGTAGACATGTATGCAAAAGTGATAGCATAGACAAAGTGCATTAAATGTTCAGCAAATTGCCTCAAAGAGATGTCAAATTATGGAATGCAATGATTAAAGAATATGCATAGAATGGATTTGTAGTTTTAATAACAACAATCAAGATGGCATAGGAATGTATGTCACTAATTGATACATATCTCTGAATTGACAAACTAGGTAATGCTAACTCTTTTGGATATAGTTTTCATAGGTAAGAGCTGAATCTTATATAAAAATTTCAGAGAAACCCAATTTGAAAATATAGAGTAATTGGTGACACAACTAACTGTTTTAACAGAGATGAAACTGGTGAAAGGTAGACAGTCACAAAATATTCATATCTTCAAAATGATAAACTAGGTATGGACAATTTTTAGATATGATTTAGGAAACTAGGTCATGCACCATATATCAAAAACTTAGAGGAACCTAGTTCATAAAACTAAAGTTATGGCTAACGCAATAGACTGCTAAAATAGAGACAAAATGGATGAGAGGTAGACAGTCACAAAACATTCATATCTCCAAAACGACAAACTAGGTATGGAGGAGTTTTGGATTTGATTTTGGTAACTAGGTCATGCAACATATATCACAAATTTAGAGGAACCCAGTTCGTAAAACTAAAGTTATGGCTAACACAACAGACTGTTAAAACAGAGAAGAAATGACTTAGAGGTAGACAATCACAAAACATTCATATCTCCAAAACGACAAACTGGGTATGGACAATATTTGGATATGATTTAGATAACTAGGTTGTACACCGTATATAAAAACTTTAGAGGAACCCAGTTCGTAAAAAGAAAGTTATAACTAACGTAATAGACTATAAAAATAGAGATGAAATGGGTGAGAGATAGACAATCACATCAATCGATGATTCCCAGAAATGCAATGATACAGACATGCACAATTAGATCTGATAACAAGGCTTCTAACCTCTCAAAAAAATTACCATCAACAGGAAAAATTATAAATCAAACATTTGCTTCAACAGAAAAATGAGACAGAAATTAGAACCAAAAGAACCAAATTTCGCTTGCTTGACTGGGCTAAAGATTCAATGCTGGGTTCAACTGCTGCAGCCACAAACTAGTCTCCCCCCAAAAGTGCCATCTGCTGAAGATTATTATGAGAGAGAAATCTCCCCCTAAATATAGCCCAAAAATTCCCTATGTTTAGTGAAAGAATCACCTAAAATCTTCTAGAAGATTCCCCCCCACAAGAGGCAATAACTCTTACATGAACAATATCTTATAGTTTGTTATTTTAAACATTTTACAACCAGACCAAAATAAATATATTTTATGGTAACACATAAATATTATTTATTTATTTATCTGTAGTTGCAATTACATTTATTACTAATATTATTATTTATTAACTTAACTTCTAGAATAATATATTTTTCATAAACTAAATTTACATAAGAACATTTATATATTTATTTATTTAACAAAAATGCTTCATAACTAATTATTTTATTTTAAGACAACAATAACCAAAACAATACCAACAAAATAACCTAACTGTCAAACCATACCTGACTACTATGCAAGATCGAAAAACAAGACCACCACAACAATGACTGACTATCGTGACCAAACCAACAACACTGACAGAGTACACAACCAGATACTCATCCTCTTCAAGGATGATGGTTAGGCTAGGGGACCATATGTTTTCTCCATTCAACAACTTCCATTGGTATGAAGGCATGCTCAGACCTGCCAATTTAGGTGGAGTCGATGCCTGGTACTTGCAAATTGTAGCAAACAAAAGTGTCAAATACATACATATAATCATCCAAGCAGGCACATAGTGACAGGGAATCCCAGCATAGTAAGGTACTCATAATGAGTAATACTACACTGTCCTTTCACAAAACACATCACAAGTATCCACATTAAACAAATTCATTAGTAAAAAAACAACCAGATAACACATAGAAAAATAATCGCATTAATCACATAGTAAAACTAATCTACATAATCATAAAGTACCAACAGTGTCATCATAATAAACATCAATGAGTGTCATCAACTACATCATAACAGTAAACCTACCATCAACAGGGCTATCATACCCTAAGTATTCCAAGTATTTTACCTTCTTCTTCATGCTCCTTAGCCTGACCACCTTCTCATCCAAAGTGAGAATGGAGGGGCACTACAGATAATTTCCTGAATATACCCTTTTGATTTTATCAAATTTGGATTAAAAAAGTCCGTCATCATCAAGGGTGAAGTTGAGTAAAATCTATAAAACATCCCAATTCTTCATTCATGTGGAAAATGTGATGCCCTGTCATGCAGCCCTGGAGAGTTAGGCTAATAGGTGCTAAAATTACATAAATTTTTTTTTTAAGCAAGTAAATGCATTAACATTAGATAAAGTTGACACTATTCACAACATTTAAATAAAATGAATAGCTAACACCTCTAGGGAACATAACTGCATCATATAAACATAAATCTATAACAATACAAGTAATATACATGATGATAGAACAAAGAGGATTACATCATTCATTTGCAAATATGAATAGTTACAAAAGATCAAATACATGATTACATGATTTCAAGATTCATGACCAATTACATCAGTTTACAACAAGATTATACAATATAGCTCTAAGGATGCAATTACAAGTCTAGAAAAGGAACTAAACCTTTGGAGTTGGGTAACTTGAACCACATTACCACTATTCATATATCCATTCCCCGATATAGAAATCAAAGGTTTAAAAGACTTGGCCCATAACAACCATGACACCCCACTTAGAACCAAAATAATTACGTGACTCAGAACCAGGGAAAAATATAATAACCCAATTCCTCCATTACTACAAGACAATAATAACTGACAATGGAGTTACATACACGACCATAAAGCCATAACATAGGTCAAGCAAACTAATTGAGTTTTATTCCTATATTATTTGCTAACAACAACACTAAACTACTATTCAAATAGCTAAATATGATAAAGTAACCCTAATTTAATTTAAAAGACAAGTATAAACAGTCTAAAATAGTCTTATTCCCTAAACCAAGCATCACAAGATTCTCATAATATTTAAATTTATAATAGACCTCTAGAAAGTTGAAATGAATTAACTAAAATAATAAATTAGATTGCTTCCATAATAATAGTAATCTTATGCAAGCAAGATTTATTAGATTTTCTAAAACAAAGCATTGATAGCTAAATTTTAATACCTTGATTTATAAGATAAAAATGACCAGCTGTAAGGTTTAGATTCCTACATAATTAAGTAGTGACAATTTCTAAAATATGACTACATTCTATTAATAGAAGAAGTTAATAGTTTACTCATGTTCTTAGTTTTAAAATGGAATATAGAAACTTATACAATGATGATCAAAATAGAATATAACTCTTTCATTCACACAATGGCTATCAAAATTCTAAAATATCTTATACTAATTACACAAGAATTATAATTAGCTCAACATAGCATCAACTCATGAAGCTCATTCTTCATATTTTGGAAACTATCATTTATCTAACCTAACTCCAACATATACATCTATTCCCATTACTTCCTAAGTCTCTTAAGACACTAGGATAACTATTGCTTACTCAAATGAACTAGTATAAATTTTAACTAGAAAGATAAACACTACTAAAATAATCATCAACATTAAGAGTTAATAATATCCTAATAATAATATATACTAATCAATTCAAGGCTTATAAATCCATCTAATATTTGTTTAACCAATACCTTAATAATTCAATTCACAATAAATCTCTAATTTATTATTTATTTATTAAAAACAATGTATATTACTAAATCATAACTAAACAAATTTATATTTAACAAGATAAAATGAGTATAACTAATATTTAATTCAATATATTTAATTCTAGAATTGTAATACCATTATAACCTATTAATACTCTAATTTAATTCATTTAACAAACATACATCTACTAATTAAATTCTATTCTTAATAAAATATTTTAAATCTAATCTAACACAAGTATGAGTTCACCACATTTTATTCCTAAAAAGTTGGTAAAAAATCTAGTTAACAATTTACTAACTCAAAGTGATATTCACTTAAACAATGTTTACTAAACATTCATGGAGTATCTATTAGCAACTTTCTAAATAAATTCATTTACCAATCCTTTTATTTAAATGGACTCTTGCTTTAACTTCTTCATAAAATACAATGATAATCAAATTTTATTTGAGAGTCTTTAAATCCAGAGAAAAGAAATTGGAAGAAGACTTCTAAAGTTTTTTAGCAAAAATGGTGAATAGTCTACCAGATGGCAATACATATTTCAGAGGTATAGGATGAATCCAATATAAATTTGCAGAGATTCCAATGCAAGAAATAGCAAGAAATTTACAGAGGGACAAGAGGCCCACAAAAATATCTGGAAAAGGAGTAAATTGAAGATTAGGAAGAAATCTGACCTCAAGAAGTACTGAACACAGGCAAGAACAAGTTTAATACTTTTTATTATTTTATTTTTTTTATAATTTTAATTTTGTGCTGACTGAAGGAGGTTTTTTAGCAAAAATGGAGATTGGTTTACCAGAAGAAAGCCATGAAAGAAAAATGACAATACAGATTTTAGAGCAGTGAATGAAACCATTTTCAGAGATTCAAGAGTTTGACAGAGAAACCAGTGATTTTCAAATTGTTTGGAAGAGAAGGAGAAAAATTGCAGAAGGTTCAGGAAGAGAAGAAAAGAAAACTCCAAGAAGAATGATCCCCAGGCAAGATACAAATTTAATATATATATTTTTTAAGGGACTGGCAAATTTTAGCAAAATGTCATACAACGGCCTAAGAGAAGAAGTAGAGTTAAGTTTAAAAAAAAAAAATTAAATCAGACCATCTTCCTATGCTATATGGCAGCCAAGGAGGGGATTCAGGGTCTAAATTTTTTTTTATAAAATGATAATGTTGCTCAAGTCCTTTAGTTGTAAGGAACAACAAAAATTAAAGGCAAATTGGAATTCAAGAAAGGCTGAGCTGAGGCCGTATTGTGGTGATAGAGGTGGTTTGTGGGCTACAGTTTACAGTCAAACAAAATCACCTAATAACACATTAACATAGTCTGGCAAAGTAGAGGATATGAGAGGTGTATAACAGAGGTAAAATATTGATAGAATGCCATAGAAATTTCATATCAATGTCTGGCTTTAAAAGCTTATTTTCTGGCAATGGAGTTTGATGAAAGATTTTAATTAGAACAATTTCAAATGATTAATTTGTTTAATAAACTTTTCAAATTTCACATTTGGATCAACTGAGGCTTCAAAAAGATGAAAGGAGAGAATCCTAAATTTCTCAAGAATGAAAATACAAAACTATCATATTCAGAGTTACAGGAAACTTGGCTTTAGATGACGACATGGAGAAAGAAATTTCCACTGAAATAAAGAAACAAGCTCAAAATACACACAAGAAATTCAGAAGAGACACAAACTAATTTATCAAATTGCTCAAAAGAACAAGTAAGCATACCCAAAATTTTGATCCCAGGCTTCCAAAAATTCTTCAGCTTCCCACCTCTTCAACTTCCCGTAACAATTTTTCCAAATTTTCCTCCCACTTTCACAGACTAACCTCCCTCCAAATAACCCCCTAGGAATAAAAATAGGCAAACTCATTAATTTCCATTACTCCCAAAATCCGTTACAGAATCCCACTAATCCCTTAAAAAAAGAAAACAATTAATTTTTTATCCACAGAGATTCTCCAAACTAGAATTCTCATACGACAACTCACTAAGCAATAAATTTATTATCTAATAATATTTTTCAACCTACCCAATAACATTCAATAATGATAACTTATGACAATATCATATTAAAACATTAAAACTATTAATAATAAAATAATATTAAGTACTTATGACTCAAATCTTATTAACATCATTAAAATGATTAATTTAATCTTTATTACAAATTACTTAAATAATGCATAGCTAATTAATGACTAATAAATAATACTATATCTAACTTATTAATAACCTTATTATTAAAATAATTAATGCATTTCCAAAATACACATAGGCTTAATAAGCAAAACTCGACAATAACTCTACATACCACAAGATGACCATATCCGAGGCAAGGACCAAAGAGTGACATCTAGACTCATGACCACAGACTGAAGACCAAAACTAACCTAGGGAAACCCCATGTTATCTCCCATCAACATTATCCACTGGAGTAAGGGCACGCTCAGACCTGCTAAGTCAGGTGGAGTTGATGCTCGGTACCTGCAACCTACATCAAAATGATAGGTTGTATATGAACTTATGCAAATATATCAGACACACAGAGTCAGGGAATCGTAACATAGTAGGTTGCTCGAAACGAGCAATACTACACCATCCCTGCTCTCAAGCATAATAATAAACATAAACATTTCTAGCTAACAATCAGATAACATTCTATCACATAAAACATAATAACATTATTCTGCATAATCAATTAACCATGTCAAAATACAACATAAGCTGTAATAACAATAATTTCATCATACTACTCATAATACATGTCAGTAATCTCATCAGTCAACCATAGTCCATCATAAACATAAAAAGCATAAACCATAAGTCTAACAACCAACTGTCTCAAAACTATCTAAATGCAATCGAAAAACTATCAACTATCAAAAGCCAAAAAAACAAGGGGCATTACAGAAAAGGTAGGTTTGGAATCCCAAGCCTAATTCCCATGCAATTTTTGGGAGGAAAATTTTTAAACAAAAATGGATATCTGTTTCAAAGAAATGGATATTTCTTTCTTCATAGGCAATTTTTTTTTTAAAAGGGTGATTTTTCCATAACGGTCCCAAAATAGATATCTATTTCAAATGGAAAAGTTAATATGCATTTTGAAAAGGCTTACTAAGCCAAAATCTAAGCATAAAAATTGTTTCACAGTTTTGGCTAACACTTTCATGTGATTTTTTCCTCCATTGCCACTAATTGGCCCATGATGATCTTGCACTCACCCAAGTATGCATTTATAATAAATTCCTAGAAAAATGCAATTGAGGATGCCCTTGAAATCATAAAAAAATCACTAGAATATAAATAAGCACATTTTAAAAGTTTCCCATGTCACCTTAGGCCCAATCGTATCCTTGTAGAAGAATTAAATGTTTTCATACTAATCATTCATGTTTCATCCTCGTCTTTCACTATGCTCTTTATTCAAGTGAAAAAAGGAAGGAAAAAAATATAATCAAACATGCATTGGGTCAAGCTATTGAATTTCTTTAAAATAGTGGTTTTGTAAGGAACAAGAGCAGGTTTATAGTTTACAACTTGCAAAGGAGTGGGACAAGTCCACAAAATGAATGTATCACAAAGTTGTGGGATTGGGAGGCCCATTTGTATTTTACAAATCACAAAGTAGGTCTACAAGTCTAGAAAATTGAAGTATGGTGGGGTCATGGGCTTGGGATGTAGACCTATATGCATGTTGCAAAGAGGAGAATCAAGTTTGCAAGTTATGGATTTGTGGGATCTAGAGGCAATGATCCACTTTGCAAGAGACTTACAAAGGTCTAAATAAATTCTACTACCTGGCCGATAAGAGTGCATTTAAGGTTGTAGGGTGGAGAAGTAGTCATGTAATGAATATTCAAATGAGTGATGGAGGTTTTCCTCAATGTTCTAGTAGGAATTCAAGGTCTAGAGGTAAGAGAGAATCTTGTAGCATGCAAAGGGGTCTACTAACATAATTCTTTCAAGGGTGTAGTAATGGGAGGCACCCTAGTAATCTTTACACATTACAAGGGATGAAAAATTGTAAATGAGATTTGTGGCCTACCAAATGAGTAGCGTGGAGTAGTGGGGTGTAATTTTCACATTCCAACAATGAAAGTGAGGGGACAAGTCCACATGCATAAGCTATAACAAGTATGTAGGTAATGGATGCTATAAACTATTATCATTGATGGATATGTAAGAAGAAGGAGAAAAAGAAGAAGCACATGAAGAAGATGAAGAAGAAGAATGGGAAGAAGAAGGACAAGATGCACATGAAGAAGAAGAATATGAAGAGTCAAAAGTTCTTGCTTGAGAAAATCTACATGCAATTACAAAGGTGTACTCAAAGGTTGTTGGGGATGTGCCACATAGATTACCTCCCAATTAGATCATGATCATACTATTCAAATAGTAACAGGGAACTACCTACCATCCATCACCTCTTATTTGAGGATGCACTCAAAGGTTAGGGAAATAGAAGAACACATTTAACACTAGCAAGAGGTACCCTTTAGTCTCAATGAGAATAGGGCAAAGACACAAGATATAATGAAGAGGCAAGTAGATGAATTCAAAATTCTAACACATATAGTGCTACCTAAGATATATGTAGAGGGAGGACTCATCTTGGAGCTTGAGTTCATTTTCCAAACATACACAAAGGAGATGAGGACTAGGGCACTCATATAATGGACCCATTTTTTTTATCAAAGATTAGATAGGGAATGATGAAGATTTAATACAAAAGTATCTAAAATTGATTAGTGTTGAGGATAATGCTTTTTTAAATGGGGGCAAGCTATGTCCTTAATCCTATAGTGTGCCAAGGGTTATGAGTAGTAATCTTGTAGCTAATTTAACTCTTTATTAAGTCATATAATCATTATTATTGTCATATATAGGTAGTCAAGTTGGCCTAGGCGATATCCAAGGCATGAGTATAGTATATATAGGAGATAGAGGTTAGTTATTATCATCATACTAAGTGTTGTGTTCTTATTGAAGACTATTGGAGGTATCCCCTTTGAAGTGGATTAGGAGGTTTCCCCCTCAAAGTGGTATATTATTATAAAGTATTTGTAGCATATTTTCTATTTTTCTATTGAGCAAGTTTTTTCATTACAAATTAGTAGCTACAAGAATCCATTTGTAACCATAAGTAGATTTCTAAATAATTTCACCAATAAAATCAATTAGCTACTATTGAAAAGGAGCATCAAATGATACAATAGTGAGAGATAAATCACCTACAAGCTTTGTTTTACCTGAGAACCTCTAGTAGGCATCACATTGTCTCACCATTTTGGCAACATCTCTAAATAGAGTGGGCCATGAATAATCTACCCTAAGAATCTTGTGAGCTATAGTTTTAGCCATGAAGTACCTTCTATAGACTCCTTGGTTACATTCATTCATAAATCTAATAGATTTCTTTAAAATGACACATTTTAATAACACTCCTTCAGTGTTCCTCTATAGTAGCTTACCAATGTAGCAAGATATACTTTTGGGATGCAAGCTTAGGAGTTCTTTACTAATTCTTAGTCATATTATGTGGGCAGTTCAATATATCTAGGTAATACACAATGTTATTGTACTAAGGGTCATTTCTTGGAATGCAAGGAGTAGGACTATTGATATCACTTACATTATTGACCTCAATTACTTCAAAATTTATCTCAACCATGAGATTGGAAAATCCTTGGACTTTAACTAGCTTGGTGGCTTGTACTTCCATGTCAAACTCCTATATTTTATTAATACACCCATATCTCTTTCCTAAAACTTCATGTTTTATGAATATGTCACTCACTAGTGTATGTGGCACATAGATTGTGATATTGACATCTATTAGATTTAAGGCATGAAGTTTTTGACTACCTCGACAAGTGCATAAGCATAATTTTCCATTATAGAATATTTTAATTCACCACATTAGAGTGACTTGTTGAAGAAATCAATAGGATACTCAATTCCATTCTTGTTCTTCTATAGCAAGACAATATCTATGGTGTAGAATGATAAATAAAGTTTGTCACTCACCAAATAAGAGCACATCAAGATTGTGGGGTAGAGAAGTAGTCAGGCAACACATATGCAAATGAGTGATGTAGGCTTTCATCAATGTTATAGTGAGAATGTGAGGTCTAAAGGCAATAGAGCATCTTGAAGCACACAAAGTGACTAAGTAAGTCTAGCAACATAAGTCTTTTGGGGGTGTAGGAATGGGAGGCACCCTAGCACTTTGCACACTTGACAAGGGATGCAAAGTTGCAAATGAGGTATGTGACTCACCAAATGAGTGGCATAAGTAGTGGGGTGTAGAGTCAGGCACATATTTTGTACATTACAACAATGCAAGTAAGGGAAACGTGTCTACATGCATAAGCTATAGGAGGGAATAGAGTGCAGAGGCATGTTGTATTCTACAACAAATGCAAAGATGCAACTACACTCTCCAATTGAGCCTTGAATGTATTTTGTAGGCCTACAAGGATGAAATCGAAGTTGGCAAGTATATGACAATATAGAAATAGGAGGGGTACAAGGTGTGGAGGCATGTTGTAACTTGCAACATATGCAAAGACGCAATTGCACTTTGCAACCTAGCCCCAATATACTTGTGGGTTTGAATGGTAGTTTTGCAATTTTAAAGTGGGGGGCACAAGTCCACATGCATAACATTTTATGAGGGTGCAAGGTTAAGGTGCAAGCATTCAACATGCAAACTACAAAATACAATTTCACATTGCAACCCCACCCCATTATAATTTTAACTTATCACTTTGAACCTTCAACACCAGCCCCTCAAGCACAAAATTTGAATAGTTTGACATAATGCAAAGACCTACCCAACATAAAGCATAATTTTAATGTGCTTGCTAAAAGAAAATATTAATGTAATTTAAATATAAAATAAAATAACTTTAAGTAAAAATAAAGTAAATAATATCTAAAATAAAATAGCTCTTAAATAAAGATTAAAATTATGTATCCATATTTTTAATATAGTAAATAAAATAGTTCTTAAGTAAGAGTTAAAATAAATAACATATCTATTTCATTTTATCTATCTACTTCCCTATTTGTACATACAATTTTATTAGTACCTCCTATTATTTTTTATGTTGAACAAATTTTAATTTTTCCTAAGTCTATATGAGAAAATTTTAACAAAAAATATTTGAAAATCATGCTCAAATTTGAGCTCTTGAGGAAGGATTTTGCCGAAATACTATTTTGAGTAAAACATAAAACAAACACACTAAAATTCTAAGTGGCTAAATTATTGTCGGGAATTTGGTTATTAAACAAATAATATTTTTTCTTTAAGTCTGAAAATATTATAACAAATATTGTAATATTTATATAATATTTATATTAGTATAATTTACAATATTAATGTGATTATATAATTTTGATTCATTGTATATATTATTTACGGGGGATCTCTTCCCATTGGCTTTATTGCCCTAGACTACAATTGGGGGGTCTTCGTCCCCAATGGGCATTATCACCCTTTGTCAAACCCATGAGCTCGTTGGCCCAACGAAGGTACACAACCTACGAGCACGGTAGTCTAGCGAAGGCACACAAGCATGGCGGCCCAACGAAGGCACACATGACCTGCGAGCTCATTGGCGCTATGAGGGTTTGAACCTTGGTGTTCGCCACAACAACCATGCGACTTGACCACCGAACCATGCCCTTATCGTCTATAAATATTAAATATTGAAATATTATAATCTAAATATTAATATATTATATTGTGTAATATTCATATTAATACTTAATTTTTATTTATTGTAAATATTAATTATAAAATTCTTATTTTAAATATCAATAGAATAATATAATTAATAATATATTAGTGATTTTGTAATTATTTATATAAAGTTACACTAAATATATTTATTGTTTTTTTAAAAAACATATTAATAAGCATTTTTTAATTTAAAATTAATAATACTATTCATATACAATTTTGTTTTATATATTTATATAATATAGAAGTCTTTATGAAGACTTCTTTTATATTTTTAACTTTAAGGGTTTTTTAAAATATATTAAAAGATTAAATATTAAAAAATGATATTTAATATTAATTTTTATAGTATTAAGTATTATTTTTAAGTAGTTAATTTATGGAGAGAAAAGGCATGGTGAGGAAGGAGTGAAAAAAGAATGCAAAAAAGTAGGAGCAACTTATCGAAATGGTTAATAATTGCGCAATCCTAGAGATAGACATCTCGAAGGAAGTTGAAGCAGATTCAAAGTGACTGGAGAATGTTGCACTCATTGGCAGATTCATCGGGAGGAGACTGACAAGGGAGGAAATCTGGATGTGGATGCAAGAAAACTGGCATTTTCCTCATGTGATAAAATTCCTTCCTAAGCAATTTTTTATGATTATTTTCCTTGATTGAGAAGACAGAGATAAAGTTTTTATGAATGGTGCATGGACAATGGGTAATTCGGTCTTATTCCTACAAAAATGGACTGTGCTCTTCAACCCTATTGAATGCATGCTGAGAGATAAGCCAATTTGGATCAGGCTTTAAAACCTCCCTATCAAATTCTGGTCGGAGGCGTGCCTGCCAAAAATTAGAAATTCTACGGGGATGACTTTGGAAATCAATACGGATCTGCTAGAAGACAATTCATAGCTTTATGCAAGAATCAAAATTAAGTTGCTATCAATCATATTCTGAAGGAAGTTATGTTGTTTTCAAACTTAGGCTCATGGAAATAGGGGATCAAAATTGAGGAAACAAAATTCTTTTGTTCCTCTTGCAGAATGTGAAACCACAATTCAAAGAATTGTACGAATTCCAAGCCGAAGGAGTTGCAAATTTGGAGCAAAAAGGAAAACCTAGATAACAACCCTAATCTAGGGAATGTTAATAAAGTTGAGATTGAGATTGGATCATGAAATGTGGTGATTCCATCGGCTGAAAGAGAGGCTCCAGAAAACTTGAATGCAACCAAGATCCAAAACCTAGAGGTGAAAGTAAACATAATGGGAAATCAACCGCCACCCATTCAGGGGTCTAGAAATTTTGAAGATCAAACCTATATCAAAAACCAGGCAATTCAGATACCTATTATGGAGTTGCCCGTGGAAAACTTCAGGCCGATTGAAACCAATATAGACTCACAAAGCCAAGAAGTTTCTGATTGGATTAGTGAGGAAGACTAGGCAGATGATGATTTTAGCTTAGCTGTGCCTTGCTCGATTAATCAATTAGCTTCAATAATTTTGAAGCCAAATCTAAAATTGGAAATGAAGAAAGGAAGAAAATCCAACCAACAGAGGCAAGAGAGGGATGCAACAAAGGAAGGTCAGACCACCATCAATAAATTTTTACTAAGTACTAAGGGAGGAAGCCCCTCCCTTAGGAATAAATGAGGATCTTCAGTTGGAATGTTAGGGGCCTAAATGCCCCTAACAAACAATGCTTAGTCAAGTGCCATCTTTAGAAATTTAGAGGGGAAGTTGTGATGCTGTAGGAAACCAAACTTTTAATAGAAGAAGGTCTTAGATTTGGGAAATTTTGTTTTAGATGGACTATGGCTTCGTCCACACTAGGGGAGCCTTTGGCGGTTTGGCCATTCTATGAAATCCTCTTCGTTTAAAACTGGAGTTGTTGGAGGAAGGCCAAAATTGGATGGTGATGAAAGCATCAGGATGGTAGTCGAAGATCTCCTTTCTGCTAAGGAATGTCTATGGGCCGACAAAAACTGAGGAGAAAAAGAAGGTATGGGATGAGATTTCAAATCTAATTTCTAAGTTTGATGATAACGTATGGATTATGGGGGGTGACTTCAACACAATTGTATCTACTACAGAGAAAAAGGGGGATCTTCCTTTATAAGCCCAAGCCAAAAGGACTTTCAAGCCTTTGTTGAGAACAACAGCCTCATCAATATACCACTGAAGAATGGTGAATTTACCTATACCATCCGGAAAAAAAGGATTCACCAACATAGCTGAGAGACTAGACAGATTTCTAATATTTCCCAATTGGCTTGCATCATCTGCTGCCTTCGAATCCACCCTCTTTCCTTTCTCTAGATAGGATCATTTTCTGGTTGCTTTTTTTCTCTCGGAAGATTTCCCATCTCCACGTTGTCCTTTTATATTTGAAAAAATGTGGCTAAGGAGTAGCAATCTGAAAAACTTGATGGAATCTTGGTGGAAGGAGGCAAAAGTACAGAAAGGATCTAAGATGTTCAAAATAGCAAAAAAACTCATTGTGATTAAGGAAATTTTGAAAGAATGGAATGTCTCAACCTTCAAGAACATCTTCAAAGAAAAAGAAAGGGTGGAAGAGGAAATGGAAGCTTTAAATGAGAAAATTATTCAACAAGGAATGAGCTTAGCGGAATACGAAAAAGAAAAGGAATTGTTGAAATGTCATGAAGAATTGCTCGCTCAGGAAGAGATCTACTGGAAATCAAAATCTAGAGAGACTTGGCTCAGGGAAGGTGACCTCAATACAAAATATTTCTATAACTCTATCAAAATGTGAAGGATAAACAACAAGGTAACCACAATAAAAAAGCGGATGGGACTCTAACGGAAGAAAACATGGAAATCTAAAAGGAAGCAATAGCATACTTTCAGAACCTTTTGTCTTTGAATGATGCATCAAACCTACAGTCCCAAAGGACCTTTTTGGACTTTATTCTGAGGCTGATAATGGAAGAGGATAACAAATTTCTACTTTTGCCCTTCACAAAGGAGGAGGTCAAAAAAATTGTTTCACAACTCCATCCGGATAAGGCCTCGGGGCTTGACGGATTTCCCACTAGGTTTTTCCATGCTTTTTGGGACATCCTGAGGAATGAGGTATGGTAGGCGGTCGAATTTATGAGAAAGTCAAGGAAGATGATGAAAGACATCAACAACACTTTCAGTGCGTTAATTCCAAAGAATCTCGACCCAGTTACATTTGTGGATTTTAGGCCCATTTCGTTATGTAACACAATCTATAAGATTGTAGCCAAAACCATTGCAAACCAACTAAAAACCATCTTGCCCAAAATTATATTGGAAGAACAAAGTGGTTTCACCCCAAGAAGGAACATCATTGACAACATCATAATAGTGCATGAAGCTACGAGCATTCTATAACATCCTCAAATAAGAGTGGAATGATCTTGAAGATCGACATTAGCAATGCATACGACTGAGTGGATTGGTGTTTTGTGTTGAATGTCATGAAGAAATTTGGCTTCCAATCAGAATGGCTTCAATGGATCTATGAGTGCATCTCAAGTGTGTGCTATTCAATATTGGTTAATGGGAGTCCTTGTAGATTCTTCAAACCCACAAGAGGACTCAGACAAGGAGACCATTTGTCACCATTCATGTTTGTGATCATGGCTGAATCTCTTGGACAGGGAATCAGGCAGTGGGCAGAAACTGGATTGTGGAAAGGAATACACATTGCAGATAATACTCCAACAATCACCCATCAACAATTCACTGATGATACTCTCCTTTACAGATCATTCTAGCTTGAGGAATCCTACACAATCGAATCATTGTTGGATGGTTATATCGTGGCCTCAGGACAAGAAATAAACAAAGAGAAATGGAGCATTTTGTTTTTCAACACCCATAGAAGAATGCAAAGAAGAATCCTATCTTATTTGAGCTTTCAAAAGGTGGACCTCCCTAGCAAATATCTCATTGTTCCTTTATTCAAAGGGGCAATTAGAATGAATCTATGGGAGGAAATGATTAATAAATGCAAGGAAAAGGCTAGTTCGTGGAAGGGGAAATGGCTGACGCTCTCTGAGAAGATGCAAATAATCAGAGCGGTACTGTCAGCCATCCCCATTTACCAGATGGTAGCAATCAAATCACTAGGAAAGCTTGTAACTTACTATAAGGCATACTCAAAAAGTTTCTATGAGAGGGGGCTAATGAGAATAAACTGGTGCCACTAATTGGATGGAAATTGACATGTAGACCGAAAAAGAATGGTGGTGCAGGCTTCAGATCCATTGAAAAGAAAAATTTACCATTTCGCGCTAAACTGGTTTGGAAATGTATAAGAACCCCCATTCCAAATGGTGTTGCATCCTCCACAAGAAATATCTTGATGAATATGATCCCATCCACATTTTCACTGATCTGAATCCTCCATGGGGGTACCATATATGGAATTTTATGCAAAGTTGCAAAAGTATCATCATGAATCATATAAGTTGGACAATCAACAACGGAGGCAAGGCAAAATTCTAGAGGGACTCTTGGTGCAGACTTGGACTGCTAAAGGATCTACTAGGTATTGGGTTGGATAGAATCAACAATACCAATTCAAATGACATATATGTTAGAGATTCTTTTGATAAGGACAATATGGATTGGAATTGGGGCAAAATTAGAGCTCTAGATTTACCTCTGAACACAATTGGTTTAATTATTGGAGAAATTAAGAAAAGGAAGATCATTTTGAACATGAGGGATGATGAAATAGTATGGATTGGTGCCAAGTCGGGGGATTACATAGTGAAACTAGGTTACAAAATCTAGAATTATGGAAGGGAAATTTTGGAATGGCGAACAGAAATTTGTTAGAGAAACTAGATGCTCCTGAAGGAAAGTGCATTTGCTTGGTCAGTAGCACACAAGAGAGTCCTTACCAGGGAGAGGTTGAAAACTATTGGCATCTTGGGGCCCTCTAGATGTATCATGTGTAAATCTGATGAGGAAATTGTTAATCACCTTTTCCTTCATTGCCCTTTCACAAAGGCATGCTGGGAATGGCTCATTAATAAGTTGGGGTGGGTCGAACCATTTCCAAATGACATCTATGGTCTCCTTCAATGCTAGCCAAGACTCCACAACTCAACTTGGGAAGTTCTATGGATCTCGAGTCCGTCAATGTTGTTATGGCAGATATGGAAAGAAAGAAACAATTGGATTTTTAATGATAGAGATACCAACTTGGAGGAAGTAAATAAAAAAATTGAAACATGAATCATGGAGATTGTTATATCCTGAATGCAGTCACTTTCCCTAAAACCATTCTCAAGATGGGACGGGGATGTCATGAGGAGATGGGAAGACCTGAAAATCCCAAGAAATTATGCCTCATCCATGGGGGAATCTAAGTTTATAAGGGAAACTTCAAGTGGTCCCCCCCACCCCCCCCGTTTGGAAGATTGAAACTAAATTTCAACAGTGCAACTAAGGGGAACCCTAGAAGGTTAGGTGTTGGAGTGATCATTAGAGACTCAGATGGGCAGATAATTTGGATCATTATGAAGAAACGACAGAATGGCACCAATAATCAAGTTAAATTCTTTGCACTCCTCATTGACTTGTAGTTATGTAAGAAGGAGAACCTAAAAGACATTGACATCAAAGGTGACTCACAGTTATGCAGATCAACGCCATCAAGGATAGGAGGGTGATTAATTGGAAGCTTAGACATGTAGCAGAGGCCATTTGGGAAATTCTGGATGAAATGAACTTTACCATCAGTCACACCTTTCAAGAAGGAAATCGTGTTGCCAACTTTCTTGCCAATAAGGCATGTGATTCACAGACTGAACAGGTCATATCCTCCAAAGCACTCGATTGGAAGGACATTCCTATCTAATCTAAGGCAATTTTCTAAAATACTGTCAACGACCAAATCTCCCTGATATCATTCTGTATCCGCTAAACCCAAAGCAAATCATTCTCTGTTAGAGATTTGAAAGATGGATAAGGAAGGCCTCACACCACAATCTTACTGTGGATTTGGTTTCTAGGAGGCTCTGTTGATGTTTGTATAGAACAATAATGGAAACCCATGACTTCTTGCCTATTTACATCACCGAAAGAGCATTCTTGAGACACATACCACAAGATGGCCGAGAGGATGCATATTAATTGTGTATGTCACTACCAGTAAGTGGAGGAGGAATCCTCTGATGATGAAGAGGTGAAGAAATCTAGGATGATGAATAAGATGAAGAACATGATGATGAGCCAAAAGAAGAGCCCGAATCCCTAAATGGTTAATTGCGGAGGCTCTTTGAAATTGAGAAAGAATGCATTGTTGAGGCTATAAAGCAAGTCATTGGTTCGAGTCTACTCTCGGATGATCATATCCATGATGGTACCCTATATGAGGATTTCTTGATGTCGGTTGTGCTTATATTCGGTAGAAAGCAAAGTGGCAAGACAATGGCATATTCATATGTGAAGGATGAGATGCGGGAGGAGGCCTATAGAGCAATCTCTGCCTTCAACAAGAGACCAACTTATGGGATGACAGGAGGGATTTTTGAAGATGTTGTCAGAAAGAACAAGGTGGCTACCATGGCCTTGAATCTTTTCCAAGAGGGAATCTATAGAGATAATATGGAGGTCTTTACTTTCTATCTCAAATAGCATGGAGACTTACTATTACCTCCTAGCTTTGATCATGCCTTTGAACTTGTGGAAGGATTACGTTTCCCGTGGCATAACTAATAGGTCCTTTTACTAAGTATTTATACTGCACGCTCAATAGAGTCTACCTATGTATGTTCTTATTTTGTTTATAATATAATGGGCGCTACCCCCTAGGTAGCACTTATCTACCAAAAAAGTATTATTTTTAAGTAGATTTTTAAAATAAATTCTTTGAGCTTTATTATATTATTTGTCTAAATATTTTATAAATAAAATTATAAATTATAAAAATAATAATAATACTTTATATAAAAATAGATAATGTTAAAAGAGAACAACCTCATTAATAAATTACTCACCTTTAGTTTCATATTGATATTTGAAGCTAGATGATGCAATCAACCATTGACATGCTTTTAAATTTAATCTCATTTATCTATTGAATAATTTTATTTATTCATGTGCTAATTTATTTAGAATTACATTTCTTTTTGCTATGTTCATTATGCCTCATCACATGGCTTAAACCCATGGGGGAGTGGAAAAGAAGGAACTAAGATAACTTGTCCATGTATAGCATTTATGCGATCTAATAATTTCTTTCCACATGACAAATTTCAATTTTATTAAACAAAACAAGTTGTTCCCCTCATATTAATGTAAATTTGGCAAATATCACAACCAATGGAGTTTGCATTAAGTATTAAAAACTTCATTTTATTATCATTTTTAAATTGGTTTTTTAATTTATTATCAAACTTCATTTTTTTCCTTTCTAATTTGCAAAATTAATTCTATCTAAAATAATATGACTTTTTTAATTTTTATTTTCATTTTTTATCCTCACTAATCTTTTTTAGATATTGATAAATCACACTCTCTTAAATTGTTGAGCTTGATTCATAAGTTGCCTTTTATTTTTATTTGACTTACATTATTTTATAAATTTTTGGTTATTGTAAAATTACTTAAACATATTTATATGCTTTAGTGACATTCATTAAAAGCCATGACATAGCCTTGTTACCTGGATTTTCCATCTTTGTGATTTAGTAGCTAATTATACCATATTGACTAACAATTAACTCAACCTCAACTATGCCACCAACTTCAACTTGGAGGTCAAGCTTCACCCTAACAATTAAAATCTTCTCTAGCCTAGGAAAATTGCCATACATTTAGTTTCTAACAATTTCGTGTTAATCCACCTTATGTCTTCAATCTCTAGGTGTTGTCAAGGTGACTCAAGAATCAATTTGTGATAGCTCATCTATTGATAACTAAACAATTGCTATTATTACAATAGTACAAAGGTAGGTTCTGGCCACTATGTAACACTTGTTAAAAAATACACCAGTCATTGAAAAGTCATCTTTTATTGACTAATTATTTCATTTACTGGCTTTAATGGTTTTTGTTAAAAAAAATATTTTTAAGTTTTTGTCTTGTGGTGTGAAAAGTTCTTGTGAACACATGCATATGCCATATTTTTTTCTAATTATAATATGTTTAAATGATATCTTTTACATTACATCTTATTTAAATAAAACTTCATTATATTATATATATAATTAATATATCATATTTAAATATTTACATTATATTTTTTACACTCTTTTATTTTAAAAATTTATAATTTAAGTATTTAGATTTATGAAAAGTTTAAATAAAACATCATGCAAAAATGCAATTTAATATAAAATAAAATAGCTCTTAAAATAAAAATAAAGTAAATAATGTCTAATATAAAATAACATTATTATAGTAAAAGTAAAAGTTGTATCTATATGTATGTCATAAATAAAATATTTTTTAGTTAAAATTAAAATAAATAATGTTTATATTTTTTTATATCTACTTATTTATATGTTCATATTAACAACTCTTCTTTTAGTTGATGAATTGTGGTTGTGGAAGCCACTCCCATTTATATTGATTTTTTAAAAAAATTGTACATTCTTTGCTTCCCATGATTAGGTAAGTCTTATCCTAACAAAAGTCCCCCTAAGGGATGCTTCTACTTCTATATGCTTTTACATGTTATGACCATATTGACAAAATTGGCCCAAATCTGTCTAGAACAAAATACAAATTATCTAAGTGCATTTTCATGAGACTAAAACATGAAATCAAAACTAGTTCATCTTGCAATTATTCACTATTAGTCCATTCACCTTCACTCATTATCTAATTTCTTCTTCTCCTTCAAGGAGAAACTCCAATCCATATCCACTAGGGTTGAGATTCCTGTGAGACCTTTCAAAAACTTTAGATCTTTGTTGGCCTTACTCCTTCACTTGTTTTCCTCATTGGCATCTCTTATTGTGAGATAAGGGATCCACAACCCTATCACCATGCCATCCATCATTCATAATGAGTTGTCCTATGGTAGGAAACCTTTATCATGATGCACCGTGTCATTAAAAATAAAGCCTACCCCACCCCAAAAAAATGTTTGATGAGAGCTTTAGCCATCTCATTAACATCATTTTCCTCACCTATATCAAGAAGAGCTCCAACAACCATCGAAACAATGTCTATGTTTACTCTGTATTTTTGATTAATTAATAGGAATTATTCTCCCATAACCCATTGGATGGCAAAGATAATAACATCTACTTTCACCTTGAAAATCTTCTTCATTCATTTTTAATTGGACAAACACAAGGAAGTTCATTTGCCTCTTCTTCATCAGTTGTATGATTCTATCCATTATGTTCTAAAGGTAATATCTAGGAGATTAACCAGTATGATTTTCCAAATGGACATGGGGACTCCTCCTTTCAGTCAACATTGCTTTGAATACCTTCGTACGTTTCGTCTCATTATGAGAAGGCATGTCTAGATACTCCCTCATTAAACTATTGTGTTTTATCATCATATCTTTTGCCTCCAACCAACATAAAAATGATTTGTTTAAATTGGTTGCCATCCCATGAAAAAATGACTCAATCATCTATCAAGTTAGTGGATATAGTTCATGTTATAGATTAAACAAAGAACAAGGTTCTCCTATGCATCTACTTTTTTATGTATGATTATGTTTAGCAAGGTAATTTGCTTCTTTATTCACTTCTCTATAGGCATGCTAAACTAAAAAAGTAGTTAGGAATCTAGGATTGGCCATACCACTTACATGATATTAGTTATTTTCTAGTTTGGTGATCCTCCTCTCCTAATCACATTTATGATCACTATTAAATCTCTTTCAATCTGAACCATGTTGATTCTATGTAATTTGCATACCTATAGGCCAATCAATAGGGTTTGAACATCAACTCCATTGTTAGTTTGGCTCTTTAGTTTCTTTGAGGCTATAATGAGTAGGCTTCTCAATTCATCTTAAATAATAGAACCTACTTCCAATAGTCTAGGATTTTCCCTTGTTGCATTGTCAAAATTTAATTTTCTCCATTTGGGGGTGCTAGTTGATCTGGATTGAATGTAGAGTTATCTCTAACCATTCCATTAACAGGGGATGCATAGAACTATTTTATTTATGTGTATTTTTATTAAAACAAAAACTACTTATAAAAATTCAGTAGTCATTAATTAATAAATTTTCATTTCTTAAATTTTGTACATGTCAAATTAATGATTAATAATTAAATATTATATTTAAATATAACTATGGAATATTTAGATATTTAAATTACATCTATTACATTAGGAATTTCTCACCATGACACACACACATGAGGTAGACACCCAGGGGCTGCAACAAAGAGCATTGAAGCTCAAATTCTAGTAACACATAGTTCACCAGATCCATCTTGAGAAAAACAAATAATCATGCTTCAAACTAGTTATCGTAAAAACTACTTTTTTTTTGTATTGTAGACATTCTTCATGACCATCATTTTCAAAAAAGACCAAGCTTCGACTCAACTATCATGACCTCATACCAAAAAAATAGTTATACGATAGAAGTTTGCAGCCACTAATATATAGATGAAAAAATGGGAGGGCTGGCCAATCACATAGACCATCCCCACTTGACATATTGACATATATCAACCAAACTAAGGCTTTTAATTGCTCAACATATCCTCATTACAATAGTTAACCTCCTCAATTTTGAGATTATCAAGAAATTTGACATGAAGGATCATATTGCCCAAAATATTTAGACACTAGAGTAATGTAACTTGATTACATGCATTATTGTGTGAAGGTGCTCCATCACACAATCAAACTACATGTCTACTTGCTCCTTTATTTCATTTGCATCCTTGTGTAGCATGAATGACCCCAAAAACACCAAGGTGTTACTTAGAGATTGCGGCACATCAGAAACATTTCTCCATCCTATCAACTGGTCTAGGTCCAACATCATTTTGATCATCACCTCTTGTATCTCCACAATATTGTTACTATCAATTTCCTTCACCATTCCCCACATGCGCAACATCCATACATGCAACTCCAAATTTACTAATTCTCTAGATATGTAGTCTACAAAACACTCAAAAACTCTAGGTGCACTCACTCTATCAATACTACGGATTTCCTTGGTTTTAATTTCTACCTCAGTGCTAAGCTTCTTCTTCCCCTTCACATTGTCCTTCTTAACTCGACACCCAAAACTCAAGGTTGTGTTACCACTTGTGCTAGAAATGGGCTACAACCTTGTAAAACCATCCATTACCTATCAAGGAGAATGTTGAATGATATACATAGGTACCAAGAAAATGAGGAGATCCATCATTTAACACCTATTTTTAGGGCATTTATGCTAGTGCATGCCACCACCCTCTAAAACATCCTTCTCATAACTTACATTGTATGGGGAGTACCATGCCATACCATAACACTATTGCCCAACCAAATAATATGATAGTTGTAATCATATCATACATGCCCCTTATCAGGCATGTATGTGTGTTTGAGAGAGATATTTTTGAAATTATTATTAAGTTAAAGATATTTATAAGATAGATTATTTTTATTTCCTGTATAATTAAATGTAATATATATAGTTCATTCACTTTTTTTATTATAAATGTTTTATCATATAAATATATTTAATATATTTATCTGAAAGATGTTTAGAGATATCAGTATAATATAAATATTTTGTGATAATATACCTAGTTGGGATCCAGGACCCATACAAAAAAGGGGCATATCCCTCGGATGCTAGTGGCAGATAGCCACCAGGTCCAACATCAACTAGCTATACTAGGGATTAATGAGATATTTATACAAGACAACATAATAAGTACTGCTAAAAATGCCACCCATATATACACCCCAACATGTACTTCACCACAAAACACAGCCAGTCCAAACTAAAGCTACCAAAAATTGCTATAGCTATTAAAACATAAACCATAAAACCGCAACCACAAACTAGGTGACCCACCCAAACTAGAAAAAAAAATCATTGTCATTGAAAACCCGACCCATAGAGTATGATCCACCACCTAGACAACAACCAACAAAAAGGAACAAAGTCAATTGGGGGCCAAGGCAAATTACACAGGCCTCAACACCCATCATTCATCTTTCTAATACATTTATCACAAGACATGACCATACCCAAAGAAGAGACCATTACCTCAGCATCAGAATCATCCCCATCATAGCACTCTGAAAATATAGGAATGACATCAATCGAAAGAGAGACCTTGACCCCTTTTGCAATTTCCTCCATTGCCTGCTGCAAACAAATTTGTCTTCATTTTGTCACGTGAAGATGCTTCAAGTGCACAATTAAAATAAACCTTGGTCTGTCGAATGACCTCTTCAATATCATCATGGAGAAGAAAGGAACCAACAACATTGGAAAGAATAGAAGCACAACTTAAAGTTTGAGCGACATCAAATATATTCCTCTACCCCTATGTATGACCGGGCTCTAGAAGCAAGTTGGCCATGGTGGACCTGATACCCACACTGGGAACACCATCAAGGTCCTTAGCTAACTCCCAAATATGCACTAACCAATGCCTTAAGTCTAAATTTTTTCTCTCAATCAACAAACACCATGAAATCAGTAACCATTTCTTCCCCCGAGATTTGTTACTTCCTCCACTAGCTTTTCTTCTCCAAGATAATCCCTTTTCCCCTCGTATTCTCCACCTTCCTAAACTTCCCACACCTATCCCCAAAAGAGGATGCTATCAAGCAACTAAAATAGAGTTGTCGAAAACAAATAATGCCACCTTACACCCACACAATGCCGCTAACCACAAATATCATAAATGAGCCTACCAAACAATAATGGAGGTCGTCCCATCCGAACATACCACCACCTAAATTGCAATCATTCAAAAAAGTCCCTCCCTAACAACCCCTCATCAGATTAAATATAAATAATTATAAATAAATTTTATATAGTTATTTATATTATGTTAATATTTGTATTTTTGAAATGAATATATTTAAAATATTTATATGATAAAACATTTTTAATAAAAAGTTTGAATGAAATACATTAAACCTAGCTGACCAATATATATAGGAAATAAAAATTCCCTGCCTTACAAATATACCTAACTTAACAATAATCTAAAAATCCATCTATACCTACATAAACAAAGTTCAATAAATAAAAAATGTTGACAAGAGTAAAACTAGACGCCAATATGTAGGATAATGCCACAAAGATTAAAACTGGCTGAACCAATTTATAGTGAGGCTCTTACACAAGAACCCTAACTACTCCCTAACAAACTTTTCTTTTTAACAAATTTTCTATTGGATTTTAAATTACTTGTTTGTACAAGTTTTTGTTAAATAAAAAATTCATTCTAGACGGTTAACTCACATCTCAACGGCACAATGTATAAGAGAAACAGCAAACCACTCTGCTCTGTTTCACTGCCCAAAAATCTCCTCTTACAATTCCTCCTCTCCATCTAAAGCAGTGGGATTTTTGAGGCAGCAAATAGAACTGATCTCGCATCTTCATCCCAACCATCTTGCTGTTGTGTAGACCAATCTGTACTTTTTTCTGGAAGGGGTATGAAATCCAATCTCTTCTCATCTTTCATTGTTTTTTTTTCATTTCTTCTTATTTAGCAATAACATTCTCAGACAATTAGTGGAAGATGGATATCACAAATTCAATACCCGTAAATTTCTCTGGATTTCTGCAGCAATAATTTATAATATTAGAAGAAAGGATGCTTGGTGCCCTTTAAGTCAATATATCCACACAGTTAATTTAAAATTTTAAATATAAATTTTTGTCAGATTATATACCAACTTTTCTAAACTTGCATTGTTGTGATAAAAATGTTGTCTTTGTAATTGTTCTCTATACTTGTAGTGTTGTGATATAAATGTTTGTCTTTGTAATTGTTCTCTACATACAGTTCATGACACACTGTTGCATTACATTTTTAAAGAACCTCTTGGCCATTCAATGCATGGTATATTCTATGATTATTGTATCCAAAGGAGAGGAGAGGAGAGGAGATACATTATTGGGTAGGTTTAAGAAAACGGTCTATCCTTTAAAAAAAACTCTTAAACTTTTAAGGCTTTCTTTTTTATGAGGGATGATAGTTTAGGTGATCACCTAGATGTGATTAACAGGCAATAAAGATTGCCTATCCTACAAGAACTAATGGAATTTTTATTTTCATAAGTGTATGTCCTATATTTTAAACAAAACAATTTTTGAATCATACAGAAAGTAATATTACAACATTCTCTTTACTCTATCAAAGTTCTAGGTGCATGGAGCATTCTAAACAATAAAGAATTTGTTCTTAAGTGTAAAATGAATGTCGAATCACTAACATAACATTATACAGTACAGAGAATAATGATTTTAAGTTTTCTCCTGTCATAATACAAGAAAATCTAGGGACATTATATTAGATAAGGTGATGAAGGTTAAAACTTGTACTGTGAACAAAACACCAATTTTACTATGACCTTGGAAACTGTCCAATAAAGCCTAATGTCAATGAAACCTCAGTTTTATTGTATTTAGAAATGACAGCAAGAATCAGCCCGGAAAGGGTAAAAATATTAATATTTCCCAATTTTCCAGTAGCATGGAATTAGATTGTAATATATTTCAGTGCCCAAAATAAAGTAAAAAATTTAACCCAGTGGGTTGGTGTGCATGGCTCCAATTTAAACTGTATAGATCATGTAGTGTTTCATATAGTTTGATAGAATTCAAAAGGAAGAAAATCACTTTGTTGCCAAGGTCCTATCTGTTCATCTCAGGTATCTGCTTCTTTTGATTGTTCAGCTTGAACAAACAAGATTTTTCTGTTGTTGGTTTATCTTAGATAACAGTATAGCTATCTAGGGAGGAATGGAGTGGACTCGATTCTCAACTCAAAAATCTGTCTTTTGTCAAAATTGACTTTGAAAAAAGCCTGAGAGAAAATTGAGTGGCACTTCATTGTTGACATGTTGCAAAAACACTTAGGCTTTTGCCCAACCTTTATGAAATAAATCAGATAATTTTTGCAGCTCTTCCTTGCATCACTATTAATGGCACTTAGTCTTGAAGTTTCCATCCATTACGCAAGGTAACCCTTTGGCACCTTCTCTGTATGTACCAGTTATTGAAGGGTTTACTTGTTTATTGGCTTAGAGGCATAGTCAAAGGGATATCTACCCCTGGATTCCCCTCAACAAAATTTCTAACGGCCACTTCACTAATGTCTCTTCTATATTTTTTGGAAGAGAAATTATATTTGATTCATGCCATGGACTGCTTAAATATTTATTGTTTAGTTTTGGGTTCTTTCATTTAATTGGAAAAGATTTAATTTTATAGACAATCTTTATCTCCTAAATTATAATAGTAGGGAGTGTTTGATTGGAAATGGGTAAAATTTTGTTTGTTTAAAAGTTATGGCTACTACTCATTTGCATTATTCTTCCTATTGATCCCCTTTCAAAGTAGCTTATTAAAAATTACAAAGATTAGTCAAAATAATATTATGGACCAACTTCATTGAGTTACCAAGAGTATTTGTTGTCAGCCAAAAAATGTTAGAGATTTTAGTCTTCTTGACATTAAGCTCTAGCGAATTGCTCCTATGGTTAAATGGATTATTAGAGCTTTGGTGGTGATGAATCCTAAAGATTACTTCTTTTCCATTGTATCTCATGGTGAAGTCCTTATGGCTAGGAAGTTTGCAAAGGTCCATATTTTGAGTCCCACCTTATTACTCCTAGACCTATTAGTTTCATTAGGAATTTTCTAGTTAAAAGTATTTAAAAGGCATGACAATGGCCCCTTGGATAAAAGGTCTAAGGCTATTTCAAAAAGGAGTCAAACCCTTAGCAATATTTTCCACTACTCTAACATAGAACTTAGCCCTCTCACGAAAATATGAAGGCTAAATCTTAGTTGATTAAAAAAAATTGATTCCTTCAATCAAATTCACATGGCTATGCCACTTGCATATCTTCACAAACATGGCATACACTGACCTTCCTCTTGCTGGAAAGAGTAGAAGTGGTCATTAGACACACATGTTTCCCATTATAAACCTTGACTTGGTTATCAATTTCTCCCTCCTTAGCACTTGTGCAATATGAAATTCTTAACATTCCAATGCTAACACTTAGACTTATTGCTTTACTAAAATTTGGAAATCCATTAGTGACCCAAAGAAAGATAACTTCAACATATGGGGATTTCTGACCCTCTTTGCCCTACATGTCAAACTTGAGACCATAAAGCACCTTTTTTAATTTTGTCTTCATGTCTAATTTTCCTAGAAGTGAATTTACACTTCTTCCAACCATTCAGGTTGGATATTTTTACATACCAAATGGTTTTGCTTCAGGATTTTGCTCTCTTGCTTGTCAACTATTTTTAAAAAAGGCATTTTTTTCATGTCAAGATTCTTTTTCAATTATGGAAAGAATTAAAAATGTCATTTTCAATCATATTATTATTGATCTCCATTTCTCTATGGCTAACAAGGTGATTATGCTTTCAAATGTGAATCTCCAGCTCTAGATCTAGGTTGAGAATGTGTGTTTGGAGGTGGAGCATCTTTAAAACCTTATTGATCATTGGCATAATAGACAATATGATGTAAGTCAATTTCACCCAAACTCTCCTCACCACCATTTGCTACCATTTGGAGGCTTTAGAGGATATGGCAAGTGTAGGTGGTGCCTTTGACCATAGTGGCATTGACCTTAGTAGTTGGGAGACCCTCCAATATGGCAATTTTTTACATCGGCTCTAGCCATTTTGGCTTAACTTAGCAAGAGACTTAGAAAAAAGAAAAAGAAGACGCTATTACTAGTTGGGAGCCCATGTCTAATTTTAAAGATGCTATTGGAAGTAGTGGTTGTAGAGATAAAAAAATCACGATCTTCCTCCTCTTCCACTAGATTGTGGTATGGTGGCCCCCATGGCTTAAATGTAATTTGGTTTATGTGTTTTTTCTTTATGAGATTGATATCTAATAGATATTTTCTCTATGCTTTTTATACTTGGCATATGCGCTTATAATTTTCTATTAATTTTCCCTATTATTTTAAGGGTGTTTAAAATAATACTATCCGTCCACTTTTTTGTATGATTGGCGATTCTACTTTTATATAATTTTATGTTCAATAAAACACACTTTGCAATAAAAAATAAATAAATAAAATATCAAATATTCAAATACTTTAAAACTATTACGTTAACATAAACTAAAAATTTGGAACTATCAAACATTCAACCATAATTGTGTTTGTACATTTTTTTGGGATTAAAAAAGGTTAAAACTAATGTATTAAAAAGTGTAATGTTTAGATATTATTCTAAACATTAATAAGAGTAATTCATGTCCAAAATAGTATCAAATTTGATAAGAGTCTATATTGTTCTATAAGGTTTTAGAAACCATATTTGATCTTCTAATTTGAGAAATTTCAAAATATTTTTTTTATATAATCAAGATTCATGTGACCCTACTAAATTTAAGTGTAGTTACACCCTAAATTTTGTATTTATCTTCAATCCAACATTAGTTGTAACCATTTAAGAGGTTTTAACAAGGTACTTCCTAAGGAAATACGTGATTGTTTCTTCTACATTCATGACCACCCATTTATGGTATGTCCTCTCTAAATTTCCTAGTGCTTCCCTTAGGAGATTTTCTTAGAAATTTTAGGAACCCACTTTCATTTTATAATAGTGGGATTAGGTTGGAGAATCAAGACTTCAAATTTGGATTGAACCTTTTACTTTTCTTTGTAATTTCAAATTTTGGTTATTGATTTTGAAGCATCGGTTGTTGAATTAACATGAGTTTTAATTATATTTTAGTATGAGGAGATTACTTGATGTAGTAGTTTTGAATAGATTTTTGGGGCTCATTTATCTACTCAATTTTGATGTCTTCCACTTTATTACATCTTTGTGTTAGGCCAATGCATGGAATGATTTTTATTTTGAGCAATTTCCTCCATATGTATTGAGGTTTCCCTTCTAATGCATATACCACTTGGGATTTGTCCTTGATCTATAAGGATTTACCTTTATGGTTGGACATTTTAACTCTTTAGGAAGGCTAGATTATTGTTGTTGGGGATCTTAAGAGGTTGTTTATTTGATCTCTTTGTATATTAATAACTCTATCCTTACGCTTGATAGATAGGGTAGATTCTAACTAGATGGACATGTTCATGGAAAATCTTACAACAAAAGGGATATTCTTGTTGCCTATTGGTTTCTCCCATTCAACCCCTTCTACATTGAAGATAATAGATTTAAGCATTGATTTTTTGACACTATATTAGCATAGATCCTTGCATAGTTAAGAACATCAAGATATAGAGGATTGTATCCAATATGAAATTAGAAGCAAGGGAAGCTTGAACCATACTATAATGGGACTAAAAATATTCTTGGAAGATCTTTTGTGGGACTAAAGAAAGGAGACACGTGCTTCATAAACAAACTCTTTTTTTTTTCATAAAGTAAGGGCTTCCTTAAACCAAAACATTTCTTATTTTTAGAGAAGATGGTTATGAAGATTACCTTGGGGATTATGAAAATAGTTAGAAATCACAAGGGTTTTCAATTCTCTAGCACTAAATTTTAGAGTTTCAAAATTCTTAAAATATTTTCTTTTAATAGCTAGAGAATTTTTTTGTTTAATCTATAAAAAGTATTACCTTTTCTGATTTTCATCCTATGGTAACAACCATTTTCCTTTTTGATAGGGAAATACTTAGCTAAATTAATGTCTAAATTATAATAGATATTCCTTTTAAATCTTATTTGTGTCATACAAGTCAATAAATATGAAACAGGATTTTGAATATAGAGGGGGTACTTTATGATAAGACAATGAATGTGCAAATAAAATCATCCTTGGATGATATTATTTAATGATGAGGGGAGATTCTTAGTAAAAGGTTTGGGAGCTTCAAATCTATATATAAATTATATTTTGTTTATAGATATAATTATTAATTAATATACACACAATTTGTGTTAACTTTGTAATGATAGTATGTATATACACTATATTTAAAGCACATGTTTAAATTCAAAAATAGTGAGAGTTGTACACTTCAAAACAATGTCTCTATATATAAATCTATACACATAGATATATGAAAAATCAAAAATGAAAGTTCAGAATAAATTATCATAAATATTTATTTTTAATTCACCTTTTTTATAAGTGAATTGTGGGATGAGTGCCCACACCCTTATATAGAAATCATAATAAAATAGAGAAAGCTTCAAACCCCAACATCTACCTAAGGGCATCAAATATTTTGCTTCCTCTTACTCTTGTGAGGAAAGCATCCATGGTCCATTGTGTGTCATGAGCCACCGAGTCCCAAGCTTCATCTTTAATTTTTTGGCTTCTAATTTCTTACTTTTCCATTTGCCTAACATTCCACAATTTGGTTTAGATTTCGGAGGCCAGTTCATCTTCTTTCTCCATGAAGTCTAACATCCCTAATTCTTGCTCATCAGATAGTGCCTCTAAGAAGTGGTCCTCATCCTCCACAACTTGCTTCATGGTGTATTAGAAGTTCTCAATTCCCTCGATTTCCTATTTCAGTGTGATTAATCACGAGCAAAGAAGAAAAACCCTGAGTAGGAAGCTCAAGCTTAAGCAAAGCTTTCAAGGGAGAGGAGCAACAACGTCTCGAAATGTGGGGTGCGAGGGTTGTTTCATAAAATCTTTACCTGGGCAATCAACTTTCCAAACCCACTTTTTA
The DNA here is from genome assembly GCA_027924645.1 of Cunninghamia lanceolata. Lineage (NCBI taxonomy): Eukaryota > Viridiplantae > Streptophyta > Pinopsida > Cupressales > Cupressaceae > Cunninghamia > Cunninghamia lanceolata. Next base: position 865,956 of record BSBN01001164.1, on the reverse strand, counting down.
AAAGTAATGGAACGAATAATAGGAGTCAATTTGGCTGAACAAGTGACTATTTTATAACCTATCTTATTGCATTTGAAGTAGTGCTTAGGCAAACCTACATAATTTAAGTATTGAATCCAGCTGCCATGTGAGGAATGAATTTTGATCATGTGTGTGACAGGGTTTGAGATATCAATCCTGGCAGTGGCACATACCTTGACATTCCTTCTTGCCCTATATGTCGGTTCATTATCTAGCAGCTTTATGAATTCACTCACATGATTGATGAGAGTTTGAATGAGTCTAGAATCCCTCATAACCAAAGTGTAGCCAGAATAAGATGTTGGTGATAATTGCATTTGCAGGATCATATTGGAAAAACTCAGAATAGAAAAGATGATAACAGATAACACAAAAAGGAAACTCTGAATTATTTATTATTGAACAAGAGATTACAATTTATAATAGTAAACTAACTAAACTACTTCCTATAAATCTGCTATCTAACTTGACAACAAACTCAACTAATTGACAACACACTAACAACTATTAACACAACTACAACTACATCTAACAAATTGTGAACAGCACATAGGCAAGCTGTCTACATGCAGAATAGCTCACTATTACATTTATTAATGTTGGAGCATATATTCCAACAGATCAAAGAAAGGGGGGTCCATGGGGGCATGAATAGCCCATATTTTCCCTAAAAAAAAACTAGGAGTCATGTTCCTGTACAAACTTGCAATCTTCAGACAAGTGGAAAATCATGAGGAAGAATCCATGGTCTAAGACCTCAACAGGAGGAGTCTCCAGATTGCTCCAATTCGCTCTGGCCGAAAACAATAAATCTTCCACATGAGGGTGCTTCCCCAAATTTCTGAAAACAAGGGATCTAGAATTGATATTCTCTATCAATTCATTGATGCACTCATCAAGAATATGAAAATCAAAATTAGGAGTCAGAGAGGCCAGAATTATTCTTAATATCATCCACTTCAATAGTCAAAGGTCAATTTTGACCAATAAAAACAGGACAAATATTTACTACATTTTGTTATGAATGAAATGTAAAATCACCATTGATTATTTGACCATTGAAATGGATCATATTTAAGTAAAGTGGCAGAGACACCTCCAGTCCCCCAAGGAGAAAGCAAGGTTATTGCAAGTTAGAAGAGAAGGGGGAGGAGGTTCTGGATTAAGAGAATCGTTCACCCCCATTGTTTGAGAAATTGAGATGCACTGAGCACCCAGACTCCTGTCCAAAAGCACAGGAGTTGCATTGGGACAGTCCTTTAAAATTTGGTTTCTGCAAAAATCGTTGCAGCTATGGAAGAAATTAGTCACATTTTTGCAGTCAGGCTGGAAACTCCAGGGTTTAGATCGTTTAAGTCCTGGTTGGCTGGGCCCACCTTGCACACTGTTAGGGCCTAGGAAGGTAACAGAAAGACCTATTTAATATTTCCATCGCTGTTCCCATTGGAACCAACGAAAAGCCCTTCTCTGATTGGCAATCTCCATATACGGCAATAATCCTTTCTTAAATGGGTCAAAATCCATGCATTTTCACCAACCATCCCATTGTTAACCTTTTTCGTCCTCTGTTCTTGCCTACGTTCCTGTGTTTGAATGTCAATCTCTTCTTTTGCTCCATTCGCTCCTGTGAGCACCTTCTTCGCTGGCTCGTGCTTCCTGAGTTCGCTTACAGTTGGCCATTTTACTATTTGATATAAATCAGTTATATATATATATATATATATTTTATAAAGGGTAAAAGTAGAGTTTCTGAAAAGGTCCTAACTCTTAAGTACAAAGTAAGAAAAATGAGTCGAAATCAAGTCCATTCATAGCTTGAAATAGAAACAAGTGCATAGAGAAAACTGTGAAACTATAGTGAACAAACAGCAGCCCAGGCGCAAAGCGAGAACACAAAAAACAAAGGGTGAACAATCCTACAACCAAAGAAGATCAAACAATCAAGGCGGTTTATCGTAGAAACTGTTAATGTCTTTCTTCTATCTCCACTTGGAGTGTTGGAAGCCCGGATCTGCCTAGGACCTGTTTTTCACTGCTTCTCTCCAACAACCATCCCCCTGTTGAGTCTTAGGAGAGTTTTCACAATCCTTTGGAATGAGGGGAACAAGAGAGTTTTCACAACTCGTTGGAATGAGGGGAAGAGGTTTCTTCCTCCTAACTTGATATGGACACTTGCAATTGAAACATCCAACCACAGAATGACCCATTTTGTGGTAGATATTACACACCATAAGTGAATCCTCAAACGCGATTCGTTGTTTCCAAACACCCAGCTTGGGGGAAAGAGAAATCTCCAAGGTAATGTGCTGAAATTTTCCTTCTCTAGATCGAAACTAAGGGCCCATTTCTTAAGGGAGAGACATGCCCTTTGAAGAAACCATGGACCAAATGAAAGGATCTTCTCATAGTCATTAGAGTTTGAGAAAGAAAATAAGATGAAGTCCTTTGACAGAGCAACGATCTCCAAATCGCCACAAGGGGACCATTATATAAATCAATATTATATTACATTACTCTTTATAACTCACTTTTTATGCACTTTATTTAAAATTTTGAAAGTTAATTTTGAATTTTAAAAGTCCCATAAATTATATGGATTTTAATATTCATATCTCTCTACTTCTTTCTCTACTTCTTTTAGATTGATGTAATTAAGATATCTAGGCAAATAATTTAAAGTAACTTAAAACTTCTAGCAAACCTTTCAAATATAAATTCAATTAATATCATAATTGTTAATTTCATTGCACCTTATTATCTCGTGTTCTTTTTGGGTTTGTAACACTCTTTATTTTAGAGTAAATTGTGATTTGGGATTTTTATGATTTTATATATTCAAAGCCTTTTAATTTTTTAAATTAATACCTTGAACGTTTAGGGCTTACGGTGGAGGAAGTTAAAAAAATACTTCACAATTACCTTAAGTTCACAACAACTTCATAATAATGGTAAGACCATCATTGAAATCAGAGGATGCTCAAGAACAATCTTCTACAAAATGTGATAGAGGCCTTCTTCAAAAAGATTGTAAGTGTTTCATTTGTAACTACAAATTTGAATTTATTTCTCCAATTGTATATGTGTTCCATCATTATAATTATTGATTTAATTCATTATAGTTTATATTTTCCATGACTATTATTTCCTCTTATTTCAAGTAAATATTATGTTTTAATTTTTGGTTGTGACAGTGGTTCGAATTATGTATGGTTATGGCGATGATCGACTGGTATAATACTTCTCTCATACCTTTTCAATAATATAGCTTTTATTGATTTGATATTAGGGTAAAAATGAGATACTCAATTTATTAAATGTGTTTTATTGAAAATTAAAATACATTTCTATATTTTAAGATTATAATATTATAAAGTATGCTTGCAAGAACATGTACTAGAAAGATATTAAAGGATTGGTTCCAACCTACACCAAAGTTACAAAACAAGTGCATGCCCCAAAGAACACTATAATGGACTAATGAATGTTGGCCCTTAGACATGAATTGTCATCCATAGGAAACTATTATGTGATGAAATTTGAGCCATGATTGTGAGAAACCCACCAAAATCAGCAAGCAAAACATCACACACTGGTGCTAAAAACTCTACGTTTGATATTATGATAACTTTAATAGCCAAGGCCTCATCAATGTTGGAAACAAAAACATTGAAACCAAAAACCATAGTAAGGAAAAAAAGAACATTGGTGCCCCCATTTCATATTCTGAATCTTGAGATTCATAACTATAAGGAAGCAGAGGTGTGCAGAAATGCTTCCTATGCTAACCTTGAGAGGAGTGTTATGCAAATCTCAATTCAACTGTTATAGAGATTTCAAGAAACACATATGAAATAGCATAAACAGAATAACAATAAAACATAACATCATGATTTATGTGGGTAAAACCCTTCGGGAGAAAAACCCCACTCCAAAAACTTGCACAATGTGTTATCAAGATTACAACACACTTGTAGTGCAAGTTCTTACAAGGGTCTTCACCTCAACTCAATCTTGGAGGAATTTCTATAGCATTCAGGCTTGCAAACTAAACTCACACAAATGACTATCTAAAAGCACCAATATATAGAAAATCACATTGCATATGAGAACCTTCTAGAGGTGGAGCATTCCATTTTAGAAACATCTAATAAAAAGGTAATGACACCCATCATAAATCTCAATTATCTTGAATGCCAACTTGTCTCTATTGCCATGCAAGGTACTTCTCAAAATAGCCACTTTATACCTATTGTAAAAATATTCTATTCTTGGCTCTTATTGTTTTTATTTTTATCACGCAAGGTTGAGACACTCTTTTTTGTTTTTGTTTTTTTCAAAGCATTTTTCCTAACACTCTCCTACTTGTCAGACACCTTGCAAGAGCCAATGGAAAACAAATAACTAGTTGTTGGGGGGCAAAAGGCCCATTAATTTGGAACACCATTTGAACTTCTATGTGCTCACGAGCTTTGTTAATGCATTCTAGAACATTCACCAAAGCTTCTATCTTCTCCATCTTCACCCCACCATCCTCGACCGCATCTCTCATGAAGTGATATTGTACATCAATGTGCTTGGTCCTAACATGAAATGTTGGGTTCTTCACCAAGGAGAATGCACTTTGACTATCATGTAATATATTGTCATTGCACTTTGTTTGAACTCTATATCTAAACACAATCTTTTAAGCCAAATGTCTTCCTTACAAGCATGAGTAGCTTCCATATACTCTACCTCTATAGTGGACAAAGAGACCATAACCTGTTGCTTTCTCATCCAACTAATTGCACCACCAAATAATGTAAACACATAGGCATTGGTGGATCTTCTTCTATCAGCATCACCAGCCGAGTCTGAATCCACATAGCCTCTAATATTTAAGGATTGTTGGTCTCCTATTCCATGAAAACATATAGAGTACTCTAAGGTACCTTGCAAGTATCTAATGACTCTTTTTACTGCATCCCAATGAGCTCTTCCTGGATTAGACATGTATTGGGAGAGAACTACCATTGCTTGGGCAATGTCTGGTCTTGTATAGACCATAGCATACATTAAGCTGTTGACTGCACTCTGGTATGGTACTCAGCTCATGTCTTCCATCTCTAATGGGAATGTAAAACAATGTAAGATCAACAACTTTGTTCCCATTGTAACAAGAACACATAATGGTCTGGAATCCTGCATATTAAATCTTCTCAAAATAGTATCCACATATTTACACTGGCCTAACCAAAGCTTTCTATTTTTTTGTCTCTTCTAATCTCCATCCCCATAATGTGTCTTGCTGCACCAAGGTCCTTCATTTCAAACTTTGTTGAGAGCTGAGATTTTAATTCTACAATTAAACCCTTTCCTTTTCCAATAAACATGTCATCAACATACAAGGCAATAATCAAGAAATGATCACCATTAGATTTGAAATACATACAGTGATCAGATTTAGACTACACAAATCCCAAACTCAACCACACATGTATCAAAATTCTAGTACCACATCCTAGGACTCTATTTCAAACCATACAAGGAATTTTGTGAACTTACAGATCAAATGACTTTAACCTTTCACCACATGGTGCTATGATTGTGTCATATAAATTTCTTCCTCTAAATCACCATGAAGGAATGTTGTTTTCACATTCATTTGCTTGATCTCTATCATAAGAAAAAAAATGAATAGACGTCATTTTAGCTATAGGAGAGAATATCTCACCATAATCACAACCAACTATGCTTTGTATTTCTCAATAATGTCGTCTAAACCCATTTTATTTTTAAACACTCATTTGCAACCAATGGGCTTTCATCCTTCAAACAAAGGTACAAGGTCCCATGTATCATTATTTTTAAGAGCTACCATCTCTTCATCCATGGCTATTTTCCAAGACTCTACATCATTCATACCAAGAGCCTCTTCTACAGATAATGGTTCATCAACATTAGCATTCAAAGCAAATATATATCTCCAATCATCAAGAGAATACCCATATCGTTCTAGTGGTTGTCTATGCCTAGTAGACCTTTGAACAAGTTGAGGTTTAGGTTTCGCTTCTTCCTCTGATGATTTAGAACTCGTGGATATTTCCTTAACTTCTTTTCTTTATAAGGTCCTCGATTCAACTTTCTCAGGCATAGGTGAAAATTGAATCACATCTTTCTTTCCTTCTTTATGTTCTGGCTACTGCATTGTAATAGAAGAAGACTTAGTTTCTCAAAAAAAAACACTTTTGGAATAAATTACCTTAAATTGTACAACAATTTCCCAAAGCATGTATCTTTCACACCATAACTGTAACCAATGAAGATACATTTAATAGCCTTGTTATCCAATTTTCTTCGCTTCTCCTTTAGCACATGTGCATATACCTTGCAACCAAAAACTCTCATATGTCTAAGTGAAGGTTTGTGGCCTGACCACACCTCCATTGGTGTCTTATTAACAAGAGTTGATGAAGGAGACCTGATTATCAGGTAGAAGGCAGTGGCTACAGCTTCAGCTCAAAACTTTTGTTCTAGTCCAGCACCACTCAGCATACCCCTGGCCTTCTCCATTAAGGTCCTATTCATTCTCTTTACAACTCCATTATGTTGTGGAGAATATGGAGTTGTCTTCTATCTCTATATACTAAAATCTTTACAGAAAATTTCAAACTCATTAGAGAAAATTCATCACCATTATTTATCCTCAAACATTTAATCTTCTTTCCAGTTTGCAACTCAATCATTGCTTTAATTCTTTGAAATGACTCAAAACATCGGCTTTATTCTTAAGGAAATAAACCCATGTCCTCCCACTAAAATCATCAATAAAAGAAACATAATAAACTAATTTACCATTAGAAGGAACATCAAATAGACCAAATACAACTGAATGAATTATATCCAAAATACATGAAGACTTATGAGAACTCAAGTAAAATTGAACATGATTCTATTTACCATAAATACAATGCTTGTAAAAGTCAAATTCAAGATTATAGTCATCTAACCCATTGACAATATTTTTGTTTTTCAAGGTCCATATGCCTTTCTCTCCTATGTGGCCAAGTCTCATGTGCCATAACATGGCCTTCTCTGTAGGCAACTTTGATTTAGTAGATAGAGCACCCTTCTGCTAAAGAGGAAACCATCTCTTTTTTTAGCAAAGTAGTCACATACTTATTCTTAACTGAAGTGTTATTGCACTGAACTATGCATGCATCAATTTGATATAATGTACCCAATCTACTTCCTCTTTCTATCACCATAGCACCTCTCACCATTTTCACACCTGCTTCAAAAAACTATGCATGCACACTCACATCTATTAGCTTGCTAACATTTAATAAATTTATTGCTAGTACCAGGATATGCAAGACACCATCAAATCATCTAACTCTACCATTAGAAAAGTTCACATGAATACTTCCATGACCAACAATGTCAAGGAAAGAATTATCTCCCAAATACACCTTACCACCATCATATTTTTCATACTTATTGAACCAGTTTCTATTAGGAGTCATGTGGAAAGATGTACCCGAGTCAATCAACCATGCAGTACCACCTGCATGAGTGGCCAAGGCTGCAATAAAAGTGTCTCCATCTTCCTTTTTAGAATTGAAATAAAAATCTTGCTTCTTCTTTTTCTTCTCTTCTTTATAGTCCTTTTGGAAGTGTCCAGATTTGCCACAGTTCCAGCATATCACCTTGGACTTACTAGGAGATTTTGATCTCCCCTTATTCTTGGACTTAGAACGACCATGTTGCTTCTCATTCTTGCCTTGTTCTTTTGGTCTTCCTTGAACACTCAAAGCCTCTTTGGCATTCAAAGAGACTTTCCTTCTCATTTCCTTAGAGAGTAGAGAACCAACAACATCCTCCATCTTCAAGGTGATTGAAGTGCTCCCTATGGCCATGACTAGGCTATCCCATGATTCTGGCGATGAACATAGCAAAGCTTAGTACCTTTCTTCTTCATCCATCTTCACCCCAACTGAGGTTGAAATTGAGTTGTGCCAACATATTAAAAGTTTCAAATTTGTCCATCTTCTTCCATTCTCAAGGAATACAACTTCTTCCTCAAGAAAAAACTTATTTACTAGAGATTTGGCATGATATATCTCACCTAACTTCTTCCATAGCTTCTTCAAAGTGAGGTTCTTCATGAACATTTATCAAAATTGAGTCTGCAAAGCATAGTCTTATGAGAGCTTTAGCTTTTATATCCATTACATCATATTTTGCAACCAAAGTTGGATCTCTAGGCCTCTAGACATTATCATCCACTGCATCCCATAGCTCTCGATCAATCAACGAATCTTCCATCTTCAGCTTCCACATTTCAAAATTCATGCCAGAAAATTTCTCTACCTCAATTTTCCTAGATGTTCCCACCATATCTACTATCCTGCAATATAGAATATGAAATACTTTGCAGAAGCTCCTACTCAACACTTGATTAGCTCAAAAAACCATGTACCCAACAAATAGAACCAAATATGGCCAAGATTGGATACCACTTGTAACGAAGCAAAGGTGTGTGGAAACACTTCCTATGCTAACCTTGAGAGGAGTGCTATGCAAATTTCAATTAAACTATTATAGAGGTTTCAAGAAACACATATGAAATAGAATAAATAGAATAACAATAAAACATAACATCATGATTTATGTGGAGAAAACTCTTTTAGGAGAAAAACACCACACTCAAAAACTTGCACAATGTATTATCAAATCTTGAAACAAATTACAACACACTTGCAATGCAAGTTCTTACGGGAGTCTTCACCTCAACTCAATCTTAGAGAAATTTTAAGCAGCATTCCAGCAACATACCATCTTGCAAACTAAACTCACACAAATGACTATCTAAAAGCACCAATATATAGAAAATTACATTGCATATTCAAGAACCTTTTAGAGGTGGAGCACTCCATTTTAGAAACATCTAATAAAAAAGGTAATGACACTTGTCATAAATCTCGTAATTATCTTGAATGTCAACGTGTCTCTATTACCACGCAAGATACTTCTCAAATTAGCCACTTTACAACTATATTAAAAAATATTCTATTCTTGGCTCTTATTGTTTTTTTATCACACAAGGTTGAGATACTATTTTTTTCTAACAATAAAAACAAAGAGTTTCTAACATAAAAATTTGTGCTATTCCCTTATTGAATTAGAATAACTACAAGTTATTGCTTTGAGTAATCTCTACAAATTATTGTTCCCAATTATAAAATTATACCAATCTAGTACTAGTCTAGTGATCGAATAAGCATTCAGTTTTATAGGTTGGTTTCAGAAGAAAGTTAGATTAGAGACTTGTTGAAAATGGAAGGTTGTCTAAAAGTGATATATTTTGATTAAGGGGATGAAATAGTGTTGCTATTTTTAGCAAGAGCCAAAATAATCATTGATAGGAACATCATTGACAAACTAGTTGTTCACAACAACTAAAAACTTCCCATATGCAACAAAATAGCAAGCTTAAGAATCTTTGGCAGTGTTGAATTGGTTCTGCTTTCATTTCTTTGTATGGGAGATCATGTTCTAGTTCTTCTTATGCTCATCCTTTGGTATGAATAAACCAACTGGGGTATGCTAAAATCTCATGCAAGGAGAAGCAAGATAGGATTTCACCTTAGAATTGTATGCTAAACATTTGTCAGTTAAATCATATTAGGATATATATTCATAAAAAAAGATAGCATCATTGTCACGGATCTAGAGATACTATACTTAATCATTGGAATTTTTTAGGTGAGATATCAGTGTGCAAGAGGTGAGAGGACATATCAAGATTCGTGAAACATTGAGATTCGTCATGAAGTGGATCACACATGTACAACTAATATTGTTAGAATTTTTCTCTGTGTTCTCTTTTTTATGTACAATGTTACTTTAATTTATTTGATAACATCTATAGAATAGGTAGATAATGAATGCTGTTAGTACATAGAGTTTTAGAAACATCATAATTAATAGTTTTAGATACTAGTTAATTAAGTATATAGAACTTCCAAACAACAAGATATTAAGGATTTATGTTAATGAATCATACTATAGAATTGTTGGTACATAGATTTGTTGCTTGAAAATAATCTTTGTGAGTAACTCTATTTGTCCTTTTTATTAGCAACAACCTGCTCACAACAGTTGAAGAATCACAGGTCTTGTCGATTCCTCTCTGCGTTTAAGAGGGGCAGCTCCCTCGTATGATAGGGGTATTTTGGATTTTCTGGAATTATAAGGACAAAAACAAAGAAATAACAAATAGTAGTGATGAAATAAGAGTTAAAATAATGAATTTAAGTTCCATGCATCCAAGTAGAGATACCAAAACTTGATGCGAAATATCTTTCTCACAATGCAACTTTGAAAGGAAAGCACCTGATCATTATTGATGAAACGTACGAATACCAATAACAACACATGAAATCAAGTTGAACACACATTCAAAATGTTTCTTTATTGCTTTCAAACTTGAATAACACTATCCGAGTCTTTCATACACTGTCATGTGAAAAAGTGGAACTCTCTTTTGATTGAAATACAATGAAGTATATATAGGTGAGGTTAGTAACCACCTAGGGTAACTACCTCAACCACTTTTTATAACTACTTGGAGTAACCAACTCCCTTTAAGTGCATTGATTTTGAAGAACTAACTTTCTTTTACAAAGCTAGTTGCTTAGAATAACTACCTCACTTAAGCACTTAAAAGAATTATTATGCGAGAAATAGTTAGGATGAACCTAACTTTACAATCAAAAGAGAAAAGATTAGACTCGAAGGAGAAGACTCAATCATGATCACTATTTACAAAACAAGCCAAAAATCATGACTTGAGCTACACACAAACACAACAAAAATGAAAACTATACAATATGCAAACTTGCATTTATTCTCTGCTTGTTGATGGCACCGTTGACGGAGTGGCGAACTCTAGAAATTGATTTTGCAGACCGGATTCTCTTTCTCTAAACATTCTGAAAAGTCGAATGGCCGGGGTGACAGATTTGCCCTTAGGAATCAGAGTGTTTGCTATCCTCATCTTCCAAGTTTTCAGACACTTGTGGACATCACTCAATTCTGCCACCATGCTTGGTATTTGGGAGATGGAAATCTTCAATGAGGTATAGAGATCGACCAACTTGTCCATTGTGTTCTCATTGAAAACTTCTCTGTTGAAAAGTTGTCAATCAATCATATTCTGAAAATCATCTTGAATTATCTGTGAATCTCCCATCAATGATGCATTCAGGAAGATGGCACCAAGCTGATCCTAAAGCTTTGCAGATACTCGTTCACAAGCAAGCATTAGCTTTTCCTATTCTGTTGAAACTTGGCCAATAATTACTAATTTCCAATTTATGCTCTCTGTCCAAATTTTCAAGTAGTTTTCTTCTGTACCAGGTAGGATCTTTTCTGCCACGAGGATATTAACATCAATCTCCATCTTTTTTGCAAAATATTTCAGGATATCCTTCCAAACAGCTTCCTCTTTCCTAACATTTTTCAACTCTTTTTCAATGATCTCCTTTTTTATTAAGGCTTCATCATGCAATGCCTTTGCCTTAATAATGAAATCAAATGCAATAGATTTGATTTTGTTCACCCAATTCTCAGTGGTTTTTCCATAAACTTGATATTTCTGTAAACTGTCAATAGTACCTTTTTCAATTTCTCCTTCTTGGCCCCAGATGGTTGACTGATGATCAATGCTAAGTGGCATGGTAGAAGTGTCAACTATGGTCTTCAAGTAAGAAGACAGACTTTGTACTTGTTGTTTTAACTGATCTTTTGACTGCTTCTCCCTTTCGGTCCTTTCTACCAGCCTTGCGGCTATGACATTGAAGTTTTGTATGTCGGCCTCATGAGTGGATGGGCCCATATCAATCCTTGACACAACAAAGTCTGCTGAAGTGGCTTCATTCACATTTCTTTCAGAAGTGGGCTGAGCTATCTCAAGGCACATGTTTCCTGAATTGGCATCAGTTTTTATTCTTGAAGTCACCTTAATCTTCTTCGGCTTCTCAGATCTCCTGAAGAGATCAGAAACTGTACTGAATTCAGGAATCACTAGTTCTTCTACCTTCCTTTTCTTCAATAGGCTTTGTTCTAACCATGGTAGTGAAAGATCTTCTGATAGCTCAAGTGCATTACCTGATTGGAGATCTTGTTTTTCAGGTATTGGTGAGGCTGCTTTCTCTTCATCTTTTTCTGTTTGATACACTGGATCCTTCGAGGAAGGAGGCTTGATAACTGAAGTAGAATGTGGTACATCAAGGAGAGGGGATTCAATGAATATGGAAGAAGATGTGGTTGGTATGGCTTCATCAAACTTTGGATCAAATAGGACTTCTTCTTGTTCTTTTTCTTCTCTTGAAGTAGAACCTATCTCTTTTTCCTTCGACCTTGGTTTCTTCTTCTTTTGCCTGGGTTCATCTCCACATGTGTTTTGGAGATTGCTTTTCCTCGGAGGGTCTTCATCTCCACCACTTCCCTGGGTTCTCTGGCAAGAAAGAATGTCAATAACTGGTGTGTGGAAAATTGATGATGTGGAACTATCTTGGTCACTTCTTCCTCTTGGTGTCTCTTTCCTACTTACTGGTCTTGTTGCGGTCATCTAGGATATCTTCTTCTTGATCCAGGATTCTGACTTCTTGATCACGAAAATGGTTCTTTCTCTGACATCTCTAACCTCTGGATCTGCCCAATTAAGAGTAGGAAGAGGTTGAGCCTGGATTTCTTTAAAATAGAAGGGATCAATCAGATCCGATTCATCATCTTCAATGCCTTCAACGACCCATTCCATCTTGAAATCTTGAATCTGCTTCAGAGTAACCTCGTCCAGTCTCTTTTTCTGACTTCAAACTTGTCTTCACAATCTTCCCAAAAGTCTTCAAGATTGGGGAAATGAAGGTATCCAGGACCAAGCTTCAAATTATTCTTCACATATCCCTTGCTGTCAAAGGGGAATCTCATCTGGTATGTATACAAGTTGATCATGGCTAGGGCCTTCTCCATATTTTCAGCCCTCGAGCTAGATTCACACTTGTAGTGACTGAGACAAATAGGGAATTTCACCCCCTTGTTCTTCCTATATCGACATTTCTTTTGAACTAATGCCAGCTGTCTGCAAAGCTCAACCAAAACAAGCTTGTCATCCACATATCTTGGCAATTTAGAAGGGTAACCATCAAATCCTCCAAATCGAAGATAGGTGAACCTTGGAAACTGGATGAAGTAGCTACCATACTTCTTTATCAACAATGATGCTTCTTTTGAAATTCTGAGAGCTATTTTTCCTTGAAGTATCCTTACTGCAAGCATTGTGAAAGCATCATTCACTCGTCTGAAACATACAAAGCTTTGTTCTAACTACAACTGCTTGTAGTAATCATAAACTTGTGTTTCCTGATTAAGGACACCTGTGGTAGGCAAACCAGGCCATGATCTCAAATTGGCAATTGCATATACCAAGTAGGATGACATGTGGAATCGTTGACTAGTCTTGAAGTGAATTAGCTGGTCATGTATGCAATCACTGATAAGGCAGCCCCAATCAATAAATTGTTTTCCTGCCGATATGACAATGCTGAAGAGATACATCCACATTTCAAACTCGGTTGAGTCTGGGCTGCCTGTCAACCTATGAAGAAGGGCAATTAGATAAAAGATTTCCTTGATAAAAAGAGAACGGTGTAGTGTCTTAGGAAGTTGGGACTGTCCGCCTCTCAGTTTTACCATCCATTCTTTAGCCAAATTGTTCAAGCATTTGCTCCTATTATCACTAAAATACTTGTAGGCCTTCTACTTATCAACACAGATGAACTTTTCTTTGTATGGCAATCGAAGAATGATTGTGATAGAGATCCCATCGAGTTTGGCCATCAGGTGCCCATCAATGGATCTGATCTCTCTAGCCTCGGGATTGTACCTTTTTACACATTCAATTACTAGCTCCGGACATTAGACAGCGGTGGGAAAACAAGCTGCATTGACTAGGCCACTCTCTGCAATCCTTCGGGACAATTTTGATCGTTCTCCTTCTGTCAATGACTTCTTGATTTCCTGTAGATCAATATGGCCCATTTTAGTATCAAATACCTCCTGAAGTGTGGTGTCGATCATAGGAGCATACTCGTAATTTTGAGGCTTATACTTCATGATGGTGTTTTCATAGGTTTAATACTGTAAACTGTTTAACCAGCTTTGCTAGAAGGACTGAAAACCCTTTACAATGAATACCTTGAGTGTTTTCAACTATAACAACCAGCTGTATTTGCTTTGAGAGTTTCTGAAGGCTTTCAACAAAACCGTCTTATGCATAACCCGTGGTCATTGCATTTTATGAGATGATATTTTAGTAAGGCATTCTATTAAACAGTTCTGGTGCACTTGTCCATACTTCAGCATCTGCATATATGTCTTCCAGAAAACTTGCACGTGCAACATCTAACAAAACCGTCCCTCTTTCAACACATTTTTGATGGACGTCTACTCCTGTTTGAAGGCTTCCATTTTGGCACGGGCTGAGAGAATATTGGCGGTTTGACAGCTGCAAACTGCATTCAACGAATCCATTTTGTAAGTTTCTTTCATTTCTGGCACTTCATGGGACCATGTTTCTAAGAGACCTTCTACCAAACAGTGCATGTGCATTTTCTAATGCTTCCACATTTTGCATCAATGTCTACCATTTTTAAAAAATACCAGAGCAATGGCAAGTATCTGAAAGTAATTCCATTCTCAGCTATGCTTCAATGGATACCCAAACCTGATATATACCACGAGCTAGTAGGGAGAGGACGCTGGCAAAGGTTATGAATCTAGTTTGAAAACTGCGGTCGTATTCATTTGGAAGTTTCTATAACCTTTCCTGCAAATCCATTTTGTGTATATCTTGCAATCGTTGTATTTCATTCGATGAAACCGTTGTGGTGTTTTACATTGAGACCTACATATCCTACATGCAAGCGCACTGTCGCACATGCAAATGCAATAGTTTGAAACATAACATTATTTACGGGTATTCACAGGGAATATAGGCAAATTTAAAGGCATGTGGAGAGTGGAAGGTTGGTGGTGACCATTTATGGAGACTCCTTCTCTCATCGGCGTGTTTGAAAGCTTCAACAAGTTTGTGGAGATTTGAAACGGTTCTAAGACTTATTAAAACATCCAATGAGTGCCTTAAAAATGTGCCATCGTGGTGTATATCGGGAGTTTGAATGTGATCTCCAAAGTTCATCGGCATTTTGCAACAGTTTCGTAAGTAATGAGAGGAGACCGATGAAAATGAGGCCAACAACTGGCTCTGACTGGGGACAAGGACCTTGGGAACGTAGAATGAACCTAGAATCTCTGGAAATGAATAGTGCCTTAAATCCATTGGGCAAAATAGAGTCAGGAAAGGGAGAGCTCATTGGAAGAACTTTAAAAGTGCATGGACAAGCCGAAAATGAAACAAGGAGAGGAACAAAGCAGCACGAAAAGAAACACACCCAAAAATTCCTAACTAACCTATGTACAAAGACAGAAAACAATCTGTCTCACTGATTGAAATGCTTTAGATGTTGCCCATTGTAGGGAAGGGGCAACGGTGTTCCACTCATGTATACAAGATAGAAAGAATTCTTTCCACAAGCTTCTCTAATCTGGAACAGTCCTCTTCAGAGAGAGTCAAATTTACCATGAAGACCCTTTGGCTCCTTTTTCTTATCCCAAACTAACACAAGGTCACCAATATTGAACTGTCTTACTCTAGCTTTCTTATCAAATAGTTCTTTCACCCGAGTTTGATGTTCCTTTATCCTATCAACAACTTCTTCTCTTTGCTCTTCTAACTTAGTGAGATAAGCGATCCTTTTCTCGAGCGTGTCTCTGAATTCTTGGTTCTCAAGTATATCTTGTAGTTTTAACGCAGATAGCTCCAAGGGTATTGGCAATTTGGCTTCTATACCAAAGAGTAGTTCAAATGGTGACAACCTGATGGCTCTCTTCTTGGTCGTACGATTAGCCCACAATGCTTCATACAAATGTTTATGCCACATTCTTTGATTTTCACCAACTAATTTTCAGAGAATGGTGACAATATTCTTCTTACTAGCCTTGGCTTGACCATTCCCTTGAGGATAATAATTTGACGCGTGAGAAAGAATGATCCCATATCTATAACAAAAAGATGATATCACATGAGAAGAGAAGTTAGTGGCATTGTTGGTGACAATCTTATTTGGTACCCCAAATCTCACTAGAATATTCTATTTGATAAAATCGCAGATCACTTCGGAAGTGGTTTGCTTTACTGGGATAGCCTCAATCCATTTAGTAAAATAATCTGTTGCCACTAGAATATGAGTGTGGCCTGCGCTAGAGTGCGGATTGATAGGACCTATAAAATCAAGACCCCATTGCTGGAATGGTTCTTCAATGACCACTGGTTTGAGTGGCATAGCTGCAAGTTGTACTTTTCCTTTAAACTGTTGACATGACTCACATTTCTTGACCCATTCATCTGCATCATGGAACATACCGGGCCAGTAATAGCAATTCCTTAGAATTTTAAATGTGGTAACTGAAGAGGAGAAATGACCCCCACATGCTTTATTGTGGAAAATCTGGAGTAACTCCTTCTGTTGCTCTTTATCTACACATCGCAAGAATGTGCCATCAATCCCTTTCCTATAGAGAATATTATCCCAAATAATATATTTTGCAGCTTTTAACTTGATAGTTCTTTTCTCTTTTGGAGTTAGATGAGCCGGGCGTTCTCCATATGTAAGAAAGTATGCTATGTTCGAGAACCATTCATCTGTCAATCCTACAAACAACACTTGAGGCAACTCAGCATTCTTTTCTAGAGGTTCTCCAACTGTGCCATTTTCAGCTATGAGCTTACATAGGCCTCTCCCTCGTACCAATTTGGTTGGCTTAATATCAATATCATATTCTTGAACTTTGGTAATCCAAGAGGCTCTTCTATTGACACTTATTTCTTGCTGAATAAGTATGGTTTTGATCAAAGTGTCTGATACAAAGACCTTAGAATGTGAATTCAGGATATAGAATCTGAAATGCTTTACTGCCTTGACTACTGCATAAGCATGCTTCTCTGCCAGAGAATAATTCAACTCATGCTTTTTCAGAGGAACACTCATAAATGCAATAGGTGCTTCTATCTGATCATCATTTTGTTGTGTCAAGATAGCAGATAAAGTATGTTCCAAAGCATAACAATATATAATGAAGTCTTTGGAAAAATCAGGATGAGCTAAAACTGGAGCATCTGCAGTTGTATTTTTAATGTCTTGGAAGGCCCTTTTGCCTTGTTCAGTCCATTTGAAGACCACTTTATCTCTCATCATGTCTACAATGTGGTGAGTTAATTCAAAGAAATCTGGTACAAATCTCCTCAAGAAATTGATCTGGCCAAAGAAGGACCTCACTCCAGGTTTGCTCGATGGTAATGGCAACTTTTGGATAGCTTCAACACGTTCAGGATCAATTTGGATCCCATCTTTAGACACAATGTGCCCTAGTAGCTTTCCTTCAGTAACCCCAAAAATGGACTTCTTGGGGTTTAGAGAGATTCCTTGCTTGCGGCAACGTTGTAAGACCATCTCTAGATGTTGAATATGGTCTTCTCTTTTTCTTGAAAAGACAGTGAGATCATCCAAGTACACTACAATAATCTTATTTTTCAAATCTCCAAAAGAGAGGTCCATAGCGCGTTGAAATGTTGCACCGGCATTGATCAACCCGAACGACATTCGATTATAAGCCAAAGTTCCCCATGGAGTTGTGAAAGCAGTTTTATGTTGATCCTCTGGGGCAACTTGTATCTGATTATACCTAGAAAACCCATCAAGTAATGACATCATTTCAGACCCAGCAACGGTTTGTAAAACATGGTCCATTACGGGTAGAGGGTAGTTGTCTTTCAAGGACGCTTGGTTAAGATTGCGAAAATTGATGCAAATCCTTATTTCACCATTCTTTTTCCTCACAGGCACTATGTTTGCTACCCAAGTTGAATGATGAATAGGATATATAATTCTGGCCTTTAACATCTTATCAATTTCTGCAAAGATAGCACCAGCAACTTTAGGATTCAATTGCCTCTGCTTTTGCCTGAAAGGAGTGGCCCCAGGTTTAAGAGTGATATAATGTTGAAATTTTCCACCCATAAAATTTTTCAAATCATCATAGCACCAAGCGAACACATCCTTGTATTTGACCAATAGGGTGATGAGCTTCTTTCTTTCTTCCGGCGAACATGCTTTGCCAATGCAAACAATTTTAGGATCATCTTTTGTGCCTATGTCTACTTTATCATACTAAGAAGAATTGGGATTTTTCTCTTGGTCCTTATTCTTCAAATAGCAATCATGCTTATCAAATAGTTTCTCTAGAGTAATCAAACCCTTTAGAATGGTGTTCCCCTTTAATTGTAACACTTCGTCTTCTATAGGAGTCTCACTTCCTTCAAATAACAAATTAACAAAAGTACCGGCCTTCTCCAAAAAGGACACAATCTGTCTGTCATCATCAAAAACTTGCCAATATTTATCATTATCAGGCACGCTCGGTCGGTATACTAATTCAATTTTATATTGATCTTTGTTGAACTCTGGATGTGGAAGCAAGAGAGCCGCAGAAACTGCAAGGCAATCAACTTTAGAATTAAGAGTTCGAGGAATAGCCTCTATAGAGAAAGCATCGAAGAACTCTATTTGATCCCATACGAAGTTTCAGTATCTTCTCAACTTGGTGTTCTTTGTTTGAAACTAATTTCTTACTTGCTTGACAACTAATTCTGCATCTCCAAGAACCCTCAACATTTTGATTCCTTTCTCTTTAGCAACTTCGAGGCCTAAAATGAGCGCCTCATATTCTGATGTATTATTAGTGTTGTCAAAAACCAACTTGAAAGCCACAGGAAACTTCTCCCCTGTAGGTGAAATAAGAACAATTCCAGCCCCTAAGCCGGAAGAAGAACAACTGCCATCAAATTCCATTGTCCAAAGGCCAAAAGACACGTCAGGAGAGATAACTTCAGGGGTTACCTCTTTCTCCTACATAAGCATATATGTTCCTGGTCCAGTTTCTTCATATAGTATTTCTGCTCTTGGATCATCAGATTTCAGGACTGTATACTTCGCTTTGGGTTCTAGATTCAGTCTAACTTTCTTTCCATGGATGGGGACTAAGGCATGAGACCAATTTAGTTGTATTTCTCCACCTAGGTCTTTACAGAAGTTTCTGCTAAGTAGCATGCTATAGCTTGTAGGAATGTCAGCAACTAAGATGGTGAGCTTTAGTTTCTTTTCTGGGAAAGCGGCTAAAGCAACTTGTGCGTCTTTGAGTTGACCTACTAATGGGACTAATTTGGATTCCATTGAATAGACTTTGCCTGAGGGTTTATTTAATGACAAGCTGAGGGCATGAGCAACCTTAGTGGGCATGATGTTATCAGAAGCACCAGAATCTATTATGCAATTGCTAAGTTTACAGCCAGCTATGTACAAGGAAACATAGAATGGGTCAGGCTTATCTAGGAGAACAACATTTACCAATGGAGTACCTTTTTGTGGAGATTCACCAAGAATATCATCATGTGAAGGTTCTTCAGGTTGTGAGTCATTTGACTGTTGGTGTACTGAAGAAGTAGGATCTGGTTTTCCTTTAACAACATGCATTAGTCTCTCCAACTATTGAGGATTTGACCTCAAGTAATCAAGTTGAGAAATTTGCACCTTTGTCTTCTTGCAATGCTCTATGAAATCGAATGCATCATCAAGCGAGAGAAATGAATCACCAAGAGGGGAACTTTGTGTGCCTTTATCTTTCGTGGCAGTAAGAGGTTGATTCTCCAGAGGGTGTTTTCTTGATAGAATCTTAGGAGTAGTGTCAGAAACTTTATGAGCAAATTCAGCCTTGGCTTTTCCTTCATTCTTCTGATACTGGCTTCTTATAGAAACATTACAAGAATGATTATTGATATCACCAACCCCTTCTCTTTCATCATCAGATTCATACTCAAGGAAACTAATTGTGGGTTGTCCATAGGCCTCATTTGTCACGTCCTCTTGAGAGACATATTCTTCTATCTTTTCACTTGATAGATTCATCTACATGAACCTTGCCATTTCAGGACAAGTGCTACCATCATGGTCAGTAGTTAGATGAAAATCACATGTAGCTGCAGTCTATTTATGACTGGAAGAAGGATGTTCAATAGCTAGCCTTTGCACTGGAGGAGGAAGCCTAGGAGGCTTGTTCTGCTGATAAGGTACATAATTTCTCCTTGGTATATCTTGATATAGTAGAGGTGGATTATGCAGAAGCTGTTTCTTGAGTAGGAGTAAATCATTAGCTAGCTTCTGTATCATCGGGTCTGTAGTGGATGGATTAGAAGACTGTGCCTTCCCTTTCTGCAAGTCTTTGTTCCATTTCCCAGCAGTCAAAAAATCATCCTCAATCTCAATGGCCATAGTTTGTGCTGCTTGTAAGTCAGCAACTCGAGCTCTTCTCAAATGGAAACTTATATCTGGAGGCTGCGCATTTAGAAAGAAACATTTTTGATTCGCTGTAGTTGGCCTTTTAGCAAATTCAATTCTATTCACCAATTTGTTAAATCGTGCCACAAAATCTTGCATTGGCTCATGAATCTCTTTCTTCATTTGAGTAAGTTGTGCTAATAATGCATGTTCATCTTCAGCACTTTTAAAACGGTCTTCAAATCTTTGGTGCATAATCGCCCATGAGTTTATAGTTCCGGCAGGCAAATGGTGAAACCAATCTGCTGCTCCTTCAGTTAGAGATTCAACAAACAATCAGACAGAAACATCTTCATGCATTACGCCTAGAACACCGCATGCGGAAAAGAAGGCATTAATATGCTCGTCTGTAGAAACTTTTCCATCTCCGGTGAACTTAGGCAAAAATTTTCTAGATCCATGTGGCAAATCATGCAACTGATTACCTAAGGCAAGAGGACCAATAGCTGCTCCCCAAGGTACAGGTTGAGCCATTTGTAGTGGTGGGATTGGTTGAATATTTATAACAATAGGAACTACAGTCCCGTGCAAGGTTATTGCTTGGTAAGTGGAAGAGGAGGCAGCGGTTCTGGTAAGACTTCTTGTGGGTGAAGGGGGCCTACTAAAAGATTTAATATTCCTTCTTGAGGGAAGAAAAGATTGAGAAAAATCAAGACTAGCTAGTTTTTCAAAATCGGGATCCAGGATGCCCTTTTCACGGTCTCCTCTGGTGTACCTCTTGGCGGCCAGGTTGATTTTGAGGAGGATTCACAGGGCGATATTCTTGAACAGGTCGGATAGGAGGACCAACTTCTCTATCTCTTCTTGGAGCTACTTGAAAAGGAAAATGCCTGTTAGCTCTTTCCAAATCTTCTTCTGCAACACCTTGAGCTATTAACCGGGCACGAACATGAATTTCTGTTCCTATGTCTTCTTCTTCGTCAAGTATCGCATCTACTTCTTGATATTGGCAGTTTGACCTCCTATATCTCCAAGCCAATACTCGCAAATCAGTAATTATATCTTCTTACTCAAGGTCCAACTAGTTGACATTAGGTTGTAAAAGAGGTCTAGCTCTACGTTGTAGCACCATATTTAGTAATCAAAAAGATTTTCTTTGAACACATTAAGGCGACTTTTTCCAAACAAAAGAGGTATGCTTGAATCCAGTCCCCAGTAGAGTCACCAAAAATCTATTGGTACATAGATTTGTTGCGTGAAAATAATCTTCGTGAGTAACTCTATTTGCCCTTTTTATTAGCAACAACCTGCTCACAACAGTTGAAGAATCGCAGGTCTTGTCGATTCCTCTCTGCGTTTAAGAGGGGCAGCTCCCTCGTATGATAGGGGTATTTTGGATTTTCTGGAATTATAAGAACAAAAACAAAGAAATAACAAATAGTAGTGATGAAATAAGAGTTAAAATAATGAATTTAAGTTCCATGCATCCAAGTAGAGATACCAAAACTTGATGCGAAATATCTTTCTCACAATACAACTTTGAAAGGAAAGCACATGATCATTATTGATGAAATGTACGAATACCAATAACAACACATGAAATCAAGTTGAACACACATTCAAAATGTTTCTTTATTGCTTTCAAACTTGAATAACACTATCCGAGTCTTTCATACACTGTCATGTGAAAAAGTGGAACTCTCTTTTGATTGAAATACAATGAAGTATATATAGGTGAGGTTAGTAACCACCTAGGGTAACTACCTCAACCACTTTTTATAACTACTTGGAGTAACCAACTCCCTTTAAGTGCATTGATTTTGAAGAAATAACTTTCTTTTACAAAGCTAGTTGCTTAGAATAACTACCTCACTTAAGCACTTAAAAGAATTGTTATGCGAGAAATAGTTAGGATGAACCTAACTTTACAATCAAAAGAAAAAAGATTAGACTCGAAGGACAAGACTCAATCATGATCACTATTTACAAAACAAGCCAAAAATCATGACTTGAGCTACACACAAACACAAAAAAAATGAAAACTATACAATATGCAAACTTGCATTTATTCTCTGCTTGTTGATGGCACCGTTGACGGAGTGGCAAACTCTAGAAACTGATTTTGCAGACCGGATTCTCTTTCTCTAAACATTCTAAAAAGTCGAATGGCCGGGGTGACAGATTTGCCCTTAGGAATCAGAGTGTTTGCTATCCTCATCTTCCAAGTTTTCAGACACTTGTGGACATCACTCAATTCTACCACCATGCTTGGTATTTGGGAGATGGAAATCTTCAATGAGGTATAGAGATCGACCAACTTGTCCATTGTGTTCTAATTGAAAACTTTTCTATTGAAAAGTTGTCGATCAATCATATTCTAAAATTCATCAATAATGATCATGTGCTTTCCTTTCAAAGTTGCATTGTGAGAAAGATATTTCGCATCAAGTTTTGGTATCTCTACTTGGATGTATGGAACTTAAATTCATTATTTGAACTCTTATTTCATCACTACTATTTGTTATTTCTTTGTTTTTGTTCTTATAATTCCAGAAAATCCAAAATACCCCTATCATACGAGGGAGCTACCCCTCTTAAACGTAGAGAGGAATCGACAAGACCTGTGATTCTTCAACTATTGTGAGCAGGTTGTTGCTAATAAAAAGGGCAAATAGAGTTACTCACGAAGATTATTTTCAAGCAACAAATCTATGTACCAACAAGAATATTTAGGTCAATTATGAATCAAATTAGTATTAGTTTGGTTTTCCTTATGTATGTAGGGTTTACATAACATATTTCATTAAGAACACCTTACTAACTTATTTCCACTACTAGTTAATATCTTGTCCTTGTCACCTTATGTGGTAAGGAGGGAATGGGTCAATGACAATCAAGAGTCAAGATCCTCTCATTAGTCCTCATGTAGGATTCACTATCCCTCATTATCTCTTATATTTTGAATCATCCCAAAATGTTACAATCCTAGGGGTCAAGAAATCTTGCCTTCCCCAAAAATATGTGCCTTTTTTGTTCTACTTTAGTTGTTTGTATAGTGAATCAAGTGCTATATTTTTGAGTTGATGAAGTGTACATTGATTGTTTTGGTTTGTGTTTTCTTTTGTGCGTGTTTTTGAGCTTACAAGTTCTACTATGGCAATGTGAGGATTCATGTTTGAGCTAATGGTGTCACATGGACACATAGGTTCAAGCAAAGTCTTTCCTTTTCGAATCAAAGTATGAGCCCCATGGAACTATGTAAGCAAAGTGTGTTATTTCGACGCCATGTTGCCACATGAGCTTAGTGATTCCATGTAGGATCCATTCCACAACTTGGAAAATAGATATCTAAAGAAGCCATTTGGAGGGTGATAGATAGGAAAATGACAAACATCTTACCATTTGGTTGGTCATTCATTTGAATTGCTTACCATTTGCATAATCTTGTTTTAGAGTAGGAGTCAAGTCCTACGAATTCTAGATGTTTGAGATACATAATGAAGTGCATTTTGTGTGTATGCTACATTATAGGTGGAACAAGGTATCTATGACCCAAAGAGGTAGAAGAGGAATAGGAAATAACTAAGTGGATAGAGGACCGTGCTTAGTAGACCTTGTTGATATGATCTGTGAGCTTGTTAATTGAGGTTCAATATCATGGAAAGTGCATAAAGAAAAGAGTAGTCATGATAAAGTACATCAATAAAGATGAGAGGGAAGACATTATCACACAAGGATCCATACACATGAAGATAAATCCAATATAAAAGATGCATTCCCCAAAATTGTAGTGAGAGTAGGAAATAAACCAGAGAAAATTTTAATCTACCAATGTACTTAGGAAGATTGAATCTAGAAGAGTTGATAGATTGGATAATAATGCTAGAGAAATATTACATGTTTGAAGTAATTTAGGACATCCAACTTGAGTCAATTACATGAGCATAAAGTTAAAGGTTCATGTTGTCTTGTGGTGGGATTTTGTATAAAGAGACTAGTTAGAAGGGATAAGTAGGACTCAAGTTGAGTTCAAATGGTCAATAAGATCTAAAAAGAGACAAGTTAGAAGTGATAAGTAGAAGGACTCAAGTTAAGTTCAAATGGTCAATGAGATCAAAGAGAATATTTATGTTGTCAAACTACACCCTAGAATTGTTCAATAAACTTTAGAATTTAAACTAGAAAGAGGCATCCGTTAGGAGCTACAATAACATTTCTTCCTACTTATCATTCAAGTTGGTAAAAAATGACTTTGAGAAGGTCTTTGGGTATGTTAGTAAGTTGTCCATCTCATTTCAAGATGAGATATGTTTATTGCAAGTGCATTCCCTCAAGAAATCTTGTCAAATCATTCTTGGACTAGAGGAGAAATTGTCTCATATACAACAAAGTACAAGAGGAAGGTGTGGGGGAAAAAAGATAAAATATTGCATGGGAAGATAGGTATACACACAAAAGGAGAAGTATATCACAAAAGAAGTTTTGTGCAAATTTCATGTAGTGAGAAGACTTCAAATTATAGAGGAAGAGGAGGTCAAAGAGGTGGATTCATAGGGACTTGCTTTAGATGTGGTCAAGATGGTCATTGATTATTCAAACTTGTCTTGAAGCCAAGTGAAACCAAATGCAATTAAGAAGTGAGTGCACGTTACACAAGTCAAATATAATGAGAGTGAATTATAAAGGATATCCCATAAGGTTAGGGAAATTTTGATGATGCACAAAGTGCTAAATATGCTAGCCAAAAAGAGAAAGAATTATGGCTAAGGAAGAGCATCTTGTACAATAAGTGCAAGTCAAGAGGCAAATATTGCAAGTGTTTTATTGAAGAAGGAAACACAAACTTAGTGTCCATGGAGATGGTTTAGAAGCTAGAGTTGAAATTTGTTTCACACTTCACACCATACAAGGTCTCTTATTATAGAAGGAACAAAAAATCATTGAACTAGAATAGTGCAGAGTTACATTCCACATTGGAGGATATATACAAATGAAGTATGTTGTAATATGACCTCAATTGATGCATACCATGTGTTGTTGGAAGATCATGTTAGTATTAAAGTAACATAATCCATCTTGGAAGAAATAATAGTTTCATCATCATGAAGAATGGGAAGAAGTTTGTGATTTTACCCATGAAGGAAGAAGATAGTGAAAAGAGAGCTGATGTTGTTGAAAGGCATGCATGAGTGCTATAGAGTGGTACTCAATCCTATGCCAAAATAGGAGAAGCCATATAATTTAGAACATCTACAAATTAATTTTCTCCTCAAAGATATTGTCAATGCCACTAATGTTGGAATTATAGACAGATTCCCATTGATGATGAGCATCTCACACTATATGGATTTGATTCCTTGTTCCAAGTTACCAAACAAGGAGCCACACTAGATGATCTTGGATATGTGTGTGGAAATCAATGAGCATGTTGAGGAGTTGCTGGATAAAGCTAGTGTATGAGAAAATATGAGTCCTTTTGCAGTACTCTTAATATGCATCCCAAAGAAGGACATGGAGTGGAAAATGTGTGTAAACTCTCATGTAAGCAATAAGAAAACTAGCTACTAGGCCCGTCACCCATTAATTGTATTGATTGATAACCAACTATGGCTCACATAATCCTTATTTCATTCATTTATTAGTCCCTAAGTATAATTATTGTAAACTAGGTCAACCTCATTGGGATTAAGGTATTAATATATCTTATACTACCTACAAATATAAGATAGTGAGTAATTGCACATTAAATATTCACATTCCAATATAGCATGTTCAAGAGGAAAATTATTCCACTTGATGAGGCACTCCATAATGATCCTATCCCTTAGTTTCTTTATGTATTTGTAAGAAATTGCTTCAAAAATCAAGATGACTATTCCATCTTCATCAAAATCAAGTAACACTATCTATGTTGGATCCCATTGTCCAATAACTTTATTTAAATAAATAAGAGACGTGAAAATCACTTAGCAAAAGACAATAATATAACATAAAAGAGATGCAAGTACTTGATTATAATAAGCCACTTCAAGGGGAAACCTCCAAAAGTCTTACAATAAGAAAAAAAGTTCCAATACAATACTTAATAAATACTCATTACCTCTCATTTATAGGCATCATTAGGCAATATTAATACCCTAATCCCAATTAGGCTGACCTTGGTGGTGTTCACCTAGGGTTAGGGTTTGGACTTCCAATTTGCAAGTTCCTATGTGTTTTCCTTCAGACCCTTAGTGCCTTGGTTTAAATTGTTCCCCGGCCTACATGCATTGTTTAACTATTTTTCCTGTCGCATTTGAGAAAATTGTTAAGTTCTGTGTATGCAAAGGCGAAATGTATGTTGGAAAACTTGTGAAATCTCCCTCGGTCCCTCGAAAATGATAAAAAATGAGTCAGATGCATTTCCGAATGCGTATTGAGTCACAGGATTCAGTGTCTGAATGTTTCTAACAGTGGCTGCGAGGGTTTCATGTATCAAACGCCGCAGGATCTGCCATGTGTCGAGCCCCTGTTTACACCACGCTTTTGTTTCTAACAGGTAACTTCAATGCGGAAGGCACCACGTGGCAGAGGCTGTTTCTTTTATGTTTCATGAGAGGGCTACGGAACTTGACATGTGTCAATATCCGCTTGTGTTTCAAAGACCCTTTAAGTGTTTCCTTTGTGTTTCAAAAAATCCCCGCAGAGTGTGCCATGTGTCAGCAGTGGAGTGTAGCCCCTGAAAGTTTCAACTTAGCCGCAGATGGTGCCACGTGTCGGCTTCTGCCGAGGTTTCTACGTAGTTTCTAAAAGTTTTTGAGAGTGGCGCGGAGGGTACCACGTGGAGGCACCCGTGAGACACAAAAAAAGTAACTAAGGCCCTGTGGACGATGCCAAGTGGCAGCTTCCGCTAGTGTTTCTAAAAGTTTCACAGTTTCCGCCAAAGTTTCCGATAGACCCTTAATGTTTCTCAAAGGTAGCACGGACGGTGACAAGTGTCAGCTTCCGCGTAAGTTTCTATTTTGTTTCCTGCGATGGTAGTTAATGGTGGTGGGACCCTGCATTAAATATCAAGTGGGGCGGAGGACGCCAAGTGTCAGCTTCCGCCGGTATGTTTCGAAGGAGTTTCTTTGAGTTTCAAGAGGCCACGGAAGGCGCCACGTGGCTGCTTCCGTGGGTGTTTCAGGGAAGTTTCTTTGTGTGTTTCAAAGAGAGCACGGAGCCTGCCATCTGTCTGCCCCCACATGAGTCTCTTGGGGTCTCTAATGTTTCTTGAGTGTTGCGGACGCTGCCAAGTGTCGGCATCCACGAGAATCCCAAAGTGTTTCTAATGTTTCTCAAGTGTTCATCGGTGTGACCGAAGGTGTCGGCGAAGGAGTTTCATGCTAGCTCGATGGTCTATCTCTGGCCAAAGGAGGTGGTATCGGCAGGAGTCATGGCGATGGACTTTGGGCGAAGGCTTATGGGTCGAGCGGGGCAAAGGCGCTCGACACTTAGTTTACATGTGACCTTGCTTTTAAATTGATAAAGTGGTCTCTATGGGATGCATGTGGGACTATTCTTCCTGCATATTTTGAATTTTCAATGAAATATGTTTTGGCGGGAAGGTGTTAAGGGCGCAGTTCCTGCGTTGTCCGTTCGCTGCGGGTAGGTGAAGCAGTAATGGCATATCGTGCATAGTGGCGTGGGTTGAGTTGATGGGTCAGCTACTGGATTTAAGAGAAAATCTTTTGGTGGCAGTGCAGATCCTGATTCCCACCTGTTCCCTCCTTGTCCCTCTGCTGCATTAACTCTTTTGAGTGCCATTTTCTGATGCATTGTAGCTAGCAATTTTTGAGTTAGCCATGTAATTAATGTTGAGTGCACCTTCCTCGCTGTATATAAGGGACTGTGTGACTCATTTTTGTTGTTGTTGAAAGTTGGACATTTTTGGCTCTGTAATACAATACGACTGGTTTTGGTTTGCTCTGTGCAGGAAGCCTTGTGAGTTTATGTATCTCCTGTTGTATGTTTCTTGCATGAATCTACTGATTTCATGATTAATCTTATATGAGTAATGTTGTTTTGCATGTGTTTTGTTAATTTTGTCTCCAGTGTTGCATGTGTCCTTCTTCTGAGTCTAGATATCTAAGAGGTGTCTAGTTTTCTAGAATACAGAATTCCTGTATTGAATGTTTGATCTTTTAACTTCTGCTAAAGGGGCAGATTAAATTGTTTTTAGATTGAATATTGGGAAGGGTATACTGCAATGGGGATGCCATAAGTATAGATAGCTTAACACTCTGTATTGGAAGATATTTGTAAGGCAGATATCACATAAATTCCCTTGAAATCTAGTTTTAGTTGTTCATGCTGACCATTCACAGGTGTATGGCTACTGACTCCAAGCCCTGGATAGGCACCAATCTAGCTCTGTGTTGAGGTTATACACCAGGTCTAGCTTTGCATCCAAACACAAAATCAAAATCAAACTCCAAAACAACCATTAGGACAGTAGAATTAGTTTTAAGATCCCAAGTCCTCTGTCTACAACTGAAAATAGGCCCAAAGCTAGCCCCTTTGCTCTTATCTTGCAGTTTTGGTCTAGTTACAGGAGGACTTATCTGCTTCATGTTAGCATCCTATCCTTTGTATGCATATTCTCATGGATGTTGAGTAGGGAATACCTCCCTAGGTTTTGCAGAGCCTGAAGAAGAAGAGGAGATAAAAATAGAGTCTATCTCCTATACTGTTGGCCCCTGGCCCAGAGATCTTGTTGATCATTGATGGCTACCTTGTAGGGAAATCTGGGAGTAAGCATCTAGTCTAGAAAAATAACCAATAGATTTTGGCAACTCCGCTGGGGAACTTGTGGAAGAACCCTATTTTTTTAAAAGAAAATAGTTCCTAGTAATAGGTGGCGACTCCGAACCAATCTCCCAACTGGTAAAGTAAAAATTTGTATGCAAGGGAGAAGATCCCAGTGTAATACTCTATTTGAAGAGTTACCCATAAAAATGATGTATAGAAAAAAGGGGACTATTCGAGCTAGTCAAGATGGTTCTCCTAGCCCCAAGAAAAATGATTTTATTCAGGATAATCTAGGATCCTCAGAGAAGACAGTACCTTATTTTTCAAACACTGAGGCTGAAATCCAGAGTGTGTATGAAAGACAGCAAGGTAATGGTTTGAGAATAAGGTTAGAGGTGTTTCAAGAACGTCCTTTTCATAATTCTCCTGACAAATTTGAAGAGGCTGAATCCCTAAGGGATGATGATAATGATGATCAGAATATGATAAAACCATCCTCTTCTATGCCTAGAGAGGAAGAACTAGCTGATGAAATTAAGAGCTTAAGGGCTGAGTTAGAATATCTGCAAGCAGTAAAAATCAGAGATGATATGAGACAGAAAGTGCAGGCTTTAAGAGTTGCTCAAAATGATTCAATTCCTACCCTTGAGAATACAAATATGCAGAGAAATCAACAAAGAAATGAAGTCCAGAATCAGCACAATGATCAAAGACACAATGCAAATAACATCAGAGCTCCATTAAATAATGTGAGATATCAAAATGTAAATAGAAATGCAAATGCTAATCAGTTTGAAAGGCACCCAATGTAGTTGGACAGATTCAGACAACTTGTTTTTGATGGCATTCCTGGTTATCCAAACCCTATTGAAAAACATGTGAGGCTGCAAGTGCCTAAATTTTCAGGAAACAATATTGTCTCAGGAGAGGATCATTTAAAAGCTTTTCAAAATGTCATGGATAACTTTGAGGTTGAGCATGAGGATGTTTTTATGAAGTCATTAATGCAATCTTTGGTTGATGAGGCCAAAGAATGGTATAAAGGTCTACCTGACAGAAGCATTTCATCATGGGATGATTTCAGAAGAATTTTCAAAGAACAATATGGTGATAAAACTGATCCTAGTTTCTTCCTTAATGAATTCACTGGCATTACCAAAGGATCAAATGAACAGGTTGCTGATTTCAATGCTAGATTCATGAAGGTATTGAACAAATTGCCACAGGACTTGAGGCCTAATGAACCTATGTGCATAGTGTTGTACATAAATGCTTTTGATGCCAAGACAGCTTATGGATTAAGAGACAAGGGTCCTCACAACCTCAGAGATGCCTTCAATGTTGCAACAAATATTGAAAATAACAGAAAGGCATCTGGTAAAACAAACAGAAGGCATGATGTGAAAATTCTGCAGAATCCAAACAAACCTCAAAACACTCAAGGTAGTACATCTGCCCTTGAAGATAAAATAGATAAATTGGAAAATGTTGTTAAGGACCTAAGCTATAGATTGGCTAGAAGTGAAAAAGGGATAGGTCCTGATGGGCAAGCTTACCAAAGACAGGAAAATAGACCATCATTACATGATATGCCATATAATACCAATTGGCATAATGGTAAGCCTATCCTTCCACACAACAATACAAATCAAAGAGCTCAGAATCCAAAGGAAACACCTGATCCTTTGAAGAAGGCTGTTAATATTGTTAATGACACCCCTTGGTGTATAATATGCCAGATGCCTCATTCACAGTCACAATGTATGATTACTCAGTCTCTATATAACAATGCCATGGCCTGTGATGAGTGCAATGAGCCTCATTGCATGGAAGATGATAATGTCAACATGTTGTCTACAAATAGAGAATACTCTTTTCATGATGCTGATGCAAATGCAAATGATGAGACTTAGGGCTGCCAACAGTTCCCATATGATGAAGATGATGAAGTCAACTATGCCTATGCTCAGGATTCACACAGTTTTCTGAATAACTTGAGGAGGCCTTCTGATGAAGAAATTAGGGCCTTCACAGCTGCAGTAGTTTCTCAAGTCAAAAGCAACTACAACCTAAGAGGTAAAGCTCAAGTAAGTAGCCCACATCAGCCAGAAGGCATTTCTACAAATCAGCCTGTACACAGTCATAAAGGAACTGAGACACAAAAGAAGCAATGGAACAATAATAGGCAAAATTTTAAGCAAAAAATAGGTTATGATCCCCAAGGACCAGAAAATAGAGTTCCCCAGGTTGAGGATCAAAGTAAGAATTTTCAGAACAAGGATGACAGTCAGAGAGCCATAAAAACTAAAGCTGGATCATCTCAGGATAGAGGTAAAACTGTGGATCAGGCTACAACTGTTATTCAAAATTATGCTCCATTTGACATCACTCAGGTCTTGTCTCAAATAAAAGTCTCTATTCCACTAATGGAGCTGATGAAAGTTGAAGAATTCAGAAATAAGATTGTATCCTTGATCTCAGGAGTACCATGTCAAGCCAAGCAAAATATTGAGACTCAGGATAAGAAACAAGCTATGTGCATTGAAGAGGATGAAATTCCTGAGGTATATCTAGGGATGACCATGACAAAATGCCCTTCACAAGTGGAGCCATTTTATGTATCCTTGGTTATAAATGGAAAAGTAATTAGAAATTGTATGCTCGATTCTGGAGCATCTACAAATATCATGCCTTTAGCCATTATGCAGCAAGCTGGATAAAAAATAGACAAGGCATGTGGGAAATGCTATGCCATGGATGCTAGAGAGGTACCAGTCATTGGAATCATAAAGGATGTGGATTTCAAACTGGCAACGTATCCTGAAAAGATCTATAAAATGAACATAACAGTGGTTGATATCAAGCCACAATATGGCATGTTGCTGTCAAGAAGATGGGCAGCACTGATTGGTGGAAGTATGCAACTGAATCTGTCATATGCCATGATCCCAATGAGTGGCAAGGATGTTACACTGATCAGAGAAGAAAGATCATCAGAGACAGTGGAGGATCAAGAATCAGAGGAGCATATATGTTTTGTAGACACTGACTGTGAAAATTTCAAAGTTGCCTCAGATGATAAGGAAGATAAAAGAGAAAAAAATTGCATTCAAGAATTGGATCAACAAGGTCTTTAGACCATGTATTTTGATGGAGCTTGTTCAAAAGAAGGCTCTGGTGCTGGAATTGTTTTTCTGTCTACAACTGGTAAGCTTCTCTAATTTTCTTTCTTGTTGAGGTTTGCCTATACAAATAATATTGCAGAGTATGAGGCTTTGTTATTAGGGTTAAATGTTGCTTTGAAGCATGGAATTAAGATGCTCAAAGTGTTTGGTGATTCAAAGCTTATTGTGTCCCAAATTAGAGATAAGTATGCATCAAAAAATAAAAGGTTGAAACAATACAAGCATGCTATTTGGGATATAATTGAATTGTTTGATGCCTTTTCAATAAATTGGATAGAAAGATCAAAAAATGTTAGAGCAGATTTTCTAGCCAGTGAAGCCATAAGGCCAGATGATATAACTTTTTCAGATGTTACAAATGTTGAAGTCAAGCTTAGGCCTACAGTGCTGGATAATGTGTGCAGCTAGCAAGTGTTTGATGATGATAAGGATTTACTGAGATTTCTGCATTGTATTAATGAATATGAGAACGAAGAAATGGATTTTCAGAACTTTGTGGAAGTTGTAGATGGAAAAGAAACCCTTTTAGGGAAGGAACTAATTCAACTCAAGACAAACAAAATCCCTAGAGGGCTAGTAGCTTTAGAGAGAGCTTTTGACAATAGGGACCAATTTGTTACAAAAGTGTCTCCAACAAACAAGAATGATCTGGAGGAGATAAACTTGGGAACATCTCATGCTCCCAAAAAGGTATACATTGGCAAACAGCTCAAACCACACATCAGGAGCATGCTGATTGCATTGCTGAAAAGGTATAAGCATGTTTTTGCTTGGTCATATGAGGACTTGAAAGCTTATAGAGAGGATCTATTTCAGCATGAAATCCCTTTGAAGCCTGGAGCTAAACCATTTAGACAAAAACAAAGGCCTATCAACCCAACCTTAGCTCTAAAAATGCAAGAACTTATGAAACTTAGGGAGGCTAGAATAATCATGCCTATCAGACATTCAACTTGGGTGTCTAACCTTGTCCCAGTCAGAAAAAAGAATGGTGATATAAGGTTGTGTGTGGAATTTAGAAACCTAAATGTATCTTCTTTGAAGGATAACTATCCATTGCCAAATATGGAGGCCATGTTGCAGAAGGTGACTGGCTGTGAACTTTTATCTATGATGGATGGTTTTTTAGGGTACAATCAAGTGAAAGTAAAAGAATCAGAACAATTTAAGATTGCTTTCACTACTCCATGGGGAACCTATGTATATGTTAGGATGCCATTTGGACTGACAAATGCAGGTGCTACATTTCAAAGGGCAATGGATGTTGCTTTTGCAGGATTGATTGACTCAATCTTGGTTGTTTATCAAGATGACTTGACTACCTTTTTAAAGAAAGAAGAACAACACTGTATGCATTTGGAATAGATTTTTATTAGAGTATTAGAATATGGTATCTCACTCAACCCAAAGAAATGTGCGTTTGGGGTTGTGGAAGGAAAACTCTTGGGGCACATTGTTTCCAAAGATGGAGTTAGGATTGATCCTGAAAGGGTGGCTGCAATTGACAAAATTTAGATCCCTAAAACAATAAAAGGTGTGTAGTCCTTATTTGGACAAATTAACTTTGTTAGGAGATTTGTTCCTAACTTTGCAGAAACCACAAAAGAAATTTCCAAGATGTTGAAAAAGGGTGCAACTGTCAAATGGGAGGATGAAGCAACTGAATCATTCCAGAACATAAAAGAGGCTATAAAGATGGCTTCTGTGCTAAAGTCCCCTGATTTTTCTAAGCCATTTCAATTGTTCTCATTTGCCTCTTTCCATACTATTGCTGCATGTTTATTGCAGAAAAATGAGGAAGGGTTTGAACAGCCTATTGCTTTCTTTAGTAGGTCATTGCAGGCTGCTGAATTAAAGTATGACATTATGGAGAAATAGGCATATGCACTGGTTAGAGTAGTCAAGAGCTTCAGGCCTTATTTGGTAGGCTCACAAGTAATTGCATATGTACCTCATGCAGTGATAAAAGATATTTTCACTCAACAAGAGGTAACTGGAAGGAGATGCAGATGGATAAATAAGTTGCAGGAGTTCAACATAGAAATACAGATCACAAAATTGGTAAGAGGACAAGGATTGGCAAAGCTAATGACACAGTCAAATCTAGAGGCATGCCAAGTAAATGAAGTACATAATGAAGTTGTAAATGTGTTAGAATCTGAATGGTATAAGGACATAGTATATTATTTGCAAAATTTGAATTGTCCTTCCCATCTCAGTGATATCAAGAAGAGAACTTTGAAGCTGCAAGCTATTAAATACATCATTGTTCAAGGAGAGTTGTATTGGAGAAATCATGATGGTGTTTTACTCAGATGTATGGATGAAAATCAGGCCGGGAACATTCTAAATGACATGCACAATGGAGTATGTGGTGGACACTATGTTGCCCATACAACAGCCCACAAAATTCTTAGAGCTGGCTACTGGTGACCAACTCTTTTCTCAGATGCACATAGAATGATAAGGAAGTGTGATCCTTGCCAAAGGTTCTCAAGAAAGCTAAAATATGGAGGTGCATTGCCCCTTAAGACTGTGACTATAGAAGCTCCATTTTAGCAGTGGGGGATTGATTTCATAGGGGAAATCTCAGAGAAATCAAGTGGAGGACACAGTTGGATTCTTGTTGCTACTGATTATTTCACCAAATGGATCGAGGCCATCCCGACCAAAAGAGCTACCAGCAAGGTGGTGATGGATTTCATTCTAGAGAATATTATTATCAGGTTTGGAGTACCATAAAAATTAGTCACAGATAATGCTATGTGCTTCAGGTCTGGTGAATTTACTAATTTTTGCAGTAATTATGGAATTAATTTGTTACATGCATCACTGTATCACCCACATGGAAATGGTCAAGCTGAGTCAAGCAACAAAAGCCTCATGAAAATTGTAAAGAGAATGGTAGTTAAAAACAAAAAGGCTTGGGATTCAAAGCTGAAAATGGCATTGTGGGCTGACAGAGTGACAGTCAAGAAGGCAACTGGAAGATCTCCTTTTGAACTGGTGTATGGTACAGCAGCTAAGTTGCCTGTAAACAATTTCCTGCCAGTTTACAAATTCATACAAGAAAACATGGAGGAGATCGAAGATCCAATGACTGAGAGAATCAATCAGCTAGTTGCACTAGATGAGATAAGAAGGGAAGCATAGATAACAAACATCAAGAGACAGCAAAGGGTAAAGTATCTGTTTGATAAGAGAGCTACAGAAAGAAAGTTTCAGAAAGGTGATTTGGTCCTTGTATGGAATGCAAGGAACCAAGATAAGGGCAAACATGGTAAATTTGAGCCCTTATGGGTGGGCCCATATCAAATCAGCGACATCCATGGAGGAGATTCTTACTTTCTCCAGGCCCTAAGTGGTGAATTGTTGGAATTGCCAGTGCACGGTCAGTTCCTGAAGCGTTACTTCTTATAATGGTTATTTTATGTGCACATTGTAAACTAAATGTAATTATTCTGTACATGCCCTGTATAGTCGATTGTGTTTTGAGTTTTGGGTCTTGTTTGGTCTGCCCCGAAGTAGTCTGGTTCTCGCTGCAGTCTTGCGTCTACACGTCCCCAATTGGAGCCACTGGTGGTGTTCACCTAGGGTTAGGGTTTGGACTTCCAATTTGCAGGTTCCTGTGTGTTTTCCTTCAGACCCTTAGTGCCTTGGTTTAAATTGTTCCCCAGCCCACATGCATTGTTTAACTATTTTTCCTGTCGCATTTGAGAAAATTGTTAAGTTCTATGTATGCAAAGGTGAAAGGTATGTTGGCAAACTTGTGAAATCTCCCTTGGTCCCTCGAAAATGATAAAAAATGAGTCAGATGCATTTCTGAATGCGTATTGAGTCGCAGGATTCAGTGTCTGAATGTTTCTAACAGTGGCTGCGAGGGTTTCATGTATCAAACACCGCGGGATCCGCCATGTGTCGAGCCCTTGTTTAAGCCGCGCTTTTGTTTCTAACAGGTAACTTCAACACAGAAGGTGCCACGTGGCAGAGGCTGTTTCTTTTATGTTTCATGAGAGGGCCGCAGAACTCGACATGTGTCAATATCCACTTGTGTTTCAAAGACCCTTTAAGTGTTTCCTTTGTGTTTCAAAAAATCCCCGCGGAGTGTGCCACGTGTCAGCAGCGGAGTGCAGCCCCTGAAAATTTCAACTTAGCTGCGGATGGTACCACGTGTCGACTTCTGTTGAGGTTTCTACGTAGTTTCTAAAAGTTTCTGAGAGTGGTGCGGAGGGTACCACATGGAGGCACCCGTGAGACACAAAGAAAGTAACTAAGGCCCTGCAGACGATGCCAAGTGGCAGCTTCCGCTAGTGTTTCTAAAAGTTTCACAGTTTCTGCCAAAGTTTCTGATAGACCCTTAATGTTTCTCAAAGGTAGCGCAGACGGTGACAAGTGTCAGCTTCCGCGTAAGTTTCTATTTTGTTTCCTGCGATGGTAGTGAATGGTGGTGGGACCCTGCATTAAATATCAAGTGGGGCGGAGGACGCCAAGTGTCGGCTTCCGCCGGTATGTTTCGAAGGAGTTTCTTTGAGTTTCAAGAGGCCACAGAAGGCGCCACGTGGCTGCTTCCGCGAGTGTTTCAGGGAAGTTTCTTTGTGTGTTTCAAAGAGAGCACGGAGCTCGCCATCTGTCTGCCCCTGTGTGAGTCACCTGGGGTCTCTAATGTTTCTTGAGTGTTGCTGACACTGCCAAGTGTCGGCATCTGTGAGAGTCCCAAAG
This sequence comes from Cunninghamia lanceolata, assembly GCA_027924645.1. Taxonomy (NCBI): domain Eukaryota; kingdom Viridiplantae; phylum Streptophyta; class Pinopsida; order Cupressales; family Cupressaceae; genus Cunninghamia; species Cunninghamia lanceolata. The sequence goes on along the minus strand of BSBN01001164.1, from coordinate 828,767 downwards.
TGTTTCTAATGTTTCTCAAGTGTTCATCAGTGTGACCGAAGGTGTCGGCAAAGGAGTTTCATGCTAGCCCGATGGTCTATCTCTGGCCGAAGGAGGTGGTATCTGTAGGAGTCATGGCGATGGGCATTGGGCGAAGGCTTATGGGTCGAGCGGGGCAAAGGCACTCGACACTTAGTTTACATGGGACCCTGCTTTTAAATTGATAAAATGGCCTCTGTGGGATGCATGTGGGACTATTCTTCCTACATATTTTGAATTTTCAATGAAATATGTTTTGGTGGGAAGGTGTTAAGGGCGCAGTTCCTGCGTTGTCCATTCGCTGTGGGTAGGTGAAGTAGTAATGGCATATCATGCAGAGTGGCATGGGTCAAGTTGATGGGTCAACTACCGGATTTAAGAGAAAATCTTCAGGCGGCAGTGCAGATCCTGATTCCCACATGTTCCCTCCTCCTTGTCCCTCTGCTGCATTAACTCTTTTGAGCACCATTTTCTGATGCATTGTATCTGGTGATTTTTGAGTCGGCCATGTAATTAATGTTGAGTGCACCTTCCTCGCTGTATATAAGGGACTGTGTGACTCATTTTTGCTGTTGTTGAAAGTTGGACATTTTTGGCTCTGTAATACAATACGACTGGTTTTGGTTTGCTCTGTGCAGGAAGCCTTGTGAGTTTATGTATCTCCTGTTGTATGTTTCTTGCATGAATCTACTGATTTCATGATTAATCTTATATGAGTAATGTTGTTTTGCATGTGTTTTGTTAATTCTATCTCCAGTGTTGCATGTGTCCTTCTTCTGAGTCTAGATATCTAAGGGGTGTCTGGTTTTCTAGAATACATAATTCCTGTATTGAATGTTTGATCTTTTAACTTCTGCTCAAGGGGTAGATTAAATTGTTTTCAGATTGAATATTGGGAAGGGTATACTACAATGGGGATGCCATAAGTATAGATAGCTTAACACTCTGTATTAGGAGATATTTGTAAGGCAGATATCACATAAATCCCCTTGAAATCCAGTTTTAGTTGTTCATGCTGACCATTCACAGGTGTATGGCTACTGACTCCAAGCCTTGGATAGGCACCAATCTAGCTCTGTGTTGAGGTTATACACCAGGTCCAGCTCTGCATCCAAACACAAAATCAAAATCAAACTCCAAAACAACCATTAGGATAGTAGAATTAGTTTTAGGATCCCAAGTCCTCTGTCTACAACTGAAAATAGGCCCAAAGCTAGCCCCTTTGCTCATATCTTGCAGTTTTGGTCTACTTATAGGAGGACTTATCTGCTTCATGTCAGCATCCCAGCCTTTGTATGCATATTCTCATGGATGTTGAGTAGGGAATACCCCCTAGGTTTTGCAGAGCCTGAAGAAGAAGAGGAGATAAAAATAGAGTCTATCTCCTATACTGTTGCCCCTGGCCCAGAGATCCTGTTGATCATTGATGGCTACCTTATAGGGAAATCTAGGAGTAAGCATCCAGTCTGGGAAAATAACCAATAGACCTAACTTACAATAATTATACCTAGGGACAAATATATGACTCAAATAATGATTATGTGGTTCATAGTTGGTTATCACATATACTAATACAATCAATGGGTTAAGAACATAGCATGCTTTCCCCTTCCAACAAGTGTTGTCCTTAATGTAGATTAAGTGTAGTATGAAATTAACATTTTCATGTAACATATTTGATAGGTAATTTGTTCCACTTAATGATGCACTCTAATTTTCCTAGTCCTCAACTTCTTTGAGTGTGTCTTAAAAATTCATTCAAGACACAAGATGATTCTTCCCTCTTCATTAAGCTTAGTTAACACTATCTATCCTAGGATTTTTTTTTCCCAATAACTTGCTTTAAACAAAGGACATTAAAAACTAGATGTATTTTGGTTGTTAGAGTTAACTCTTGCTTGTATTCCACACTACCAATCTTTTATAAAATCTAATAAGTACTATAATATTTGGGTGAGATCTTGTTATCCTTTTTTTTCTACTTTAGGTAAATTTTGTAATATGGTTACAACCTGAAAAAACCCAATCTCCCACTTCAAAGTTCTTTTCACTCTAATGATGGTCCACTTGTTGCTTCATTCAGTTTGGTGTCGTGGCCAAATTTTCCTTTATACTAGAAAGTAATTTCTAATGTTGTGTGTGATCTTACATAATTCCAACTCTTGGTGGTGATGATGGATCTCTAGAGAAAATAAGTTTTCTTCAAAACCTATTGAGTATTTCTTGAGCATCTTTTTGTATTTGATGAGAGCTTACCATTTGTGGATCTTTTGTGTGGAATCCCCTAAATTTGAATGTCTTACCTCAAAAATTAAACCACATAAAGAGCTCCTAGAAATTCATCTTGATGGTGCTCAAAGTTTTGAGCCATTGAACTCTTGATACTATATCTACACCTAGGTCATAGCGATAACAAAGATAGGGCTAGTCAAAAGGTGGTCCTCCTTGGTAAGTTTGATATTGTGACATTTCCTAGAACAACTAACAATACCCCCATTTATCATCATAACTTTAAATTTATGTTAAAAAAATAAGGTAGTTTAAACTCATGGATAACTTTTTATTAATGAAATTGTGAGTATTGATGAATCAATCAATACTATCACTCTATTTTTAAGAACTCCAACTAATATGAGGGTTTGTGGGGAACTAATACCTATTAGTGCATGGCAAGATATTAGTGGTTTGAGTTGTTCTAATGACTCCTCTAAAGCCACTTTGATCTATATATCTTTTTTCATCTTCTGTGGCTCCTTCAATATTGGAAATATTCTTCTCTCCCTTATACCCAATATTCTTCTCTTCCTTATATAATTACTATCATAGTTAAAACACAACCCCCTTTCCTTTTTTTCTTCAACTTGTTGAGGTGTCAACTTGGGAGGTTGACATAAGGCTAATGACAAGGTGTTAAGATCTTTAACATTACTAAATTCTTGTCTCCTAATAGCTTTAAACTTTTCCTCTACTTTCCTTTCAATACTAATGGATTGGAATCTTGCAAGATGATTAGTTGGTGTTGATCGTTGAGTTAAATTTAAATTAAAGTAAGACCTATCCTCATTTTCATTAGAAGATACATTATCTTCCCAACTCTTGTGATGTGAATCCACCCTTATGAATTCCAAAGAACTATTGAGAGAAGATAGTTGGTTAAAGATGTCAAATAAGAGCCCATCAATATCTTCCATCCTAGCTATATCTTTCAACTCCACCTTTATAGTCAAGCTCACTTGATCTGACTTGGAAGCTAAGCCCACTAGATTTGACTTGGAATTTATCACCAAAAAATTTCCTTCTTGACATTGGTGGTTGTTGTATTCAAATTAGCTTTAAAATAGAGGGGCACCATCTCTTCTATTCTTGGTTCCTCTATCTTTACTTCTCTAGTGTGACTAGATTCATCCCTTGATTCTTCTTGAAGCTCCTACCATGATGCCACTGGACTAAATTAACAATGACTTATTTAAAACAAATCAATATATACTATTTTTTTAGTAGATTACTTGAGTCTAATAATCAGTTTTGAAAAAAGATACAAAAATCAATGTTTTGTAACCTTGAGTGAATTTAGTAAAACCTCAATTTTTTAATAACTCCTTAAAAATGCTTTAAATTTCCCTATATCTACTTCCTTTATGTCTCTTGAGTAATACTCTAGATTTCATTAAAAATTTCAAAAACGTTTTCCCTTTTTCTCACCATCAAGGTGTCAACATCATGCTATGCTTGTAATGAAATTACTTACAACAAGGGAAGAACATTATATAAAAGAGATGAAAATAGTTAATTATATAATAAGACACTATGAGGGGAACCCCCAAAAGTTTTACAATAAGAACAAAATTTTAGAGTGAATACTTTATCAATTCACTATAGCTTAAGTGTACTTAGGTTGATGAGGTTAGATAAAATCTTGTCTAACTGAATGTGCAACCTTTTAGACACTAGAGGTTACCTAATTGTTTGGTAAATGTCTTGTACATACCTTTTGAGGTTGGAAGACTTTCCATCTCACCTCAAAAGGCATTTTGTAGTCATCCAACACTTGTCACACAAGGTTGTTGGTTTGCACATTCTAAGTGATCCCAAGGTTGACACCTATAGGACACTTGTTTACATGCATGTGCCACATCATGGGGCACTTGTCAATCTACATGCAAAGTGGATTGCCTCATTCATGCCTATATAATAAGGCATTATGTACATCTTTTACTTAGCTTTTGTTAATATCAATTTGGCTTATATGTGCAATCTCGCTTTCTCGTTTTTACTAGTTGATCTTGATTATTACTAACATGGTATCAGAGTGATACTAGTAAAACGCTTCTCGATTTAAGTGATTTCTACAATTACCCTTGCAAGAGTTCATCCTGGTGTCAAACGGATGCTGCCATTACATTCAAAAGGTCCGAGACAGCTAATGTGACCCTTCAAACAACAATTTTCGGTAAAATTAATTTTTCGCAAAATTTGTTTTCCCGGAGGTCTGCACGGTGCTGCTTGTTGAAGGTCGTGAATTCAACACCGTCCAGATTTATGCATTTGCTTCAGCATCGACATCGTTTATCAAAGTCAAAGTGACCATTCTCATTTGAAGATCGTTTGTTTCAACGCCAAGCGACAGCCAACATCTCACGTCACAATTGTATTGCAGGCCGCCGCCTTTGCTTACAAGGGTCGACTCTCCACACCAGACCGCCTACATTTGTTGAAGATCACCATAACCTTTCCATTGGAGGTCGACATGTTCATTTGGTCGCAGTTTATGCAAGTCAGCACCTTCTAACCTGCTAGTTGTTTGGCTCATGTGATTAGCACTCGGCCCAATTTGGGCTCCTTGGCCGATCGGCCCACTCTGGCCACCTTTGGTCTCTTTTGCAGGCTCGGTGGGTCCCTTTTGACACACCCACCCCTCGGTCCTCCTTGCACTCTCTAATATAGTTTTTCTCTAGTTTAAACATCATCCATTTCAAGAGTCAAAAGTCAATTTTGGCCGATAAAAATAGGACAAATATTTAACATTTTTTATTGTGGATGAGGTGTAAAATTACTATTGATTGTTTGACCATTGAAGTGGATGATGTTTAAGTAGAACCCTCCAACAACAGGGTGTGGCCACATTCACCACGTAGAAGTTGCCTCTACAGGGCCTGCACCCATATTCAATCAGCCTCCACATTAATGTGTGATCAGATTGGTTGCTCCAATATTCTACATCAACCTTGCACGACCTCTCCAAGTTGTGACCAGGCATCACACTTGTCTTTGAGTTTGACACAGTCTTCATTTGTTGGCAAAATCTCAAATCCACCTCCATTCAACGCCCTGCACTAGCCTCCATGTCAGACTCCCTATCCAAGTTGGTCGGTCTCCTCCAATGAACTCACCTCTTCTCATTGATTAGTTTAACATTGTTTTGGTTTGCATTAACATCCAAGGTTATGCTATTATGGTTATAACCAGAAAACTTAATGTAACATTTGTTATACTATGCTCACCATAACGATTATAGCTAGAAGCTTTACTAGTACAGCCATAACATTTTATGCTAGGGGTTAGCTCTCACCACTAGTGGTTAGGGCAAACTACATAAGCTTGTAAAGGGGGGGATTTTTTCATTTTGCTATAACTTACATGCGGGGAGGTATTTTTTGGAGTGTAAATAGTTGACAGAAAGGTCTTTCTGTCCACTTCGCTTCAGCAAAGTCAAACTAAAAAAATTCTACATTTTTTCTAACTTTTTAACCCTGAAGTTATTGTAAGAAATTTTTTTTGATGAGGCATAACTTTTGCCCAAGACATCGAAATTTCACAATTTTTTTTTCAAATTGCTCAAAATTTAAGGAATTCATTAGTGCGGTAATCTTAAGTTTTGGTAAGCCATTGTTTCATAAATTTGTAAAAATCTCCATGTTATAAACGAATGATTTGGCTTCCAAACCTACACAAATTGTAACTTTTCACTTGTATTTTTTCTTAGGGGTTCTTGAAAATCAGTATAATTTTAGGGAGGGTTGTCAAGTTTTCAAATTTGTAACATGGATATAATTCTAACTTCATTCAAATTTCATGCATTGAAGCAGAAAATGGAGATAAAACTCAAACAGTTAGGATTATATAGAGTCACATTGGGGTTGGAAATTGAACCCACATTTGCATCAGAAAAATGAAAGTGTTATAATCACATGGATGAAGCTTATGGAACCCTATGTATGACAATATCTGAGGATCTTCTATTTCATCTTAATTCTACAACAACACCTAATGATGTATGGACACAATTAGAAAATTTGTTCGGGAAACAAGATGTTATGCGTGGACATCAACTTGGGAATGAGCTAATTAGTCTTAATCCACAAGACTTCACTACTATACATGATTTTTTCACTAAGTTACATTCAATTAGATTTCAACTCCAACAATGCGGCATCACCAAAATAGATGAACAATTGATACTCAATATTTTGTCTAAGCTTGGTCATCAGTTCTTAGTGTTTGTTTCAATAGTGTATACTACCAAAAGTGGTCTTGGTACAAACTTCACTATGTCTTCTCTTGTTGACTTTGCAGTTAATCTAACAAGGGAACAAGATAAGTTAATGCAAATGGGTGTTTTGAAGTCTTTGTCCACATGCACTTGTTGCATCTTTGTCTTCAAATCAAACACCAAAGAAACAAACTAGAGGTCAAGATAAAGGCAAAGGAATAAAATCACATGTGAGTCTTCATCAAAAGGAAAAGGTAAAGAAAGGCCTCTTTTCTCTTTTTGTAAGAGAAATGGGCATGAAGAATCTACATGTTTTAAAAAGAGAGAAGATGAGTACAAGAGAATCATTAAACAAAAATAACTTGAAAATTCACAACTCAAGGCTTGTCTTTCTTCTTCTCTATCAACATCAGAACCATCAAAAGGCAAAGCACTATGTGCCTATGTAGTCTATAAATCTCAAGGATGGGATCTTGATTCTGGTGCATCACATCATATGGTATCTTGTCCGCTTCTGTTTTCATCACTACACCGCACAACTACAACAAAAATATTGGTTGCAAACAATTCTTACATGGTAGTTTGTGGGAAAGGCAATATTAAAATAGGATCCGGTTGTATTAAAGATGTTCTCTTTGTTCCAAAATTATCACAGAATATGCTTTCCATTTACCAAATCACCAATAGTGGATCAAGAAAAATACTTGCGCGCTAAAAAACTTGTTACAATTGGGAAAGTTGACAACTTTTATCATGTCTATAAATTTCCACACTTTGCACCTGATGACGAAGACTCTAGAGTTCACACTCTAGCTTTCAGTGTGGATACATCATTGAAGGACCAGCTTGGTCAATCAAACCTCATAGTTCTTCAACCAACTAAGTTACCCAATCCTCCACTTGTTGCTTCATAGGAGACTTCATCATATTTGTAGCAGGATATTGTCACTCAATCCCTTGATCATGTTTAGATTCCACCTTTGGTTTCGCTACAGCTTCAAGACATTTCATTGCATTCTCCAAGTTATGTGTAGCATTCAGAGACCCACTTTGTTCTTCTCACTTGGTAAGATCTCATGCACTTATCTATTGTTCTTCTTCTTCCATAGGGAAGGCATGTTGTTTGACTTTCAAGCATCACTTTCAACATTCGTCTTTAAGCTTCAATCAGTACTGCAGGATCAATCATCTTATGGGGGGCTTTCTAGTCTCTCTATTTATCTCTTTTGGTGGAAAAACTTCATGTGTATTTGTAGAAGTAGTCCTTGGGGCCATGTTGAGTCCTCCTACCTACTTCTTGTATATATCTCTCTTTTGGGGGAAAGTTTTTTCCAACTGGGTTTTCTTTCTTTCTCTGCTTTATGAGAGATTTCTTTGTACATGGGTACCTAACATGGCCTAGGAGCTGGGACCCATATTTATGTATCTATTGCACTTTTGTAATCTCCCCAAGTATCACTTAAGGGGGGTGTTGTGAATAATTTCTCAATTCACTATAGCTTAAGTGTACTTAGGTTGATGAGGTTAGATAAAATCTTGTCTAACTAAATGTGCAACCTGTTAGACACTTAAGCTAAAAGATCACCATAACCTTTCCATTGGAGGTCGACATGTTCATTTTATCATAGTTTATGTAAGTCAGTACCTTCTAACCTGCTGTCGTTTGGCTCATGCAATTGGCACTCCACCCAATTTGGGCTCCTTGGCCGATTGACCCATTCTGGCCACCTTCGGCCTCTTTTGTAGGCTCGGTGGGTCCCTTTTGACACACCCGCCCCTCGGTCCTCCTTGCACTCTAGTTTGCACTCCAGCCACTCCTATATAGTTTCTCTCTGGTGCACCTCCAACAATAGGTTGTGGCCACATTCACCATGCAGAAGTCGCCTCTATAGGCCCTACACTGACATTCAATCGGCTATTCCTAAATATCATCCACTTCAACAGTCAAAGGTTAATTTTGGCCAATAAAAATATGACAAATATTTACCACTTTTTGTTGTGAATGAGGTGTAAATTCGCTATTGATTGTTTGACCATTGAAGTGGATGATATTTAAGTAGAGTTCATTCAATCAGCCTCCACATTAATGCATGATCAAATCGGCTGCTCCAACATTCTACATCAACCCTGCACAGCCTTTCCAAGTGGTGACCAGGCATCACACTTGTCTTTGAGTTCAACACAGTCTTCATTTGTTGGTAGAATCTCAAATCCACCTCCATTCAATGGATCCAAAGCTTGCCCTGCACCGGCCTCCATGTTGGACTCCTTATCCAAGCCAGTCGGTCTCCTCCAATGGACTCCTGCGGCCTCTTCTCATTGATTAGGTTAACATTATTTTGGTTTGCATTAACATCAAAGGTTATGATATTATGGTTATAACCATAAAACTTAATGTAACATTCATTATACTATGCTCACCATAACAATTATAGCTAAAGGCTTTTACTAGGACAACCATAACATTTTATGCTAGGGGTCAACTCTCACCACTAGTAGTTAGGACAAACTACATAAGCTTGTAAAGGGGGGATTCTTTCATTTTGCTATAAGTTACAAACATGGAGGTTTTTTTGGAGTGTGAATAGTGGACAAAAAGGTCTCTCCATCCACTTTGCTTCGACAAAGTCAAACTAAAAAAATTTTGCATTTTTTCTTTTTAACCCTAGCTATTGTAAGTGAAAATTTTTGATGAGGCATAACTTTTGCCCAAGACATCGAAATTTCACAATTTTTTTTCAAATTGCTTAGAATTTCATTTAAGGAATTCATTAGTGCGGGTAAACTTAAGTTTTGGTAAGCCATTGTTTCAAAAATTTGTAAAAATCTTGGTGTGTTATAAACAGATGATTTTGCTTCCAAACTTGTACAAATTGTAACTTTTCACTACATTTTTTTTAGGGGTTCTTCAAAATTAGTATAATTTTAGGGAGGGTTGTCAAGTGTACAAATTTGCAACATGGATATAATTCTAACTCCATTCAAATTCCATGCATTGAAGCAGAAAATGGAGATAAAACTCAAATAGTTAGGATTATATAGAGTCGCATTGGGGTTGGAAACTGATCCCACATCTGCATCAGAAAAATGAAAGTGGTATAATCACATGGATGAAGCTTATGGAACCCTATGTATGACAATTTCTTAGGATCTTCTATTTCATCTTAATTCTGCAACAACACCTAATGATGTATGGACACAATTAGAATGTTTGTTCAAGAAACAGGGTGTTATGCATGGACATCAACTTGAGTTGAGCTAATTAGTCTTAATCCACAAGACATCACTACTATACAAGATTTTTTCACTAAGTTAAATTCAATCAGATTTCAACTCCAACAATGTGGCATCACCAAAACAGATGAACAATTGATACTTAGTATTTTGTCTAAGCTTGGTCATCAGTTCTCATTGTTTGTTTCAATAGTTTATACTACCAAAGTGGTCTTGGTACAAACTTCACTATGCCTTCTCTTGTTGACTTTGCAGTAAATCTAACAAGGGAACAAGATAGGTTAATACAAATGGGCATTTTGAAGTCTTTGTCAATACATGCACTTGTTGCATCTTTGTCTTCAAATGAAACACCAAAGAAACAAACTAGAGATCAAGATAAAGGCAAAGGAATAAAATCACATCCTCCATCTGAGTCTTCATCAAAAGGAAAAGGTAAAGAAAGGCCTCTTTGCTCTTATTGTAAGAGAAATGGGCATGAAGAATCTACATGTTTTAAAAAGAAAGAATATGAGTACAAGAGAATCATTAAACAAAAATAACTCGAAAATTCACAACTCAAGGCTTGTCTTTCTTCTTCTCCATCAACATCAGAACCATCAAAAGGCAAAGCACTATGTGCCTATGTAGTCTATAAATCTCAAGGATGGGTTCTTGATTCTGGTGCATCACATCATATGGCATCTTGTCCCCTTCTATTTTCATCACTACACCGCACAACTACAACAAAAATATTGGTTGCAAACAATTCTTACATGGCAGTTTGTGGGAAAGGCAATGTTAAAATAGGATCCAGTTGTATTAAAGATGTTCTCTTTGTTCCAGAATTATCACAGAATCTGCTTTCCATCTACCAAATCACCAATATTGGATCAAGAAAAATAGTTGAATTCAATTCAGAATCAGTTATGATAAAAGACTTGCACGCTAAAAAACTTGTTACAGTTGGGAAAGTTGACAACTTTTCTCATGTCTATAAATTTTCACACTTTGCACTTGATGATGAAGACTCTAGAGTTCACACTGTAGCTTTCAGTGTGGATACATCATCAAAGGTCCAGCTTGGTCAATCGAACCTCATAGTTCTTCAACCAACTGAGTTACCCAATCCTCCACTTGTTGCTTCACAGGAGACTTCATCAGATTTGTAGCGGGATATTGTCACTCAATCCCTTGATCCTGTTCCGATTCCACCTGTGGTTTCGCTACAGCTTCAAGACATTTCATTGCAGTCTCCAAGTTATGTTTAGCATTCAGAGACCCACTTTGTTCTTCTCACTTGGTAAGATCTCATGCACCTATCTACTATTCCTCTTCTTCCATAGGGAAGGCATGTTGTTCGACTTTCAAGAATCACTTTCAGCGTTCGTCATTAAGCTTTAATCAGCACTGCAAGATCAATCATCTTATAGGGGGCTTTCTAGTCTCTCTATTTATCTCTTTTGGTGGAAAAACTTCATGTATATTTGTAGAAGTAGTCCTCCATGTTGAGTCCTCCTTCTACCTACTTCTATATATCTCTCTTTTGGAGGAAAGTTTTTCCAACTGGGTTTTCTTTCTTTCTCTGCTTTATAAGAGATTTCTTTGTACATGGGTACCTAACATGGCCTAGTAGCTGGGACCCATATTTATGTATCTATTGCACTTTTGTAATATCCCTGAGTATCACTTAAGGGGTGTGTTAGAGTGAATAATTTGTTAATTTTCACTATAGCTTAAGTGTACTTAGGTTGATGAGGTTAGATAAAATCTTGTCTAACTAAATGTGCAACCTGTTAGACACTTAAGCTAAAAGATCACCATAACCTTTCTATTGGAGGTCGACAGGTTCATTTTATCGTAGTTTATGTAAGTCAGCACCTTCTAACTTGTTATTCATTTGGCTCATGTGATTGGCACTCTACCCAATTTGGGCTCCTTGGCCAATCGAACCATTCTGGCCACCTTCGGCCTCTTTTGCAGGCTTAGTGGGTCCCTTTTGACACACCAGCCCCTCAGTCCTCCTTGCACTCTAGTTTGCACTCTAGCCGCTCTAGTATAGTTTCTCTCTGGTGCACCTCCAACAACAGGTCATGGCCACATTCACCACGTAGAAGTCGCCTCTATAGGCCCTGCACCCACATTCAATAGGCTATTCTTAAATATCATCCACTTCAACAGTCAAAGGTTAATTTTGGCCAATAAAAATAGGACAAGTATTTACCACTTTTTGTTGTGAATGAGGTGTAAATTCACTATTGATTGTTTGACCATTGAAGTGGATGATATTTAAGTAGACTGCATTCAATCGGCCTCCACATTAATGCATGATCACATCGGCTGCTCCAACATTCTACATCAACCCTGCACGACCTTTCCAAGTGGTGACCAGGCATCACACTTGTCTTTGAGTTCAACACAGTCTTTATTTGTTGGAAGAATCTCAAATTCACCTCCATTCAATGGATCCAAAGATTTCCTTGCATCGGCCTCCATGTTGGACTCCCTGTCCAAGCCAATCAGTCTCCTCCAATGGACTTCTGCAACCTCTTCTCATTGATTAGTTTAACATTGTTTTGGTTTGCATTAACATCAAAGGTTATGATATTATGGTTATAACCATAAAACTTAATGTAATATTTGTTATACTATGCTCACCATAACAGTTATAGCTAAAGGCTTTTACTAGTATAACCATAACATTTTATGCTAGGGGTTAGCTCTCGCCACTATTTGTTAGGACAAACTACATAAGCTTGTAAAAGGGGGATTTTTTCATTCTGCTATAAGTTACAAACAAGGATGTTCTTTTGGAGTGTGAATAGTGGATGAATAGGTCTCTCCGTCTACTTTGCTTCGGCAAAGTCAAACTAATTTTTTTTTGCATTTTTTCTAACTTTTTAACACTGGCTATTATAAGTGAAAAATTTTTATGAGGCATAACTTTTGCCCAAGACATCGAAATTTCACATTTTTTTTTCAAATTGCTTAGAATTTCATAAGGAATTCATTAGTGTGGGTAAACTTAAGTTTTGGTAAGCCATTGTTTCAAAAATTTGTAAAAATCTTTGTGTGTTATAAACAAATGATTTTGCTTCCAGACTTGTACAAATTGTAACTTTTCACTGCATTTTTTTAGGGGTTCTTGAAAATCAATATAATTTTAGGGAGGGTTGCCAAGTGTACAAATTTGCAGCATTGATATAATTCTAACTCCATTCAAATTCCATGCATTGAAGCAGAAAATGGAGATAAAACTCAAATAGTTAGGATTATATAGAGTCACATTGGGGTTCAAAACTGAACCCACTTCTGCATCAGAAAAATGAAAGTGGTATAATCACATGGATGAAGCTTATGGAACCCTATGTATGGCAATATCTCAGGATCTTCTATTTCATCTTAATTCTGCAAAAATGCCTAATGATGTATGGACACAATTAGAATGTTTGTTCGGGAAACAAGATGTTATGCATGGACACCAACTTGAGTATGAGCTAATTAGTCTTAATCCACAAGACTTCACTACTATACAAGATTTTTTCACTAAGTTAAATTCAATCAAATTTCAACTCCACCAATGTGGTATCACCAAAACAGATGAACAATTGATACTCAGTATTTTGTCTAAGCTTGGTCATCAGTTCTCAGTGTTTGTTTCAATAGTTTATACTACCAAAAGTGGTCTTGGTACAAACTTCACTATGCCTTCTCTTGTTGACTTTGCAATTAATCTAACAAGGGAACAAGATAGGTTAATACAAATGGGCGTTTTGAAGTCTTTGTCAATACATGCACTTGTTGCATCTTTGTCTTCAAATGAAACACCAAAGAAACAAACTAGAGATCAAGATAAAGGCAAAGAAATAAAATCACATCCTCCATCTGAGTCTTCATCAAAAGGAAAAGGTAAAGAAAGGCCTCTTTGCTCTTATTGTAAGAGAAATGTGAAGAATCTACATGTTTTAAAAAGAGAGAAGATGAGTACAAGAGAATCATTAAACAAAAATAACTTGAAAATTCACAACTCAAGGCTTGTCTTTCTTCTTCTCCATCAACATAAAAACCATCAAAAGGAAAAGCACTATGTGCCTATGTAGTCTATAAATCTCAACGATGGGTTCTTGATTATGGTGCATCACATCATATGGTATCTTGTCCGCTTCTATTTTCGTCACTACACCACACAGCAACAATAAAGATATTGGTTGCAAACAATTCTTACATGGCAGTTTGTAGCAAAGGAAATGTTAAAATAGGATTTGGTTGTATTAAAGATGTTCTCTTTATTCTAGAATTATCATAGAATCTGCTTTCCATCTACCAAATCACCAATAGTGGATCAAGAAAAATAGTTGAATTCAATTCAAAGTCAGTTATGTTAAGAAACTTGTGCACTTAAAAACTTGTTGCAGTTGGGAAAGTTGACAGCTTTTCTCATGTCTATAAATTTTCACACTTTGCACCTAATGACCAATACTCTAGAGTTCACACTCTAGCTTTCAGTGTGGATACATCATCGAAGGATTGGCTTGGTCAATCAAACCTCATAGTTCTTCAACCAACTAAGTTACCCACTCCTTCTTCACCTATTGCTTCACAGGAAACTTCTTTAGATTTGAAGCAGGATATTGTCACTCAATCCCTTGATCCTGTTCCTATTCCACCTGTGGTTTCACTACAACTTCAAGACATTTCATTGGAGCCTCCAGATTATGTGTAGCATTTAAAGACCCACTTTGTTCTTCTCACTTGGTAAGATCTCATGCACCTATCTGTAGTTCTTCTTCTTCCACAGGGAAGGCATGTTGTTCAACTTTTAGGCATTACTTTTAGATTCATCTTCAAGCTTTAGTCAACACTGCAGGATCAATCATCTTATGGGGGCCTTTCTAGTCTCTCTATTTCTCTCTTTTGGGGAAAAAAATTCATGTGTATTTGTAGAAGTAGTTCTTAGGGGGGCATGTTGAGTCCTCCTTCTACCTACTTCTTGTATATATCTCTCTTTTGGAGGAAAGGTTTTTCCAACTGGGTTTTCTTTCTTTCTCCGCTTTATGAAAGATTTCTTTGTACATGGGTACCTAACATGGCCTAGTAGATGGGACCCATATTTATGTATCTATTGCACTTTTGTGATCTCCCCAAGTATCACTTAAGGGGGGGTGTTAGAGTGAATAATTTCTCAATTCACTATAGCTTAAGTGTACTTAGGTTGATGAGGTTAGATCTTGTCTAACTGAATGTGCAACCTTTTAGACACTTAGAGGTTACCTAGTTGTTTGGTAAGCCTCATGTGCATACCTTTTGAGGTTGGAAGACTTTCCATCTCACATCAAAAGGCACTTTGTAGTCATCCAATACTTGTCACACAAGGTTTTTGGTTTGCACATTCCAAGTGATCCAAAGGTTAACACCTATAACTTACACTTGTCTACATGCATGTGCCACAACATGGGGCACTTGTCAATCCACATGCAAGGTGGATTACCTCATTCATGCATATATAATAAGGTATTATCTACATCTTTTACTTAGCTTTTGTTAATATCAATTTGGCTTATATGTGCAATCTCGCTTTATGGAAGTATTCTCATTTTTGCTAGTTGGTTATTTCTAACACAAAACTTCTAATATGATACTTAAGAACTTCTCACTACCTTCTATTTACGGGCATCATTAGATAATATTAACAACCTAATCCAAATGAGGCTAACCTAGCTTACAATAATTATACTTAGGGACTAATAAATGAATCATAAGGGTTATGTGAGGCATAATTGATTATCACATAATACAATCAACAAGTAAGGATCTAGTAGGCTCTCCCTTCAAGAAAACATTATTTTCAAAGAAAATTCATCTTCCCATGTAGCATCTTCAGCACACAAATTATTCCATTTGATGAGGTACTCTTTGATTAACCTAGTTTTGAACTTCTTTATATGTCTCTCAATAATTTCTTTAGGATCAAAGATGATTCTTCCCTTTTCATCAAGCTCAAGTAACATTGTCTATGTTGGAATCCATCCTATAACCTTCTTTAAATAGTAATATTTCGTACTGAAGTTAGCCACCCAAGACAAACAAAGCCTAAGAGCTAATCACAAATAATATAGAAGACTAATATGATAGAATAATGTTATTATTACCAAAAGGATGCAATACACGTTGGTACCCCTCATTTCTAAAAATTTTATCTATCTTTGTGCTCTAGTAGACCTTGTGATTATAAATGATTTTGAGACATTTTGCATTAGGGTTTTGTATTTTTGCACGGTTAGGTTTGCATTTTTTCTATAATTCCATGCTTGTATTCATGCACTACAATGGGCATAGAGGCATAAGGAGGAAAAGGAGAAAGTGTTGCTCTATGTTCAGATGCTATGTTCTCAGTCTTTTGTAGCCCCTTTCAAGCCTTCTCAATTAGTTGTACATGAAGAGGAACCCACCATGGAGAAGACTTTTGATGAAATTGCACCACATCATCTATTGATGCTAGATACTCTTCTCTTTTCTCAGATCCAATAAGTGATATTGATAGGCTACATACCTCTCTTGAGGATTTTTTTGGACTAAAATCTTTGAAGATGTGTCCATGGGTATCATTGTTGAAGCTAGAACCTATATAGAACCATGTCCACCAAATTGATAGCCCCATTTTTAGAATTTTTTGATAGCAATTTTGGTTCTACCCTCCCACTTGCGAGGTTTTCGATGGTCTTGGCAACCCATGTGCAATCCAAGCCATTTCAAGTTGGTCCCCTCATGTTGTCATCTATGTAGAATCTTAAGGAGGAAACATTATGTAACCCACTTCCATTTTTTTATCCTTCAAGAAGCTTTCTTGCTCAAGTTCAAATAGGCTTACTACACAACATTTAAATAATAGTTCAAATATGGGCATTCCATTTAGGTAGAGCATAGAGTAGTGAGGAGGTTTAAGTACCTACTCTTCTTTTTATTCAATGCCTCTATTTATTTTTTAGATCCTCTAAGATCATTTTGCATTACCTACTAACTAGAAAAGTAGCTACTTTCCTCTTTTATAGATGGTTTTTTTAGCCACCTTTCCTTGTTTGCGAGAATACGATACTAGGAATGATGTATACATTTTTGCTCTCTCCTCTTTGATATACTCTCTTTCTCAAGTAGATCCTCTTTTGTTGTCTTGTGAAGCCTTGTTTTAGTTCCCTTTTATGGGCCAATGGCCATGGATGCTCTATTCTTCACTATGAGCCTTATTTTTTGGTGCATTATCTTTTGGGTGGCCCTTTCTTTGGCTTTAGGGTATGATGGCCTTTCGTATGGTATGTATAGGGTGATTTTTATCTCAGTTGAGTGTATTATGGTGGATCTCTCTTGTGTGTAGCTACAAGTCACTCATCTCCTTCATTTTAGATTTCTCCCTTGTGTTGGTTCTTTATGCCACATTTCTAAAGAAAAACTATTGAAGTGTTGTTTATAGACGTTATTTGGCCTTGACCTCATCATGAAGTCATGAACTAAGCTTCCTATGCTCTCCACTTTTGGTTGCAAACTTCCCTTGTTATCACATAGGTTAATTTTCATCATGATAGGTATAGTTGCATGCTTACACGTTTCCATCTTCAATCTAGATCCCCTATTGTGCTTTTACACTTATTTTCTTGCACTCAACCCTTGTTCCCTCTCCACGGGCTTAGTTTTCATGATGGAAACTCTATTGGAGACTTTTGCTAGTTTTAGCTAATATGAATTCTCTTTTCCTTCATGACACCTCTTTTCATTCTCGTGGGTTTCCTTTTGTGTTGCAAAGGATTCTTGGGTCCTTGATCTTTATGCTGGGATTTCCTTGGAAGCTCCAGTGAGTTCTTCTAATAGCCATAAGTTTTCCTTTGATCCATAGAGTTTTATGAACATAGATTTTTGTGGACACCTAGGATTCTCCTCCACATGCATTTCACACCTTCCTTTCAGTTGTCACATGCTTTTCACACTCTTTTGGGTGAATTGTGGGCTTCCATTTCTTAGGTCACATGTTTTGTTGAAAGAAATGTTTCAGAGCCCCTTCTCCTCAAGTGGACCCAAGATCCCTCTTTGGCCAAATAGAGCCCCTTTTGTGTAGCCTTTGGGTCTATATTTTTTTTGCTAATTTTTCTCTATAGGTTTTCATGCATTCTGTCAGTGGCCACAAGCTCTTTTATTCATTTATGAAGTCTTTTCATGGTGGTGGACTATTCTAGACTTTGACTATAATGTCCCCTTTTTAGCTGATGTTGTTTGTGGATGGTTTAGCCTATTCCTGGCCCTCGTAGGCTAATGCACATGGTTAGGGGGTCTTGTTGGAGATAATAATTAAATTAATTATTTGTAAGGTTATTAAATAAATAAATATTATAAAGTGACCTTATATTTAATTAATTTAATAAAGTGACTTAAATAAAATAAAATAAAATAAAATAATATTATTTTTCTAGAAGCTTCTTGAAGTGGGATTGAAAAAGTATAAAGGAAGGGGCAAGGCAAGCTTCCAGGCATTCGATTATTGACATTTGCATTTGATGAGTTTTGTGGAGCCAAGGGTTTCTGCATATTTGGTCTTTGGGAACAGAAACTCCCATAGATTAGCATAACTGAGGTGGTGAAATATCCTCCGAAGGGTTGCAAATTGGAAGGGATACTTCAGTCCTTTCATTTGTGCTTAAATCTGTAGTGTTAACAGGGGTTTGGAGGTATCAATTTGCATATCAGAAGTTTGTCTATTGGCTGCTACAGTGTTTGCTACAGTGTTTTGCTATAGTACGCTACAGTGTTTTTGCTACAGTAGCGCTACAGTGATTTGCTACAGTACGCTACAGTGTTGCTACAGTGCCATGAACAGTACGCTACAGTACGGGGCAGCTAGGAGAGGGTTTCAATTTGGGTTTGGAAGGGACTCCTTTCCTTGGTTGATGAGAAGGCTGGGTGCTACACTTGAGAGGCACGATTGGGGCTTGAGAGGGATGTTTATGAGCTGTTTTGAGGCTGCCATTCCTTCATCTTCGTCATCGATTCACAGCAACTTACATTTTCAGGTTCTTTCATGAGTTAGCATTTTTATATCAGCATTGTTTCATAGTTGTCATTTTAGGAGTTGCATAAAATTGTAGAGCCAAGAGTCTTGGCCATTCATATCAGCATGTATTAGACAATATATCTCAATGAAGGAGTGATAAGTTGTAGGCTATCTATTTGATGTAATGTGCATATTAATATCCATCATGATTAGCATAATAGTATGCATGCCAAGTGTTTGACAAAATGTCAATTGGCTATAGGTGTGCATTTCATGTCTAATTTTCATGTATATGCATCAAAAATACCAAAAGAGAAGTCATATATGTATTTAGAATAATGCTTAGACATTGTAGTTTGGATTTATGAGCATTTAGAGTATTCAGCTATCATTATCAAGCAAAAATATCAGACTGAAAACACAGACCAGCAAGCATTGGGTTTACATCAGAAGTGTTTGACAATATTCCTTGAAGTTCAAATTAGGAAAATAAGATCCGAAATAGCAAGGGGACATGGAGGTTGTGATTGGGGACTCTTTTGATAGTCCTAAGAGTGATCTTACCTCTCTGCATGAGGTTAGCAATTCATCATCCATTAAGTCTATTTTTTTGAGGGATGATGAGGAGTTTGGGTTGGGAACTACTACTACTCTAGTTCCAAACCAGCATGAGGACACTTTAGAAGAATATTTTGATGAGAGGCAAGCTCTCCATTGGCAGCCCACAACTTCAACTAATTGAATTTTCCTTGGTCCCTAAGTCTGATTTGGAGAACCAACTAAAGGTTGGTGAAAATAAGATTGTTACAGCGATGTCCCATTTTGATCATTCCCACAAGATGGTGGAAATTCATCTATGGAAGGTCCAGATTGAGGGGAGACACAGAAGTGTTAAAGAGGCTTCATCAATCTCTAATTTGCAAGTGTTTAAGACAGCCATGGAGATTATGAAAAATAACTATTTAACTCTTCTTTCCGATAGAGGTCACCTACTTGAATTGGGTGTCATATATTCAGATGCATTGAAGAGGAAAGAGGAAGAGGTTGATCAACTCACCATGGAGATAGTGAAGACTAGAAAATCTTTGGAAGACTCTCAAATGGCTCTCCTTATGGCGAAAAATCAGATTGAGGAGTTGAATGTGGAATTGAGTTTGGCTCATGCTTCACCAAAGAAATTAGAAAATCAGTCTTTTATTGCAGCCTCTTTGGATGGGCAAGAATCTTGTGTTGTGCATATGATTGAGGGACAAGGAAATGAGGGAAAAGAAGAGCAAGTGATGGGTGAAGACAAACCAATTACATTAGAGCAGCTACATGAAGATATGGTTTGTGATGCTTCATTAGGTGAGTCTAGCATTACTTCATCCTATCGTGGTAAAGAATCAGATGGTGCTTCCATGAATGTTATTCATACATATGAAAGTCCATTGAAGGACCAATATATTAAGGTGGATGTGAAAGTTGATCCTTTGCTTAGTAGAGTAGTCACTAGTGTTTTGAATATACATGATGAAGGAGACATTTTACAATGGCATGATGTCATCACTGATTTGTTTGAGGACAGCAGCACTATGTCCCATCATTCTCGTGACATAGGAGCTTGTGATCATGAGAAATCCAACGATATGATATCACCCATTGATGGCAGCCCTACACCATTTGGTAGACATGAAGATATCAAGGATAAGATGACTGATTTTGTATATTTTGGCATCGAAGAGGTAAAGAAGTCCAAAAAAATTAATGAAGAATGGTTGTAAAAAGCCAAAGAGGCTAGATTAGTGGTTGCCAATGCAAGACAACATCTTCAAAAAGTGAAAGAAAAGATCAATCTCATCAACATAGCAAGACAAGAAAGGATAGATAACCTTAGAAGACTCTTTATTCAAATGAGGGATGAATCTGAAAATACACTTGATTCCCCTAAGGTTAGTTCCATGTCAGGTGATAGAAAGCAGGACTATGATGGTCAACTATTGACGGAGGTTGGTGCTTTTTACCATGACTACATAGTGAGGAGATGATGCAGAGGCATCCACACTATAACCTTCGCATATAGCATGGATGTCTGCAGCCCATCATCATCATCATATTCATCCTCATCATCATCATATTTGACTTCACTGTCAGCATCATCATCTTATTTCACCTGCCGACCGATATCCTCCTGCAGACAAGCCTTCGCACTTTCGCCTGTCAACAGCATCACCTTACTCGATTATCGGCAGCATCATCATGTTCGGCAGCATCATCATGTTCGACCAGCGCGAACCTCCTCCTGACGTCCCCTGTTCACTTCAGCGACAACTTCCGTCTTCTCTTCCTTCAGCATCATGATATTCAACATCATGATATTCAACAGGATAACGAACATCCGGTTCCTCCCATTTATCCTGATGATGACAAAACCTTAACTCCTCGCACCTTTCCTCTCGATGCTTGCGTCACCCGATATCCTGATGATGTAGATCCTGATGACGATGACGTCACCCGCAACTTCTCAATATCCTGCCGCTCCGAAATGTCCTGATGACGTATATCATGATGATGATGACGTCATATCCTGATGTTGGCCAAACTTAGTTTTTTCGGCCCGCGATCAACTTGATCAACCCGATCTTCAACCTGATGCCGATACGCTCCTCCTCGGCCCTCCTGATGATGATCACCCCGACGCACTTGCACTTCATGCAATCGAAAGCATCATGCCGATCTCCTCCACTTATCCGGATGACGATATCCGATATTCACCAAGATATCCTGATGATGCCGTTTTGGCGAACTTCTTCACTTAGCGAAATTTCACTTCGCCGATCCTCCAGGGACGACCTGATCCAACCTCAGGGTGATCTTCCAACTCAAACTTATCAACTTGACCTAGCACATACCCATGCTAGGGTCTTCAACATCTGTCGACCGCGATCCTGCACACCTGCATGCGAACAGAAAACAAACTACAACCTACCCTACTGTACATTACCATTCCACCGATCAAATGAGTCAACCGGTGGAATGGATCAGTGAATCCATGAAACCACCCAATCCAGCAGATCGAATACACAAAGGAGATTAAACAGAAAACGAAACAGGATCTTTATTGATTTCAAAGATGCAATACAATGATTAATCTCTCTCTCAGTCTCACTCTCTGCAACCTAGCTCGATCGATGATATCTGTCTGTATATGCAATATCAACCGATCTCATGCTTAAATAGATTATCCTACGAGTACTACTGACCCGACTCCAAGCGGCTGGGAACTCTCCAGGCGGCTGGGAGATCCAACCGGACCCTACCGCATGACAGCTGTTATAACCAACTAACTAAAAATAGCAAAAGCCTGGTCAGCATGATCTTATCATGATCAGCTTGACCTTATTACATGCATTTGGTCTTAACAGACCTTCTTGGAAACATAAACAAGACCTAAACTACTAACTGCCTCATGGAGGCCAGCTGTTAGGTAGGTGCCTCTGCACCATACTCCCCAACAGAAAAGAACTCATGTCCCATGAGTTTAGTATGTGGAAGTCCTCCACCTCTACACTTTGCCTTGTCAGTCTTCTGACCTGTTCCAGCTTTATCCTCTGCTGGCTCTTGGCTGCTCCAAGACTTCTGAACTGCAACTTGCTTTCTGGCAAGTAAATCCTCATGCCTGTTGATGTAGGCCTTTTTCTCACATACCCTGTGTTTGTCAGGTTGCCTGACCAGAACCTCTGTCTGAACTACCTCTTGAACTTCTGAAATGTTCAACTCTATCTTCCTGTCAATCTTTATAGGACAAGCAATAGTCCCAACTATGACAACATCCTTGTCATTCTTCTCAACTGGTTGCTGTTTGCACCCCTGTTTCTGAACCTGCTGCTGACCTCTGTCAGTCACAACTGAAACTTTCTTCAGCTTGTTGTCTGTAACAACTCCTTTCCCTGCAGTGTCCTGAACTGCCTTTATGCCTGCTCCTCTAGGCATCTGCACATACTCCTTCTTTCCCATTAAAATGATTTGGGCTGCCTTCTGTACTGCAGCTTTTGCCTGCAATGGCATCAACTTAATAATCTTCCCATCCTTCTTGATGGTGTAGGTATTAGCATACCCATCATACAGTACCCTTCTGTCAAATTGCCATGGTCTACCCAACAGTAGGTGACAACATTCCATAGGCAAAATATCACACAAAATTCTATCATGATATGCTCCAATCTGAAAATCCACATATGCCTGTTCAGAGACAAAAAGTGATTGACTATCACTCACCCAAGATGTCTTGTAAGGGTGTGGATGTGGAATCCTTTCCAAATGCAGTTTATCCACCATTTCCTGAGATACCATGTTGTCTGTTGAACCAGTATCAATGACAACTTTACATACCTTACCTTTACTCTTACATGTGGTCTTGAAAAGAGCTCTTCTTTGCATCAGATCCTTTGATGCCTGCAAACTAATTCTCCTTAGCATCAATGATTCTCCACTCTCTGGATATCCAACATTTTCAGGATCTCTGTTTGAACTCTGTGCACTTTCTTCTACTTTCTCTTCTTGTACCAGTTGTACTCTCTTGTCACTAGTTCTATCATTTCTGGATGATGAACCTTTGTTTTCTGGACATTTGAAAGATGGATGACCAAACTCTCCACAGGTGTAACACTTTCCTGAAAATGTAGTAGAACCTCTACCACCTCCAAATCTTCCTCTATTACCTTTCCATCCACCTCTGAAATCAGACTGTCCCTGTCCTTTACCAGTGTCTTCTTGACCCTCATTGGTTTGCTTTTGTGTAGGGGCTACTCCTCTTCCCCTATTGTTTCCTCTTCCTCTCATGGACTTATCATGTCCTCTATTCATCTTTTCTTCAATCCTGATTGCCATTTGATAACAATCCTCCACATTCTTAGGGTTAGCTAACACTAACTCATCCTGTATGTTAAATCTCAAACCAGCCAAGTACCTAGCCACCTTTTCTACCTCATTCTCATGATGACCAGATCTCATACTTAACAGATAAAATTCCTCAGTATATGCTTTCACATCCCTGTCTTTCTGCTTCAAAAATTGCAGCTTCTTAAACATCTGGATTTCATAATCCCTTGGCAAGAATTTACCCTTGATCCTTGCTACCATCTTATCCCATGAAGTGATCTTAGACTCCCCTTGTTTCCTTCTCTCAGATTGTACATAATCCCACCATACCAAAGCATGACCTCCTAACTTGGTCTTTGCAATCTTGACTTTCTGATCCTCAGCAACATCTTCACATTCAAAGTGATTATCCAGTGCAGCAATCCAATCTAATAACTCATCTTCATTCAAGCTTCCAGTATACTTGGTAACATCAACCTTTACCTTAGGTTTTTCACTCTGCACTGCCTTTAACAGTTTTGCCAATCTCTGGTCTTCAGCATCCAGATCTTCAGCTACCTCTTCATACTCTTCAACAGTATCTTCATCTTCTTCAGACTCACTGTCTTCCACTTCCCTCTTTTTGTTCTTTTCCAGGGCTGTCAGCCTGGCTTGAAGTGCTTCAGCAAGCTCCTTCATCTTCCTCATCTCTCTAGCATGTTTCTCCTTCATTTCCTGCAATTCCCTTGCAGTACCACTACCTTTCGGAGGCATTTTGTCAACCTCTCAATCAACACACAACACACAATTCAACTCTAACTCTACCTCTGCCCTTTTGGTGACAGAATCAACACACAACAGCCCAGATGTTTTGCTGAGCTCTGATACCACTATGATGCAGAGGCATCCACACTATAACCTTCGCATATAGCATGGATGTCTGCAGCCCATCATCATCATCATATTCATCCTCATCATCATCATATTTGACTTCACTGTCAACATCATCATCTTATTTCACCTGCCGACCGATATCCTCCTGCAGACAAGCCTTCGCACTTTCGCCTGTCAACAGCATCACCTTACTCGATTATCGGCAGCATCATCATGTTTGGCAGCATCATCATGTTCGACCAGCGCGAACCTCCTCCTGACGTCCCCTGTTCACTTCAGCGACAACTTCCGTCTTCTCTTCCTTCAGCATCATGATATTCAACATCATGATATTCAACAGGATAACGAACATCCGGTTCCTCCCATTTATCCTGATGATGACAAAACCTTAACTCCTCGCACCTTTCCTCTCGATGCTTGCGTCACCCGATATCCTGATGACGTAGATCCTGATGACGATGACGTCACCCGCAACTTCTCAATATCCTGCCGCTCCGAAATGTCCTGATGACGTATATCATGATGATGATGACGTCATATCCTGATGTTGGCCAAACTTAGTTTTTTCGGCCCGCGATCAACTTGATCAACCCGATCTTCAACCTGATGCCGATACGCTCCTCCTCGGCCCTCCTTATGATGATCACCCCGACGCACTTGCACTTCATGCAATCGAAAGCATCATGCCGATCTCCTCCACTTATCCGGATGACGATATCCGATATTCACCAAGATATCCTGATGATGCCGTTTTGGCGAACTTCTTCACTTAGCGAAATTTCACTTCGCCGATCCTCCAGGGACGACCTGATCCAACCTCAGGGTGATCTTCCAACTCAAACTTATCAACTTGACCTAGCACATACCCATGCTAGGGTCTTCAACATCTGTCGACCGCGATCCTGCACACCTGCATGCGAACAGAAAACAAACTACAACCTACCCTACTGTACATTACCATTCCACCGATCAAATGAGTCAACCGGTGGAATGGATCAGTGAATCCATGAAACCACCCAATCCAGCAGATCGAATACACAAAGGAGATTAAACAGAAAACGAAACAGGATCTTTATTGATTTCAAAGATGCAATACAATGATCAATCTCTCTCTCAGTCTCACTCTCTGCAACCTAGCTCGATCGATGATATCTGTCTGTATATGCAATATCAACTGATCTCATGCTTAAATAGATTATCCTACGAGTACTACTGACCCGACTCCAAGCGGCTGGGAACTCTCCAGGCGGCTGGGAGATCCAACCGGACCCTACCGCATGACAGCTGTTATAACCAACTAACTAAAAATAGCAAAAGCCTGGTCAGCATGATCTTATCATGATCAGCTTGACCTTATTACATGCATTTGGTCTTAACAGACCTTCTTGGAAACATAAACAAGACCTAAACTACTAACTGCCTCATGGAGGCCAGCTGTTAGGTAGGTGCCTCTGCACCATACTCCCCAACAGAAAAGAACTCATGTCCCATGAGTTTAGTATGTGGAAGTCCTCCACCTCTACACTTTGCCTTGTCAGTCTTCTGACCTGTTCCAGCTTTATCCTCTGCTGGCTCTTGGCTGCTCCAAGACTTCTGAACTGCAACTTGCTTTCTGGCAAGTAAATCCTCATGCCTGTTGATGTAGGCCTTTTTCTCACATACCCTGTGTTTGTCAGGTTGCCTGACCAGAACCTCTGTCTGAACTGCCTCTTGAACTTCTGAAATGTTCAACTCTATCTTCCTGTCAATCTTTATAGGACAAGCAATAGTCCCAACTATGACAACATCCTTGTCATTCTTCTCAACTGGTTGCTGTTTGCACCCCTGTTTCTGAACCTGCTGCTGACCTCTGTCAGTCACAACTGAAACTTTCTTCAGCTTGTTGTCTGTAACAACTCCTTTCCCTGCAGTGTCCTGAACTGCCTTTATGCCTGCTCCTCTAGGCATCTGCACATACTCCTTCTTTCTCATTAAAATGATTTGGGCTGCCTTCTGTACTGCAGCTTTTGCCTGCAATGGCATCAACTTAATAATCTTCCCATCCTTCTTGATGGTGTAGGTATTAGCATACCCATCATACAGTACCCTTCTGTCAAATTGCCATGGTCTACCCAACAGTAGGTGACAACATTCCATAGGCAAAATATCACACAAAATTCTATCATGATATGCTCCAATATGAAAATCCACATATGCCTGTTCAGAGACAAAAAGTGATTGACTATCACTCACCCAAGATGTCTTGTAAGGGTGTGGATGTGGAATCCTTTCCAAATGTAGTTTATCCACCATTTCCTGAGATACCATGTTGTCTGTTGAACCAGTATCAATGACAACTTTACATACCTTACCTTTACTCTTACATGTGGTCTTGAAAAGAGCTCTTCTTTGCATCAGATCCTTTGATGCCTGCAAACTAATTCTCCTTAGCATCAATGATTCTCCACTCTCTGGATATCCAACATTTTCAGGATCTCTGTTTGAACTCTGTGCACTTTCTTCTACTTTCTCTTCTTGTACCAGTTGTACTCTCTTGTCACTAGTTCTATCATTTCTGGATGATGAACCTTTGTTTTCTGGACATTTGAAAGATGGATGACCAAACTCTCCACAGGTGTAACACTTTCCTGAAAATGTAGTAGAACCTCTACCACCTCCAAATCTTCCTCTATTACCTTTCCATCCACCTCTGAAATCAGACTGTCCCTGTCCTTTACCAGTGTCTTCTTGACCCTCATTGGTTTGCTTTTGTGTAGGGGCTACTCCTCTTCCCCTATTGTTTCCTCTTCCTCTCATGGACTTATCATGTCCTCTATTCATCTTTTCTTCAATCCTGATTGCCATTTGATAACAATCCTCCACATTCTTAGGGTTAGCTAACACTAACTCATCCTGTATGTTAAATCTCAAACCAGCCAAGTACCTAGCCACCTTTTCTACCTCATTCTCATGATGACCAGATCTCATACTTAACAGATAAAATTCCTCAGTATATGCTTTCACATCCCTGTCTTTCTGCTTCAAAAATTGCAGCTTCTTAAACATCTGGATTTCATAATCCCTTGGCAAGAATTTACCCTTGATCCTTGCTACCATCTTATCCCATGAAGTGATCTTAGACTCCCCTTGTTTCCTTCTCTCAGATTGTACATAATCCCACCATACCAAAGCATGACCTCCTAACTTGGTCTTTGCAATCTTGACTTTCTGATCCTCAGCAACATCTTCACATTCAAAGTGATTATCCAGTGCAGCAATCCAATCTAATAACTCATCTTCATTCAAGCTTCCAGTATACTTGGTAACATCAACCTTTACCTTAGGTTTTTCACTCTGCACTGCCTTTAACAGTTTTGCCAATCTCTGGTCTTCAGCATCCAGATCTTCAGCTACCTCTTCATAATCTTCAACAGTATCTTCATCTTCTTCAGACTCACTGTCTTCCACTTCCCTCTTTTTGTTCTTTTCCAGGGCTGTCAGCCTGGCTTGAAGTGCTTCAGCAAGCTCCTTCATCTTCCTCATCTCTCTAGCATGTTTCTCCTTCATTTCCTGCAATTCCCTTGCAGTACCACTACCTTTCGGAGGCATTTTGTCAACCTCTCAATCAACACACAACACACAATTCAACTCTACCTCTACCTCTGCCCTTTTGGTGACAGAATCAACACACAACAGCCCAGATGTTTTGCTGAGCTCTGATACCACTATGATGCAGAGGCATCCACACTATAACCTTCGCATATAGCATGGATGTCTGCAGCCCATCATCATCATCATATTCATCCTCATCATCATCATATTTGACTTCACTGTCAGCATCATCATCTTATTTCACCTGCCGACCGATATCCTCCTGCAGACAAGCCTTCGCACTTTCGCCTGTCAACAGCATCACCTTACTCGATTATCGGCAGCATCATCATGTTCGGCAGCATCATCATGTTCGA
Source organism: Cunninghamia lanceolata (assembly GCA_027924645.1). NCBI lineage: Eukaryota > Viridiplantae > Streptophyta > Pinopsida > Cupressales > Cupressaceae > Cunninghamia > Cunninghamia lanceolata. The sequence continues at coordinate 800,332 of BSBN01001164.1, read as the reverse complement.
CCAGCGCGAACCTCCTCCTGACGTCCCCTGTTCACTTCAGCGACAACTTCCGTCTTCTCTTCCTTCAGCATCATGATATTCAACATCATGATATTCAACAGGATAACGAACATCCGGTTCCTCCCATTTATCCTGATGATGACAAAACCTTAACTCCTCGCACCTTTCCTCTCGATGCTTGCGTCACCCGATATCCTGATGACGTAGATCCTGATGACGATGACGTCACCCGCAACTTCTCAATATCCTGCCGCTCCGAAATGTCCTGATGACGTATATCATGATGATGATGACGTCATATCCTGATGTTGGCCAAACTTAGTTTTTTCGGCCCGCGATCAACTTGATCAACCCGATCTTCAACCTGATGCCGATACGCTCCTCCTCGGCCCTCCTGATGATGATCACCCCGACGCACTTGCACTTCATGCAATCGAAAGCATCATGCCGATCTCCTCCACTTATCCAGATGACGATATCCGAACTGACTGCAGGATATTCACCAAGATATCCTGATGATGCCGTTTTGGCGAACTTCTTCACTTAGCGAAATTTCACTTCGCCGATCCTCCAGGGACAACCTGATCCAACCTCAGGGTGATCTTCCAACTCAAACTTATCAACTTGACCTAGCACATACCCATGCTAGGGTCTTCAACATCTGTCGACCGCGATCCTGCACACCTGCATGCGAACAGAAAACAAACTACAACCTACCCTACTGTACATTACCATTCCACCGATCAAATGAGTCAACCGGTGGAATGGATCAGTGAATCCATGAAACCACCCAATCCAGCAGATCGAATACACAAAGGAGATTAAACAGAAAACGAAACAGGATCTTTATTGATTTCAAAGATGCAATACAATGATCAATCTCTCTCTCAGTCTCACTCTCTGCAACCTAGCTCGATCGATGATATCTGTCTGTATATGCAATATCAACCGATCTCATGCTTAAATAGATTATCCTACGAGTACTACTGACCCGACTCCAAGCGGTTGGGAACTCTCCAGGCGGCTGGGAGATCCAACCGGACCCTACCGCATGACAGCTGTTATAACCAACTAACTAAAAATAGCAAAAGCCTAGTCAGCATGATCTTATCATGATCAGCTTGACCTTATTACATGCATTTGGTCTTAACAGACCTTCTTGGAAACATAAACAAGACCTAAACTACTAACTGCCTCATGGAGGCCAGCTGTTAGGTAGGTGCCTCTGCACCAGGAGAGTTCATCACCTTTCTTTTAGTTCACATGCAAAGGATTGGTTGATGCGTCGATGTGGATTGACGGGGGGCTTATACCATCCATTGTGGGATGAAGAGTTGCCATCTACAGAAGATGGAATTAGAGCCTGCAAGTACCCGACTCAGTTGTGTATGAGGAATTACTTGCAGGGACAGCAGTCAGTTATCCATCATGCTATTATGTATCTGACAAGGTTTGCTACTTCTATGTCACAGATATTTCACACAAATACATGGTTATAGGATGATTATGGGTGCAGTACGTATGATGGCTTGGTTAGTCAGCACATCAATAGGAATTGGGCAAAGGATAGAGGTTGTGCTTTCATGCTTGCTAGGCAGTTGTATGGTGCACTCATGAGGGAAGAGGCACAGATATCCACTTCTATTGATGCTGAGAGGGATCAACCCTCCACATTTGCATTGATTAGTGCAACTGGCTTTATGAGTTGGTGTCAGGAGCATTCTTCTTCTAGCTTTGGCAGTTGGAGTATTGTGGGGACACCAACATTTGCAGATGAGTTAGGAGATACTCATCTTTTCCGACAGTTGTTTGGGTCCATAACCCATAGGTCTCAATATCAGGGAGTAGCCTCTTGGCATATTAGTGATTCAGTTGCAGACAGTATGGTGCAGCAGGTGCCACCAGTTGTCATTGGTAGTGGATTGCTGATTCTATTTTGGGATCCTGGTGGTGACGTGTTTGATTCGTCACTCTATTTTGGTCTTGATGAGGTGTTCCACCACTCTTGGTGCGATGTCAGTGGTTTATGTAGAATGGTATAGTGGAAGTCAACAGGTGCGCTTTGTGACGGACTTCTAGTTTGGCACTGGGACCCAGGGATTGACATCAGAAGTGATATGTTTATTTGAGCTATAGAATTGCACAGTTTGCTAAGTTTTGGCATGCTCTATGGCTGCAGTTGTTTTCAGCGAGATTCTGATACAGTTCCTTACAGATTCATTTGGGATCTGGGCATTAGTTGTGGGATACTCTCCAGTATGTTGAGGAATCCTTTGTATGCATCAGGGTTCCAATCAGGGTTCACTGTTGAGTTTTGCAGCATGTATATGAGGGTGATTACTTGCAGTTGCACTTTTGATCTTTATGTACATGATCTGTTTCAGATGCATAGCTCAGTTGCGTATATGCTAGATAGTGTGTATGACAGCTTAGCTTGCGCAGTTATGGGAAGCAAACATTGTCAGTATTCAGAGTTGCTTCCACTTAATGCTTATGCTCTTGCGACATCTGGCGTTGGCATTGATTTAATTTAGCAGGTTCAGTTAGTTGTGCTAGTGCTGGTGTTACATGAGCTCTTTGGTGACAGTAGGGACATTACACAGATCCTCCCTTGGGATCCAGCTAGGGAGAAATGTCTTTGTAGCCAAGATTGCTTGGGGACAAGCAATTTCAAGGAGGGCGGACTGTAATGTCCCCTTTTTAGCTGATGTTGTTTGTGGATGGTTTAGCCTATTCCTGACCCTCGTAGGCTAATGCACATGGTTAGGGGGTCTTGTTGAGGCAGTCACTTGGTCGATGGTTGGTTTTCTGGATTTAGTTGGATGGGAAAAATAAGGGAGATAATAATTAAATTAATTATTTGTAAGGTTATTAAATAAATAAATATTATAAAGTGACCTTATATTTAATTAATTTAATAAAGTGACTTAAATAAAATAAAATAAAATAAAATAATATTATTTTTCTAGAAGCTTCTTGAAGTGGGATTGAAAAAGTATAAAGGAAGGGGCAAGGCAAGCTTCCAAGCATTCGATTATTGACATTTGCATTTGATGAGTTTTGTGGAGCCAAGGGTTTCTGCATATTTGGTCTTTGGGAACGGAAACTCCCATAGATTAGCATAACTGAGGTGGTGAAATATCCTCCGAAGGGTTGCAAATTGGAAGGGATACTTCAGTCCTTTCATTTGTGCTTAAATCTGCAGTGTTAACAGGGGTTTGGAGGTATCAATTTGCATATCAGAAGTTTGTCTATTGGCTGCTACAGTGTTTGCTACAGTATGCTACAGTGTTTTTGCTACAGTGATTTGCTACAGTAGCGCTACAGTGATTTGCTATAGTGACGCTACAGTGCGCGCTACATTGATTTGCTACAGTACGCTACAGTGTTGCTACAGTGCCGTGAACAGTAACGCTACAGTACGGGGCAGCTAGGAGAGGGTTTCAATTTGGGTTTGGAAGGGACTCCTTTCCTTGGTTGATGAGAAGGCTGGGTGCTACACTTGAGAGGCACGATTGGGGCTTGAGAGGGATGTTTATGAGCTGTTTTGAGGCTGCCATTCCTTCATCTTCGTCATCGATTCACAGCGACTTACATTTTCAGGTTCTTTCATGAGTTAGCATCTTTATATCAGCATTGTTTCATAGTTGTCATTTTAGGAGTTGTATAAAATTGTAGAGCCAAGAGTCTTGGCCATTCATATCAGCATTGTATTAGGCAATATATCTCAATGAAGGAGTGATAAGTTGTAGGCTATCTATTTGATATAATATGCATATTAATATCCATCATGATTAGCATAATAGTATGCATGCCAAGTGTTTGACAAAATGTCAATTGGCTGTAGGTGTGCATTTCATGTCTAATTTTCATGTATATGCATCAAAAATACCAAAAGAGAAGTCATATATGTATTTAGATTAATGCTTAGACATTGTAGTTTGGATTTATGAGCATTTAGAGTATTCGTCTATTATTATCAAGCAAAAATATCAGACTGAAAACACAGACCAACAAGCATTGGGTTTACATCAAAAGTGTTTGACAATATTCCTTGAAGTTCAAATCAGCAAAATAAGATCCGAAATAGCAAGGAATATTACATTGATGTATTTCTTGGAAAACTCTCTTAAGGTTTTCACAAACCCAGTAGTGGTTGTGTGCTTCTTTTCTTTGTTTTGCATGCAATTCAACAATTTCCTAGCACCTTCTTGTAGATTTTATTTCCTCTACAAATTCAAAGTCTCATTTAAATGGACCCAAAAATCCTAATTTAGGTCCCTAGTTCTCTTGGTAGATTTCCTAAAGAGCCTCTCAATATTCCCTAGATGATATTGAATTATCCTTTTTCAATTCCCATGGAGGTAGTAGGTCTTTTGTAGCCTTTCACATGCTTTGTCTATTTTAATGAATTCAAAATCCTTTTTGACAAACCTAAAAGCCATTGTGGCTTTTTCTAACTTTTTATACCTTGCATCCTAGTCAACAGTTAAAAATGCTTGTAGGTTGTTGATCTTATTTTTGATCTAATGGCATGGATACCTTCACGACTGGTGATGAGGTTAGTGTAGGACTCACAATTCTTGGAGGCCTTGGTGAATTTTTATTTTCTTGGTGCCACATCGTAATTATGTGGATCATACCATTTTAGGTGGTGACATTAATGGGGGATACCTTGGTTTTGAAAATCCTTTTAGTTTGGAATTCTATGAATTTCCTTTTAGTAGGATACTAATCTCTTTGAGATCTAATGGTGTGGGTGGTGTCTTTAGTTCCTTTGGAGCCAACTCTTACATTTCACCCACCATGGTTCATGTTTCCTCTATTTTTCTTGCCTTCAACAAATAAATGAGTATCTCCTATATAAATGAATAGTCCTAGATTCTAAATTTATGCCCAATGGATGAAGTTGACTAGTTTTTTAGATTCAATACTTCAAGCAAGCTTCCCCAAGAGCTACTAGAAATGTAGTGATTTTATTACTACATCCAATTTTAATAAAATATCCCATATTTTAATAATTTTTTTTGTAGCTATGCATTTGTTGTGGCTTCCTCCTTTTAAATATTTAATGTAAAACTTCCCCCTCCTTTATGAGGAATGTGAGGCTAGTTGCCCTAAAAAGGAAGATGTCTACTTTAGGTTTAGCATGCAAGTCATTATGGTCCCTTGGATTAACCTTATTTGGACCTATGGTTGAGATTGCCTCCTCTTAGAGATCTACATTTACATGGTTTCTCCCTCTTGTATATTCATTTTGGCTATCTTTGCAAATTTTTTTCTCTCTCTTGTAAAATGGTTGACTAGTCATTGGTATTTTATCTCTTAGTGAATGAATTATTATTTCAAGATTTTTGTTTCCCATATCTCATCTAAGAGAGTATCCTTGGTATAAATCTTGAATGTGTTTGTGCTTGTCTGCTTATGCCGCTTGGACCAAAGTGGATTACCTATGTGCATTGAAAAACTATTATTCATAGATGCTAGTTAACATTGTTCTATTTGCAAGTAAACTCACAAAGAGTAAGTTGAGGCAACCTTTACATAGGCTTTTACAGATTCATGGAGGAAGGTTGGTTGTGTGCTATAGGGAGGGTTGATTGATCTCTCTTTTGGAACCCCTCCACCCACTATTTTTCTTTTATTTTCCTAACCCTTTCCTCCTTTTCACTGAAACCATTGGCTCTTCCTATCCCTTTTCCTCCCAAGAATTAGCTTAGTTTTAATTATTAGATAAGAATTGGCCTTCTTCAAAGGGTGCTTGCACATTTGAAACCTATGTGTGCAAGCATATACAATGATAAATTATCATTTGTTGTGACTTCCTCCTTTTAAATATTTAATGTAAAACTTCCCCCTCCTTTATGAGGAATGTGAGGCTAGTTACCCTAAAAAGGGAGATGTCTATTTTAGGTTTAGCATGCAAGTCATTATGGTCCCTTCTAACCTTATTTAGATCTATGGTTGAGATTGCCTCTTCTTAGAAATATATATTTACAGGGTTTCTCCCTCTTGTAAATATATTTTGGCTATCTTTGCATTTTTTTGTTTTTTTTCTCTCTTGTAACTAGTCATTGGTCTTTTAGCTCTTAGTGAATGAAGTGTTATTTCAAGACTATTGTTTCCCATATCTCATCTAGGATAGTATCCCTAGTATAAATCTTGAATGTGTTTGTTGGACCAAAGTGGATTACCTATGGGCATTGAAAAACCATTATTCATAGATGCCAGTTAACATTGTTCTATTCACAAGTAAACTCACAAAGAGTAAGTTGAGTCAACCTTAGGTATTTACACATTCATGGAGGAAGTTTGGTTGTGTGTTATAGGGAGGGTTGATTGATCTCTCTTTTGGCACCCCTCCACCCACTATTTTTATATTATTTTCCTAACCCTTACCTTCTTTTCACTGCAACCTATGGCTCTTCCTTTCCCTTTTCCTCCCAAGCATTAGTTTAGTTTCTATTATTAGATAAGAATTGTTCTTCTTCAGAGGTTCTTGCACATTTGCAACCTATGTGTGCCACCATCTACAACTATTTTACCCCTAGATTGGTAGCTTCCTCTGGCTCTCAAGTTTTCCATTTGGAGTAGCCCAACATGTATAACATGAATGTATAACAATAGTAGGATAAAAGGAAGGAAAGTATCTATAGTAAGGTGAAAGGTAAGAGTAGCACTATTGGAAGAAGAACTAGGCATGAAACAAAAGAAAGAAACATGAGAGTAGAAGGAATGTGAGAGATGGAGGGGGTTGAAATAAGGATCGTAGTCTTAGAGGTGGAGGGTGGAGGGGCCATGGAGGAAGAGGGATGGGTGGGAGATGGGAGAGATTCACCATATATAGGGGCTAGAAAGCTTACCCGAGCATTAATGCCTTATAAAATCTTTGAACCAAATAGTACATTAATTGACAAACTATGAAGAGACCCAAGTAGTTGCATAGGAGAAGTAGTACTAGAAAGGAGAAGTTGTACTAGCAAGATGTTGAAAAAGTGATTGTCTAGTGAGATAAATATTTCTTATCCATCTGTGTATCATGAAAAAATAACTCATAATGAGTATTATTCATACAACCAGATTGAATGATTAATTGAGTGAGAATCTATATTAAGATTTAGGCAAGGACTTCTTTGCAAAGGGAAAGGAGGATAATGGTGAGACCTTAGCACACACACAATACACAAACACTAAAGGAGAGAAAAACATGAAATACATCTAGGGTCTAACATAAATATCCAAAAATTAGAGAGTTGTAAATGTCTAAAAATAAATCAAAATATGAAATAAAACCCTAAGATCTTCAAAGAAGGGTGGGTGGGTATGGATTAAAAAGATGTCATACAATGCTAAACCAAATCCTAATAAAAATAAAGCAATAAAACATAATTTAGAGTGCATTCGAACCATAATCAAACCTAATGCAGGAGCACAGGTTGAAGAGCAATCTTGCATCAACCAAAAATATTTGCATTCTTTCTTTTCTTGCATTTTTAGTTCAGTTCAGTCATTTGCAGTTTCAGTATTTTGTACTACATTTTACCACATCTTCACTGATAAGAGCTCGTAAAACAGGACTTAGCATCTAGAAATCATCATCTACATCATATTCAAATTTCAAGACATTTGGATTTCTCTGTTAAAAGTTATCACTATCAGAAGATCATCAGCTTTCACAGACAGAGCATTCAGACAGTCAGTTGAAGGAGAAGGATTGAGAAGCACTTCCGTGACTTGCGAAGCCTAATGAAACATCATACATGACACATATGGATCAGATAGACCTTCCTTGAAGTCTGCACCAAATTTCATGCAATTGTGGAGCATTACCAGATGTAGGCCAACCTACCTGTTTCTACATGCTACATCTTTCATTGGAGTTTGTAACCTTCTATGGCCGAAGTGGAGGATTCTATGAGCTTGAAGATGATATATATACATCTCTTAGATGCATTAGGAAGCATTTAATTAGTAAGAAGTTTTATAATATGACTTAGATTAGATCTTTCCTTCCGAAAAGGCACTTCATTGCCATATCTTGCATATCTATTGTAACTGAAAATTAGGCCTATGAGCCCTTTGATTGTAGCCCACATGTTGCCGACATATAAGCATTGTATTTCTTTGATGTTCTGAATACATGAATCTTCCATTGCCTTCTATGATTGTGTTGTTTCTATTGTGTTTACTCTAGCTGCATGGTTCAAATAGTTCATTCTATGAACCCTCCGACCGTGACTGCACCAAGTAGTATCAGAGCGAAGTTGTGAATCCTTTGGGAAGTGAAGGCATTCCGTAAGATCTTGTTGTCAACAAATCGCCTACCTGAGGCAGTCTACTTGTGTTTGTCAACAGAGTGTCGGTTGTGAGGCAGTTGCTACCTTGTAGTTAGATCGCCGAATTGAGGTAGTTGCACCGGACCCTAGGAAGGGATGCCACCAAGAAGGTGATGCAGCACACAACATACACTCAATACAATTTTGCCATTAATCATGTGAGAGCCAAAGATTTGAAGACTGGAACATAAAAAAACTTCTATTCATCAACTCTACTGCTACAATGAGAGAAAACTCTCTTATATCCAAGAAAACAAAAAAAAATAAAAAAATTACCTTTTTTTGGCAGATTTCGACAATTGTTAGATTTTGCCATTTTAGGTAATTTTACAATCATATCTTGAGAATCTAGTTTTTTTGCAAAAACTTCCTAAATCTAAGGTAGGACGAAAAGCCAACTAACATCCTAAATTCGAAACATGAGTTTCAAGTTATTAAAAAAAAACAACTTTTAAAAAACTAGAAAAAAACACTAAATTGCCATTTTGAGGGCCAAGATGAAAGTTTCAAGCCCTGAAAGAGTGCCAAGATGAGGTCCAACTGACTAGGATTGATTGGGAAACCATTGGCCACCTCATAATGCATCCACTTGTAAAATTTCGTAGAAAACCCACATCTGAGTCAAAAGTTATGACCTCTGGAAGTCCCTGCATCATTCTCCTCTGGTTGAAAAGAACACAGCTCCTGCAAGTGAGTGTCTTCAAACTACTACCATTTGACTGGATCTAACCTCTGCACTTCCCACTTTGTAATCCACATGCTATCTATTGGTGGCAATCCTTCCCATTGTACTAAATACTTGTTGTAATGCCCTTGCCCTTGCCGAGTGTAGATAGTTTTCTTATCAAGAACCTGTGCAATCTTTTCCTTCTTCTTATGGGGAATGTGGTGGTGCCATGCCACTTCTAGTTGACTATTTTTAGCATCATCCTCACCATGGAATACATATAAATCAGAAATATTAAACACAGGAGAAATATCGAGATCATCTAGTAAACTGACCTCATATGCATTATCATTGATCTTCTTTGTAATTTTGTAAGGACCAATTTTCCTGTACTTCAACTTGTGGTATGTTCCCATAGGAAACCACTCTTTTCTCAAATATACCATCACTAAGTCACCTTCACTGAATGTCTGATGTCACCTACTAGTATCCACTGTATTCTTGTACCTCTCATTAGTGTCCTACAACTTCTGTCTCATTTCTTTCTGCAACTGTTGAAGGTGTTCTGTAAATGCTTCCCCATCATCATTGCCCCTATCTTTCATTGGTAGCTGTACCAAATCTAGAACACCCTGAGGATTCCTGCCATACACAATCTGGAAAGGGGACTTTCCCGTTGATCTGTTAACAGAACTATTATAGGCAAATTTGGCCTGGGGTAATGCCACGTCCCATTGTTTTGGCTTTTCTCCAACAATACACCTCAACAAATTTCCTAGACTCCGATTGACTACCTCTATTTGCCCATCCGTTTGAAGATGATAAGCACTACTAAACTGTAACTTAGTCCCCATCTTCTTCCATAAAGTCCTCCATAAATGACTGAGGAATTTGCTATCCCTATTAGAGGTAATAGTCTTTGGAACACCATGTAGTTGAACAACTTCTGAAAAAAATAACTCTGCACCCTCATTGCATCATTCGTTTTCTTACAGGCAATAAAATGAACCATCTTGGAGAACCTATCAACAACTACAAAAATGGAGTCATTACCTCGTTGAGTATGTGGAAGTCCCAACACAAAGTCCATGGTCAAATTTGTCCATGGTCCAGTTGGTACTGGTAATGGCATATACAACCTTGTATTATGTGAATGTCCCTTAGCCACTTGGCAGATTCTACACCTTGTTACATACTTAGTTATATCCCTTTTCATCTTTGGCCAGTAATAATTATCTTCTATCAAGGCTATTGTCTTGTCCTTGCCAAAATGTCTAGCTAACCTACTACTATGAAATTCTCTGATAATATTTTCCCTCATAGAGCCAGCTGGTATGCATAGTTGTTTTCCTTTAAATAGATACCCATCTTGCATAAAATATTCACCCCTAAAGTGATCCAAGTTACCAGATATTGGTGCCTTCAATTGTTCCACAATCTCCCAAAAATCATCATCAGACTCATACAAATTTTTGATGGCATCAAAACCAATCACCTCAATTTCCATTGTTGTCAAAAGTGCAACACACCTACTTAACGCATCTGCAACTTGATTTTGTTTTCTAGACTTAGGTTTCAATACAAAATTGTAACCCTACAAGAAAGAGACCCACTTGACATGCCTACTATTCAAATTTTTCTGTGTGTTCAAGTATCTTAGTGCAATATGATCTGTAAACAATACAAACTCCTGGGGAACTAGATAATGTCTCCAATGCCTCAATGCTTGAACAATTGCATAAAATTCCAAATCATAAGTAGAATAATTCTTTCTCACATCATTCAGCTTTTCACTAAAGAAAGCTATAGGTTTTCCAGCTTGGCTAAGCACATCACCTATTCCCACATGGGAGGCATCACATTCTACTTCAAATACCTTATCAAAATTTGGCAATGGAAGTATAGGTGCTTCTGTTACCTTTTGCTTCAAATACTTAAAGCTCTCCTCAACATCCTTGGTCCATACAAACTCCCTTCCTTTGGTGCAATCTGTTATAGGAGCTACAATACTACTGAAATTTCGAATGAACTTTCAATAGAAAGTGGCCAAGCCATGAAAACTTTTTACCTCTGTGATGCTGCTTGGACTAGGCCATTCTAGAATTGCCCTGACCTTTTCTGGATCCATTCTGACACCATCTTTAGAAATGACAAAACCTAAAAAAACCAAACTGTCCTGCATGAACCTACACTTCTTCAAATTGGCATAGAACTCCTCCTTCCTTAACACACCAAAGATGATCCTTAAGTGTTGTAGGTGCTCTTCTTTGCTGTTACTAAATACCAAAATATCGTCAAAATAAACTACCACAAACTTACCAATGTAAGGTCGTAGTATAGTGTTCATCAATCTCATAAATGTGCTAGGTGCATTTGATAACCTAAATGGCATAACCATCCACTCCTATAATCCATCTCTAGTCTTAAAGGCTGTCTTCCACTCATCCCCTTCTTGGATCCGGATTTGGTGGTAGCCACTTCGTAGGTCAATCTTCCTGAAATATTTGGCCCCTGCAAGGACATCCATCATGTCCTCCATACAAGGTATAGGAAACTGATACTTAATGGTAATTTTATTAATTGCTCTGCTATCAGTGCACATCCTCCATGTTCCATCTTTTTTTGGGGTCAACAATGCAGGTACAACACATGGGCTCATGCTCTCTCTCACCACACCTTTACTTATGAGTTCTGTTACTTGCTTATTCATCTCTGCATGTTTGTTGGATTCATCCTATAAGCTACTTGGTTGGGTAGAGTTGCTCCTGGAATCAAATCAATATGATGCTGAATATCTCTCTTTGGCGGTAGACCATCAGGCAATTCATTAGGAAAAACATCAACAAATTCTTCCAATAGCTCTGCTACTTCTAGGGGAACTAAAATGTCTTCCTCTTCACCTTTTTCACTACTAATGCATAGTAACATCGTGTCACCTTCATTTCTTTAACAAGATCTCTTTCAGATAACATGGTCTCACCTTTTCCTTCATCCTTAAGAGGCAATAAAATCACCTTAGAGCCATCTTTCCAAAAGGTGTATGTGTTTTTCTCTCCATCATGCATAACTTTTCTATCATACTGCCATGACCTTCCCAATAACACATGACAGGCATCCATTGGGACATCACACCATATCTCATCCTGATAGATATTCCCTATGCTAAACTTAATTAGGCATCTTTTATCAACAGTGACTTCATTTCCCTTTTTAAACCATGCAATGCAGTATGGATGAGGATGTTTTTCATAGTGTAAATTCAATTTTTCTACCATTTATTTAGAAACCATATTTTCACAACTACCTCCATCCACAATAACTTGACATACCTTGCCACCTGAAGTGCATCTGGTTCTGAAGATATTGGTTCGAAGCCATGAACCATCAGAGCTTTTGGCTTGTGTTTTCTCCTTCTTTGGAATCACCATTGCTCTTCTCATCATGAGACTTTCTCCCACATCTGGTGGAACCTCTAGTTTCGTCCCTTCCACTTCATGCTGTGTTTGAATCAAGTTCACCCTAGGTTGTCCTCATTGATTTCTTTCTTGCATGTTATAATTTGAACATTCAAATGCCCTATGACCTTCTTCTCCACATCTAAAACAAGTGAAAGGCCTTCTCTAGTTTTCCCATCCTCTACCGCTACCATAACCTCTACCTTCTTGAAATCCCCTTCCTCGTTCTTGATTCGGAGGATCTTGTCAAGTATCTACTTGTTTTTCCAATCCATGGGATGACTCTCCCCTTCCATAATTCAAACCTCCTCAAAATGGGGTTGATGTATCCCTTCTTCCCCCTCTATTCCTCTGATGGTACTGTCTGTTTTCTTTTTCTTCAGCCTAGCCAATTGGTAAGCCTCTTCCATACTGTTGAGTCGATGCATGCTCAATTCATCTTGAATAGAGAATTTCAGGCCATTCACATATCTAGCAGCCATCTGTTCATCAGTTTATTGATGTTCTATACATATAGATAGCATATAAAACTCATTTGTATAATCTTGCACAGAAGAGAGGTTCTACTTTAAATTTTGAAACCTACAAAAAAGGGTTTGCGCATAATCTATGGGCAAAATTTTTTCTCTCAACTTTTTCTCCATTTTATTCCATGTCGTGATCTTACCCTTGCCTTTCCTTGTTCATTCCTTTTGAAGATGATCCCACCAAATCATTACATGACCCTTTAATTTGGTGCATGCGAATTTCACCTTCTTTTCCTGTCATGGATTTCCATTCAAAAAAATTTCTCATGTCATTCAACTAGTCTATCAACTCCTCTAGTTTAAGACTACCTGCATAATCTGAAACATCTACCTTGATCCCTTCATTTTTCCCTTCTAAGGCCCTGAGCATCCTCTCTTCAAAAAACATGCCTTCTAAGTCTTCTTCTTTATGTTCTGTATCTTGATTTGCACCTCCTCGACCTATCTCTTCATTAGATTCATCTCCTCCTCTACCTAGTCTTTGGTTTTCCATCCGTGTTGTAAGTTCTACTATTTACCTTTGCAGATTTTGCATTTCTCTATGCATTTGGGCAAGACCGCCTCTTCCTCTTCCTCTCCCAGCCATCTTCCTGCTCTGATACCAGATGATGCAGCACACAACATACACTAAATACAATTTTTCCATTAATCATGTGAGAGCCAAGGATTTGAAGACTGGAACATAAAAAAACTTCTATTCATCAACTCTACTACTACAATGAGAGAAAACTCTCTTATATCCAAGAAAACAAAAAAAATCAAAAAATTACCTTTTTTGGAAGATTTCGACAATTGTTAGATTTTGCCATTTTAGGTAATTTTACAATCATATCTTGACAATCTAGTTTTTTCGCAAAAAATTCTTAAAGCTAAGGTAGGTCGAAAAGCCAACTAACATCCTAAATTCGAAACATGAGTTTCAAGTTATTAAAAAAAACAACTTTTAAAAAACTAGAAAAAAAACACTAAATTGCCATTTTGAGGGCCAAGATGAAAGTTTCAAGCCCTGAAAAAGTACCAAGACGAGCTCCAACTAACCAGGGTTGGTTGGGAAACCACTGGCCCCCTCATAACGCATCCACCTATAAAATTTCGTAGAAAACCCACATTCGAGTCAAAAGTTATGACCTCCGGAAGTCCCTGCATCAGAAGGATACCTGTTATGGGTAATGTTGTTGGAAGAATGGAAGAAATGATTAAGATGATGATAATTAAAGTTAGATTGGATGCTGTAGAAGAAGATAGAAGAAGAGAATTTAACCTTAGACATGATGCTAAAAGTGATGATGAAGAATTTCAATCTGCTGAACAAAATGAAGAAGCCCTACAAGAAGAATCAGATCAGGTGAAGATGTTGAAAGCTATTTCTAATATTGGTAAGAGACCTAGAGTGGAAGTATCAAACTATACTAGAAATTTGAATATGGAGGAATTGATTAACTGGATAAATGACTGAAAGAATATTTTGAATATGAGGAAATTGAAGATCCGAAGAAAGTAATATTTGCAAAGACTAAGTTCAAAGGACATGCTGCTATTTGGTGGAAAGAAGCTCAATTGGATAGAAATATGAGAGGAAAAGAAAATATCATAAAATGGGATAGGATGGTGACAAAGTTGAGAAATCAATTCATACCTATTGACTATGAGTTGGAATTATTGAAGAGATTGCAGAACGTAAGGCAAAAGGAGAAATTTGTGAAGGAGTATACTGAGGAATTTCATAAGATGATCATAAGAACTATACATAGTGAAGTAAGAAAAGAGAAAGTGGCAAGATACATAAATGGATTGAGAATGAATATTCAAGAAGAACTGAGTTTGGTAAGGATGACAACAATAGAAGAAGCATATCAGTTTGCCCTAAAAGTTGAAGACAAGCTGAATAAGAAGCATGAGCAGAGATAGAGAGGAAGAGGAGGTAAATTTCAAAGAGGTAGAACATATCCCAGAGGAGAAAGATCATATGTGGAGAAGAAAAGAAAGTACCCCATATCAAAAGGAAGAAAAGGACAATAATTCATACTACAAAGGGAGAGATGACAGAAGTTTCTACTGCAATAGCAGAGGACATCATAATTATTACCACAGTGAAGGATACCAGAGAGGTGAAAGAGGGTTTAATAAGAGAACATTCAAAGGAACTTGTTTCAAGTGTGGAGGTGAAGGACACAGAGCATTTGAATGTTGTCAGGGAAGTACAAGCAAGAAGACAGAGAACAGTGCAAGAGCAGCTTATGCAGAGGAAGAACCTGTTGGATTGCCTAGTTTAGTTGGGCAACTGGAGAAAGAAGAATCATTAGTCATAAGGAGAGCCTTATTTCAAGTAGAGACAATTGAGAAACCACCGCAGAGGAAAAGTTTGTTCTGGACCAGATGCAAATCAGGAGGTAAATGTTGTAAGGTTATAATTGATAGTGGTAATACTGATAATTTGGTTTCAGAAGAGATGGTGACTAAGTTGAGCCTGGAGAGATTGAAATATCCTAAGCCCTACAAGATAGCATGGATTCAAGATGAACACAAGGTACTGGTGAGTGAACAATGTTTGGTGAAATTTCATATTGGATCTTATAATGATGAAGTATTTTGTGATATTATGTTGATGGATGTATGTCATATATTGTTGGGAAGACGATGGCAGTATTATAGGAAAGCTATACTTGATGGGAGAAAGAATGCTTACTCCATAACATCAAATGGGAAGAAACATATCTTGATACCTTTAGAAGATGAGCCTAAAAGTGAAGTATGTGGGAATGTTAGAATATATTTAGTTGATGGAAGAAAATTTCTATATGGATTGAGACATGAGAATATGTGTTTTGCTTTGATTCCTAAGAAGCGCAAAACCCTAAATACAGAAACTAAAGAATCACAGCTAGAGAAGATAATTGAATTATTGACAGAGTATGAAGACATTATATCAGATAATGTACCTGAATGACTACCACCAATCCGGAGTATCAGTCATCATATGCACTTTATACTTAGAACTAGTTTTCCTAACAAAGTAGCACACCGGATTACACCAGTAGAGAATGCAGAGCTGAATAGACAGATACATGAGTTGTTAAGGAAATGATTGATTAGAGAAAGTTTAAGCCCATGTGCAGTACCTGCAATACTAGCACCAAACAAAGATGGAGAATGGAGAATGTGTATAAACTCTAGAGCAATCAATAACATCATAGTTAAGTATAGATTTCCATTGCCAAGGATGGATGACATATGTGGATTGTTTGAGTGGAGCAAAGTATTTTACAAATATAGACTTGAAGAGTGGATACCATCAAATCAAGATCAGAGAAAGAGGTGAGTGGAAGATTGCATTCAAGACAAATGAAG
Source organism: Cunninghamia lanceolata (assembly GCA_027924645.1). Classification (NCBI taxonomy): domain Eukaryota; kingdom Viridiplantae; phylum Streptophyta; class Pinopsida; order Cupressales; family Cupressaceae; genus Cunninghamia; species Cunninghamia lanceolata. Next base: position 783,999 of record BSBN01001164.1, on the reverse strand, counting down.
GATTGTATGAATGGTTAGTGATGCCTTTTGGATTGACTAATGCACTGAGTACTTTCATGAGGTTGATGAATGAGGTTTTGAAGAAATTATTGGGTAAGTTTGTTATTGTATACTTGGATGATATTTTGCTTTTCAGTAAGACAAAAGAACATTTGTGGTATATTAGACAAGTATTGCAAAGTTTGAGAGAAGAGAAGTTACTAATAAACATCAAGAAATGTAGTTTCATGAAGGAAGAATTGGTATATTTGGGATTTGTGATTTTTGTGGAAGGATTGAAGATGGACCCTGAGAAGGTTAGAGCAATTGTTGAGTGGCCAACACTTGAAAACATTGGAGAGGTAAGATCATTTCATGGATTAGCTAGTTTCTACTGGAAGTTCATCCTAAATTTTAGTTCAGTATGCACACCTATGATAGAGACAATAAGAGGTGATAGAAAGGATTTTAAGTGGACATTAGGAGAAAATAAAAGTTTTGAATTGTTGAAGAAGAAAGTGACAGAGCAACTAGTGTTAGCATTACTGAATTTCAACAAAGTATTTCAAGTAGATTGTGATGCCAGTGGAAATGCAATAGGAGTAGTGTTAAGTCAAGAAGGTAGACTAGTAGCATATTTCAATGAGAAGTTGAATGATGCAAGAAGAAGATATTCAATTTATGATCAGAAGTTCTATGCCATAATTCAAGCCTTGAAGAAGTGGAGACATTACTTGTTGCCTAAGGAATTTGTATTGTACATGGATCATCAAGCATTTTAGTATTTGAACAGTCAAGGGAAGTTGAATCAGAGACATATGAGATGGGTAGAGTTCATGCAGAGTTACACATTTGTATTGAAGCATAGGAGTGGGAAGTCAAACAAAGTTGCAGATGCATTGAGTAGAAGAAAGAATTTGCTGACAGAGATGAGAGTAGAAGTATTAGGATTGGAGGCACTGAAGCACATGTATGAAGATCTTGATTTTGCAAAAGCATGGAAAGCATATAAGGAACCTATTGTGATAGATAGAAGTAAGTGGTTAGACTATTTCATTCAGGAGACTATGTTGTTCAAGGGAAATCAGTTGTGTATACCTAGGAGTTCAATGAGAGACAATTTGATCAAAGAGAAACATAGTGGTGGAATAGCATAACATTTTGGAATTAACAAGACAGTAGCTTTGGTAAGTGAACATTATTTTTGGCCTCAGATATATAAGGATGTAACGAAGTTTGTGTGCAGAGTTGCAGAATACATCAAGTTGCAAAAGGGAGTAGTCAGAATATTGGTTTGTACAAATCTTTGACAATATCAGAGAGACCTTGGGAAGATATAAGCATGAATTTATATTAGGATTGCCAAAGACACAAAGAGGGTATGATTCTATATTTGTAGTGGTGGACAGATTTTCAAAGATGTCGCATTTCATTCCTTGTAAGAAGAGCAATGATGCAGTGCATGTTGCTAACCTATTTTCCAAGGAGATTGTGAGATTGCATGGATTACCTAAGAGTATAGTTTCAGACAGGGATACAAGATTCATTGGATACTTTTAGAGGATATTGTGGAAGAAGATGAAGATAGACCTAAAGTCTAGTTCAACATTTAACCCATAGAATGGACAAACTGAAGTGGTAAATAGGAGTTTGGGTAACTTATTTAGATGTTTAGTTGGAGATAAGGTAGGAAACTGGGATCTAGTTATACCACAAGTAGAGTTTACATACAATAATTCAGTAAATAGAAGCACAGGGAAGACACCATTTGAAGTTGTGATATGAGTGAAACCTAGAGGAGTTGTAGAGTTGAGAGACATCAGTATGCAGAACAAGATAAGTGCAAAAGCATAAGAATTTACAGAATATATGGAGACTCTACATAATCAGGTCAGAAAGCATTTGGAGGAGATGAATAATAAGGAGCAAGCAGATGAGAAGAGGAGACAAGGAATTTTCTATTGGAGATGAAGAGATGGTATATTTGAGAAAGGAGAGATTTCCAGTGAGGACATACAACAAGATGAAGATGAAGAAGTTTGGACCATGTAAGATACTTAGGAAATTTGATTCAGGGAATGCATATGAAGTGGAGCTACCATAGACATTTGGTATATCACCTATATTCAACATTACAAATCTATATTAGTATCATGAAGGAGAATCAAGTGACAACATTGAAGATGATTTGAACAATCAGTTGCCATAGAAACAACTAGAGCAGATAGAGGACATCTTGGACAACAGAGTTGGATGTAGCACCAGAGGCAAGCAGTATAAAGAATATTTAGTTAAGTGGAAAGGTAGACCGGAAGAAGATTCATCATGGATTTCACAGGCTGAGGTGGACCACCTTGGTTTTCCTCTAGCCCCAACAAAGTGAGGGACTCACTTTTTTAACAACCCTGGGTGTCTGATGTAGGAGCATCCCTAGTTGTAGAGTAATCTTGCATCAACCAAAAATATTTGCATTCTTTCTTGTCTTACATTTTTCAGTTCAGTTTAGTCATTTATAGTTTTAGCATTTTATATTGCATTTTACCTCATCTTCACATCAGAGCTCACTGAGTAGGACTTAGCATCTAGATATCATCATCTACATCATATTCAAATTTCAGGACATTTGGATTTGTCTGCTAAAAGTTATTGCTATTAGAAGATCATCAGCTTTCATAGACAGAGCATTTAGACAGTCAGTTGAAGGAGAAGGATTGCAGAGCACTTCCGTGACTTGCGGAGCCTAATGAAATATCATACATTGCACATATGGATCAGATAGACCTTCCTTGAGGTCCACACCAAATTCATGCAATTGTGGAGTATTACCAGATGTTGTAGGACGACCTACCTTGTTTCTACGTGCTACATCTTTCATTGGAGTTTGTAACCTTCTGTGGTTGACACAAAGGATTCTATGAGCTTGAAGATGATATATATACATCTCTTAGATGCATAGGGAAGTAGTTAATTAGTAAGAAGTTTTAGACTATGACTTAGATTAGATCTTTCATTCCATAAAGGCACTTCAATGCCATATCTTGCATATCTATTGTAACCAAAAATCAGGCCTGTGAGCCCTTTGATTGGTGCCCACATGTTGCCAACATATAAGCATTTTATTTCTTTGATGTTATGAATACATGAATCTTCCATTGCCTTCTATGATTGTGTTGTTTCCATTGTGTTTACTCTAGCTGCATGGTTTGGATAGTTCATTCTGTGAACCCTCCAGTCGTGACTACACCAAAACCTAAAATGAAGGATAGAAAATAAAAAATACTACATTTGAAACTCTAATGTAGAAGGATAAACCTTAAGGACCAAACTTTAGGGGTGTAAGAAAGTTAGTGTTAAACAAATTTAAAAAAGCAATTGATGCAAGATAATTAATAGATACCCTAGATATATAAGTTGGAACTAATAATGATAATAAATTAAATGCATGGAATTTAAATAAATTAGAATAATGCTACATAGCTAGAAATATAATGAAAATGTGTTACATGTGTCACTAATTGATTTTCCAATTGGATCATGACCTTGTGTGATACCATATGAACACTAGTTCACTTCCACAACTATGGAGCTAATATCTATAATGTGAATCTATACCTATCTATGGTTTTGAACCTATACATGTGATTTTGACCTCTAGAAATGGTTTGCCTTGATGTTTGCAATTGCATCTCTAGGGGATGGTGTCTATAGTCACTTGGAACACTTATTATTATTGAGTTAACGATACATGTCAAAAGATTAAATACCATAGGCAAACATGCAATGAATGTCTAAGTATGTTGAAGTAAGCAACGATACATATCAAAATATTAAATGCAATAGGCAAACATGCAATGAATGTCTAAGTATGTTAAAGTAAGCAAATAATTCAATAAAATGTTTGATTATTATCCTTCAATGATAATATATATTAATGTTTGATAATTCTCCTTGAATGATAATATATATTTTAATGTTTGATAATTCTCCTTGAATGATAATACACATTAGAATGATCGATTCCTTAATGATTTGAAATGAATTAGGGTTTATCTTTAAATATAACACCCTAGCACACAACTTAATAAATTTCATGCTCAAGTTGGCTCATAACAACTAGTTGGAAGAAGTTCATGAGGTCAAATTTAAATTCAAAGTTTAGAGGTTATTTCCACAACTAATATTAAAATATAACACCCTAGCACACAACTTAATAAATTTCATGCTCAAGTTAGATCATAACAACTAGTTGGAAGAAGTCCATGAGGTCAAATTTAAATTCAAAGTTTAGAGGTTATTTCCACAACTATAGAATTAAAGATATGACTAAGATAAAGGAATGGATGGAGTGAAGCTTAGAACTAGTTCCTAGGGATGTATACAAGATGGAATCCAGTTCCACTTGTACACTAGTTATACACTAAAGATAACCCAATCAAAATGAATTTAAGGTATACAATTTTCACCATTGTAAAAGGAAAATAGTTTTTATCCTTCTCTATGAATTTATATTTGTAGTCTTCAGAGAGTTTCTTTGTTTTATCATTATTTACATATTAAATTAAACTATTAAAAAAATAACCACTTACATAATAGTAATAGTCATGATAATTGAATAGTAATTTTTATGTTTTAATATTATTAAATTAATAATAATTTTTATTTTTTAATATTAAAAAAGATTGAGAGATATCATGTTCCAAGGCAAGTGAATTAATTCTCTATTTGTTATGACATTATTTTCAAATTTAATAATTATTTTTATGTATTTACTTTATCATATTCAGCCATTGTCGACGACAGTTGAACTAATGGAGGAGTTATTGATGGAGTTCCTTACTCTTACTGTATGTGTTTGAAATTTATATTTAGTTCGATATGATTAAACACCATTTCTTGTGAAGCATTTTGAATAATTTCAATATATTTCTATATTTAAAGAAAGTAATAAATATATATTGTTTATATATAATTAGATGGAAACGGTTAAAGATTTTGAGTCAAGGACGGGAGAGTTTTCAATTGAAGGCATTTTGTTTGCTTTAAGAAAGGTGAATTTCTAGCCATCTCTCTCTCTCTAAGTAAATAATCTAACTAAATCTAAGTAATTGATTTCAGATTGTAAATTTTCCACAATATATTTATATCTTCATTTTTATAGTAAATTTTCCACAATATATTTATATCTTCATTTTTTTATATAATTTTAGGTTTTAAAATAATTATATTTTATTTTTGAGAATAAGGTTTTTTTGAGTTATGAAAAATAAAAAGTTTTTGGAAATGTATGTATAGTTTTAAATTATATTGAGTGGTCCATTATTAATATGAATTAAAATATTATATATTTGTATATAAATAAATTATTTCATATGGATTTATTTAGGTTAATTAAATATATGTAATCATATAATTACAATTAATCTAAATTAATGTTTAGAGTTAGGAGTTAAATTACAAAGTTATTTATAGAAATTAAATGTGAAAGGATAGAGCACTTAGCTTAGGGAGCAATGATGAAGAATAATGTTGATGTGGTATAGAATCCATTTTCTAATAGTTCACAATGTTAGTGTATAGAGTAAAGACATTGACATTTCGGATCACACCCAAGAGGAGAATTATGATTTAATGCTCTTTGTGTGCTCACTATCTTGGACTCTATGTAGATTCAAAATCTTCTATGGATTAGTCCCAAGTGGTTTAGGGTTGATTGTATCAATGTTTTAGATCACACCCAATGACCCATCATTAGTAAGAGGAGAATTATGATTTAATGCTCTCCATTTGCTCACAAAACAAAGAAGAGATACATAATAAGTATATTTTGTCACAAAAAAATACAACTATAAGTTAATTCAATTGTCTCATCCTTCTTCAAAAAGTAAACCCGTGTCTTTTTTGTAAAGTCATCAAACAATACTAAAACATTCTCTGGTTGTAATCTCCAAGTGCACAAAATACCCTACTTTCCATAGCATAACTTGATCATTATCCCTTTTGAATTGGAGCCACCATTCTGTATCATTCTTACTTCCATTGAAATTGGGAACCTCCATGAAAACTAGGTTTCAAATAAATATATTTTTAATTGATCTGTAACGCCCCACATGAACATCTTAGAGAACAACACATCTACGCTATGCAAAACAGAATAATTTTTTTTTAAATGAATAAGATAACAAAGTAATGTTTAACAAATCAATACACATCATTAAACTAAGAACTTGTCCTCTAAAGTTCCATGGTTGCATTAGTTGACAAATCAGTTAACATAATTTAACATACATTATTAACTAACATTAGCAGATCATTCTAATTCTATTACATTCAATCAGTAACGATTTACATCTCTATAACATCAGATAAGTAATCATCAGGATCTAGTACATAGATACAATTTCTCCTGACATATGAATACCACATTACATTGTTACATTATCATCTTCTAAATACATATGAATACATAATGAATCATCTGATACATAGACCAATATATGAGCATAATAACTGTCTCCATAAACAGGTACAAGATATGATGTCTGATACACAAGCTATATTCTCCTCGCACATGAACATCAGCAAGGAAAAGAAACCAATGGAATGAAAGCTCTTCCACCTGACCATGTGGAACCCTGAGGTCCACCCCCCAAGCTAGGAGTTAACATGAGGTCCCAAACAATAACAGTCAGGTAGACAAGACTAACATGAATGAAGAATGACCAAACGCCAATACAACACATGGCAATAACAACACAACACAACTTCCAGAGGCAACACATAACAAATGGGGAGAGTACAACTAGGGAATGCTAGGCTGCAATAGGGAGGAGTGTCATCACATTGCTATGATTGGTGGCTTTATTGGTGATCTTAAGGGAAATTATATTTAATACCAGTTGCAACATACCTAAGAGCCATATTTGTGTGTCACAGAGTGATGGTAATAAAGACATCATTGCCAGTCTAATGAGGAGTACGCAGAGTTGAAGCAGCTAAGGGAAAACAGTTAAAAGCTACCATCCCAGGCCAGCATATCAAATTTCAAGATTTAGTTTTTTTTTATGAGAGTTAATAGGGAAGCGCATACAGAAAACAAGAAATTGCCTTTTGCGTAGTTGTTACCAGCAAGCATTATGTGTGCACAATTGACTTATATGGCCATGCTAGCTATCTAGGGAACACCTTAAACTTTGCCATTGAGATACCAGACAAAGGTGATGATTACAAATACCCAGTATTGGAAGGATCTACAGAATTCCCATACCCACGAAGGGGATGAACCTATTGTGAACGCAATACAAGCAGTTCATACTTGCCTCTAAATTATATATATACTACCTGGCTTGTGAATAACCTTCATTAGTATCTGAACAAGCTGATATTATAAATGACAGATCTAGCTATGGAAAGCAGTTATCTTCACTGAAACATTCGGGTGCCTCTAAATGTCCAATTTTTTGTCAATGGGCTAAAGAGTTTGGTCCAGATTGTAGTGCCTAAACTCCAGGCATTGTTCTCCAGTCAAAACAACTTCCATTCTTTTGAAGATGTTAAGAAGCTAAACACAGTCAGATGGACATTGCATGTGAGATCTATTCAGGAGACTGCGAACAATTGTAATCCTCTAAAGCTCAATAACCTAGCAATTGCAATATATAGGTCAAGAAAAAAAAAGACCAGATCCACAGTCTATACCAGCGCGATTCAAGAACACTACTGGCCAATACCCCCTTACCAGTGATTTAGACATTCATTTATGTTCAATTTGGTGTCAATAAGGCACTACAGTAAATATCACTTAGAGATAAGATTGAAATTAAAGCTACATCATTCTTTACACAACGATACCCTTAAAAGACTAGCTAATTCAATTCCACACAAGACTGACACACTAACAGAAAGGACAGTTTATTGAATGCCAATCAACTGGTGCCAAAAAAAAAACATGGGAATGGTCTAAGTGCAGATCAACGCTATGTCAAATGGGACCTAAACCAATGACACAGCTACATACACCTGGTTTAAACATAAAACAATTGATAAGGAAGGCAGATATGAGATTGCAGGACACAAACAACAATGGATTTATTGAACAAAGAAACAGTCACAATCCATATACAGGGAAAATTAAGCAAATTTGTGAGATAGATATAGCAAAATAATGGCACCTGGTTCCTTTCGCTTGGCTAGCCATGAGTAGAATACTGTTTGCAGCTTCAATCCTCCAGCTCTCTAATCTTCTTCTGCTCCTCCTGCAATCCCTTCTTCTTTTTCCTGCCAAAATCCCCCTCCCTTTGCCTCTACAACCTACCCTTTTATAAAACAATCCCTTCCATCGTCCAAGGAACTCGGCACGCGATCCGGTGCATCCCACCTTAAATATATATATATATATTTTATTTAATTTAATGATCCCAAGAGGTTACTTTTTTTTAAATATTAATACACAGTTCTGACAAAATTTAATTACTTTATAACCATCCAACCATATTGTTATTAATAAAGTTATAATATTACATCAATCTATAATTTTACAACTATATATTAATTTATTTTATTAATTAAGTTGTAAATCACAAATTACACATGACTTACAACTATTTTATTTATTTAAATATTCATTATAAATAGTATTATATTAAACAATACAAAATTTCCTACAATTTTTATTTAACAACTATACTTCTAATAAAATAATAATTTATTTACAACAATAATTAACAACTATCATCATTATGCTCACTATTATCTTTTATAAATATGTTTAATTATCAACATTATAATTTCCGTAACATGATTCTATTTAATGCACAACGATACCTTACACATTTAGACACCTTCTGACCTAGTTAGACTCCAAGGTGCAATATTACCTGTCTGCAAGTCATGATCGAATGACAGACAATGACCAAAAGGATAAACTGACAACCAGACAACACTGACATGGGACCTCATGTTAACTCCAAACAACTAATCCATTGGTGAAGGCACGCTTAGACCTGGTACATCAAGTGGAGTCGGTGCCTAGTACCTGCATCCTGCAACAATGCACGGTTAAACATAACAATATATATATATATATATATATATATATATATATATATATATATATATATATATATATATATATATATATATCTACATGCAGTCCTATAGTGAATGGAAATCGCAGTGGGGTAGGGTACTCGAGAGCGAGTAATACAACACTATTCCATTCACATTTATGAATAAACAATTAACTATGTTGAACAAGATTTCCGTTTACTAGTCAACAACATAAAATGATCAACTATCTCACAATCCCATATAGTGAATAACATCAAAACATCTATAACATCTAGTTCACTTATCAAATTCTAAAGCATAAAATAATAGAATCCAACATCAACAACTGTTATCATAATGATTAGGTCCATAATGAATTAACAAGATAACAAGAGATCCATCATCTACGGTCTAAGATACTATCATAAAGTCTAATACTACTAAGCAAACATCAATCTGATAGACGACAAGTTGAGGGGCACTACATGATCACCTTAAATCGAATATAAATATGAAAATAAAATAATGTAGAAAGGTAGATTTAAATATTTCCTTACACTTACAAAAACATAATTTATTTTTCTCACCTAGTTTGATATCAAAATTTGTGTAAAGTTACATTGAATAAATTTGTTGAAAATCAAAATTGCAAGGTCAAATTCAAACTCTAGTACCAAATGTTATGAATCTGCATAAAATAATATAAATACTTTAATTTATAAAAAAATAGAATAAACCCTTGAGGTAGGGAAACACCATACAATGATCCTTTCTAGAAGAAGCTACTCCACACTCTATCTCCATATGAGATCCAAACACATAATACTATTAATATATCTCACAACAATCTCTTGTCTAATTATATAACACTCAACTACCTACCACAACCGCTTCTCCACACATGTGGGATAAATATATTTATTCTAATTAGCTAGTGGGATGACTTATAAAGCATATTCACCCTAATCCTTTATTTATTAATACCTTTGATATACCATAATATTATATCCCTATGTACATGACAATATAGATGTGAGTATTTTTAGAACAATAAGTGGGAATGCCCCCAAATCTAAGTAAGTGTAAATGTCATGGAATCAATCCTCACCAGTAAGTATAGCATAAATTGAAGATCTATCTTGTATAGCTAATTATTTTAATAATGGAAATTGGGACCATCATCATCCATACTCATAAGAGAGGTGACACTAACCATAACACCATGTCTATTATCTTTGCATGGGATATCATCAATTGTATATGAGTCAAAAAAATCTAGCAATTGTAATGCCAACTCAATGATATTATGTAAGTTTTCCTTCTAGTATTGTAGTTCACTAGTGATTTGTCTAGCTACCAACTATGAATCACTATGTATATTAATGGATTTAAATTTTAAGGAGATAGTTGCATGTAACCCCATAATTAATGCATCATGTTTAGTTACATTATTTTATTATGAAAATCAAGTTGAAAAGATAGGGGATCAAGTCACTTGGGATGTATCAATATGACCCCAACCCCATCACCAACCAAACATATAGAATTGTCAAATAACATAGTCCAAGGATATGAGGAATTAATGTGTAATATATGGTCATTGAGGAAAGATGTATTGATAAGTGTGTGAGGAGGACATGATGTTGCACTAATTGGTCAAGAATGAGCTGTCCATTAATATATTTTTGAGAGAAAAACTTAAGACCGAACTCTAAAAGCAACATGACCCACCATGCAACATAGTCTAAAATAAATCTTAGCTTTGGAAAGCATGTATATCAACGAATCTTCTTTTATAATTATATGTGTCTCAATGTGTATCATATAATGTCATATTTTTTTATGATAAACAAACCATAGAAAAGCATAATTTTTCCATAGGAGTGTATTGTGTCTCATAATCTAGTAGGGTGAAATTAATGTACCAAATAACATATTCTTTTCTATTGTCTTTATTTTTAGCCAACAAAACTTCAATATTAGATACATAATAATAAAGGTTTTCCATGAAAAACATGCATGAGTATAGGTAGATTCAACAAATATTCAACTTCCCTATAAAAGATTCTTCATTGGAGGCATGTTAACTATAAAATCTATCTTTTAGTTAGTGTCAACCTCAATGCCTTGCTAGATATTGTTAGGAATAGGGGACAAGGTGTTGTTGTGCACCTGATAAGTCCTAGGTCTAGGAAAATTTTTAAAACATTTGCAATATTGTAAATAATGCACCCACATGGAAATGGGTGACCCACTTGGATGGAATCTTGAGATTCTATAGTTGCACTCTTCGCCATGTGTTATTGGTCTTATGATGGTTGTAAGAAGTCATTGAAAAGGGGGTTACTACATGGACTATGACTAGTATCTTTGAATGGTTATTTATAGTTGTGTGTAAGAGGCAAGTTTGTGTATTTATTGCCTCATATTGGAGCACTTGGGAGTTGCACTTGGACCCCATGGCCATAGAGGTCAAACCAGCCAAAATAGAAGTTGTATTCTAACTATCGAGGAGTTAGTTTTCGAATAGAGCACATGGGTTGAATGTGGACCACTAGGGCTTATCTTTGGCTTATTATTTTGAGCCCCCATGCTTTTAGAAGACCATTTATGGTTTCCTAGGTCTCCTTGGCATATACATTGAGGGCTTGAGATGGATATTATATGTTTAGTTTTATGTAGGATTATATTTTCATAATTCCTCTATGTTCAGAGTGTAGATCTCTTGTGAAGCATAAAGACTGCTACTATATTGAAACTATTGGTCATTGATTAATACATTGAGTGTAGTGCTTTTGACACTAGGTTTCTCCCTTCCTAGGATTTTCGTAGGGTGTATCTCCTATCACGTTTAGAATGGAGGTGGATAAGTTCAATGGAATAAACTTTGATCTTTACAATCTTAGTAAGATGAATAATCTCCTATGGATAGAGATATTTGGGTAGAAATTTCTAGATAGAAATCTTCTAGCATGAAAGTGAAAGATTGGTTGGTTGTTTATAGAAAGGCAAGAAACTTAGTTTAGGTTTTCCTTATAGATTCAATGTTCCTAAGTGTTTCAAAAGAAACCATAACTAAGAGCCTCTAGAAGAAGTTAGGAAATTTGGATTAAATAAAGTCCCTTGTAAACAATATTTTCCTACAAAATAAGCTTTACTCCTTTAGGATGAGTAATGAAGATTTTGGGATGGAGCACTTGAATGTGAGAAACCTACTTTCTATAATTAAATTTAATGATGTTAGTGTAAAGTGGTTTTTAAAAAAGGTAGATGAAAGATGGCATGTAGGACCATGATCTTAGCTAAGGTAATTAATTTATTCCATTTGGATGCTAGCACTGTTATGTAATACTTCTGAGATTTATGATTTGGGGAATCATAAGCTTCTAGTAGAGAAGACCATGTTGTGGCAAAGTGTAGGGGCCACATTTGTGAGAATAGTCTTGATAGGACTTGAATTTTCCTAGTTCCTTGATGCAGAGGGAGTATAAAATAGATAAAGCAATCTCGAATCGCTCATAAGGAACCCATGACTTACAACCTTTAATCCCTTCTTTACAAACTGTCCTTACCTCTAGTAGTCCTTCAAGTGCAACAATTTAGACCTTTTTGGTCATAACTTTCATTATAGACCTGATATTCAAAATGTAAGCCTTGCTTGTGATGGCCTTTTGGCCCTTATCTAACATATATCAAAATGGAATAGGGTTTCTTTGTACGGACTAGGGCAAAAATAAGACTATTCCTGTACAAACCCTAGGACTATTGCATAACTGCTCTCAATAAAAATGCCATAACTCACTCAAAACATAATGAAATCACATGCAACTAAAAGAATTGTAAACTAGAAAAAATATATTTCCATCCATCTATTATATTCCTCGATATGAGGCCATACCAGGCTGTTCCATGCATGTTTTCAGACTGTAACTTTCAGAAAAAATAAACTCGAAAACCTATCCTTAGTAAAATGATCATAACTTTCACAAAACATAATGAAAACTAGTCAAACCAAAAGCATTAGAAAGCTAACAACATTATCCAACTTTTCCAACCATTTTCATGCTTGTAACTATCCGTACAAGGCTATACAAATAGAAATCCTGCAACATTGGAATACATAGAAAAATAGGGTTTTTATTCATCAAACTTCAAAATACAATGTCTCTCCTGCCTCATTCGAGTTTGGAGGGTGATTTTATGCATTTATCATCAATTCCAACTAATTATAAATAGTTTCTTAATTTGCTTGTAACTGATTCTTGATTTTTGACACCTATTACCTAAGTTACATGACCACTAACATTGATACTTTTGCAATTTTGAACTAATGAACCCATAACACTCCAAAATTGATCAACATGATCCCAAATGGTAATAAATGACCTTATTATACTCTAAAACACTCAAACAAACTAAAAGCCAAAATGACAAAAAATATGCTTATGAGGCCCCTAATGCCCCTGCATCATACACCCAAGGGGAAGAAAACTCAAGTCCCACTTGACTGCAGGTCTGCAATAGTATATCCATGTTTGATAATATCAAATTCAGACATCCAAGTAGCATCTTCCATAGGAAGACCCCTCCATTTGACCAAGTACTGAAAGTAGGTCTTCTTTCTTGTCTTCCAGTTCCTTTGCATGCGTGCATTATTTTCATTTTGCTGGATCTCAACTACATTTGTTTCACCTGGTTCACTTGTTCTTTTTGGTCCAACAACATGCTTCTTGAGCCAAGGCCAACTTGGCGCTACATATCCATTGTTTTGTGTTGGTCTTCTCATTCTAACTTTAGCTTTGACTGCAATTGGAGTTTTATGTTCTCTTTCATCCACTTTGTCTTCTTTACCTGCACAAGAAACAAACATATTAAAGAAATCACATTCTTTGTTTTCATATTTCACTTCTTCATCCACCTCATGTTGTTTGCCATATATTCTTTTCTCTTCATTATTCTCCAAAATCTTTGGCTTCACCTCAACCTTACTCATCCATTCATTTTCATTTTTGAATTGCTCATCCACTCTTTTATTCTTCCTGACATCAACATTCTCAACTCTCGGTTCTTCTCTTGAGAACCATGCTATCTCCTTATCCTCCATGACTATCTTCTCTCTTTGGACTATCCTTGAGTCCTCTACAACCTCTTTTGTTGTCTCTTCTTCTTCTTCTTGAACATCACCCACTTCAGCATCAACATCACTATTACTTTCATTAGTTTGAGCAAATTCAAAAAAAAATTCTTGTTCAATTGGTTTTTCAAACAACATGTTGTTTTCAAAATTTGTTACCTCATCCATTACCTCATTTGTCTTTGCTTAATATTGTTGTACATTTTTCTTCTCACTTAACAACAAGCTTTCAATTCTTGTACACTCACCCTTCAAGGTTGTTAATGCATATCTCTTCCCATCCTTTTCCAACTCATATGTGTTGTCTTTCCTGTTATACTTTGATGCCTTGTTATAATGCCACAACCTTCCAAATACAATGTGACATACATCCAAATGCATAATATCACAAATTATTTCCTTATAAGGGCCTATTTGAAATTCAACTTTGCATTGCTCACTTATAGTCACCTGGTTCATTGTTAGAAGCCAACTCACAGAACAGGGCATAGGGTGTTGTATTCTTTTCAAACCTAATTTATCTACCATATATTCAGAAACAATATTATCCATGCAGTTATCAGAAATCACAACTTGATAGCATTTACCTTTGGACTTGCAGGTAGTCTGGAATAATCTTTCCTTTTCCAACTTGCTTGCTTTCTTGGCTGCCATTTCTTCCTCCTGTAGCCTCTTTGTCACTTTGAACAAAGTATTTAATATTGATGATGCCCATTGCCCACCTTTCTTCTTATTAAGAGCCATCGTTAAACATCAAATCTCACTAAGCCACATTAGCCAAAAGAATAAATCATTTCCTAGAGAACTTCTAGCTCTGATACCAAAAATGATGTAGAGGGATTATAAAATAGCTAAAACAATCTCAAATCACCCACAAGGAACCCATGACTTACAACCTTTAATCCCTTCTTTACAAACTATCCTTAGCTCTATTAGTCCTTCAAGTGTAGCAATTTAGACCTTTTTGTTCATAACTTTCATTATAGACCTGATATTTAAAATGTAAGCCCTATTTGGAATACCCTTTTGGCCCTTATCTAACATATATCAAAATGGAATAGAGTTTCTTTGTACGGACTAAGGCAAAAACAAGACTATTCCTGTGTAAACCCTAGGACTGTTACAAAACTACTCTTAGTAAAAATGTCATAACTCACTCAAAACATAATGAAATCACATGCAACCAAATGCATTAGAAATCGAACAACATTATCCAACTTTTATAACTATTTTCATTCCTATAACTATTTGTACAAGGCCATACAAATAGAAAGAACATGCCAGCAATGTTGGAATACACAAAAATAGCAAGGTTTTTATTCATCAAACTTCAAAATACAATGTCTCTCCTGCCTCATTCAAGTTTGGAGGGTGCTTTTATACATTTCTCATCAATTCTAACTAATTAGAAATGGTTTCTTGATTTTCTTGTAACTAATTTCTGGATTTTTGACACCTTTTACCTAAGTTACATGACCACTAACATTGATACTTTTGCAATTTTGAACTAATGAACCTATAACACTCCAAAATTGATCAACATGATCCAAAATGGTCATAAATGACCTTATTAGACTCTAAAACACTCAAACAACCTAAAAGTCAAAATGACAAAAATTATGCTTATGAGTCCCCTAATGCCCCTGCATCATTCTTACCTTCGGCCTTGTTCCAAGTATCAAAACCTATAGGTCCTTGATTAGGGTTTAGCATTCAAAATGTTGAAAAACTCTTGTCCCTAAGGTCTAAAACCCTAAACCCTAGAGTCTTATACAAAGCGTCGAAATACCTTTACTCTAATTATGAGTTAACCACATGTTGCTTGTGCAGATCCTTTAAGTTGTAACTTGATGCCTAGGACATCGTCCTTTTTACCGACCCCTTCCTTAGTGTCACCGCTTATTGCCCATGTACAAGTGCTTTAAATCTACGTGCCTAAGTTTTGTTGAGCACCTTAATAAAGTCACGACCCCTCCTTACCTAGTAAAGTGAATGTTGTTTTAAAAAGCATGTGCCTTTTCATTTTCTATCCCTCAATAAGCAGCGGATCATTCCACGTGTTCACCCAGTGTAACTCCTAACAAAAGCAAAAGTAAGACTCCCAGAATTGTGCCCTTGCTCCATGTGTCAGCTCAGCACAAACTCTAAGAAAAGGAAAAAGTGAGACTCTTTCATAATTATGCCATCGTTCCACATATCTTGGCCCATCTTTTGTTTGGAAAAGGTATGTTTTATTTCTATGGCATGAAGAGGTAGTAGAATGTGCCATGTGTCAGTTGGATGCTCTATTCTACCATGATTTATTGTGGGGCCCATTGGTAACTAAGGTGGAATGGATCTGTGGCGTATTTCTTATAGTATGAAGCATTTTTTAGAAGAAGGTTCATTCTATGCCACACGACATAATATGGGTGCTTTCCGTCGTCCCATGAGTATTCATCTACAATTTGGTTTCCTGCTTGCGAAAGTGCGAGAGCCCACCATGTGGACTCTGTAGACTCTATGGACTCTTTGGGCTTCTCTTTTCAGTAGTGTATCTAAGGTGGCAGTCCAAGTGGTCTATTCTTATTGGTTCGTGCCTTGTTCTTTGTGGGTGATGGGGATTCTGATCTCAGTGAATTTATCTACACCATTGATCCAGGTGATATGTTCTACAATCGATGGCTCATGTTCAAAAGAAAAAAGGCAGAGTGGTGACATGTAACAAATAATGGACATGTGCAGCGGTTACTCTTTTAAGCATCTGATGAGATTTCCTCACCACCATTTTTACAAGGAATGAGTTCTAGTGGATATTTCCAGGGTATGGAACCAGTTCTTGAGATTTGTGTGTCGGCTTGATAGGATGTTCTACTGGACATCATGGAAAAATCTATTGAAGTTTGTCTTTTAAAATGGATAAAATCCTAAGACCGAGGAACCGAGTCTGGTAGCCATCATTGTGGAATTGACATTTTCGGTGCCATGGGTTGTGTGACATACATGTAGTGATGAAGTATTGCCTCCTTTTTCTACTTTTGGTAGCATTGGTACATCATGAAAGGATTTCCATTTATGACCAATGTGCCTTGGTATGGATTGAACCAAATTGATCATAAAATACCAAGAATGTGGGATCCTTGCACTTCTACTATAAATAGTTACTCTTGTTACTACTTATGTCCATCTCTCTATGTAGATAGAATGGATAGTTTTTTGTGTGATATGTTGTCTTTGCCCCACTTTCCTTTAGAGATTCCTCTGTATTTTATTGGTTGGTATTATGTTCCTACAAGATTAAGGAATTAGAGATGTTTCTTTTATAGAATGGGGGGAAGTGGAAAGATTCAAGGAGCAAAGAAGGAAGCATTAAGATCTTGTCAGACCTTAGTTTTCCTTTGTTTTTATCCTGGAGAGGGATTTAAATCCCAGTCTTCTGACTCAATTAACTCCTTGTTACTGTGAGTTTCCATATTGGGATTGGAAGAAACATGGACCTATTTTTCCCTCTTCCCCTCCCTTTGCACAATGGGTTCTAACAGAGGCTCAACTGTAATTGAAGGAGTGTTGCTCCTCTGGATGAAACAACTAGAAGTGGGGGAGGAAAATTAAGTTGATAAGAACTACTAGTTCCTTGTCTAACTTAAACAAACACTTTCTACTTCTTCCTCCTTGACTGGGATTTTGGCACTGCCAGCGCTCACTATGTGTGGCTTCCTTGAATTTCTTGAGGGTTGAAATGGTTGAAGAATTCCCCTTAAAAGTTGAGGAGTCACCTTCCTCTGTCTAGAGCATGAGAAAATGAAGGGCACTCTGGTCTCCTTATTCATTCGGTCCTAGCAGGGATTCCCATGTTTGTGTGTGAAGGTGAGGAGGTGAAGCAGAGGATTCTTATCTTATTGACAAGTATCTGGAGATCAAAGGTGGCCGAATCGTAAGAGCATCTAGCAAACTACCTTTTGTTGGTATCACTACCTGCCCCTATGCCAAAATTAGAGGAGCATAAAGGACAAAGACAATTATCTTTGCCTACTGGAGGAGATAATTTGTTACAAATGGCATGCTTGATTAGTTAGAAGCAGTTATATTTGCAGCCCTTTGATGTAACCTTGTCAAATGGCCTGAAGCTTGTTTTTCTCCCTTGTCCTATAAAAGGGAATTCAAGGCCTTTGACAAGACGTTGGGAGAATTTTTATCATAAGTTCACAGAAATATAATTGGTTTCCCTTAGTTTAGGTTGCTAGAGTAGAATTTTATGTACTTGCAAAATCTTGTATGGGCAATACCAGTTCATAATTTGAAATATTGTCAAAGTTTCAAACTATATTCTCTCCTACATTTATATTCCTCATTGCATTTATGAATAAAATTCAATCAAGGATCATTTTGTTCATCTTCACAGTCTTTCATGTGCATGAATATTTATCTTATGGCTTTTACTCAAAGAGTAAATTTAATGCTTCAAGAGGATATTGAGTGTTTCGAGTGTTTATAAGGATTCTTAGGTAGAGTTGATCTAGGAACTGATTAAAACATAATAATGCAACACATTATTTTATAGTTTACATGAGTTGAGAGAATATTGTCATAACAAGTTTTCATTTACATTTATTTTGACTCTGTAACCAAGGATTTAGGCACAGATCATTTTTAGAGTGTTACTCGATATAGCTCCTTGATCATCCATATTCAAAATCAAGGATGAATTTTTATTTCTGTTATAAGTTTTGAATATTAAGTTATTCCAGTGTTCTTCTACAAAGAATTATGTTAAATCTTGAGAATCTAGCATTATTCTATTATCTCAGTTATTCTTTAAGCATCTTAAGAGAGAACACATTTGTCGAAAGAAGTATTTTTAGAGAAATAGTGAAAGATCTAAAGTAAAATACTATTAGGATCACCCTCCTAGGTTTTATAGAGCCTGAAGTACAGAGGAAAAGGATTTAATCCACCTTTTTCTGTTTGTTGGCCAATCCCTCAAGGCAAATCAAGCATTAGAACTGGCTATTCTTTAGATTGCCCTTTTGAGCCTAGGTTGGGAATTTAAAACAACCAACAGATTGGTGACTCTACTGGGGAATCCTATAAGAATGAGTATTGTGTCTTACCTTGAGTCATAGATCAATTGTTATATTCCCTTAACATTATAGGGTGGCGAATCTGATATTCTTCATACTAGTAGATAGGATCTATATTGTACTTTGAAAGTTATTGCATTCAGACACAATAATATTTGACTAAGAGCTTCAATTTGTTATTTGTATAACAAATATCTTTCAGTACATTTATTCTTCTATTTCCTAATTATGAGTCGTGATTCTATTGAAAAATTGAACTGGTGAAAGCTAAAGAACATACCAAAGCAGAAGAATGTATGGGAGAAGTTCACTACAACAGGGGCATCCCAACAAACCTATAAATCAAGAGCCTGTAAATCAAAGATGGAGAGCTAAAGATTCAGGTGAGTATGCTTCTCCTCCTATTGGTGATCTTATTTCCTTTTCAACACCTCTCTTGGGTAATAATGGTGATAATTTGCAAACAAGAGAAGAATGAAGGGAACACAATATTATTTATGCTAGTTGAAATGTTCTTGAGAGTCAGGTAGACTCTGGGGATGAAATATACTATGTTGAACCACCCCCTATATCGCAAGATATAAAGGCTACCCCACAAAATGAATTCCAAATGGTACTTGTGCCTTCTGTATAGTCTACTCTTGAATCTCAAATTATAATTCCCTATGAAAGATTACTCTCTCCCTCATTAGGAAAAGCTAAACCTAAAAATACAAAAGAATGTCACATACCCAATATTGCTTCTAGTTCTAATCAAACTGATGAGGAATTAGAGAGGGAAGTTATTGAGTTAAGTCTTAGAGTGGCCATGATAGAGACTTTAAAGAAAAAGAAGATTTACTGCTAAGATTATAGACTATGAATAAACCCAATACCATTGATAATTGTTGTGCCCCTAGTACATCCACTCCCAATAGACAACAAATGAGTGGCCCCATGCCCACTATCCCATAGGATCCTATGATCTAATTCCCAATAAATGACCCTATAATGTCTACACTTGTAAGCCATTACCAAGCTCCCTTGCATAACTCAAATGCTAGAATGGCTGAACAAATTCTTCACCCTAGGTAGGGAGGAGTGTGAAACCAAAATCCTCATACAATGCAGAATGTAAATCCCCAACCAAATGTTCAGAATCAACGTATACCACAACAACAGTATGTACAAATCCCTCCAAATCCTCCAATGAATCCTGATAACCAAGGTGGGCATCCTTTAGTAAACCCTTTTTGTAGAAGAACATTGCAGTTGGCAAGATATAGGCAGTTGGATTTTACTGGCATACCAGGTTATCCAAACCTCATTGAAAACATAGTTAGAAATGTTGTCCCAAGGTTTGCTGGAAATAATGCAATATCTAGTGAGGATCATCTGAGGGCATTCGTAAATGTTATTGATGACTTTGAGGTTGAGGCAGAAGATGTGGTAATGAAACTATTCATGCAATCCTTGGCAGAGGATGCAAGAGAATGGTATAGAAGTTTGCCAAAGGCCAGTATTGATTGTTGGACAGAATTTAAAAGGATTTTCAAATAGTAGTATGGTGACAACATTGACCCATGATTCATTGTAAATGAGTTTACTAGCATTCAAAAGGGGTTCAATGAAATGGTTCATGACTTCAATGCTAGATTTCTGAAAGTTAGCAATAAAATCCCACCTTAGATGAGACCAAATGAACATGTGTGTCTAGTAATCTATCAAAATGCATATAACCCCAAGATGGGATATGAACTGAGAAATAGGGAACCTCAAACACTCAGAGATGCTTTTAATGTTGCCTTACATATTGAAAACAACAGAAAGGAATCTTGGAAAATCCCTAAAAGAATTTATTTAAAAATTACTTCTCAAGACAGGGGATAGGGTAGTAAAGCCCCTGTTACTGATGAATGTGAAAAATTGTGGAAAGAGGTCAGAGAAATGAAGACTTCTATGGCTAGAGGTGATAAGAGAATCTCAAATGAAAAGCCTCCTTTCATCGTACAAGATAAAATGCCAAGGTTGTTAGATCAACCATACAACATTAACTGGAAAAATGGGAAGCCAATGCCCCCTAATAATAGGGGAAACTTATCTAAAGAAATTCTTGATTCTTTGAGGAAGGGAGTGCATGCCATGGATGAAAATCTTTGGTGTTCAATGTATGAAGCACCTCATTCTTTTGCTTCATGTGTTGTAGCATTGTCTCTGATTGATAATGCAAACCCCAATGATGAGTACAATGAAAAGGGAGATTATGAGAGCCATAATATAAATATGGTTTTCAACCATGAATGTATTGTGGATGATGATACTACTTTGGATGATGATGAGAATCTAGAAGATAAGATCCCAGTAGAAGGGGGAGATTTGAACATCTTATATGAGCAACAATCTTCCCCATGCAGAAGTGAAAATGAAAAGTATGTTCTCTAATTGAACAAAGAATAGCCTACCATTTGATTAAGAAGACCCTCTGATGAGGAAATAAAAGCCCTCTGATGAGGAAATAAAAGCCCTGACTGCATCTAAGATTTCTCAAGTTAAGAGTGATTACAACCTGAGAAGCAAGAGAACTCATGGATAAAGTAGCACTATGGGAAATGTAGGCAACATTTTCATTAAAGAGAAACTGAGTACTCCCAACCCTAAGAATGATGGAATATACAAAACAAGTCTGAGGAGATAGTGGGGAAACATAATCCACTTCCTAAGGCTAAGATACTAATTGAAAAAGACCATGTTAAGAAGGTCCCTATGGAAGATAAGCCTAACAAGAATCATGCACTTTAGATTCCTATTGAATATATTGATGCAGTTCAACCTAATATACTATCTAAATATGTCCCATTGGACATGGCCCATGTGCTTAGTCAAATCAGAGCGACCATTCCTCTATTAGAAATGATGAGGATACGAGAGCCCAAAAATAGAGATGTGGCTGTGATAAATGATGCAATTTCAAGTAATACAGGGGTTATAAGTGAATGTGATAAGTAATTTGAAGAGAAGAAGATATTGTCTAAAGAGGCTAAAGGATGGAGTGCTAAAATACTAGAGATATATTTGGGAACCACTTTGCATAAATTCCCTTCTCAGGTACAGACCCTTTCTTTGTTACTTTGATGATAAAAGGAAGGTTCATAAAGAATTACATGATTAATTCAGGCGCCTCTGCTAATATAATGCTACTTGGAGTCATGGAGATACTGGGCCTACAAGTTACTAAAGCTTATGGGAAATGTTTTGCTATGGATTCCAGGGAGGTTTCTATCATTGGAATTATCAAGGACATAAGTTTTTAACTTGCAACTTATCCACTCAAGGAATACAAGATGAGTATTACTATAGTAGACATCCCTCCTATGCATGGAATGCTCTTGTCTAGAAAATGGGCCTCTACTATGGGTGGTCGTATCCAAATGGATTCATCTTATGCCATGATTCCCATGGATGGAAGAGAAGTGAGACTTGACAGAGAAAAGAAATGTGCCCAGATAATAGATGGTATCACTAAGGAAGGTGATCAAGTATATTTTCTTGATGTTTCCATGGATAATTTTAGAGTTGAGTAGAATGAGATTGATCAGGCTAATCAGTCGGATCAAGGTCCTAAGTCATTTCTAGATGATGATGGTTTGTGGTTTATGTAGTTTGATGGAGCTTGTTCCAAAGATGGCTCTTGAGCAAGAGTTGTGCTCATATCCCCTTCTGAAAAAACATTTAGGTCGTCTTTCAAGTTGGGATTTGAATGCACAAATAATGTTTCTGAATATAAGGCTTTTCTTCTAGGTCTAAAGATGGCTCTTAAACATGGAGTCAAGAAGCTTAAAGTCTTAGAGGATTCTAAATTAGTAGTTTCCCAAATTAGATCCAACTATGCTTCCAAGCACAAAAGGCTCAAGCAGTATAGAAATGTTGTATGGGATACAATAGAGGAATTCGATGCTTTCTCTATTGATTGGATAGAGCAAAGTAAAAATGTAATGGCTGATTTTCTAGCTAATGTTGCAGTCAAATCTAAAGATATAACCTTGGCAGTGATTTCAAAGGTGGAAATATTAACAAGATCTTCTGTCCCAGATAATATTTGCCACTGGCAGGTTTTCAATGATGATCAGGACTTGTACAAGTTCATGAATTGTATGGATGAATACCAAGCACATGAGATTGATTTCCAGGAATTTGTGGAAATGGTGGATGGAAAGGAGACTGTGTTTGGAACTAAGATCATCCAATTGAAGACAAATAAGATTCCAAGGGGATTGGTTTCCCTGGAAAGAGTATTTGATAAAAATTATAGGAAAACCATAAGGTCAGCACCAGTACATCAGAGTGATCTTGAAGAAGTGAATATGTAAACTGAAGCTTAGTTGAAGCTTGTTTATATAGGTAAGCTTCTAAACCCTAAGATCAAGGCAATGCTGATTTCTTTGCTTAGGAAACTTAAAAAAGCTTTTGCATGGTCTTGTGAAGATCTTAAAACATATAGGGAGGATTTATTTCAACATGAGATCCCATTGAGGCCATATGCAATACCTCTCAGGTAGAAAGAAAGACCTATAAACCCCACCCTAAGGCTGAAAATATAACAATAATTGGCTATGAGGGAGGAATAATCAAGCCTATTGGACACTCAACTTGGGTCTCAAACTTAGTTCCTGTTAGAAAAAAGAATGGAGATATTAGACTCTGTATTAATTTTAGGAACTTAAATATGGCATCACTGAAGGATAATTATCCTTTGCCAACTATGGAAGCTATGTTGCAGAGGGTAACTGGCTGTGAACTCTTGTCAATGATGGACGGTTTCTTTGGATATAACCAAGTAATAGTCAAAGAATCTGAGCAGTACAAAATTGCATTCACCACTCCATGGGAGACTTATGTGTACACCAGAATGCCTTTTCGATTGACAATTTCAAGAGCCACATTTCAGCGGGCTATGGATGTAGCATTTTCTGACTTCATAAATTTGATAATGGTAGTATATCAGGATGATTTGACTGCTTACTGAAAGAAAGAATAAGATCATTGTTCCCACCTGGAGAGGATTTTTGAGAGATGCATGAAATTTGGTATATCCCTAAACCCCAAGAAATGTGTATTTGGGGTGACAGAAGGGAAACTTTTAGACCATATTGTGTCTAAAGAAGGAATCAAGATTGACCCTGAAAGAGTTGCTGCTAGATTGAGAGGATCCCAATACCCAAGAGTATCAAGGGGATTCAATCTTTCTTCAGGAAAGTAAATTTCCTAAGGAGATTTTTCACCAATTTTGTAGAAACTACTAGACCAATCTCAAAAATGTTGAAGAAAGTGGAGGATATTACATAGAATGAAGAGCCAGTTAAGGCTTTCAAAAATATTAAAGGAGCTATTAAGGAAGCCCCTGTGCTGAAGTCCCCAGATTTCTCTAAACCATTCCATCTATTTTCTTTTACTTCATTTCACACTATAACAACTATCCTATTACAAAAGAATGAAGAAGGCTATGAGCAGCCTATTTCATTCTTTAGCTAATCTCTCTAGGTTGCTGAGTTAAAATATGACATAACTAAAAAAAATGCTTATTCTTTAGTAAAATCTATCAAGAATTTTAGACCCTATTTGGTAGGGGCTACAATTATTGCTTATGTCCCTACCACTGCTTTTAAAGATGTCTTCACTCAACAAGAGGTGACTGGAAGAAGATGCAGATGGATTAATAGGATCCAAGAGTTTAATATTGATATCCAGATCACTAAGTTAGTAAAGGGACAATGATTAGCTAGGTTAATGGCTGAGTCCAATTTGGAGGCTAATCAAATTAACAGTGTTGAAATTGAAGAATGTGGTCCTGATTGTGACATGAAAAAATCTAAGTGGTATAAGCATGTTGTACACTACTTACAAAAGATGTCTTGTCCTAAAGGCATGACTAAAAAATAGGTAAGGACACTGAATTTACAAGCTATGAAGTATGTGATCATTGACAATGAGCTTTGGTGGAGGAACTTAGAAGGCATCCTACTTAAGTGTGTAAGTAATGAGAAGGCACCAGAGATTTTAAAAGAAATGCATTATGGTGTATGTGGAGACCACTACATGGCTAAGACAACAACCCATAAAGTTTTGAGGGCTAGATTTTGGTGGCACATAGTTTTCAAGGATGCTCATAAGCTGGTCAAATGTTGTGACGCTTTCCAGAGATTTTCAAGAAAGTTGAAGTTTTCTTGAAATTTGCCTCTTCAACCACTGGTAGTCAAAGCTCCCTTTCAGCAATGGGGGATTGATTTCATAGGAAAGATCAATGAAAAGTCTAGTGGAGGACACAGTTGGATCCTAGTCACTACTAACTATTTCACTAAGTGGGTTGAAGCTATTCCCACCAAAAGGGCAACTAGCAAAGTTGTGATTGACTTTTTAATGAACAATGTCCTAACAAGGTTTGGAGTGCCTGAAAAGATAATATCATTTAATGTAATGTGTTTTAGGTTAGGAGAATTTACAAACTTTTTCAATCAATATGGAATATCACTTTCTTACTCTTCTCCATATCACCCTTAGGAAAATGGTCAGGCTGAGTCAAGTAACAAAATCCTAATGAAGATTGTCAAAAGGATACCTAAGAAAAACAAAAGGTCATGGGACTCTAAGTTGAAGCTTGCTATATTGGCTGATAGGATGATTGTAAAAAAGGCAATTGGGTAGTCCCCATTTGATTTGGTGTATGGCTTTGATGCAAGGATGCCTATTAGTAACCTGCTACCAGTATACAAGTTTTTACAAGAACATAATGATGATATATCAAATACAATGCATAATAGGATTATTCAAGTAACCCAACTAGATGAAACAAGGAGGTAGGCACAATAGAGAAATATCAAAATACAACAGCAAGTCAAGCATTTACACAAAAAAATCTTCTGAAAGAAAATTTCAGGTTGGAGATATGGTGTTATTATGGAATGCAAGGGGTCAAGAGAAAGGAAAGCATGGTAAATTTGATGCCCTTTGACTCGGACCATATCTGATCAGCAATGCACATGGAGAATACTCCTATTTTCTACAAAATCTAACTGGAGAACTTATTGAATTGCCAATGCATGGACAGTTCTTGAAGCCATACTTTTCATAGGTATGGTTTTATTCCATGCATATTGTATTTTATTTAGCTAGGTTCCTTGCTTTAGTTTTGTTTTTGGTTTGCTTTCTATTGTGTTATGTGGTTTGCTTCTCCAGATGTTTTCTATGATCTCACCTTATTCTAATTGAACAAGCATCCCCAACTAGAGCCACTGATAGGACTCTGATAAATTTTCCTAGTTCCTGCCTTCGGTCTTGTTCCAAGTATCAAAACCTATAGGTCCTTGATTAGGGTTTAGCATTCAAAATACTAAAAAAATCTTGTCCCTAAGGTATAAAACCCTAAACCCTAGAGTCTTATACAAAGCGTCAAAATACCTTTACTCTAATTCTAAGTTAACCGCCTATTGGCTGTGTAGATCCTTTAAGTTGTAACTTGATGCCTAGGACATCATCCTTTTTACCAGCCCCTTCCTTAGTGTCACTGCTTATTGCTCGTGCACAAGTGTTTTAAATCTACGTACCTAAGTTTTGTCGAGCCCCTTAATAAAGTCATAGCCCCTCCTTACCTAGTAAAGCAAATGTCCTTTTAAAAAACATGTGCCTTTTCATTTTCTATCCCTCGGCAAGTAGTGGATTGCTCCACATTTGGCCCAATGCAGCTCCTAACAAAAGAAAAAGTAAGACTCTCCTAGAATTGTGCCCTCGCTCCATGTGTCATGCCCACTTTTTTCATGCAGTTATAACACACATTACACACGTGTCATGTCCACATGCGTCATGTGGTCATGATACGAACTATCAAAAATTTTCCCTTACTACTCTGAAAACCCCCTCGCATGCATAAGCGTGCTCAGCGGTGCACGCTTAAGGCGAAAGCAATACAGTTGACGATGGTGTACCAAATACATGTACGCACACCCTAGACAAGGAAACACGTGGTTCCCTGACTTAGGTCAATCTCACGAATTATATTTGAACAAGGTTGTTTTAGGTGATAGATCATTTTTCAACAAAGCACGATCATCTATTCATTTGCCCTCTCTTCATTTTCTTGTTAAGTAATTTGTGATAATTGTTGAAACTTCCGAGAAACTCTTACTTAAAATTAAAATATATTTTCCTATGCTCTTTTTATATTATAATTATATTTCTCCTTATAAATTTAATATAAATATATATATATATCGTCATTATCTCAGTTCACTTTAACTCTCAATTTCAATTCACTTAACTCTCAATTTCATTAATAAGTTCCTTAACTATAAAGAAAGTATAGAATAATTCATTAAAAATAGAGCAATGAGTTAATTTTATTTTTGCAAATATAAACATTGTATTTCTGAATTGTAACTCTGAGTTTAAGCATCTATTCAATTCGTATTATACATTATGCATAAATAAATCCCACTTTCCTGTTGGCAAGAGACACTATATGGATTCATGGTTGTTGTCATTGATGGCAACAAAGGTCATCCCACATATCCGCAAGTCATGGTGTGCCTCTACCGGAAGTCAGAATGAAGACTGTTGTGGTCCGGTGAACAAGAACAGAGCATGTGGCAAGGTCCGACAAATTGGTCCGGACCTCTCAGAGGGAGTGTCTTGGTGCAGTGCGGTTTTCGAGAAGTCAAGAGGACTAACTTGAGTAGTATATTCCAAGGATTTAGCCTCTGGTGATGGACAAAGAAAAAGATATGAATAGTTGAGTACCAAATTCCTGAGAGACAGTGAGAACAGAGGAAGAACTGACTGACAGAGCATCAGACTATTTTCTGGATCTGTTACTGTTGTTGGTAAAGGTTGTGAAGGCATGAATCATGTTTGGCCGACATGATTAATGATATCTACAAGTATATGCTTGATCTGCATTACTTGATATGCAAGGATTCAGCCGACAGATCAAAGTTTGTGTGAAGATAAACTATTCCGGGTGCCGACTAGAAAGATAATAAAATCATTAGTGCGGATATATATAGAGGATGAATTTTGCTATGAGAGGTGTTGAAGTTGAAGTGTATAAGGGAACAAGGAAAGAGCAGAGCAGAAATAGTAAGAAAGATCTGGTATCTGAAAGGAAAGCAGATTAAAGATCAGAGGAAAGATGAAGTGCAGCAGAGCAGTGTACTGAGCCTAACCGGAACTAAACTCCAGCATATATAGATGCTTTCAATCAGTTCAAGTACTATATAACATTCTTTTGTAGATAGTGTGTCTCTTTGTAGGCAGTGTGCCTCTTGTGAGCAGTGTGCTCGTGCAGTGAGCCCTAATTGGCAAGTGCCATTTTTGTAATTCCTTATTCTTTTAACAAAGAATAATCTTGGGTTAATCACCCCGTGGTTTTCTCCCTTAACCGGGTT
Source organism: Cunninghamia lanceolata (assembly GCA_027924645.1). Taxonomy (NCBI): domain Eukaryota; kingdom Viridiplantae; phylum Streptophyta; class Pinopsida; order Cupressales; family Cupressaceae; genus Cunninghamia; species Cunninghamia lanceolata. Next base: position 755,368 of record BSBN01001164.1, on the reverse strand, counting down.
TCCACATCAAAAATACTGTGTCATGTGTTTCTCATTTCATGGTAATGTTTGTTTGTTTGATTCAATAATAAGAAAGTTCAAAAGAAGAAATAATTAGGATAACTGATTCACCCCCCCTCTCAGTTATCAACAATTGGTATCAGAGCCTAGTTCCTCCTAATAGAGCCTAACAGCTTGAGGAAGATCTGGGAGTTCAAATGGATGCATATGGTTTAAGGGAGCAACTCAAGACTGCCCTTGAGGATCTTGAATAGTCAAACTCTGAAGTCAATGAATTAAAGGAAAGACTCAAACAGGCTGATGAATTCATGAGAGAACTAAAGGATAAATTAAGTCTCTCTATGAAAAAGAGAAAGAAACTACAACAATTGGCAAGAAAAAGTGAAGAAAGCAATACAAATGAAGAATTGACTGAGAAAACCAAGTTATGTGAAAAGTTATCAAAAGAAGTCATTATGTTAAGACATGAAATGGAATCAGGAACTATAAAGTTTACTCAAGAGATTAAAGAAAAAAGAAAAGCTGAAGACAATCTAAGACAATCTCTTAAAGAGAAATCAGAAGAATGCCACCAGATGGACAGGATTATCAGACATCTTGAATTTGATCTTGAAGATGCCAAAGATAATGAAGAAAAACTTGAGGATCAAATTGTCTCTCTCAAAAGAGATCTTCAAACAGCAAATGAATATAAAGAAAAATTCAAGATAAGCTCTGCCCAACTTGAAGTACTTCTTGGAAGTCAAAAGAGGACAGATGATAAGTATGGTTTGGGATATGAGAAAGGAGAAAGCTCCGGATCCGATCAAAAGAATTTTGGATAAGAAAATCCAAGGAATAGACCTAGAAGACTTCCGGTAAGACAACCCAATGCTCAAAGATATCCATCCTTCAATGGATACTATCACAGCTGCAATCACTTTGGTCACAAAGCAAATCAGTGCAGGAAGAAAATGAATCAGACTAATTCATCCTTCTTCGGACAGTGCTTTAACTGTAAAAGGTATGGACACAAGTCTCATGAATGCAGAAATATACAAATAAACAAATCATTCAATGGTAGATACTTTGCATGCAATAGAGTAGGTCATATGGCTAATCAATGCAGATCAAGAGGTTATCAGACAAATATGCAAGGAAATATTATTTGCCAAATCTGTAACAGGTCCGGTCATAATGCAAATCAGGATAGAAGAGGTCCGGTGTATAATCATAATCAAGACAAGGGTAAACAAAAGATGAATGCAAATGAAGTTAGGAATCAGATGAACAAGATCTGGGTAAAGAAAAGTTCAGAGAATGTAGAGGTTGGATCTGCACCAGACTCTGGTGCTGACATTCCTTCCGGAAATTAAAAAGTAAGCTCTGACTCAGGGGGAGACTCAAAGAAAATCCTGTTCCCCCAGCCAATCAAGTGATGCCTAATGTGGCACAAGATGCAGAGCAAAGGGTTTGTAGATATAAGTCTTGAGATGATCCAGATAAGATTTTAGAGGTCCGCATGAAGATATGAAGAAGTTGTGATCAATTAAGTAAGACCTATTCTGGGAGATGCTCCGGAATGACAAAAGATTACAAAAGGTCCGGAGAAATCTGGAAGTGCATTGTCTTATTCTGCGGATTGGACAGAGTGTTTGGGATATTCTTGTAATGTGTCATCTTGATTTGTTCATGATTGGAAGATCCACATGATGTTCATAGATCAGGACTAATCCGGTACTCCAAGCTATCCGGATAAGGCAAACCGAAATAATGTAGGTCGAGCATTTATTGCAAACAGATATTAGGGTTTGCGAAACAATATAAGGGATTTCTCAATAATCACTTGATCATTCCACACCTAAGAAGAAGCGAAAAGCGGAGCTTTGCGACTAAATTCATCAAGTTCACCGAAGATCACTTGCAGAAGTTACTACATACAGAAATCAATCCAACTACTCCGTATAACCGAAGGCGCACAAGGTATTTTTCATTTTCAATATCTCACTGCAAATCTTTGAAAAATGGCTACTCCGAATATAGTTAAGATCTCTGATAGACCTCGTCCCACATTCAAGAAACATCCATACAAATCTTTGGAGGTAGATCCACTAGGAGCCTTCTCTAGTGTTCCACATGGTGTATTACATATGGAGGACATTAGGGTTTACATTCATGCGAATTTTGAAGACTTTGGGGATTCAAAATTGATGGATATCTATCACAAACAGTTGATAGATGACTCCTTTGAGATTAAACCACAGTACAAAGCCATCCGGGATAAGAACTTTGCACAGTGCATCCATTTCCCCTGTTTTGAAGAAGATGAATGGGTCCGATATGTACTAAGCAGAGTGCATGACAACTTTCTATGGTTGAACAAGCCCTTCAAGATCACCAAAGATGTAATTAGGGCAGTAACCAGTCTGCACTCATCCAGTGGATTACCTGTTCTCAAGTCTGTCAAAAATCAGACAGTTAGTGATGCAACCGGATCTAAGTTTGACAAGAGAGCTATGACAGTTGAAGACATCACTGAACCGGATGTCAAATTTGCATCTATAATAATAGGTTACAAGATCTATCACTCTAGTAGGGAAAATTCAGTACCGGGAACTACAATTTACACGGCCTATCAAATGCTAAAGGAGAATGCAGACTATGACTTGTGTGAGCTCCTTGTAAACCAACTTTTTGAAAATCTGCAAAAGATCAAGAAGGACAAGAAAAACTCCTTCAAGTATGGCAACTTGATCCTTTGTCTCTTCTTTTATTACATGAATGAGCTTCCCGGATCTAGTGGATGGATATGGCAGAATGACAAACCGGTTGCCATCCAAATCAAAGATTATTTGCATGGACTTGGGGATGCTAAAGCAAGAAAAACAACTCTATGGGGATATTTCAAGAACTTCCAAAGCACGATGCATGCAAGAGAAAGAATACCCCAATCCCTTGTTGAAAAGTACAAAGACACAGTATGCTTCATGGTAGAAACAGATCAGTGTCTAATGGGGGCAGTAGAACCAAGAACTGTGTGGATCATGCCCATGGGGTATGAAGTGGATGAATAGATAGTGGAGCTGCATGTTCAACACATGCTAAGTCAACCCAAAGATCCAAAGGCAGAAAGGTTTGGAACCTTTGAGGAGCTGAGTGTGAAGATCCATGTAGAACTTAGGGAACTTGAGATAAAGAGGAAGGTGAGAAAAGAAGTAGAGCATATTGCTCAAGGCCTAGGCATCCCAAAGGAGGCACTTGATGCCAACCAGGAAAAGAGAAGAAAGGCTGAGGAAGAAAAGAAAGAGGCAGAAAAGAAAAGCAAGAAAAGTGCTTCGGTGGAAACTTCAACCCGGACTAGATCATCAAAAGGATCCACACCTGTCAGAACCAAAAGCTTAAAACCGGAAGCCCAGACATCCGGTAAAAGATCTAAGACAAAAGCCTCAAGGGCTTATGAAAGCCAAAAAGATGAAGAGGAAACTGAGTCAGATGAGGGAGTAAAAGAAGTAAAGAAGCAGAAGAAGAAAGGATCCGGTAAACCCTCCACAGGCCAAGACAAGGAAGAAATGGCAGAGGTAGTTGTTGAAAAGCCCACCTTGTCTCTAGAGAGTGTAATCAAGTCAGTCACGGTGGATGGAAACCTTCAATCAATGACTAAATTCTATGATGACTATAATGAGGCTGACCAAAAGATTCTGCAGGAAGCCACAGTCAAGTATTTGAACATATACAATAAGGCTTTCATTGAGATCATATCTCTAATTCCTAAAAGCCTAGAAAAGGAATTAGAAATAAGAAAGAATAATGCTCAGGCAAAAGATCTTGAGATCCGGGAGCAGATAGCTATTTAGCTATATCCTCAAATTGATCCCAAGACAATGAACATAATTTTCAAGGACTGCAAAGATGAGTTCAGGAGTAAAGCAAGAATGAATCAACTCATGCTTGGAGAGACTGACAAGGTAGCCATAGAGACAGAAGAAATCCTCCGGAAGGCCTTCAAAAGGTTTAATCTTCCTGTTGTAGAGGACTTAGGTGCAGAAACAGCTGTGGACTTGGAATCATCTGCTCCGGAAGAAGTGTCCCTTGAACAGACTAACATCTCTTCTCCGGCTTCTCCTACAATCTCTGGATCCCAAGAAGAAGAGAAATTACAGGAGACGGAAGCAGCAGTAAAAGAAAAAGAGGTTGACAGCACTAAGGATGCAGAGAAAGAGAAGATTCCAACGGAGAAAACCACAACTGAAAGTGGGAAGAATGTAAAGACTCCAAAGGACAAAGCTACAGAAGAAAAGAAACATATGTCTCCGGCAAGAGACACTGCACAAACTATTCAAAAGTTTTTGAGCCAGGAAACAATAGAGATTAATGAACCGGAGCTTCTAAAAGGTCCATTCAACTTTAACTCCCTCTCTCCGGTACAAACAATGAAGATAGCTACATTTGCAAATGCTAAAGCAAATGAAAAACTCCTAAAATCTCATATGGAAGACTGTGAGTTGATAGAGGCTGCTTCCAGAGTGCTTGAAAAGATTATGCCATCAGTCCAGATAGATCCGATAGCCTCCTCTTCCGGTAATCTCAAAATCTTAGTCAGCAGTGTTGATACACATTTTGATTCTCTAGAAAAATCAGCTGAAGAAAAGGTCCGGAAGGAATTTTTGGATAAGAGATTTTCAGAAGTACTAGGATTAATTTCTAATAATAGGAGAAATATGAGTATTGGAATAAAGAGCTTAGAAAATGCTCTTAAGGATGGCGGTGACATCTACAAATTTTGCATCTCCTGGTCAAGGGCAATAGCAGACATTGACAAGAAAATAAAAGAGGAACAGGACAAACTACAAAGTCTATCTCAAAGTTTTGATTCTCTCTCTTCCTCCATAGTAAATCAAGAATGTCAAACTATTACAATCACAAATGCAATAAAGAACTTTGAGAAGGAAAGGAAGAATATAACTAACCAGATGGGAGAACTTAGAAGGATTATAATCCCTAAGTTAGAAACTATCCATGAGGCCATCAGTGATGCTCAGACTACCGCCCAAACAAATGATCCGACAGATCTCAAGAGGGCAGAAGCTTTTGCATTTTTGTTGAGTGGTCACATTTCAATTTTGGATAGAATGAAGCAAAGTTGGGCTACAGAACTGATCCAATTGAAGACATCCTTTGTAGACATTCTTCGGTTCATGTGAGTATGTAACATACGGCTAAGTATAGTAAATTTTTGAAAATTTTGGTGTGCGGACCCTACCTTTTGCCATTGATGTCAAAGGGGGAGTAAGGAACAGTGAAAAATGAGGAATCCAACTAAGGGGGAGTTCTGGAAATTGTATATAAAGTTAGAGCATCAGCCAAGGGGGAGCATAGTGTAAACACTTAGTCATTTTTTCACTAAGTGTTGCCATCAATGCCAAAGGGGGAGATTGTTGGCAAGAGACACTATATGGATTCATGGTTGTTGTCATTGATGGCAACAAAGGTCATCCCACATATCCGCAAGTCATGGTGTGCCTCTACCAGAAGTCAGAATGAAGACTGTTGTCGTCCGGTGAACAAGAACAGAGCATGTGGCAAGGTCTGACAGATTGGTCCGGACCTCTCAGAGGGAGTGTCTTGGTGCAGTGCGGTTTTGGGGAAGTCAAGAGGACTACCTTGAGTAGTATATTCCAAGGATTTAGCCTCCGGTGATGGACAAAGAAAAAGATATGAATAGTTGAGTACCGGATTCCTAAGAGACAGTGAGAACAGAGGAAGAACTGACTGACAGAGCATCAAACTATTTTTCGGATCTGTTACTATTGTTGGTAAAGGTTGTGAAGGCATGAATCATGTTTGGCCGACATGATTAATGATATCTACAAGTATATGCTTGATCCGCATTACTTGATATGCAAGGATTCAGCCGACAGATCAAAGTTTGTGTGAAGATAAACTATTCTGGGTGTCGACTAGAAAGATAATAAAATCATTAGTGCGGATATATATAGAGGATGAATTTTGCTGTGAGAGGTGTTGAAGTTGAAGTGTATAAGGGAACAAGGAAAGAGCAGAGCAGAAATAGTAAGAAAGATCCGGTATGTGAAAGGAAAGCAGATTAAAGATCAGAGGAAAGATGAAGTGCAGCAGATCAGTGTACTGAGCCTAACCGGAACTAAACTCTAGCATATATAGATGCTTTCAATCAGTTCAAGTACTATATAACATTCTTTTGTAGACAGTGTGTCTCTTTGTAGGCAGTGTGCCTCTTGTGAGCAGTGTGCTCAGGCAGTGAGCCCTAATTGGCAAGTGCCATTTTTGTAATTCCTTATTCTTTTAACAGAGAATAATCTTGGGTTAATCACCCCGTGGTTTTCTCCCTTAACCGGGTTTCCACATCAAAAATACTGTGTCATGTTTTTCTCATTTCATGGTAATGTTTGTTTGTTTGATTCAATAATAAGAAAGTTCAAAAGAAGAAATAATTAGGATAACTGATTCACCCCCCCCCTCTCAGTTATCAACATTTCCTTGATTTAAGATTTCTATTTCAAGTCAAATGTTTTAAACTACATATAGTTTGCCTTCAAATGAATAGTGAAAAGTGAATAGTAAAAGTAAATAGTGAATAGTAAAAATGAATAGTGATTAGTGGAAAGTGAATAGTAAATAGTGAAAAGTGAATAGTAAAAGTGAATAGTGAAAGTGAAAAGGTCCCCATCCTAGGATGAGACCCTCAAGGTGGCAGAAATTTCAAAAGCAATACTGCAACCCAAATTTCATTTATTTCATGGTGGGGATATTTTTTAATACTTTTACAAACTTAATTAAAACATCAACTAACTCACAATGTTACAAGTAGAAGAAGAAGGAACTAGATAATTTTAATATCCTTTTAAAAACAAATAAAGGAAAGAGCGAGACTCTTTCAGAATTGCACCATTGTTCCACATGTCTTGGTCCGTCTTTTGTTCAGAAAAGGTATGTTTTATTTCTACGGCATGAAGAGGTAGCAGAACGTGCAATGTGTTAGTTGAATGCACTATTCTACCGTGCTTTATTGTGGGGCCCGCTAGTAACTAAGGTGGATTGTATCTGTGGCGTATTTCTTACATTGCGAAGCATTTTTTGAAGGTTCATTCTATGCCATGTGGCATAATATGGGCACTTTTCGCCATCCCACGAGTATTCATCTACAATTTGGTTTCCTTTTTTGCAGAAGTGCGAGAGCCCACCATGTGGACTCTGTAGACTCTATGGACTCTCTAGGCTTCTCTTTTCAACAATGTATCTGAGGTGGCAATCCAGGTGGTATATTCTTATTGGTTCCCACCTTGTTCTTCGTGGGTGATGGGGATTCTCATCTTAATGAATTTATCTACACCATTGATCTGGGTGAATTCTCAATTCATGTTCAAAAGAAAAAAGGTAGAGTGGACATGTGTAGTGGTGACTCTTTTAAGCGTGTGATGAGATTTCCTCACCGCCATTTTTACAAGGAATGAGTTTGAGTGGATATTTCTAGGGTATGGAATCAGTTCTTGAGATTTGTGTGTTAGCTCAGATATTCTGCTGGACATCATGGCAAAATCTACTAAAGTTTATCTTTTAAAATGGATAAAATCCTAAGATCGAGGAACTAAGTCTGGAAGCCACTATTGTGGAATTGACATTTGTAGGTGTTGTGGGTTGTGTGACATCAATGTAGTGACGAAGAGCTGTCTCTTTTTTCTACTTCTGGCAGCATTGGTACATCATGAAAGGATTTCCATTGCCCTAGTACGGATTGAACTGAATTGATCATAAAAATACCAAGAATGTGGAAGCCTTGCATTTCTGCTATAAATAGTTACTCTTGTTACTACTTATGTCCATCTCTCTATGCGGATAGAATGGATAGTTTTTTGTGTGATATGTTGTCTTCCCCCCCTTTCCTTTAGAGATTCCTCTCTATTTTCCTGGTTGGCACTATGTTCCTACAAGATTAAGGAATTGGAGATGTTTATTTTATATAATGGGGGGAAGTGGAAAGATTCAAGGAGCAAAGCAGGAAGCATTAAGCTCTTTTCAGACCCTAGTTTCCCTTTGTTTTTATCCTAGTGAGGGATTTGAATCCCAGTCTGCCGACTCCAATAACTCCCTATTACTGTGAGTTTCTAGATTGGGATTGGAAGAAACAGGAACCTATTTTCCCTCTTCCCCTCCCTTTGCACAATGGGTTCTAATAGAGGCTCAACTGCAATTGAAGGAGTGTTGCCCCTCTGGATGAAACAAGTGGAAGTTGGGGAGGAAACTTAAGTTGATAAGAACTACTAGTTCCTTGTCTAACTTAAACAAACACTTTCTACTTCTTCCTCCTTGACTTGGATTTTAGCATTGCTAGCACCTGTTATGTGTGGCTTCCTCAAATTTCTTAAGTGTTGAAATGGTTGAAGACTTCCCCTTAGAAGTTGAGGAGTCAGCTTCCCATGTCTAGAGCATGAGAAAATCAAGGGGACTCTAGTCTCCTTATTCATTCAGTCCTAGCAAGGATTCCCATGTTTGCACATGAAGATGAGAAGGTGAAGGAGAGGATTCTTGTCTTATTGACAAGTATGTAGAGATCAAAGGTGGCTGAATTGAAAGAGAATCTAGCAAACTGCCTTTTGTTGGTATCACCGCCTACCCTTGTGCCAAAAGTAGAGAAGCATAAAGGACAAAGACTGTTATCTTTGCCTACTGGAGGAGATAATTTGTTACAAATGGCATGCCTAATTGGTTAGAAGCAGTTATATTTGCGATCCTTTGATGTAACACTGTCAAATGAATATGTGACACATGTCAAATGGCCTAAAGCTTGTTTTGCTCCCTTGTCCTATAAAAGGGAATTCAAGGCCTTTGACAAGAGGTCGGGAGAATTTGTATCATAAGTACACACAGAAATATAATTAGTTTCCCTTAGTTCAGGTTACTAGAGTAGAATTTTATGTACTTGCAGAATCTTGTATGGGTAATACCAGTTCATAATTTGAAAATATTGTCAAAGTTTTAAACTATATTGTCTCCTACATTTATATTCCTCATTGTATATATGGATAAAATTTGATCAAGGATCATTCTATTCATCTTCACAATCTTTCTTGTGCATGAATATTTATCTTATGGCTTTTACTCAAAGAGTAAATTTAATGCTTTAAGAGAATATTGAGTGTTTCAAGTGTTTATAAGGATTCATAAGTAGAGTTGGTCTAGGAACTGATTAAAACATAATAATGCAACACATTATTTTATAGTTTACATGAGCTGAGAGAATATTGTCGTAACAAGTTTTCATTTACATTTATTTTGACTCTGTAACCAAGGATTTAGGCACCTATCTTTTTTAGAGTGTTACTCGATATAGCTCCCTAATCATCCATATTAAAAATCAATGATGAATTTCTATTTTTAGTATAAGTTATGAATATTAAGTTATTCTAGTGTTCTTTTGTAAAGAATTATGTTAAAGCTTGAGAATCTAGCCCATTATTCTACTATCTTAGTTATTCTTTAAGTGTCTCAAGAGAGAATACATCTATCCAAAGTAGTATTTTGAGAGAAATAGTGAAAGATCTAAAGTAAAATACTGTTAGGATCACCCTCCTAGGTTTTGCAAAGCCTGAAGTGCAGAGGAAAAGGATTTCCTATTTGTTGGCCAATCCCTCAAGGCAAATCAAGCATTAGAATTGGCTATTCTTTAGATTTCCCTTTTGAGATCAGGTTGGGAATTTAAAACAACCAACAAGTCTAATGGAATTGAAATGCAAAAACTTAGTAGGTGGATACTTGATTTTTCCCTAGATTTAGTTTTTTGTGACCGTTATATATATGGAAAATAGAATCATATTTTGTTTTATTTAAGCTCTACTATATCTAAAGGGATTTTACATTTGATTCATAGTGATGTATTGGTATTATGGATGTGCCATCTCTAGGAAAATTCCTATATTATGTCTCTTTTATTGATGACTTCTCTAGGAAATCATGGATTTTTTCTTAGGCATACATCTAAGGTCTTCTCAAAGTTCAAAGAGTTGAAAGCTCATACTGTTAGAACACAAGCAATGTACTGAGAGGAGGGGTGAATTAGTAGGTCAATAAAACTTAAAACTTCAAACCTCTAGTATGCAGATCAAATTAACTTTCAATGCAATTGATAACATCAACAATGAGAAAGCATACACACATGAACACTAGATATACATGGAAAACCCAATGTGGGAAAAAACCATGGTGAGAAAATGTTGCTAGGATCTACCGTTCTAATCTAGCCTCACAAATGAAACCATCGATTATAATGTTTTAAGAGCACAAACTCTAAGGAATCACCAAATCCCTGATTTAAGAGCACTAACTCTAAGGAGACTACAATCCCTTGATTTGAGCACCAACTTAGTCCACTGGAGGCACCAACCTCTCTGAATCTTTACATATACATATATGCAGTCATTTGGTTCTTTATCAACCTTAATTGCACCTTTTAATTCATACACACTCTTCTCCTCTCACTTTGCTCACCCAGATTTGCTCTACACTTCAATTAAACTCACGCCTGCATCAATCTGTCTCTGCAACACAGTAAAATTCTTCTGTGTATAGTCACTTTTATTTGTATGCATCTAACTCTCCATACAATTGCACATTTGCATGTACGCACTCTAGTCTTTCTATACTTCACTCTTTTGCAAGTCCAGAAAGCTTTGCATATACTCACCCATCTGAATGCTTGCGCTCTAGCTTGTTTGCATGTAACTACTCCAGTCGTTTGCATGTTCGCTTTGCATGTTAATACTTCAGTCATTTGTAGTATACAACTATCTACATCATCATCATCCATGCATCCACTATTATTGCCACTAATTAGACTCTGCAACTTCCTTTGCCTTAACCTTTTTCTTCATAAACTCTTTAGTCAGTGAAATGGTCAAAACTTGAACCTTGAATTGAGAGCCTTAGTCATCCTGTCGATGAGTTAGAGAAATGCTAAACTTTCAAACTAGTTCAGAAAAATAACTTTTTCCTAACTAAGTCTTTTTCTCTTTCCAATGCTTCCTTCCGTGCTCCCTTCATTCTCGGCGAATTGCCAAATTGGCGAATCGGCAAAAAACATAACTTACAAACTTAAACTTTTGGTGAGACTTAACTTTTTCCTTGAAAAAGCCTTGAGACTAGAAACGTCAACAATAAGTAACATATCCTCAAACAAACACAACAAATATTTTCACAAGGAAGGATTTCACAAGACCTCCTCTTCCAAAGAGGAATGGGATGAACTCAAAAAGAAAAACTTGTGTTTCAAATGCAAGGGACTCTGGGCTTGTGGACACACTTGTAGAGGGGAACCGAAAAGGGAAAAAACATGCTACCATTGTAAGGAAAAATGGGAACTAGGACACATATGTGGCAAGAGAAGTCAAATACAAATCATAGATTCAACCACCAATGAAGAAACAAAGGGAAATGACAACAAGAAAGTTAAGACTGAAGATGATGAGCATGTAACCTTAGCCACAATCACTCAAACCTCCAAACATCATCCCTTCTGCATTAAAAGTACTCACAAAGGATAGAGAGTTATCACCCTTGTAGATAGTGGGGCATCCCACAATTTCATAGAGGAAAGACTGGTGGCAAGAAAAAAATTGAAAACTAAGGATTTCAAAGGGTTTTCAGCAACTACTGAAATGGGAGCAATGGTTCAATGCACAAAAATTGTTCCCCAACTAGAAATTATCTTATAGAAGCATCCTATTAGAGAAGACTTCTATGTAATACCCTTAGATGCCGACATAATATTAGGCACTCCATGGATATACTCCTTAGGATGTTTCATATTTGACCTTCCAAGCTTGACAATCTGCTTTCAACATGAAGCACAAGAGGTTACCTTGAAGGGTTTGCCTGATGGCTCTCCAAAGGTAGTATCTTGTAAGAGAATGGAGAGAATTTTTAGACAAGGGCAAGGAGAATGAGATGCCCAATGTACAATTATTGACAAGTCTACCCCACAAAGCAAATCCATACATATTGATACTCAACCAATCCTTAAAAACCATAAAAAGGTATTTAGTGATATTCCACCAAGTTTGCCTCCCAAAAGAGGATTTAGACACATTATAGAATTAGAAAAAGGGGCACAACCTATAATTACTACTTCTTATAGACATCCACAAAATTTAAGGAAGAAATAGAGAAAACTATTAATGAACTATTAGAAATGGGCCACATCCAACCAAGCTCAAGGCCATTTTCATCCTTAGTGGTACTTGTTAAAAAGAAAGATGGCACAATGAGAATGTGTATCTAGACTACCAAGCATTAAACAAGAAAATTATTAAGAACTGACATCCTATTCCTAGAGTGGATAAGCTTCTCGATGAACTTCACAGGGCTAAGTACTTCTCCAAGATTGACTTGCAGTTAGGGTATCATCAAATAAGAATGAGAGAAGAGAATAATCTAGAAACCACATTCTGATGTCAATATGAACACTTCAAATTCTTAGTCTTACCATTCTTGTTAACAAATGCCCTAGCCACATTTCAATCTTGTATGAATCATATCTTCAGGAAGCAGCTCGAGAAGTTCTTATTAATATTCTTTGATGAAATCCTAATGTACAGTAAATCATGGGAGGAACATCTTAACTATATTAATGAAGTATTGAAAATTCTTGAACAAGAGTCAATGCAAAAGCCTCCAAATGTGAATTCGGATTAGAGGAAATTATCTATTTAGGACACAAAATTAGTGTACAGGGAGTAAGTGTAGATGAAGAAAAGATTAAGGCTATTAAGAATGGCCTAAACCAAGAACACTAACTCATTTAAGGGGATTTGTTGGCTTATGCAGTTACTATAGAAGGTTTGTAAAGGGATTCTCAAAAATTGTAGCACCCCTCACAGACCTAAATAAAAAAGGAGTTTTTGTTTGGAATGAAGTAGCCCAACAAGCATTCAAGAATCTACAGGAAATAATGAGTTCTTGTCCCATCCTAGCCATTCCCAATTTCACACTACTTTTTGAATTACAATGTGACACATCTGGAAAAGGCATCAGAGCAGTTCTAATGCAAAATAAACACCCAATTGTTTTTTAAAGCTTTAAACTCACTGCAACTGAAAGAATCTACTCTAGTTATTATAAAGAAATGATGTCCATTATGCATGCATTGGTTAAATTTAGACAATATTTGGTTTGTGGCAAATTTATGGTTAAAACAGACCACAACAGTTTGCATTTTTTCTTAAAACAAAAAGATCTCAATGACCGACAACAAAAGTGGGTCAGCAAATTATAGGCTTACAACTTTGACATAGAGTATGTTAAAGGGAAAAATAATACTATAGCAGATGCATTGTCACGCAAACCGTACTTATGCACCATAACAAGTATTTCAACTGATTGGAAAAATTTCATTATTGTCGAGTATGCTAAAAAATCCACATGCAAGTGCTATTCTTGAAGGAAATCTACATGAAGAAGAATATAAGGTAATAGAACTCATTTTTTACAAAAATAGGATATATCTCACACCGGATTCGAAGATGAAAACAAAAATCATTAAGGAATTCCATGGTAATCCCTTAGCAGGACATCAGTGTTATTTCAAAACTTATAAACAAGTAAGGGCGAAGTATTCTAGAAGGGACTTAAGAAAGATGTACTTAAACATGTTCAAGAATGCTTAACATGTCAAAGAAACAAAATTGAATAGACAAATCCTGCGTGACTCCTTCAGCCACTACCCATATCGGATCAGAAATGGGATAGTATCTCTATGGATTTCATAACAGGGCTTCCAAAAGTTCAAGGTAAAGATTGTATCTATGTGGTGGTGGATTGGCTAACCAAGTACACTCACTTCATGGCCATCTCTACAGAACACAAGGCACCACAAGTAGCTAAAGTATTCTTTAAAGAAGTTTTTAGATTACATGGTTTGCCAAAGAACATCATCAGTGATAGAGATAGCCGATTTCTCAACCTATTTTGGCAAGAACTTTTTCATTTAACAGGAACAAAACTTAATCCAAGCACTAGTTATCATCCCCATACCGATGGGCAGACTGAAATTATAAATAAATGGATTGAGGACTACTTAAGGAACTATGTCATTGGCCAACAAAATGCATGGATAAAATGGATACACCTTGGAGAATATTGCTATAATACTACTCAGCACATGTCAATTGGGATGAGTCTATTTAAGGTGTTATAAGGGTATGATGCCACTCCTTTTGGAAGTTTAATCCTCCAAGGAAGCCGAGTACCAAGAGCTAAAGATTTCACACAACAAAATATGGACATCATGAATACTCTTAAGAATAATCTTCATCATGCCCAAAACCAACAAAATATATATGCCGATTGGAATCGCATAGAAAGAACATTTGAGATTGGTGATTTAGTATTCTTAAGGATACAACCTTATAAGCAAACCTCAATCAAGGTTAGTGGAATAGAAAAGCTAAAACCTCAATTTTATGGACCATATAGCGTCCTAAGAAGGATAGGAGAGGTAGCTTATGAATTGGAATTGCCCGAGAATAGTAGGATGCATAATGTTTTTCGTTTGTCCCGACTCAAGAAGGTCCTTGGACAATAGGTCACTCCTTGTGTGGAATTACCTCTAGTAAATGATGAAGGCTAATTAATCTTGGAACTTGAAGAAGTACTCAACATGAGGGAAAATAGATTGAGAAACTGAATCATTTCCGAGTATCTAGTTAAGTGGAAAGGTGTACCCCTAGAAGACACCATGTGGGAAGGAGCAAAGATTTTTAATCATCCAAATCCTAAGTTGTTTGAGGACAAGCAAATTTAGGAGGGGAGGACTATCGTGTCCCAATATTAATAACCAATTGATTATCTTATTTAAGTTTATTTCTTCATTGAAATTAAAGATATGAATGAAGTTACCTAACCATTTAGTATTTATTTTACCATTTATAAACATATGTATATATTTTTTTATTATACATTGATTTAATCCATAAGTATATCCTAATCAGCTAAGTGTTGTAGTGTATTGTATTATAGGCAGCGACGAACATAAGGCTGTGACACTATGTATTATGGAACAATATCTTAATAATATTTGTTAAGATCAAAATAGACAGCGATCAACATTTGTTTAAAATATGATTAATACAATCTAAACAAGTATCGGTTATATTGAAGAGAGTGATACAAATGATGAAAAGGAACATCGATCTATAAAAATAAGATTAAATGATCCTCTACTAAGTGGTGTGATCTCCAAATTGAAATGCTATAGCCTAAATTAAGTTCATAACCTTTCACCAAAGGAAGCATCTCTTGAGTAGTTTAAAAGGAAATTCCCTCCTCATTCTAAAAGCATCAATACAAATAAGAATCATTTGATTTATATATAGATTAAGAAAATATTTCTAAGTTTGAAATTATACTTAGAAGCAGATTTGAAATATATATGTAGTAGTATATTGGGTTGCAGATAGCTTAGAAGGAAGGAATAAAATCTTTAAGAGTTCTAAAGGATACAAAGGCAATAATTATCTTCTTGGTATGATGTATCTAACCCTATGTTTATTATGATGAATGCCATGTGGTAAATAATGACAAATGTATATAATTGAAATATTATCATTAGTATCATTACACATGTATATATAAGCATTGTGAAACGTGTTATGAAATATATAACGGAAAACATCAATAGATTATATTCACAACACATTGAAGTAGTGATATGTTCAAACTCAATGCCTACTTATTTCTATTGCCTCCAACCTTAGGAGAGGCGAGGTGTTTTAGAGAGAGGCAGAGTAAATCCATCCATGGAGGTGGTGTCATCCCGTCCTAGACAAGTAAATCCACATCCAAGGTTGAGGACTAGAAGAGAAATAAGGATTGAGACTTGAACATAGCCAATACAGAATGTGCTATGAATAAATATTATCATTTGGTTCAAGAAGTATGTTGAAGTATATCCAATTATGTTCAAGTTAATACCTAGTTATTTCTATTGCCTCCAACTTTAGGAGAGGCGAGGTATTGTTAGGGAGAGGCAGAGTAAACCCATCCATGGAGGTGGTGTAATCGTGCCCTAGACAAGTAAATCCCCATCCAAGGTTGAGGATTAGAAAAGAATTAAGGATTAAGACTTGAACATAGTCGATATTGAATGTGTTATGAATAAATTAAGTTAACTACATATTGATAAATAGATGATCTTTCTATATGGCTATTGTTTATGAATTTGAATGTAACAAAAATCTTATTTAACACTAATATTTTAAGAGGTATATTTGTATATCTATATTTTGCATATGTGTTTCCCTATGTCATGTTTGCAGGATTAGAGCACAAGAATTATACAGTTTGAAAATAATCTAAATGGTAATTCTGAAACCCTAACCCTAACTTGTGGTATTTTAATTTTTAGGGTGAAATTAGTATTGTTCCTATAAGGGACATTACAAGTGGTATCAGAGCACCATTTCTGCCAACTTGAGGAACTAAAGTATTGGATGCAAATTTATCAAAGGAAGAAAGTTACATCCACCAAAAGTGAACAAATGGCCAATGAAATGGGAGCTTTGATGGAACAAACCAACCAAATTATCATGAGCCAAAATGAAAGAATGGAGAAAACAAACCAAGTACTTCTCCAAACCTTGCAAAATATGGGAAATTCCATCAATAATCTTTCAAATGGGAAAGACATAAATTCAAATCATTCAAAAAGCCACAACAGATCCTTTACATATAGGGTACCCAAACCCCCTTTCCTACCTAGGGAAGGTATATCAAGAGAGGAAGAAACTAATCCACACACAAATAGCACTGAAGGAATTGCTAGAGCTTATGTTGATCTTGACGCTGAGGTTAGGAAACTTATAACGTTTAGGGAATTTTGTGAAGCCAAGAGACATGAGATACCTAGGAAAGAAAAGAGGCATCTAAATAAATATTTGAGACATAAGATCAACAAAATAACTCTTCCAAACTTTGATGGGTCAAATAAAATCACAGCCCATGCATGGTTGCAAAAGTTGAATACCTATTTTACCTTTAATCCAATGACGAAAGAAGATGCTATCCAATTTGCTATCCTACATTTGGAAGGATTGGCATACGAATGGTGATATCATGAAATCCACATGCAAGGGAACCAAAAGATAACATCGTATGATGGATTCTCAAAAAAACTTATCAAAAGGTTTGATAAGAAACATCCCCAAGAAGATTTTAAAAAACTAAAATTCAATGCGAGTTACAAACATCCCCAAACATTCAATACGAGTTACAAACATTGATGAAGATAGGATTACCTAACTATTTGTGGAGGGATTAAAAGATTCACTTAGAGGATTAGTGAGTGCCCTTAATCCAATAATCCTTGAAGATGCAATTGAAAAAGCCTTGAGACTAGAAACATCAACAATAAGTAACATATCCTCAAACAAACACAACAAACCTTTCCAGAAAAAGGAAGGATTTCACAAGACCTCTTCCAAAGAGGAATGAGATGAACTCAAAAAGAAAAACTTGTGTTTCAAATGCAAGGGACCCTGGGCTCGTTGACACACTTGTAGAGGGGAACCTAAAAGGGAAAAATTATGCTACCATTGTAAGAAAAAATGGGAACTAGGACACAGATGTGGCAAGAGAAGTCAAGTACAAATGATAGAGGCAACCACCAATGAAGAAACAAAGGGAAATGACAAAAAGGAAGTTAAGAACAATACTAATGTCCCTTATAGGAACAATACTAATTTTACCCTAAAAATTTAATTACCACAAGTTAGGGTTAGGTTTTCAGAATTACCATTTAGATTATTTTTAAACTGTATAATTCTTATGCTCTAATCTGGCAAACATGACATAGGGAAACATATATACAAAATATATATATACAAATATACCACTTAATATATTAGTGTTAGATAAGATTTTTCTTGCATTCAAATTCATATACAATATTCATATAGAAAGATCATCTATTTATCAATATGTAGTTAACTTAATTTATTCATAACACATACAGTATCGACTATGTTCAAGTCTTAATCCTTACTTCCTTTTTAATCCTCAACCTTGGATGGGGATTTACTTGTCTAGGGCACAATGACACCACCTCCATGGATGGATTTACTCCACCTCTCCCTAATAACACCTCGCCTCTCCTAAGGTTGGAGGCAATAGAAATAACTAATTATTAACTTGAACATACTTTGATATACTTCAACATACTTCTTGAAACAAATGATCATATTTATTCATAGCACATTCTGTATTGGCTATGTTCAAGTCTCAATCTTCATTTCTCTTCTAATCCTCAACCTTGGATGGGCATTTACTTGTTTAGGGCATGATGACACCACCTTAATGGATGGATTTACTCTGCCTCTCCCTAACAACACCTCGCCTCTCCTAAGGTTGGAGGCAATAGAAATAAATAGGCATTGAGTTTGAACATATCACTATTTCAATGTGTTGTAAATATAATTTATTGCTGTTTTCCCTTATATATTTCATAGCAAGTTTCACAATGTTTATATATACATGTGTAATGATACTAATGATAATCTTTGAATTATATACATTTGTCATTATTTACCACATGACATTCATCATAATAAACATAGGGTTAGATACATCATACCAAGAGGATAATTCTTGCATTTGTATCCTTTAGAACTCTTAAGAATTTTATTCCTTCCTTCTATGCTATCTGCAGCCCAATATACTACTACATATATATTTCAGATCTGCTTCCAAGTATAATTTCAAACTCAGAAATATTTTCTTAATCTGTATATAAATTAAATGATTCTTATTTGTATCGATGCCTTTAGAATGAGGAGGGAGTTTCCTTTTAAACTACTCAAGAGATGCTTCCTTTGGTGAAAGGTTATGAACTTAATTTAGGCTGCAACCCTTCAATTTGGAGATCACACCACTTAGTAAAGGATCATTTAATCTTATTTTTAATGGATTTCTATTCCTTTTCATTGTTTGTATCACTATCTTCAATATAACTGATACTTGTTTAGATTATATTAATCATATTTTAAATAAATGTTGATCGTAGTCTATTCTGATTTTAATAGATATTAATAAGATATTGTTTCATAATAGATAGCATCACAACCTTATGTTGATTGCTGTCTATAATAAAATACACTACAACACTTAGCTGATTAGGATATACTTATGGATTAAATCAATGTATAATAATAAAAATATATACATATGTTTATGTATGATTAAATAAATACTAAATGGTTAGGTAACTTTATTCATATCTTTAATTTGAATGAAGAAATAAACTTAAATAAGATAATCAATAGGTTATTAATATTGGGACATGACATTCATCCCCTCCTAAATTTGCTTGTCATCAAGCAGCTTAAGATTTGAATGATTAAGAATCTTTTCTCCTTCCCATGTGGCATCTTCTAGGGGTAGACCTTTCCACTTAACTAGATACTCAGAAATGATTCTTTTTCTCAATCACTTTTCCCTCATGATGAGTACTTCTTCAAGTTCCAAGACTAATTGGCCTTCATCATTTAGTGGAGGTAATTCCACATGGAGTGACCTGTTGTCCAATAACCTTCTTGAGTTGGGACACATGAAAAACATTATGAATCCTGTTATTTTTGGGCAATTCAAATTTATAAGATACCTCTCATATCCTTCTTAGAACCCAATATGGTCTATAAAATCAAGGTTTTATCTTTTATGATTCACTAACCTTGATTGAGGATTGCTTATAAGGTTGTAGTCTTAAGAATACTAAATCACCAATCTCAAATGTTCTTTCTATGTGGTTCCATTCGGTATATATTTTTTGTTGGTTTTGGGCATGATGAAGATTATTCTTGAGAGTATTCATGATGTCCATGTTTTTCTATATGAAATCTTTAGTTCTTGATACTCGGCTTCCTTGGAGGATTAAACTTCCAAAAGGAGTGGCTTCATACCCGTATAAGGCCTTAAATGAACTCATTCCAGTTGACATGTGGTGAGTAGTATTATAGCAATATTCTCCAAGGTGTACCCATTTTATCCATGTATTTTGTTGGCCAGTGACATAGTTCTTTAAGTACCCCTCAATCCATTTATTTACAATTTTAGTCTGCCCATCAGTCTGGGGATGATAACTTGTTCCTTGATTAAGTTATGTTCCTGCTAAATGAAAAAGTTCTTGCCAAAACAAGTTGATAAATCGACTATCTCTATCACTGATAATGTTCTTTGGCAAACCATGTAGTCTAAAAACTTCTTTGAAGAATATTTCGGCTACTTGTGGTGCCTTGTGTCCTGTAGAGATGGCCATGAAGTGAGCATACTTGGTTAGCTGATCAACCACCACATAGATACAATCTTTACCTTGAACTTTTGGAAGCCCTATTATAAAATCCATAGAGATACTATCCCATTTTTGATTTGTTATAGGTAGTGGCTAAAGGAGTCCCACAGGATTTGTCTATTCAATTTTGTTTCTTTGACATGCCAAGCATTCTTGAACATGTTTAAGTACATATTTCTTAAGTCCCTTCCATGAATACTCCCCCCTTACTTGTTTATAAGTTTTGAAATAAACTGATGTCCTGCTAAGGGATTATCATGGAATTCTTTAATGATTTTTATTTTCATCTTTATATTCAGTGTGAGATATATCCTATTTTTATAAAAGATGAGTTCCTCTATTACCTTATATTCTTCATCATGAAAATTTCCTTCAAGAATAGCACTTGCATATGGATTTTTAGCATACTCTGCAATAATGGAAATTTTCCAATCAGTGGAAATACTTGTTATGGTGCATAAGTATGGTTTGTGTGACAATGCATCTACTACAATATTATTTACCCCTTTAACATATTCTATGTCAAAGTTGTAAGCCTATAATTTGCTGACCCACTTATGTTGTCAGTCATTGAGATCTTTTTGTTTTAAGAAAAATTGTAAACTGTTGTGGTCTATTTTAATCATAAATTTGCCACAAATTAAATATTGTCTGAATTTGGCCAATGCATGCATAATGACCAACATTTCTTTATCATAAATAGAGTAGAGCCTTTTAGTTGCAGTGAGTTTGTGGCTTTCAAAAATAATTGGGTGTTTATTTTGCATTAGAACTGCTCTAATGCCTTCTTCGGATGCATCATTCTAATTCAAAAGGTAGTGTGAAATCAGGAATGGCTAAGACAAGACAAGAACTCATTATTTCCTTTATATTCTTAAAGGCTTGTTGGGCTACTTCATTCCAAACAAAAACTCTTTTTTTAGTTAGGTTTGTGAGGGGTGCTACAATTTTTGAGATTCCCTTTACAAACCTTCTATAGTAACTGCATAAGCCAACAAATCCCCTTAAATGAGTTAGAGTTCTTGGTTTAGGCCATTCCTTAATAGAATTAATCTTTTCTTCATCTACACTTACTCCCTGTGCACTGATTTTGTGTCCTAAATAGAGAATTTCTTCTAATCTGAATTCACATTTTGAGGCTTTTGCATATAATGACTCTTGTTCAAGAATTTTCAATACTTCATTAATATGGTTAAGATGTTCCTCTCATGATTTACTGTAAATTAAGATGTCATCAAAGAATATTAATAAGAACTTCCTGGACTACTTCCTAAAGATATGATTTATACAAGATTTAAATGTGGCCAGGGCATTTGTTAATCCGAATGGTAAGACTAGGAATTTGAAGTGTCCATAGTAGCATTGGAATGCGGTTTTTGGAATATCCTCTTCTCTCTTTCTTATTTGATGATACCTTGACCGTAAGTCAATCTTGGAGAAGTACTTAGCTCTGTGAAGTTCATTGATAAGCTCATCAACTCTAGGAATTGGATATTGGTTCTTAATAGTTTTCTTGTTTAATACTCGGTAGTCTATACACATCCTCATTGTGCCATCTTTCATTTTAACAAGTACCACTGAGGATGAAAATGAGCTTGAGCTTGGTTGGATGTGGCCTATTTCTAATAGTTCACTAATAGTTTTCTCTATTTCTTAAATTTTTGTGGATGTATATAAGGAGTATTAACTATAGGTTGTTCCCCTTTTTCTAATTCTATAATGTGTTCAAATCCTCTTTTGGGAGGCAAACCTGGTGAAATATCACCAAATACCTTTTTATTATTTTTACGGATTGGTTGAATATCAATATGTATGGATTTGTCTTGTGGGGTAGACTTGCCAAAAATCATACATTGGGCAGCCCAATCTCCTTGCCCTTGTCTAAAAATTCTCTCCATTCTCTT
This sequence comes from Cunninghamia lanceolata, assembly GCA_027924645.1. NCBI lineage: Eukaryota > Viridiplantae > Streptophyta > Pinopsida > Cupressales > Cupressaceae > Cunninghamia > Cunninghamia lanceolata. Next base: position 733,117 of record BSBN01001164.1, on the reverse strand, counting down.
GCAAGATACTACTTTTCGAGACCCATCAGGCAAACCCTTCAAGGCAACCTCTCGTCCTTCATTTGAAAGCAGATTGTCAAATTTGGAAGGTTAAATATGAAACATCCTAGGGAGTATATCCATGGAGTGCCTAATATTATGTCAACATCTAAGGGTATTACATAGAAGTCTTCTTTAATAGGATGCTTCCCTAAGGTAATTTCTAGTTGGAGAACAAATTTTGTGCATTGAACCATTGCTCTTGTTGCAGTAGCTACTAAAAACCCTTTAAAATCCTTGGTTTTCAATTTTTTTCTTGCCACCAATCTTTCATCTATGAAATTTTGGGATGCCCCACTATCTACAAGGGTGATAACTCTCTGTCCTTTGAGAGTACTTTTAATGTGGAAGGTATGATGTTTAGAGGTTTGAGTGATTGTGGCTAAGGTTACATGCTCATCATCTTCAGTCTTAACTTTCTTGTTGTCATTTCCATTTGTCCCCCTATTGGTGGTTGCCTCTATCATTTGTACTCAACTTCTCTTGCCACATCTGTGTCCTAGTTCCCATTTTTTCTTACAATGGTAGCATAATTTTTTCCTTTCAGGTTCCCCTCTACAAGTGTGTCCACTAGCCCAGGATCCCTTACATTTGAAACACAAGTTTTTCTTTCTGAGTTCATCCCATTCCTCTTTGGAAGAGGAGGTCTTGTGAAATCCTTCCTTTTTGTGGAAAGGTTTGTTGTGTTTGTTTGAGGATATGCTATTTGTTGATGTTTCTAGTCTCAAGGCTAAGTGAATCTTTTAATTCCTCCACAAATAGTTAGGTAAGCCTATCTTCATCAATGTTTGTAACTCATATTGAAATGTTTTTGGAATTCATCTATATATCCCTCTATTGTTCCTTGTTGTTTTAGCTAAGTTAGTTTTTAAAAATCTTCTTGGGGATGTTTCTTATCAAACCTTTTGATAAGTTTTTGTGAGAATTCATCATAGGATGTTATCTTTTGGTTCCCTTTGATGTGGATTCTATGATGCCACCATTCATATGCCAATCCTTCCAAATGTAGGATAGAAAATTAGATAGCATCTTCTTCCATCATTGGACTAAAGGTAAAATATGTATTCAAATTTTGCAACCATGCATGGGCTGTGATTTTATTTGATCCATCAAAGTTTGGAAGAGTTATTTTATTGATCTTATGTCTCAAGTTTGATTTAGATGCCTCTTTTCTTTCCTAGGTATCTCATGTCTCTTGGCTTCGCAAGTTCCGTAACCTCAGGGTCAAGATCAGCATAAGATCTAGCAATTCCTTCGGTGCTATTTTTGTGTGGATTTGTTTCTTCTTCCTCTCTTGATATACCTTCCCTAGGTAGGAAAGGGGGTGTGGGTACCCTAGATGTAAAGGATCCGTTGCGTCTTTCTGAATGATTTAAACTTATGTCTTTCCCATTTGAAATATTATTGATGGAATTTCCCATGTTTTGTAAGGTTTAGAGAAGTGCTTGGTTTGTTTTCTCCATTCTTTCATTTTGGCTCATAATAATTTGGTTGGTGTGTTCCATGAGAGCTCTCATTTCATTGGCCATTTGTTCACTTTTGGTGGATGTAGCTTTCTTCCTTTGATATGTTTGCATCCAATACTTTAGTTCCTCATGTTGATAGGAATGGTGTTTTGATACGACTTGTAATGTCCCTTATAGGAACAATAGTAATTTTACCCTAAAAATTCAAATACCACAAGTTAGGGTTAGGTTTTTAGAATTACCATTTAGATTATTTTTCAACTATATAATTCTTGTGCTCTAATCCTACAAACATGACATAGGGAAACACATATACAAAATATAGATATACAAATATACCTCTTAAAATATTAGTGTTAGATAAGATTTTCTTGCATTCAAGTTCATAAACAATATCCATATAGAAAGATCATCTATTTATCAATATGTAGTTAACTTAATTTATTCATAACACATTCAATATCAACTATGTTCAAGTCTTAATCCTTACATCCTTTCTAATCCTCAACTTTGGATGGGGATTTACTTGTCTAGGGCATGATGACACCACCTCCATGGATGGATTTATTCCACCTCTCCCTCACAACACCTTGCCTCTCCTAAGATTGGAGGCAGTAGAAATAACTAAGTATTAACTTGAACATACTTTGATATACTTCAACATACTTCTTGAACCAAATGATCATATCTATTCATAGCACATTTTGTATTGGCTATGTTCAAGTCTCAATCCTTATTTCTCTTCTAATCTTCAACCCTGGATAGGGATTTACTTGTCTAGGGTGCGATGACACCACCTCCATGGATGGATCTCCTCTGCCTCTGCCTAACAACACCTCACCTCTCCTAAGGCTGGAGGCAATAGAAATAAATAGGCATTGAGTTTGAACATATCACTATTTCAATGTGAAGTAGTTGTGAATACAATCTATTGATGTTTTCCCATATATATTTCATAGCAAGTTTCACAATGCTTATATATGTACATGTATAATGATACCAATGATAATCTTTCAATTATATACATTTGTTATTATTTACCACATGGAATTCATTATAATAAACATAGGGTTAGATACATCATACCAAAAGGATAATTCTTTCCTTTGTATCCTTTAGAACTCTTAAGGATTTTATTCCTTCTCTCTATGCTATCTGCACCCCAATAAACTGTAATATATATATTTCAGATCTACTTGCAAGTATAATTTCAAACTCAGAAATATGTTCTTAATCTGTATAAAAACTGCAACATATATATTTCAAATCTACTTCCAAGTATAATTTCAAACTCAGAAATATGTTCTTAATCTATATATAAATCAGATGATTCTTATTTGTATCGATGTCTTTAGAATAAGGAAGGAGTTTTCTTTTAAACTACTCAAGAGATGCTTCCTTTGGTGAAAGGTTATGAACTTAATTTAGGCCGCAACCCTTTAATTTGGAGATCACACCACTTAGTAAAGGATCATTTAATCTTATTTTTTATGGATCGCTATTCCTTTTCATCATTTTTATCATTGTCTTCAATCTAACCGATACTTGTTTAGATTGTATTAATCATATTTTAAATAAATCTCATCGCTGTCTATTATGATCTTAATAGATATTAATAAGATATTGTTTCATAATAGATAGCGTCACAGCCTTATGTTGATCGCTGCCTATAATACAATACACTAAAACACTTAGCTAATTAGGATGTACTTATGGATTAAATCAATGTATGATAATAAAAATATATACATATGTTTATGTATGATAAAATAAATACTAAATGGTTAGGTAACTTCATTCTGTTAGATTCAGGATAGACAACTGAGAGGGGGGGTGAATCAGTTGTCAAAAAAATTTCTTTCCAATTACACACTTAAATCCTTTTGTGATTTAGCAACATATCAATAAAGCAATCATGGAAACATAATGCATTAAATCAAGAGAAGAAACACATCAACACATAAGACACCCAGCTTTTGAATTGGAAAACCTGGTTAAGGGAAAAACTACGGGGTGATTAACCCAAGATTGTATTCTCTATTAGAAGAATAGAAAGAATAAAATGGCACATGCCAATTAGGGCTCACTACCTAAGCACACTACTCACAAGAGGCTCACTGCCTACAAGAGACACACTGTCTATAAAATGATAAGTATCATATACTTGAACTGGAGAATAGCATCTTCACCATGCTTGAATCAGTTCCATTTAAGCCCAATACTTCTACTTTGCCTTTTGCTCTCTTCCTCGCTACCACACTCACATCTCCACAAGACATATTTTGAAAAGACTTTACAACTCCATATATATACAATACATCGACTTAGGAATAATCATCTAAGTCGGCAAACATCTACAAGAACATCTGCAAGATGTGTAATTCATCTGGTTGGCCAGTCTCAGGAAGAACACCATCATTTGGAAGGTATTCTTCAATTACGAGCTCTAACTCCAATGCGGACCACCAACATGAACTAGACATGATCCAGAGACCTCCACAAGATTACCTGAATCTCCAAGAACATCCACACTTCATATGCTTACTGAAATCCTTCTCTGCTTCATCTGGAACCTTAAGAACATAGTTTGTCATCACTGTCACAAAGGAATAGATGCTTGCAGACATTCAAACCATGAACCAATCAAGTTGACACTTCACAAAGACTTCCTCAACACTCCACCAAATCCGCAGAATAGGATATTGCATTTCTGGATCCCACTGGACCTATCTGTGTCACTCTGTCACCTCTAAACACCTGTCGGAACTAGTTTTACTTGAGCAACCACAACTCCTTCAGATCTTCATAGGAACCTTTGAAATATTTACTGGATCCTCTTAGGACTCATATCTACAAACCCTTTGAACTGCATCCTCTGATAGGCATCTTATCTTGGATCTTTACCTTACTATCTTCACTGTTCTTCTTTGTTCCTGATTAGGACTAATTTTCTCAATATCCTCAGCACTCATCTCATCCAATCCTATTCATCAATGCAAGAGGAGTATGTTGACATCAATGACAACACTGGTTAGGCCCATACTTGCAACAATCTCCCCCTTTGTCAATGAAGGCAACATATGATGTGAAAAACTGTTTTGACCATCAAGACAAGAATTTTTCTTTACTAACACAACTCCCCCTATCAACAACAACTGTTCACTTCTCTTCTCTTTCTTTACTGCTCCCCCTTTGATCAGCCACCACTTGTTTTTCACATGTCTTCTCTCCCCCTTTGACATCAATGGAAAGGGCACATACTTGCAATTCCACCATTTCAGAATCATACCAAATATTCCCCCTGAGTAGCAGCTCCCCATCATTAATCTAGACCACAAGATATGATTGTGATATCAACCGGACTGATGCACATCAGTGCACCTTAGTTCATCGTCAGAGGGGTAATAACCGCTAACTTCTCCCTAAGATACTCAAAAGAGTCCTTAGGTAGAGGTTTAGTAAAGATATCTGCAATCTGGTCCTTAGAAGGCACAAACTCCAATCTGACTTCATTCTTGTTCACTTGCTCTCTCAAAAAGTGAAACTTGATAGATATATGCTTAGTCTTTGAATGCAACACTAGATTCTTAGATATATTTATTGCACTTGAATTATCATAGAAGATTGTGATAGGCTCCTCATACTTCATTCTTATGTCTCTTAGCATTTGCTTCATCCACAAAACTTGAGTGCAACTACCTGCTATTGCAATATATTCTACTTCTGCAATGGACAAAGATATTGCCTCTTGTTTCTTGCTCAACCAAGAAACCAATCTCTTCCCCAAAAAGAATGCTCCACCACTGGTACTCTTCCAATCATCCACATCTCCTGCCCAATCCACATCTGTATATGCATGAAGAGAGAAATCATGATCTCTGAGATACCACAATCCATACTCAACTATTCCTTTTAGATATCTAAAAATCCTATTGATTGTCATGACATGAGATTCTCTAGGATCAGCTTGAAATCTAGCAACAAGACCCACAACATTCATAATGTCAGGTCTAGTTTGAGTGAGATACAACAATTCTCCAATCATTGACCCATACTTTTTCTGATCAGCCTTAGGAGAGTCATCATCTTTGCCCAATTTACATCCGGTTGCCATGGGAGTATTCATTGGTTTTGAGTCTTCCATCCCAAATTTCTTCAACAATTCTTTCACATATTTGGTATGAGAAATGAAGATTCTTGTCTTTGTTTGAGTGATTTGTAGACTGAAGAAGAAATTCATTTCCCCAAGCATGGACATCTCAAATTCACTTTTCATTTGATTTGCAAAAGTTTGACACGTACTATCTCTTCCTCCAAAAATGATATCGTCAACAAACACTTCAACAATCAAGATGTTTTCATGATCAATTTTGAAATACAAATTACTGTCAGTAGTACCTTTGTTGAAACCAATCTTCAAAAGATGCTTATCCAATCTTTCATACTAGGCTCTTGGGGCTTGCTTTAGTCCATACAGAGTTTTCTTTAACTTGTAGACCATATCACCATGATCAAATAATTGAAATTCATCTGGTTGCTTAATGTATACTTCTTCTTCCAAGTCACCATTCAGGAAGGCAGACTTGACATCCACCTGATATACTTTGAAGTCCTTGAAGGAAGCAAAAGCAATAAATAATCTGACTGCTTCAATTCTTGCCACCGGAGCAAAAGTTTCTTCAAAATCAACTCCTTCTATTTGAGAGTAACCCTTGCAGACCAATCTAGCTTTATTTCTGATTACTTCACCAACTTCATTCAGTTTGTTCTAGAAGATCCATTTTGTTCCAATCACATTCTTATTTCTAGGTCTAGGAACAAGATCCTAAGTGTGATTTTTCTCAATTTACATCAGCTCTTCCTCCATTGCTTTAGTCTAGTTTTCATCATTGCAAGCTTCATTTATTGTCTTAGGTTCAATCTTTGAAATCAGACAATACTCATCTGAATCTTGAGAAATTCTCCTTCTTGTTTGTACACCTTTGCTTTTATCACCTATGATCTGATCTTCAGAGTGGTTCACCTGGGAATTTTAGGAGTTTCTTGCACTTCTAATTCTTGATCAGGCTCATTATAACTCATCTCTTCTTCCTGATTTACCAAATCAGTTTGAATCTAAATTTTAGAAGGGGCTTGGGCTCCTTGAATTAGAACACCATTCTGATCATCTTCATCATATTCATAAAACCTTGAAGTTTTTTCAATTCCTTCATCAACCTTCACATTTGTACTTTCTATAATCTTTCTCAGTCTCTTGTTATAACACCGATATGCTTTGCTTTGAGTAGAGTAACCCAAGAATATTCCTTCATCACTTCTAGCATCAAACTTGCCTAGATCTTCATCTCTTTTAATGTATAATTTGCTACCAAAGACTCTGAAATACCTCACAGTAGGAGTGATACCAAACCAAAGTTCATAAGGAGTCTTACCGGTATTGCTTTTGATTTGAACTCGAATCAGAGTATAGACTGCAGTGCTGACAGCTTCTCTCCAATAGATCTGAGGGACATTTGCTTCCATCATCATGGTCCTAGATGCTTCCTGGATGATCCGGTTCTTTCTCTCCACTACTCCATTCTGTTGTGGAGTCCTAGGAGCAGACAACTGTCTCTTTATTCCATGTTTCTCACAAAATTCTATGAACTCACCGGATGTGAATTCTCCACCTCTATCAAACCTTAGACATTTTAATTTTAATCTGGTTTCATTCTCTACCATAGCCTTGAATATTTTGAATCTCTCAAGAGATTCTAATTTCTCTTTCAGGAAAGCAACCCACATCATCCGAGAATGGTCATCAATTAATAACATGAAGTATCTATCACCTTGTACACTCCTTATTCTTGCCAGACCACACAGATCAGTATGAACTAAGTCCAATATTTTGATAGAAGATTGTTCTTTTCTTTTGAATGAGACTCTTCTTTATTTCCCCAACTGACATTCTTTGCACAAACTATTTGTAGGTTTCACCAGTTTTGGAACATCTCTTACAACCTGATTGTTGCTTATCTTGATGATATTATCAAAATTCACATGACACATCCTCCTATGCCATAGCCAACTTTGATTAATTTGCACAAATAGACAACTTTTACCAATACCAATTAGATGGAAGATATTACCTTTTGTCTAAGTACCGGATGCAATCTCTATTCTGGAACTTTCAAAGATCTTGCATTTTCTATTCTTGAATTGGAGATCATAGCCTTTGTCCACCAACTGTCCAACACTGAGAAGATTGTGCTTCAATCCTTCAACATACAATACATTACCGGTTTTGTTCTTTCCATCAAAAGAAATAGTTCCCCTACCTCTGATTCTACCAGCAGAATTATTACCAAATTTTACCACTCCTCCTTCATACCTTTCCAAATCTAAGAACTTATTTTTGTCACCTATCATATGGTGAGAGCATCCACTATCAATGACCCAATCATCCTTTTCTTCAACTTGGGCAGCCAGAGCTCTTTCTACAACTTTATGATTGACAGATTCAGAGGGCATTGGATCTTCTTCCTTGATGGCAATAAACACCCAATCACTTCTAGATTTGTTTCCTATCTTTGATTCATCATCTGTTACTCCTTCATTATCATCTTCTTCATGAACATAGTAACAATTCTTTTGGAACCTTGATATGTTAGGATTTGGCCTTGAAAATCTTTCCAAACATTTTGAGGCAAAATGACCAATCTTATTGCAGTTAAAACACTTAAAAGGCAATTTTCTTTCATACTTACCGGATCCTCTTGGCAGTCTTTTTGCAATAAGGGCTTTAAGTTGAGCAATTTCTGCTTCTTCTTCTTCCAAGTCTTTTCTTGCTTTTTCATACCATGATAGTTTCCTTGAAGAGTTCTCTCCCAGATCAATCTTGGGAGGGGCATCTCCAAACTCGGTCATTTCAAATGCAGCCAATTGATCTCTTGTGACAGCTATATGGGCTCTGAATTCTTCAATGGCAGAAACCTTGATTTTATAAGAAGCAGGAAGGGATCTGAGAATTTTGCCAACAATTTCATCTTCATCCAAGACTCCATCAGCACATCTAATTCCACAAACAAGCTCATTTACTCTTGGCATAAAGGTAGTGATATTTTCATCTTCTCTCATCTTTAGATTTTCAAATTTCCCTTTCAGACTCTGTAGCCTTGCACATTTAACATACTTGTCTCCTTCATGCAGAAGTTCCATTTTTTCCCAAATCTCAAAAGCAATTGGAAGGTCAACAACATTTGAAAGCTCTGAATCAGATAATGCACTTAGAAGAGCTTCTATAGTCTACAGATTGTTTTCAGCATCTATGATTTCATTTGGGGCTTTTAGGCCACCCTGTGGAGGAGTATACTTCGTTGAATCCATGGTCCAGTACTGCATTCCCATACATTGCAAGTGACATTTCATGCAACTTTTCCAAAGAATAAAATTGGCTCCATCAAACTTCGGACTATCCTTCTTGTAGGATGACATCCTGGATCTCCTCAAGAGGTTAATATCTTTTAGAGGAACTTAGCTCTGATACCAATTGTTAGATTCAGGATAGACAACTGAGAGGGGGGGTGAATCAGTTGTCAAAAAACTTTCTTTCCAATTACACACTTAAATCCTTTTGTGATTTAGCAGCATATCAATAAATCAATCATGGAAACATAATGCATTAAATCAAGAGCAGAAACACATCAACACATAAGACACCAAGATTTTGACGTGGCAAACCCAGTTAAGGGAAAAACCACAGGATGATTAACCCAAGATTGTATTCTCTGTTAGAAGAATAGAAAGAACAAAATGGCACATGCCAATTAGGGCTCACTGCCTAAGCACACTGCTCACAAGAGGCTCACTGCCTACAAGAGACACATTGTCTACAAAATGATAAGTATCACATACTTGAACTAGAGAATTCACCATGCTTGAATCAGTTCCATTTAAGCCCAATACTTCTGCTCTACCTTTCACTCTCTACCTCGCTACCACACTCACATCTCCACAAGACATACTTTGAAAAGACTTTACAACTCCATATATATACAAGACATTGACTTAGGAAAAATCATCTAAGTCAGCAAACATCTACAAGAACATCCGCAAGATGTGTAATTCATCCAGTTGGCCAGTCTCAGGAAGAACACCATCATCCGGAAGGTATTCTTCAATTGCGATCTCCAACTCCAATGTGGACCACCAACACAAACTAGACACGATCCAAAGACCTCCACAAGATTGTCTGAATCACTAAGAACATCCACACTTCATCTGCTTACTGAAATCCTTCTCTCCTTCATCTAGAACCTTAAGAACATAGTCTGCCATCACTGTCACAAAGGAATAGATGCTTGCGGACCTTCAAACCATGAACCAATCAAGTTGACACTTCACAAAGACTTCCTCAACACTCCATCAAATCTGTAGAATAGGATATTGCATTTTCGGATCCCACCGGACCTATCTGTGTCACTCTGTCACCTCTGAACACTTGCTAGAACCAGTTTTACTTGAGTAGCCACAACTCCTTCAGATCTTCATGTGGACCTCTGAAATCTTTACTGGATCCTCTTAGGACTCATATCTACAAACCCTTTGAACCGCATCCTCTGATAGTCATCTTATCTTGGATCTTTACCTTACTATCTTCACTATTCTTCTTTGTTCCTGATTAGGACTAATTTTCTCAATATACTCAGCACTCAGCTCATCCAATCCTATTCATCAATGCAATAGGAGTATGTTGACATCAATGACAACATCGGTTAGGCCCATACTTGCAACACATTCATATCTTTAATTTGAATGAAGAAATTAACTTAAATAAGATAATCAATATGTTATTAATATTGGGACATTACACCATTAGAGAAGTGTTTGATGTTTGAGTGAGCCAATTGGACATATATAAGAGTTTTGTTTACTTAAATCAAGAAGAAATTGCTTTCCATGGATTTGTGCTCATTGGCTTTGAAGACCACATATTTGTCAAGTGATTTTTTGTAGGCTATTTCAACGAATGAAAACAATGTATCAAACAATTTAGAGACAATTGATGTTAATAATCTTTACTAGTGTGGAAGAATCGGTAAGAATTTTGGGAGAACAAGACAAGGTACGAAGGAGACATGTGTATGGAGAGACTATGGATAAGGTGCAGATTTATTCTTGGAAGTTTTGAGCAAACCATTATTTTTTTCTCTTTTCATCCACATTCAGCTTGGTAAATGGTAATATAGTGAAGATCTCATTTTTTGCACATATAGTCATCTTTTATAAAAGAGAGGTTATAAATATTCTTGATAATTTTGTATTTGGAGGTATAAGCCCTATTATTTTTGTGTCATTTAAAACAACTTTTGTAATTGGGAGACATAAGAAGAATGTTCATTTAAGAGAAGATTGATTTTTATAATTGGAGAAATATAATCATATTGTAAAAAAGTGCATTTTTGGTTGAGCTCGACACCTAATGTCTCATTATAGATTTTATTTTGTTTTATGTACAATTTTTAAGGAAACATGAGCCCTAAAATTTGACTACCTAGTGGACTGTGGTGCTCTAAGTTATATTTTGTTTGATGTTAAATGTCGTACATGACATGAAAAACAAAAAAATTAAAAGGGGCTATGAAGAAGATGTTGAAGATAATGAAGAAAGAAAAAAGAGAAAAACTTAGTAAAGATTAAGCACACTCTTTCATTGGAGGAAGGATGCATCAAAGGTAGGAGGTCCATTGTCATATCGAGTTAGGTTTTCACTCAGAGATGATACCTTGTTTGAGAATCAATTGTTCATTTCTAGTCTTTTCAGAAGCAAGGGAGCATGGTAATGATTTCTTGGTTTGTGGATAATTGAATTCATAAACTTGGTGAGTTGTTGATTTGTGGATAGGTGAATCCACAAATTTGGTGAATTGTTGTTGGTTTGTGGATTGTTGAATCCACAAACTTTGTAACGCCCTCGCCAAGGAACCCCAAAAGACAACACTTACTAGGTCAGAGAATTTTTTTTTTCTTGAATAAAGAATGAATAACATAACATGATAACTAATCCTAGGTCCTCTAAGGTTCCTTGACTGTGTTACTCACAAAACAAGGTTACTAGAAACATTTCATTGACCACAAAAGATGAACATCACATTAATTGATATTATTCATTTCCACATGTGACAACCAAAAATCAACATTAAGGATCATCTTCTAACTACTATCACAAATGGTGCATTACTTTACAGTACTCATTACAAGATGAATTCATCAATAATAATTACATCATTACAATAATCTCCATGTTGCTTTTCTCAGCACATGGGAGAGATTACATCAAGATACATTAAGAAATACAATCTATCAAAAAGCAGGCTCTAAACCTCTCCGGAACAACTCCCAAGAGACAACCAATATCCAAATGCAATTTTTGTTCCTCCAACCGCCACCATGTAGAAGCAAAGCCCCTAAGGTGCATAATGGCGCATCTCAACTTAGTGTTACTGTCATATGGGTGCATGGCAAAACACTTGTCCAAATTAATCAACCAAGTCTTTGCCTCCAAGCCACCCCTAGAACCATCGAAGGTAGGAGGGATGCCCTCAAGAGATCCCTCATATGACCTACTAAGATAGCCTCCTGCTTCACTATGGCCTCTCTCCTCCTAGGAGACCTCTCTCTCTATCCATGTGCTCAGCATGCTGAGATTCTCCCTACTGATTGCCCTCCTAACTATGCTTAGAGTGCTAGGATTCTCCCTGCTGATTACCCTCTTGTCTAGGGCCTAGGCAGGCAAGGACCTCCTCAAGAAAAAGACGTAACTGAGCTCTCTCAAACTCTAGTTGGCCACAATTCTGACCTTTGCTTCCCTGATCATTCTAAGAGCCTTGATGTTCCTCACAATCACCCTTGTAGGAACCTCAAGACGAGGTGTTTTGGTGGTTAGCCCTGCGACCACCCCCACGACCTCTACCACAACCCCAACCTCAGCCTCTAGGCATCTTCCTACATAACACCACCAAGGAATAAGTCTAAGGTTGTTAGACGAGGATGGAAAAAGGGAAATATTAATCTCCAGAGTCTAAGCAACTAGGATAACATATTGGACTCATATTAACCCAAAGCCCAAGTTCTAACATTGGGTACTTTGGGTTAATATGAGTCCATTATGTTATCCTAGTTGCTTAGACTCTAGAGATTAAGTTTTCCTTTTTCCATCCTCGCCTAACAACCTTAGACTTATCCCTTGGTGGTGTTGTGAGGAAGATGCCTAGAGGCTGAGGTCAGGGTCATGACAGAGGTTGTGGGGGTGGTCGCGGGGCTAACCGCCAGAACACCCTGTCTCAGGGTTCCTACGAGGGTGATCATGAGGAACATCAAGGCTCTCAGAATGATCAAGGAAGCAGGGGTCAGAATCGTGGCCAGCCAAAGTTTGAGAGAGCTTAGTTACATATTTTTTTTGAGGAGGTGCTTCCCTGCCTAGGCCCTAGATAGGAGGGTAATTAGCAGGGAGAATCCCAACACTCTAAGCATAGACAGGAGGGCAATCGGCAAGGAGAATCCCAACATGTTGAGCACATGGATAGAGAGAGAGAGGTCTCCTAGGAGGAGAGAGGCCACAATGGAGCAGGAGGCTATTTTAGAAGGTCATATGAGGGATCTCTTGAGGGCACACCCTCCTACCTTCGATGGTTCTAGGGGTGGCTTGGAGGCAGAGACTTGGTTGATTAATTTGGACAGGTGTTTTTCCATGCACCCGTATGGCAGTAACACTAAGGTGAGATGCACCATTATGCACCTTAGGGGCTTTTCTTCTACATGGTGGTGGTTGGAGGAACAAAAATTACATTTGGCTATTGGTTCAATCTCTTGGGAGTTGTTTCTGGAGAGGTTTAGAGCCTGCTTTTTATCAGATTGTATTTCTTAATGTATCTTGATGTAATCTTTCCCATGTGTTGAGGAAAGCAACATGGATATTATTGTAATGATGTAATTATTATTGATGAATTCATCTTGTAATGAGTACTGTAAAGTAATGTGTCATTTGTGATAGTAGTTAGAAGATGATCCTTAATGTTGATTTTTTGGTTGTCACATGTGGAAATGAATAATATTAATTAATGTGATGTTCATCTTTTGTGGTTAATGAAATGTTTCTAGTAACCTTGTTTTGCGAGTAGCATAGTCAAGGAACCTTAGAGGACCTAGGATTAGTTATCCTATTATTTTATTCATTCTTTATTCAAGAAAAAAAATATTCTCCTTTTATTCGACCTAGTTAGTGTTGTCCTCTAGGGTTCTTTGGCCGGGGCATTACAAACTTGGTGAGTTGTATCTATGGATAGTTGAGTATGTCTCAATCCATAATGGAGTTAGTCTCGACCCACAAATGGAGGAGAGTTACTATGGATAATTGAGTTAGTCTCGATTCATAATCAGTTGGTTATTTTTTTGTGAATAATTGAGTATGTCTCGATTCACAGGTAAAGTTGAATAATCAAGACATTTGCCTAGACATGAGTAGTTTGGGTTGATGTTGATGTAGTGTTTCTATTATTTTTTTTGTAATGTAAATCTTAAGGGGGGTTGTTAGAAAATTAAAGTTTACATATAATAAAGTCATTTTAGTGACTTAGTAATTAGTTTTTAGGTTAGTTGGTTGATTGGTGGGAAGTCATTCCAGTGAGTAGTTTGTTCACGAGAGAATAATGGTTTTATAAAGCCAACATATTGAATTGCAATGTGAATAGAAGACATCAATATAATATATTTTCAGTGAGATCTTGTTGTGCATTAATGGTTTAGTCAAATATTTATGTGTGTGCTCACTTTTCTAACAAATATTTAACTAAATAATTAATGCACAGATTGAAAAATATATTATATTGATGTTTTCTCTTCACATTACAATTTAATACATTAGTTTTATAAAACCATTATTTTCCTGTGAAAAAACTACTTATAGGAATAACATCCCACCAACCAACCAACTAATTTAAAAATTAATTACTAAGTTAAGTCATTAAGGTCATTTTATTATATGTAAACTTTCATTTTATAATCTCTTTTAAGGTTTATATTACAAAAAAAATAATAGAAACATTGCATAACCCAAACTACTCATGTTTAGGAAAATATCTTGTTTATCCAACTTTACCTATGAATCGAGACATACTCAATCATTCACAAGAAAATCATTGAATCGAGACTAAATCAATTGTCCATAGTAACTCTCTTCCATTTGTGGATTGATACTAACTCCATTATCCACAAATACAAATTTGTAAAACTATGGATCAAGACATACTCAACTATCCATAGATACAACTCACCAAGTTTGTGGATCCAAATATCCAAAAACTAACAAATCATCAAGTTTGTGGATTCAATTATCTACAAATTAACAACTCACCAAGTTTACGGATTCAATTATTCACAAATCAACAAATCACTGCCATGCCCCCTTTTTCTTTTGAAGGGATTAGAGATGAAACAAGTGTTTCTCATGCAAGGTATCATCTCTGAGCAAGAAGCTAGTTCAATATGATAATGAACCTCCTGTCTTCAGTGCCTCCTATCTCCAATCAAGAAGTGTTCTTAGTCTTTAATAAGTTTTGTTTTTTGTTTTCTTCATTATCTTCGATATCTACTTTATAGATCTTTTTAAGTTTTCATTTTTCATGTTGTGTGAGACATTATAGCATAAAAAAAATATATAATTTAGAGCACCACACTCCATCAAATAGTCAAATTTTAAGGGCCATGTTTCCTTAAGAATCATACATAAAGAAAAATCGAAGTCATAGTGAGACATTAGGTGTTGCGTTCAATAAAAAATGCACCTTTTTACAATATGACCTTATTTCTTCAATTACAAAAAATAATATTTTTTTAGATAAAAATTCTTCAAAAACATAATAGACCTTATACCTCCAAGTACAAAATTATAAAAAATCCTTATAACCTCTTTTTTATAAAAGATGACTATATGTGCAAAAAAATGAAATCTTCACAATATTACCATTTACTGAATTGAATGTAGATGAGAAGAGAAAAAATAACAGTTCTCTCAAAACTTCCAAGAATAAATCAAGAGAAAAAATAATGGTTTACTCAAAAATTCCAAGAATAAATTTGTACATTATCAATAGTCTCTCCATTCACGTCTCCATGATTCACATAAAGTAGTAAATTTTTGTAGGGGAGATTAAGATAGTTAACTTTAAGATTGACCAACAAGAAAATATGAACAGATCTCACATGCTCTCACTTTTGTATTGTTTCAAATTGATATCAACAATAAAAGAAATAACAAACATTTTCATACCAAAAGCTTGGTTGATTCTTCCACATTGTTAAAGGTGAATAACATGGATTGTCTCTAAATTGTTTGATATGTTGTTTTCACTCTTTTAAATGCCCTGCAATAAATCACTTGATAAAATACGTGGTCTTCCAATCCAATGAGCATAAATCTATGAAAATCAATTTCTTTTCAAGTGATTGAAGTAAACAAAACTCTTCTATATGTCCAATTGGCTCACCCAAACATAAAACACTACTCTAATCACCTTAATCAAAATGGAACAGCAATCATCCAAGATTCCAAACACATTGTTTGGTATTTTCATGCCTGGAGAAATATCGACATAAGCTATTTAAAACTAAAACATATGCATTTTCTCTATCTCGCTCAACTATTCACTACTTCATTAAATAATCTTTCAAATTCTTTTATTTTGTATCATGCCTCATGTAACATTGGAAAATGTCCCCTTGGGGGCTTTTCCCTCATAAGGTGTAGCTCCTAGGTCTTTTGCATGCATTTAGGACATCTTAGTTCATAATTTGGCATCCCAATGGAATGAGCCCTAGGTAACATGATAAATGGGACCTAGGAGGACCCCTTGAGCTGTACCCTACCCAAAATAGGGGGGAGGACTTAGACGCCCGCCGCCCTAGTCCTGCCCTATTTTGGGGCAGCCCTAATTTTTGGGTGTCAGTTTATGACCGTTATTTGGGTCCTTTACCGACACGGTAAGTTTGAATTATGAAAATCTTGGCGGGAGTGTTTGTAGTTGCATATAAAAGAATATTTAGGCATTCATTTGTAAACTAGATGATTACTAGCAAGCTATTGTGTTCTCAAGGTGATTCAAGGCTTTCATTGTGTTGCAAGAGCAAACTTGTGTGGTTTGTATTTGTAGATTTGAGCATCAATTTCCTCATGGAATGAAGAGCATCTTCCTCCCATGAGAGCTTCACTACAACGTGACATCATATTGTGTTTTCATCATCATTTCCTTTGGTTTTTACCTCTACCTTAGAAGGGCACGTACTCTCTATCTGACAATGGTGTTTAGAGACTTAAGTGTCCTCTGGGGCTTGACTAAGGCAAGCCTCTAAACACCACAACCCCCTCCCAAAGTCTTATGGTTGCAGGTTACAAGTGTCGCATTTGGGAAAAGTGAAGTTGCAAGAAGGATTAGCAAACATCAAAGATTCTGGATCTGAAGAGAAGCAAGACACTAGAGCATTTCTAGGACTTGGACACTCGTTCTAGTGTCCTCCACAGCTAAATTTCCAAAAATAAGAGTTACAATGCTGATCAGTGTCGGAAGGAGGTCAGAATCCCGCAAAGATATTGGTACCTTGGACTTGGGAACCTACTCCAGTGTCCCCGACTATTCCACCTCGGAACCCCAAAAATAGGTACTCTGTGATTTTATATTTTACTTCTGTCTACAAGAGATTTTTTCCATTATTCGTTAGTTTATTGTTGTATTTACATAATTAGGGTTTTAATGGTTAATTGAGCATAAGAGAAGAGAAATTGATAATTAATTACCTAATCCAAGTTTCCCTACATTTCATAGTGACCTAGGGTATGATAGTGAATTACCACTTGACCCTAGATCCTTGAATGTTTTGTATAGGGTGAAAGTAGGATTCAAACATCTAAACACTTAAAAACTAAACAATCTCAATTTTACCCCAAACATTTTGGTAAACCCATGTTTTTGGACTTAAATTGCAACTTTCTAAGTGTGTTTCTTTAGATTTGGATTGATTTCATTCATTCATATAGTCTTTCATTTTACTGCATTGAGAAAAATTCAAAAAAATTGAAAATTTTGAAAAATTCACAAAAATTGCATTGTTTGGCTTACTAAATTGCATTAATTCTTTCTAAATTTTCCTAATTCATGATTTTTGCATCAAATTTGATATAAAATATAGAAAAATATAAAAATTCAGAAATTTTCATTGCATTTTCATCATTAATTGGCTAGGCTTTTGTAGAAATTTTGACAATTTCATATAACCTAGTAATTCCAAAATCTAGGGTTACTAGGCAAATCTTCTTTCATATTTTTCTACTGATTTTGGAGGATCATTCAATTTGCATTTGGCTATAGTCTTACATTTTGGTGTAAATTTGCATTTAGATTCAAAATATTTGCATTTTTGCATAGAAAATTTCAACAAAAAACTAGCAATTTTCATGCATTTTCATTAAATTTGAATTGGCATTTTGCATACAAGGGCTTGAAAATTATTTTAAGATCTGATTACACTTCATTTTCATCATAAATCAAACTTCAAAACATTCACATAGCATTTTGTCCCAAGATTTCAAACCTAGGGCTTCAAAAACAACAATTTTCACTAAACTTGGCCTTATCGACTCTATAAACCATAGGTGTGTTGTGAAGGGTATTTTTGCATTAATTATCTATTATTAGGGTAATAATTTTCTTCCCCTCCTAAAAATATTCACAACACCCTTTTAACGGGCTCTTGTATTGAAAATTCGGTGAAAAACTACACATTTTGACTATTTTTGCCCTAGGGTTTGGCCTAGTTCGCACTCTAAGCGTGTTGTGACAAATTTTATGAATTAAGGTGACTGATATCATTGATTTTATTTTCTACACCTCCTGAAATTCATTACAACACTCCTTTTTCTAGGTCTTGGTATTGAAAAAACTGTGAAAAATAGCCTATTTTTGCTATATTTTCACTAGGGTTTTACCTTAAGTGGCACTAAAAGCATGTTGTGTTGGGTATTTTGACATTAAGTGGCTATTATTACTGATATAACTTGCTATCCATCATCATTTTCCTCACAACACCCTTTGTCATGCTCTTTTGCATCAAGATTTGGTGAAAAAAGTGCCTATTTTGACATATGTTCACTGTACTTTGACTTGGCATTATCTTGGATTTGCATCAAGAGTGTGTTGAGAAAGATCATATTGCTATTTTGGACTGATAACAGGCTGACCCTGATCAAAATCCTTACAACACCTTTGCTTTCATTCATTTGCATTGAAAAAGTACAAAAAATCAAGCATTTTAAGTCATTTTCATACATTCTTTTGCACTTGTCTTTTGCATCAAATTTGAAAAGTGAGTTTACATTGAAAACAATGCAATGGCACCTTCATGTCATTTTTCTATGGTATCTCTGCATGAATTTATCAAAGATCTTGATTTTGACAAATTCCTAATCCTCATGAGTGAACATCCTTTGATATTAGAAGATTTAACCAAATTCATCTCTAGGAACACTCATGAGAAAGATGAGAGTAAAAAGCCTTTTTCTATCATAGAGTATGATGATGATGATGTACCTTCCTCTCATCCCATTGCTCTCCCTGGCCAAGATGTAGCATTAGTGGATGAGAAAAGGTTTCTCACATTAAATACTTTAAGGATGGATGTTGGGTGCAATCAAGAGGGAAACAGTGTTAATTCGATACTTATTAATAGGTAGCACTATTCCTAAGATGGTTGTCTGGGGGGCACCTAGTGCACCTTATTTCTTAAAGTCGGTGATTATGGTTCAAGGTGTTCAAAATGTGTTACAACAACCACACCATAATGTGATTGCTCACACATACAACACCCATAATAACAAGCAAAGTAACCAAGCACTGCATGTGCCTATCTCTCTTCTATGTTCTCAACCTATGCTCCCTCAACCACCTCGTCTTACTCATAAAAGTGGTCAAGAGTATGATCTTGTTGAACAACTTCGCGCTACTCTAGCTAAGAGCTCTCTTTGGGATTTGATACAAACATCGCCTACATACCATGGAATGCTCCAAGAAGCTTAACAAAAGGTGATTGTGCCACCTACTGTTAAACCAAATGATGTAGCAGCCATATTGGATAGTATGCATGTGACAAAAATAGATATTCTCTTTCAACCACAAGAATTACCATCAATTAAAGTTCAAAACCAATATGATCCTCTTATAATCTTTATCACAATAAATAGAACGTTGGTAAAACAAGTTATGATTGATAATGGATAGGCTCTTAATGTTTGTAGCATTGACCTATTACACAAAATCAAGGTTGACACATCACAAATCACACCAAATGGCATTAGCATTCGTGGCTTTGATAATGTTGGACGGCAATCCATAGGTACTATAACTTTACCTATACAAGTGGGACCTGTGATTATGTCTACCCTGATTCATGTCATGCCTAGTTCTCTATCTTATAACATGATTCTTGGTAGACCTTGGATTCATGCATTAGGGGAAGTCCCTTCCACCCTGCATCGTTCAATCAAATTTATAATCAAAGGTAAACTTCATACTATTCATACTGATCCTAAACCAAATAACTGTTTAAATATTGAAAAGAAAAAACTAGTTCACAACCATATAATCTTAAACAACTTGCGAGGTGATCCATCAATGAATAATGTTATGCAAGACTTGTTGCAAGTATGAGGTAAACCAGTATTGTCATTGATGTCAACATACTCATATTGCTTTGACAAGAAAGATTCAATGAGCAGTGTGCTGAGGATATTGAGAAAATTAGCCTCAGTCAGGAACAGTAAAGAACAGTGATGAGAAGAAGGCAAATGTACTGTATAGGATGCAAACCAGAGGATGCGGATTAAAGGGTTTGTAGATATGAGTCTTGAGATGCTTCAGTTAAGATTTTAGAGGTCCGCATGAAGATCTGAAGGAGTTGTGGCTGTCGGTGTAGAACCGGTTCCGGCAAAGTATTCAGAGGTGACAGAGGATCACAAAAAGGTCCGGTGAGGTCTGGAACTGTATAATCCTAATCTGCAGATTGGAAGGAGTCTTTGGGATGTCCTTGTGATGTGCCATATCGAGTTGTGTATAATTTGGAGGTCCGGAAGTACCTCCTGCATTATGACAGTGGCGACAGACAGTATTCTTGAAGTTCCGGATAAGGAGGATAAGAGATTTCAGTAAGTAAAGGAAATGCGGACGTACCTGGTCATTCAGGCAGGCTTGTGAAGGTTCTTGGATCATGTTGAGGTTGTGTTGTTGGTCCGCATTGATAGTAGAGCCCGGAATTGAAGATATTCTTCCGGATGAAGTTCTTGCTCTGTTTAGCCGACCGGATGAGTTGTTCATCCTGCGAATGTTCTTGTGGTGGCCGATCGGATGTGTTATTCATCTTGCAGATACTTTTATGGTTGTTTGCCGACTTAGATGTTTGTTCCTAAGTCGATGTCTTGTATAAATAACGGTTTGTGAGTTCATTTTGAAGTGTGGATTGTGTGGATTGTGTGGATGAGTGTGGCATAGCGAAGAGAAGTGTGAAAGGCAGAGCAGAGGTTTTTGGGCTTAAATGGAACTGATCCGGACATGGTAGAGATGTCATTCTCCAGTTCAAGATTGTGATTCTTATCACTTTGTAGATAGTGTGTCTCCTTGTAGGCAGTGGGCCTCTTTGTGAGCAGTGTGCTCGGGCAGTGAGCCCTAATTGGCAAGTGCCATTCTTTTTCTTAGTCTTCTAACAGAGAATAATCCTTGGGTTAATCACCCCGTGGTTTTTCCCTTAACCGGGTTTTCCACGTCAAAATCTTGGTGTTCAATGTGTTGATGTTTATCTGCTATTGTGTTTATGTATTATGCTTTCATGGATGATTAATTGATATGCTGTTAACTAACAACGAAGAATCAAGTGTTTGAAAGAACAAGAAGTTTTATACAACTGATTCACCCCCCCCCTCTCAGTTGTATGCCTTAAATCCAACAATTGGTATCAGAGCCAAGTTCCTCTGAAAGAAGCTTAACCGCTTGAGGAGATCTAGGATGTCGTCATACAAAAAGGATAGTCCGAAGTTCGATGGAACCAATTTTACTCTCTGGAAGGGTCACATGAAATGTCACCTGGAATGTATGGGAAAAGCATACTTGGCCATGGTTTCAAAACCATATGTACCTCCACAAGGTGGTCCGACAACTCTGAATGAAATCACAGAAGCTGAAAACAATCTGCGGACCAAGGAAGCTCTTCTAAGCGCATTGAATGACTCAGATCTCTCAAATGTTATTAACCTACCAACTGCATATGAGATCCTGACTAAACTGGAACTTCTGTATGAAGGAGATGAGTTTGTCAAAAGTGCAAGGTTGCAAAGTCTGAAAGGGAAATTCGAAAGATTGAAGATGAGGGATGATGAAAACATCACTACTTTTATGCCAAGAGTGAATGAACTAGTGTGTGGAATTAGAAATGCTGGTGGAACTCTGGATGAAAATGAGATCGTTTGCAAAATCCTTAGATCCCTTCCTGCTGCCTACAAAATCAAGGTTGCTGCAATTGATGAATTCAGAGCCCACACAACTGTCACAAGAGAACAACTGGCTGGCAAACTAGCTGCATTTGAAATGACTGAGTTTGGAGATGATCCTCCCAAGACTGAATCTGCTTTCAAAGCCAGTACCTATGTGAAAGGCAAACAGAGATTTGATCCGGGAGAAAACTCATCGAGGAAGATGTCATGGTATGATCAAGCAAGAAGAGACATGGAAGAAGAAGAAGCAGAAACAGCTCAACTTGAAGCCCTCATTGCAAAGAGACTGCCAAGAGGATCCGGTAAGTATGAAGGAAAACTACCCTTTAAGTGTTTCAACTGCAATAAGATTGGTCATTTTGCTTCAAGATGTCCGGAAAGATCTGCAAGGTCTAATACTAACAGACAAAGGTTTCAAAAGAACTGCTATTATGTTCATGAAGAAGATGACAATGAAGGAGTAACAGATGATGATTCCGAACTAGGAAGCAAATCCGGAAATGAATGGGTGTTTATTGCCATCAAGGAAGAAGATTCAATATCCTCTGAATCTGTCAATCACAAGGTTGTGGAAAGAGCTTTGGCTACTCAAGTGGAAGAAAAGGATGATTGGGTTATTGATAGTGGGTGTTCTCACCATATGACTGGTGACAAGAATAAGTTCTTAGATTTGGAAAGGTATGAAGGAGGAATGGTAAAGTTTGGTGACAATTCTGCTGGCAGAATCAGAGGTAGGGGAACTATTTCCTTTGATGGAAAGAGCAAAACAGGTAATGTACTATATGTTGAAGGGTTGAAGCACAATCTTCTCAGTGTTGGTCAGTTAGTGGACAAAGGCTATGATCTCCGGTTCAAGAATAGAAAATGCAGAATCTTTACAAGCTCCGGAACTGAAATTGCATCCGGTGCTCAAACAAAAGGTAATATCTTTCATCTGGTTGGTTCAAACAAAAGTTGTCTGTTTGCTCAAGTTGATCAGAGTTGGTTATGGCATAGAAGAATGTGTCATGTGAATTTTGATAACATCATCAAGATAAGCAATATTCAGGCTGTAAGAGACCTTCCAAAATTGGTGAAACCTACAAATAGTTTGTGCAAAGAATGTTAGCTAGGTAAACAGAGCAAAGTCTCTTTCAAAAGCAAAGATCAGTCCTCTACCGGATTGTTGGAATTAGTACATACTGATCTCTGTGGTCCGACAAGAATCAAGAGTCTGCAAGGTGATAGATATTTCATGTTGTTAATTGATGACCATTCCCGGATGATGTGGGTTACCTTCCTAAAAGAGAAATCAGAAGCCCTTGAAAAGTTCAAAATCTTCAAAGCTATGGTAGAGAATCAAACCGGATTGAAACTTAAATGTCTAAGGTCTGATAGAGGTGGTGAATTTACATCTGGTGAGTTCATTGACTTTTGTGAGAAGCAGGGTATAAGCAGACAATTGTCTGCTCCTAGGACTCCACAGCAGAATGGAGTAGTTGAAAGAAAGAACCGGACCATCTAGGAAGCTGCCAGGACAATGATGTTGGAAGCAAATGTTCCTCAGATGTTCTGGAAAGAAGCTATCAGCACTACAGTCTACACTCTAAATCGAGTTCAAATCAGAAACAATACCGGTAAGACCCCCTACGAACTCTGGTTTGGCATCACTCCTACTGTGAAATATTTCAGAGTATTTGGTAGCAAGTGTTATATCAAAAGAGATGAAGATCTAGGAAAGTTTGATGCTAGAAGTGATGAAGGAATTTTCTTGGGTTACTCCACTCAAAGCAAAGCATACCGGTGTTACAATAAGAGACTGTGGAAGATGATAGAAAGCACTAATGTGAAAGTTGATGAAGGAATTGAGAAGCCCTCAAGATTTTATGAATTTGATGAAGATGACCAAGACGGTGTTCAGATTCAAGGAACTCAATCCTCTCCGGTAAGACAGAGTCAGCCTGATCCGGTAAATCAGGAAGAAGAGATAGGTTTGAATGAGCCTGATCAAGAAGCAGCAGTGCAGGATACCTCCAAAATTCCTAGGTATGTAACACTAAACCACTCTCAAGATCAGATCATAGGTGACAAAAGCAAAGGTGTGCAAACTAGAAGGAATGTTGCTCAAAATCAGGATGAATGTTGTCTGATTTCAAAGATTGAACCTAAAACAGTAAATGAAGCCTGCAATGATGAAAACTGGACTAAAGCAATGAAAGATGAATTAATGCAAATTGAGAAAAATCATACTTGGGATCTAGTTCCCAGACCTAGAGACAGGAATGTGATTGGAACCAAATGGGTCTTCCGGAACAAACTGAATGAAGCTGGTGAAGTTATCAGAAACAAAGCTAGATTGGTCTGCAAAGGCTACTCTCAAATAGAAGGAATTGATTTTGAAGAGACCTTTGCTCCGGTGGCAAGAATTGAAGTAGTCAGATTATTTCTTGCATTTGCTGCCTTCAAAGACTTCAAGGTATATCAGATGGATGTCAAGTCTGCTTTCCTAAATGGTAATCTGGAAGAAGAAGTTTACCTTGAACAACCGGATGGATTTCAATTGTCTGATAATGATGATATGGTCTGCAAGTTGAAGAAAGCATTGTATGGACTAAAGCAAGCCCCAAGAGCATGGTATGAAAGGTTGGATAAGCATCTTGTGCAGATTGGATTCAACAAAGGTACTGCTGACAGTAACTTATATTTCAAAATTGTTCATGAAAACATTTTGATTGTTGAAGTGTTTGTGGATGATATCATTTTTGGAGGAAGAGATAGTATGTGCAAAACTTTTGCAAATCAGATGAAAAGTGAGTTTGAAATGTCCATGCTTGGTGAAATGAATTTCTTCTTGGGTCTGCAAATTACTCAAACAAAGAAAGGAATCTTCATCTCTCAGACCAAATATGTGAAAGAATTGTTGAGGAAATTTGGTATGGAAGATGCAAAGCCAATGAACACTCCCATGGCAACCGGATGTAAGTTGAGCAAAGATGATGACTCCCCAAAGGCAGATCAGACAAAGTATAGATCAATGATTGGTGGATTGTTGTATCTCACTCAGACTAGACCAGATATAATGCAGGCTATTGGTCTTGTGGCAAGATTCCAGGCTGATCCTAGAGAATCTCATGTTATGGCAATCAAAAGAATTTTTAGGTACCTGAAAGGAACAGTTGAGTATGGTCTATGGTACCCTAGAGATCTGGATTTCTCTCTTCATGCTTACATAGATGCAGATTGGGCAGGAGATGTGGATGACCGGAAGAGCACTAGTGGTGGAGCATTCTTTTTGGGGAAGAGATTGGTTTCTTGGCTAAGCAAGAAACAAGATGCAATATCTCTGTCTACAACTGAAGCAGAATACATTGCAGCAGCAGGTAGTTGCACTCAAATCTTATGGATGAAGCAGATGCTAAGAGACATTAAAGTTGAATATGAGGAGCCTATCACAATTTTCTGTGATAATTCAAGTGCAATTAATATTTCTAAGAATCCGGTATTGCATTCTAAGACTAAGCACATATCTATCAATTTTCACTTTTTGAGAGAACAAGTGAACAAGGAAGAAGTCAGATTGGAGTATGTTCCCTCAAAGGATCAGATTGCAGATATCTTTACTAAACCTCTTCCCAAGGACTCTTTTGAATATCTTCGGGAGAAGTTAGGCGTCATGGCCCCTCCGGTGATGAACTAGGATGCACTGATGTGCATCAGTCCGGTGGATATCACAGTCATATCTTGTGATCCGAATTGATGATGGGGAGCTGCTACTAAGGGGGAGCAGCTGGTATGATTCTGATGTGTTAAAATTGCAAGTATGAGCCCTTTGCCATTGATGTCAAAGGGGGAGAGAAGACATGTGAAAAACAAGTAGCTGATGATCAAAAGGGGAGCAGTAAATGAGGAGAAGACATGTTGCTGATAGGGGGAGAAGTGACAGAAAGGAGAAGTTTCTTATCTTGATGGTTTTTCACATCATATGTTGCCATCAATGATAAAGGGGGAGATTGTTGCAAGTATGAGGTAAACCAGTATTGTCATTGATGTCAACATACTCATATTGCTTTGACAAGAAGGATTCAATGAGCAGTGTGCTGAGGATATTGAGAAAATTAGCCTCAGTCAGGAACAGTAAAGAACAGTGATGAGAAGAAGGCAAATGTACTGTATAGGATGCGAACCGGAGGATGCGGATTAAAGGGTTTGTAGATATGAGTCTTGAGATGCTTCAGTTAAGATTTCAGAGGTCCGTATGAAGATCTGAAGGAGTTGTGGCTGTCAGTGTAGAACCGGTTCCGATAAAGTATTCAGAGGTGACAGAGGATCACAAAAAGGTCCGGTGAGGTCCGGAACTGTATAATCCTAATCTGCAGATTGGAAGGAGTCTTTGGGATGTCCTTGTGATGTGCCATATCGAGTTGTGTATAATTTGGAGGTCCGAAAGTACCTCCTGCATTATGACAGTGGCGACAGACAGTATTCTTGAAGTTCCGGATAAGGAGGATAAGAGATTTCAGTAAGTAAAGGAAATGCGGACGTACCTGGTCATTCAGGCAGGCTTGTGAAGGTTCTTGGATCATGTTGAGGTTGTGTTGTTGGTCCGCATTGATAGTAGAGCCCGGAATTGAAGATATTCTTCCGGATGAAGTTCTTGCTCTGTTTAGCCGACCGGATGAGTTGTTCATCCTGCGAATGTTCTTGTGCTGGCCGACCGGATGTGTTATTCATCTTGCGGATACTCTTATGGTTGTTTTCTGACTTAGATGTTTGTTCCTAAGTCGATGTCTTGTATAAATAACGGTTTGTGAGTTCATTTCGAAGTGTGGATTGTGTGGATTGTGTGGATGAGTGTGGCATAGCGAAGAGAAGTGCGAAAGGCAGAGCAGAGGTTTTTGGGCTTAAATGGAACTGATCTGGACATGGTAGAGATGTCATTCTCCAGTTCAAGATTGTGATTCTTATCACTTTGTAGACAGTGTGTCTCCTTGTAGGCAGTGGGCCTCTTTGTGAGCAGTGTGCTCGGGCAGTGAGCCCTAATTGGCAAGTGCCATTCTTTTTCTTATTCTTCTAATAGAGAATAATCCTTGGGTTAATCACCCCGTGGTTTTTCCCTTAACCGGGTTTTCCACGTCAAAATCTTGGTGTTCAATGTGTTGATGTTTATCTTCTATTGTGTTTATGTATTATGCTTTCATGGATGATTAATTGATATGCTGTTAACTAACAACGAAGAATCAAGTGTTTGAAAGAACAAGAAGTTTTATACAACTGATTCACCCCCCCTCTCAGTTGTATGCCTTAAATCCAACAAGACTCCAGAACATTGAATGCACTCTTTGGTGATGATCGGGGCCCATTAGATTTTAATCCTTGCAGTATGGGGGAATATAAAATTAACAACCTTGACAAGTCAAAAGTAGCATCAATACCACCTAAGCAATCTTTTCAAGCACCTAAGAAACCTAAAGTCCCCTTGGTAGAAAATAAAAACAATACTCTCACTTATACCACAAATTATGACACCTATGAGGCTTCACTATCTTCTAAGGAAATGACATCGCTTTATGGTCGAGGATTTAAAATCCTTTATAACAATTGTGAATATTAAGGTAAGGGATGTGGTATAAATCAAGAAGGGATTTGTGTACTTGTAGAATCCACTTCAACACATTACTTAAGCGGCATTGGATAAAATCATTTTAAAGAAAAGAAAGCCTCTCGTCATCCTACACTTAATGTCAATTCAACAAGATCAAAACAACATGATAGATATCCTAGGAATGTAAGTTCTTAACAGTGGTACCCTAACAGGTAAGTATCTCTAACCCTTTATCTCTCTCATGATGTGGCTCCCTCGTGATGTGTTATGTGTTGTTTAGGCCTCCTGGGATGACCCTTGACCCTCTTGTAAGGTTTGGGATAGCAGGAGACCACCTCTTTTGTGACCTTCTTGTATTTGTATCATCATTCTTCTATATTGCCTCTCTCTCTAATTTCATTGTTGAGTGTTGTGTCTTACAGACATAGCATTGTGGTTGGTGACACTGGGGGAACCCTCCTACATGACTATCCCTAAGATACTTGTTTCTCCTCTCTTATTTATTGTTTCCCTTCCTCTAGTGTTTCCACCTAGTGGGTGGATGATGACAAACATTTATACTAATGCGGACCTAGTGTCCCTTTCGAGAGCAATCAAAAAATGGACTTAGTTCCTAATATGACAATGGGGTTTTAAATTTTATCTGATGCTTGGCTAGTGGAAGCACTCGTGCTTTCCATGTAGTAAATTTCATGATGTTTCTATTGCATTTACAAACCTTAATCATACTGCTACTCTGTGCACCTTTGTTTGTCTTTGAATCTAGCCTTGGCGGTTCTTGATTCAGAGAGCTTTGTGATATAGCCCTACAATTATCCTTGAACTCCGAATTCATTGTATAACCTTGGCTCTTTGTGTGGTTAATCATATGCATTGATGTTGTTGTTGTTTATCATGATCTTGCAGACACTAACATGTTTCTTGCAGGGATGTGTTTGTGGGAACATTTGGTGATCGTAAAGCACATGTCACCTCCAGGGGGCATGGTCTTTGCAAAAGTCAGTGTTTCCTTGTGTGTTTTATTCCTACCTTAACGTGCTTGATATTGATAACTGATATCAACCACCTTAAGGTGGGGGCATATAAGGTAAGTTGTTTGTTATAGATGTTAGCAATGTGTTTGACCTCAGGTGCAAAAACCTGTGCGATGAGTGCATCATGCACCCTTAGTTTGTTTGCAATCAATCAAATCAATCATGTAAGCCCTTTGTAGAGGCAAGATATTGTGTATATCCTTTTCATCTTAGGCCCTCTGTAGAGGCAGGGATGGTGTATTTCTCAGAGCAGATTGCATCATCCTATCATTTTCAAAAGTCCTCTGTGGAGGCGGGGAGAGGTTTTGTGACTAACTCAACCCTTAAGCGTGTCTTCAGTGATTGTTGTGGTAAAGCCCAATCGTCGATGTGTGCTTGTAATGTGCCTGAGATGGTGTTGGACCTAGAAATAGGTACACTCCATCGCTTGTCTACCGTGTTTTCTCCATGTCTTCAAGCGTGTGTGTTTTGACATGCTTGTTTTGTTTGGCATGTTTGTTGCCCCATATGCAGTATAAAGATCAGTGTCGTAGTGTTGTGCTTCCTACATTTTGGGAGGTTTTGTGTGTCTTGCGTGTGTGTTGCCCCATATATACAAAGACCTGTGTGATGAGTACATCATGTATTATGGGAAGTTTGTTTACTTTCTAGTACTTGCATTTGCATTTCATATATATGAAAGAAAAGAAAAGATATCATTTCTATCTTCCATGCATTAATGTGTCTTCTATGCATTAACTATATTCTCCATGTTTTGCGTGACTGTAACTATCTTCTCCATGTTTTGCATGCCTGTTACTGTTTTCTATGTGATTGGCGTGTCTTCTCCGTGCTTGATGTGTTTGCTGTCTTTGTGACCTTACTTTAATGCATGTATTGGCCTCACGTTTATACATACATTAAAGGTGGGGTTAAATGTAATATCAAAAAATGTCCCCTTGGGGGCTTTTCCTTCATAAGGTTTAGCTCTCGAGTCTTTTCAATGCATTTAGGACATCTTAGTTCATAATTTGGCATCCCAATGGAATGAGCCCTACGTAACATGACAAATGGGACCTAGGAGGACCCCTTGAGCTGTACCCTACCCAAAATAGGGGGGAGGACTTGGGCACACGCACCCTAGTCCTATCCTATTTTGGGGCAACCCCAATTTTTAGGTGTCAGTTTATGACCGTTATTTGGGTCCTTTGCCGACACGGTAAGTTTGAATTACAAAAATCTTGGTGGGAGTGTTTGTAGTTGCATATAAAAGCATGTTTAGGCATTCATTTGTAAACTAGATGATTACTAGCAAGCTATTGTGTTCTCAAGGTGCTTCAAGGCTTTCATTGTGTTGCAAGAGTAGACTTGTGTGGTTTGTGTGTTTGTATTTGCAGATTTGAGCATCAATTTCCTCATGGAATGAAGAGCATCTTCCTCCCATGAGAGCTTCACTACAAGGTGACATCATATTGTGTTTTCATCATCATTTCCTTTGGTTTTTGCCTCTGCCTCACAAGGGCATGCACTCTCTATCTGACAATGGTGTTCAGAGACTTAAGTGTCCTCCGGGGCTTGACTGAGGCAAGCCTCTAAACACCACAACCCCCTCCCAAAGTCTTGTCATTACAGGTTATAGGTGTCGCATTTGGGAAAAGTGAAGTTGTAGGAAGGATTAGCAGACATTAAAGATTCCAGATCCGAAGAGAAGCAGGACACCGAAGCATTTCCAGGACTTGGGCACTCGCTCTAGTGTCCTCCGTAGTTGAATTTCTAGAAACAGGAGTTACAGTGCTGATCAGTGTCAGAAGGAGTTCAAGATCCCGCAAAGAAACTAGTACCTTGGACTTGGGTGCCCGCTCCAGTGTCCCTGATTGTTTCATCTTGGAACCCTGAAAATAGGTACTCTTGATTTGATATTTTACTTCTGTCTGCAAGAGCGTTTTTCTGTTATTCATCAGTTTATTGCCATATTTGCATAATTAGGGTTTTAATGGTCAATTGAGCATAAGAGAAGAGAAATTGATAATTAATTTCTTAATCCAAGTTTCCCTACATTTCACAGTGACCTAGGGTATGATAGTGAATTGCCACTTGACCCTAGATCCTTGAATGTATAGGGTGAAAGGAGGATTCAATTATCTAAACACTTAAAAACTAACCAATCCCAATTTTACCCTAAACACCTTAATAAATATTAAAAACCAAAAAGATTTCAATGCTTTATGTGGATCAAAGATTCCTCTCTCATAGTATATGATGACATATTGCTTTGATATCATTGTTAGAATAGTGAACATACATAGCAATATTATATTATATTGATGTCTTCTATTTATATTACAATTCAAAACATTGGCTTTATAAATCCATTATTCTCCCATGAACAAATTATTTACGAGAATAACTTCCCACCAAACAACTAACTAACCTAAAAACTAATTATTAACTTAAGTCATTATGGTGATTTTATTACATGTAAACCTTAATTTTCTAACAAGGTCCTTTTATCTTATGAATGTCTCTAGGCAAATGAATGACAAGCATTGGCTTATCTTTTCGAGATATCTTATGAAAATAGGAAAGTAGGAACTTCTTAGAATAACCTCTGGCACGTAATCTGGAGTAAAGAAGCTATTGAGTCTAGTGAAGCTGAAAGGGTTTGATTCTCTAAGAAGCTATTGTTTGAGTTCACTCACAATGAATGAATTTTTTGGTGAGTGGGATGCCAATAGTAGAAAGGAATGTATTAATAGGCATTCAGAGGTTTCTGAAAACACTTGGTGTCAAGCACATTGTTGCATTTAAAATGTTCACCTTTGAAGAAAGTGATATCAAGGAGGTCAACTGAGTAGGTGGAGACAAAAGGAGTAATCATGATCTCAGGATAAAAACTTTGATACTGCTGAAAAACTCTAGCAGAGTCATCTCATTTCCTATCCAAGATACCTAAAGCATCATCAATGAACCTCTTGTAGTAAACAAGATCTGAAAAGTTGAACTATTCTATTAGTTGTTCCAAGTGGTAAAGGAAGAGATAGATGTAAATCACAAAATGTTATTGCCCATGGCAGTGCCTCTAATCTTCTTATAGAAAACATCATCAAACTCCAAGAAATGGCCTCAAATGAAAAGTTAAATGAAGTCCATGATCATATCAATAAGATCACGATCAAGATTTTGACTCTCAAGATATTCTATCACCATTACATGAAGAGCAAAAAAACCATCAGTGGTAGTGATGCTCGGATAGAGACTTCACATTGAAAGTAAAAAGGATACAATCAGGAGGGAACTATTTTTCACCAAGGTTACAAAGAAGAGAGAAAGAATTAGGAAGGTAAGAATTCTACTGCAAGAGGATTAGAAACATGAGAAAATGAAGAATCTTGCTGGCAGGTTCCAAAATGTAACCAAAATAACTGCAAATTCGTCTCCCAATGATTAACGACTTATGAATCTTAGCAAAGAGATAGAAGGTACAGGCTCTAGAAGATGTAATAGAATTTGTCTCAAAAACATGGAAACAAGATCAAGAAAATACTTGTATTTTTCAATGAGAAAATTTAGTCTACAATATTGTATACAAGGGTGCATTTTTAGTGGAATCTGACACCTTGTCAAATTTTTTTATTATGGCCATACATACATCAAATATTGCTTTTAGTCTTAAGGTTGTTCATGTTACACGTAATAGAGCTTTCAAAGACACACATGTGACATCTAGTGGATAAATCGTAACAAGTCAGATTGGAGGCAGGAGGCACTAGAGGTAGGATGATCTTTTGTCATCTCGAGCTAGCTTCTCGCTCAGGGGTGATTCATTGCATGAGAAGCACCAGTATTTAGTTTGTATCCCTTCATGGAGTGAGGTGGGCCCTGGCAGTTCTTGATAGTGCATGACAATACTTGGTTGTAGATTTTGGAGTTGGTATCAATCCACAAATGAAGGTGTGTTAAATGGATTTATGAGTTAGTCTCGATCTATAGTTGGTTGGAGTTTGTACTATGAATAGTTGAGTGAGTCTCGATTCACAGTCAAGGTTAGTGATTTTCTTGTGATAGTTGAGTGTGTCTTAATTCACAAGTATTCTGGAAGTTTGACAGTCAGGAGATCAACTAGTGAGTTCAATTTGGTGTTTCCTGGGTGAGCGAGGAGAATTGGTGGATAATTGAGTAAGTCTCTATCCATCAAAATTTCCAAAAGGGTTGCTGTGATCAACTCTTGCAATGTTTCGCCTTTTGTTCGAGTTAATGTAATAAGGGGGAATGTTGGTTTTATTAATGTAAACCTTAAGGGGGGTGTTAGAATAAATAAGGTTTACGTTTAGTATATGATTTTAAATAAATAAATTAACATGCATATGTTAATTTATAGGGTAGTTTATAGTTAATTATGCCAAGAGAAAGCACGGGTATTGACAAAAAATGTTAACAAAAACAATTAAATGGTGGACACATTAAATAAGGAGTAATTAAAAAAAAAAAGTGCAGACAAATAAAATAATAAAACAATAAAAACATATATAAATTTAAAAGACATTTGAATCGATGCATCACATTACAAATTATAAAGTAAGAAATAAATTGAGAGCCGAAAGCAACAAATAATAAATATAAGAAAGTATGTGAAAAAAATCTAAATCATTTTAACATCTCTTCCTTTTTTTCCAAAACAACTGTACACCTTAGTAATTAATTATTTTCAAAAGTGTAGAGAATAAATTATCTTCATATATTTATTTAATTACAAATAGTAAAAACTTTTTTTAGGGGTTTCATTTTCTATACAATCTAAATCAAATTAAAAATAATTAATCTAATAAATAAATCATAAAATTTAGTGTTTATAAAATTACCCATAATTTATTTTCTCTTAAGTTTTAAAATTGTTTCATTACTTTTATTTTTCTATTAATTTTTTGATTTTATAATTAAATTAAATATTTTTAATTTATAATGATTTAACTATTCTAGAATTATATAATTTTTATGATAATAATATATTAAGAACAATTAATAATAATAATATTTTTTCAATAGTTATTATAATTAACAATTATTAATCAATATATAATATATTTATTTGTAATAATTTGTATTATATAATGTATTATTGATGTATATTGGATTGAGAGAGTGGTCATTTTTATGATAAATATATTAAATTTCAAAGACATCTTAAAATTGATTAATTTCAAAGACATCTCAGAATTAATTACAAATGTTGGTGATAGTTTAATTTGAAATGTGATAAATATATTTTATAGGATGCCTCGCCCAAAGTTAAATTTTGAAAATGAAGAGAAATGAAGAGAATATCGTAGACAATATGCTCGAAATTATATGAGACGACGATGTAAACAAATGGATGATGCACAAAGAGAGGAAGAAAGAAGTCTTCAAAATAAAGAACAATGAAGAGAAAATGTTCAAAATTATATGAGACATCGATGTGAACAAATGAGTGATGTAAAAAGAGAGGAAGTAAGAAATCATCATAACCAAAATGATAGAGAAAGACGTGTTAAACACAAGGCAGATATGATAGTGGAAGAGATTGAAGTAGAAATGAGACAACATGCTGATGATATAATAACACATCGTGCACAAACATCTCATGAGGAACAATATATATTGAGAAGAAGACATCGTCAATCTCATGAGAATGTTGAGGTTAGTTCTGAAGGGATGAATTCTATTACAATAGACTATGTGCTAGAAACACCAAATAATAGATTATAAGATGCAATGAATGTTGATAATCAAAATCATGTACAAAATAACAATTCACAAGAAGAGTTAACATCTCAAGTAAGAAGATGAAGACAATTTTAAAGAACACAAAATGGAAGGGATCAAGAAAGAGTTAATAATAATAGAAATGTTGAGATTGATTTGAGGACTTTACAAATGATATTCTGACAAGGACTAGATAAATTTGCTACACCAGGTATGTGCTACATTTGTGAAGAAAGTTATATAGCAATGAAGGTTATATGGGTACCTGAAGGTCCTATTTGTAATAGACGTCGACAAGAGAAACATGAACATCAATTTTCAGCAACAAACAATATGGATCCTAGACCACAACCATTAGAACTTAGAAACTTAATGCAAATTGAGGAAATGTTGATAGCATGCATCAACCCAATTTTTCAAGTCACACACACAACTAGAGATCAATATAAATATAAAGGACATATCATAAGTTTTCCACAAGAAGTAAGGGAAATAGTTAAATTTTACATCGAATAAAAGATTTGCCAATTATTATAAGGAAGGATCAACGTGGAAGAAATTACAATTTTACAGTCAATAGAGAGAGGGTCTACAAAGCAATAAAATATAAGAAGAACATGATAATTTCTATAGAGACATTCAAATTGATGAAAATGCTCTTAGTGAACTGACATGCAATTCACATGAAAACATTTTTGACAAATTGAACTCTGTTCATATGGAGTTTGATTCAACTGCAAATGAATATGTATTTGTGGGTCCAATGATAGAGATAGATGAAGGAAATATTATTGAACACATTAATGGCATTAAAACCACTAAATGTTCAAAGAAAGATGGAACTATTCCAGACATGGGTAAATAACCCTAGTCTAGATCCTGGATCACTAATTGATTGGCCAAGAATTGGAACATCTCCAGTAAATGAGTATGTCACTAAAGGATTACTTGATATGACTTTTCCAACACTATTTCCAGATGGGCGATGTGATTGGTTAGAACCGCGAATAAAGAGAGTCTATTTACATGTTTGTTAAAAATTTATTTTGATATAGAGATCATTGCTTTGGACGACACCTTTGATTTAGATATTATATGATGAATATATGAGACATTATGCACAAAACTTATTTGTCGTGTTTGACAAAAAGAGCTTTCAAAACTTGATAATCACGATCAATGAGTTACGAGAGCATATGGAAAATATCCACCACTCACATCTAGCTAATCATTTGATGCGATTTGGTACTACACTACAAGGTACAAGACCTTATTGGGCAAAATGTCAAGTTGAATTAAGTGACCTCTTGCATCAAATCAGAACACCAACTATTTTTTTTACTTTGAGTGCAGCAAATATGTATTGGCCAGATTTGTATGCACTAATGTCAAGAACACAACCAACTAATCCACAAGAAAAACAAAAGTGGCAACGAAAAAATATTATTGACTATCTACATATTGTGGCATATTACATGCACCTACAATATATAATAATGTTTTGAAAGGAAATAATGTAGAAGAGAATGAAAGCAAAAGATTATTAATCAAGATATGAATGGCAGCATAGAGGATCACCACATGTGCATGAATTTATATGGTTAGAGAGCACACCAAATATAGACAATCTTAGTTAGGGTAATGATCATGAAAGAAAAAATGTACAAAAATATTTTGATTCTATTATTCATGCATGGAATTCATGAGATCTACATCAATGAAACATATAGGTATGGTATTAATTCTAAATTATATATTTTTTAAAATCTATTATACTTAAAAATATTGTATGTTAATTAATAAAATATGTTATATTGTCAATGATACGCCCTACAAAATTTTACACAACATCCATGCCTTCAAAATACACACCAATTGAGCCAGATAGACTTGGAACATGACTATGAAGAATTACTCAATTGTGTTGAATGCCATGCAATATGTAAAGAAGGTGTCTGTAAGAAAAGAGGAAGGATGGTTTGTATGTAAGCTATTCAAACATTTGAATATTTTGTATTAAGTAGTAATTAAAATGTTTTTATATACTAACAAATGACCTTCTATTTGTAGGTACAATGCACCATGGCCATTACATCTAGATGGATCAAAATTATTTGAAGACCCAACCACAAGAGATAAAATATATGAACCTGCAAGAAATGATGATCGAGTGAATACATATAATTGTAACATACTTTAGTTATGGAGAGCAAATGTAGATTGGCAACTAGTTCTTTCAAGACATGTTGTAATGAATTATATTGCAAAGTATGCAGCAAAAGATGAAAAGAGTTCAAAATCATATCATCAAATGTTAATACAACTTGCAAATATTGAAAATCCAGATGAAGCAACATCAAGAGCATACAGAAGACTTCTAACAGAAACTCTCATTGAAAGAGACATTGGAGCACAAGAAACATGTCATATGTTATTGGAGTTGCCATTAGTAGAAAGTAGTAGAGTATTTATCATATTAAATGTTTCAAGAGAGGAGTTCAAGCCAATGACAAAAAATGAAGAAAATGATGATGAAAGTTATCTAAAAATATTTTGTCGAAAGATATTTGGATAGACCATATGCAATGGAAAGTTTTACACTTATAGATGTAGCTAGATCTTGGACTTATAATCCCAAGCGGAGAAGAGATAACAAATGGGAAGCAAGGACTATGGCATCTATTGTGAGAGTGTTTTCAAGATTTATCACCATACCTACACATCAATCAGAAAAATGGGTTGACTTTTGTTGGTCAGAATTATTGTTGTACAAGCCCTTTCACAATATACAAAGAGATATCAGATTTGATGAGAATATAATTATATTAAATTGGAAGTCACTCAACTACAATCCATGGCATTTGGAATGAAGAAATATTATAGATGAAACTGAAAATTGTAATGATTTTGAAGATGACGATGTTATACCTAATTATCATAATACAATTGAACATGAGTGGGAAATCATCTCAAGACTACACCATGGACAAATTATGGATGTAACAGAGATAGATATGTTGGGTAGAAGAGATGTTGATAGACAAACTCTATGTAGTATTGAATATCAAGGAGAAGATTATATAAATAAAGCAATAAAGTTTATTAGTACCATGAAAGAGAATGGATTACTATTACCAGATGATATGATGTCAAGTATATCATATGGAACCTTAAGTACTAAGCAAAAAAGAGCACTTGATATTATAATGTCACATTATTATCAAGATGAAAATGTCATGTCATTGTGCCTGATAATTCAAAGAACAACTGGAACAGATAAATCATATCTAATTCATGCAATTTGTCAAGCTCTTCAAGATGCATCAATACCACAACATTCTCCCCTATTATTACTAGCACAAACTGGAGTTGCATCTTTTAACATTGGTACATCGACTATTCATTCAACACTAAGAATTTAACTTACATATTTTGTTGAGTTAGAAAGCACAAGGCTCACAACCTTTCAAGAAGAGATGCAACATATAAAATACATATTGATTGATGAAATGAGGTTTATTGGACAAAATTTGTTTAAAAATATTGATTTAAGACTACGCCAAGCTTTTCCAAAAAAATCAAACTTGAGTTTTGGAGGAAGATCAATCATTTTGGTAGGAGATTTCGAACAACTGCCTCCTATTAGTGACAAACCACTTTATGATAGTAATGTACATGCAAAATTGTTATAGGAGGAATTTAAGATAGTTGTTACTTTGGATAGGGTATTCAGACAAGAAGGTGAAGGTGAGGATTAACAAAGGTTTCGCTAACTAGTTATAAGTATTAGAGATGTACATCCAACAATCGATGACTGGAGATTATTGATGACAAGGATAGATGTTTCATTACATCAAACAATTCGGCAAGAGTTTGATATTAATAATATCCATCTATTTGCAACAAATGATAATGTACATAATCATAACAGGAAAAAATTATATTCATTAAGAAGACTGATTGACCGTAGCATTACAACTAAAGGAGGTAGTACTAATCTAGCAGGAGGTCAAAATGATGAATTAGATGTTGAATTATTAATTGCTAAGGCTGCAAGAGTCATGTTAACATCTAATTTATGGATAGAAGCAGGTCTTGTAAATGGAACTTTAGGATACATTTGAAATATCATATACAAACCTAGAAGTGCCCCACCAGATCCACCAACATATGTCATGGTTGAATTTGATAATTACTTAGGAATGCCATTTGAAGATGCATCTCCAAATATAATTCCAATTGCACCAATACATAAGAGATGCGCACGTCAATTGCCATTACGATTAGTTTGGGCACTAACAATCCACAAATCAAAAGGATTGACTCTTTCCAAGGCAACAATTGATATAGGACCGAAGAAAGAACATGATTAACATTTATTTCTATTTCACGTGTTAAATCTTTGGATGGACTCAGAATCTCACCACCATTTTCATACGATCGTTATGAAAAAATGAAAACAGGGAAGCAACTCACCTAAAGGAGAGCTGAGGAAGAAAGACTCAAATCTTTGGAAGCACAATAAGTTTATGTAATGTATACATTATTAGATATCATTCTTCTATTAAACTCTAATTATATAGCATGAATATTATATTTTTGGTTTAATATGAAATGTCTCATTCAATATTTGCAAAGGATAAAAATATTTTTTTCAAACACAATAAAAACATGCTAAAGTAATATATTACATACCGCACTGTGGATGCTACTAGCTTAGATATCTTAAATACATCTATCTAAAATACACCGAGAGATATCAGTCTCAAGGTGCCTATTTATTCTCAAAAAACAATTAAACTATAGGCACCTCAAGTCTGATATTTCTTGGCATATTTTAGATAGATGTATTTAATATATCTAAGCTAGGAGAATTGGTGGATAATTGTGTAAGTCTCAATCCATCAAATTTTCCAAAAGGGTTGTTGTGATCAACTCTTGTAGTGTTCCGTCATTTGTTTGAGTTAATGTAATAAGGGGGGAATGTTGGTTTTATTACATGTAAACTTTAAGGGGGGATGTTAGAATAAATAAGGTTTACATTTAGTATATAATTTTAAATAAATAAATTAACATGCATATGTTAATTTACAGGGTAGTTTATAGTTAATAATAAAACAATAATTAGTTGTATTCCCGTAAAGTGTTAGTTCTGGAAGTTACGTATTGTAAGGCTTTATAAAGCCATTTTGAGCGATGTAATGAACACAACAAAGATATCAAATAACACAATTTTTTTTAATTCTTCTAAGCAATAATGGTGTGATCTGTGAATGCAATCTGCTCACCATATTTCAATTATGTTAGAATAAATAAGGTTTACATTTAGTATATAGTTAAATTTACATGTATATGTTAATTTATATGTTAGTTAATAGTTAATATAAATAAGTTAGTTGGGAAGTTACATTCCTATAAATAGGTTAAGGGATTTAACATGAGAATATAATGCCTATAAAGCCAATGCAATGTAATGATGTAATATCCCATTTGTATTCATAAATCAATATATCATTGAATATGTTATTTTGTTGTGCATTCATGGTTTGTTGTCTCTGTATTTGAACAATCATTTCAATATGGTATCAGAGTGATAATGAAAATTGGCTATGAAACGATGAAGGGTGGATGAGTAGTAGACAGATGTATTTTTATTTGGTGCTCTCTGGAAAGAGACGCTATTCTATTTGCTGGTAAAAATATTTTTTTGTTTTTAATAATCTAACATAGTCTTGGTAAAATTGCAATATCTTTCTCATATGATAACAAAATTTAGAATTTTTAGATGTTTTGGAAATCTAATGAATAGGAGGATAAAAACCAAAAATCATTTGAAGATATTGTGAGTATGGGATGAGCAGTTTGTAGCTGAAGAAAGAGGAATAAAATAATGGCATGAATTTTCTTTTGAAATTTTAAAATAGAAATGTAAAATTTGTTTAAAAGCCATTTCATGCAATTTGTGAAGTTTTTTGGAGGTAACAAAAAGTGAAAATGCACAAAATCAGCCCCATGTGAATATGAATGTTGTGCTGAAGATTGTAGAAAGGCATTTTGAAGTAAATATATGGAGGCATAGATTTCTAGAGGTGTTTAATGTGCTTCCTTCAGTTTGTAAAAAGGTGTCTTTAATACAGAAATTTGTCATCAAATTGCTATTTGGAAAAGCTAGTGCATAGCTGAGTTAATAAAGTTTGCAAAGGAGAGGACATACCTAATTCACATGAGCATTTGATCAAGTAAGGATCAATTTGAAAACTCTTTCTATGTTCATGACAATGTGGTTGTTTTCACATATTATGCAAAAGAAGTGAAATTGAACTTCTTAGAATAAATGTTAAGTTTCAGAGAAGGAAAAGAAATAATACATGGTGTAATAAGGTAACTCATTAATATTTATCATTATTTTTCTTATGTGCAACTTGAAAGATATAAGATTTTTTGTTAGTTCAAATATATAGTTGCATAAAGAAATTGTTTGGAGATATTATGGTAGAAATTTTTTAAAGAGAGGTATCAAAAGACCACAAAATATTAGCCCTAACTTTTTTTCTAAAGTTTGGATGTGTAAATATGATTGAGAATATAAATATTGGTCAAATATTGAAGTAAGTATGATGTATAGGTGAGTTGGTGAAGTTTGTGGAAGTTAAGAGGAGATTATGAGTTCAAAACTTGATTTTGCCTCATAATAATAATTTTGTGTTCATTTTGAATATATTTTAAGGAGTTATAATGTTTTATAGTTGTGAAGTTTTTGGAGAGATTCATTGTAAAGGTGCATTATCAGTTGAAACTAACACCATATGTCTTCATAGGAATTTTATTTTGCATTACACGGAATTCTTAAAGAAACGGGGCTTTTGAACTTTAATTACCTGGTAGAGCATGGTATGTTAGATTATATTATATTTGATGTGAAATATCACATGCGACATGAAAAGATAAAACTTTAAAAAAGGTTATGAGGCAGACATAGAAGATAATGAATAAGTTATAAAGAGAAAAATGTAAAGATTAAGCACATCAAATTAGAGGTAGGAGGCACTAGAGGTTGGAGGATCTTTTTCCATCTCAAGCTATCTTCTCACTCAGGGGTGATTCATTGCATGAGAAACACTAGTATTCAGTTTTTGTCCCTTCATGGATCGAGGGAGCTTGGCAATTCTTGATAGTGCATGACAGTACTTGGTTGTGGATTTGGAGTTGGTCTCGATCCACAAATGAAGGTGTATTATTGTGGATTTTGGAGTTAGTATCAATCTATAGTTGGTTAGAGTTTGCTTGTGAATAGTTGAATGTGTCTTGATTCACAAGTATTTTGGAGGTTTGACAGTCAGGAGATCCGCTGGTGAGTTCAGTTTGGTGTTTCCTGGGTGAGTGAGGAGAATTGGTGGATAATTGAGTAAGTCTCGATCCATCAAAGTTTCTAGAAGGGTTGTTGTGATCAACTCTTGCAGTGTTTTGTCTTTTGTTTGAGTTAATGTAATAAGGGGGGAATGTTGATTTTATTACATGTAAACCTTAAGGGGGTGTTAGAATAAATAAGGCTTATAGGTTAATTAATAGTTAGTATAAATAAATTAGTTGGGAAGTTACATTCCCGTAAATAGGTCAAGGTAGTTAACATGGGAATATAATGTCTATAATGTCAATGCAATGTAATAATGTAATATCTTGATTGTATTGAAAAACCAGTATATCATTTATGTTATTTTTTGTGCATTCATGGTTTGATCAATTATCTCTGTATTTGATCAACCATTTCAATATATTGAAATATGGTGAGGAGATTGCATTCACACATTACACCATTGTTGCACAACAAAATAGAAACATAGGATGATATATTGTATTGAATCGAGATATTACATCATTACATTGCATTGACTTTATAGCTATTATACTCCCTTGTTAACTCCCTTAACCTATTTACAAGAATGTAACTTTCCAACTAACTTATTTATACTAACTATTAACTAACCTATAAATTAACATATACATGTTAATTTATTTATTTAAAACTATATACTAAATGTAAAATTTATTTATTCTAACACCCCCCTTAAGGTTTACATGTAATAAAACCAACATTCCCCCTTATTACATTAATCCAAACAAGAGATGGAACACTACAAGAGTTGATCACAGGCTTTGATGAAGGACCTTCACCAATCCTTCTCGCTCACCCAGGAAACACCAAACTGAACTCATCAATAGATCTCTTGATTGTCAAACCTCCAGAATACTTGTGAATCGAGACATAATAAATTATTCACAAACAAATCACCAACCTCGACTGTGAATTGAGACTCACTCAACTATTCACAGTACAAACTCCAACCAACTGCCGATTGAGACTAACTTCAAAATCTACAACCAAGTATTGTCATGCACTATCAAAAATTGACAAGCCTCCCCTCTTTCTATGAATGGACACAAACTAAATACTGGTGCTTTTCATGCAATGAATCACCCTTGAGTAAGAAGCTAGCTTGGGATGACAAAAAGATCCTCCTACCTCTAGTGCCTCCTACCTTCAATTTGATGTGTTTAGTCTTTACATTTTTCTCCTTTTAACTTCTTCATTATCTTCTATGTATGTCTTGTAATCTTTTTTAAGTTTTATCTGTTCATGTCACATGCGACATTTGGCATCAAATATAATATAATCTAACATACCATGCTCTACCAAGTAATCAAAGTTCAAAGGCCTAGTTTCTTTGAGAAGTTCATGTAATACAAAATAGAAACCATATGAAAACATTTAGTGTCAGTTTCAACTTTTAATGCATTTTTACAATGAATCTCTTCAAAAATAAATTTCACACCTATAAAATCTTATAACTCCTTAAAAATATTTACAAAATGATTATTTTGAGGTAAAATAAAATTTTGAACTCGTAACCTCCTTCTCTTAAACTTCTACAAATTTTACCAACTCATCTATGCATCATTCTTGCTTCAATATTTGTCCCAAAAACAAATTAACACAACCACTTCAAAATATCTCAAAACAATTTTCTTATGCAACTATATATTTGAACTTACAAAAAATTCTTATATCTTTCAAGCTGCACATAAGAAAAAAATGATAAATATTAACTGTTTACCTTATTGCACCGCCTCTTATTTCTCTTCTTTTTATGAAACTTAACCTTTCATGTAATTTAAAGTCTAAATCATGCATCATTTTACCACCACCAAACATAACTTGTACGATATTCAACGGAGAACAATCATTCCGCAGAATCATTCCTATACTTCCACCATCTAATGTATAAAACTTCAAACATACTGGATGCTCAGAGATTGAAATAAATTAGAATCTTACATGTTCGGGAATATGCACCTTACTTCATACCTCCCTCATCAGCATTCAAACAATCTGCATTTCCTCATTTGAGATTATACCATGCTACGAGAATGATAGAGACACTACTACTCATGAGAATGATGTTTCACCTGCATTTTAACACTCACTTGGTGGCCCATATTTTTTTGTAGATCACCAACTTCTTCTACTCTTTTTACAGGCACAAAGATGCTTTCTTTGATGCAATATTATTTTCTAAAGAATACACCTTTAAACTTTTAAAGAAATTTGCACATTACAATATCAGGTGGACAACAAAATCGTTCTCTCACTTCTCCTTAGAATGACACAGAATATTAGAAAGACATTTGCCACACACAAGGCAAAAAATCATTGGTAAAGAAAACAACATTCCAACTACCCTTCAAACTGTATTCATGCCTCAAATAGATTTTACATTTCTATTTTAAAACTTCTCAAAAGAAAATTCACGTTACTATTGTATTCCTCTTTTTTCTACTACAAACTTCTTTTCCCATATTTACAATATCTTCAAACAATTTCTGGGTTTTATTCTCCTATTCATTAGCTTCCCAAAACATCTTAAATTGCAACTTTACTGAGACTATGTTAGCCTGTTAAAAATAAAAAATCATTTTTACTGGTAAACAGAATGACGTCTCTTTTCAGTAGCTTCCCA
This sequence comes from Cunninghamia lanceolata, assembly GCA_027924645.1. Lineage (NCBI taxonomy): Eukaryota > Viridiplantae > Streptophyta > Pinopsida > Cupressales > Cupressaceae > Cunninghamia > Cunninghamia lanceolata. The sequence goes on along the minus strand of BSBN01001164.1, from coordinate 688,697 downwards.
AAGTAGAAAATAAAAATAACTTTGTCCACTACTCATCCACCCTTCATCATTTTACAACCCATTTTCATTATCACTCTAATACCATATTAAAATATGGTGAGGAGATTGCATTCACACATTACACCATTGTTCCACAACGAAATAGAAACATAGGATGATATATTGTATTGAATCGAGATATTACATCATTACATTACATTGGATTTATAGCCATTATATTACCATGTTAACTCCCTTAACCTATTTATGGGAATGTAACTTTCCAACTAACTTATTTATACTAACTATTAACTAACCTATAAATTAATACATACATGTTAATTTATTTATTTAAAACTATATACTAAATGTAAACCTTATTTATTCTAAACATTTCTCAAAATGACTTTATAAAGCCTTACAATATCTAGCCTCCCGAACTAACACTTTACGGGAATACAACTAATTATTGTTTTATTACTAGCTTAGATATCTTAAATATATCTATCTAAAATACACCAAGAGATATCAGTCTTGAGGTGTCTATAGTTTAATTGTTTTTTAGAATAGATAGGTTCTGCAAGACTGATATCTCTCACTGTATTTAAGATATCTAAGTTAGTAGCATCCATAGTGCGGTATGTAAAATATTACTTTAGCACATGTTTTTATTGTGTTTGAAAAAAGTATTTTTATCCTTTGCAAATATTGAATGAGACATTTCATATTAAACCAAAAATATAATATTCATACTATATAATTAGAGTTTAATAGAAGAATGATATCTAATAATGTATAGATTACATAAACTTATTGTGCTTCCAAAGATTTGAGTCTTTCTTCCTCAACTCTCCTTTTGGTGAGTTGCTTCCCTATTTTCATTTTTTCATAATGATCGTATGAAAATGGTGGTGAGATTCTGAGTCCATCAAAGGATTTGACACGTGAAACAAATGTTATTTGTGTTCTTTTTTACGATCCTATATCAATTGTTGCTTTGGAAAGAGTCAATCCTTGTGATTTGTGGATTGTTAGTGTCCAAGCTAATCATAATGGCAATTGACGTGTGCATCCATTATGTATTGGTGCAATTGGAATTATATTTGGAGATGCATCTTCAAATGGCATTCCTGAGTAATTATCAAATTCAACCATGACATATGTTGGTGGATCTGGTGGGGCACTTCTAGGTTTGTTTATGATATTTCAAATGTATCCTAAAGCTCCATTTATAAGGCTTGCTTCTATCCATAGATTAGATGTTAACATGACTTTTGTATCCTTCATAATTAATAAATCAACATCTAATTCATCATTTTGACCTCTTGTTGGATTAGTACTACCTTCTTTAGTTGCAATGCTACATGCAATCAGTCTTTTTATTTAATATAATTTTTCCCTATTATGGTTATGTACATTATCATTTGTTGCAAATAGATGGATATTTTTATCAAACTCTATCCGAACTGTTTGATGTAATGAAACATATGTCCTTGTCATCAATAATTTCCAATCATTGATTGTTGGATGTGCATTTCTAATATTTGTAAGTAGTTGGCAAAACCTTTGTCGATCCTTACTTACACCTTGTCTGAATACATTATCCAAAGTAACAACTATCTTAAATTCCTCCCATAATAATTTTACATGTACATTACTATTATAAGGTGGTTTGTAACTAACAGGAGGTAGTTTTCCCAAATCTTCTACCAAAATGATTGATCTTCCTCCAGAACTCTAGTTTGATTTTTCTAGAAAAGCTTGGCATAGTCTTGAATCAATATTTTTAAGCAAATTTTATCCAATAAAGCTCATTTCATCAATCAATATGTATTTTATATGTTTCAACTCTTCTTGGAAGGTTGTGAGCCTTGTGTCTTCTAACTCAACAAAATCTGTAAGTGGAATTCTAAGTGTTGAATGAATAGTCGATGTACCAATGTTAAAAGCTACAACTCCAGTTGGTTCTAGTAATAATAGAGAAGAATATTGTGGTGTCAATGCATCTTGAAGAGCTTGACAAATTGCATGAATTAGATATGATTTACATGTTTCAGTTGTTCCTTGAATTATCATGCACAATGGCATGACGTTTTCATCTTGATAATAATGTGACATAACAATACAAGTGCTCTTTTTTGCTTAGTATCTAAGGTTCCATATCATATACTTGACATCATATCATTTGGTAATAGTAATCCATTATCTTTCATGGTACTGATAAGCTTTATTGCTTTATTTGTATAATCTTCTCCTTGATATTCAATACTCCATAGAGTTTGTCTATCAACATCTCTTCTACCCAACATATCTATCTCTGTTACATCCATAATTTTTCCATGGTGTAGTCTTGAGATGATCTCGCACTCATGTTCAATTGTATTATGATCATTAGGTATGACATCGCCATCTTTAGAATCATTATAATTTTTAGTTTCATCTATAATATTCCTTCATTTCAATTTCCATGGATTGTAGTTGAGTGACTCCCAATTTGATATAATTGTAGTCTCATCAAGTCTAATATCTCTTTGTATATTGCAAAATGGCTTGTACAACAATAATTCTGACCAACAAAAGTCAACCCATTCTTCTGATTTATGTGTAGGTATGGTGGTAAATCTTAGAAACACTCTCACAATAGCTATCATAGTCCTTGCTTTCCATTTGTTATCTCTTTTCCGCTTGAGATTATAAGTCCAAGATCTAGCCGCATTTATAAGTGTAACACTTTCCATTGCATATGGTCTATCCAAATATCCTTCGACAAAATGTTTTAGATAACTTTCATCATCATTTTCTTCATTTTTTGTCATTGGCTTTAACATCGCTCTTGAAACATTTAATGTGACAAATACTCTACTACTTTCTACTAATGGTAACACCAATAACATATGGTATGTTTCTTGTGCTCCAATGTCTCTTTCAATGAGAGTTTCTGTTAGAAGTGTTCTATATGCTCTTGATGATGCTTCATCTGGGTTTTCAATATTTGCAAGTCACATTAACATTTGATGATACATTTTTGAAGTCTTTTTAGCTTTTGCTGCATACTTTGCAATATAATTCATTACAATATGCCTTGAAAGAACTAGTTGTCAATCTACATTTGCTCTCCATAACTAAAGTATGTTACGATTATGTGTATTCACCCGATCATCATTTTTTGTAGGTTCATATATTTTATCTCCTGTGGTTGGGTCTTCAAATAATTTTGATTTATCTAGATGTAATGGCCATTGTGCATTGTACCTACAAATAGGTCATTTGTTAGTATATATAAACATTTTAATTATTATTTGATACAAAATATTCAAATGTCTGAACAGCTTACCTACAAACCATCCTTCCTCTTTTCTTACAGAGGCAAGCACATTCTTTACATATTGTATGTCGTTCAACACAATTGAGTAATTCTCCATATTCACATTCCAAGTCTATCTAGCTCAATTGGTGTGTATTTTGAAGGCATGGATATTGTGTAAAAATTTGTAGGACCTATCATTGACGATATAACATATTTTATTAGTTAACATACAATATTTTTAAGTATAGTATATTTTGAAAAATATATATAATTTAGAATTAATACCATACCTTTATGTTTCATTGATGTGGATCTCCTCATGGATTTCATGCATGAATAATAGAATCAAAATATTTTTGTGCATTTTTTTTTTCATGATCATTACCCCAATTAAGATTGTCTATATTTGGTACACCCTCTAACCATATAAATTCATGCACATGTGGTGATCCTCTATGCTTCCATTCGTATATTGACCAATAATCTTTTGTTTTCATTCTCTTCTGTATTATTTCCTTTCGAAACATTGTATATCATAGGTGCATGTAATATGCCACAATATGTGGATAGTCAATAATATTTTTTCATCACCACTTTTGTGCTTCTTGTGGATTAGTTGGTTGTGTTCCTACCATTAATGCATGCAAATCTGGCCAATAGATATCTATTTTACTCAAAATAAAGAAAATAGTTGGTGTTCCAATTTGATGCAAGAGGTCACTTAATTCAGCTTGACATTTTGCCCAATAAGATCTTGTACCCCATAGTGTAGTACCAAAACGCATCAAATGGTCAGCTAGATGTGAGTGGAAAATATTTTCCATATGCTCTCATAACTCATTGATTGTGATTGGCATGTCTTGAAAGTTCTTTTTGATAAACACGATAGATGATTTTTGTGCATGATGTCTCATAATCATATTCATCATATAATATCTAAATTGAGGGTATCATCCAAAGTGATGATCTCTATATCAAAATAAATGTATAACAAACTCATGTAGATGGACTTTCCTTATTCGTGGTTCTAGCCAATCACATCGTCCATCTGAAAATAGTGTTTGAAAAGCCATATCAAGTAGTCCTTTAGTGACATCCTCATATATTGGAGATGTTCCAATTCCTGGCCAATCAATTAGTGATTCAGAATCTAGATTAGGGTTATTTACCCATGCATGGATTAGTTCCATCTCTTTTTGAACATTTGGTGGTTTTGATGCCATTGATGTAGTGTGTTCAATAATGTTTCCTTCATCTATATCTATCACTGGATTCACAAATACATATTCATTTGCATCTGAATCAAACTCCATATAAATAAAGTTTAATTTGTCAAAAATGTTTTCATCTGAATTGCATGTAAGTTCACTAAGAGTATTTTAATCAATTTGAACATCTCTATAGAACTTATCATGTTGTATCTTATATTTTTGTTCTTTGAACACCCTCTCTCTATTGACTGTAGAATTGTAATTTGTTCCATGTTGATCCTTCCTTTAAACAATAATAATTGACAAATCTTTTATTCAATGTGGTAAAATTTTAGCTATTTTCCTTACTTCTTGTGGAAAACTTATGGTATGTCCTTTATATTTATATTGACCTCCAATTGCATGTGTGACTTGAAGAATTGGGTTGATGTGCACTATCAACATTTCCTCAATTTACGTTAAGTTTCTAAGTTCTAATGGTTGTGGTCTAGGATCCAATGTTGTTTGCTGTTAAAAATCGATGTTCATGTTTCCCTTGTCGACATCTATTACAAATAGGGTCTTCATGTACCCATATAACCTTCATTCCTATATAATTTTCTTCGCAAATGTAGCACATATATACCTAGCTTAGCAAGTTTATCTAGTCCTTGTCGGAATATCATTTGTAAAGTTCTCAAATCAATCTCAATATTTCTATTATTATTAACTCTTTCTTGATCCCTTCCATTTTGTGTTCTTTAAAATTGTTTTCATGTTTTTACTTGAGAAGTTAACTCTTCTTGTGAATTGTTATTTTATACATGATTTTGATTATCAACATTCATTGCATCTTGCAATCTATTATTTGGTGTTTCTAGCACATAATCTATTCTAATAGAATTTAACCCTTCAAAACTAACCTCGACATTCCCATGAGATTGACTATGTCTTCTTCTCAATATATATTGTTCCTCATGAGATGTTTGTGCACGATGTGTTATTATATCATCAACATGTCTCATTTCTGGTTCAATCCCTTCCACTATTATATCTGCCTTGCGTTTAACACATCTTTCTCTATCATTTTGGTTATGATGATTTCTTACTTCCTCTCTTTCTGCATCACTCATTTGTTCATGTCATTGTCTCATATAATTTTGACCATATTCTCTTCATTTTTTTCTTTGTTGTTCTTCATTTTGAAGACTTCTTTCTTCCTCTCTGTGTGCATCAACCATTTGTTCACATCATTGTCTCATATAATTTCGAGCATATTGTGTTCGATATTCTCTTCCTTTTGATTTTCAAAATTTAACTTTGGTCGAGGCATGCTATAAAATATATTTATCATGTTTCAAATTAAGCTATGACCAACATTTGTAATCAACTCTAAGATGTCTTTGAAATTTAATATATTTATCATAAAAAATGATGACTAGTCTCTCAATCCAATATACATTAATAATACATTATGCAATACAAATTATTACAAATAAATATATTATACATTGATTAATAATTTTTAATTTTAATAACTATTGAAAAAAAATTTATTATTCTTAATATATTATTATCATAAAAATTATATAATTCTAGAATAATTAAATCATTATAAATTAAAAATATTTAATTTAATTTTAAAATCTAAAAATTAATAGAAAAATAAAAGTAATGAAATAATTTTAAAACTTAAGAGAAATTAAATTGTGGGTAATTTTATAAACCCTAAATTTTATGATTTATTTATTAGATGTGTTTAGTTATTTTTAATTTGATTTAGATTGTATAGAAGGTGAAACACCTAAAAAAACTAAGTTTTTAATATTTGTAATAAAGTAAATATATGAAGATAATTTATTCGCTGCACTTTTGAAAATAATTAATTACTAAGATCTACAATTGTTCTGGAAAAAAAGGAAGAGATGTTAAAATGACTTGGATTTTTTTTTATTTTGATTTATTCGCTGCGCTTTCTTGTATTTATTATTTGCTATCAATTCGTAAAACTTTCTTGTATTTATTATTTGCTTCTTTTGGCTCTCAATTTATTTGTTACTTTATAGTTTGCAAAGTGATGTATCGATTCAAATGTCTTTTAAATTTATATATATTTTTATTGTTTTATTGTTTTATTTGTTGACACTTTTTTTATTTATCCTTATTTAATGTGTCGGCCATTTAATTGTTTTTTTTAACTTTTTTTGTTAACACACATCTCACTCCACCCTACCCTGTGCTATCACTGTAGGTTACACCTCTCGGCGTAATTAACTATAAACTACTTTATAAATTAACATATGCATATTAATTTATTTATTTAAAACTATATACTAAATGTAAATCTTATTTATTCTAACTCCCCCCTTAAGGTTTACATGTAATAAAACCAACATTCCCCCCTTATTACATTAACTCAAACAAAGGACGAAACAGTGCAAGAGTTGATCATAGCAACCCTTCTAAAAATTTTGATGGATAAAGACTTACTCAATTATCCACCAATTCTCCTCACTCACCTAGGAAACACCAAACTAAACTCACTAGTGGATCTCATGATTGTCAAACCTCTAGAATATTTGTGAATCAAGACACACTCAACTATTCACAAGCAAATCACCAACCTCGATTGTGAATCGAGACTTACTCAACTATTCACAATACAAAATCCAACCAACTGCAGATCGAGACTAATTCTAAAATTCATAGTAACACACTTTCATTTGTGGATCGCAACCAACTCCAAAATCCACAACCAAGTACTATTATGCACTATCAAGAACTATCAAGTGCCCCTCGTTCCATGAAGGGACACAAACTAAATGATGGTGCTTCTCATGCAATGGATCAACCCAGAGCGAGAAGCTAGCTTGGGATGACAAAAGATCCTCCTACCTCCAATGCCTCCAACCTCCAATTTGACTTGTTACACTTTCTCCACTAGGTATCACATGTGTGTCTTTGAAAGCTCTATTAGGTGTAACATGAACAACCTCAAGAGTAAAAGCAATATTTTATGTATGTCCATAATAACAAAATTGACAAGGTGTCAAATTCCACCAAAAATGCACCCTTGTATACAATATTGTCCAAATTATCCTTATAACGCCTTATTTCTCAAAACACCCTTGGTGCTCCAAAAAGACTACAAACACTGTAAAATTATAAAAATATAGAGAATAATCCACTTTTAAAAATGCCAATGGTAAACATTGTCTCCTTCACACACCAGTTAGAAACAATATCAAATATTGTGGTTCTCTTTGCTTGATATGAGCTATGATTCCATCATTTATTAAGAGCCATACTAAACCCTATGCCTACTATTTCACCATTTGAAATCTTCACCTATTAATATTTTAATGATGCTACTATACCCTTGTTTCTCCAAATGACAAAAATATCTTACTTCTGTTTATGATAGCCTAAGCAAGTAAACTAATCAACATCATGATCACCTTTTACACTTTCCTAGATGCTCTCCACATAGTCACCATCTACAATGTTAAAAAATAAAATTATAAACTTACTTGCATACCCAAACCCTAGCTAAGACTTTGCAACAATGTACCACTAAACTGGTAACATTTTTATTATGTTTTTCACAAGTTTTTGCTCTATGTTTTCTTCTTCCCTTGGTAACTATTGATCCAGTAATATCGATGATGAATTTGTGTATTGCATACACATTCTATTCTCAAGAAAATCTAATGATCATGCCTCAGCAATGCCACTACGTATATAAACAACCTTCAATACTTGTCACATCATAGAAATGGGATTATGAATGATTTGCACTCATCAATCAATCCATGATAACTCATGCCACCATCAAGTGCAGGCTCGGTGTAGAAAATACATGAGCCACCTTTGCAACCGCCACATAAATAGAATTAATATTTGTTCAATTTCAAAACCTCCAAACTATGTAGACTTGCTAGCCAAGCAATAGAAATAATTCACTAACGCATTCCTCATGAGAATGAGACAACCAATCTACATCTTAGATACAACATGTTCTTCCATCGCAGGCTTCCACAAGCCTCACATTGCACAAGATCAGTTACGCTCTAATACCAAATTGAAATATGGTCAGTAGATTGCATTCAAAGATAACACCATTATTTCTCAGAAGAATAACAAAAAAATGTGTTATTTGATATCTTCATTATGTTCTTTACATTGCTTAAAATGGCTTTATAAAGCCTTAAAATATGTAACTTCTGAAATTAACACTTTATGGGAATACAACTAATTATTGTTTTATTTTTAACTATAAACTACCCTATAAATTAACATATGCATGTTAATTTATTTATTTAAAACTATATACTAAATGTAAACCCTATTTATTCTAGTAGGAGAAGGCCATGGATATTAGCTCCAATGAGGATGACAAGGACAACATGCATCTAATCAAGAGGAAGAAAGTAATTGTCTAAGCTCTTCTTGCTACTCAAGCCCCACTACAACCTACCCCTGAGGAGACTACTCCTACATCCTCCCCCACATACACACCTTCCTTCTCATCTCCTCCTCAAATCATTCACTAATCTAGTTATCCACCTCCACAAGTACCAAAACCACAAGCTCCACATCCACGTCCTCAAATCCCAACTCCACCACCTCAAGCACCCATCTCACCCACTCTGCAGCCACTAATGACTTCACCAACTCCTCCACCTTCTTCCCCACATGTGGAGGTACCCTCACCTTCACAAGCCACATAACAAGAAAATTAACTTGAGGGTGATGGCAAGAAGCATGAGGAAGAGCATATAGTTGAAGGTCCCGTTGCCCCTAAGGTAAATATTAAAAATTTGGACTAGCTCATTTAGGACATCTCTTCTCCACCAACTAAGAAAGGTGAAGGGTCACAACTCTATTCAAACTATTGGTTTAACTCCTTCCCCTCATCATTTTCTTGAATCTACTCCTATGAAGGCTCGGATTCCACCTCCTCCTCCTCCTCCTCCAAAGATAATTGCTACATAATCAAGATTCCTAGTGTGGTTGAACCACACCATTGAGAAGAGATAGAGGACTTATATTGAAGATGAAGATGACTTCTCAACAGTGGTAGAGATGTTCAAGACCCAATCCAAACTAAAAAGTGCAAGAACACTCTCAACCATCACTGTTGATGCACAAAGAGCTAGGATAAATCAGGTGGCTACTTTGATGTTAGATAGAGAAGAAACTATTATGGTACCTAAAGACTATTAGGTACAACAAGTTCATTTGGGCCACCAGACTAGGGATGAAAAGTGTTAAGAAAAGTGTCTCAACCTTGTAACTTCAAAAGGTTACTATTCTTCCCAGTTTTGGTCTTTTTGAATACCCTTTATATTGAAGAATGATCTAGAACTTTCAAAGTTTCCAAAAGGGCTAAAAATGGCGGGACTTACTCTTTTTAGTAACTTTACATTTGACCTCAAATTGACCTAAAATTTTCCTAGAAGGTGCGAAACAACTAAATAAACATCTCGGGTGAGTTTCAAATTAAGATCATACCTAGATTATGAGATATTAAAGTTTTTGTTTTTGAAACTCTTGAAAAAAGTTTTGAACTCAATTTTGAGGCACTTAGAGGTCCCTAAATACTCTAAAATTTGTTGTAACTAATAAAGTGGGTTACAACATGATAGATCTCTTCACGAGCTTTCCAACGCATCAAACAGTTCGTCAATCAAACACCCAGATCAAAAGTTATAGTCTCTAGAAGTCGAACCTCCTATTTTTTAGGAAATGTAAAAACATGTTGGAAACTCAAAAGAGATGTAAAGGGGAGAGTTACATGTGTTGGTGTGTGGTTTGGCACATCACAAGGCATCTTTGATTGGAGATAATTTGGGTGCCAATTTTGGGTGGTTTTGGCTCATGGTTTTGTAATTACCGCTGACAGTTTTCTATATTGTATCTCCTATTTATCAGGAGCTTGAGATGGAGGTTTTTTGTAAGTCTTATAAATGTTGAGTTACCTCCTGGATCTCTAGTTGGATATACTCCTATGAAAGCTTTCTCTGCAAGTATATTGTAATCTTCTTGATTCCTGAATAATATATTGGGCAGCTTTGGAGTGTGGGGTTTTTACTTGAAAGGGTTTTCCCCATGTATATCTTGTGTTGTGAGTTTTGCATTTGAATGTTCTTATTATCTTTTTGTTAATGTGCATCTTAATTTGTAACTATAAAAGTTAAAATTTTCATAAATCTTTCCTTAGTAGATCAGTGTAGGAAGTACTTTCTGCATACCTTGCTTCCTTTCAGTTGGTATCAGAGCCTAATCACCTTTGGTTCTAGTTGTTGGGTAGAGGGGTTTCTGAGATGATCTTCGTTTGAGTGGGAGCTTGTGCAGAGGATTTTGAAATCTTTGTTGCAGGAAAGAGATGGTGAGTACATCTAGGAGGTTTGAGATAGAGAAGTTTAATGATAGTAATTTTGCGTTGTGGAAACTCAAAATGGATGACATGCTTGTAGATTAAGATTTATGGGATGCCATATCTAGTACAAAACCAACGGCAATGTCTCAAGAAGATTGGGATCTCAAAGATTGAAAAGATAAGGGTCTGATAAGACTTAGTTTGGCTGATTCAATGCTCCTGAATATCTATGAAGAGAAGATTGTAAAGGATCTTTGGAAGAAGCTTGGATATTTTTATCAGGCTAAATCCCTGGTGAACATGTTATTCCTATGAAAGAAACTATATTTTCTAAGGATGGAAGATGGAGGATTTATCGTTGATCACCTGAATACATTTAATATGCTTGTTGTCCAGTTGACCTCTGTTGGTGTTAATATGGAAGAGGAGGATCAATGCATGACATTATTGTGTTCCTTACCAGATTCATTGGATCACCTTGTTATGGCCATTGGGAGTACCACTACCACCTTCAAGATGGATGCAGTGGTTTCTTCGCTATTATCTGAAGAGATGCGAAGAAAGTCTTCTGAATCGGCTAAGGAGGCTCTTGTGATTCATGGTAGATCTAAAGAGAAGGGAAAGAAAAAGAATAAGAAGAAAGAAAAAGGAAGATCCAAATCCTGTGGGAGATCTAAGTCTCCTAGAAATTCCAAGGCTTTATGTTGGAACTGTGGCAAACCTGGTCACTTCCATAAGGAGTGCAAGGAGGAGAAAAAGAAAAAGAAGAACTATGATTCAGATTCTGACAAGTCCTCTTAGGATGAAGGAGAAGCATTTGTCGCTACCTTGGCAATGCATGCATCTAAGGATGTGTGGCTTATTGACTCTGGTGCATCTTTTCACATGACCTCGCATCGGGGTTGGTTTTTGAAGTATGAAGAATACAATAGCGGAAAGGTGTACTTGGATGATGAGTCTCACCTGAAGATTGTTAGCCATGGAAGAGTCTCAATTCGATTCCCTGATGGACAACTGAAGGGAATCAATGGTGTTCTGCACAACCATGGTTTGGCACGAAACCTTCTTTCTATAAGTAAGTTCAATGATGTGGGTGTGTAGGTTCTTTTCTCGAATGAAGGATGCAAGATGACTAGAGGATCTATGGTATTGGCTAAGGGTTTTTGAATTGGCACTCTATTTCAGCTTGATGCATGTACAGTTCAATGCAATAGTACCTCTGTTTCAAAGAAGAGAACTTTAGAGTCTTCATCCTCATCATTGGAACTGATAGTGAAGAGGACCATTGCATCTACTTCCCATGGTCATGATTTTTGGGTACCTAAGGTTGTTCATTCTATGGAGATGAAACTTCCAGAGAAGATAATGTTATGGCACCAAAGGCTTGGTTACATTGGTGAAAAGGGTTTGAGGACCCTAAAAGATTAAAAAAAAAATTGAGGGTATGAATGACTATAATCTTGAGTTTGATTTCTGCAAACATTACATTTATGGAAAACAAAATCATGTTCATTTTTATTCTAGTTCTCACAAATCTTCTGAGGTGTTGAACTTGATTCATTCTGATGTGTTTGGTCCTGTTAATATTCCTTCGATTTTAAAATTTGTTTACTTTTTTTCATTCATTGATGATTACAGTAGAAGGACATGGGTGTATTTCCTTAGAAGCAAATCTAAAGTCTTTAGTAAATTCAAAGAGTTCAAAGAGCTTCTGTAGAGAATCAAAAGGATAGAAAGATTAAGTGTTTGAGGACTGACAATGGTGGTGAGTTTTGTTCAGCAGATTTCAATGAGTTCTATAAAGAACAGGGGATTGAGAGGCACAAGACAACTCTGTATGCCCCTTAGAAAAATGGAGTTGTAGAGAGGATGAATAGAATGTTGATGGAGAGGGCAAGGAGTATGCTAAGTGGAGCTAGCCTTGAACAAAAGTTATGGGCTGAAGCTATAGCTACCGCTTGTTACCTGGTTAACAAGTCTCCTACATCAGCACTCATTGATAAGACACCTATGGAGGTATGGCCTGGTAAAAAGCCTTCATTAAGACACATTCAAGTATTTGGTTGTGAAGCATATGCACATGTTCCTAAGGAGAAGAGGTCTAAGTTGAAGAACAAGGTTGTGAAGTGTATCTTCATTGGTTATGGCATCGGTGTGAAAGGGTACAAGCTTTGGGATCCAATGGCTGAGAGTTCTATATAGTAGAAGTGTGATCTTCAGAGAGCTCAATCCTTCTTCTATTGTCTTGCAATTAGAGAAAGAAGAGAAGAAAGATTATGTGGTTTAGCTTCCTTCTACCCATAAGAAAGTTGAACCAAAAATATCTATTAGACCTGATAATGAGGAGAGCTCTAGTAGCTCTGAAAGTTTAGAAGAAGATGAAGAACCTCAACCTCAATCTTTGAGGAGGTCCACATGGATAAGGCATCAACATAATAGGTTTGGTTATTCATTGCATGATTCTAGTTGTATTTTTTCTTTGATTTCAAACACTAGTGAGCCTAAAACTGTGAAAGAGGCTATGTGTATGAAAGATGTAGGTTCCTAGTGTTGCAAATATGTGTCTGATGTGTTGTCATTAATGTCAACATATCAGAGAAAGTGAAGGTAGTACAAAGGAATGATCTGTATTTCCAGTAAAGTGAAGATCAGAGTATGCAGATTAAAGCGTTTGTATAGGATTGTCTATTGTTGCTCCAGTTGAGTTTTGAGAGGTCCGCATAAAGATTTGGTGAAGTTATGGTCTTCTAAGTGGAACAAGCTTTTGCAGTTGTTCAGTGATAACAAAGTGGCAAGAAGTTGGTCTGAATTGATCTAGTATGAGCATTCTATGATCTGGGGATCTAGAGGCATGTCTGGGATGTTGGTGTGTCCCCTCAACTGGAGTGGTTCATGGTTTAGAGGTCTGTAAGCAATCTTTCTAGTTTGACAGTCATGGAAGATAGTGTTCTTAAGGTTCCGGATGAAGGTGTAAGAGATTCTAGTGATTTGAAGGAGTGTGGATGTTTTTGTTGAATTCATTGTGCTTGTGGTGGTCTCTGGATCATGTGGCTACTATGTTGGAGTTTTGCATTGAAGTTTGATCTTGTTGATGAAGTTTTCCTTCATGGTGTTGTTGTTCTTCCCAGTCTTGGCCGACCAAATGATCCAAGCATGTTGCGGATGTTCAAAAAGCAATTCTCTGGAGTGTGGCATGTTTGATTCAAGGCCTAGCTATTTTTTGCCAACAGCTTGGAGATTCTCTTTAAGTTGAGTGTCTAGAGTGCCGACCTTGATGTCTATTCCAAGGTTGATGAAGTATATAAAGGAGTTTTGTTGAGCCGAGGAAAATCATCCTTGAGTGAATAATCTAATCTGAAAAAAGGATCAGGAGTAGAGCAGAGAAGAAGAGGAGTAGAAGAATAAAAGTAGAATAGAGTAAAGAGTTGGTGAAGAAGAGTTTGAAGGTAGTGCAGAAGTTTTATGAGTATTCAATGGTACTGAATCATGCAAGAAGTAGATGCTATTTCTCAGTCAATTCTTTCTATATTAAACATATATTTCTTGTAGGCAGTGAGCCTCTCTTTTGAGTAGTGTGCTGTAGGTAGTGAGCCCAAAGGCAAGTTCCTTCCCATTCTTTTAAGTACTTTTAACAGGGTACAAATCTTGTGGGCTAACACCCACCGTGGTTTTTCCCTTAATTGGGTTTCCACGTCAAAATCTTGGTGTCAAATGTGCTGATCATGTTTCTGCTTATGTGATGTTGTTTCATGCTTTAATGTTTACATCATTAATCAATTTGGAAATGGTGAAAGAAGTTTAAAAGGATAAGAAAAGGTTACTACTGGGACAATTGATTCACCCACCTCTCAGTTGTCTAGTCTAATTCCAACAATTGGTATTAGAGCGAGGTTCCTTGGAGAAGCCTAACAACTTAAGGAAAAGATCTTAGAAGAAGTTTTAAATGGGTTCATTCAAAGATCTTCAGTTGGCCCTAGAAGAGCTTGCTCAGTCTAAAGCACAAATTAGTAATTTGAAATGTGAACTTAAAGATGCTAATGACACCATTGAAATGTTAAAATATAAATTAAAGAAATCTATGCAGAGGAAAAAGGAGCTACTTCTACAGCTATCCAGTTTACCTGAAGAAAAAGGCATGAATGAAGCTTTGGAAGAAAAAATAAAGGAATGTGAGAAGCTATCAAAGGAAGTTGTTATTCTGAAAATTGAAATGGAATCTGGGGTGATGAGGCAAACCAAAGAAAGTGAAGATAGGAAGAAAATTGAAGAAGATATGAAACAAAAACTAAAAGAAAGATCTGAAGAATGTTGCAAATTGGATTATAATAGCTGGCCATCTAGAGTCTGATCTACAAGAAAGTAGAGACAATGAGAGAGAACTTGAAAGGCAAATTGTCATTCTCAGACATGACCTAGATATTACAAATGAATATAAGGAGAAGTTTAAGATAAGCTTAGCAAAACTTGAAGCACTGCTTGAAGGACAGAAAAGGGTTGATGACAAGCATGGTCTTGGATATGAGAAAGGTAAAAGCTCCGGATCTAGACAGAGAAATTTTCAACCTAGGAATGGGAGAAACAGATCTAGAAAACCTCTAGTAAGATAGCCTAATGCTCAAAAATATCCATCATTCAATGGAAATTGTTTCAATTGCAACAAATTTGGTCATAGAGCTTCTGAGTACAGAACTAGAGTGAATCAAAGTGGTCCATCCTTTTCTGCTCAATGCTTCAATTGCAAAAGGCATGGTCATAGATCCAATGAGTGTAGAAGTATGATGAAGAATAACTCTAACTATAGAGGTAATGTCAATTCTTTCAATGGCAAATGTTTTGCATGCAATAAATTTGGACACATGGCTAATCAATGCAGATCAAAAGGAAATCAAGTAAATGGGCAAGGAAATGTTAAGTGCTTTAATTGCAATAGATTCTGTCATATTGCAAGATTCTGCAAAAGCAGGAATAACAATAGGAAAGGTCCAATAAACAGAAACTAGAATGAGAAGAGACAAGATAAAGGCAAGGGAAAAGTAGATGTGAATGAAATCAAGAATGAAATAAACAAGACTTGGGTAAAGAAAAGTGAAATGAATAATGGTGATGGGTCCGCACCAGAATCAAGTGCTGATAATTCCTTTGGGAATTAAATTAGGAGCTCTAGCCTAGGAGGAGCTGCATTGAAAATCTAATCTCCCCTACCAGTAAGTGGATGCCTAGATTTGGCATATGAAATAATACAGAATGGCCTGTTGCATTTCATCTAAAAGAAGATCTGGTAGAAAAGAAGATAATGTGGCAATGTGTGAAGCAATCTATGAGAAAATGTTTTGAGAAACTGAGTATTCAGAAGAGTGAGGGCAAATGCATTTTTCACATCAAAAGTAGGTGTGCTAGTGGGAATTTGAAAGAATCAAAGATTGTTGCCAAAGTGCTCAAACCCATACTTGCTACATACAAGCATAAGGTTGCTATTTTTGAGGAATTCAATACTATGATAGATATTTCAAGGGATCTGTTGGTTGATGAATGAGTTTGGTGTTTCTCTTCCTAAATTAGAAATCTGCATTTAAGGCCAGTGGGTTTGGAAAGGGTAAGCAAAAGTCTGTTTCAAGTGAATGCTCCCCAAGAAGACTAAGCAGATATGAGAAGGCAAGGTATGAACTTAAAAGGATGAATCAGAGCTTAGAGAACTTGAAGCTATGCTTGCCAAAAGGATCCACTACTGATGGAAGAGTCACAGATGATGAACCTATTATGAGAAGTACCTCTGGAAAAGAATAAGTGATTTATTACTTTCAAAGAAGAAGAACCAGTGCCTACCAAATCTGCTAGCTGTATTGGCTACTCAAATTAAAGAAAAAGATGAATGGATTATTGACTGTGGATGTTCTCTTCATATGTCTAGTGATAAAAGGCTTAAAGCATAATCTTCTCAATGATTGGTCAGTTGGTTGACAAAGGATTAGAGTTAGGAGTTTGCAAAGAGAGTGATACTTGATGCTGCTGACTGAGTACTATCGGATGGTGTGGGTCACTATCTTGTGAAAGGAGTCAAAAGTTATTGACATTTTCAAGGCTAAGGAGAAAATGAGATTGGTGTGAAGTTAAAGTATCTGAAATCTGAAAATGGTGGAGAGTTTACCCCTGATAAGTTTAATGCATTTTGTGAGAAGCATAGAATAAGAAGACAGTTATTTGTTCCTAGAATGAATCAAATCCCTCAAGAAGGCTACTAGAACCATGATGATGGAGGTAAATGTTCCATATTCCTATTGAAAAAGACTGTGTACTGCTATCTACACTCTTAACCGGGTGCAGATCTAAGATGCTGGTTGGGCAGAAGGTGTCAATGACAAGAAGAGTACTAGTGGTTGCACATTTCTCTTGGGAAAGAATTTGGTTTCTTGGCTAAGAAAAAAGAAGAGACAATATCTCTGAAGCAGAGTATACAGCAACAACAAGTATTTGTACTCCAAGTTTTGTGGAATTCACAGTCATATCTTGTGTTTTGAATTAGTGTTGAGGGAATGCTACTCAGAGGAAGTAGTCAATATGCGGTTTCTAAAATTCAGTTTGGAAAGAGATGATTGCAAATATGCGCCCTTTGCCATTGATGTCAAAGGGGGAGAGAAGTCATGTGAAAAACCTAGAAGTAAGTAGTTGTTGGTGAAAGGGGGAGTAGTGAAGAAAGTGGTTGCAGGTGTGCCAAGAGAAAGGGGGAGAAGTTCTTGTCTTGATGGTTAAATCAGTTTTTCACATCATATGTTGCCATCAATGACAAAAGGGGAGATTGTTGCAAATATGTGCCTGATGTGTTGTCATTGATGTCAACATATTAGAGACAGTGAAGACAGTACAGAGGAATGATTAGTATTTCCAGTAAAGTGAAGATCAGAGTATGCAGATTAAAGGGTTTGTATAGGATTGTCTATTGTTGCTCCAGTTAAGATTTGAGAGGTCTGCATGAAGATTTGGTGAATTTATGGTCTTCTGAGTGGAATGGGCTTTTGTAGTTGTTCAGTGATAACAAAGTGGCAAGAAGTTGGTCCAGATTGATCCAGTATGAGCATTCTATGATCTGGGGATCTAGAGGCATGTCTGGGATGTTGGTGTGTTCCCTCAACTTGAGTGGTTCGTGGTTTAGAGGTCCGCAAGCAATCTTTCTAGTTTGACAGTTATGGTAGATGGTGTTCTTGAGGTTCCGGATGAAGGTGTAAGAGATTCTAGTGATTTGGAGGAGTGCAGATGTTTCTGTTGAATTTATTGTGCTTGTGGTGGTCTCTAGATCGTGTGGCTACTGTGTTGGAGGTTCACATTGAAGTCTGAAATTGTTGATGAATTTTTCCTTCATGGTGTTGCTATTCTTCCCGGTCTTGGCCGATCAGATGATCCAAGCGTGTTACGGATGTTCAAAAAGTAATTCTCTAGAGTGTGGCATGTTTGATTCAAGGCCTAGCTATGTTTTGCCAACAGCTTGGAGATTCGCTTTAAGTTGTGTGTCTGGAGTGCCGACCTTGATGTCTATTCCAAGGTTGATGAAGTATATAAAGGAGTTTTGTTGAGCCGAGAAAAATCATCCTTGAGTGAATAATCTAATCTGAAGAAAGGATCAGAAGCATAGCAGAGAAGAAGAGGAGCAGAAGAATAGAATAAAGAGTTGGTGAAGAAGAGTTTGAAGGAAGTGCAGAAGTTTTATGAGCATTCAATGGTACTGAATCAGGCATGAAGTAGATGCTATTTCTTAGTCAATTCTTTCTATATTAAACATATATTTCTTATAGGTAGTGAGCCTCTCTTTTGAGCAGTGAGCTCTAGGCAGTGAGCCCGAAGGCAAGTGCCTTCCCATTCTTTTAAGTACTTTTAACAGGGTACGAATCTTGTGGGCTAACACCCACCGTGGTTTTTCCTTTAATCGAGTTTCCATGTCAAAATATTGGTGTCAAATGTTTTGACCATGTTTCTGCTTATGTGATATTGTTTCATGCTTTAATGTTTACATCATTAATTAATTTGGAAATGGTGAAAGAAGTTTAAAAGGATAAGAAAAGGTTACTACTGGGACAACTAATTCACCCCCCCTCTTAGTTGTCTAGTCTAATTCCAACACCTAGAAGGAGGCCATGGAAGAGGAGATGGCTTCTTTGGAAAAGAATGATACTTGGGACTTGGTGCCTTTGCCTAAAGGATGAAAACCTATTGGATGGAAATGGGTGTTTAAAAAGAAATTCGATGTAAATGGGAGTGTTAAAGAATATAAGGATAGATTGGTTGCAAAGGGGTATTCTTAGGTGGAGGGAATTGACTATGGTGAGATTTTCTCTCCTGTTGCAAAGCTGACATCTATTCGGTTCATGTTATCTCTTGCAGCAACATATGATCTAGAAGTGGAATAGATGGATGCGAAGACAACATTCTTTCATGGTGACTTGGAGGAGGAAATCTATATGTCACAGCTAGAGCACTACGTGGTGAAAGGTAAAGAAAATTTGGTTTGCAAGTTGAAAAAGTCTTTGTATGGTTTGAAACAGTCTCCTAGGATGTGGTACAAGAGGTTTGATGCCTTTGTGTTGAGTATTGGATTTTTGAGATTGAAATCAGATCATTGTGTTTATTACAAGTTGGATAATTATTGCATTCTCATTATTGCATTGTATGTCGATGATATGTTACTCATTGGGAATGGTAAAAGTTTGATTTCTAATTTGAAGTCTTAGTTGTTAGTATAGTTTGAGATGAAAATCTACGGGCAGCTCGGTACATTCTGGGGATGGAGATCAGAAGAGATAAAGTAAACAAAAATCTTCAGTTAGGCCAGAGTAAGTATGTTAACACTGTGTTGGAGAGATTCAGCATGGTGGATTGCAGACCTCTGATTGTTTTCGTTACAATGGGGATAAAGTTATCTGCTGCAGATTGTCCAAAGTCTTCTTCTAAGACGGAGGATATGAGAAGAGTTCCTTATGCTAGTGTGGTTGGAAGTTTGATGTAAGCGATGGTCTGTATAGGACAAGACATTGTCCAAGCAGTGGGAGTCCTTAGCTGGTTTATGGCTAATCCTGGACAAGTACATTGGGATGCAATGAAGAGAGTGTTCAAATATTTACGGGGTACTTTCAAGTAATCCTTATGTTATCATGGTTATCCTATAGGACCTCTACATTCACTTTGTATTCATGGATTTTTGGATTCAGATTGGGCAGGTGACATCAAGACAGCAGGAGATCCACCAGTGTTTATGTGTTCACTATGTTTGGTGGTGCTATTAGTTGGATGAGTAAGTGGCAACCTGTGGTCACTTTGTCCACTATTGAAGTTGAGTACATGGCAGTAACTCATGCTTGTAAAGAAGCCATTTGGATTAAGAGATTGTGTTCTGATGTTGGGTTTGATGCAGGGAAGATTACTATTTGTTGTGACAGTCAGAGTACCATATGTTTGGTGAAGAATCCTACTTTCCATGTGAGGACTAAGCATATTGATGTCCAATACCATTTTGTTCATGACATGGTAGGGGATGGGAAGGTAAACTTGGATAAAGTTGACACTTTAACAAATGTTGTAGATTCCTTGACAAAACCTATGAGCACAAAGAAGTTCAGATGGTGTTCAGAGTCTATGGGCCTCTCGGCCCCTAGCAATTAAATCATGGTGTTGATACTCCCTTTGCTCTTGCAAGGTGTTCAACAAGTGGGAGAATGTTAAGAAAAGTGTCAACCTTGCAACTTTGAAAGGTTACTATTCTTCCCAGTTTTGGTCTTTTTGAATACCCTTTTATCTTGAAGAATGATCTAAAACTTTCAAAGTTTTCAAAAGGGCTAAAAATGGTAGGACTTACTATTTTTAGTAACTTTACATTTGACCTCAAATCGACTTGAAATTTTCCCAGAAGGTGTGAAATAGCTAAGTAAACATCTCGCATGAGTTTTGACTCAAGATCGTACCTAGACCGTGAGATATTAAAGTTTTTTTTTGAAACTACCAAAAAAAGTTTTGAACTCAATTTTGAGGCACTTAGAGGTCCCTAAACACTCCAAAAATTTTTGTAACCAACAAAGTGGGTTACAATGTGATAGATCTCTTCATGAGCTTTCCAACTCATCAAATGGTTCATCAATCAGACACCCGGATCAAAAGTTATGGCCTTCAGAAGTTGAACCTCCTATTTTTTGGAAAATGTAAAAACGTGTTGGACACTCAAAGGAGCTGTAAAGGGGAGAGTTACATGTGTTGGTGTGTGATTTGGCACATCACAAGGCATCTTTGATTGGAGATAATTTGGATGCCACTTTTGGGTGGTTTTGGCTCATGGTTTTGTAATTACCGCTGACAATTTACTGTATTGTATCTCCTATATATTAGGAGCTTGAGACTGAGGTTGTGTGTAAGAGTATTATAGATGTTGAGTTACCTCCTAGATCTCTAGTTGGATATACTCCTATGGAAGATTTCTTTGCAAGTATATTGTAATCTTCTTGATTTCTGAATAATATATTGGGTGGATTTGGAGTGTGGGGTTTTTATCTGAAAGAGATTTCCCCATGTATATCTTTTGTTGTGAGTTTTGCATTTTAATGTTGTTGTTATCTTTTTGTTATTGTGCATCTTAATCTGTAAATGCAAAAGTTAAAATTTGCATAAATCTTTTCTCAGTAGATCAGTGTAGGAAGTGTTTTTCGCATACCTTGCTTCCTTTCAAAAAGAAGTAAGCATTGCAAGGAGATGTTTTACCATTCTTTATAAGATGAAGAATGATGAAGTTGCTAAAGAAGAACTAAACAAACAAGTGGGTCAACTCACTACTTATATTAGTCACCTGATTGGCCTAGTTGATTCAAGTGCTCCTACACCAACCATATTGGTTGTCTTGTAGAAAGAAACACAATTAGTAGACTTATGAGACATTCCCTCTACTAGTGCATGGAGAGATGCATTAAAGTCCCTTGGTAGCAAGATAATTAAAGAAGCAATGAGAGCATATCATACTATTAGTGATGAGGCAGGTATATTACAAGAATTTGATGACACTATTGATGAAGAACTATTGGTATGGGAGGCATACCTCCTAGTTTTGTAGAGGATGAAGGTAGTTCCTTCAATTGAACTCTTTAGACTCAGAATTTTTGATAAAGATGATCAATACTTAGAGAAAATAATTGATAATTTGATGAGAATGAAGACATCATTCCAGGGCTTCCAAGAGGATCTGATTGAGTTCACGGAAGTGCATAGAAAATCAAGTAAATAGTTTTCTCCCAAAAGATGCGCCTCAAATACCATCAAGGGACAAACCAAAATGACTTGAATGAGGCCATTCTATCCTTTCACAGTCATTTTCTTGGCAGTGCTTAACTTTATTTTCATTTTGGTTGTATAAGATTTCAAATTTATTCATTCATCATTCTTTTAAAAGATGTAATAACTCAATTCATATTTATTCATCATTCTTTTAAAAGATGTAATAACTCAAATTCAAAATGAATTGAATCTTTATATAGGTCCAAAGGGGGAAAATTAACATGTAACTTGTGACATTCATAATTTTGGGCCTAGGCATTGGCATAAGGAAGGATGGTATATAATATCTTAGAAGGCATTGTAAGGGCAAGGGATATAGACATTTTTCTAGAGGACTACATTTTTACAATTTTTCTAAGGCATGCAAGGGCAAATTGTAACACATTTGCAGTGTGGGGAATCTTGTTGTCATATGTAATATGCTAATTTTGGTTGCCAATTAATAAAAGATACTCTGGTTTCTTTGTTTTCCTACCATCTTGTGGTAATGTGTTTGTATTTTTATTTGCATTTGATATATATATCTTGGTAAAGTAAGTGCTTAATTGTTCATCTTTAATATGAGATTGAGGGATAGGGTTTGATCTCTACACATGTAATATGCTGATTTCATACCTATCATTCCAATTTCTTAGTAATTCCTTAGAATCTTGCATCTAAAGTGTGGATGATTGTGTGGAATACTAATCATTACATTTACAAGTTACATTAAATCTTGTTGGATCTATTAAGTGAAGTGTGAATCAAATACAGAGGCTGTCCATGTTTGATTATCTATTATTTTCTAACTTTTACCCATTTTGCATTTTCTTTAAAAAATAAATTAGATTTAGATTTAAAATTTTTCGAGCTCAAAGCAATACTTGTCTTTCATAGAGATTTAACCACATTGGTCCAAGATTGATTTTACCAACATAGGCCCCTTGAATAAACAATCACATAGACAACTTAGCTACTCCAACATTGTTGTGACCCAGCCAACAAGGACCTTGGAGACAACTAATCCTTCATATCAGTGAACTTTTTAGGATAAGTAGAGTGATATTCATTCTACTTAGGGTTGATGTGCCAAAACAACCATCAACAATCACCTTCACTCATGAATTAAAAAATCTAATCAATACTCTATGGTCAATAATGTTGATATGAGAATCATCACCTAGATAGAATTTACATCCATCATATTCTACATACCTTGAAAAGAAACCCCAATGAGAGGTCATATTGTAGGTGTAGACACCTAAAAATATATTCACTGACTAACCATATTCTGACATCGTCCATCCCTCTTCATCATTTCATCCTTAAAATTGAATTAATTTAATTAATTCAATGGTTACACTTACTAACATTAGACCAATTAATTAAATAAATATGCAAATATTTAGTTGGTTAATTTCACCTTTTCCCTAAACCTAATTAATTAGATAAATCTTACTTATCCGATTAATCAATCCTACTAATTAGCCTACCCCTACCCTAGTTGATTAAATACCTATTATTTAATTAGCTACCCTAGCCTATGTGACCCCTAGACCTAAAATTAATTAAAAGAACCTTTGTTTAATTAATTTTAACTCCTAATTAATCCATTCACTAATTTACTACAGCCATATTAATTAAACTAATCCTCTTGATTAGTTTTGTCAAACCCCACTTAACACTCATCCCCACATCTCCCAAATAAAAAATTAGCCTTTATTCCACATAAGGTAATTTTTTATTCTAATTTGTCCTACAAACTCATTAATGAGTTCTTACACACCTAACTTGTCCTACTTCACATTTAATAGAACTCTTCCCCAAAAGAATTAAAAATTTATTTCTAATCCATCTCATCTAACTTCATTAATGCACACCCCTTCCCAAGGTGAATTAAAAATTCACTTTTATTCTCGTC
The DNA here is from genome assembly GCA_027924645.1 of Cunninghamia lanceolata. Taxonomy (NCBI): domain Eukaryota; kingdom Viridiplantae; phylum Streptophyta; class Pinopsida; order Cupressales; family Cupressaceae; genus Cunninghamia; species Cunninghamia lanceolata. The sequence goes on along the minus strand of BSBN01001164.1, from coordinate 664,641 downwards.
CCTTCATTGTTGTTGATCAAATCTAAGCCCTCCATCTCACATTCATCCTCATCCAGTGATCTCTACTTTCAATCTCAACCATTGGATCAAATCCCCCTCCAAAATGCCTATAAATACAACCTCTCCCAAGCCATTTTATCATGCAATCTTTGAGTAGTGTTATTATACCAAAATCTCTTCCATCTCTTCATCATTAAGCTAGGATTTTAGTGATTTGTAGTGTATTTTGAGAGCATTTCACATTTAGCAAGCCATGGGTAAAGCTAGAGAGTAAGGGTGCACTCTCTCAATCTTATCAAGGAGGAGGATCACATTGAAGGTATAAACTTATGGTGTGAATGCATTTTGTTTGTTTTTAACTTCATTTGTTTTCCTTGACTTCATTTGGCACACTCGGTGGGACCCCTAGGTCCTTATCTAACTTTTTTTTGCTTGAGTTTTGCAAGGAAATTGAGTTTTTGCAGGTTCTAGCGCTAAAACCTCTCAGTTTAGCGCCATTAGTTCGTGCTTTGGCACCATTTCCAGGATTTCTAGCACCATTCTCTGTTTTGGCACTATCTTGGGATGACATTGATATAGACCTTAAAGCTTATATTTGGATTTAAATGCTTTTTTGAGGTTTTTAACAAGCTTTTAGGTTTCTTTGCTCTCTATTTTGACAGTAAACATACAGAAATAGGGGGTTATAATGCTGAAATTTGTCTAGGGGTATATACAATGATTTTCTATCTAACCCTAGCTTATTTTGTTTATTTTTGCCCTACTTATCACCTCTTTTCTAGTGTTTTGAATGTTGCTTGACAGGGGGAGAAGTACTAACCTTGTTTAAGTTAAGATTTTTAAGACTAATGTGTTTTTTGAAAGCCTTTTAGGGACACTGCATCGTTTTGGCACCTTCTGCACACAGTTTGGTGCTATCAGACTCAGAGAATAGGGTAAGTTCACGTAAAAACATGCTTTAGCACCATTTCCTACCATTTTGACACTATTTCTATAGATTTTAGCGCTATCTGTAGGTTTGACGCCATTTCGTCTATCTGTAGTGCCATCTTGATTTTATTCTCTACTCAGTCAGAATATTTGCTTGTTAGTACTTTAATGCCATTTCTTTTAATTTTAGCGCTATCTGTCTAATTTTTGGGGCCATTACTTTCTGTTTTGGCACTATTTTATGGGCTAACTTTGGGGTCTGAGCAGGGGTTTGATAGGGTTTTGCAGGAAAAAGGAACATGTGTCCAAGACTAAGCATCCAACTACTAACATTTCCTTGCAGGGTTTTTGTTAGCTTAGAAACATTTACTTTGGTGCACTAAAATGAACTTTGGGTGTTTAGCTTAGAAAACATTTCAATTTGGTGTACTTAAAATAAACCTTGTTTGCACAAACGTAGGAACACTTTGATTTGGGTGCTTAAAAATAACTTAAGACTTGTGTGGCGTGTTTGGTGCACTTGCACATTATTGTCTAGTAAATCCCAAGGGATAGAATCAAAGTATCTTCTCCCCTCACCTTCATAAGGATCTTAGTTGAAGAGAAATGGTTCTATTCTCTTCTTTTTCATTTTTGTAGAAAGGTCCTGCCTTGGTGGGAAAAGAGGTACTCACCCCAAGGGACGACCCTAAGCGGTACTTTTGTTTGGTCTGCTATAAAAAAAGGATAAGGTGAAAGCCAAGTCAAACCGGTATTAGTGCTTATCATACAGTGCTAGTTTGAACGGAGGTGTACCTTGAGTATATGAGACTCCTAGTATGACTAGTTAAATCCTTAAGTGGCTTGTTAGATGCTCGTAACGTGTGCGTCCCCCAAAAATCCCCCACTAAACCACCTTTGGTTAGAAGCCTCCCCTTTTTGACCTTGTGGCGGTTTGTTCAAGGCAAGAGGACACATAATCCTCTCAAGATTCTCACAATATGGCTCCCTAGAGATGAGATGGGAATCCTTGGCTTAGCATAATCTATATGTAGCTTTTTGGGGAAAGGGTGATTAGGTCATCCTTCCATTCAAGGAGGCCCCTATCCATCCTCTCTTGCAAAGACAATATAGTGTGCACACCCATTCTAGGTGTGTTGGCATTTGAATCAGAGATTCCAAGTTGTGGGCTTGACAAATCACCATTCACCTTGAGGGGCTTCTTGAACATACACATCATGCTTGTACTTCCCATCAAATCTTTGGCCATTGCATTCTCTTGTTTGGAATGTTTGTATTGCTTGCCAAGAAACTATCTTTGACATTATCTGAAGCCACCTAGATCATTGAACCGTTGAACATTTGAACCCTCCAAATCAATCATTTGACCTTCAAAATCCAAAAATTTGCCAAATACCCAAGCAAAATCCAAAACACTGTCATACTTTGGCGCCAAAACTTCTCTATTTGGTACCTAAACATTCATCTATGCCACCATTTTTCTTGACTCCTTAATTCACTATTTTGGTGCCATCTATTCAATCATTGGTGCCATTACCCTTTGTTTTGGCACCTTATCCCTAGAATTTAGCGCCATCTAGAAATCAAACTGCACATGTGTCTGAAAATTTGTTTTGAAATCCTTGAGTCTTGCCCAATCATAATACATGTAATGGAACCCTCAAGTTTTGCAAATTTTGAGTGCATATGTCCTTCCAATGTGTCGATAGAGACTAAGTCGGCATACTGCTTAATCTACCCCGGAGCCCATCTTTGCCGATTAAAATTTTGCAACTCAGAAGTGATCTTGCAATTTTTTATGGTACAATGTTTCTTGGTACATATGGTAGTGTGCCTGCGCAATTTCAGGCTTCCAGGATGAGTTTAGATGGGCTATTTAATTATTTTTTGACTGCAACAGGCTAAATTTGGTGTTCCAAAAAAGTTGCAAACTTCACAAATCTGAAGGCAGCCCATTTCTCGATTTGGCCTAAAACATCTCTAGTTCCATTTTCATTAGAAACTAAGTACATATGTTGCATTATTTTAATGCATCTCGATTGCGGCAAACATATTTTACGGGCCAGTTTACAAAGGAGGTATATAAATTTGGTGAGCTGGGTGAGATCCATCAACAAACCCATGTTTTAAATAATTGATTATGTCTGCTCACAATTTTTTGCATCTCCAGGTGTTCTGGTTTGCGTGCAGTGAATTGTCCCCATTTTGGGCCACAGGCGAAATTAAAATTTCACTATTTTCTAATGTTCCAAATTGCAAATATTTGAAATATTTTATATATTTTAAATAATTTTAGAAGGCAAATGAAAAGAAATATTAGGGCAAATTAAATATTTGCCAAAACTTTATAAAGTTTCAAAGGTCTTAAATATTTGTTTTGCCTATGCAAATTCTGCCATTCCGTGAAACAAATAAAATTAGAATTTAAAACATTGGCGGAATAGCGGAAAGACATTAGACATTTTAAAAATCTTCCATAAGGTTTTGTTTAAGGTTTTGCTGACTTAATATTTCTTCTCCGCCATTCCCCGGATGAAGTATGGTGAGCAGAAAATGACATTGGCGGAATAGCGAAAGGCAATTTGAAGAAGGCATTTTAATATTCTAATATTTGGCAAAGGTTAAAGTTTGAAGGAATGACTTTATTAAAGGATTTATTATGAACTTTAATCAGCATTCCGCCATTCCAGAGGTAGCAGAAGTAAATGCCCAAATACATTGGCGGAATCACAGAAAAAGTTGCAGGGCTGTGCTGAAGTGTTTTTGTTGTCACATTTTTTGAATTTGGGGCAGATTTTTGGAGTGTTTGCAAGTTCAAAGCAATTGTTTCTTCATCCAGAAAACTTTCCCAATGTATTCCTTATGCCTTGGGATCTTTTTCGCAATATTTTAAGCTTCTGTAAAGTGCCAATAAGTAGAGAAATGACCCAACTAAAATACTCATGGCCTGCATTCCTTTCTTCTTATGTTGCAACGGTCATACATTATGTGGAGGTGTCAAATGGTTTACAAGGAATTTGTTATGCCAGAGGATTGAAGAAGACAGAAGATGAGCAAAGATGGTGGCTACGGGACAAATATTTAACAAAATGTCAAATTAAAAGGTAGAGGAAATTGTGACTTTTTGAGGAGTTTGCTTAGTCAAAATGCAAGTTAAATAGAAGTTAACTGTCAGTAAGTGGGTTTTTACCTAGGGGAGATATTTTTCACTTGCAAAGTGAAAATTGAGCTGGTAAACATGTCATTACACCCAGGTGAAAATTTTGCACAGGAATGGAAAACAGAGTTGAGCCAACTCAATTTTAGTTGCAAAAGGGAAGTGGGCAGATTGAAGAGGGAAAATGAGGAATGAGGAGCATCTTCTAGAAGAAAATCAGTTACAGAATCAAGGGACCATAGATGTACCATGTGTCATCAGTGGATTAATTTTAGGGTTTTCATCTTCTCTCTTTCTCTTTATATTGTAACTTATGTATCTTTTTGATGGGGAGCGCACAGTGAGAACCGTGGACAAACTCAAATTTGTTTTCTGTCGGCAAGACTCCACTTACTGGCCACTGATACACCTTCCTTCAGTCAGACAACAATAATTGGTATGACTTTCTCAAGTCTTACCGCTAATCAATCTTACACTGATGTGACCACGACACTTCCTTCACCGAGACTTACTTCCATCAACAGAACTTTTAACTTTTCTCCCGATATCGCAACTCTTCCCAATGGGTGACTCGCTTCTTGCCTATCGGCAAGAAAAGTGCTATCGGCTACCTTAGAATTTGCTTCATCGATACACCAATGACTTTTGTCTTCAGTGAGACTTTTCTCGTCGGTGAGCACTTACAACCTCTGGCTGATGCGCCGATAAACTAACCCCTCGGTGAGACTTGACCTGTCGATGGGACTTACTCCGGAGTTGCTGATACGTCGATAGACTTCTCGCGTTCGTCTTCGGTAAGACTATTCAACTTCGGTGGACATGTTTTGAGTCCCAGAAATACACCGATGCACAGTTTACTTTCTCCCTCTTCAACTAAACCCTAGCACATGGAGATGCTAGGTCAACCTACTATGCAAAACACTCTGTCTGGATTCTCTGCACCATTGAACAGGAAAAACAAAACAAGGAACAAAAAAAACAAATACTGTACAATGAAGCCATTCCACTGATCTTGACAAAAATCATACTAGTGGAATGCTTCACATCGACATACTGCAATGATGGAAAGCACAGAAAGAATAGAACTCTATAGTTATACAAATTGCAGTTACAAGGAACAGAAATCAAATTGACGGAACAAAACAATTTTATTTCTCCTTAGAACAATACACAAAATCACTTTTACACACTTCTCCTTCTTAGATGGTTCCTTCCTCCAGTTTTTATCAACTTAACCTGCCAACAATTGGAAAACCAACTGATGCAAACAGTTGGGAGACCAACCAATCCAAAACTATTTCAAACTGTCCTACTACCCTGTTTTGGCACTATGTGATTATAATATGACAAAAGTGTGTTTTAAGTCACTTTGGACTTACAAAATGGGTTCTAGGTCCTGAAAGACCTAGAGACAAACAAAAATGAAAATGCATTGGTCAAATAGACCTTATTACAAAAGAAAACAGGATTTTCTAGGTGCTCCTACACCATACTCCCGGGTGAAAGTTGTCTCAAGTCCTCTTAGGGACTAACTGCTGCAAATCACCACCCTACTTTTTGATGTCTTCTTCCAACATCCATGTGGCTTCTGAGTCTGGAAGTCCTTGCCATTTGACTAAGTGCTCAAAATAGATCTGATTTCTTGTCTTCTTGGCTGTCCTGCTATCCAAGATGCTCTCCATCTTAGGTGGTTCCTTAGGTGGTAAATGTTGTACCCACTCTGCATTGTCTTGGATAGAATCTACTGTACCTTCTCCTGTATCAGGACTCCTATATAATGTTAGATCAGTAACATCGAATATAGGTGAAATAGCAATATCATCAGGGAGTTCAATTTTGTAAGCATTAGGACCATATTTCTCTAAAATCTTACAAGGTCCAATTTTTCTCATCATCAACTTGTTGTGGCTTCCCTTGGGTAGTTTGTTCTTGTTGAGATGAACCGTGACCATATCTCCTATTTGGTACTACACATCCCTTCTCCTTTGATCCAATCTAGCCTTGATCTTCTGACTATTCTTGTGTAGAGTATCTCTAACTTGTTGATGGATCTCTTTCATAGCCTCTACAAATGTATCAGCATGTTCACTCCTTTTGTCCAACCCTTGAACATCTCTCAATTCAAAAATTCCTCTAGGATGACTACCATAGACAACTTCAAAAGGACTTAGACCTATACTTCTATTTGTGGAATCATTATAGGCATATTCTGCTTGTGGGAGTATCACATCCCAACTACCTCCATATTCCCTTGTCAAACATCTCAACAGATTGCCTAATGACCTATTCACAACCTTAGTTTGGCCATCAGTCTGAGGATGATAAGTTGAACTAAAGGACAAATTTGTACCCAATCTTTTCCACAAGGTTCTCCAAAAATGTCCCACAAATTTGTTGTCTCTGTCAGATACAATACTCAAAGGCAATCCATGAATCCTAATAATTTCTTTAAAGAACAAACATGCAACGTAACTAGCATCGTTGGTGGTTTTACAAGGAATAAAATGAGCCATCTTGATGAACCTGTCTACCACAACAAACACGCTGTCATAACCTGTCCTTGTCTTTGGTAACCCCATCACAAAATCCATACTCAAACTTTCCCAAGGTCTGTTTGGTATGGGCAAAGGTTGGTACAGTCCTGCATTGGTTGAGACCCCCTTTGCTCTCTGGCAAATCATACAACTCTCAACAAACCTTCTGATATCAGATTGCATCCTTGGCCAAAAGTAAAATCTTCTTACTAGATCTAAGGTCTTATTGAGCCCAAAATGCCCTCCTAAACCACCACTATGTTTCTCCTTCACTATATTATCCCTCATTGAACACTTAGGGATACATAGTTGACTCCCTTTAAACAAAAGTCCATCCTGCAATGTATAATCTGAAAATTCACTGCAGAAAGCATTGGCAAATTCACTGCATACCTTGTAAATCTCCTTGAAATCTTGGTCCTCTTCATACAATCCTTTGATTGCCTCAACACCCATGCTTTGTAGCTGCACTTCTTGCATTGTCAACACCCTTCTGCTTAAAGCATCAACAACCTTATTGGTTATCCCCTTCTTATGTTTGATGATGAAGGTGTATGCTTGAAGACTTCCACCCACTTCATGTGTCTATGACTGACCTTTTCCTGTCCATTCAAAAAACTGAGATCATGATTGTCGATGTATATAATAAATTCTTTAGGAAGCAAGTATTGCCTCCATTTTTTTAGAGCTTGTACCATGGCATACAACTCTAAATCATAAGAGTACTTCCTCTTAGCTTCATTCATTTTTTCACTCAAAAAGGCTACTGGTCTACCTTCTTGGCTCAACACTGCCCCTATGGCCAGCCCACTTGCATCACATTCAATAGTGAAGACCTTATTGAAATCAGGAAGACTAAGACAGGATACTTGGCAACTTTCTACTTCAAACTTTCAAAACTCTGATCTGCCTCTTTTGTCCACACAAACTTCACCTTATCTCCACCCTTGATGGTCTCTAACATAGGTGCACAAATATCACTGTAGTTCCTAATGAATTTTCTATAAAATGTGGCCAAACCATGAAAACTTCTGACCTCTCCTGCTATCCTAGGTGTAGGCCAATTCAAAATAGCTTCTACCTTGGAAGAATCCATTTTCAAATCACCCTTAGAGATGACAAAGCCCAAGTAAATCAATTCTTGTTTCATGAAGTCACACTTTTCCAAGTTTATTATTAACTTCTGATCTTGTAGCCTCTTCAAGACTATCTCCAAATGTTTCAAATGTTGTTCCTTGCTCTTACTAAACACTAAGATATCATCAAGGTAGACTACCACAAATTTCCCTATGAATTCTTACAACACCTCATTCATTAGTCTCATAAAGGTGCTAGGGGTGTTTGAAAGACCAAAAGGCATCACAAGCCACTCATACAACCCTTCATTGGTTTTAAATGTTGTCTTCTACTCATCCCCCTCTCTTATTCGTATTTGGTGATACCCACTCTTTAAGTCTATCTTGGAGAAATAAGTAGCCCCTCCCAAACAATCCATTAGATCTTCTATTCTAGGAATAGGAAACCTATACCTGATGGTTATCCTATTTATGGCCCTAGAATCGGCACAAAGCCTCCATTTCCCATCCTTCTTTGGGGCTAAAATAGTAGGTACTGCACATGGGCTAAGGCTCTTCCTTATCAGCCCTTTGTTTAGGAGTTCTTGAATCTGATTTGCTATCTCTTCATTCTGCTAAGGGGTCATTTTATATGCTGCCTTATTAGGAAGTACTACTCCTGGTATGAGGTCTATCTGGTGGCTAATATCTCAAACAGGTGGTAGGGAATCAGGTATGTCTGTTGCAATCACTCCTTTGTAACTTTCAAGCAGATCTCTGACCTCCTTAGGTCCTACTTCCCTCACACTTTCCTTCTTTTCCCCCTTAGGCTTCACAATCAAAGCAAAGCCTACTCCACCACCTTCCTTTAATGTGTCCATGAATTCTTTTTCTCCTACCATCATTACACTAGACCCTACATGTTGTGGATCCTCGTCTACCAATGACTGTATCCTATAAGTCACACCATCCTTTTGGAATGAGTAAGCATTCTTTTCTCCATCATGATGAACCTTTCTGTCAAACTACCATGGTCTACCTAACAAAAGATGGCAAGCATCCATTGGAAGGATGTCACACAAGATTTTATCTCTATACCCCCCAATCCGAAATCCTACCCATGCTTGTTCATTGATGAGTATGTGCTACCCCTTATTCAACCAACTGAGTTTATATGGACATCTATGGGGTATCTTTTCTAGATTAAACTTATTCACTGCTTCCAAAGATATAATATTATCAGTAGAACTAGAGTCAATAATAACTTTACAAACCTTACCTTGGATCTTACAGTTGATTCTAAACAAAGCCCTTCTTTGAGATGGTTAATTCTGCACTGGTTCCTTGAGTAGCGTCCTCTTGATCATCAGATTTTCTCCCATCTCTGATGTTAGATTCACTTCAGGAGATGTCACACTCCTTGCATCTTCTTGAATCAAAGTGGTTCTCTTCTCACGACCATGAGAAGTTGAGGCCTTCTCTGGACACTTGTATGCTAGGTTCCCTATCTGATTGCAGTTATAACATCTCATATTGGAGAACTTGGATCCTCTACCTGATCCATTTGTCCCACCCCTTCCATTAGGCCTTCTTCCTCAATAGCCTCCTCTACTACTTGAGTCTCCAACTTGCTATTCTTGGTTAGACTCACCACTAGGCCTCTAGTTAGGACTTCTTCCTCCAAAACTGCCTCTGCCTCTGAAACTACTTCCTCCTCTACCTCTATTATTCTACTCACTCTTTCTCTTTATCTTCTCTTCAGCCCTTAAGGCCATTTGGAAACACTTGTTCACTATTTCAGGTGCTAAGATGCTGATCTCATCTTGGATGTTCATCCTTAGGCCATTCAGATACCTTGCCACTTTCTCTGACTCCTCTTCTTGTCTCTTTGATCTGAGAATGAGTTTATGAAATTCTTGTGTGTATGCATTCACATCAAGGTCTCTCTGTCTAAGGTTCTGCAATTTCTTATACATCTGCATGTTATGGTCCAGGGGTAAGAATTGTGCCTTGATTTTGGTCTTCATCCTTTCCCAGGAGGTCATCATATTCTTCCCCTCCTTGACTCTCTCTCCTTGCTCATAATTCCACCATGCAAGAGCAAACCCCTTCAATCTTGCCTTTGCCAACTTAACCCTCTTATCATCAGGGACTTCTTTGTATTCGAAATGATTGTTCAATGCCTCAATCCAGTCAATCACCTCTTCAGCTTCCATACTTCCACCATACATAGGTAACCAATCTATGGTGTCCCTATTGACTGACTTCAAAGAATCTACAAATGCCCTCTGGTATGTTGGTATCTCCTCTGTCCTCTTATTGGTTTCATCAATTTCTGTACCTCCTTCATCGCTGTCACTTTCATCTTCCCTATCCTTACCCTTGGTTCTTTTCAACTCTTCAAGCTTGGACTCAAACATCTCTTCAATTAGTTTCTTCACTACATCTTGTGACATGCTTTTAGGAGGCATCGTGGTAGCCTCTGCTTCACTTTTGTTGTCTGGCATACACCAAGACCACACCACCCGAGTGATCTTCAAAACTCACTTTGATACCAATATGATGGGGAGCGCATAGTGAGAACCGTGGACAAACTCAAATTTGTTTTCTGTCGGCAAGACTCCACTTACTGGCCACCGATACACCTTCCTTTGGTCAGACAACAATGATTGGTATGACTTTCTCAAGTCTTACTGCTGATCAATCTTATGCCGATGTGACCATGACACTTCCTTCGTTGAGACTTACTTCCATCAGCAAAACTTTTAACTTGTCTCTGATATCGCAACTCTTCCTGATGGGTGACTCGCTTCTTGCCTATCGGCAAGAAAAGTGCTATTGGCTACCTTAGAATTTGCTTCGCCGATATGTCGATGACTTTTGTCTTCGGTGAAACTTTTCTCATCGATGAGCACTTACAACCTCTAGCTGATGCATCGATAGACTAACCCCTCGGTGAGATTTGACCTATCGGTGGGACTTACTCCGGAGTTGTCGATAGACTTCCCGCGTTCGTCTTTGGTAAGACTGTTTGACTTTGGTGGACTTGTTTTGAGTACCAACAATACACCGATGCACAGTTTACTTTCTCCCTCTTCAACTGAACCCTAGCACATGGAGATGCTAGGTCAACCTACTATGCAAAACACTCTGTCTGGATTCTTTGCACCGTCGAACAGGAAAAATAAAACAAGGAACAAAAAAAACAAATACTGTACAATGAAGCCATTCCACTGGTATTGATAGAAATCGTACCAGTGGAATGCTTCACGTCGACATACTACAACAATGGAAAGCACAGAAAGAATAGAACTCTATAGTTATACAAATTGTAGTTACAAGGAATGGAAATCAAATTGACGGAACAAAACAGTTTTATTTCTCCTTAGAACAATACACAAAATCACTTTTACACACTTCTCCTTCTTAGATGGTTCCTTCCTCTAGTTTTTATCAACTCAATCTACCAGCAGTTGGAAAACCAACAGATGCAAATGGTTGGGAGACCAACTGATCCAAAACTATTTCAAACTGTCCTACTGCCCTGTTTTGGCACTATGTGATTACAATATGACAAAAGTGTGTTTTATGTCACTTTGGACTTACAAAATGGGTTCTAGGTCCTGAAAGACCTAGAGACAAACAGAAATGAAAATGCATTGGTCAAATAGACCTTATTACAAAAGAGATACAGTAATAGTGTTTTGCTTAAATATTTACTTAAATATCTGAGTGAACATGCTTTCATGGACAAATATTTGGGATGTTTCAATGCATTGTGGATAGCTAAGAATGGATGTAGTGTTGAGTGCAGAAGGGCTATTGAGGGTTCAATGTTTCTGTAAGGTAGAAACCTAGTTAATTGAATTCATTTGAAGGTGTGCTTTCCTTTTCATTTCATTATGGATTTTGATCCAAGTATGACTCTATTGCCCATAGGATTTGGTACTGATCTAGAGCAGTTAAGTATAACCCTACCCCATTACAAAATTGAAAATCATTTTACTTTCTGCAATATTTATTCCTAAATTATTTGCATACTTCATACCTGGGTTTTAATGACAACAAGGACAGTGCCTTCCATTTTGCATATCTATGAACCCTTGTTATTTGTATGAAGTTTATCTGCTAGGTGCTAAAATAAAACCTTATTTCATAACCATTTTCAAAACCATATAGGGAGACCCACCTAGGTTTCGTAGAGCTTGAAGTGTAGGGGAGAAAATTGTGAGACCATTCTCCTGTTCATTGGCCAAATTTATCTTTGAATCTGAGCATAAGATGTGGTACATCTTTAGGGTTTAATGTTCAGAAATTTGGAGGACCAACAGATTGGCAACTCTACTAGGGACTAGTCTATAAATGTCAAGATCAATCCAGTGGTCTGTCATGGGTATTTAGAGTTAGTATATGAACAAAGTATTATCATTCCCTTTAGAGGATGGTGATTCTACTTGCTTTTGAATCCGTTGATCAAAGAAGAAGTTCTTAGACCTGGAAGAGGTTCTATTGCAGCATATTTGAAAAAGTTTTGTGGCTCTGCTATTGGAGAAGACCCAAAATAAAATAAATCTTTAAAAGAGCTTTGTGCTATTTGAAATTCAGTCCTCTGTGAAAAGAGGTGGTGACTCTGTGAGAAAGAACTTGATAAAAGTGTGAAGAACATTTCAACACTCATAGTTTCCAATCAGGAAGAGAATTTGCAGCAGCAGTAACAAACTTCCAAGTATTTTACATATTTCTGTCTTTATGAAGGATAGTTCTATGTTTGAAGGTATCTTGTGAAAGGCCTTGGAAATAATTTGGTTCCTTATTAAGTGAATGTTAAAGCACTAAGAGAAAGGAAAGTGTAGTCAAAGGTTTGCATACTTATGTATTACTTGACTATAGCATGTATTTTGAGATGAAGTATGCATATTTGTGAAGAAACTCATTTAGAAGATCTTAGGAAAGTTGTGGTAGAAATTTACACTATCAAAGGCTTAAGATCATGGATTCAAATGTCACAATGCAGAGTTCATAGCAACAACAATTATACCCTCAGAGAAGGGTCTTCTCTGTTGAAAGATATAGAGCACTAGATTTTAGTGATATCCAAAACTATCCAAATTCTATTCCTAATGGGATTAGAGAGCATTTGCCAAAGTTTAGTGGTGATAAATTTGAAATAGAAAATAAGCATCTCCATGATTTCATTAATCTAATAGATGATTATGAGATAGATTTTGAAGATGTTGTCATGAGATTATTTGTTCAATCTCTAAAAGAAGATGCAAGAGATTGGTCCTCTTATTTACCAACATGCTCTATCCATTCTTGGGATGAGCTCAAGGCAGTTTTCATGGAGTAGTTTGGTGAGAGGGTCAATACAAGTTTAGTTATCAGTAAGTTTATGAGCATTCATAAAGAAGATGATGAGCTAGTTCCATCATTTAACATGAGATTTGAAAAAACATTGAGGGGTATTCCTAAGGGTATGAGGCCAAATGATTCGATGAGTTTGGTTGTTTATCTGGGAGCTTTTGACAGGAAGATGAGTTACCGGTTGAGAAACAATGATCCTACATCTTTGCATCAGGCTTATGAGATTGCCATGGACATTGAAAACAATTAGAAGAATGGAATGTTCAAGGGCTATTTGTCTGCAAGTGTTTGCTGTCCTAAAGTACCCAATGCTGATGTAAGATATAAATCAAAAATTAAAAAAGACTGTCAAAGCAATTATATCCTTGCTGTCCTAGCTCATACATCAGTCCATAATGTTGATCACATAGAGCCCCAAACAAATTACCAACAAGATGCATGCATTAGTGATCCTATGGTCTTTGTTCAAGCCCTCTTTGACATAAAGAGACATGAAGGAGAATCATCATATGATCTATATGCAAGATTTATGGATACTCTATTTGCAATTCTTGAGTGTCATAGACCTGAAAATTTGGTATGCATTGATTTATTTTATGAATCTTATGAATCAGGTTTGAGTGCTCTGCCAAAGGAGTTGAAGCCTATTAGGCTTGACCAAGTATGTGAATGCATTTTTCTTTTTGAAGAGATTAGAGATGATCATCAAAAAACCGTTATGTTTTCAATCTATAATGATAATGATTTTGCTGCTCCATATGAGTCAAGTAGTGAGATATCATATGAAGAAGAAGAGAGTAAAGCAAAGGTTGAAAATGCATACCTCAGTGAAGCAAATGAAATGTGTGGTAAACTCATTGGTTATGTAGATAATGATTATAGTCATCATATTTCAAATGCGTGGTCTAGAGAATAGGAGGAGGTATGTGGAGTTATCCCTGGTTGCAGCTCTCATGAAGATCAAGAGGAAGAAGCAGTGGAAAATGTGAAAGAAGAAGCCTGTTCACTCGGCAGTGAGCAAATTTTAGATTTGTTGACAATGGAATATAAGAGGTATGTACATGAAAATGGTCATGAGCTTCTGTGCCTTGCTCACATAAACTTTGACAATGATGATGTTCCTTTGGGTACTAAGTATGACACATATCCATTTACAAACAAACAAGATAATTTGTGGGATAACAATAATTATGAAAGGATAGTTGATGATTGTGAAATTCATTGTAGTAGTGGTCAAAGTCAGGATGTTCTAAATGCAGATTCTTATAAGTGCCTATTTTATGATCTAGATGAGTCTAGTCATGAGTTTTCTCATATGCACATGGATGTTAGTTTTAAGGTTGAATATGATTACATTTTTGAGCCAGGATTGCTTACTTTTGAGCATACATTGGGGTGTTGAAGGTACTGATATATTTTTCTTAGATGATAATGAAGCAAGCAAACATGACAATGAGCTAGATAAGGTAAAATTTCACAATGATTATGGTTTTCAGTTGGTGTCTGAATGTAATTTTCAGATTGACAGAGTTAATGTTGACAGTGGCAAGCTCAGTGATATGGTTAAGCATGTCAGTGGCAAAGGTAAATGTGGGTTGAGGGAAATCAGTTCCTTCAATAGGCTGGTATTTGACGGAGGCAAACATTGGTTCTTTTTTTCATTTGGTGGCATGGGGCCATCAAATGAGGTTTAAAATTTTGAATAAAGGAGCAGTTTCAGAGCTGCCCAATGGAGTAGACAATTGGTCTACGTCCTAGAGATCTGGAATCTCGCCATGCCTATAGGGTACATGTGTCCCCAACTAGAGCCACTGATGGAACCCTCAAATTTTGCAAATTTTGAGTGCATGTCCTTCCAATGTGTCGACAGAGGCTAAGTCGACATACTGTTCAATCTACCCCGAAGCCCATCTTCATTGATTAAAATTTTGCAACTCAAAAGTGATCTTGCAATTTCATATAGTACAATATTTCTTGGTACATATGGTAGTGTTCCTGTGCAGTTTCACGCTTCCAGGGTGAGTTTAGATGGGCTATTTGTTTTCTGACTGCAACCAGGCTAAATTTGGTTCTCCAGAAAGTTGCAAATTTCACAAATCTGAAGGCAACCCATTTCTCATTTTGGCCTCAAATGTCTCTAGTTCCATTTTCATCAAAAACTAAGTTCATATGATGCATTATTTTAATGCATCTAGGTTGCGGTGAACACTTTTTATGGGCCAATTTACAAAGGAGGTATATAAATTTGGTGAGCTGGGCAAGATCCGTCGATAAACCCATGTTTTAAATAATTGATTATACCTGCTCACAAGTTTTTGTGGCTCCAGGTGTTCTAGTTTACGTGCAGTGAATTTTCCCCATTTGGGTCGTAAGCGAAATTAAAATTTCACTATTTTCTAATGTTCCAAATTGCAAATATTTGAAATAATTGAAATAATTTTAGAAGGCAAATGAAAAGAAATAATAGGGCAAATTAAATATTTGCCAAAACTTTATAAAGTTTCAAAGGTCTTAAATATTTGCTTTGCCTATGCAAACTCTACCATTCCGTGAAACAAATAAAATGAGAATTTAAAACATTGGCGGAACAGCGGAAAGGTATTAGATATTTTAAAAATCTTCCATAAGGTTTTGTTTATGGTTTTGCTGACTTAATATTTCTTCTCCACCATTCCACGGATGAAGTATGGTGAGCAGAAAATGACATTGGCGGAATAGCGGAAGGCAGTTTGAAGAAGGCATTTTAATATTCTAATATTTGGCAAAGGTTAAAGTTTGAAGGAATGACTTTATTAAAGGATTTATTATGAACTTTAATCAGCATTCTGCCATTTTGGAGGTAGCAGAAGTAAATGCCCAAATTGGCGGAATCACGAAAAAAGTTGCAAGGTTGTGTTGAAGTGTTTTGGCTATCACGTTTTTTGTATTTGGGGCAGATTTTTGGAGTGTTTGCAAGTTCAACGCAGTTGTTTCTTCATCTAGAAAGCTTTCCTAATGTATTCCTTATGCCTTGGGAGCTTTTTTACAATATTTTAAGCTTCTGTAGAGTGCTAGTAAGCAGAGAAATGACCCAAATAAAATACTCGCAGCCTGCATTCCTTTATTCTTATGTTGCAATGACCATACATTATGTGGAGGTTTAAATGGTTTGTAGGGAATTTATTATGCCAGAGGATTGAAGAAGACAAAAGATGAGTAGAGATGGTGGCTACAAGACAAATATTTAACAAAATGTCATATTAAAAGGTAGAGGAAATTGTGACTTTTTGAGGAGTTTGCTCAGTCAAAATGCAACTTAAATAGAAGTTAGCTGCCAGTAAGTGGGTTTTTACCTAGGGGAGATATTTTTCACTTGCAAAGTGAAAATTGAGCTGGTAAACATGTCGTTACACCCAGGTGAAAAATTTGCATGGGAATGCAAAATAGATTTGAGCCAAATCAATTTCAATTGTAAAAGGGAAGTGGGCAGATTGAAGAGGGAAAATGAGGAATGAGGAGCATCTTCTAGAAGAAAATTAGTTGCAGAATCAAGGGAGCGTAGATGTGCCATGCGTCATCAATGGATTAATTTTAGGGTTTTCATCTTCTCTCTTTCTCTTTATATTGTAACTTATGTATCTTTTTTAGGGGTTGATTCTAGGTTGTCTTCTCAAACTAGGTCTGGAAGATAAGGTTCAATCCATGGGTTCTATTTTTCTGCAATAGTTAGGTCTCTGTTTTATGATGTAACATGTCTATTTGTGTATGAATTTTTGTACTGGATTTGGAAGTATATTCAATAAATCAATATAAGTCCATGCTTTTGCTGTAAATACTATTCTGTCTCCATCAATGTTTGAAGTATTTCAGGGGATCTAAGGGGTTTCTAGGTGTACATTTGCTGCACTCTCCATTTGACCTATGTTAGTCTGTATTTTCAAGGAGATACAGTAATAGTGTTTTGCTTAAATATTTACTTAAATATCTGAGTGAACATGCTTTCATGGACAAATATTTGGGATGTTTCAATGCATTGTGGATAGCTAAGAATGGATGTAGTGTTGAGTGCAGAAGGGCTATTGTGGGTTCAACATTTCTGTAAGGAAAAAACCTAGTTAATTGAATTCATTTGAAGGTGTGCTTTCCTTTTCATTTCATTATGGATTTTGATCCAAGTATGACTCTGTTGCCCATAGGATTTGGCATTGATCTAGAGCAGTTAAGTATAACCCTACCCCATTACAAAATTGAAAATCATTTTACTTTCTGCAATATTTATTCCTAAATTATTTGCATACTTCATACCTAGGTTTTAATGACAACAAGGACAATGCCTTCCATTTTGCATATCTATGAACCCTTGTTATTTGTATGAAGTTTATCTGCTAGGTGCTGAAATAAAACCTTATTTCATATCCATTTTTAGAACCATATAGGGAGACCCACCTAGGTTTCACAAAGCCTGAAGTGCACAGGAGTAAATTATGAGACCATTCTCCCATTCGTTGGCCAAATTTCTCTTTGAATCTAAGCATAAGACATGGCACATCTTTAGGGTTTAATGTTCAGAAATTTGGAGGACCAACACCATGGTCATCTTGTCAAAATCCATCAAAACCCTAATTCATCTTTGACTATAACCCACAACCATTTTGTCCAAAATTTCATCCATACATCTCCATTTTGACCTTAGAGAAAAATCATTATGGCTATTGGACCCTTCATCTCATTAATCACTAAATCATAATCCTTCATTTCCATCTCCATATAATCTGACCTAACCTTGCATTTTGATTTTCACTTTTTGGACCTTCACCTTGTCCATTCCAAAATTCATTCCGAATCCAAAATTTCCCAATTCTATCCAAATCCTATCCATCAAATCCAAAATCAAAATCATCCACTATCGAAAACATTAACCAATATCTAAATCAATTTTTGAGCAAAGGATTAAATCTAGATCTTATCATCCTTTTAACATCTCATTTTGTTTATTGGTCATTAGTCTACCTACAAGTAAAAAAATCATCCTCCTTTTGCCTAAGGTCATAAGTCTACCTTAAGTAAAAGAAGCATCCATTTTGTAATCCAAAGATCTTGATTTATTTAAGCTTCCCATGATTTGTTGGGCTTTTCATCTCTCCTTTGTTCTTCCCCTGTTCTCTACAGTCAGCATTACCTGATGTTGAACTCTCACCTGTGTTTTTCCGTCGCATTTCCTCACTAGGGATAACACCAACAACATCATCAAATTTCAAAGTATTTGAACCAGAGGAAAAGTTACTTACAACCATTACCAAGCTATTCCATCTTTCTAGCAAAGAACATAAAACCTAGAGAGCCTTCATCTCTTTATCAAATTTCACTTTTACAGAAGTTAACTGACTGGTAATCATATTAAACTCATTTAAATGATCTAACACAGATCCACCTTCAATCATTTTTAGATTAAACAAACACTTCATGGGAAATACCTTATTAGAAGCTGAGGGTTTTTCATACAATTTAGCCAAAGCTTTCATCAGTTCACTTGTTGTCTTCGCTTCTGTTATATTGAATGCCATAGATGGTGCCAGACACAACCAAATGGTTCCCAATCCTCATCAGTCATTATTGCCAGTTTCTTGGCTATTCCTTCCAACAGTGTCCATAAATCCTTCTGATAGAGATAATCCTCCATCTACATCATCCATAATTGATAGCTTTGCCCATTGAATTTATCTACCTTCAATTTACCCCCATCTACCATTGCTCCCACTTAATCGAGAGACTCCCACTCAACCGTGAGACCTTCCTGCAGACAATAAACAAACACAACCCGCTCTGATACCAGTTGTTAGGGTTCGGGCAAATCAAAGCAATAAACACTAACAATTATATGCAGATAAATAACCCAAATATAACAATGAGGAATAACACAAAAGAGATCAACACTGAAATTTAACGTGGTTCACCCAATATGGGCTACATCCACAGAAACTCAGCCATCCAATGATTTTATTATCTAGTACAAAATAGATTACAATCTCACGAATCCATGGCCGTAACATACATCCTAGCCACTTATAACAAGATTTTTGGAAGCTTCTAGAATTAGGGTTTTGCAATGTCATTTTTCTTTTGTCAGTTAACAAAAATTAACAACCGACTCCGATCATGCAAAAAAGAACATAGATTCTCCCATGGACTAATTGAGATCAACGATGCATATTCAAACATCAAGAACAACTAGTCTTAGCTTGCATGCTAACGCACAATCACATTGATGATGATTTAATATAAAATCAGCTAGAATCTTGCTCAATTGGTGAAGTAAATGCATAAAATTGATTGTTGCTATGAGTACAACCAATGGTAACCAGAATTCTTGCAAAAATCAAGTAGATCGAGGTAACAATTGAAGAAGTAGGATTTTTGCTTGCAACCAACAAGTAAGTGTGAATTTACCAGCATTTTGATCAATTTGCTTACAAAATCTTATCGATTTCATTCTAAAATTGGTCGTAGAGGTTGAATTCATAAGAACAGTAGGGTGAATTGTTAATTTGGTTCCATTTCAAATAAACCCTATCTTGTAGTGAAATCCTATATGAAGAAAAATGGTTGGCACATCAGAGAGAAGAAGTTTTGAGCAAGATTTGCTCACTCAGTGTCTGAGCTCATCAAAATGAGCCCTAAATCTTCCTGGAAGGAATAGGATTGAAAAAATTTGTCGATGATTTCAGGAAAGTCAGAGATGCATTTACCTCTATGACAGGATGGTCTTTGTTTGAGCACTGGCATAAAAAAAGGAGTGCCAGGTCTCCGTTGACCAATGGATGGAATTTGAAAATGGGTAAAATCATGGTCCCAAATGTATTTGTAGATGTAGAATTGATTCGACTTGTTGTAGGTAGGTATGATGTTGGCTCACGAAAAGTATTGGTAGCTAATGGAAATATGATTGTCTCCTTCACTAAGCCTTACATTCCTAAGGTCTTTGGTCTTACAGAGCCACAAACAAAGTCATTGACTTTAATAAATTTAGAAAATCCTATGAGATACATAGAGCCCTATATAGGTCTATCAAAATTCCTAGACACAGACTCGGGACTTCTGGTGGCAGAGGATTGGAAGTTTTTGAGAAAGAGCCTCTCAGTATAAAGTCCTTTGAGGATTACTTCATAAAGACCTATTACTTACTCTATCAGATTTTGGGAGAGGATGTAGGAGAAAATATCCCTATGCACCTAATATTTATGGCCATCGATATCCAAGACAATATTGTAAATGTGGAGTTTGATTTTGCATCTTACATGGAAGATGAAATGCACAAATAGATGGTGGCCTTGAAGAATGGTCAAAAGTGTGAATTCAAATGGTATTCTCATCTATGCCACATGCTTTTGTATGCTAGTAGGAGACAATGGAACCAAATTCTGAGAGTACAACAATTTGATGATGAAGAGTTGCCTTTGCCAATACAATGTTGGACCTATCTATGGGATAGGGATTGTCCAAATTCAGAATTTATTATTTTTGAGGAATTCTTTGTAAGAAAATTGATCACATGCATGGGTTAACATGCTGACAAGATACCATCAGAGATAAAGGATTTCCTTAGACCTAATGAGGAAACTCCTGGGATTGGGATAAAGCATAATTGGGGAGATTGGTTTCTAAACCAATATTCAACATATATCAGTGTATGGTTTTTCAATGAAGCCACACTTATTGCATGTCTATGTACCCAAAAGACTGGCCTATTTGAAAATCATTTGGCAGTTGAATGAGGTAGAGAAATTACATCTCAAGGATCAAAAGAAGGGTTCTCTATTCCCTATTGCCCTGATGTGGTTAGAATTTCAGGTGATGAATAAAGAAGGCCTGGATCAAATATATCCAATGTTGAATAGTTATAGGTTGAGGTATGCCACTTTTAGAAAGCAATTTGATCTAGAGGGATTTATCAATTCAATTAGGTTGAGTGTAAATAAATCTATTTTCCCATATTGTAAGGAATTCTTTGATATTTACAGATGTTGAGGAGAAAATTGAGAAGTGGAAAAGAATTCTATCTACAAAGAATGAGAGGAAGAGGAAAGATTCTAGGTTCCCTGGCTTTTATGCTGAAGAGAAGAATTTGGTTATCAAAATCAAGAACATACTAGAGAATGCATAGAGGTTCATGATTCCTGAAGAGGAAAGGCCTCCTAATGTGGAAAGGGCTTCAGCTATGAGGATATACAAGAAGAAGATCTACTAAATAATGAGGAGGTAGATAGCCAATAGGCCAAGAGACAAAAGATTATTGAGGATAGAACATTTCCTCAAGATAAAGGAAAGGCTCCTATGAAGATTATAGATGTTGAAGAAACCTCAGAGGAAGTAGGAGTTGCTAAGACATTAGCAAGTATGATTGTTCCTCCTATGCATTTTAATAAGAGTCTTGATTATTTGAAAGTTTTCAATGATGAAACTGGAGATGCGAGGGCATTGGCTTGCCAGCAATTTTTGTTTGATGACGAGTTCATTAAGACTTAAGAGTTAAAAGATTTAGTTCTAAGAAGGAAATAAGTTGCATTCCACAAAAGGCTCGAGGAAGCAAAAAATAAGATGAATCCTTTGGATGATAATGATTTAGCCGCAAGAATCTTGTCTGATTTGATTTAAACCTTGACAACATTACCCCTAAAATGGGAAGACAAATGGTGATGGAAAGTGGTATGTTTCTATTTCCTAATTGGAGCATGGTAGATTCTTTGGCATTCAAGACTATAAGAAGGCAAGATGGGGTTGTTTTCTCCACTGAAGAGCAAGTAGGAAAGGCTTTTGGTTTTGGTTTCAGCCTATCACATGAAATGTTGGCCATATGGACTTTGGCACTAGGGACAGATAAACTAGATGTGGTGCAAAGCCTTGATCAGTTGACAAGAAATTTAATTGTGAAGAGAGTACCTGATACTCCAACACCTAATGCAGTAGCCTTAGTAGTGGACACAACTATGTTCAGTCAAGCCACAGTTCTGAAACTACAAAAGGATTACAATTAACTTCAAAAGAGATATGCAGATGATTTGGCTAGGATGAGAGCTTTGGAGGATAGGGAGTTGGAATCTTCTAGTGTTCATGTTCCAATCGTTTTGATTCCATCAGGAGAATCTTTTCCATCAGACATGGATGCTTTACTTGCAGAAATTGCAGAATTGAAAGGTATTGTTAACTCACTAAGAAGAGATAAACTACAAGTATACAGTGAGGTTGTTTCTAGAATAGTTAACTATTGGTTAACTAGAATTAGTGGGAAGGTAGATGATGCTTATAGAGGGATTGTAGACTTGAATCAAGGTTTGGTGAAGCATTAACAGAATTCTTCTAGCCTACAAGAAATCATAAATAAATGGATGTTGAGAAATGTTACCATCAAGAAAATGGTCAAAACAACAAGGTTTGATCCAGACAAACCTATTGGGTTACAAGGAACATCAAAGATCATGAATATCTTGCATGATGTGGACTCATATATGATAAATTTGGACAAGAAGTTGAAGGAAAAAGGTGGAATCTATTGATTAGGTAAAAATGAAAGTGCTGCCCCATTTCAAGGATGAACATGATCAACCCAAAACATTGGACCAGTGGAAAGTTGAATTTGGTACTGTGGGGTCCAAGGTTGTTGCTCTGGTGTGCATTGATGGTGAGTTAAAAACAAATCTTTTGAATTTGGTATTGGATGAGCTCTTATCATTGGAGAAGTTGTGTGATCAC
This sequence comes from Cunninghamia lanceolata, assembly GCA_027924645.1. Lineage (NCBI taxonomy): Eukaryota > Viridiplantae > Streptophyta > Pinopsida > Cupressales > Cupressaceae > Cunninghamia > Cunninghamia lanceolata. The sequence continues at coordinate 641,875 of BSBN01001164.1, read as the reverse complement.
ATTGGTAGAGAATCAAAGGCTATCTTGGATGCCCAATATGTAGCTCATAATGATAAGGTGGTCAAAGTGTTGGATTTCTAGTGACCAGAAGACAAAGAATTTGGAGCTTGGTTGGAGAAGTATGAAGTTGAATGAGCCTGGAGTTAGTTTTTAATCAGTCATTAGTTTCCCAAGGATAACTTATTTTGGCAAATTCAAAGTAATACTATGTTTTTGGCCCACACAAATGAATCAAATGTCTACATTGGAGAATTTTGTTGGAACACGTGTGATTGTAATTGAATTTTAATATGAATTGTTGTGATGAGCATGAGTTCCAAAGATATTTTTTATTGTAATAGTCAAACTTTTCTAAAAATAGTTATATTCTAGGAGCTTAGCCAACATACTTTGTATCTCTCCAATGCAAGGAGAAATTGTCATAGTATCTAATATAGACACAACAAGTAGTATCATTAGGAGATATAGATAGAAGGAGATTGGAATTCTAAGAACAATATTGTACAAGCTTTGAGATCTTGATCGATTCCAATAAGAAAGGAGTACTTCTGGGTTGTGGTTTACATGTTTTATGTTTGAGATCAACGGTTCTTTTCATGGCAATATTCTATTCAAATTAAAGTTAAATGAGAAACTATAAATGTGTGTGTTTTTTATGGTTGTCTCCTTAGATATGAATGCTTTTCTTTTGAATAAATTTGCGAAGGGTTTCTCAATTCATCAATATACATTTGTTATATTGTGTCTGGTTTTTTGTATCTATTCAAGGAATGGATTAAATTGCTTTGAATCAGATATGGGGAAAGTATATTATGTCAAAGGATCATGAAGAAGGACCATATATAATACTCTTTCTTGGGTTCATTGTTGTAAGGCAGTAGTGATGTTGCTACCCTCTGAATGTGAAGTTAAATTGTTATGAAGAAAACACTTGCATATAGGAATTTGACTCTGTTACCCTGAATAGGCCCCAATATGAGGAAGTCTTTCAATTCCAAGCACATAAAATCATAAAATCAAGAAGATTAAACTTTTCCTTTGTTTTGTATAGTGTATAAGTTGTTCTATGTTCTCAGAGTTATGAAATTGATGCATACTGAGGACTTAGCTAATCTGAAGTAGGATCATTCATACCTCAATTTATTGGTGAGAATATTTCTGCTTAGTTGATATCTCATTATACTTGAAAAAATCTGTTACAAGGGAATACCCCTAGGTCTAGCAGAGCCTGAAGTGCAAAGGAGAGCAAGAAATTGTCTCCTGTTCATTGGCCCACGATTGTCATTAAACCAAAAGGTCGACCCGTCAATTTCCAATACAAGTGCCAAAGTTAATGAATCCACGGGAGGTGGTTAGTCCATGTCACAAATCCCATGGGGAGTGCTGACCATTTTGCCAACACATCCTCCCAACATAATGATAATAATGAAGATAAAAATTATGAGGCTAGGTTTCCTGACCAACATTTCACAGATGTTGGTGCTCATGTTCATGAAACCTATCAAAAATAGGAGGCTAACAAATGACAAATGAGGTTTGATATTTCCTATAGTAGGATTCAAATAACTCAACTTCATCAAGACCTAATGAAAACCAAGTATTGGATGAAGTAAGAAACCTTGGAGCTGAAATTGAATATCTAGAGGTCCTTAGGGTAAAAAATGAAATGAGAGAAAGGGTTGAAGAACTAAGGGTAGAATATCAGAATGTGCCCCCTGTGAATCAAAATGCCAATCATTAGAATAAATAGAATAATCAGAATGTGGTCAATCTTAATAATCAGAATGTAATAGGTAACCACCAGGTGGGGGTTTAATCAAAATGCAAATCAGAACCAGAATTAGAATGTCTTGGCTAATCAATAGCAAAATCTGCATCAACATAGGGCAAATCAAAATCCCCCAAGAAATTAGAATGTCAATATGCAGGGAAATGTAAACCAGGATGTCTTTGGTAGAAGGCCAATGCAGGTAGACATATATAGACAGTTAGATTTCATTGGTATCCCTAGTTATCCTAACCCAATTGATAATGATGTCAAAAAGGTGTTGGCAAAGTTCTTAGGTAATAATGTAATTTTTGGTGAGGAACATTTGAAAACTTTACTGAATCTAATGGATGATTTTGAAATTGAACATGAAGATGTAGTTATGAAACTATTTATGCAATCTCTGGCTGATGAAGCTAGGCAATGGTATAGGAATTTTCCTGATCTGAGTATTGCCTCATGGGATGAATTTAAGAGGGTTTTCAGAGAACAATATGGAGACAAGACTGATCCTAGGTTTATTATAAATGAGTTCACCAGTGTAACCAAAGGATCAAATGAACTAGTGACTGACTTTAATGCAAGGTTCACTAGAATTTTGAATAAAGTTCCACCTCACATGAGACCAAATGAGCCTATGTGTATGGTCCTGTACACAAATGATTTTGATGCAAAAATGGGATATGAGTTGAGGGATAAAATCCCAGCTCTAGTATAAGAGATACTTTTAGAATTGCAACTAACATTCAAAATAATAAAAAAGCATCTAGGAATTGGGGTAGGAGAGATGAAGTTAAAATCTTACAAAACCCAAATAGTAAGATCTAAAAAAATACACCCTCCACATCTGAAGACAAGTTGGATCAAGTGATGAATGCCTTGAAAGATCTTAGTTATAAAGTAGCTAGCTGCTAGAGCAAAAAATGGACTGGGAGTTAATAGGCAAAACTATCAAAAGTGGGAAAATAGACCACAATTGCATGACATGCCATATAATACTAACTGGTATAATATAAAGCTCATCTTGAATAACAATAACAATCAAAGAAGTTGCCGATGATGGCATGGTTCGATGGTTAAGTCGCTCAGGATGTGGTGGCGGCCACCAGAGTTCAAACCCCCGCTGGGCCAACGAGCTCGCAAGGCTTTACGCCTTTGCTGGGCTAATGAGCTCGCAGGTTTGAAGTGTTCTTCCTAGGGGATGAGGTCCCCCAGTTGTGGCCTCACCGGTTCATTGCTCTGGGAAAAAGCATTCACGTGGAGCCGGAGGGCGTGTCGCACCAGTGTCACCGGTCACGTTAAAAAGTTTACCAGGCACATTACCTTTAAAAAAAAAAAAAACCAATCAAAGAAGTCAGCATAATAGAGAAATGCTAGATCATTAAGGAAAAACATCAATTTCATAAAAGATACTCCTTGGTGTATAGTTTATCAGATGCCTCATTCACCACTACAGTGTATGGTTGCTAAATCTTTCCAAGGTGATGGTAACAATTGTGATGAACACAGTGAAGCCCATTATAATGAGGATGATAGTATCAATATGTTGTTTACTAGTGCAGACTATTCCTCTTCAGATGAATAGGATGTTGAATTAAATGTGACTGAAAGAAGGTACTAGAAGTCTTTTTAGATGATGAAAATGAAGATCATTATGTGTATGGACTTGATTCTCCAGTTCTTGATATTTATTTGAGAAGACCCTTTGAAGAGGAAATTAGAGCTCTCACACCTGTTGTAGTTTCTTAGGTAAAAAGTAATTACAATCTCAGGAGTAAGGTTCAAAATGGCGATTCTAGGAAACCAAGAAGTTTTTTTATGAAGCAGCTCCAAAATAATGCCAAAGGTTCAACTCCTGAGATTTCAAAAAAGGTAGTAGAACAATGACAATAATGAATCCAAGGATAGACAAACTGATAACACCAAGAGATCAGGATGTACCAAGACTGTTCAAGTTGATCATAAAGGTAAGGGTCATAACACATCAAGTATGAAGCAAAATGTAACTCATATGCATAATCTCACTTCATTTGATATGACCCAAGCGTCATCTCAAATGAAAGTTTCTATTCTGCTACTTGAAATGATGAAGATTGAAGAGCTTAGAAGTAAAGCATTAGCTTTAATCTTTGGTATTACTAATCAGGCAGTTCAGAGTGTTAAACATCAGGAAGTGAGTTAGGTGAATGATGTGGTAGAAGTATATCTAGGAACTACTCTCACAAAGTGTCCTCAAATAGAACCCTTTTATGTTTCTTTCAGCATAAATGGTAAAAAGGTTAAAAATTGAATGCTTGATTTAGGTGCATCTACTAAGATTATGCCTTTGGTCATTATGCAAGATATAGGATTGAAGATAGGCATGTGGTAAATGTTTTTCTATGGATAACATCGAAGTACTTGTTATTGGAAGTTTCATGAAAAATGTTGATTTCATGCTCACAGCTTATCCTAACAAGCAATATACAATGAATGTCACAATGGTAGACATTGAACCTCAGTATGGCATGTTGTTGTCTAGAAGGTGGGCAACACTAATTGGAGGTAGCATGTAGTTAGATTTATCTTATGTCATGATTCCCATGAATGGCAGAGAGGTCAAGTTGGAAAAGAAAAAAGGGCACCCCACCTAGTTGAAGAGGATGAGCCTACTAATTAGGTCTGCTTTGTTGATGTTGATTGTGAAAATTTTTAGGTAGCGTCATCTAATCCTGATATTGAAGTTAAAAGGCCCATTGATTATGAAGTAGAAAAGTCACAAGGTGAGAATAAAATATGGCCCATGTATTTTGATGGTTCTTGTTCAAAAGAAGGATCAGGTGCAGGAGTAGTTTTTTTTCAACCTAGTGGTAAGATTTTTAAATTCTCATTCCTTTTGAAGTTAGAGTGCACCAATAATATTGCAAAATATGAAGCACTCTTGCTTGGGTTAAATATAACAGTGAAACATGGGATTAAAACACTAAAGGTTATAGGTGATTCAGATCTCATTGTTTTACAAGTTAGAAGTAAATATGCATCAAAAAATAAGAGGCTAAAATAGTATAAGCATGCAATATGGGATGTCAAAGTTATTTGATGCATTTTCTATTAATTGGGTTGAGAGATCAAGGAATGTCATGGCAAATGTTTTGGCAAATGTTCCAATTAGACTAGATGACATTACCTTGGATGATATTATATGTGTGGAAATAAAGGTAAGGTCTGTTGTCCCTGATAATATTTCTATTCAGTAGGTATTCAATGATGATAAAGATTTGATCAGATTTTTGCATTGCATAGATGAGTATGAAAATCAGGAAATAGATTTTCAAAATTTTGTGGAAACCATTGATGGAAAGGAAACATTGTTTGGTAATGATGTTATATAGCTCAAGAAAAATAAGATCCCAAGAGGATTGGTTGTTTTGGAGAGAGATTTTGATAATAGTGACCAATTTATTGTGAAGACCACTTCAACTAATAAGCAAGATTTAGAAGAAGTAAATTGGGAATGGATAGTGCTCCAGAAAAGGTGTACATTGGTAAGCAGTTGACTGCTCACATCAGAACAATTTTGATTGCTTTGCTAAGAAAATATAAGCATGTTTTTGCATGGTCCTATGATGATCTAAAATCTTATAGAGAGGACCTATTTCAGCATGAGATTCCATTAAAACCAGATGCTAAACCATTTAGGCAAAAACAAAGGCCTATTAATCCAACCTTAGCTCCAAAAATGCAAGAAGAACCAATTAAGTTGAGGGATGGAGGAATTATCAAAGTCATTAGGCACTCCAATTGGATCTCAAATTTGGTTCCTATCAGGAAGAAGAATGGAGATATTAGGCTTTGTGTTGACTTCAGGAACCCGAATGTATCATCCTTGAAGGATAACTACCCTTTGCCTAATATGGAGGCCATGCTACAAAAGGTTATAGGTTGAGTTTTTGTCCATGATGGATGGATTTTTAGGATACAATCAAGTGAAGATGAAAGAGTCTGAACAATATAAGACTGCCTTTACCACACCTCGGGGAATGTATGTATATGTAAGAATGCCATTTGGATTGACAAATGAAAGAGCAACATTTCATAGAGCAATGGATGTTGCATTTGCAGATCTCATAGATTCCATATTAGTTGTGTAGCAGGATGATCTAACAATGCACTCCAAGAAAGTAGAGGATCAGTGTATGCATCTAGAAAAAAATTTCATCAGAGCATTAAAATATGGTATATCATTGAACCCCAAGAAATGTGCATTTGGAGTCACTAAAGGTAAGTTGTTGCGGCACATTGTATCTAAGGATGGGGTGAGAATTGATCCAAAAAGAGTGGCAACAATTGATAGAATCCCAATACCCAAGACAGTTAAGGGTATTCAATCATTTTTTGGGCAGACCAACTTTGTAAGAAGGTTTGTCACTAATTTTGCAAAGACAACTAAGGCTATATAAAAAATGATGAAGAAAGGTGCAGCAATAACCTAGGAAGATGAAACGTGCAAGAATTTTAGAACATAAAGGAAGCTATTAAGTCAGCTCTTCTGCTAAAATCTCTCAACTTTTCAAAGCCTTTTCAATTATTCTCTTTTGCATCTTTTCATACAATTGTTGTGGTCTTGTTACAAAATAATGATGAAGGGTATGGACAACCAATATAGCATTTTTTAGCAAATCATTGCAAGTTGCAGAACTTAAATATGATATAATGGAAAAACAAGATTATGCCCTAGTTAGAGTAGTAAAAAACTTCAAGCCCTATCTAGTGGGTGCACAAAATCATAGCTTATGTCCCTCACTTTGCAATGAAATATATTTTCACACAGTAGGAAGTAACAGGTGGACGTTGGAGATGGACAAACAAAATATAGGAATTTAACATTGATATTTAGATTACTAAATTGGTGAGAGGACAAGGTTTCACAAAATTGATGATTGAATCTAACCTTGAATCCTGTCAAATTAATGTAGTTGATGATGACAAGAGAGATGGTGAAAGAGGTGTGCAAAGCTTAGAATGGTATAAGGATATTGTCCAATATTTGCAGGATATGACATGTCCAGTTCACTTAAATGATAACCAAAAGAGAATGTTGAAATTGCAACCAATAAAATATATCATATTGCAAGGAGAGTTATATTGGAAAAATCCAGAAGGTGTTTTTCTTAAATGTATGAATGAAGATTAGGCTGCTAAAATTTTAATCGAGATGTACAATGGATTATGTGGAGGACATTATATGGCCAAGAATACTACACATGAGATTTTAAGGTCAAGCTATTGGTGGCCTACATTATTCTCTGATGTTCACATAATGGTAAGGAAGAGTGAATCTTGCCAGTGATTTTCAGGAAAAATGAAGTATGCTGGTGCCTTGCCACTCAGGACTATTACAGTCAAGGCACCTTTCCAACAATGGGGTATTGACTTCATTGGCAAGATTTCAGAGAGATCGAGTGGTGGACATAGTTGGATACTGGTTGCCACTAATTATTTCACAAAATGGATTGAAGCAATTCCAACTAGGAAGGCTACAAGCAAGGTGGTTGTAGACTTTGTTTTGGAGCACATAATAACTATATTTGGTGTTCTTGTGAAATTAGTCATAGATAATGCGATGTGTTTTAGGTTAGAAAAGTTTGTTGATTTATGCAATAATTATAGCATTAGTTTGTCATATTCAGCACCATATCACCCACAAAGTAATAGTTAGGCTGAATCCAGTAACAAGAGATTGATGAAGATAATCAAAAGGATAATTGAAAGAAAAAGAAGGCATGGGATTCCAATCTCAAATTAACAATGTGGGTTGATAGGATAACTATTAAGAAGGCAATAAGAAAGTCCCCTTTTGAATTCGTGTATGGAGCAGAAGCAATAATTCATGTGAATAATCTTTTTCTAGTATGCAAGTTTATACAAGAGAATGATGATGAATTGCAAGATGCAATGGCAGAAAGGGTGAACCAATTAATTGCATTAGATGAAACTAGAAGAGAGGCATAGAAAACTAATTTGAAGAAGCAACAACAGGTGAAATATTTGTTTGACAAGAAAGCCTCAGAAAGGAAGTTTCAGATTAATGATATGGTTCTCATGTTGAATGCCAGTTATCAAGATAAGGGAAAACATGGAAAGTTTGATCCTCTTTGGATAGGTCCATATTTGATTAGTAACACACATGGAGAGGACTCATACGTTTTACAAAATTTTGATGGTGAATTTTAGGAATTGCCAGTGCATGGACAATTTCTAAAACGCTTCTTTTCTTACAAGGACTTATTCCATGCACACTATACATAGTTAGTTAGGTTGCTTGTTCTCTATTTTTTATTTCTACCGTTCTATTTTAGTTTTAGGGTTGTGTTTTGTCTAGTCTGCACCTGGAGTTATGTGATCCTTGTCATGCATGAAAGAGCCATGCATCCACAACCAGAGCCACTGGTGGAACCCCTGTGTGATTTCCTTATCCTCTAGTGTTACACCTTTGAAATTGGCTAAGTCTAAGTATAATTGGCTTAAACCCTAAACCCTTATCCCTTTTCATTCAAGTCTACATCTTATTTTTGAGTTGACCTGTAGTTATCAGTCACCTTGAGTTTAAGTTATGACTTAGTGTCTTGTTTCATATCCAAAATTGGCCCCTCGAGGCTAGTTACCGGCTAGCCCTGTACGTTTAAATATTTCCTAAGTCTGGGTCTTAGGTTCCTAAGATCGAATTAGTGGTTATCATATCATCGCAGGCTCCAGATCTAAAAGAGTCATGCTGATGCACTGACCATAGATTCCTAGGTAGGTGGGCCCAAAGCCTTATCAATTAGAAGCCTAAGCCATGCTCACTCCTCATTGGATCGCATGAGTGCACATCAGGGAGATGCCAAGGGATATGCTTTGTGACGCTATGACAAAGCGACACATGTCACATGGGTCCTATCCAGTCCAGGTACACTGAAGCTAGCACTCAGCATGCTAGCGCGAGGGTGGTAGTGTGGGTCCCTCCTGGGCCTATGTTATTATGATGAGCCACCATATGGATCCAGAATAGAAAGTTTCTACTGAGCTATCTAATTCTGATTGGTTTAGGCCATTTTGAGCATGCAAAGTAACATTTAGTAATGGAAGTTTCAAATCAAGACCATATATTCTCCCACAAACTGATTGAGATCAACAGTGCATATTCAAACACAGAGAATGGCTAATTTTAGCCTACCCGCTAGCACACAATTGCATTAATTATGATTTCATAGAAAATTAGCTAGAATCTTGCTCAATTGGTGAAGTAACTGCATAAAATTGATTGTTGCTATGAGCAGTCATTTGTAAATGGAAATCTTGTGAAAAATTGAGCAATTCGAGGCAACAATTGAAGAAGTGGGGTTTTTGCGTGCGACCAACAAGTAAGTGTGAATTTACTGGCATTTCAATCCATTTGCTCACAAAATATTATTGATTTCATTCTAAAATTGGTTGTAGAATTTGAATTCATAAGAACAGTAGGGTGAATTGTTAAGTTGGTTCCATTTCAAATAAACCCTAGCTTGTAGTGAATGTTGAAATAAATGAAGAATCTCTAATCCAATTGTTAATCATCAAATCACCAAGATATGATACCAATTGGTGAGATACAAGGCTTTGACTACTACAAAATAGAAATCTAAAAATTAAGTTTGGTTAATCCTTGAAATACCATGAAGAGATTCAACTTCATTATGATGCTAAAATTAGCCACTTCAACATGCTTGATAAAAACACCTTAGATAAACTTATAATAGCAATAGCATCACCATAAGATAGCAGCAACAAAGAGGCACAAGTTAGCAACATAAGAATGCAAGATCTCACAACACAAGGTAGCAATGTAATAGAAGAATAAACACATAACACAGTGTTTACATGGAGAAACCCTTGTGGGAAAAAACTCCACCAAGAAGAGAGGCCCAAGTATTATCTTCAAAATAAGATTACAATACATCCACTTCCAATCTCATCTTCTCTCTTCAATCTAGCAGCACTTGTATACCTATAAATTGAGATATGCAACACATACATGGCATTGTACTTATAGAAGTATTTCACTCCTAAAACAAGGCGTCCATTTTCTCTCACGTAGGAATCTTCATCATGCAACATTCAATGACTTCTTACAAGCTCATAACACTTGTCAAAAGTCAACCATGCAACCTTGGCCATCCATGGAAAATAATAGACTTTTACGGGGTAGTAAATGCTGTCATAACTATCATAAATTATGTCATATAACACCCCCCAAATAGCATCTTCCCAATATGGGTGCCTAAAGCCAAGAATAGCAACTTACAACTAATAATTATCCGTCATAAGTTGTCATATTGTCATAGAATCTTATGACAACTTGCAACTGTCATAGATTCTCTTACATGCACTCAACAACTTTATGATGTGTGTCATACATGTCAAAAATAGTTGATTCCTCCAAGGTGGCGTCTACCCTCAATTACTCTTGATATTTACAATTACCAACCATAAAATGTTGCTCCATAATTACCACTGGTAACTCTGGAACTTACTAATGTAGCAACTTTGTAATTACTGCCCCAGTAATTAATTTTTACCACTGTCGGTGAAACTTGTACATCCCTTATGGGTAATTACAAATTACAAATAATACATGGAATAATACAATATTGGCATTTACAAGGTAAATGGCACCTTATCCCAACATTCTCCCACTTGACATTATACATTGTAAATAAACCCATAGGAAATCTCAATAAGGGGAAAAACATCCCTTAGCCAACCATGTACCATTGATTCTTCAACATGATTTTGTGCTCCAATAATATACCTACAAAAGCAACCATGATAACCACCATCTCAAGAAATAAATCCTCACATCATGTCACCCATGATAGGACAAGGAACATGCTAAGGTGAAACATATAAACTGTCACTGAAACCTACACCAATCTATACATGAACACAAGCATCAAATTCAAATGATAACAAATGACTTTTAGTGACTGCCACACTCATACCAAATTGGAATAACAACCACAACAAGTTCCTAGCTCATCCAAACTATCCATACCTCAAACCAAGGTAAATAAACTATCATAGGTAGTACTTCATGCTATCAACATAACAACCCAAATTTGCAAACAAGTCCCTGTGCATCCACCATCCCACAAAAGAAGACTCCAAGGTAATAACACACATGGACATGCAATAAAAAACCTTTGAAGTAACTCATTGCAGTAAAGTGGAACCAATCCAAGAGAGGTGCCCCTCCCATACAGAACACATATACCTTCTAGAACTCCCACTGCATAGGTAATGTCAAATCTAAAAATAAAATCACAACATGAACAATTCCTCCTATAGCCCTTCACATAGAGGATGTGGCTAACTCCTCTATCATAGTGTCAAAGAAGCGTACAATGATATGCAAAATACATCTCTCATTACCAATCCAAATAACTCTCCCAAGTCCTCCAAACAAATGAAGAAAGAGATCAAGGAGCTACCAAACTATTGCTGAAAAACAATGAAGTACAAACAATAGCATATGACTCCATTCATAAACCTCAACTCCATAAACATAAGAACCTTCAAAAAGAAGACAATATACCCAGAAAGAGAACCTGCATGATGTGGGAGCATCCAGTGGTGTAAAGGCAATCTTGCATCACCAAAAAGATGTTGCTTCAAAATCATTAAAAAAAATTTATTTCTTTCCATAATTAGCATTTTTGGTTCCATAATCACTTGAATAATGATGTAAGACTTTCATTTTTTTCAAACTACTAAAAATAGCAAACTGCTATTTTTGGAAAGTTTGCATTTGGGCATGGATGGAAGTGAAAATTTACAAGAATCTTTGTAAATGAAATATAAGACCTTTAGAGAAGGAATCAGGCAAAGATCATTTGTGAGCTAAAAAATATTAAAGTTTCTGTTATCTGAAAAACCCCTGAAAATTTTTGAAACCAGATATGAGGCACTAAAACATCCCATAATGTCCCAAAAAGTTGATAGAAATATGTTTACAGATTTTTGGCATGATATTTCACTTCACGAGCTTTCTGACGCTTCAAACGGTTCATCAATCGGACACCCAGATCAAAAGTTATGCTTGCTAGAAGTTGACCTACTTTTGGAGGGAGTTGCAAATTTCAAAATTTAGCTGGAGGCTGCCAAAAAGGGATATTTATGACTATTTTTGGGAACCCTAGGTAGTAGTAGAGTTAAGGGAGAAAGTATAGAGTCAAGAATAGGCAGGAAAATAGAAATCCTAGCTGATTTAGGGTTACAGAAGGTAGAAGATTTCAGAGTCTTGAGATAGGAAGCTATAATGTGTTGCAGCCTATGGAGGATTGATCCTCTGATTGTATTTGAGCTTTTGTAATGTAATGTTTTTCCCATATCAATAAAAGATCCTTCTATTTTCTATGTAAATTTTTTGTTGTTGTGTGTTTTGTGATTTACCCCCTTCATCAAGTGGTATCAGAGCAAGGGTTCCTGAGTGTATAGACAGATCGCCGATCATAAGGCAGTTTACACCAGGTCCTAAGGTTGTGGGTTTTCTGCGGAGATCAAGATGCCTCCACTAAGAAACCAATGTTGGAAGAAATGCTTTAATGGAAGAGGGTTTTAGAGCCCTGCAAAGGTAGATTGATGCATTGCAAGAGGAGTTGTGAAGAGGGTTTGGGCCAAGAACAAGAGAAGAAAGTGAGGATGAAGCTAAAGAAGAGCTATCTAAGGAAGAACAAGAGGCTGTAGGAGATCCTGGAGAAGTTAGGTTGTTGAGGGTCATTTTGAAGATTGGAAAGAGGCCCAAGATTGAAGTTTCTACCTATTCTAGAGATTTGAATCCAGAACATCTTATTGATTGGATCAATGACATGGAGGAATATTTTGAGTATGACGATGTGGAGGACTCAGATCGAGTCAAGTTTGCAAAGACAAAGTTGAAGGGCCATGCCATTATTTGGTGGAAGGAGGTCCAATTAGAGAGAAATAGAAGAGGAAAAGGAAAGATTACCAGATGGGATCAGATGGTGGAGAAACTGAAGAAGCAGTTCATTCCTGTGGACTATGAGATGGAGTTGCTAAAGAAGTGGCAAGGATTGAAGCAAGGTAACAAGTCTGTTAAAGAGTATACAAAAGATTTTTATAAGATTACTATCAAGTAACTAGCACTATCATACTATGGCAACAACCATCAAAATATGACATCCTTACTAAGTAATGTAACATTAACTAGCATTATTATACTATGGCAACAACCATCAAAATATGACATCCTTACTAAGTAATGCAACATTAACTAGCACTATCATACTATGGCAACAACCATCAAAATATGAAATCCTTACTAAGTAATGCAATCCTGGATCACAGTGAAACTAGACAGTGTAAACGTTGGCAATTTACACTACTTTGGCCAAAGTTTTCATTGTCCACATATTCACCACCCTTCTTATTGATTGGGCAAGACAACAATCTTTATACTGGGTTATCAACCTCTTCAAAGGATCACCTACCCCAAGGCTAACCCCTTACATGCGTTACTAGGCACATATGTCTAAGCAATATGATTTGCCATTTATTGTTATTATCTTTCCCTTATACAATTATCTAACCAAACACCAATCAATAATTATGCACAAAATCCATTTAGGTACAAATCCCTAATATAGAGACTAATCACAATTTACTTGCTAGATATATATGTGTATATATATTCTATTACAAAATCAAGTAGACAAACATAACGATAAACAAATAATGCATTCAAACTATAACAATCAACACAAAGAATGTCATACAAATAAAAAATCATAATGGAAGAGAAATTCCCATGACTGTGATTTTAGCTCCAAATAAGTCAATGAAACCCCTTGCTAAAGTTCCTTCCAACACACTAGAACACTCCTCCAAGTAGAACAACTCTCCTATCTGAGTGTCCTACTTAAACTAAATTCCTTAAATAAAATTTATACAATAGAATAATGATTAATGAGAACAACATAGGAACAAGATAAAGATAAGATTTTTAACTTATACAATAGACTAATGATTTAATGAGAATGCCACAAGAACAAGATAAAGACAAGATTTTTTTCTAAATGATTCAAATGTTAGGGAGAAATGAAATTTATAGAAAGGGAATTTAGTTATAGAAAAATAAAATGTGTTGTTTGAGGGGAGAAAAAATAGATTCTAATCTTAGGATTCCAATGCACCCACAATGATGTTATCATGAATACATTCAAGTCCCCTATGTGAAGAAAAAGATGGGTGTAGAATGAATAGATATCCACAATATAATAGAAATAAGAGAGAACAAAGCATAGATAATATAAAAATAATAATATTGCTTGAAATAAGATAACTAAAAAAGAATTAACAAATTTTGAATCAATCAAACCATCTAATACTAGAAGAGATCCTCAATATGTTTGAATAATACAAATGATGTACCTATAATTTAAATAACACACCCACTCAAAGGGAGGAGAGGGAGAGAGAGGGAGAGGGAGAGAGAGAGAGAGAGAGAGAGAGAGAGAGAGAGAGAGAGAGAGAGAGAGAGAGAGAGAGAGAGAGAGAGAGAGAGAGAGAGAGAGAGAGAGAGAGAGAGAGAGAGAGAGAGAGAGAGAGAGAGAGAGAGAGAGCGAGAGAGAGAGAGAGGAGAGAGAGAGAGAGAGAGAGAGAGAGAGAGAGAGAGAGAGAGAGAGAAGAGAGAGAGAGGAGAGAGAGAGAGAGAGGAGAGAGAGAGAGAGAGAGAGAGAGAGAGAGAGAGAGAGAGAGAGAGAGAGAGAGAGAGAGAGAGAGAGAGAGAGAGAGAGAGAGAGAGAGAGAGAGAGAGAGAGAGAGAGAGAGAGAGAGAGAGAGAGAGAGAGAGAGAGAGAAGAGAGAGAGAGAGAGAGAGAGAGATTTCATAAGTTTGAATTTGTGATAACTATAAAAACATTAATGCATCATTTGCCCATTGAACGTTTAAAATAAAGGAAGGATTGTTGCCCCTAAGAAGAAAAGGGGAAGAATCAAATGAAAATCCAAAGTGTTTTCAAAGAATGTTCTCATTGGTGTTTTTGGAAGGAAGAAAATTAGGGAAAAGAGCTCTAGAGGTAGAGGAAAGAGAGTGTCCACTTAACATTTCAAATAAATAGGCAGTGAAATATTATTGCTTCAAAGAGAGAAGGAGAAACAACTAGAATATAATTGGGGAGCCAAGGGAGAGGCTACAAGCCACTCACGTGGGTTTATAGAGGAAGGAGGATATTTTATTGCCACAGAGAGAAATGGGGCAATAAAATGAAGAAATCCCCAAATAATTATGTGGAAGTCAAAAGGAGGGCTTCAACCTAAAAATCATAGAGGCTCAAATGGAAATATGGTTAGTACATAAAAATCTCATAAACTTAAATAAATACAATAACTAAATAGAATAATATTAGGTTTGCAAACTATTATGAGATATTTGGAGCTTGGAATGATTACCCAAATGTAGAATCAAATATTTGCCAAAAATAAGTTGAAAATTATGATAAGATTTTGAGAAGGAGAGCAAGTGAATGAGAAAGGAATAATAGAAAGAGAATAAGATAAATAATGATTGTTGTTAACCCTCAAAATGGCTTCAAAGAGGGCATTTTATTGATAGAACGATACTTATTGGTGAAATAAGTTATGAGATAAGATTTTGGTCACTAGAAAAGAAAACTAGATATGTTTAAAAACCTTTTATGACATTGACATATTCACACTTGCATTGACATAAACATGGCCATGTCTAAGTCAAAATATAAATAAGACAACATAAGGTCATAGAAGTGGGCTCAAGATGAAGTTAAGGTTGTAATTTGGTTATCTGGTGAGGAAAGTCTTGTGGAAATAGGTTTAGTGTGATCTATAACATGCTATTAAATATACAATAAAGTGAGCGTTATGCATAAAGTAAAAATTGAGGGTATGCAATTTCTAACTGTATAGTTGGATTGTAAAGAAATCCCATTAACTGTTGATAAGAAGTATTTGGAACACTAAATATATGTGCATTACTTGTTTTATGTTCCTTTCGATATCAAATGATAAAATACTTAGTCCCCCATAGCTTTTGGTTACCATTCTAATACTTAAATAGATTCTCTAAATATAAGTACCTCTAAATTAATAATTTTTATCTACTTACTATGCCTTTGAATTTGCAATTTCAAATTGTTCCTTAACTTTAAAAGAGAGCATTATCAAAAAAATTAGAAAGAGATGATTATTGTAAAAATAAACTTCAAAAAAAAATGTTAAAATATGTTGGCTATGCCCAAGTTGTGTAAATTTAGGCCTTATTATTTTCCCCTAATCTCTATTTAATCCTACACTTATAATCACTCTTCATCATTGCAAGTCTATATGATTTCCCTAGACACTTGAGCTAAATTCTTTGTCAATCTAGTGGGCCCTTTTGTGATTGACTTTTTATGCTCATAAAGATTATTATTTTGCCTAGGTCTTGGTGCCCCATTTGTTCTTAATTATCCTATTAGTTATGTCTCGAATTGTGCAAATTTAGTCCCTTGTGTTTTCCCCTAAGATCTATTTAAACTTGCACTTATAATTGGTCTTAATCATTACAACCCTATGTGATTTCCATGACCACTTGAGTTTAATTCTCATTCAATCCAATGGGCCACATTTTGATTGACTCCCCTTGTTCATATGGGTTTTTTTCCGAGCCTAGGTCTTGGTGCCTATCTATTATTAATTGTCCTTCATGTGTTTTTGATGGGTCAAGGTTGCATGTGATTGACCTAATTTTCCCCTAAGTTTGAGCTTCAATCATATAGTCATGGTGACTTGGTCTCCTATCTATCACATCTTTCCTATGTGGTTATTTTATATCATGTTCATCCTTAAGATCTTTTCATGTCTCCTTTTGTGATTGTTTCCTATCCTTTGTATCAATTCCCATGTTTGTAGGATAGGTGAAGAAAGTTTATTTTTTATGCCATGATTCTATGTTCTTTCTGAGTGTTAAATATTTTCTTGGGCTTCTGTCTTTCCAAAATTTAAAATATTAGACCCATGAAAATCATATTCCATGTTGTATTCACATTCTCACATCCACCACAAGATAAGTTTATGTTGGTTTAAGGTCTAATGGACTTGTGTTTCCTATTAAACTAGACTCATTGGTGGCATGAGGTTTAAAGTCTACAATCTATTTTCAAGTTAAAGTGGTATGTGTATATTTGATGAATCAAAGCCCCCATATGCAATAAACTTGAGTTGAAATTTGAAGTTCGTAATAGTCAATTCTCAAGACCATGGGGCCTATTCATAATCAACCCAAGATCTATATATGTCATATTTTAAGGGGGGATCACATCTAAGGTTCACTTTGTTTCATGTATATGCTCCTAATGAACCCAAAAATCCTTGTTAGATATAGTTGATTTTTAAGCCCATGGCCACATTTAAAGCTTTAATGCTTTCATACCTAGGGATTTTACAAAACTAGATTCCCCTCTGAATTGTGGTTTAGTAGGGCCCTCATGTCCAATTTCATTCAAGTCTTTTGATTTCATGGAGCATGGAGGAGTAATCAATATACATATTGCACCTAAGGGTTAGTTCTATTGATTTTCAAGATAAGTTGTGACATGGTTAAGGGTTTTTATGTTCTATTGTGTTTATTTTTGTTCAAAGTGATGACTTAATGAAATAAATTCATATCCTAAGTGTTTAACTAGGCTATTGTATTTACAAATAATATGAAAAAAGGCATATGTGTTAAGGTCATCGATAATGTTTTTTCTCTACAATTAATTAGCATCCAAGAATTAATCCTATTGGTCTAGGTGATTAATGTGTGTTGTGTTAGATGAATCCACATGTGCTTGAGTAATCTAAAGGTAGACATTTATCTCTAGGTGGTAGGAAGCCTAAGTCAAAATTATCTAGTACTTGCATAGACTTATACATGCTAGTATTCAAATAGGGGAGTGGTAATAATTATAATATGACAGTGGTTGACTAGCTTGTTGGAATTTTTTGGTGTACTATTCACCTGTAGAAAATTCTTGGATGAGATGTTGAATTGGTTAAGATCATATTTAAAATGTTTTATTCTAGACTAGTAAGTATTGTGAAAATTCTACACACCTAACAAAAAATTTAGTTGGTGATAGATGGGGAGCACACTAGAATAGAACTACTGTACCTTATAGCTTATATCTACTGGAACAGAGCCCTAGAGTTTGTGGATCATGATATTTTAAGGATTATAAACCTACCTTACCAAATTAAAATCTTGTAGAGATATTGGGGTCAGCAAATTGGTGTATACAATTCATAGATTGGCAGATTATTGATATGACTATCTAGATTATTAATATCACCTTACATTTGGTTGTTTAATAATCTTTGAAAGATCTTTCTAAGGGGCTATAACTCTTGAAGTTTTTATTCTTTCTTGTTATGGATAAATTTGTCTGACGTGTTTGTTGTGATGTTTTCTTCTTTTTAATTGATATCATATTATGTGTTGCAAATATTTGGTTGGTTACAAAGGGATGCCTATTCTTGGCTTATGGCTATTTCCATTTAGTAATTTGCCTTCAGTCTTTCTCTCTTTTCCCCTCTTGATTAGACATATCTTAGAATAGGAAAGGAGCCAACCCTCATCCTAGAGATTGATGTATAAGTCACATCCCACCCATCCCTCCTGATTTTTTTGGTCCAAATGCAGTGATATAAATGAAAATCCTAATAGGTTAGTCTTCCCATAAAATTGCCAATGCTCAAAAAACATTTTACTAACCAAGATAATCAAATTCAACTTGCTAATCATCATATCCATGATGTAACCATTGCCCCAAGTATCCATGAGCCCTATCTAGAATGAGAAAATAGATTTGAGACTAATGATTTGCACTGGTATCCTCATAATCATACCATCCCCATACAACATAATCAACCCATTATATATCCCTCTCAATATAGTTCCAATAAGTCCTAGAATTGAAGATCTAAATTCCATGGTGCAAAATGAAGTCTTTTAGAAATGATGATTATAAATCACGAGCTCTTATGTCTAAGATAAGAAAGCAAAAGGGATGTTGCTATCCATACAATCCTTGTAGAAAATCAAGTTATTCCTTTGCATACAAAATTTTCAAATTCATGCATCAATGAGGATTCATGGGAAGACAAGGAGTCTACCTCTTCTTGAAGAGAAAGTATGTCAAGATACTCCTAAAGAGCCCTTGGAGGATTACGTTGAAAGCGCATTTAAATGGATGCCTACATATGTTAATGAAGAGGATTATAGTAGTGTGCATGATGAAGAGAAAGACATGGACCTATTTTCCATCTTGGGTGTGGGTAGGGTTATACTCTTCTTGTTGAAGAGGATGTGAGCTTGGAATGGGATGCAAGCTTTGATTTGAGGGTTTATTTCAATAAACCAACAAGATATTTTTATTGTATACTTATTGATTGTAGTAGATAATGGTCATCCTTACATTGCACATCGATGATTTCATGGCTACCATAGAAGTTGAAAAGTGCTTGGAGGTAGATGAAGAGTTTGTTACTCTAATGGAGGAAGAGACATGGAAACATATCCTTGTTGAGAACTTGACATAGGAGGTTGTTGATTTGTTTCAAGAGATACCCTATTTTGTTCATGAAGATTGTGGTGGCATGGACAAGCAAGAGATGGTTTTTGAGTAGGCTTCCAACACTAATTTATAACCTATATTAGAAAATATGCATGAAGGGGTTGATTATGTGATTGATCAAAATGATGAACTGAATTTGTTTTCTATTATAGATGAAGGATACAGTATCTTTAAACAAGATAAGCACATTCATGGTGGACCTAATTTGTGTAGTAGTGTATGGTTATAGTCCCTGAGATGTTGATGGATTGAGGGATAGTGCAGATTTGGCCAGGAAGAGTGTTCTTGAAGAGGATTTTACTAAATACATTCAAAAATTGCATAGAGAAGTGATGGAAAATTTAGAGAGGATTTCTAGAAAATACAAAGAATATGCATATGTGAAGAGAAGAGAACAAGAATTTCAGGTAGGAGATTTGGTTTTGGCACATTTGAGGAAGGAAAGGTTCCCTCAGGGAACATATAATAAATTGAAGTGGAAAAAGATAGGCCCATGTAGGGTATTGAGAAAGTTTTCATCCAATGCATATGAGATTAAACTTCCAACAGGTATAGATAATTCTCCTATATTCAATGTTGTTGATTTGTATAGATATTATGAAGGGTAAACAAGTACACAAGGGGATAAACATTCATATTTATGGGATTCACTAGAATGGATACATCAATTTCCTAAGAAGAAATTTGAAGAAGTGGACACTGTGATAGATTCTTGAGTGGTCAAAAGGAAAAGAGGAAAGGAGTATTGGGAATATCTAGTCCATTGGAAGAATAGAACAGCTGATAAAGTCTCTTGGGTGAACACATCAAATTTGGTTAAGTATGGAATTCCCATTCCAAACTTGCCTAAATGTTCATGAGTTGCACACTCATGGAACATTTCTCTTACCTAACGTATTTGATGCAATAGCATCTGAGTGCACGAGAAATCCCACATCAACCAAAAACATTTTTAAGTTTTTATTTCTAATTTTGTTCAATTTTGCTTGCCTTTGTTGGTTTATGGTATCTTGCTTCAGGAGAAAATTCAAGTTCAAATTTATCAAGTTAAGGGAACCACCTTGTAGAAGCTCATAAAGGGTGTCTACATTTTCAATTTGAAGCAATTTGGAGAAATTGGATGAATTTTAGACCATTTTGACAAAACCAAAGGTTCACAAACCTCTCACCCTACCGAAAGCTTTTGTTTTTCTTCACTATAGACAAATTTTCAAGCTCTCAAACCTAGCTTTACACTAAAAAAGATAAATAATTCTTTAAGAAGAAGTTTTCAATGAACTTCCAAGTCCGCGAATCGGGAGATTCACTGAAAGAGTTTTAAAGTTTGTGCTTTCTTCGATTTGCCAAAAACTCACATTCACTTAGCACATTCAGAAATATTGGAAATTCTCAACCTACACTATTCATTGAAAAGGTACTATGATGGATTACAAATATTTTTGTAAGGTGTTTAGGTAACCCTAAGAGTTCATGAACTATTTCCATCACTGAAATAAGAGTTTGGTGAAGTGTTGATTTGCCAATGAAAAAATGATAGTACTGTTGACCTATTTTCCTCTACCCAGAGTCAAATAGCCCAAATTGAAAATCTTGTTGAAATCCCTTGAAAACTTAACTCTAAAGGCCTAAAATCCTTCAAATTTTAGTGTTTACCTTGTAAAAAATTCTTGGAAATTCACCTGGAGAATCCTTGCAAAAAACCCAGAAAAACCCAGAAAATTTGAAGATTTTACCTTATTTTTTGACCCTGCCTTTATCGGCAAAATTCTAGTTTCCTAAACTAGAAGAAAATGGCTAAGGAATGAAGCTTTTCCTTCCCTTTATCAGTGAAATCCAAAAAGTTTGAACTTTTCATAAGTTCAAAAATTCATAGGTTCGCTAACTTGGTGATTTGCCGATAAAGCAGTAGGTGAGTGGGATGTCTTCAAAATTGTCTAAGACAAAAGAGGGATAAAAGAAAGCTTGTCGGAAAAGTGCATGAAGAGAGAACTTTTCATAAGTTCAAGGTTTCTATGCTTTGCCGATTGGGCAAATCGCCGACAGAGAAGCAATAAACAAGCAAAGTTTGGGAAAGTGGGACTTTCCTAACAAAGGGAAAAATTTATGAAAATGACTAAGGCAAAGAAAGCATAAGGATGCCTTATGGACAAAATTAGAAAATTGTGAACTTTTCAAAAGTTTAAAAATCTTCAAGTTCACCAATAGCGTGAATCACCGACAAAGGCCTTTGTTGGCAAAGTTCACAAGACATGAACTTTCCTCTAAGTTCAATACCTCTGTAGTTCACCGACGGAGCCTTTTGCCGACAAGGCAAAAGAGGAGGCCGAGAGGAGTTCAAAAAAAGGAAAGTGGGATGATAAAAGGAAAATCAGCTACGGCATTAATGGTTCAAAATTCCAAGAGTTCGTCAATCAGCATTTTTCTGATAGGGCAAAAAGAAGAGTGAAGAAGCGGCAAAATTATGCTTGCTTCTACAAAGTGAACTTTTGCTGATAAGGTAAAAGTAAAAGCCCAAATGGTTTAGCAAAGGAGGATTTTGCTAATAAAAAGGAAAAGTAAGGCCAAAAGGCATAGTTTGTGAAATCAAACTTTTATCGATAAAGGTAAAAGTTGGCCCATGGCCAAAGTTCAAGAAATCATGTTTTTGTCAATAAGGCAAAAGGTAAACCAAGTTCAGCCAAATGACTTTTGCTAATAAAAGCAAACATGAAGCCAAGAAAGAAAGTTGGCCACAAACAAGATTTGCCGACAAGGAAGGAAAGAGAGAAAAGTTCAGAAAAGTATAGTTTTGCCAATGAGGTGAAACAAAGATGAAGAAGATGGAGTCAAAATAGTTCAGAAATGATGATTTTTACCGATAAAGGGAAAAATAGACAGAAATAGACCACAGTTCAGAAAACTAAAAAATTGCCAATTAGAGATAGAAAAATACAAAAAATAGAGACAGAGTGATTTGTAAATTACAAATTTGGTCAACAGGGTAAAATCCAAGGCAGATTTTCCAGAAAATTTAGAAATCAAAGAAAGAACAAGGAATTGTGAAGAATTGTAAACTTCAAATATTTAGATTTAAATATTTGAAGTGTTGTAAAAGCTCTGTATAAGAGGATTTTGTAGGGAAAATATTTTTGATTTTCCTCATCTACCATTAATGCAGAGATTGATCTGCTCAGCTACTCCATTTTAGATATTTTTGCATTTATGGTTGCAGGTGATGAATCAACTATTTGCATTGAAGGCAAAATATCTCCCAATTGCTCCATGATCCAAGATATTTTTTACATTGAATTTAGTAGACAAACATCGCTTCTGGCAGGGATATTTTTTGATAGGCCCATGGGGTGAATTAATTGTGAAATGACTAAGGTTAATGTAATTGAATTGCTATATATGCATGTTTGTAAGATTTAATGAGGGTTGAAAAAATAGTTGGAAGATAGTTGAATTTTTAGTTTTCTTCTGTATTTTCAAACAGAGCCCTTTGTTGTAATTGTGCCTTCTTGATGAAATAATATTGTGTTTTATCTCTTCATGATGTTTTTATCACTGTGTAAATTAGGATTGATTTGTATGTGAATGCTTTGTTCCTTGCAACTCTATTTTGCTTCTTACCTTTGTTAGAATCAACTAGATCTGTGTAAGTTTATCAGTTATATCTAGTTATTTTGTGCATTTCTAGTTTTGTGAGAGCATTTATATTCAAACATAGTGTATCACCTGCATTAATTTATAGTTTTATCCCTCTTCCTCTTTTCCTCAATGGTGGATAGATTAGGTTTAGTCTTAGGAATAGCTGAATCCCTTATTCAGCAAAGGAACTAGCCTCTCTCTGGAGATTTGGCCACCTTGCAGGTTCCCACACCTGGAGGTCATCTCAATGTTTCACTAGATTGTTGAAGACTGTTAAACCTCTCCAACATAGGGTACAAATCCAAGTGACAACAAGTACCAATGAAGTATTGTAAAGGAACCGATGGTTCGTATGAAGCTCGAGTTTCTGAAAGGTAATTGAAGGTTCATGGAAATGGAATTTCTTTGAAATGAGACACATTGTGAAGTTCAGGAGTTCAAGAGAATTATCTCGATATCCTAAAATTGTTTTGGTGATTATTTTAAAACAAAGTGGTTCCATTGGAAGGTGCCTTGACCATTTGTTCCATAACTAAAAATGTTAATTACCAACTGTTCAACTTCCACCAAGGAGAGTATAAAATGTGATCAATATTATTTGTTGAGGGCCAGTTGTGAAGAAAAAAGTGGTGTCTTTTGAAGGTTCAGCTATGTAGAGAAGGAGTTGATGTTTTCTTGGAGAGAGATTGGTCAATTAAAGTTGTTTGGAGAAGAAGTTGTATAGAAGAAGATTCTACAGGCTAGTTTGTGAATGTAGAAGAAGTGTTTTTGAAGAAGCGAAAGAAGTTTTTAATTTGGTACTCCTGAATAGTTGATGCTACATTTTTAAATAAAGCAATCTAAATGTTGTCAATGTTGTGAATGGATTGATTAGAATTATGGATTGAAATCATGTGAATTAAATTGATTCAAATCTTGTTGTGATTGTGGATATTGTAGTTTGATAATTTTGTGTTGTGGCTGCTAAGTTTTGGTAGTTTGATAAAATTCCCTAACTTAGACTACATCAAACCATGTAATGGGCATGTCAAGTACTAATAGTTGGTTTGGTATAACCCAAATTTTATCTAAAATAGTATTGGGTTAAAACTAAAAAATATTTCTAGTTACACTGAAGTCACATGTAAAAGATACACTAATAGTAGATCTACCTCTAGACCTTGGTATAACTCTAGTAGCAAAACAAAATTCCCCATGCTATTATCCCTTCTTCTACAGAGTTGATTTTCCCCTCAAATGTGAATGTGCAAGTTCTATGTTACCAAAACCACATACATATTCATATTCCTTCATCCATTTATATTTTTTGCAAACCTCATGAAAATAAAGCAAGTTCCCTTCTAATGATTTCGGGAAAACAAACATTTCACAGCTAGCACCAAGTTGAGCCTTAACAAAATTTATCCTCATGGATGAGGGGATCCCTACAATGATTTCAACATATACCTCACATATTGATGCATTAGTGATGTTGTAGACACAAGGTCCAATGCTAGTGTTGCCAAGAAAACTTGTAAGCATTTTTCTTGAAGCACTCTCAACTGATGCAAAAAAAATAACCATAGTGGAATACTTAACAAGTACTCCCACTCAGGGGCCTACGTGCACTGCCATGACTTCATCTGTTAGAATTTTTGAATTGGCTAGATTTGTTTGATTCAATCTAAACTTATCGATTCCTCTACACAAAGATACTTTCAGTTGACCAGTGTCCCATACCACTATACAAAAATAATCTTTTTGGATTTGAAAGGAAGGAGTTATGCACCATTTCCACAAATTGTTCCATTCATATTTTCAAAATTATTAGAATTCATCCCATGATGACAAGGTCTTTGTGAAATGTAATTCAAAAAATAATCAAGGTGTTTACCTTCTATCAATGACTTTGAAATTTTTGAAAAATTTGTAGTAACACTACCATTCTTAGAATGAGGATTATTAATGGAGTGAAACAATTGAAGCATCCTTCACAAATTTGTACCCATCAACAGAACTACTTTGTAAATCAATCTCATATGACAATGTCTCATTCTATTCAATGCTATAAATGTTGACAAGGGCTTCTTGGACACCATAAAAATTCCTTGGGACAACCTTTCAAGTTAAAAGCTCCTTACCTTTGTTATGCATAGTGGGTTTCTTTTTCTTTCCTTGCTTCTTGATTTCTTCCTTAGCCACTTCCTTCAAATTTGATTTTTCTTCTTTCTTAATCTCATGTTCTCCTTCTTCCTCATCTTGAAGTTGTGGCTCAAGTGTATCCATCACCCTTTCTGGTTCCATTATCTCCCTTTTTGGCTCCTTTGATTCTATTACTAGCTTCACCTCTTCTTTGCTCCCACATCTATGAATTTGTTCCCAAGGTTCCTTGCAAGAGAAACAAAGTTTATTTCTTCTGAGTTCATTTCTAGTATCATCCTCTTTTCTTATGATAGGGGGGATTTTATCATTTAGAAAAAATTTCCTTGATTTCTTCTCCTTAACAACTTCTTTCAATTCTGACATATCTTCTTCTTTTTGAGATGTTTTAGCTAGAAATGAATTTTGAATGCTATCCAACATCCTTTAAAGTGAATTTTTCATTTCATCTTGGCTCCTCTTTATTTCCCTCAAATTATCTTGGATGAAATTTGCATTTTTCTCATCTTTTAAAAATCTCAAGAACCCTTCCATGTTGATTAACAAGTTAATGTAACCTTCAGGCAGCCTCTTATACCACTGTAAAATCCCAAATGGAATAATTTTCCAAAAATAATTTAAATAACTTAAACCATATAAAATTTGAAGCAAGAATGATGCACAAACCCTCATGAAATTATTTTTAAACATGTCTTGAATACCCACAAAAAATCCAACAATTACTTCATAATATTGGTCCCAATTTGACATAGTTTTTCACAAACATTACTGGTACTTCTCCTATTGATATAAACTGATGTAAATTCATAAAATATGCTCCTACAATAGAAAAATTTATAGAAACACTAGCAAAAACAATAAGAAATGAAACTATGTCTTTGGAAAACCCCACAATTTCAGCAACAACACAACATTGTCAACAAACATCACCCCAAACAAGAATATGAGATCTTGAACACCTGGAGCTGATCTAGATAAACAAAATGAACATAAAAATAATATAAAAAACACCTATTACAATAGAAACAACATCCAACATCACACCTTAATACACCATGACAACCCAAAACCTGCAAAATACCGCAAACACTAAAACTAGCTAAATCTACTCAATCTTTGAAGTTCCAATCCACTCCCTGGATGAGAATGCTCTCAATAACCAAAGGGTGTTCATCCTTTGATCCCAGAAACTAATGGGTTTTCAACCACAGGTCACTTTCCTCTATGGTTTTTCATCCATAGAAGAAATTGTAGAACACAAGTGCTCAACAATTAAACTACAAAGTTGAAATGGCATAAAGATGCCGCTGACAAGTAAAGATATTTATAATTTCCAAATCCAAAGTGGATGCCCAAAATCAAAATGCCTTCTTGGGTGGGAAAATAAATGGTTGTTACAAATGACCCCTCAAAATATAATTTTCTAAATTTACAAGAAATACAATAAAATATTAAATAAAATATTTTCCCTAGTTTTAATTATTAGTCCACAAGAAAATAGGAATGAACTAATAATGTTACCAAATTTATTTTATTTGAAAGGGGACATTACATGTTCATATTGACTTTGCTTAGACTTAACATCATGAGTTGTTAACACTAGGATCAGTGTGAAGCTAAGAGCTAGGCTTTGATTAGGACACATTGGGAAATGTAATAGAGGAAATAAATAAGTAGTAAACATGATTATTAGGGATCTCAAAGGTTCAAAGGATCAACCTATACCTAAGAAACCTTACACTTCTTACTAAGATGAAAATCAAACAAGACCTCATAAAATGCATGGCGGAACAAAATGAAGAATGCAAAATTTTGGGATTTTGAGACTTTTACAAAAAAAAATTGGATTTTTGAGATTATTTGATTTTTTTGGAGTTTTCTATTTTTATGATTTTTTTGGTTTTTTAGACATAGTATTTCTTGAGGTGGAAGGTGTTAACCATCTCACTAAACTCTTCACCTTCCATAGTGCACAAAAGATATGCATCGTTCCCAACATCTTCTTTGATTATGTAAGGGCCCTTATGACCTTTGTAAAATTTCCCTTTCTTTTATGTGTTTCTTTTTCTTGGTACTTCATTTTCTAAGGGTAATTTCTCCTATTCTATAAGGGCCTGAAGGTTTACTTTGTTCTTGTGGTCCCAGCTCCATGACTTCTCAAGGCAATGTGATATGAGCCAAGGATTCAAAGGCTTGTTGATGAGAGGGAGTCCAATATAGAACTCCATCACAATTCAAGGGTTTTATGAGTAAGTCAAATTCATCTTGCAAGTAGATCTTTACTTCATCATGCTCCTAGACACTTTATAGAAATTGAAACAACTCAAAAGGAGTTTGTGACTCCCTTTGCTCATTTGGTGGAACAAAGATTATATTTGTTTTTCCATTTTGTTTTGGTCTTAAATCCATGGAATATCATATATACTTCTTAGGTAATTCAAGGATAACAGGATCCTCTACTCCTATGGTTATTTGCAATTTGTGCTCCTTGAAGAATTCTCCTTTTCTCACCTCATCCTCTTCAAGGAATCGTTCAATCATTTCCATTTGAAATAAAGGTGCTTCCCATTTGTCAATATCATTGGATTGTATGGAGGTTGAAGTAGAAGGTTGTTCTGGGGGTTTAGGAGCTATTAAATCTCTTGATGAAACCTCTTGAATATTTATCGACTCATTATCAACTGAATTGACCTCCTCATGGTTATTTGATTTTGCCTATGCTGGAGGTGTCCATGGTGTATAAGTATCTTTATAAGGTGAAAGTGGTACATAAAGATCACTTTTTTTCTGAGTTTGAGGTACATATTGTTGATACGTGCCAGACAACTAAGAGGGGGGGTGAATCAGTTGTCACAAAACTTAAACACTTTCTGCAATTCAAACATTCATCACTTATCCACAATTGTTATTATTTAACAATGAGAGCATGAAATCAGAAACTTAACCATAGATACAACATCAAACACAAGGGACACCAGATTTACGTGGAAAACCCCAAGGTGGGGAAAAACCATAGAGAGGATTAACTCTCAATATATATTGCAATCTTGAAATAATGATGTTCAGGCTTGGTCACTCCATGGGCCTAAACATACTGGCTTACTACCATGAAGAACAACTAGGTCTAGCAGGCTCACTACCTCAACCCTAAACCTAGCAAGATTATAATAAGGGTTGTTAAACCCTACTAGTGGCTTACTGCCAGACTTACTGCTACAATCAACACCTTTCTGTATTGTGAATAACAACTCCTCTCCTCTGCTCTTCCTCTGCTCTGCTCTTCCTCTTCTTACCTCTACCCCCTTCTCTGCTCTACCTTTGGACCTTTCTTAATATATTCTCATTTTTGCTCAAGGACACCTAGCCACAAGCACATTATAATCATCAGGATCAACCGCATGAATCTTAACCACTTTATCCATAGGAATCTTCTCACCAGAACACATGAACTTCACTGTCTTCAATTGTCATAAAAGAAAGATAGCTTGCAGACCACCAAACCATGAACCATTGCAATTGTAGGCACTTATCATTATCCCAAAATTCCCTCTAGAAATGTAGAGCAAAATACTTTATTGTGGAGGAATGCGGAGCCAAATACTATCTTCATGTCTCAACTGAACTTACAGAAAAAGCAGGTTTCACTCTGGTGAATACAACTCACTTAGATCATCATGTGTATGGCTCAAACCTAGAATGTTACATCCTCAGACATACTTCTAACTTACTTCCAATCTGCAGATCATGATCTTCAAGCAGGAATAAATGCAGAGTAGTTTACCAGACTATTCTTCAGCATACAACTCACTATTTGTACTTCACTTCTCTGTAACTCACTTGTTTCTTCTAGAGAGGCTAATTTTCTCAATATCCTCAACATACAAGTCTTCTAAACAAGTAATAGAATAAGATACAGTTGACACCAATGACAACAAGAATATGTTGACATCAATGACAACACCGATTAGGCACATACTTGCAACAATCTCCCCCTTTGTCATTGATGGCAACATATGATGTGAAAAACTATAACAGCCATCAAGACAAGATTCTCCCCCTTTCTCTTTACACACCTGTACTCTTTCTTTCTCCAAAGTTCTCCCCCTTTCTCTTACACTTCTGCACTCTAAGTTTTTCACATAACTTCTCTCCCCCTTTGACATCAATGGCAAAGGGAACATACTTGCACTCATCTTCTCTGATCTAATCTCTCTTCTGAACTCTTTGAGTACTCCCCTAAGAAGTAGCCCTAAAAAGTATCTTAGTTTGGAGAAGGTGGGGTGATGACCCCTAACTTTTCTCTAAGATACTCAAAAGTATCCTTAGGCAGAGGCTTGGTGAAAATGTCTACAATCTAATCCTTGATAGAAACATACTCCAACTTCACTTCATTCTTTGTCACCTTTTCTCTCAAAAAATGATACCTAATGGATATGTGCTTTGTCCTTGAATGCATCACTGGATTTTTTGATATGTTGATGGCACTTGTATTGTCACAAAAGATTGTAATTGGATCTTCATACACAACTCTGATGTCCTTCAACATTTGCTTCATCCATAACACTTGAGTGCAATTACATGCTACTACAATTGGTTCTACTTCTGCAATAGATAGGGATATTGAATCATATTTCTTGCTCAACCAAGATACTAATCTTTTTCCCAAGAAGAATGCACCTCCACTTGTGCTTTTTCTATTATCCACATCTCCGGCCCAATCTGCATCAGTATATGCACTGAGAACAAAGTCACTATCACTGGGGTACCACAAACCATAATCTATTGTGCCTTTTAAATATCTTAGAATTCTCTTGACTGCCATCACATGTGATTCCTTGGGTTCTGCTTGAAATCTTGCCACAAGATACACTGCATACATTATGTCAGGTCTGGTTTGAGTCAAATAAAGTAATCCTCCAATCATAGATCTATACTTTTTCTGGTATGCCAAGGGTGAGTTATCATCTTTTCTCAACTTACAACTAGTTATCATTGGTGTGCATATTGGTTTAGAGTCTTCCATCCCAAATTTCTTTAACAACTCTTTCACATACTTAGACTAAGAAATGAAGATACCCTTATCTGATTGAGTTATTTGCAGACCTAAAAAGAAGTTCATCTCCCCAAACATAGACATTTCAAATTTACTTTACATTTCTCCAACAAAAACTGAACACATACCTTCATTTCCTCCAAAAATAATGTCATCAACAAAAATTGCAACAATCAGGGCATGTTCATCATTGATCTTGAAGTAGAGATTACTATCTATTATACCTTTACTAAACCGTATCTATATCAGGTACTTGTCCAACCATGCATACTATGCCCTGGGAGATTTTTTTAATCCATACAATGCTTTCTTCTATCTACATACCATGTCCCCTTGCTCTGATGACTGAAATCCTTTCGGTTGTTCAATATAGACTTCCTTTTCCAACTCTCCATTTAAGAAGGTAGACTTCACATCCATTAGATAAACCTTGAAATCTTTGTATACTGCAAAAGCTAGAAACATCCTTATTGCTTCAATCCTTGCTACTGGAGCAAAAGTTTCTTCAAAGTCTATTCCTTCAACCTGAGTGTATCCTTTGCATACCAATCTTGCTTTGTTTCTTACCACTTCACCATTCTCATTCATTTTGTTTCTGAAGACCCACTTTGTACCAATTACATTCTTGTCTTCTGGTATGGGAACAAGATCCCAAGTCTGATTCTTCTCTATCTGCATCAATTCTTCTTCCATGGCCTTTATCCAATTCTCATCTTTGCAAGCCTCATCCACAGTTTTAGGTTCAATCTTAGAGATCAGATAGAAATTTACTTGTTCTTCTGCAGCTTTTCTTCTGGTTAAGATCCCTTTGCTCTTATCTCCTATGATTTGATTTTTAGAATGACTGATTCTTACATATCTTGGAGTTTTGGTAGCACTTACCAGAGCTTGTTCTTCTTCATCTATGTTGTCTTCATGTTGCACCACTTATGAAACATCTAGATCATCTGGCTCATATCCACTTGATTCTGAAGACCTTTCCTTACATTCATCAACTTTTACATTTGCACTTTCAATGATTTTATACAACCTCTTATTGTAGTACCGGTAGGCCTTGCTCTTGGTGGAGTAACCAAGGAAGATTCCATCACATCTAGCATCAAACATGCCTAAATCTTTTTCTCTTTTGATATAACATCCACTACAAAAAAACTTTAAAATATTTCACAGTAGGAACTCTACCATGCCACAATTCATAGGAAGTTTTTGAATTGTTACCTTTTACTTGAACTCTGTTTAGGATATATACTGCGGTGTGAGTTGCTTCTCTCCAATATGCTTCCAGAAGATGAGCTTCCTTCATCATGGTTCTAGTAGCTTCTCAAACTGTTCTATTTTTCCTTTCAACAACTCCATTTTGTTGTGGAGTTCTGGGCACAGATAGCTGTCTCTTTATTCCATGCTCTTCAAAAAAATAAATTGAATTCATTTGATGTGAACTCTCCTCCTCTATCAGATCTTAAACATTTGATTTTCAAATCCATCTCATTTTCAACCATTGCCTTAAATGCCTTGAATTTATCTAGAGCTTCAGCTTTCTCTTTCAAAAAGGTGACCCAAGTCATTCTAGAATAATCATCAATGAACAGCATGAAATACATGTCTCCTTGCAAACTTCTTACTCTAGTAGGTCCACACAAATTTCTATGCACTAGCTCAAGTAGTCCTCCAACTGATTGATCCTTTCTTTTGAAACTTGTTCTTGTCTGTTTCCCAAATTGACACTCCTTGCAAACCGGGTTAGCAGGCTTCACAAGCTTAGGAAAATCTCTATCAATCTCTGTAGTACTTATCTTCATAATATTATCAAAATTTATGTGACACAACCTTCTATTTCATAACCAAGTCTCATCAATCTGAGTCAACAAACAATAGTTCGCAATTCCTTTCAAGTGATAGATATTACCTCTGGTCTTCTTATTAGTTGCAATGACTATTTTGGAGCTTTCCCTGATCTTGTATTCATTGTCCTTGAATCTTAAGTCATAGCCCTTGTCACACATCTGACCCACACTCAGAAGGTTGTGCTTTAATCCTTTCACATACAAGACATCTTCAGTATTATGCTTGCCATCAAAAGAAATAGATCCTTTTCCACAAATCCTACCAGCTGTATCATCTCCAAACCTAACCAGTCCACCGTCATATCTTTCCAAACTTACAAACTTACTTTTGTCACCATTCATGTGGTGAGAGCAACCACTATCAATAACCCATTCATCTTTGTCCTTAATGACCTGAGAAGCCAATGTCCTTAATGACCTGAGAAGCCAAAGTACTTTCTATTGTTTTGTCTTCCTTCATATACCTAGAAGAATTAGTAGACACAAGATCTTCCTTAATAGCAATGAACAAGCATTCATTTATAGATGGACTAGCATTATCTAGTTCACCATTATTTGATACTCCTTCGTCATCATCACAATCTTCAACATAATAACACTTCTTTTGGGTCCTAGGACTGTTCTCATATCTTCTTCTATTTCTTTCAATTCTTTCAGGACATTTGGAAGCAAAATGACCTACTTTACCATAGGAAAAACATTTGAAAGGTAATTTTCCTTTATACTTACCGGATCTTCTTTGCAGCCTGTCCACAAAGTTGGCTTCAACTTCATCTATCTCATCATCGGATTCTATCTTATACTTTTCTAATCTAGAATTACTTTCAGGAGTACTGGATTTGAAGGCAGTCTTAACTTTTGGCAGAGCATCATCTAACTCTCTCATTTCAAAAGTAGTAAACTTACCAAGCAACTAATCCCTATTAACTATTTTTACTTGCATGAATTCTTTAATCATGGCCACCTTGTGACAATAGGACTTGGGCAGAGATCTGAGTATTTTCATAACAATTTCCTTTTCTTCGAGAGTTCCGCCTATGGTTTTTATGCCTGTAACAAGTTCATCAACTCTTTGCATAAAAGCTAATATGTTTTCATCATTGTCCATCTTCAATCTTTCATAGTTCACTTTTAGACTTTGTAACTTGGCTTCCATCATAGAATCATCTCCTTCATACAGATTTTTCAACTTTTCCCATACCTTATTCATAGTTTCAAGATCCACCAATTTCGTCAATATTGAGTCAGTTAATGAGCTTAGCAGAGCATCCCTTGCCTTGATGTCTATCTCATATTCTTTGATTTCATCTTTAGTTGTCAGACCATTTTGAGGTATGGTGTATTCTATTTCTGCAGCTTTCCAAACTTTGACACCGAGAGAAAGAAGATGGCTTTTCATCTTAACCTTCCAGAGAACATAATTAGTTCCATCAAAATGCAGCACTTCCTTCTTGTAAGACATTTTGGATCTTCCTCAAGCTGTTAAACTTTCTTTAGAGGAACTTTGCTCTGATACCAATTGTTGATATGCACCAAACAATTGAGAGGGGGGGTGAATCAGTTGTCACAAAACTTAAACACTTTCTGCAATTCAAACATTCATCACTTATCCACAATTATTATGATTTAACAATGAGAGCATGAAATCATAAACTTAACCACAAATACAACATCAAACACAAGAGACACCAGATTTATGTGGAAAACCCCAAGGTGGGGAAAAACCATGGAGAGGATTAACTCTCAATATATATTGTAATCTTGAAATAATGATGTTCAGGCTTGGTCACTCCACGGGCCTAAACATATTGGCTTACTGCCATGAAGAACAACTAGGTCTAGTAGCCTCACTACCTCAATGCTAAACCTAGCAAGATTACAATAAGGGCTGTTAAACCTTGAGGGCTATTAAACCCTACCAGTGGCTTACTGCCAGACTTACTACTACGATCAACGCATTTCCGTATTGTGAATAACAATTCCTCTACTCTACTCTTCCTCTTCTTTCCTCTGCCCCCTTCTCTGCTCTGCCTTTGGACCTTTCTTAATATATTCTCATTTTCACTCAAGGACACCTTTTCCATGATTCAACTACAAGTATTTATACACTACACCAACCTTGGAATGATCATCAAAGTCGGCAACACAATCATCAACCATTGGAACAATCTCCAAGGTCGGTATTACAAACATTTACAAAATAGGTCTTGACCTATTGCAATATCATGCAAAGGGAATAAAATTTGGATTACTCCATGCCTTAGATGGGACTCAAACATGATCTTCCATGCCACAAAATGCTTCCACAATCTTCCAGAGATATCCGTAATCACTGGATCAACCAGGTTGGCCAAGACTGGTTACACGCTACATTAACTGGGAACAATCTTCACACACCATCACAATTTCTTAACATGGACCAAATTCTAGATAGGAACATGATTAGGAGACATCCACAAGCACATTATAATCATCAGGAGCAACCACATGAACATTAACCACTTTATCCATAGGAATCCTCTCACCGGAACACATGAACTTCACTGTCTTCAACTGTCATAAAAGATAGATAGCTTGCGGACCACAAAATCACAAACCATTACAACTGTAGACACTTATCATCATCCCAGACTTCCCTCTAGAACTACAGAGCAAAATACTTTATTGCAGAGGAATGCAGAGCCAAATATTGTCTTCCTATCTCAACTAAACTTATAGAAAAAATAGGTTTCACTCTGGTGAATACAACTCACTCAGATCTTCATGCATATGGCTCAAACCTAGAATGTAGCATCCTCAAACATACTTCTAACTTACTTCTAATCCATAGACCACGATCTTCAAGAAGGAATAAATGTGGAGTAGTTTACTGGATTGTTCTTCAGCATACAACTCATTGTCTGTACTGCACTTCTCTGTAACTCACTTGTTTCTTCTGGAGAGGCTAATTTTCTGAATATCCTCAACATACAAGTCTTCTAAACAAGTAATAGAATAAGATACAGTTGACACCAATGACAACAAGAATATGTTGACATCAATGACAACACAGATTAGGCACATACTTGCAACACATATGACTCACTTGATGTCATTGCATTTGGTGGTGTTAAAGGAGTATAATTCTTAGATGTTTCTTCCTTAGGGTTTGAGAAGGCATGTAGATCTACCTCTTTTAAGTCAAATGTTTTTGTCTCAAACTCATGCCATTTCATCCTTTGGAGATTTTTTCCTATGCATTGGATGGTTTGATTATTCTTTTCTTTTTCATCTTTGGGAGATACATTAATTGTGAAGACATCCAAAGGGAATTGTATGGGACCATCCTTTTCTAGCCATTCCATGATTTTGGTTGTTGTTTCTTTAGAGACTATCTCCTTTTGCTTTGATGATTCTCCTTTCTTAAAGGATCTGATTTCCACATGTGGTTTACTACTTCGTTCAGTAGTTTTATCTTCTCAATTCATATTGACTACGACATTGGATCTGGAACTGTAACTCTATTTTTTGACAACTCATAATCGATAGGGATTCCTATCTTCTTTTAGGTCATGCTTGTTTTGATCATGCTAAAAGGTTTTAGGTCTCCTTTTGCAACATATATCATCCCAAAGTGTAGGAATCAAACTTCTTGGAATAACATGGAGCATACCACCTTCATTTGATGTATCCATGGTCTACCTAACAGTAAGTTATAAGCAATGTCTTTATCGATGACATAGAATATTGTGGGGATTGTTTTGGGTCCCAAAGAGACTAGTAGTGTGATTTTTTTATCATTGTTTCTTTTAGATTGTCATAACCTCTGAGAGTATCTTGGCATGTTGTGATATTTGTGTGTGCATATCCCATCCTTTTTAAGAGAGAAAATGGAACTATATTCATAGCAACTATGTCATCAATTAATGTTTGCTTTATACACGTGTCATAGATCCATACTTGTAGGTACAAGGTTGGATCCCCTTTCTTAGTAAAGTCAGCCTTAGAATGCATTTTATTTAAATTTAAAAAAAGAATCTTGGGTCTTGTAATTCAACATTCGGTGGGTCCATATCGAGATCGACTTGATTTATTTGCTCACTAGGAGGAGTGATCTAATCTAGAGGTTTCAACCCTATGGATTGAAAAAGAGCTGACCTATGTAATGGAAAATTTTTAAGAAGATTTATAAAATAAATATGGGAATAGGTCTTCTTCCAATATTTGATTAATTTGTAAGGTTCAATAGGATTAGGTATTGGTTCCACAGCTAAAACTATCATATCATGCAATTCCACTTTTTGTTCATTGTTGATTTTAGTGTCTCCCTCATGTATTATTTCTACTATTATTTCTACTAATCCTAACATCCTTGCCTCTCCCTTTGGTCCCAATTGTATAGGGATATTTGTCTCTGAGGATTTAGGAGGATTAGTTGATCTTGGAACCATCGCATCATTATTGTTCATTTCATTGTTCTTATGTGCCAAGAAGGCATCTTGGAAGATCTTCATGTATGCACTCTATGGTGCGATGGGTGCTTGTGATGGTTTACTATTGTTATTGTTGTTTTTTGTGACCTCTTGTGGGTTTAGGAACATTTTGATGAAAAATCATTATTGATCTTTGGGCAATCTTGTGATGAACCTATTAACTCTACAAGACTCAGTGTTATGCCCCCTTGTCTTTTGAAAAGAACAAAACTAGTTGTATTTATAAGGAGGGCATTCCTATCTACTGTTATTTCAATTTTGAATCCATGGTTGTTGACTGTGTCTAGGGTAATAGTCATTGTTATGAGGTCGATCTATTACATTAACAATCAAAGGGAAATAGTCTCTTCCATTGTAGTCATCTCTCACCTTATTCCTTATTGGGGGTTGATCTGTCACCCCATCCGTAATCACATTTCTATTGTTCTTTAGGATTTTGATTGTGGCAGTATTATTTCCACCATTGTCATTTGTTTGTGTTACTAACCATCCATTTACGTTTTAAGTTCTTCGCCCACTATCAATGGCATCTTGGTCAATTCACAAGGTACTTTCTAGCACTTCCTCATAGGATTTGTAAGGAAATTTTTGTACATCCTCTTGAGTATCCCTATTAAGGGAATGCAAGAAAAGGTCGCATAATTCTCTATGATCCATGTTCAGGGTACTTGTTGATGAGTAGAGCACTTGTCTCCACTATGTAATGAAGTGTATCACTGATTCGTTGGTGTCTTGTTTCATAGTTAAAAATTCACAAATCCCTATTTTGATAAGTTTGTTCATGTCAAAATCCATGACAAGCTCTCCTATGAGTTGATAAAAGGAATGAATTGAAGCCCCAAGTAATCAATAATACTAGTCCATGGTAATTCCTTCTAGTGTTTTTGGAAATATTCTAGCAAAAAATCCATCCCAAAGGAGTTCCCTTATCGTACTTGTGTATGCTTTGATGTGAGAATTAGGGTCTCCCTCATCCTTGAACTTTGGTAAGTTAGGGAGAGGTCATGGTAACATTACATTTTATATGACATGATCAAGAGGCTCTTTCAGATATTTAAGATAAGTCCTTAAGAATGCACTTTGAGATTGGGGGGTTGAGAGCATCAACCCCAAATTGGTGGGTTTTGATATCCAAGCATGGAGACATGATTTGGTTGATAATTTTGAATGGCTTGAAAGTTTTGCATCATATGATTCCCATTTGGGAAGGTCTCATTACTTCCATTTCGTGAGTAAAAGTTTAAATATGAGGCGTTTTGAGATACCCCCTGGTCTTGTTCTATTCTATTCTTGTGAGTATTGTCATGTGTTTTTACTTGCTTTTTCTTGAAGAGATTGTTATGCCTCTAATGTCCTAATTTGTTTTCCTGGTTTACCCCACTTAGCTACTCCCTTAGAGAATTTTCTCGTTGTTCCTCTTGGAAAGCAATATGTAAGGCTTCTTGAGACTTTCTAGCCTCTTGTAAGTGTTTTCTTGGGCATCTTACTTCATCCTCTAAGTGTGTAGCCATGTTACTTGTCAAAGCTTGATCTACCTGGTGGATTTTTGATCTCACTAGCACCTTGTGTGCTCTCTAGAATGTGTGGGTTGAATTATTGTGCCTTGTTCCCATGTGGGATTGTTAAATGTGAGAAAATGACAAGGTTCTCTTCTATCATGTTCATCATCAAAGTCTTCAAAGTCGTAACTATCAGTAACGAGTGTCATTGGGTCAAGTGGCACATACCTATCGAAAGATGGTGTCTCGGGTTCTCTAGAGGGAATGTTCCCTAGCTTGAGTTTAGATTTTGTCATATTCGAGGGTGCCTTAGACACCATAGAATAAATAAAACGAATGAAGATAATGAGAGCAATAACAAAGATGAATGTGATGGTAATAATAAAAAATGGATGCAAAAGTCATATGAAAGTGATGATAATGTGTGATTAGAAATTTTTGTTTTTTATGTTAGGTTTACCAAAATATGTATGCTTTGAAACATGACTCAAACACAATGTGGATGAGTTAGCCTCAATATCACACATGAACCATCTCCTTGCTATGGGTTGTTGGCAAGAGACACTGTGTGGCTTCATGAGTGTTATCATTGATGGCAACAAAGTCCATCCCACACATCCGCAGGACATGGTGTGTCTATACCGGAAGTTAGATTGAAGAGTATTTTGGTCTGGTGACCAAGAATAGAGCATGTAGCAAGGTCTGACAATCAAGTCCAGATCTCTCAGAGGAAGTATCTCAGTAAAGTGCGGACTTGGGGAAGTCAAGAGGAGTACCATGACTAATATATTCCAGAGATTGAGCCTCTGGTGATGTAAGAGTGAAAAGATATGAACACCTAAGTGTTGGGTTCCTGTTTGGCAGAGTAAACTAAGGAAGAACTAACCAGCAGAGCTTCAGACC
Organism: Cunninghamia lanceolata; assembly: GCA_027924645.1. Classification (NCBI taxonomy): domain Eukaryota; kingdom Viridiplantae; phylum Streptophyta; class Pinopsida; order Cupressales; family Cupressaceae; genus Cunninghamia; species Cunninghamia lanceolata. The sequence continues at coordinate 602,919 of BSBN01001164.1, read as the reverse complement.
TTAATCGGGATGAGATATTGATGGTAATTGAGTTTCTTAAGGGATCATTCATGATTGGCCGACATGATTGATGACTTCTATAAGCATCTCTTTGATATGCATCACTTGGTAAGCAAGGTTTCAGCCAACATACCAAAGTTTGGGAAAATATTGAGTATTTCGGATGCCAGCTAGAAAGATGTTGAAATCCTTTGTGCGGATATATATACCAAATGGATTTCGATGAGAAGGTGTGTGTGGTGTGTTGTATAGTGTGAAGAAAAGTAGAGAGTAGTGTGGAAGCAGTAATACAGGTCTAGTATGTGACAGGACAGCAGCACCAAAGAAGAGGAAAAATGAAGTACAGTAGATCATTGTATTGAGCCTAACCGAAACTGAACCTCAGCATATGTGGATGCTTCTCATCAGTTCAAGTATCTTGTTACTTTCTTTGTACCTTGTAGACAGTGAGTCTCTTGTAGGTAGTGAGCCTCTTGTGAGCAATGTGCTCGGGCAGTGAGCCCTAATTGGCAAGTCCATTTTGTACTTCTATTCTTTTAACAAAGAATACAATCTTGGGTTAGTCACCTCGTGGTTTTTCCCTTAACAGGGTTTTCCACGTCAAAATCATTGTGTTATGTGTATTGATTTTGTTTATGCTTTCATGGTTATGGATGCTTATTTGTTTTGATGCTACACTAGTTATTAAAGAAGAACAAAAAGTTAAATTAATTAAGATCATTGATTCACCCCCCCTCTCAGTTATCAACAATTGGTATCAGAGCTAAGTTCCTCCAAACAGAGCCTAACAGGTTGAGGAAGATTTGGGAATTCCAATGGATATGTATGGTGTGAGGGAACAACTTCAGTCTGCCCTTGATGATCTTGAGAAATCTCACTCTGAAGTCAATAACTTGAAGGAAAGACTCAAACAAGCTGATGATTTCATAAATGAACTAAAGGAGAAACTGAGTATCTCTATGAAAAAGAGAAAGGAACTTCTTCAGCAATTAGCAAGTCAAAGTGAAGCCAATGATACTAATAAAGATTTGAATAAGAAGAACAAATTATGTGAGAAGCTATCAAAAGAGGTCATTATGGTAAGACATGAAATGGAATCAGGGGTTATGAAATTCACCCAAGAAATTGAAGAGAAAAGAAAGACTGAAGATAATCTAAAACAATCTCTCAAGGAGAAGTCAGAAGACTGCCACAAAATGGATAGAATAATTAGGCATTTGGAATCTGATCTTGAAGAAGCTAGAGATAATGAAGAACAACTTGAGAATCAGATTGACACTATAAAAAGGGATCTTCAAATAGCAAATGAATACAAAGAGAAATTCAAGATAAGCTCTACTCAGCTTGAAGTTCTTCTTGAAAGCCAAAAGAGGGTAAATGACAAGCAAGGCTTGGGGTATGAGAAAGGTGAAAGCTCTAGATCTGGTCAGAAGAACTCTGGATTAGGAAATCCAAGGAACGGGCCTAGAAGACCTCCGGTAAGGCAACCAAATGCTCAAAGATATCCATCCTTCAATGGATACTGCCATAATTGCAATAACTTTGGTCATAAAGCAAATTAGTGTAGAAGAAGAATGAATCAGATTAATTCATCTTTCTCCGGATAGTGTTTTAATTGCAAAAGGTATGGTCACAAATCTCATGAGTGTAGAAATATGCAAATGAACAATTCATTCAATAGTAGATGCTTTGCATGCAATAGAATGGGACATATGGATAATCGGTGTAGATCAAGAGGATATCAACCAAATTTGCAAAGAAATGTTCTTTGCTACAATTGCAATAGATCTGATCATATTGCCAAATTCTGCAGAAGTAAGAATCAGGACAAAAAGGGTCCGGTGCAACATAATCAAAACCAAGACAAAGGAAAAGGAAAGTGAATGTGGATGAAATTCAAAGGGAGATGAACAAGATTTGGGTGAAGAGGAGTATAGAAAATGTTGATGATGGATCCACACTAGAATGTGGTGTTGATATTTCTTTCGGAAACTAAATAGATGAGCTCTGGCTTAGGGGGAGTCACAAAAGAAAACAAGTTCCCCCAACCAGTCAATTGGTGCCTGAAATTGGCACATGGAAAGTTGCGGATTAAAGGGTTCTCAGAAAAACATCTAAATAAGCCTTGGTAAAGATATGGAAGATTTGCAAGAAATTTAGAAGAGGTTAATCTTCCAAGATTGATCCGGTCTAACAGTCATCCGGTAAGAACAAAATTTTCACAGTTAGATCCAGTATGATCCAAATTTGAGGTATCTTGATCTGTGGATAAATGGAATGTTTGGAGAAAGGTAGATAAACTACTAATATTCACCGAGAATAACTCTAAGTGCATCTCAGTGATCTAGAAAGATCTCTCAGGACAAGGAGAACAAAGCAACTGGAATAACTTAAGTTGTGCATTTATTACAATGTGCAATTAGGGTTTGCGTAGAAATATAAGGGTTCTCTGGTTCATTATTTGCACATTTGCATTCGAGAAGAAGAGAGAAGGAGCTCTACAACAAATTGTCTCAAACCTCTCAAAGATCAACCGCAGAAGTCGATTCATCCAGCAATCTGATCCAGCTCATATCGTGAACCCTAGAAGCATAAAAAGGTATTTTCACTTTTGAAAATCTCTCACTAAATCTTTTTGAAAGATGGCTACTCCAAATGTTGTAAAGATCACCGATAGGCCGCACCCTAAATTCAAAAAACATCCCTACAAATCTCTAGAAGTGGACCCATTAGGCGCCTTTTCAAGCATTCCGCATGGGGTTTTGCATGTAGAGGATGTTAGGGCATACATTCATGCAAACATTGAGGATTTTGGGGAATCCAAGCTAATGGATATCTATCACAATTAGTCAATAGATGATTCATTTGAACTCAAACCTCAGTACAAGGCTATCCAAGATAAACATTTCAGACAGTGCATCCATTTCCCCTATTTTGCAGAAGATGAGTGGGTCCGGTATGTTTTGAACAGAGTGCATGACAACTTCATGTGGTTGAATAGACCATTTAAGATCACAAAAGATGCTATTAGGGCGGTATCTGGTTTGCACTCATCCGGAGGGTTACCTATTCTCAAATCGGTTAAAAACCAAACTGTGAGTGAGGCTACCAGATCAAAATTTGACAAGAGAGCAATGACAATAGAAGATATCACTGATTCGGATATCAAGTTTGCCTCCATGATAATTGGTTACAAGATATATCACTCTAGCAAGGAAAGTTCAGTATCCCGAACTGCAATTTACACTGCTTATCAGATGCTAAGAGAAAATGTTGACTATGATCTTTGTGATCTTCTCCTAAACCAACTGTTAGAGAATTTGCAAAAAATAAAGAAAGATAAAAAGAATTCATTCAAGTATGGTGGCTTGATACTTTGCCTATTCTTCTACTATATGAATGAGCTACCCGGAACTAGTGGTTGGGTATGGCAAAATGACAGACCAGTTGCCATTCAAATCAAAGATTACATGCATGGGCTTGGTGATGCCAAGGCTCAAAATATAGCTCTCTAGGGATATTTCAAGAACCTTCAAAGTATGATGCAAGCCAGAGAAAGGATCCCCCAATCATTGGTTGAGAAGTACAAGGATACAGTGTGCTTTATGGTAGACACTGATCAATGTCTAATGGAAGCAGTAGAGCCAAGGATAGTCTGGATTATGCCAATGGGGTATGAGGTGGATGATAAAATTTTGGAACTACATGTCCAACACCTACTAAGTCAGCCCAAGGACCTTAAGGTAGAAAGGTTTGGAACCTTCCAAGAATTGAGTGTAAAAGTTCATGTTGAACTAAGACAGCCTGAGATCAAGAGAAAAGTGAGAAGGGAAGTGGAAGAATTCACCAAGAGGCATGGAATATCAAAGGAGGCAGTTAATGCCAATAGAGAGAAGATGGAAAGGGCAGAGAAAGAAAGGCAAGAAATAGAAAAATAAAGTGCTCAGGTGCAAGCCCCCTCCCGGACTAGATCCTCCAAAAGTTCTGCACCTACCACCTCTAAGAGCCAAAAAGCATCGAAACCGGAAGCCCAGACATCCGAAAAGGGAGAGAAGAGAACAAAGAAAAAGGCAACAAGGTCCTATACAAGTCAGAAGGATGATGAAGAGATAGAATCAGATGAGGAGATCAAGAAAATGAAGAAGAAGAAGAAGAAGAAAACATCCAGTGAACCCTCTACCGGTCATAACAAGGAAGAAGAGGCAGAAGAATTTGTTGAAAGGCCTACACTCTGTATTGATGATATCATCAAATCAGTCACTGTGGATGGGAACTTGAAACCAATGACTGAATTTAATGATGATTATAGTGAAACTAATCAGAAGATCCTGCAAGAAGCTACAGTCAGGTATCTAAACATCTACAACAAAGCATTCATTGAAATCATCTCCTTAATTCCCAAAATCCTAGAGAAGGAACTTGAAATAAGAAAGAACAATGCCAAGGCAAAGGACCTGGAGATCCAGGAATAGATAGCTATTCAGCTCTATCCTTCCATCACCCCAAAACAAATGAACATGATCCTCAAGGATTGCAAGGATGAGTTTTGGAGCAAAGCAAGAATGAATCAGCTTATGCTCAGAGAGACTGACAAAGTGGCAAAAGAAACTAAATACATCCTCCGGAATGCCTTCATAAAATTTAATATCCCTATTGTAGAGGACATAAGTGATGAACCCTCTGCCATGGATGTCAAAGGATCAAGTACATCTAAGGAAGATTCTACTGAGAAAGTTACAGAAGAGACAAAGGAGACAAGTAAAGAGAAGACTAAGGACTTAAATTCCTTTGTTCCAGAAGAGGAAGTCCATGAAGAAGTAGACACCTCTCTTCTGGATCCCCCAACAAACTCTGAAATTTAAGGAAAAGAAAGAAAAGAAGAGAGAATCAGTCAAGAAGAGGAGAAAAAGGGAAGAGAAAAAGATCAAACAGAGAAGGTCTCTATTGTCACCTCTAAGGCCATAGAAGAAAAGGAAACTCTATCTCCGGCAAGAGACACTGTAGAAGCTGTTAAGGACTTATTGACAAAATAAATGATGGAATTGGATGAACCAGAGCTACTTCAAGGACCATTCAATTTTGATTCCCTCTCCCCGGTTCAAACTATGAAGATAACATCCTTTGCCCAAGCAAAGGAAAAAGAAAAACTTCTGAAGTCTCACATGGAAGACTGTGAGCTGATAGAGATTGCATCTGGTGTGTTGGAAAAGATCATGCCATCCTTCCAAAAGGATCTTTCTACCTCCTCATCCGGTAATTTGAAATCTCTTGTTAATTATGTTAACACACATTTTGATTCTTTGGAGAAAGTAGTTGAAGAGAAAGTCTGGAAAGAGTTTCTGGGTAAGAGATTCTCTAAGGTACAAGGACATATAACAAATGATAGGAGAAATTTGGATATTGGAATAAAGAGCCTAGAGAATGCTCTTAAAGATGGTAGAGATCTATTCAAATTTTGTCTATCTTTGTCCACCGTAATAGCAGACATCACCAAGAAGGTGGAAGAACAAGAGAGAAAACTATCAAGTTTATCTCAAAGTTTTGATCCTCTCACCTCTTCCATAATAAATCAAGAGTGTCAGACTATTGCAGTCATAAACGAAATAAAGAAGCTTGAGAAGGAGAAGAAAAATAGAATAAGCAGGTTAAGTGAACTTAGAGGGATAATTAAATTAGAGGCCATGCATGAGGCCCTAACTGATGCTTAGACCACAACCCGGACTAGTGACACGATAGATCTAAAGAGGATAGAGGCTTTTGCATTCCTGTTGAGTGGTCACATCTCAATTTTGGACAGGATGAAGCAAAGTTGGGCAACAGAATTTGTCCATTTGAAGACAACTTTTGCAGATATACTTCAGTATATGTAAGTATAACATGTATAGATACTTATGCGGCCAAGTATAGTTGGATTTTTGGGAATTTTGGTGTGCGGATACTACCCTTTGCCATTGATGTCAAAGGGGGAGTGAGTAGCAGTGAAAAATGTGGAATCTATCTAAGGGGGAGCTCCAGTAAAGTGTACATTAGAACAGAGCATCAACCAAGGAGGAGTGTAGTGTGACAGTCATTTTTCACTAAGTGTTGCCATCAATGCCAAAGGGGGGATTGTTGGCAAGAGACATTATGTGGCTTCATGAGTGTTTTCATTGATGGCAACAAAGTCCATCCCACACATCCGCAGGACATGGTGTGTCTATACCGGAAGTCAGATTGAAGAGTATTTTGGTTCGGTGACCAAGAACAGAGCATGCAGCAAGGTCCGACAATTAGGTCCGGATCTCTTAGAGGAAGTATCTCAGTAAAGTACAAACTTGGGGAAGTCAAGAGGAGTACCATGACTAATATATTCCAGAGATTGAGCCTCTAGTGATCTAAGAGTGAAAAGATATGAACACCTAAGTGTTGGGTTCCTGTTTGGCAAAGTAGACTAAGGAAGAACTGACCGGCAGAGCTTCATACCTTAATCCAGATGAGATATTGATGGTAATAAAGTTTCTTAAGGGATCATTCATGATTGGCCAACATGATTGATGACTTCTATAAGCATCTCTTTGATACGCATCACTTGGTAAGCAAGGATTCAGCCGACAGACCAGAGTTTGGGAAAATATTGAGTATTCTGGATGCCGACTAGAAAGATGTTGAAATCCTTTGTGCGGATATATATACTAAATAGATTTCAATGAGAAGGTGTGTGTGGCATGTTGTGTAGTGTGAAGAAAAGTAGAGAGTAGTGTGGAAGCAGTAATACAGGTTCGGTATGTGACAGGACAGCAGCACCAAAGAAGAGGAAAAATGAAGTGCAGTAGATCAATGTATTGAGCCTAACCAGAACTGAACCTTAGCATATGTGGATGCTTCTTATCAGTTCAAGTATCTTGTTACTTTCTTTGTACCTTGTAGACAGTGAGTCTCTTGTAGGTAGTGAGCCTCTTGTGAGCAATGTGCTTGGGCAGTGAGCCCTAATTGGCAAGTGCCAGTTTGTACTTCCATTCTTTTAACAGAGAATACAATCTTGGGTTAGTCACCCCGTGGTTTTTCCCTTAACAGGGTTTTCCATGTCAAAATCATTGTGTTATGTGTATTGATTTTGTTTATGCTTTCATGGTTATGGATGCTTATTTGTTTTGATGTTGCACTAGTTATTAAAGAAGAACAGAAAGTTAAATTAATTAAGATAACTGATTCACCCCCCCTCTCAGTTATCAACATGGGCAACTTCCAAGTCACTCTCACTCTCGTGGAAAGATCTAGTCAAGTGGAGGTGAGACCTAGGGTCAATTTTATTCGCATGGAAGCATAACATCATAGAGAGTAATTGGCTAGTCTGTGGACCTAGTATGGATTGTTATATGACAAGCTCATTCTAGGACTATTGTGGTTGAGATAATTATATGACCTAAAGGGTCACTATTCCTAGGTCTTATGTTCAGATTTATCAAGTTCCAACACCTAGTGGATAGATTGTTTTACTTTTTGATGAGTCTAGCAAGTTATAACCTATCCTTGTTCATTTGAATGTGTTGTTGTATGACATCTCTCTATTAGAAGATCCTAAGTGTGTGTTCTTTCTCTTCTATGGTTTATTGTGCATGTTGTGGTCTTAGGTGTATTTCATCTCTCTTCAAGAATAATCTTGATCCAACTTCCTCTAATCCTTGGGCACATCAAATGCTTGGGAGAGAGTTCATGTTTGGATAAGTGTTGACCTAGTTTGACTTGAGTTGACTTTTTTACTTTGTTGACTTTAACTTGATGTCAAAGGTTTGTTTCACTTTTCGTGAAGTGATGAATGTATCTTGTGATAGAGCCAAGGGTTTGAGCTCATTTAATGTGAAATGTACCTCATGATGTGATCAAGGGTTTAGTTTTCCTAAGTTCCTAATATTTTTGTATTTTTGTATGAATGCAACTAATCTGAATGCAAAATGATTTTTGGTTCCTTTTCCAAAGTTGAATAATAAAGTGAACTAATTAGATAAGAGTTAAAATATGAATGCACTTTAATATGAATTTTCCAAATGCAATCTAAACTATGTTTTTGGTCTTTTGTGAGATGATTTGCAGATTTAATCTAGGAATTGAAATGGATTGAATGAACTAACTTGAATTGAAATCTAATCTATAAATTACAATGAAATAAATATAATCTAGCAATGCTAATGAAATCAAATCTAAACTTATCAAGGAAAAAGCAAACATAAATATTACTTCCTCCAAGAGCAAATTTGTGATTTAATTAACTATGAAAGCATATAAAGAACCTAGATTTCTCTTTGACACATGAGCTTGGTGTATCCTTAGAAGTCATTGTAGAAACCTCATTTCCTTTGCAGTAGTGGGGAACTCCTCTTATCGATAGGGATGAAGTTGATTGAATAATTGACCTATGTGAATCTATGTAGCACTATGGCTTGGAAATTTGTGAGTGTAACAACACTATTGAAATTTTTGAAAGGTTGGAAACTATACTAAGAAATCAAAAGGCTCATACGTCCTGTAAAGAGCATGAATATGCTATGGAGACCAAAAAAAAGTAAAGCTAAGAAAGAGTCTACAACAATGAATTTGCCTCCCATAATACTGTAAGAGGGGGTATTCATAGGTTGGGAAGGCTCACAAGAGGTGGGATTGATTAAGGAGTTAACTCAATTGATTAGTGAGTTAATAGGATTGATTGAGGAGTGAGCAAGCCTGATTAGGAGTGAATTGAGCTTGATATCTTATCACTCATGGAGGAAGGAGAGTTAGCATGAGAAGAAAGGGAGATAAGAATAGTTGTGTTTGAGCTAAGAATAAAGTGATTGGGAGTGGAGAAAGAGTTAAAAATAGACTAGGCTCAATTAGGGTCGAAGAGCTATGCAAATTAGAGGAAAAATATAGCTAAATTAGGGCTAAACTGAAGAGAAACTCATGTTTTAAAACATGACTGGGTCACCCCTAGGGATCTAGGGTTGCCCTATGGGGAGATCTAAGGTTTCCATTGGGTTGTGGAAGTAACATGGGGCAACCCAAAGAGATAGGGTTCTAAAGGTGGTTTCAAGGGCTAAGAATGGTCAAAAGGGGCTAAAGATGAGCTCAAGACCAAGAGATTGATTGTCAGACTTGAATAAGGTGGGTCACCCCTTTTAGTAGGGTAGGTCACCCCTGGGGATCCAGAGTTGCCCCATGGGGAGATCTAGGGTCACCTAGGGGGATCTAGAAATAACAGGGGATGACCCAAAAAAGAAGAAAAGGGTGATAAAATTGGCAACACGAAATGACCTAGGGGGCCAATTGAATGTCTCTGAAATGTTGAAATGGATGAAAGGGGCTTAGGGAACATGCATTTCCCATCTTGCAACACTGGTTAGTGAAATCGGTAAGTCTAGAAAGCGAAAAAAATGAATTGTTGACAAGGGGTGAAAGATGAAGAAATGGGACCTAGGAGGGTTAGCTAGGGGACTAGGGAAACATAAACAAGATGAACTTCAATCAATGTGTCAATAAGGAGAACACTTCTGAGAGGTCATAATTACATGCTTACATGTAAGTGATTAGGATTATAGCTCATCATTGGATTACCATGTAGGCCCATGTGATTTTTAGTGCTTACAAATCTAGTCGACATTCAGATATTTTTTACATTTCTATGTCTTGAATTTTACTATTTTAAAGAAATTCAAAAATCTTTGATTAATTATTTTAAATAAAAACATATAACACTATTAGATATATCAAATTTAAACCTTAATCATCTTAATTATCTTTTTTACACTCGCCATTTCAACATCTTTATTTATTAGTTATATATTAATAAAAAAATTAGACTTGAAGTGTTGTTAATGGCACAATGTGATGGTTAAAGCATGGCATTGTTATCCATGCCATCAAGGTTCAAACCCCTGCTAGGCCAATGAGCTTGAGGGCTTTGATCCCCGCTAGGCCGATAAGCTCGCGGGCCTTGCTTCCTCAGAGGACCCCTGTTGGGTCAATGAGCTCACAGCTTAAAAGCCCTCGCTAGACCAATGAGCTCACAAGTTTGAACCACTAGTGTTAATGTAAGCATTCATGCTAAGGGTGTTCACACCTGGGGATGAGATCCCCCATGTTGTGGCCTCATCAATTAATAGCTCCAGTTAAAAGCTTGTCACCTAGCAAAAAAAATTTACACTTGAAGTGACAATTTCCCCTATTCGTGCTCAGCAACCTACAAATGACTCTCTTGAGGAAGAGGGTCCAATCACTAGCTATGATCTTATTGATGACAGTTATATCCTTAGTAATGTTTAGGGAAAACTAGATGATAAAGATCCCCCTACTGTCGGTGTTGCTTTAATTGTTTAGTGCCTTTTTATGATATTTGGGCTTGGCTCTTTGTTGAACTTCTTTGTTTTGGACTATGTCCTGCATAGACTCTAACGGTGTGTTGTTCTACTACCCATCCTTTTTTATGAATATTGTACTATTATCTTTTTAGTTTATAAAAACTAATATAAGCTTTATTCATAAAAAAATACACCATAAAATTTATATTAATACAAAATTAATATCTTACTTACAAAATTTGGTGCATAAAAATAATCTTTCACTCTAAAATTTAATTTAAAATATAAAAAATCCCTAAAACATTATGTTTCTTTATTAGGTATTCGCTATATTTCCATGTAATTTTCAAAGGTCATTTCTAAAAATATACCTGCTATACTTAGAAACAATAACAACTCACCCAATGGATAGACATTTTCCATCCTCACAGGAGGTAGCTTCAGTGGAGGATGTGATATAGGACCCTCTCCTCTCTCCTCGACCAAAATATTTAGATTGTGGTGTTTCCTAGACAAAATTGTTCATTGCAGAAAGAAGGGTCTTCCCAAATTTGTGTGTGACTCTCACCCCTGGGTCAAGGGGGTGCAATTGCCCATTTGGGATCCAATATTGTATATGTTGGTCCTTTCTGTTATGGGAATTTTTTCTCTCGAGATAGCTTGGTTGCATCTTTGTAAGGTTTCAAGTCTAGTCAAAACATGAAGTTTGTACAAGGTTTTTGGTCCCTCTAAAACCATTGGAGGCATCTTGGCTATAGCTTTGTAAAGTTTTAGGACTTGTCAAAACTTGTCCCTCTAAAACCAACTTATCCTAATCAAAACAACTTGTTAAAGAAATTAAGATTGTCTATGGAAAAAGCAAGGTTTTTCTAGAATATTCCATAAAGTTGTCTAGAAAAAGAACATTCCAGTTTTTAAGAATTAAAAATATAGAATCCTCTAGTAAGATTGAAGTTTCCAAAATTTAGAAATCTTATATCTATTTATATGAGACTATAGACAGTTGTTGTGTTGGTTGTTTTAAATTCCCAACCTGATCTCAAAAGAGCAACCTATAAAATAGCCAGTTCTAATAATGGGATTGCTTTGAGGGATTGGCCAACGAATAGGAAAAACTAGATTTGATCCTTTTTCCTCTACACTTTAAGCTCTGCAAGACCTGGGTGGGTATACCCTTTGAGAAAAATAGTATTTTATTTTAGATCTGCTACTTATTTCCTCCAAAATACTATGTTCTTAAAACAAATATATGTTGAAGCAAATGGGCTAAATTCTCAGGCTTTTTAACATAACTCTCTTGCAAGAGAATACTGAAGAACTACTACTAAACATGATATAGAAATGAAACTATTCTTTGATTTTATGAATGATCTGGGAGATTAAATGAAGACAATAATCCTAAGAGATCAGTGCCTAAATCATGGGTCATAGAGTCGAAACAAATATAATGAAACTAAGTACAACAGTACATTCCCAATTCATATAAAAATATTGCAATGATGTATTACACCACTACACCTTGAAATAGTCCAGAACTAATTCTACTTAAGAATCTTTGCATACATTTACTATATTCCATATTTTCCTTAAAGCATTAAATTTACTCTTTGAGTAAAAGCTATTAAGAAAAGATATTCTTGCATAGGAAAGACTGTGAAGATGAATAAAACTGATATTTAGTCAATTTATATTCATAAATATGATAAAGATTACAACTGTAGGAGACAATATAGTTCAAACCCTGACAATATATTCAAACTAATGAACTGGTATTATTATACAAATAGCTGCAAGTACACATAAGTCTACTCTCAAAAACACCTAGAAATAGAAAAATCCTAGTTTATGATTACGTACTGTGTTACAAAATTTTCTCCAAGATCCTTGTCAATAGGTCCTGAATTCCCTTTTATAGAAACAAGGGAGTAAACAAGCTTCAGACCTAAAGAGAGATGTCACATTTACATTTGACAATATCCCATAAATCAGAAACAAGGATAACTAATTATGGGTTAGATATTTCATAGGAACAGAAGTTGTTACATGTGTAGCTACAAAACAAGTCTCCTTGGAAAGTGTGTACTGAAAGATGCTATAACAAACTTTTCCAACCTTACGCCACTCTCTTCATTCTGACCCCTTTTTGGAAAATCTAATGATTCACAAGAAGACAAGAAGTAAAGAAGCAACTACAAGACAAAAATGCTCTGTTTGGAAGTAACAACATTCTCATGCTGAAAACAAACAAGAAAAGGACAAATAGGGGCATATTCCCTATTTGAAATAGGAACAATAGACAAACATTCAAAATATAGAACACCACAATATCCAAAGTCTCACAAGTCAGGTAAATCATTATATTTCTCATCCAAAGCCTTATATTGCTCCTCTATTGGCCATTGGAATGTGAGGAGATCATGCACATGAGATATATACTAATTATATTTGGCTAAATTTGATTCAACCTCCTTGACAAAATCTTCAACAAGTTGATAAGAATCCCATAACTTACTGACACGTCTTTTGAAGAGGGGAACATCAATCTTGTCACCCTAGTAGATGAGAAAAGAGATAATTAGAGTGATGGCCTCAAATTGAAGAACCCAGTCCTGATAAGGCTTGATATCACCATTATCCATTTTGATTTCTAGTATCACTCCAATTTGATCGTTGTTAAAACTATGAATCAGCTCCAATGCTTTCTCCTCAAGTTGATTTATAAATGCTTGTGACTCCCCAGCTTCCTTTGTGATGAAGCACACAACATACACTCAATAGAATTGTGCCATTAAACATATGGGAGACAAAGATTTGGAAGCTGGAACATAAAAAAAACTTCTATTCATCAACTCTGCTACTACAATGAGAGAAAACTCTCTTATATCCAAGAAAACCAAAAAAAAAATTACCTTTTTTGGCAGATTTCGACAATTATCAAATTTTGCCATTTTAGGTAATTTTACAATCATATCTTGAGAATCTAGTTTTTTCGCAAAAGCTTCCTAAAACTAAGGTAGGACGAAAGGCCAACTAATATTCTAAATTTGAGACATGAGTTTCGAGTTATTACAAAAACAACTTTTTAAAAATCTAGAAAAAAACACTAAATTGTCATTTTGAGGGCCAAGATGAAAGTTTCAATCCCCGAAAAAGTGCCAAAATGGAGTCCAACCCACTGGTCACCTCATAACGCATCCACCTATAAAATTTCATAGAAAACCCACATCTGAGTCAAAAGTTATGACCTTCGGAAGTCCCTGCATCACTTTGTTGTTGTGTAACTTGGCTTGATTTCCTTTGGAGCACCCTATTCATGATTTGATCCCTTATATATACCAAGTAGAGGAGAAATTCTTGGGACCCATTTACTAAACAAAGGCACAATTTGTTCCTTATCTTTAACTATTTTCTTAATGGCTAGTGCCAGGTTAGACTATAATCTATGAATATTCTCTGCTTTGCTTGTAATCTCCTCCATCAACAATCCAAAAATATTTGAAACAATATACTAGTTATCCTCTTGTTGATCCTTCATGGAATTTTTAAAAATCTCCTCAAAATCCATGATCTATTCCCTTAACTCCTCACTTTCCTTTTCAAGACTAGACTTTGATGAGGAAGAGGAAGGATCAACAGCTAGAGGGCCTGGATCTCTTATCACTAATATTGTTTGAAGTGAAGATGATGTTGATGCCTGCTATTTCTATTGTTCCCACTTTGCTTTTGATTCCTTCAACCTATTGTACTCATTTACTAGATGCATGTAATCACCTTCTAATTTATCATATCTTTTCTAGAGAGCATCAGTGGTTGCTTTGCTAAACTTTGCAACTTCTACTACCATGCTAGATGCCTCTGTGGTAGGAGTATCAGATACTCTTTTGATGATTAAGCCCCCCTTAGACCTCTGTCGAACTCAGCCACTAATGGCTTATCGATGTTGGTGGGCTAGGGTCCAAATGGCTAAGGTTTCCCATTTTGGATTGTACTCTACACCTGACAATGTTGCCTTAGCTTCTTCCTCTATGGAGAATACCTTTTAATCTTGTCTTCTAATAGTATCTAGGGCAATGGCAGAGGCTATATCCCATTCTAGAAGTAGTAGAATACCACTCTCTCTAACCATCTTCCTGCCAAGCTCTGGAGTGATATCTTTAACTTCCTCTTTCATTCGTGTTAGTATCCTAAGGGATACTTCTTCTTGAGTCTCTTGAGGGGACTTCTCCATTCCTTCCTTCAATCTTCTTGCATATTCTTCTTTTCTACATCTCCATAGGAAATCAGAGAACTCTTTGGAATTAACAAACTCATCATCATTCATGAACCTCTAACATGCCATAGCCCTCATATGATTTGAAATATCTTTCCCTTCAAGGGAAATGTTTGTTATTCTACTCAAGAGCAACTGTTCAGGTTCATTTTTGCTAGGAGATAGCATTTCCTATCATATCTCATCCTCTGTTACTTCCATTTCATATTCTTCATCTAGATAGTCAACTAGAGGGCCTTGCTCTGTTAGGAATTGAATGCAGAAGATATCAATTAAATGCAAATAAAGATTAAATAGAGGAAGGGAAATACACAGAAATAATAACAGCGAGAAACAAGTTTTAACATGGTTCACCCAAACCCAGGCTACATCCACCAATAGAGAGTCCAATATTATTATCCAGTAAATCAAACTGATTACAACCATCAATCCTTGTAGCTCAATACCGCTACCCCTTGACCCCATCTTGGGGGAATTGCTCCCAAACCCCCGCAAGGGGTGCTGCCCCTTGACCCCGTTAAATGATTTGGGGGGGAAACCACACCGATAAAAGTGGGGTAAATTTAACCTCTGAGCCTGATTAGACTCCATATAACAACATGCTCAATCTTCCTCCTTTTTGGAGATGACTCCCTAGGAGGTGAATCTAATACAACTATTTGCACAAAAGGGGAAATTACTAGCTGCACTGGTGGAGGAGATAAAACAAGTTGAGCTTGTGGAGGGGCTTGTGGAATTTGTTCCTTAACTTCCACCTTTTTAGCCCTTCTCTTGAATGTGTGTTTCAATTGTTTATCAGTAGGGGGGTGATATGATGGCCTTTCTTCTCCTTTAGGCTTAGCGGACTCCTTTTCCTTTATGGCAGCAACTTGACCAATTATTTCATCAACATTAGACAAAAAAAAATTATTCTGGTAATTGGGTCAGCAATATCTAGATAAGCTCCCTTGTAAAAAGGTCTTTTCATTTTCATCTTTTCAACATATTTGATATACATTGTCCACCTTGCTTTCCTCAACTTGATCTCATCTTCATTAATAATATTTCTAATGACATCCTCAAATAAATAAACCTGATGAGCAATGGAACCCTTTTAATATACCCCTTCTGAGGTTCCTTATATAACCCTCAAGATAAAAACACTTGGCGCGTTCCTGCTGCATCCTGAAAACTTTCAACTTTTCAAATCCCTCCCTATTCATTCAGAAATTAGAGAAAGTTGTTAAGTAAGGGAAGAAAGATCCCTTCTTCTAGTTTGCTAGATGAGCCTTCACTGATTCAGTCAACTGCCAAATAACTTCTAAAAATCCAACTCTCAAAGGCACATACTTGCGCAATATATGTGGGCCAATAGGGCACTCATACACTCTTAATACAATACATTCATCATGGAGAATGAAATCTCCCCAATTATGTTTAATTTCCCAAATAGGTCTTCTTATCCCATGTCTCAAGAAATGCAATATAGGGATTGGGATTCTAGGCACATCCTCCTTGAAATAATTCAATAGTTTGACAACAAAATAATCTCTTAAAATCCTGTAACTTGAATTAGGATCATGCTTATCCCATATATGAGTCCAACATTGGACTGGAAGTGGATTTCCCATATTATCAACTTGATTAATCATTAATTTAGGTCTCCATTCTCCTCTTCCCTTATATAAGAACATGTGGCATAATAAAGAATGCCACCAGAACTTCATTGCTTCCTTATTTCTTTTGATATCTACCAATCCTTGATATATATGATTAACCAAATAAGAAGCAAAATCAAACTAATAATTCAGAGATACATGTTGAATATCAGATGCCATGCACTTTCAGGGTCGGTTGTTAATTTTTGTTAACCGACAAAAGAAAAATGACTTTGTAAAACCCTAATTCTAGAAACATCTTAAAAAGCTTGTTATAAGTGGCTGGGATGTATGTTGAAGGTGTGGAATTCATGAGATTGTAATTTGTTTTGCGTTGGATAATAAAATCATTAGATGGCTGAGTTTCTGTGGATGTAGCCCATATTGGGTGAACCACGTTAAATTTTTGTGTTGATCTCTTTTGTGTTATTCTTCATTGTTATATTTGGGTTATTTAATCTGCATATAATTGTTAGTGTTTATTGCTCTGATCTGCCTAAACCCTAACAACTGGTATCAGAGCGGGTTGTGTTTGATTATTGTCTGCAGGAAGGTCTCACGATTGAGTGGGAGTCTCATGGTTAAGTGGGAGCAATGGCGAACGAGGGTAAATTGAAAGTAGATAAATTCAATGTGTAGAACTATCAGTTATGGAAGATACAAATGGAGGATTATCTCTATCAAAAGGATTTATGGAGGCTGTTGGAAGGAAAAGTCAAGAAACCAGCAGTAATGACTGATGAGGATTGGGAACTTCTAGATAGAAAGGCACTGGGAACTTCAATGCTTCAGATATCTTAATGGAAAGTGTAGGATAATTGAAGTGTGAACTATTTAAAGATAGCCATTAATTTCAGGGTCGAGACCAATCATGTCTACCAATATTTCTAGCTTACATGAACCAGATTTGCAAAATCCCTTTGTTCCCAAAATTTGAATATGAGCAATCATATTATGCAACGGCAAAGTGGATCAGACGGTCTCGACAGGTCAAAAAGATTTAACATCACTTGTCATGCCCTACAACGCTCCTCAAACCAATTAGGAGGCTCCACCTCATCTTTCCTTTATGAATCATCAGAAAGGGTGCACCATCAAAGCTATGTCACTCCCTGCCACATGGTGGTTTTCTCCCATTCTGCAGTTCGGTGGGGTATACCAATTAATTGCTCCTCGAAATAGCAGAAAGACCTAGGATCCTTCCACGTAGCACCTTTTATCCACTTGGATCTTATTGTGTGTTCCAGATGCCAAATGTCACCCTTCCACTCTTCCACAAACAGTTGGTGGGACCCTTGGAGAAGTTCTACAGAATGGTGGAAAATGTGAGAAGTCGCCACATGTCCGTTGGGGACCCACCCTGTGTTAAAAGCTGATGAATGAATCCTACCAGGTGGCGGCCTTCTGCTATTCTGTTGATATCCACTTATTCAATATTCTACTCTCCGTGGAATGGTAGAAACAAGTCAAAACAGGCCACCTATTATCAAAAGATAAAAGGGGCCTGACCCTTTGCATACTCTTTAAAAACAACTTTTCCCTACTAGGAAAAGGGGGGCCACGAGACTCATCCAAGGGGTCAAAATATAAACTTAGAATGTATTGATATAAACTTTGAATATGGGGCGCAGGTGGTAAACAAAAGGTAAGGGGGCAGTCAACAACGTAACCTAAGGCATAAACCTAACAACTTAATCATATCTGACGCGGGCGATAAGTGGTCAACACAGAAATATAACAAAAGTAACTTCACCACTTAGATTGAACAACACTAGGGTTTAGGGTTTTAGACCCTGAGGAAAATATTCAATGTTTGGAACAAAAAACCCTAGGTAACATACTCTCAAAATGATGGCACAAGACATGGCAAAATACAAGAACCTAAAAAATTTTACACGGTTCTACCATGTTGTACGTAGCATTTTGGATGGAATGTAATTCAAGCTAGATAAATATAATATTTTTCTGAGTTATTTAACTCTATTTTGCTTTGGTTTTTCCCTGTTGTTGTTGTTTTGTTTTATTATGGTTTCTGATTCTATTTTTACATGGTATCAGAGCCAAGTTAAGCTAGAAATTTTTTCAACAAGGCTAAGATATTGCTAGATTGATATTTGCTTCACTAGATAAGCTTCGGAGATCTATTTAATCTATTTATTTGAGGGCTGATTTTTTTTGCTAACATGGGTTCTACAAATGAAGTTTTGCCAATCTTTGTGGAAGTGGTTTTGCATATTGGAAGATTGCAATAAAAAATGCTTTAAGAGAAAAGGCTTTATGGAGGATTGTGAATAAAGAAATTGAAGAACCTCAAAATGAAAAAGAAAAGGAGTTATGGAAATGCAAGTTGGAGCAAGCTAGAGGTATTATTGGCAAAGCTTTAAGCCCCAATCTGAATAGAAGATTTGTTGATATTGATAATCCAATAGAGCTGTGGGAAAAATTAGAAAAAGATTATAAAGATTCAGATATTTCTAGCATGTTTAGTTTAGAAGAAAAATTGGTGAACTTAGATCCAGCTGATTTTAAAAAATGATTGATTACTTTAATGAAGTTACATTTTTAAATGCTTAGCTAAAGAAAATAGGTGTTGACTACATAAAAAAAGATTTTAAGTTGATTGCAATGGTTGAAAGTAAGCTTCCCCAACCATACAAGGTATTTAAAGAATCAAGGAAAAAATATATTAAACTAAATCCCAATGCCCCTCAGCAAATTTTTGATCAATTTTGATCAATTTTGAAGTCTATTTTAGATGAAGAAGCTCATCTTATTAAAGAAGGATATATTAAGAAGAATCATGCATATGCAGCTAAGAGTAGATTTTCTAGATATGATGGAAAGAAGAATTGGAAAGGAAATGATAAATTTTGAAATATTGATGGTTCTAACCATCTTTCTAGAAATGATGGTGCAGAAAAGCAAATAGGAAGAAAACCCATTATTTATAGGTATTGTGGAGGTGAGAATCATATGGATAAATTTTGTTTGAAGAAGAGGGACAGTGAAAGGTAGCAATACAAGCCCAAGCAAGAAAGGTTTAAGGATGGCAAGACAGATAGACATAGCTTCATAGCTATCTCCCTCAAAAACTAAGAGAAATCAAATGAGGAGGTAATTGCTACACCCAAAAGTAAATCTAGTGTTAAGGAGCAATAATTTGCTTCAAATTCTAATAAAGAATGGATTTTAGATTTAGGAGCATCTTTTCATATGACTGGGGATAGATCTTTGTTTATTGATTTTCATGAAGGGAAGAATTCAGATCAAGAAATTACTATTGGCAATAAAATGAAACTTCCAGTTTTAGGAACAGGGACTGTTAATGTAACAAATGGGTCTTTGAAAAATATTTTATTGGTTGAAGAATTGGGGGTGAATCTTATTTCAGTATATAAAATTGCTCAAGCTAGATATGAGTTTGTTGTCACTACTGATCAAGTTACTGTTAGAGATAGAAAAAACCCAAGCAATATAATTGCTATTGGTAGAGTTGATCATAAAGAGAGTCTATTTAAATTTGTTAGGTTTGTTGATGATGAATACACACTCTCCCATGCTTTCATTGCTCAGACTGATAATATGTCAAAACTTAGCCTGCTAGACTTGGACATATAAATTATAGAAAATTACATGACATGGTTAGAATGGATATGGTTAGAGGATTAACAAAAATTTTAGCTTCTAAAGGTGTTTGTGAAGGATGTGTGTTAGGTTAACAACATCAAGGTCCTTTTAATTCAGACAAAGCATGGAGTGCTAATCATCTGCTACAACTCATTCATAGTGATCTATGTGAACCAAATTATCCTTCATTTTTAGGTGCCAGGTACCTTCTCACTTTTCTTGACGATTATAGCAGGCAAGTATGGGTTTATTTTCTTGAAAGGAAAAATGAAGTATTTAAATCATTTTGTGAAAATTATGGTATTAAGGTGCAAAGAATAGTTCCTTATACTCCTCAACAAAATGGGGTGGTTGAACGAATGAATAGGACTCTTTTAGAAATGGCTCACTGTATGTTGCATTTTAAAAGTTTGCATAATAAATTTTGGGGTTTGGTTATTTCTTGTGCTACACATATTTTGAATAGAATCCCCACCAAAGCCCTCACAAATATCACCCCTGAAGAAGCATGGAGTGGTATAAAGCCTCACATTGGGTTTTTTAAAGTATTTGGGTGTATTGCTTGGGCACACATTCCTGATAAAAAGAGGAAAAAGTTAGAGCCAAAAAGTCATAAGTGTTTGTTTATGGGTTATAGTGAAGAGTCAAAGGCTTATATGTTATATGATTTGACAACTAAAAAGGCCTTTGTTAGTAGAGATAAAGTTTGATGAGCATTCACAACTTACAACCACTTCTTCTCACTCTACAACAACAAATGCTTCCCATTTTTTAGATATTTTAGAAAGAAATGGAGACTGCATTGATGAGGATGAGGTGTGCACTACTATAAATGATGATAATACTATTGAAAATGAAACAACTAATGCTTGTAATCAGCCCTTTTTTGTAGGTAGTGAAGATGAAGAAGATGATGTTTCAGCTAGACAAAAGACAATGAGTGTTGAATAAATATATAAACAAGGCTCAAAGATCCAAGGAAGGAATGGTAGTGCTCTCATGGTCAAAGTATTACAGATAAATGACCCAATCTCATATATGCAAGCTAGAGGGAAGAAAGAATGGGAGCAAGCCATGAAAGAGGAATATGATGCATTACTAAAGAACAACACTTGGGAACTTGTGCCCCACTCCAAAGGTAAGAATGTTATTGGTTGCAAATGGGTTTACAAAACAAAATTTAAATTAGATGGTGCTATAGAAAACTTTAAGGCTAGATTGGTTGCTAAGGGGTTCAATCAAAAAGAGGGTGTTGATTATGAAGAAACATTTGCTCCTATCATTAAAATGATTACAGTTAGAATTATTCTTTCTTTGGCTGCAAGTCTTGGGCGGCATATTCATCAAATGGATATTAAAAATGCTTTCTTAAAAGGAGATTTATATGAATAAATATATATGGATCAACCACCAGGTTTTGTAGATCCAAAACATTCTAATCTTGTTTGCAAATTAAAGAAGTCACTTTATGGCCTTAAACAAGCACCACGAGCATGGAATGACAAAATTGACATGTATTTTCAGCTTCATGGATTTAAAATATGTAAATCAAATCCAAATCTTTATGTCAAAAAAGTTCAAGATGAGATTATTCTTGTTGCAATTTATGTAGATGATTTACTCATTGCTAGACCGAATATTGACCTAATCAATTATTTAAAATTAGATCTTAAAAAGGCATTTCATAAGAGTGATTTGGGTGAACTAAAATATTTTCTTGGATTACAATTTTGTAAGCTACATAAAGGATTATTCATCTCACAATCAAAATATGCTTTGGATATTTTAGAAAAGTTTAACAATGCAAGCCAGTTTCTACCCCCTTTCAATCCAGAGTCAAGCTTACTAAAGAATGTACTTCCAAGAGTGTAGATGCCACTTTATATAGAAATCTTGTTGGTAGCTTTGTTTATCTAACTCATTCTAGACCAGATATTTGTTTTGCAGTCAATCTAGTATTTAGATTTATGCAAGCACCTAAAGAAAGTTATCGGTTGGCTGCTAAGCGAATTTTGTGATACATTCATGGAACCATACACTTTGGCGTCCACTATGGCTATAACTCTTCAATTTCTTTGGTTGGATTTACAGATTCGGATTGGGGGGGTGATATAGATAATAGGAAATCTATTGGTGGTTATGTTTTCCATCTTGGATCAAGCCCTATTACGTGGAGCAACAAAAAACAAACAACTACATCATTATCTTCATGTGAAGCAGAATATAGAGCAAGAAAAGAAGGAGTTTGGATTCAGAAGCTTTTATTTGAGCTTGGTTTCTCACAAAGTTATGTTACTGCTATGTATTGTGACAATCAAAGCACCATACAGGTTGCAAACAATTCAGTTTTTCATGCTAAAACAAAGCATATTGAGATTTATGTTCACTACATTCAGGATCTTGTTCAAGCAACTATTGTCAATCTTCAATTTTGTCCAAGTGAAGAACAAACAACTGATATATTCACTAAGAGTATGACTGAAGCCAAATTTTTAAAATTGAGAGGAATGCTTCGTATTATAGAGGTGAACATTAAGGGGGGATAGCAGTATAATGTTCCCCTCTCCTTTGTATTTTCTTTGTACTATCCTAGCCAATCTTAAGGGGGGAATATCAGGGATGTTAAGGAAATTAAGATTATTTATGGAAAAAAACAAACTTTTTCTAGAATATTCCATAAAGTTGTCTAGAAAAAGAACATACCAGTTTTGTAGAATAAAAAATAAAGAATCCTCTAGAAAGCTAGAAATTTCCTGATTTTAGAAATCTTATATCTATTTATATGAGACTGTAGACAGCTGCTGTACATAGCATTTTGGATGGAATGTAATTCAAGCTACATAAATATAATATTTTTCTAAGTTATTTAACTCTATTTTGCTCTGTTTTTTCCTGCTGCTGCTGCTGTTATGTTTTATTATGGTTTCTGGGTTTGTTTTTACACAACTCACCCAATGGTATAAAGTTCAAAACACCAACTCAATCCAATGATAAAAATACGTAACTGTGAGAAAAGTAATGGGCTATGCAGAAAACAGTGAAAAAGATCTCAGAAACAATCCAAAACACCCAAATATTTTTGGAGACTGTAAAAAGGAGCCAAGTTACCCAGATTCAACTTAATTTATCATGCCTAACGTATGCTAGTAGATAGATTCGGCATCATAAACTTCTGATAATTGTTTTTTAGTTGCATCAAGATCGATACAAAGAAAAACTTTGATTGACTGGAGATTTTTTTGGGGGGTTCTTTGTTGTAACTGTTGGAGCAGTATTTTGAAGGGAGGCCAAACAATCTTTCAATGAATCAGACATATTTATTTATTTTCCATTGAGAAGCTTTTTTAAACATACTAATAAGAATTTATGAATAAATTCATGGGAATTTTAGTAAATCGTTAATGCTTCATTATTTCTAAATTTTTTATACTATTTGTCCAATTTTTAGCTTCTTTTTGTTTTTCTAAGATCTCCACTGACTCCTGAGAGTAGCATGTTGCCTTGTGTAAATTTTTGGGTATAAAATATGAGTTTGAACAGGTTGATTTTGTTCTCTCTTTTTATATTATTGATAAACATGAGTTCTCTAAGAGATGGTGGTGTTATACAGCATCCAAATATGATTGAAAGATGTAAAGAATTGATCAAATCTGATATGGATATTAAAGAGACTAGAAAAGGTCTAAGAAGGCCTCTATTTGAAGATGAGATGAAATCACAACGAAAGAGAAAGAAAGCAAGCGAGGAGGAAGATTAAGCACAGCTAAATCTCAGACATGAAAGAAGATAATTTTCCTTTATTGAAATTCCATGTTCATGATAACATCATAAAACAAAATTCTTCCTGAAGGAAGGGAAAATAAAATCATGAAGATGTGTTGGAACTTCGATTGAGGAGGAGATTTGTAAGTTCTTAAAAATATTCAAATTATGTTCAGCTTCTATTTCAATAAATTTTAGTTGCCACCATGCCTATATTCAATTAAAAACTTGTTTGTCATTGCTTTTTGGTCTTTCAATAATATAACATTATATTTTGTTAGAATGTTAAATTATTAAAAAAAGTGTAGGAAATGATCACATCTCAAAGTTAATTAAAAAAATTATAAAATTGACATCGAAGGGCGCCAATTTTAAGGGGAAAGCCATCTATAAGGAAATAAATTGACTTTTAAGGAATGAATCGACTCTTTACAATAATAATCTATATCGAATCTAATAACCAGTCAATAAATGAAATCAGGTCTAAATTAACACAATTTGAGCTAAAATGTAATGATAAATTGAAAAGTGGATATGTTTACTATGATGTGGCCTTGTGTATTGTGTTTTGTCTTTGGTATTTATTGTTGAGCAAGGGGTTGTGTTGAAAAGCATAGTAGAGCTTGATGTAGGGCAAATGGAAGATCACAACTTCATTGATAGTAGTCAAGCCCCTTTGTCGATGTAAAATATCTATGGATGTGCCAAGCAATGGATGCAATGCTAATGTAAGACTCCTATGCAAATGTTTTTGCTATATGAGATTCTAATTCATTGATCCCATATTTTCATTTTTTGTGATGAGAACTTGACCTAGGTTTGTCTATAAATACATTATCCTAGTCACTCAACTCAAGGTATTTGGCATGTGAATTGACAAGGTAATAGTCAAATTCTGAAAATTTCATCTTTGAGAGCAAGAGATTTGAAATTGGTGGCCTAGGCTACAATTTGTCTAGAAAAGTAAAAGTTGCATGGGATCTAACCAGTCCTAAGATAATGAAGAAATTAATTTTAGGTGATAGCTTTAGGATTAAAGTTAGTTTGTGCATAAAACAAGTCAAGTTGAACACTAAAACAATGCATTTACAACATAACTCAAAGTGCTAAAAAAAAGTAGTAAATGTGTAGGGTATGTACTTTTATCCCTTTCATTCCACACCCTTCCACCGTCCCTTGCCCTTACCCGTTTTTGTGTGTATGTGTTCAAACTACATGAAACATGCATGTCAAAGATATTCAAATTTTGAAATAGAAAACAAATCCAAGATATAATATATCTATGATTCCTCACAATTCTCCATGTATTTAATGAATGGAAGCTAAGGTGTGGACATGCTTCCTACACTAATCTATGAGAAGAGAATGTATAGAAAATACTATCAAACAATTACAAGAAAGAATCAGAAAAGAAGATAAACAACTATAGCACAATGATATACCCTAGGAAAATCCTTTTGAGAAGAACCAATTGTTTTCCAATAACAAAGTAGTCACAATAAAATGCTTAGTCACATACCCTTACAAGAGAACCACCAACATTAGATCTAAAGTAATTCTGGCATCATAACAATGCATGTGAACTCACTATGAAACCTCCATCTCTAGCATCCAATAAATAGGAGAAACAATCCATGAAACCATGAGTGGTAAACCACAAACCAAGGAGCAATACCATGACCCAAAAATGGTGCTCAAATCAAGGGGCTAAATTCCAACACCCAACCCTCATGATGAGTCGACATGTTGTTTTTAGTAGCTCTTACATGCCGTAATTTGTAATAACTCTATTATAATACACTCGCTAACTTGGGGTATCCACTTTGGCTCATTTTTTCATTTAAAGATACTCTACATGATGCATCATAAGTTGGTCAAGGTTCCTAGTCAATAATGTAACTCCCCTCTTACATGCTCTTATGCATGTCATAGATTCTCCTACACTACAAACATTGCCATAGATGCTTTTACACATCCTTGATGACAAGATATTCTCTTCCACACATTTACACACATCATAATAAGGCATACACATGGTAATAATCCACATATAGGGGAAGTCGCAGGCAAAAAAAAAATCCCGACAAAAACGGGTACCCATTTTAAAAGAAATGGGTACCCGTTTAGGAACGGGTGCCCGAGCCTAAATAAGTATTCGCTTAGGAATGGGTACCCATTTAGGAACGGGTGCCCGATCCTAAACAGGTACTCATTTCTATATATATTTAAATTTGAAAAAAAATCATGCGCGTTTTTTTCCCCACACAAAAGGAATAGGTACCCATTTTAAAACGAGTACCTGTTCATAACGCGTACCCATTTTAGAATGGGTATTCATTCCTAAAAACTTAGGCTTGGGAAAGGCATGGTAAGCCAACCCCTTGTCTTGGACCTGTAAGTTTTTTTCTAAGTACAGAACAAGAGAAAAGACTGAGTTTACCTATATGGCTGACGACATTTTTTTCTGAATTTTTTTACGAAATTAAAACCCATTACAGATGGCAGTGTCTAGTTTTCAAATATGTAATTTTTTTATTGGACTTGTTTTTCTATTTATTATTTAATTTATGAGCAAACTGGTCCAAAAACTTGAAATGACAGGTGTTTGTATTTTTTTAATAACTTTTAATTTTTAACGTTTTTTGAAAAAAAATTATATGTCATCAATCTACACATCATTCTTTACACAATGAAAAAAAAATCATTTTATGATTAGTTTTTCTCAAATTATGTTGGCCATACACGAGTGTTTTTGAAAATAGCAATTAGGGCCAATAAAAAATTAATTAAAAAAATATTTGGAAAAAAATTATAAAAAAATATCCTCATCAAACTTCACTGTACTACACATCTTTCCCCAAAAGGATTTAGAAAAATACTTTTATTTAGGTCAAATTATGTTGGCCATACACGTGCATGGTATGGTAAAAAAAAAGTGACTTTTAAACAGTGGTTTTTAGAAATGCCTATTGAAAATCAATTTGTATTATCTGGGTATTAAAATAAATTACATATTTGGAAACTAGACTCCGAGTACTACATTTCATATTACTAACCTTTTTTAAGATTAAATATTTAAGTGCCTCAAATATTTAGGTCAAATGTGACAAATTCTGAAAATTAGGGAAAAAACTTCCACTTTTTGGCCAAAAAGTGGACCCAACTTCTTGCACTTGAAATTAAGAGGATACTCTTTTCCATGAATTATCACAAATAAATAATAAATCAAACATTATAATTGTAAGGTGTGTGAAACACATATCTCAACATTCTCCCAATTGTCATATATCTTGCAAGAGAAAAAGAGAAACACCAACACTATCAACTATCTGCTAGGGGCTAAAAGGTCTATAAACTCATAGCACCACCTAAACAAGTCTTTGTGCTCACTAGCTTCATCAATGCATCTGCAATGTGTCAACCTTCTCCAACATCAACATTTTATGGAACTATACATAAATATGCTTCATTTGCATGTGAAAGGATGGGTTCCTTGCCAAACTAATGGTACTCTAACTATCACAATGAACTCTAACTACTCTTTGACTCAGTACCACATCTGAATACAACCTTATAAGTTAAATGGCCTCCTTAAAAGCTTGAGTATCTACCATTTACTATGCCTCTATCATGGACAAAGCAACCACAACTTACCACTTGTTCATCCAACTAACTACACCACTAAATGGAGGGATGCAATAGGGACCTTGTTGACTATATAAGTCTTATGGACACTGAAGTATTGTTCTACTCTATAAAGATAACTAGTAGGATCTATGTTGCCAAATCTAAGAAAGTCTAATTTGGGGCCACATATCCAAATGAATTTCCATTCTCATATGGCTACTCACTATTGAATCTATTAGAGAGCATTTTATTTTAGGCATTCAAACCATGCACCATTTGTGTTAGATCCAAAATTTGGGTCTCTAGATCCACAAATTTATGTTCCATCTAATGCATGTTGGAGCAAGTAGACACAACCATAAGAAAGATGGCGGGGTTGATAGAAAAATTTTGTATAATTATGGCTCAAAATTGTCAACACAATAAGACAATTGTAATCATACAATTAGCTAGAGATGGAAAAAATATTTTTTATCTTTCTAGTGTTATTTTTTAATTTGGGGTTTTTTTGTGATGTTAGATTCCTCTAGGGTAAATCCTCATAATGATTTATTTTGTAGTTCCTAGATTGATATTATCAACTATGCATTGATGGTGTTGTTCAAACCCTTTTGCATGTACTGACAAACCATTTTGCATGTATTGATGTGCCCTATACTCTGCTATTTCTAAAAAAATTAGCCATTGGTGGCATCGTCTTAAGTACTTCCAAATAGGATAGGATGGGCTAAAGACAAGAGGGAAAAATAGAAGCTTGCTATAGGTAGTGTCTAGTTAGTGAGCCTGTGAATATATAGATCTTGAAAAATCTAGTATGGCATGATTAACTTCTTGGGGCTAACTGCTTACCAGTGCATCACAAGTGATAGACAATCGATGGATTCCTAGGGCTAGGTTTCAAAAAATCCTAAAGGTCTTCTAATATACATGAGGGTACATGGAATCCCAAGACCATATATAGGGGTTGTCTAATGGCGTGGTTTGGGAGGGCAACCCCTTCGACCTTCTTTGGAACCTATATGGGGAATATAGCTTTGTCTAGAATAATATTCCTACCTACAATAGATTATCTAGATACACAAAATATAGGAAAAAAAATGTTGAAATAGAAACACAATGAATATTATTGTATTGAATTGACAAAACTACATTATAGAGTATTGTTGGCCTCTTTGAGGGGGAAATTCCTTTCATTGGGATTTAGTACAACATTAGTCATGGATGCTTGTACAATAGCCCATGCATCATATTTATACTAGTTCTAGTCAAGCTAACTACTATTTCTCAAGCATGTGGGATTATT
Source organism: Cunninghamia lanceolata (assembly GCA_027924645.1). Taxonomy (NCBI): domain Eukaryota; kingdom Viridiplantae; phylum Streptophyta; class Pinopsida; order Cupressales; family Cupressaceae; genus Cunninghamia; species Cunninghamia lanceolata. Next base: position 574,383 of record BSBN01001164.1, on the reverse strand, counting down.
CATAATAGATCAAGGAATAACTTACAAAGCATATGCATCCAAATCCTTTATTACAATGAAGAAAGAGTTAGGATGAATGGGTCCTAACAACTACTATCACACTCTTCTTTGACTCTAGAAATATCCTTGCACCCACAATATAACATACTATTCTCCATCAACTCTTATCCCAAAACTGTGTCCAACTTCCACCCATTCGACCTCTAGATACCAACCTACCCCTTCCAAAAATATATGATCCTAAAGAATTTTGTTAATATCGTCATGTCCCTTGGCATGACACCGAGAAGTTCACGTGCTTGTGACGTGTTATAGGATCATATCAATTCTAACATCATCCATGTTACAAGAGTAAATAATTAGGGTAACCATCAATTTCCCCTCCAAATCAAAATCTATACATCTTTATCAACCCATTTCCCCATCATTCTACCACCAATTTTGTAGACCCTATGACCACAACATCTTTTGTCCTAAATTTTGACTCTACTCATGACACTTTTATGCCTAATTAGAATGTTCTTGAGATTGTTTCATTTTCACAAATTATAGTTTCTATGAAGTTTGGTCCTTCTTCTTCCATTCCTCAGCCCCTCCTATACCTATCATTACTTTCTCCCATGAGGACCTACCTAATAATGATTATCATGGTCTTGTATAAATAAAGGGCCCAAAAGCCTATTCAAGGAATTCTACTGGACCCCATGAGCTCTTTTATTGTTGTTACTAAGGAACACTTGTATATTAATCATCTTCATCAAGATCCATTAGTTTCCTGTAATATTTCCTTGAGCACTATACATAATGGATTTTCCCTTCCCACTCTTGGGTCAATTATTCTTTCCATAAAAGTTGGACCCAAGAGTCTCAAGGTTTTATGTCATGTTAGATTCCCACATCCAACTGATATTATATTCTTTTGGGCCATCTTTGGATTGATTCAATGCAATTATTCCTTCTATTATTCATTAGTGTCTAAAATTTCCTCACAGGGGCATTATCATTATCATTCCTTATAGTTAATACCAACTTGTTTCTACCTTGGGAAACTTTTCTCTTGATTATTTTTATCCCACCCATCTACCTTGATTAGACAACATAACAACACCCTATTTTATCTTTATTAGTCCTACACTACTAGGTATACCACTCCTCTTGCTCCATAGCCTCCTCCTACCATGTCATCCTCACCCATTCTCGACTCTTCTTTCCTGCCTAATCCTAGTACTCCCCTTGAACCTTCACAACTTAAGGATAACAAAGTAAAATGTTTAAGACACATTCACATAATTCCCAAAACAAATATAAGTGCTACCCTCCTTCGAGACCTCCTAGCCACCCCAAACTAATTTTCTTCCCAACCTCCACCTCAACCCACTCCTCAACCTTAATATAAAGAAAAACCTCATGAATAAACAAAAGATAAAAATTTAAGAGAATTGAAGTTTTCTTGGTCTAATCCACTATTCCTCCCATCATCCCATAGATACCAAAATTTCCTCTCTTCCATAAATGATTAAACCTCCTAAACATTAGTGTCATTCCTAGCTCTATTATTGTTTCTCTTGTTCAACTCACTTGTGTCCATCACCCTTCCTTTCTTGATACCCTAAATCCATCCACCCTCAACATGCTCACCCTCCTCCACTACCAACCAAACATAAATTCAAACACTAACGTGCCCCACCTCAATATCAACCCTGACCAAAACTTATGGCTTCCTCTAATACTTTGACATGACCAACATCCCCTCTTCCTCAAAATGTCATGGATCCCTCTCCTTTCAAGTTGCCAGACTATCTAGATGATGGGTATCTCTTTAGCTCAATTACAAATATTCCATCTCTTTCAACAATATTCATTCACTCATTAACCATCTCCCATCTTTTCAGTATCTAGAATATGATGATCCTTTTGTGTCTCTATGGTGCAGGAGCACCTCAAAACCTGAAGAATCTAGAAGATTCCCTACATTTTATGTGATGTCCAAAATGTTATGTTGTAAGGCCTTAGGCCAATTTGAGTCTTAGTTAGCCGCATAATGACATGTATGTCAAGAAACAGCTTAAAAGCTCGTAACCGAACAAGGAGTGTAACTGATTGGCAGTGGTGGTTCGTTTTCCACCATGTGTAACTGTCAATTGAGAGTCTTTATACAGTTGGTCTCTATTCGTGTAGAAGGAGAGAAGTGAACGAACAGGAAGAGAAAAGAAAACAATTTTTGTATGTATAATCTCTGGAAGGAATAGAAAATAGTTTTGTTCCTGGTCTAATTACAGAGCATCGATTTGGAGTCATTCCACTGGTGGGTTTCTTCGAAACCAGTGGAATGACCTCCATGTAATTAGATTTATTTCTGTTATGTAGTTTTAGTATTTCTGTGTGTTCTGTTCGGTTACAATGTGCAGAGAAGGAATTAGTACTTCATGTGTATACAAATGTATGCAGAGTAGATACATTGTATCGAGTCTATCGACTGTACACGGTGAATTCATAACGACACTGTATGTATAGAGTGGAGTCATCAGTATAGAGAGAGTCATCAGAAAAGAATGAACGAGTTCCACCGACGGTTGAAGTCTGACCGATGGAGAAATTAATATTAAGTATTTCGGGGTGAGAACTAAGAAGTCTCGCCGATGGAAGGCATATCGGTGTGAGTTTGTAGTTCGGCGAACAAGGAAAAGGCTACACCGATGGTGTAAGTCTGGGCGATGGACCCTATTCATCGAAGAGAGTTTGACCATCGGGTGGAGGCATTTGTGTGTTTCCGATAGTGAAAGTCTTATCGATGGAAGGGATTGTTAGTGCATCGGCAAGAGTGACCACATCGGGAGACTCACTAAAAGTTAGGCCGACAGTATCGGTCTAGCCGATGGTTCTAACCATCAGGGAGAGGAGACTTATCGGCGAAGGAATTTATGAAGTGGCCGATGATTTATGTCAAGCCGATCGGGGTGAGATTCGAGAAGTCTTGCCGACGATGGAGCGGATGCTAGGTCTATCGGTCTGACTAAACATATCGGTGAAGAAGATGTGTGCTAGCCCGATGCGGAAGGTCTCACCGATCGGGGAGATCATTATGAAGTGTTGCCGATGGAGAAGTGGGAGTTAGACGCTCATCGATATTGGCTATTTTGTGGACCTTTCAAGGATTCCACAACCTGTTTCGTATGTTCAACTGGGTCGCTCTGCATCAAATTGGTATCAGAGCTAGCGAAAGCTCTGGGAAGTTTTGTGTTGAATTATATCTGAGATGGGGCTAAGTGAGAAATTGGTGTTTTGGTTTGCTAATATTTGTAGTTGCAGATGTATGTCCACAAGCTGCAGGTAGGCAGATAGGAGATCTGTCATGGGCCTGAGAAGGAGGTCCAGTTGGTGTCGCCAAAAGTCCTGGGGAGGGAGGCGAGAAAGGACTCCCAGGTGAGGGACAAAAGTGTTGGTACAGCATTGAGGGTGGACTTATGTTTGGAGCAGCATCTGGAGGAGCAGCCAGTTAAACTCCATTGATAGAAGTCACAGTTAGAAGGTAAAAAGGAAACAGCAGAGGCATCCAGTTAGCATTGAAGACATCAAGAAAGCCAAAAGATATTGCAGGCTTTTCACTGAGCATTTCCATGGGACATGGAAAATTTTCAAGTCTGGGAGTATGGTGCAGGAGCACCTCAAAACCTGAAGAATCTAGAAGATTCCCTACATTTTATGTGATGTCCAAAATGTTATGTTGTAAGGCCTTAGGCCAATTTGAGTCTTAGTTAGCCGCATAATGACATGTATGTCAAGAAACAGCTTAAAAGCTCGTAACCGAACAAGGAGTGTAACTGATTGGCAGTGGTGGTTCGTTTTCCACCATGTGTAACTGTCAATTGAGAGTCTTTATACAGTTGGTCTCTGTTCATGTAGAAGGAGAGAAGTGAACGAACAGGAAGAGAAAAGAAAACAATTTTTGTATGTATAATCTCTGGAAGGAATAGAAAATAGTTTTGTTCCTGGTCTAATTACAGAGCATCGATTTGGAGTCATTCCACTGGTGGGTTTCTTCAAAACCAGTGGAATGACCTCCATGTAATTAGATTTATTTCTGTTATGTAGTTTTAGTGTTTCTGTGTGTTCTGTTCGGTTACAATGTGCAGAGAAGGAATTAGTACTTCATGTGTATACAAATGTATGCGGAGTAGATACATCGTATCGAGTCTATCGACTGTACACAGTGAATTCATAACGACACTGTATGTATAGAGTGGAGTCATCGGTATAGAGAGAGTCATCGGAAAAGAACGAACGAGTTCCACCGACGGTTGAAGTCTGACCGATGGAGAAATTAATATTAAGTATTTCGGGGTGAGAACTAAGAAGTCTCGCCGATGGAAGGCATATCGGTGTGAGTTTGTAGTTCGGCAAACAAGGAAAAGGCTACACCGATGGTGTAAGTCTGGGTGATGGACCCTATTCATCGGAGAGAGTTTGACCATCAGGTGGAGGCATTTGTGTGTTTCCGATAGTGAAAGTCTTATCGATGGAAGGGATTGTTAGTGCATCGACAAGAGTGACCACATCGGGAGACTCGCTAAAAGTTAGGCCGACAGTATCGGTCTAGCGGATGGTTCTCACCATCGTGGAGAGGAGACTTATCGGTGAAGGAATTTATGAAGTGGCCGATGATTTATGTCAAGCCGATCGGGGTGAGATTCGAGAAGTCTTGCCGACGATGGAGCGGATGCTAGGTCTATCGGTCTGACTAAACATATCGGTGAAGAAGATGTGTGCTAGCCCGATGCGGAAGGTCTCACCGATCGGGGAGATCATTATGAAGTGTTGCCGATGGAGAAGTGGGAGTTAGACGCTCATCGGTATTGGCTATTTTGCGGACCTTTCAAGGATTCCACAACCTGTTTCGTATGTTCAACTGGGTCACTCTGCATCACTCTAGAATGTTGCATTCTCTTTTTTCTATTTGTTTTGTCTCACAACACCTCCCCATTATTCCTTGGAAAAAATGTTGCCTCTTTTTTATTTTTGGTCTTTGGTTATGATTTCTTCTGGCCTATTTGTTTTGTTGTCTTTGTTCTACCTTTTTAGATTACTTGTTGGGCAGTGGTTGGGTTGCATGTTGTTGACTTTCTTGTAGGGTGAGTTCTTATTTCCATTTTGGTGTATGGTTATGTTGCATCTTGAAGGTGCTTCCTACATGTTTTGGGCTTATTCAATATGCCAGTATTTGTTAATTTGATGCTATTTTATTTTCTTGTGATACAAGATGGTTTGTTGGAGTTGGATGTCTAATCAAATCCTTGGGAAAAGCTAAAAGGTTCAAAAATTCTAAGTTGAAGCATGTTTTATCCAATTAGGATGTCCAAGTGGAACTGTGGACTTTACAAGCACTTTTTCACTTTTTGTAAAGTGTCTTATTCCTTTTGATTTCCACTTCCCCACTTTCCCCTTTTCTTTCTATTTTCCTATAGACTTTCAGAGTCTATGAGCACATTTGCACTTTGTGTACAGTGCCTTCCTTCATCTACTTCCTTCTTCCCCACTTTCTCCTTTGCTTTCTATCTTCCTATAGACTTTCAGAATCTATGAGCTCATATTTGCACTTTGCACAAAGTACCTTCATCCTTTCAAGTCCTTTTTCCCTACTTTGCTTCCCTATGGCCTTTTAGAATCTGCAAGCATATTTTCACTTTGTGCAAAGTTCCTTCTTCCAATTTTGGCTTCCCTACTTTCCCTTTCACTTTCTATTTTCTTGTGGACTTTTAGAGTTTGTAAGCATGTTTAAACTTTGTGCAAAGGGCCTTCCTCATTTTAATTTTTACTTACCCACTTCCTTTGCTTCCTTGCAAACTTTTAGAGTCTACAAACATATTTTCACTTTGTGCAAAGTACCTTCCTCCTACTTCCTTCTTCCCCAACTCCATCACTTCCCATATAGACTTTTAGAGTCTACAAGCACATTTTCACTTTATGCAAAGTGCCTTCCTCCTATTTTCTGTTTCCTTGCTTCCTTCACTTCCTTATGGACTTTCAGAGTCCACAAGCACTTTTACACTTTGTTCAAACTACCTTCATCTATTTGGTTCCCACTTCCCCATGCACCTCTTTCCTTACAAACTTTTAAGGTCCACCAGCACTTTTGAATCTCATGTAAAGTGCACCTTAAGTCTCACGTCCTGCCAACTTCCCTTTTGCATAATTTTCTCCCTCATCGACAGGTTTCTTCCATGCATCCCTACTCTACAATTTTGCATCTTTGTTGTTCTATCATAAGCATGCTCCATAGACTTACAACACCTCCTTGTGACTGCATAATGCCTTTCAATCTCTAATTCCCACTAGGATCACATTGTGAAAAACCTCTAGTGCACATGTAGAAACCTAAGTTTCAACTTTACCTCAAATCTCCATCATTCAAGAAAAATTCACTACCTACCTCCTAGGCACATACATGGACACTATTAATGCTTTTATTGGAAAGAGATTAGGCTTGGGAAGATGCTCAAAACCTTGTTGGTACATGTGGACCCTTCAAAAGAATGGATCAAAGTGTTGGGTAATGCATTTGTTGAGGACATGAAGCATGGCCACCTTAAAGTGCAAGTATGAATCCCTTGCATTCCTAGGTCAACAAAATGGTACCTGAAGGCTATCAAGGCATGAGAAGGTTGTTCTCTCCATCCTGGAGAGTTGTTCAATAGATCAAAAGATGGATTTAACATAGAGATGGATGTCTTGACTAATGTCATTTCTTGACTTGCAAACACCCCTACAACCTTCACCCAATCAAGTGGATTTATAACTCATGTAATGGGATTGCATTTGATCTTTCTCCTATAAATAGGTAGAATGTTCATCATTTATAATGGTTGGAAAATTTGTTAAAAAATTATAAATATTTTCCCTGCTTTCTTGCTAGTTCTCCTCACTCTTCCAAATATGACTACTGTGTTTTGATGGATTCTTACTATCCAGGTGAATGTCAATCAATTCCTTAAAGATTTTCATTAAATATCTTAAGAATTTTGACTATGAGGATTGATTGTATATAAATTGTACATCTATATTCTAGTTAATGCATCATTCCTCATTATTTATCATCCTTAGACTTCTACAATATTCTTGTTTGCATGGTTGAGTGTATGTTGGCCACACAAGGATTGGTTTCAAATGAAAGTTGATTTCTTCATGCTAGAGCAAGCTTGTCATCTCTTCAAAAAAATCTTGACTCTTTTATCCTCAAACCCTTATCTCTCTTTTATAATTTTTTTATACATGTGATTAGTATAGGAGTGGTTTAATACTAAAAACTTACATCTTGTTGTTGCAAAATTGAAATTTTATATTTGCAACTAGAATAATTACTAATTAATGAACTATAATGCAATGTTTTAGAGGAATGAATGTTTGATCAGTGTCTACATAAATGTAAAACATAATAAAATTGATTAGGTACACAAGAAACCCCTTAAACTAAGCTTCAACTTGACCTTTACATAACTTCATAGGAAATTCTTATTAGGCCCCTTGTTTAACAATAAACTTTTTCCTTTGAGTTATCTAGTCATCAAGACCTAGTACCCCAGAGACCTTGGGGAGATTCTCAATATGCCTTCAAGAAAGGAATCAACTCCTTGATTCCTATGTGTTGGTCTCATGCCATTCCAAGACCCCAACAATTCTAGTGCTAGAAGGAGGGAAAGCTAGAGTTCCCTCCTACTTTTCCTAGGTTAAATTTTGAGAGCTCACATAAATCCTATGGTTTACACCCACATACTAGTGACTCCCTTGACATTGAAGGAAACCCATTTGATTTTAAGAATATTTTTTTGACTTTCAAATCATCCCAAAGGATTAACTTTTAAACCCATTTTTAATCTCTTTGATAGTCAATCTTTCTTTAATTTTAGTGAGTTCACCTTTGAATCAAGATGCAATGAACCCACAACAAATAATGGTTACAAACCCACGTAGATGGAATGACATAAATAGTCCTCTTAATATCCCAGGTAAAGGACATAAGATACCTAAGAATCCTAACAAATTCATACCCATTTCAATTTTATGGAGGAAGGATGGTTGAAGAACACATCTATGTTTGCAAAGATGCCTTGATCTATGCCCAAATTAATGAAAAATATGTATCATGTCATATGTTCCTTTACACTCTTAATGAGGCTGCATACGACTAGTATTTAGCCTTACTTATAGGACTAATCAGGTCTCATGGCATGAACTAAAAAGAATTGTAACTTGTAAGAGAGAGCTCAAAAAACCTTTGAGTATGTTTAACACAAGATTGCATCAACTCTACTCAAGGTTGATAGCTCCCTACAAGCCTATGGAGGCTAGTGTTTTTCAAATGTATCTTATGGCCCTTGATCCTCTTACTTCTATATTTGTAAGAGGTTGAATTTCTACAATAGAAAAATTTCTAGTTGCATGTATGAAATCTATGACAATAAAAAGGCATCTTGTCCCACAATGCAATGGGGTATGACCAATCACTTCTCTTGGACAACCAACAACATATAACTAAATACCCATGCTCAATTAGGAACTTACTCAGCATACACCAGTTTTTAGTCCAATCATAGGAGTCTTGTATCCTTACAAATCTCTCTCTATGAGACTAGATGATATTTGAAATGACCTCCCATGCCTTGCCATAGAAAATCTCACATAGAATTAGTAATGTTTAAAATGATACTTCTTAGGTCTGGTAGAAGGGAGAACCTATAGATGGGAATACATTTTAAAAGTTCCACTCTACCAACAGAGGAGAGCCATTTCCCTTTCTATCTTGCTAAATTTTGGTTGAGTCTCTCCAAGATAGGTGAAAAAAATTGTTTTTTATTCCTCCCTTGAATGATGGAAAACCAAGGTAGGTATCTAGGAGGCTTCCTATCCTAAAGGATGGGTATCTACAAAGAAATTAATGTTTCCTATTATTGATATTGAGGAAAAATACTTTAGATTTCTCCCTATTTACCTTTCATCTTGGGGCCTATTCATAATACCCAAGAAGATCTATAATAATTCTACATTTCTTAATAGGAGGTGTAATAAATAACATAATATCATCAAGAACTTGTTTGTGAGTAAAGTATATTATTGTGAGTGAATCTATCCCTCAAAAGAACTAGACATGCCAATTTTGGTCATTCATCTTGAGTGATAGTTAAAATCAATATCATTAAAATAAGAACTAAGAAGATCTATACCACTCTTGATAATTTAATTATTTTGTATTAAATTCTTAGTACCCAAGTAAGCTCAAAATTTTGATTATGATCAATATGCCTTTTGGATCATCTCATTATTTGTAATCTCTATTCATCTCAGTGAATCCTAAAGCTCCTTTAATGATCCTTTAGCCTTGAGGGACCCAATGTACCTACTAGAGGGTAAGTCTCTGAGGATGGAAGAGAGGCCTTCCTTATCAACAAGTGAGGGAGATCCACCTCTTTTCTAAGTAATCAAGTCTAGCATTGAAAACTTCAACCACTATCCACTTAGCTTCTTCATCCACTTTCAACAAGTCTTTAATTTGGCCTCAATAGTGAATATTTTCTTAGATTATCTAAGAACCATAGATATTAATAAAATAAAAATACTTATTAGAGGCAAGAACCATAACCATACTAGCTAGCCACTAATATGTGGAAAGCATTTCTTACATAATGATTTCCTACCTATTCCAAATGATGGCCAGACCCCCAACCATACCTCTAGCTTCTCTATGCCCAATCCCCCATTTTACTTGAAAAAAGGCATATTCTAGACTTGCTAATTAGATTTGATTTTAGTATCCTATGTCATGAAGATATCTAAATTAAATTTCTCCAAGAACCTCTAGAGTAGCCTTTTCTTGCAAGGGAGATTTAATCCCCTAATATTCCATTAGAAGATCTTCATTGGGTAACCTTCAATTTCTTGGTTCTTACGAATCCATTCTCCAATCAATATGCTAGAAACTATATTATATAAACTTGTAGATTGTAAAGTGGTATATTTATTTGGTCTTCTAACATTTGCATGTCCAAAATCCCCTTTTCTTTTTAAACCCTTCTATGAGTTGTAACCTTGCCTAAACCCTCTAATCCTAAACTAGAGCCTTATTGGTGAGCTAATGGGATGCTAGGTCTCTCTTGTTCCTTACCAATAAAATTAAATTTAGAGGGATTAATACTATTGTCCTTGATCCTCTTCTCTAAAGGATCCATATCTTTGTCTGGTTCATCTACTAGCTTTTCCAAATCCCCTTTGAACTTGTAGGATTTTAGCAAATTCACCTAGCTCTCATATTAACTCTCTTGGAATTGAGCCTCTTAATAATCTCCATTCCATATTGTGAAGATTTATCCTAATCTAGAACCTTCTTTCTCCTCATTGTCTAGGAGCTTGTTTCTAATTGTATGCTTCTTTTTATGTTTAATAAAACCCTCTCAATATCTTTCTTAGAATCTTCTTGAATCTTCTATGTTTTCCTTTCACACAAAGAGTATTGAATTCCTTGATGAGATGTCCATATTCATGGCACCCCCAACATCTTAATGGTAGAATTTCATAATCTAGAGCTTGGATCCATTCTACTTCACCAACTTTCAAGATAATATTTTTTGGAAGAGGAACAAAAACATCAAGTTCAAAACATATTTTGGATCAACCCTAGAATATAAAATACCAAAATAATCCTATACAAACTATCTAAAATTATTCAAAAGATATTTTCCCAAAGGAGAAACATATATTTATAACCACATATCAATGCCTAAATCTCCTGTGTCGATGACACATCTTGCAAATCAAACATATTGAAGGACAAAAAGTTTTGTCATACATTAACTTCCTTAGTAGAAAATCACAAAATTTTGATCCTGAAGTATGAGTAGAGAAATACCTCTTGGGTTAGAATTCACTATAAGAATACAAAAAATTTTAGTTCATATTGCATGCAATTTCCTACAATCACCAAACTCCTCACATTAGTTTCTAGTAAGAAATAAATGCTAGAATGGTTCCCATGTGCAAAGGATTTTATTTGATTTTTGAATGTAAACAATATGGGAACTTTCCATTTCTTCATTTAATTCCTAGCTATCCCCCCAACACTTATCCAATTAACACCTAGTACATTAGACATTCCATCTATAAGTATATGCTCAGTTTCCATAGCCTTCTTGATTGCCCTCAAGATCCATACTTATTTGCACACTAAATTCATCAATAATCCACATGCACTTGTCTCTACATATTCTCTATTCATGAAATTTTTATTGGAATGTCTATGGGCACCTCACTCTTAGAATATTACACAACAACGCAAAATATGCAAACAAGCTCCCCACTAGATGTGATCATTGGGCCCACAAAATCACTACCACTCAAACACACATAGAATCTCCTCCTTCACCATCACTACTAAGATGGACTCCTTTGGTATATCGCACATTGTTCCTGGACAAACCAATTAGAAATTCATCTTGTGCTGCCATGTGTCCACCACTATCCTCTCAGTCAAACACCAAGTCACTATGCCATTCAAAACCTACCATATAATTGCATCCCATTAGTTTAGATTTGGTAGTAATAAACTAGTCACACATAGCAATATATACCTAGACCCATATTTAGACTAGGGAAATACATATATTACTCCCAAGTTTTCCTACTTTGGACACAATCACATTAATTTGGACTCCCCAATAGATGCAAGAAATTGAATTAGTCCTCATTTATGTTCACCCTAGGTATTTCAAACACATGGGCTTCCCCAAATGTCAAAGCATCAATAATGAAAACATGTGATCCCTTATATATTCCAATACATAAAACTTTGGGGGTTCTCTAGGCATAGGGCCATCCAGACTTTAGACTCCTACTCCACAAGCTTAATAAATCCATCCTTACTAGATTGCATTCAACTTTAGGCTCCACAAGAGAATCTGGAATCTTAGATTTCAAACTAATTGTTGACCCCAAGAGATGGATGTGAGATATAAGATCAAACCCTTCCTGATATAACATCTAGGTCTACAAGATAACTTACAAACTAAAATATAAAATCAAAAGATCACTTGAATTTTACCACATAAATATCTTACATCCACCACTTATGGACCCCTCAAACTTAAAAGCACTAATAGGAAAAGATCTAGACATGGAGATAAATAAACAAAAGTGTAATTTAATTTTGAATCTGTCAAAACCCCCCAAACATCAAAAAATAAACTTCATCAAATGTGAGATCCACCACTAAAATTTGATTCATCTAGATTACATGCCTTGGTCAGTTGAACCCTAATACAATAATAACTTTACCCTCAATGAATGCAAGGTACACAGAAATTTGGTCCAAAGATATTTAGGTCCAAGATTAAGCATAGATACATGATATAGGGCCCCTGGGGAAAACACAACATAGAGAATAAACATGTGGGCACAATGCATTAGACAAGCTACCATGACTATAATAATCAAGATTAGCCATGACATATAAAACTAACATATAGGGTCAAGAAAAAGACACGAGGACATTATTATAGTATGCTAAGGAAAATCAATGGGGTGCATTGAATACAACTTCTCATATCAGTTATCATTAGAGAACCATAGAATCACAAGAAGGGATAGAAAAGGCAAATGAAAGAAATAGTGTCAAAAAAATGAATCTTTAATGCATGGATATATCACATGGACCCTTGGCACATTTCCACACCATAGGAATTTTTACATATCATTTGTTGAACATGTAGATTTTCCCATCTCTCTTCTTCTCTTTTCACTTTTCATACACAACTAAAGAAACTTGTAGTTTGTGCTCATTTTGATCATGTGAAAGACACTACTCATTGCACACCTATGTACTAGTTTATAGATTTTAATAAATAAATCATACAAAGAAAAATACAAGAAAATTCATTTTATCATTTTGGCAAAGATAATTTCATCTATGATTGTGTGAATATTTACTTTTCATGTGGGTGAGAATGTCCATATACTTTGAAATGCATACACATGCTAGATTTGTATACACATCAAAGTGGGGAAAAATGTAATGGTAAAAATAGAATGCCCATGCTAATTCACATTTTTTTATATTCTCACCTTAATGGGAATGTCTTAATGCAATAACATATTAACAAGGGGCATACTCTTGTGTTAGACTTGTCTCACAATTTGATCCCTATCCATCCCTATTTTACTTCCATTTAAATCATTCTCCATATACTCCCTCCTTACCTCAAAATGACCACTTGATCCCTTCATATCATTTTCAAGGGACTTAGGATTGACTCAAGTCAACCTCGAGATCTCAAAATGAGTCCCAAAGTTAAATCATCAAATTCAAATTTCAACTTTCTTAACCCTTACACTAGCTATTATGAGATAGACAAGTGCACATTTCATGTGACATGTTGCTATGTCATGGTATTTAAAGACATTCATTTAGCACTTAAAAACATTAAGATGAAATTGAATATTTATTATACATTTTAGTTTTGGGGTAAGTGCAAAAGGATGAGGGTGGAAAAAGATGCAAATGGTGGATGCCAAAAAATTGATAAAATGAATTATGTGATTGGACTAGATATCTAATCTTAAAAAACTAGATATCTAGTCTCTACAATAGATATCTAATCTTGATGGACCAAATATATTACTCTTGATAAACTAGATATCTAGTCTCGATGAACTAGATATTTGGTCTTGATGGATTTTTCAAATGTGCATTTCCGCCCTTGTTTTCTTTGGTTATAGGGTTGGACCTACAAATACAAGTTCATCATGATATCCATTAACAAATTTTACTTTGGTAATATGAATAATGGCATTATATAGAAATTATTTGATGAAACTAATAGGGATTGTATATGAGAATGTCTACATTTTAAATATGTAATTTTTTCAAACATTAAACCTATTAAACTAATAGGGATTTTATATGAGAATGTCTACATTTTAAATATGTAATTTTTTCAAACATTAAACCTATTTTAAAATTATTTATTTTTTATTAAAGGTAAAATATAGCTCTTGAAAGGGCCTCTTCTCTTAAATATTCAAGCAAATAATAGCATAACGAACATATAAACGCCAAGTATCAGCCAAAAAATGCTAGCCCTAACACTAGGTAGGAGAAATAGAATAGAACTAGGTATAGAAAATCATTAAAACTAAACTAAAATGAACCGTAAAGATTAAGTAAGGAATCATCCTCCCAATCATACCAAAGGGTCTTCAAATAATTCACCAAGATCTCCTCATCTTCCTGCATGGTTTCTTTTTCTTTTTAGCTTCTTATTTTGGTGCTTGGGTCTGCAATAGCTTGGATCACATGAGGGTTGTTGTTTTCCTATAGTAATTTACTATTTTTGGTAGTGTTCTAGATGGTAGTGCAACTATAGCCCACCACCTTTTCAAGAATGTTCTCCATGTTTTCAACCTTGTCATTCCACATTATGATATTTGCCTTGAGCCTATTCATTTCCTCTATATTCTCTCATTGATTAGATAAAATATTCTCCATTTCCTAGCCTCTTAACCAACAAGGAGGTTTTGAAGCTAATTTTATTAAATTCGTCATGAAACCATCTCAGTATTTTTATATGGGTGACTGATTCCTTATATTTCAACCAATTTTCCCCGATCATAATAACCATTGAGGCCACATATTCAATGGATGAGGTATGGTAGGTCATATCAAGTGTAAAATCCCCCTCAACCCTTTCAATTTCTTGGAAAATTAGAGAATCACTTCCTTGTTCCTTCATAACCTCTTTACCCTTCTCCATAGATTTAGAGATCGGATAAAACTCCTCTTCCTGGTAGTCAGAATCCTCAACACAAAAACTTTTTTCTTCTTCTTGTGACTCTTTAAAGAGTCACCTCTTGTCAAATTTCCCCCGTGTAGCAACCAAGATAGATATGGTGAAGGGATAACTAAAGGGAGGGTGGCATTAGAGTAGCCTTTTCTTGGAGCCAGACCTAGATCATATTTACATTTTTGGTGCAAAGGTTTAGTAGGAGGAAGGTGGGATAGAGATGGATGATCAAGGGACAAAGTGTGGGGGAGCTAATAGGAAATGGCATGGTTGACTAATAGTAGAATTAAGGATTTTTGTAGGGGGAAGAGCCAACACCATGTTTGAATTCCATAATTGAGTGTTCAAGGTACAATAATAGGAATAACGAGAAGCCAACATAATAAGCACATGTGATGGAAATGTGACAAAAGAGTCAAGTGAAAAGAGTACATAAGTTGGAACTAGCCTTGAAGTGTCACATACGTTATAATCTGCAAGGTGACTTCATCCCATAGACATGACAAGGAAGACCTCGCAAAGATATTACGAATCCGCTGCAACTATTCACCGTTTCTCAAGCATGAAGCAAGGGATTCCTTTTTATTCCTCCTATATTTGAATATCTTCAATGATTCCATTGGTAGAGAGACCTATCACCTAAGAAATAATGTATTAAAAAACCTCGGTTTTGTCTCCTTTCATTTTAACCGTGCTCTCAAATCCCAGTCCTAAGAAAAATCAATGGATATTACAAGGTCATGCCCCATGATTCTATTAAAGTATCTAGTCAACCCCCTTTTCTTAGGATTCTCCATGTTGCAACATTTCATTTCACCAATTCATAAGATTTGTGCTCCACCCTCTTCCTTTCACCCCACATGAGGATTAAGCCTTGCGACAACTTGGAAACCATAAAGGTTCTCTCTTTTCTAGATGAAAAAGATCTACAATTGAGTAGGCATTCTAGAATGATGTTTCTAGTCAATATCGATTCCTACAAAAGGGTAGGAAGAAGCTTCTAGATGCTCCATTTAGTTTCATTATTATAGTTCATGTAAATTCTTACTTCTTATAGGAGGGTTAGAGTTGGGGATCTCACATCATTCTACACATGGACACTCATTATCAATTAAGGTGTATTTCTCCCTTCTAATTGGAATAACCTTCATTAGAAACTGACCTCACTTATAAAAGTAGTCCACAACTAAATTACCTTCTCGATATACATGTTTAATTTTCACAAAAGGGGGGAATCTAGAATTCTAATAGAGTCTTTAATCAAGTTTGAGATGGTTTAGCTAGGGGAGTGAATCTTAAGTAGACAATTGATTATGTTCATATAGTCCCCATCCACCTCCAAATGTTGTAGACCAAAATCTCTAGCTAAAAAATTCCACAGGTCACAGAAGCTTTAGCAAAATGGTTTATTTGGGTACCCAGAATGATAGAGAAAGCACCCACAACATGACCAAGATGGTTCCTAATAACACCCCACACCTGAAGGCCTTGGGTTACCCTTGGATGCCCTATCGGAGTTCAACTTAAACCAGGGGGATGAGGGCACAACCAATGCACAATGGACCTACAAATAGTAGGCTTCTAAGGAAGGGTGCCAAAATCAAATCCCCAAATTCCATCCATCTAAAATCTTTGGGTCTAAAGGAGAAGACACGGGAGGGGACCCATGTTCCAAAACCTTCAAAAAGTATATGCTCTTATTTTTTAATAATTTTTTATTTTTAAATTTATTTTTAAAACTAGGTATGAATGCAAGCTAGACGTCATGTTCTATAAATTCTTAAAAATATATATGTTACTATTATTTTAGGTCAATTTTAGGTGGCATACATGAGGGGTTTGAGTTTTCTACCTTTATGTTATTAAAAAATTAACAAAAAATATACATTTGGTAAAAATTTAATATCCATCCCAACCCTCAACATTAATCCCATTTGTTGACAAAATTATTTTGAAAATACTTTCATTTACTACTCCATAGGCCATTTGTACATGTACATTTTTTCCATCCATCTAAGTGGAAAAAAGTCACTTGTGCACATCCTTTACTTAACCAAATTTTATCATCTAGGTATTAAAATAAATTACATATTTGAAAATGAGAAACATAATGCTACATTTTATATTTTTATACCATGTTCATGTGGTTTCTAGAACTACTTCAAATTATTACTCTAATTACAACTAACTTCAATTTTTAGGAAAATATCACCCCTTTACTGTCATTTTCAGTGTTCATTAGCTTACACTCACCCTTTGAGTTTAAGAGCATTGAATGAATCAAATCTTCATCGTCATCATCATATAGGCCACCTGCATGTCTGTAAATGTTGTCTTCAATATTTCTCATTTATTTTAATTCAATATATAATGGGGTTTGACCTAGAAGAACTTGTTCAGTTATTGAGTCAGAAAGCTCCTTAATGGTGTCTCTTGATGTCACCCTGATTTCTTATATATTGAGTAGGTAAAGGAAAAAAAAATCTTAGGTGCATCTTCTATAGGAGAATAATCAACACTAAGAGGGGGGGTGAATCAGTGTTGTATCTAAAACAAGATTTTAGAACTTATCAAACTTGACAATGAACTTTACCAAAGAAGTGAGTTAAATACTGAACAAATAAAACTAAACGTTCAAACATATAGGACAAATAAATTCACACAAGACTTAAGATCATGACACAAAAGATTTTACGAGTGGTAAACCCTCCTGGAGTAGAAAAACCACTCAAAATTGCCTCACTGGCTTAAGCATGAAAATATCACCATTTACAAAGTCTCACTAACTTATGAATGCTTCACTTGCAAAATGAAAGTCTCACTAACTTATGAATGCCTCACTGGCAAATAGAAAGTCTCACTGACTTGACAAAAACACCTTGAATACAAAGCAAAATGGCTCAGAGGGTTACCCTGTTTCACTCCTGTTGTCGATGAGGATTGCACCCTTATGCAAAGTTGTGACACTCTGCAATCCTTTGAAACATGGGGACAAACTCAGGCTGTGGGTGACCTATAGTGAGTTTGAACCTCCAAATTGTGGGCTGGTTCCCTTAAAATATTCTATTTGAAACTATGATTTTTTATTTTGGAAAAGGGTAAGAATGAAACTATAAGGGAATAAAACTGTAAAATTTGGTGATGCACCTAATAAGGATGGAAAATTTGCAATCTGGTTCACAATAGAATTCAAAAATCTAACACACACAATCCAATCTTGGCATTAATATCACAAAAGTGTTTCTGAGGAAGGCTGGAAATAAACTCTTTATGAAGGAAAATGACTCTTCACAACATAAAATAACTCTTTTCATTAACACAACCTAAGACCTGTAATATCCCTATGCTTAACAATGCAAGTAAGAGTGAGACAATAATTTTAAAGGTTTTGATAATTAAACATAGTAAAACTTCATCAAATCACTTCATACAATTAGTATCAAATGGAAAGGCAAATAATTGATTCCAAAAATAAAGGAAATGTTACATGAAAACAAAGAAATTGGACCTGTAATCTACTGTGATCTCTATAAAACTATCAAATAATGAGTTACAAAACCTCCTTCTCTCTCAAAGTGTAAAAGAGCAAAAAGGCAAGAACTCAAAAAATGAGTTACAAAACCTCTTGTCTTTCAATGTGTAGAAGACAAAAGAAAGCAAGAACTAGCAAAAACCAAGTTTTACTTTACAATATATAGTTTGCTCTCTCCAAGAGGTGTGCAAAATGAAACTGCAACTAACTGCCTCTAAAAATAAGTCCTCCAAAGTGATCCACGAGCAAACCAAGAAATACCTAAAAATAAGGGCTCAAACTACCACAAATCGAGCAAAAATAGCTCCAAGTTGACCCTCTCCATATGTTTGACCAAGAAGTTGACCAAGATCCCTCAAATTGCTCCTCAAATCATGCAAAAAGGCTCCAAATAGCCTCAGTTAACTCAACTCATCAATTTACATGATTTTGCTTTTGCAAAATTGATGTGAGTAAATAATAAAGTAATTAGAGAATAATTACTCTATTGTTAGTTACAACTTGTACTATTTCTGATTTTACAATTTGTGAAAAATAATAAAGTAATTTGAAGAATATTACTTTACTATTTATTTACATTGATTTATTTGTAAAATCATGTCTGATGAAAAGAAAAAATAAATCTCCTTATCTCTCCAATGTGCAATATCAAAATGCCCTACAAGATACTTACGCATAGAAAAAACCCCTTTTGTCACTTCATGCAAGAAATCATATCTCATGCATATATACTTAACCTTTTCAGATTTATTACATCCTTATGTCTCCAATGCATTCATATGCCTACATGCAAAATATTCCTTATCATTTATAATTTTATGACATCCTTATATCTCCAATTACAAAGAATACAATGACATGTATTAATATTCACTTATCACCTTATATCTCCCTTATACATACAATCATATGCATAAAAAATGCTTCACCTTATGACTCCTTATGAACATTCACACCTATGCCAAAAAAGGCACCTTACTTCTTCCTTGCTTTCGAATGATTATCATTTTTTGACTTTATAAAGTTTTAAGGAAAAGGCAAAAGTTGATCATGGCCTCACGGGCCCCATGCAGAATCATTTCTAGGTCTTAAGACTTGGCCACGAGATTGCAATGATGTTTGATAAAATAAAGTTGAAAAGATGAGAAAAGACTACAGGTGTAGGAGCACCCCTTCGAAATAAAGAATAAGTCTAATTATAGTATGTTTTTAGTTTATGATGTAATAAGGTCCATTGGACCAATTCTTATGTTTTAAGTCAATCTAGGATTGTGTGTTGACAGTTGTAGGTTGTTATGCTAGCTGTCCTCCCAGCCGTTGGGAATCGGGTCTGTACTGCTTGAGAGGAGTAGTTATTTATGCCCTAGATCAGTTTGTTTTGAGACAGTTCAGTATTGCATATGAAAATAGAGACATTGTGTTTGGATTTGACAGAGCAAGTGTTGTGCAGTGGGACTATGAAGTCAGATATTTGTATGCATTTCTGATACTGAAATAAAGAAGATCCCGTTGTTTCATTTGTCTAATCTTTGATCTATCTGTGTGATCATATTTTTGTTCTGCAGTTGAGATGGAATCATTCATCCATTCCACTGGTTGATTCTCTGAATCAGTGGAATGGACATGTACAGTAGTTTAGTTTGCATTCTCATTTTTCTGTTTTTACATTTCATGTTTTTGGGATCGAAATATTGCATGCAGTGAGTAAACCTAGCATCCTCATGTGCTAGGGTTTAGAGGGAAGAAATCCGTGTCGAGATTGCTAAGTAAGCGGTTGAAGGCATCGGCATGAGAAGAACCATCGGGTTGAGAAAGTTGCATTGAACCGACAGGGGGCACTTTCACCGATCGGGGTGACAATTACAAAGTGCTGCCAACGAAGAGCATATCAACATGAGATGTGCTATCGGTGGAGAAGTGAAATGTTCCACCGACAGTGTTAGTCACACTGATGAATGAGGTCCGAAGGCTCATCAGAGTGACCGAAGGCATCAGTGTAATGGTTATCAAGTGTATCAGTGTGAGATTGGATATCGGTGAAGGGGTTTAAAGTTAGGCCGATAGTCATAGTCTGGCTGACGGTTGAGCCTGGCATTAGTAGTATCGGAATGACAAAGGAGATTGGCATGAGGCTTAAGGTGTTCACCGATAGTGGAAGTCCTGCCAATAGGCAAAAAGGAGATTGGCGTCAGCGTGAAGTGGAGCGTCGGAGAGACTTTTTGCGGCTAGACCGATATCGTAAGTGTTGCCGATAGGCAACCAAAGGTGAAATATCTATGTCAGCGTGAGATGCATATCGGGAGCTTGAGATAATGCTAGGCCGATGGTTTAAGTCATGGTGAAAGTAAGCAGATCGTTCATCGGGGAGAATCGGTGGAAGTCTTAGCGAAGGAAGACTCATCGGTGTAAGTTTGTGCATCGGGAGATAGACAGAAAGCTACGCCGACAGTATTAAGTCTAGGCGATGAATAAAGTGAAGGCATATTTTGGTGAGACATTATGGTAGATCTTGCTGATGGAATGAGAACAGTTAAATCCCACCAAGTTTGAATGCTTGTGCTAGCCACTCTACATCAAAGTGGTATCAGAGCAAAGGAAGGATCTTCTGGAAAACATAAGAAGATAGCAAGATGTTAGAAGGAGAGGGATCACAGAAAGTTCTGGCAAGGATGACCAACGCTGAGTTGGCAGTTCTGGTAAAGAAGCATATTGCAGAGAGCATTGTTGTAAAGGCTCAGAATCTTGCATTGAAAAATGAGTTTGAGAAGTTGAGGGACAGAGTAGGTTCTGGTAAAGAAGAAGATAGGGAAGAAGAAGAGATCCCTAGGTGGAATGAGGAAGACGTTCCTGCAGACCAGAGACCCTTGATTAATGCCCTCAAATCCATGGAGAGGAGAACCATGGATGTGAAACTAGATTTGCCAGTGTTTACAAGAAAGATGGATCCTGATTCGGTGATGGTGTGGATAGACTCCTCAAACAATTTCTTCGAGATAGAGGAGATACCAGAACACCAAAGGGTAAAGATAGCCCAATCAAAAATGAAAGAGGCTGCATTAACTTGGTGGAATTTTATCCAAGATGACAGAGTACAAGAAGGAAAGCACAGAGTTGCTACATGGAAGAAGATGATGGCTTTAGTGAAAGAAGCCTATGTTCCATTGGATTATAGCATCCAATTGCATAAGAGGAAACAAAATTTGAAGCAGAAGGAGCTAGATGTCAGCTCATATACAAAAGAGTTCATGAAGCTTTGTGTCAAGACAAAGGCAAAAGAGAGTGAGGAAGAAAAGGTAGCTAGATACCTTAATGGATTGAGGTTCAACATTCAGGAAGATTTGAATCTGCATAACCCAGATACAGTTCAGAAATGTTTTCAGTTGGCATTGAAAGTGGAAGAGAAGTTAAAGAGAAGACAAGAATAGAACAATAGGGGAAGAGGAAAACAACAAAGAGGTGGAAGAGGTCCTTTCAGAGGTAGAGGACATGGATTTGGATATCAGGGAGAATCCAGTCATGACAACAGCAAGGGAGATAACAGTCAAAACCAGAGAGGAAGTTACAATCAGCAAGAAAACTTCAGAGATAGAAGACCTTTCAGAGGAATATCTCAGGGCAGATGATCTATCAAATGCTATAACTATAATAAAGAAGGCCATATAGCTAGCAGATGTCCAGAAAAGGCAGCAAGTTCCATGGGAGAAAGGAGAACAAATCTAATCCAAGAACCTGATAGTCAAAGTGTAACAAGCTCAAACACTTTTAAAAGTGTGAATGCTCCTGACAATTATGGATATCTAGAGAGTGGAGAATCTCTGATGATGAGGAGAACAATTACCACCATGAAGGTATCTGACAAAGAACCCCCACAAAGAAAGTCTCTTTTCAGAACTACATGCAAGGCAGGAGGTAAGGCATGTAAAGTTTTAATTGATTCTGGTTGTACTAAAAATTTTGTATCTGATGAAATGGTAACAAAGCTTAAGCTTAGAAGATTGCCTCACCCATCCCCATATAAGGTCTCATGGTTACCCAAGGTCAGCAAACAGTTGTAGAAGAGCAGGCTTGGGTAGAGTTTCAGATTGGAGCATATAAAGATAAGTTGTTGTTTGATATCACCAAGATGGATGCTTGCCATCTTTTATTTGGAAGACCATGGTAGTATGACTTGAAGGCACACCATGATGGTGTTAGGAACACCTATACAATCACCAAAAATGGTACGGTGACATAGTTGATCCCACAAATAGAGGAGGAGAAATCAAAAGGAAAAGAGGTAAACGTGATGCTGATGGAAGGAAAACAATTCATGAAAGAAGTAGCAGCAGAAGGTGCAGTTGCATATGCCCTAATTCCATGTCTAACAGTAAATAATGAACAACAGCAAGAAGTCAAGAAAGAGAAGAAGCAGAGGTTCATAGACCCAACTATCCAAGAGCTATTGGATAAGTATAAAGGCATCATCTTTGATGGAATGCCAAGATCCCTACCACCTGTAAGGGATATCAGCCATTACATAGATCTAATCCCAGGATCTACACTTCCAAACAAAGCAGCATACAAGCTAACTCCAGAACAGAATGCAGAAGTAGCAAGACAAATTGAGGAATTGTTAGACACAGGTTTGATTGGTAAAAGTTTAAGCCCATGTGCAGTACCAGCTGTACTAGCACCAAAGAAAGAAGGCACTTGGAGGCTTTGCACAGATTCTAGGGCTATTAATAAGATAACAATCCGGTATAGGTTTCCAATCCCTAGGATAGAGGATTTACTTGACTGTTTGGGAGGTGCTAAGTATTTTACAAAAATAGACTTGAAGAGTGGTTATCATCAGATTAGAATTAGGCTAGGAGATGAATGGAAAACAACATTCAAAACCAATGAAGGGTTGTATGAGTGGAAAGTTATGCCTTTTGGTTTATCTAATGCACCTAGTACTTTTATGAGATTGATGAATGAGGTTTTGAGAGAATTCATGGGAAAGTTTGTCATAGTATATCTAGATGACATTATGATTTTCAGCAACACAAAGGAAGAACATCTCAAACATATAGATTTGGTTCTCAAGAGGTTACACGAAGAGCAGCTGATGATAAATTTAGATAAGTGTTTGTTCATGTAGGAGGAGATCACATATTTGGGTTTTGTCATTTCACAAGGAAAGCTGCAAATGGATAAGGAGAAGGTGAGTGTCATATTGTCTTGGCCAACTCCAAGGACTATGAATGATGTCAGAAGTTTCCATGGGTTAGCAACCTTCTATAGAAAGTTCATAAGAGGGTTTAGTCATATTTGTGCACCCATGCTTGATACTATAAAAGGAGGACAAAAGTGCAGATTTGCTTGGACTAAGGAAGCAAATGATTCCTTTGAAACATTAAAGAAGAAAGTGGCACAGCAGCCAGTCCTTGCACTTCCAAATTTTAACAAAATTTTTCAGGTAGAATGTGATGCAAGTCACATGGCAATTGGAGCAGTACTCAGCCAAGAAGGTAGGACAATTGCATTTTTCATTGAGAAGCTCAATGAGGCTAAAAAGAGATATTCATCATATGATTTGGAAATGTATGCTTTAGTCCAGTCACTCAAGAAGTGGAGGCATTACTTGATGCCAAAAGAATTCATAGTATTCACATATAATCAGGCTCTAAGTTTTATCAACAGCCAGGAAAATTTGAACCACAGGCATATGAAATGGGTAGAAACTTTGCAAGCTTTTACTCTCACATTGAAGCATAAGAAAGGAGTCAAGAATAAGGTAGCAGATGCCTTGAGCAGGAGAGCTCTAACAGTCAACTAGATTCAGTTGGAAAGTGTTGGCATTGATGCATTGAAGACCATGTATGCTGCTGATGAAGATTTTGGAGAGATATATCAGGTATGTACTTCTTTTGGAGATAAATATCATGCTGAATTCTCTAAATTTCTGATCTAGGATGGATTGTTGTTCAAAGGTGGATAGTTGTGTATTCCAAGGTGTTCTATGAGGTTGAACATCATTAAAGAGAAACATTGTGGAGCTATGGCAGGACATTTTGGTTTGGATAAGACTTTTGATCTTGTTAGAAGACACTATTATTGGCCTAAGTTACAATCAGATGTCAGAAAATTTGTAGAAACATGTGTGATATGTCAGAAAGCAAAAGGGAGATCCACTAATGCAGGTTTATATCAGCCATTACCCATTCCTTCCAGACCATGGGAAAGTATCAGTATGGATTTTGTGTTGGGTTTACCCAAAACCAGAAAGCGATATGATAGTGTTTTTGTTGTAGTGGACAGATTTAGCAAAATGTCACATTTCTTGCCATGCAAAACCACTACTGATGCTTCATATATTGCAGATTTGTTTTTTCAAAGAAATAGTAAGAATACATGGATTGCCATTAAGCATAGTGTCAGATAGAGATGTGAAATTCATTGGTCATTTTTGGAGGACTCTTTGGAAGAAACTTGGAACAAATTTGTCTTTCTCATCTGCATATCATCCTCAAACGGATGGACAGACTGAAGTGGTAAATCATTCCTTAGGGAATTTGCTCAGATGTTTAACAAGACAACATGGAGACAAGTGGGATAATATCCTATCTCAGGCAAAATTTTCCTATAATGATACTGTCAATAGGAGTACAGGGAAATCACCTTTTCAAATAGTGTATGGTATGCATCCACGAGGTATTTTGGAGCTAAGAGATCTACCTACAGGAGATTCTGTTAGTGCAGATGGTGAAGCTTTTGCAGAAGCCATAAAAGAGGTACATGATTAGGTCAAAAACCAACTCCAACAAACTACCTTAAAGTATAAGGAGTATGCTGATAAAAAGAAGAAAGATGTACAGTTTGATGTTGGAGATTTGGTATGGGTTCATTTGAAAAAGGAAAGACTTCCTAAAGGTAAATATACCAAACTCGTGCAGAGGAAGATTGGACCATGTCAGATTTTGAGAAAGTATAGACAGAATGCTTATGAGATACAACTTCCTTCTGATCTTGGTTTATCACCTATATTCAATGTATGTGATTTAACTCCATACAAGCATAATCTGGATGAAGAACAAGAACTACTACATAATACAACAGCTGATGACATTCCAAAACATGATCCACCACAGTTGCAAAAGATTTTAGACACACGAGTGATCAAGAAGACTTGGAACAAAACATATTTGGAATATTTGGTGGCTTGGCAGGGCAAACCTGATTCTGAAGCAGTGTGGATGACTCAAGAACAGATCAACCAACATGGCTTAGACCTGCATACTCTCATCTCAAGTGGACTTGAGATTTCTTTTTCTGGGGAGTATGGTGGAGGAGCACCCCTTCGAAATAAAGAATAAGTCTAATTATACTATGTTTTTAGTTTATGATGTAATAAGGTCCATTGGACCAATTCTTATGTTTTAAGTCAATCTAGGATTGTGTGTTGATAGTTGTAGGTTGTTATGCTAGCTGTCCTCCCAGCCGCTTGGAAACTCCCAGCCGCTAGGAATCAAGTCTGTACTACTCAAGAGGAGTAGTTATTTATGCCCTAGATCAATTTGTTTTGAGACAGTTCAGTATTCAATATGAAAACAGAGACATTGTGTTTGGATTTGACAGAGCAAGTGTTGTGCAGTGGGACTGTGAAGTTAGATATTTGTATGCATTTCTGATACTGAAATAAAGAAGATCCCATTGTTTCATTTGTCTGATCTTTGATCTATCTGTGTGATCATATTTTTGTTCTGCAGTTGAGATGGAATCATTCATCCATTCCACCGGTTGATTCTCTGAATCGATGGAATGGACATGTACAATAGTTCAGTTTGCATTCTCATTTTTCTATTTTTATATTTCATGTTTTTGGGATCGAAATATTGCATGCAGTGAGTAAACCTAGCATCCTCATGTGCTAGGGTTTAGAGGGAAGAAATCTGTGTCAAGATTGCTAAGTAAGTGGTTGAAGGCATCGGCGTGAGAAGAACCATTGGGTTGAGAAAGTTGCATTGAACCGATAGGGGGCACTTTCACCGATTGGGGTGAAAATTACAAAGTGCTGCTGACGAAGAGTATATCGGTATGAGATGTGCTATCAGTGGAGAAGTGAAATGTTCCGCCAACGGTGTTAGTCACACCGATGAATGAGGTCTGAAGGCTCATCGGAGTGACCAAAGGCATCGGTGTAATGGTTACCAAGTGTATTGGTGTGAGATTGGATATTGGCAAAGGGGTTTAAAGTTAGGCCAATAGTCATAGTCTGGCCGACGGTGGAGCCTGGCATTAGTAGTATCGGAGTGACAAAAGAGATCGGCAGGAGGCTTAAGGTGTTCACTGATAGTGGAAGTCCCACCGATAGGCGAAAAGGAGATTGGCGTCGGTGTGAAGTGGAGCATCGAAGAGACTTTTCGTGGCTAGATCGATATCGTAAGTGTTGCCGATAGGCAACCAAAGGTGAAATATCTATGTCGGCGTGAGATGCATATCGGGAGCTTGAGATAATGCTAGGCCGATGGTTTAAGTCACGGCGAAAGTAAGCGGATCATTCATCGGGGAGAATCGGTGGAAGTCTTAGCAAAGGAAGACTCATCGGTGTAAGTTTGTGCATCAGGAGATAGACAGAAAGCTACGCCGACAGTATTAAGTCTAGGCGATGAATAAAGTGAAGGCATATTTTGGTGAGACATTATGGTAGATCTTGCCAATGGAATGAGAACGGTTAAATCCTGCCAAGTTTGAATGCTTGTGCTAGCCACTCTGCATCAACTACCATCGGGCTCTTTGGCAAAAAGATTTAGAACCCTAAAAAAAATCATCATTTGCTTCTTTCATTTTGTGCCTCAATGTGGCCACCATGCTGGTCGAGGGTTTGCTTCATTTCTCTGGTTTTTTGTTGTGTCAATGGCCATCCTTGAGTTTTTTGCTTGGCATTTTCCACAGAGTCTGAGAAGGTGAGCAAGTTTTGAGGCTTTCATGGCATCTTTTGGTATTTTTTGCTGCTTTATTTGGTATACTGTGGCCGCCATGTTTGGCTGTGTCACTGTGTTTTTGGCTTTGATGTTGACACCTTTCTCTGCTCTTTTTTCCTTGTTATTTGCTCTTTGGTATATGAGCATTATCACGACTTCATGAGGAAGAAAAAACTCAAAAGCTATAGCTTCTTCAACGGCCATAAAGGTAAGCTATAATCTTTGCTTCTAAACTTGTTTCTTTGTGCTTTCTCCTTGCTTCTGTGTTTTGACAATGGAAACACAATGCTTTAAAGAAGACTGTCGAGACTCCTTTTGTATTGTTTGTAATATGAAGGAAAAAGGCTCCTAGCCGTAGTCTGTAAGCTCTTTTCATGGCTTCCTTGCATTGAACACTTGTATCTCTATTGCTTTGTTTGAAGCATTCTAAAACCCTAAGGGTTTCGAAAAACTTTTTGCTTTCTTGCCTTTCAATAAAGCATGAAATGAACAATAAGAGGCTATTGAAAACCACTAACTGGGTATGGCAGAAATATGTTTATTTCACTGTAGGTTGATAAGAGATTCATTTTTTTGGGGGTTTTTCACCTCTTGATGGAAGACTGTAGGACCTTTATTCTACCTATTTGGATATGGAAAGAATCTTTTGCTCTTCAAATGTATAACTGAGATGTCTATATTAAACTGTATGACAGAGACTTTGAACTTTCGAATCTCTTGCTTTATATGAAGCAGTGGGTTTTTTCAAAACACCCATCTGGATATCTATGAAAACCTCACTATATTTGATCAATCTCGGGCTCCTTTTGTGATATCAATTGTATACTAAATTTTTTAATGCTCCACTTGTGCATACTGTATTTCTTGGTTGCCACCTGTGACTTCTCTTTATTTTAACTGTATTTCTTGGTAAATGGTTGCAAATAAAGGCTTTGACCCAGCTAGGGTTCTATTGATTGTATCTTCCTTTTGCATTTGTTGAAGCAACATTCCTGTATATGCTCTTTCTCATACAAAAATTGAACATAATGATTTCCCCCTTTTTGTGGCTACCATGTTGTATCTACTTCTTTGACATGTGGTATTACTATTGCATTTATCAACACTGTATTTCTGTAGCAATCTATCATTCATGGCATTTTAATTACATCTTGCATAGTCATCATAATGAATACTTCTAGAATTTAAAGCATCATTTAGTTTTGATATCATCCACCTCAATGTTGAAATACACTTCATGGTTGTTCATCTCCTTTGCCATCATTCCACCTGAATGAACATCTTGTATCTATAGGTTATGTTCGTCATGAGCAGCTACAAGATGACATTTATACATCATTTATGTACTTGTATCTGTCCTTTCATAATATTTGAAAGCATAAATGGCTCTCTAATAGACATGTTGGGCTCAACCCTTGTGGGAGCCTTATTTACTCCACATGTTATGAGAAGAATCTGAAAATGAATGTTTATCTGTACCTGCACATGGAACACACATGTTAGTCATAAAAAATGTACCTTTGATTTCTGATATAAGGCACTTTCTTGGCTGTCCTTTTCTTCTCTTGATACTCATATCTGATTACTTCCTAATTCTCTTTGCTGATTTTGATCAATGATTGTTTTTGTCCTATAAAAGTATGTTATACCTTTGGAGCTTTGATTCTGCATCTGTCTGATTTGATTCCTTCATATGAAGTGCATGATGTGACAAGTTGATATGTCTGCTTGATAAAAGCATATGATAACATTAAATATCCAGAGCTCTTACAAGACTTTCCCCAATTTTTTGCAGGTACAACTGATACAACTAGAGCTGAAAATGAGGACTGAAGATCAACTGTCAACTAGCTCAACAACCTCCTTGCTCAGGCAATGATGGATATTTAGTTTTATCATGTGTTCTTCCTTATTTCTTTTATCATTAGATGTAAAGCTTGCATATGTCTGCATTGCTTAGTTTAGTTACTTCCATGGCTTGTGTGGGACACATTTGAACACTTCTTTAAAACATGATTAGTTAATCTATCTTATGCACTTGATGTATGTATGTTTCTTTTTCAATCAATGCATAGGATAAAGTAACAGATACTGAATGTATGTTCCAAATATGACATGAAATGACAGTTAAATAAATTTCTTTCTTTCTTTCTTTCAAATATGGTCAACTGAATAATCAATTTGTCCTATAACTCCTAAAAGATAAAACTATGTTAGATCAATTGTATTTCTTGAATCTTTGATTTCTTGACATTCTGATTCACTTTTTATGATGATTTATCAATCCTGATTGGACTGATGGGTTATCCTGACAACTAAATCTATCTCTGCTTTGTCAAGACAGCAACTGTTCATTGAATGCAATAACTTTAAAGTTTTCTTGTATTCTTCCTGAAACAACTGCACTTAGGTCTAACTAAATTTAGTGTGAACAAAATTTAGTAACAAATTCATCACAAAACCTTATTTCTCCTTTTATTTTTCACTCTGCACAATTTTTTTCATACAGTTATCAACCTACACATGAACTTAACAATTCCTTCACAAAGACATTGAAACAATTATATTTGCATCTGCATATTCCTCTTGTGAATTGAAAATCATCTCCAGATCATAATTCATCTTCATTCTTCAAGACATACTGACCTTCATTAATAAACTTCACTGAATAATCATCCATTTTCAACCTCTGCAAAAACATAGAATTCCTTCACAAAACTTGTAAAACCATATATTGGCAGATAGATACATCTCTTAACTTCAGAAATCCTCAATTAGATCTTCTAAAAGCATTGTCTCATGCTTTCTATAAATTTCCCTGACCCTCGTTGTCTAAAAAGGAAGAATAAAAGCATCTTTTTAGGCTTTTATAAACAAAAGCACGTCAAATTTAGAAACGTATTCATGACCATTGGGATTCAAATGCCTTTTAAACAACATCCACAAGATCAATACTTCACGCCACTTTCCTTTTTAACTATGACTGCTCGATGTGTTTTACCACCAAAGACATTAAAGCAACTTTAAGTTATCAGTGACCCTAGGATGTCGGGGCCGGTCTTTCAACGTTCATAAACCCTTCAACATGTAACTTAAGTTATATGTCACCTGCTCATCCGATCACTTTAAAAATAGAAATAAAGTTTATGACAGTTAGGCTGAACTTAACAAAGTCACATTAAACTTGCAATGCATTAGGGTTTTCAACCACAAACCCTAGTTCTTAAACTTTGACTGATTTTCTCTTTTGAGTAAACTTGAATAAACTTCAGTGCCTAGTCTCTGTAGTAGGATGACAAAGACTACATTGAGAAACCCTTAAGAAGCATCTTGGAGACATGTGACATATAACTATCATGAACATGGTGGAAGCCTTAACACATCATCAACCACTTGAACTACTGAACCACCTAAAGCACTAAGCCACACTGAGCCAAACTAGATACTTTATATCTACACTTCCAACTTTGCAAACTTTGATCATAGAAAGTATGTGTAATGATGAAAGTTGAGAACCATAACCTTGTGACCACATCATTTTCCCATTCAAACACTAATATGCCACATGCCAAGGAATAAACTGTAACTCATTAACATGTCCTAATTGAGAGAAGACCATTACATCTGAAACAACATGATGAAGTCCTTAAGAAAGGATGTCTGCAACAAATCATGAAAAACACTTGCACATCATAACTACCACTTGCACAATATTGCCCATTACTTTCTTTGCAAATTTCACTTGTCAATCATGAAGATGAGAATGAACTCCTATGAACAACATGACCTCATTGCATCTCAAGATCACCTATTTTGACATCAATGGAAAGACAACCATCATACCAAACATAACAAACTCCCCCTTTAGGTTTGGTATTGATGTCAAAACATTTACACAAGAAATCCATCAACAAATAATTTATCTCCCCCTTTTTGGCAATCAATGACAAAGACTGCCCTTCAACATAGTCATAAAGAAAGATCAACATATATAAAGTAAGATTTCTATCCTCAGACTATATACATGTACTCTGTCCTATGTCCTCTCTGTCCTCTAGCCTGTAGAATTGTTGACCCCCTGTCTAACAAGATTTAGAAGAGAAAAAAATAAAATACAGTCCAAACACTTGTCTTTCTGAAATTTGTAGTCAATAGTCAATGTTGTCCTTTAGAGTTGTGAACCATTGATGCTTATTAAGGACTCTACAAAACATGATGAGAGATGCTAATAAAGAACATTGAATCACAATCATAATAGTCTTCATATCTTAGTCAATGTATGCAGTCTATTTACACCATCAATCATGCAACCTATGCATACCACACTGATCATACTACTTTCAAAACCCTTGGCATGAAGATCTTCACAGTCTTCATAGTCAAAACATGAAGAAACTCAGTCCAAACTATGCCCAAAGTACACTTCTCAAAACTACCACAACTAAGACTGTCATAACTAAAAAGAATTCAAAACAGAATATATATCAATGTTCATATAAAATATCTTCTACTGCATATGAGATACCATAACAAACCATAAAAAGTGTTTCCCTTGCTATTCCAAACATCAATATACAAAGATACCGCCCTACAACTTATCATGGCTGCCCTGCAACTTATGAAAACTTTGAAAACAAAAATAATAATATTGATTGGATTTCAGGACTTCAAGAGACAAACAATTACTCCCCTTGAATCCAACATCATTATGGACTTATTGAAGAGATGAAAGTGATAAAACCCAAAGCCTCTGTCTTAGGGATTCAAATACTTCTTTAGGCAATGGGTTTGTAAAGATATCAGCCAGTTGATCAAAGGTATGAACATAATCCAATACCACATCATTTGCAAGTACCTTTTCTCTTAGAAAATGATATCTAATGGCAATATGCTTGGTCCTAGAATGCATGATTGGATTCTTGGACATATTAATGGAACTTGTATTGTCACAAAGAATAGGTACAGGTTTAGATACCTCCACTTTGAGGTCTTGGAGTGACTGAACCATCCAAAGAATCTGAGTACAACAAGAAGATGCTGCAACATATTCAGCTTCAGCAGTAGATAAAGAGGCACAATCTTGCTTCTTACTATGCCAAGCTACTAGTCTACCACCAAGAAAGAAGGTTGCTCCACTTGTGCTCTTTCTGTCATTAGGACAACCTGCCCAATCAGCATCTGTATATGCAAGAAGAGTGAAATCATTGTGTCTAGGATACCACAAACCAAAATAAAGAGTGCCTTTAAGGTATCTAAAAATTCTCTTAACAACATTTAAATGAGATTGTTTAGGACATGCTTGAAATCTTGCCACTAAGCAAATTGCCTGCATGATATCAGGCCTAGAAGTAGTTAGATGTAGAAGGCTACCAATCATGGATCTATATAGGGACTGTTCCACCTCAGGTGACTCATTATTTTTGCTTAGTTTGTACCCAGTTTCCATAGGAGTACCCAATGGTTTACATTCATCCATTTGAAACCTCTTAAGCATTTCTTTAGCATACTTGGTTTGTGAGATGAAAATCCCCTTTTCAAGTTGAGACACCTGTAAACCAAGGAAGAAAGACAATTCTCCCAACATAGACATTTCAAATTCTAACTTCATGATTTTAGGAAATGAATGGCTCATATCATCATTATTACTTTTAAAAATGATATCATCAACATAAACCACTACAACCAAGATATCCTCACCTTTGGCAATATAGTACAAATTGTTGTCCACAACTCCTTTAGTAAATCCTTGCTCTTGCAAGTACTTATCCAACCTATAGTACCATGCTCTTGGGGCTTGTTTCAAGCCATACAAGGCCTTTTTCAACCTGTATACATAATTTGATTTGTCTTTGCATTCAAAACCTTCAGGATACTCCATGTAAACTTCTTCTTCAAGATCACCATTTAGAAAGGTTGATTTGACATCCATTTGGAACACCTTGAAATTCTTATAAACTGAAAAAGCTAAGAACATTCTTATTACCTCTAGTCTAGCCACAGGTGTAAAAGTTTCATCAAAATCAATTCTTTCAATTTGAGAGTAAATTTTACAAACCAATCTAGCTTTATCTCTAACAACTTTGCCCTTATCATCAAGTTTGTTTCTAAATACCCATTTTGCACCAATAACATTTTTACCTTCAGGTCTAGGAACAAGCTCCCATGTATTGTTCTATTTGAGTCAATTCCTCTTCCATAGCTTTAATCCAAGCTTCATCCTTTCTGGCCTCCACATAAGTTTTTGGTTCCATTTTTGATATCAAATAAACATGTGCTTGATTATTTGCAGCAGCAAATCTTCTTCTTGTTAACACACCAATATATTTATCTCCAATAATCAGCTCTTGTGGATGATCTCTTTGCCATGTCTTTGAAGGAGTTTTGGCTTTAGTTTCAATAGGCTTTTCAGGAGTTTCTTCTTCCATTTGAACTTCCTCTTCTTTTTCTGAATGATGATCTTCTTCTTTGTCTTGGATCAGCTACACACATGGCTGCAAATTCTCATCCACCTTTACATTAGTACTCTCTATAACCTTTTTGAGTCTCTTGTTGAAACATTTATAGGCTTTACTATGTGTGGAATAGCCTAAAAATATACCCTCATCACATCTAGACTCAAAACTTCCCAAATTATCATTATCTCTCTTAATGAAACATTTACTACCAAAAATCTTAAAGTAGCCAACATTAGCTGACCTACCATACCATAACTCATAAGGAGTATGATTAGATTTTGCCCTCAATTGTACTCTATTTAGAGTATACACTATTGTATGAACAACTTCCTTCCAATAAGTATTAGGCAGATTTGCATCATGAAGTAATGTCTTTTCCATCTCCTTCATAGTCTTGTTCTTTCTTTCAACTACTCCATTCTGTTGTGGAGTTCTAGGAGCTGAAAATTGCCTTTTGATCCCATGTTTCTCACAATATTCCTCAAACTCCTTGGATGTATATTCTCCACCATTATCTGACCTTAGACATTTGAGCTTGAAATCTTATTCCTTTTCCACCATCTTCTTAAAAATCCTGAATCTTTCAAAGGCTTTTGATTTGTGCTTCAAAAAGGTCACCCGGGTCATTCTTGAAAAGTCATCAATAAAGAGCCTAAAGTATCTTTCACCACCTAAAGCCTTAGTCCTTGTAGGACCACACAAGTCTAAATGAACAAGTTGCAAAGGCTTAGAAGAAGAATACTGTTTAACTTTAAAACTAACCTTAGTTTTCTTACCAAATTGGCATTCTTTGCAAGTAGTATTGCTTGGCTTGGAGATGTGAGGCAAATTTCTAACATTTTGATTTTTGTTGATCCTCTCAAGATTATCAAAATTTACATGACCAAGTATTCTATGTCATAGCCAAATTTCTTCTGTATACACCTAAAAATGACATGACTCTACTTAAATAAATATTTTAAAATATTTATTTTACCTTCATATTCCTCTATCAATAAATAAATAAATTTATTTATTTATTTGATTCACTTTCTCCCATTTAATTAAATAAATTACGTTTATTTAATTAATTCCTTCAATATCAACTTTATTCTTCTAAATAATTAAATAATTTTAATTATTTAATTAAATCTTTTATTCTTCCAAATTTAAATAAAATACAATTTTATTTAAATTAAATCTTAAAATCTCCAAAAATAAATTATAATTAAATATTTTATTTATTCTTCCAAAATTATGTGCAAGTAATTAAATAAATCTATTTATTTAATTATGCTTTCTTATCTTCTAAAAAATCTTCAATATCTTCTAAAAATAAATTCCTCTTATCACACAAAAAGCAAAAGCTGAGTTAACTAATTTAAAGCTATCAACAAAGCTCTTAAATTAGAAAAATATATTCTAATTTAAGAAATAAAAACTCATCCTCGTCAAGAAAGCAGTTAACTCAACAAAGCATCTTTTTGAATGACACATGTCCTTCTTCTATTCGTGCACGTTCTCTCGAACATCCTCTACCATTGATCTTCTTATTTCTTCTACACCGTTGATCCTCTCTCATGCAACTCTATAAATAGAACCCTCTTCTTCTATTTCACATATCCAACTTTCAAGTAAACTTATGTTGCAGAATCCATAGCGCGCCATTGGCACATCACTTCATCTATCATCCATTCTACATTGTGTTGAAGCTCATCTTCAACACAACAAGTATCTAAGTCGTTTCTTCTTGTATATTGAGGAATCGAAGCAAGGAAGCAAGCTTCCTGAGGGCCATGTTCATCATCAAAAGATCAAGAAAGAATAGGCGAACAATGGAAATCGCAAGGTAAAATGGTTGTGAGTATCTCTCTCTTATTTTAAATCTTTTTTGTCTACACATTCTATTGATGTTTTGGGTTTTTATAATTAGTTTTATTCATCCCATTTTACCCATCACATCTTCAACTTGACCCATGAAGCAAATATGTCCATCTGCACCTCTATTTTTAGTCTCATGAAGATTATAGATGTTTCCACTTGTTCTTAATTCTGCTGCAACAACCTTTCCTAATTTCTTTTTTATTTCAAAACCATGAGCATTAAAAACAACATTGAATCCATTATCACAGATTTGACTGACACTCAATAGATTATGTTTCAATCCCTCAACATAATATACATCATGTAAAGGAGTCTCATCATCTAGAAGAATAGTACCTTTTCCTTTGATCAAAATACAATCATTATTACCAAACATGACTGATCCTTCAGTGTGATCCTCAAACTTGATGAATTTGCCTTTATCTCCTGTCATATGATTAGAACAACCACTGTCTATAACCCATTGTTCCTTCTTCTTGGCATGAAAAGCAGCTTGAACAATCATAGCTTCAATATTCTTACTCATCATCTTAGGTTTCCAAATAAGCATTTTCTTATCAGCACTTGAAGAAGACATTTTGGGAAGAGCTTTTATCCTAGTTTGCTGCACTTGCAAGTTAAGCCTACAAAACTTGGCTATGTGCCCAAAGTTATTGCAATTGAAACACTTCAATTCTCTTAAAAACATAAAAGGATTTCTTGTCAAGAAATTTTCTCTTCTTCTAAAACCAAATCTGCACTCATTTGCTTTGTGTCCATACCTGTTACAACAAAAGCAATAACCAAGAAAATGCATATTATACCTGAAAGACTCCTTCCTTTTGAAGTTTGTTGCCTTTATGATGTTTTTGTTATTGATATCAGCCTGTTGAAAACTTTTGGTATGTGAGCTTTGTCCTTCTTCAAATCCTAGACCAGATTTGTCTTTGAAACCTTTTTGTTTATCCAAAAGATCTTCAAGTTTGTCACTACTCCTACACATATCAAGTTTTCTTCTTAAGGCTACAATTTCAGCTTGTAGAGTATGACATTCTTTGACTTTGACATCTAACTCTTTGCTTTTAACAACAACAATTCTTTTATTCTCCTCAAGAGACAATTTTAGGTCAGCAATTTGCTTCTCATAATTAGTGACTTTGTTGATCATAACTTCATTGTCTTTTTGAAATTGATTTCTTTGGGCAATTGTCTCCTTTTTTAGCTTCTTGACTTCACTTAGAGCACACTTCAACTCACCTTCAAGATCAACTATTGCCTCATCATTTTCTGATTGATCTTCACATTTATTATTCTAATTTTCATTTATGACCTCCACGAACAAAGTCTCTGCACCTTCTTCAAGTGACTCCTCTGAACCACTATCAATTATATTAGCATCTTTTATGAACAAACTCTTCTTCCTTTTGAAACTACCTTTCTTTTTGGGATGGAACGGTTTCTTCTTGAATTGAGTCTTATTTTCTTCTTCATCACTATCTAAATCTTTATATGGACATTTAGCTGCATAGTGTCCAATTCTTCCACACTCCAAACATTTAAATGGAAGTTTACCTTTATATTTTCCTACTGACCCCTTTTTCAATTTGCTAACAAAAGAGGATTCTTGATCCTCATCTAATTCTTCTAAATCAACCTTTACTTCTTTTTCCTTTCTAATTGATTTAAATGCAGCTTCTTCACTTGAAGGAGTATCATTACAGATCCTCATCTCAAAAGCAATGAAAGTACCATGAAGCTCATCAAAAGTCACTTTGCTCAAATCTCTCTCTTCTACTACAGACACTTTGGATTCATATTTAGGAGTTAGAGTCCTTAAAACCTTGGTTACAACTGCCTTTTCTTCTAAGGTATCACCCAAACCCCTAATAGCATTAACAATCTCTTGAACTCTCAGGAGATAATCAGCCACCTTCTCATCATCACTCATTTTGAGACTTTCAAATTTAGCCCTGTAAGATTGTAACTTTGCTTCCTTAATTTTATCATCTCCTTGATAGATACTAGATAGCTTGTCCCATATAGCCTTAGCTGACTTACAATCCATAATTTTGACAAGTATTTCATTGGACAGACCACAACATATTGCATTTTTGTCCTTAGCATTGTTTTCATATGCCTTCTTCTCATCAGGAGTAGAGGGAGGATTTGTTTCTTTATACTCATTTTCTATGGCATCATACACATCATACCCCAAAGAAGACAAATATGACTCCATTCTATACTTCTAGAAAGCATAATTAGACCCATCAAATAAAGGTGCTTTGTATGTTGAAAATCCTTCTTGACTACCCGTGACTAGTACTCCACTTATAGGACCTACCTAAGTTGATTAAGACTTATAGGGAACCTGGCTCTGATACCAATTGTAGGAGTACAATTAACACTGAGAGGGGGGGTGAATTAGTGTTGTATCTAAAACAAGATTTTAGAACTTATCAAACTTGACAATGAACTTTATCAAAGAAGTGAGTTAAATATTGAACAAATAAAACTAAATGTTCAAACATACTGAGATCATGACACAAAAGATTTTATGAGTGGAAAACCCTCCTTGGGTAGAAAAACCACTCAAAACTGCCTCACTGGCTTAAGCATGAAAATATCACCATTTACAAAGTCTCACTGACTTATGAATGCTTCACTTGCAAAATGAAAGTCTCACTGACTTACGAATGCCTAACTGGCAAATAGAAAGTCTCACTGACTTGACAAAAACACCTTGAATACAAAGCAAAATGACTTAGAGGGTTACCATGTTTCACTCCATCATAAAATCGTATTTCTCCTTTTGTTTTTCACTCTACACAATTTTTTCATACACTTGTCAACCTGCACATGAACTTAACAATTTCTTCACAAAGACATTGAAACAATTATCTCTACATTCGCATATTCCTCTTGTGCATTGAAAATCATCTCCACATCATAATTCATCTTCATTCTTCAAGACATACTAACCTTCATTAATAAACTTCACTAAATAATCATCCATTTTCAACCTCTGCAAAAACATAGAATTCCTTCACAAAACTTGTAAAACCATATATTGGCAGATAGATACATCTCTTAACTTCAAAAATCCTCAATCAGATCTTCTAAAAGCATTGTCTCATGCTTTCTATAAATTTCACTGGCCCTCGCTATCTAAAATGGAAGAATAAAAGCATCTTTTTAGGCTTTTATAAACAAAAGCACGTCAAATTTAGAGACGTATTCGTGACCGTTGGGCTTCAAATGTCTTTTAAACGACATCCACAAGATCAATACTTCATGCAACTTTCCTTTCTAACTCTGACTGCATGATGTGTTTTACCACCAAAGACATTAAAGAAACTTTAAGTTATCAGTGACCCTAGGATGTCGGGACCGATCTTTCAACGTTCATAAACCCTTCAACATGTATACATGTCACCTGCTCATCCGGACACTTTAAAAATAGAAATAAAGTGAATGACAGTTAGGCTAAACTTAACAAAGGTTAAAATGAGCCTTAACAAAGTCATATTAACTTGCAATGCATTAGGGTTTTCAACCACAAACCCCAGTTCTTAACCTTTGACTAATTTCTCTTTTGAGTAAACTTGAATAAACTTCAATGCCATAGTCTCTGCAGCAGGATGACAAAGACTACATTGAGAAACCCTTAAGAAGCATCTTGAAGACATGTGACATATAACTATCATGAACATGGTGGAAGCCTTTACACATCATCAACCACTTGAACTAATGAACCACCTGAAGCAC
This sequence comes from Cunninghamia lanceolata, assembly GCA_027924645.1. Lineage (NCBI taxonomy): Eukaryota > Viridiplantae > Streptophyta > Pinopsida > Cupressales > Cupressaceae > Cunninghamia > Cunninghamia lanceolata. The sequence continues at coordinate 535,025 of BSBN01001164.1, read as the reverse complement.
TAATCCACACTGAGCCAAACTAGATACTTTATATCTACACTTCCAACTTTGCAAACTCTGATCATAGAAAGTATGTGTAATGATGAAAGTTGAGAACCATAACCTTGTGACCACATCATTTTTCCATTCAAACACTGATATGCCACATGCCAAGGAACAAACTACAACTCAGTAACATGTCCTAATTGAGAGAAGACCATTACATCTGAAACAACATGATGAAGTCCTTAAGAAAGGATGTCTGCAACAAATCATGAAAAACACTTGCACATCATAACTGCCACTTGCACAATACTGCCCATTACTTTCTCTACAAAGGTCACTTGTCAATCATGAAGATGAGAATGAACTCCCATGAACAACATGACCTCATTGCATCTCAAGATCACCTATTTTGACATCAATGGCAAGACAACCATCATGCCAAATACAACATCTTCTATCAGTTCATTCTTGCAAATCCCATATTAGGTTCTCAATAGTTAGTATCAATCACATGTGGTAGAAATGAAAGCAACACTACTTCAATGAAAATGTGATTCAAATAAGTTTCTGCAATCTTTTAAGTGTGTATTATTGATGGAGATTGTAACAAGAAAAGAAACTATGCTTCACAGAGATGCAAAATTAGAAAACTTGAACACATAACACAATGTTTAACATGGAGAAAACCCTTTCGGGTAAAAAACTCCACACAGGAAAGAGGCCCAATGTTTGTATTAATCTAAAAATGATTTACAATACACTAACACCACCAATCTCTCCTTCAGTCTTCAATCTGACAACATTTCGGCAACACCTGAGTACCTAAAATCTATTATATATATCATCTATTATGCCATGGCCTTATAGAATTTACACAACCTCAAGATGGGTGTCCACCTTGGAATCTTCACCCATGCAACATTCAATGACTTCTTACAAGCTCATAACACTTGTCAAGAGTCAACCATACAACCTTGGGCATCCATGGACAAAAATAGGCTCTTACGGGGTCATAAAACTTGTCATACATGCATCCTACACTTGGCAAAAGATGCTCATGCAAGCTTGAATACCTAGGTGCTAAAAATAGCCACTTCCAGCATCTTATGGCGCGTCATATGCTGTCATAAATATCATAGATTCTTATGACAACTTATAGTTGTCATAGAATCTCTTACACCTTCTTACAACATTTATGACGCGCATCATAACACTAAAAAATAGGTGATTCCTCCACATGTGCACCTTACTTTGACCAATTACCATTTACCATAGTAAATTATATCCCGTAACTGCCGCCAGTAACTCCAGAACTTACCGTGTAGTAACTTCATAATTATCATGGAAAGTAAATAATTTTTACCACTGTCGGTGAAACTTGTACATCTCCTTATGGGTAATTACAAATTACAAATAATACATGGAATAATACAATATTGGGATTTACAAGGTTAATGGTACCTTATCTCAACATGAAGCATGACATCAATTTCTAAAATTTCTTGTGCCATTTTAAACTATAAATTATTCATTATCCTAGGAAAACTAATTTTATGATAGTGGCTAACCATTCTAGAACATCTTTTACACCCCATTTTATACACAAACTTAATTCATCTATTATTTCAAGAACAATTAGTTAGAAGTGAAATAAATATGATGATTATGAAGTTATAATAGCTTAGAAAAATAAGTTTATTTCATGTGTGTGTGCAAGGTACAACAAATGGTGACTCTGCTAGAAAAATGCTCTAGAGCATTCTAAAGACAAACTTATGTTTCAAACCCAGAACCTCTGTGTTCCCCACATGTTCAACAAGAAGACATGATACCTTATCAAAGAAGTAGAACTCAATAACCAGATGCAACCATCCATATCCTGAAAACCTGAGTGTGTACAATTGCGTTAATTCCCATCCCTTGGCAACTAAGCTCGTCTAAGATCCTTTACATTAAGCTATGTGATTAGTACACATCTCATGAACTAGCTAGACATTGCCCTGCTGCCAACGAGCATCTATAGCCCCAATGGGTTTGTCTCAAAATTCCACTCAAGCAGATCCCTACTGCTAATCAGGCATCCATAGCCCTAGTAGAGATTACTTGATTGTCCATTTAATTGGGTTATAGTGTGTGGTTGTGATTTTCTGATTTTCTTTTCCTTTCCATAAATTCTTGATATTTCATTAAGCTTAGATTTGGTAGAGTACAATGCAGTACTGCTACCCTTGTAATACATACTTTTGACTGCACGAGTCACGTTGATAACTCAGGTAGCTGGATGTGGAATCCTGATGGCAGCAAAGGTGGACCTTAGATTTTTCACTTAATGTAAGATCACCAAGACTCACTTAGGTACTTTTAGGATTTTAAAGTGTGTAAAAGATATATGGCTAGAAAATACTTCAAGTGCACTGACTAATGATTCATTTCCCATGAACAAACATCATACTCTCTAAGTATAATAGTGGAACCCACAGGAGGACCTAAGCAGAAAACTTCAACTTCTTAAAGAAATATTCTAGATTACTAACCTAATAAAGGACCACTTGCAGGTCTGTACAACTACCACCACATTCAAGAATTAAAGATCCCCAACCAAGCAAACGCAGCAGGTAAATGCAAAGTAGGAAAGAATAACTAATCTAAACAAAAACAAACATCTAACAACTACAGAAAGCAGAAACTAATCTACAAGAAACCTAACCTAACCAAAATAGACAAGCAACCTAACTATGTACACTAAAAGAAGGCAAAGATGCATCCTAGGCCTAGAAGTAGTGCTTCAGAAACTGCCCATTAACAAGCAATGGGAGTTCCTCACCAGTAAGGCTCTTCAGTCGATACGTATTATCACCAAGGATCTCATAAATCTAATATGGGCCTAACCAAAGTCTATCAAACTTATTGTGCTCACCTTTCCTCTCATGGGCTTTGTCCCAATAGGACTTTGAATGATTCTAGAAAATCTATTGCATATAATTTGTGTAAAATAATTTAGAATAAATTTACCAAACTAAGAGTCTTATTAATAAGTTGTTTTTGAAAGGAAAACTTTATTCTCTTAAATCAAAGATGAATACTTGATTGTAGAACATTTGAATGCATTTAATCTAATCTTGAGTCAATTACAATTGATGGATGTGAATATAGAGGAAGAGAATAAATGTATTTTACTACTATGATCATTACCTAATTCTTGGGATAATCTAATTATTGCACTTAGTGTTTCTATGACAAATCCTAAGATGGATTCTCTTGTTGCTTCCTTACTTAGAAAGGAAATGAGGAAAACATATATGGAGGGTGGGTCTAAGGACGCATCGCATGTGTAGGGTAGATCTAAATAGAAAGGTAAGGACAAGGAAAAAGGTGGTAAGGATAAATCTAAGGATAGATCCAAGTAAAGGGTAGATCCAAGACATCTAGTAAGAGTAGATTGAGATGTTGGAATAGTGATAAACAAGGGCATCTCAAAAAGGAATGTTGAAATAAGAAAAAGAAAGGTGAATTATCCTCTACTAATAAATCCTCTGATGATGAATCTACTTATGCTTTTATTATTACAACTAACATGACTTATGATGACTTTTGGTTGATAGATTCAAGTGCATCGTACCACATGACTTCTCATAAGGAGTGGTTTTCAACGTATACAAGTTATGATGGTGGGGAAGTTTTCCTTGAGGTCAACAACAATTGAAAGATTTTGGGCCAAGGGGAGACCTAAAATTTATTTTTAGTAGTGAGAGGGTGAAAACTCTCATGCAGGTATTACATATCCCTGGTTTAGCTAGAAAATTGATCTTTGTATCTAAAATGAATGATTCAAGGGTGCATGTGACTTTTGAGAAGAGTGGTTGTAGGTTGACCAAAGAAAATTTGGTTTTGTCTAGGGACACTTGATGTGGCACCTTGTTTATGCTAGAAACATCCACTTTCTATAATTCTATGAATGTAATAGATAATTTTGTTTCTTGTAAACTATGGCACCATAGATTGGGTCACATTAGTGAGAAGGGTCATAAAACCCTCATTAATAAAACGATGGTCAATGGTTTATCTAGTTATTTTGTTGACTTCAATTTTTGTGAACATTATGTACATATGGAAAATAATATAGAGTTTCTTTTAAATCTAGTATCACTAGAGATAAACATGTTTTGGAAGTGATTCATAGTGATGTATTTAGTCCTATGGATGTTCCTTCCATTAGTAAGTCTCATACTATGTTACATTTATTGATGATTTCTCTATATATACATGGAATTACTTTCTAATGAATAAGTTTGTTGTATTTTCTAAGTTTAAAGAGTTTAAATAACTAGTTGAGAAACAAACAGATAAGAAATAAAGATTTTGAGAGTAGATAATGGTGGTGAGTATTGTTGTAGATATTTTTATGATTATTATAGGCATGCGAGAATTATTAGATAGAAAACAACTCTATATACTTCACAATAAAATGGAATAGCGAAATGGATGAACAAGACTTTGATGAATTGAGCTAGAAGCATGCTAAGTAATGCTAATCTTGAACAACATTTATGGGTTGAAGTTGTACACACTACTTGTTATCTAGTTAATAGATCTCCCACTTCTACTCTAGTTGACAAAACACCCTACAAGGTACGGAAAAGTAAAAGACCATCATTTTCTCCTTTATTAGTATTTAGCAATGAGGTATATGTTCATGTTTAGGTAAAGAGAAATGTTCTAAGTTTAATTTCAGGGGTAGAAAGTGTGTGCTTTTGGGATATGGTGAGAATATTAAAGGTTATAAACTTTCGGATCCTATAGAATTAAAAATGTTATATTCTAAGGATATTATTTTAGGAATCTTAAGGTATGTACAAATGTTGAACAACCTCATAAAAGCCTAAGAAAATAGTACATTTTCATATTAAGGATAAACTATAGGAAGATTTACTTACATAAAAAAAATAAGATGGACAAGATGAGGGAAGAGAAGGTTCAAATTTGTGATGTAGGAGCATCCCAGGTTGCAAAGCAATCTTGCATCAACCAAAAACATTTGCATTCTTTTCTTTTCTTGCATTTCAATTGCAGTTCAGTCATTTGCAGTTTTAGTATTTTCTACCGCATTTTACCACATTTTCATATTAGAGTTCGTGGAGCAAGAATTAACTTCTATGCCATGTCAATTACATACTATCAAGATTTTAGGAGATTTAGAGTTGTTTGTGAAAAGTTATCGGTATCAGAATATCATCAATTTCACATAACAAAGCATTCATTCAGTCAGCCAAGTGTTGTAGGCTGACATATATGTTATCTACACATTTCATCATTCATTAGAGTTTGTAACCTCTTGAGGCCGACACAGAGGATTCTAGGAGCTTGAAGATGATATATATACATCTCTTAGATGCATTAGGAATTTAGTTCTTCAGTTAAGTAGTTTTAGAAGATAGATTCTTTCTAGAAGGCACTTCAATGCCATATCTTGCATATCTGTTGTAACTCAAAAAGCAGGCATGTGAGCCCTTTGATTAAAGCCCTCATGTTGCCAGCATTTAAGCAATGTGATTATCTAATATATTGAGTATTTGAATCTTCCATTGCATTCTATTATTGTGTTGTTTCTATTGTGTTTACTCTAGTTGCATGGTTGGACAGTTCATTCTTTGGACCCTCCATCCATGACTGCACCAAGTAGTATTAGAGTGAAGTTTCTATTCCTTTGGGAAGTGAAAGCATTTTGAAAGATCTTGTAGTGAACCTATCACCAACCTGAGGTAGTCTACTTGTGTTTGTCAACAAAGTGTCGAGTGTGAGGTAGTTGCTAACTTGTAGTCATATCGCCGAATTGAGGCAGTTTCACCGGATCCTAGGAAGAGATGTCACCAAGGAGGATGCCTGGTATGGCCAATGTTGCTGGAAGAATGGAATAAATGATAGAGATGATGAGAACAATGAAGGTTAGATTGGATGTTGTAGAAGAAGATAGAAGAAGAGGACTAAACCATAGACATGAAGAAGAAACTGATGATGATGAATTTCAAGTTGCTAAGTGGTGCAGGAGCACCTTGGAAAATTGATGTTTTCCTAGACTAATTTTTGAATTTTGATTCAATTTTAAATGATTCAATATTGTATTGAGGTCCATCAAGTCATTTTTATGTGTTTAGGTCAATAGGAGTTTCAAATATGCAAAATATTGCAAACCATGTAAAGGTTGTTAATGTAAAGTTGGAAAAAAGATGTAAAATGAGGGAAGGTGAAGAGTCATTTGTCTCTTGGTTCATTCCAAGTAGTTGGAAACTGAAAGGTCATTTGTAATACCTTTAAAAAGGCCTTGTATACCTTTGAAAACTCGGAGGTAATTGGGGATTTGCAATGGAATGGTAAAAGGCAATGTTTTTCTATTTTCTTCTTCAGAAATTTGCTATTTTCAGCCCTTGTACAGATCTGTACGAACTCATAGGCATGTGCAAGTGTATGTAAGTGATAGTACAGACAATCACCCTCCATTTCCTTTTCATTTCATGCAGATTGGATTTGTTTTAAGTTAGTTATTGCATTTTTAGTAAAAACTGTCAAAACCCTGATTTAGGGTAACCCATTTTGGGAAAAATGTCATAACTTTTGTTTCCACTATTAGATATTTATGTAACTTGTGTAAAATGTCTATACCTATGTTATCTACAATTTGACCAAAGCAATGGACTTCATTTTCGTTCGTTTGGAAGTTATGAATGACTGTTTGTGGCATTTCACAGTGAAATTTCTGAGTTTGAACCCTTGTAGCAAAATTACCAGTCCGTTTTTAGAGCACATTTTCTAAAGTAACCTATACCCATATTGGAGTATGATGTGGGGAGGCATAATGGGTATCTATTTCATGTCTAAGATTTGCATTTGGATGTCTGTATAAAAAGTTATTGGGACTGTTCTCTGTTTGTAGGGCTACTTGCCTTTCTTGAGGTTTGTGAAGGAACTACTAGTTCGAAGTTTGATCCACCTTTGACAATGGATGGAATGGCTTCTAATACATGTCTAAACACCATTTCTAAGAATAATTCAAGAGCCTTAACTGTTGTTCCCACTTTTCCATGAAGGACTTGGTTTTGGACCTATAGGTGTGGTTGAGCCTTGTTGAATCGATTCCTCTTCCTTGCATCCCATATGCTCTACATCAAATTGGTATCAGAGCTAGCAAAAGCTCTGGGAGGAGATGTTATTTCTGAGATGAAGAATATGATATGTTGGTGACTGTTATTTGCTAAGTTGTTTGGTTGCAGGTGCTTGTTCCATCTAGCTGCAAAAGGATGTTTTCTGAGGTTGTGTGTGTGGGCAGACAAGATGAGGTCTGTCATGACCATTCTCCAATGGAGATTAGGCTGGATAAGGGTGCAAAGAGAAACCACTAAGGAGAGAGTGGTAGGTGCATCACCAGGATCTGCTGTTGGGTGAGATGAATGGTTTGGTGAGTTGGTGTTCTGAGGCAGTAGAGAGATGGATACCTGACTGAAGAAGCACTTGATGTTGCAGCCTGAAGAGTACTCCACTGATGGGAGTAGAAGGAGCCTGAAGAAGCTCTAAAGATGATGGTAGTTTATTTGTTGGTTGGTTGGTCACCATTTCTATAGATTGGGAGATTGTAGCTGAGAAGATTGAAGATTGAAGATAGAGGAGAGGTAGAAAAAGACTTTTGTTGTAGATACATTTCTGAGGGACTTGGAAATTTTGTTGGTTAGTTGTATGGTGCAGGAGCACCTTGGCAAATTAATGTTTTCCTAGACTAATTTTTAGAGTTTGATTCAATTTTAAATGATTTAATATTGTATTGAGGTCCATCAAGTCATTTTTATGTGTTTAGATCAATGGGAGTTTCAAATATGCAAAATATTGCAAACCATGTAAAGGTTGTCAATGTAAAGTTGGAAAAAAGATGTAGAATGAGGGAAGGTGAAGAGTCATTTGGCTCTTGGTTCATTCCAAGTAGTTGGAAATTGAAAGGTCATTTGTAATACCTTTAAAAAGGCCTTGTATACCTTTGAAAACTCAGAGGTGATTGGGGATTTGCAATGGAATGGTAAAAGGCAATGTTTTTCTGTTTTCTTCTTCATAAATTTGCTATTTTTAGCCCTTGTACGGATCTATACAGACTCATAGGCAAGTGCAAGTGTATGTAAGTGATAGTACAGACAATCACCCTCCATTTACTTTTTGTTTCATGCAGATTGGCTTTGTTTTAAGTTAGTTATTGCATTTTTAGTAAAAACTGTCAAAACCCTGATTTAGGGTAACCCGTTTTGGGAAAAACGCCATAACTTTTGTTTCCACTGTTAGATCTTTATGTAACTTGGGGACAATGTCTATACCTATGTTATCTACAATTTAACTAAAGCGATCGACTTCATTTTCATTTGTTTGGAAGTTATGAATGACTATTCGTGGCATTTCACAGTGAAATTTCTGAGTTTGAACCCTTGTAGCAAAATTACCAATCTATTTTTAGAGCACATTTTCCAAAGTAACCTATACCCATCTTGGAGTATGCTATGGGGAGGCATAATGGGTATCTATTTCATGTCTAAGAGTTGCATTTGGATGTTTGTATAAAAAGTTATTGGGATTGTTCTCTATTTGTAGGGCTACTTGCCTTTCTTGAGGTTTGTGAAGGAACTACTAGTTTGAAGTTTGATCCACCTTTGCCAATGGATGGGATGGCTTCTAATACATGTCTAAACACCATTTCCAAGAATAATTCAAGAGAATTAACTGTTGTTCCCACTTTTCCATGAAGGACTTGGTTTTGGACCTATAGGTGTGGTTGAGCCTTGTTGAATCGATTCCTCTTCCTTGCATCCCATATGCTCTGCATCACTAACCAAAATGAAGAAGATCTAGAAGAAGAAGAATGTGATCAAGTAAAGGTGTTGAAGGATTTTTCTAAGATGGGTAAGAGACCTAGAATGGAAGTATCAAAATATACCAGAAATTTGAATCCTAGGGAATTGATTGACTAGATAAATGACTTGGAGGAATACTTTGAATATAAGGAAATTAAAGATCCAGAGAGAGTAAGATTTGCAAACACTAAGTTGAAAGGACATGCTGCTATTTGGTGGAAAGAAGTTTAATTGGATAGGAATAGAAGAGGAAAAGAGAAGATCATAAAATGGGCTAGGATGGTGACAAAGTTGAAGAATCGGTTCATACCTACTGACTATGAGTTGGAATTGTTAAAGAGATTGCAAAACCTAAGGCAAAAGGAGAAATCTGTGAAGGAGTATACTAAAGAATATTATAAGATGATCATAAGGACTGGACATAGTGAAGCAAGCAAGGAGAAAGTAGCAAGATACATTAATGGATTGAGAATGAATATTTAAGAAGAACTAAGTTTGGTGAGGATGACAACAATAGAGGAAGCATATCAGTTTGCATTGAAAGTTGAAGACAAGTCGAATAAAAGGAATGAGAAAAGGCAAAGAGGTAAAGGAGGTAAATTTCAAAGAGGTAGAACACATTCTGGAGGAGAAAGACTTTCTGTCAAGAAAAACAAGGAGAGTAGCCCATACCAGAAGGAAGAAAAGGATAATAATTCATACTACAAGGGGAGAGATGATAGAAATTTCTACCGCAATAGTAGAGTGAATCATAAATCTTACCGCAATGAAGGATACAAGAGAGATGAAAGCGGGTTTGATAAAAGATTATTCAGAGGAACTTGTTTAAGTGTGGAGGTGAAGGACATAGAGCATTTGAATGTCATCAAGGGAGTATTAGCAAGAGGATAGAAAATAGTGCAAGAGTAGCATATGCAGAGGAAGAACCTGTCGGATCACCTAGTTCAGTGGGAAAACTAGAAAAAGGAGAGTCATTGGTCATGAGGAGAGCATTATTTCAAGCAGAGACAATTGAGGAGCCAGTGTAAAGGAAAAGTTTGTTCCGGACAAGATGCAAATCAGAAGGTAAATGTTGTAAGGTTATCATTGACAGTGGTAGTACTGATAATTTAGTTTTAGAAGAGATGGTGACAAAGCTAAACTTGGAGAGATTGAAACATTTGAAGCCCTACAAGATAGCATGGACTCAAGATGAGCACAAGGTACTAGTGAGTGAACAATGTCTGGTGAAATTTTGTATAGGATCTTATGTTGATGAGGTATTGTGTGATATTATGCCGATGGATGTATGTCATATATTGTTGGGGAGACCATGGCAGTATGATAGAAAGGTAATACATGATGGGAGGAAGAATACTTATACTATAACATCAAATGGGAAGAAACATATCTTGATACCTTTGGAAGATGAACCTAAGAGTGAACTATGTGGGAATGCTAGAATCTATTTAGTAGATGGAAGGAAACTTTTGGATGGATTAAGACATGAGAATATGTGTTTTTCTCTGATTCCAAAGAAGTCAGAACCTGTTGGTTAATAGATTTGTCACCTAACTCTATACTCTCGCCCAAACAAGTGACAATTGTAATCAACAGTTGAGCCTAATATATTGGTATTTTATAAAGGCTCTCTGCTTCTTTAACAAGGCGTGGCTACCTTCGAAAGATATTCTTATGAATAAAAATTAGAATTTCTTTTAACCAGAAAGTAATAAAGGTAGATTTACAACCAAAATATAAGAAGCTCAAAGACTTCCACCAACATAGTATCCATGAATTAATACAAACTGATATCATACACCATATATTCACCACCTCGAATAATATATCAAAAGATAAACAATTCTTAGCAGTGAGCAAGAACTATAAACATCCAACCACCTTGATACACAAATATTGTCAACACTAGCAGCAACACATTCAACATAGGTAGAACATGAATCCAAATAACAATAACACAAAGTCCATGATCATTTAAAACTCCACTGTATTGATTTTCATTGCATGTATCAAAGTAATTGAAATAGAAACCAAAATTTTCTATCACCCTTCTAAAACAAAGTTTGTCAAAAGATCCTTAAATCGACTAGCTATCCAGAATATATAGCTAAGCCAAAAGTAACTATCTTTAAAAACTATAATGGCTTTTTGAAACAGTCGACTTAAAAGATGTTTAAACAATAATTATAATAAAGGGCCCTCCAGAGCCAATAGTTTTAGAGAAAATTTCATAAAACAACTAAAGCAATAAAATTAATTGAGGATTTGCAAATCCTCCTCTCCATTGTCCACCCCATCCATCGCTTCCTCTTTCTTAGTTTGTTTGCCTTCTCCTGTGCCACTTTGTGTCGCTTGGGGTACCTTGTTGCAAGTATGTGCCTAATCAGCGTTGTCATTGATGTCAACATATCCTTGTTATCATTGGCGTCAACTATGTTCTATTCTATTACTTGTTTAGAAGCTTTACATTTTGAGGATATTGAGAAAATTGGCCCCTCCGAAAGATACAAGTGAGTTACAGTGAAGTGCAGTATAGATAGTGAGTTGTATGCTGAAGAACAGTCTGGTAGATTACTCTGCATTTCCTATCACTTGAAGATCTTTGTCTGTGGATTGGAATTTAATTAAAGGGATGTTTGAAGATGCTAAATCCTGAGTTTGAGCCTCCGGTATGAAGAATTGAGAGAGTTGCATTCACTAGAGTAAAACCTATTTTCTCCATTTATTATCTGGTGACAGGGAGAAGGTATTTTGCTCCGCATTCCTCCACAATAAAGTATTTTTCTCTACGGTTCTAGATGGAATTCTGGGATGATGATAAGTGCCTACAAATATAGTGGTTCATGTTTTGGTGGTCTGCAAGTTATATTTCTCTTATGTCAAATGAAGATAGTGAAGTTCATGTGTTCTGGTGAGAAGGTTCCTATGGCTAAAGTGGTTAAGGTTTGTGCGATTGCTCCTGATGATTATAACATGCTTGTGGATGTCTCCTATTCATGTTCCTATCTTGACATTGGTCCACATTAAGGAATTGAGATCTTGTTTGAAGATTGTTCCCAAATAGTGTAACATGTAACCAATCTTAGTCGACTTGGTTAATTCTAGTTATTGCAAAGATTCCTTAGAGATTGTGGAAGCGTGTTGTGGTGTGGAAGATCGTGTTTGAGTCCCAACTAAGGTGTGGTGTGATCCACATACATCTTTACTTCATTTCCTTTGCATAATATTATAATAGGTCAGGACCTATTTTGTAAATGTTTGTAATGCCGACCTTGGAGATTGTTCCAATGGTTGATGATTGTAATGCTGACCTTGATGATCATTCCAAGGTTGATGAAGTGTATAAATACTTGTAGTTGAGTCATGGAAAAGATGTCCTTGTGCGAAGATGGGAAGATAAGGAAAGAAAGTGGAAAGGCAAAGTAGGGCAGAGTAGACGACCCATTGTACTTCAATGTATTAATCTCAAACATGAAGAAGATGTTGATCGTGGCAGTGAGCCGCTAGTAGGGTTTAACATCCCTCAGGGTTTAACAGCCCTTATTGTAATCTTTCTAGGTTTAGGGTTGAAGTAGTGAGCCTGCTAGAGCTAGCTATACTTCATGGCAGTGAGGGCCAATATGTTCTGGGCCCATGGAGTGACCAAGCTTGAACATCATTTTTCAAAGATTACAATATATCTTGAGAGCTAATCCTCTCCATGTTTTTCCCCACCTTGGGGTTTTCCACGTAAAAATCTAGTGTCTCTTGTGTATAATGTTGCATCTGTGTTTAAGTTTCTAATTTCATGCATTCATTGTTAAATCATAATATTTGTGGATAAGTGATTGATGTTTAAATGAAGAAGTGTTCAAGTTTTTGTGACAACTTATTCACCCCCCCCCCTCTCAGTTGTCCGGCAAATTTCAACAATTGGTATCAGAGCAAGGTTCCTCTAAAGAAAGTCTAATAGTTGGAGGAAGATCCAAAATGTCTTATAAGAAGGAAGGACCGTATTTTGATGGAAGGAACTATGCTCTTTGGAAGGCACGAATGAGAAGTCATCTTCTTTGTTTTGGTTACAAAGTATGGAAAGCTGCAGAAAAAAAAATACACCTTGCCTCAAAATGGTTTGACGACTGAAGACGAAATCAAGGAATATGAAGTGGATGTCAAAGAAAAAGATGCTCTATTAAGTTCATTGAATGATAGTACTAACAAAAGTGGTGGATCTTGAAACTGCAAATGAGGTATGGGAAAAGCTAAAAAATTTGTATGAGAGAGATGACTCTGTGAAAGAGGCCAAGCTACAAAGTCTGAAGGTGAAATATGAAAGTTTGAAGATAAATGAAGATGAAAACATTTCAGCCTTTATGCAAAGAATTGATGAACTTGTCACTGGAATAAAAGGTATGGGGGGAACTCTCGGTGATAAGGAAGTTGTAATGAAAATTCTTAGATCACTACCAAAGACCTACAGTCACAAGGTAGCTACAATTGAAGAATTTATGCAAGTAAAAGATGTTGGCAAAGATCAATTGCATGGTAAACTTACTGCCTTTAAGATGAGAGAGTTTGGTGATGCCCTAGCAAAAGTAGAGACTACCTTCAAAGCCAGTACTTCTGGGAAAACCTCCATATCAAAAAAGTACAAGGTAGAATCAGATGATGAGTTCGATGAAATTGAAGCCAACTTTGTGGATAGACTGCAAAGAGGATCCGGTAAGTTTAAAGGTAAATTACCTTTCAAATGCTTTTCCTATGGTAAAGTAGGCCACTTTGCTTCCAGATGTCCTGAAAGAATTGAAAGAAATGGGAAAAGTTATGAGAACAAGCCTAGGATCCAAAAGAAATGTTATCATGTTGAAGATTTTGATGATGATGAAGGAGTGTCAGATAATGGTGAACCAGATAATGCTAGTACTTCCGGTAATGAATGCTTGTTTATTGCTATTAAAGAAGAACCTATGTCTATTAATCCTACTAGTTGTTTGAAGAAAGAAAAACCAGTGGAAAGTGCTGTTGGTAGGTGGTGACTGATCAGGAAAGTACTGTACACTAGCCATGTATCCTCGCCGGGGTTCGGGGGCGGCAGCCCTTGAGAAAATTTTTTTTAGGGCCGACATAAAAAAACCTATTTTTTATGACTGACATAAGAAAACCCTAATTTTTGTAACCGACAAAAAGGCTTGATAAAAGTGGCTAAGGGTTAGGGTTTTGATATATTGTATTGTAGCATTTGTAGCGGTATTGAGTTGCAGGGATTGTTGGTTGTAATCGGTTTGATTTACTGGATAATAATATTGGACTCTCTGTTTGGTGGATGTAGCCTGAGTTTGGGTGAACCACGTTAAAACTTGTCTCTCGTTGTTATTATTTCTGTGTATTTCCATTCCTCTGTTTAATCTTTATATGCATTTAATTGATATCTTCTGCCGGCTAACCCTAACAAGTGCTTTGGCTGCTTAGTTTGTTGAAGACAAAGATGAATGGGTTATTGATAGTGGTTGCTCTTACCACATGACTGATGACAAAAGTAAGTTTGTAAGTTTGGAAAGATATGATGGTGGACTGGTTAGGTTTGGAGATGATACAGGTGGTAAGATTTGTGGAAAAGGATCTATTTCTTTTGATGGCAAGCATAATACTGAAGATGTCATGTATGTGAAAGGATTAAAGCACAATCTTTTGAGTGTGGGTCAGATGTGTGAAAAAGGGTATGACCTAAGCTTCAAGGACAATGGATGCAAGATCAGGGAAAGCTCCAGAACAATCATTGCAACTTGTAAGAAGACTAGAGGTAACATCTACCACTTGAAAATAACTGATAATTATTGTTTGTTGGTTCAGACTGATGAAAGTTGGCTATGGCATAGAAGGTTGTGTCATATCAATTTTGACAACATTATGAAGATAAGTACTACACAGGCTGTTAGAGATTTGCCCAAGCTTGTGAAGCCTGCTAATCCTATTTGCAAGGAGTGTCAATTTAGGAAACAAACAAGAACAAGTTTCAAAAGCAAGGACCAATCAGTTGATGGATTACTAGAACTAATGCGTGCGGACTTGTGTGGACCTACCAGAGTAAGAAGTTTGCAAGGAGATAGGTATTTCATGTTGCTTATTGATGATTTTTCTAGAATGACTTGGGTTACCTTTTTGAAAGAAAAATCAAAAGTTCTAGATAAGTTCAAGGCATTTAAGACAATGGTTGAAAATGAGATGGATTTGAAGATCAAATGTTTAAGGTTTGATAGACGAGGAGAGTTCACATCAAATGAATTCAATTTCTTTTGAGGAGAACATGGGATAAAGAGACAATTATCTGCACCTAGAACTCCACAACAAAATGGAGTCATTGAAAGTAAAAACAGAATAGTTCAAGAAGTTGCTAGAACCATGATGAAGGAAGCTAATCTACCAGAAGTATATTGGAGAGAGGCAATTCACACTGTCATATATATCCTAAACAGAGTCCAAGTCAAAGGTAACAGTTCTAAGACTCCTTATGAATTATGGTATGGAAAAATTCCTACTGTGAAATATCTCAAAGTTTTTGGTAGCAAATGTTATATCAAAAGAGAAGAAGATCTAGGCAAGTTTGTGTTGGCAAGAGACACTACTTTGCATGATAGGTGTTATCATTAATGGTAACTAAGTCCATTCCACACATCCGCAATGCAGTATCAAATCATACCAGAAGTCAGTTCCATGATTTGTCCAATCCGGATAGACAGGAACAGGGTGTATGGCAGAGTTTAGTATTTTGGTCAACGGACCTCTCCAGTTAATCATTGTGTGTTGTGAATCTAAGGAAGTGTAGAGGAATGTCAGGGCAATCTAAATCTAAGATTTCAGCCTCTGGTCACAAAGGGATTAAAAGTTATGAGCATCTGAGTACTGGGTCCTAATATGAAAGAATAGTTCAGTGAAGAACAGGCTGACTTGTGTCAGATTCTTTTCTAGATCTAGTAGAAGTATTTTGGTGAGTTGCGTATGGGATATTGGTGTAGGAGCACCATGTCTATATTTTTATATCTTTGAGGTCAACAAGAGCCTAGGTGGAGATTTTGGTCTCAATAGGAGTGTAGGTGGATTTTTCATCTTCATAACTAATGTAATAACAGACTATTATGACCACTCTAGATGCATTAGTAGTAGATCTTCAATATTTGCTTAAGTTAGTACATTCTATGTTAAGCAGTTTAGTGCATAGGCTATTTTTAGCCTCATTTTTGCCTTTGTCAGTGAGGAGTGGAGTGATGGATCGAAGGAAAAACATGTAAACCTACTATTTATGCCAGAAGACTTCATGAAAAAGGCAGAGTTGATGTTTTGAGTAAGAAATTAATAACAAATTTCCTGTTTTTTGCAATTTCTCTATATATTCTACTGTTCAAACACCTAGTATTGGTCCGTACAGTATAGTAAAGAGTCCCATTGCACAAAATGTTGAAATAGATTGGGTTAACTTTGATTTAAGCTAGATTGGGAAGATTTTTCTTAGGTTTGAAGCATTTTATAAATGTTTTCTCTAAATTTGCTCTGTATTTTTTATGTTTTCTTGTTGTTTCCCACGACTGTACTTATTTGTACTACACTATCAAGACCTCTAATGCATAACATGGGATGAAGAGCTACGTTACCTTCCATTTACACCTAGTAGGAGCAAATTTCATTGTGGTAGAAGCTTTTTATAACCATTTTTTCTGAGAATAGGTCCTAAACCCTAGGGTTTTTAGGGTTTTGAGAAAATCGATGAATTTACAGCCTATTCCATTTGTACCATAGTCAAAAATGGATTGAAATGCTTTAGTTAGGATGTCTTTCTATTGGGTTTCATTGCAGGAGCAGGGGATTGGAACAAAAAGGTAGATTCGGGTGCATGAAGTCTAATATCTCTATGTATTAGACAGCCCAAGCATAGGTAGAGTGAGACTTTGAAGGAAAAATAGTTTGTGTGGTGGTTAGAACCATAAAAATAGCATAATCCATCATATTTCAACATCCCAATCACCTTAGAACAAGAATTTGTAGTGTGGGTCAAGATTTCCACACACTTGCTTTGGTGAGCAGGCCTAATTAGGCCTAAGGATAGCAAGAATAGTCCTATTTTGGGGCACATGTCTAAAAACAATCTATGTTGTATGAAAGATATGTTAGAGAGGAGCCTAATGGGTATCATAAAAACTAGTGGTTCATGGGTTTGGTCCAGTTTCCATGAGATATGCTTCAAAAAACCTCTTTTCAAGGGCGACAAGCAAGAAGGTCAAGTTGTGAAGAAATGATAGGTGAAACAAGCATTCAGGGTGTTTTGTGAGTTTAGTGAGTATCTCCTAGTCAATTTAGTGTGGTCCAAGGTGGTTGGGAGGTTTGATAAGTAGTTTATGTATGCAAACCATGAAATGGCTCTTCTTACCTACCTTTCTAGCTTGCATTGTAAGAGGACAGCAAGCTTCTTACATGATCAAACAAAATACATTTGAGGAAAGTTTGAACACCTTCCCCTGCTTTGCATCAAGTGGTATCAGAGCACAGGCAGTAGATCATTGGAAGAGTTGAAGATTGAAGTTTGACAGTGGAATTTGAAGAGTCAAGATGCATCCAGAAGATACCATAACAAAAGAAATCAGAGAGTTGAAAGAAAGGTATGCTCAGTCAAAGGAGATGACTCCAAGGAGATCATTATTCAAGACAGCCTGCAAATGTAAAGAAAAGGTATGTAAATTTGTGATAGATTCTGATTCTACTGATAACATGGTTTCCATAGAAATGGTGGATAAGTTGAATTTAGTAAGGATTCCTCATGAAGCACCATATAAAGCATCCTAGTTGAATGATAATCAGTCAATTTTGGTAAGAGAACAAACTTTTGTTGAATTTAATATTGGTGGCTATAGGGATAAAATCCTTTGTGATGTGGTACCTATGAGTTGTTGTCATTTGTTATTAGGGAGACATTGGCAGTATGATAGACATGCCATATATGATGGGAGGTATAATACTTACACTATAGAGAAGGATAGAATCTCTTTTAAACTAACACCACTGCAGGAGAATCCTGAGGAGCATATCAAAGAAGCTAGAGTGATCATGTTTTGCAAGAGGGAATAGATGAAGTTTGAGGAAGACAAGAACAATGAGGATGCAACCACCACAGTAGAAGAAGATGTTGAGGCAGCAAACAAGGATGCAAAGTTGAAGAGTACAGAGGGTGATGATTAGGTAATGAAGACTGGGATAGTGAAGATCAAAGGTGAAATGATCTTGAAGGCCCAAGTCAAGCTTGGAAAGTGTGACAAAGTGATGGAAGAGACAGGATTTTGTCAAGCAAAGGAAGAGGAGGTTGTAGGATAGTCAAACACTATCAAAATAGAGATATGTAAATTTGCCACAAAGGTTTGTAAGATAGAGGAAGAAGGGGCAAGGACCCTCATGACAGAGGTAAGAGGAAAAGTTGTGGTGAGTACAAGTAAGTTGCCCAAAGAAAGGCAATAAGGTCTCCATAGAAGAGCTATTTTTTCCATTGGAAGGACAAGAACATGGAGGACAACAGAAGTCTGATAATGAAGAAGATAGAAGACCAAAAGAGGTACAAGGCAAAAGAGAAGAGAGTAAATGGACTAAGGTAAGCCAAGATAGGCTTGTAATGCATGAAGGAATCATGATAGGGGTAGTGTTGTGTCCCTTAAAGGCAGAAAAAGAGGATGGACAGTCAAGTACTGCCATGACAGAGGTAAAGAACAATCTAAGTTTGAAAGGTAATGACAATAGTTTAATGTCAGTGACTAATAAAGGAAGGGTCGGAGGTGAATTGACTCAAGGTTGACAAGATAATGCCATGACAAGGACAGCACTTAGTCCTTTAGATTCAAAAAGAGTTAATGAGTAGTTGAGGACTACAGACACAGTGATTTCTCAGTTTGAAAATGCAATAATGAGGAAGATAAAGGGTCTAGTATAAAACAAGAAGGTAGAAAGTGCAGTGGGCAGAGTAAAATGGCAAGGATTAGTAGAAGAGTTTGTAGAGGTTAAAAAGGAAAAGGAAGTTGAAGAGGAAAAGGTAGTAAGTTTGGAAAAAGTCCCAATGGTGACTAAAGATGTGAAGTTGACAGTAAGAGGCCAAGAAAAGGCTAAAGACAGTGTGTTTGGGGAGTCTCCAAATGAAAAGAGAGATAATGCTATAATAAAGATAGTGATTTTCCTTTAGAGGAAAGAGAGATTGAGTGTGCAGCAAAGATAAGGAAGAAAAGAAATGGGAAGACAGTAGACTTGGAAGAAAGTCTAATTTTGTAGAGTAAAGAGAACAAAATAGTGACAAGGACAGTCCAAGAGAAAGTAAAAGAAGAATTGCTTGAGGAGAAACAAGGTTGGCATAACAAAACCATGATTGTGACAGTCAAGTGTCCTGTGGCAATGAAGGGAGTAAAAAGGCAGTCAAAAGTCATTAAGATAGAGGTTTATGAGATTGATGAGACAGTGAACAAGGTGTTTATAGGTATGACAGAGGTTGATAAGCTTGATTACATGAAGATGATGGAACTATTGATAGACAAAGACATAGAGTAGCCCAAGCAAGAAGAAGAAGGACAGGAAGAAGTGAAGGTAGAGGTTACAAACATTATAGTGGAGATAAAGAATGATGAGATGAAGGTAAAGGCAGGTCAAGAAAGGACCAAGGATGAATTGTCCATGAAGGCACAAATAGGTGAATTCAAAACATGCAAGGAGGAGATAGCTCAAGACACCCAAGGTAATTATTTGGTTGTAGGTGTGCAAGCAAGTGTAAACCCAATTGCATAAACAAAGGAAGATGTAATAATAGTGTGTCACGATGAAAAAAGTTGCAGAACACCCCTTAGATCAGAGTGTGAGGATGAAGCATGGTACAAGTGATGATAGTGACATTAAACCAAAGGCAAGGTGAACCTGATGAAAAGGTACAAGAGGGTCAGAAGCATGGAATATTCAGAGGAGAACAAGTTACAACTTCATTTCCAAGAGACTTGGAAAAATTTCAAGACCGATTGTACGGTGCAGGAGCACCATGTCTATATTTTTATATTTTTGAGGTCAATAAGAGCCTAGGTGGAGATTTTTGTCTCAATAGGATTGTAGGTGAAGTTTTCATCTTCATAACTAATGTAATAAAGGTCTATTATGACCACTCTAGATGCATTAGTGGTAGGGCTTCAATATTTGCTTAAGTTAGTACATTCTATGTTAAGCAGTTTAGTGCATAAGCTATTTTTAGCCTCATTTTTGCCTTTGTCAATGAGAAGTGGAGTGATGGATCGAAGGAAAAACATGTAAACCTACTATTTATGCCAAAAGACTTCATGAAAAAGGCAGAGTTGATGTTTTGAGTAAGAAATTAATAACAAATTTCTTGTTTTCTGTAATTTCTCTATATATTCTACTGTTCAAACACCTAGTATTAGTCCATACAGTACAGTCAAGAGTCCCATTGCACAAAATGCTGAAATGGATTGGGTTAACTTTGATTTAAGCTAGATTGGGAATATTTTTCTTAGGTTTGAAGCATTTTATAAACATTTTCTCTAAATCTGCTCTGTATTTTCTGTGTTTTCTTATTGTTTCCCATGACTGTACTCATCCATACTACACTATCAAGACCTTTAATGCATAACATGGGATGAAAAGCTAAGTTACCTTCCATTTACACCTGGTAGGAGCAAATTTCATTGTGGTAGAAGCTTTTTATAACCATTTTCTGAGAATAGGTCATAAACCCTAGGGTTTTGAGAAAATCGATGAATTTGCAACCTATTCCATCTGCACCATAGTCAAAAATAGATGAAAATGCTTTAGTTAGGATGTCTTTCTATTGGGTTTCATTGCAGAAGTAGGGGATTGGAACAAAAAGGAAGATTCGGGTGCATGAAGTCTAATATCTCTATGTATTAGACAGTCCAAGCATAGGTAGAGTAAGACTTTGAAGGAAAAATAGTTTGTGTGGTGGTTAGAACCATAGAACTAGCATAATCCATCATATTTCAACATCCCAATCACCTTAGAACAAGAATTTGCATTGTGGGTCAAGATTTCCACACACTTGCTTTGGTGAGGAGGCCTAATTAGGCCTAAGGACAGCAAGAACAGTCATATTTTGGGGCACATGTCTAAAAACAATCTATGTTACATGAAAGATATGTTAGCAAGGAGCCTAATGGGTATCATAAAAACTAGTGATTCATGGGTTTGGTCCAGTTTCCATGAGATATGCTTCAAAAAACCTCTTTTCAAGGGCTATAAGCAAGAAGGTCAAGTTGTGAAGAAACGATAGGTGAAACAAGTGTTCAGGGTGTTTTGTGAGTTTAGTGAGTATCTCCTAGTCAATTTAGTGTGGTCCAAGGTGGTTGGGAGGTTTGATAAGTAGTTTATGTATGCAAACCATGAAATGGCTCTTTTTGCCTACCTTTCTAACTTGCATTGTAAGAGGACAGCAAGCTTCTTACATGATCAAACAAAATACATTTGAGGAAAGTTTGAACACCTTCCCTTGCTCTGCATTAGATATGATGTTAGTGGCCAACATGTATGGTGACTTGTAAGTGATATTTTTGGTACGCATCAATATTGATGTATGGATTCAATCGACAGAACAGAGTACTTATATTATTTGTTAAGTTCTTCATAAGGCCGACGAATAAGTGATTGAGTTTGTTGATGTGGATATATATAACCAATGGATTCGAGTGCTGTGGGATGTGATAGATATGTGAATATGGAGTAAGTGTGGAAAAGATGGATAGAAGTGCGAAAGAGTAAAGATCTGAGGTCCGGATTATGGCAGAGCAGTAAACAAGGTAGAATAAAGATGAAGTGTGCAAAATCAGTATTTTGTGCTTAACCAGAACTGAATTCTTGCATTGGTAGATGATACTTATCAGTTCAAACAATCTGTAATCCTTTTGTAATCATTCTTGTAGGTAGTGAGCCACTCTTGAGTAGTGAGCTCTGGGCAGTGACCCTGAAGGCATGTGCCTTCCCCTTTGTAATACTTTTAACAGAGTATAATCTTTGTGGGTTAACCCCCACTGTGGTTTTTCCCTTAACTGGGTTTCCACATCAAAATCTTGGTGTCAAGTGTGTTGTTTATGTTTCTGCTCATGTATTATTAATTCTTGCTTTTAATGATTATGTCATTAATCTGTTAAGAAGTGGTAAAGAGGAATTAACTACATCAAGCTTTAAAAGTTTTAAGACAACTGATTCACCGGCCCCTCTCAGTTGTCAGCCCTAATTCCAACAATTGGTATCAGAGCAAGGTTCCTTTGAAAAAGTTTAACAGCTTGAGGAAGATCTGGGAAGGCAGAAAAATGGATGAATACAACCTCCAAGGGCAACTTAAACTTTAGAAGATCTTGATCAATCTAGAACAGAAGTCAAAGAGCTGCAAGAGAACCTTAAAAATGTTGAAGACTTCATTGAGACTTTAAAAGAAAAATTGAGCAAATCAAATGAAAAAAGGAAGGAGCAATCTCTTCAACTGGGAAATCATTATGAAGACAAAAACAAGGATAAAGCCCTGAAAGAGAAGACAAAGGAATGTGAGAAGTTAGCTAAAGAAGTTGTTGTACTAAAACATGAGATGGAATCTGGGGTGATGAGGCTAACTAAGGAAATTGAAGATAGGAAGAAAACTGAAGAAGACCTGAATCAAAATCTAAAAGAAAGAACTGAAGAATGTTGTAGATTGGATGGAATAGCTGGCCTCCTAGAGTCTAATTTACAAGAAAGCAGAGACAATGAGAGAGAACTTCAGAGGCAAATTGCATTATCAGACATGACCTAGAAGTTGAAAATGAATACAAGGAGAAATTCAAGATAAGCTCAACTAAACTTGAAACACTACTTGAAAGTCAAAAAGGGGTTGATGACAAGCATGGTCTTGGATATGAGAAAGGTGAAAGCTCTGGATCTGAAAAAAGAAATTTTCAACCAAGGAATGGGAGAAACACACCTAGAAGACCTTTGGTAAGATAGCCTAATGCTCAAAGATATCCATCATTTAATGGAAATTATTTTAATTGCAATAAATTTGGTCATAGAACTACTCAGTGTAGAAGTAGAGTAAATCAAAATGGTCCATCCTTCTCCGGTCAATGCTTCAAGTGTAAGAGGTATGGTCATAGATCAAATGAATGTAGAAGTATGATAATGAATAACTCTAGAGGAAATGGCAACTCTTTCAATAGTTACTGCTTTACTTGCAATAGATTTGGACACATGGCTAATCAGTGCAGATCAAGAGGAAATCAAGTATATAAGCAAAGAAATGTTGTGTGCTTTAATTGAAATAGATCCGGTCATATTGCAAGATTATGCAGAAGTAAGAATAATGAAAGAAGAGGTCCAGTAAATAGAAAATCAGATGAGAAGAGACAAGACAAAGGCAAGGGCAAAATTGATGTGAATGAGATCCAGAATGAAATGAGCAAGACATGGGTCAAGAAAAGGTCTGCACCGAAATCTGGTGCTGACAATTCCTCTGAGAATTAAATCAGGAGCTCTGGCTCAGGGGGAGCTACATTAAAGATCAAATTTCCCTAGCTAGCAAGTAGGTGCCTAAATTTAGCACAATGAATGAAGCTTGAGAAGCTTATTACATAACTTTCAAAGAAATTTCTTGAAGAAAAGAAGCTAATGCAACTAATTGCAAAGTAATTGAGAATTGACTGCATGCAAAAATAGTATAACCAGATGTGTTAGGGTGGAGCATTTATTACAAAGGCAAATTTGGTTTTGTGAATCAGAAAAAGGTGTTCACTCTTCATTTCAATCACTTTGCACTTGAATAAAGGGAGAAGAATAGTGTCTCAGCTGAGATTACAAGGAATTGAAGTACAACTGGAGAATTTATCTGTCAACCCTAATTTTGTGAAAAAGGTATTTATCTGCAAAGCTTTGAACTTGTAATCTTTTTTCAATGGCTACACCTTTGGTCGTTGATATTATTGAAAGGCCTTGACCCAAATTTAAGAAACATCCACACAAATCTATAGAAGTCAACCCATTAGGTGCATTTTCAAGTGTTCTATATGGTGTGCTGCACATTGAAGATATTAGGATTTATATTCATGTGAACATAGATGAATTTGGGGACTCAAGGTTTGTAGATTTGTTTGAGAGTCATCTAATGGATGAAATCATGATCTTAAACCTGAGTATAAAGCACTACATGATAAACATTTTATTTAGATTATGGGGTTTCCAACATTCGATGAAGATGAGTGGGTCTGGTATGTTTTGAGTCAGATGCATGATGAATTCATATGGCTATTAAAACTATTCAAGATTACCAAGGATGTTATCAAAATTGTGACTGGGTTAAATTCAACTGGTGGATTACCCATGTTGAAATCTGTGAAAAACCAAACTGTTACTGATGCAACTGGTGCAAAGTTTGACAAGAGGGCAATGACCATCAATGACATTATAGAACCAGATGTTAAGTTTTCTTCCATGGTGATTGGCTACAAGATTTATCACTCCAGCAGGGAGAATTTTGTCTCTAGAACTGCCATATATGCAGCATATCAAATGTTGAAGGAGAATGCAGATTATGACCTATGTGAGCTGTTACAAAACCAGATGATTGAGAACTTGAACAAAATCAAGAAAGATAAGAAAAACACTTTTAAATATGGTACATTGGTTCTATGTTTGTTCTTCTACTATATGAATGAAGTACCTAAAGTAAAGGGTGTTCACTGGACTAATGATGATCCAGTTGCTATTCAGATCAGAGATTACCTACACAGCATTGGTGACTATAAAGCACAAAAAATTACAATCTGGGGATACTTCAAGAACTTTCAGAGTATGATACATTCAAGGGAAAGAATTCCTACAACAATTGTTGAGAAGTATAAGAATGAAATATGTTTCATGGTTGACACTGGTCAATGCTTAATGGAAGCAGTAGAACCCAGAACTATTTGGATCATGTCTATGGGGTATGAAGTGGATGAGAAAATTTTGAATGTGTATGCTCAACACCTTTTGAGCAAGCCAAATAACACAACAATTGAAAGATTTGGGACATATGAGGAACTAAGTGTAAAACTGCATGATGAGCTCACAAAACCTGAAACCAAAAGGAAAGTAAGAAAAGAAGTTGAGCAGTTGGCTGAGAATCTACGCCTCACAAAGGAAGCTGTGAGACAATTTAGGGAAAGAACCAAAAAGGAAGAGAAGGAGAAACAAGACAAGAAACAAGGAAGTGCTCCAGTAGAATCCTCCTCCACTCTAAGGATTACTAGGAGCTCTACTACTATCCCTATTCCCCCAAAGTCTACCAATCCTAAGAAACTGGAAGACATGTCATCCGGTAAAGGAACAAAAAGGAAGAAAACAAAGGCCACAAGAATGTATATGAGCACAAAATATGATGAGGAGACAGAGACAAATGAAGAAGTTAAAGAAATAAGATCTAAGAAAGCCAAGACTTCAAAGGCTTCTGAGGACCAGCCTTCCGGAAGCAAAAAGGCAAGTAATAAGCAAGAAACTGGTAAGGTTGCTATGACAGTTGATGAAATTGTAAAAATAATTACTGTTCATGGAAATCTAAGGCCTGTCAGAGAATATTATGATAATTTTGATAAAGCAAATAAGAAAATATTGGAGGATGCCACCATCCTATACTTGAATAAATTCAATAGAGCTCTATTGGAAATTTTGCAAGAAATTCCTAAAAGTTTAAGGAATATACTAGAAAAGAGGAAGGAAGTTGCCAACGCTAAAGACCTAGAACTCAGAGAACAGGTCCTCTCCACCTTGTGTCCAGTAATGACCAGAAGGGAAGCAAATAAAATACTCAAGGAAGTAAAGGAGGAATTTAAAAGCAAGATCCGGATGAGCAAGCTAATGCTTGGTAAAACTGAGGAAGTTGTAAAAGAAATAGAGGAAATTTTGAGGAAGGCCCTAGACAAAGATAAATATTATGTTATTTTAGAGAAATAAGTTGAAGAAGGGAATCCTTCAATTTTAGAACAAGAAACTTCAGAAGAAGAAACTGGAAAGGGAAATGATCCTCTAGAGAAAACCTATATGGAGATATTAAGTCCTACTCCAGATGACTCTGAGAAGACCAAGGATCAGAAGTCAGAAGAGGTTGAAGGCAAAAAGGATACTCAGGATCAAACAGATGGAGTTAACACAAAAATAAACATGGAAAAAGAAATTCCCACTGAAGTTGGCTCATAGTAAAAGGAAGAAGAAGAAGTCAAGGGTAAGGAAGATAAAGTAGAAGAAGATGGTGCAGATATTGATGCCCCCAAACAAAATAGTTCTAATACTGAAACTGAGAAAACTCAAGGAAAGGAAGATGGCCCTGAAATTATGGCAAGAGACACTGCAGATGCAGTGAAGAATTTCCTAAGTAAAGAAATGCTAGAGTTTGATGAACTAGAACTAATTCAAAGACCAATCAACCTGGATACTCTCTCTCCTATCCAAATGCTAAAAATAGCATCTTTCACACAAGCTAAGGCAAGTGAAAAGATATTGAAATCTCACATAGAGGACAGTGAACTATTAGGCCTTGCATCTGGTATATTGGAAAAGATACTGCCAACTTTCCAGAAGAATCCATTTGATTCTCCCTCCAGAAATCTGAAGAACCTTGTAAATTTTGTGAGTACACACTTTGAGTCTTTTGAGAAGTCTACAAAGATTAAAATCCAAAATGAATTTTTGGATAAGAGATTTAGTGAACTAAAGGACCTAATAGGAAAAGATAGAAAGATACTTGATATCAGTATAAAGACTATTCAAAATGCTCTCAATGATGAAGGTGATGTATACAAATTTTTTGTATCTTGGCCCAAAGTTATTGAGGATATTGAGAACAAGATAAAGGAATGGGAACAAAATTTGTTGAATTTATCTCAAAATTTTGATCCTCTAACAGTTTATCCGGTAAGTCAGGAGTGTCAAACAATCATCTTGACTAATGAAATAAAGAAACTTGTTAAAGACAAGAGAAATATTATGGAGAGAATGTGTGAGCTCCGAGGATTGATTGCCCCCAAGTTAGAAACAATGTTTACTGCTTTATCAGAAGCCCAAGTTACAGTCCGGATAGGTGATCCTTCAGATCTAAAAAAAGTAGAAACACAGGTACTCCTACTAAGAGAACAAAGCTGAATTTTGGATGGCATGAAAAGTAGTTGGGCCTCTAAACTTGTGCAGTTGAAAAATAGTTTTGCAGATATCCTCAAGTTCATGTAAATATAATGCATGGATTATTTGTACATATGCGACCTTATATACAGAGTTCTTATGAAAGTTTTGGCTTGTGAATCCCACCCTTTGCCATTGATGTCAAAGGGGATTGAGAGACAGTGAAAAATGAAAGAAAATGAAGAATCCATCAAAGGGGGAGCAATGGAAGAATATATAAATGTACACAGTAGGGGGAGTCAGTCATGACACTTAGTCATTTTTCATTAAGTGTTGTCATCAATCCCAAAGGGGGAGATTGTTGACAAGAGACATGGCTTTGCATGACAAGTGTTGTCATTAATGACAACTAAGTCCATTCCACACATCTACAGTGCAGTATCAAATCATACCAGAAGTCAGTTTCAATTTTTGTCCAGTTCGGATAGATAGGAATAGGGTGTATGGCAGAGTTCAATATTTTGGTCAGCGGACCGCTCCGGTTAATCATTGTGTGTTGCAAATCTGGGGAAGTGTAGAGGAATGTCAGGACAATCTAAATCTAAGATTTCAGCCTCCAGTGACAAAGGGATTAAAATTTATGAGCATCTGAGTACCGGGTCCTAATATGATAGAACAGTTCAGTGAAGAACAGGCCGACCTGTGTCAGATTCTTTCGCAGATCTAGTAGAAGTATTTTGGTGAGTTGTGTATGGGATATGATGTTAGTGGCCGACATGTATGGTGACTTGGAAGTGATATTTTTGGTACGCATCAATATTGATGTATGGATTCATCTGACAAAACAGAGTACTTATATTGTTTGTAAAGCTCTTCATAAGGCCGACAGATAAGTGATTGAGTTTGTTGATGCGAATATATATAACCAATGGATTTGAGTGTTGTGGGATGTGATAGATATGCAAATATGGAGTAAGTGTGGAAAAGATAGATAGAAGTGTGAAAGAGTAAAGATCTGAGGTCTAGATTATGGCAGAGCAGTAAACAAGGTAGAATAAAGATGAAGTGTGCAAAATCAGTATTATGTGCTTAACTGGAACTGAATTCTTGCATTGGCAGATGCTACTTATCAGTTCAAACAATCTTTAATCCTTTTGTAATCATTGTTGTAGGCAATGAGCCTCTCTTGAGCAGTGACCCCAAAGGCATGTGCCTTCCCCTTTGTAATACTTTTAACAGAGTATAATCTTTGTGGGTTAACCCCCACCGTGGTTTTTCCCTTAACCGGGTTTCCACATCAAAATCTTGGTGTCAAGTGTGTTGTTTATGTTTCTTCTCATGTATTATTAATTCTTATTTTTTATGATTATGTCATTAATCTGTTAAGAAAGGGTAAAGAGGAATTAACTATAGCAAGCTTTAAAAGTTTTAAGACAACTGATTCACTCCCCCTCTCAGTTGTCAGCCCTAATTCCAATAGTTTGATGCTAGGTGTGATGAAGGAATATTCCTTGGTTATTCCACCAAGAGCAAGGCCTACCGGTGCTATAATAAGATGCTGAATAAGATCATTGAGAGTGTAAATGTCAAAGTTGATGAAAGCAAGGAAAGATCTCCAGAATCAAGTGGATATGAATCAGAGAAACCAGATGTTTCAGAAGTGGTGCAGCATGAAGACAACTCAGATGAAGAGGATCAAGCTCCGGAAAGTGCTACCAAGACACCAAGGTATGTAAAACTTAATCATTCTAAAGATCAAATCATAGGAGATAAGAGTAAAGGAATCCTGACTAGAAGAAGAGTTGCAGAAGAATAAGTAAATTTATGTTTGATTTCCAAGATTGAACCTAAAACTGTGAATGAAGCTTGCAATGATGAGAATTGGGTAAAGGCTATGAAAGAAGAATTGATGCAGATAGAGAAGAATCAGACCTGGAATCTTGTTCCTAGACCAAAAGATAAAAATACTGAGTGGGTCTTCAGAAACAAGATGAATGAGAATGGTGAAGTAGTAAGAAACAAAGAAAGGTTGGTATGCAAAGGATACTCTCAAGTTGAAGGAATGGATTTTGAGGAAACATTTGCACCAGTGGCAAGGATTGAAGCTATAAGAATGTTTCTGGCATTTGCAGCCTACAAAGATTTTAAGGTATATCAGATGGATGTAAAGTCTGCATTCTTGAATGGAGAATTTGAAGAAGAAATATATATTGAACAACCAGAAGGATTCCAGTCATCAGATCAGCATGACATGGTATGCAGATTGAAGAAGGCTTTGTATGGATTAAAACAAGCCCCCAGGGCATGGTATGCAAGGCTGGATAGGTATCTGATACAGATTGGGTTCAGTAAAGGTATTACAAGCAGCAATCTCTACTTCAAGATCAATGATGAACAAATCCTAATTGTAGCAGTCTTTGTTGATGACATTATCTTTGGAGGCAATGAAGGTATGTGCACAGTTTTTTCTAGAGAAATGCAAAGTGAATTTAAAATGTCCATGTTTGGTGAGATGAAATTCTTTTTGGGTCTACAAATATAAATCAATCAGATAAAGGTATCTTCATTTCTCAATCTAAGCATGTGAAAGAGATGCTAAATAAGTTTGGGATGGAAGACTCTAAACCAATAAATACTCCCATCATAACTGGTTGTAAGTTGAGCAAAAATGATGATTCACCTATGGAAAATCAGAAAAGGTACAGATCTATGATTGGAGGACTACTCTATCTGACCCAAACCAGACCTGACATAATGCATATAGTTTGTCATGTGGCAAGATTTCAATCAGAGCCCAAGGAGTCACATATGGTGGCAATCAAGAGAATTCTGAGATATTTGAAATGTACAATAGATTATGGTTTGTGGTATCTAAAGGACAATGATTTCACTCTCAGTGCATACACTGATACAGATTGGGCTGGAGATATGGATGATAGGAAAAGTACAAGTGGAGGTGCATTCTTTTTGGGAAAAAGGTTGGTATCCTGGTTGAGCAAGAAACAAGATTCAATATCCCTATCTCCTGTAGAAGCAAAATACATTATAGCATCATGTAGTTGTACTCAAGTATTATGGATAAAGCAGATTTTGAAGGACATTAGAGTTATGTACGAAGATCCAATTGCAATCTTTTGTGACAATACAAGTGCCATAAACATATCAAAGAATCTAGTAATGCATTCAAGGACAAAGCACATATCCATAAGATACCACTTTCTAAGAGAAAAGGTGACAGAGAATGAAGTCAAGTTTGAGTATGTATCTACAAAAGATTAGATTGTAGACATTTTCACCAAACCTCTACCTAAGGATACTTTTGAGTATCTCAAAGAAAATTTAGGGGTTATTACCCCTCCTGCTCTAAACTAATATGCACAAGAGTGCATCAGTCCAGTGGTGTCTCTTCAGATCTGGATTGATGCTTTTAGGGCTACTTCTCAGGGGGAGTGGTCAGAGAGTTTAGAAGAGAAATGGAATCAGAGCAGAAGAGTGCAAGTATGAGCCCTTTGCCATTGATGTCAAAGGGGGAGAGAAGTCATGTGAAAAACTCAGAAAGAAAGAGTGTCGATGTGTAAAAGATAGGGGGAGAATATTGGTCAGAAAGAAAGAGTGCAGATGTGTAAAGAGATAGGGGGAGAATCTTGTCTTGATGGTTGTTGTAGTTTTCCACATCATATGTTTCCATCAATGACAAAGGGGGAGATTGTTGCAAGTATCTGCCTAATCAATGTTGTCATTGATGTCAACATATCCTTGTTGTCATTGGTGTCAACTATGTTCTATTCTATTACTTGTTTAGAAGTTTTGCATGTTGAGGATATTGAGAAAATTGGCCCCTCTGAAAGATACAAGTGAGTTACAGTGAAGTGCAGTATAGTCAATGAGTTGTATGTTGAAGAACAGTCCGGTAGATTACTCCACATTCCCTGTTTCTTGAAGATCTTTGCCTACAGATTGGAAGTTATTTAAAGAGATGTCTGAAGATGCTAAATCCTGAGTTTGAGCCTCCGGTATGAAGAATTGAGAGAGTTGCATTCACCAGAGTAAAACCTTCTTTGTCTGTTTATTCTTTGGTGATAGGGAGAAGGTATTTTTCTCTGCATTCCTCCGCAATAAAGTATTTTTCTCTGTGGTTCTAGAGGGAAGTCTGGGATAATGATAAGTGCCTACAAATGTAGGGTTTCATGTTTTGGTGGTCTGCAAGCTATCTTTCTCTTATGTCAGATAAAGACAGTGAAGTTCATATGTACCAGTGAGAAGATTCCTATGGTTAAAGTGGTTAAGGTTCATGCGGTTGCTCCTAATGATTATAATGTGCTTGTGGATGTCTCCTATTCATGTTCCTATCTTGACATTGGTCTGTGTTAAGGAATTGAGATCTTGTTTGAAGATTGTTCCCAGATAGTGTAACGTGTAACCAGTCTTAGCCGACTTGGTTAATTCCATTTATTGTGGAGATTCCTTGGAGATTGTGGAAGCATGTTGTGGTGTGGAAGATCATGTTTGAGTCCCAGCTAAGGCATGGCATGATCCGCATACATCTTTACTTCATTTCCTTTGCATAATATTATAATAGGTCAGGATCTATTTTGTAAATGTTTGTAATGTCGACCTTGGAGATTGTTCGAATGGTTGATGATTGTAATGCCGACCTTGATGATCATTCTAAGGTTGATGAAGTGTATAAATACTTGTAGTTGAGTCATGGAAAAGATGTCCTTGTGCGAAGATGGGAAGATAAGAAAAGGAAGTGGAAAGGTAGAGCAGGGCAGAGCAGAGGACCCATTGTACTTCAATGTATTAATCTCAGAAATGAAGAAGATGTTGATTGTAGCAATGAGCCGCCAGTAGGGTTTAACAACCCTCAAGGTTTAACAGCCCTTATTGTAATCTTTCTAGGTTTAGGGTTGAGGCAATGAGCCTGTTAGACCTAGCTATACTTCATGGAAGTGATCCAGTATGTTCCGGGCCCATGGAGTGACCAAGCCTGAACATCATTTTTCAAAGATTACAATATATATTGAGAGCTAATCCTCTCTGTGGTTTTTCCCCACCTTGGGGTTTTCCACATAAAAATTTGGTGTCTCTTGTGTATAATGTTGCATCTATGTTTAAGTTTCTGATTTCATGCATTCATTATTAAATCATAATATTTGTGGATAAGTGATTGATGTTTAAATGAAGAAGTGTTCAAGTTTTTGTGACAACTAATTCACCCCCCCTCTTAGTTGTCCGGTGCATTTCAACATACAGGCTCACAACCTTGCCTTGTAAGCCCTATACTTGTTGATAACAAGTGTCAAAGACATCTCGAGCAGAATCCATGTCATGCTAATCTGACACTTCTTCTTCATCACTACTCTATCAACATCCACCACCTTTCAATGCACTTCATCAAATTCATTCCTGACAGTGTTATCATAGGCTGCCATTTTTGCAAATCTCCCCAGTGATTCTCTTGTTATTACATCATAATTTACTACTTCCTCGGTTCTACCCTTTTGAA
The DNA here is from genome assembly GCA_027924645.1 of Cunninghamia lanceolata. Classification (NCBI taxonomy): domain Eukaryota; kingdom Viridiplantae; phylum Streptophyta; class Pinopsida; order Cupressales; family Cupressaceae; genus Cunninghamia; species Cunninghamia lanceolata. Next base: position 502,523 of record BSBN01001164.1, on the reverse strand, counting down.
ATTTTGTTTTATTACTTTGACATCCAGGAGATTCTCATCATCGGACCCATTAGCTTCCACCTCTAGAGCAGAAAAATCCCTCTTAATCTTTCTCATTTCTTTGTAATAGATCGCAATTGCCTTTCTCATCTCACCTTCTACCGTGATTATAAGACAAAGTTTCCATTCGACTGCATCAGCCCACACAGGCATATCTAGTTCTCTAGGATCAGTTATCACCTCTTCAACCACTAAGATACCAGGATCCATATCAGCTATCTCTTGTATCTCTTTAGAGGCTATAGATAGATTATGATGATCACTTCTGGCCTCAAATTCCACTATCAAAGCTTCCCTTTTCTCATATATGGAATCAAATAATTTTACTGCCTCCTCTATGAACACTAGACCATCAAAAACAACTTTTTCGACCCATTGATCCATAACATTCCTCAAAGACTGATGTTTTTACTTGTGAAAGAAAATTAGGATCAAGAATGTGGAGCTCAACATTTGAGTGAGCTTCAGCTATAGGCGTTATTATCTTAGCTACTGGATTGACAAAAGATGACAAAGTACTTACATGGGCCAGTAACTTTAAATTTTCCTACTGTAGCCCCTTTACCCTTTTAGATATGTTATTGACTAAATATTTGACATGGTAAAGGTCACGCTCTACAGTAGAAGGTCTCAAATCCACCCTACTCATTCTGAAGTCGGCTTATGTCACTTCATCCTCATTCTTATCCACTACCGAATCTACAATTTCTAGAAATTAGTTTCCTGAGGCAGGGTCGGTCACCATTCTTGACATTCTTTTGGCACGCTTGGGCTTAGGAGTGCTTTTCTACAAATTAGCTACAGTATCAATGCCTTCATCTATAGGTGGGGTATACCTCTTTTTCCTTTGGACAACTTTCTTCAGCGAATTAGGAGATGAGACCAAAACATTCACAGTATCAAGAGTAGTAACTAGAGGCATGGGGTGAGAATTCTATTTTGGAGGTTCATTTTGATGAGGGGAATTTCGTAGACTTAAAAGAGATCGCAACAAACTATCTTCTCCAATTTGAGAGAAAATAAAAGAATCACTATCACTTAGAGGGTTATTAACAGATGGCACATGGTTTGCTTTGGATGAAGAAGCGGCCATTCTGGTATTTCCTTTTGCTGGTTGAGTGTCTTGTTCGCACGTCATTTTCACCTTTCCAGTCTCCTCAGGCAACCTATCATCATCGCCATTCGAATGTGATTTGACTCTCTGAAGAGTCGGGTCCAAATTAGAAGACCTTCTATATGAGTGGGTAGTTTGAGACCTGCTTTGGCCTTGAAAGGCTGAATCCTTTAGCATCGTAGAACCAACACATTCCTTTACCTTCCCCTTTAACCATTTCTCCATTCTTCTCAATAATGTATGGAGGGAAAGAAGATTTACATCTATAATTTCCTTTTCAAACCATTTCATAGGAGGCAAGGGTTTCATTGACACGACATGGTAACCTTCATCCATGATGTCTGAGTTATCATCAACTATGTTGGGAACCTAGAGATTTAGCTTGAAAGATGGAATCTGATCCACAATTAGTCTCATCCACTTTCTCCTCTGCACCTCTCTTTCATCTACACATTCTTCCCAAAAGTCCTCGAGTTGAGGTTGATACAGATAAGAACCACCCCCATGCATATTTTCTTCTATGAAATTTTTACTGCCAAATGTCGTGCGGGGTGATAAACTGTGGAGGCTGAATTCTGACAACTTGTCAACATTTTTGGCTCCATCGTTACTCTTGCAAGAATAGAAAGATAGGGTCACAGGGAAAGAATACCCCTTCTTCTTCATAGCTTGATATTTTACATTCACCACTGCCATCTAACGGCACAACTCCAGAAACACCAGATAATCAGAGCAGTATCGTGGCAATTTCAATGGGGCATTTTCATAACCCCCAATTCTCAAATAAGAGAAACGATCAAACTATATGTAAAAACTTCCAAATTTCATGACTAGGGTGGATGCTTCAACTGAGAATCTTCTCTCTATCGAGCCATCAATCTTCTTAGTCAACATCATGGAAAAAGCATCATTCACTCACCTGAAATCCTTCATACCTTCAATTTTTTGCAACTAAGGGAAAATTTGATACACAAGCATACTTGCAATAGGACTTCCTTGAATCCTCAAGCCAGGACAAGAAGCCTCTCTCCGAGCCAACACATACACCAGCTGGGAACACATGGGGAAACTCACATTTCTTGTGAAATTCATCAACTGCTCATGCAAACATTTGCTAATAATCTTCATCCAATCAATGTGGTGGTCTCCACAAATCAGCAAAATGAATCTACACATCCAAAACTCAAAAGTATCTGATTCTGAGCTCCCAGCTACTATGTTCAACAAGGTTATCATATCTGAAATCTCCTCCTTAAAATGACTCCTTTGTAGATTGGCAGGAAGCTGAGATTTTGAAGTCTCTTCAATTTCTAACTAGCTCTTGGCAATGCGAGTACGAGGCCGAGGACACAGAAACATCAGCATTGTCCTCATGCTCCTCCAAATTCAGAGCTAGGGTGACAGATTCAAAATCAATTTTTGCCACAATGGCACCGCTAGGGGTTCTTATCTCCTAGGACTCCGGAAAGTAGCCATTGGCACATGCCACTATCAATTCATAATAATGCACTACGGGTGGAAAACCTCCAGCTTTGTCTAACCCACTACTAACAACCTTCTCCACTAAAGGAGTTTGATTTTCAGACAGCATTCTTCTCCATAAATCTTCAAAATCAACATGGCCTAAATTGGTATCTCACCCCAGACAAACCATTCCCCATGATAGAGGCCATAGGAACTCCTTGAAATTTGAACTTCATTTTCATATACTTGAGGAACCAATCAACCAGAGACCCCGAAACATATGCAAACAACATAGGGTAATGCAAGGCACTAACAAGAAGTTCTTCATGTAGATACATGGAAATAGAAAATTTCTAACTCCCAAAGGTGTTGTGCTTTTATAATAGAGTAAAACAAGAAAGAGATAGAGCTACTAATCGTGCTGACCTGTGAGAATGGAGTTATGTTGATATCCTGCATGTAGCAAGCTAGTTGTTTATCACTCTGCAACGCATTCCCTTTGTGAAATGACACAACCTTAGGTGAGATGAAAATTTTATCAATGTCACTTCACATAAATTCATTTGTGGAGAACATTAAATTATGGCAGTGAATTTATCTTTTAAACTTATTAATACATGTCTCAAGTTTCCCTCCGAAGATTGTGCCACTGTGTTCTCACGTACTTCTAATTAAATGTGAAGTGACAAGTGTCATTCCTTTGTATCGCACGCTAGCGTAGCAAAAGCACCATATAAAAGAATAAGCTTCTTTAAAGTTGGCAAGTCGGGCAGAAATTGAAACTTTGAACCTCAAGTCAGAGGTTTAGAAGTTCAAAGAACTTCAGATCTCCCGACAACACATAAACTTCACTATACCAAGACACAAAGGGAGACTTCAGACATTCAACTTTTGCGGGCAAGTCAAGAAGTCGGGTAGTTCAAGAACTTTTGAACCCGCTGACTTTGGTTCAAGAATGCAAGGAATTGCCGACAACTCAAAAATTGACTAAGTGAAGTTGGAATTGGGACGAAAAAGCAACGAAGTGACATATACATAATGAAGAAAAAGCAAAGGCATGGGTGCTTTAGTACATTTCAAAAAATGTGACAACAAAACCCTAAGTACAGGAAACACCATAGCAAAAGAAGAAGAACCATCGCCATAGGAGATAACTGAACTATTGACAGAATACCAAGATATCATATTAGATAATGTGCCTGAAGGATTGCCACCAATCTAGAGTATTAGTCATCAAATGGACCTTATAACTGGAGCTATTTTGCCTAACAAAGTGACACATTGGATGACACCAGCAAGACTGCAGAGCTGAATAGACAAATACAGGAGTTGTTGAGGAAAGGATTGATCAGAGACAGTTTAAGCCCATGTGTGGTACCTACAGTACTAGCACTAAAGATATATGGAGAATGGAGGATGTGTACAGACTCTAGAGCAATCAACAAGATCACTATTAAGTATAGATTTCCATTACCAAGATTGGATGACATCATGGACTATTTGAGTGGACCAAAGTATTTCAAAAAGATAGACTTAAAGAGTGGATACCATTAGATTAGGATCAGAGAAGGAGATGAGTGGAAGACTGCATTTAAGACAAATGAGGGATTGTATGAGTGGTTAGTGATACCTTTTGGATTAACTAATGCACCAAATAATTTCATGAGGTTGATGAATGAGGTTTTGAAGAAATTCTTTGGTAATTTTGTTATTATATACTTGGATGATATTTTGATTTTCAGTAAGACCAAAGAAGAACATTTGTGGCATATTAGACAAGTATTACAAAGGTTGAGGGAAGAGAAATTGTTGATAAACATCAAGAAATGTAGTTTCATGAGGGAAGAATTGTTATATTTGGGATTTGTGATTTTTACAGAAGGATTGAAGATGGACCCTAAGAAAGTTAGAGCAATTGTTGAATAGCCAAAACCTGTGAACATTGGAGAGGTAAGATCATTTCATGGATTGGTAAGTTTCTACTAGAAGTTCATTAGAAATTTCAGTATAGTATGCACACCAACAATAGAGACAATGAGAGGTGATAGAAAGGATTTTAAGTGGACATCAGGAGCAGATAAGAGTTTTGAATTGTTGAAGTAGAAGGTGACAGAGCAACCAGTGTTAGCATCACCAGATTTTAACAAAGTATTTCAAGTAGATTGTGATGCTAGTGGGAATGCAATAGGAGCAGTGTTAAGTCAAGAAGGGAGACCAGTAGCATATTTCAGTGAGAAGTTGAATGATGTAAGTAGAAGATATTCAGTTTATGATCAAGAGTTCTATGTCACAATTCAAGCTTTGAAGAAGTGGAGACATTACTTGTTTCCTAAGGAATTTGTGTTGTACACTGATCATCAAGCTTTGCATAGGAGTGGGAAGTTAAACAAAGTTAAAAATGCATTGAGTAGAAGAAAGAATTTACTAACAGAGATGAGGGTAGAAGCATTAGGATTTGAGGAACTAAAGCATATGTATGAAGAAGATCTTGATTTTGCAGAAGCATGGAAAGCATGTAAGGAACCTATTGTGATAGGTAGAAGTAAGTGGTCAGATTATTTCAATTAGGAGGATATGTTGTTCAAGTGAAATTAGTTGTGTATACCTAGGAGTTCAATGAGAGATAATTTGATCAAGCAGAAGCATAGTGGTGGACTAGTAGGACAATTTGGAATTGACAAAACAATAACTTTGGTAAGTGAACATTACTTTTGGCCTCAAATATATAAGGATGTAAGGAAATTTGTTCAGAGTTGTAGAGTTTGTCAAGTTACAAAAGATAGTAGTCAAAATACTAGTTTGTACATATCTTTGATAGTACTAGAGAGACCTTGGGAAGATATAAGCATGGATTTCATATTAGGTTTGCCAAGAACACAGAGGGGATATGATTATAAATTTGTAGTAGTGGACAAATTTTCAAAGATGGCACATTTCATTCCTTGTAAGAAGACAAATGATGCAGTGCATGTTGCTGACCTATTATTCAAGGAGATTGTGAGATTGCATGGATTACCTAAGAGTATAGTTTCAGGCAGGGATACAAGATTCATTGGATATTTTTGGAGGACACTGTGGAAGAAGATGAGGACGGACCTAAAGTGTACTTCAACATTTCACCCACAAAAAGATGGACAAATAGAAGTGGTAAATAGGAGTTTGGGTAACTTGTTGAGATGTTTAGTAGGAGATAAAGTAGGAAATTGGGATATAGTTCTACCCCAAGTAGAGTTTACCTACAATAATTCAGTGAATAGAAGCACTGGGAAAACACCATTTGAGACTGTGATAGGAGTGCAACCTAGAGGAGTAGCAAAGCTGAGAGACATCAGTATGGAGAACAAAAGGAGTGTAGAGGTAGAAGAATTTGTAGGATACATGGAGGCACTACATAATTAGGTCAGGAAGCATTTGGAGGAAATGAATAGTAAGTATAAGGGGCAAGCAGATGAGAAGAGGAGACATAAAGAATTTTCAATTGGAGATGAAGTAATGGTATATCTAAGAAAGGAGAGATTTCCAGTGGGGACATACAACAAGATAAAGATGAAGAAGTTTGGACCATGTAAGATTCTTAAGAAGTTTGATTCATGGAATGCACATGAAGTGGAGCTACTGGAGACATTTGGTATATCACCTCTATTGAACATTACATACCTATATCAATATCATGAGGGATAATCAAGTGACAGCCTTAAAGATGGATTGAAAAATTAGTTACCACAATAACAACCAGATCAGATAGAGAAGATTTTGGATAGCAAAGTTAGACGTAGTACCAGAGGCAAGCAGTATAAAGAATATTTGGTTAAGTGGAAAGGAAGAGCAGAAGAAGATTCATCATGGATTTCTCAGACTGAGGTAGACCGCCTTGGTTTTCCTCTAGCCCCAGCAAAGTGAGGGACTCACTTTTTCAACAACCTTGGGTGTCTAATGCAGGAGCATCACATGTTGCAGAGCAATCTTGCATCAACCAAAAACATTTGCATTCTTTTATTTTCTTGCACTTCAGTTGCAGTTCATTCATTTGCAATTTCAATATTTTCTACTGCATTTTACCGCATTTTCATATTAGAGCTCGCGGAGCAAGAATTAGCTTCTATGCCATGTCAGTTACATCATATCAAGATTTCAGGAGATTTAGAGTTGTTTTTGCAAAGTTATCGCTATCAAAAGATCGTCAATTTTCACAGAACAGAGCATTCACTCAATTAGCATGAGAACAGAAGGTTTGTGGAGCACTTCCATGACTTGAGGAGCCAAATGAAACATATAACAAGGCAAATAAGGACCAGATATACCTTCTTTGAGGTCTGCACCAAGTTTCATTCATTTACAGAGCAATACCATGTTTTGTAGGCCGACCTACATGTTATCTACATGTTTCATCATTCATTGGAGTTTGTAACCTCTTGAGACTGGCACGGAGAATTCTAGGAGCTTGAAGATGATATATATACATTTCTTAGATGCATTAGGAAGTTAGTTCTTTAGTTAAGTAGTTTTAGAAGATAGTTTCTTTCTGAAAGGCACTTCAATGCCATATCTTGCATATATGTTGTAACCCGGAAAGTATGCATGTGAGCCCTTTGATTGTAGCCCACATGTTGCCAGCATATAAGCATTGTGATTATCTAATATATTGAGTATTTGAATCTTCCATCGCATTCTATTATTGTGTTGTTTCCGTTGTGTTTACTCTAGCTGCATGGTTGGACAGTTCATTCTTTGGACCCTCCATCCATGAATGCACCAATTTGAGTTATAATGAGGAACAAAAAGAGCTTCTTGTTTAAATTTTAGGATCAATATGATTCAATGACAGCGTCTAAATTCCTAATTTAGTTAATGATGAGCAAAATGAAAGATTATTGAAAGAGTTTACTATGGAAGAAATCTATTCAATTGTAACATCTATGGTCAGGGATAAATCCCCTAGCCCTTATGGTTTCACTAGGATTTTTTTTCAAAAATATTGGAGCTTTGTAGGGAAGGATGTCTTATTGGCGATGGAAGAGGCAAGAAAGCACATAAATATTCTAAAAGAGATTAACACCTTCCTCATAGCACTCATTCCAAAAATAAAATGTCCCTCTTGCTTTGATAAATTTAGACCTATTTCTCTTTGCAGAACTATCTATAAAATTATTTCTAAGGCAATGGCGTCAAGGTTGGATGCCTTTCTTCCTCAAATTATATCAAAAGAACAAGGTGGATTTGTGCTTGGCAGAGAGATAGTTGAAGGAGCTATCATCACTTATGAGATTATTCACTCCATCTAGGACCTTAGAATCTCATCCATGGTAATTAAACTAGACATGGCTAAAGCATACAAAAAATTCATTTGGGACTTTCTCCTACATGTCCTTCTAAAATGGGTTTTCAAGGGCATGGTGCAAATGGATTCATTCATGTATATCAGGAGTCAAGTTCTCAATCTTTGTAAATGGCACTATTGTTGGTTCCATCTCTCCAAGCAATATTTGAGACAAGGGGATCCACTATCTCCTTACCTCTTTATTTTGTTGGTTGAAGCTCTCAGCTAGGCTATTAAAGTAGAAAATCAAATAAATAACTGGAAAGGTATTCAATTGTTGATGATACAAGACCCCTTTACTCATTCCCTCTTCACAGATGATACCATGCTTTTTGGACACGCTTTAGTGGTGGAGGCTAGAACTATCAAAAATACAATCAAAGAATCAAAGGTATTCTTCTTCTTCACCTCTAAAGTTGTCCAAAGAAGGATTGTTGAAATTCTTGGCTTTAAGATGGAATCACTTCCAAGAAAGTATCTGTGCCTACCACTTTTTTCAAGCATAGCGAGAAATGACCTTTGGAACACAATCTATGTGTCAATCAAAAACAAAAATTCATCTTGGAAAGGTCGATGGTTAACTATGGTTGATAGGCTCACCTTGGTAAAGGTAGTTTTAACAGTTTTACCCATTTATATGATGTCAATTTTGAATATGCCTAAAGGGATCAGATCAAATATAGAAAAGATGCTTTGATCATTTTTATAGCAAGGCACTGCAGTCAAGAAGAGGATTCCATTGATTTCATTAGAAAAGATTTGTAAACCAAAGACATTTGGAGGTGATGGAATATTAAATTTGGAGATTCAAAACCAAGCTCTTGATGGAAAATTAGCATGGAGTATGTACTTCAAACTAGAGGTGAAGTGGGTCAAATTAATACAAGCCAAATTTTTAGACTACTGCGATAGGGAAAGGATATTTACAGCATCCAATCCTCCTAAGGGCTCTTAAATGTGGAATTTTCTTGTTCAAGGTTGAGATGTTCTATTACCAAAATTAACTTGGATAGTTCATAAGGGAGATAAAGTCCTCTTCTAGGAGGATTCTTGGAACAATTATCCCTTCCTATCAACAAGGATGGATTTACCAGAGGTCCAAACCTTTCTAAAGCATGCCTAGGGAGATAAAGTGTTTAATTATTAGGATTTGTAGGCTCTAGATAACAATAGTATAATCAAATGGTGGCCCTTCAATAATTTTAACTTTCCCAATGATCAAAAAGAAATCCTCAATGACATTTTAATACAAAGAGCTATAATATAATTTGGGGAAGAAGATGAGATCAATTGGGCTACATACAAGTCTAGCATATATTCGATGAGCCGAGGGTATAAATTTTTATCTATGGAGATCAAAGTAGATTGGCCTTACAAACTATGTTGGAGAAACATCTACCTTCCTAAAGCCAATGCTTTCGCCTAGCTTGCACTACATAATATAATTTTAACAAGAAAAAGATTGCATAAAATAGGTATTTCTCCTTCATTTAGATGTGTTCTTTGTGGTGAGGTGGAAGAAGATGTGAACCATCTTCTTCTCAATTGCTCCTTCAGTAATAGGTATTGGAAATGGCTATGTGATAAGTTAAATTGGGTGGCAACCTTTCCTAATTCTCTTCTAGATCACTTCAAAAGCTAGTCATCTCTTTTTGCATATTCTACAATCACATGTATTTGGGAGATTAGTACTTCACTGGTAATCTAGCATATTTTGCTAGAAAGAAACTGTAGAATTTTTAGAAGATATCCCTCTCCCATCTCCAAAGTATTGTCCAAACTTGAAAGAGAAATTTTAGAAGTAGTGACATCAAACTTTGTAAAAGGCTCAGCTACTAGTGTCAAATTCACTAGCCAGGATACTTAATTATTAAAATAATGGCATCTCCTACAGACTCCCCCTCAACATAGAGAAATTCATATGAACAACACCAAGGTGGACAAAAATTTGGTCAGATGGTCCCCTCTGAATCATCCTTTTTTGAAGCTAAGGTTCAATGGGGCATCAAGAGGTAATCCAAGTTTATTCGGGTTGAGGTGTGTCATTCAAGATCACCAAGGAAACTTTATTGTGTATAAGGCTATCAAATTACCTAAAAGCACCAACAATGAAATTGAAGCCCTCACTATCTTGTATGGGTTGGAACTAGCCAGAGATTTCAAGGTTGATCATATATGGATCAAAGGTGAATCAATGATCATTAGAAAATATTTGTAAACCAAAGACATTGGGAGATGTTGGAATATTAAATTTGGAGATTCAGAATTGCGCTCTTGGCCCTAGGGTTAGGGTTTCTCCAGTGGTCCTTCTCTAGCATGCATCCATATAGTTTTGCATTTATCCTTCAACATCTCATACAACTCCTCCATTCTCCCCAAAACTTTGATAATACCTCACCCTCTCTTCGATGGCATCTTAACTTGATGAAAACTATCCTTGGGTCAACAATCTACCCATAATTACCGCTTGTAAACTACCTCAAGGTTGGCACTCTATTTATAAACCTCCATAGACTGCCATAACTCAAACTTTATAATAGAGTCCAATGAAGGATTGTCCAGTTGTGTAGCCACCTTAACAACACACACACAAACAACTACAAATAATAGAGATCTCAAAACATCAACATTCTTATTTATATAATCTTGCATGATTATCATCATGTTTACAGCCACATAACTTGCCACAATGGGCCCTCTTACATTTCAAGTCATAGTCATTTGATTATAATTAAGATTCACAAATGGATAGTCACCACAATGGGCTCCCTACATGCATAAAACAACTAAACTATGGAAATGCTAGTTCCAAAACCTACTGCATGGGCTACAGAATGAAAATTCAAGTATAAGTATACTACAATATAACTTCAAAATTTACCACTAGTCCACTATAATGACACCTACTCTTTTCCTACATGTTACATTCCCATCTTCCTCAAATTGCACACCACATCACTTTCCTATTTCCTCACTCTACTGCTTAGACCTCACTCCACTCCTTCCCTCACTGTCAAAACTAACTCTTTAACCATCCACCATACCATGTCTTTTTTTCTTGCTTTCAAACTCTCACAACCAAGTATATATAGCATCCTCAAGTTTTCCAAATGATCTATATCAACCACAAGATGGCTCAAACCCTAAAACCACATGAAACATGTCACCAACTAAAGATAACAAACTTACAAATTTAAATGGTAAAACAATGGAGAACCTCCATGCGGTACACCACATAAATTCCCAATAGTTATTTAAAACCAAACAAATATTTCTCTGTTGTTGCAAACTCCAAATAACCTACCACAAAATAGAAACAATCCTAATTGTGCACAACTATCAACCCATAGACACTCATGAGCCAATTTTACAATCTTCTACTCATCCAATTCTCCAAAAACTTTAATAATAGATCCACAAACAGAACTAATCCCAAAATTGCATAAGCCAATTCTAAACTACGATGAAATGCACTTTCGTTATCATAGACTAATAACCACAAACTAACATACCAACAAGAAACTAAACTAAACCACAAAATACATTTTTCTAGACATGATGCAAGATTGCCATGATGCCCAAGGATGCTCCTGCATTAGGATGGAAAGCAATCCTATATGGCCCAACACTCTAAAAATTTTAAAATATAAATTTAAAAAAAAAAACATCATTAGACAAGAAAACTTGCAATGATTATGTGCAATTGTAAACTTGTCAATAGGTCTCACTAAAATTTAATTTTTTTGGTTCCTCCTACTACTATGAATTTGTTGATGTGTCTAACTAAAATTCCATTGATATGGTTCTTGTTCTAACAATAAACTATGATTTTACAGATACATCTGTGACACCTCAACATTTTTTTTCCTTATTTCATTAAATATGGTCATAAAGAGATAAACTATCTTTTATGTGTTATTGGTTATGGTGATAGGCATTCTATTTTGACAACTAGGAATGTTTAAGTGATTCTAATGCTTGTCTTTGTTTGAAATCTAGAAGGCAATTAGGTCTACAAGAATGAGCACTAGTATGTAATTCTCTTTCTCAGTAATATAATATAGTGTTTTTCTCGTGTTCAAAAAGTAATTTATTAATCCATCATTAGTATAAACAATTCCAAACATTCAACAATTTTCAATTTCAAGCATTTTGAAAATTTTTGTTCTCCTTAATTAGATGGAATGTAGAGTTCCTTTATTCACTCAAGATAAGAGCATAATCTTTATTAAGGTTATTCTCATGTTGATAAAATTGAAGAACTTCTGCTTTGTGCATCTTTCATCTTTGGTAATTTTTATATAATATATATGTACATTAACAATGTTAAAGCAATGAAATTTTGTTAATTTATGTGTTGACTCTCATCTAAATTTTTAATTCAATTCTAATGTTATATAACATGGTTTTATAATATATATGATGAATGTCGTACATTTAAATAATTAAGATTTCACATATTTTTAAAATTTTCACTATTTTTATTTTACATGCCTTACCATCTCCTATCATCTCCTAAAACAAACCTCTCATCCACTATCATCCCAAAAACATGCCCTACCATCCCATCATCTTCATCCAAAAAACATCATAAAACATAGACCATTACTCATTGCAATTTATTATTACAAGTAATAATTCACATTTTTCTAGACACGATGCAAGATTGTCATGATGCCCAAGGATGCTCCTATGTAACAACCCTCCCTATTGGAAATTGGATAGTGATTTTTGTATTAATGGATTAATTCAATTTTTTTAGTAACTCCCTTTGCCATACGATGACTCTCTAAATGGGGTTGGTGAGATTAATGAAGGCAAGGAGAAAATATCTTTGGGGAGACTTAGTGGTTATTCTTTTTGGGGAGAGGTTGGTAAAATGTTAAATGCAGCAGGAAAAATATCTTTGAGATGGTGCAAATTGATTGGGGGGATCAGAGTGCTTTAATTGCAGCATCAGTGGGGACAGGCAGGATTGGACAGTAGAATGGAATTTTCCCAGGCCAGTCACTGACTGGCCCCTTTGTTTTGGTGGTTGTAATTGTCCATAATATAAAAACATCTAGTGTCTTTCCTTGTTTTGGCTCTACATTGGAATTGACAACTCAACCAACACACGAAAAGATAGAGGCAAACACAGACACGCACCTCGAGATACTTTTGAGGAAGAAGCATTTGTAATTTGTCTTCGTCATTGGTCAGAGTGGAGAGATTTTTACATGGCATGTCCATACGACCATGGGTGGTTGGCAGTGGTGTGGCCCCTTTTGCGTTTGGTGTTTTGGTTTATTGGATTACCATGTGGTCAGAATCATTTCCATTCTGCTGCAATGAAATTAATTAATCCAATCGTCCCCTTCTTTTCCTTCTTTTTTCCTGGTGTTTACGCGATCCCTTCTGGAGTTTTAGGGAGTAAGTATAGCAACCATTGAAGCACATTCATTAACAGGCATGGCTCTGGCCAGGGCTCTTACCTCACATGAATCATCCTATTTATCTTCATACAGGAGCTTAAATCATCACGCATTAATAATAAACAAGGAAAGAATGTCGTCTGCTTCTTTTTCTCCTCGTCGTGTTGTGAGAGTGATGGCTACAGAGGTTGTAGGGACATACCCAAGAAGGGTGTCAAGGAATCCTTGCTTACTCCTTAGTTTTACACCACCAATTTTGACGAGATGGAGAGGCTTTTTAACACTGAAATCAATAAGAATCTTGACCAGTCTGAGTTCAAGGCATTGCCAGCTAAATTCAAGACAGATTATAACTAGATCCATTTTGTCAGGAATCCTGAATTCAAAGCCGTTGCTGATAAAATGCAAGGCCCATTAAGGCAGATTTTTGTTGAGTTCCTTGAGAGGTCGTGTACTGTTGAATTCTCTAGATTTTTTCTCTATAATGAGCTTGGAAAAAGACTGAAGAAAATAAAAGAATTGCCCTCCGAGGAACCGACCCATGACCATGTAGGAGATTTGGTTTCTTCTTGAAAGGTATTTATATCAGTTCTTTGTTTTTTCCATCAGAAAAAAAAAATGTTTACTGTAATTCCTTAACCACAAAAGAAACTGAACCCCCAGTGCTGCGTATAGAACATGGGCCAAAGATTTATTGCAATGCAAGATATTTACGTCGCCTCTTTCCTTGAAATTATTTTTAAACATGCAGAACTATTTTCTTAAATTCGTTAGATAAAAGGGTTTTCAAGATAGATCATGGGGTTCTGATTAAAATATTAAAGTAAAACAGAGGTTCGATCTTTTAGAGAATATAATGAGGGCAGTTATACAAAAAGAAATTGGGATGCCATTATAGAGATTGAAGAGATCTAAGTCCCATGGAAAACCTTTTGTTATACGATGAATTCTCTGATGGGATTTTCATTACAACTCTACTTAGAAAATTGAGTGGCTTTGTGTTTTGGTCTTTACGGCCATACTTCTGCCAAATCACCAGTCGTGTGGAAACCTTCGTCTTGGAGTTAATGAATGATATGGCACTAAAATACTTTAGATATATCGATATGTGTTTGTGCATTAAAATTTGGTCACATAAATTCTAATGAGGAAAATCTGTCATGAATATAAGGATCTAAGGGAACTACTGTACATGAGAAAAGTTAAGATCTCCTTTTTATAAGTCTTCATTTTTACTTCTTTTTGGTTATGTTAGATATGGTATACATTATGCAAAATTTAGATTGTGAGAATACCATTTGCCATGCCTCTTTTTATGTTACCCATGCATTCCTTTGTGAAGAGTGATCAAATAGGGGTCACTGGAGTTATTACACAATTGATCTAATTGACAAAGGGCTATTTTCAATAAATTACATTGTCCTCAAAAGCTTTTGTTTTGTAGATTACAGTTTTTAATTTTGTATTTAATATTTAAAATATTTGGTGTTTCTGCTAAGTTAGATGTGGTGTCCTTGGGACACGTCCCCTGCCCTCTGTGGCTATTCCAAATACTTTGGGGATGCAGATGGGACACTCACCATGTCACCTATTCTGTATTGGATTGTTTAATTAGGTTTTGTATGCCTCGTTTGGTTAAATGAGATGAGCTTAGGTCTAGGATATTGAGTCCTTGTGCATGGCCTTGAGCACTTGTAAAGTCTAAGGATGCATACGAGAAGGTCGAATCATCTGCGGGGCGTCGAGTTATCTATATGCGGGGCGTTGATTCGAGCATGATTGAGTCTCCGCGTCTGTATGAGAAGTGCACTTGAGTCCATGTGGTGCCATCCCTTCGAGCACGCATGACGACATTCCATCTGATTTACACCCTAGTGTCTTGTACCTTCATAGTTGTCAATAGAACCCGACATTATATTTGATGAGCTTCTCTATGTTATGACTTTGGCTTTATGCATTGTTTTCCATGTTTGCTTCGTGATTGATGTGAGTGTTGGCCATTGTATCCCTTTCCTTTATTCTTTTGTTTGGTCCTTGTGACTACCTCCGAGCACGGTGGGGTGGTCTCTTTTGAGTCCACATGGTTGGGAGGCATTGCCACCACCATTGGGGACCGGTGTATAGGTTTTGGAGCACCAGTTGGAGATGTTCTCTATTGTATTCATTTTATCAGTTATTGTCTCATATTCATGGCTATGCCATTATACTTGTATATTATTTTATGTAATTGTACTCTCTGGAGATGGATGGATGTAATCATGTAATTTAATGAGAAGAAATGAAATGTTTCTTATTTGATTTATGGATTCCGGTGTGGGTATCAGATCCACTTGTACTATGATGATTATGGATTCGTGTTTATGATTGGAAATGGGATTTAGGAACATTTGAATTGGTGTTTAAAATGAATGTAGTTATTATAATGTTCCCCTGGAGAGTGATTAGTCCCCTCCTTTGGGTTATGTATTCGGCCATACTTGGCCATGAATGTTGTTGATCTATCGAATTGGCAACCGTATCTTGTGTATGTTATTTGTTTGTGTCAAAAAAAATTATTCTTGCCCTCTTTTGGCCCTTACCCTTCAGGGTTGCAGGGTGGGATGTTACATCTGGTATCAGAGCCCATGTTCACACACTGGGAGCTCTGGTATACTTGAGCCTTCTATGTTTTGTTGTGTTTGGTTTGTGTGGAATGAGCTTGTTATATTGTTTTTCATAGTTTTGATTGCTTTCATGCCTTAGCATGGCATTAGTGGGTTAAGTTACAACCCCATTCCTAGAAATCGTGAAGGAAATAGCCTCCTTGGCCTTACCTTACTCAATGGCACTTGAGTGTTGACCTTGGTTGAGAGTCTCCCATGGTTAAGAATGATCACTCTCCCATGTTATAAGATGAGGGTAGGAATGTTCTTCCTTGTGTGCTTGTGGGTTGAAGGTAATTTGGGTTGCCTAATTACCCTTGCTTGGATATGCTCTTCTTGTGTCTTCCTTTAGGTTGCTAGTGAATGAAATGACCCTAATTGGTCATGAATTGCTCTTGTAATTCCTTCTTGTATTATAGATGTAAAGGTTGTTAGGATGTAGTTGTTTGCAGATGTGGACAGATTAGTTTGATTGCTCCATGCTCTCTTCTAAGTGTTGGATGATTGCTAATTTTTCTTATAACCTCTTAATGTGCTTGAATTGCTACAGTTTATCATCCTTGATAACATATTGAAGTCATTGGAATACTAATGGTGCCTCAAACTTTGCCTTAGTAGAATTTGCATGTTTGTATAATGAATATTGGATGGCATGTAATGTATTGACTTGAGATGAAATCTTTTTCTCCTCTTCGTAGTTGTCAATAGTTGACAAGATGTTAGAATAATGGCATATGGATTTAATTAGTATGTTAGAATTGTAATAAGTAAAAGATCTAATGAGATAGGAATGAAGAAGACCTTATGCATGTTATGATTATGTATTGAGAATGATTATGTGTTTATTAGTGCTTCCTTAATGAGTTTACATGAGAACGGTAATTGCTTAGTGGGTATATCTTGTTGATGAAATTTGATCTCCTTTATTGCATTGTGGTTTTAATGAGATCATATAGATGAACACTTGTACTTTAATGCAAACTAAAAATAATGAATGCTGAGGTAATAAGAATGTTGTATATCTTGCTTTGAATGAGCAATTGAATGCCATTGACATAGCTGAGGTTACTTATGCTTATATGTATGGATGTGAATGTCGAGAAATGACTAGGGTTCCTCTACCAAACTCATTTTATTATGTTGCTAGTTCTCATTTTCTCGTGAAGGAATGGTATTATTGTGACTTGTGGTATGATGTTGTATTATGTGTTATTATGAGATGTATATCATTATGTGAATATAGAAGTGAATGTAATGACGATAGTGATGATGCTATACATGTTCATGCATTATTGTGTTATGTTGAAAGCATTGCAAGTGAATCTATGATGTTAGGGGTAAATGAGTTGCCCTTGTGAAAAGAGAAAATTGGTATGGATGTTTGGGAGTACTTATTATTGCGTAAAGTTGTATATTTTGCATCATGTTGCATAGTCATATGTGGGCTATGGTATTGCCAGGGTGAGAGGAAATGTGATTGTACCCCCCCCATGTTGTGGACATCCATTGATGTATTCTTGTTGAGTGTTGTGATTAACCAGTGCTTGAGATGTGTGCCCATGGAATGGTGATACTGTGTACCCATCCATGGAGGATATGTATGGATTATGTGTATGGGAGAAAACCGTACCATCTATGGTTTTTTGTTGTCACCCTATTGACTGCCAACCCAAGGGTTGTTGATAGGTCATTATGGCAAAGTTCCTTGGGAGGGAACTGCATGGCGTACGTATAATGGCGGCACAAAATGATAGTGATCGTTTCAACCTCCGAAGAAAGTACTCACTAATTCCCCTTATTAATGGACCAGACACTTAGTCCATACAGTGTTAGCCTAATCTATACAGTTCTTGAGGATGATATTAGTTTATGGTATGAGCACCTGTGACAGCTATGATCTTACCCTAATGTGATTGTTTTAGATATGATGCCACCAGCCCACTGGTGTTCTGACACAGTGCTGGTGAGGATGCCGTGTCGCTGATGGTAGTGAACTGAGCTCGAGGACATGATGCCACGTACCTAGATATGTGATGGCGTAGTATATATGTTGTGTTCCTACTCATGTAGAGAGAAGTGGTTGCTCGCATAGAGTAGAGGGTTCGCTCAAGAGGGCCTCAATTCTGATTGGTTGGCATGCAAGTGGAATCTAGCTATGTGCACCTCTGGCTCGGTGTGTAGTCACACATGCTTTCTTCGTGGGTACACACTATGTGGGATGTTCCCATGAGTAGGACATTGCCATGCGGTATACGACCATTGCGTGCTTTTTCCGCTTGGCATATACCATGCACGGTCGCACCGCATGAGGTATGTGACCTGTGAGTTTTGGCATAATACCTTTCCATATGGAGGTTGCGTGAGTTGGCCGCACCCACATGAAGGATTGTGGAGACATTCGCACTTGTTTTCCTCCTTCCTCATGTGGTGACTAGTGATAGTCACGTAGTGTTGTAATGTGTATATTTTAGAGTTTGTGAATCTTCTCTTCGATTATTGGTGGCTTTTATTTTGCTTGTGTGGACTAGCACTTTAGCTTATTCTACTTGTATTAGTTTAGCCACAGATTATGATTTTCTTTGGCATGTAACTCTTGTGGTTACATTTGATTTATTGTTGAAACTATGCGCATTTTTCTTATCTTATTGTTGGATTTGAGATTTACTCTTCCTTATTTTATTTTATTTTATGGCTAAACTCATTGACTTTTCTATTTTCAAATGTTGGTCCTGTGTTGTGATGTGATTCCTCATCGGGTATGGTGAGATCCACCCGTTTGAGTGTATATGAGGAAGCGGACGCAGGGAAACCCCTTAAGGATGGGGGTATATGTGAGCTGCTCTAAGCTCTAATTCACTACCTTCCTTTTGTTTGACTATCTATTGGAGGCTAAAACCTCTACACAAATAAGAGATATGTCATTGTGGCTTGTATGGAAGGGCTCACTAGGTGCGTCAATGCCATCAAGACACATGGATTTGGATATTGGACATGGTTATTGGATTTGGATATTGGACATGGTTATTGGATATGGACATTGGACATGGTTATTGGTTATGGACTCATGGATATAATTGGATATGGATACTAGATATGAATGGTACTACAACATCCACATGAACCCCTAATGTAGCCTTGTGATGTGGATGAGTATGTATGTATATGTAGGTGGTACAATTGTCATGTATGTAGTTGCATATTAAAATATAGAAGAGAACAAAATTTGCATCATTATGCCTTGAAAAGTGACAAACTATTGCATTATTTTTAAAGAGATGTCATGCATGCTATGAAATCAGAGGTTGAAATTATGTATATGTGTGTATGTGTGCTCCATTTTATAGATAGTTGCATATAAAAGTTAGAGAATTAAAAAATTTATGTCTTGAAAGTGCATTTTGCTACAAATTATGAGAAAATTGTGTGGTTTATGCTGGAATTACATGCTTATATGTTTATATATTGTTATCAGTGCTTTTGGATGATCATGGATAGGAAAGGGATGATGTTGTAACACTCGTATCTGAGAGGCTTACGATGTCATGACCCTCTTCCTGATGACCATTGATGCTTCGACTATTATATGATATATGCACATGTGCTTTGATGTGTGCTTGGAGTGTTGCAGGTAATGAGTATCGACTCCACCTGGATTCATAGGCCCGAGCATAGTTGTATCCCCCAATGGTGGTCACTGGAGATAGTCACAAGCCATATTCCCTACCCTAGCCATTGTACCCTGCTAGTGCAGTGTTCCCATGTTGTTGTCTTATAATCCAGTTACCTAACGGTAATGTCCAGATTGCCCCTTATGGTCATGTGTAGTTTGCCAGTGTAGTCGTTGAGGTTTTTCTCCTTGGTTTCCATTGATTGTTCGTTGTGGCTTCCTTGGCATCATTCTTTATTTTGATTGGAAAAAATTGTTTTATGCTAATGTATATTTGGTAGGAATGAGTGCCTTGCCTATTCCTTACCCATGTACTGGGCCTAATTGCATGTAATTGTGCATGTGATAACCTGATTTTTTATAATTGTATCAAGTTTCATTGTCTAGTGTGTGCTTTGGCTGTGTCTTAGTGTTTACAGGCTTCTAGGAGTAAACCTAGTTCTAGGGAGGTAGGATGTAACAACCCTCCCTATTAGCAATTGGATAGTGATATTTGTATTAATGGATTAATTCATTTCTTTAGTAACTCCCTTTGCCATACGATGGCTCTCTAAATGGGGTTGGTCAGATTAATGAAGGCAAGGAGAAAACATCTTTGGGGAGACTTAGTGGTCATTCTTTTTGGGGAGAGGTTGGTAAAATGTTAAATGCAACAGGAAAAATATCTTTGAGAGGGTGCAAATTGATTGGGGGGATCAAAGCACTTTAATTGCAGCATCGGTGGGGACATGCAGGTTGGATGGTAGAATGGAATTTTCCCAAGCCAGTCACTGACTGACCCCTTTGTTTTGCTGGTTGTAATTGTCCATAATATAAAAAAAATCTGGTGTCTTTCCTTGTTTTGGCTCTACATTGGAATGGACGGCTCAACCAACACACAAAAAGATAAAGGCAGACACAGACACACATCTCGAGATACTTTTGAGAAAGAAGCATTTGTAATTTGTCTTCGTCATTGGTCAGAGCGGAGAGATTTTTACACGGCATGCCCATATGACCATGGGTGGTTGGTAGTGGTGTGGCCCCTTTTTCATTTGGTGTTCTAGTTTATCAGATTACCATACAGTTAGAATCATCTCCATTCCGCTACAATGAAATTAATGAATCCAATCCTCCCCTTCTTCACCTTCTTTTCTCCTGGTGTTTACGCGAGCCCTTCTAGAGTTTTAGGAAGTAAGTATAGCAGCCATAGCAGCACATTCATTAACAGGCATGGCTCTGGTCAAGCCTCTTGCCTCACATGAATCATCTTATTTATCTTCATACAGGAGCTTAAATCATCACTCATTAATGATAAACAAGGAAAGAATGTCGTCTACTTCTTTTTCTCCTCATCGTGTTGTGAGAGTGATGGTTGCAGAGGTTGTAGGGACACACCCAAGAAGGGTGTCAAGGAACCCATAAAGGAATCCTTGCTTACTCCTCAGTTTTACACCACTAATTTTGACGAGATGGAGAGGCTTTTTAACACTGAAATCAATAAGAATCTTGACCAATCTGAGTTCAAGGCATTGCTAGCTGAATTCAAGATAGATTATAACTAGACCCATTTTGTCAGGAATCCTAAATTCAAAGTTGTTGCTAATAAAATGCAAGGCCCATTAAGGCAGATTTTTGTTGAGTTCCTTGAGAGGTCGTGTATTGTTGAATTCTCTAGATTTTTGCTCTATAAGGAGGTTGGAAGAAGACTGAAGAAAACAAAAGAAACACCCTCCAAGGAATCGACCCATGACAGTGTAGGAGATTTGGTTTCTTCTTGAAAGGTATTTATATCAGTTCTTTATTTTTCCATCAGAAAAAAAAAAAAAAAAAAACTAAAACCTATTTACTGCAATTCCTTAACCACAAAAGAAACTAAAACCCCAGTGCTGCGTATAAAACATAGGCCAAAGATTTATTGCAATGCAAGATATTTACGTTGCCTCTTTCCTTGAAATTTTTTTTAACATGAAGAACTATTTTCTTAAATTTGTTAGATAAAATGGTTTTCAAGATAGATCATGGGGTTTCTGATTTATAATTTTAAAGTAAAATAGAGGTTCGATCTTTTAGAGAATATAATGAGGGCAGCTATACAAAAAAAACTAGGACGCCATGATGGAGATTGAAGAGATCTAAGTCCCATGGGAAACCTTTTGTTATACGATGAATTCTCTAATGGGATTTTCGTTACAACTCTACTTAGAAAATTGAGTGGCTTTGTGTTTTGGTCTTTACGGCTATACTTCTACTAAATCACCAACCATGTGGAAACCTTCATCTTGGATTTAATGAATGATATGGCACTAAAATACTTTAGATATATCGATATGTGTTTGTGCATTGAAATTTGGTCACATAAATTCTAATGAGGAAAATCTGTCACGAATACAAGGATCTAAGGCAACTACTATAGGAGAAAAGTTAAGATCTCCTTTTTGTAAGTCTTTGTTTTTACTTCTTTTTGGTTATGTTAAATATGGTAGACATTATGCAAAATTTAGATTGTGAGAATACCATTGTCGTGCCTCTTCTTATGTTACCCATGCATTCCTTTGTGAAGAGTGATCAAATAGGGGTCACTCGAGTTATTACACAACTGATCTAACTGACAAAGGGCTATTTTCAATAAATTAAACTGTCCTTGAAAGCTATTATTTTGTAAATCACAGTTTTCAATTTTGTATTTAATATTTAAAACATTTGGTGTTTCTGCTAAGTTAGATGTGGTGTCCTTGGGACACGTCCCCTACCCTCTGTGGCTATTCCAAATACTTTGGGGATGTAGATGGGACACTCACTGTGTCACCTATTCTTTATTGGATTGTTTAATTAGGTTTTGTATGCCTTGTTTGGTTAAACGAGATGAGCTTAGGTCTAGGATATTGAGTCCTCGTACATGGCCTTGAGCACTAGTAAAGGCTAAGGATGCATACGAGAAGGTTGAACCATTTGTGGGGCGTCGAGTTATCCATCTGCGGGGCATTGATTCAAGCATGATTGAGTCTCCTTGTCTGTATGAGAGGTGCACTTGAGTCCATGTGGTGCCATCCCTTCGAGCACGCATGACGACATTCCATCTGATTTACACCCTAGTGTCTTGTAGCTTCGTAGTCATCAATAGCACCTGACATTATATTTGATGAGCTTCTCTATGTTATGACTTTGGCTTTATGCATTATTTTCTGTGTCTGCTCCATGATTGATGTGAGTGTTGGCCATTATATCCCTTGCCTTTATTCTTCTATTTGGTCCCTATGACTACCTCTGAGCATGGTGGGGTGGTCTCTTTTGAGTCCACATGGTTGGGAGGTGTTGCCACCGCCATTGGGGACCAATGTATAGGTTTTGGAGAACCAGTTGGAGATGTTCTCTATTGTATTCATTTTATCAGTTCTTGTATCATATTCATGGCTATGTCATTATACTTGTATATTCTTTTATGTAATTGTACTCTTTAGAGATGGATGGATGTAATCATGTAATTTAATGAGAAGAAATGAGATGTTTCTTATTTGATTTACGGATTCCGGTGTGGGTATTGAATCCGCTTGTACTATCATGACTATGGATTCATGTTTATGATTGGAAATGGGATTTAGGAACATTTGAATTGGTGTTTAAAATGAACATAGTTATTACAATGTGTTGCAAATATGTGCCTAATTGGTGTTGTCATTGATGTTAACATATCCTTGTTGCCATTGGTGTCAACTATATCCTATTTTGTTTCCTGTTTCTAGAAGACTGGAATGTTGAGGATATTGAGAAAATTAATGAAGAAAAATGTATGCATACCATGTGGCTGTGTAGAGGATTGTCTGAAGTAACTCCAGTTAAGTTTTGAGAGGTCCGCATAAAGATTTGAAGAAGTTATGGCCTTCTGAGTAGAACTGGGTTTTGTAGTGTTTAGAAGAGACAGAGTGATAGGAAATTGATCTGGATTGCTCCGCATTGAAATATTATGATCTACGGATCTAGAGACATGTTTAGGAAGTGAGTGTGTATCATCAACTCAAGTGGTTCATGGTTTGGAGGTCCACAAGAAATCTTTCTAGGTTGACTGTCATAGCAGATAGTGTTCTTGAGGTTCTGGATGAAGATGCAAGTGATTCTGATGATTTAGAGGAGTACGAATGTCTTTGTTGAATTCAATGTACTTGTGGAGGTCTCTGGATCGTGTGACTGCTGTGTTGGAGGTCCGCATTGAAGATGGAGCTCATTATTGAAGATTTATTCCTTGATGTTGTTGTTCTTCCCAGTCTTGGCCAACCGGATGATTCAAGCATGTTGTGGATGATCTAAGAGCAATTCTCTAGAGCATGGTGTGTTGTTGGAAGAAGATTCAAGTCTTAGCTATGTTTGGTCAACAACTTAGTGATTCACATTAAGTCAAATGTCTGGAGTGTCGAACTTGATGTTTATTCCAAGGTTGATGAAGCATATAAAGGCATGCAGTTGAGTTGTGGAAAATTATCCTTGTGCGAAAATGAAAAAATCCTAAGAGAGGAACAAAGGCAGAGCAGAGAAGAGGAGAAGCAGAAGAACAAGAATAGTAAAGGATGAAGATATAGCAAAGAAGTGTTTGGGGGATAGAGAAAAAGTAAGTGAGCCTTCAATGGGACTGAACCAGGCATGAAGAAGATGTTATTTCTCAGTTCATTATCTTTGTGTTAAACATAAATTCTTGTATGCAATGAGCCTCTTTTGAGCAGTGAGCTTTGGGCAGTGCACCTGAAGGCATGTGCCTTCTCTTTTCTTCTAAGTATTTTTAACAGGGTATGAATTTTGTGGGTTAACCCCCACCGTGGTTTTCCCTTAACTAGGGTTTCCACATAAAAATTTTGGTGTTATGTGTGTTCAATTTGCTTCTGCTCATGTGTTGTTAATTCATGCTTTAATGTTTACATCACTAATCTAATTGAAAGTTGATAAAGAAGATTAAAGGAGGAAAAAGGTTAATTTGTGGGACAACTGATTCACCCCCCTCTCAATTGTCTAAAGTAATTCCAACAATTGGTATCAGAGCCAGTTCCTCTAAAAGAATCTTAACCGCTCGAGGAGATCTAGGATGTCGACTTACAAGAAGGATAGTCTGAGATTTGATGGAACAAATTACTCTCTTTGGAAGAGTCACATGGAGTTCCATTTGCAATGCATGGGTGATGCTTATTGGTTGATAACTAAGGATGAGTATAATCCTCCAGAGAAAGGTCCTTCAACTCTAGATGAACTCGAAGATGTTGAAAATAACATTCGAGCTAAAGAAGCCTTGTTGAGTGCCCTGACTGATACAGAAATGACAAATGTCTTTGGATTGAAAATTGCTTATGAAATCTGGAAGAAGTTGGAAAGTCTTTATGAAGGTGATGAATATGTCAAATGTGCCAAACTACAAAGTCTGAGAGGAAGATATGAAAATTTGAGAATGAGTGAAGTGAAAACATCATGACCTACATGCAAAAGATAAATGAACTTGTGTGTGGTATCAGGTGTGCTGGTGGAACTTTGGAAGAATCAGAGATTGTTGCAAAAGTGCTCAAATCCGTACTTGATTCATACAAACATAAGGTTGCTACTATAAAGGAGATCAGGACTATCTCTAAAGTTACAAGAGATCAGTTGATCTTTTGGATTGAGTGAGTTTGGTGATTCTCTTCCTAAGTCTGAATCTGCATTTAAATCCAGTGTTCATGGGAAGCAAAGATATGATCTGGGTAAAAGCTCTTCAAGAAGATCAAATAGATTTGGGAATGCAAGGAAGGATCTTGAAGATAATGAAACTGAGCTTGATGATCTTGAATCCCTTTTTGCCAAAAGATTGCCAAGAGGATGCGGTAAGTATGAAGGGAAGTTACCATTCAAATGTTTTGCTTGTAATAAGATTGGTCATTTTGGCTCAAGGTGTCAGGAGAGGGTTTCAAGAACAAACCCTAACAGAGCTAGAGGTCAGAAGAAATGTTACTATGTCCAAGAAGCTGGTGAAGGAGTCACAGATGATGAATCTGATCATGGAGGTTCCACTGATAATGATTAGGTGTTCATTGATATCAAAGAAGAAGATCCGGTGCCTACTAAATCTACTACCTATGCAAATGTAGAAAGTGCTTTGACTACTCAGGTTGTAGAAAAGGATGAATGGGTGATTAACAGTGGATCTTCTCATCATATGACTGGTGATAAAAGTAAGTTTGTAAGCTTTGAAAAATATGAAGGTGGACTTATGAGGTTTGGAGACAACTCAGCTGGTAGAATCTGTGGCAGAGGATCCATCTCTTTTGATGGTAAGAATAACACTAATGATGTTCTGTATGTGGAAGGATTAAAGCATAATCTTCTTAGTGTTGGACAGTTGGTTGACAAGGGTTATGATCTTTGATTCAAGGATGGAAAATGCAAAATCTTGGAAAGCTCCAGAACTGAAATTGCATCTGGTACTCAGACTAGAGGTAACATCTTTCATTTAAGTAGTTCTGGTAAAAGTTGCTTAATTGCTCAAGTTGATCAGAGTTGGCTCTAGCATAGGAGAATGTGTCATGTGAATTTTGATAACATTGTCAAGATAAGTTCCACTCAGGCTCTAAGAGATCTTCCAAGACTCGTGAAACCTACTGATAGCATGTGCAGAGAATGTCAATGGGGTAAACAGAACAGAACTTCATTCAAGAGTAAAGAACAGTCATCAAGTGGATTGTTGGAACTCGTGCATACTGATCTTTGTGTCCTGCTAGAATTAGGAGTATGCAAGGAGACAGATATTTTATACTGCTGATTGATGATTACTCTCGGATGATGTGGGTAACCTTCTTGAAAGAAAAATCAAAAGCTCTTGACAAATTCAAAGTGTTCAAGGTCATGGTGGAGAATGAGATTGGTGTGAAGATAAAGTGTCTAAGATCTGACAGAGGTGGAGAGTTTACCTCCAGTGAATTTGATACATTCTATAAGAAGCAAAGAATAAAAAGATAGTTATCTACTCCTAAGACTCTTTAGCAGAATGGAGTTGTGGAAAGAAAGAATCGGACCATTCAAGAAGCTACCAGGACCATGATGATGGAAGCAAATGTCCCACAAGTCTATTGGAGAGAAGATGTGAGTACTGTTGTTTACACTCTCAATGGGGTGTAGATCAAAGGCAATTCTGGTAAGACCCCTTATGAACTATGGTTTGGTCATCCTCCTACTATGAAGTATTTCAGAGTTTTTGGTAGTAAGTGCTATATCAAAAGGGATGAGGATCTAGGCAAGTTTGAAGCAAGAAGTGATGAAGGGATATTTCTGGGTTACTCTACTCAAAGCAAGGCATACCTGTGCTTTAACAAAAGATTGTTGAAAGTGTAAATGTTAGAGTTGATGAGAGCAAGGAAAGACATTCCAGGTCTTGCAGATATGAATCAGATGATCAAGATGAAAGTCAAAGTCAAGGAAGACAAGTTCAAACCCAGACTCAGATTCAGATTGATCCAGAAAATCTAGTAACTCAAGAGGATAGTGCAGATGTTGAAGAACAAGTTCAAGAAACAGAGGTTCAAATAAATCCCAAAACTCCTAGGTATGTAAGATTGAATCATCCTGAAGATCAGATCATAGGAGATAGATATAAAGGTGTTCAAACTAGGAGAAGAATTGTTGAAGATCAAGAGGAGATTTGTTTGTTTTCAAAGGTTGAACCAAAATCAGTAAATGAAGCTTGCAATGATGAAAATTGGGTAAAAGCAATGGAAGAAGAATTAATGCAAATTGAAAAGAATCACACTTGGGATCTTGTTCCTAGACCTGATGACAAAAATATGATTGGAACCAAGTGGGTCTTTTGGAATAAACTAAATGAAGATGGTGAAGTTGTAAGAAACAAAGCAAGGTTGGTATGCAAAGAATACTCTCAAGTGGAAGGAATTGATTTTGAAGAAACTTTTGCTCCGGTGGCAAGAATAGAAGCAATCAAATTATTTCTTGCATTCACTGCTTACAAAGACTTCAAGGTATATCAGATGGATGTCAAGTCAGCATTTCTGAATGGAGAGTTGAAAGAAGTCTACATTGAACAACTGGAAGGATTTCAGTTGTCTATTCAAAAAGATATGGTCTGCAGATTAAGGAAAGCACTGCATGGACTCAAACAAGCTCTAAGAGCCTAGTATGCAAGATTAGATAAGTATCTGCTAAAATTAGGTTTTAGCAAAGGCACTGCTGATAGTAATCTCTACTTCAAGATTGACCATGAGCACATTTTGATTGTTGAGGTATTTGTTGATGATATCATTTTTAGTGGAAATGAGAGTATGTGCAAGACATTTACTGATCAGATGAAAAGTGAACTTGAAATGTCAATGTTTGGTGAAATGAATTTCTTCTTAGGTCTGTAAATCACTCAGTCAAATAAAGGTATCTTCATATCTCAATCTAAGTATGTGAGAGAATTGTTGAAAATTTTTGGGATGGAAAACTCAAAGCCAGGGTAACCAGATGTAAGTTGAGTAAAGATGATGATTCCCCTAAGGCAAATTAGAAAAGGTATAGGTCAATGATTGGAGGACTGCTCTATCTAACTCAAACCAGACTTGATATCATGAATGCAGTTGGACTTGTTGCTAGATTTCAAGTTGATCCTAGAGAATCCCATGTAGTAGTAGTCAAGAGAATTTTTAGATATCTTAAAGGGACACTTGACTATGGCTTGTGGTATCCAAAGGACAATGACTTCACTCTTCATGCATATACTGATGCTGATTGGGTAGGAGATGTGGATGATAGGAAAAGTACTAGTGGTGGTGTATTCTTCCTAGGAAGAAGATTGGTTTCTTGGTTGAGCAAAAAGCAAGAGGCAATATCTCTGTCTACTGCAGAGGCAGAGAACATAGCAGCAGCAAGTAAATGTACTCAAGTTTTGTGGATGAAGCAAATGTTGAAGGATATCAGAGTGGTATTTAAGGAGCCTGTTACAATCTTCTGTGATAATTCAAGTGCAATAAACATCTCCAACAATCTGGTGTTGCATTTGAAAAGACAAAACACATATCCATCAAGTTTCATTTCTTAAGAGAGAAAGTAAATGAAAATGAAGTTAGATTGGAGTTTGTTTCTTCTAAGATCAGATTGTGGACATATTTACCAAACCTCTGCTTAAGGATACTTTTGAGTATCTCAGAGAAAAGTTGGGGGTTATTACCCCTCCTGATCATAACTAAGATGCACTAAAGTGCATCAGTCTGGTGGAATTTACAGTCACATCTTGTGATCCAGATTGATGTAAAGGATATACTACTCAGGGGGAGTAGTTAGTATGCAAATTATTGGAGATCAATCTGGAACAAAGGGGGAGAAAAGATTGCAAATATGTGTCATTTGCCATTGATGTCAAAGGGGGAGAGAAGTTATGTGAAAAACTAGTTACTGATGAAAGGGGGAGCAGTGAAGAAAGTAGTTGTAGAAGTGATAAGAGAAAAAGGGGGAGAAGTTCTTGTCTTGATGGTTGAATCAGTTTTTCACATCATATGTTGACATCAATGACAAAGGGGGAGATTGTTGCAAATATGTGCCTAATCGGTGTTGTCATTGATGTCAACATATCCTTGTTGCCATTGGTGTCAACTGTGTCCTATTTTGTTGCCTATTTAGAAGACTATAATGTTGAGTATATTAAGAGAATTAATGAAGAAAAATGTATGCCAACCATATGGCTGTGTAGAGGATTGTCTGAAGTAGCTCCAGTTAGGTTTTGAGAGGTTCGCATAAAGATTTGAAGAAGTTATGGCCTTCTGAGTAGAACTAGGTTTTGCAGTGTTCAGAAGAGACAGAGTGATAGGAAATTGGTCTGGATTGCTCTGTATTGAAATATTATGATCTGTGGATCTAGAGGCATGTTTAGGAAGTCAATGTGTATCATCAACTCAAGTGGTTCGTGGTTTGGAGATCTGCAAGAAATCTTTCTAGGTTGACAGTCATAGCAGACAGTGTTCTTGAGGTTCTGGATGAAGATGCAAGTGATTCTGATGATTTGGAGGAGTGCATATGTCTTTGTTGAATTCAATGTGCTTGTGGAGGTCTCTAGATCATGTGACTATTGTGTTGGAGGTCCGCATTGAAGATGGAGCTCATTGTTGAAGATTTCTTCCTTGATGTTGCTGTTCTTCCTAGCCTTGGCCAACCAGATGATTCAAGCATGTTGTGGATGATCTAAGAGCAATTCTCTAGAGCGTGGCATGTTGTTGGAAGAAGATTCAAGTCTTATCTATGTTTGGCTGATAGTTTAGTGATTCGCATTAAGTCAGATGTTTGGAGTGCCAACCTTGATGTTTATTCCAAGGTTGATGAAGCATATAAAGGCGTGCAGTTGAGTTGTGGAAAATTATCCTTGTGCAAAAATGAAAAAATCCTAAGAGAGGAACAAAGGCAGAGTAGAGAAGAGGAGAAGCAGAAGAACAAGAGTTGTAAAGGATGAAGATATAGTGAAGAAGTATTTGGGGGACAAAGCAAAAGTAAGTGAGCCTTCAATGGGACTGAACCAGGCATGAAGAAGATGTTATTTCTTAGTTCATTATCTCTGTGTTAAACATAAATTCTTCTAGGCAATGAGCCCCCTATAGGCAGTGAGCTCTGGGCAGTGTGCCCGAAGGCATGTGCCTTCTCTTTTCTTCTAAGTACTTTTAATAGGGTATGAATTTTGTGGGTTAACCCCCACCATGGTTTTCCCTTAACTGGGTTTCCACATAAAAATTCTAGTGTTATGTGTGTTCAATTTGCTTCTACTCATGTGTTGTTAATTCATGCTTTAATGTTTACATCACTAATCTAATTGAAAGTTGATAAAGAAGATTAAAGGAGGAAAAAGGTTAATTTGTGGGACAACTGATTCACCCCCCCTCTCAGTTGTCTGGACTAATTCCAACACAATGCTCCCCTAGAGAGTGAATTAGTCCGCTCCTTTGGGTTGTGCATTCGACCATACTTGGCCATGAATGATGTCAATCTATCGAATTGGCAACCGTATCTTGTGTATGTTATCTATTTATGTCAAAAAAAAAATTATTCTTGCCCTCTTTTGGCCCTTACTCTTCGGGGTTGCAGGGTGGGATGTTCATCCTACATCAGGATGGCAAGCAATTCTATATGGCCCAATGCTCTAAAATATAAATTTAAAAAAAAAAATAAGCATCATTAGACAAGAAAACTTGCAATGATTAAGTGCATTTGTAAACTTGCCAATATGTCTCACTAAAATTTAATTGTTTTGGTTCCTCCTACTACTATGAATTTGTTGATCTGTCTAACTAAAATTCCATTAATATGGTTCTTGTTCCAACTATAAACTATGATTTTACAGATACATCTATGACACCTCAACATTTTTTTCCTTATTTCATTAAATATGGTCATAAAGAGATAAACTATCTTTTATTTGTTATTGGTTATGGTGATAGGCATTTTATTTTGACAACTAGGAATGTTTAAGTGATTTTAATGCTTGTCTTTGTTTGAAATCTAGAAGGCAATTAGGTTTTCCTTATTTCATTAAATATGGTCATAAAGAGATAAACTATCTTTTATTTGTTATTGGTTATGGTGATAGGCATTTTATTTTGACAACTAGGAATGTTTAAGTGATTTTAATGCTTGTCTTTGTTTGAAATCTAGAAGGCAATTAGGTCTACAAGAATGAGCACTAGTATGTAATTCTCTTTCTTAGTAATATAATATAGTGTTTTCTCGTGTTCAAAAAGTAATTTATTAATCCATCATTAGTATAAATAGTTCCAAACATTCAACAATTTTCAATTTCAAGCATTTTGAACATTTTTGTTCTCCTTAATTAGATGGAATGTAGACTTCCTTTATTCACTCAAGATAAGAGCATAATCTTTATTAAGGTTATTCTCATGTTGATAAAATTGAGGAACTTCTGCTTTGTGCATCTTTCATCTTTGGTAAATTTTATATAATATATATGTACATTAACAATGTTCAAGCAATGAAATTTTGTTAATTTATGTGTTGACTCTCATCTAAATTTTTAATTCAATTCTAATGTTATATAACATGGTTCTATAATATATATAATGAATGTCTTAAACATTTAAATATCTGAGATTTCACATATTTTTAAAATTTTGACTACTATTATTTTACATGCCTTACCATCTCCTATCATCTCCTAAAATAGACATCTCATCCATTGTCATCCCAAAAACATGCCCTACCATCCCATCATTTTCATCAGAAAAAC
Organism: Cunninghamia lanceolata; assembly: GCA_027924645.1. Lineage (NCBI taxonomy): Eukaryota > Viridiplantae > Streptophyta > Pinopsida > Cupressales > Cupressaceae > Cunninghamia > Cunninghamia lanceolata. The sequence goes on along the minus strand of BSBN01001164.1, from coordinate 470,664 downwards.
TTCATAAAACATAAACCATTACTCATTGTGTTGGGTGAATATTTTGTCGTTAACTCGCTAATGGCAAAATGGATATATCAGCCACAGCTATGATGAGACAAAGTCTCTCCTCTCAGCAAGGGGAGGTTCCCTCTAATTATTTAACTTTTGCAAATCAAACAACTTATCAAATTTATGTACACTAAAAACTATGTTGGTGGTGGTTCCATCTCATCTCATTCTCTTTTTTCAGAATAGATGTATATATTTCAAACTCTTGATATAAAACTTATAAATTATCAAAATAACACAGAAACACAAAGTTTTCTGTTACCTCACTGATTACTTGTAAACAGAACTATTTGAAGTAGAATGCAGCCCAAAGTCTTCACTCCTCTTCAAGATGATAAAAGTAAATCAAATAGAACAACTTGCAGCACAAAGTCTCCAAACTATTGTATTCTCACAAACATGAACATATAACCCACAACTGATTTGATAACACAAAGTTTATCAGAATCAAATCAAGAGCGCTCTCTAATCACTTGAAACAAACTCCACACTTCAATTATTATCAAATAAGATTATGATAGCAAGACGTAAGAACAAAACTATCACAACACAAATAATTCCAAAACAAAGATTGGAATTGAACTTGCTTTCTTGTATTGATAAATATTTGAATATTGATTTTCACAAAAAGCACAAAGTCTTGATTTGCTTCTCAATTTGCCAGAGTTTTCTTGCAATAGACCAAAGATAGATATTTACAAAAGAGGTCCCCTTTATTTATAGGGAAAGACCTTGAGAAAATCTAGGAAATCTACAACTACTTTGACTTATTCAAAAATAGGAGTCCTTATTGACTTGGGACTTCCTATATTTTTACATGTAATTACATATTGAAAATGTACATGTAAAAATGTCCAAAATTGATTTGAAAGTACATGTGAAAATCAGAAAATAAACTAAGGGGAAAGACCAGTTGCTTCAATTTGTGTCACCACTTTTTCTCACGTGGTGATCATACATAGTGAAGGCCGCTTGCATTTCAATGCTATCTGGGTTGAAGGCGTTTTTGAAGATCATCCTAGCCCTCACTATGGCGTCCCTCACTGTAGTGATTGACTTGGCATGATTAGTTAACCTGGTTTTCAGATTGTCCAAGGTTAACTGGTTGTCTAAGAGGTTGTCCACAGAAGTTATTGAAAATGCTTTATCTTCAAATTCTTTTTGGAACATGTCTTCAAATTCTTTAACCATTTATTCTGCTGAAAGAAATTGGTTATCTTGTGATACCAACTTACAAGGCAGCTCCTCCAACTTATGCAAAAGGTTGACATCATTTTCTTCGCTGATTTCTTTTGCAGCCTCAAGATCCTTGATTAAATTCCTTAGCATACTGCTCCTGTACATCAGAGCTTCCTTTGTTTCTGTGTATGAATCCCTGTTGGAAATGGCGCCAATGGATATTAAGGTACTTATTTTTAGCTTCCTCATTTCCACCCACTTATCATGAGTATCCTCTGTGCGCTCAATATCTTGAGAGATGGCATCAATGAGATCATTGAGTTCTGCCCTTACTTTCCTCATCTTATCTGTTTTCTCAAATACATCCGTGAGCAAAGAGATTCCTTGCGCTCGCATCCTGTCTAAGTACTCTTCAAGTATTTTTCCTCTGAGGTGAGTCTTTTCTGCTTTCAGAATGACGGGGTCTTCTACAGAAACAGCCTCTGGAGTAACTGCTTCTAAATTCAAAGTGATCTTTCTTACCACTGCAGTCAGCTATTCTGCCTTTGCTTTGTAATAATCTTTCATTTCCTTTTCCCTGTCGAACTTCTGGATCAGCATGTCCATGGCTGACTGCATATCATTTTTAGCGCTTTCATGGGTGATTTTACCCAATTCAACCCTAGAAATTGAGTAGTCATTCATATCAAAATTTTCAACAGTTGCATCCTGTGGGGGTTTTGCTATCTCTAGAAATTTATGCCCCTTATCTTCAAGTACCCTGGAAAGGATCTTTGGTTTCTTCGGGGCTTTAGGCTTTGCAGGTACCAACTTAGTGAAATCAAAGTCATCTGGAGAGATGACTTGCTTTTTCCTCTTTGGCGTGTAAGCTGACAACCAAGGTGGAAGCAGAGAAGTATTCACATTGGGATCCATTCCTACCGCTGGTGTTCCTGGAACTGTGCTTGTACTGGTGATAGAAACAATAGGCGGGGTGTTGGTAAAAACCGCACCTGTTACATTGGCACTTGAAACTTGCACAGTATTCATCACAAAATGATCAAACATGGACGTGTCCCCAATATCAAACGATGAAGAAGACAAACTAGGAATTGAATCAGAAGAACGGAGAACATTTTCAAAAGTGTTGTGGGGATTATCAAAGATTATTTTAGGAGGAGAGGGGGATTCAGAGGAAGGAATGTTAATAGGGGAAGCAGACACAGGGGGTGCAACAGGTGTATTGTCCTGTGGAGACAAAGCCTCTTCATCTTGTTGATCTGAATTCCTGTCTTCAACATCCATCTCTTCTGTAGCTGGCTCTTCAGTTGTGGGATCTTCAGTCGCTGGCTCCTCGACTTCCATATCTTTTGTTTTAGGTTCTTCCTCAACAGCTTTTGCTTTCTTCGTCACAAATCTGATTTTAGGCTTATGTGTTTTAGAGGATGATGGAGCATCACTCTTGTTCTTCGTTCTGTTTTCAACCTTCTTACCAGTCTGCTCTTGAACTTCAGTTTCTGAACCAGTGAGGAATTCCTTAAGTGTAATTCCTTTATCTTCCAGCCATTTATTGGTGTTAGCCAATATGGGCTCAAACCTCTTCCTTAATGAAGTCGACTCCTTTTGGGACCATTGGATTGGAGGTAAAGGAGTACTAGCTATCTATTCTACATCATACTTGGCATCGACCAATTCCCCATCATCCACAAGATCTTCTGGAATATCAGCAAGCCCCAGATATTCAATTTGCTCTAGAGACAGCCTACTATAGTCCAGTTTCCTGATATCTTCCTCTGTTCTCAAATCTATCCAGACATCTTCCACCATGGGTTCATGAAACTGAGTTTTCCTCCTGATTTTATCCTTCATGCCCCGGCAGTCAAATTTTGGCCTTCTCTTGAATTGCTTCATGGTGACCAACTGCATTTCTGTCTCCATAGCCCTTGCCTTTGTGGCAGTCAACACTGAATATCTGTCGATTTCCACTGGAAATCTGAAGCCAGGCTTCTTGAGTTCCATCTGTTTGTTATGCACGACAATCATTTGTCTGCACAACTCCATCAAGACCAGTCTATCTGAAGGAAACCTAGGAAGCATATAAGGGTAGCCTTAGAAAAAGCCAACCCTCAAGTATGAGAAAGATGGAAATTGCAAAAACATGCAACCAAAGTCATTAACCACTGTCCATGCCTCGTCTAAAATTCTTCTCTGCTCCAGTTGGGGATCAAAAAGACACAAGAATACAGCAAAGAATGCGTCATTCACTCTCCTGAAATGGTGAATTGAACCTTTCAATGTCAGCTGAGAATAATACTGGTATACTGGGACTACTCTCCTATCCCCTTCTGATGATAATCCCGAAAAAATCCTCATGGAGGTTGCAATGTATACCAGATAGGAAGTCATGAAGAATTTGGAGGTAGTGGATACCTTTGTCAGCTGGTCATGCAAAGCGTTACTGATTTGTTCTCCCCAAAAAATAACTTGCCTACCCTAGAGTATGACCTTAATGAAAGGATACATTCATTCATGAAATTGTGAAGAGGAAGACAAACCTCTTATCCTGCTGAGGAGGGTAATCAAGTCACCAACTTCTTCCACAAAATCACTTCGAGGAAAACTACGAGGCCACCTTGACAAACTTGACCTCGCAGTCTTCAACCATTTGTTGTTGATCACTTTCTTTGCTTTTTCTAGATTCTTGTCATATTCCTTTTGAGCTTCAACAAAGTCAAGCTTCAATACCTCTGTCGCAGGAGGACACATGAACACCTTGTCGATGAACTCAGGATCCAACCTGATTATCACATTACCACTGGCGTCCACCACGGCTCTAATATCTTTGTTATAGAAATGTGCACACTGAAGAACAAATTCTGTATTGTGAGCCGCCACCGGGAAGGATGATACCAGATGAATATTACTTTCTACTATCTTCCTCATCATAGCACTGGGGTTGTTTGACTTGGTTCTCTCTACAAACTCAGCCATATCAACATGGCCAATCTCTGTATCTCTAATGTCCTCAACATTAGAATGGACTGAGGTGATTGGGAAAACACCTTGATATTTGTACTTCATTGCTTTTGCCTTTTTTGGGGACAAGTCAGTCATTTGGATGAACTTTCACCGAGAAGAAGTCTGACGTTGAACAAAGCTCCACAGAAGAAACTGTAACAAAAGTCATGATCATGCAATTAGGGAAAATATGGGCAATCTGGGAAAATTGCATGTTGATGATCACGACTATGGGAATGCGCTTGAAAAAGGGCTATAGTGCGAGCTGGCCAAAAATCAAAGGAGAAGCGGGCTCGGGAAACCAAAATTGGAAATTTTCCAGTGTTGGAAAAAATCGAGACATTTTTGCACGGGCGGCAAAATTCACCGCCCTTGCATATGAGGGTTTTGCATTATTTGCATTGGCGGCGAATTTTGCCGCCCTTGCATGTTGAGAGAAAACTAGGAATTGGTATGATCGGCAAATTTCGCCGACGCTACAGGAAATAGGAAAGGCAAAGGTTTATGTCGGAGCGGCAAAATTTGTCGATGCTGCATTTGAGTTTTATCGCTTCTCGGTGTTTGGTCGGCAAATTTCGCCGACATCTCATGAGGGGAATTCCATACATGTCTGAGTGGTATATTTCACCAACTTTGCATCGAAAGGTATGGTGAGGTTCTAGCGGTGAATTTTGCCGCTGTTGCATTTGATGAAACTTGCAGGTTTAAGTGCAAAGGCCGAGAAATTCGCCGACTAGACACTCGGCAAGGGTCACATAGTATCCAGGTAGGCTCGGCGAAATCCGCCGATGTTACAATAATGGCATGTAGCAAGGATTTGGGGAATCTAGGGCAATAGAATCCCTAGGGTTTTCGGGGTAAAACCTAGGGCATTCTGGTGCGAAAATGAAACACAAAAATGACAAAATGAAACAAAAAACAAAAATAAAACGTAACGAAAATCTAAAAAAAAACTAAATGACACACACCGTAATCCGTGAGGGAGGAAAATAAAAAAAACAAAAGGAGCACTTACCTGTCAGGAACTGGAAACCCAATGTTCAGTCTTCAACGCGAGATCCGTCGCAAATCGTGAACATACGATCAAGCGGGCGTTGAGAACGTTGGTGGATCTATCAAAAGGCTTTAGTATAAGGAATGACGAGCGACAATGGGAGTAATAACGCTTTTAAAAGGTTGAGATCAGAGTTTAAAACCCTGGCACGAGTGGCCATTAATGGCACTCGACATCAAAATCCCGAAGATCTCGCTTGAGCGGCGATTTCGGCCGCTATGACACTTCAATCGACCAATGTGTAATGTCGGCGAAAAAAGCCGTCACTGCATGTCGGTGAACCTTCGACGGAAGACATATGCGATGGCGGTGGATTTAACCGCTCCTGCACATTGAACCTAAAAAGATGTAATAGCGGCAAAATTCGCCGTCATTACATCGAACAAAAACAAGCTTAAAATAATATGTAAGAGCGGCATTTTTTGCCGCTCTTGCATATCAAGAGTCAAAAATTACTGACACTTAAAAATGAGCCAAATTAACATCTTAACCAATTTACGACTTGAATGTTCTTCGCAATTATTGAGAAACCAATTCAAGGAAACGTCGCAAACGAGTTTTAAAATGTCAAATGACCTCATACGAGAACAAGAAAATCTTTTCTTGATTTGCGATCTTAGAGTGTAGATTCACGAAACGGACAAGTTTCGTGGGGTTGTCTACAAAAACGAGCATAGCTGATTTTGAGAACAACACATTGCAATTTATTTTTACAAATACTAATTCACATATTTTAAGAAACAATTTCCAAAACTATATTAAAAAAAGCCACTATTCAAAATATTCTGTTCACATAGTGTACAACCAGGATCAGATTCCATTTTGTCTACACTCTAAAATCTTTGAAGACCCCCTTCTCATGATGGTGTTTAATGTTTGAGAAAAAAAAAAATTAAAACCTTTTCTCTATGTATTCTTCTCATTTAAAAGATTTGTAGAATATTCAAGGGTTCTAGAAGTCTTTAAAAAGCCAAACACATAAGCTTTATTTTCTATTTATTGTATTAGGTGTATCTTTCTATAATTTTAAAAACTATGATTGATTACAAAATAACATTCTAAAATAAATTTCTTTTGTTCACACTTGTTTGGATTGTTTTATCCATGTTATGTCAACCAGAAAATCATACTTCTCCTGTCAGGTCCACGCATTTGTGCCCACTTAATGTTTTGGGGGTGTATTTAGCTTCTTTACGAGAGATTTTAAAAATTGAATCAGTCAAGAAGATTTGTAAAACACGAACCAGTCTGCAGGATAAGTCCAGTGAAATATATATAACCTGCTATTTAGCTTTTTCTGAGCATCTTTTCTTGTGTTGTGATAATTGAGTAGCCATTTGGTTTGGATCGAACAGAAAATGTTGCTGCTAATGCAAATACATTGGGCCTTTGTTTTCCCATCTGTAATTTGTCTCTGTTTGGTGGGATTTACTGCTGCAAAATGTGATCCTGAAATGTGTGGATCCATGAATGTGAGTTACCCTTTTTGGATTCACAATCCTGATTGTGGATACCCTGGCTTTCAGATCAATTGCACCAAGGAGATTTCTACTGGGATGCTCGCTCCCTTTCTTCCTGTCTATGTAGGTAATAATATTGATGATCTAGCTTGGGCTTATTATAAGATTATGGAGATCAATTATACGGGTTATCTCATCATAAATTCTTCTTCTATCTTTGCCCAGTCCTGTAATGCAAATACTAGTACAGAGGTGCTCTTTCAGCTACCTCCGGACCGGCCTTTCACTATTTCCAAGTTGAATAGGTTTGTAGTTATTGGGTGCAATACATTCGGTACCTTCACATATAGGAAATGGGGAGAGGTGAGATGTGTATCAACATGTGACTCTCAAACTGATCCACCATACTGCAGCTATGGCTGTTGTGAAATTGTTCTTCCAGATAATTGGCAGTGGATAAATTTCACAGGCGGCGGTGTGTTTCGTTTGCTCAACTCTACTACCAACAATTATGATGAAAAGTGTGGCTTCTCAACCATATTAGACCCCTCTACCTTCACCGTAGTTGACAATGAAAAAAACCTCTTCTGGGGAGAAGGGAGGAAGGCTTATTATGGTCTCCGCCTTAACTGGGGTATTGGCCTTCAGAACTGCTCCGCAGCTAAACCAACTGCCAATTATTCTTGCTCCTCCAAAGCAGAATGCAATGAGTCTCCAACGACACAAGGGCATGTCTGCACATGTCTCCTGGATATGAAGGAAATGGTTACTCTAATGGCACCGATTGCACAGGTATTACCTCTGCACTTTTTATTTTTTTAAGTTATAATCATTATTAGTTTTTAGTTGTTTCTGGATTAAATTGTGTTTTAGATCTTGGACATTTCGGACCATACTGCATGATCCTTCTTCAAGATAGAACAATGAGAAGAGAACGATCCAAAATATTGTTATTCCAAAATCTACAACAACTAAAAACTGTTAAAGCAGTGTAGAATTGAGACAAATAGGGAAATAGCAATAAATTGCACAAAATAGACAACACAGATTTACGTGGAAAACCTAGTTATATACCAAGAAAAAACCACGGGCAAAGATCTCTCAATAATTTTATTCTTAGAAACAATTTGCTGTTACAGAATTTCACAATGCATTCGCATTCAAACTCAACTAATTTAAAGAATCACGAAATAACATGCAATTAATCAAATCCTTTCGGAAGAAGGATTTCCATGCATAAATCATGCGAGATGCACTTCTGCATGTTGTACATGTATCATATGGCTCAAAAAAAAAATTGCATCCCCCTATGACCCCTACCCTTCAACCTTCGATTGAACTTTAAGGCCTTCGACCCCACCCAGTGGGTACAATTCACTACCGCGGTACTCATCATCAACTGTTTAATCAATGTTGGAATAAGAAACTGATTTCATATATTAACAAAAACCGTTCACCGTAAACAGCTGGCACGTTGTCGTGTCAACTGTTTTAAAAAAATTTGACCCCAATTAAATTTAACAAATCTGTTCGACCTGTTCAACTGATAATGGTCAACTGTTTCAAAAAACCTGTTTTTGAATATAGTCGATTTGTGTGGACCTGTCTGTAAGTTTTTGACTGCCGGCACGGCTGTTTAAGCTCTTCCAACCAAAACTATTGTGAACTGTGAAAATATCATGTTCCAGACCATTATTAGGATCATAGTTTCTCCTTTTAAATCGTCGTTCTTTAAAATCTCAAAGTTCCTAACGACAATGATGATGAATCTTCAGACATAGACGAATGTAGTCATCCAGACTGGAATATGTGCGTTGGAGCAGAGGATGGAGGAGCATGCCATAATTTGGCAGGTTCCTACAATTGTTCGTGTGCAAAGGGTTATAAGGGAGATGGCCTTCAAAAGGGGACAAGATGTGTATCCAAAAGCTCTAATTCCCTCAAATCTGTAATCGCAGGTGACCATACGGCATGCGTCTTTGTATGTTCTTTTTCTCTACACTTCAAACAATGTAGTCAATAATTTTTTTCTCGCAGCCTCTTTTTCTTCGATCATTGGAGTTTTTGTGGGAGCTTGTGGGGTATTTTGGTGGCTGAGGAGGCGTCGTTTGAAACAAGCGAGAGACAAGAATTTCCTGCAGAATGGCGGGATACAGTTACAGGAACGCGTAGCTTCCATGGGAGGAAGAAAAACCCTAAGAATATTTTCTGAAAGAGAATTGGAAATAGCTTCCAACAATTATTCAACAGAATTGGGGAAAGGTGGCTTCGCATTTGTGTACAAAGGAGTTCTTCTGGACGGGACACCTGTGGCAATCAAAAAACCGAGATCAATTTCGGATGAGTTCATCAACGAAATCATAATTCTGTCCCATATAAATCACAGGAATGTAGTGAAATTGCTTGGTTGCTGCATGGAAACTCAATTTCCATTGCTTGTATACGAATTCGTGCCAAACGGAACAGTTTATGAACATCTACACTCAGCAGAGAAGCATTTGTCATGGCAAACACGGAGGCAGATTGCCATCGAAACAGCAGAGGCGCTATCATATATGCATCTTCAAGCCTCTCAGCCCATTTTCCATCGCGACATAAAATCCTCAAATATTTTGTTAGACAACACATTCACTCCAAAAGTAGCAGATTTTGGTCTTTCTCGTTTAAGACCTTCGGAAGAAAATCACCTGAGCACCATAGCAGTGGGAACCCGAGGTTATGTAGATCCGGAGTTCGTGAGGAGCAGCCAATTTACAGACAAGAGTGATGTCTACAGTTTTGGTGTAGTTTTGGTGGAGCTTCTCACTGGTCTTACACCCTTGTTGTCTATACAAGGATCTATGTGCGCTTTGTATGACCATTTCCTCTCTGCAATCAATGACAACCGCCTCACTGAAATTTTAGATCCTGAAGTGGTGAAAGAGGAAAACCAAGGGCAGATGGAGAATATGGCAAGGTTAGCCAAAGCATGCTTGCAAGTGAAAGCAAAAGCAAGGCCGTCCATGAGAGAGGTGGTGGAGGAACTTGTTTGGATAAGAGCAGCAATAAAACAGCCGGGGCTTTACAGAGATGTGAGTCTTGTGGAGCACAAGGCTGACCCAAAAGAAGCAAGGATGAATTATCATACTTTGCCAACCACAAGTGATGGTAGTTCTAAGGATCTTGCAGAGCATTATTATTACTCTTCTCGACCTGCTACAGCAATTGATTCGGAGGGCCCTTCCACTGCATTGATCCAGATTGAGATGTCAGCTACGCATGGACGATGATCAAGGCAATGCATGACCAAAGAACCAGACAAGGTATGTCACTCTTCATTTCTTGTTTTTAAGAAACAGAAAATACACACAGGTTTCCAATGAACTAGAAATAGCACATATATGTAGGTTTGTCATTACACTAAAACATGCAAGTGTTAATAAACTTTCCAAACCAACACTTTAGTTTAGATGCATAGTAACAGTTAATTCACCAGATCAATTCCCACAAATGTAATGATTAATCCAACAGTTGAATGTCCTATAGACACTAGTATACATGAATGTCCTATAGACACTAATAATATACATAGATCTATGAACTTGGTGCTGTTTTTTTTCCCAGCAAAACATTCTTTAGGTATATTGTCAAACCCAAAAAAAATCCAGCAAAACATTCTTTATATTGTCAAACCAAAAAATCTATCATTTTTTATTGGGCATTCACTTGCAATTATATATGTTGTTTCTGGTAACATCCATTTTTAAAGCTGGTTGAATTAATATTAGGCCAAAGTTTATTATTTTGATATGATGCGACAAATCATATTTGTACTTAACTATCTTGTTTTCATGCAATATATGTACATGCAGGTGTTTTGCCAACAAAGCCACTATAATTACCATATGTGGTAGTCTCATGCTATGAACTGTATTTTGAAGTGTGTCTAATTAGATGTAAAATAATGTAAGAGTGGTTTGGGTAAATATTAAATATGTTGTATAATTTTTTAATGAATACAAGTTGTAATTATGCACAAGTATAATGTAGTAGGTTATATCTTTGTTATGGTTATATAATGTTATTCATTATTGATGTTTTTTTATAGTTATATAATGTTATTCATTAGTTATATAATACTATTTATCATTGATGTTTTTATAGTTATATAATGTTATTCATCATTGATGTTTTGTATGGTTATATAATGTTTTATCATTGATGTATTAGTTTATATATTATATTTATGTTATTTGTCATTTAAGTATTATTTCAATTTTTTATAATATATTTTCAATGTAATTAATATATAATCTAAAAAAATACTAAATTAATTTTGAGAATCAAATCATTTAGAACAAAATACATTAAAAAAGAGGATCTCAAAAGTTATGCTTTATCTTTATATGTGAAGAATATTACGATTTGACATGGGCTTCATTCATTGTGCAGGGTCAAACTATAAAATTTCAAGATCTTGTCATAATGCCAAATCAGATATAAGCAACAATTCATAAGGAGGAAGCCCTATGTGTAGATGCATAGCTCCAATTACCACACATTTCCTAAGAGGAGAATGCCTAAATTTAGATGTTTCAAACATAGAACAAAGAGATGCTTCGTAGAGTTAATCAAGTATAATCTAGGGCCCAAATAAGGAAATAAGAGAAAGCACAAGGTCCGAGTCCAAACATCAAGATAGGAATCTATAAAACAAAAACAAACATAAAGAAAATAACAAATATTTTTATGTGATGTAGGATTGCTAGTGAGCCCAGGATTCTCCTACATCACACATCTTGTGTAAGAAAAGAATGAGCCCCTACTCATGACACCTTGGTGAAATCTTCAATATTATAACCGTGGCGACATACTTTTGCTAGAGTTAGCTATGATGTCTCTTCAATGCTTTTGACTTTCCACCATACAAGATACTCCACATAGTCCTTACCAAAATTTTGTTTGGAGACTCTTGTTTGTAACATATTTGGTCAATCTATTCCCCTTAGTTGATGGGAATTTTATTCTTCTAATCTAGAGACTCAATACCCAAAAGTGTTTCATTGGGTTCTTCAGTGTCCTCCATTCTAGTATATTATTCACAAATTTAAAATACTAAAGATAGGAGAGATACCCAAGTCCTATGATAATACATATACGTAAGAAGAAATCTTTTTTAATATTTTGCAAGGCTCAATTTTCAACCTACAAAGTTTTTGCAGATGCCCCTAGGAAATATTTCCTTCAAACTTTGAGCTAAGACTAGGTTGCCAACTATAAACTCTACATGTGTCTTTTCTTTTTATCTACATACTCATTTAATTCAAACTACTTTTAGCTAGGAATTCCCTAACTTGGACTTATTCACATCTTATATGTGTAAAGTGAACTATAGTTCTCCCACGCTCTTCATTCTGTTCCCACTATGATCTCTTAGCTCTACCACCCCTTTGGGATTGCCAGCATACACCACCTAGAAGGGAGTTTTTACTATACTCTAGTTAATTAATTTGTTATATAAAAATTATCCTAGTACAGGGGAAAATGAAAGAGTTAAGAGTTAAGAGTTCCTATTTTCATGGGAACTAAGTTTTTACTATAGTCTAGTTATAATTTCACTAGCATGGAATTCAAAGACTCAAAAGTTCTTTACATAAGTAGACATACTTTAATAATCTATAACTACTCAAAGAAATCTCATTTGGGTTGAAGTGCAAAGATGTGTCACTCATTTATAAAGAAAAGGGGCAATGCAAGTCCCACTTTTTAATTTGAAGCACTTGAAATTGATATATGTTTCAAATTTTGGAACATGTTGTAAACTAATAAAATGTAGATATTTTAGAGTAGTTTATGACTAATTATTTTAATTTAAAAATTAGCTTGGTATAGTTTTTTTGTAAATATGTCATTACTATTTAATTACTAAAAAATGATATAGATTCATAGGACATCGTCAAAGGGTTTGTGCTTAAATGGCAAGGCCATAAGGTTCTCAAGATGGAGATCCAAGTTTGAATCTCCCAAGTGACATCTATAGTTGGAACTCCAAGTTGTGGCTCTTGAACTTCCATTGTGGCTTCTAAGTTGAATAAGTAATCTAAGTTGAATATGTGGATGGAGAGGAGGTCCCCCTTGTGACCTTTGTTGGAGTGGGGCTAGCCTAAATATCCCCCACAACTTACTGATAAAAAAAAAGATTGGTGGGATATCAAGTTATTTGTAATAAATTTTTTTACCATTTTTTAAAATTGTGGACTCAAAATTTTAGTGCAGCAAAAAAGAATTAATTTTGATAAATAGTGTTTTTAATAAATGTTTAAAGTTGCATGGTGACTATTTATGAAAAGGAAAAAAGGAAATATATTGGATCAACCAAGATTCTATCCTTTGGTGTAGTGATTTTTTTCAAATTTTTACATAAATTTTATTATTTTTTGTGAATCAAATCAACCTCAACTTTTGGGGTTGATGGCCTACTCGTAATAAATTTTAAAAATAGTAATGTCAATTACAATATATTAATAAATATATTTTAGAATCTACACATAAAGATCTACAACATGGTATTTTTAGATTTTTCAAAAATGTTATATACAAGAGTAACAGTAATGAGAACATTAAGTTTCCTTGAATATCTTTTAAAAAAATTATCATGTGCACATATTTTTGGCTAGAAATGTCCTTTTAATAAAAAATGCTTAAAGTTGAATGTGTTAAAAATCTATCCAAAAGGGTGGCATAACTTTGTGCTTTTACCCATGCTATTATGAAAAGCATTTACAAAAGAATTTAAGAACCTTTTACAACTATTATCACAATCAACTAATAAAAAATAATAACAAGCTAGCAAATGTATCCCCAAAGAAGTTTTTCATTATCCCCTAAAATTCATAGTTAATTATATAGACTTCTAGGTTCTAGAGATGATTTTTTCAAGACAATACCTTCTCTAAATTTAACACAAATCTATTCCTCAACCCTCTCAAGCTTTGACATACAACATTTGATCAACCTAGACTATGCTATATGTGGCCTTATACAAAAATGGCTAAAAGATATTTTTCTCCTAAGAGAAACATGTATAAATAACTAGACATCATGCCCTATATCTTCCATGTTGATGACACTTGTTGCAATCTACACCATTGTAGTACATATTTTATTAAATTTGTTGTAGCAACCTCTCTACTAAGGCATTGAATTCATTATTCAATCATACAACACACACAATCAAACCATATCTCTATAGGCAAGGGAAAATCTTCTTGAAATTTGTACATAAAGTGGTTTGCAAGAACCCAAATTTATTGGTTTTTGGTGCTAATTAATGAATGCAAGGTAGCCCATGCTCAGTAAGGTCTAAATACTCTTCTCAAGTTCAACAAATAGCATGGGCTCTATCGATTCTTATTTAATTTCCTAGCAAACTCCTTCAATCAAGATTACAACACTAAGATTAGATCTACCTCTACAAATACTTGTCATGTCATCACTATCTACAAATACTTGTCATGTAATCACTAGGCCACAAGTAATCCCATAAAAGCACCTAGTCAACTTAGCAATTAGGGTGAAAGTTCAAAGTTGTGTCACACTTTTATAAAGAAAATGACCAACACTAATCTAACTTTTTAACTTGAATCACCACAAAGCGACATATATGTTTTGAATTTTGAAATTATGCACACAATAAAATGTAGATTTTAGTGTATTTTATGTTTGTATTTTAAAAAACAAAATAAAAAATTATTTAAATGTAGTTTTTTATAAAATTGACACTATAATTTAGTTGCTAATAAAATGTTGAAAAATAAGGTTAAGTGAGACATCACTTTTTATATAGTAAACTTTTTTTACTTAATTTTTTTTAGGTATTTATAACTTCAAACTTTAGTGCATGGATTATTTTTTTCGCCATTTTGATAAATATATATTTTAAATAAATATTGGAGGTTGCGTGTAATGAAAACACAACCAGATTTTAATGGAGCGTAACTTTTTTTCTTAACTTTTTATCCAAAATAGCAAAAAATTATATCATCTCGACATGGAATTTATCCTCTAGTGCATCATATTTTTCCAAACTACACTTATAGATCTATTTTAAAAAGTTATATTTTTACAAATTACACTTATAGATCTATAAAAGAGTATTTTTAGATTTATGCAAACCATAATACCATATTTATGTGGAGAAACCCTTGCAAGAAAAAACTACACCACCAAAGAGACCTAAGGTTGGATTAATCTCAAAATAATATACACCAACATAATCACTTATCCCTCTAATAGTAAATCAACAACATAAGAGTACCTACAAAAAAACCTTTTAATCCATTATCTCATGCTTCCAATATATACATATGTCAGAAACTAGAAACCATCAAGAGTAACCAAAACCATGAGCCATGACAAAACTCCAATTCCCCTATGGTCATGGTCAAGAATCTCACAATAGTATGTAACTATTCTTACACTTATTACACATATTACACCCTTCTTACACATCTTACACACTTCTTACACATCATTGATGTCATAGAATCTGTCATAACAATAAAATTGACCAAGATCCAAAGTCTAGGTGCTCCACGAGGCGATTCAATGTTTGTGTCATAACCACCAAATTGGGGAGATGCTTTATAACTCCCAATGTTGGCAATATCAATGTAACATCCTTATTCAATTCCTTCTTATGCAATACCCTAAGTATCTCAAAGAATAAATAATGAATAGATATGTCCCCATCCACACATGGGCATCCAATTTTGACCACTCCAATATGTTTGGAGATCACACATTATTTAGCATCTATATATAATTAAATATAATTAAGCAAGACTTGGGATTGCAAGGTGAATAACACCCAATATCTTTCCATTCTCCCACTTAACATTTAGATTGAAAGACATGGTAGTGTTGTTTCTTAAGAAACACACCCAATTTTCTTCAATGGGGCACCCTTTTCAAACCCTTAACATGCCCCTCAAATTATTTAGGTTTGAATTAATGAGTCTCATAGATATATAATTAGAGAGATATTTCAAACTCATGAAATTATCTCTATGATATTTATCTTATATAATTTTTTTTAGGTTTTATTTCTCCCACGGTCATGTTTTATTTTAATCCAATTTCTTATCTTTTATTTTCTTGCGGGCTTTATCTTTATTATCCACAATTAAATATAGAACCAAGATTGTATTGAGTTACAAGTCTCTTAGCTTAAAACATCTTGACTTTTCTTTGATTCCCTAGATCAACTGAGCCTTATCAACTCCACTTCACCAGGGACTTCACATCTAATTTCACCATGCTTTAGATCCATAGCCTCTTAGATTCCACCACATGTCCTTCATGGAATCTATCCATGTGCTAGCTATGGAGTTCCCCACATTTCATCCATGGACTTCAAGGTTAATTTAGTTGCATTTTACTCATAGCCTTACATTTGTTATTCTAGTATTTGCAATCTACCAAAATTTTCATACATAAGTTCCTCATTGAAATTTGTTCGACCATGAAGTTCAAATCCACTCCCGAGTCTAGTGCTTTCCACTACTTCCACATGTCCCCTTTCTCCTCTACCATGTGTTTACATCAACCTTGTCCAAATATATCCATCAAACCTCTCCTTATTTCCTTGTCGAACCATCTCCACATGTTGTTTGTACCTTTATATACCATCATGTGCATCTCACTTGATGTCACATGTCTTTTATGCATCTTGCATCTCCTTCATCACCATTTTCTCATGTGTCTATCTCAATGCACCCAATGTTATTGAAGTATACGGGTGTCTCCTAAAACATTCAAATTTTGGTAAGTTATATTTCCCTATGCAACTCACATCCATAGGGCAAAAGATTTCAAATCTAGTAAACTGTTAGACCCAAGGCCCTAACTAAAACCTATTTTACCTAGGGTTTCACATCCTCTAATTGATATTACACTAATCACTACCATTTTTCATTATCGATGCTTGCTACATATTATTATGTCATAAATTGTCGACACCGGTGATTTACACTAGGTTTACCACCCTTCTGGACTGATATACAAACTCTTGTTGAGAGAAGACTGGATTCTAAAGCACAAATTGGTTCCAGGTGTCATTATTTGGGTATAGGCCCTAAAAGGACCTCAAACACCTCAACACTAGCACCCAAGTGTTAGTGTCCTAGACATTTGCAAAAATAAAGTTTGAGTGGCCTTGGATGTTGTCCTTATTACTCTTGGTGTTGTACCTTGTGGGCTTTGCTTGAAAGGTTTTCCCAAAAATGAGTTGTGTTAGAAACTTGCTAGTGTTGCCATTGATGTCAACTCCCAGCAGATGATTCACTTCGTTTCCAAGTGCTTTTGACAAAATTTGATAAAAAGGTGTACAGTATGACAGAGGTACCCTCAGTATTATGCTCCACATTTCTTCCTAATTGAAGATATGCTTATGCAGTTTTGAAGTATTGATCAAAGGTGTTCAGAGGTATTATATCCAGAGTTTCAAGTTTTGGATCATGTGGAAGTAGAAGATGTGTCTGACAAAATATTTGACTGTGAAGGAGGGTGTTTGGGAGAAATGAGAATGCTCCACATTTCTCTGCATTTCTCCACATTGAGATTTCCTGTCTTGCAAATCTGGGTCATCCCACAATAATGGGTTACACTTTTTGGCCAAACTTGACATTGAAATCAACATTTTGAACTAAATCTTTACTTTCTGACACCCATAGCTGCTAAACCATTAGGAATTTGAAAATGATGTGGATTAGTGATTTGTGAGATTTTGTTTGTAGATTCTAGATATATATATTTTTTAAAAAATTGGAGTTAAATTGTAAAAAAAATTGTGTCTCCTTTGATAACTAGTTTTTAATAGTAAACAACATTTTTTTAAAGTGATGTGTATTTCGTAGCACATAACTTTTTTTCTACAAAGGATAAAATTATGATTCTTTTGAATTTAGATTGGTAACATCGATATATAGGGCATGCATTTGGTTTCATAATGTTTTGTTGAATTTTTTTTAATTAAATTTTGAAGTCAAACTAATTATAATTTAGATATAGGTGTATTCCATAAAACATAACTTTTTTTGTATGTATCAAAATTCAATTTTTTTTTGTTGAAACAAGGACATCAGTACCTAGGGCATAGATATTTTTGAGAATTTTTTTCACTAATTTGCTAATTTTCCATGTGTGTAGAACCGAGAACTTGATGTTCAGTGAAAAACCTACATTCACAAAAAATAAAAAATAAATATAATAATCAAATTAAATATATTTAAAATTATACTTTTTGGGAAGCTTATAATAAGGACTACATACTTATAAAACATAAATTTTAAATGAATTCATTTGATCCCCCCACAAGTAAATCAAAAGTGGTTTTTTATCAGCATTTTGATAGGTGTAGAGGAGACTCCATTATAGGTATGGTTTAAAACCAGCGGGGTTCTATCCAAAGGGGTTTGAATCTAAGGAGATTTGATCAAATCCTCTTCAATTAAAATCTTTCAAATGGAACCTTTCAAGGCTTAAATCATTATATTTTCTAAAAATATGTGATTTAAGCAAAAATCAGGATGTCCCAGAAAGTGTAACCCATTATTGTGGTAGCACCCATCTGGGAGTGTGCTTATATTTTATGTATCCACCTTCCTTTGAAGTTTCCAGTGTTGGGATGGCCCACCAAGTTTAGTTGTTGCATTGGTGATCAGTAACAATGTGTCCTAATATGCATAATGAAGACATTCTTTGATTCAGACGGTTGTGGCAATGTTGTAGACATCTATGATGATGATGAGTATTCTAGGAAGGTGTGTGAATACTTTGGAGTGTCTCTCTTTGGTCCAAATGATGTTCTTGGACTTGGAGAAGCGTGAATATGGCCATTAGATCAAGTTTGGTCAACCTGGCTTACTAGCACCCTTTGCAAAGGTACCTCATGGATTGTGGATGAGATAAGTAGCTTGATGAAACAAATTTGAGTCTTGGTTATCCCTTGACATGGTCCACTTTCACTTCTTTCCACCGTGGAAGTGTTTAGTGTCGACCTACGCAATGTTGCATGTGTGTAATGCACACGCTTCATTAGGATCAACCTAATTGAGATAGGTCTTGGTTATAGATGGTATAAATGCAAGATGAAGTTGAATGGAACAAGGTAGAGAAGAGTATGTGAATGTAAATCAAGGGCAATGAAGTTGTATGTGATCTTAAATGCTTATAACTCCGGAATGCAGTGAGCAGAAGTTGTCTATATTTTAGTGTGCTAGAAGTTGCTAGAGGCAGTGAGCCAAAGGTTACAGATGGCAAAGAGTGGAAGTGGTGGATCTCTTATGTTTCTTTGAGATAGTGAATCTCTCTATAATAGTCTTCTTCTTTCTTCTCTCTTCTAGGCAGTGAACCTTTCTCTGGCAATGAGCCTACTGATTTTCAGTGTTGTTATTCATATATATTGTGAGCTAATCCTCATCATGGTTTTTCCCTTATTGGGTTTTCCACTAAATATGGTGTTCTTATGTGTTTGGATATGTTTGCACTGATGTTTCATATGTTTACATTTTGCTAATGCATTATAAGTGGTTGATGTTTTGAGAGTTTAAAGTTTCAACATACAACTGATTCCCCCCCAGTTGTCCTGTGGATTCTAACAATTGGTATCAGAGCCAAGTTCCCTAAAGAAGCTTAATTGCTTGGGGTAGATCTAGATGGCACACAGGAAAGGTATGGAGGTCCCAGTGTTTGATGGAACAAATTATGTGTTTTGGAAAACCAAGATGGAAAGCTTTCTTGTCTCACTAGGATATGGTGTATGGAAGATAGTTGACAAAAAGTATACTATACCTAAAGATGGTCCAAAGGATGAAGATGAGATTAAAGAATATGAGAACAATGGCAAGGTAAGGAGTGCTCTTTTGAATAGTCTCTTTGATTCTAAATTAGTGAAGGTGATGAGTTACAAAACTTCTCATGAGATATGGAAGAAGTTGGAAAGCACCTATGAAGGAGATGACAAGGTCAAGAAAGCAAAGTTGCAAATTCTAAAGTCCAAGTTTGAAGCCCTAAGGATGTTAGAGGATGAAAATATTGCAAGCTACATGCAGAGAGTGGATGAAATTATCAATTCCATCAATGATCTTGGTGGAGAGCTGGAGGAAAAAGAAGTGGTAAAGAAGGTTCTAAGAACTCTTCCTAAATCCTATAGTGCTAAAGTTTCTACTATTGAAGAGACTCAAGATCTGGATAATTATGCTAGGGATAAAATGTTTGGTACTCTAACTACTTTTGAGAGAAGAGAATTTGGTCAAGATGATGCAAGAAAAGAAATTGTTTTTAAGGCTAGCAAGACAAAAAAGAATGTTGAATCGGATTCAGATGACTTTGATGAAGTGGAAGCAAATCTTGTAAGCAGGTTGAAAAAGGGTTTAGCAAAATACAGAGGTAAGTTACCCTTCAAATGTTTTTGGAAAGATAGGTCATTATGATGCAAGAGAAGAGGAAGATATCTGGTTAATTAATAGTGGGTGTTCAAATCATATGACAGGTGATAAGAATAAGTTTGTGAATCTTGAGAAGTTTGATGGAGATTGTGTTAAGTTTGGAGATGATGCATCTGCTAAGATCTGTGGAAGAGGTTCAATCAGTTTTGATGGCAAGCACAATACAGATGATGTCCTTTATGTCAAAGGTCTCTGGTAATCTTCTAAGTGTAGGACAAATGTGTAGCAGAGGATATAATCTTGTGTTTCAGGATGGTGGCTCTGAAATCAGAAAAGAAGACTGAAACTCTGATTGCTATAGGAACAAGGACAAAAGGAAATATATATCATCTCGAAGGTGCTAAAGGTGTATGCCTTATGAATCAAATTAATGAAAGTTGGTTATGGCATAGAAGAATGTGTCGCATCAATTTTGATAGCCTAGTAAAGATTAGCTCTACTCAAGTTGTAAGGGATCTGCCAAGGATTACAAAGCCTACTAATGCAACCTGCAAGGAATGTCGAATTGGGAAGCAAACAAGGAAAAATTTCAAAATCAAAGAATATTCTACCACTGGACCTCTGGATTTGGTGCATACAAATCTATGCAGACCTACAAGAGTAGGAAGCTTTCAAGGTGATAGGTATTTCATGTTGTTGATTGATGATTTCTCTAGAATGACATGGGTAACTTTTCTGAAAGAAAAATCAGAAGCTCTAGATAAGTTTAAAGCTTTTAAGGCTATGGTTGAAAATGAAACTGATCTGAAAGTCAAGTGTTTGAAGTTTGACAGAGGTGGTGAGTTTACCTCCAATGAGTTTAATTACATTTGTGAAGATCATGGAATAAAGAGGCATTTGTTAGCACCTAGGACTCCTTAGCAAAATGGAGTTGTGGAATAGGAGAATAGGATTGTTTAGGAAGTAGCAAGGATAATGATGAAAGAAGCAAATCTTCCAAATATCTATTGGAGAGAAGCCATCCACACTGCAGTCTACATACAAAATAGAGTGCAAGCCAGGGTCAGTAGTTCAAAGACTCCATATGAACTATGGTACATGGAAGAAATCCTACTGTAAAATACTTTAGAATCTTTGGAAGTAAATGCTACATTAGAAGAGATGAAGAGAACTTAGGAAAGTTTGATATAAGATCAGATGAAGGAATCTTCCTTAGATATTCTACAAAGAGCAAGGCATATAGGTGCTACAACAAGAGACTAAAGAGATTAGTGGAAAGTGCAAATTTCAAAGTGGATGAAGAACCATACCAAAGTTCAATACTATTAGAAGGATATGAATCAGATGAAAACCATTGCAGAGAAGAAGAAAGAGAGGAATTGAAGAAAAAGAAAAGGAGAAGCAAGTTGATGAAGAAGTTGCTTAGGAGAAGATTCCCAAGACTCCCAAGTATGTGTAGAAGAACCATTTAGAAGATTAGATTGTTAGAGATAAGAACAAAGTTGTTTTAACAAGGAGAAGTATTGCTATGGTAGATGAATAGGTAAACTTGTGCTTATTGTCTCAAATAGAACCCAAAACAGTGACTGAAGCATGCAAAAATGAGCACTGGGTCAAGGCTATGGAAGAGGAATTGATGCAGATTGAGAAGAATTAAACATGAGAAGTTGTCCCAAGACCAGTAGACAAGAGTCACATGATAGAAACTAAATGGGTCTTCCAAAACAAATTGAATGAGAATGGGGAAGTAGTCAGAAATAAGGCCAGGCTGGTGTGTAAAGGCTACTAACAAATGGAAGGAATAGATTATGAGGAAACATTTGCTCCAGTGGCAAGATTAGAGGCCATCAAATTGTTATTGGCCTTTGCAACTCATAAGGACTCCAAAGTTTATCATATGGATGTGAATCTACATTCTTGAATGGAGAGTTGGAAAAGGAAGTATATATTGAGCAACTAGAAGGCTTTCAATTATCAAATGATCCAAATATGGTCTGTAGATTGAAGAAGGCATTGTATGGACTCAAATAGGCTCCTAGAGCTTGGTATGCAAGGTTGGATAGGTACCTGCTCCAACAAGGATTCAAAAAGGCAGATAGCAATCTATACTTAAAAGTTGAAGATCAAATCTTGATTGTGGAAGTATATGTAGATGATATAATCTTTGGAGGAAATGAAGGTATTTGCAAGAGATTTTTAGAAGAAATGCAGAAGGAATTTGAAATGTCAATGTGTGGGGAAATGAACTTCTTCTTGGGTTACAAATTAGTCAATCAAAAAATGGCATTTTCATTTCACAGTCAAAGTATGCTAGGGAAATGTTGAAGAAGTTTGGAATGAAAGACTCCAAACCAATATGTACTCCCATGACTACTGGTTGTAAGTTAAGCAAAGATGATGAATCTCCTAAGGATGATCAGAGCAAGTACAAATCAATGATTGGTGGATTGTTATACCTAACTGCTACTAGACCATATATCATGCATGTAGTTTGTCTTGTGGCTAGATTTCAAGCTGATCCTAGACAGTCACATGTTTTAGCAATAAAGAGGATATTCAGATACCTGAAAGGCACTATGGAGTTCAACCTATGGTATCCCAAGGATACTAATTTCTCCTTGAGTGCATATACAGATGCAGATTGGGCATGATGTACAGATGACTGAAGAAGTACAAGTGGTGGTGTTTTATTTCTAGGAAGTAGACTTGTCTCTTAGTTATGTATGAAGTAAGACTTAGTGTCATTATCTACTACAGAGGTAGAATATATTGCAGCAGCATCTTGTTGCACACAGGTGTTATGGATGAAGTAGACATTGAAGGATATCAAAGTGCCATATGATGAACCTATTCCTATCCTATGTGACAATACAAGTGCTATCAACATTTCAAAAAATTTGATGATGCATTCAAGGACAAAGCATTTTTCAATCCAGTATCACTTCTTAAGAGAAGTAGTTGTAGAGAATGAGGTGAAGTTGGAGTATGTGCCTACCAAGGATCAAGTTGCAAGCATTTTTACAAAGGCTCTCCCTAAGGATACTTTTGAGTATCTCTGGTAGAAGTTAGGGGTTATTGCCCCTCCTTCTCTTAACTAAATGCATAAGTATGTGCATTTGTCCAAGAAGCATTTCAATATACATTTTTATGGACCTAGACTGATGTTGAAGGCTACCTCTCAAGAGGAGTAGGTAAAGATACTATTGGTTGGTATAGTCAGATGGAACACATCCTATGATCTTAAGGGGGAGAGTGTAGAAAAGTGAAGAGCAGTAGAGATGAACCAAATACTTGCTAGTTTTGTTACCCTTTGCCATTAATGTCCAAGGGGGAAAGAGAGTTGAAGTGATTGAAAAACCATTGTGTAGAGAGGTGTGTGAGGAGTAAGAGTTTTTTCTGTCAAGGGGAGTAAGAGTTGCTTTAGGTCTTGATGGTTTTTGAAAGAGTTGGTGCTACCATCAATGACAAAGGGGGAGATTGTTAGAAACTTGTTGGTGTTGTCATTGATGTCAGCTCCCAGCAAATGATTCACTTGGTTTCCAAGTGTTTTTGAGAAAATTTGATAAAAAGGTGTGTAGTATGACAAAGGTACCCTCAGTATTATGCTCTGCATTTCTTCCTAATTAAAGATATGCTCGTGCAATTTGGAAGTATTTATCAGAGGTGTTTAGAGGTAATATAGCTAGAGTTCCAGGTTCTGGATCATGCGGAAGTAGAAGATGTGTTCGACAAAATATTTAACTGTGAAGGATGGTGTCTGGGAGAAATGAGAATGCTCCGCATTTATCCACATTGAGCTTTCCTATCTTACAGATGTGGGAGTTTGCTTATATTATTTGTATCCACCTTCCTTTGAAGTTTCTAGTGTTGGGATGCTCCGCAAGTTTAGTTCTTGCATTGGTGATTAGTAACAGTGTGTTCAGATGTGCATGATGAAGACATTCTTTGAGTCAGACAGTTGTGGCAATGTTGTAGATGTTTATGATGATGATGAGTATTCTAGGAAGGTGTGTGAATGATTTGGAGTGTCTTTCTCTGGTCTGCATGGTGTTTTTGGACTTGGAGAAGCGTGAATATGGCCATTAGCTCAGGTTTAGCTGACCTAGCTCACTAGCGCCATTTACGGATGTACCTCATGGATTGTGGATGAGATAAGAAGCTTGATGATACAAATTTGAGTCTTGGTTATCCCTTGACATGGTCCACTTTCACTTCTTTCCATCGTGGAAGTGTTTAGTGCTGACCTAAGCAATGTTGCATGTGTGTAATGCACACGCTTCATTAGGACCGACCTAATTGAGATAGGTCTTGGTTATAGATGATATAAATGAAAGATGAAGAACAAGGTAGAGAAGAGTATGCAAATGTAAATCAAGGGCAGTGAAGCTGTGTACAAGCTTAAATTATTATGACTCTGGAATGCAGTGAGCAAAAGGTGTCTACATTTTAGTGTGTCAGAAGTTGCTCAAGGCAGTGAGCCAAAGGCTGCAGATGGCAAAGAGTGGCAACGGTGGAGCTCTACTATTGCTTTGAGATAGTGAATCTCTCTGTAACGTCTTCTTCTTTCTTCTCTCTTCTGGACAGCGAGTCTTTCTCTGGCATTGAGCCTTTTTCTAGGCAGTGAGCCCTTGGTAGTGAGCCTACTGATTTTTAGTGTTGTTATTCATATATATTGTGAGCTAATCCTCACCGTGGTTTTTCCCTTATTGGGTTTTCCACCTAAATCTAGTGTTCTTATGTGTTTGGATGTGTCTGCATTGATGTTTCATATGTCTACATTCTACTAATGCATTATAAGTGGTTGATGTTTTGAGGGTTTAAAGTTTCAACATACAACTGATTCACCCCCCTCTTAGTTGTCTTGTGCATTCCAATAAGTTGATATGCATATATAAATAATTTTATTCATCCCATTTGAACTAGATGATGATTAGATGAAAGATATTAAGGAATTGATATGAACAAAAGTGTTATGCAAGTGACGAAAGCTCCATTGTGAAGATTATGCAGATTATGTGATGCTCTCCATTGCAAGTTTCTAACATTTATTGCAGATTCTAAGGGAAGCTCCTTCCTTCATCTCCATCCTTGTGGTGATCTTGAATCATCCCGTGCTAGGGCTTGCATTGTGATTAAGGTACTTTATTACAACATTTCTTTTATTATTGATTTTGCCTTTGTCCTCCAAGGACATGCACTCTCATCATCATATTGGTTGTTGTGGAGGTGGAAACACCATTCATGGGGTTTGACTAAGGCAAGCCCCTAAAATGGCCCAAACCTTTTTCCCTTTGTGTTTGTACAGATTTCAAAAGATTGGAAGCAAGTGCGGAAGATCCAGAAGCATATTGACGAATATAAACCCTGACTCTCAAAAACCCCTTTTAGAGGACTGAAACCCTAGGACACCTGTACTCGGTCAACTTTGTCCTCCCAAATCTGCCCTAGTTTCTAGCAGTAACCTCTGACAACTTTACTTTGCTCATTCCATATCCTGTTTCCTAGATCTTCAAATCTGTAAGGTACAATTTCTGCATTTTGGTATATTTTCATTTTATAACCCTAGGTCGAGGTCACTTCCTCTCAAATATCTCAGATCTACAACAAAGGAACATAACCACCCTATAGCTTATCTCTCCTATAGTACTGTATCCAAGCTCGATTTGTGTTCCAATGTTTGATTCGCAAAAAGAAAATTGAGAGGCTTAGTTTAAAACATGATTAATTGGCCCTCTCTTTTCCATCAAACATTTTGGTGAAACTAACATACTACACTTATCCTTCTTTGCTCATATCTATAATTATGTTTAATTAATTGATGAATTTGAATATATGTTTATTTTGTGCACATCCTTTTATCTCATAGATTTAATTTATAAAGCAACACACTTATAGATCTATAGTTAGGGTTACCAAAATCAAACATTTTGAGTGAACCTAAGAACTTTTGAATGTTTACAACCCTCTTCATTCAAATCTGATCTACTTACTATTCCAAATCTAATTAGTTATTGGTTTACTTAGATAGCAAGCACTTACATATCTTCATTGCTTTAATTGCTTGTTGATTTGATTGGATATTCATTGCATATATTTGTGACATACAATTAATCATTTGGAAACATTGCTTTATCTAGAAAACTAAAACATAACTCTTTTTTCCTCACATCATCCACATATTCTGTCTTATCAACACCTTCTTCTATAAGCGCACTTTGTGTGTCATAAAGCTTGTGAAGTCTTTTATGAGTTTTGTGACCCAGTGTCTTGAATCTAACATCCTTGTGAGGAGAAGTTATAGGATCATGGATTCTAGTGCTTTAAATAGCTCCAATGTTCCCACATTGGAACCTGATGTTGCTAACTTACTTGCACATGGAATTTCATCACCTTTAGATCATATGCATACTTTGCTTATGGCATCTTAAGTACAGAATTCTCATGACTCTATAGACATAGATAGCCTTGTGGCTCATGTACCTGAAACACAAATTCATAAACTAGACATTGAGTTGGCTCGTTTTTAGAAATTTGTGGCCACGAAACACTTAGCTGAGGAAGCTATGCCTCTTATAGAAGGTCTTAGAAACTTGTTGCTCGACGATCAAGAAGGTATAGAGATTTTATGTGCAGCTTAGCTCACATAGTGGATAACGATATAGATGTCCACCACCTTCTAGATTGTATAAGAATGTTGGTCCTAATCGCCATCTTAATTCAAAATTCAAACTCCATAATCCACCATCCAAAGCATGGTGATTCAAGAATCCTCCAACACAATCTAAATTGCCATTCAATCCACCTAAATCCTATGAATCTCAATTATCTAATTCCACATCCAACGTCCCCCATCCAAATCCAAATTCATGCTTCAAAACTGTCACACCCCATTTTTAAACTAATGTGTTTATTTTTAATATTTTTTGAGAAAGATAGTTAGTGAGAGAAAATATTATGATTATATAGAAATGATGGGAAATGCATTTGTTTTATATTTATATGCAAGAGATAATTGTATATGATGTCATTATTGAACATGTGGTTAAAATGACAAAATAGATTAACTACTGTTATGTAATCAAGGTGGATGAAGGAACAATGTTGTTTTCCCTCTGATTTGAGGAGAGAAAGTATCACCATGGAGAGGATTATAGATTGCATGAATGCAACGATCCTTATGCCATCTAAAAATACACACATGTACTTAGTAGAGAGAGTATGTTTGTTCTTGTCAGCTATGTCATCACTAAGACGAAGGTTATTAAATCCTTTATGTTGTTTGATAGAAATTGGTGTATACTTTTCAAAGACAAGGCAACATGTGTAAATCAACTAAACATGATTAGTTTTGTTGTCAAGATCTTAGCCATCGGATAAGGATTCTTCGTCGATAATTGTGCTTCAGATGAACACATTTAGTGTTTGAAAGTATGTAATATTGACATCCAATAGATATGTATGTTGTCTTTTTATAAGGTTACAATTACTATAGTTAATAATTATGTTAGTTAAGGAAGCCTCCTTATTCTTTCAGCAGACTACCTAGATGCTTGAGAGTGGAGGAGGGGAGCAATAGTCCCATACTCCCCACTATCTTCTGCATGTGGAGAGCGAGAGAAAGTCACGGGGGTAAGGAGAGTATGGTATAATGATGCTTTTATTGATGCACCATAAATGTGGAGTGACAACCCCTTTAGAAAGCAGGTGATTGTTTTGGAAGAGAACATAACACAACACTTGGTAAAAAGTGGTGAAGAAAAAGAAAGGAGAGTGAGAAAAAGGGAATGAAGTACGTAGAGGACTGTGTTAGTGTGCTGCCTGCAATAGAGAACAGGCAAGTTTGTTATTACACTGTTGAAAATGATAATATGTATGTCGGTATTGCCTTACATTCGTTGAAGTTGTAAGTAGACTTATGTAGAAAACCTATTGTTGATTGTTTTCATTTGTGGTTTACCTCTGCATGTGTTAGTATCATCTCTTGTTGGCAAATGTCATGAGATCGATACCTAATTTAAGAGAGAGTTGCATATATCTGATATAGCATAGGACAATCCTTATAGATTGTTGTATATATATATATATATATATATATATATGTTTAAGAGGATAGTATCAGTCGTATGATTGTATCAATAAACTATGTTGTCATATGGCTAAGGCCATGTAATAAGATGACCAATCAAGTATAAAATGAGGCCATGTAATATGAAGGTCGGTCGAGGATATAACAAGGTTATACATTTTGATGGCCGACTGAGTATATAACAAGGCCACACATAAAGTGTATGACCATTTGTATTATGATATATACATTGAGGTCGAGTGTTCAATACATCTCAAGCCAATAGTTAAACAATATTGAGGCCAAGTGTTCGATACATCTCTGGCCAATAGTTAAACAATATTGAGGCTAAGTGGTTGATACATCTTAGGCTAATAGTTAAACAATATTGAAGTTGAGTGTTCAATGCATCTCAGACCAATAGCAAAACCAAATTAAGACCGACTGTGATCTTATATCAGAGACCGACTATGAATAAATAACATAGGTCAACTATGAGGCCGACTATGAACAAATATCAGAGATCGATTGTGAATAAATAACATAGGTCGACTGTGAGGCTGACTGGGATCATATATAGAAAATCGACTGTAATGATAAAGTAATTGGTCGACTATGATATTATATAAAGGTCGACTAAGTAAATAAAATTAAGTCGACTATGTTCTCACGTACTTCTAATTAAATGCAAAGTGACAAGTGTCATTCCTTTGTATTGCACACCAGTGCAGCAAAAGCACCATATAAAAGAATAAGCTTCTTCAAAGTTGGCAAGTCAGGCAAAAATTGAAACTTTGAACCTCAAGTCAGAGGTTCAGAAGTTCAAAGAACTTCTGACCTCCTAACAACACATAAACTTCACTATACTAAGACACAAAGGGAGACTTAAGGCATTCAACTTTTGCAGGCAAGTTAGGAAGTCAAGTGGTTCAAGAACTTTTGAACCCACTGACTTTGGTTCAAGAATGCAAGGAATCATCAACAACTTGAAAAGTGACTAAGTGAAGTTGGAATTGGGACAAAAAAGCAATGAAGTGACTATACATAACGAAGAAAAAGCAAAGGCATGGGTGATTTAGTACATTTCAGAAAATGGGACAACAAAACCCTAAGTATAGGAAACACCATAGCAAAAGAAGAAGAACCATCACCAAAGGAGATAATTGAACTGTTGATAGAATACCAAAATATCATATCAGATAATGTGTCTGAAGGATTGCCACCAATCTAGAGTATTAGTCATCTAATAGACCTTATACCTGGAACTAGTTTGCCTAACAAAGTGACACATCGGATGACACCAGCAAGACTACAGAGCTGAATAGACAGATACAAGAGTTGTTGAGGAAAGGATTGATCAGAGATAGTTTAAGCCCATGTGGAGTACCTATAGTACTAGCACTGAAGAAATATGGAGAATGGAGGATGTGTACAGACTCTAGAGCAATCAACAAGATCACTATTAAGTATAGATTTCCATTACCAAGAATGGATGACATCATGGACTATTTAAGGGGAGCAAAGTATTTCAAAAAGATAGACTTGAAGAGTGGATACCATCAGATCAGGATTAGAGAAGGATCGATGAGAGGAAGACTGTATTTAAGACAAATGAGGGATTGTATGAGTGGTTAGTGATGCCTTTTGGGTTAACTAATGCACCAAATAATTTCATGAGGTTGAGGAATGAGGTTCTGAAGAAATTCTTTGGTAAGTTTGTTATTATATACTTGGATGATATTTTAATTTTTAGTAAGACCAAAGAAGAACATTTGTGGCATATTAGACAAGTATTGCAGAGGTTGAGGGAAGAGAAATTGTTGATAAACATCAAGAAATGTAGTTTCATGAGGGAAGAATTGTTATATTTGGGATTTGTGATTTTTACAGAAGGATTGAAGATGGACCCAGAGAAAGTTAGAGCAATTGTTGAATAGCCAAAACTTGTGAACATTGGAGAGGTAAGATCATTTCATGGATTGGCAAGTTTCTACTAGAAGTTCATTAGAAATTTCAGTACAGTATGCACACCAATGATAGAGACAATGAGAAGTGATAGAAAGGATTTTAAGTGGACATCAGGAGTAGATAAGAGTTTTGAATTATTGAAGTAGAAGGTGACAGAGCAACCAGTATTAGCATTACCAGATTTTAACAAAGTATTTCAAGTATATTGTGATGCCAGTGGGAATGCAATAGGAGCAATTTTAAGTCAAGAAGGGAGACCAGTAGCATATTTTAGTGAGAAGTTGAATGATGTAAGGAGAAGATATGCAGTTTATGATCAAGATTTCTATGTCATAATTCAAGCTTTGAAGAAGTGGAGACATTACTTGTTGCCTAAGGAATTTGTGTTGTACACTGATCATCAAGCTTTGCATAGGAGTGGGAAGTCAAACAAAGTTACAAATGCATTGAGTAGAAGAAGGAATTTGCTGACAGAGATGAGGGTAGAAGTATTAGGATTTGAGGAACTAAAGCACATGTATGAAGAAGATCTTGATTTTGTAGCAGCATAGAAAGCATGTAAGGAACCTATTTTGATAGATAGAAGTAAGTGGTTAGATTATTTCAATCAGGAGGATATGTTGTTCAAGCAAAATCAGTTGTGTATACCTAGGAGTTCAATGAGAGATAATTCGATCAAGGAGAAGCATAGTGGTGGATTGGTAGGACATTTTGGAATGGACAAAACAGTAGCTTTGGTAAGTGAACATTACTTTTGGCCTCAGATATATAAGGATGTAAGGAAATTTGTTCAGAGTTGTAGAGTTTGTCAAGTTGCAAAAGAGAGTAGTCAGAATACCAGTTTGTACAAATCTTTGATAGTACTAGAGAGACATTGGGAAGATATAAGCATGGATTTCATATTAGGTTTTCCATGAACATAGAGCGGATATGATTATATATTTGTAGTAGTGGACAAATTTTCAAATATGGCACATTTCATTCCTTGTAAGAAGATAAATGATGTAGTGCATGTTGTTGACTTATTCTTCAAGGAGATTGTGAGATTGCATGGATTACCTAAGAGTATAGTTTCAGGCAGGGATACAAGATTCATTGGATATTTTTGGAGGACAGTGTGGAAGAAGATGAAGACAGATCTAAAGTTTACTTCAACATTTCACCCACAAAAATATGGACTTGAACAGAAGTGGTAAATAGGAGTTTGGGTAACTTGATGAGATGTTTAGTAATAGATAAAGCAAGAAATTGGGATCTAGTTCTACCACAAGCAGAGTTTACCTACAATAATTCAATAAATAGAAGCACTGGGAAAACACCATTTGAGATTGTGACAGGAGTGCAACCGAGAGGAGTAGCAAAGCTGAGAGACATCAGTATGGAGAAAAAAAGGAGTGTAGAGGTAGAAGAATTTGTAGGATACATGGAGGCACTACATAATTAGGTCAGGAAGCATTTGGAGGAAATGAATAGTAAGTATAAGGGGCAAGCAGATGAGAAGAGGAGACATAAATAATTTTTAGTTGGAGATGAAGTAATGGTATATTTAAGAAAGGAGAGATTTCCAATGGGGACATACAACAAGATAAAGACATGAAGAAGTTTGGACCATGTAAGATTCTTAAGAAGTTTGATTCAGGGAATGCATATGAAGTGGAGCTACCAGAGACATTTGGTATATCACGTATATTCAA
The DNA here is from genome assembly GCA_027924645.1 of Cunninghamia lanceolata. Classification (NCBI taxonomy): domain Eukaryota; kingdom Viridiplantae; phylum Streptophyta; class Pinopsida; order Cupressales; family Cupressaceae; genus Cunninghamia; species Cunninghamia lanceolata. The sequence continues at coordinate 438,769 of BSBN01001164.1, read as the reverse complement.
CATTGCAAACCTATATCAATATCATGAGGGATAATTAAGTGACACCCTTGAAGATGGATTGAAAAATTAGTTACCCCAACAATCACCAAATTAGATAGAGAATATTTTGGATAGCAAAGTTGGACGTAGTACCAGAGGCAAGCAGTATAAAGAATATTTGGTTAAGTGGAAAGGAACAGAAAGAAGAAGATTCATCATGGATTTCTCAGGCTGAGGTAGACTGCCTTGGTTTTCCTCTAGCCCTAGCAAAGTGAGGGACTCACTTTTTCAACAACCTTGGGTGTCTAATGCAGGAGCATCCTAGGTTGCAGAGCAATCTTGCATCAACCAAAAACATCTACATTCTTTTCTTTTCTTGCATTTTAGTTGTAGTTCGGTCATTTGCAATTTCAGTATTTTCTACTGCATTTTATCACATTTTCATATCAGAGCTCACGGAGTAAGAATTAGCTTCTATGCCATGTCAGTTACATCATATCAAGATTTCAGGAGATTTAGAGTTGTTTGTGAAAAGTTATCGCTATCAAAAGATCATCAATTTTCACAGAACAGAGCATTCACTCAGTTAGCATGAAGGTTTGTGGAGCACTTTTGTGACTTGAGGAGCCAAATGAAACATATCACAAGGCAAATAAGGACCAGATATACCTTCCTTGAGGTCCACACCAAGTTTTATTCATTTGCAGAGCAATACCATTTGTTGTAGGCTGACCTACATGTTATTTACATGTTTCATCATTCATTGGAGTTTGTAACCTCTGGAGACTGACGCAGAGGATTCTAGGAGCTTGAAGATGATATATATACATCTCTTAGATGCATTAGGAAGTCAATTCTTTAGTTAAGTAGTTTTAGAAGATAGATTCTTTCTGGAAGGCACTTCAATGCCATATCTTGCATATATGTTGTAACCCTGAAAGTAGGCATGTGAGCCCTTTGATTGTAGCCCGCATGTTGCTGGCATATAAGCATTGTGATTATCTAATATATTGAGCATTTGAATCGTCCATCACATTCTATTATTGTGTTGTTTCCATTGTGTTTACTCTAGCTGCATGGTTGGACAGTTCATTCTTTGGACCCTCCATCCATGACTGCACCAATTTGAGTTCTAATGAGGAACAAAAAAAGCCTCTTGTTCAAATTTCAAGCTCAATATGATTCAATGATAGCATCTAAATTCATAATTTAGTTAATGATGAGCAAAGTGAAAGATTATTGAAAGAGTTTACTATGGAAGAAATCTATTCAGTTGTAACATCTATGGTCAGGGATAAAGCCCTTGGCCTTGATGGTTTCACTAGGATTTTTTTTCAAAAATATTTGGGCTTTGTAGGCAAGGATGTTTTATTGGCGATGGAAGAGGCAAGAAAGCACATAAATATTCTAAAATAGATTAACACCTTCCTCATAGCACTCATTCCAAAAATGAAATGTCCCTCTTTCTTTGATAAATTTAGACCTATTTCTCTTTGTAGAACTATCTATAAAATTATTTCCAAGGCAATGGCATCAAAGTTGGATGTCTTTCTTCCTCAAATTATATCAAAAGAACAAGGTGGATTTGTGCTTGGGAGAGAAATAGTTGAAGGAGCTATCATCACTTACGAGATTATTCACTCCATCTAGGAACTTAGAATCTTATCCATGGTAATTAAACTAGACATGGCTAAAGCATACAAAAAATTCATTTGGGACTTTCTCCTACATGTCCTTTCTAAAATGGGTTTTCAAGGGCATGGTGTAAATGGATTCATTCATGTATATCGGGAGTCCAATTCTCAATCTTTGTAAATGGCACTATTGTTGGTTCCATCTCTCCAAGCAATATTCGAGACAAGGGGATCCACTATCTAGGCTTACCTCTTTATTTTGATGGTTGAAGCTCTCGGCTGGGCTATTAAAGTAGAAAATCAAATAAATAATTGGAAAGGTATTCAATTGTTGATGATGCAAGACCCCTTTACTTATTCCCTCTTCATGGATGATACCATGCTTTTTAGACATGCTTCAATGGCGGAGGATAGAACTATCAAAATACAATCAAAGAATCAAAGGTATTCTTCTTCTTCACCTCTAAAGTTGTCTAAAGAAGGATTGTTGAAATTCTTGGCTTTAAGATGGAATCACTTCCAAGAAAGTATCTGTGCCTACCATTTTTTTCAAGCATAGCAAGAAATGACCTTTGGAACACAATCTATGTGTCAATCAAAAACAAAAATTCAGCTTGGAAAGGTCGATGGTTAACTATGGTTAGTAGGCTCACCTTGGTAAAGGCAGTTGTCATTGATGGTGATTGGTTGTCATTGATGTCATAAAGGACTTGTTGATGAGTGGTCTTGCAGAGACTGTTTCAGGATGCAGAGTGTTTGATGGAGTTGTGATTGATCTTGTGCAAAGACTTCATGAATAGATCTTCAAGGATGTTAAAAGAAGATATCAGGACATATGATACATGATATAAATGTATGTGTTCTCATGTCATAAGCTATAATCAGGTTTGAGTTGAAGTTTTTATACCTCTTTTTATGATTCACAATAATTAGTGTGAAGTTTTTTTAAGTTGTTATGCTTCCAAGTTTTTCCTCAAGACAAAGTTGTTGGTGATATTCTCAATGATGAGTATTCTGTAGAATGAACGGTGAAGACATCCTCTGTATCATTTAGTGGCACTTTGACACTCTTTGTATCATGTGACAAAGCAGAGTTATTTTCAGGACTCAGTATTGCATCGGCGAAGGTGAAGGTTTGATATCTGTCTTACATTTGATGTTATCCATGGTATTCAGTATTTTAAGTGTATATCAAGGAGGTTATTGAATAATGGTCAAGAGATATAAAAGATTGGTTATACATCAAATCCTATTTCACACTTTCCTAATGATAATTCTTTAAAGGACTTTATTTTATAATTTGAAGTTGACTTCCTATTGGAAGTCATTCCACTTAAGGGAACCTGCAGAAGGAGTATACCATCGTTGCAATGACCGGCCCCTCCTCCCTTCATACCGGTGGCAAGCTCTCCACATAAAGCAATTTTTTGTTTAAAACTTATCACCTTTTAAAAGGCTCGAGCGGGTTTTAAAATTTGAATTTTTTTTTTAAGACTTAAAAAAAGAGCCCCATATATGAAAAGGAGCCCCGAATATGTTATTTGGTGAAAAAGAATTTATAAAGTTTTGAAAAGGTTGGAGCACATTTTGTGCAATGAGTTTAGAAGTTTTTTTAGGAAATTTTTTTTAAAAAACAAATTTCTATTTTATTTGCCTTTTAAAAAGGCATGAGACCCATTATAGAATGTAGAGGAGCTTTTCAAGGAGTTAGTGATTTTTTTTTAAAGGAAATTTTTTAAGAAAATCCATTCTAGTTTTAGTGAAGAATTTAGTAAAAAAATTTTGAGAAGATTTTTTTTAAGATTTTTATCAGAGAAGACAAAGAGATTTTTTTTTTGAAGATGAACAAAATTTTGAAGAAGATGAAAGAAATTTTGTTTGAAAAGATATATTATGATTTTGTTTGGAGATGGATTTTTCTGTGAGATGTTTACAGGTGCTTTGTTGAAGTAAATTGATTTATTGAAAAATAAATTGTTGAAGACATTCAATCTGAAAATTGAAAAGAAGATTGAAGAGTCCTGAGGAATATGAAAGGTCATTGGTTTTTTAGATTGAAAGAAAGAGATGGAAGACATTTTATTTACAAGGCATTGAAAGAGAAGATCAAGAGTTTTTTTTTTGAGAAGAAGATCTAGAGTTATTTTATGCGAGAATTTTATTGAAGAGAGGGTGAAAAGTTTTATTTCAAGAGATTAATTTTATTTTACATCTGAAGATGAAATTGTCCTTGTAGATAAAGATAATGTTTGAAAGAGATTTTATTCTCTTTAAGTGCAAATTTTTTATTGCAGAGAAGTTTGATTTATTCTTTGTAGATTGACAATTTGGTGATAAGTTAATTTTACAGATTGAATTTGAAGGGGTTATTGAAGAATTGAAAATGCATAGAGAAATATGAAAAGATTTTTTTTCAGAGGAAAGGAATAAGAAAAGATATTCAGAATTTGTATATAATGTTTTAACAAGTACATTGATGGTGTGTGTGAGAGATGTTGTACAGATCCATGATGAACTGACAGGGATCAAATACAGATACAGAGATTGACAAGGTGATCAGAAAGACAATATGCAATTGCAATGATAATCAGGTGCATTGATTGTAGGACTTGCAAGACAGAGATGAAACATACAGGTTGATATGCAGTGTTGTTGAATGGAATAGAATACGAGATTGATATGCAGTGTTGTTGAATGGATCAGAATACATGATTAATTTGCAGAGAAAATTGTTTATAGAGATTTGTATATGGAGCTTGTTTGCAGAAGTATGTAAAAGAAAATGGTCTTGATTTGAAAATCAAACAGGAGGTATAAGGTTGTATACAATGGTGCAAATCTGATTGAATAGCAATCATGTCTTGCACACAAAGTTTGATGTTTTGTTTATAGTGATTGTGTTTGCCAGTGAGGCACAGTATGCCTATGAGGCTTGTGGTCAGTGAGACCTCTGTATATGTCAGTGAGACATTTGTAAGAAGATTTTTCATTTAAGCCAGTGAGGCAGTTCTGGAGTGGTTTTTCTACCCCTGGAGGGTTTTCCACTCGTGCATATCTTGTGTCATGATTCATATTGATCATCTTTGTGTGTGTTTGATTTACTTATGAAGTTTTGTTCTTTTTCTGTATTCACAGTCATGTGCATTTTACAAATCAATGGTATCCTTTCTTTTGATCTCTGAAAGTTGAAGTTTAAACAAAGGTTTTGAAAATTCACACAACACTGATTCACCCCCCCTCTCAGTGTTGCCCTTGATTCCTACAGTTTTACCCATTTATATGATGTCACTTTTGAATATGCCTAAAGGGATCAAATCAAATATAGAAAAGCTGCTCTGATCATTTTTATGGCAAGCCACAATAGTCACGAAGAGGATTCCATTGATTTCATTAGAAAAGATTTGTAAACCAGAGACATTGGGAGGTGATGGAATATTAAATTTGGAGATTTAGAACCAAGCTCTTGATGGAAAATTGGCATGGAGTATGTACTTCAAACCAGAGGTGAAGTGGGTCAAATTAATACAAGCCAAATTTTTGGACTACTGAGATAGGGAAAGGATATTTACAGTGTCCAATCCTCCTAAGGGCTCTTAAATGTGGAATTTTCTTGTTCAAGGTTGAGATGTTCTATTGCCAAAATTAACTTGGATAGTTCATAAGGGAGATAAAGTCCTCTTTTTGGAGGATTCTTGGAACAATTATCCCCTGCTATCAACAAGGATGGATTTAATAGAGGTCTAAACCTTTCTAAAGCATGCCTAGAGAGATAAAGTGTTTAATTATTAGGGTTTGCAGGCTTTAGATAACAATGGTATAATCAAATGGTGGCCCTTCAATAACTTTAACTTTCCCAATGATCAAAAAGAAATCCTCAATGAAATTTTAGCACAAAGAGTTATAATATCATCTGGGGAAGAAGATGAGATCAGTTGGGCTACATCCAAGTCTAGCATATATTCGATGAGCCAAGGGTATAAATTTTTATCTATGGAGATCAAAGTACATTGGCCTTACAAACTATGCTAGAGAAACATCTGCCTTCCTAAAGCCAATGCTTTCGCCTAGCTTGCACTACATAATAGAATTTTAACAAGAAAAAGATTGCATAAAATAGGTATCCTTCATTTAGATGTGTTCTTTGTGGTGAGGTGGAAGAAGATGTGAACCATCTTCTTCTCAATTGCTCCTTCAGTAATAGGTGTTGAAAATGGCTATGTTATAAGTTAAATTGGGTGGCAACCTTTCCTAATTCTCTTCTAGATCACTTCAAAAGCTAGTCAGCTCTTTTTGCAAATTCTACAATCACATGTATTTGGGACATTAGTACTTCACTGGTAATCTAGCATATTTTGCTAGAAAGAAACTGTAGATTTTTTAGAAGATCTCCCTCTCCCGTCTCCAAAGTATTGTCCAAACTTGAAAGAGAAATTTTAGAAGTAGTGATATCAAACTTTCTAAAAGGCTTAGCTACTAGTGTCAAATTCACCAGCTAGGATAGTTAATTATTAAAATAATGGCATCTCCTACAGACTCCCCCTCAACATGGAGAAATTCATATGAACAACACCAAGGTGGATAGAAATTTGGTCAAATGGTCCCCTCTAAATCATCCTTTTTTGAAGCTAAGATTCAATGGGGCATCATATCCAAGTTTATCTGGGTTGAGGTGTCTCATTCAAGATCACCAAGGAAACCTTATTGTGTCTAAGGCTATCAAATTACCTAAAGCACCAACAATGAAGCTGAAGCCCTCATTGTCTTGTATGGGTTGGAACTGGCCAGAGATTTCAAGGTTGATCATATATGGATCGAAGGTCAATCAATGATCATTAGAAAATATTTGTAAACCAAAGACATTGGGAGATGTTGGAATATTAAATTTGGAGATTCAGAACTGAGCTCTTAGCCCTAGGGTTAGGGTTTCTCTAGTGGTCCTGCTCTAACATATCCATATAGTTTTCCATTTATCCTTCAACATCTCATAAAACTCCTCCATTCTCCCCAAAACTTTGATAATACCTCACCCTCTCTTCGATGACATCTTGACTTGATGAAAACTATCCTTGGGTCAACAATCTACCCACAATTACCGCTTGTAAACTACCTCAAGGTTGGCACTCTATTTATAAACCTCCATAGACTGCCATAACTCAAACTTTAATCAAATTCATTTTTATAAAGTTGCATTAACCAAGTGTGCTCACATCCACACCCACTCTAACACTCTTCCCATGATCCAACTTTACTCTAGTACCACTTGATGCAGTCATGATAGTAGAGTCCAATTAAGGATTGTCTAGTTGTGTAGCCAACTTAACAACACACACACAAACAACTGCAAATAACAGAGATCTCAAAACATCAACATTCTTATTTATATAATCTTGCATGATTATCATCATGTTTACAGCCACATAACTTGCCACAATGGGCCCTCTTACATTTCAAGTCATAGTCATTTGATTATAATTAAGATTCACAAATGGGTAGTCACCACAATAGGCTCCCTACATGCATAAAACAACTAAACTATGGAAATGCTAGTTCCAAAACCTACTGCATGGGCTACATAATGAAAATTCAAGTACAAGTATACTACAATATAACTTCAAAATTTACCACTAGTCCACTATAATGACACCTACTCTTTTCCTACATGTTACATTCCCATCTTCCTCAAATTGCACACCACATCACTTTCCTATTTCCTCACTCTACTATTTAGACCTTACTCCACTCCTTCCCTCACTATCAAAACTAACTCTTTAACCATCCACCATACCATGTCTTTTTTGCTTGCTTTCAAACTCTCACAACCAAGTATATATATCATCCTCAAGTTTTCCAAATGATCTACATCAACCACAAGATGGTTCAAACCCTAAAACCACATGAAACATGTCACCAACTAAAGATAACAAACTTACAAATTTAAATGGTAAAATAATGGAGAACCTCCATGCGGTACACCACATAAATTCCCAATAGTTATTTAAAACCAAACAAATATTTCTCTGTTGTTGCAAACTCCAAATAACCTACCACAAAATAGAAACAATCCTAATTGTGCACAACTATCAACCCATAGACACTCATGTTATAACATCCACGTTCTAAAAACATAGTAAAACCACAAAATTTACCATGGCGTAATTCAACAAGGTAAAAATGAGATAGAGAAAATTTTTCTTTTATTAAACATATAATCAAGAAACTACAATTACAAGATTTTCTCAATACAAAATACAATACACCATATTGTCTTTCTCAATTACAATGTTTACAAATGTAAATCAATTACATACACAAATTTTGGAATAAATACTGCTTCTGAATATCTAACATCTTTATCACAAGTCCCAGCATGTTTCATGCTTGGAGAGAGAATCTTTCTAGTGATTTACCTCCATCCACAGACCGGCGGTCTCCCACACATATTCCACATAGGAAGTGGCCCTACCCTTCACGAGGAATATAGACCAAAGGTGACCAGTGGTAATTTGCCTTTCCCGAGTACATAGTGTTGTATCCTACTCAACTCTATCAACCATACAACCCTAGATATCCTCTGGCTAAGTATGATTTCTGATAGGATGAGCAATCCGGATATAGTGAACCAACAATGCATGCAGAAAACAAATGCATTAGTTTGGCCAAAGCTTTGATATCAATAACATTCATAATGAACATGGTCGTTGTATTCACCCACCCCTACTTGACTTGGATACGGTCGTATTCTCCCAGTTTATTCATACCAACTACATTTACATAAATAGTTAATCGTCATGCCATAATATTGGTTTCTTTGACAAGAATAAGTCTATATGTCATAACTATTTAGTTGGTTCTTAATCGATTCTAGGGTTTACCTATTAACCCATGGATAATAAGATAACACAATATAAACATATCTCATCTCTAGGAGACCTAGGTTCATAATTGACCATTGGTTTAACTTGACCATGGTTAAGAATAATTTAACCCTTGCAAATATAATAACTCATATTCAAAGGAACATGAATACTATTCAATTCACTTCTATGTGATGTCATTACCATCACTTCTTATACACTCATATATGAATTCTATATAAGGTTATTGACAGTCTTTTTCGACATAATGGTGTGCTATAAAACTATACTCACCAAGATTACTTTTATAGACAATATAGGAGGTCTTCGACATTTATTTATTTTTCCAAACTATCTTTAGTTAATCTATAACTCAATAGGTTTACCATAGTTGTCATAGGTCACTTAGACTCTGAATTCTATTGGAAAGGGAAACGTTCTTGACCAATGTATTTAACCAAGAATAGTTTCAAAATGATTTTATCTTCTACTTAGTACTTTATGCCACACTACTTATAGTTGGTAAGTTTTCCTTTATCAAGTAGCTTCTACTAATTCTATAGAATTATTTTCAAGACTAACTTACATCTATATAGACTGTCATCCTCGAAAGGAAACTCATTCAAATATGTGACTGGTTAACTAGTTTCATGATCACTACGTTATCCTTCTTCGAATATATATAATAATAGAATCATTTGGTTCTTTTACTCATATTATGACAAGTATCATAGTTTTATACAAAGGCACAGGGTCGGCCTAGTTAAATCATGAGATAGATTTCATTATCAATCCTAACAATCTGCCTTACCAGGCTATATCAACTCTCAAGATTAAAATTAAAATAAAATATCAGTCTTACAATGACTCTCTATACCCTCCATATTCAGTCGACTCAATTAATCAGGTTAAATCGATACTATGAAGAGAGACACAGTCGGCTCATCTTCATCGAAACAGTTACAGTATAAACTTAAGGATTTTCAAAATAAAAATGGATAAATGTCCAAGACAAGGCTACATTCAATCTTTCATTGTCTTCTACAAGCATAAAATGTAGAGGCATTTACCTGAAGCGGTGGTTTACACAGTAAAGATGGCAAATTGAAAACATTGTATTCTTCCTAAGAATCATTCTCCACCCATGCGCAGTCCCTCCTTCTATTCTTTGCTACAAGACTTTTTACATAAAAGAATACCCATTGACTATCTAAGTCGTGGTTTCTTAAGAGCCCCAAACCAACTCATCAATGAGTCATCCCACTAAGTGCTCCACTAATTGCAATTAAAAACTCATTCAAATACCAACGGTTTTGGTCTCCTGTTATAACTCAACTGCCAGCTATAAAGGTGCAATCGACAGCATATGTTGATTATGCAAAAATGGTTGAGAAGAAATAGTGAATGTGGCTAGGTTATTTGCCACTCCTCATCAATGAGGCTACCAACTCAATAACTGAAAAATAGAGCAATTGATTACTCATAAAGAGTAGTTCAATCCATTACACTCTAATATTAAAGGCACTCCTTAATAGATGCCTATGGCTGCTCAATCATAAACCATAATAACTTATAATGAGGTATTACCTCATTCGACACATAAGCATATTCTTATTTGATTATATCAAATATACTTTTCATATCATTATCTCTATTTCATTATTATGATTTAATCGATAAAAGGATAATACTAAAACAAAGGATTACAGAAAATGTGATCGGGTTGAGCTAGTCTCCCCATCACAATCCCTCGACAAAAACATGTCATCTTAACTTGACGGTAACGTCATAACGTTAAGAATTGATTATAACACCTCAAGTGACTTAATAATAATAAGACGACTATTTTACGATAATAACGTCGTAATATTTACGTTAAACGTAAATAGTCATAGTTCACACTCAAATGACATCGTTAACGTTACTAACAACTAAGACGACTTACAAAGATTGTAAAATTTTGACTACCTGTCGATTAGGTTCAAAAGTAAACTGACAAGACAAGACTTACCTCTTATGACACATTGGTTCAGGTTTTTGTTAAACACTTATACTCAATTTGGCAAATAAACCACTCGTAACCCGAGGTCTATATCTCTCTCCTCGAAAGATACTTTCTCTCTCTTTTCTCTGAGAGTCATCTGAGAACCTGTAATCTTGTATCAAGCTTGCAAACAAACAAATTTTGATCAGTGCATCATTATTCAAATAATAAATCGAATCTCATAATGCAAATATTAAATTGATAATAACTTAATCATTTCCATAATTTCATAAATGGCATTCAATATAATCCATGTCTTTCCTTGTCATTAATCTAAACTTCATAATAGATTTACTTATGTCCAAGTAAAAGTAAAAAGTATAGCAAGACAAAAATTGGGATGTAAGACATGAGCCAATTTTACAGTCTTCTACTCATCCAATTCTCCTAAAACTTTAACAATAGATCCACAAATAGAACTAATCCCAAAATTGCATAAGCCAATTCTAAACTACAATGAAACACACTTTTGCTATCATAGACTAATAACCACAAACTAACATACCAACAAGAAACTAAACTAAACCACAAAATACATTTTTCTAGACATGATGCAAGATTTCCATGATGCCCAAGGATACTCCTGCATCAGGATGGCAAGCAATCCTATATGGCCCAACACACTAAAAATCATAAAATATAAATTTAAAAAAAAACAAGCAACATTAGACAAGAAAACTTGCAATGATTTTGTGCAATTATAAACTTGCCAATAGGTCTCACTATAATTTAATTTTTTAGGTTCCTCCTACTACTATGAATTTGCTGATGTGTCTAACTAAAATTGCATTAATATGGTTCTTGTTCTAACTATAAACTATGATTTTATAGATACATTTGTGACACCTCAACATTTTTTTCCTTATTTCATTAAATATGGTCATAAAGAGATAAACTATCTTTTATGTGTTATTGGTTATATGGTGATAGGCATTCTATTTTGACAACTAGGAATGTTTAAGTGATTCTAATTCTTGTCTTTGTTTAAAATCTAGAAGGCAATTAGGTCTACAAGAGTGAGCACTAGTATGTAATTCTCTTTCTCAGTAATATAATATAGTGTTTTTCTCGTGTTCAAAAAGTAATTTATTAATCCATCATTAGTAGAAATAGTTCCAAACATTCAACAATTTTCAATTTCAAGCATTTTGAACATTTTTGTTCTCCTTAATTAGATGGAATGTAGACTTCCTTTATCCACTCAAGATAAGAGCATAATCTTTATTAAGGTTATTCTCATGTTGATAAAATTGAGGAACTTTTGCTTTGTGCATCTTTCATCTTTGGTAATTTTTATATAATATATATGTAAATTAACAATGTTCAAGCAATGAAATTTTGTTAATTTATGTGTTGACTCTCATCTGAATTTTTAATTCAATTCTAATGTTATATAACATGGTTCTATAGTATATATGATGAATGTCTTACATTTAAATAATTGAGATTTCACATATTTTTTGTTACATCCCTAATTTATGACTTGCTATACTTTTACTTTTTACTTGGACATAAGTAAATTTATTGTGATGTTTAGATTGATGACAAGGAAAAACATGGATTTTATTGAATGTCATTTATTGGAATCATAGAAGTGATTATGTTATTATCAATTTAATATTTGTATTATGAGATTTGATTTATTAGTTAAATTAATTGAATAATGGTGTACTGATCAAATATTGTTTGATGACAAGTGAAACAAGAGGACAGGTTATCAGATGACTCTCAGAGAAAAGAAGAGAGAGTATCTTTCCAGGGGAAAGATATAGACCTCGGGGTTACGAGTGATTTATTTGCCAAACTGAGTTATAAGTGTTAAACAAAAAAGTGAACCAAGGTGTCGTAAGAGGTAAGCTTTGTCTTGTCAGTTTACTTCTAGACCTAATCGACAGGTAGTCGATATTGTTTTCAAAACTTGCTAAGTCGTATTAAGTCGTCTTAGTTGTTAATAAGGTTAATGACGTCGTTTGATTTTGATTTATAACCATATACGTTCAACATAAATATTATGACGTTGTTGTCGTAAAATGAATATCTTAATACTATTATTAAGATACTTGACATGTTATAATGATTCGTAAACGTTAAGCCGTTTTCATCAAAGTTATTAATATGTGATATTTGTCGACAGATTATGATGGGGAGACAAGCTCAACCCAATCATGATATCCGTATCCCATGGTGTAATATTATCTTATTATTGAATAAACTATATGTACCTAATGTAATAGGCGAAGATATGAGGATTATAATTGATGTAATCAATATGTAGATGCCTTAGCATCAAATGAGGATAATACCTCATAATGAGTCGATGGTTTAATGCTTGTGTAGTCGAAGGCTTATAAATAGGAGAGCCTTCATTATATTCAGTGGTGGAACGAACCACTTTAAGTGTTTATTAAATGAGTAAACGTAGGTTTAATGCCTTGTCGGCCTCTTTGAAAGAAGAGCGGTGGTGATGCTAACCACATTCACTAAAGCTCCCTCAAAGAGTGTTATTCCCGTCAACATGTGTAGAGATATGCAAATTTATAGCTCAGTTGAAACTGAATCATGAAGCGGATTGTTTTGTATTCAATGTGTTTCCAACTGTAAAGTGTGGAGGAACAAAAAATAGGGATGACACATTGTGAATCTTATTGAGTCATTAAAAACCATGACTCAGCTAAGTTGTTGGGGGGAAAAAACATCATGGAAGAGAATGTTATTTATGCTTTAAGGAGGTAAAAAAAATGGGTAGAGTCCATGGTAAGCATCAGAGGGAAGAATTAGAGACCAGTGAAGAAGATATCTGGTCGTTAGCAAGGAATATAGCTCACAGTGGACGAGCTCAAATGATCATTGAATCATTTGAAATTGATTAAAACCAGGTTCTTACCCCTTAGTCACTGTCTTTCAATAGTTTTGATAGTTGCTTATGTTCATGTTTCCATTCAATCCGTAAGTCGCTTCTTTAGACTTCTGAGCGAATGAAGTTTAAAATGCCTTGCAAGTTTGGTTAGCTCTTGATTTTTATTGTGATAAGAGTCATGATTTGATTGATAGGAACCTATGTTCTAGTTATTTGAAAATAGCTTATATGATATCTTATCAATATCATTAAATAACGTAGCCAATGATATATACAGTATTGTTTTAGTTAAGAATACCTCTATTGTATATAATATACTTGATCATTAATTCCATTTATGTTACATCTCTATCCCTTGAGAATGAAGAAAGAATCTAGAGAGTGATACGAATATTTATATCTACCTATCGAGGAACTCTTAAAACTCTTAGTCGAAGCTAGATGATTTACTGCTCCAAGGTTGATGATTATAATCTTATCTTGGAACAATTTTCTGAGTTGACGTTGTGAACATCATAATGCTCATTATGGCTAATACTTTTAAGTTAGAAAGCCAACTTGATCATAAAATAATACTATACATTTGGTCATTAAAATGAAGATTAGTCTTATGTATTTAATATTCGAGGAAAGAAAGTTAAGAATGTATAACTATTGAAGATTGTTGTCTAATCAATTTGTATACATGCTTTTTGTTTTGGCAAACCGTAGGTTCAGTATAAACTAGTTGTTATAGCAATATAGCTTTGCAAGTTTTAGATACTTCGAAGATAGGACTCTTGTGCTCTTTAGAACACTTTAATTTTAAACAGTTATTAATATCAAATAAGGGATTACCTTACTCTAGGGATGTCCAAAGTGAGAGGATTTTCCCACTTCAACTTGGATGAAAACACTCATTTATATAACTCTATATAGTCAGTGTGCAAAAGGAGAAGAACTTTAAACATGAATTCAAATGGATATCAAATGGGATTAGATTGTCAATTAATTAGGGTCCAACTAAACTTAGGAGAAGCCTAGACTTGGAGTTGAATTGTTTGGCAATATTGCTATTGAGGTATTCTCATATATTTTAAAGTAGGACTTGTATGGAAGTCGAAACAACCTTTAAGTCGAAAGAAGAAGAAACGAAAATCGTTTACTTGAACACTTTTATTTCTAGAATTGATTGTTCGATAATCCATTATCATAAAAAAAGGGAAAAACAAACCTTAGATTGACCTAGTAGGGTTAAGTATTAAAGGAACCTTTATGGCTTGCAACTTGTTTAGCTATTTCTATATGGGATGACAAAGAAGGTCGAGTACCCAAAATAATAATGTTCATTTCATGTACTTGTCAAAAGGATGATGTGTCCTTATCAATAGAGTTTATCCTTTGTAGTAGATTATTTACAAGTTGACTTGAGAGATAAGTCATAAGCCTCAGGTATTGCAAGCATGCAAGAGGTACTATTAATGGTTAGTCAACCATAAAGTTTAGTATACCTTAATTGATCGCAACTTCTCTTAGTTGTTACTTGTCGATAGGTGATGAATCTCAAATGATTGCAAAGATGCAAAGAGATACCCAATAATAGATAGTCATTCCATAAGGTCTATGAAGCAATGACAGTGTCTTGTGAATCCACCTAAGTCAGAAAGACTAGGTTTGAGTTAGACAAAACTCTTTAGTTAAACCTTAACTTGACCTAGATATGGTAATTATTTATATTAAATCATTAAGATCATTATATAGATAGTGATTTAAGGGACAAGTACCCTAACTATGTATAATTATTCTTACTTGTAAGAAAGGAAAATAATTTCTTAGACTATGATGCTTAACCTGGGTAAGGTAACCATCTTAGTCATTGTAAAGCGATTAAAAATCCTTATGAGTTGATA
The DNA here is from genome assembly GCA_027924645.1 of Cunninghamia lanceolata. Taxonomy (NCBI): domain Eukaryota; kingdom Viridiplantae; phylum Streptophyta; class Pinopsida; order Cupressales; family Cupressaceae; genus Cunninghamia; species Cunninghamia lanceolata. The sequence continues at coordinate 423,512 of BSBN01001164.1, read as the reverse complement.
AGTCTTAGATACTTGATTAGGTCTATGGATTATTGAAATCGTCATGACTTCATAAGTTAAACGTAGTTGACCAAGTCGAACTGTAGGAATATGATAGTATCCAAGTCAAGTTGGGGTGGGTGAACATTACGACAATGTTCATTGCGAACATCAAATTATATTGAAACTATGGCCATAGTAATGCATGTCTCTGCATGCATTATCGGTTCACTGTATCTAGATTGCACAACCTATCAGAAATCCTACTTAGCTAGAGGGTATCTTGGGTTGTATGATTGATAGAGTTGTGTAGGATACAACACTATGTACTCAGAAGGCAAATTACCACTGGTCACCTTTGGTCTATAATTCTCGTGAAGGGTAGGGCCACTTCCTATGTGGAAGATGTGTGGGAGACCGCCGGTCTATGGTTGGAGGTAAATCACTGGAAAGATACTCTCTCTCTCTAGCAGAAGACATGCCAAGGCTTGTGATAAAGATGTCAAATTTCTGAATGCAGTATATCTTTGGGACTTGAGTTTATTGAGACTATGTAAAACATTATCTAATGCAAATATTTGTAATTGATTTACTTTTGTAAACCATGTAATTGAAGAAGACAATATGGTTTATTGTATTTTGTAATGAGAAATCTTGTAATTGTAGTTACTTGATTATATGTTGAATAAAAGAAAAAAATTCTCTATCTCATTTTTACCTTGTTAAATTACTTATGGTAAATTATCTAATTTTACTATGTTTTTAGAACGTGGATGTTACATTTTTAAAATTTTGACTAATTTTATTTTACATGCCTTACCATCTCCTATCATCTCCTAAAACATACCTCTCATCCACTGTCATCCCAAAAACATGCCCTACCATCCCATCATCTTCATCTGAAAAACTTCATAAAACATAGACCATTACTCATTGCAATTTATTTTTACAATTACTAATTCACATTTTTCTAGACACGATGCAAGATTGCCATGATGCCCAAGGATGCTCCTACATCAGGATGGCAAACAATCCTATATGGCCCAACACTCTAAAAATCATAAAATATAAATTTAAAAAAAAAACAAGCATCATTAGACAAGAAAACTTGCAATGATTATGTGCAATTGTAAACTTGTCGATAGGTCTCACTAAAATTTAATTGTTTTGGTTCCTCCTACTACTATGAATTTGCTAATGTGTCTAACTAAAATTCCATTAATATGGTTCTTGTTCTAACTATAAAGTATGATTTTACAGATACATCTGTGACACCTCAACATTTTTTTCCTTATTTCATTAAATATGGTCATAAAGAGATAAACTATCTTTTATTTGTTATTGGTTATGGTGATAGGCATTCTATGTTGACAACTAGGAATGTTTAAGTGATTCTAATGCTTGTCTTTGTTTGAAATCTAGAAGGCAATTAGGTCTACAAGAATGAGCACTAGTATGTAATTCTCTTTCTCAGTAATATAATATAGTGTTTTTCTTGTGTTCAAAAAGTAATTTATTAATCCATCATTAGTATAAACAGTTCCAAACATTCAACAATTTTTAATTTCAAGCATTTTGAACATTTTTGTTCTCCTTAATTAGATGAAATGTAGACTTCCTTTATTCACTCAAGATAAGAGCATAATCTTTATTAAGGTTATTCTCATGTTGATAAAATTGAGGAACTTCTGCTTTGTGCATCTTTCATCTTTGGTAAATTTTATATAATATATATGTACATTAACAATGTTCAAGCAATGAAATTTTGTTAATTTATGTGTTACTCTCATCTGAATTTTTAATTCAATTCTAATGTTATATAACATGGTTCTATAATATATATAATGAATGTCTTAAACATTTAAATAATTGAGATTTCACATATTTTTAAAAAGTCGACTATTATTATTTTACATACCTTACCATCTCCTATCATCTCCTAAAACAAACCTCTCATCCATTGTCATCCAAAAAAACATGCCCTACCATCCCATCATCTTCATCTGAAAAACTTCATAAAACATAAACCATTACTCATTGCAATTTATTTTTACAAATACTAATTCACATATTTTAAGAAACAATTTCCAAAACTATATTAAAAAAAGCCACTATTCAAAGTATTTTGTTCACATAGTGTACAACCAGGATCAGATTCCATTTTGTCTACACTCTAAAATCTTTGAAGACCCCTTCTCATGATGATGTTTAATGTTTGAGAAAAATAAAATAAAACCTTTTCTCTATGTATTCTTCTCATTTAAAAGACTTGTAGAATATTCAAGGGTTCTAGAAGTCTTTAAAAAGCCAAACACATAAGCTTTATTTTCTATTTATTGTATTAGGCTTATCTTTCTATAATTTTAAAAACTATGATTGATTACAAAATAATATTCTAAAATAATTTTTTTTTGTTCACAGTTGTTTGGATTGTTTCGGATTGTTTCCCCGTCCTCGCGTCCCCGTTGCCATCCTTAAAATCAAACATACATTTTATAATGTTTAGAGGAAAAAACTCACAACTGACAATGAAATATTGTTGTTATATTGTTGTCATGATTAAAATTATTGTTATATTGCTGTCATGATTAAATTGTTGTTATATTGCTGTCATGATTAAATTTTATTGTTGTTATACTGCTGTCATGATTAAAATTACTGCCATTATATTGCTATCATGACTAATTTTATTGCTGTTATGCTGCTGTTAATATTATTGTTGTTATTCAGCTTATAGTCTTATACTGCTGTCCATTAACTTGTAGAAATTTGTGTCTCTCTCTCTATATATATATAATATTTTGAAATATATATATATTTGAAAAATTCGTATATATTGCCGTCCCCGGCCGTCCCCAAAAAATGGTCCTCCGACTGCCGTCCTCGAAACGCGTCCCTGTGCCCGAAACACCGTGGAACATTGGTTTTATCCATGTTATGTCAACCAGAAAATCATTCTCCTGTCAGGTCCACGCATTTGTGCCCACTTAATGTTTTGGGGCGTATTTGGCTTCTTTACGAGAGATTTTTAAAAATGAATCAGTCAAGAAGATTTGTAAAACACGAACCAGTCTGCAGGATAAGTCCAGTGAAATATATATAACCTGCTATTTAGCTTTTTGTGAGCATCTTTTCTTGTGTTGTGATAATTGAGTAGCCGTTTGGTTTTTATTACTCCCCAGTCATTTGGATCGAACAGAAAATGTTGCTGCTAATGCAAATTCATTGGGCGCTTGTTTTCCCATCTGTATTTTGTCTCTGTTTGGTGGGATTTACTGCTGCAAAATGTGATCCTGAAATGTGTGGATCCATGAATGTGAGTTACCCTTTCTGGATTCACAATCCTGATTGTGGATACCCTGGTTTTCAGATCAATTGCACCAAGGAGATTTCTACTGGGATGCTCGCTCCCTTTCTTCCTGTCTATGTAGGTAATAATATTGATGATCTAGCTTGGGCTTATTATAAGATTATGGAGATCAATTATACAGGTTATCTCATCATAAATTCTTCTTCTATCTTTGCCCAGTCCTGTAATGCAAATACTAGTACAGAGGTGCTCTTTCAGCTACCTCCGGACGGGCCTTTCACTATTTCCAAGTTGAATAGGTTTGTAGTTATTGGGTGCAATACATTCGGTACCTACACATATAGGAAATGGGGAGAGGTGAGATGTGTATCTACATGTGACTCTCAAACTGATCCACCATACTGCAGCTATGGCTGTTGTGAAATTGTTCTTCCAGATAATTGGCAGTGGATAAATTTCACAGGCGGCGGTATGTTTCGTTTGCTCAACTCCTCTACCAACAATTATGATAAAAAATGTGGCTTCTCCACCATATTAGACCCCTCTACCTTCACCGTAGTCGACAATGAAACAAACCTCTTCTGGGGAGAAGGGAGGAAGGCTTATTATGGTCTCCGCCTTAACTGGGGTATTGGCCTTCAGAACTGCTCCACAGCTAAACCAACTGCGAATTATTCTTGCTCCTCCAAAGCAGAATGCAATGAGTCTCCAACGACACAAGGGCATGTATGCACATGTCTCCCTGGATATGAAGGAAATGGTTACTCTAATGGCACTGATTGTACAGGTATTACCTCTCCACTTTTTTTTTTTTTTAAAGTTATAATCATTATTAGTTTTTAGTTGTTTCTGGATTAAATTGTGTTTTAGATTTTGGAATATCAATGTTTCGGATTATATTGCATGATCCATCTTCAGGACAGAACAATGAGAAGAGAATGATCTAAAATATTGTTATTCCAAAATCTACAACAACTAAAAATTATTAGAAAAATAATCAATGTAGAATTGAGATAAACAGGGAAATAGTAATAAATTGTACAAAATAGACAACACAGATTTACGTGGAAAACCTAGTTATATACCAAGAAAAAACCACGGGCAAAGATCTCTCAATAATTTTATTCTTAGAAACAATTCGCTGTTACAGAATTTCACAATGCATTCGCATTCAAACTCAACTAATTTAAAGAATCACGAAATAACATGCAATTAATCAAATCCTTTCGGAAGAAGGATTTCCATGCATAAATCATGCGAGATGCACTTCTGCATGTTGTACATGTATCATATGGCTCAAAAAAAAAATTGCATCCCCCTATGACCCCTACCCTTCAACCTTCGATTGAACTTTAAGGCCTTCGACCCCACCCAGTGGGTACAATTCACTACCGCGGTACTCATCATCAACTGTTTAATCAATGTTGGAATAAGAAACTGATTTCATATATTAACAAAAACCGTTCACCGTAAACAGCTGGCACGTTGTCGTGTCAACTGTTTTAAAAAAATTTGACCCCAATTAAATTTAACAAATCTGTTCGACCTGTTCAACTGATAATGGTCAACTGTTTCAAAAAACCTGTTTTTGAATATAGTCGATTTGTGTGGACCTGTCTGTAAGTTTTTGACTGCCGGCACGGCTGTTTAAGCTCTTCCAACCAAAACTATTGTGAACTGTGAAAATATCATGTTCCAGACCATTATTAGGATCATAGTTTCTCCTTTTAAATCGTCGTTCTTTAAAATCTCAAAGTTCCTAACGACAATGATGATGAATCTTCAGACATAGACGAATGTAGTCATCCAGACTGGAATATGTGCGTTGGAGCAGAGGATGGAGGAGCATGCCATAATTTGGCAGGTTCCTACAATTGTTCGTGTGCAAAGGGTTATAAGGGAGATGGCCTTCAAAAGGGGACAAGATGTGTATCCAAAAGCTCTAATTCCCTCAAATCTGTAATCGCAGGTGACCATACGGCATGCGTCTTTGTATGTTCTTTTTCTCTACACTTCAAACAATGTAGTCAATAATTTTTTTCTCGCAGCCTCTTTTTCTTCGATCATTGGAGTTTTTGTGGGAGCTTGTGGGGTATTTTGGTGGCTGAGGAGGCGTCGTTTGAAACAAGCGAGAGACAAGAATTTCCTGCAGAATGGCGGGATACAGTTACAGGAACGCGTAGCTTCCATGGGAGGAAGAAAAACCCTAAGAATATTTTCTGAAAGAGAATTGGAAATAGCTTCCAACAATTATTCAACAGAATTGGGGAAAGGTGGCTTCGCATTTGTGTACAAAGGAGTTCTTCTGGACGGGACACCTGTGGCAATCAAAAAACCGAGATCAATTTCGGATGAGTTCATCAACGAAATCATAATTCTGTCCCATATAAATCACAGGAATGTAGTGAAATTGCTTGGTTGCTGCATGGAAACTCAATTTCCATTGCTTGTATACGAATTCGTGCCAAACGGAACAGTTTATGAACATCTACACTCAGCAGAGAAGCATTTGTCATGGCAAACACGGAGGCAGATTGCCATCGAAACAGCAGAGGCGCTATCATATATGCATCTTCAAGCCTCTCAGCCCATTTTCCATCGCGACATAAAATCCTCAAATATTTTGTTAGACAACACATTCACTCCAAAAGTAGCAGATTTTGGTCTTTCTCGTTTAAGACCTTCGGAAGAAAATCACCTGAGCACCATAGCAGTGGGAACCCGAGGTTATGTAGATCCGGAGTTCGTGAGGAGCAGCCAATTTACAGACAAGAGTGATGTCTACAGTTTTGGTGTAGTTTTGGTGGAGCTTCTCACTGGTCTTACACCCTTGTTGTCTATACAAGGATCTATGTGCGCTTTGTATGACCATTTCCTCTCTGCAATCAATGACAACCGCCTCACTGAAATTTTAGATCCTGAAGTGGTGAAAGAGGAAAACCAAGGGCAGATGGAGAATATGGCAAGGTTAGCCAAAGCATGCTTGCAAGTGAAAGCAAAAGCAAGGCCGTCCATGAGAGAGGTGGTGGAGGAACTTGTTTGGATAAGAGCAGCAATAAAACAGCCGGGGCTTTACAGAGATGTGAGTCTTGTGGAGCACAAGGCTGACCCAAAAGAAGCAAGGATGAATTATCATACTTTGCCAACCACAAGTGATGGTAGTTCTAAGGATCTTGCAGAGCATTATTATTACTCTTCTCGACCTGCTACAGCAATTGATTCGGAGGGCCCTTCCACTGCATTGATCCAGATTGAGATGTCAGCTACGCATGGACGATGATCAAGGCAATGCATGACCAAAGAACCAGACAAGGTATGTCACTCTTCATTTCTTGTTTTTAAGAAACAGAAAATACACACAGGTTTCCAATGAACTAGAAATAGCACATATATGTAGGTTTGTCATTACACTAAAACATGCAAGTGTTAATAAACTTTCCAAACCAACACTTTAGTTTAGATGCATAGTAACAGTTAATTCACCAGATCAATTCCCACAAATGTAATGATTAATCCAACAGTTGAATGTCCTATAGACACTAGTATACATGAATGTCCTATAGACACTAATAATATACATAGATCTATGAACTTGGTGCTGTTTTTTTTCCCAGCAAAACATTCTTTAGGTATATTGTCAAACCCAAAAAAAATCCAGCAAAACATTCTTTATATTGTCAAACCAAAAAATCTATCATTTTTTATTGGGCATTCACTTGCAATTATATATGTTGTTTCTGGTAACATCCATTTTTAAAGCTGGTTGAATTAATATTAGGCCAAAGTTTATTATTTTGATATGATGCGACAAATCATATTTGTACTTAACTATCTTGTTTTCATGCAATATATGTACATGCAGGTGTTTTGCCAACAAAGCCACTATAATTACCATATGTGGTAGTCTCATGCTATGAACTGTATTTTGAAGTGTGTCTAATTAGATGTAAAATAATGTAAGAGTGGTTTGGGTAAATATTAAATATGTTGTATAATTTTTTAATGAATACAAGTTGTAATTATGCACAAGTATAATGTAGTAGGTTATATCTTTGTTATGGTTATATAATGTTATTCATTATTGATGTTTTTTTATAGTTATATAATGTTATTCATTAGTTATATAATACTATTTATCATTGATGTTTTTATAGTTATATAATGTTATTCATCATTGATGTTTTGTATGGTTATATAATGTTTTATCATTGATGTATTAGTTTATATATTATATTTATGTTATTTGTCATTTAAGTATTATTTCAATTTTTTATAATATATTTTCAATGTAATTAATATATAATCTAAAAAAATACTAAATTAATTTTGAGAATCAAATCATTTAGAACAAAATACATTAAAAAAGAGGATCTCAAAAGTTATGCTTTATCTTTATATGTGAAGAATATTACGATTTGACATGGGCTTCATTCATTGTGCAGGGTCAAACTATAAAATTTCAAGATCTTGTCATAATGCCAAATCAGATATAAGCAACAATTCATAAGGAGGAAGCCCTATGTGTAGATGCATAGCTCCAATTACCACACATTTCCTAAGAGGAGAATGCCTAAATTTAGATGTTTCAAACATAGAACAAAGAGATGCTTCGTAGAGTTAATCAAGTATAATCTAGGGCCCAAATAAGGAAATAAGAGAAAGCACAAGGTCCGAGTCCAAACATCAAGATAGGAATCTATAAAACAAAAACAAACATAAAGAAAATAACAAATATTTTTATGTGATGTAGGATTGCTAGTGAGCCCAGGATTCTCCTACATCACACATCTTGTGTAAGAAAAGAATGAGCCCCTACTCATGACACCTTGGTGAAATCTTCAATATTATAACCGTGGCGACATACTTTTGCTAGAGTTAGCTATGATGTCTCTTCAATGCTTTTGACTTTCCACCATACAAGATACTCCACATAGTCCTTACCAAAATTTTGTTTGGAGACTCTTGTTTGTAACATATTTGGTCAATCTATTCCCCTTAGTTGATGGGAATTTTATTCTTCTAATCTAGAGACTCAATACCCAAAAGTGTTTCATTGGGTTCTTCAGTGTCCTCCATTCTAGTATATTATTCACAAATTTAAAATACTAAAGATAGGAGAGATACCCAAGTCCTATGATAATACATATACGTAAGAAGAAATCTTTTTTAATATTTTGCAAGGCTCAATTTTCAACCTACAAAGTTTTTGCAGATGCCCCTAGGAAATATTTCCTTCAAACTTTGAGCTAAGACTAGGTTGCCAACTATAAACTCTACATGTGTCTTTTCTTTTTATCTACATACTCATTTAATTCAAACTACTTTTAGCTAGGAATTCCCTAACTTGGACTTATTCACATCTTATATGTGTAAAGTGAACTATAGTTCTCCCACGCTCTTCATTCTGTTCCCACTATGATCTCTTAGCTCTACCACCCCTTTGGGATTGCCAGCATACACCACCTAGAAGGGAGTTTTTACTATACTCTAGTTAATTAATTTGTTATATAAAAATTATCCTAGTACAGGGGAAAATGAAAGAGTTAAGAGTTAAGAGTTCCTATTTTCATGGGAACTAAGTTTTTACTATAGTCTAGTTATAATTTCACTAGCATGGAATTCAAAGACTCAAAAGTTCTTTACATAAGTAGACATACTTTAATAATCTATAACTACTCAAAGAAATCTCATTTGGGTTGAAGTGCAAAGATGTGTCACTCATTTATAAAGAAAAGGGGCAATGCAAGTCCCACTTTTTAATTTGAAGCACTTGAAATTGATATATGTTTCAAATTTTGGAACATGTTGTAAACTAATAAAATGTAGATATTTTAGAGTAGTTTATGACTAATTATTTTAATTTAAAAATTAGCTTGGTATAGTTTTTTTGTAAATATGTCATTACTATTTAATTACTAAAAAATGATATAGATTCATAGGACATCGTCAAAGGGTTTGTGCTTAAATGGCAAGGCCATAAGGTTCTCAAGATGGAGATCCAAGTTTGAATCTCCCAAGTGACATCTATAGTTGGAACTCCAAGTTGTGGCTCTTGAACTTCCATTGTGGCTTCTAAGTTGAATAAGTAATCTAAGTTGAATATGTGGATGGAGAGGAGGTCCCCCTTGTGACCTTTGTTGGAGTGGGGCTAGCCTAAATATCCCCCACAACTTACTGATAAAAAAAAAGATTGGTGGGATATCAAGTTATTTGTAATAAATTTTTTTACCATTTTTTAAAATTGTGGACTCAAAATTTTAGTGCAGCAAAAAAGAATTAATTTTGATAAATAGTGTTTTTAATAAATGTTTAAAGTTGCATGGTGACTATTTATGAAAAGGAAAAAAGGAAATATATTGGATCAACCAAGATTCTATCCTTTGGTGTAGTGATTTTTTTCAAATTTTTACATAAATTTTATTATTTTTTGTGAATCAAATCAACCTCAACTTTTGGGGTTGATGGCCTACTCGTAATAAATTTTAAAAATAGTAATGTCAATTACAATATATTAATAAATATATTTTAGAATCTACACATAAAGATCTACAACATGGTATTTTTAGATTTTTCAAAAATGTTATATACAAGAGTAACAGTAATGAGAACATTAAGTTTCCTTGAATATCTTTTAAAAAAATTATCATGTGCACATATTTTTGGCTAGAAATGTCCTTTTAATAAAAAATGCTTAAAGTTGAATGTGTTAAAAATCTATCCAAAAGGGTGGCATAACTTTGTGCTTTTACCCATGCTATTATGAAAAGCATTTACAAAAGAATTTAAGAACCTTTTACAACTATTATCACAATCAACTAATAAAAAATAATAACAAGCTAGCAAATGTATCCCCAAAGAAGTTTTTCATTATCCCCTAAAATTCATAGTTAATTATATAGACTTCTAGGTTCTAGAGATGATTTTTTCAAGACAATACCTTCTCTAAATTTAACACAAATCTATTCCTCAACCCTCTCAAGCTTTGACATACAACATTTGATCAACCTAGACTATGCTATATGTGGCCTTATACAAAAATGGCTAAAAGATATTTTTCTCCTAAGAGAAACATGTATAAATAACTAGACATCATGCCCTATATCTTCCATGTTGATGACACTTGTTGCAATCTACACCATTGTAGTACATATTTTATTAAATTTGTTGTAGCAACCTCTCTACTAAGGCATTGAATTCATTATTCAATCATACAACACACACAATCAAACCATATCTCTATAGGCAAGGGAAAATCTTCTTGAAATTTGTACATAAAGTGGTTTGCAAGAACCCAAATTTATTGGTTTTTGGTGCTAATTAATGAATGCAAGGTAGCCCATGCTCAGTAAGGTCTAAATACTCTTCTCAAGTTCAACAAATAGCATGGGCTCTATCGATTCTTATTTAATTTCCTAGCAAACTCCTTCAATCAAGATTACAACACTAAGATTAGATCTACCTCTACAAATACTTGTCATGTCATCACTATCTACAAATACTTGTCATGTAATCACTAGGCCACAAGTAATCCCATAAAAGCACCTAGTCAACTTAGCAATTAGGGTGAAAGTTCAAAGTTGTGTCACACTTTTATAAAGAAAATGACCAACACTAATCTAACTTTTTAACTTGAATCACCACAAAGCGACATATATGTTTTGAATTTTGAAATTATGCACACAATAAAATGTAGATTTTAGTGTATTTTATGTTTGTATTTTAAAAAACAAAATAAAAAATTATTTAAATGTAGTTTTTTATAAAATTGACACTATAATTTAGTTGCTAATAAAATGTTGAAAAATAAGGTTAAGTGAGACATCACTTTTTATATAGTAAACTTTTTTTACTTAATTTTTTTTAGGTATTTATAACTTCAAACTTTAGTGCATGGATTATTTTTTTCGCCATTTTGATAAATATATATTTTAAATAAATATTGGAGGTTGCGTGTAATGAAAACACAACCAGATTTTAATGGAGCGTAACTTTTTTTCTTAACTTTTTATCCAAAATAGCAAAAAATTATATCATCTCGACATGGAATTTATCCTCTAGTGCATCATATTTTTCCAAACTACACTTATAGATCTATTTTAAAAAGTTATATTTTTACAAATTACACTTATAGATCTATAAAAGAGTATTTTTAGATTTATGCAAACCATAATACCATATTTATGTGGAGAAACCCTTGCAAGAAAAAACTACACCACCAAAGAGACCTAAGGTTGGATTAATCTCAAAATAATATACACCAACATAATCACTTATCCCTCTAATAGTAAATCAACAACATAAGAGTACCTACAAAAAAACCTTTTAATCCATTATCTCATGCTTCCAATATATACATATGTCAGAAACTAGAAACCATCAAGAGTAACCAAAACCATGAGCCATGACAAAACTCCAATTCCCCTATGGTCATGGTCAAGAATCTCACAATAGTATGTAACTATTCTTACACTTATTACACATATTACACCCTTCTTACACATCTTACACACTTCTTACACATCATTGATGTCATAGAATCTGTCATAACAATAAAATTGACCAAGATCCAAAGTCTAGGTGCTCCACGAGGCGATTCAATGTTTGTGTCATAACCACCAAATTGGGGAGATGCTTTATAACTCCCAATGTTGGCAATATCAATGTAACATCCTTATTCAATTCCTTCTTATGCAATACCCTAAGTATCTCAAAGAATAAATAATGAATAGATATGTCCCCATCCACACATGGGCATCCAATTTTGACCACTCCAATATGTTTGGAGATCACACATTATTTAGCATCTATATATAATTAAATATAATTAAGCAAGACTTGGGATTGCAAGGTGAATAACACCCAATATCTTTCCATTCTCCCACTTAACATTTAGATTGAAAGACATGGTAGTGTTGTTTCTTAAGAAACACACCCAATTTTCTTCAATGGGGCACCCTTTTCAAACCCTTAACATGCCCCTCAAATTATTTAGGTTTGAATTAATGAGTCTCATAGATATATAATTAGAGAGATATTTCAAACTCATGAAATTATCTCTATGATATTTATCTTATATAATTTTTTTTAGGTTTTATTTCTCCCACGGTCATGTTTTATTTTAATCCAATTTCTTATCTTTTATTTTCTTGCGGGCTTTATCTTTATTATCCACAATTAAATATAGAACCAAGATTGTATTGAGTTACAAGTCTCTTAGCTTAAAACATCTTGACTTTTCTTTGATTCCCTAGATCAACTGAGCCTTATCAACTCCACTTCACCAGGGACTTCACATCTAATTTCACCATGCTTTAGATCCATAGCCTCTTAGATTCCACCACATGTCCTTCATGGAATCTATCCATGTGCTAGCTATGGAGTTCCCCACATTTCATCCATGGACTTCAAGGTTAATTTAGTTGCATTTTACTCATAGCCTTACATTTGTTATTCTAGTATTTGCAATCTACCAAAATTTTCATACATAAGTTCCTCATTGAAATTTGTTCGACCATGAAGTTCAAATCCACTCCCGAGTCTAGTGCTTTCCACTACTTCCACATGTCCCCTTTCTCCTCTACCATGTGTTTACATCAACCTTGTCCAAATATATCCATCAAACCTCTCCTTATTTCCTTGTCGAACCATCTCCACATGTTGTTTGTACCTTTATATACCATCATGTGCATCTCACTTGATGTCACATGTCTTTTATGCATCTTGCATCTCCTTCATCACCATTTTCTCATGTGTCTATCTCAATGCACCCAATGTTATTGAAGTATACGGGTGTCTCCTAAAACATTCAAATTTTGGTAAGTTATATTTCCCTATGCAACTCACATCCATAGGGCAAAAGATTTCAAATCTAGTAAACTGTTAGACCCAAGGCCCTAACTAAAACCTATTTTACCTAGGGTTTCACATCCTCTAATTGATATTACACTAATCACTACCATTTTTCATTATCGATGCTTGCTACATATTATTATGTCATAAATTGTCGACACCGGTGATTTACACTAGGTTTACCACCCTTCTGGACTGATATACAAACTCTTGTTGAGAGAAGACTGGATTCTAAAGCACAAATTGGTTCCAGGTGTCATTATTTGGGTATAGGCCCTAAAAGGACCTCAAACACCTCAACACTAGCACCCAAGTGTTAGTGTCCTAGACATTTGCAAAAATAAAGTTTGAGTGGCCTTGGATGTTGTCCTTATTACTCTTGGTGTTGTACCTTGTGGGCTTTGCTTGAAAGGTTTTCCCAAAAATGAGTTGTGTTAGAAACTTGCTAGTGTTGCCATTGATGTCAACTCCCAGCAAATGATTCACTTCGTTTCCAAGTGCTTTTGACAAAATTTGATAAAAAGGTGTACAGTATGACAGAGGTACCCTCAGTATTATGCTCCACATTTCTTCCTAATTGAAGATATGCTTATGCAGTTTTGAAGTATTGATCAAAGGTGTTCAGAGGTATTATATCCAGAGTTTCAAGTTTTGGATCATGTGGAAGTAGAAGATGTGTCTGACAAAATATTTGACTGTGAAGGAGGGTGTTTGGGAGAAATGAGAATGCTCCACATTTCTCTGCATTTCTCCACATTGAGATTTCCTGTCTTGCAAATCTGGGTCATCCCACAATAATGGGTTACACTTTTTGGCCAAACTTGACATTGAAATCAACATTTTGAACTAAATCTTTACTTTCTGACACCCATAGCTGCTAAACCATTAGGAATTTGAAAATGATGTGGATTAGTGATTTGTGAGATTTTGTTTGTAGATTCTAGATATATATATTTTTTAAAAAATTGGAGTTAAATTGTAAAAAAAATTGTGTCTCCTTTGATAACTAGTTTTTAATAGTAAACAACATTTTTTTAAAGTGATGTGTATTTCGTAGCACATAACTTTTTTTCTACAAAGGATAAAATTATGATTCTTTTGAATTTAGATTGGTAACATCGATATATAGGGCATGCATTTGGTTTCATAATGTTTTGTTGAATTTTTTTTAATTAAATTTTGAAGTCAAACTAATTATAATTTAGATATAGGTGTATTCCATAAAACATAACTTTTTTTGTATGTATCAAAATTCAATTTTTTTTTGTTGAAACAAGGACATCAGTACCTAGGGCATAGATATTTTTGAGAATTTTTTTCACTAATTTGCTAATTTTCCATGTGTGTAGAACCGAGAACTTGATGTTCAGTGAAAAACCTACATTCACAAAAAATAAAAAATAAATATAATAATCAAATTAAATATATTTAAAATTATACTTTTTGGGAAGCTTATAATAAGGACTACATACTTATAAAACATAAATTTTAAATGAATTCATTTGATCCCCCCACAAGTAAATCAAAAGTGGTTTTTTATCAGCATTTTGATAGGTGTAGAGGAGACTCCATTATAGGTATGGTTTAAAACCAGCGGGGTTCTATCCAAAGGGGTTTGAATCTAAGGAGATTTGATCAAATCCTCTTCAATTAAAATCTTTCAAATGGAACCTTTCAAGGCTTAAATCATTATATTTTCTAAAAATATGTGATTTAAGCAAAAATCAGGATGTCCCAGAAAGTGTAACCCATTATTGTGGTAGCACCCATCTGGGAGTGTGCTTATATTTTATGTATCCACCTTCCTTTGAAGTTTCCAGTGTTGGGATGGCCCACCAAGTTTAGTTGTTGCATTGGTGATCAGTAACAATGTGTCCTGATATGCATAATGAAGACATTCTTTGATTCAGACGGTTGTGGCAATGTTGTAGACATCTATGATGATGATGAGTATTCTAGGAAGGTGTGTGAATACTTTGGAGTGTCTCTCTTTGGTCCAAATGATGTTCTTGGACTTGGAGAAGCGTGAATATGGCCATTAGATCAAGTTTGGTCAACCTGGCTTACTAGCACCCTTTGCAAAGGTACCTCATGGATTGTGGATGAGATAAGTAGCTTGATGAAACAAATTTGAGTCTTGGTTATCCCTTGACATGGTCCACTTTCACTTCTTTCCACCGTGGAAGTGTTTAGTGTCGACCTACGCAATGTTGCATGTGTGTAATGCACACGCTTCATTAGGATCAACCTAATTGAGATAGGTCTTGGTTATAGATGGTATAAATGCAAGATGAAGTTGAATGGAACAAGGTAGAGAAGAGTATGTGAATGTAAATCAAGGGCAATGAAGTTGTATGTGATCTTAAATGCTTATAACTCCGGAATGCAGTGAGCAGAAGTTGTCTATATTTTAGTGTGCTAGAAGTTGCTAGAGGCAGTGAGCCAAAGGTTACAGATGGCAAAGAGTGGAAGTGGTGGATCTCTTATGTTTCTTTGAGATAGTGAATCTCTCTATAATAGTCTTCTTCTTTCTTCTCTCTTCTAGGCAGTGAACCTTTCTCTGGCAATGAGCCTACTGATTTTCAGTGTTGTTATTCATATATATTGTGAGCTAATCCTCATCATGGTTTTTCCCTTATTGGGTTTTCCACTAAATATGGTGTTCTTATGTGTTTGGATATGTTTGCACTGATGTTTCATATGTTTACATTTTGCTAATGCATTATAAGTGGTTGATGTTTTGAGAGTTTAAAGTTTCAACATACAACTGATTCCCCCCCAGTTGTCCTGTGGATTCTAACAATTGGTATCAGAGCCAAGTTCCCTAAAGAAGCTTAATTGCTTGGGGTAGATCTAGATGGCACACAGGAAAGGTATGGAGGTCCCAGTGTTTGATGGAACAAATTATGTGTTTTGGAAAACCAAGATGGAAAGCTTTCTTGTCTCACTAGGATATGGTGTATGGAAGATAGTTGACAAAAAGTATACTATACCTAAAGATGGTCCAAAGGATGAAGATGAGATTAAAGAATATGAGAACAATGGCAAGGTAAGGAGTGCTCTTTTGAATAGTCTCTTTGATTCTAAATTAGTGAAGGTGATGAGTTACAAAACTTCTCATGAGATATGGAAGAAGTTGGAAAGCACCTATGAAGGAGATGACAAGGTCAAGAAAGCAAAGTTGCAAATTCTAAAGTCCAAGTTTGAAGCCCTAAGGATGTTAGAGGATGAAAATATTGCAAGCTACATGCAGAGAGTGGATGAAATTATCAATTCCATCAATGATCTTGGTGGAGAGCTGGAGGAAAAAGAAGTGGTAAAGAAGGTTCTAAGAACTCTTCCTAAATCCTATAGTGCTAAAGTTTCTACTATTGAAGAGACTCAAGATCTGGATAATTATGCTAGGGATAAAATGTTTGGTACTCTAACTACTTTTGAGAGAAGAGAATTTGGTCAAGATGATGCAAGAAAAGAAATTGTTTTTAAGGCTAGCAAGACAAAAAAGAATGTTGAATCGGATTCAGATGACTTTGATGAAGTGGAAGCAAATCTTGTAAGCAGGTTGAAAAAGGGTTTAGCAAAATACAGAGGTAAGTTACCCTTCAAATGTTTTTGGAAAGATAGGTCATTATGATGCAAGAGAAGAGGAAGATATCTGGTTAATTAATAGTGGGTGTTCAAATCATATGACAGGTGATAAGAATAAGTTTGTGAATCTTGAGAAGTTTGATGGAGATTGTGTTAAGTTTGGAGATGATGCATCTGCTAAGATCTGTGGAAGAGGTTCAATCAGTTTTGATGGCAAGCACAATACAGATGATGTCCTTTATGTCAAAGGTCTCTGGTAATCTTCTAAGTGTAGGACAAATGTGTAGCAGAGGATATAATCTTGTGTTTCAGGATGGTGGCTCTGAAATCAGAAAAGAAGACTGAAACTCTGATTGCTATAGGAACAAGGACAAAAGGAAATATATATCATCTCGAAGGTGCTAAAGGTGTATGCCTTATGAATCAAATTAATGAAAGTTGGTTATGGCATAGAAGAATGTGTCGCATCAATTTTGATAGCCTAGTAAAGATTAGCTCTACTCAAGTTGTAAGGGATCTGCCAAGGATTACAAAGCCTACTAATGCAACCTGCAAGGAATGTCGAATTGGGAAGCAAACAAGGAAAAATTTCAAAATCAAAGAATATTCTACCACTGGACCTCTGGATTTGGTGCATACAAATCTATGCAGACCTACAAGAGTAGGAAGCTTTCAAGGTGATAGGTATTTCATGTTGTTGATTGATGATTTCTCTAGAATGACATGGGTAACTTTTCTGAAAGAAAAATCAGAAGCTCTAGATAAGTTTAAAGCTTTTAAGGCTATGGTTGAAAATGAAACTGATCTGAAAGTCAAGTGTTTGAAGTTTGACAGAGGTGGTGAGTTTACCTCCAATGAGTTTAATTACATTTGTGAAGATCATGGAATAAAGAGGCATTTGTTAGCACCTAGGACTCCTTAGCAAAATGGAGTTGTGGAATAGGAGAATAGGATTGTTTAGGAAGTAGCAAGGATAATGATGAAAGAAGCAAATCTTCCAAATATCTATTGGAGAGAAGCCATCCACACTGCAGTCTACATACAAAATAGAGTGCAAGCCAGGGTCAGTAGTTCAAAGACTCCATATGAACTATGGTACATGGAAGAAATCCTACTGTAAAATACTTTAGAATCTTTGGAAGTAAATGCTACATTAGAAGAGATGAAGAGAACTTAGGAAAGTTTGATATAAGATCAGATGAAGGAATCTTCCTTAGATATTCTACAAAGAGCAAGGCATATAGGTGCTACAACAAGAGACTAAAGAGATTAGTGGAAAGTGCAAATTTCAAAGTGGATGAAGAACCATACCAAAGTTCAATACTATTAGAAGGATATGAATCAGATGAAAACCATTGCAGAGAAGAAGAAAGAGAGGAATTGAAGAAAAAGAAAAGGAGAAGCAAGTTGATGAAGAAGTTGCTTAGGAGAAGATTCCCAAGACTCCCAAGTATGTGTAGAAGAACCATTTAGAAGATTAGATTGTTAGAGATAAGAACAAAGTTGTTTTAACAAGGAGAAGTATTGCTATGGTAGATGAATAGGTAAACTTGTGCTTATTGTCTCAAATAGAACCCAAAACAGTGATTGAAGCATGCAAAAATGAGCACTGGGTCAAGGCTATGGAAGAGGAATTGATGCAGATTGAGAAGAATTAAACATGAGAAGTTGTCCCAAGACCAGTAGACAAGAGTCACATGATAGAAACTAAATGGGTCTTCCAAAACAAATTGAATGAGAATGGGGAAGTAGTCAGAAATAAGGCCAGGCTGGTGTGTAAAGGCTACTAACAAATGGAAGGAATAGATTATGAGGAAACATTTGCTCCAGTGGCAAGATTAGAGGCCATCAAATTGTTATTGGCCTTTGCAACTCATAAGGACTCCAAAGTTTATCATATGGATGTGAATCTACATTCTTGAATGGAGAGTTGGAAAAGGAAGTATATATTGAGCAACTAGAAGGCTTTCAATTATCAAATGATCCAAATATGGTCTGTAGATTGAAGAAGGCATTGTATGGACTCAAATAGGCTCCTAGAGCTTGGTATGCAAGGTTGGATAGGTACCTGCTCCAACAAGGATTCAAAAAGGCAGATAGCAATCTATACTTAAAAGTTGAAGATCAAATCTTGATTGTGGAAGTATATGTAGATGATATAATCTTTGGAGGAAATGAAGGTATTTGCAAGAGATTTTTAGAAGAAATGCAGAAGGAATTTGAAATGTCAATGTGTGGGGAAATGAACTTCTTCTTGGGTTACAAATTAGTCAATCAAAAAATGGCATTTTCATTTCACAGTCAAAGTATGCTAGGGAAATGTTGAAGAAGTTTGGAATGAAAGACTCCAAACCAATATGTACTCCCATGACTACTGGTTGTAAGTTAAGCAAAGATGATGAATCTCCTAAGGATGATCAGAGCAAGTACAAATCAATGATTGGTGGATTGTTATACCTAACTGCTACTAGACCATATATCATGCATGTAGTTTGTCTTGTGGCTAGATTTCAAGCTGATCCTAGACAGTCACATGTTTTAGCAATAAAGAGGATATTCAGATACCTGAAAGGCACTATGGAGTTCAACCTATGGTATCCCAAGGATACTAATTTCTCCTTGAGTGCATATACAGATGCAGATTGGGCATGATGTACAGATGACTGAAGAAGTACAAGTGGTGGTGTTTTATTTCTAGGAAGTAGACTTGTCTCTTAGTTATGTATGAAGTAAGACTTAGTGTCATTATCTACTACAGAGGTAGAATATATTGCAGCAGCATCTTGTTGCACACAGGTGTTATGGATGAAGTAGACATTGAAGGATATCAAAGTGCCATATGATGAACCTATTCCTATCCTATGTGACAATACAAGTGCTATCAACATTTCAAAAAATTTGATGATGCATTCAAGGACAAAGCATTTTTCAATCCAGTATCACTTCTTAAGAGAAGTAGTTGTAGAGAATGAGGTGAAGTTGGAGTATGTGCCTACCAAGGATCAAGTTGCAAGCATTTTTACAAAGGCTCTCCCTAAGGATACTTTTGAGTATCTCTGGTAGAAGTTAGGGGTTATTGCCCCTCCTTCTCTTAACTAAATGCATAAGTATGTGCATTTGTCCAAGAAGCATTTCAATATACATTTTTATGGACCTAGACTGATGTTGAAGGCTACCTCTCAAGAGGAGTAGGTAAAGATACTATTGGTTGGTATAGTCAGATGGAACACATCCTATGATCTTAAGGGGGAGAGTGTAGAAAAGTGAAGAGCAGTAGAGATGAACCAAATACTTGCTAGTTTTGTTACCCTTTGCCATTAATGTCCAAGGGGGAAAGAGAGTTGAAGTGATTGAAAAACCATTGTGTAGAGAGGTGTGTGAGGAGTAAGAGTTTTTTCTGTCAAGGGGAGTAAGAGTTGCTTTAGGTCTTGATGGTTTTTGAAAGAGTTGGTGCTACCATCAATGACAAAGGGGGAGATTGTTAGAAACTTGTTGGTGTTGTCATTGATGTCAGCTCCCAGCAAATGATTCACTTGGTTTCCAAGTGTTTTTGAGAAAATTTGATAAAAAGGTGTGTAGTATGACAAAGGTACCCTCAGTATTATGCTCTGCATTTCTTCCTAATTAAAGATATGCTCGTGAAATTTGGAAGTATTTATCAGAGGTGTTTAGAGGTAATATAGCTAGAGTTCCAGGTTCTGGATCATGCGGAAGTAGAAGATGTGTTCGACAAAATATTTAACTGTGAAGGATGGTGTCTGGGAGAAATGAGAATGCTCCGCATTTATCCACATTGAGCTTTCCTATCTTACAGATGTGGGAGTTTGCTTATATTATTTGTATCCACCTTCCTTTGAAGTTTCTAGTGTTGGGATGCTCCGCAAGTTTAGTTCTTGCATTGGTGATTAGTAACAGTGTGTTCAGATGTGCATGATGAAGACATTCTTTGAGTCAGACAGTTGTGGCAATGTTGTAGATGTTTATGATGATGATGAGTATTCTAGGAAGGTGTGTGAATGATTTGGAGTGTCTTTCTCTGGTCTGCATGGTGTTTTTGGACTTGGAGAAGCGTGAATATGGCCATTAGCTCAGGTTTAGCTGACCTAGCTCACTAGCGCCATTTACGGATGTACCTCATGGATTGTGGATGAGATAAGAAGCTTGATGATACAAATTTGAGTCTTGGTTATCCCTTGACATGGTCCACTTTCACTTCTTTCCATCGTGGAAGTGTTTAGTGCTGACCTAAGCAATGTTGCATGTGTGTAATGCACACGCTTCATTAGGACCGACCTAATTGAGATAGGTCTTGGTTATAGATGATATAAATGAAAGATGAAGAACAAGGTAGAGAAGAGTATGCAAATGTAAATCAAGGGCAGTGAAGCTGTGTACAAGCTTAAATTATTATGACTCTGGAATGCAGTGAGCAAAAGGTGTCTACATTTTAGTGTGTCAGAAGTTGCTCAAGGCAGTGAGCCAAAGGCTGCAGATGGCAAAGAGTGGCAACGGTGGAGCTCTACTATTGCTTTGAGATAGTGAATCTCTCTGTAACGTCTTCTTCTTTCTTCTCTCTTCTGGACAGCGAGTCTTTCTCTGGCATTGAGCCTTTTTCTAGGCAGTGAGCCCTTGGTAGTGAGCCTACTGATTTTTAGTGTTGTTATTCATATATATTGTGAGCTAATCCTCACCGTGGTTTTTCCCTTATTGGGTTTTCCACCTAAATCTAGTGTTCTTATGTGTTTGGATGTGTCTGCATTGATGTTTCATATGTCTACATTCTACTAATGCATTATAAGTGGTTGATGTTTTGAGGGTTTAAAGTTTCAACATACAACTGATTCACCCCCCTCTTAGTTGTCTTGTGCATTCCAATAAGTTGATATGCATATATAAATAATTTTATTCATCCCATTTGAACTAGATGATGATTAGATGAAAGATATTAAGGAATTGATATGAACAAAAGTGTTATGCAAGTGACGAAAGCT
Source organism: Cunninghamia lanceolata (assembly GCA_027924645.1). Lineage (NCBI taxonomy): Eukaryota > Viridiplantae > Streptophyta > Pinopsida > Cupressales > Cupressaceae > Cunninghamia > Cunninghamia lanceolata. The sequence goes on along the minus strand of BSBN01001164.1, from coordinate 401,795 downwards.
CCATTGTGAAGATTATGCAGATTATGTGATGCTCTCCATTGCAAGTTTCTAACATTTATTGCAGATTCTAAGGGAAGCTCCTTCCTTCATCTCCATCCTTGTGGTGATCTTGAATCATCCCGTGCTAGGGCTTGCATTGTGATTAAGGTACTTTATTACAACATTTCTTTTATTATTGATTTTGCCTTTGTCCTCCAAGGACATGCACTCTCATCATCATATTGGTTGTTGTGGAGGTGGAAACACCATTCATGGGGTTTGACTAAGGCAAGCCCCTAAAATGGCCCAAACCTTTTTCCCTTTGTGTTTGTACAGATTTCAAAAGATTGGAAGCAAGTGCGGAAGATCCAGAAGCATATTGACGAATATAAACCCTGACTCTCAAAAACCCCTTTTAGAGGACTGAAACCCTAGGACACCTGTACTCGGTCAACTTTGTCCTCCCAAATCTGCCCTAGTTTCTAGCAGTAACCTCTGACAACTTTACTTTGCTCATTCCATATCCTGTTTCCTAGATCTTCAAATCTGTAAGGTACAATTTCTGCATTTTGGTATATTTTCATTTTATAACCCTAGGTCGAGGTCACTTCCTCTCAAATATCTCAGATCTACAACAAAGGAACATAACCACCCTATAGCTTATCTCTCCTATAGTACTGTATCCAAGCTCGATTTGTGTTCCAATGTTTGATTCGCAAAAAGAAAATTGAGAGGCTTAGTTTAAAACATGATTAATTGGCCCTCTCTTTTCCATCAAACATTTTGGTGAAACTAACATACTACACTTATCCTTCTTTGCTCATATCTATAATTATGTTTAATTAATTGATGAATTTGAATATATGTTTATTTTGTGCACATCCTTTTATCTCATAGATTTAATTTATAAAGCAACACACTTATAGATCTATAGTTAGGGTTACCAAAATCAAACATTTTGAGTGAACCTAAGAACTTTTGAATGTTTACAACCCTCTTCATTCAAATCTGATCTACTTACTATTCCAAATCTAATTAGTTATTGGTTTACTTAGATAGCAAGCACTTACATATCTTCATTGCTTTAATTGCTTGTTGATTTGATTGGATATTCATTGCATATATTTGTGACATACAATTAATCATTTGGAAACATTGCTTTATCTAGAAAACTAAAACATAACTCTTTTTTTCTATCACATCATCCACATATTCTGTCTTATCAACACCTTCTTCTATAAGCGCACTTTGTGTGTCATAAAGCTTGTGAAGTCTTTTATGAGTTTTGTGACCCAGTGTCTTGAATCTAACATCCTTGTGAGGAGAAGTTATAGGATCATGGATTCTAGTGCTTTAAATAGCTCCAATGTTCCCACATTGGAACCTGATGTTGCTAACTTACTTGCACATGGAATTTCATCACCTTTAGATCATATGCATACTTTGCTTATGGCATCTTAAGTACAGAATTCTCATGACTCTATAGACATAGATAGCCTTGTGGCTCATGTACCTGAAACACAAATTCATAAACTAGACATTGAGTTGGCTCGTTTTTAGAAATTTGTGGCCACGAAACACTTAGCTGAGGAAGCTATGCCTCTTATAGAAGGTCTTAGAAACTTGTTGCTCGACGATCAAGAAGGTATAGAGATTTTATGTGCAGCTTAGCTCACATAGTGGATAACGATATAGATGTCCACCACCTTCTAGATTGTATAAGAATGTTGGTCCTAATCGCCATCTTAATTCAAAATTCAAACTCCATAATCCACCATCCAAAGCATGGTGATTCAAGAATCCTCCAACACAATCTAAATTGCCATTCAATCCACCTAAATCCTATGAATCTCAATTATCTAATTCCACATCCAACGTCCCCCATCCAAATCCAAATTCATGCTTCAAAACTGTCACACCCCATTTTTAAACTAATGTGTTTATTTTTAATATTTTTTGAGAAAGATAGTTAGTGAGAGAAAATATTATGATTATATAGAAATGATGGGAAATGCATTTGTTTTATATTTATATGCAAGAGATAATTGTATATGATGTCATTATTGAACATGTGGTTAAAATGACAAAATAGATTAACTACTGTTATGTAATCAAGGTGGATGAAGGAACAATGTTGTTTTCCCTCTGATTTGAGGAGAGAAAGTATCACCATGGAGAGGATTATAGATTGCATGAATGCAACGATCCTTATGCCATCTAAAAATACACACATGTACTTAGTAGAGAGAGTATGTTTGTTCTTGTCAGCTATGTCATCACTAAGACGAAGGTTATTAAATTCTTTATGTTGTTTGATAGAAATTGGTGTATACTTTTCAAAGACAAGTCAACATGTGTAAATCAACTAAACATGATTAGTTTTGTTGTCAAGATCTTAGCCATCGGATAAGGATTCTTCGTCGATAATTGTGCTTCAGATGAACACATTTAGTGTTTGAAAGTATGTAATATTGACATCCAATAGATATGTATGTTGTCTTTTTATAAGGTTACAATTACTATAGTTAATAATTATGTTAGTTAAGGAAGCCTCCTTATTCTTTCAGCAGACTACCTAGATGCTTGAGAGTGGAGGAGGGGAGCAATAGTCCCATACTCCCCACTATCTTCTGCATGTGGAGAGCGAGAGAAAGTCACGGGGGTAAGGAGAGTATGGTATAATGATGCTTTTATTGATGCACCATAAATGTGGAGTGACAACCCCTTTAGAAAGCAGGTGATTGTTTTGGAAGAGAACATAACACAACACTTGGTAAAAAGTGGTGAAGAAAAAGAAAGGAGAGTGAGAAAAAGGGAATGAAGTACGTAGAGGACTGTGTTAGTGTGCTGCCTGCAATAGAGAACAGGCAAGTTTGTTATTACACTGTTGAAAATGATAATATGTATGTCGGTATTGCCTTACATTCGTTGAAGTTGTAAGTAGACTTATGTAGAAAACCTATTGTTGATTGTTTTCATTTGTGGTTTACCTCTGCATGTGTTAGTATCATCTCTTGTTGGCAAATGTCATGAGATCGATACCTAATTTAAGAGAGAGTTGCATATATCTGATATAGCATAGGACAATCCTTATAGATTATTGTATATATATATATATATATATATATATATATATATATATATATATATATATATATATATATATATATATATATATATATATATATATATGTTTAAGAGGATAGTATCAGTCGTATGATTGTATCAATAAACTATGTTGTCATATGGCTAAGGCCATGTAATAAGATGACCAATCAAGTATAAAATGAGGCCATGTAATATGAAGGTCGGTCGAGGATATAACAAGGTTATACATTTTGATGGCCGACTGAGTATATAACAAGGCCACACATAAAGTGTATGACCATTTGTATTATGATATATACATTGAGGTCGAGTGTTCAATACATCTCAAGCCAATAGTTAAACAATATTGAGGCCAAGTGTTCGATACATCTCTGGCCAATAGTTAAACAATATTGAGGCTAAGTGGTTGATACATCTTAGGCTAATAGTTAAACAATATTGAAGTTGAGTGTTCAATGCATCTCAGACCAATAGCAAAACCAAATTAAGACCGACTGTGATCTTATATCAGAGACCGACTATGAATAAATAACATAGGTCAACTATGAGGCCGACTATGAACAAATATCAGAGATCGATTGTGAATAAATAACATAGGTCGACTGTGAGGCTGACTGGGATCATATATAGAAAATCGACTGTAATGATAAAGTAATTGGTCGACTATGATATTATATAAAGGTCGACTAAGTAAATAAAATTAAGTCGACTATGTTCTCACGTACTTCTAATTAAATGCAAAGTGACAAGTGTCATTCCTTTGTATTGCACACCAGTGCAGCAAAAGCACCATATAAAAGAATAAGCTTCTTCAAAGTTGGCAAGTCAGGCAAAAATTGAAACTTTGAACCTCAAGTCAGAGGTTCAGAAGTTCAAAGAACTTCTGACCTCCTAACAACACATAAACTTCACTATACTAAGACACAAAGGGAGACTTAAGGCATTCAACTTTTGCAGGCAAGTTAGGAAGTCAAGTGGTTCAAGAACTTTTGAACCCACTGACTTTGGTTCAAGAATGCAAGGAATCATCAACAACTTGAAAAGTGACTAAGTGAAGTTGGAATTGGGACAAAAAAGCAATGAAGTGACTATACATAACGAAGAAAAAGCAAAGGCATGGGTGATTTAGTACATTTCAGAAAATGGGACAACAAAACCCTAAGTATAGGAAACACCATAGCAAAAGAAGAAGAACCATCACCAAAGGAGATAATTGAACTGTTGATAGAATACCAAAATATCATATCAGATAATGTGTCTGAAGGATTGCCACCAATCTAGAGTATTAGTCATCTAATAGACCTTATACCTGGAACTAGTTTGCCTAACAAAGTGACACATCGGATGACACCAGCAAGACTACAGAGCTGAATAGACAGATACAAGAGTTGTTGAGGAAAGGATTGATCAGAGATAGTTTAAGCCCATGTGGAGTACCTATAGTACTAGCACTGAAGAAATATGGAGAATGGAGGATGTGTACAGACTCTAGAGCAATCAACAAGATCACTATTAAGTATAGATTTCCATTACCAAGAATGGATGACATCATGGACTATTTAAGGGGAGCAAAGTATTTCAAAAAGATAGACTTGAAGAGTGGATACCATCAGATCAGGATTAGAGAAGGATCGATGAGAGGAAGACTGTATTTAAGACAAATGAGGGATTGTATGAGTGGTTAGTGATGCCTTTTGGGTTAACTAATGCACCAAATAATTTCATGAGGTTGAGGAATGAGGTTCTGAAGAAATTCTTTGGTAAGTTTGTTATTATATACTTGGATGATATTTTAATTTTTAGTAAGACCAAAGAAGAACATTTGTGGCATATTAGACAAGTATTGCAGAGGTTGAGGGAAGAGAAATTGTTGATAAACATCAAGAAATGTAGTTTCATGAGGGAAGAATTGTTATATTTGGGATTTGTGATTTTTACAGAAGGATTGAAGATGGACCCAGAGAAAGTTAGAGCAATTGTTGAATAGCCAAAACTTGTGAACATTGGAGAGGTAAGATCATTTCATGGATTGGCAAGTTTCTACTAGAAGTTCATTAGAAATTTCAGTACAGTATGCACACCAATGATAGAGACAATGAGAAGTGATAGAAAGGATTTTAAGTGGACATCAGGAGTAGATAAGAGTTTTGAATTATTGAAGTAGAAGGTGACAGAGCAACCAGTATTAGCATTACCAGATTTTAACAAAGTATTTCAAGTATATTGTGATGCCAGTGGGAATGCAATAGGAGCAATTTTAAGTCAAGAAGGGAGACCAGTAGCATATTTTAGTGAGAAGTTGAATGATGTAAGGAGAAGATATGCAGTTTATGATCAAGATTTCTATGTCATAATTCAAGCTTTGAAGAAGTGGAGACATTACTTGTTGCCTAAGGAATTTGTGTTGTACACTGATCATCAAGCTTTGCATAGGAGTGGGAAGTCAAACAAAGTTACAAATGCATTGAGTAGAAGAAGGAATTTGCTGACAGAGATGAGGGTAGAAGTATTAGGATTTGAGGAACTAAAGCACATGTATGAAGAAGATCTTGATTTTGTAGCAGCATAGAAAGCATGTAAGGAACCTATTTTGATAGATAGAAGTAAGTGGTTAGATTATTTCAATCAGGAGGATATGTTGTTCAAGCAAAATCAGTTGTGTATACCTAGGAGTTCAATGAGAGATAATTCGATCAAGGAGAAGCATAGTGGTGGATTGGTAGGACATTTTGGAATGGACAAAACAGTAGCTTTGGTAAGTGAACATTACTTTTGGCCTCAGATATATAAGGATGTAAGGAAATTTGTTCAGAGTTGTAGAGTTTGTCAAGTTGCAAAAGAGAGTAGTCAGAATACCAGTTTGTACAAATCTTTGATAGTACTAGAGAGACATTGGGAAGATATAAGCATGGATTTCATATTAGGTTTTCCATGAACATAGAGCGGATATGATTATATATTTGTAGTAGTGGACAAATTTTCAAATATGGCACATTTCATTCCTTGTAAGAAGATAAATGATGTAGTGCATGTTGTTGACTTATTCTTCAAGGAGATTGTGAGATTGCATGGATTACCTAAGAGTATAGTTTCAGGCAGGGATACAAGATTCATTGGATATTTTTGGAGGACAGTGTGGAAGAAGATGAAGACAGATCTAAAGTTTACTTCAACATTTCACCCACAAAAATATGGACTTGAACAGAAGTGGTAAATAGGAGTTTGGGTAACTTGATGAGATGTTTAGTAATAGATAAAGCAAGAAATTGGGATCTAGTTCTACCACAAGCAGAGTTTACCTACAATAATTCAATAAATAGAAGCACTGGGAAAACACCATTTGAGATTGTGACAGGAGTGCAACCGAGAGGAGTAGCAAAGCTGAGAGACATCAGTATGGAGAAAAAAAGGAGTGTAGAGGTAGAAGAATTTGTAGGATACATGGAGGCACTACATAATTAGGTCAGGAAGCATTTGGAGGAAATGAATAGTAAGTATAAGGGGCAAGCAGATGAGAAGAGGAGACATAAATAATTTTTAGTTGGAGATGAAGTAATGGTATATTTAAGAAAGGAGAGATTTCCAATGGGGACATACAACAAGATAAAGACATGAAGAAGTTTGGACCATGTAAGATTCTTAAGAAGTTTGATTCAGGGAATGCATATGAAGTGGAGCTACCAGAGACATTTGGTATATCACGTATATTCAACATTGCAAACCTATATCAATATCATGAGGGATAATTAAGTGACACCCTTGAAGATGGATTGAAAAATTAGTTACCCCAACAATCACCAAATTAGATAGAGAATATTTTGGATAGCAAAGTTGGACGTAGTACCAGAGGCAAGCAGTATAAAGAATATTTGGTTAAGTGGAAAGGAACAGAAAGAAGAAGATTCATCATGGATTTCTCAGGCTGAGGTAGACTGCCTTGGTTTTCCTCTAGCCCTAGCAAAGTGAGGGACTCACTTTTTCAACAACCTTGGGTGTCTAATGCAGGAGCATCCTAGGTTGCAGAGCAATCTTGCATCAACCAAAAACATCTACATTCTTTTCTTTTCTTGCATTTTAGTTGTAGTTCGGTCATTTGCAATTTCAGTATTTTCTACTGCATTTTATCACATTTTCATATCAGAGCTCACGGAGTAAGAATTAGCTTCTATGCCATGTCAGTTACATCATATCAAGATTTCAGGAGATTTAGAGTTGTTTGTGAAAAGTTATCGCTATCAAAAGATCATCAATTTTCACAGAACAGAGCATTCACTCAGTTAGCATGAAGGTTTGTGGAGCACTTTTGTGACTTGAGGAGCCAAATGAAACATATCACAAGGCAAATAAGGACCAGATATACCTTCCTTGAGGTCCACACCAAGTTTTATTCATTTGCAGAGCAATACCATTTGTTGTAGGCTGACCTACATGTTATTTACATGTTTCATCATTCATTGGAGTTTGTAACCTCTGGAGACTGACGCAGAGGATTCTAGGAGCTTGAAGATGATATATATACATCTCTTAGATGCATTAGGAAGTCAATTCTTTAGTTAAGTAGTTTTAGAAGATAGATTCTTTCTGGAAGGCACTTCAATGCCATATCTTGCATATATGTTGTAACCCTGAAAGTAGGCATGTGAGCCCTTTGATTGTAGCCCGCATGTTGCTGGCATATAAGCATTGTGATTATCTAATATATTGAGCATTTGAATCGTCCATCACATTCTATTATTGTGTTGTTTCCATTGTGTTTACTCTAGCTGCATGGTTGGACAGTTCATTCTTTGGACCCTCCATCCATGACTGCACCAATTTGAGTTCTAATGAGGAACAAAAAAAGCCTCTTGTTCAAATTTCAAGCTCAATATGATTCAATGATAGCATCTAAATTCATAATTTAGTTAATGATGAGCAAAGTGAAAGATTATTGAAAGAGTTTACTATGGAAGAAATCTATTCAGTTGTAACATCTATGGTCAGGGATAAAGCCCTTGGCCTTGATGGTTTCACTAGGATTTTTTTTCAAAAATATTTGGGCTTTGTAGGCAAGGATGTTTTATTGGCGATGGAAGAGGCAAGAAAGCACATAAATATTCTAAAATAGATTAACACCTTCCTCATAGCACTCATTCCAAAAATGAAATGTCCCTCTTTCTTTGATAAATTTAGACCTATTTCTCTTTGTAGAACTATCTATAAAATTATTTCCAAGGCAATGGCATCAAAGTTGGATGTCTTTCTTCCTCAAATTATATCAAAAGAACAAGGTGGATTTGTGCTTGGGAGAGAAATAGTTGAAGGAGCTATCATCACTTACGAGATTATTCACTCCATCTAGGAACTTAGAATCTTATCCATGGTAATTAAACTAGACATGGCTAAAGCATACAAAAAATTCATTTGGGACTTTCTCCTACATGTCCTTTCTAAAATGGGTTTTCAAGGGCATGGTGTAAATGGATTCATTCATGTATATCGGGAGTCCAATTCTCAATCTTTGTAAATGGCACTATTGTTGGTTCCATCTCTCCAAGCAATATTCGAGACAAGGGGATCCACTATCTAGGCTTACCTCTTTATTTTGATGGTTGAAGCTCTCGGCTGGGCTATTAAAGTAGAAAATCAAATAAATAATTGGAAAGGTATTCAATTGTTGATGATGCAAGACCCCTTTACTTATTCCCTCTTCATGGATGATACCATGCTTTTTAGACATGCTTCAATGGCGGAGGATAGAACTATCAAAATACAATCAAAGAATCAAAGGTATTCTTCTTCTTCACCTCTAAAGTTGTCTAAAGAAGGATTGTTGAAATTCTTGGCTTTAAGATGGAATCACTTCCAAGAAAGTATCTGTGCCTACCATTTTTTTCAAGCATAGCAAGAAATGACCTTTGGAACACAATCTATGTGTCAATCAAAAACAAAAATTCAGCTTGGAAAGGTCGATGGTTAACTATGGTTAGTAGGCTCACCTTGGTAAAGGCAGTTGTCATTGATGGTGATTGGTTGTCATTGATGTCATAAAGGACTTGTTGATGAGTGGTCTTGCAGAGACTGTTTCAGGATGCAGAGTGTTTGATGGAGTTGTGATTGATCTTGTGCAAAGACTTCATGAATAGATCTTCAAGGATGTTAAAAGAAGATATCAGGACATATGATACATGATATAAATGTATGTGTTCTCATGTCATAAGCTATAATCAGGTTTGAGTTGAAGTTTTTATACCTCTTTTTATGATTCACAATAATTAGTGTGAAGTTTTTTTAAGTTGTTATGCTTCCAAGTTTTTCCTCAAGACAAAGTTGTTGGTGATATTCTCAATGATGAGTATTCTGTAGAATGAACGGTGAAGACATCCTCTGTATCATTTAGTGGCACTTTGACACTCTTTGTATCATGTGACAAAGCAGAGTTATTTTCAGGACTCAGTATTGCATCGGCGAAGGTGAAGGTTTGATATCTGTCTTACATTTGATGTTATCCATGGTATTCAGTATTTTAAGTGTATATCAAGGAGGTTATTGAATAATGGTCAAGAGATATAAAAGATTGGTTATACATCAAATCCTATTTCACACTTTCCTAATGATAATTCTTTAAAGGACTTTATTTTATAATTTGAAGTTGACTTCCTATTGGAAGTCATTCCACTTAAGGGAACCTGCAGAAGGAGTATACCATCGTTGCAATGACCGGCCCCTCCTCCCTTCATACCGGTGGCAAGCTCTCCACATAAAGCAATTTTTTGTTTAAAACTTATCACCTTTTAAAAGGCTCGAGCGGGTTTTAAAATTTGAATTTTTTTTTTAAGACTTAAAAAAAGAGCCCCATATATGAAAAGGAGCCCCGAATATGTTATTTGGTGAAAAAGAATTTATAAAGTTTTGAAAAGGTTGGAGCACATTTTGTGCAATGAGTTTAGAAGTTTTTTTAGGAAATTTTTTTTAAAAAACAAATTTCTATTTTATTTGCCTTTTAAAAAGGCATGAGACCCATTATAGAATGTAGAGGAGCTTTTCAAGGAGTTAGTGATTTTTTTTTAAAGGAAATTTTTTAAGAAAATCCATTCTAGTTTTAGTGAAGAATTTAGTAAAAAAATTTTGAGAAGATTTTTTTTAAGATTTTTATCAGAGAAGACAAAGAGATTTTTTTTTTGAAGATGAACAAAATTTTGAAGAAGATGAAAGAAATTTTGTTTGAAAAGATATATTATGATTTTGTTTGGAGATGGATTTTTCTGTGAGATGTTTACAGGTGCTTTGTTGAAGTAAATTGATTTATTGAAAAATAAATTGTTGAAGACATTCAATCTGAAAATTGAAAAGAAGATTGAAGAGTCCTGAGGAATATGAAAGGTCATTGGTTTTTTAGATTGAAAGAAAGAGATGGAAGACATTTTATTTACAAGGCATTGAAAGAGAAGATCAAGAGTTTTTTTTTTGAGAAGAAGATCTAGAGTTATTTTATGCGAGAATTTTATTGAAGAGAGGGTGAAAAGTTTTATTTCAAGAGATTAATTTTATTTTACATCTGAAGATGAAATTGTCCTTGTAGATAAAGATAATGTTTGAAAGAGATTTTATTCTCTTTAAGTGCAAATTTTTTATTGCAGAGAAGTTTGATTTATTCTTTGTAGATTGACAATTTGGTGATAAGTTAATTTTACAGATTGAATTTGAAGGGGTTATTGAAGAATTGAAAATGCATAGAGAAATATGAAAAGATTTTTTTTCAGAGGAAAGGAATAAGAAAAGATATTCAGAATTTGTATATAATGTTTTAACAAGTACATTGATGGTGTGTGTGAGAGATGTTGTACAGATCCATGACGAACTGACAGGGATCAAATACAGATACAGAGATTGACAAGGTGATCAGAAAGACAATATGCAATTGCAATGATAATCAGGTGCATTGATTGTAGGACTTGCAAGACAGAGATGAAACATACAGGTTGATATGCAGTGTTGTTGAATGGAATAGAATACGAGATTGATATGCAGTGTTGTTGAATGGATCAGAATACATGATTAATTTGCAGAGAAAATTGTTTATAGAGATTTGTATATGGAGCTTGTTTGCAGAAGTATGTAAAAGAAAATGGTCTTGATTTGAAAATCAAACAGGAGGTATAAGGTTGTATACAATGGTGCAAATCTGATTGAATAGCAATCATGTCTTGCACACAAAGTTTGATGTTTTGTTTATAGTGATTGTGTTTGCCAGTGAGGCACAGTATGCCTATGAGGCTTGTGGTCAGTGAGACCTCTGTATATGTCAGTGAGACATTTGTAAGAAGATTTTTCATTTAAGCCAGTGAGGCAGTTCTGGAGTGGTTTTTCTACCCCTGGAGGGTTTTCCACTCGTGCATATCTTGTGTCATGATTCATATTGATCATCTTTGTGTGTGTTTGATTTACTTATGAAGTTTTGTTCTTTTTCTGTATTCACAGTCATGTGCATTTTACAAATCAATGGTATCCTTTCTTTTGATCTCTGAAAGTTGAAGTTTAAACAAAGGTTTTGAAAATTCACACAACACTGATTCACCCCCCCTCTCAGTGTTGCCCTTGATTCCTACAGTTTTACCCATTTATATGATGTCAATTTTGAATATGCCTAAAGGGATCAAATCAAATATAGAAAAGCTGCTCTGATCATTTTTATGGCAAGCCACAATAGTCACGAAGAGGATTCCATTGATTTCATTAGAAAAGATTTGTAAACCAGAGACATTGGGAGGTGATGGAATATTAAATTTGGAGATTTAGAACCAAGCTCTTGATGGAAAATTGGCATGGAGTATGTACTTCAAACCAGAGGTGAAGTGGGTCAAATTAATACAAGCCAAATTTTTGGACTACTGAGATAGGGAAAGGATATTTACAGTGTCCAATCCTCCTAAGGGCTCTTAAATGTGGAATTTTCTTGTTCAAGGTTGAGATGTTCTATTGCCAAAATTAACTTGGATAGTTCATAAGGGAGATAAAGTCCTCTTTTTGGAGGATTCTTGGAACAATTATCCCCTGCTATCAACAAGGATGGATTTAATAGAGGTCTAAACCTTTCTAAAGCATGCCTAGAGAGATAAAGTGTTTAATTATTAGGGTTTGCAGGCTTTAGATAACAATGGTATAATCAAATGGTGGCCCTTCAATAACTTTAACTTTCCCAATGATCAAAAAGAAATCCTCAATGAAATTTTAGCACAAAGAGTTATAATATCATCTGGGGAAGAAGATGAGATCAGTTGGGCTACATCCAAGTCTAGCATATATTCGATGAGCCAAGGGTATAAATTTTTATCTATGGAGATCAAAGTACATTGGCCTTACAAACTATGCTAGAGAAACATCTGCCTTCCTAAAGCCAATGCTTTCGCCTAGCTTGCACTACATAATAGAATTTTAACAAGAAAAAGATTGCATAAAATAGGTATCCTTCATTTAGATGTGTTCTTTGTGGTGAGGTGGAAGAAGATGTGAACCATCTTCTTCTCAATTGCTCCTTCAGTAATAGGTGTTGAAAATGGCTATGTTATAAGTTAAATTGGGTGGCAACCTTTCCTAATTCTCTTCTAGATCACTTCAAAAGCTAGTCAGCTCTTTTTGCAAATTCTACAATCACATGTATTTGGGACATTAGTACTTCACTGGTAATCTAGCATATTTTGCTAGAAAGAAACTGTAGATTTTTTAGAAGATCTCCCTCTCCCGTCTCCAAAGTATTGTCCAAACTTGAAAGAGAAATTTTAGAAGTAGTGATATCAAACTTTCTAAAAGGCTCAGCTACTAGTGTCAAATTCACCAGCTAGGATAGTTAATTATTAAAATAATGGCATCTCCTACAGACTCCCCCTCAACATGGAGAAATTCATATGAACAACACCAAGGTGGATAGAAATTTGGTCAAATGGTCCCCTCTAAATCATCCTTTTTTGAAGCTAAGATTCAATGGGGCATCATATCCAAGTTTATCTGGGTTGAGGTGTCTCATTCAAGATCACCAAGGAAACCTTATTGTGTCTAAGGCTATCAAATTACCTAAAGCACCAACAATGAAGCTGAAGCCCTCATTGTCTTGTATGGGTTGGAACTGGCCAGAGATTTCAAGGTTGATCATATATGGATCGAAGGTCAATCAATGATCATTAGAAAATATTTGTAAACCAAAGACATTGGGAGATGTTGGAATATTAAATTTGGAGATTCAGAACTGAGCTCTTAGCCCTAGGGTTAGGGTTTCTCTAGTGGTCCTGCTCTAACATATCCATATAGTTTTCCATTTATCCTTCAACATCTCATAAAACTCCTCCATTCTCCCCAAAACTTTGATAATACCTCACCCTCTCTTCGATGACATCTTGACTTGATGAAAACTATCCTTGGGTCAACAATCTACCCACAATTACCGCTTGTAAACTACCTCAAGGTTGGCACTCTATTTATAAACCTCCATAGACTGCCATAACTCAAACTTTAATCAAATTCATTTTTATAAAGTTGCATTAACCAAGTGTGCTCACATCCACACCCACTCTAACACTCTTCCCATGATCCAACTTTACTCTAGTACCACTTGATGCAGTCATGATAGTAGAGTCCAATTAAGGATTGTCTAGTTGTGTAGCCAACTTAACAACACACACACAAACAACTGCAAATAACAGAGATCTCAAAACATCAACATTCTTATTTATATAATCTTGCATGATTATCATCATGTTTACAGCCACATAACTTGCCACAATGGGCCCTCTTACATTTCAAGTCATAGTCATTTGATTATAATTAAGATTCACAAATGGGTAGTCACCACAATAGGCTCCCTACATGCATAAAACAACTAAACTATGGAAATGCTAGTTCCAAAACCTACTGCATGGGCTACATAATGAAAATTCAAGTACAAGTATACTACAATATAACTTCAAAATTTACCACTAGTCCACTATAATGACACCTACTCTTTTCCTACATGTTACATTCCCATCTTCCTCAAATTGCACACCACATCACTTTCCTATTTCCTCACTCTACTATTTAGACCTTACTCCACTCCTTCCCTCACTATCAAAACTAACTCTTTAACCATCCACCATACCATGTCTTTTTTGCTTGCTTTCAAACTCTCACAACCAAGTATATATATCATCCTCAAGTTTTCCAAATGATCTACATCAACCACAAGATGGTTCAAACCCTAAAACCACATGAAACATGTCACCAACTAAAGATAACAAACTTACAAATTTAAATGGTAAAATAATGGAGAACCTCCATGCGGTACACCACATAAATTCCCAATAGTTATTTAAAACCAAACAAATATTTCTCTGTTGTTGCAAACTCCAAATAACCTACCACAAAATAGAAACAATCCTAATTGTGCACAACTATCAACCCATAGACACTCATGTTATAACATCCACGTTCTAAAAACATAGTAAAACCACAAAATTTACCATGGCGTAATTCAACAAGGTAAAAATGAGATAGAGAAAATTTTTCTTTTATTAAACATATAATCAAGAAACTACAATTACAAGATTTTCTCAATACAAAATACAATACACCATATTGTCTTTCTCAATTACAATGTTTACAAATGTAAATCAATTACATACACAAATTTTGGAATAAATACTGCTTCTGAATATCTAACATCTTTATCACAAGTCCCAGCATGTTTCATGCTTGGAGAGAGAATCTTTCTAGTGATTTACCTCCATCCACAGACCGGCGGTCTCCCACACATATTCCACATAGGAAGTGGCCCTACCCTTCACGAGGAATATAGACCAAAGGTGACCAGTGGTAATTTGCCTTTCCCGAGTACATAGTGTTGTATCCTACTCAACTCTATCAACCATACAACCCTAGATATCCTCTGGCTAAGTATGATTTCTGATAGGATGAGCAATCCGGATATAGTGAACCAACAATGCATGCAGAAAACAAATGCATTAGTTTGGCCAAAGCTTTGATATCAATAACATTCATAATGAACATGGTCGTTGTATTCACCCACCCCTACTTGACTTGGATACGGTCGTATTCTCCCAGTTTATTCATACCAACTACATTTACATAAATAGTTAATCGTCATGCCATAATATTGGTTTCTTTGACAAGAATAAGTCTATATGTCATAACTATTTAGTTGGTTCTTAATCGATTCTAGGGTTTACCTATTAACCCATGGATAATAAGATAACACAATATAAACATATCTCATCTCTAGGAGACCTAGGTTCATAATTGACCATTGGTTTAACTTGACCATGGTTAAGAATAATTTAACCCTTGCAAATATAATAACTCATATTCAAAGGAACATGAATACTATTCAATTCACTTCTATGTGATGTCATTACCATCACTTCTTATACACTCATATATGAATTCTATATAAGGTTATTGACAGTCTTTTTCGACATAATGGTGTGCTATAAAACTATACTCACCAAGATTACTTTTATAGACAATATAGGAGGTCTTCGACATTTATTTATTTTTCCAAACTATCTTTAGTTAATCTATAACTCAATAGGTTTACCATAGTTGTCATAGGTCACTTAGACTCTGAATTCTATTGGAAAGGGAAACGTTCTTGACCAATGTATTTAACCAAGAATAGTTTCAAAATGATTTTATCTTCTACTTAGTACTTTATGCCACACTACTTATAGTTGGTAAGTTTTCCTTTATCAAGTAGCTTCTACTAATTCTATAGAATTATTTTCAAGACTAACTTACATCTATATAGACTGTCATCCTCGAAAGGAAACTCATTCAAATATGTGACTGGTTAACTAGTTTCATGATCACTACGTTATCCTTCTTCGAATATATATAATAATAGAATCATTTGGTTCTTTTACTCATATTATGACAAGTATCATAGTTTTATACAAAGGCACAGGGTCGGCCTAGTTAAATCATGAGATAGATTTCATTATCAATCCTAACAATCTGCCTTACCAGGCTATATCAACTCTCAAGATTAAAATTAAAATAAAATATCAGTCTTACAATGACTCTCTATACCCTCCATATTCAGTCGACTCAATTAATCAGGTTAAATCGATACTATGAAGAGAGACACAGTCGGCTCATCTTCATCGAAACAGTTACAGTATAAACTTAAGGATTTTCAAAATAAAAATGGATAAATGTCCAAGACAAGGCTACATTCAATCTTTCATTGTCTTCTACAAGCATAAAATGTAGAGGCATTTACCTGAAGCGGTGGTTTACACAGTAAAGATGGCAAATTGAAAACATTGTATTCTTCCTAAGAATCATTCTCCACCCATGCGCAGTCCCTCCTTCTATTCTTTGCTACAAGACTTTTTACATAAAAGAATACCCATTGACTATCTAAGTCGTGGTTTCTTAAGAGCCCCAAACCAACTCATCAATGAGTCATCCCACTAAGTGCTCCACTAATTGCAATTAAAAACTCATTCAAATACCAACGGTTTTGGTCTCCTGTTATAACTCAACTGCCAGCTATAAAGGTGCAATCGACAGCATATGTTGATTATGCAAAAATGGTTGAGAAGAAATAGTGAATGTGGCTAGGTTATTTGCCACTCCTCATCAATGAGGCTACCAACTCAATAACTGAAAAATAGAGCAATTGATTACTCATAAAGAGTAGTTCAATCCATTACACTCTAATATTAAAGGCACTCCTTAATAGATGCCTATGGCTGCTCAATCATAAACCATAATAACTTATAATGAGGTATTACCTCATTCGACACATAAGCATATTCTTATTTGATTATATCAAATATACTTTTCATATCATTATCTCTATTTCATTATTATGATTTAATCGATAAAAGGATAATACTAAAACAAAGGATTACAGAAAATGTGATCGGGTTGAGCTAGTCTCCCCATCACAATCCCTCGACAAAAACATGTCATCTTAACTTGACGGTAACGTCATAACGTTAAGAATTGATTATAACACCTCAAGTGACTTAATAATAATAAGACGACTATTTTACGATAATAACGTCGTAATATTTACGTTAAACGTAAATAGTCATAGTTCACACTCAAATGACATCGTTAACGTTACTAACAACTAAGACGACTTACAAAGATTGTAAAATTTTGACTACCTGTCGATTAGGTTCAAAAGTAAACTGACAAGACAAGACTTACCTCTTATGACACATTGGTTCAGGTTTTTGTTAAACACTTATACTCAATTTGGCAAATAAACCACTCGTAACCCGAGGTCTATATCTCTCTCCTCGAAAGATACTTTCTCTCTCTTTTCTCTGAGAGTCATCTGAGAACCTGTAATCTTGTATCAAGCTTGCAAACAAACAAATTTTGATCAGTGCATCATTATTCAAATAATAAATCGAATCTCATAATGCAAATATTAAATTGATAATAACTTAATCATTTCCATAATTTCATAAATGGCATTCAATATAATCCATGTCTTTCCTTGTCATTAATCTAAACTTCATAATAGATTTACTTATGTCCAAGTAAAAGTAAAAAGTATAGCAAGACAAAAATTGGGATGTAAGACATGAGCCAATTTTACAGTCTTCTACTCATCCAATTCTCCTAAAACTTTAACAATAGATCCACAAATAGAACTAATCCCAAAATTGCATAAGCCAATTCTAAACTACAATGAAACACACTTTTGCTATCATAGACTAATAACCACAAACTAACATACCAACAAGAAACTAAACTAAACCACAAAATACATTTTTCTAGACATGATGCAAGATTTCCATGATGCCCAAGGATACTCCTGCATCAGGATGGCAAGCAATCCTATATGGCCCAACACACTAAAAATCATAAAATATAAATTTAAAAAAAAACAAGCAACATTAGACAAGAAAACTTGCAATGATTTTGTGCAATTATAAACTTGCCAATAGGTCTCACTATAATTTAATTTTTTAGGTTCCTCCTACTACTATGAATTTGCTGATGTGTCTAACTAAAATTGCATTAATATGGTTCTTGTTCTAACTATAAACTATGATTTTATAGATACATTTGTGACACCTCAACATTTTTTTCCTTATTTCATTAAATATGGTCATAAAGAGATAAACTATCTTTTATGTGTTATTGGTTATATGGTGATAGGCATTCTATTTTGACAACTAGGAATGTTTAAGTGATTCTAATTCTTGTCTTTGTTTAAAATCTAGAAGGCAATTAGGTCTACAAGAGTGAGCACTAGTATGTAATTCTCTTTCTCAGTAATATAATATAGTGTTTTTCTCGTGTTCAAAAAGTAATTTATTAATCCATCATTAGTAGAAATAGTTCCAAACATTCAACAATTTTCAATTTCAAGCATTTTGAACATTTTTGTTCTCCTTAATTAGATGGAATGTAGACTTCCTTTATCCACTCAAGATAAGAGCATAATCTTTATTAAGGTTATTCTCATGTTGATAAAATTGAGGAACTTTTGCTTTGTGCATCTTTCATCTTTGGTAATTTTTATATAATATATATGTAAATTAACAATGTTCAAGCAATGAAATTTTGTTAATTTATGTGTTGACTCTCATCTGAATTTTTAATTCAATTCTAATGTTATATAACATGGTTCTATAGTATATATGATGAATGTCTTACATTTAAATAATTGAGATTTCACATATTTTTTGTTACATCCCTAATTTATGACTTGCTATACTTTTACTTTTTACTTGGACATAAGTAAATTTATTGTGATGTTTAGATTGATGACAAGGAAAAACATGGATTTTATTGAATGTCATTTATTGGAATCATAGAAGTGATTATGTTATTATCAATTTAATATTTGTATTATGAGATTTGATTTATTAGTTAAATTAATTGAATAATGGTGTACTGATCAAATATTGTTTGATGACAAGTGAAACAAGAGGACAGGTTATCAGATGACTCTCAGAGAAAAGAAGAGAGAGTATCTTTCCAGGGGAAAGATATAGACCTCGGGGTTACGAGTGATTTATTTGCCAAACTGAGTTATAAGTGTTAAACAAAAAAGTGAACCAAGGTGTCGTAAGAGGTAAGCTTTGTCTTGTCAGTTTACTTCTAGACCTAATCGACAGGTAGTCGATATTGTTTTCAAAACTTGCTAAGTCGTATTAAGTCGTCTTAGTTGTTAATAAGGTTAATGACGTCGTTTGATTTTGATTTATAACCATATACGTTCAACATAAATATTATGACGTTGTTGTCGTAAAATGAATATCTTAATACTATTATTAAGATACTTGACATGTTATAATGATTCGTAAACGTTAAGCCGTTTTCATCAAAGTTATTAATATGTGATATTTGTCGACAGATTATGATGGGGAGACAAGCTCAACCCAATCATGATATCCGTATCCCATGGTGTAATATTATCTTATTATTGAATAAACTATATGTACCTAATGTAATAGGCGAAGATATGAGGATTATAATTGATGTAATCAATATGTAGATGCCTTAGCATCAAATGAGGATAATACCTCATAATGAGTCGATGGTTTAATGCTTGTGTAGTCGAAGGCTTATAAATAGGAGAGCCTTCATTATATTCAGTGGTGGAACGAACCACTTTAAGTGTTTATTAAATGAGTAAACGTAGGTTTAATGCCTTGTCGGCCTCTTTGAAAGAAGAGCGGTGGTGATGCTAACCACATTCACTAAAGCTCCCTCAAAGAGTGTTATTCCCGTCAACATGTGTAGAGATATGCAAATTTATAGCTCAGTTGAAACTGAATCATGAAGCGGATTGTTTTGTATTCAATGTGTTTCCAACTGTAAAGTGTGGAGGAACAAAAAATAGGGATGACACATTGTGAATCTTATTGAGTCATTAAAAACCATGACTCAGCTAAGTTGTTGGGGGGAAAAAACATCATGGAAGAGAATGTTATTTATGCTTTAAGGAGGTAAAAAAAATGGGTAGAGTCCATGGTAAGCATCAGAGGGAAGAATTAGAGACCAGTGAAGAAGATATCTGGTCGTTAGCAAGGAATATAGCTCACAGTGGACGAGCTCAAATGATCATTGAATCATTTGAAATTGATTAAAACCAGGTTCTTACCCCTTAGTCACTGTCTTTCAATAGTTTTGATAGTTGCTTATGTTCATGTTTCCATTCAATCCGTAAGTCGCTTCTTTAGACTTCTGAGCGAATGAAGTTTAAAATGCCTTGCAAGTTTGGTTAGCTCTTGATTTTTATTGTGATAAGAGTCATGATTTGATTGATAGGAACCTATGTTCTAGTTATTTGAAAATAGCTTATATGATATCTTATCAATATCATTAAATAACGTAGCCAATGATATATACAGTATTGTTTTAGTTAAGAATACCTCTATTGTATATAATATACTTGATCATTAATTCCATTTATGTTACATCTCTATCCCTTGAGAATGAAGAAAGAATCTAGAGAGTGATACGAATATTTATATCTACCTATCGAGGAACTCTTAAAACTCTTAGTCGAAGCTAGATGATTTACTGCTCCAAGGTTGATGATTATAATCTTATCTTGGAACAATTTTCTGAGTTGACGTTGTGAACATCATAATGCTCATTATGGCTAATACTTTTAAGTTAGAAAGCCAACTTGATCATAAAATAATACTATACATTTGGTCATTAAAATGAAGATTAGTCTTATGTATTTAATATTCGAGGAAAGAAAGTTAAGAATGTATAACTATTGAAGATTGTTGTCTAATCAATTTGTATACATGCTTTTTGTTTTGGCAAACCGTAGGTTCAGTATAAACTAGTTGTTATAGCAATATAGCTTTGCAAGTTTTAGATACTTCGAAGATAGGACTCTTGTGCTCTTTAGAACACTTTAATTTTAAACAGTTATTAATATCAAATAAGGGATTACCTTACTCTAGGGATGTCCAAAGTGAGAGGATTTTCCCACTTCAACTTGGATGAAAACACTCATTTATATAACTCTATATAGTCAGTGTGCAAAAGGAGAAGAACTTTAAACATGAATTCAAATGGATATCAAATGGGATTAGATTGTCAATTAATTAGGGTCCAACTAAACTTAGGAGAAGCCTAGACTTGGAGTTGAATTGTTTGGCAATATTGCTATTGAGGTATTCTCATATATTTTAAAGTAGGACTTGTATGGAAGTCGAAACAACCTTTAAGTCGAAAGAAGAAGAAACGAAAATCGTTTACTTGAACACTTTTATTTCTAGAATTGATTGTTCGATAATCCATTATCATAAAAAAAGGGAAAAACAAACCTTAGATTGACCTAGTAGGGTTAAGTATTAAAGGAACCTTTATGGCTTGCAACTTGTTTAGCTATTTCTATATGGGATGACAAAGAAGGTCGAGTACCCAAAATAATAATGTTCATTTCATGTACTTGTCAAAAGGATGATGTGTCCTTATCAATAGAGTTTATCCTTTGTAGTAGATTATTTACAAGTTGACTTGAGAGATAAGTCATAAGCCTCAGGTATTGCAAGCATGCAAGAGGTACTATTAATGGTTAGTCAACCATAAAGTTTAGTATACCTTAATTGATCGCAACTTCTCTTAGTTGTTACTTGTCGATAGGTGATGAATCTCAAATGATTGCAAAGATGCAAAGAGATACCCAATAATAGATAGTCATTCCATAAGGTCTATGAAGCAATGACAGTGTCTTGTGAATCCACCTAAGTCAGAAAGACTAGGTTTGAGTTAGACAAAACTCTTTAGTTAAACCTTAACTTGACCTAGATATGGTAATTATTTATATTAAATCATTAAGATCATTATATAGATAGTGATTTAAGGGACAAGTACCCTAACTATGTATAATTATTCTTACTTGTAAGAAAGGAAAATAATTTCTTAGACTATGATGCTTAACCTGGGTAAGGTAACCATCTTAGTCATTGTAAAGCGATTAAAAATCCTTATGAGTTGATAAGTCTTAGATACTTGATTAGGTCTATGGATTATTGAAATCGTCATGACTTCATAAGTTAAACGTAGTTGACCAAGTCGAACTGTAGGAATATGATAGTATCCAAGTCAAGTTGGGGTGGGTGAACATTACGACAATGTTCATTGCGAACATCAAATTATATTGAAACTATGGCCATAGTAATGCATGTCTCTGCATGCATTATCGGTTCACTGTATCTAGATTGCACAACCTATCAGAAATCCTACTTAGCTAGAGGGTATCTTGGGTTGTATGATTGATAGAGTTGTGTAGGATACAACACTATGTACTCAGAAGGCAAATTACCACTGGTCACCTTTGGTCTATAATTCTCGTGAAGGGTAGGGCCACTTCCTATGTGGAAGATGTGTGGGAGACCGCCGGTCTATGGTTGGAGGTAAATCACTGGAAAGATACTCTCTCTCTCTAGCAGAAGACATGCCAAGGCTTGTGATAAAGATGTCAAATTTCTGAATGCAGTATATCTTTGGGACTTGAGTTTATTGAGACTATGTAAAACATTATCTAATGCAAATATTTGTAATTGATTTACTTTTGTAAACCATGTAATTGAAGAAGACAATATGGTTTATTGTATTTTGTAATGAGAAATCTTGTAATTGTAGTTACTTGATTATATGTTGAATAAAAGAAAAAAATTCTCTATCTCATTTTTACCTTGTTAAATTACTTATGGTAAATTATCTAATTTTACTATGTTTTTAGAACGTGGATGTTACATTTTTAAAATTTTGACTAATTTTATTTTACATGCCTTACCATCTCCTATCATCTCCTAAAACATACCTCTCATCCACTGTCATCCCAAAAACATGCCCTACCATCCCATCATCTTCATCTGAAAAACTTCATAAAACATAGACCATTACTCATTGCAATTTATTTTTACAATTACTAATTCACATTTTTCTAGACACGATGCAAGATTGCCATGATGCCCAAGGATGCTCCTACATCAGGATGGCAAACAATCCTATATGGCCCAACACTCTAAAAATCATAAAATATAAATTTAAAAAAAAAACAAGCATCATTAGACAAGAAAACTTGCAATGATTATGTGCAATTGTAAACTTGTCGATAGGTCTCACTAAAATTTAATTGTTTTGGTTCCTCCTACTACTATGAATTTGCTAATGTGTCTAACTAAAATTCCATTAATATGGTTCTTGTTCTAACTATAAAGTATGATTTTACAGATACATCTGTGACACCTCAACATTTTTTTCCTTATTTCATTAAATATGGTCATAAAGAGATAAACTATCTTTTATTTGTTATTGGTTATGGTGATAGGCATTCTATGTTGACAACTAGGAATGTTTAAGTGATTCTAATGCTTGTCTTTGTTTGAAATCTAGAAGGCAATTAGGTCTACAAGAATGAGCACTAGTATGTAATTCTCTTTCTCAGTAATATAATATAGTGTTTTTCTTGTGTTCAAAAAGTAATTTATTAATCCATCATTAGTATAAACAGTTCCAAACATTCAACAATTTTTAATTTCAAGCATTTTGAACATTTTTGTTCTCCTTAATTAGATGAAATGTAGACTTCCTTTATTCACTCAAGATAAGAGCATAATCTTTATTAAGGTTATTCTCATGTTGATAAAATTGAGGAACTTCTGCTTTGTGCATCTTTCATCTTTGGTAAATTTTATATAATATATATGTACATTAACAATGTTCAAGCAATGAAATTTTGTTAATTTATGTGTTACTCTCATCTGAATTTTTAATTCAATTCTAATGTTATATAACATGGTTCTATAATATATATAATGAATGTCTTAAACATTTAAATAATTGAGATTTCACATATTTTTAAAAAGTCGACTATTATTATTTTACATACCTTACCATCTCCTATCATCTCCTAAAACAAACCTCTCATCCATTGTCATCCAAAAAAACATGCCCTACCATCCCATCATCTTCATCTGAAAAACTTCATAAAACATAAACCATTACTCATTGCAATTTATTTTTACAAATACTAATTCACATATTTTAAGAAACAATTTCCAAAACTATATTAAAAAAAGCCACTATTCAAAGTATTTTGTTCACATAGTGTACAACCAGGATCAGATTCCATTTTGTCTACACTCTAAAATCTTTGAAGACCCCTTCTCATGATGATGTTTAATGTTTGAGAAAAATAAAATAAAACCTTTTCTCTATGTATTCTTCTCATTTAAAAGACTTGTAGAATATTCAAGGGTTCTAGAAGTCTTTAAAAAGCCAAACACATAAGCTTTATTTTCTATTTATTGTATTAGGCTTATCTTTCTATAATTTTAAAAACTATGATTGATTACAAAATAATATTCTAAAATAATTTTTTTTTGTTCACAGTTGTTTGGATTGTTTCGGATTGTTTCCCCGTCCTCGCGTCCCCGTTGCCATCCTTAAAATCAAACATACATTTTATAATGTTTAGAGGAAAAAACTCACAACTGACAATGAAATATTGTTGTTATATTGTTGTCATGATTAAAATTATTGTTATATTGCTGTCATGATTAAATTGTTGTTATATTGCTGTCATGATTAAATTTTATTGTTGTTATACTGCTGTCATGATTAAAATTACTGCCATTATATTGCTATCATGACTAATTTTATTGCTGTTATGCTGCTGTTAATATTATTGTTGTTATTCAGCTTATAGTCTTATACTGCTGTCCATTAACTTGTAGAAATTTGTGTCTCTCTCTCTATATATATATAATATTTTGAAATATATATATATTTGAAAAATTCGTATATATTGCCGTCCCCGGCCGTCCCCAAAAAATGGTCCTCCGACTGCCGTCCTCGAAACGCGTCCCTGTGCCCGAAACACCGTGGAACATTGGTTTTATCCATGTTATGTCAACCAGAAAATCATTCTCCTGTCAGGTCCACGCATTTGTGCCCACTTAATGTTTTGGGGCGTATTTGGCTTCTTTACGAGAGATTTTTAAAAATGAATCAGTCAAGAAGATTTGTAAAACACGAACCAGTCTGCAGGATAAGTCCAGTGAAATATATATAACCTGCTATTTAGCTTTTTGTGAGCATCTTTTCTTGTGTTGTGATAATTGAGTAGCCGTTTGGTTTTTATTACTCCCCAGTCATTTGGATCGAACAGAAAATGTTGCTGCTAATGCAAATTCATTGGGCGCTTGTTTTCCCATCTGTATTTTGTCTCTGTTTGGTGGGATTTACTGCTGCAAAATGTGATCCTGAAATGTGTGGATCCATGAATGTGAGTTACCCTTTCTGGATTCACAATCCTGATTGTGGATACCCTGGTTTTCAGATCAATTGCACCAAGGAGATTTCTACTGGGATGCTCGCTCCCTTTCTTCCTGTCTATGTAGGTAATAATATTGATGATCTAGCTTGGGCTTATTATAAGATTATGGAGATCAATTATACAGGTTATCTCATCATAAATTCTTCTTCTATCTTTGCCCAGTCCTGTAATGCAAATACTAGTACAGAGGTGCTCTTTCAGCTACCTCCGGACGGGCCTTTCACTATTTCCAAGTTGAATAGGTTTGTAGTTATTGGGTGCAATACATTCGGTACCTACACATATAGGAAATGGGGAGAGGTGAGATGTGTATCTACATGTGACTCTCAAACTGATCCACCATACTGCAGCTATGGCTGTTGTGAAATTGTTCTTCCAGATAATTGGCAGTGGATAAATTTCACAGGCGGCGGTATGTTTCGTTTGCTCAACTCCTCTACCAACAATTATGATAAAAAATGTGGCTTCTCCACCATATTAGACCCCTCTACCTTCACCGTAGTCGACAATGAAACAAACCTCTTCTGGGGAGAAGGGAGGAAGGCTTATTATGGTCTCCGCCTTAACTGGGGTATTGGCCTTCAGAACTGCTCCACAGCTAAACCAACTGCGAATTATTCTTGCTCCTCCAAAGCAGAATGCAATGAGTCTCCAACGACACAAGGGCATGTATGCACATGTCTCCCTGGATATGAAGGAAATGGTTACTCTAATGGCACTGATTGTACAGGTATTACCTCTCCACTTTTTTTTTTTTTTAAAGTTATAATCATTATTAGTTTTTAGTTGTTTCTGGATTAAATTGTGTTTTAGATTTTGGAATATCAATGTTTCGGATTATATTGCATGATCCATCTTCAGGACAGAACAATGAGAAGAGAATGATCTAAAATATTGTTATTCCAAAATCTACAACAACTAAAAATTATTAGAAAAATAATCAATGTAGAATTGAGATAAACAGGGAAATAGTAATAAATTGTACAAAATAGACAACACAGATTTACGTGGAAAACCTAGTTATATACCAAGAAAAAACCACGGGCAAAGATCTCTCAATAATTTTATTCTTAGAAACAATTCGCTGTTACAGAATTTCACAATGCATTCGCATTCAAACTCAACTAATTTAAAGAATCACGAAATAACATGCAATTAATCAAATCCTTTCGGAAGAAGGATTTCCATGCATAAATCATGCGAGATGCACTTCTGCATGTTGTACATGTATCATATGGCTCAAAAAAAAAATTGCATCCCCCTATGACCCCTACCCTTCAACCTTCGATTGAACTTTAAGGCCTTCGACCCCACCCAGTGGGTACAATTCACTACCGCGGTACTCATCATCAACTGTTTAATCAATGTTGGAATAAGAAACTGATTTCATATATTAACAAAAACCGTTCACCGTAAACAGCTGGCACGTTGTCGTGTCAACTGTTTTAAAAAAATTTGACCCCAATTAAATTTAACAAATCTGTTCGACCTGTTCAACTGATAATGGTCAACTGTTTCAAAAAACCTGTTTTTGAATATAGTCGATTTGTGTGGACCTGTCTGTAAGTTTTTGACTGCCGGCACGGCTGTTTAAGCTCTTCCAACCAAAACTATTGTGAACTGTGAAAATATCATGTTCCAGACCATTATTAGGATCATAGTTTCTCCTTTTAAATCGTCGTTCTTTAAAATCTCAAAGTTCCTAACGACAATGATGATGAATCTTCAGACATAGACGAATGTAGTCATCCAGACTGGAATATGTGCGTTGGAGCAGAGGATGGAGGAGCATGCCATAATTTGGCAGGTTCCTACAATTGTTCGTGTGCAAAGGGTTATAAGGGAGATGGCCTTCAAAAGGGGACAAGATGTGTATCCAAAAGCTCTAATTCCCTCAAATCTGTAATCGCAGGTGACCATACGGCATGCGTCTTTGTATGTTCTTTTTCTCTACACTTCAAACAATGTAGTCAATAATTTTTTTCTCGCAGCCTCTTTTTCTTCGATCATTGGAGTTTTTGTGGGAGCTTGTGGGGTATTTTGGTGGCTGAGGAGGCGTCGTTTGAAACAAGCGAGAGACAAGAATTTCCTGCAGAATGGCGGGATACAGTTACAGGAACGCGTAGCTTCCATGGGAGGAAGAAAAACCCTAAGAATATTTTCTGAAAGAGAATTGGAAATAGCTTCCAACAATTATTCAACAGAATTGGGGAAAGGTGGCTTCGCATTTGTGTACAAAGGAGTTCTTCTGGACGGGACACCTGTGGCAATCAAAAAACCGAGATCAATTTCGGATGAGTTCATCAACGAAATCATAATTCTGTCCCATATAAATCACAGGAATGTAGTGAAATTGCTTGGTTGCTGCATGGAAACTCAATTTCCATTGCTTGTATACGAATTCGTGCCAAACGGAACAGTTTATGAACATCTACACTCAGCAGAGAAGCATTTGTCATGGCAAACACGGAGGCAGATTGCCATCGAAACAGCAGAGGCGCTATCATATATGCATCTTCAAGCCTCTCAGCCCATTTTCCATCGCGACATAAAATCCTCAAATATTTTGTTAGACAACACATTCACTCCAAAAGTAGCAGATTTTGGTCTTTCTCGTTTAAGACCTTCGGAAGAAAATCACCTGAGCACCATAGCAGTGGGAACCCGAGGTTATGTAGATCCGGAGTTCGTGAGGAGCAGCCAATTTACAGACAAGAGTGATGTCTACAGTTTTGGTGTAGTTTTGGTGGAGCTTCTCACTGGTCTTACACCCTTGTTGTCTATACAAGGATCTATGTGCGCTTTGTATGACCATTTCCTCTCTGCAATCAATGACAACCGCCTCACTGAAATTTTAGATCCTGAAGTGGTGAAAGAGGAAAACCAAGGGCAGATGGAGAATATGGCAAGGTTAGCCAAAGCATGCTTGCAAGTGAAAGCAAAAGCAAGGCCGTCCATGAGAGAGGTGGTGGAGGAACTTGTTTGGATAAGAGCAGCAATAAAACAGCCGGGGCTTTACAGAGATGTGAGTCTTGTGGAGCACAAGGCTGACCCAAAAGAAGCAAGGATGAATTATCATACTTTGCCAACCACAAGTGATGGTAGTTCTAAGGATCTTGCAGAGCATTATTATTACTCTTCTCGACCTGCTACAGCAATTGATTCGGAGGGCCCTTCCACTGCATTGATCCAGATTGAGATGTCAGCTACGCATGGACGATGATCAAGGCAATGCATGACCAAAGAACCAGACAAGGTATGTCACTCTTCATTTCTTGTTTTTAAGAAACAGAAAATACACACAGGTTTCCAATGAACTAGAAATAGCACATATATGTAGGTTTGTCATTACACTAAAACATGCAAGTGTTAATAAACTTTCCAAACCAACACTTTAGTTTAGATGCATAGTAACAGTTAATTCACCAGATCAATTCCCACAAATGTAATGATTAATCCAACAGTTGAATGTCCTATAGACACTAGTATACATGAATGTCCTATAGACACTAATAATATACATAGATCTATGAACTTGGTGCTGTTTTTTTTCCCAGCAAAACATTCTTTAGGTATATTGTCAAACCCAAAAAAAATCCAGCAAAACATTCTTTATATTGTCAAACCAAAAAATCTATCATTTTTTATTGGGCATTCACTTGCAATTATATATGTTGTTTCTGGTAACATCCATTTTTAAAGCTGGTTGAATTAATATTAGGCCAAAGTTTATTATTTTGATATGATGCGACAAATCATATTTGTACTTAACTATCTTGTTTTCATGCAATATATGTACATGCAGGTGTTTTGCCAACAAAGCCACTATAATTACCATATGTGGTAGTCTCATGCTATGAACTGTATTTTGAAGTGTGTCTAATTAGATGTAAAATAATGTAAGAGTGGTTTGGGTAAATATTAAATATGTTGTATAATTTTTTAATGAATACAAGTTGTAATTATGCACAAGTATAATGTAGTAGGTTATATCTTTGTTATGGTTATATAATGTTATTCATTATTGATGTTTTTTTATAGTTATATAATGTTATTCATTAGTTATATAATACTATTTATCATTGATGTTTTTATAGTTATATAATGTTATTCATCATTGATGTTTTGTATGGTTATATAATGTTTTATCATTGATGTATTAGTTTATATATTATATTTATGTTATTTGTCATTTAAGTATTATTTCAATTTTTTATAATATATTTTCAATGTAATTAATATATAATCTAAAAAAATACTAAATTAATTTTGAGAATCAAATCATTTAGAACAAAATACATTAAAAAAGAGGATCTCAAAAGTTATGCTTTATCTTTATATGTGAAGAATATTACGATTTGACATGGGCTTCATTCATTGTGCAGGGTCAAACTATAAAATTTCAAGATCTTGTCATAATGCCAAATCAGATATAAGCAACAATTCATAAGGAGGAAGCCCTATGTGTAGATGCATAGCTCCAATTACCACACATTTCCTAAGAGGAGAATGCCTAAATTTAGATGTTTCAAACATAGAACAAAGAGATGCTTCGTAGAGTTAATCAAGTATAATCTAGGGCCCAAATAAGGAAATAAGAGAAAGCACAAGGTCCGAGTCCAAACATCAAGATAGGAATCTATAAAACAAAAACAAACATAAAGAAAATAACAAATATTTTTATGTGATGTAGGATTGCTAGTGAGCCCAGGATTCTCCTACATCACACATCTTGTGTAAGAAAAGAATGAGCCCCTACTCATGACACCTTGGTGAAATCTTCAATATTATAACCGTGGCGACATACTTTTGCTAGAGTTAGCTATGATGTCTCTTCAATGCTTTTGACTTTCCACCATACAAGATACTCCACATAGTCCTTACCAAAATTTTGTTTGGAGACTCTTGTTTGTAACATATTTGGTCAATCTATTCCCCTTAGTTGATGGGAATTTTATTCTTCTAATCTAGAGACTCAATACCCAAAAGTGTTTCATTGGGTTCTTCAGTGTCCTCCATTCTAGTATATTATTCACAAATTTAAAATACTAAAGATAGGAGAGATACCCAAGTCCTATGATAATACATATACGTAAGAAGAAATCTTTTTTAATATTTTGCAAGGCTCAATTTTCAACCTACAAAGTTTTTGCAGATGCCCCTAGGAAATATTTCCTTCAAACTTTGAGCTAAGACTAGGTTGCCAACTATAAACTCTACATGTGTCTTTTCTTTTTATCTACATACTCATTTAATTCAAACTACTTTTAGCTAGGAATTCCCTAACTTGGACTTATTCACATCTTATATGTGTAAAGTGAACTATAGTTCTCCCACGCTCTTCATTCTGTTCCCACTATGATCTCTTAGCTCTACCACCCCTTTGGGATTGCCAGCATACACCACCTAGAAGGGAGTTTTTACTATACTCTAGTTAATTAATTTGTTATATAAAAATTATCCTAGTACAGGGGAAAATGAAAGAGTTAAGAGTTAAGAGTTCCTATTTTCATGGGAACTAAGTTTTTACTATAGTCTAGTTATAATTTCACTAGCATGGAATTCAAAGACTCAAAAGTTCTTTACATAAGTAGACATACTTTAATAATCTATAACTACTCAAAGAAATCTCATTTGGGTTGAAGTGCAAAGATGTGTCACTCATTTATAAAGAAAAGGGGCAATGCAAGTCCCACTTTTTAATTTGAAGCACTTGAAATTGATATATGTTTCAAATTTTGGAACATGTTGTAAACTAATAAAATGTAGATATTTTAGAGTAGTTTATGACTAATTATTTTAATTTAAAAATTAGCTTGGTATAGTTTTTTTGTAAATATGTCATTACTATTTAATTACTAAAAAATGATATAGATTCATAGGACATCGTCAAAGGGTTTGTGCTTAAATGGCAAGGCCATAAGGTTCTCAAGATGGAGATCCAAGTTTGAATCTCCCAAGTGACATCTATAGTTGGAACTCCAAGTTGTGGCTCTTGAACTTCCATTGTGGCTTCTAAGTTGAATAAGTAATCTAAGTTGAATATGTGGATGGAGAGGAGGTCCCCCTTGTGACCTTTGTTGGAGTGGGGCTAGCCTAAATATCCCCCACAACTTACTGATAAAAAAAAAGATTGGTGGGATATCAAGTTATTTGTAATAAATTTTTTTACCATTTTTTAAAATTGTGGACTCAAAATTTTAGTGCAGCAAAAAAGAATTAATTTTGATAAATAGTGTTTTTAATAAATGTTTAAAGTTGCATGGTGACTATTTATGAAAAGGAAAAAAGGAAATATATTGGATCAACCAAGATTCTATCCTTTGGTGTAGTGATTTTTTTCAAATTTTTACATAAATTTTATTATTTTTTGTGAATCAAATCAACCTCAACTTTTGGGGTTGATGGCCTACTCGTAATAAATTTTAAAAATAGTAATGTCAATTACAATATATTAATAAATATATTTTAGAATCTACACATAAAGATCTACAACATGGTATTTTTAGATTTTTCAAAAATGTTATATACAAGAGTAACAGTAATGAGAACATTAAGTTTCCTTGAATATCTTTTAAAAAAATTATCATGTGCACATATTTTTGGCTAGAAATGTCCTTTTAATAAAAAATGCTTAAAGTTGAATGTGTTAAAAATCTATCCAAAAGGGTGGCATAACTTTGTGCTTTTACCCATGCTATTATGAAAATCATTTAAAAAAGAATTTGAGAACCTTTTACAACTATTATAACAATCAACTAATAAAAAATAATAACAAGCTAGCAAATGTATCCCCAAAGAAGTATTTCATTATCCCCTAAAATTCATAGTTAATTATGTAGACTTCTAGGTTCTAGAGATGATTTTTGCAAGACAATACCTTCTCTAAATTTAACACAAATCTATTCCTCAACCCTCTCAAGCTTTGACATACAACATTTGATCAACCTAGACTATGCTATATGTGGCCTTATACAAAAATGGCTAAAAGATATTTTTCTCCTAAGAGAAACATGTATAAATAACTAGACATCATGCCCTATATCTTCTATGTTGATGACACTTGTTGCAATCTACACCATTGTAGTACATATTTTATTAAATTTGTTGTAGCAACCTCTCTACTAATGCATTGAATTGATTATTCAATCATACAACACACTCAATCAAACCATATCTCTATAGGCAAGGGAAAATCTTCTTGAAATTTGTACATAAAGTGGCTTGCAAGAACCCAAATTTATTGGTTTTTGGTGCTAATTAATGAATGCAAGGTAGCCCGTGTTCAATAAGGTCTAAATACTCTTCTCAAGTTCAACAAATAGCATGGGCTCTATTGATTCTTATTTAATTTCCTAGTTAACTCCTTCAATCAAGATTACAACACTAAAATTGGATCTACCTCTACAAATACTTGTCATGTCATCACTAGGCCACAAGTAATCCCATAAAAGCACCTAGTCAGCTTAGCAATTAGGGTGAAAGTTCAAAGTTGTGTGACACTTTTATAAACAAAATGACCAAAACTAATCTAACTTTTTAACTTGAATCACCACAAAGCGACACATATGTTTTGAATTTTGAAATTATGCACAGAATAAAATGTAGATTTTAGTGTATTTTATGTTTGTATTTTTAAAAACAAAATCAAAATTTATTTAAATGTATTTTTTTGTAAAATTAACACTATAATTTAGTTGCTAATAAAATGTTGAAAAATAAGGTTAAGTGAGACATCACTTTTTATATAGTAATTTTTTTTTACTTAATTTTTTTTAGGTATTTATAACTTGAAACTTTAGTGCATGGATTATTTTTTTCCCCATTTTGGTAAATATATATTTTAAATAAATATTGGAGGTTGCATGTAATGAAAACACAACCAGATTTTAATGGAGCGTAACTTTTTTCTTAACTTTTTATCCGAAATAGCAAAAAATTATATCATCTCGACATGGAATTTATCCTCTAGTGCATCATATTTTTCCAAACTACACTTATAGATCTATTTAAAAAAGTTATATTTTTACAAATTGCATTTATAGATCTATAAAAGAGTATTTTTAGATTTATGCAAACCATAATACCATATTAATGTGGAGAAACCCTTGCAAGAAAAAACTACACCAGCAAAGAGACCTAAGGTTGTATTAATCTCAAAATAATATACACCAACATAATCACTTATCCCTCTGATAGTAAATCAACAACATAAGAGTACCTACAGAAGAACCTTTTAATCCATTATCTCATGCTTCCAATATATAGATATGTCAGAAACTAGAAACCATCAAGTGTAACCAAAACCATGAGCCATGACAAAACTCCAATTCCCCTCTGGTCATGGTCAAGAATCTCACAATAGTATGTAACTATTCTTACACTTATTACACATATTACACCCTTCTTACACATCTTACACACTTCTTACACATCATCGATGTCATAGAATCTGTCATAACAATAAAATTGACCAAGATCCAAATTCTAGGTGCTCCCTGAGGCAATTCAATGTTTGTGTCATAACCACCGAATTGGGAAGATGCTTTATAACTCCCAATGTTGGCAATATCAATGTAACATCCTTATTCAATTACTTCTTATGCAATTCCCTAAGTATCTCAAAGAATAAATAATGAATAGATATGTCTCCATCCACACATGGGCATCCAATTTTGACCACTCCAATATGTTTGGAGATCACACATTATTTATCATCTATATATTTAAATATAATTAAGCAAGACTTGGGATTGCAAGGTGAATAACACCCCTTATCTTACCATTCTCCCACTTAACATTTAGATTGAAAGACATGGTAGTGTTGTTTCTTAAGAAACACACCCAATTTTCTTCAATGGGGCACTCTTTTCAAACCCTTAACATGCCCCTCAAATTATTTAGGTTCGAATTCATGAGTCTCATAGATATATAATTGGAGAAATATTTCAAACTCATGAAATTATCTCTATGATATTTATCTTATATAAAAAAATTTAGGTTTTATTTCTCCCACGGTCATGTTTTATTTTAATCCAATTTCTTATCTTTTATTTTCTTGTGGGCTTTATCTTTATTATCCACAGTTAAATATAGAACCAAGATTGTATTGAGTTACAAGTCTCTTAGCTTAAAACATCTTGACTTTTCTTTGATTCCCTAGATCAACTAAGCCTTATCAACTCCACTTCACCAAGAACTTCACATCTAATTTCACCATGCTTTAGATCCATAGCCTCTTAGATTCCACCACATGTCATTCATGGACTCTATCCATGTGCTAGCTATGGAGTTCCCCACATTTCATCCATGGACTTCAAGGTCAATTTAGTTGCATTTCACTGATATCCTTACATTTGTTATTCTAGTATTTGCAATCTACCAAAATTTTCATACATAAGTTCCTCATTGAAATTTGTTCAACCATGGAGTTCAAATCCACTCCCAAGTCTAGTGCCTTCCACTACTTCCACATGTCCCCTTTCTCCTCTGCCATGTGTTTACATCAACCTTGTCCAAATATATCCATCAAACCTCTCCTTATTTCCTTGTCGAACCATCTCCACATGTTGTTTTTACCTTTATATGCCATCATGTGCATCTCACTTGATGTCACATGTCTTTTATGCATCTTGCATCTCCTTCATCACCATTTTCTCATGTGTCTATCTCAATGCACCCAATGTTATTGAAGTATACGGGTATCTCCTAAAACATTCAAATTTTGGTAAGTTATATTTACCTCTACAACTCACATCCATAGGGCAAAAGATTTCAAATCTAGTAAACTATTAGACCCAAGGCCCTAACTAAAACCTATTTTACCTAGGGTTTCACATCCTCTAATTGATAATACACTAATCACTACCATTTTTCGTTATCGATGCTTGCTACATATTATTATGTCATAAATTGTTGACACCAGTGATTTACACTAGGTTTACCACCCTTCTGGACTAATATACAAACTCTTGTTGAGAGAAGACTGGATTCTGAAGCACAAATTGGGTCCAGGTGTCATTATCTGGGTACAAGCCCTAAAAGGACCTCAAACACCTCGACACTAGCACCCAAGTGTTAGTGTCCTAGACATTTGCAAAAAAAAAGTTTGAGTGGCCTTGGATGTCGACCTTGTTACTCTTGGTGTTGTACCTTGTGGGCTTTGCTTGAAAGGTTTTCCCAAAAATGAGTTGTGTTAGAAACTTGCTAGTGTTGTCATTGATGTCAACTCCCAGTAGATGATTCACTTGGTTTCCAAGTGCTTTTGACAAAATTTGATAAAAAGGTGTGCAGTATGACAGAGGTACCCTCAGTATTATGCTCCACATTTCTTCCTAATTGAAGATATGCTTATGCGGTTTGGAAGTATTGATCAAAGGTGTTCAAAGGTATTATATCTAGAGTTTCAGGTTCTGGATCATGCGGAAGTAGAAGATGTGTAACAAAACATTTCACTGTGAAGGAGGGTGTTTGGGAGAAATGAGAATGCTCCGTATTTCTCCGCATTGACATTTCCTATCTTGCAAATCTAGGTCATCCCACAATAATGGGTTACACTTTTTGGCCAAACTTGACATTGAAATCAACATTCTGAACTAAATCTTTACTTTCTGACACCCATAGCCGCTAAATCGTTAGGAATTTGAAGATGATGTGGACTAGTGATTTGTGAGATTTTGTTTGTAGATTCTAAATATATATATTTTTAAAAAATTTAGAGTTAAATTATAAAAAAAATTGTGTCTCATTTGATAACTAGTTTTTAATAGTAAACAACATTTTTTTAAAGTGATGTGTATTTTGTAGCACATAACTTTTTTTCTACAAAGGATAAAATTTTGATTCTTTTGAATTTAGATTGGTAACACCGATATATAGGGCATGCATTTGGTTTCATAATGTTTTGTTGATTTTTTTTTTAATTAAGTTTTGAAGTCAAACCAATTATAATTTAGACATAGGTGTATTCCATAAAACATAACTTTTTCTGTATGTATCAAAATTCATTATTTTTTTTGTTGAAACAAGGACATCAGTACCTAGGGCATAGATATTTTTGAGAATTTTTTTTCACTAATTTACTAATTTTCCATGTGTGTAGAACCGAGAACTTGATGTTCGGTGAAAAACCTACATTTACAAAAAATAAAAAATAAATATAATAATCAAATTAAATATATTTAAAATTATACTTTTTGGGAAGCTTATAATAAGGACTACATACTTATATGTAATGTCCCCTTCTAGACACATGGTTAGTCCATCATGGAGTTCCCGTGGGCTAGCAGTTTGGTTAGGGAACTATGGTTAGTTTGGCTCTAGAGGTCCTTGGCAGTGACAAAGTCTTGGTTCACATTTAGTGGATCCAGTTGGCATCCTCGTGGTTGGTTCAGTGGGCTCTTGGCCGTTACTATTTTTAGTAAGTTTGGGTACTGTGTCGGTTCGGGATTTTCAAAGTTGGATCAGATGTGTTTCGTCAAGACCTTTTCGGTGAGCTAAAGATCAGTGAATTCTGACACCGTTTTCATACTTATTTTAAAGTCTGAAGATTTATTAATTTATATTAATATGGACTTTATTATATTTTGCCAGAAAAAGTGAAATTAATGAAATGGAGACATAAAGTGAAAGTAAATTGTTATTCCCCATCCCTAGGAGACATAAAGTGAAATTAATTGTTATTTTCCCTCCTATTTGCCCAACACTTATCTTGGAGGAAGATAAAAAGGTCATTTAGAGCTCATTTGGTTTTATGCTATGTTTTGATATTGTGTATGAGAACTCTGCTAGGGTTTTGGAGTTGGAGATTTTGCATCAGGCTATTGGAGACGGAAACCTCCATTAGTGACGGTATCCCACAGATGTGCAATACCACCCAACTGTGCCATTGACGGTGGATGTATTCGGCATTCACAAATGTGCTGATAATAGAGATATTCGAAGAGTTGCTGAGCTAAATGTGATATTATTTATAATATTGTCATTTGTTGATTAAGAAGGGCTGTGTAGGCAGATTTCAGAGTGTTTGTGGTATTTTTTGCTACTGATATACACTTCCAGCCATGGTCGTGCACATCCAGGCATGAAGTCGGGAGTTTGAGCTTCATTTCTCTTTGTGGGCAGCTTCTAGTTTGTATTGTATGAGGCGTCTAGGGCCTCCTGTATTGCTGCTATTAATATAGGCATAATATTTTCTATTCCTTGGAGTTTGGAGTGATTCTAGCTATGGCCATTTGCTGGTCCAGCTACAGCTGAAATATGAAGTTGCAAATCTGAACATGGGTATGTCACAGTAATTCATTATTGGTCATTTTACTATCTGGGTAGTTGATAGTTTCTTTATATCTGTTATAAATTTTCTAGGTTTGGGTTATATACTATATATTGTATGCTCCGGCAACACATCTGCAAGAAAACTGAAAACCCCTTCTGCATTCTTCTCTCTAGTCTAAAAGATCACAAAAAATAAAATAAAAATCACACATAAAAGATCATTTAAAAAGACAAACAGGTACGGCACATTACAGTGGTATCAGAGCTAAAGATCTTGCCATCCTGTGAGTTTAGTTTTGACATGCAGAAGTAAAATGAGACATGCGACTAGCTGATAGATATCCGTTCAGAAGTACAAGGGCAAGACAGGGAACACAGGTTCCGCAGTCGAATAATCCAGAGAATCCAGTTCCCGTAATAGCTCCTTTTGAGTCAGATACTGAGATAGTGGTAGCAACTACTGAGGATGATTCTCAGGTATCACGAATGGACCCATTTTTTGGAGAGCTTCCACCAGTTACAGGTCCTACAGGAGATATGGGTGACAGGGAAGAACTAGAACTTAGTGCACGTGATATTTTGATCGCACTTACTCAAGAGATGAGAGAGTCTCGATGTGAGATGGTAGAGGCACAGGCTGAGTTAGCACATGCCATCGAATGGATGGGTAATGACTTAGACAATCACTGTGACAGAAATAGATACAATGGAGGTGATAAGAATAGGTACCATGGAGGTGACAGAAACAGATACAACGGAGGTGATAGGAACAGGTACCAGGACGGTGATAGAAACAGACATGATGGGGGAGAAAGGAATAGGAATGATAGGAATGACAGGCATAACGGTGATAGGAATCAGGAAGAACGGAATAATGGGGACAGGTATCATGATGACAGGCGTAGAGATAGAGATGATGATGAGGTTTCGGTTAATCACCGTAGGGCTTCACAGTTCACTGCGGGAGATAGACCTGGTATTCTGATATTTGCTCCCAGGAATCAAGTTCCTGAATAGGATCCTACTCAGGCAGAGTTCCAGGAGGAGATTCTGAGGGACTGGAGAGCATCTAGTGAGGGTTTCAGAAATGAGATGACATTTGCTGAATATTCTAAAATGAGGACTAGGTGTAGACCTTGGAGGGAAGGTAGATCACAAAACCAAGAACTACAGAGGAAAGTAAGTAAGATGACACTTCCTTACTTTGATGGATCAGGTAAGACCACCGCGAGAGCTTGGGTCTAGAAATTGGACAGCTACTTGCAGATTAGTCCCATGCCAGAGGAGGACGCCATTACTTATGCAGCTCTACACTTGGAGGGGATTGCTCATAAATGGTGGAGTAACGGGAAGGTTACATTGGGTCATGATCAGGTCACTTCATATGTGGAGTTTACAGCTAGACTGATCGACAGGTTTGATAAAAAAGAACCAGAGTTACAGTTCAAGGAATTGACTCAATTGAGACAGAGCGGATCAGTAGACTCCTACATTGCTGATTTCCAAGATATATCTGTTATGGTTCCGGATATTACTGAGCGCGGGTTGGTTGTTCTTTTCATTGACGGATTGTCGGATCAACTTCGCGGATGGGTGAAGGGTTTTGACCCTACTACACTTCAGGAGGCCATGAAGAAGGCCCAAGACATGGAATCATCAATATGGAGGAATAAATTTCAATCCAAAGGATTTCTGCCAAAGAGGGATAGGAGACCATTTCAGAGAGATGCAGGACAACAGCATAAGAGTTCTTCTAGATTGGACAGCGATCAGCTGAATGACTTGAGGAGAAAGAAACTCTATTTTCATTGTCGAGAGCCTTGGGATCCCACACACAAGTGTGTTGCCCAAGGAAAAGCCAAACAGTTAAAGTACTTTTCAGCCGACGAGTCTGTTGATGGAGAACCCCACTCGGATTTCCATTCAGAGGCCAAGGATGGAGAATTAGAGGGCTCAGGGGAAGCATCAGATAGAGAGGATGATCTAGCTCGACCCACAGCTTGTATCACGAGTATTCAGAAGGAAGGATCATTCAGAATTAGAGGGGTACTGAGCGGGCAGCGATGTATTGCCTTACTTGACACAGGTGCCACTCATAACTTCATAGACGAGGGCTTGGTCGCTAAGAGAGGGCTGAAAACTGAGGAATTTGAGGGCTTTAAGGTGAATTAATTGACATAGGTGCCACTCATAACTTCATAGACGAGGGCTTGGTCGCCAAGAGAGGGCTGAAAACTGAGGAATTTGAGGGCTTTAAGGTGAAGGTTGCGGATTGTTTTGTACTCACCTGCACTAGGAGGATACCCAATCTATCAATCCAGCTGAACAGATACACTTGCCAATCAGAATTTTATGTTGTCGGTATGGGTGAGATGGATGTTGTGTTGGGTATGAAGTGGTTGCATGATATTGAGGAGTTCACTCTCAACTTGCGGACGATGGAAATGAAGTTTGAGGTGGACGGAGTTAGACATGTGCTCAGAGGCATTTCAGATGGGGGATTAAGAGTTGTTTCTCTCAAGCGGATGGAGCGATTGATTCGTCATGATCATGTGGAGTGGGTAGCTAAGGTTATGGTGATGCCTGCAGTAGATCAGCAGAAGCATGTGTATCCTCCTAACATACAATCTATACTTACTAAACACACCAAAGTGTTTAGTGATATTCCACCAGGTAAACCTCCTGATAGGGGTTTTGAGCATGTCATAGAGTTGGAGGAGGGTGCTAAGCCAGTAATCATGACACCTTACAGGCACCCAAAGAGGTATAAGGATGAGATCGAGAAGGCTATCAAAGAGCTTCTCGAGATGGGACACATCAGGCCTAGTAAGAGTCCATTTGCATCATCCGTAGTATTGGTAAAGAAGAAGGATGGGACTCTTAGAATGTGTATCAATTATAGGGAACTCAATAAGAAAACAATCAAGAATAGGTACCCGAT
The DNA here is from genome assembly GCA_027924645.1 of Cunninghamia lanceolata. Classification (NCBI taxonomy): domain Eukaryota; kingdom Viridiplantae; phylum Streptophyta; class Pinopsida; order Cupressales; family Cupressaceae; genus Cunninghamia; species Cunninghamia lanceolata. The sequence continues at coordinate 361,179 of BSBN01001164.1, read as the reverse complement.
TCCCAGAATCGATGAGCTGATCGATGAGTTGCACGGAGCCTGTTACTTCTCCAAGATTGATTTGAGATCTGGTTACCATCAAATACAGGCAGGGATGAGGATGTGGAGAAGACAGCATTCAGGTGTCATTATGGGCACTTTGAGTTCCTGGTCATGCCATTCAGTTTGACCAATGCACCAGCTACCTTCCAGTCCTGTATGAACAAGGTGTTCAGAGAGCAGTTGAGGAGATTTGTGCTGATTTTCTTTGATGATATACTAATTTATAGCAGGACATGGGAAGAGCATTTGAAACACATTGACATTGTGCTAAGCATCTTAGAGAGTGAGTCGTTGTATGCCAAAATGTCAAAGTGTGAGTTTGGGATGACTGAGTTGCTATACTTGGGTCATATCATTAGTGCTGGTAGTGTGAAGGTAGACCCAGAAAAGATTCTGGCAATTATGGACTGGCCACCGCTGAAGAATCTCTCATACCTTAAGGGATTTCTTGGCCTTTGTGGATATTACCGCCGGTTTGTGAAGGGGTTCTCTCAATCAGCTGCTCCCCTTACTGATTTGACTCGTAAGGATGCTTTCAGTTGGTCTGATAAGGCACAGGAGTGTTTTGACAGGTTCAAACAGATTATGAGTACTTGCCTTGTGTTAGCCATTCCTGATTTCAGCAAACCCTTTGAGCTACAGTGTGATGCCTCGGGCATAGGCATTGGTGCGGTAATCATGCAAGATAAGCACCCCATTGCATTTGAGAGTAGGAAATTGAGGGGTGTGGAGAGGAGTTACAGCATATACGATAAGGAGATGTTAGCCATCATGCATGCATTGGCTAGGTTCAGACAGTACCTGGTGGGCAGCAAATTTGTGGTTAAGACGGATCACAACAGTTTGAAGCATTTCCTTGGGTAGAAGGATTTGAGTGAGAGGCAACAGAAGTGGGTCAGCAAGTTACAAGCCTACGACTTTGACATTGTTTATGTCAAGGGAAAGAAGAATGTTGTTGCCGACGCGTTATCCAAGAGGCCTCATTTGTGTGCACTAGGTGCTATTGCTGATGATTGGAGAGAGTTGATTTCAGCAGAGTATGCCAAGGATGAGTGGGCTACTGGAGTGATTGATGGCACCATCAAAGATGACAGGTACACAGTGGTAAATGATTTGATCATTTACAAGGACAGGATCTTCTTGGTGTCGAGTTCACAGATGAAGCAAAAAGTTTTGAGGGCATTTCATGACTTGCCTATGGCAGGACATCCAGGATACTTCAAAACTTATAGACAGGTCAGAGAGAGGTTCACCTGGAAGGGCCTCAAGACCGAGGTGATGCAGTATGTAAAAGAGTGCCCAATATGTCAGCAGAACAAGCAAGAGCACTCACTTCCAGGAGGTTTATTGCAGCCCCTACCCATTCCTGACAGGAAGTGGGACAGCATTTCTATGGACTTTATCACAGGGTTACCTAGAGTCCAAGGCAGGGATTGCATTTATGTGGTGGTGGATAGATTGACGAAGTATGCACACTTCTTTGCTATTGCTACCACTCACACTGCAGCTTAGGTTGCAGAGTTGTTCTTTTGTGAGGTATTTCGACTTCATGGGTTGCCTAGGAGTATTGTTAGCGATAGGGATAGCAGGTTCCTCAGTAATTTTTGGCAGGAGCTCTTCAGGTTGTCAGGGACAGAGCTCACACCTAGTACAAGTTATCACCCCCAGACTGATGGTCAGACAGAGATAGTGAATAAGTGGGTGGAAGGATACCTCTGAAACTATGTTTCAGAGCAGCAAAAGGCATGGGTTAAGTGGCTTCACATGGGAGAGTATTGCTACAATTCCACTTACCACATGTCCATTCAGATGTCACCCTTCATGGCATTATATGGTTATGAGGCACCGAGCTTTGTTGATTTACTGTTTGGTGATAGCAAAGTGCCGAAGGCTAAAGACTTCCTTCAGGAGAGTCAGGATATCATGAGGGCATTGAAGGAAAACATACAGAAGGCTCAGAATCAGCAGAAGCAGTATGCAGATCAACAAAGAACTGAGCGATCATTTGAGGTTGGTGACATGGTTTACCTCATGTTGCAGCCTTATAGGCAATCTACTCTTAAGAAGAGTGGAGCGGAGAAGTTGAAGCCACAGTACTATGGACCTTTTAGGGTCTCTAGGAGGATTGGTGAAGTGGCTTATGAGTTAGAGTTACCAGCAGGGAGCAGGGTACATAATGTGTTCCATGTTTCTCGCCTCAAGAAGGCACTGGGGCACAATGTGACAACTTCAGTGGAGTTGCCTCCTCTTGATGAAGAGGGGAAGTTGATATTGGTACCTGAGGCAATCATTAACACCAGGGATCACAATTTGAGGAGGATTATCAGAGAGTACCTGGTCAAATGGAAAAACCTGCTGGTTGAGGATGCTACGTGGGAGAACGAGCATATTCTGGAGCATCCTGAGCTGAGATTGCTTGAGGCAAGCAATCTTAGGGAGGGCGGACTGTAATGTCCCCTTCTAGACACATGGTTAGTCCATCATGGAGTTCCCGTGGGCTAGCAGTCTGATTAGAGAACTGTGGTTAGTTTGGCTCTAGAGGTCCTTGGCAATGACAGAGTCTTGGTTCGCATTTAGTGGATCCAGTTGGCATGCTTGTGGTTGGTTTAGTGGGCTCTTGGCCGTTACTTACTAATTTTAGTAAGTTCAGGTACTATGTTGGTTCAGGATTTTCAAAGTTGGATCAGATGCGTTTCATCGAGACCTTTCCGGCGAGCTAAAGATCAGTGAATTCTGACACCGTCTTCATACTTATTTTAAAGTCCGAAGATTTATTTTCCATCCCTGGGAGACATAAAGTGAAATTAATTGTTATTTTCCCTCCTATTTGCCCAACACTTATCTTGGAGGAAGATAAAAAGGTCATTTAGAGCTCATTTGGTTTTATGCTATGTTTTGATATTGTGTATGAGAGCTCTGCTAGGGTTTTGGAGTTGGAGATTTTGCATCAGGCTATTGGAGACGGAAACCTCCATTAGTGATGGTATCCCATAGGTGTGCAATACCACCCAACGGTGCCATTGACGGTGGATGTATTCGGCATTCACAAATGTGCTGATAATGGAGATATTCGAAGAGTTGCTGAGCTGAATGTGATATTATTTATGATATTGTCATTTGTTGATTAAGAAGGGCTGTGTAGGCAGATTTCAGAGTATTTGTGGTATTTTTTGCTACTGATATACACTTCCAACCATGGCCGTGCACATCCAGGCATGAAGTCGGGAGTTTGAGCTTCATTTCTCTTTGTGGGCAGCTTCTAGTTTGCATTGTATGAGGCGTCTAGGGCCTCTTGTATTGCTGCTATTAATATAGGCATAATATTTTCTATTCCTTGGAGTTTGGAGTGATTCTGGCTATGCTCATTTGCTAGTCCGGCTACAGCTGAAATATGAAGTTGCAAATCTGAACATGGGTATGTCACAGTAATTCATTATTGGTCATTCTACTATCTGGGTAGTCGATCATTTCTTTATATCTGTTATAAATTTTCTAGGTTTGCGTTATATGCTATATATTATATGCTCCGGCAACACATCTGCAGGAAAATTGAAAACCCCTTCTGCATTCTTCTCTCTAGTCTGAAAGATCACAAAAAAAAATAATAATAATCACACATAAAAGATCATTTAAAAAGACAAACAGGTACGGCACATTACATTATAAAACATAAATTTTAAATGAATTCATTTGATCCCCCAAAAGGTAAATCAAAAGTGGTTTTTTATCAGCATTTTGATAGGTTTAGAGGAGACTCCATTATAGGTATGGTTTAAAACTAGTGGGGTTCTATCTAAGGGGGTTTGAATCTAAGGAGGTTTGATCAAATCCTCTTCAATTAAAATCCTTCAAATGGAACCTTTCAAGGCTTAAATCATTATATTTTCTAAAAATATGTGATTTTAGCAAAAATCAGGATGTTCTAGAAAGTGTAACCCATTATTGTGGTAGCACCCATCTGGGAGTGTGCTTATATTTTATGTATCCACCTTCCTTTGAAGTTTCTAGTGTTGGGATGGTCCACAAGTTTAGTTCTTGCATTGGTGATCAGTAACAATGTGTCCTGATATGCATAATGAAGACATTCTTTGATTCAGATGATTGCGTCAGTGTTATAAACATTTATGATGATGATGAGTATTCTAGGAAGGTGTGTGAATGCTTTGGAGTGTCTCTCTCTAGTCCACATGATGTTCTTGGACTTGGAGAAGCGTGAATATGGCCATTAGATCAGGTTTAGTCAACCTGGCTTACTAGCACCATTTATGAAGGTACCTCATGGATTATGGATGAGATAAGTAGCTTGATGATATAAATTTAAGTATTGGTTATCCCTTGACATGGTCCACTTTCACTTCTTTCCATCGCGGAAGTGTTTAGTGTCGACCTAAGCAATGTTGCATGTGTGTAATGCACACGCTTCATTAGGATCGACCTAATTGAGATAGGTCTTGGTTATAGATGGTATAAATGCAAGATGAAGTTGAATGGAACAAGGTAGAGAAGAGTATGTGAATGTAAATCAAGGGCAATGAAGTTGTATGCAAGCTTAAATGCTTATGACTTCGAAATGCAGTGAGCAGAAGGTGTCTACATTTTAGTGTGCTAGAAGTTATTGGAGGCAGTGAGCCAAAGGTTACAAATGGCAAAGAGTGGAAGTGGTGGATCTCTTATGTTTCTTTGAGATAGTGAATCTCTTTGTAACAATCTTCTTCTTTCTTCTCTCTTCTGGGTAGTGAGCCTTTCCCTGGCAATGAGCCTTTTTTGGGTAGTGAGCCCTTGGTAATGAGCCTACTGATTTTCAGTATTGTTGTTCATATATATTGTGAGCTAATCCTCACCGTGGTTTTTCCCTTATTGGGGTTTCCATGTAAATATGGTGTTCTTATGTGTTTGGATGTGTTTGCATTGATGTTTCATATGTTTACATTCTGCTAATGCATTATAAGTGGTTGATGTTTTGAGAGTTTAAAGTTTCAACATACAACTGATTTGACCCCCAGTTGTCCTGTGCATTCCAACAATTGGTATCAGAGCCAAGTTCCCTGAAGAAGCTTAATTGCTTGGGGTAGATCCAGATGACACACAGGAAAGGTATGGAGGTCCCAGTGTTTGATGGAACAAATTATGTGTTTTGGAAAACCAAGATGGAAAGCTTTCTTGTCTCAATAAGATATGGCGTATGGAAGATAGTTGACAAAAAATATACTATACCTAAAGATGGTCCAAAGGATGAAGATGAGATTAAAGAATATGAGAACAATGGCAAGGCAAGGGGTGCTCTTCTAAAGAGTCTCTCTGATTTTGAATTAGTGAAGGTGATGAGTTACAAAACTACTCATGAGATATGGAAGAAGCCGAAAAGCACCTATGAAGGAGATGACAAGGTCAAGAAAGCAAAGTTGCAGATTCTAAAGTCCAAGTTTGAAGCCCTAAGGATGTCAGAGGATGAAAATATTGCAAGCTACATGTAGAGAGTGGATGAAATTATCAATTCCATCAATGGTCTTGGTGGAGAGCTGGAGGAAAAAGAAGTGGTAAAGAAGGTACTAAGAACTCTTCCTAAATCCTATAGTGCTAAAGTTTCTGCTATTGAAGAGACTCAAGATCTGGATAATTATGCTAGGGATAAAATGTTTGGTGCTCTAACTACTTTTGAGATAAGAGAATTTGGTCAAGATGATGCAAGAAAAGAAATTGCTTTTAAGGCTAGCAAGACAAAAAAGAATGTTGAATCGGATTCAGATGACTTTGATGAAGTGGAAGCAAATCCTGTAAGCAGGTTAAAAAAGGGTTTAGCAAAATATAGAGATAAGTTACCCTTCAAATGTTTTTGGAAAGATAGGTCATTATGATACAAGAGAGGAGGAAGACATCTGGTTAATTAATAGCGGGTGTTCAAATCATATGACAAGTGATAAGAATAAGTTTGTGAATCTTGAGAAGTTTGATGGAGGATTTGTTAAGTTTGGAGATGATGCATCTGCTAAGATCTGTGGAAGAGGTTCAATCAGTTTTGATGGCAAGCACAATACAGATGATGTCCTTTATGTCAAAGGTCTCTGGCACAATCTTCTAAGTGTAGGACAAATGTGTAGCAGAGGATATAATCTTGTGTTTCAGGATGGTGGCTGTGAAATCAGAAAAGAAGACTCTGAAACTCTAATTGCTATAGGAACAAGGACAAAAGGAAATATATATCATCTCGAAGGTGTTGAAGGTGTGTACCTTATGACTCAAATTAATGAAAGTTGGACATGGCATAGAAGAATGTGTCACATCAATTTTGATAGCCTAGTAAAGATCAGCTCTACTCAAGTTGTAAGGGATCTGCTAAGGATTACAAAGCCTACCAATTGTAATGCCCTGCCAGGGAAACTCTAGAGAACAACACAATTACACTATACAAATAGGACAATTTTTTTATTTTTTATTTTTATACAAGAAATAACAAAGTAACATTTACCTATCTATACTAAGTAATGTTCTCTCAGGGTTCCATGGATGCATTACTGACAACTACTATCATGTTCTCTCATACGTCATGCATTAACTGACAACAATAATTCATTCTGTATCTATTGCATTAAATGAATAACCATATACATTTCCATGACATCAGATAAATAATCATCCAGAACAAGTACAACTACAATTTTCCCATACACATGAGGATACAGTATTACATTGCTTACATCATCAACTTTTGATTACATTGGATTACATACATTATGAATAATCTGATACACAGGATAGTACATGAGCATAAATAACTGTCTTTATAAACTGGTACAAGGTCTGAATCTGCTACAGGAGATGCAACCTTCTTGCACACGAACAAAGGCAAGGAAAAACCAATGGATATAAAGCACATCCACCCGACCATGTGGAACCCTAAGGTCCACCCCCCGTGTTAGGAGATAACATAAGGTCCCAAAACATCATACAATTAGGTAGACAATTGCCTAATAGGAACAAAGACTAAACATGACTCCATTACAACACATGTCAACATCACAAGCAACTCAATATCACTTCCAGAGGCAACACACGACGAATGGGGAGAGTACAACTTGGGAATGCTAGGGTACAGTAGGGAGAGTGTCATCGTACGGTCCTAACATGGGTTATCCTGATAGCCTCTCACTAGGCACCGACCCCTATCTGTGGTTATCCTAATAGCCTCTCACTAGGCGCCGGCCCCATAGGGTGACACATGCGGAATCGACCTTCCTTTCGTGAGGACAAGGAAGTTGATCTTGCCAACCAGGCCTTCTCTACCCATCCTTAGTCTAAACAAGCACTACAGGCATGGGAGAGGAAATCCAATTATCTTGTTAATGTGTAATTTACCCTTTTCCCCCCAGTTCATTTTTTAGGTTTTCACTTAATTAACAACTTTCAATGGGTTATCCTGACAGCCACTTTGGCGCCGGCCCCACATTGAAAGCCACTCCCCTACCTGCATCTAGAAACCCTAACCATCAAGCAAGACAATTACTATCATACTGATAAGTATACATAAACAATGCAAGGCATTTACCTTCTTGCATACAAAACATAGTCACAACGACCAACCTTTAGATCATTGTCCCAAAAACTTTCAGTTCATCAATCGCAATAACCATAACAACACATATCCAGAGCAAGGTATGGGTCATCTTTCTCTTCAAATCTCAACTGTGAACAAAAATAGTTTCTCATTACGATTACCAAGATCTCCCCATTACAATACTACACACAAACTCGACATCAACACTTCCTTGAAGGAGATTTAAACCCATCACAATATATTCACAACACAGTATGTACATCATCTCACAATATTGTTTACTAAGACCCACATACATGGACAAGAGACATCATGTTCTTACAACATCTTCATTTCAAGACACCTATCAACAGAATACATGCAATCGAATCATATTATCTTATGCCTCTGGAACACAAACCTTTACGACCTACACACAAGCCCATTACGACCAATGATACATCTTACACAAGAATCATTTACAATTTACCAATTATTTAAAGCATAACCAAATACAATGTTTTTACCCTAATCTCAATCCTTCTTATCAAATTTTAACTTAACAAAACCATTATAACAAATCATAATTAAATCAATTCCAACTGTCATCATTAAATATATCACCATATCATCTTTCATTTATTCACTTTAACAAATAAATAAATCGTTTGATCTTTTAAGTCAATTTCGTTAATTCAATCTAAATAATCTAATAAATTATCTTTAAAACTTAATTTAATGTTGTCTTTTATGACAATCAATTACAAGGTATAAGTATACTTTTATAACTCTTTACCCTAATAATTTAACTTACCAATCTAACCCAAAGTAGTACAATTAACATTGATAATAACTATTGACACTTTTATAAAATTTGTTGGGACATTTAACTATTCATCTTTTACATTTTGATTTGATAATAATAATAATTTACCAATGCCTACAATATACTTTATATCCATACCTACAAGAGTTTCAAGACCATATAATGGAGTTAAACAAACAATTAAATTGGCTTCTAAATCATGTAGAGAACAATACAGTTTCGAGAAACACAATTCCTATCAATGTAACTCACAGACACAACATAATTTCATAACAATCAATGTTAACACCTCACTCAGTTGAACTAATTTCTTTTATACCTTTGTCTCGTTAAACACACCATAAATAACTACAGGGATTTCATTCTTAATCTAAATATTTAATCCACATTATTCCATTGTACTCATGAACAAAACTTATCAACTAACTAAGAAGTAAATCGACACTTGTTGTTTCAACAATCGACGCCTTAAACATATGATAAGAATGTGGTCTTTAGAAAAATAAACATTAAAGTTCTATACCTATAAGAAAACCTAAACCCCTTTCAAAATGAGAAAGAAATACTTGCATGACTCACTATTTAACAATACTTAGAATACTACAAAAACAAGCTCGATAGAGGCAACAGTGAGAACAAGAAAACTCATAATCTTTAACTCTACGAAATCATTATACATCAAGAGCCAATACACATTCTATCTAAATTTACTATCGAGCTCAATTAGAAAGAAATCGAGACAACAGAAATGACTACAAGGTCCTACCGGGTTGATGTCGAAGTTGATCAATCATACAACAATCAAATGAATTGAAATAAATTTTCTATCTCTTCTATTTTGTAAGAAAAAACTTAATGGCGTATCCAGAATCATTGCCGTACACATTAACCCTAACAAGTTAGAGGTAATAATTATGATATTAACATTACAAGGTTGGTAAGATGTTGTTTTAGCAAATTGGAGATTATATACTGAACTATGTAGTTTTATAAATCGTTGTTATAAGCTCAGCCTGATGGGACTTGGAATTTTTTATTCTAGTGCAGCTGAGTATCATATGAATAAATATTTGAAAATATTATAGATGATGTTTAATTTCATAAGATGAATTTCATATTTAACCAGCTCCTTTTAGTGGTTTTGGAACGCTTAGAACTGTGTTCTATTTCTGCAAAACTGGCAGTGACGTGATTGTATATTATTTACTATGCAAGGACAAAAATGTTATGACATGACCGGGGCTATGCAGTCTGCACAAAATAGATTTGTTTGAAAGACTTTAAACAAAACTTACAATCGATTAGTAGATAAAACTCAGCAACTATTGCCTCATTCGGCTAGAGCGCACGCCATGAGGTTTAGTGGATGGGAACTAGACATACTCCAATCTCATTTGAACCCTTATTGCATTATACTGAACAGTTGATCACTATGTGTGCAAGGTTGACCTTCTAGAGTTTCTTTAGGTTCCATACTCATCTAAAAGAATATGGCAATTCTTCAATTTGATCATTACTAAGATGCAACTCAACAAGCTTAATTAACTCTCAGACAGGTAGTGCCAACAACATTAATATGTTTAAGTGGACCAATAACTTATGGCGCACAAGCAAATAGCCTAGGTTGGTTCAAAAACAAATAAGGAAACTCTAGCTACCATATTACTCATTTAATCCACTGCCTATCACAATTCTTTTGGAAGGGTGGTCCAAAATAGATGGAAGGAGTGCTAGCGCGTGAACACCATTTCATATAGAAAAGTTGAGGCCAAATTTTGGCATTCTTCAAAAGTTCCAAAGAGAGAAAAAAATTAATGCCATGGCCCATCATCTCTAGAACTTTTGATTTTCAAGAGGTTCTGCAACTAATAGACTTGATACTCCCTATTAATGCATTTCCATTCACAGAACTTTCTACTATTTCTCGCAGAAGATACGAAGCACCTTCCTAGTGAAGACGACTGCTTACTGACAAACTAGGCCTGATAACATTACTAAATGATTACTTTCTCCTATTAGACACCTCCACATTATAAATTCTACCGAGCACATTTGGCCTACTATACAGAATCATCATAGTTTACATGTCATCTTAGTTAGACTGAATTTAAATATTTATAAATCATCTCAGTTCATTGAATAAGGCATCCATCGGTGCATCAAGGAAAGGGAAACTTCTCCAAATATTATAGTTGGAAATGCTCAGAATAGCATGTATGCAAAATGTAGAAGCATTGACAAGGCACATGTACTGTTTGACAGAGCGCAGCAATAGATGGCTTCTTACAAAATACAATGGTTGCAGAATTTACACAAAATGGATTCATTGAAAAGGCTTTAGAAACTTTTATGCAAAAGCAATCAGCAAGCATAGAGCCAAACTACACAACCTTTGCCACATTCCCCCAGCCTGAGCACGCGAGCCAATGATTGATAATATTGCCCAGTATCTGGAAGGGTCAACTCACTACTGGAGATTGCCATCATCACTATATTCTTTTTTTTTTTAAACAGGAAGACACCATCATATATCGATGTTGTGACAGATTGGCATATTCGGGGTATGGTCATTGTGTGACAGTTATACCAACTGCCCAAAACAACCATACGCAAGGGTTAGAAATGAAATATTGATGTTAAAGGCTTGATTTAACACACCGCAGCCTGTCGCACCCACCAGCAACTCTCTTAAGTCTAAATCATTATGACTGTTCATAGCATTTAGAACCGTTATTGGAAGGTCATACACCAGATCACCGCACACTAGACACTCATTCTCTTGCGCATACAAGGAATTGATTGTAACATGAGTAAATTCTCCTCTATTAACCCTATCATGCTTCCTTACTGACTTCTACCATGAGAAACTTAGTTTTCTAAAAAAAAATTGACTTTCTCTTTGTAGAAGAATTCATTCTTGTACACTTGCATCAGGTGGTTTAATTTGTAGTCTTATCTATCAAGCACATCTGATCTATTAAATGGCCTTATGGAAGACGCATATCAGATTAATGTCAATATTGGAGGATAACTCGACTAGACTCTTAATAACAATACCCTAGAATGCTTCATACACTTCAGACCAGATGGCACGGTTGGTTTAACGAATTACCCACGAATGGAAAATACAATGATTCCAGGTTATAACTGGAATAGGTTAATGGAGAGGCAGATTACAACAATATCAACGGCCTTTGCCATCATCATGCCAGCGCAGGCCGATAAGGAGAGATTAAAACAATCAATGGACATCCGTCAGAACATAAAGCAGTTTGATCTTTGTCATTTCATAAAATGTGGTAACAGAAATTGCTGATGGATGTGGGCCAATTCCATCATAAAAAAATAGCTACATTATTCTAGTGCAAGATATTGATGATGCTAAAAGAAACGATCTGAAAAATAGATTCATAAAATAACTATGTTCACTGTATCCGATAAACAGAGGTAAGGAATAATCTCACATTCATTTCCAAATAAAACAAAACAAAACGAGTTAGAATTCAGAAACAAAGGAACCTGATTTTTGCTCACTGGATGGGGTGGAGGATTTGATGCTGCTCCAGGTTCTATTCTGCAGTTCTAGCCTCCTCCCAAGTCGATTCCCCTCTCCCCATTTCTAACAACAGCCTATGGATATGCAAGCCTCTCCCCAACTACAATCCCTCAACCCTTATGAACTGTTCTCCCCCACTATCTTCCAGAACCTTCCTCCACCATTCTCAGAGGATGACACATGATCCCATGCCAACCATGTAATAACCATTTACTAAATTTATCGCTTACACCTCATGATGTAATTTACAACTAAATATTATAATGTTTTATTTTGTTTATTTTAATATTTTACTGTAGATATATTTTATTATATATATATTATAATTATTTATGCCTTGTTTTTATAACCTTTGAATCACAATACTATGCACTTTATTTTCATATTCTAATTTTATTAATATAAAAACCAATTAAGCATGAGGTATGTTGAAAATCACAGTATTTCTCCTTTCACAAATATTCCCATGTTCATGAATGAGTGGATTGACGAGGTTGAATTCCTTGGAATATGGGAATGAGGCCAATACCCAAATAATAGATAAGGTAAATAGAAGAGAAATAATCTATGATGACAATGCATTTTATTTAGTATAACCTGAGTAATAATCTGAACCTTTTACAAACATAAATATGAGAAATATTGTTCCCTAAACTAAAATAAATATTGCGAAATCATAATAATAAAACATTAAAATATTAAGATTCTAAAACTTATTTGAATCTATAAATACCCCCAAATAAATCAATTTAATAACAGTAATTCACATTCAAACAACTCTAGATAATTACCTTGAACTAGGTAATTATCAGTTATCATTTTAACCTTATTTAATATTAATAATGATAATTGATGTAATCCTATTAAGTATTATAGTGGATCAAATAATAGCATGACTATATAACGAAATCTAGGCATACAACATAACCCACTGAGTAAGACAGCCATTAAAAGCCAAATCAAACATGTTCACAAGCCAGGCCAAAACACACTTAACCAACAAACTCCATCAAATATAACTCAATTGCAAGACCTGACATACTGACAGAACTAACAGGTTGAACTAGACATGTCATGCATCCTGATCGAGGATGATGACTTGGGATGTGGGACCTTAAGTTATCTCTGAAACAACTTATCCATTGGGTTCAGGGCACGCTCAGACCTGTTAATTTAGGTGGAGTCGATGCCAGATACCTGCATCCTACAACAAATGTCACAGTCAAGCATGTATAGATGCATATAAGCTAGCACTAGGTGGAAAAAGGAATCGCAACATCGTAGGGCACTCACAAGTGAGTGATGCGACATCGTCCCTTCCACATCATATCAATCTAGATTAGCTCAAAACACAATCATAACCAGATCAAATCTATCTCTTTATCTAAACATAACCCTACACTTGACATACAGGTGCATGAAATCATAAGCGTCAAAAGTACCATCTAATAGAATCAGTCCATGAGATCCATTCTAACATATACCAATTGTAGTAAGATCGACATCTTAATCATTGGAATGCAAAACAATGTCAAAACCTACATTATCAGTGTCGCAATGGACATTATCAATAAACACATTAACTATCATATGAAACCACACATGGATGAAACATCTACCTATATTGTACAACATCAATTGTTTACCTTACCTTAATTATTCCTGTTATTTTACCTTCATCTTCATGCGCCTTGATCAGTTCCCCTGTACATCCAAGGTGAAAACTGAGGGGCACTACACCAATGCAACCTACAAGGAATGTCGAATTGGGAAGCCAACAAGGAAGAATTTCAAAATCAAAGAATATTCTACCACTGGACCTCTGGAGTTGGTGCATACAAATCTATGCAGACCTACAAGAGTGGGAAGCTTTCAAGGTGATAGGTATTTCATGTTGTTGATTGATTATTTCTCTAGAATGACTTAGGTAACTTTTCTGAAAGAAAAATTAGAAGCTCTAGATAAGTTTAAAGCTTTTAAGGCTATGGTTGAAAATGAAATTGATCTAAAAGTCAAGTGTTTGAGGTCTAACAGAGGTGGTGAGTTCACCTCCAATGAGTTTAATTGCTTTTGTGAAGATCATGGAATAAAGAGGCATTTGTTAGCACCTAGGACTCCTTAGCAAAATGGAGTTGTGGAACAGGAGAATAGGATTCTTCAGGAAGTAGCAAGGACAATGATGAAAGAAGCAAATCTTCCATATATCTATTGGAGAGAAGCCATCCACACTACAGTCTACATACAAAATAGAGTGCAATCCAGGGTCAACAGTTCAAAGACTCCATATGAACTATGGTATGGAAGAACTCCTACTATAAAATACTTTAGAGTTTTTGGAAGTAAATGCTACATTAGAAGAGATGAAGAGAACTTAGGAAAGTTTGATACAAGATTAGATGAAGGAATCTTCCTTGGATATTCTACAAAGAGCAAGGCATATAGGTGCTACAACAAGAGACTAAAGAGATTAGTGGAAAGTGCAAATGTCAAAGTGGATGAAGAACCATACCAAAGTTCAATACTATTAGAAGGATATGAGTCAGATGAAAACCATTGCAGAGAAGTAGAAAGAGAGGAATTGAAGAAAAAGAAAAGGAGAAGCAAGTTGATGAATAAGTTGCTTAGGAGAAGATTCCCAAGACTCCCAAGTATGTGTAGAAGAACCATTCAAAAGATTAGATCATTAGAGATAAGAACAAAGGTGTTTTAACAAGGAGAAGTATTGCTATGGTAGATGAATAGGTAAACTTGTGCTTATTGTCTCAAATAGAACCCAAAACAGTGACTGAAGCATGCAAAAATGAGCACTGGGTCAAGGCTATGGAAGAGGAATTGATGTAGATTGAGAAGAATCAGACATGAGAAGTTGTCCCAAGACCAGCAGACAAGAATCACATGATAGAAACTTAATGGGTCTTCCAAAACAAATTGAATGAGAATGGGGAAGTAGTCAGAAATAAGGTCAGGCTGGTGTGTAAAGGCTACTCACAAGTGGAAGGAATAGATTATGAGGAACATTTACTCCAGTGGCAAGATTGGAGGCCATCAAATTGTTATTGGCCTTTGCAGCTCATAAGGAATTCAAAGTTTATCATATGCATGTGAAATCTACATTCCTGAATGGAGAGTTGGAAGAGGAAGTATATATTGAGCAACTGGAAGGCTTTCAATTATCAGATGATCCAAATATGGTCTGCAGATTGAAGAAGGCATTGTATGGACTCAAATAAGCTCCTAGAGCTTGGTATGCAAGGTTGGATAGGTACTTGCTAGAACAAGGATTCAAAAAGGGAACTGCAAATAGCAATCTGCACTTCAAAGTTGAAGATCAAATCTTGATTGTGGAAGTATATGTAGATGATATAATCTTTGGAGGAAATGAAGGTATTTGCAAGAGATTTTTAGAAGAAATGCAGAAGGAATTTGAAATGTCAATGTGTGGGGAAATGAACTTCTTCTTGGGTTACAAATTAGTCAATCAAAAAATGGCATTTTCATTTCACAGTCAAAGTATGCTAGGGAAATGTTGAAGAAGTTTAGAATGAAAGACTTCAAACTAGTGTGTACTCCTATGACTACTGGTTGTAAGTTAAGCAAAGATGATGAATCTCCTAAGGCTGATCAGAGCAAGTACAGATCAATGATTGGTGGATTGTTATACCTGACTGCTACTAGACCATATATCATGCATGTAGTTTGTCTTGTGGCTAGATTTCAAGTTGATCCCAGAGAGTCACATGTTTTAGCAATAAAGAGGATATTTAAATACCTGAAAGGCACTATGGAGTTCAGCCTATGGTATCCCAAGGATACTAATTTCTCCTTGAGTGCATATACAGATGCAGATTGGGCAAGATGTACAGATGACAGAAGAACTACAAGTGGTGGTGTTTTATTTCTAGGAAGTAGACTTGTCTCTTAGTTACATATGAAGCAGGACTCAGTGTCATTATCTACTACAGAGGTAGAATATATTGCAGCAGCATCTTGTTGCACACAGGTGTTATGGATGAAGTAGACATTGAAGGATATCAAAGTGCCATATGATGAACCTATTCCTATCCTATGTGACAATACAAGTGCTATCAACATTTCAAAAAATCTGATGATGCATTCAAGGACAAAGCATATTTCAATCTAGTATCACTTCTTAAGAGAAAAAGTTGTAGAGAATGAGGTGAAGTTGGAGTATGTGCCTACCAAAGATCAAGTTGCAAGCATTTTTACAAAGGCTCTCCCTAAGGATACTTTTGAGTATCTCTGGTAGAAGTTAGGGGTTATTTCCCCTCCTTCTCTTAACTAGATGCATAAGTATGTGCATCTGTCTAATAAGCATTTCAAGATACATTTTTATGGACCTAGACTGATGTTGAAGGCTACCTCTCAAGAGGAGTAGGTAAAGATACTATTGGTTGGTATAGTTAGATGGAGCACATCCTATGATCTTAAGGGGGAGAGTGCAGAAATGTGAAGAGCAGTAGAGATGAAGCAAATACTTGCTGGTGTTGTTACCCTTTGCCATTAATGTCCAAGGGGGAAAGAGAGTCGAAGTGATTGAAAAACCATTGTGCAGAGAGGTGTGTGAAGAGTAAGAGTTGTTTATGTCAAGGGGAGTAAGAGTTGCTTTAGGTCTTGATGGTTTTTGAAAGAGTTGGTGCTACCATCAATGACAAAGGGGGAGATTGTTAGAAATTTGTTGGTGTTGTCATTAGTGTCAACTCCCAATAGATGATTCACTTGGTTTCCAAGTGCTTTTGAGAAAATTTGATAAAAAGGTGTACAGTGTGATAGAGGTACCCTTAGTATTATGCTCTGCATTTCTTCCTAATTGAAGATATGCTTGTGTGGTTTGGAAGTATTTATCAGAGGTGTTTAGAGGTATTATAGCTAGAGTTCCAGGTTTTGGATCGTGCGGAAGTAGATGTGTTTGACAAAATATTTGACTGTGAAGGAGGGTGTTTGGGAGAAATGAGAATGCGCTGCATTTATCCACATTGAGCTTTCCTATCTTGCAGATATGGGAGTTTGCTTATATTATCTGTATCCACCTTCCTTTGAAGTTTCTAGTGTTGGGATGCTCCACAAGTTTAGTTCTTGCATTGGTGATTAGTAACAATGTGTTCTGATGTGCATGATGAAGACATTCTTTGATTCAAACGGTTGTGGCAATGTTGTAGATGTTTATGATGATGATGAGTATTCTAGGAAGGTGTGTGAATGCTTTGGAGTGTCTCTCTCTGGTCTGCATGATGTTCTTGGACTTGGAGAAGCGTGAATATGGCCATTAGCTCAGGTTTGGCTGACCTAGCTTACTAGCGCCATTTACGGATGCACCTCGTGGATTGTGGATGAGATAAGCAATTTGATGATACAAATTTGAGTCTTGGTTATCCCTTGACATGGTCCACTTTAACTTCTTTCCATCGTGGAAGTGTTTAGTGCCGACCTAAGCAATGTTGCATGTGTGTAATGCACATGCTTCATCAGGACCGACCTAATTGAGATAGGTCTTGGTTATAGATGATATAAATGCAAGATGAAGAACAAGGTAGAGAAGAGTATGTGAATGTAAATCAAGGGCAATGAAGTTGTGTACAAGCTTAAATTCTTATGACTCCGGAATGCAGTGAGCAGAAGGTGTCTACATTTCAGTGTGCCAGAAGTTGCTCAAGGCAGTGAGCCAAAGGTTGCAGATGGTAAAGAGCGGCAGCGGTGGAGCTCTCCTATTGCTTTGAGATAGTGAATCTCTCTGTAACGGTCTTCTTTCTTCTCTCTTCTGGACAACGAGCCTTTCTCTGGCATTAAGCCTTTTTTTTGGGCAGTGAGCCCTTGGTAATGAGCCTACTGATTTTTAGTGTTGTTATTCATATATATTGTGAGCCAATCCTCATTGTGATTTTTCCCTTATTGGGTTTTCCATCTAAATCTAGTAATCTTATGTGTTTGGATGTGTTTGCATTGATGTTTCATATGTTTACATTCTACTAATGCATTATAAGTGGTTGATGTTTTGAGGGTTTAAAGTTTCAACATACAACTGATTCACTCTCCCTCTCAGTTGTCTTGTGCATTCCAATAAGTTGATATGCATATATAAATAATTTTATTCATCCCATTTGAAATAGAAGATGATTAGATGAAAGATATTAAGGAATTGATATGAACAAAAGTGTTATGCAAGTGACGAAAGCTCCATTGTGAAGATTATGCAGATTATGTGATGCTCTCCATTGTAGGTTTCTAACATTTATTACAGATTCTAAGGGAAGCTTCTTCCTTCATCTCCATCCTTGTGGTGATCTTGAGTCATCCCACTAGGGCTTGCATTATGATTAAGGTACTTTATTACAACATTTCTTTTCTTATTGATTTTGCCTCTGTCCTCCAAGGACATGCACTCTCATCATCATATTGGTTGGTGTGGAGGTGGAAACACCATTCATGGGGTTTGACTAAGGCAAGCCCCTAAAATGGCCCAAACCTTTTTCCCTTTGTGTTTGTGCAGATTTCAAAAGATTGGGAGTAGGTACAAAAGATCCAAAAGCATATTGATGAATATAAACCCTGATTCTTGAAAACCCCTTTTAGAGGGACTAAAACCCTAGGACACCTGTACTCAGTCAACTTTGTCCTCCCAAATCTACCCTAGTTTCTAGCATTAACCTCTGACAACTCTGCTTTGCTCATTCCATATCCAGTTTCCTAGATCTTCAAATCTGTAAGGTACAATTTCTCTATTTTGGCATATTTTCATTTTATAACCCTAGGTCTAGGTCACTTCCTTTCAAATCTCTCAGATCTACAACAAAGGAACATAACCTCCCTATAGCTTGTCTCTCCTATAGGACTATATCCAAGCTCAATTTGTGTTCTAATGTTTGATTTGCAAAAAGAAAATTGAGAGGCTTAATTTAAAACATGATTAATTGGCCCTCTCTTTTCCATCAAACATTTTGGTGAACCTAACATACTACACTTATCCTTCTTTGCTCATATCTATAATTATGTTTAATTAATTGATGAATTTGAATATATGTTTATTTTGCGCACATCCTTTTATCTCATAGATTTAATTTAGAAAGCAACACACTTATAGATCTATAGTTAGGGTTACCAAAATCAAACATTTTGAGTGAACCTAAGAACTTTTGAATGTTTACAACCCTCTTCATTCAAATCTGATCTACTTACTATTCCAAATCTGATTAGTTATTGGTTTACTTAGATAGCAAGAACTTACATATCTTCATTGCTTTAATTGCTTGTTGATTTGATTGGATATTCATTGCATATATTTGTGACATACAATTAATCATTTGGAAACATTGCTTTATCTAGAAAACTAAAACATAACTCTTTTTTCTATCACACCATCCACATATTATGTCTTATCAACACCTTCTTCTATAAGTGCACTTTGTGTGTCATAAAGCTTGTGAAGTCTTTTATGAGTTTTGTGACCCGGTGTCTTGAATCTAACATCCTTGTGAGAAGTTATAGGATCATGGGTTCTAGTACTTTAAAAAGCTCCAATGCTCCCACATCAAAACCTGATGTTGCTAACTTACTTGCACATGGAATTTCATCACCTTTAGATCATATGCATACTTTGTTTATGGCAACTTAAGTACAAAATTCTCATGACTCTATAGACATAGATAGCCTTGTGGCTCATGTACTTGAAACACAAATTCATAAACTAGACATTGAGTTGGCTCATTTTCAGAAATTTGTGGCCATAGAACACTTAGCTGAGGAAGCTATGCCTCTTATAGAAGGTCTCAAAAACTTGTTACTCGAAGGTCAAGAAGGTATAGAGATTTTATGTGTAGCTTAGCTCACATAGTGGATAACGATATTATGTCATCAACTAGTTGTGCATAAGTCAACACTAATGTGCCCTCTCAAAAACAAATAGGGACACAGATGCCATTACTCATACCAACATCTTCTACACCAACATTTACTTCTTCTATTCTCACCACCACTGCACATCTCGGTAGTAGTGCTAACACAAGTCTTGGAGTTTCAAGTGGGAATCATATACACAACTATAATGTTTTCCCCTTTACATGTCATAATGCCATTTCAAATGTGTCATCTCCTATTGTCACTCAACCTCCATCAAATTTCACTTACCAAAAGTCCAATCAACTCTTGCAACCTGATCTCGTCATTAATCAACTCTTGCAAAATGTCAGCTCTTTACAACAACAAATGGCTAGTATGAATCAAGGTCCATCTCAGCCTTCTATTCCATCCTACGACACCTGTAGTCCATTGTCCTTTACCATAATAAAAACATTGATTCTTGAGAAATTTGAAACCCCCTGTTTTGAGAAGTATAATGGGAAGGGGGATCCTAATAGTTATGTGTCATCCTTTACAGCTTTGTGTAGTGATTTCCTCTTTGATGATGCTATCTTAGCTAAACTCTTTCCTCGGTCACTTAAAGATATAGCCTTGGATTGGTTTTACTCTCTACCTGCAAATTTAATAAATTCTTTTCAACAACTTATAAATCAATTTCTACAACACTTACAAGTGAACATTGGACCTCAAGCATTCTTAGTTGACTTGGTTCATTGCAAGAAAGGAGTGAAGAAGAAATTGACTGATTTCATTGGGTGTTATCAAGACCTCTTAGATTGCAAATACCTTATTCTCTTCTGGATGATGATGTACAATGAGTTTTCATTAGAAACTTACAACCTCACATATGTGATAAGATTTTGTTAATGTGTTATAGCTCTTTTACACATCTTTGCATGACTCTCTATGACTATTAACTGTCGGTTAGTCAGTATGAGGATACTACCTCATTGACTCCCATTGGTAAATATGAAGTTGCTGCCCCACACTATCATTCATTCGAAAAGAAAAATAGACACTTCATAAAAATCAATTCATATTCAAACAACATTCAGACATGAGTAGTGATCGTGCAGCGTCTCCTACTCCGACCCCTTATAAGTTAAAACCAAAAATGTGACATCTTTCACAACTTTTAGAATCTCTTCATTTAGTAATGTTGCAACTTATAAACAATAACCTCATCAAACTTCCACCAATTCAACAAATTGATGCTACTAAGATGCAATCACCTTCTTTTGATGTGAAGGCCTTTTGCCAATTTCATCGTACCCCTGGACATGATACAGAACAATGTATGCGTCTTAAACATGAAGTTCAAGACCTCATTGACTCTAACATTATCCAAGTAGTAGGTCAAAATGACAAAGGGAATAAGTTAGTTGCTCCTCCAAATCAGAATTTGCAAATATACACAAATCCATTACCCCATCATCAAGCAAACATTATATAAACACACATTAAACCACCACCTAATTCTACATCATTAAATCATCAACATAGAGACTTTGATGGTGTGGTTGGTATGGTAGATGCTCACCCTCGTCGAGAGCGAGCATAACCTAAACCTGCTATCTCTTTTACACCTCATGATGCTTATGTTCAAGCACCTGAGGGACCTCTCTACATCATCGTCGGGATTAATGACAAACCCATAAGGGGAGTACTCATTGATCCTATATGCATGATTAATGTAGTTATTGAAGAGTTCCTCTTTATGCATGAATTACATCGAGATAAGTATGACATATCTGAAATCTTGATTAGAGCACATGATGGATCTATTTGTCCAACTCTTGGTGCCTTGACTCTTCCTGTCAAGGTTGGGCCAAAACATTGAATGTGTCTCTTGTTATCATTCCTACTTTGGATTTGTTTCATGTGAAGTTGGGGCACCCATGGCTTACCTCCATGAAACCGGTCCCTTGAATGATTCATAAATGCTTAAAGTTTCCATTCCAAGGACATGTACATGTTGTACATCACAGTGGGTTCTGACATTCGTATGTTACTATGTTGGTAAACCATACTAACATATGAACGTGGGTTATGATCTTTGTATGATAGTATGTTGGTAAACCATACGAACATACAAAGGTGGGTTCTAACCTTCATATGTTAGTATGTTGGGAATGCTAAAGTTTTCATGTAGAACTGAAAAATTCAGCATTCCTTAACATACGAAGGTGCGTCCTAGTGGAGATCCAGGGGCAATGCCCCCAGAATCCACATTTTTTATATAAATTTCCATTGTAAATCTAGACCATTCATCATTAGTTCATAGATCTGATAGTAGAGGTTATGTTGGCTTGTCTTGCCCTAGAAGGCAACCCCTTTATGAGGATATTATATTATGACTCTGTATGAGAAGAGTTGAGAGTGGAAAAATAGGTGTTGCGAGATTGAAGACTAAAGAGGAGATTGATAGTGTGGTATTATGAATTCTATTGAAGTTAATACAAATTGGTGCATCTCTTCTTGTGTAGAGTTTTTTTTCAAAAGGGTTTCTCCACATAAACACTATGTTATGTGTTTGATCTTTTGTTCCGTTATTTCTTTGCGTTGATTTCATACTATCTCCATTTTGGTCCTGTACAATTAAATATCTATATTACAGTTGTAATTAGATTTTTTGTTGATAGTTGTTTACCTTCATTTCTAGCACAATCAAATCAAGTGAAGAAAAATATCCAAATCAAGCAATCACTCACAACATGGAGCTACATCAAAAGATGCACCTTGCTTATAACAGGTGTACACCATCTTCTAGATTGTATACTAATATCGATCCTAAATGTTCAAATCAAGAAATCACTCAGAAACATGGAGCCACATCAAAAGATACACCTTGCATATAATAGATGTCCACCACCTTCTAGATTGTATAAGAATGTTGGTCCTAATCGCCATCTTAATTCAAAATTCAAACTCCATAATCCACCATCCAAAGCATGGTGATTCAAGAATCCTCCAACACAATCTAAATTGCCATTCAATCCACCTAAATCCTATGAATCTCAATTATCTAATTCCACATCCAACATCCCCCATCCAAATCCAAATTCATGCTTCAAAACTGTCACACCCCATTTTTAAACTAATGTGTTTATTTTTAATATTTTTGTGAGAAAGATAGTCAGAGAAAATATTATGATTATATAGAAATGATGGGAAATGCATTTGTTTTATATTTATATGCAAGAGTAATTGTATATGATGTCATTATTGAACATGTGGTTAAAATGACAAAATAGATTAACTACTGTTATGTAATCAAGGTGGATGAAGGAACAATGTTGTTTTCCCTCTGATTTGAGGAGAGAAAGTATCACCATGGAGAGGATTATAGATTGCCTGAATGCAACGATCCTTATGCCATCTAAAAATACACACACGTACTTAGTAGAGAGAGTATGTTTGTTCTTGTCAGCTATGTCATCATTAAGACGAAGGTTATTAAATCCTTTATGTTGTTTGATAGAAATTGGTGTATACTTTTCAAAGACAAGTCAACATGTGTAAATCAACTAAACATGATTAGTTTTGTTGTCAAGATCTTAGCCATCGGATAAGGATTCTTCGTCGATAATTGTGCTTCAGATGAACACATTTAGTGTTCGAAAGTACGTAATATCGACATCCAATAGATATGTATGTTGTCTTTTTATAAGGTTATTATTATTGTATATATTACTATTACTATAGTTAATAATCATGTTAGTTAAGGAAGCCTCCTTATTCTTTTAGCGGACTACCTAGATGCTTGAGAGTGGAGAAGGGGAGCAATAGTCCCATACTCCCCACTATCTTCTGCATGTGGAGAGTGAGAGAAAGTCATGGGGGTAAGGAGAGTATGGTATAATGATGCTTTTATTGATGTGCCATAAATGTGGAGTGACAACCCCTTTAGAAAGCAAGTGATTGTTTTGGAAGAGAACATAACACAACACTTGGTAAAAAGTGGTGAATGAAAAGAAAGGAGAGTGAGAAAAAGGGAATGAAGTACGTAGAGGACTATGTTAGTGTGCTGCCTGCAATAGAGAACAGGCAAGTTTGTTATTACATTGTTGAAAATGATAATATGTATGTCGGTATTGCCTTACATTTGTTGAAGTTGTAAGTAGACTTATGTAGAAAACCTATTGTTGATTGTTTTCATTTGTGGTTTACCTCTGCATGTGTTAGTATCATCTCTTGTTGGCAAATGTCATGAGATCGATACCTAATTTAAGAGAGAGTTGCATATATCTGATATAGCATAGTACAATCCTTATAGATTGTTTTGTATATATATATATGTTTAAGAGGATAGTATCAGTCATATGATTGTATCAGTAAACTATGTTGTCATATGGTTGAGGCCATGTAATAAGATGATCGATCGAGTATAAAACGAGGCCATGTAATATGAAGGTTGGTCGAGGATATAACAAGGTTATACATTTTGATGGCCGACTGAGTATATAACAAGGCCACACATAAAGCGTATGGCCATTTGTATTATGATATATACATTAAGGTCGAGTGTTCGATACATCTCAGGCCAATAGTTAAACAATATTGAGGCCAAGTGTTCGATACATCTCTGGCCAATAGTTAAACAATATTAAGGCCGAGTGGTTGATACATCTCAGGCTAATAGTTAAACAATATTGAAGCTGAGTGTTCGATGCATCTCAAACCAATAGCAAAACCAAATTGAGACTAACTGTGATCTTAGATCAGAGACCGACTATGAATAAATAACAGAGGTCGACTGTGAGGCTGACTATGAACAAATATCAGAGATCGATTGTGAATAAATAACATAGGTCGACTATGAGGCTGACTGGGATCATATATAGAAAATTGACTGTAACGATAAAGTAATTGGTTGACTATGATATTATATAAAGGTCAACTAACTAAATAAAATTAAGTTGACTCTGTTTTCATCTAAGCCAAATGTGCTACAACATGAAGGTTGTGGGTGGAAAGTTTAACCCATATCTTTAAGAGATTGTTTGATATTGAAAACTAAGGATCAATAGCAAGTCTATAAAAGGATCTAAGAGAAGATCATTCATGAAGTATATTTTCCCTTACTAGTAGTGGTTTAAGAGGAATGAAGATGTGTTTTTGAAAGCTTGAAGAGTTAGTATAAAAGACAAAGTCATAGTATTGATACACTAGACAATAGATCTACTCTATTATTTATCTTAGACCTAATATAATCATAAGAGTGTCTTAAGGAACATTCTTTATGCCAACAATAAGTCAAGATTAAGACTAATGTGATAGTTGGAGTTCTCCCTTTGATATACATAAAGAGGAGTATTTAACTGTATGATAGCTTTATATCAACAAATTCTAAGTCAAATATTTGTTAAGATAGATAAAGTCTTTATTAGATAATTTATATGGCTTGAATGTAAATCTTGTATGTGTAAATGACTATGAATGAGCCAGGGACTAGGAAAATAAGTAATTGAGTAAATGACAGGTTGTCATAGACCCATGATTGCAAGGATGCAAAGAGGGACTCAATATATATGTTTACACCATTCATCTAAGCTCTCACCCTAGACTTGTCAAGAATGACTAGTATATAAGGGTTTATGTCATTATGATTAATGTGGTATAAGTAAGACCAAGAGAGAGCACGATTATGAATAAAGAAAATAAATATATAATAAGAATGTTGTCTCCAAGTTGAGAAAAGAGTGAGTGAACATACGACTTTTATGTATATGAAACTTTGGCCAAAGTAATGCAAAAGTCACTACTTGCATTGTCGGTTCACGGTGTACCAAATAATTGAACAATCAAAATGGGTTATACATAGCTAGAGCTAGACTAGAGTTGTAAACCCAATTGTCTTTAGCTATGACACATCACTGTTCTCATATGGCATCTGGAATCAATTGATTCTCATTAGATCTATTACCCTCGTGAAGGGTAGGGCCACTTCCAAGTAGGAAGGTGAGTGGGGGACCGTTGATCTGTGGTTGGAGGAAAAGCACCAGGGTGATGCTCTCTCTCTCTCTCTTATAGTTGACTGTCGAAGACTTGTGAACAAAAAATACATTTCTTATTTTGTAAATGATATTGATAAGATTGAAAGTTGTAACAATATGACCATTGTAAATTGTACGAATTGTTAGTCGCATGTGAAGCGACCTCCTTTTGAAATATGTATATTATATTTGGATATTGTGAACATATTGTTTATGGATATATTTTTCTCTTCTCTTAAAAAACAAGGGTGTGAATATTTGCTTATTTTTGTTCAAGTTTTTTTTTAATATTCCGGTTGGGATGTTACAAAATCTAAAAATCCCAAATCCCAAATCTATTGCATTGTGGCAACAACACTTTATCATAAAGGCTATGATGGTACCCTATTAAGATGTCAGCATTCAAATAAAGCCAACCCTATTATCAATAAGGATCACAACAACATCAATGGATTGTACATGAGAGCTATGATCGTAACAAAGCAATTACTCTAGGTAGGTCACTACTAGCATGTTATGACAAGAGCATCTACATCAACTATATCAGATGGGAAGAGACATGTGAAGACCCTTTGAATATCCAACTATCAATTCTATTCAATCAACAAAGCAAAACTTAAATTTGACAAAAAATAAAAAATAAAAAAATGGAAAAATACAAAAAAAAGTCCAAAAATGGAAAAACACAAAAAAAAATACAAAAAAATTAAAAAAATAAAAATAGTAAAGAGAAAATTATTCATCCAATGGTGAAAACCCTTTCATGGTGCCTTGGATAAGAACCATGATCAAAACCCATTCATGGGTGTCATGTGTAAATTGGTTGTCTAAGTACCTTAGACTTGGGGGCAAGTTGTCTCATCTATCCCATCTTATTCCCCTCACTTCATCCTAATCCATCATATCCACATATCCTTACCATCATTCCCATTCATTGTCTCTGCTTGACTATGATCTTGATAAGGATTGAGGCACAATCTTGAAACATGCTTTGACAAACTCTCGACATATAGCAAATCCTTCTACAACAAATCCCCCAAACGTCTTGTCATGCCTTATGTAGTACACTAGATCCCTTTAATTAAGCATCCTGAAAGGCATTTATAGAGTAGGACATGCTATTTCCTTTGTGACATAGTCCTCAAAGATTCTCCATCCTACAAGCCTCACACTTCTATCCACAATCCTTTAATCTTTCCATCCAATTCATCTCCCATCCTTACTTCTAGACTTGGTATTCCCCTATCACTGATTATCATACAGAGACAACCAATCCCATCTGATAGTAAAGGTTTGCGATTGTATTAGGAAGGCTATAATTGAAGCTCTTTTTGACAAATACTATAGGTATTGCTTAGTTATGGTGGCACATCATAATATCGTATGAAATATTAGAAGCACGGGTGTTGACCAAACCTATTATCATGTTATCTCATAAGATGAAGTGCATATTCATGTAGTTTAACCTCGTTGATGTGTAGTTGTTTGAAAAATATTGTGCCTTTGGGGAAGAGAGTGGGAAATGTTATTGTAACAATCCCTCAGTGTTGAAATCATTTATTGGAGACAAATAAATTAACAACCATTCTAGAACATTAGTTGCTCATCGAATGCCAATTTACAAGAAGATTGAAATCTCTTCCATCTCTCTACACGTAGCTAGGAGGATGTCCATAAATAAAGAATCTTGTTTTGGTTGTTGATAGATGAGTCATCTTTTGCAACCCCTATGGATGATGTTTCAAGGTTTGGGGTGAATGCATTTGAAGTTGTGCTGTGTAGAACATCAAATATATCAGTAGAGGTGGAAAGCAAATATGATGGTGCACACTCATTGAGTTACACATCTTTGTGATAATTTTGATTGATCTTGTATTGCAATGCTTCAAGAACACGTGTTCTAATAACATAGAAATAATAACTTTTTTGTTCATAACCTTTTTTCCTCACAATTATGATGTCTAGTTCATCTATATGCCTAGACATTTTTTTTGCAATTTTAGAAATATCTTGTGGAAGGCTAAGGGTATGACTACCATATTTGAAATGCCCGCCTCTTGCAAAAGTGACTTGAAGGATTAGATTAATTCGTACTATTAACATCTCTTCAATTTGAGTAAGGTTTTGTAAACAATTTAGTTGGTTCTTAGGGTCCATGTTATTCCATTTTGAGAAGCAATTGCCTTTTTTCTTTGCAAAACATCTCTAACAAATAGAAGTTCCATTTGATTGCCTAGTTTGGATTCTAAGGGCAGGTCTCCATGTGGAATTTTTTTAGGAGATATTCGTGGAGCTAGTGACTCCATGAATATTTTATTTTTACTTATTTTAAGCAATTATCTTAATTTCTAATTTTTTACTATATAAAAAACAAAAACAAATTATCAATAAAGAGTTATTTATTTATATAGAAAATTTAGGAGATAAGAATTAGAAGAAAATGGGAGAAAATATATGTACCCAGATGACATATTTTTCATTATGCAACCCCCTTTTTTCACAACTTATTTTCATTGGCTAAAATGTAGCTCCTTCACTACTAGTACATTTATATTTAATCAATATTTCTCCTATTTATTTTTCCAATTATTTTTTATTTTTTAATCCTCCATTTTTGTGTTTTCATTTTCTCCACCTTTTTTTTCTTTCAACCCTTAGAAATTGGTTTTTATTTTTTATTTTTTTCCATAGTTTTTGTCATTTTCTCCACCTTTTTTTCCCCTATGTTTCCATTTTTTATTTTATTTTATTTTTCAATTTCTTTTTTGGTTCCATAGTTTTTTCTCCACCTATTTTTCCGTCAATTGTTTCCAATTTCTTTTTGGTTTTTATTTTTGTATTTTTTCCACTTTATTTTTTGGTTTTTATTTTTTATTTATTTTTATATATTTACATGGAAAATGAGTGCTCTCATCTCCACCTCGCTATGACTGTGTACACCTCTAGGTGTAATAATAGGGAAAGATCCCAAATTATCCTTTATACATAATTTAAAATTTACATGGGACTACCTCCAAATCCATTTATGCGGCATGGGCACATGGGGTTAGGTCCATGCTAAAGTCACTACAAAAAACTTAATTAATCTTTGCACCACCAAAGATGAAATCTCCACAACATCATTGAAGACATAGGGGAGAGGACCCAGTAGTGGTGCACCCTAACTTCATGCCTCTCAAAATCATACATGGCAATTTCGAATCACTCCAAAAATTTTACAGTAGCTTATTTGGCAACGCCCCTACTTATAACTAAGATTTTAGGGCCACATCAGCATGCTTTTTGTTGAGGTGTCAAATAGTTCCCCCCAAAAAAGGTTGGACCAATAGGTGTGCATTAAGTCATGTTTTGTTGGTGCACTGATGTGGCATCACATGATTGGTTGCTTTTAAAATTTAAAGGGCACATTTCATTCAATTATTAGTACTTATAGTAACACTAACAACCTTAAAATCACAACTACTAGTACTAAATTTTAAAAATATTGGGCTTAAAT
Organism: Cunninghamia lanceolata; assembly: GCA_027924645.1. Taxonomy (NCBI): domain Eukaryota; kingdom Viridiplantae; phylum Streptophyta; class Pinopsida; order Cupressales; family Cupressaceae; genus Cunninghamia; species Cunninghamia lanceolata. The sequence continues at coordinate 331,860 of BSBN01001164.1, read as the reverse complement.
GCACATATACTAGTACTAAACTTAAAAAATATTAAGCCTTAAATGCACATATACTCTCTCAGCGATTGGAACTCTCTCACCTATTGGGTCTTTTCCCCTAAAGATTGATGATACTCAAAGAACGACCCAAAACTTTAGGCACTTGCCTCATTCGACCCTCACCTACCCTTCCATTAACTCATTCCCAAACCTTCTAACTCCTTGCCCTCCACCCTCGCTTCCTCATCCTTGTTTTATTTCTTATTTATTTTCTGCTTTAGCTTCAAAAAATTTTAAAAACTAAAACCTTATCCATAACGATGTTAGGGGGAAACATCCTATCCTAACACAAACATCCCCTCCATGGGACCCTGTCCTAACACTTAAATGATATTAGGAATAAACATCCCCTCCATGCTCCATGGGACCCTATCCTAACATTGGGGAGCCTAGTTAAATAAAATAAAATAAGACAATACGGATTAAAGTTGAAAATAACAATTCAAATAAGAGGAGATGAAGTCGGGGACACGGCGACTTTATCTCTAGTATCCGTATCGGGGACCTGTCTGCCCGGACACCAATGCGGAATTAAAATCACTTAAATTTCTCCCAAGACTTCGTACCAATGCATGCACCGGAAGCGCAGAACCGCGCCGCTCCCGCCACGTGGCGGTCAGCACCTGGGATTGAAAGTAACCACACCTCAGGCCTGCAAAACCGAGGGAGACCGAATAAAGCAATCCGGACAATGGAAAACGGTTTAAACCGGTGGCAAAAGCGGGTCGCCCCCGTTGAAAAATCTTATTTGCGTCAGGACAACCGACAGCTCAGCAAAACGGCGGCCCATGATTGGATAGACCCGTTGGAAGAAAAAGGAAATGTTTTTGCAAAATGCTGCACAGCAGTAGTAGTAGTAGGTGTGTGTGAGAGAAAGAACTGTGAAATGTGAAGAAAAGTAGTGGAAAACCGAAAAGGGAATGATTTCTGCGTGACCAAGGATTTGTACGTACGCTTGTTTTAGCGGGGTTTCAGTCCGCCATGAAAAAATATCGGTATTGTGATGTTTTCGGATAGAAGCAGAAGCAGAAGCAGGCGGATCTGCTGAATTTTGGCGTCTTTTGGCTGCATTTTCATTGGTTTCTTTGTTTATTTGGTGGAGGGAATTAAATGCAGGAGGTGGAGGGTTGCTGCCCTCAGCAGGGGGTCATATCGTCGTCGTCTCCATGTGACCTTGACGACTATAGTGGCGACGAGGAGCTCTCTGTGTTGCCCAGACATACAAAGGTTGTTGTGACGGGAAATAACAGAACCAAATCTGTTCTTGTTGGACTTCACGGCGTTGTTAAGAAGGCCGTCGGCCTCGGCGGATGGCATTGGCTGGTAATTTCACCAATTTCTTGCTTAATTGCACGCTGGAATTTTTTTCGCGCTGAAAAAATTTTCAGGGTTTGTTTTTTAAAATCTCTGCATTCTGTTTTCCGAAGAGTTTAGAGCTCGCGGGGAATTTTCTCTCTTTTAGGATGAATCTTTCTAGAAATGTAAAAGGTAGAGAGAGTTTTTCGGTAAATTTTGCTAGTGTTGTAAAGTTCTCTGAGAATTTCTGTTCTTTTGTGATAAATCGTGCTGGGGAATTTTCGCTCTTTTAGGATGAATCTTTCTAGAAATGTAAAAGGTAGAGAGTTTTTTCCGTAAATTTTGCTTGTGTTGTAAAGTTCTCTGAGAATTTTTGTTCTTTTGTGATAAATCGTCCTGGTGATATGCAAGGTTAATGAGGTTTTACCACTAGTAATGTGCTTGGTTTGTGAGTTTTTCCTTCTCTAGAGCAAATTGAAATAATATTGTTGTGCTATGCGAGCGCGGTGTTTTAGTTTTTGGCAGTAAATTTTACTAATAATTTGTAAGGCGAGTGAGAATTTTGTAAATGGTACTAATAATTCGCTAGGTGACTGCCGTAAATCGTACTAATACTTTTATAAGGAGTGGGATTCTTTTGGGTTTGTTCTTTTACTACTGATCAGTTCTTTGAATGCGATTTTTTATTCGTTTTGTCAAATCTTACTAGAAATTTGCTAGGGGGGTGCGAATTTTTCGGTTTATTTATTTATTCGTTTTGCTAAATCTTACTAGAAATTTGCTAGGTGGATGCGAATTTTTCGGTTTATTTAGGTGAAAAGATTTAGTTAGTTGAGTGCGGAATTTTTGTAAGTGTTACTAGAATGAGAATTTTAGTTCTTATCCGGTAAATCTTCAGACATTGACGGAAGAGGAAGAACCACAGTAATCTAGAAAGAAGAAACCACAAGGGGCCAGGCAGTAACTCAGTGATAGGGTTTCCCAAGGTGCACTCCGGATGATCTAGGGTTTTCCTCTTTTATGATAAGTGTGGCTAGTAATGTGCAAGGTTAGTAATGTTCTTTAATTTTATTTTCGAGCTCACTGAGAATTTTTGATCTGGTATAATAAATTTTACTGGTAATGTGCAAGGTTAGTAGGTTTTTTCCTTTTCTGGGGGATAAATCTCACTACTCGGTTAGTGAGAATTTATTTATTTAATTTTTTCCTATTTCTAGAGTAAATCTAAAAAATACTGCCTTAGGTTTGTGTGGATTTTCTGGGTTTTTTTTTGTTTTTCCAGTAAATCTGGCTAATAATATGCTAGGTGTGTGCGGTAAACTGTTTTTTATTTCTGTGAATATAACTAATTATTAGCTAAGCTTTATAATAAACCTTGCTCATAATTTGCAAGGTGAATGAGAATTTAAAGAGAAAATAGTTGGAAGAAACTTGGGACCAAAACTGAACAACTATAAATGGCCAATAGCTTGGTGGTAACGAGCCCTTCACATGGGAGGTCCTAAGTTCAAGTTGTAGCTGGCCCCTGCAAAATGACAAGAATATGTTACCATTTGAGTCACGTTAGAGGATTTCTGGTTTTTTTTTCTTGGGTTCTGTAAATTGTGCTTTTTGTGAAGGAGTATGGTTTTTTGTTTAGTTTTTTGGTGTAGGAATATGATTGTGATTTTTGGATGGTTAATTTTTTTTAATGGTTAATTGCTTGCTAATATGCTGAATGAAAGAATTTCCATGGCTAAATATTTAGTTTGGCTTCCATGTTATATTGGGTGAACTTTAATAACATTGTGCAAATTGACTGATTCTTTTTGTTCTTTTCGATAAATCTTACTGATAATGTGCTTGGTCGGTGAAGATTTGTGCGCGCATTAGTGGCTAAGGGCTTCTTGTTTCCATTTGCCATTTGGGGGCTTTTCAAGGATCTAGGGTTTAATTCAATAAGTTGTGCTAGCCATTTATCAAGATTTTTGTCATTTAGTGCTTAATTGCACCCTGAAGGAAATTATGGTCATATTCAGCTTGGTTAGCAAGCTTTTTTTTAATAAAAATCTTACTATCAACGTGTGAGTTAACTGATATATTCTGTTTTGGTAATTCTTGCAGCCAATAGCTCTTTCAGTTTGTAGTTTTCATTCTAACTGATATGGTAAACTTTCGCGTACTTCAAGGGCTGAGGATATGCCTCTTTTTTTCTGCAGAATGTCTTGCAATTTTATTAATCTCTAATAGAAGTTAGGTTTTTTGTTCTTACTTTTTTTTAAAGTTAAACTTCAAGATGTTCTGGTATTTGTCAAGTATTTTGAAAATGTGTGAACCCATTAGCGTGTTTGTGTGATATAGGATAATTTGTATGCTTCTTTAAGTAGCCGGTCATTTAATTTTGTCAAATGGGGTTTTGTGTTTCAGAGTTGCAAGTTTTTGGTACGTAAGGGTTTGTATTTAGAAGTTATGAATATTAAATGGTCCCAGTGCTTTCTGAGTATCTTATAATTGTTTGTATGTGCTAGGGAAATGCCCTTAAGTTCTTACATTGTCTTGTAATGCCAATGGTTTTCAAGGATCTAGGGTTGTTTTTCATTTTGAGTTCAAGAGATATGGAGTTTGTCAAGAAATTTGAAAACTTATTGATTTGGAATGTGTTTATGCATCTCAAATAATTGTTTGTATGTGCTAGGGAAATACTCTTATGTTCTTACATTGTCTTGTAATGCCAATGGTTTTCAAGGATCTAGGGTTGTTATTCATTTTGAGTTCAAGAGATATGGAGTTTGTCAAGAAATTTGAAAACTTATTGATTTGGAATGTGTTTATGCATCACATACAACTTTCTGTAGGATTTTTGAAATAGCTTTTCTAGAATGGAATTTTGCAGTTCAGAATTTTTATTTCTCTCATTTAGCACCCAAATATTTTTAGCTTGATGTGCATGATGTTCTGCTTAAATCATACTAGTAACTTAGCTTGTTCCTTTTCAGTAATTCTTACTCAGTGTACAAGAAGACTGGGAATTTTTGTTTGTTTTCTGTAAATCTTACCAAGGCATTGGTCCCCTGGGGCTGCTGCTCCAAAATTTCTTCTTCAGGTGGTCCCATGCAATTATCAAACAGAAAATTGAAAATTCATAAATAAAAATATCTTTACCTAAAATTTGGGAGCAGATCAGTGGCTGGTTGGGAGAAGAATTTTCAGAGATATATGGGGGTTGGGGTCTATGGTTTTACAGCAACTGCAGAGAATTTTTAGGCACTAAAAGTGTGATTACGGATAATCAAGATTCAAAACTATTGTATTTAATTTTTATTTTCAATCTTCACTCAAATATCCTAAATTTTCTCTGCAGTTGGAATTCTATCAAATTTTAAAATTCATGGAACCCTTTCACTGCAAATGTGACTCAGAATGATCTCTCAACAGCAAATGTTGAAAAATTTCAGCAATGAAGCTGCTTGGGGCCACTAGGTAATAATATGCTAGGTGAGTGAGTTTATTAAGCTTGTATCAGTGACTAAGGACTTGCTTCTCATTCCCTACAATGCTCTGTGAGTGGTATTATAGGATCTAGGGTGTCTTCTTGATTCCGAGTTCAACAAATTATGGTATCTATTGAGAAAATTGAGAAACTTTCTATGATTTAAGGGTTATTTGGGTAGACAGACCTTTTGTTGATTTTCAATAAATCAAAAATTTTGCTTATAATATATGAGACTGAAATTTTTGTTCTCTGTCGGCAAGTCTTACAAATAATTTGCTAGCTTAGGGAGAACTTATGGCTGCATCAGAAGCTAAAGATATTCTTCTTGTTTACTTTCTAGGGCGAGTGTCTTTTTCTAACGTTCTGAGCACAATACATTCTGGCATTTGTCAAGAAACTTGATAAACTGTGGATTTCAAGTGGGTATTCCTTGTTTGCCAAAAAAATTGGAAACTTGTGGATTTGATCATCTGTAAGAATCACGTAGAATTTTTGGAAGCTTTAAGTAGTAGGCATTGTATTTTTCTGGTAAATTGAATTTCTGTTTCTTGGTTGTAATTGGTTAATATGGATCTGAATTTGCAACATTTCAAGTTAATTTGTTTTAGTGCAATGTTTTGAAGTTATCTGAAGGTTTTTGCTAGGAAATTGTAGTTTCTTGTTTTATGATACCTGTGAATGTAGTCTATATACAGACAGACATTTCTGTGGAGTATCGTGCAATCCATGATCCTAAAGCTATATTTTAAGATAGTTTGGTGACTGGCCATATTGTTGAAGCCTGCAAAAGTACTGGAAATGGTTTTTCTACTAAATAATAGCTGGCTTTGCAGCTTGGTTGCAAGGTCAAAGCCTGCAGAGTGTGGGGTAAGATTTCTGGTGAGGATATTACCTAGTTCGTTTTTGCATTAGTCAGCTGTAAATAACAAACTCAACTGCTGCTAAAAGTAGTCAAACATAATTGTGGGGAGTGATATTTTAATATAACAACTACAATTTATATAGTTGGAAGCCATTTCAAATTCACAGCTGTGTTCTGGTTTCTGAATCCTATGTGAAGCTTCCATTGGGAGCATTCAACTCTTTTGTTTGGGGGGTGGTAATAGGAAAATATTGCACTTTTTTCTTCATGCAACAGAAATTTATTGCGAAAGTTTTCAGATTTTGTGTGGGGGTCTATCCTTGGAAATGCTTCTATATTATCAAATAACATTTTTTTAATTTCTTGCTTTCAGGTACTCACCAATGGCATAGAAGTGAAGTTGCAAAGGAATGCTCTCAGTGTTATTGAAGGACCAACTGGGCATGAGGAAGATGACAGAAATGAGGGTCAAAATTTCCTGTCCAGTAGCTCAGAATTAGGTGAACCAAAATTCTACAATATTTTCAAAGTCCTTTAATCTATATTGAATGTTGGATGATGAACTTCCTTTTACTCATTTATTTAGCTAAATTTCACCTTGCGAAATTGATTGTATTGCAAACATATTGAGTCATCTGTATTTTTTGTTATATAGCAGCTTGTGACGATTTTCAAAAGCCCCACAAGACAAAACAGCGGCCACACAAGACAGTTGCTTCTGTGTCTAAGGGTCCCAGCAAAAATCAGACTAGTGAAGTGCAATCTGCTGGGCTGAGGCAATTATCTCATGGAATGCTGGTAAATTTGGGCCTTCTTTAAACAAGTATCTTCATGTCACATTGAAGGATCATTTACATTAAAAAATAGGCACAAATATGCGTATTCAACTTAATTTAGTATTGGTCCATTATAAAACTGATATCTGCATCTAGATATTTCATTGTCAACTTCAACCGTGTAACATGCCATATGATAACAGAAAGTGGACTTGAGCAAACTGGAAACAACAGCATTATGGAGATATTGTTGGCACTTTAATCTTGTATGTTCAGATCTATGCCCTTGGATTATAACTTGTTCTTTGTTCTGGTGGTTATTTTATCAGAAATCTGCGTTTTTAGTGACTTATATTTTTACTGATCTATGGGTTAGCTAATTTACCTGAAATTTTATGTTTATAAAATAGGTTGATGAAATTCCAGATGATGAATGTTCAAACCCCTCTAAGGAGAAGTTGATTGACATTGTTCGAAAGCACTTCATGGCTCAGGTATTTGATATTAATCTTGTTTTTTTAGTGAAATTGGCTGGCTTTAGTAGTAGCTAATGCTTCTTCGGGTTGCTTTTATTTTCCTTATAATCTACTTTTCTAGTTCTGAAGTCCACTTGTGGTTTATTATTTTTCTGAACGTTCAGAGAGTTTTCTTGATTTAAAAAATGAAACTATATTTAGAAACAAAGGTTATTATTCCTCCATTTGGTTAACTTATTATGCAGGCATATCAATGCTATAATTATTTATTTTTCATTTCCTCGTAGTATTCTTCTTGTGCCATGCCATTTCAAACTCTACTTTTTAAGCCCTTATATCACCTTTAATCCTCAATGGCCGGGGTTATGATTTGGAAAACCTGTAATAGAATCGACTATTTCTTTATTCTTATGTTGCATGCCATTGGCAATCTTGCTTTATCTGGGTGAGTATAGGGCTAATGTATGCTCCAAGTATGTGGGTTTCCCTATTTAGTATAATATAAATAGACTACGAAATGCACTTTATTTGGACCCTATTTTTCCTTTATTAGTGTGTGTCATGCCCCTTTTCCTGTGGTGTCTTTAGTATTGATTGCCCCTCTTGCAGCAAATCACATCTAAGGACTCTGAAGAGCCTTTTCTACCTGTTATTAGGTTTTTAGGTAGCTTTAGTTGCCAAAACTTCTCTACAGTTCACTTTTTATTTTCAGTTTCTCACATGCGGCTGAATCATTTTGAGAGTAATTTGAAGTTTTCTGAATAGGTCATGAATATTAGTTTGTAGATACAAGACAATTGTTATATGTATTATATAGCTTTAATCAACTAAAGTTTGTTTGCCTGTTAACATTTCTGACTAAGATATAAGATTGAACTTTACACTTCTAACATAATTAAAATTCTGTTGCTTTGTTCTGCAAAGCAATTGGATGAGGTGCAGGTAATATCTGGATTCGTGCAGGCTGCAAAGCGACTCAAGACAGTTTGTAATTAAATCCTTGCCTTGGCAAAGGAAGAGTCTTGCAGAAACGTTATTCTGCAGGTCTTTATTGGCTAGTTCCAGGAGCTTGGAGTGTATCATATGTACTTTCATGACATCTAACAATGGAATAACCAGGGTTAACTTGTAACATCTTTAACATAGGTGGACTAGTTGTGTATTTGCTAATACAAATATTGCTTACCAACATTGCCTTCGAAGCTCTCACAGCTTGGACCTTTAGAAATATTCTAAATGAGTTTGGAGGAACAAAAAATATTGGAGCTTTCGATTGAGGGAGGCAATCATTTTGATAGCTCGTTGTACATAGTTAGTGTGGTTAAATGCCCATGCTAGAAACCAATGCTTACTGGAGATGGCTTTGTTGATAATATGCAGCACGATGCTTTTTCTTTTTCTGACTCCATGGCTTTTTGAATGGCTTTGAGGTTCAAATGTTAGCATGAGTATGGCTGGAAGCTTTATGGTCTGAGGTTGATTATTTCTGCTGGTCATGTGCATATTTTGGCTTCAGGTCATATATGGATTTTGGCGTCAGGTCATATGCAATTGGATTTAGGCGTCAGGTCAGATGCATGATGCATTTTAGCTTATGTTCTGGAAATATGAAATTACGGTGGACATTGCACTATTATTTCTTTTGTTTATATGTATGCTAATGTTTTGTCGCCTTGGCACTGTCCTCAATTTGTCTCTAGCCAATTCCAGGTAAGCAGCCAGTCGATTGCCTTATTGCCCTCTTAAAGTTTTTGTTTAGCCTTGCACTGTAATTGTGCACATCCATGCATGGTGACTAAACTCTTCATGGAGGCTGTGTAATGGCATTTAGGATTCATTTCTGTGATTTTTCTTATCTTAGCAACTGAACTTGAAAATAACATTCTGGACTTCATAGGATCTGGAATATCACATCATGTAGATGATCTTTGAGTTGTGGGATTTTCTGGCCTAAGTATGTGTTTGTATATTTCCATCTGTTTTTGGCTCCTTTTTCAACAAACAAGGATGATTTTGATGGCTAGAGATTCTTTCTCTGAGTGTCAACTGACTACAGAAGATTTTCGGTAGACAGACTTTCTTCAGCCACCCTGTAAATTCTTGTTTATCTGGTGTCTATTGCTTGTGTTTGGTTTGTTGTCTCTATTCCCTCCTAGGTATTTTGTGACATGCAGTTACTGCCACATGGATATAGAAGTGCATCTTATACCATGTTCAATGGGCTGCTTGTATCTTTAAATTTTTGAGTGAGCTCTACTTAAAGCTACAGAAAATGTCAACACAACAAAAAGATTCAAAAAAGATGGACATTATTCACAAACAACAACAGTAAAAAATGACCAATCCATTTATGAGCTTGATGGTTTGACATTGGTAGGCATCTTTGAGAAATGACATTGATTAGATAACGACTCATAAATGGTGGAAGGAGGGTAGGGTAGGGAAGGTAGATTGACGAAATGGGGTACACAGTAAGAAAAACAGATGAAGTTACAAAAGAGATACTAAGCACAAGCAATTTTTGCATATTTATGAAATAATACCAACGGACAAGCTTATCTCTGCTACACAATTTATATTTGCATGTGTTTTGGCTTTGTGCCCGGTGGCCTGAGAAGTTCTCCTTTAGTTAATTATAAGGGCAGCACGAAGCAAGTCAGTAGGAAAATCTGAATGATACTTTGTTTACAATATTTTTTGTGTTTTAATTTTGAATTCCACAATTCTCTCTCTCTCTCTCTCTCTCTCTCTCTCTCTCTCTCTCTCTCTGTATATATATGAATGCTGCCCTTATAATTAACTGAGAGAACTTCTCAGAACACTGGGAACAAAGGCTAAGCACATGCAAATATGAATTATGTAGCCGTGAGATAAGCCTGCTCCTTGGTATATTTCATAAATAAGCAGAAATGCTTTCACTTAATATTTGAATTTTGATTTTTTTCTGTTTATATGCTCCATGGACACTAGAGTATATTTTTATTTATTTTGGATTTTAGGCCAGTGCCATTTATTCTACTTATCAGGTATTTTTGCATGAATATCAATTGGTTCTACGGTAGGAATTGGGCTATCTCCTCAAGCTGGTTCTTTTAGGCTTATCAATGTAACTTCAGCTCAGCAGTAAGAATTGTGAAATTTTAGATATTGTTCTAACCTCAAACTGCATGTGCATTTTATGGAAGTTTGAGCATGTGATTATAATTAGCAACTTACTTTCCTCGTTTTATGGAAGTTTGACCATGTGATCATAATTAGCAACTTACTTTCCTTGTTTTCACTTGTGTCTGGATCTAGGGAAAATCTCAGTATAGGTAAGAAATTGTGCAATTACACATTAATGGACATTTTGATGTTTGAAGTTTCATGCATCCTTTTTTGTGACATTATGATGTTTGTAGCTTTGTGTGTATTCTTTTGTATGTTCTGAGCAAATACTTGAGCAATGATAAACAAAAAATTATTTGTAAGGTATGACCAGGCTTTTTGTATGTTTTTTGAGCACTGCTGTCTGTGTTTTTTATACTTACAAATTGATCCCATATTCAAGTATGATGATAAAATGACTTCTTGTTAACCTAAAAGTAATTTTTCAGGTATGATATGCTTTTTAGCACATTTTTTTAGCACTGCTTGCTATGCACTTTTTAATATTTAGAAATGGATTGCATACATGAATATGATTAAATGATCTGTGTTTGATTCCATCTGCGGGTGTCAGTATGCTGAGAGGACTTGCATGATATCACATAATTGGGAATGAAGTGAGGATGAGGTTTTGGGGTGCTTGAAGCCACAGCTCGTACACAGGCAGTCTTGTTTGTCCCTATACTGTTTTCTTTTAAACATTGGCAGGGAGGCGTATCACTGCTCTAACCCAGAGTGAATTTGCAATGGTAGTAATATGAAGTATTTCTGGTTTACGTGGCAGGTTTTTTTTGGATATTTATGTTAAAAGAGGCTACATTTATGTAGTCCAGTAGAGCTATACGTGGGGATAAGGGAATTCATGACTTTAGGTACAATATATGAAAGGGTCATGGAATGCTAACAGAAACTGTATCTTTATAAATTTGGCAATTCACTTGCAGCCTGTATTTCATAACATAAAACATGAGAGGATATTGAGGGTTGGCATGCAATCAGAGACCTTGAGATTCAACTGAGAAAACATGAATATCTTGCTTTTAATCAGGAACAGTTTCAGTGGAACTATTCGATGGGGTTGACGTTGAACTATTAAAGACAAACATCATATGGGCTTAGGCAGTGCCGGCTTTCTTAATGTCTTGTATATTTTGTTGGTTACAGCTTATTTGTACTTTAGGAGAATGAATTTTTGTGTTGGAATTTGATGTCAGCATGGTTCCTGTGTATATAGTCTGCCTTCCAATTTCCTTTGTAGATCTTATTTGTATATTCCGATTTGATCTTCCATATTTTTAAGCTTGCCAGTCTCCACCATAAAATACTCATATAGACATTGAAAAAAAACTTGTGGGCCATTCTGACACTCTCCATTTATGTCTTGGGCACTGTATGTAATACTTTTTTGTGCTTTAGCATGTGAGCATGTGACTAAATACAATTTTCACATTTTAGACTGCTTACATTCTTTCCCATATTTGTTTTAGGACCTTCAACCTGCAAAATAGTCCTTGAAGAAAAGTAGATCATGAACAGTACTATGGCACTGCATTAATGACCATCAATCAATTTATTGGGAGCAGTGTTACAGCTTTCTTGGGAGTTTTCAAAATTCACTCATTTTTCATGGATTTATAGGAATGGATGGAAATACCATTTGTAAAGAGGAGAAAACAGTAGTAGCCATGGTGTTTAATTTATAAAAAAGAAACAAAGGAGACAACGATGCTGTTTTTTTGATGATAAATGTCATCCTTTGAAGCTGCTTGCCTGCACACAACTTAAAAGCTGCCCAGTGTCGTGTAATTTGCCAGTGGTACTCAGCTAGCTGGCCTTCCGACAGGCCTGCCCCTTTACATGCTTGGGGCAGCTTTATGCCAGATATTCTGAACCTGGTTTTTTCAAAGATTTTTGGGCACAAGTTTACAGATGATAAATCTGTATTTTGCTTGACTAGAGCAATAAGTTAACCATTTTATTGGTTCGCTTTAAATAGAGAAAATTTATCAATGATTTTCTACTCTTTACACTTTAAACAAGGCATTGAACGGACATTTATTTTTATCGATTCCATTTGCAGTGTACAAAGCTAAAACACTGTGGCCTATTTTTAAGGGCGGAAGTTTGACTTTTTATCTTTTGGAACTTTAAAAAAAGAGAACTTGGCAATAATTTCCCACTTTGTAAGATATTGGTCTTTAGCAGTGGGAACATGTCAAAATTGCCATACTGATTCTGTTGACTAATGTGAAATTTGTCGAGAAAAATAAAGCAATTTTAAAATGCATTAAGTAATAAATTGAGGATTATGCTATTTTTCCTTGGTTTATGAAGTAAAGGAACGAATGAACCGTCGAGGAAGATAATTATATAATTTAACATTAAGGTAGTAGTGGTCCCATGGAAGTAGAAAATTCTGCAGCTGCCACTGAAGAGAGAATTTAGGAGTACATTAAAATGGCCACGTGGAAATTTTTTTTCTATACTGCTTTAGCTTTTAATGCAATTACATCATAAAACTGATGGTTCATATTTTTTAAAGCGCTGATTGTGTCATGATAATATTTTTCATGTACTAAAATTAAAATATTGTATATACAAACAAACAACAAAGGTCATAACACAGTTCTATGCTATTAGAATAGGTTATCACTGAAACAAAAAAACAATTTTATGTGGATCAAGTTAACTTTATTGATGAATTTGATTTTTGTGGAAACCATTTTCAAACATGAACAAATTATCTTTAATTTTATGAATTATATATCTTTAAATTATTAGGCTGAACAGCCAAAGTTTAATGAGATTCTATATTACAATAAAACAATAATGATTTGGGGCCACTATGTTTCCAAAACAGTCTCGTGTCATGGACATACGTGAATTAAAAAGAATGATAAGAATATCAAGATAAGGGTGGCAAGATAAAGAAAATATACAAGCAATGTGACACCACATTATAATTTTAACTAAAATGTTATATTATGTACAAGTTTTGAGAGGTGGATGTATTAAACAGTAGACAGGTGATTCATTTGATGCAGTCCAAGCAAGGGGGTCTATGGAGGGCAATCTAAACCTAGCAGCTTAACACTCACCAACACGTGCACATAAAATGAAAAAAAAAACGTTGGTTTATATTAAATTGCAAAATTGACTTGCATCATTCGTGAATGAACCAAAGGACTTTTCTGTGTCCTGGAATGATGAACAACAAATTAATTTCTGCTACCTAGCTCTTTTCTCAAATGCTCTGTCCTTTTTTTTGCAAACGGTTTGCTCTTTCTCTCTACCATCTACCCCTTCTAACTTTGCCTAGAGGACCAACTCCTCTCCTCTATTCCTCTCATCTTGTTGGGCCAAATCCTATCTTCTATTCCTGTCAACTTGGAGGATTGCCCCTTTTTTTTTATCTATGTTCTATTTTTCCTCATGGAGTAATCATTGCCTTTTCTTTGAAAAGGAACTATGGTGCCCTGACCAAGGGTCATTGCAGATGATGGATGGTTGTTGCATTAAGACTCATAAATCACATTGCCCCCATCAGCAATAAACAATTGTTGCTGTCAAAAACTAACATGCTGCGCACCTAAAGAAGTAGAATGATCGCTAATAGACATCATCCTCAGTAAAACATCATCCAAAACGGATATGAACAATGTTGATTATAGGGTAATCATATAGAATGAAAACAAAAATCAATATTGTTCAATTCTAATTAAATCAATTAAGGTACATGCGATTAAACTATGAAATGGGACATAGGAAAGCATATAAAAATCAACAAACCATAATAAAAACGAGATGTAGTGGGAGAAACTCATTTGGAAAAAACTCTCACCAAAAAGATACCTAACATTTGTATTAATTTCAAGAACTGGGCTGGTCAATCTCGAATACATCAATGCAATCTCTACAATCTTCTTCAATCCAACAATATTTGGTAATACAAAAAGCTAATGTAGAAATTGACCGTTACAAGCACCTTTGACTTATTACCCTAGTAGGCAAACACAATAACTCCCTAGTGCCCCATGATGGACATCATAGCACGAGGGTTCCACCATAAAGAAAATTCTTTACTATACAAGGAAAATTATAATAATAAAATAATATCTCTCAACTTGTTATTGGCACTCAAGTACCCCATTCTAAGAAGCTTAGAGAACACATACATTATACACAAGATTGCAAGGTGAATATCACACTAAACCCTAACATTCTTCCATTTGATATTTATGTTGCAAGACAATAGAAAACATAATAAACTAGCATACTTATATTTAAAAAATTTATCTAAAGTACGTGGAGAGATCTATTTTTTTATATTTTACTTGTGTGGTAAATTGATTAAAAAAATAGGCGCCTCAAGAATATCTCTCGGCCTACTTTAGATATATTTTTTAAATATAGGTATGCTAGTAGCGTCCCAACGACAAACCTGATTCTAACTATATTATATAATTATATGAATTATTATAATTATATAATATAATATTATAATATAGATTAACTATATTATTTTAATATATTATAAAATAATTTATAATTATTATATAATATATTATTATAATTATAATATATAATAATTAAAAATATATTATATTATTTTATAATTAGGGTTAGGGTTAGATTTAGGGTTTTCATCTAATCAGGGTTATGGTTATATTTATAAATATAGTTACATTTAATATTTTGTTCATGTACCAAATTATGGTTAACGTTAGGGTTAGGTTTAGAGTTAGGATTTGAATGAAGGTAAGGTTTAGAATTAGGGTTTTGTTTAGGGATTGAGTTAGGATTAAGCTTATAAATAGGGTTAGATATAATGTACATTGCCACCCTAATACTTCTACACATAAGAATAGTATTTGTCCACATAAATCATTAATATAATTCCATAATTTGGGTGCATTTCTTTAGAATTAGTAATCTATTTTATAATGTGTTTTGTGAAATTTTCACAATACAATTGAATTGCAAATAACTGAGGCAAGCATATCAAATTGTAAGATTTAAAGTGAGATTTGAAGTGAGGTGAAGGGGAGTGTGATCATAAAAGAAAATAATCGCATAAGATTTGTCTTATTATTATTAATATATTATATTATTATATATAATATGATATTATATTATTATACTATTATATATTATTACATTCTTATATTATATTATTATATATTATATTATTATTATATTATAAAAAAATATTATATTATATGCATTGGAAGCAAAACAATGAAATCTAAACTTAGTTACTCTTAGAATTTGCTAATTGATTTTGAGTGCTATGTCTTCCATGTGGATTTGATATGTGTAGTTACATGTGAACTAATAAAATACATGGTTGAGTAACTTAGGGTTATGAGTAGGGTTAGATATAGGGTTATGAGTAACTTAGGGTTATGGTAAGTGTGTAAAATTGCCTTTGTACAAATAACAAATAAAATCAACAAAGTTTAGTAACAAAAAATATCTGGTGTGCGAGAGTGAAAGGTTCATAGCCTTTCAACTCATCATGCATATTCAAGGACTCTATTCCAAGAACTTTGAAGAACACATACATTATACATAAGATTTCATTGTGAATATCACACTAAATCCTAACATTCTTCCACTTGATATTTATATTGCAAGGACATAATATTAAACATAGAATAAATTAAGTGCGAGAGAGTGAAAAGCTCATAGCCTCTTTGCACCAACATAACTTATTTATGCTCATTAGCTTAGTGAGAGAATTTGCAACATTATCCAAAGTGTCAACCTTCTGTATCATGATTGCCATCCTTAACCATCTCGCAAACAAAGTGATATTGTACATCTATATGCTTAGTACGAGCATGGTACATCAGGGTCTATGAGTGTGAAGGTTAAAAGCTCATTTATAACTAATTTAAGATTTCAACTAATCACCACACTAGATAAGACTAAGAAGTAGAAAATACTATTGTCATGATAGATAACCAACAATATACTTAACCCTACTTAAAGTTATGTTTATTTCTTAGACAAAAATATCGAGTTGACAATGACATAAAGGAGAAAAAAAGTATAGAGATAGAATGTCAAAATAAATATTGAAATAAGAACCTGGAGTCATGAAGAATGTGGAAAATACATTTAGAATGCGGTTCTACTCAAACATTAGCGTGCTAGTGTTGTCATCCATAAAGCATGTTATTCTCCTCAATGCATGCTATTGTTTGAATGCAAAAGAAAATCCAAAAAATTTACATATGCCAAAATTCCTACACATAGGGAAAGTGAAGAGGAGACATATAGAATACTAGAAACACATAGAAAAACATAGAATAATACTAGGATGATCTAAACTAGATTTAACTTAAATACAATAATAAATGACGAAGGAGAGTTAGGATTATAAAACTTTTGTGCGATGAAACCTCCATGATACCTATAGCTAGGATATAGAGAAAAGGGGTGACTTCTTGGGAGCTTGCCAAAATGGTCAAGCCCGAAATATGGTTTTTCAACCTCCATGGATAGTCATATAGAAAAGATATCAGAATGAAGATGGATAGTGTCTGCACTTAAATTTTTTAAGTGCATCTAGAATTCTAAGGAGCAACAATATGATAATAATCTATTGATATCAATAACCCTAGTCTATGGAGCTACCAATATCGTAGTGTGTATGGAGGATATTTTGGGAAATGTAACTCACTAAGGACTTGCCAATGATAATGAGAATACCAAATAACAAATATAAAGAGCTGTGAATAGAGGAAATGAAATAAGAAAGATTATACCAATGGAGTTGTGTAAGACTGCAATGTAGAAGGCCAACATGTAGACCAATAGATTCAACGAAGAAGCCAATATGATCCCAAGAAAGCTACAACTATGAAAAATTAGTAGGAGAGGAGAGCTTTTTGCATGTGTGAAAGAAATAGTTTTTAAAAAGGGGGATTTTAAGAGGTTAGAGAGGGAAAGATAGGCCTAAATTCACATGTGTAGAGGTGTTTTTGTGACAGACAAGTGTTTTTATTTTATTTTTTGGTTCATGAACACTTTTTGACCAGAGCTATGAACTGGTGAGGCCACAACATGGGGGAACTCAACCCCTGGCATTAACACTTGGCATGAATGCCTTCATCAACACTCGAGGTTCAAACCCGCGAGCTCATTGGCCCAACGAAGGCACAAGCCTGCGAGCTCTTTTGGCCCAGCAGGGGTTTTAACCCGACAAAAGACTGCTCTGATGAATATTCCAATTATGCTAGCACTACCCAGAGATTTCATTAAAAATTCTACAAAAAGATTCCAATGGTACACAATATATGTATGGCCAAGGATGGAAAAAAATTCTAATGACTCTGGGCAAAAGTTCCAATTTTGACAAATTAATAGTCAATTCTTAGGTTCTTGGGCCTTCTCGATGCGATGACAGGGTCAAATTTGACTAAAAATACTCCAAAATTATAACTACCTTCTAGATCTAGTAACCACTTCCCAACTTCAAACCTTTGTAGATCTAGCCTCTAATGTCTAATTTGGACAAATCAAAAGGCTAAATTGACTTTCTTGGACACCCTGAACTCAATGGTGAGCTCATATTTGCACCAAAATGCTCCACAATGGAATTGTACTACAAAGCCACATAGAAGAAACCCTCCCAAATATGGTATTTCTATAATTTTTCTTTCTCTAGGTCATCGTATGATGCAAGAAAAGAGCATACTCAACTTTTCAAGATCAACCAAGATTTGCAACCTAGATCTCTAAAAAGAGACTAACACAAAGCAATCTTACAAGCTCTGATACCATGTAAGAGTTGGTATAGTATGATTTATACCATGCAAGATTTGGCTATGGAGGTAGCCACCCAAGATCTAGGAGCTTCAATGAAAGCACAAAAGAGACCCAACATTAAAGCATAATTCTATTCTATCAAAGGATGCATTTCACAATATATACAACAATATGACATGAATATACATGAATGAATAATATTACACTGAGAAGACCTTGGTTATATAGACTAAGGTGAAACATAGGACAATATAAGATTATGAAAAGTGTTTTAATATTATGACTTGAGACACAAAGTGATAACTATCCTTAGTGTACCCTAAGTATGTCCTAAGTAAACTTAACTAGACAAGTGTTTATAGGACCTAATGTGGAACTAGTTAGGTAATATACCCCATTCACACCAACAATAAACACATAAGATAACACTAGATGTACCCTAAAAAACCCTTTTAGGAAAACGTAGCCTCCAAAGCACCACAAACTCAATGTATTGTCTCAAGAATGAGATTACAATATGCTTCCAAAGTTCTCCATGCAATACTTTAGCAACATTAAGCAATGCATTTGCACTCATCATGTGATCAATCCAAAATCATATGGAAGCCACACATTCTACTCCATGCCTCCCTTAGGATCCCATCACATATGCATCCTCCTTGAGATGCTCTCCAATGTATACACATACCACTACATATGTGCTTACTTTTATAGCCCAAGATTGCACAAAACCGCTAAGTGGTATTACATAAACCATGAGCCTAAAACCATGTGCTCACTAAGCCATGATCCCCAAAATTAAAGACATGTCCAATGTCCCATACAACTTACAAGTGTCCCCAAGAATGCCTACCCTAGTGTGATATGCACATCCTAAGATGCATCACAACAAAATGAAAATATTACATTATTATGGAAGATGTACAACACAACTTTTCCAACAAAGCCAAGCATACAAAATAAATTTGGACCAAGCCAATCCCTTGATTATCCTCACATAATCATTTGAAATTACTCTAAGATCCATTGTTCTGCCATCCTTGATCTTGAATGCCTTAAGAGAGCTCCTTTGTCATGTTTTACCTTGTTGATAATTGCACTCTCATGTCCCTTTTTGTTGCATTTTTTCCCTCATCCATTGTTGTCACCTTTTGTCTTTATCCTTTTGTCATTATCCATTTTTGGTTGTCCTTTGTTATCCACCATCCATTCTTGTTTTCCATTCTCCATGTTGTGAGCCACATCTCACTACCCTAAATTGGAGAACGATGATCCACTACTTAGTCACTATTATAGATGTTACTATTAGGACCGACTCCAACCAATGTAGCAAGATGTGGCTCATTCCTTGTTGTAGTTTGTTCATTTGTTTGTGTTTCTTTGCTTGCCTTATTTCCCATAATTGTGCTCCTACATATCCTTGATCATTCTTTGTGAGCATATATTATATGATCCCTAGAATCTGATTGGACCCTCATCCTTCCTACCATTTGAGCCTTAATAATTGGTGTTGTTAGCGTTTGACCATTTTTCCTATGCCAAACATTCATTGACCATGATTTTCTCTGCCAAGTGCCATCATTGATCTATATTTTGATCTCTTAGTGGCTCATCTTTAGACTAACCCTTGGGAGTAGGAGCATGTATTCCCCATTTTGTCTCATCCTTTGACCTATCTACTAATCCTTTAGGGGTTTTCTCATCATCTCTTATATTTAGCCTAACCATTAACATATCCAATGACCATCATCACTTTCTCTCCTTGATCCTCATTGTCAAATCTTGTTGATCCTTGTCAACATCTTTTCCTAGTGGTCCTTCATCATTTGTTCTTCATTTATTCTTCAACCACTCTTGGGGGCATGACCCATTATGTTCCCCTCTTGATGCTTCATCATGCCATCACTTGGGGGCATGAGACCAAGCTTCCCTAGCGATCTTCTTTAGAGCAAGACCTAAACACATGCTTTGATAAATCATCTTACCCTTTGGCAATGGAAAACCCAAAATCAAAACAAACAACGCAATCATTCAAACAAGAAACTTAACCCAAATCAATAGGACCAAAACTCAAAACAATAAATCAATCAAAATCAATCACCTTATGTTGATTGACTCTATTCACTTAACGCTTTTGCTAGTCAACCTAAGGGGCACATTTATCCTCACTCACCCCTTCATTTGAGCATTGCTTGTGGATCACGATGATGACCACTATCCACTTAGGCATTACCTTTGACCAATTCAATCAAGAAACCAAGTTCCAAACCATGTGATCAATCCAAGCCTATCCTATCCAATCAATCAATCAACAAAATAATTCAATCCAATTAGATAAGCTACCATCATTAGTTGTGGGGTGGATATCACCAAAATGCCATATTGATCCAACCAAATTCCAAAATGGGGTGGCTTATACTAAAAATGCCACATCAACCTATCTAAGATCCTCTTTGGGTTAGCTACCATCTTTAGCCATGGGGTGACTCCCACCAAAACACCAAACCAATTTGAACCAAATTCAGTCATCATCTAGCACTTTCCTATCATAATAGCTTAGCCCCTTCATTTTTAGTTCTCGTTGCCATTGCTATCCAAAGCTTCCAATTGACCAAGTATGTAAAGTTATCCAATTATCTAGTTTCTATTAGTGGTTCATTGCCACATTTTCCTTAATTTCTTGTAGGGAGGGAATCACTATGGATCTCTTTTGCCAAAAAACAAAGGGTTAGAAGTTTCAAGAAGATCTACAAGGTCATCCAATTACATTAATCTATGTTTTGAATTTAGTTTGTTGCACTTTGCATATGTCATTGTAGCCTTCTAGTCATGTTGCCATCCTTTCCTAGTTATTGAATTTTGTGTAGTCTAGTTTTCTTTGTTAGCGTATAGTGACTAATGTTACTTTGGGTGCTTTGTAGGAACAAGTACACAAACTAATGAAAGAATAATGAATATTAATAAAGATTAGTATCTCTCCTTTGGTATCCATGTATCCTTTACATTTAATAACTAATATCACTTTATTCTTTTCTTTTAATAAACTTCCCCCTTAGCTAGTCATAAGCCTACTAAATTGGGGGCAAAATGTGATAACATAATTTGCATGCCTTATCAAAATTTTGTGTCCATTTTAGACCCTTTTCCATGTGTGTGTTTTCTGCCTTGGTTTCACCCTTTTTTGCCTAGTCTTTGTTGTCTCCTAGTGATGTTGTTCCTCTTTCCTATGTTGTCTTAAGCCTTGCTTAGCCTCCTTAATTATTGTCTTTTATTTAATTTTTCACCCCTTCCTATGTCCTAACCTTTACTTTATGTTTCCTCTCGTTGTTGACCCCTTTACTCCTTTGTTTAGCCTTAAATTGTCATCATTGGGGTTGTTCTGTGTGTGAACCCCACCTTTCCCCTCCTTAAAGCATGTTTAAATGAGAAAATCCTCGTGTACACCTATCCATAAGTGATCATATTTTAGCCCAATGCCTTTGTTGGTTTCCAAACATGTAGGTCCACTAATCCTAAAGACTCAACATCAAAACCTAAGGCCAGTGATATGTCGTGCTTAGGCAATGGGTAAGCCTTATGACCATACAGTTGCATGGATGGACCAATTGCTATGAATGGGTAAACTCATTTTTAGCTTTAGGCTTTGCTAGGCCAAGGGGGTGTTTCCTAAGGTCTCAATACAGAACAATTAAAGATAAATAAGAAATACAAACCCTAGACCCTTAAGTAGTCATACCCAATATGCTATGAACCCTGATAATTGTCACTAGGCTCATGTCGACACTAACTACATACTAAGCAGATGCTAAGTTATCTCTTATCCTGCACCCAGAATGATAGTAGTACTATATTATCCCAAGCAGATGAATCCATTTAACAATGTGTATATAGGGGAAAGAAGGAAAGACACACAAGCATAATTCTTTAATGATATTTTAGTTAAAAAATTGCATAAGGTATGACATTTAATAATGTTGAATCAAGCATGTGTGGTGGAACCTAAACTACTCCTACCACTAACAAAGAGAGATTTAAGATTTAAAAAGTGTTGGCCCTTCACCAATCAGACTGGTGCCTACTCCATTAGGCAACAAAGTCCAAACATGCAAAGAAGATGAAGAACAAGTTTGTAAATCAACAATGGGACTATGCTTGCACATTCAAACAAATTTATGAAATAAGGAAACCTGTAGATAGACATTCTTAATTATCCAGAACTGATCAATAACATCCCACATGCAACAAAAGAAGACCATTGCAAAAGCTTTGCAATGCATTAGAATTCTTATCAACATTAATCAACTTCTGTTACAATCATGCCAACAAATGTGGCAAGTGAGAGACAACAACTAGGTTTGAAATCCCTCCTAAGATATTACTGGCCTACCATGGAGACATATCATCTACAAGCAAAACCCACCAGACTACCCTTTCCCCTAATTTATAAGCTTGCAATATTATTTACATAAATGGATATTACATCATTTGTTACCCTAGAACCTGCTGAAGCACTTACAGTCACTTATAGTACGATTGGTTCAATGACCAACCCTTGTTATATATTTTTTCATGAATATATAGCATTTAACTCCATGTTATTGCACCTTAATCCATGTGTAAAAATCCCACGACTGGGAATAAATCCTACTCAAAATGAATGGTCAAGATGTTATGTATGTACAAATGGTAGTTGGGGAATCACCTATCACATTCAAAGTGTCCCTAAAGATTTGTTACAATGTACTGGGGTGGCTGGGATGTCAGAATGTATGTAGGCACCATCCCGATTGCATGTTTTCATTTTCACGACTTTTTCCTTCGTTATTTAACTGTTCGACAATTCTTAAATTTGGTGAACGTTTCAGGTGATTCACGGGTTCATGAACCACCCAAGTTGTTGAAAAAATCCTTCCTTTATTCTCTTTTCATTTTGCCCTTTTCTTTCTTTGTTTTCCTTTTTCTTCCTTCTTGCTTTCTGCTCCTCATCCTCTTCTTCTTCTCGACTATTGGCATTTTGGCAACTTGAGAACCTTTTTGGTATTTTGGTAAATTCGTGAACATACAAACTCACTAAAACATTTCACTCTCTTTTTTCTTTCTTTCTTCTTTTCGGCAATTTGACAAGTTTGTGAACTGGTAAACTTGCCAAAACATTCTTCTTTCTTATCATTTCACCCTTTTGTTGGCGTTTCGGGACTTTTGCGAATTGGCAAACTCTTTCGGTGTTTCGGCAAGTTCATGAACCTACGAACTTGCCTAAACATCTAACTTTTCTTCTTCCTTATCTTTTTCAATGATTCCGTGATTTTGCAAACTTATGTACTCACTAAAACATTTGGACTCTTTTTTCTTCTTCGTTCACCTTCCCCTTTGTTAGCCTTTTAGGCAAACTGAGAACTTAAGAACCTTTCCAGTAGGTTTTCTAGTTCACGAACCTACCGAAAAGATAAAACTTTTCACTTCATTGGCCAACTTTCTCCCTAATGACTTCTTCTTTCGATGTTTCAAGCCAATCACGAGCCAATGAACCATTTTTGGTAGGTTCGCAAGTTTGTGAACCTACTGAAAAATTAAAACACATAACTTCCGGGCTTTCGACGAGTTCACAAACTCACGAAATTGTTGAAAGGCTTCTTTACTTAAGAGTATTTTTAAGGTTTTCACACATGGGAAAACATATAAAGGATAAAATGGAGAACAATAGGGGCCCAAAACTTATGATTTTTTGAAAATTTAGGGCTAGAAATATGGGCATTAACACTGGCTCTGGTTGGGGACATGTGCCTCTTGCAAGCACAATGAGGATCCAACTATCTTCAGGAGCAAAACAAAAAGAAAAAAGGGGATGAGAGGGAAGGGGAAAAAAACAAGCCAATATGTTCCTGGCAAAACGTGCATAAGTTATGTACATGAACATTTAAAACCAATGACATAGAGGCACAAATGAAAATGGGAGGTATGGTTGCAAACAAAATTTGAACACATTTGCAGGTCAGAACTTGGAAAGAAGATCCATGGCCTAATGCCATGGAAAAACTACTACATATCACTTATCCCTATCAAAGACTATCTTGAAGAAGGAACTTGACATCCTTAGTCTAGAATTGCATCCTTCACTCAATTGCAACCAATGAGGTTTCAAGCATGTACAAGAAAACTACAACTATTCATATCATCATGCTGAGAATGAAAGTAACTGTCATTAGGATATGGTAACTGTCATTAGGATATGGTAGCCACAGATAATAAGGACAATCGTCATGTTGACCTACATAGCAAATGTTCCCTCAAGCTCCTTGGTAGCATGATACATATCTAGACTTGCACACAAATCAACATGAACAAAAAAATCCTCTTGAGCATCAAGTTGAAGCGGATCCAATTCAAGTGCAACCTCTAGATAGTCTATTTCATCTGATTGTTCAAGTTCTTGCAACCCAACCATCCCACAAATGCTAACATATTCCTCCATGATTGAATTAAAGAATCAATTCAAATCCAATCCAGCCCCTTCAACATATAACTTACAAATTTGAGACACTTCAGGTGAAGACTCACAATCTTCAAGTTGCCTCTCCATTTTGCATCCTTCATTGCAACCTGCTAGAAACAAAATGCTACCAAGAAACTAAGCAATGATTTGTTCTTCACCTTCTAAAAAGCAAGCAATCTAATTCTCATGAAAACACACAACACTATTATCAACATGCTCAACTAATGAGCCTATAAAGGTGTCCTCAATGCAATCCACATTAGCATAAGATAGTTGTCCCAAACCAAATTCTAAAAATTCATTAACATTTAAGGCTTCATGACCTGAAACAACAATAAGATCATTCACATCTTCACATTTATCTTTCTTGTTTGCAATAAGGAAGGTGTAGGCATCATCCTCAAATTGAACAAAGCAAGGAAGCACATCTAACGACTAACAAAGTTGTTGCAATTCATCTTCCTTAATTACATCCACAAAGCAACACCACCATCCATGGCAAGGTCCCAAGAGTGAACATCAATGTTTGCACCAACATTTGTCTCAGATTGGTTATCACTAAGTGCATGCATATCACTACCATCCTTAACTTTAGGTAGGGAGTCACTTTGCCAAGAAACATCATCACCATCCCTAAAGGATGATGCATCCAATTGAAGATAGGTGGTCACACTATCTTCACTTTTTGCACAACTGTGATATGATGCTGCATCACACCACTCAACCTTTTTGACTACATAATCAACATGATCCCATGTTGCACCAATATCGTCATTCATATGATTTGACCCACTAGTCTGAGCAATATGAGTTGTAAGCATATCCCCTTTAGTGTTGGGAGGTTGAACAACAATGTCAAGTGCTAACTGTGCAGCACTGGCCCACACAAAATCCACCTTTATACTTCTTGGTTTATTTTTTAGGGGAAGTTGGCTTGCACTAGGACAAAAGGTCTCATAATAGAAGTCTATGCATATACTTTCATCAGGTTTGTATTCGTTTAAAAGGTTATTGATCAAGCAACAAAAAATCTATCATGAAAGTGTGAAACTGATTCACCATCCCGCCTCCTAAGGCTTTCCAAATGTTGGGCAAGGGATTTAGGGTCATAGCCATGTACATCTAACTCATTGAAATCAGCAATAAAATCATTTTATTCATCATCAAACACTAATGTTGTAACCTCTTCTACACTTGTAGATGGAGAGTGATTGTGGGACTCCTTGGTACCTAAGTCAAGCATGTTTATGTGGCTCCCTAAGTCAAAAATTTCTTGTTCAGATGGGTTAGGGGAATGCATGAATGGTGTATCATTTTGGGTTTTTAAGTACATTATCATTTGTGCACTCACATGAGGTATCACTATAATAATCAAGACTATATTCATGAGCATAGCAACATGGGCCTTTGATCTAGAATGATTCAAGTGAATTCTTAGACTTATATTATTTTTTAAACAAATGATCCATGATTATTAAACATACATCATGCTGAAATAGGACTACATACTCTTTTTCAAAGATAATTATTTGTACAACAAATCTTACCTCAAGAGAAGAAAAGAAGAAGCCATTGTGTACCTTTAATATATTGTTGTGCCTAGAATGGGAGAAGATTTTAACACACTGGCATCAGGCATAAGTAGCAACAAGAAATTTGAATTATAGCAGAGTCGCCACCTCACTGAATGAGGAAATCCTTGGAGCAAATAAAACGACCAAGGATAAAATATTTTTAGGTTCATTCACTAGAAGAGTCTTAAAATTCTTCAACCCTTTAATGTCTCCTTGACAACGATGCCAAAATGTTGGTGTAAGTTGACTGCTAAGCAAACTTATGCAAACACAATGCATGATTACAGACTACTGTTACCGAGGTTTTGAAAACATCTCCAATTGCTTATAACCCGACAATGGCTAAAATAACTTTATCCCCGACAACAGATAAAGTAACTTTATCCCTGAAAATGGTGCCACTTTTGTTAGTTTTCAAACATGCAAGTCTAAAAATCCTAAAGACTCAACACTAGAATGTAAGGCCAGGGATATGTTGTGCTTAGGAAATGGGTAAGGCTTATGACCATATAGTGGCATGGATGGACCAATTTCTATGACTGGGTAAACTCATCTTTGACTTTAGGCTCTGCTAGGCCAAGGGTGGTGTTCCCTGAGGTATCAATACAGAACAATTAAAGATAAATAAGTAGTGCAAACCGTAGACCCTTAAGTAGTCATACCCAATGTGCTATGAACCTTGATAATTCACACTAGGCTCATGTCAACACTAACTACATACAAACCTCTAAGGCCTCTGATAAGTAGATGATAAATAATCTCTTAACCTACACCCAAAATGACAACAATACTGTATTTTCCTCAATAGATGAATCCACTTGACAATACGTAAACAAGGGAAAGAGGGAAAGACACACAAGCATGATTCTCTAATAATGTTTTAGTTTAAAAATTGCTTAAGGTATGACACTTATTAATGTTGAATTATGTAGGTGTAGTGGATCCTAAACTACTCCTACCACTAACAAAGAGAGAGATTTATGATTTAAAAAGTGTTAGCCCTTCACCAATCAGATCGATGCCTACTCCATGGGCAACAGAGTCCAAACTTGCAAAGAGGATGAAGAACAAGTTTGCAAATCAATAATGGGACCATGCTTGCACATTCAAAAAAAATTATGATATAAGAAAACTTGTAGATTGACATTCTTAATTATCCAGAATTGATCAATAACATCCCACATGCAACAAAAGAAGACCATTGCAAAATCTTTGCAATGCATTAGAATTCATGTCAACATTAATCAACTTTTGTTACAATCATGTCAGCAAATGTGGCAAGTGGGAGACAACAACTGGGTTCAAAATGTCTCCTAAGATATTACATACCTACCATGGAGACATGCCATCTACAAGAAAAACCCACTAAACTACCCTTTCCCCTGATTTACAAGCTTGCAACATCATTTATAGAGATGGATATTACATCATTTGTTACCCTAGACCCTGCTGAAACACTTATAGTCACGAATTGGTTCAGTGACCAACCCCTATTACATATTTTTATGAATATATAGCATTACATTCCATATTCTTGTGCTCGAATACATGTGCAAAAATCCAACAACTGGGAATGAATCCCGCTCAAAATGAATGGTCAAGATGTTGTGCAAGTATAAATGGTAGCTAGGAAATCACCTACCTCATTCATGGTTGAAGATTTAATATTATAGTGTACAGGGGTTTCTAGGATGTTGGAATGTATGCAAGTGCCATTCCGATTACGCATTTTTATTTTCGCAACCTTTTCCTTCATTATTCAACTGATCGACAATTTTTAAATTTGGTGAACCTTTTGGGTGATTCACGGGTTCATGAACCACCTAAATTGTCAAAAATCCTTCCTTTGTTCTCTTTTCATTTTTCGCCTTTTCTTTCTTTGTTTTCCTTTTTCTTCCTTCTTCTTGCTTTATTCTCTTCATCCTCTTCTTCTTCTCGACTATTGGTACTTTAGAAACTTTGAAAACTTGAGAACCTTTTCAATGTTTCGACGAGTTCACAAACCTATGAACTCACCATAACATTTCACTCTCTTGTCTCTTTCTTCCTTTTAGCAATTTGATAAGTTCACAAATTGACAAACGTGATGAAACATTCTTCTTTCTTATCATTTTCACCCTTTGTGTTAGCATTTTGGGAGTTTTGTGAACTAGCGAACTCTTTTAGTGTTTCAACAAGTTCGTTAACCTACAAACTTGCTGAAACATCTAAATTTTCTTCTTCCTTCTCTTTTTCGGTGATTCAACGAGTTCACGAACCTATGGGCTCATTGAAACATTTGGATTCCTTTTTCTTTTTCATTCACCTTCCACTTTGTCGGTCTTTCAGGCAAACTGAGAACTTACAGACCTTTTCGATAGGTTTGACAGTTTGTGAACCTACCAAATAGCCAAAAGTTTTTACTTTCTTGGCCAAATTTCTCCCTCAAGCCTTCTTCTTTCAATGTTTCAGGCCAACCATAACTAAAGAACCATTTTCAATAGGTTCACGAATTCGTGAACTTACCGAAAAGCTGAAACTCATAACTTTCAGGCTTTCAGTGGGTTCACAAACTTGCGAACCTACCAAAAGGCTTCTTTACTTAAAGGATTTTCATACTTAAGAGGATTTTGATGATTTTCACACATGGAAAAACATATAAAGGATAAAGGGGGAAATAAAAGGGGCCCAAAACTTAGGATTTTTTTAAAATTTAGGATCGAAAAAATATGGGCACTAACAATCCCCTAGGAAATTGAGTTTGTTTTTCCTTTGAGGACATTACCCACAGTTCACCACCTAGTAGGTCAGTTGGGTCTTTTCGTCCTCCCGCTAAATCCTTTAGATAAAATCTCATTAATTGCAATACCTACTGATATACCACATTCCTTTATGTGAAATCCCTTGGCAACTCTATAGAAATGCCTAACCTTTGCCTCATTTTAACATTAGAAAACCAAATTTCTACATTGATTATCAAAGTTTTTTATTTTTAACCCATACACAACATTATTGCCTTAAAAAATTTCTAGAGTGAGTCATCTTTTAGCTCCAACTTCTAGAATATTTTTATCTTGCTTGCAAAATTCGCCAACATTGATTCTTCACAAGGTAGTTAATTTCTCATGGTTTTGAGCTAGGTAAGCTTTTCTATTTATGGGTTTTGCACAAAAATATGCATATATTTCTAAAGTACTAAAAGAATCCCTTCTTCATTCATCCCACCAACCTTCCAATCCATCACCCTTCCTTTTCCATCCCCTTTTCCCCTAGCTTGTTTGCATCCATTCCTAGTGTATAGAGCCAAAAACCAAAAGGTTTTAGTCCAAACCCTTATCACCATCACTTGTTCTTCGAATTACTAATCCTTTAGATCACCCTTTTCATCCACATTTGATCACTTAGGCCCCATATTGCCATTTAGACACACTGCCCATCCACCCAATGTAAATGTGCATCCTCTTTTGTTACCCTACAAAGGTCCTAGTCCATTCCAAGTCCAAAATCTATTAGAGGTACTTTAGACTAAATTTTCCATTCCCCACACCAGTCACCTTTCAACCCCAAAACCATTTTTTGACTAAACCCATTTGTGTTTCCTAATCCTTTCTCCCAACCCCACTTGCACTATTGTGTTTCCATAAACCTTGAAGCTTGATCGTGAAGGTTTAATGGCTTGAATGTGATTTAGACTTTATTTAAGTTCTCCATAAATTAGTATTTTAGTTTCTTTTACATCCTATACATCATGTGGATCCATGTTTGAACACCACAAGGGGGCTTACTAAAGAAGACTCCTCTTCAAACCTTTATTTTTGTAGGGTCCCCATTAGGGGGTTTATGTTTGTGAATCTATTTCTGAGGACTCTGCAAACTATCATTAAAAGTTGTAGAAGGAAAGCACTAGTAAAATTTGCTCATCAAATTGCCTAGAAAGTTGCAAGCCCATATTTGTGAAGGAACTAGCCACCCTAGGCTGGGATGCTAGAATAGGACCTGGCTACCCTATTAGCCACTACTTCTCATTTTAACCTCCAAAATAACTTGGTTTTAGTCCAAATCAACTACAAATGTCCCTAACACCTTCCTAAGGCCATCCATACTCAGAAATCATTCATTCATTAGGTAAAAGTGTATTTGTGTATTAGTTTAATCTCATTTTCCATGAAAATATGGTATTTTACATTTGTAGTAGGTTTCTAGGTCTAACTTGAAGGCCTGAAGCTCTTACACCACGTGTGTTTCTAACTATTTACTATTTACCTAGATTGGTTAATTTGCTTGGCTAAATGGATGTTTATGAATCTCTGCATCAATGTGTAATGTGAATTTTAAATTGAATATATTGAAAAATTGAATGATGCGATGTGATGTATTAAAAGTGATTACTTTTATGAAATGTATGAAGCATATGATTAAACTGTGAATGACTAACTACTATTGTGGTAATGTAAGTTAGATGCAGGAACAAGTTGCTCCTCCGGAAAGGAGGGGAAGTATCACTCAGGAGAAGGACTTGGTCTAGTAAACGTTGGAGAAAGCCTAAATTGAGCAAGCACACACCACTATCCTATTTGGTCTAGGTTAGGTCGAGTAAGTGTGGGTAAAGGTAAGTAACCTATGGTATCTAGAGTGCTTATGTGGATATGGTTTTATGAGTGCTTTGAGTGAAGATTGTGATTTAATCTGTGTGATGATTGAAAGTCTTCTTTGATGTAGTTTGAGTTGCTTTGACAAATTGTTAACATGAAGTGAATATATACACATATGTAGATGCTTGTCCACAATAACTTATACGTATGAGATAATACACACATGAGTATACGTAGGTAGAAGTATCTACGCATGCTCATGAACGTATTGCTCATCATTATAAGTGTGTTGATTTGGACAAGGGACATCTATATATGTGGATATTATTCTTTTATGTCATCAGTGTATATATGGATTTCATTCTTTTATGTCGTCAGTGGGTTAATGAGTTTATGTTATTATTCACGTAACGATTATATATATATATAGCTATTTGCATAATATATATATATATATAGACACACACACACACACATAGATATATATATCTGTTACGATAATATGATATACTATGAGATTGTTGCATTATATAAATATGATCATGAGGATTTTATTATTATTGATATGCTTATAAGAGTTATAAGAGTTTATATATATATATATATATATATTGAGTGAAAGATTAGGCGTTGATATGAGGTGCAACTTATAAAGTAATATTAGTAATCATTTCTAAAGTGCTTTGCTTTGAAGCAAGGTAAATGATAACACAAAGTGCACAAGTCTTAAAAGACTATGAAGCGCAACTTATAACTATGATAACTACTCTGCGATAAATCTAATAAAAGTGCTGGAAACAACGAATATCTTAAGACTTTTTCAACACATTCTTTATAACAAAGCACGTTGCAATATATACAATATGCAACGCCAATATAAAGCACAATCATTAATAAAGTATGAAGGTTCAAAACATATAAAGTGCCAACATTTGCCATCATCAGCGTTGCTTGTAACTATTTTCAAACATGCCTTTACTTTGACTCTTTCATTGCAAAAATTCTTGCAAAATGATAGGAAAACATGGTAGATTTAGTGGCGCTTGGTTGAAGAGGGAGAAACCCATTAGAAGTATATATTTTCATACTGTCCTCTTATGTGTTCCTCCTTCATCAATTTATGCTACCACCGCAAGTTAGTTATGCTGAGTCAAATTGAAGAGTTGGAGTTGTGGCAATTCTATCAACAAGGCTATAGCCATAGTCTACTCAAAATCATGTATAAATAGAGGAGCTACCTCACTCTTTAAACACACAATTTCATTTTGGAGTTGCTTATACGTAGTTGTTACTTTTTGAGTTTTCTGTATTGCATTGAGTTTTTGTTTTGATTTGTGAGGCAGGTTAGTGAGTAGTGAGGAAGGATTTTGAAGAGCTTTGGAGGAGATACTCAAGAGTTCAGGATATCAAGAGCAGAGAGTTGTTTTCTTGGAGCATAGCTTAAACAGACATGCTGAATTTATTTCTTATTATGTCATTTCTGTGGAATGTTGTATGCCTTGGATATTGTGAGAAATGAGTTGTATTCATTATTACACTGAGTATTCTCTTAGTTGATTAATGAGAAATATATAAGTATACGTATATACATTTAGTATGTGAAACTTATGCTTGATTGTTTATTAATCTCCTTAGTAGGGAGTAGCAACTATATTGAACTGTATTAAGACAAGTATGAGTAGCATTGCTGAACTATGAATGGACAAGTTAGGAAAACTATATGCTACCAATGGTATTACTTTGATGAGAGTGTAATAGAAAACCTAGAATGGATAAGTAGGGTTATTTATGGGATTTGTTGATCCATGGGTAAGGGAATAACTTTTAAATTAATGTCTTCCAAATCGAGTTAGATTGATGGGTGAGCGTGTGACATCCATTCCGAGTTAGGGGTGATGAAACTTTGGCCAAAGTAGTGTAAACAACCAACGTTTACATTGTCAGTTCACTGTGATCCAGGTTTAGATACTAGGAAGGGCAATCATGCTTGTAGGTTGGAGCCACAATGTATGATAGTACTAGATATGTAGGACAAAACATCTTGCTTAGTTTAGGCTATTCTTTGAGGTTACTATACCAATCCATTCATCGAAGGGTAGGGCTGTTTACCAGTTTGGTAAATGTGCAGGGGACCATACTTAGTCTGTGGTTGGCGGACAAGTGCTTGAGTGATGCTTTCCCTCTTGCAGTTGGCGGGCAGGATTTGAAGATAGACATCAGAATTATTCTATTGTCAATAAGCTTTATGAAGATTGTAATGCTCCATCATGCAACCCTAGAGAGTTAGGCTAACAAGTACTAAAATTATAGAAATATTTTTTTTTGAAGCAAGTAAATGCATTTACACTAGATAGAATTAACACTATTTTAAGCATTAAAACAAGATGATCAACTAACATTTCTAGGGAAACATAACTGCATTAGATAACCATAATTTATAACAACACAAGTAATAAACCTCATGATACAAAAGAAGAATATTGCATTACCCATTTACAGATATGAACAATTACAAAAGTTCAAAAACAAGATTACATGATTACAAGATTCATGACCGATTACATTGGTTTACAAAGTACTGCAAGATTATACAATTTTGAAAGTTAAATAAAGCTCTGTGGATGCAAGTATCAATCAGGAATTGAGAACACTTCTGCATTGATCACGGACCAGGTCGTCCAAGAAAACCAATGGATTAAGCTCTTCCACCCAACCATGTGGAACCTTGAGGTCCACTCCCCCGAGCTAGGAGATAACAATGAGGTTCCACTAAAACAAAGGATGCAAGCAAGCAAATACAGATTTGACACAGGCAACTTAGATCATCAAGATCACACAAAACATCAAGACAAGACAGTACTACAGAGGCAACAACACAAGATAAAGAGGAAGTAACCAGACTGCAGTAGGGAGAGTGTCATCGCATGGTCCTAGCATGGGTTATCCAGGCTATCTCTCACTAGAAACCGGCCCCCATCTATGGTTACCCTGGCAGCCTCTCTCTAGGCACCAACCCCATAGGGTGACACATGCGAAGCTGACACATCCTCTCATGGAGACAAGGAGGTCGACCTCGCCAACCAAGCCTTCTCATCCCATCCTTAGCCTGTGAGAGCACTCAAGGCATGGGTGAGACATCATACTTATCTTGTTATGGAAATTACTACCCAACCCACCTAAATAAATTATTAATTTATCACTTGATTACAACTTCCATGGGATTACCGAGGCAGCCACTTTGGGCACCGGCCCCACCATAGAAGCCACTCTCCTACATGCAACTAGCAACCCCTAACCAATATCCAAAAACTAATTAAATAACATACATGGACAAGGGATCGCAAGGCCTCTATCTTTTGGCAAGCTAATACATTACATAGACCATTTCAAATTTCAACCCCAACAATAAAACTTTCCCTTATCCACTTCAAAATCTCAAATCAATAAAACATTTAAATAGAATGACAACATAATAAATTGGAGCCCAAGCAGCCTAACCTCTGGAGTCAGTAAGTTGAACTCATTACTACTATACACAAGTTCATCTCCCAATATGGAAACAAGGGTTTAAACGACTATGACATTCCCTTAGAACAATATGACACAGGGCCAAAGAATAACATAATAAACCAATTACATCATTACTACTTGATGCTAACAACTAATAATGAGACTTCAACAAAACCATATTTAAAATTAACTCAACATATCACTTTTGAACAATTTTAAATCGAAAAGCACTAAAATAAACCACTAAGAAAGAAACATACTAATATGATCAATTAAGATATGCAAGAATAGATACTATATCAAAAAGAATATAGATATAGAATGTTTTGATAATGATAAGAGACTTCGAAAAGGAAATGCTCTAGTAGACATGTATGCAAAAGTGAGAGCTCAAACAAAGTGCATTAATTGTTCAACAAATTGCCTCAAAGAGAAGTCAAATTATGGAAAGCAATGATTAAAGGATATGCATAGAATGGATTTGTAGATTTAATAACAACAATCAAGATGGCATAGGAATGTTTGTCACTAATTGATACATATCTCAGAATTGACAAACGAGGTAATTCTAACTCTTTTGGATATAGTTTTCATAGATAAGAGCTGAATCTTATATAAAAAAATTCAGAGAAACCCAATTTGAAAATATAGAGTTATTGGTGACACAACTAATTGTTTTAATAGAGATGAAACGGGTGAAAAGTAGACAGTCACAAAATATTCATATCTCTAAAACGACAAACTAGGTATGGACAATTTTTAGATATGATTTAGGTAACTAGGTCGTGCACCATATATCAAAAAATTAGAGGAACTCAGTTCATAAAACTAAAGTCATGGCTAGCACAACATACTGCTAAAATAAAGATAAAATGGCTGAGAGGTAGACAGTCACAAAATATTCATATCTCCAAAACAAAAAATTGGGTATGGTGATTTTTGGATATGATTTAGTTAACTAGGACATGCAGCATATACCAAAAACTTAGAGGAACCCAGTTCGTAAAACAGAAGTTATGGCTAACGCAATAGACTATAAAAATAGAGACGAAATGGCTGAGAAGTAGACAATCACAAAACATTCATATCTCCAAAATGCAAAACTGGGTATGGACAATTTTTGGATATGTTTTAGACAACTAGGGTATGCACCATATATAAAAAACTTAGAGGAACCCAGTTCATAAAACAAAAGTTATGGCTAACACAATAGACTATAAAAATAGAGACGAAATGGCTGAGAGGTAGACAGTCACATCAATCGGTGATTCCCATAAATGCAGTGATACAAACATGCACAATTGGATCTGATAACAAGGCTTCTAACCTCTCAAGCAAATTACCATCAACAGGAAAAATTATAAATCAAACATTTGCTTCAACAGAAAAATGAGACAGAAATTAGAACCAAAGGAACCTAATTTCGCTTGCTTTGCTGGGCTGAAGATTCGATGCCGGGTTCAACTGCTGCAGCCGCAAACCAGTCTCCCCCCCCAAAAGTTCCTTCTCCTGAAGATTATTATGAGAGAGAAATCTCCCCCCTAAATACAGCCCAAAAACTCTCTATTTTTAGCGAAAGAAATCCCCTAAAATCATCCAGAAGATTCCTCCCAAAAAAGGCAATAGATTCTCATTTATTACTTTCTTACAATTTGCTATTTTAACCCAACAATAATTTCTCTCTGATTCTATTTATTTTAGAATTTGCTTTTTATTTCATTTACAACTAGACAAGATTCATTTATGATTTTATCTACTTTAGTATTTTATATATTTATATATATGACAACTTGCAAATATTATCTATTTTATTGCCATTAACACAACATTAAATTATAATAATATATTTATTCATCTTTAGCTAGCATTTACATTTATTATTATTTATTTTCA
This sequence comes from Cunninghamia lanceolata, assembly GCA_027924645.1. Taxonomy (NCBI): domain Eukaryota; kingdom Viridiplantae; phylum Streptophyta; class Pinopsida; order Cupressales; family Cupressaceae; genus Cunninghamia; species Cunninghamia lanceolata. Next base: position 295,975 of record BSBN01001164.1, on the reverse strand, counting down.
TAAACTCAATTTCTCATAAGGGCATTTATATTGATTTAACCAAAAATGCTCTCATAACTAATAATATTTTTTTAATGCAACAATTAACCAAATCAGCAATCAAACAATGCCAACAAAATAAGCCAAATGTTGAACAATACCTGACACAATGCACGATCAAAAAGTAAGACCACCACAACAATCACTGACTATCATGACCAAACTAACGACACTGACAGGGTGCACAACCGGATACTCATCCTCTTCAAGGATGATGGCTAAGCTAGGGGACCATATGTTATCTCCATTCAACAGTTCCATTGGTTAAGGCATGCTTAGACCTGTTAATTCAAGTGGAGTCGATGCCTGTACCTGCAGCCTACAACAAACAACACGGTTGAACATGTATATATATGCAATCAAGTAGTCATACACATAGTGAAAGGAAGTCGCAGTGTAGTAGGGTACTCATGCATGAGTAATGCGACACTGCTCCTTTCACCCACACATCAAACATGTAATCACAACACACATATCAATCAGTTGCTGAACAACTAAGTAAGAACCATCATCAGATAGTTGCATGATACTCATAATATGATTGATCCACACAAAACATCATAACCTCCTATGATACAGAATCAGTCGCATAAAACTCAATTCTAACATATGACAATCATAGTAAAATCAACATCATAATCACTTAAATGCAAGGCAATGTCAGAGCATGTGAATTATCAGTATGGTAACAAAGTTCATTGATAAAATATACTAACCTAAGTATTCCAATTATTTACATTCATCTTCATGCTCCTTACTCCGACCACCTGTACATCCAAGGTGAAACTGGAGGGGCACTACATCCTCCCCCCTAAAACTTGACTTACTCCTAGAAGTCATAGACTAGGGTGAAAACATAACATATTAGTATTGCAATTTTCTATTGCCAACATAAACATCCATTTTAAGCAATTATTCATAAGACAGGCATAATCGTTCAATAAAGACAAGAAGAGCATCAATTCCTCACCATTAAGACGTATCATGTGATCTACTTATAATCCAATCAGACATATTTTGAGAATTTCAAATGATTTAGGGAATTGAATTCACATATTAATAAAGAAAATTACATCTCATCTCTTATTTCCACTATGGTTCCCACTAATTACCGAACATGCAAAGTACAATCCTCTGCGGAGTCCTCCCTTAAACACACTATCAGAGGTTCGAAATGAACATGATAGAAACAACACTTAACATGAAACGAAGCCAACAGATACAAACATTCAGAATAGCCACCATAGAAATTTTAAAAATGTAAACCCAAGTGGGGAAAGAATCAAATTCAATCTTACGTCACAAAATGCCGACAATTTTCAACAATAAATCAAGTATAAGGAAAAGAGTTTTGGTGACCACTCCTATCATAAGAGAGTTCAAAGAAAATAAGAAAACAAATTCACCGTTAGCCCATCCACAATACATGAAACAACTATCAAAAATTCTAAAACAACCAATATTACAAACAAATCTAGATCACGATGTGATTAATTTTAGCCACAAAAGGGAGTATCCGCTACACAACACCCCAGGACTCAAAGTCCAGAATACGTTAGAGAATGTACACCAAACACATGGACGACTAAGTTTTCTACATATTCATATCTAAACAACTTTTATACAAAATTTTAATGTAACACAATTGCTACTTACATACAAACAACTTCTATCTTTAATACAGTACACTTTCCTTTTACTAAGCTATGAAAATATGCAATTACTTCCTTATGCCCGATGATATTTACATAGAACATGTATGATGTCACACACAAGAATAATTGATAACTATAATTGACTTATAGTATCACATTCATGATCTTATGGGTTCAGCGTAAGCTCCAATTTGATCCCTACACACGGTTCTCAAATAGACATACAAAATGATAACTTCCATAAATCATAACAATTCTTCCATATGAGGTCATGACCAGTTAGGTGATAAACGTCAGGTTATCAACACCCATGCTAAGATACCCTACACATGACAACATCACATAACCACATGACTCATTCCAATACTTAATTACATGTACTATTCACGAAATTCATACTGGCAAATATATCATCACATTTTTAGAAATGAAGAAGAAAGAACACATTATAGACACATGAGTAAAACAGGGCATAAAGAATTCATTTCTTAAAGAGCAAGTCTGCAAACTTATTAACCTTCTAATGTCATACTAATACACACAAGTGAGAGGTACTATTACCAACCCATCACAAAGTGAAAATCGTTTAACCTAGAGCAACAACAACAATCCAGAGGTCTTAGTGTTGCAACCTAGGCTCTGATACCAAATGTAATGCCCTGTCATTCAACCCTAGACAGTTAGGCTAACAGGTACTAAAATTATGGATTTCTTTTTTGAAACAAGTAAATGCATTTACACTAGATAGAATTAACACTATTTTAAGCATTAAAACAAGATGATCAACTAACACCTCTAGGGAAACATAACTGCGTCAGATAACCATAATTCATAACAACACAAGTAAAAAACCTAATGATACAAAAGAAGAATATTACATTACCCATTTACAGATAAGAACAGTTACAAAAGTTCAGAAACAAGATTACATGATTACAAGATTCATGACCGATTACGTCGGTTTAAAAAGTACTGCAAGATTATACAATTTTTAAAGTTAAATACAGCTCTGCAGATATAAGTATCAATTAGGAACTGGGAACACTTCTGCATTGATCACAGACCAGGTCGTCTAAGAAAACCAATGGATTAAGCTCTTCCACCCAACCATGTGGAACCTTGAGGTCCACTCCCTTGAGCTAGGAGATAACAATGAGGTTCCACTAAAACAAATACAAGAAAGCAAATACAGATTTGACACAAGCAACTTAGATCATCAAGATCACACAAAACATCAAGACAAGACAGTACTCCGGAGGCAACAACACAAGATAAAGAGGAAGTAACTAGACTGCATCAGGCAGAGTGTCATTGCATTGTCCTAGCATGGGTTATCTAGGCTATCTCTCACTAGAAACTGACCCCCATCTATGGCTACCCTCGTAGCCTCTCTCTAGGCACTGGCCCATAGGGTGACACATGCAGAGCTGACACATCCTCTCATGGAGACAAGGAGGTTGACCTTGCCAACCAGGCCTTCTCATCCCATCCTTAGCCTGTGAGAGCACTCAAGGCATGGGTGAGGCATCATATTTATCTTGTTATGGATATTACTACCCAACCCACCTAAATAAATTATTAAGTTATCACTTGATTACAACTTCTATGGGGTTACCCAGGTAGCCACTTTGGGCACCGGCCCCACCATAGAAGTAACTCTCCTATATGCAACTAGCAACCCCTAACCAACATCTAGAAACCAATTAAATAACATACATGGACAAGGGATCGCAAGGCCTCTATCTTTTGGCAAACCAATACATTACATAGACCATTTCAAATTTCAACCCTAACAATAAAACTTTCCCTTATCCACTTCAAAATCTCAAATCAATAAAACATTTAAACAAAATGACACCATAATAAATTGGAGCCCAAGTAGCCTAACCTCTGGAGTCGGTAAGTTGAACTCATTACTACTATACACAAGTTCATCTCCCAATATGGAAACAAGGGTTTAAACGATTATGACATTCCCTTATAACAATATGACACAGGGCCAAAGAATAACATAATAAACTAATTACATCATTACTACTTAACGCTAAGAACTAATAATAGGACTTCAACAAAACCATATTTAAAATTAACTCAACATATCACCTTTGAACAATTTTAAACCAGAAGCACTAAAATAAACCACTAAGAAAGAAATATACTAATATGATCGATTAAGATATGCAAGAATAGATACTAGATCAGAAAGAATATAGTTATAGAATGTTTTGATAATGATAAGAGACTTTGAAAAGGAAATGCTCTAGTAGACATGTATGCAAAAGTGAGAGCTCAGACAAAGTGCATTAACTATTCAACAAATTGCCTCAAAGAGAAGTCAAATTATGGAAAGCAATGATTAAAGGATATGTATAGAATGGATTTGTAGATTTAATAACAACAATCAAGATGGCATAGGAATGTTTGTCACTAATTGATACATATCTCTAAATTGACAAACTGAGTAATGCTAACTCTTTTGGATATAGTTTTCATAGGTAAGAGCTGAATCTTATATAAAAAAAATTCAAAGAAACCCAATTTGAAAATATAGAGTTATTGGTGACGCAACTAACTGTTTTAACAGAGATGAAACGGGTGAAAGGTAGACAGTCACAAAATATTCATATCTCCAAAACGACAAACTAGGTATGGACAATTTTTAGATATGATTTAGGCAACTAGGTCGTGCACCATATATCAAAACTTAGAGGAACCCAGTTCATAAAACTAAAGTTATGGCTAATGCAACAGACTGCTAAAACAGAGACGAAATGGCTGAGAGGTAGACAGTCACAAAACATTCATATCTCCAAAACAACAAACTGAGTATGGATGATTTTTTGATATGATTTAGGTAACTAGGTCATGCAGCATATATCAAAAACTTAGAGGAACCCAGTTCATAAAACGGAAGTTATGGCTAACACAATAGACTGTAAAAAATAGAGACAAAATGGCTGAGAGGTAGACAGTCACAAAACATTCATATCTCCAAAATGGCAAACTGGGTATGGACAATTTCTGGATATGTTTTAGATAACTAGGCCGTGCACCATATATCAAAAATGTAGAGGAACCCAGTTCATAAAAAGAAAGTTATGGCTAACATAATAGACTATAAAAACATAGATGAAATGGCTGAGAGGTAGATAGTCACATCAATCGGTGATTCCCAGAAATGCAATGATACAGACATGCACAATTGGATCTAATAACAAGGCTTCTAACCTCTCAAAAAAATTACCATCAACAAGAAAAATTATAAATCAATCATTTGTTTCAATAGAAAAATGAGACATAAATTAGAACCAAAGGAACCTGATTTCGCTTGCTTGACTGGGTTGAAGATTCGATGCCAGGTTCAACTGCTGCTGCCACAAACGAATCTCCCCCCAAAAGTTCCATCTCCTAAAGATTATTATGAGAGAGAAATCTCTCCCCTAAATACAACCCCAAAACTCCCTTTTTTTAGCAAAAGAAATCCCCTAAAATCTTCTAGAAGATTCCTCCCAAAAAAGGCAATAGATTCTCCTTTATTACTTTCTTACAATTTGCTATTTTAACCCAATAATAATTTCTCTCTGATTCTATTTATTTTAGAATTTGCTATTTATTTCATTTACAACTAGACAAGATTCATTTATGATTTTATCTACTTTAGTATTTTCTATATTTATATATATGACAACTTGCAAATATTATCTATTTTATTGCCATTAACATAACATTAAATTATAATAATATAATTATTCATCTTTAGCTAGGATTTACATTTATTATTATTTTTTTATTATTTATTTTCATAAACTCAATTTCTCATAAGGGCATTTATATTTATTTAACCAAAAATGCTCACATAACTAATAATATTATTTTAATGCAACAATTAAGCAAAGCAACAATCAAACAATGCCAACAAAATAACCTCAATTCCAAACAATACCTGACACAATGCACGATCGAAAAGCAAGACCACCACAACAATGACTAACTATCATGACCAAACTGATGACACTGACATGGTGCATAACCAGATACCCATCCTCTTCAAGGATGATGGCTAAGCTAGGGGACCATATGTTATCTCCATTCAACAGTTCCATTGGTTAAGGCACGCTCAGACCTGTTAATTCAAGTGGAGTCGATGCCTGGTACCTGCAGCCTACAACAAACAACACGGTCGAACATGTAAATATATGCAATCATGTAGTCATACACATAGTGAAAAGAAGTCGCAGTGTAGCAGGGTACTCATGCATGAGTAATGCGACACTGCTCCTTTCACCCACACATCAAACATGTAATCACAACACACATATCAATCAGTTACTGAACAACTAAGTAAGAACCATCATCAGATAGTTACATGATACTCATAATATGATTGATCCACACAAAACATCATAACCTCCTATGATACAGAATCAGTTGCATAAAACTCAATTCTAACATATGACAATCATAGTAAAATCAACATCATAATCACCTGAATGCAAGACAATGTCAGAGCATGTGAATTATCAGTATTGCAACAAGGTTCATTGATAAAATATACTAACCTAAGTATTCTAATTATTTACATTCATCTTCACGTTCCTTAGTCCGACCACCTGTACATCCAAGGTGAAACTAGAGGGGCACTACATCCTCCCCCTAAAACTTGACTTACTCCTGGAAGTCACAGACTAAGGTGAAAACATAACATATTAGTATTGCAATTTTCTATTGCCAACATAAACATCCATTTTAAGCAATTGTTCATAAGACAGGCACAGTCGTTCAATAAATACAAGAAGAGCATCAATTCCTCACCATTAAGACGTATCATGTGATCTACTTATAATCCAATTACACATATTTTGAGAATTTCAAATGATTTAGGGAATTGCATTCACATATTAACAAAGAAAATTACATTTCGTCTCTTATTTCCACTATGGTTCCCACTAATTACCAAACATGCAAAGTACAATCCTCTGCGAAGTCATCCCTTAAACACACTATCAGAGGTTCGAAATGAACATGATAGAAACAACACTTAACACGTAATAGAGCCAACAGATACAAACATTCAAAATAGCCACCATAAAAATTTTAAAAATGTAAACCCAAGTGGGAAAATAATCAAACTCAATCTTAAATCACAAAATGCTGACAATTTTCAACAATAAATCAAGTATAAAGAAAAGAGTTTTGGTGACCACTCCTATCATAAGAGAGTTCAAAGAAAACAAGAAAATAAATTCACCATTAGCCGACCCACAATACATGAAACAACTATCAAAAATTTCAAAACAACCAATATTACAAACAAATCCACATTACGATGTGACTAATTTTAGCCACAAAAGGGAGTATCTGCTACAGAACACCCCAAGACTCAAAGTCCAGAATGCATTAGAGAATGTACACCAAACATATGGACAACTAAGTTTTCTACATCTTCATATCTAAACAACTTTTATACAAAAATTTAAGGTAACACAGTTGGTACTTACATACAAACAACTTCTATCTTTAATATAGTACACTTTCATTTTACTAAGCTATGAAAATATGCAATTACTTCCTTATGCCCGATGATATTTACATAGAACATGTATGATGTCACACACAAGAATAATTGATAACTATAATTGACTTACCGTATCATATTCATGATCTTATGGGTCCAGCGCAACCTCCAATTTGATCCTTGCACACGATTCTCACACAGACATAAAAAATGATAACTTCAATAAATCACAACAATTCTTCTATATGAGGTCATGACCAGCTAGGTGATGAATGTCAGGTTATCAACACCCATGCTGAGATACCCTGCACATGACAACATCACATAACCACATGACTCATTCCAATACTTAATTACATGTACTATTCACGAAACTCATACTGGCAAATATATCATCAAATTTTTAGAAATGAAGAAGAAAGAACACATTGTAGACACATGAGTAAAACAAAGCATAAAGAATTCATTTATTAAAGAGCAAGTCTACAAACTTATTAACCTTCTAATGTCATACTAATGCACACAGGTGAGAGGTACTATTACCAACCCATCACAAAGTGAAAATCGTTTAACCTAGAGCAACAACAACAATCCAGAGGTCTCAGTGTTGCAACCTAGGCTCTGATACCAAATGTAATGCCCTGTCATGCAACCCTAGATAGTTAGGCTAACAGGTACTAAAATTATAGAAACATTTTTTTTAAGCAAGTAAATGTATTTACACTAGATAGAATTAACACTATTTTAAGCATTAAAACAAGATGATCAACTAACACTTCTAGGGAAACATAACTGCATAAGATAACCATAATTTATAACAACACAAGTAATAAACCTCATGATACAAAAGAAGAATATTACATTACCCATTTATAGATAAGAACAGTTACAAAAGTTCAAAAACAAGATTACATGATTACAAGATTCATGACCGATTACATCAGTTTACAAAGTACTGCAAGATTATACAATTTTGAAAGTTAAATACAGCTCTGCGGATGCAAGTATCAATCAGGAATTGGGAACACTTCTGCATTGATCACAGACCAGGTCGTTTAAGAATAAATCAATGGTTAGGATTTGTCAACAACATAATGTTTGAGCCTATAGGCATTCGGTTGAATTATTTTTGTGGTTTGGTCTCAACACAATTCTTATTTATTATCTCACCTTAAATTAAATTCCTAGTGGGTTTTGTCTTCTAGATAGAATTGTAGATGTGATTGTATCCACCTTATTCGAACTTTACTTTCACTCTCTCCAAACTAACTTTTTTCCAAAAATAAATAATTGTTTGTCGACTTGCATATGAAAATATTTGAATATGCATCAAATCATAGAGCAGTATGCACCTACATCAAGAGATATCGCTTTAAGCATATTTGGATTAAGCTCTTCCACCCAACCATGTGGAACCATGAGATCCACTCCCCCGAGCTAGGAGATAACAATGAGGTTCCACTAAAACAAAGGATACAAGCAAGCAAATACAGATTTGACACAGGCAACTTAGATCATCAAGATCACACAAAACATCAAGACAAGACAGTATTGCAGAGGCAACAACACAAGATAAAGAGGAAGTAACCAGACTGCAACAGGGAGTGTCATCATATGGTCCTACCATGGGTTATCCAGGCTATCTCTCACTAGAAACCGACCCCCATCTATGGTTACCCTGGCAGTCTCTCTCTAGGCACCAGCCCCATAGGGTGACACATGCGGAGCCGACACATCCTCTCATGGAGACAAGGAGGTCGACCTTGCCAACCAAGCCTTCTCATCCCATCCTTAGCCTGTGAGGGCATTCAAGGCATGGGTGAGGCATCATACTTATCTTGTTATGGAAATTGCTACCCAACCCACCTAAATAAATTATTCAGTTATCACTTGATTACAACTTCCATGGGGTTACCAAAGTAGCCACTTTAGCCCCACCATCGAAGCCACTCTCCTACATGCAACTAGCAATCCCTAACCAACATCCAGAAACCAATTAAATAAAATACATGGACAAGGGATTACAAGGCCTCTATCTTTTGGCAAACCAATACATTACATAGACCATTTCAAATTTCAACCCCAACAATGAAACTTTCCCTTATCCACTTCAAAATCTCAAATCAATAAAAAATTTAAATAGAAGGACACCATAATAAATTGGAGCCCAAGTAGCCTAACCTCTGGAGTCGGTAAGTTGAACTCATTACTATTATACACAAGTTCATCTCCCAATATGGAAACAAGGGTTTAAACGACTATGACATTCCCTTAGAACAATATGACACAGGGCCAAAGAATAACATAATAAACCAATTACATCATTACTACTTGACGCTAACAACTAATAATGGGACTTCAACAAAACCATATTTAAAATTAACTCAACATATCACCTTTGAAAAATTTTAAACTGGAAAGCACTAAAATAAACCACTAAGAAAGAAACATACTAATATGATCGATTAAGATATGCAAAAACAGATACTATGTCAGAAAGAATATATATATATATATATATAATGTTTTGATAATGATAAGAGACTTTGGAAAGGAAATGCTCTAGTAGACATGTATGCAAAAGTGAGCTCAGACAAAGTGCATTAACTATTTAGCAAATTGCCTCAAAGAGAAGTCAAATTATGGAAAGCAATGATTAAAGGATATGCATAGAATGGATTTGTAGATTTAATAACAACAATCAAGATGGCATATGAATGTCTATTACTAATTGATACATATCTCTGAATTGACAAACTAGGTAATGCTAACTCTTTTGGATATAGTTTTTATAGGTAAGAGCTGAATCTTATATAAATTTTTTTAGAGAAACCTAATTTGAAAATATAGAGTTATTGGTGACACAACTAACTGTTTTAACAGAGATGAAACAGGTAAAAGGTAGACAGTCACAAAATATTCATATCTCCAAAATGACAAACTGGGTATTCATAATTTTCTGATATGATTTAGCAAACTAGGTCATGCACCATATATAAAAGACTTAGAGGAACCCAGTTCATAAAACTAAAGTTATGGCTAATGCAACAGACTACTAAAACAAAAACGAAATGGCTGAGAGGTAGACAACCACAAAAAATTCATATCTCCAAAACGACAAACTGAGTATCGACGATTTTTGGATATGATTTAGGTAACTAGGTCGTGCAACATATATCAAAAATTTAGAGGAACCCAGTTCGTAAAACGGAAGTTATGGCTAACGCAATAGACTGTAAAAATAGAGACGAAATGGCTGAGAGGTAGACAGTCACAAAACATTCATATCTCCAAACTGACAAACTGGGTATGGACAATTTTCTGATATGTTTTAGGCAACTAGGTCGTGCACCATATATCACTAACTTAGAGGAACCTAGTTCATAAAACAAAAGTTATGGCTAACGCAATAGACTGTAAAAACAGAGATGAAATGGCTTAAAGGTAGACAATCACATCAATCGGTGATTCCCAGAAATGTAGTGATATAGACATGCACAATTAGATCTGATAACAAGGCTTCTAACCTCTCAAGCAAATTACCATCAACAGAAAAAATTATAAATCAAACATTTGCTTCAACAGAAAAATGAGACAAAAATTAGAACTAAAGGAACTTGATTTTGCTTGCTTGACTGGGCTGAAGATTCGATGTCGGGTTCAACTACTGCAGCTACAAACCAGTCTCCCCCCAAAAGTTCCATCTCCTGAAAATTATTATGAGAGAGAAATCTCCCCCCTAAATACAACCCAAAAACTCCCTATTTTTAGCGAAAGATATCCCCTAAAATCTTCCAGAAGATTCCTCCCAAAAAAGTAATAGATTCTCCTTTATTACTTTCTTACAATTTGTTATTTTAACCCAACAATAATTTCTCTCTGATTCTATTTATTCTAGAATTTGTTATTTATTTCATTTACAACTAGACAAGCTTCATTTATGATTTTATCTACTTTAGTATTTTCTATATTTATATATATGACAACTTGCAAATATTATCTATTTTATTGCCATTAACACAACATTAAATTATAATAATATATTTATTCATCTTTAGCATTTACATTTATTATTTATTATTATTATTTATTTTCATAAACTCAATTTCTCATAAGGGCATTTATATTTATTTAACCAAAAATGCTCTCATAACTAATAATATTATTTTAATGCAACAATTAACCAAAGCAACAATCAAACAATGCCAATAAAATAACCCCAATGCCGAACAATACCTGACACAATGCACAATCGGAAAGCAAGACCACCACAACAATGACTAACTATCATGACCAAACTGACGACACTGATAGGGTGCACAACTGGATACTCATCCTCTTCAAAGATGATGGCTAAGCTAGGGGACGATAAGTTATCTCCATTCAACAGTTCCATTGGTTAAAGCACGCTCAAACCTATTAATTCAAGTGGAGTCGATGCCTAGTACTGCAACCTATAGCAAACAACATGGTCAAACATGTATATATATGCAATCATGAGTCATACACACAGTGAAAGGAAGTTGCAGTGTAGTAGGGTACTTATGCATGAGTAATGCGACACTGTTCCTTTCACCCACACATCAAACATGTAATCACAACACACATATCAATCAGTTACTAAACAACTAAGTAAGAACCATCATCAGATAGTTGCATGATACTCATAATACGATTGATCCACACAAAACATCATAACCTCTTATGATACAGAATCAATTGCATAAAACTCAATTCTAATATATGACAATCATAGTAAAATCAACATCATAATCACCTGAATGCAAGGCAATGTCAGAGCATGTGAATTATCAGTATTGCAACAAGGTTCATTGATAAAATATACTAACCTAAGTATTCCAATTATTTACATTCATCTTCACGCTCCTTAGTCCAACCACCTGTACATCCAAGGTGAAACTGGAGGGGCACTACAAAGATTGTATGTAACTTTCTTTTGAAATGTTGTAAATGAGAATTATTCAATTTATGTAATTGTTGGAATGTAATTTGATAGTGCAATGGTTAAGTTTGAAATATGTTTCAAATGTGCATTGTATCAAATGAAAGAAAGGAAAATTTTTATTACTCATGTTTTTAGTTTCATGATTTATATACTCTTGGGTTAATACTTAGTTATATTTACTTGGTATAACAAGTGGCATGTTACACGTGGTATCAAAGCTACCAAGTTCAGCTCTGGAACCTTTGTGCTCGCTATGCTTTCCCATCCAACCTTATGAGAGTCTAATGTTTGGAATTCTTGTGCCAAGATGGTGCGTCTCAGAATGACTGCAAGGAAATCAGTCATTAGGAATAAACGCTATCTCAAGGCCAAGAAGGAAAGAGAAGCCATTGTTCGCACCATTGAGGGGACAAAAATGACAACATATGGTTAGGTGACATAGAGACATTAAGTCATGCCCTCTCCCAATTAAATCAAGAGAAAAGAAGGATGAGAGATGATGCTAACTTCAACCATCTACCTTCAGTCTCTCCAACCAAGTCAACATCCCTGCCACTGTCTAGGGATATGCCCTCTGAGTATAGTGTGATTCCTGCCATGTTGTTTAGAGATCCTCAAGTTTCTCCTTTGGTAGAAATAATTGTAATTTCCTCAAGTGATGAATCAGAGGAGTATGTTCTTCAAGATTATGTGCCTGACGATAAGTCTGAGGGATACACTCCACTTAGTTATGTAGCTGAGAGTGAATCCGAGGAATACTCTCCATTGGATTATCTCAATAGTCATTCCATGTAAATCTAAGGATATTTCAATCCTTATCGTTAATAATAAAAGAAAGTTTTTTTTATCAAAAGATTGTGTATATATACTCTTTCTTTGGCAAATGCTTTAATAAATGAATCTATTTGATAGTTTAATGTTTTTAAGAATGTTAGGTAAACATTCGTAGAATCTGACCTTAATGGAAACCTACAGGGTAAACTTTCTAGAGAAGCATGGTTCGTACCAGGACTAACCTTGGAGGAAGTGAAGAAGTAGGGCAAGTGTCAGAGAATATGAATACTAAGTTGGACTGTATCTTGGCAATGATGATTGAGACAAGGGAGAGAGTGGGAATCTTAGAGCAAAAAGGAAAGGATGGAGCAAAAAAAGAAGTTCCTAATGGTTAGAAAGAAGGCAAAAATTCTCGTGAACACACTCAAGCTAGTGAGCACGAGGATGAAGAATCACAATCACAATCTGAGGGAACTAAGAGAAGGAGAATGGCAAAGGAACTATCTAGAGACATGAAGAAAATTACTCCTCCCAAATTCAAAGGAAGTACCAGTGGGGATGTTGCTGAGGCTTGGTTCACTAAAATGGAAAAATACTTTGAGTCTAGGAACTACTCAAAAGTTACCAAGGCGGTGTGGGGAGCTTTTCAATTGTCAGGTGAAGCATCCAGTTGGTGGATGAGTAAGAAGATGGAACTAGGGATCAGTTCAACTCAACTCACTTGGACTAAATTTGTGAAAATATTTTGGAAACATTGGTTACCCCAACTTTTCTATGACCAGAAGCTCTCGGATTTTCAAAATCTAAGGCAAGGAGATTCTTTGGTCAATGAATACTAGGAGAGGTTCACACGTCTTTTGAGATATGTGCCTATGTATCAAGTTGATGAACATTTCCATATTAGGAAGTTCATCATGGGGTTGAACAATTAGATAGGAGGGGAGGTGGATATGCATGGTCCTACCACTATGGACCTTGTGTATGAGAAAGCTCTTAAACAAGAGCAGAAGCTTAAGTCTGCCACCAGTTATTGGGAGAAGAATAGGAACAAGTTTAATTGGTCTCAAAACAATCAAACTTCCAAGAAGTCAAATGAGGTGCAAGAATTTCCAAAGCAAGGGGAGAAGAATTTTCAGAATAATTGGAATGAACCAAAAAGAGATCAAAGAGGGAATAATGACAATAATTTCAGTAATGTCGGCAGAAGTAATGATAACTCTGAGAGAAATTTAGGGAGGAAGGGACCAGTTAAAGGATGTTTCAATTGTGGGGGGGGGGATCATTTTGCCAATCAATGTCCCAACAAGCCATCAGGGTCACAACCTCATGGAAATCCTGTTCCACCGCAAAGGGATGTCTTCTAGCAAAGGATATAGTCTGCAGTCAATAACTAACAAGTAGAGTATTAGATCACTCCAGTTGAAGTCTCAGGTACTTTATTTGGCATGCCCATCTCTGTTTTAATAGATACTGGTGTCACCAAAATTTTTATTTTGCCTAGAGTAGCTAGTAAAATATCTAGGAAGGTTGGCTCTATGGAAAAGTCTTGGGTTGTTGAATATGCAAACCAAACAAGAGCAAAGGTGGATCAATGTTTGTTTGAGGCAAGGGTTGAACTTCTTAGTTTCTCTACGAAAGTTAATTTGTACGTAGCTCCCTTAGGGTCTTATGATGTCATCTTAGGGGTGAATTGGCTGTGGAGGCATAGAGCTAAGGTTGTCTGTCATGCTAAAACAATAGAATGCCTAGATGATCTCAGGAACTGGGTATCTTTGCAAGGGACACCTAGGGAAGTTAGGCTTTGTCAAATTTTAGTTGTGCAAATGCATAGGGCAAGGAAGAAGGGTTGTCAACTCTTTGCAGTTAAAATAGAAAAACTTGAGGACTGCAAAGAGCTTTTTAGTCAAGGAAGTGTGGCATATTCTGGGTCACAAGAACTCCAAGAAGCTGAGGATGGAGAATCGGAAGATGCAGAAAGGACGGATATGGTGAAATAACCTATCCTAGGAGATTTTGCGGATGTATTTCTAGAAGAACTACCTGGATTGCCTCCCAAGAGGGTGCTTGACTTCTCCATTGACATAATTCCAGGGTCGGAACCTATATCCAAAGTACCATATAGGATGACAACTACAGAATTGATGGAGTTAAAATCATAGCTGGAAGAATTGTTGTCCAAAGGATTAATAAGGCCTAGTGTCTCACCTTGGGGAGCGCTAGTGATCTTTGTAAAGAAGAAAGACGGGACACTGCGTTTGTGTATAGATTACCGGTTCCTCACCAAAGCGATAGTAAAGAATAAGTATCCTTTACCACATATCAATGATCTCTTTGATCAGATGCGAGGTGCAACCGTCTTTTCAAATATTGATCTAAGGTCGAGTTATCACCAGTTAAGGATCAAGGATGAAGACATATCCAAAACTACTTTCAGAACAAGGTACAAACATTATGAGTTCACAGTTTTACCTTTTGGGTTAACAAATGCACATGAAGCTTTCATGAATCTTATGAATAGTGTGTTTAGAGACTGATTAGATAAGTTTGTGTTGGTCTTCTTGGATGGCATTCTAATTTATTCCAAGAACAAAGAAGAGCATCTTCAGCAGTTAGAAATGGTACTTCAATAGTTAAGAGAGCATAAGCTGTACGGAAAACTTTCCAAGTGTACCTTCTTTCAGAAGGAATTACAGTATCTAGGCCATGTGATTTCAACAAAAGGAATATCAGTTGATCCAGCTAAGATAAAAGCAGTTCTTGAGTGGCCAGTGCCTAAGAATGTCCCTGAAGTTAGAAGTTTTATGGGTTTGGCTGGGTATTATCATAAGTTTTTAGAAAACTTTTCTAGAATAGCTTTTCCTATTACTTATTTGCAGAGGAAAGGGAAAAAGTTTGAATGGTCTGAAAAATGTCAAGAGGCATTTGATCTCCTGAAAGAGAAGTTGACCACGACTCCAATTTTGAAAGTGCCAGATCCAGAGGGTAACTTTGTTGTTATTACGGATGCATCAAGTGAAGGTTTAGGAGGAGTGTTAATGCAGGAACAACGAGTCATAGCCTATGAATCAAGGAAGCTAAAACCTTATGAACAAAATTATGCTTCGCACGATTTGGAGATAGCAGTAGTGGTACATGCATTACAAATGTGGAAACACTATCTATTGGGAAAACCTTTTGAATTGAAAATAGACCATCATGGTTTGAAGTATCTATTTACTCAACCCAATTTGAATGCAATGCAAAGGAGGTGGTTAGAATTGATATCAGACTATGATTTCAACATTAGTTATATCAATGGAAAAGAGAATAGAGTTGCTAATGCTTTGAGTCAAAGAAGGCATATATCTTCAATGGTATCTATCCAAACCGACTCCAAAAGTCAAGTATTGCAAGGATCCAAGGGTGATGAGTACTATGAGGAAGTCAAGCAAGCACTCTCGGATAATTTGCAAAATAAAAGATATGAATATTTTTTCTTTGAACCCAATGGATTATTGAGGTATAAAAAAAGAATTTATGTACCTGATTCTGGTGAACTAAGAAATTTGGTATGGAAGGAAGTTCATAATGTGCCATATTCAAGACATCCGGTTGTTACTAAGATGTTAGCGAATGTGAAGCCGTTATATTTCTAGAAAGGAATGAAAGGGGATGCCGCAAGATTTGTGGCAAGTTGTTTAGAATGTCAGAGAGTAAAGGTAGAACATCATCATCCTGCAGGTTTACTATATCCCCACGATGTACCAGAAAGTAAGTGGCAAGTTATTAGCATGGATTTTGTGCAAAGTCTTCCTATCTCAAGGAATAAGCACAATGCCATTCTAGTAATTGTGGACAAGCTTACTAAAGTGACGCATTTCATACTAGGTAATCTGACAGATAGAGCTCCTGTAATAGCTCAGAAATTTATCTAAGAGGTTTTTAGATTGCATGGAATTCTTGGAAAGATTATTTCTGACAAGGATGCTCGTGTAACTTCTAGATTTTGACAAACCTTGTTTTCTTCACTTGGAACTCAACCAAACATAAGTTCAACTTACCATCTGGAAACAAATGGGAAAACAGAAAGAGTAAATCAAGTGTTAGAAGATCTTCTAAGAATGTATTGCATGGATCAGAAATACAAGTGGGAGGATTACCTACCTTTGGTTGAATTTGCATACAATAACTCCTATCACTCTGCAATAAAGATGGCTCCGTTTGAAGCATTGTATGGCAAGAAATGTCAAACTCCTATAAGTTGGGATAAGCTTGAAGATATGATAAGTCTTGGGCTAGAAATGTTGTCAGATATGGAAGAGCAAGTAAAGATTATCAAGCAGAGATTAGCAGAAGCTAATGATAGGCAGAAGAGTTATGCAGATGCCAAACAAGTTCCTAGGAATTTCTTTATTGGGAATAAGGTTTTGTTGAGAGTTAAACCCCAAAAGAGTTCTATAAAGTTTGGAAAGTCATCCAAACTAGCTCCGCGCTATGTAGGTCCATTTGAGGTCCTAGAGGAAGTCAATCCTGTTGCATACAAAATTTCTCTACCACCAACTCTTGCCATGATGCATAATGCCCTTCATGTCTCGTATCTTAAGAAGTATGTTCCAGGGGATAACCATGTGATTGATTGGAATGCTTTACAGGTAAAGGACCCAGGAGTGGTAACAATCGAGCCTCTCAAGGTACTCGAAATGCGTAAGCTTTGCTTGCGTAATAGAGAGGTTCTGCAATGCAAGGTCCAATGGGATCAGTATGCAGAAGATTCTGCCACTTGGGAAGATTATGCTGAGATAAAGCAGAAGTTTCCGCAAGTTGTTCTGAATTTTAAAAACTCTTGATAAACAATATGTTTTGTAATATGATACTTTTTATATCTCGTTTGTGCTGCAATTATACTCGATACTTTAAAATCATCGGGGACGATGATTCACAAGGGATGAAGTATGTTACACCTCGTGTGTTTCTAATTATTTACTATTTACCTAGATTGGTTAATTTTCTTGGCTAAATGAATGTTTATGAATCTTTGCATCAATGTGTAATGTGAATTTTGAATTGAATATATTGAAAAATTGAATGATGCGATGTGATGTATTAAAAGTGATTACTTTTATGAAATGTATGAAGCATATGATTAAACTATGAACGGCTAACTACTATTGTGGTGATGTAAGTTGGATGTAGGAATAGGTTGCTCCTATGGAAAGGAGGGGAAGTATCACTCAGGAGAAGGACTTGGTCTGATAAACATTGGAGAAAGCCTAAACTGAGCAAGCACACACCACTATCCTATTTAGTCTAGGTTAGGTCGAGTAAGTGTGGGTAAAGGTAAGTAACCTATGGTATCTAGAGTGCTTATGTGGATATGGTTTTATGAGTGCTTTGAGTGAAGATTGTGATTTAATCTGTGTGACAATTGAATGTCTTCTTTGAGTAGTTTGAGTTGCTTTACAAATTGTTAACATGAAGTGAATATATACACATGTAGATGCTTGTCCACGATAACTTATACGAATGAGACAATACGTGCATGAGTATACGTAGGTAGACATATCTACACATGCTCATGAACGTATTGCTCATCGTTATAAGTGTGTCAATTTGGACAAGGGACATCTATATATGTGGATATTATTCTTTTATGTCATCAGTGTATATATGGATTTCATTCTTTTACGTCGTCAATGGGTTAATAAGTTTATGTTATTAATCACGTAACGATAATATATATATATATATATATATATATATATATATATATATATATATATATATCCATTAGAATAATATGATATACTATGAGATTGTTGCATTATATAAATATGATCATGGGGATTTTATTATTATTGATATGCTTATAAGAGTTTATATATATATATAGTAATTGAGCGAAAGCTTAGGCACTGATATGAAGCACAACTTATAAAGTAATATTAGTAATCATTTCTAAAGCACTTTGCTTTGAAGCAAGGTAAATGATAATACAAAGTGCACAAGTCTTAAAAGACTATGAAGCCCAACTTATAACTATGATAACTACTCTACGATAAATCCAATAAAAGCGCTGGAAATAATGAATATCTTAGGAGTTTTTCAATGCATTCTTTATAACAAAGCACATTGTAATATATACAATATGCAGCGGCAATATAAAGTGCAGTCATTAATAAAGTTTGGAGGTTCAAAACATATAAAGTGCCAACATTTGCCATCATTAGTGTTGCTTGTAACAGTTTTCAAACGTGCCTTTACTTTGACTCTTCCTTGTAAAACTGCTTGCAAAATGATAGGAAAACATGGTAGATTAAGTGGCGCCTAGTTGAAGAGGGAGAAACCCATTAGAAGTCTATATTTTCCTACTGTCCTCTTATGTGTTCCTCCTTCATCAATTCATGCTACCACTACAAGTTAGTTATGCTGAGTCGAATTGAAGAGTTGGAGTTGTAGCAATTCTATCAACAAGATTATAGCCATAGTTTGCTCAAAATCCTGTATAAATAGAGGAGCTACCTCACTCTTTAAACACACAATTTCATTTTGGAGCTGCTTATACGTAGTTGTTACTTTCCGAGTTTTCTATATTGCATTGAGTTTTGGTTTTGAGCTATGAGGCAAGTTAGTGAGTAGTGACGAAGGATTTTGAAGAGCTTTGGAGGAGATACTCAAGAGTTCAGGATATCAAGAGCAGAGAGCCAGTTGTTTTCTTGGAGCATAGCTTAAATAGGCATGCTGAATCTCTTTCTTATTATGTCATTTCTGTGGAATGTTGCATTGAGAGGAACCTCCTACAACAATATAATGAAAAATGCACGAAATAACAGAAATAGCAGAAACACAGAAGGAATTTATTGATCGCAAGCCACTTCGAGGGGGCAACCTCCTTTGAGCAAGCTCAATACAATAAATTCGTGGATGCCTTCATTGGCCTCAACACATACTTATATTCTAAGTCTAATATAAACAACTATTACTCCCCATGAATGTGGGATAATACAATATACTCATGGGATGACTTACAAAGCATATGCATTCAACAACAATATACTAACAAAGTAAAGAGAAGGATTAAACATGGGTTCCTAACATCCCCTCTCTCTTAGAAAAACTTTGTCCTCAAAGCTTAAGATGTGAAAATTGTTGCTGAATATGAAGAAGTGGTTCCCATGTAGCATCCTTTGGCTGCATTCCGTGTCACTAAATTAATACCTCTATGATGGATTGAGAGCGAAGCTGACGAGTGCGCCTATCGAGGATTGCTTCCGGCTCCAAAATGATGGATCCTTCATTATCCAGTTCTGGTAAAACAATTTGTGCTTTGATGTTGGTGCCAAGAACTTTCTTTAGACAGGAGACATGAAATACTCGATGAACGTGGGAAGGAGGAAGCTCCAATTTATAAGCAATTGACCCAATCTTCTGAAGAACCTTATATGGCCCATAGAACTTTGGAGCCAGCTTATGACACCCTTTGAGTTTCAAGGAGGATTGCTTGTATGGCTGTAGACGAAGAAAAAGCATATCACCTAATTGAAAAGTGCGCTCAGAACGGTGCTGATCGGCTTGTTGTTTCATTCTATTTCTTGCCACGTGAAGATTGTCCTGTAAAATGTGAAGAATCTGATCTCAGGTTTGGAGAATCGTGTCAACTGCCTGAATTGGTGAACTGCTAGGGGTGTATAGAAGGAGCACTGGCGGTGCCTGACCATAGACTACTTCATATGGAGTCATTTTAGATGCAGTGTGGTAGGAGGTATTGTACCACCATTCAGCGAGAGGGACCCACTTTGCCTACTAATGTTGTTATTCTGAGGTGAAGCAACAAAGATAAGTTTCTAAACATTTGTTGATAATTTCAGTCTGACCATCTGTTTGTGGGTGATACCCTGAACTCATCTTCAGTTTGGTGCCAGTGTGTCGAAATAATTCTGTCCAAAAATTACTGGTGAAAGTTGCATCACGATTTGAGACAATGGAAGAAGGGATTCCATGAAGATGGAAGATCTGGTCCATGAAAATTTGTGCGGAGCTAGTATAGGAATGGCTGAGGACACAAAAATGACTATATTTGGAGAGGCAATCAACCACAACCAAGATCACTGTCTTCCCTCTAGATTTAGGAAGCCCCTCAATGAAATCCATAGAAATATCTGTCCAAATCCATGTAGGGATGGGCAAGGGTTCAAGCAATCCAGGAAGGAGTGTCGTTTCACCCTTGTTGCGCTGGCAGGTATCACACTCAACCACCATCTGTTGAATTGCCCTTTTCATTCCCTTCCAAAAGAAGTTACGTCGTGCCCGCTCATAAGTTTTGAGGAACCTAGAGTGCCATGCCGATGGAGAAGCATGGAGTTCATAGAAGATAGCCTGTTGAAGATCTGTGCTCTCGGGAACCACTAGACGACCCTTGTATCTCAGAGAAGCACTATCCCAAGAGTAATGCGGTACAATAGAAGGGTTATTGGCCAACTGTTGGATGATTTGAGATAATGAAGAGTCATTGACATAGCCCTGCTGGACAGATTCCAACCAATTTGGAGCAGGCATAGAAATAGCTGAAAGAGAAACTTGGTCATCAAATGTGTGAGAAAGAGCATCAGCCACAATATTGTCCTTACCCTTCTTGTAAGTGATCTCATAGTCATAACCTATGAGTTTGCTAACCCATTTCTGTTGTGCTGGGGAGGAGACCCGTTGTTCTAGGAAATATTTCAAACTCTGATAATCAATCTTGATGCAGAAATGATTCCCTAATAGGTATGGCCGCCACTTCTGTACTGCATGCAAAATAGCCATCATTTCCTTCTCATATGTAGAGAGTACTAAATTCTTACCTGAAAGGGCTTTGCTGGTGAATGCAATGGGATGTTCATCTTGAAGGAGAACAACACCAAGTCCATTACCGCAAGCATCCTTTTTCAACAGAGCTGTTAATGGAGTTGCAAGCTTCCCGTAATCCTTAACAAACTTGCGGTAGTAGCTAGTCAGTCCCAAAAAACCACGGAGGCTCTTGAGTGTCTGAGGATGCGGCCAATTTTTCATGGCATCTATTTTGGCAGGATCCACTCGAACCCCTCGGGCTGAAACAATATGCCCGAGATACTCCACTTCCTCCTGCCCAAAAACACATTTAGACTATTTTGCACATAGATGATGATCAGAGAGAAGTTGCAGTACAAGATCCAGATGTTGGAGATGCTCAGCCCATGTTTTACTATAGATGAGGATATCATCAAAGAAGACCAGAATGAATTTCCGCAAGTAGGGCTGGAATATTTTATTCATCAATGCCTGGAATATGGAAGGAGCATTAGTGAGGCCAAAGGGCATGACCAAAAACTCATAGTGGCCATCATGTGTGCGGAAAGCCGTTTTAGGGATATCATCCTCATGAACTCGAATTTGGTGATACCCAAAACAAAGATCCAACTTGGAGAAAAATTGAGCGCCATGAAGCTCATCAACAACAAGAATTAGAAACTTATCCTTAATTGTGATGTGCTTAAGTGCTCGGAAGTCAATGCAGAGGCGCCATGACCCATCTTTTTCTCAGACAAGAAGAACTGGTGAAGAAAAGGAACTGGTACGAGGGTGAATAATACCTTGCTTCAGTAAGTCCCGAATGAGCATCTTAATCTTTGTCTTTTGGTGAAATGGGTAGTGGTAGGGCCTGATGTTGGGAGGAACGCTTCTAGGACAGAGCTGAATACGATGGTCCTCTGGTTGTGAAGGTGGCAATCCCACTGGTTTAGCAAAGACACATGCATATCTATCCAAAATTTGTTGTAGATCCGAAGGAGTAGTGGAGACCGCTGATGGTTGCATCTGAATGGAATGGAGCTGAGCGATGACACCATGTGAATTCTTCTTAAGGAGATTTTCCATGTGATGTGAACTGATGATGTTGAGAGACCCTGGTTGTAAGCCCTTCAATGTGTGTTTTTGCCCATTGTCTGAAAACTGCATCCAAAGTTCAGCAAAATCCCATAAGATGGGTCCAAGTGTGCGTAACCATTGAGCGCCTAAAACCACATCACATCTGCCTAAGAGCAAGGTAAACATGTTGGAGTGTAGGTTATAATCTCCAATAGAGATACACACATTGTGACACTTCCCTTTGCAAGGTAATGTGCCCCCATTGGCAATCATGACTTCAAAGCTGGAGCAAGGATGGACAAAACAATCAGCCTGTTTGGCGATCCGAGGGTCAATGAAGTTATGAGTGCTACTAGAATCAATGAGTATTGTAAGATGGAGCTTCTTGAAGTAACCCTTGACCCGCATGGTTTGTGGGGTGGTGACTCCTGCTAAAGCATGGAGAGAGATCTCTGGGTGGTCTTCCTGAGAAGGAGGCTCAATAGGTGGTTGCTGAATGTCGACCTGATCATCTACTGTATCCTGAGCATCTTCATAAACTTCAGTTGCAGGGGAGAATCCACATCCAAGAGATAGAACTTTCGCTCAAGACATCTATGTCCCTGAGTGAAATTCTCATCACAATTATAACAAAGCCCTTTTTCTCTACATGCCTACATCTCTGCTTCAGACAAATGCTTGATAGGAGTTGTTCTAGGAGCTAGCATGATTGGAGATCTTTGGGAAACCATGAGTCTTGGCAATCAGCCATGCATGAGGAGATGATGGCTTTAGACTCTTGTAACACCTGGGATCTTGTTCGTTTTTCCAAAGGAAGAAAGGCCATAGATTGTAAGTGGGTATTCAAGAAGAAGTTTGGAGTAGACGGGTCATTGGAGAAGTACAAGGCTAGACTGGTAGCCAAAGGCTACTCCCAGAGAGGGAGTTGATTTTAGTGAGATATTCTCTCCTGTTGCTAAATTGACTTCTATTAGATTTCTTTTATCCATTGCTACAGCTTATGATTGGGAGATTGAGCAAATGGATGTTAAGACTGTGTTCTTGCATGGAGATCTTGAAGAAGAAATTTATATGCAACAACCTACAGGTTTTGAGGTAAAAGGAAAAGAACATTGGGTTTGTAGGTTAAAGAGGTCTCTTTATGGTCTGAAAGAGTCCCCAGAATGTGGTATCAAAAGTTTGACTCATTTATTTTGAAATTAGGTTTTGTTAGAAGCGAGGAGGATCACTGTGTTTACATTTATTGTGTTGATGATTCTCTATTGGTTATTACTTTGTATGTTGATGACATGTTTTTCAACAATACTAAGGGTATGATCAGTGAACTTAAAGCCCAACTTTCAGGTGCATTTGAGATGAAGGATCTTGGTGCTGCAAGGTATATTTTGGGAATGGAGATCAGGAGGGACAGAGTTAACAGAATGCTTTGGTTGTCACAAAGGTTTTGTTGATGCAGACTGGGCAGGTGACTTGGATAGTCGAAGGTCCACGAGTGGCTATGTGTTTACTCTATTTGGAGGTGCAGTGAGTTGGATGAGTAAGAGGCAGCCCACAGTTGCTTTGTCCACCGCAGAAGCAGAGTATATGACTGCTACTCATGTCTTTAAGGAGGCAGTTTGGTTGAGGAGACTGTGTACAGGTATTGGATTTGATTGCAGGATCATTCAGATTGGTTGTGATAGCCAGAGTGCTATCTATTTGGCCAAGAATCCCAAGTATCATGCTCAGACTAAGCATGTTGATATTCAGTATCACTTTGTTCGAGAGTTGGTTGCAAATGGAGAGATTGAGCTAAAGAAGATAGGCACTCAAGAGAATGTTGTAGATTCATTGACCAAACCTGTGAGCACAGAGAAGTTCGTGTGGTGCAGAGAGGCCATGGGCCTTGTTTCTAGTGCCTGATTATTTTTCATTTGATTTCTTATGAGTTGATTTACAATGTATAATGTCAAGTGGGAGAATGTTGAGATAAGGTGCCATTAATCTTGTAAATCCCAATATTGTATGTATTCCATTTATTATGTGTAATTTCTAATTATCAATAAGAAGATGTACTAGTTTCACTGGCAGGGGTAATTTCAGAGTAACCAGAGGTAATTACGGAGTGACTTTTACTGTTGGCAAATGTAAAAACTCAAAGTAAATGAGGGTAGGCATGCTCCCTTGAGGAATATACTATATTTGGCATGTATGAAAACTGTCATAATGTTTGGTAAGTGAATCTATGACAACTGCAAGTTGTCATAAGATTCTGAGATTCTATGACGGATATGTTAGTTGTATATTTGCTATATTTAGCCCAAGGTTCCTATCTTGGAAAGATACTCTTTTGTGAAATCCATGACGGTTATGACGCGTCATAAGATGTTGTAAGAGGCCAGATTTAGTTTTGGGTCCCCAAACCTTTGCATGGTTGTTTTTGGACAAGTGTAAGATGCTTGTAAGATGGTAATTAATGTATACAGGTTGGAGAATTTTAGGAGAGAAGGTGAACACCTAGGATGAGTTGGAAAATGTTTCTATAAGTATTTGCCATGTATTTGTTGTTGCAATATAGATTTTAGGTACTCAGGTGCTGCAGGAATGCTATCGGATTGAAGATTGAAGGAGAGATTGGTGGTGTTGTTGTATTGTACAATCTTTTGTAGATTAATACAAACATTGGGCCTCTTTCCTATGTGGAGTTTTTTACCTGCAAGGGTTTTCTCCATGTTAAATACTATGTCATTGTGTTATGTGTTTAATTTTCTGATTTTGCATCTCTATGAAGCATAGTTTCAATTTCATGTTACAATCTCCATTCATAATACGCACTTAAAAGATTGCAGAAATTTATTTGAATCATATTTCCATTGAAGTAGTGTTGCTTTCATTTCTAACACCATTCACAAGGTGGAAAAATATTTTCTTAGCACCAGTACCCTGTACGGGTAACAGTCCTGAATCTGCACAACTAAATATAAACATTAGTCTCTCAAGAACATTAATAATGTAATAGATATCAATGCACTAGGTGACAAGACTACAGACCCTAAGGGCCAGACCTAATGCCTCAGGGGCTCATCTGTGATAGTCTTGCCTATGTACACGTAACATAGAGGCTTTGTAGTTCAAGGTAACTAGTCTTGCAACCATAAGGTTGACTTAGATACAATAACTCATAAGGGATTTAGTTCATCACATAATATTTTCTAAAGTCAATAAGCCAATTAATATACATATCCCTATTGTTCTCAAGGTTAAATACACCATGTGATGACTATACCATTCAAGTTCTAAAGAGTGCATGCGACAATTCAATTTATAAATAATCCCTACAGGGGTACAATAGGGAAGTTATAACAATAACAAAAACATTCCAACCATTCTTTTGGATAAAAATGCATAAGTTTCCATAGGCAATTACTTAGATTGCAATAAACGAAAAAGTCTATCATCATTATGAAATTATCATCTTATATTCAAGTTCAAAATAAAATAATTTATAGCATTATTCCACAATATACATTTTATCATAACAAACACATTTATTTTCTAAATTCACAATTGGTAGATTTCTTACAAATTCATATGCCCATAACAATCAACATAGCTAGGTTAAGATCAAGATGAAAACTGTAACATCGGAAAATGTCCCCTTGGGGGCTTTTCCCTCATAAGGTTTAGCTCCCGGGTCTTTAGAGTGCATTTAGGACATTTTAGTTCATATTTTAGCATCCTGATGGAATGAGACCTAAGTCCCATGACAAATAGGACCTAGGAGGACCCCTTGAGCTGTACCCTGCCTAAAATAGGGGGGAGGACTTGGGCACCCACGCCCTAGTCCTGCCCTATTTTAGGGCAGCCCCAATTTCCTGGTGTCGGTTTATGACCGTTAGGAGGTTTTTTTGCCGACACAGTAAAGTTTGATTTTTAACATCTTGGCAGGAATGCTTGTAGGTGCATATATAAGCATGTGTAGGCATTCATTTGTAAACTAGATTTCAATTAGATAGAAAGTGTGATGTTCAAGTGTTCTAAAGGTGATTCAAGACTTCTATTGTGTTGCAAGAGTAGACTTGTATGTTTTGTGTGTTGATATTTGTAGATTTGAGCTTCAATCTCCTCATGGCATGAAGAGCATCTTCCTCCATGAGAGCTTCACTACAAGGTGACATCATTGTGTTTTTATTATTGATTCCTTTGGTTTTTGGCCTCTGCCTCACAAGGGCACGCCCTCTTTATCTGACAACGGTGTTCGGAGACTTAAGTGTCCTCCGGAGTTTGACTAAGGCAAACCTCTAAACACCACAACTCCCAAACCAAGTCTTGTGATTGCAGGTTACAGGTGTCGCATACAGGAAAAAGTGGAGTTGCAGGAAGGCTGGGAAGACATCAGGGATTCAAGATCTGAAGGAAAGATGAACAAAGGAGCACTTTCGGGACTAGGGTGCTCGCTCGAGTGTCCTCCGCAGACAGATTCTGAAAAATAGAAGTTACAGGGCTGATCAGTGTCCGAAGGAGGTCCAGATTCCTAGAAAAAGTAGGTACCTTGGACTTGGGCGCCTGCTCCACTGTCCCTGACTGTTCCACTTCAGAACCCTGAAAACAGGTATTCTGTAATTTGGTGTTTTACTCTCGTCTGCAAGAGCTTTTTCTGTTATTCGTCAATTTGTTGTCGTATTTGCATAATTAGGGTTTTAATGGTTAATTGGACATAAGAGAAAGAAAAATTGATAATTAATTCCCTAATCCAAGTTTCCCTACATCTGAAAGTGACTCTAGGGTATGATAGTGCTCGCCATTCGACCCTAGATCCTTCAATGTATAGTGGAGAGGCGGATTTAAACACTTAAACAACAAACGATTAACGAATCTAATTTTCTACTAAACAAAAACAACACTAAGTTTAAACAAATCTTCTTACTAAGAACTCTAATAAACTAATACTATATTATGCACAATAAAATCATAGTGAAATAAGAAGATAATGGTACAACAAATCGACTACAAAAGATCCTAAAGCTGCAACTTATTCTATGATCTCACAATACAATGGGTAAAACATAATTGAAGGAAATACAAAAAAATAAACTTGTTACAATTCAAAACTGGTAAGAACCTAACCTTCTATACATGACTAAAATCAATATTTTAGAAAGAACAATAAGTTTAAACATAACAAATTACAAGGAGGATATTTTTCTTATTCTAGATCATAAATGCCTCGATTTTTTTTACCATCACAGAAATCAAGAGCATTAAGTTTCCTAAATACTTCATATCAACATCATTGGTATGTTCATACGTTTTCAATTATACATGCCTATCGTTATCATTCATAGAGATATATACAAGAATAGATATTACATGGAAACAATAACATTATTTTCTTTTATAAGCAAATCTCAATAATTAATTTATCTAGGTTCCTTGGCCAAGCAATCACCTGATCACGAATAAAGATATTATTAAAGTTTTGCAAAGCATGAGGGTTTAAATATGAGAATACACCAAAGATATATTAATAGAATGTTTGTCTTACAAGGGGTAGGCTATTCTTAAATATCATCCACTTCAACAGTCAAAGGTTAATTTTGGCCAATAAAAGTAGGACAAATATTTAGCACTTTTTATTGTGAATGAGGTGTAAAATTGTTATTGATTGTTTGACTATTGAAGTGGATGATATTTAAGTAGAGTGCAAGGGAATCTCAAGTAAATCAATATCTTCCACTAATATAAAGAGGCACGCCTCCATACAAAATGCTAGAAGAGAATCATATTATTCTGACAATTATATAACACATGGGGGTTAAAAAATTGATTCTATATTTGTATAAAAAAAATTGAAAGACTCCTAAATAGACCGCAATATGCATGCCACTACATGGTGAGATAAATGAAGTAATCTATAATAAAAAATAATCAAAGACAAAACACACGATCTGCTTATGGAATACCTCAAGAGATGTTATCTCATGGAATGCAATAGTTTGTAGGATATGCATGCATTAGATTTGTAGAAAAGGCTTTAGAAACTTTCAAGAAAATGTGATAGGCAGGCTTAAAGTTTGAGTCCACGCCAAAGTGAAAGCACATAAAAGGTACATGCAAGGATACACACAAATTGGGTTTTGCATGGATGCTCTCAAAATCTTTGAATTAATGAAACACATTGATCATTGCAACCTTGCTAGTGTTCTAGATGCATGCAGCCATGCAGTTAGCGGAGGAGAGATGTGTACACTTCAATCACATTTTAACCCTTATTGCATTACGCCTATAGTTAATCATTATGTGCGCACGTGACCTTCTAGCCCACGTGGGCTATCATGAGGACACCCTAAACTTTTCATTGAGATGCCAGTTAGCCTACGATTATTGTGCGGGTGTGTTTTCTTGTTGCATGTAGATCACATATGAATAAAGCTGGGGTATTATAGCGACGCTGCTTTTTTGTTTGGATCCCTGCAGAAGTGGGCAAGTGTGGTGAGATTCAAACAGTGAGGAGTAAAACAATTTCCATCAATTAAAAGAGAGATTACATTGAAGATGAGATGACCCAATATTCTTGATATTATAGTTAGATTTTCCCTGATTGATTTGCATGCAAAAAAGGGAGACAAGGACCAAGCACACAACTGTTTGATAGAATGCCTCAAGAGAAATCATCTCTTGGATGCAACGATTGAGGATTGCATAAAAAGGGTTTGAGGAGCCGGCCTCTGAAACTTCCAAGCATATATGATCAAACCAAGGAAACATTGACCAAACACACAATCACTAGAAATGCAATGCTTATCAGTCATGCCCAAAAGGTTTTGCTAAAAGACACAAGATACATTAAGTAAACACAAGTGGCAGGTATAAGCCAAATTTATGAGACCATGCCTTCGTTCTTTTGGACATAGCTAAAGTGAAAAGATCATAAAGCGAGTAGCATATTGAAATCTAAACTTTTTTTTCTAAATGTACACAAAATAAACCATTCTTAAAGCTTACCTTGTCATCGAGCATGATATGGGCTGAGATATCACAGAGGCATATAAGACTGTTGAGAAACACCTATTAAACATGCAAGCACCAGAAGCTCCGTAGAAACTGTAAGGAAATATGAGCATCTCAGAATGTATTTCTAAGAAAGAACAGTGGTGTCTTCGACAAATTTAAATTCTTTTCAATTGCTTCAAAACACGCACAACTATGCCATTAAAGCGGAAACTGACATAGAACATTTCCAACATTGACCCTTCAAGGAAAGCACAAGCAAACATTAACTAGTTTCAACAGCAGAAATATTAAACATGAAAAACAAAACAAGAACACATATTTATGTGGGGAAAACCCTTACGGGTAAAAAACCCCACACTCCAAATCACAAAGCCATTGTATTATTTAGCAACCAGATAGTTACAATACATTTACAGGCTCATAGCCTTTACAGGAGATTAACATCTTGTTCCTTCTGAAGAATAGCTGTCAGTATAACCCTTCTCGGTCAGAATCCCCTTCACCCAAACTCTGCTCTTTTTCATCTCTCCTCAGTCCCTTCTCATATTGTTAACATGTTGCGTACAACATACAGCATAGGACTTCATAGAAGAAGAAGAACAAAGCTCACCTGATTGAACTCTCCACCATTCTCAAATCGATTCCAAATTGCTTTTAGCAATCTAATCGAATCAACCGTTCGAGCAACCAACCGTTTCAGTTACGCTCACCAACTGTCCAAACTACCATTTCTAACTGTTCGCATTCATGAGATTAGTCCCACATGCATCCGTCGACAAACACATCAACTGTATATATGCACGAACACACGATAAGTTTATCATCGACACTTTTGCTGACAAGACTAAGCAGTACACCGTTCACCAACCATCGGAAAGACCTTGACCTTCGGTATAACTTCATCCCTCTTTGCTGACAATGTTTCTCCTGCCGATGCCAAGTCTTCGCCAACCCTCCATCGGAGTGACAGGTAAGATCGGGAAGACTTCTCAACGCTGGGCTGACAAATGTTCTCACGCCGACCACACCATCGTCAAGACATAAATCATCGGTGACACTTCTTCTATCTGCGCCGATAGCAAACTTCATACCGATGACCAGGCCTTCATTAGAGTAACACAGCATATTGGAGAAAGCACTCTAAACCATGCCGATAGTAAAGTCTTCCCGATAGAGTATACACTAGCCCGCCATCGGTAAGACCCTGCACATCGGAAGAAGTTTCCCAAACTGCTCCGACAATGGTAAGTCCCACCGATCCAAAACCTCCACAATTCATCGGAGTGAGACATAACATCGGAGCAACATCTTTAGGCAAGCCCGATAGAGAATGTCAACCCGACAACTTCCCTTCATCGGTGTAACCTAGCATATCGATGTAAGACTCCGAACTCGCGCTGATGGCCAACCTTATGCCGATAGTCATCACATATCAGTTGACTTGTAATCTGAGTCACTATTACTCAACATTATCCCACTTGACAAAGGAATTACAGGAAACCATCAACGCTCCAGGTCACAGAATCAAAGTTGATACTGCCTTCACTCCACTGTGCTCACAAGCTACTACAGAAGCTCCAGAATAACAAACTTCAAAGCTTCCAGAACACAGCCATGAAATCATCCTCTAGAAACAAGATAAAACATCAGCTAGAACAACAATCAGAAAGCTAACTGTACTCATCCAATTGAACAAAACCCATGTGACTAAAAATAGCACACACAGCCAGTGCTAAAACATCCAATCACTCATACCTTGAAGGTATTCATTTCAATAGACTCATGCCATCTACATATACACCAAACAACTGCAAATACAAGTTCCATGTGTCAACCAGTCAAACAAGACCAAACACATCCAAGAACTCCCACTGCATGGGTAATGCAAATTTGAAAAAGATCATGGCATTCAAGTATACCAATAGCATCACTCAGTAAGTGTAAACATCATGTGATATTATAGGAACATCCACCATGATATGCAAAATCAATAACCTGCAAGAACAACTCCTCATCACCAGTCCAAAACTCCCCAAGTTCTCCACATCCAACAAAAGAAAGAGATAATAGAACTTCCATGTCATCACCCAAGAGCATAAGTGAAAACACATGACCACAAACTAGTGATCATCTCAGCTCCAATCAAACCTCAAACCAGTGTAGTGTGAAACAAACCATCTAGGAAGATAACCAGGACCATAGAGAGACACTGCATATCATATACCTGTAGACAATCCTTCTACATACACCTCTGAATGCCAACTGTGTCAAGTATGATCTCCTCTCAAGTAATAAACTGCCAAGTTGACCATGAGCGAGAATAAGAATGCTCCTTCAAGATATACAAGTTATCATGACTCCTCCAAGAGCAATCTCCTCATAGGTCTCTGTTGAACTCACGTCCAACCAAGGTAAAGACTCCTCGGACTTCCTGCTGCAAATTCTGATCAAGCACAACATATACAGTCTCACCTTATTCTCCATGTATCCATGAGTACCTACGAACAATCACCTCATGCTGAAATCCAACTGCATCACTACAACACTATGAAGTAATCAAGCAAATGATAAATGTACCCAAACATAGAGAAGTTATCAGACCACTGTCAAAGCTCCAATCATCTGAATCAGGAACTTATCATGACATCATGATCTTACCATCTCCCTTAGGAGATTCCATGCTTCAGGGGAACTTAACCAAAGTCTCAAGAGCAACATATCATGCCAAAACTCAAATGCTTAAACAAGAGTATACCATGACATGAAACTAATCAAACTCTAAACCAACATCACCTGTCAAGCATCACCAACACCTCAGCCAAGAATTTCATGAATCCTCCATGACTTCAAGATGTTACTCATCCTCAAATAGTGCCCCTACAAATGCGAAAGAACCCTTCTGCAGCAACAGGATCAAAGAGCTCCTCCTAGTAACATCTGCCACACTAGAGAAGATCATTCACCACTAAGTGATGAACACACAGTCAATGCTAAAGCTCCCACTGAGATGTAACAACAAAGCTTTCCAAGCATCCTGACCAAACATCTCCTAATCTGAAAATCTTCCAGGTACACACATTAACATGTCCATGTGACTATAAAACCAAGTGACACCGAGATCTCCAAACCAAGGAAATAAACTATCACTGTCAATAGCTTACTCAAACCTGTGTATTCAAGCTATACATGACATCATGATACACATACTATAGGTCTCCATAACCAACTATTCAGATACTCTACAACATCCATCCTCTCATCCCGAAATAGTCACACTAATGCACAAGTGACCACAGTCAAGGCCAGCTAACAAGTCTGCATAATCACATAATCAATCTTATGGATATAGACCATCCACTTCCAAGTTATCCCACTGCAACCAATAGGCTGTACACACCTAAAAAAACCTGCATAACTCGTAGATCCTTACACTGAAACATGCAAACCCACTATTGCACTAGAAACTGCAAAATTGAGATCTTCAAGGAATAGATAACAATGTAGACAACATGACTCAAGCACCAGATTACTTACAAATCTGATTAGCCAAACATGTCCACAACCTGAGCACCATAGTCAAGAAACCAGAAGCATTACCACAGAAATGCTGAGTGTCATATCACATACCAACACTCCTATGCAGAGAAAGCATTTCACCTCCTCACACCATGCACAAAGCATGCATGCAAAACTGCAACTATATCATCCAGCAACACCCCAAAAGCCAGGGTCTAGAAATAGCTTAACTGCAGCTTCACAAAACCACAAGTTTTTCTTTTGACCGTGTAAAACCTGCAAAACCACTGTGTTTGAAAAACACCCATGCACATCCATACCCACTTCACATCTGGAAGACCCAAAAAAGTCTGCAACATAAACTCCATAACAGTTAAACCATAATAATGGATCATCATGAGTATGCATAATCATAGATTTTAAGGAAAAACTATAAAACCCCTCAGATCCAATAAACATGAATGCAAGTACAAAATATCCAATTAAGGAAACAGCAGTTCAAGAGCTTCAGGCCTACTTGTAGACCAATCCCTCAAACACCAACATGCACATACATATGAGAGAATCAAGCTATTACAGAAGCTCTCAGACCATCCAATGATCAACTCCATAGCCTACATGCAATCAGGGTAACAGAAAATTATGCCTTCCAATACCAGGAACAAAACACCCAGCATAAGCACAATACTCCATGGTTGAGCAATAACACAAATTTCTTCATATCATCAGAGAGTCTCTCACACAGACACCCAATATGAAAGTTACTGCAGCAACCCAACCACAAACCAAACCCCATGCAACAGGATTAAATACTATCAACTAAGAGCCTCAGGCCACATCATGACCAGTCTCTTCATCTTCACCATCCTTCAAGTGCCTGTTGTAACATGATGACAAGATTAACTGCAAGACTTCCACTCAAACAAGGATCAAACAAATAGATGTTTCCTTCAGATTTCCTCAAGTCTGTCACACTAAGAAATCATCACAGAAGGAAAACCCAGACCTTATCCCAGAAGAAGGCTCTGATACCACTTGTAAGGAAATATGAGCATCTCAGAACGTATTTCTAAGAAAGAAAAGTGGTGTCTTCGACAAATTTAAATTCTTTTCATTTGCTTCAAAACACGCACAACTATGCCATTAAAGCAGAAACTGACATAGAACATTTCCAACATTGACCCTTCAAGGAAAGCACAAGCGAACATTAACTAGTTTCAACAGCAGAAATATTAAACATGAAAAACAGAACAACACAGATTTACGTGGGGAAAACCCTTACGGGTAAAAAACCCCACACTCCAAATCACAGAGCCATTGTATTATTCAGCAACCAAACAGTTACAATACATTTACAGGCTCATAGCCTTTACAGGAGATTAACATCTTGTTCCTTCTGAAGAATAGCTGTCAGTATAACCCTTCTCGGTCAGAATCCCCTTCACCCGAACTCTGCTCTTTTTCATCTCTCCTCAGTCCCTTCTCATATTGTTAACATGCTGCGTACAACATACAGCATAGGACTTCATAGAAGAAGAAGAACAAAGCTCACCTGATTGAACTCTCCACCATTCTCAAATCGATTCCAAATTACTTTTAGCAATCTAATCGAATCAACCGTTCGAGCAACGAACCGTTTCAGTTACGCTCACCAACTGTCCAAACTACCGTTTCTGACTGTTCGCATTCATGAGATTAGTCCCACATGCATCCATTGACAAACACATCAATTGTATATATGTACAAACACACGATAAGTTTATCATCGACACTTTTGCTGACAAGACTAATCAGTACACCGTTCACCGACCATCGGAAAGACCTTGACCTTCGGTATAACTTCATCCCTCTTTGTCGACAATGTTTCTCCTGTCGATGCCAAGTCTTCGCCAACCCTCCATCGGAGTGACAGGTAAGATCGGGAAGACTTCTCAACGCTGGGCCGACAAACGTTCTTACGCTGACCACACCATCGTCAAGACATAGATCATCGGTGACACTTCTTCTATCTGCGAAATAGCAAACATCATACCGATGACCAGGCCTTCATTAGAGTAACACAGCATATCGAAGAAAGCACTCTAAACCATGCCGATAGTAAAGTCTTCCTGATAGAGTATACACTAGCCCGTCATCGCTAAGACCCTGCACATCGGAAGAAGTTTCCCAAACTCCTCCGACAATGGTAAGTCCCACCAATCCAAAACCTCCACAGTTCATCGGAGTGAGACATAACATCGAAGCAACATCTTTAGGCAAGCCCGATAGAGAATGTCAACCCGACAACTTCCCTTCATCGGTGTAACCTAGCATATCGATGTAAGACTCTGAACTCGCGTCGATGGCCAACCTTATGTCGATAGTCATCACATATCAGTTGACCTGTAATCTAAGTCACTATTACTCAACATAAACTAGTTCCCCGTCAATCAACAATCCTTCCAAATCTGCAAAGTCAATCAATCTTTCCAAGAATCTGAAACATAAAGACTAACAAGAATCATATCTGGAATATCATATAAAAGCATATATTTTGATGTAACATATATGCTTCACAAAAACAAAGAGAGATCAATTTTATTCACTGCCTTATCCATATATTTTCTAGAATGTGTCCCCTCCACTTCATTCATTTCTTGATCTTTTTAAAACCGAACATCTTAACTCTTTGTCTTCCAAAAGAGGGTGACACTTCTAGAGAAGATGACTCTTCATCTGCCAATCTCGTAACCTATTTTATTGTGAACTAAAAATGAGTTGAAACAACTCTAAATCATAATTTTATGAATAAACAAGTACCCTACCCATAGGTGGTTGACCTATGGACTTAATTTTGCAAGAATAATAATGATAAAAAGAACACACAAAAATAATAATTTAAATCAATTAACCAAACCATATCAGGACCCTATTACTAAATTCTAACTTCTAATAGAACTTCATCACTTATATCACAACTTCATAAGCAAGTCTATCATATACATAAGAAATTGTCAGTAAAGATTAGGCCTTACAGATAGAGTGAACAAAAAACTATGGCTTGACCAAAGTCAGTATATCAATTCAGTTTTGTAGAGGTTTAACATACACGATTATAGACCATTGTGTGTTCCTTTTACAGTTGGAACGGAGTTATCTGCTTCACAATGTCCAACATCCCCATCGGAGATGGAAGACATGAGCAGGGTGCCTTACTAGAATGCAGTCAGAAGTTTGATGTATGCTATGGTCTATACTAGACCAAACATTGCCCAAGTAGTGGTAGTTCTTTCCAGATATATGTCTAATCCTGGTAGAGTTCACTGGGATGCAGTTAACAAAGTCTTCAGATATTTGTGGGGTACCTTAGAGTATTCTTTGTGTTATCATGGTGATTTGATAGGAGGCATGCATTCCCTTGATATTCATGGTTATATAGATTTAGACTGGGCAGGTGATGTTGATAGTAGATGATCCACTAGTGCTTATGTGTTTACTTTATTTGGTGGTGCAATTAGTTGGATGAGTAAGCGATAGACTATGGTTGCTTTGTCCACTACCAAATCTGAGTAGATGACAACTACTCATGCTTGTAAATAAGTCATTTGGCTTAAGAGACTATGTTCAGATATCGAAATAAAAAAAGGTGCAATGATAGTTTATTATGACAGTCAGAGTGCAATCTGCCTAGCTAAAAACTTGACATTTCATGTCAGGACCAAGCACATTGATGTACAATATCATTTTATTAGAAATATGGTCGAGGATGGTAGAGTAAAGCTAATTAAGGTAGAGACTTTATTGAATGTTGCAGATTCATTAACTAAGCCTGTGAGCACAAAGAAGTTTAGATGGTGTTCGAAGTCTATGGGTCTCTCGACCCCTAGTAATTAAATCATGGTGTTGATACTCCCTTTTCTCTTGCAAGGTGTTCGACAAGTGGGATAATGTTAGGAAAGGTGTCTCAACCTTGCAATTACAAAAAAGCTACTATATATAGTAAGTTTGCATTTGAGCATGTATGGGTCCACAATTTTCTCCAAAGCTACGAAATTGCCAAATAAACATTTTGGGTGAATTTTGACCCATGGTCATGTATGGATGTCAAATTATTAATTTTTTCAGTTTTTGAAATACCCAAAAAAGTTTCAAAATCAACTTTGAGGCCTCTAGAGGTTATTTTTGGCCCCAAAAGTTGTCATAAGTAACCAAGTTAGTTATAGGTGCATAGATATCTTCACGAGCTTTCCAATGCATCAAACGGTTTATCAATCGACCTCCCGGATCAAAAGTTAGGGCCTCTGAAAGTTGGGTCTCCCGTATTGGAAAATGTGAAAATGTGTTAGACACATAAAAGAACTATAAGGGGGAGTTACACGTGTTGGTGTGTGTTTTGACACATCATAAGACATCTTTAATTGGAGATAATTTGGGAGCCACTTTTTGGGTGGTTTTAGCTCATGGTTTTGTAATTACTGTTTGACAATTCCATGTATTGTATCTCCTATATATTAGGTGCTTGAGATGAAGGTTGTGTGTGAGTCTTATAGATGTTCAGTTGCCTCTGGATCTCTGGTTGGTGACTTGTGAAAGCTTGCTCTACAAGTATATTGTAATCTTATTGATTTCTGAAAAATATATTGGGTGGCTTTTGGAGTGGGCTTTTCTCTTGAAAGGGTTTTCCCCACATAAATCATCGTGTTGTGGTATGATTGTTATTTATGTTTATTTCTATATAATTTCTATAACTATTGTAAAGATTTGAAAAGTTTTGCATAACCCTCCTCTCAATATTAGTGTAGGAAGTTGTTCCGCTACCTTAGCTTCCTTAAAGGTTGAGCTTTGAAGAGGGGAATAAACTAATTTGTTTTTGTAATGTCCTCGTTAAATTTTTCTTATTTTTCCTTTAAATATAATAAAATTTGACTTACAATTATAGTCACACAATTAATTATAAATATGGTATCAACTTCAAAAAATGTAACTTTAACAGTTTCTTTTAATTTGAATATACTATTTAGAATATACTTCAACAAAGATAGGACTTGTCCTTTGTATCTATTGTTAAATTTTCCCAAATATGCAGTGATCTATCTTCATTAAAATGCTTTAAATGTCTTTAAATCTGCCT
Source organism: Cunninghamia lanceolata (assembly GCA_027924645.1). Classification (NCBI taxonomy): domain Eukaryota; kingdom Viridiplantae; phylum Streptophyta; class Pinopsida; order Cupressales; family Cupressaceae; genus Cunninghamia; species Cunninghamia lanceolata. The sequence goes on along the minus strand of BSBN01001164.1, from coordinate 257,546 downwards.
AAATCAAGGGGTTTCATCCACTAACTCAGCAATGGAAATTAAGGGGTTTTTATCCTTCAATTTCAGATCTTGAGGGGTTTCGTTCTTAGGTTGTTAAACCATAGTTCATGCTCCACAAGGAGTAATAATTGGATATAAAATGTATTCACAAATTCATGCTTCCTTCTCCTTGATTTGTCTTCCTTATATACCTTATTCCTCCATTAGACGTAACCCTTCACAATGCCCCTTGACTTTTGATAAAACTAAGCTTTAATTTTATATTTTATAATTATATTATATTTTATATTTTATATTTTGATATTTTAATTTATTATTATTATTATTTATTATTACTAGTTTAACCTCATTTCAAAAAGGGGCCATTACAATTTTTTTGGCCCATTATTTCCCTTTCCTTTTGTTTCCTTGAACCTTATCTTCCTTCCAAGCCTTTTCCCTTCCATAGATTGGAATATATTAATTTAGCATTGATAGAAGTAGGATCTTGGCACCCTTGCATTTATAGTAGCATAAAACAGTGCAGAGTAGATGACATCTAATGAATAACCTCACTAGCCCAATTGATCATGAGTTGAAAGCTTGTTGTCCCTGCCTTATGAAAATCCTTGTGACAATCTGAATTGCATTTTGCACATCGAACCCCAAACCTCAAGTTGTATGAGAGTAAGGGATCGACCTTGTCTCAACATTTCCAAGTGTGAATGTTGCATTTCAGATTCCAATGTTCAAAATCCATGATGTTGTTTAGAGTCCAAAGTCTGAATGGTTGAACCTTTAGAGCTCGTAGTTGCTCCAACATTTTGTTAGTTGGCAAAGTGTTGATTAGACTCTGAAATCTGAAGTGTATTATGCACAACAGACTTCGAAGCCCGAGTGGCATGTCGCTTGTGTTCGATAGAGGGGATTCTCCATTCTATGCTTGGTGTCATTGGACCCCAAAGCCCAAGTTGCTTGGAGTAAGATGGACCCTAAGGTTTGAAGACTTAGCAATGGGTGGTTTAGAGTTTCGACCCCGGCTTGCAAGGTGCAAATTGTTGCCCAAAATATGAGTGACCAAGCTAAGTGTGAGCCTAGATTGCAAGTTCAAGATGCATCCCTAGGCTACAAACCCGAACTGCAAGTCCAAGTGGTAAGTTTGAGCCTATGCAATTTTGTCACCAAGGTCCGAAATTTGCAAAAAAGACCCCCAAGTCCAAATTGTGCAGATTTTCCCTTTAAGTTTGAACTAGGGTGAATTGGTCTTCATCTTCTCAAACTTTGAGACACCTAAGGAATGGCTCGTTAACCAAGGTGTAGGGGTTCATCTTTTGAGTCAGTCATGATATTTGAAGTCATGTTGTAATAAGTCTTTCACACACGCTTCCATGCTTAGTACATTGGTAAGCATGTCAGGTGTGTCGTCACACTACGCCATGAAACCTTCTGCATGAAAAAGTGCAATATGACATGCTTGGTGTCACATTTATAACCCAAAAATTGTTGTAGTTTTTGTCCATTAATGTCTTAGGCGAAAGATTGGGGCATTACACTTGGTATCATAGCCCAAGTTGCACCTTTGGGAGTTTTGGGTGTGTGTGTGTGTGTGTGCTAGTTAGGTGTACCAGTTGTGCATTGCATGTTGTGTGGTTGTTAGTGGTGTGTTTGCTAACTTGTATGCTATCTACTCTTGTGCTTCTCCTATTGATGTATTTGGCTAATGGATGTGTTTTTCTAACCCTAACTTCTTTGCGAGAGGGAAGGATGCATCTTAACAATTATCATACCCATTAGTGATGTTTCGATTGAGAATCTCTAAAAATTTAGAGTGAAGACTCTCCTGGGGTAAGGCAAAATTAGGCAAGGGGTGAGTTGGGGTTTCTGTAGGTGATTGGTTTGCTGCAAGAGTTGTTGGCAAGGTTTCCACCTCAGCAAGAGGAAACTTCGACAACTAGATCTAAACCTTTGCAAGGCATGGGAAAATCTCAAGGTTGGTCTAGTGAAAGAGAATGCTCTAGGAACTTGTAATAGTCTAGAGCAAAAGAAGTGCCCAGGTAGGAACAACCTCAACAAAAGGTTAATCATGTGGTGGAAGACCCCAATGTGGTTGCAAGTCAAATGAGAGATCTTTAAATGCACCCACCAACTTTTGATGGTTCTACTAGGGGAGCAAGGGCAGAAAACTAGCTCCAAGCCCTTGACCATTGCGTTGTAATGCACCTGTATGGCAGTAATAGTAGGGCTAGGTATGTTATCGTGTAGTTGTGCAAGTTTTCATCCACTTGGTGGCATGAGGAAGAACAAAAGCGTCACCTATCCATTCACTGCAATTTCTTGGGAAACCTTTTTGGAGAAGTTTCATGCTCAGCACCTTTTAGAGCATTTCAGGTAATGCCAAGTGGATAAATTCCATGAGCTTCAATACATGGGTATGCCAGCGGATCAATATGAAAACCGCTTCTTCAAACTAAAGTAGTATGTGAGTGCAGTAGAGGGTGAGAAGTCTCTGGTCCACAAGTTTGTGAGGGGTTTGTGTTAGAAATGAAGGTAAACAACTATCAATGGAAAACTGATTACAATTGTAATATAGATATTTAACTCTACATAACCAAAATGGAGATGGTATGAAATCAACACAAAGAAATAACAGAAGAGAAGATCAAACACATAACACAACATTTACGTGGAGAAACCCTTTTGGTAAAAAACTCCACACAAGAAGAGATGCACCAATTTGTATTAATTTTAATAGAGTTTAAAATACAACACTATCAATCTCCTCTTCTGTTTTCAATCCAACAGCGCTTGTTTTTCCGGTCTCAACTCTCTACTACAACACAACAGTAATATAATATCCTCATAAAGTGGTTGTCTTCTAGGGTAAGAAAAGCCAACATAACCTCTACTATCAGATCTGTGACCTAATGATGAATGGTCCAGATTTACAATAAAAATTTATATATAAAATGTGGCTTCTAGGGCATTGCCCTTAGACCCCCACTGAGGCGTGCAACCCCTAGACTCCCCACCGGGGGGGGCTGTTGAGTTGTTTGTAGCTTCGATCAGATAACGTATTTATTATGATCATAGTAAGTATGAATATATAAGTAATATTAAATATTACTTATATATTCATACTTAATATATGAGGTGTGTTAAAATAAATATCAATAGCATGATCGAATGATACATTACCAAAGTATAAACATAGTCTGCATTCTAAATAGCGAATAGTAATTGTTATCATCGGTGAAACCGACTTCATTAGACACGGTGATGAAGTCACACCTGTGATACGCGTGACTCCTTGAGAAGTCACATCTACGTCTATCACAGATGTGACTCCTACAGTCACTAACATATATATATATATCAATGTCTTTGCCCAGCAATACCATGAATCGACACAAAAATCGGAAGTGTATGAGAAGTAGAAATTGCATCTGGGAAAACAAAAGACAGTAATAAATTAAACTCTGCAATACAAATATCCAACTTTCATAAAATATCCAAATCAGAGATTATAAGTTCGATTTGAATTTACAGGGGCATCTCCCCTGGACCCCATGGGGGGTACCCCCCTGCAACCCTCCAGATAACCTGCATCTATCATGTATTGGGATCAAACATGTGGCTGAAATAAGATTGCTACTTAGTGAATACTTCATCCCTTATGAATGATTTACAAACAATATTCAGAGTAATTAAATACATAAGATTTACAAGGTTAATGGCACCTTAATCCTAACATTCTCCCACTTGACATCATACATTGTAAATACACCCATAGGAAAACATAAACCAACTAAGCACTAGGAACAAGGCCCATGGCTTTCCTGCACCACAAACTTTTATGTGCTCACAAGTTTAGTAAGTGAATTTGCAACATTCTCCTCAGTGTCAACCTTCTTCAACTCAATCTAACCATTAGCAATCATTTCACGAACAAAATGGTATTGAATATCCACATGCTTAGTCCGTGCATGATATGCGATATTCTTGGCCAAACATATTGCACTCTAGCTATCACAACCAATCTGAAAATTACTGCAATCAAAACCAATACCTGTACACAATCTCCATAACCAAACTGCCTCCTTAGAGACATGACTAGCAACCATATACTCTGCTTCAGTGGTGGATAAATCAACTATGGGCTACCTTTTACTCATCCAAATCACAGCTCCTCCAAACAAAGTAAACACATAGCCACTAGTGGACCTTTGACTATCCAAGTCACCTACTCAATCTGCATCAACAAAACCCTATATGTCCAATGTCTTATCCACATTGTTAATACCAGAATAAACCAAATAGTAATCAGAAGTACCACACAAATATCTTCACCCTCTTTGCATAATTCCAATGCTGTCTACCAGGGTTAGACATAAACCTGCTTAAAATTCCCACTACTTGTGCAATATCTGGTCTAGTGCAAACCATTGCATACATCAAGCTTCCTACAACACTAGCATATGACACATCAAACATATCCTCTAAATTATCTTCATTATTAGGACACATATCTAATGAAAGCTTAGTACCAACCGGTAAAGGAATTCTAATTGGACTGCAATCCTGCATGCTAAATCTGTGCAAAATAGTATTCACATACTTTGTAATAACAAAAGCTTTTTGTTACCTCGATCTGTTTTTATCTCAATTCCCAGAATATACCTAGATGCCCCTAGATCCTTCATTTCAAATGTACTTGAAATTTAAGCTTTCAACTCACTAATCATACCCTTGGTGTTACTGAAAAATAATATATCATTCACATACAAGGCAATAATCAGAATATGATCATCAATACATCGAATGTAGACATAGTGATCCTCTTCACTTATAACAAAGCTCAATTCCAAAATAAATAAATCAAACTTCTGGTACCACATTCTAGGGGACTGTTTTAAACCATAAAGAGATCTTTTTAACTTGCATACCTAGTGTTCTTTCCCTTTTACTTCAAAGCCTCTAGGTTGTTGCATATAAATTTCTTCCAGATCTCCATGCAAAAATACAATCTTAACATCTATTTGTTCAATTTCAAAATCATAAGTTGCAGCAATGGATAAAAGAAATCTAATAGAAGATAATTTAGCAACAAGAGAAAATTTCACCGAAATCAACTCCTCTCTGGGAGTAGCTCTTGGCTACCAGTCTAGCCTTGTACTTTTGTAATGAACCGTTTGCTCCAAACTTCTTCTTGAAGGCCCACTTACATCCTATGGTCTTTCTTCCTTTGGGAAAATGTACAAGATCCCAGGTGTCACACAAGTCTAAAGCCACCACCTCCTCTTGCATGGATAACTTCCAAGACTCACTATCATATGTATGAATAGCTTCCCTGTAGGATCTAGGTTCATCATCAGTACTCAATAAAACAAATACCTATCAACTAGGTTCCATTGTCTTGTGGATTTTCTCAAGGGTGGAGTAAGAGATTCTTCCTCATGTTCTTCTGTATGCTCAATTTCTTCTGTAACTACAGAATCTTCCTCATCTGAACTTTCACTTGAATTTTCTTCTTCTCCATCCCTAATCCATCATTTTGTTCTTCCTGATGTGCATTTTCTTGCTATAAATCAAAATGCACTATCATCTTCCTTTCTTTTTCTTCTAGTTGTATAAGATCAGAAATAACTCTAAGTTCTCTAAAAATCACATCTCTATTGCTTCCTAAAGAAAAAGAATTTTTGTTTAGTTTACCAAACACAACTCACAGAAATCAAAATGCTCATCAGAATAGGAGAAACCATCCAACAACTTTTTATTCATAATTGTTTTTAAAACATTTTCACTTGTGTGGCCCAACCTATGGTGCCACAACATACATGTATTTTCAACAGTTTCAGTTATATTAGTGGATCTACAAACTGTAGTGGCCTCAAGCCTAAACATAGTTCCCATCCTTGTTCCCTTGGCTACCACCAAGCTTCCTCTCACCAATCTGCAAGTGTGCTTATTAAATGTTACATGCATTCCCGAATCATTCAAATTTGAAACAAAGATAAGATTGGTGAGAGGAAGCTTGAGCAGCACTTTGGGGGCCAGGCTTCCCAGTAGTTGAGTCACCCTCAATTCTCTCAACCTTGTGTAATGGGACCATGTTTCTCTTGTGGCTAGGAAGGTCACCTGGCAAGACAATGCTTGCAGAAATCAAGGGCAATTAGTGGTCAAGGAGCCACAACATTAGAGCCGATGGTTGGAGATGTTGTTAGATCTCACCAAGTTTTTGCCACAATTGATAGGTAGAGCATCGAGGCACAATAGTCAAGACTTCAGGTCAAGAAGGGTAAGCAACTTTCTTTGGAGCCTATCTATATTCTATAGCATTGCAGGTTGAGCTTTTGAGGATGAGATCTAGACCAAGTAAGGGTCCAATGAGATCATCTTGATGTGTTTGCAGCTACTTGGGAGGATGTCACGTAGTTGTGTGTTCTTTATCCTCATCCCTTTGCAGGCTTCCAATAGTAAGCCTAGTTTTAGGGGAGGGGGGTGTAAAGCCCTAGGCATCTATGCCTTATTCTATTGATCTATTTTAGCTCATGATACCTTACCATACTACCAATGACATTATTTTTGTATTGCTATCAAGGTGTAGGGATCATGTGATTGAATCATGTGGATATGTATATGCGAGCCTCGTTTTGTATTTTGATGATTTTTTCGTACTTGTCAATGATGTTCATATGGATTGTCATCGACATGTATGTATTTTGTATATGGATTATGTGTGGGTTTATGTATTGGACTTAGATGTGTTGTTCTCATGTTGATATATGATTTTACTCATGCTTAGTGTATTTAACATCATGATATGTATATCGCATTTCTATACCTAAATCATGCTAGTGGTTAGATGAATTCTAGTAGATGTATATTTTGATATTATATTGTTGGTGGACATTTATGTTGTGCTTCAATTATTTTATATTGGACGGTATATCTAATGTTTTCCTTGAGTGTGCAGGCACAGGTTTTTCTCCAACAATGTAAATTGTAAGCAGTGGATTTGGGTAAATGTGTTGTGTTTGACCATTTCCCATCTCACTCAAAGTCGAGCCACAAGATGTGTCTGCAACCATGTAAACCTTAATCCATATCAAATGATTATGGATCCTAGAGTCGTGTGTAAACCTACTAATATGTTGGAGTATTTGTCAAATTCCTATGTTTTATTTAATTTAACTATTTCTTGTAAAATTGAATAATCACTACGATTTAATTTACTCAATTAATTTTCCATAAAATTATTGTGTTGGAAAGTGGATATATGATGGTAGTGAATTTAAATGCAATTTCAAATGTTGAATGAACTTATATCCTAGTCGAAAAGTAGTATCTTGGTTTTCTGCAAAAGAAATGATTTTCCCTTGTGTCTGACATCGACATTAATAATTTAAATAATCTTGCTTTGTAAAATGAATTTTGAAAGTTGTTACAATAGAAATATTCATTATTATTTGTAAATAAAAGGGACTTGTTGGGAAATGACATTATATTAAAAAAAATAGAGAAAAGCCCAAAATGGGGTGTGGGATTTTGGGGAAAAGGGAATTTTTGCCATTCATTTTTCTATTCTTGCTTTTTGGGTTTTTCCTCTTCCTCTCTCTTGCATTTTTGGGGCTGCACTTAAGAAATTTGGGGAGGTGAATTCATTGGGTTCTTGGATGGGACTGTGAAGGAACATTGTTTGCTTGTGTTTATTGAGGGAGCTACTCTGGGCAACAACCTTTCTCTTCTTGTTGTGGCATTTTGGTAAGAGGTAAAGGTTTCAATCTCCCTCTTGTATTTGAAATTCCTTACATTCATGCCATGCCCACCTTAAGTGGATGTGATGGCTTTCTTTGTAGGAAAGATTGATTGGGAGGATTGTTGAATCAATGGGAATTGATTCAACAATCCCCATGTTTGTATGTTTTGAAAAACAGTTGCATTTTATGCTGAAACTATGGTGGAATTTTCTTAAATTTTGAATGTGAGTGGAAAAGAGTGATTTCCACACCCTTGGATTCAAAAGGCTATGTTCATATTTTTGAAATGGAGAGTTTGAAAATTTAGTGAAAATTGCATGAAACCCCCAATTTTAGAAGTTGTATGTGCATGAAATTGTTAATGAATGTTTGCTTTTTGGATGAATTGTATTCATTGGGGAAAATAGATGGTTGGATGATATTCTCATGCTTGGTTTTTGGATGCGATCATGTGATGATGTTTCTTGTATGTGTTGCACTGAATGGTGAATGCTACTCCTTTGGGTGTGTGCTTGATGAGTCCTTGTATGTGTGTACTTGTCCAACCCCCATATGTGGATGTGAGTGTGTTGAACTACCCAACTTGGTTGTCTCCCAATTTAGAAGGGTAGGCTTGAGGGTTCTGTTGTGACCAAATCACACATCGCCCTATTCGGAATAGGGACCCCCCTTTTTTTTGATCTTAGGTTAGATGGAGCTTTTCGGAGTCTTCTTGTTGATCTTGCTTTGGGTAGTGAGGGGGATTACATCTTGTTGATTTCATGTCTTTTGACCCTCGTCTAAATATGGTAAGCCCTCAAGGATTCTAGGATCATCCTCTAAAGTAGTCTAGCTTTCAATAATCCAGAGGATCCTAGACCCTTCAACCGGAGCGCTCAATCTAGAAAGCTTTCAAAATCTTGATCCATTGCACAGTTTCAAGAAGATTTCAAAACCTCTGTCTAATACGCTAGGATGAATGACAAATTGTAAAATGTTGAAGTGTAAACTTTCTCCACTTTTAGAGAGTCTCTAACCATGGCACGGGATCTCCAAGGGGTCTACATTTTTAAAACATTGACCTAATATGAAGATTTCAAGTGTCTTAGCTATCGACGCACCTTTTAGAGGATCTTACACATCTTAACCATCGCGCCAAAGCAAGAGGAATTCAATACCCCTAACCGGCGCGCCAAGGAGGATGGGCAGGTTTCAAGTATGAAGTAAGAATTTTGCATAACAAAGAGGAACCTGTTTTTCTTATCCGTCATGCCACATCATGAGGATTCCTAACCTTCCAACCGTCGCTTAGCATCAATTGGATTCTCAAGACTCTAACCGGCACGATAGGGAAATGAAAGCAGAAGACTCAAAAGGTCTTAACTAATGCGCCAACACCAAAATCTAGAGGAAATCTAACTCACTGCGCTACTTTGTAGATTTAAAACACTTAACCGTTGCATTAAAAGGTGGTCAAACAAGAGGATATCGAATATCTTAACCAACGCGCTATGCAAGAGGAACTCAACACATCTAACCATCGTGCCGCACAAACAAGAAAATCAAGGGGATTTTTAATTATTAAACCGCCGCGCCTAAGGAAAGAAAATCAAGAGGATTTAAGGCTCTTTATCTATCGCGCAAAAAAAAAAAAAAAAGGAAGATCTTGCGAAAGGAAACCGAACAAGGAAGAAGAAATCGAATTTCTTATCTATTGCACCAGGTGGAGAAGATGGCTTTAAGGATTTCAAATGCAAATTTTATAATGTTTCTAAAGAATTTCCAAATCATGATCTCTTGCGCAAAAAAGGGAGAAATGTCCTTAGAGGATCTTGAAAGTCCTACCTACCGCGCCAAAGCAAAAACGTCTAAGGGAATTCGAAGACTCCAACCTACACGCCAAGGGGAAATTTGGAAGGAAATTGAAGTTTTGATTATTCCGCCACCTCCAATGCATCAAAAGGCAAAACATCTTAGCAGATTTAAATGTTCCAACCGCCGCGCTAAGGGAGATGAGAAGGAAATTTGAAGGGCTCAATTGCCAAAGTTGAAGAGTTTAAAAAATATGCATCGGTGCGAATTTTAGAGGAAATCAAATGTCCTATCCACCACGCCACTATCCTAGACGATTATGCTAGTGAGGAAGATTTCGAAGATTACAAGAGGAATTTGATTCCCTTAATCGGCGTGACAAGGGGTAAGGTGAGGAATTTATTTGTGTTATCTACTGTGCCATTCCTTCAATGAATTCGCACCACCTCCAAACCGGCGCGGCAAAGCGGAAATGCCGAGGGAAGAAGATCTTAAATCTCTTAGCTATCCCGCCACATCCTAAAGATTTTGGGGTCTTAAACCAATCTGCGCCTAAGGAAAATATAAAGAGGGGATGCCGTTGACTAATGCTAATCTCTTAGAGGATCTTAGACTCCTCAACCAACGCGACAAGCAACTCTAGGAGATTTCATAATCTTTATCTGGCCCGCCAATAAGGGAAACAATAAAATGCAAGTGTCGATTGTGAATTTTGGTTGATCAAGAGGATTTCGATAGGGTGAACCATCGTGCCAAGAAGAAATTTATGAAAGAAGATCCCGACCCAAACAAAGAGGAATTCGTTTCCTTTCTCTATCGCGCCAAAAGGAGATGAAGGCGATTTAAAAGTTTTAACTACTCCACCAAGGTAGATAAGGAAGAAGAGGATTTCAAAAGTGCTACCTCTTGCGCCACACAAGGGAGATGAGAAGAAGGAATTGGAAGTCTCAACCAATGCGCTTGATCCATAGGAAATTACAAGTCTCAACCATAGCGCTTTCCATCCATTTCTAAACAAGAAGAATGCAAGCACTTAATCCAATGCGACTCACAAGGAAGATTCAAGGTGTCATCTAATGCGCCTAAGTCAAGAAAGAAAGGAGTTGGGTCAAAGCACAAACAAGAGGATTTACACCCCTCAACTGATGCGCTAACATGAGGGAGAAGATAAAATGTTAATATGTCCATCTAATATGCTTAAACCCAGAGGGTCTCTAATCCCTCAAGTAATGCGCCATTATGGAGATAAAATCCTAGATGATCCTCAAGTTTTAACTGCCATGCCAAAACAAGGAGTGTAAAAGTTTGTTGAAACAGAAATCTAGATGAAATTAAAAGCCTCATCCACTGTGCTACCTTCAAGAGGAGTCATCATTCTTGAACCGCTGCGAAAGGAGATCTAGTGAGGAAGATCTCGACACCTTAAATTAATGTGTTAAAAGGCAAAGCAAAAGAAATTCGAAATCTTTAACCGCCTGGGCAAGAAGAAATTAGATGATTTTAAACAACGCGAACCTCAAAAGTATGAATCGGCGCGCTCAAAGGGAAGTTCACAAACATTTAATTATTTTTGCCTTGTAGAACGTAGAGGTTTGCATTAAAATTATCATCATATTAAATGAAGGAAAGACAAAATTTAATGATTTTCACCTCATTTAATGAGGTTGGCCTAGGTTGTTGGGAAGTTTTAAAAGTAAGGTTTGTATTTATAGTTGCTCAATACTTTCATTTTTTATCATTGTTAAGGAGCAGAATTGTCTTTAAGGAGCAGCAATAAGGTGATTTTATAAAAGTGCAGATCTGATTTTGTCAATCCAAGCAAGAGTTTGATCAAATTTCAAGGTATTAATCTAAGGCAGCCTATCAAGTAAGTCAAATCTGAACATTTCTGATCTGATTTTCTTCTTTTTACTTCATTAGATGCATTAAAAAAATTGTTCAAGTAGCGGTAAAACTTAAGAGGATAGGTGGATTTTGATAGATTCCTTGAGTTTAGGTGTTAATATTTCATCATTATAAAGGTAAAATCATAAATCTAATGCATCGAGGAAGCTGAAGTAGAGTCTAGATTGTTTGTTTTAAGATTGCTTATTTGCGTCAAGTTTGCAGGATCATGGCGATGACTTCCAAGGAGAGACAAGCGAAGATCAGGATGGATGCCAAGGGTAAAATTCTAGAATCGAAGCTTGTTTCAAAGTGGACAAATGTAGGAGACACGAATATGGGCAATAGCAACTTAGAGGACATCAAGGCAGTTCTTGAGGAACCCAATGGAGGTAGTCTTGCTAGAGCCATCATGAGGAGTGGAGCTATTGAAGCTGCTTGTTTCCCGCCAGCTCTACCTTGTTCAGAGATGATCATTGAATGTGTCAAGAAGTATGACGTAGATACAAGACAAATTACAGCCAAAGATGAAACAATATTAGCTTATTTGCAAAAGGAGGCAGTTGGAGAGACTTTCAACATTCCAACTAGAGATAGGATGATCAGCATTTGTATATAGCAAGGTCAGCAGGAATACAATGTTGATTCAAAGACAAAGTTGCAGGAAATAAGGAGAGAGTGGATGGCTAATCCATCCATGAAGTTCAATATGAATAATCCTCCGCAATTTCACAAGTCAGATTTTCATCCTGAAATTGGATACTTGATTATGTTTCTCAATAGAATGATAGGAATGCCACAATCTGCTACCTTTCAGCCCTGGATGTACTCTTTCATCAAGTCGGTTCTCAAAGGGAAGATGATTGATTGGGCTGGGGGCATCAGTCAGAGTATACATGAGCAATTTATCAATTTTGCTAAGACCAAGTCTTTTTATATGAGTTCCTATGTGGTGTACCTTCTCGCAAGAAATGAAGTCTATTCAGGTTTGACCAAAAGAGGAGAAGTTGGAGTTGGGCCTAATAAGTACTTATCGCATCAATGTTACCCTCAGTTACACTTCAAACATATCAATCATTATACAAGGTTCAATGATGCATTTGCTATGTTCATACTAAAGAAACTAAGAGGAGAATTTTATAAAAGGTTGTCAAATGCAGCAAGAGAGTTCATTTCGGCATATGGACATTGGTATACTCAACATGAAAGATACACTTATATAAGGATCTAAGGTTTTACATCTTATCCATACAGGTTACCAAGATACCCAACCAACAGGATGGTGATGTTAGAGGTTACAAGGCAACTCCTGGAACTCATCAGACTCCAAAAGTTGAAAAGGAAAGCCGGGATTCAATTTCCACTTCTTCTTGGGCAAAATCTAGAGTGTCCGTCATTAGCAGTAGCCGAGTATTCTGAGATAGAGCTCCAGGCGTATCATTTACAAACTCATGGCACTAAGAGGCTTAATTTTTATCCTTTCCAAGTTTGTTGGAAATATAATAGGGAGTACAAGCATGTCAAGCAGTTGGAAGACCATTGGGCCAGTGCACAAGATGAAGATGATCTTCAAACACTCCAAAGTTCAAGACTCACATGAGATTTAGTTAGAGCTTCCAAAGTATTCAGGATTCCAGATCAGTTTACAGAAGATGATACTATGTTGATAGATGAATTTGATAAGATAAAGGATTTGCCTTATACAGTTGATTGGTCAAAAAGAGATGTATCTGAAGAAGAATTGATGGAGCCAGTCTTAGCCATGACACAAGCATGTATAACTCAACTACTACAAGAAATGAATGATGAAGGGAGAGTTCTTATTTACAACAAGATGGATGATACAGAACCGGGACAGCATAGTGTACATAGTGGACCACAACACAGTGGAAATGATCAAGGTGATAATTCAGCTAGAAAAAGGAAAAGACCTAGTCAAGATCAAGGAGAAACAAACCAGAGACCTCAAAAGAAGAATAATCTATCTACTTCATCTCGTCTGCAAGAAGGTACTTCAGATGTTCAGAATCCAATACAAGAGATTGAAGTTATAGAAGAAGTTGCCTTGATTCCATCCGAGGAGATTCATTCAAGTCCAACTGTTATAATAGAGGAAGATGATGTTGTCAATCAAGATGAGGAAGGTCAAGTGGAATATGATGAAGAAGTAGCCCGCGTGCAACATAATCAAGTACAAAGACAACAAGATCTTTCTGCTTTTCCGCCTTGGTTAAGGCAAAGGATTGAGGAAGGTACAATTGTGGAAACATATCAGCCTGCTCCAGTCGAGGAATTGCTTGTAAACGCACAAAAGGGTAACCAAAAGAAGAAAGCAACTGTCTTTTCCAAAATCACTCAAGATCCTGTTGGAAACAGGGAGGTACATGTAGCTGTTCCTAGAGTTGAAAAGGATCTAGAAGACATGGCACCCGGAGATTACAATGTGACTACTATTGGCATGGGTCCAATCACAGGAGAACAGATAGAGGAGGAACTTCAAGAGTCAGTGAATAGTATAAGAATCATGTTAAAGCAAGAAAGAGAAGCTAAACTAAAGGTTGAACAAGATTTCAATGCTTTGAAGCACTACATTCAGCAAGTCATGCAGCCTATCCAGCAGAAGGAAGCTACTCCAATTCCTCCGTCCATTCTTCCACAAGAAACAGTGTCTCAGGTTGAAAATATGAGAGCTTCATCTCAAATAATGAAAAGATGGATTGAAAAGACAGAAGAGAAAGCATATACTCACCTTGAAGAAATTGTGCAAGTTTATGACAGAGTCATTAATCTCAGGGATCGAGTTCAAGCTTTATTAAAAATATGTGCTGAGTTCAAATCTATCAAGGAGCAATACATGCCACAGCTCAAGAGCTTAATGGAAGCTCCATTAGAGGATCTAATTCATGATAAGGTGATTGATCAGGATACTCCACATGACTTCATCACTTGGTATTTTTCCTTTCACAACAAGGGGCAACTGGTCGATAAAATTGAGATCGATATGTCTAGAATAAGAAGTGTTCTTCTAAGGACAAAAAATCATATATACACTGCATTAACAACAATATGTAATCCTTATGGGGATGTTACTATTGAAAACATGAAGCAACAAGTTAAGGCATTCTACTTTCAGGATGATGGGATTCATGAAGGTCAGCTAGATAGCATATTCACACTTGCATTTCATCTTGGAGCAAATAAGTTCTGGATAAATGACTGGGAGAAGACACTTGGCGTCTATGAGTCAGATGTGGCAGTGGCAGAAGGATCCATTAATGCGACAACAAGTGTACCAATGCAAGGTGTTGCTCAAGTTGTGTCTAGGTTCATTGCATCTCATAGTACTACTATGTGAAAAGTACATGATGTGGCTTCCTTATCTTCTTGGGAAGTGTGCCTTTGTTCTTTTCTTTGTAGCCTCCTTCATTTAATATTCATAACCTCCTTCATTTAATAAAGTTAGCCTCTTTCATTTAATAAAGTAAAAGTTTGTTACAACTACTTGTGATGTGGCTTGATCTGGTCCATTGGCTTGGCCGACCGATCTTGACCCTTCATTCATTTGAGGTCTATAAAAAAGCTTTTGTTGCTCTCATTTGTACGGTTGAAAAACTCTGGAATTGTTGCAAGAAGCTCTTTGAAATAATATAAGATTCATTGCTTTGGTGACTCTATATATGTTTCGAAGTGTTGCATGGTTTGGATTTTCAAGCGAATATTAAGTTAGATTAAATTTTCTTTAAGTTTATGTTAGTTGGTGGAAGGTTTCTTTATTGCTTTGTGGTGAAATCTCTATAAGTTCACACCATTTGTAGTTTGTGGCTTGCAAATTGCAGTGCATGGTTAGTCTGAACAAAACTGAATTTCAATTTGATCTTTATGTTTGTTGAATCTTTTATGAGCATAAGTGATTTAAACATCTTGTAAAACCCTAGAAGATTGCATCAATCTTGTGTAGTTGTCTGTCTTGGCGAAGCAAGATCTGGTTTGATTTCACCTGAGCAATAGTTTTTCTTACATCTAGGATTAGATTAGTGTTTCTAAACCCTTCGTCTTTTGTTCTTTTTATCCATTCAGTTAGAATTAGAATCAAGAACATCATTGCCAAATCGTACGTCATAAGTTGTAGTTCTTAGATCCTCCGGTGTTTGCCTTCCTAATCATTGAATTAATAGCTTGTTTGAACAATTGCGTAAGTCCCTTTGTGTTTACCAGTAAAATCATACTTAGTCACTGAGCTATCTCTTACAAAATCACGAGAAAGGAACCTTGGAGTCATCTTGTTTGATCACTTCATTCAGCATTCGAGAGGCTTTGCTCAAGAGGGAGTCAGATACTTTGTATTTCACTCTAATTATTGACTTGTCCAAAAACAAACATCAACAGGTTCCACATGGTTGGGTGACGTTGAACCATCATTGGGGACCTGAGGACTACTTGGAGCAGTGTGAGGATGAGCATGGAGTCCATCTCTACTTGATATCTTGTTCATTTTATGCTCTTGTAGCACATGTATTATTTTTGGACTCTTAATGTCCTTATTTGTAAATCGTACTCATTGTAATTGGACAACAATTAATGGTATCTAATCCTATTTGTGAAGATGATATGACATTATGTTTGGCTATGGTATAACCGACCTTAAAGTCAAAATGTTATGACTATTCTAAATGTGTTCTCATGTTTATTTTGCAATGGAAACATAGTCCATAGGCATGCTTTCTTACTTTCTTTTAATCTATCATTCTCATGGCTTATTGGAGAATGTAGACTCTCTCTCTCCTAGCAATTAATCAAGGTCAGGTCATTTGGTGGTGTTTCCACCTCCCTTTGTTGGCATTCTCTTAACTATCTTGCTAGCTTGCCTTGAGTAAGAGAGAGAGCCATGTTGCCTTGGGTTTGGACCGCTTTCCGAGGCATTTGGGAACCCCGTGCTTGACCAACGTGTGCCCCACATATGCTCGAGTGTGTGGTTTGAACCATTTTTGAACATCATAGAAAACAAGGGAGTTATGCCCTGTTGATCGTGAGTTGAAAGCTTGATGTCCTTGCCTTATGAAAATCCTTGTGACAATCCGAGTTGCATTTTGCACATCGAACCTCGAACCTTGGGTTGTAGGCAAGTAAGGAATCAACTTTGTCTCGAATGTCTACAAGTGTGAAGGTTGCATTTTGAAGTCTGAAGTCTGAAATGCATGATGATGTTTGGAGTCTGGAGTCCGAATGGTTAAACCTTCAAAGCTCGAACTTGCTCCAACATTTTATTAGTTGGTGAAGTGTTGATCGAACTTTGAAGTCTAAAGTGTATTGTGCACGTTGGACTCCGAAGCTCGAGTGGCATGTTGCCTGCATTCAACGATCAACAAAGGGGACACTCCACTTTAGTGCTCGATGTCCCTGACCTCGAAGCCCGAGTTGCTCAGGGTACGATGAACCCCTAGGTTTAAAGGACTTACCAAAGGACAATTCAAAGTTTCAACCCTGGCTTGCAAGATGTAGACTATTGCTTGAAGGCTGAAGGTCGAGCAACTAGGCTAAGTGTTAGCCCTAGATTGCAACTTTGAGTTGCAAGTCTAAGCTACAAGCTCAAAATGCAAGGCCAAGTGGTAAGTCCAAGCATGTGCAATTTTGTAACCAAGGTTCGAAATTTGCAGAAAAGATCCCCAAGTCCGAGTTGTGCAGATTTGCCCCTGAAGTCTGAACCAGGCGAAATGGCCTTCATCTTCTCGAATTTCGAGACACCTAAGGAATGGTTCATTAATCAAGGTGCAAGAGATCATCTTTTGAGTCGGTCATAGTATTTGAGGTTGTAGTGTAGTAAGTATACCGCATGTGTTGCCATGCTTAGTGCATTGGTTAGTGTGTCAAGTGTGTTGTCGTGCTATGCCATGACACCTTATGCAGGAAAAAGTGCAATGTCGCATGCTTGTTGTTGCATTTGTAACATGAAAATTTTGTTTGTCCAGTTTTTGTTTGTTAATGTCTTAGGCGAAAACTTGGGGCCTTACACTATGATACAATGTTGGAGCAAATCATTGGCTGCCATGAGATAGCTACGTGGTTATGTGAGGAGACCTATCCCTTTTTGCATTGGTTCTTAGATAGTGGACACTATGTGCACACCAATTCAAACTCTCCAAA
Source organism: Cunninghamia lanceolata (assembly GCA_027924645.1). Lineage (NCBI taxonomy): Eukaryota > Viridiplantae > Streptophyta > Pinopsida > Cupressales > Cupressaceae > Cunninghamia > Cunninghamia lanceolata. The sequence continues at coordinate 239,994 of BSBN01001164.1, read as the reverse complement.
TATAAGTTTGGGACAAAGAACATGTAGAGATTGCATCTCACGAGTCTACACAATGGCCTAAAAGTGACCAAGGAATAAAGCACAGATGACTTATAGCGTAGAAGCAAAGCAAGTGATAGGGTAAACACGCAAGAGTGAGATAGGGAAGGGGAATGCCAAATTGCTAGACAAGGCTAAGTGTTGTAGAAGAGAGACGTTCAGAGCCTTATCTATGGAGGGCTAAGAAGGCAGTTGAGAATGGGTTGAGTGGCTTCATAAGCATTCATTTGGAGATCCCAAGAACAAATATCTAGCATGTGCAACTTGATTGCAAGCGATGAAATATACTGTAAGCAAACGAGGCTGAAACCAAACAGAACATAACAACTCACTTTTAAAGTTTTGACAAAGTAGTGCAGATCCTAACATAGCAGCAACATGATAGCAAACTTTTTAGGTTGATTGCTTAAAGTTTTTTGGCTTAGCAATTAATGATTGATCATATTCACAAAGGTACAGCTGCAATAAGAACCTGCAATCAATAAATAGATGTAAAACATACTGAATAATAAATCAACAATGCATGCCTATGCAATGTTCAAGTAATGATCTGGAAAGAAACAAAGTAAAGCAGCAAGGAGCAAGCCCTCCAGCCCGAGCAATAAAAGTAAAGCCTCTCTGTATGGGATGTGCCTTTAGAAACAAAACCAAAAAAGAAGGTTGAAACTCCTCAAGAAGTAATAAAAGAAAAACCAACACACTATCTTGTAGTTATTGTCACTAATCATAAACCTGAAAATTCCCAATAAACCAGGATGCAAGCAAGATCAGCAAAGTAGATGAAAACTAGAATAACACTGATAAAAAGGTTCCACTTACAATCTATGATGCAAATGAGCAATCTAAATCTAAACAAAAACCAGCAAACCAAATCTGATTTCCAACAGAGCTAATCAAATACAAGAACTGAAATCAGCGCTGAGATCAAAGCAAGTACAAAAAATAAAAAGTTCAAATCAAAATCTGATACTAAATGTGTGCATCTGAGATCAAAGCTGAATAGTTGGTAAAATGTTCAAGACATCCTCAGCTTCCCCAAACTTCTTACTTGTCCTAAAGCAGCCAAGGAGAGTGGCCAGCACCGGGTAGTTTGAAAAATGATGCAGCTGGCCTAAGGTTAGTGGAGTGATAATGTTTTCTGAAGGTCAGTATGGCGATAGCCAGACAAAGATTGTGATGAAATGATGACGGAGCTTGATAAAAGCAGTGTAATCATTCAAAAGTTCCTCCTATTTCAGACCATTCCATATGGGTAGGGCTAAGGACAGGACAGCCAAAGCCCAACAGGCAAAGGTGGGACACATTTCTTAGTTTTGAAATGGAGTTGCAAACCTATTGGTAATCAAAATATTCCAACCACTAATCAGGCAACCTTGCCATGCAGGATGGATTAAATGGATGGGACGCCAAAATGAGTTCCTGGATAAGTACTGTGGGCAGCTAGTGTGGTGTAAGTGACTGGATCAGGTGTAGGGAACTGGAAGGGTAAAATGACCAAGGAACAGCCAACAATGGTTGATAATGACAACCGTTAGCCAGCCATTCAAGGTCGTCTGAAGGTTGCTCTGTGCACAGAAGTAATAAATAGTCTCACTTGAGGTAAATCATCATTGTACAAGCAACACATCTCAAAGTGCAATTCTGGGTGGATATAGATCCCATGCCTTAAAATCCTTGGAAAAGATAAAACACTTCTGCAATGTATGCAAATGATATGATAAGTAAATGTACGTTTACTCCTCCATCTGCCTTCAATTTACTGTATTCATATCATTGATCATTTGGAGATGATAAGCATTCTATATATGTATGTTCTGATTATGGCATATGTGCTAGCACATAGCTGAGGAAGCATATATAGGAGAAAAACAGGTTTAAAATAAAGGCAAAAATACTTTGGACTGTGAAATTCCTGTGTCATTATTACCTTCTTGACCTAACTGAAAGCTACCAACGAATGAGACAGTTGCAGCAGATGTTCTAGTTGTGAACTTTTGAGCCGAATGTTACATGGAATGACATTATTGAGATTATTCTTTTTGTTTGATGGTGATAAGCAGAATAAAATTTCACGATGGCTGATATATTAGGGGCAATGGCTTTGAGAGACTCTATCAAAATAGAGTCCGGATATTGCATAAAAGAGAGTTACATCATGTTGTGCACTTTTATCATGTCACTAGTCAAGGCTAGTAGTGGCTTCTTTAGAAATACTGCATGTGGTTGGCTGATGAGTTCACCAAGCAATCTAGTCTGGCCTTGTAGTTGCAACAAATAAGAGTTGGACTCAAAATCCATGCTGTGTTGTATATTATTTTTTATGCAAATGACATGCATTCAGTCAGAGGTCCGTTGCTTTTTTTCTTATATTCAATAATATTTTTGAGTGTGCAGGTTCCCCCATCCTCTTGATGTTTTAGTAGTCATGTCTATTATAGTATTATGGATGCAGTATGCTAAACCATGCCAGTTTACAGCAGTAATCTCCATACTAATATACAAAAATGAACAGTGAAATATTCAAGAGGCTAAATGACAGCTTAAAAGGCAGAATTTCACCAATCTGACAACCTTTTCAAATTGGGAGAAATGTTTTATATTCTTTAAGTGCTATTATGCCGTATTTTAAACATGTATTGTAGATTCCACACATTATAACTTTGACCTGACGTTGGCATTTTCTTGTACATGTACCTATGGTGGGGTCCTCTACATTTAAGTAGAAGCTTCTGAAGGGGAGGGCATGCTGCATGCGTAGACTTAACATCATCTGGTTATACAATTCAATGAGCTATTTCAGAATAACGCTTGTATTCGGAATGTTGAGCTATGAAGTTAAGTTGTGATTTATGACTTACTTCCTAGATGTAAACAGGGTCATCTTTATAAGTCCTCAAGTGGATTAAGTAGGATTACTTAGGTTGATCAGAAGCATAATTACCAATTCATTTTAACTTTAACCACAATCTAGGGTTTATTACCTCTTTTGAACAAATTGGGGTTTCCCCTAATCTTATGTATCAATATGTTTTTAGAATCAATACAATTATCATTGTTGAGAAGACTTTCTCCAGTACTAATTTGAGCGTGCAGATGCAATTCTCAGATGTGCAAGTCCTACAGTATTTTCTTATCTTGCTGTAGTTGTGCTTGTTATGGATTGGTGCACCAATCCTCTCAATAATCTGAATCTCTATAGTGATTACATTGTGTGAGTAAATTACTAGGTTAAGGTGAGTAGACTAAAGACTTTTTTCTTCTGATTACATAGCATCTCACAGAAAATGAATAGGCTTTAGATACACACCATAAGAAAACTGATAAAATCTTAGCCAAAATTACCATAATGAATAACATAATATTCGTTTAACCCATTATAATGCCGTACAATGTCTTAAGATGTATATGACACAGCAAAATATGGACTTTAATTGTAGCCATAAAGCATGCATATGTTGATGAATGTTTGGTCCACGTGGCATTGAGCCTCCTGCCACCTGCTTAAGATGAAAAGACGGCAGTCTTGTGATTCACCCTTCCCTTGGAATAATTATAGGAAGGACCCAAGGTCTTGTGACCAGATATACAGAAAACTGCAGTTAAACTCACACAAAGACATTCATACTAAAAGGTATAAAAATAATAGTCTCAGCAAATAAGCCTAAGAGCCCATGCTTTGACCACATGCAAAGTTGCAAACAAGACATGTGATACTCGTAAAGCCATTTACTACTTAAGTAAATTACATATAAAAGAAAAGGATGACGATAGAGACATAACAAATGAGTTTCCTTCAACTCATCTTGCATTATCAATCCAATCCTCTGAGAACAAATGCTGTTAGCCTAAATTGAATAAGTTTCTTACAAATTGCCCTGGGCCTTCTTAATGACCTTAAAAATGCATAGTCTATAATTTCTATAATTTAACAGAAACAGATAAGAACAGCTAACACACCATGTTACAAAGAAAAGGATGCCAAAGGGATCCAAACATGGCTGAACCGGGATAGTCTTTTGTGGCACCATAATACTGCCTAGAGCTATGGGAACTTCTAGATATCACTCTGATGTTGTTTCTTCCGAACTGTGGCACTCATCACCAAATAACCCAGCCTAATGTTGTTCATAAAGTTGAAACCATAGGATAATTGTAGCCTCTTACAGAAACCAGTGTCAACTGCAGTATGAAATCTAACGTCCAATGCTTATTAAGGTGTCATTAGCAACAGTCCTTCTGATGGGTTCACTAATACATCTTCTGTTGTACTACCATTTTCCCACTCTTTAAGGAAATCAAGGAAATCCCTGATGCACATTCAACATGATCAGTATAATCCAATGCTAAAATTCCAACTAGAGTCCAGCCATTGCCAATAATAGGTGAAAGAAAGTCAGGACACAGTTGCACAAGAGTTCAGAAGCAAAACACAATATAGATCATAGATTGCTATATACATTGTGAAGAATGAAACTCTGTAACTTCGGAAATGTGATGCACTAGGATGCCCCTTAATTGTGAATGTTGTGACGGTCATTGTGTATGAAGAATGGTAAAATATAATGGCCCCAACCGAGTTTTATTTATCATTTTCATTTTGAATGAGAAAAGTGCTCGGTTCAAACACTAGCCCACCCTTATTAAGATGCCCAAGTTTAAGATCAGTTATGGAAATTATAATTTCTGTAGCAGGGTATACACACTGGTTCTCAGCGGTAGGCAATACCAATGACATAGGGATTACATGTAATTGCAGCTAGTTTCACCCAAAGCAGAGTAAATAATAATTTCCTAATACTCTCACCTCCGTTTTACACAATCCAGTTGGGTTTGAACTCAAATTAGGCTGTCCTATGAGTGTAAACCCTCTCTTATTTTTTCAGCTTTTGTTCCCCTTCTCAATTGCCAAGCACACATGGAAGGTCTATCAGGCCAAGAAATCAAGCTGTTTGGTGGATAGTTGCAGTTTAACGCTGAACTTGGTCACGAGGTAAAAACCCAAGAGTACAAAATTCCAACCATATATAAGACCACGGGGAATCCATCCCCTTATAGGCTCCCACAAGGACCTAAAAAACCATCTTTGCCTTTACCAATGAGATGCTATAATCTGCTACATACTTTATCAATTTTCCTTTCTATTCAATTATTTTACAGATGTGGTTGCCTGTTACAGAGATTCGTTTTGTGGTATCTCCTATTCCGACCATACAATCTGGTACGCAGTGCATTGCAGAAGTAAGGTTTTGCTCTCATGCAAACTTATTTTTTCCATCATTTACATATTATACTTCATTCTCATTAAATAAATACAAATTCTGCTTAACATGTAGAAAAAAAATGATCTCACGGGTGTGTGCCCTAATCTAAAATGATATTTTATAAATAGATATTTTGTGCTCGAAAGCAGTTCAACCTGAAAAAGTTTTAATAAGAACAACCAGATATTGAATTAAGTTCTGAAATATACTCACAGGAATCTAATTTTTTTCATCCTGTTGACGTGGGTTTTGATTGGATTTGAAAAATTGTTGATCTCTACGAAGGCCACCCCGCATGCTCCGACGTTCTTCCTCTTGCTGGCGATGGACATAGAAAATGCCTGCACCTACTAAACTCACCACTGTCACAAATACACCCATTGCCATTCTATTCTCCATTGCATATTCGTTATCAGTATTCGGATGTGAAGTGATGTACTAAATCCGGCAACATCTTTTATATTAAGTTTGGCTTCTCTTCCAGATTAAATGTTTAATAGAGATTTCAGACTTCAGTGCTTCGAAATGGGTTTTTATTTTGTTATACCATGTTTATCTTCAAAGGCTAAAAACAATTTTTTTTAAGATATCCTAGGTAAACTAATTATCTTGCAATTAATAACAATCTAACTTTAAGTCTTATGTTTTATACGTTGGATCAGTTTAGCATTTGTGGACTTGATCTCTCCACCTAGGGATTTGAAGTTTACTTGTGGATTTGAATTGTGTATGATGAAATGTTCTAGGCAAAAAAATTGGGAATGTATTTATGCATGTGCATTTATTTAAAATGGATGGCGCTATGGATACTGTTTAGGAGTTTGTTAGGTAAGGAATGTTCTCTTTCGGTCAAACCCTATTGTCATTTAACAGACATCAAGCAAACATGCAGTGAATGTGTATGATGTTGATATAAGTTGGTGATGCAATATTGATGTTCTCTATGTGATGATGCAATGTGGATAAGAGCTCCCAGATGGATGTTTAGGTGCCCAAATGGTTTGAAATGAATTAAGGTATGTCCATAAATACAACACCTAACACACAAGTTAGTGAATTTCATGCTCATGTCGACACATAATATCTAGTTGGAGGGAGCTGGCAAGGACCCAAATTTAAATTTGAAATTTGAAATTTTAGGGGTCATTTCCATGTTTTGTGGGACCACCCTAGGTCAATTTTGTAGTCCACGAATTTAACTTAGGTAAAGGAATGGATAAGCTAAGAATCAAGATTTGTCCTTGGGGATATGTGTAGATGGAATTGTAACAAGCCATCTCTTGTTAACCCAAAAATTAAAGTCTAAAGTCATGATTAGCATAATCAGAATTAATCAAGTAATAATCAATATCAAATAAATCAAAATAAATATGCATATCTTTTCTGTACATTTGCAAATAGAGATTTACAACATTTCCAAGATATCATAATAGTAATTTGCTTTCACTATACATTTACAATGTTTTACTCATAACATCAATGATAAGTTACATATAAGTTTGACAAACAAGTCATATAAAGGTAAGCATTGTATCTCGAACTTTGACATCTGTCTTCATAAACCTTGGCATATCTTCTGCTTGGGAAGGAGAGCATCACCTGAGTGCTTTTCCTCCAACCACAGACTAGCGGTCCCTTGCACAACTTCCTTCCTAGAAGTGGCCCTACCCTTCACGGAGGGTATAGATATAAGGAACCGTTAGGTTTGCTATCTGAGTATCTAGTGTTGTGTCCTTCATAATACTTCACAGTCATACAACTATAGAGCCACTCTAACTATGTATGACGCTACTGGAAGCATTATGCCATCTGGAGCACAGTGAACCGACTAATGCATGCAAAGACGAATGCATTACTTTGGCCAAAGATTTATATACATATGTTTCGCAATGAACGTAGTCGAATGTTCACACACCTCGACTTGACTTAGAAGTTGTCTCATCCTATAGTGTTCACAGTTTGACCCCTCTAGGTCATAGTATGAATAGGTTCAAATCCTCATTAGTCCATCTAACTTGGACTTTTGACTCCTATCCTAGGAGTGCATTCAATATTTGTCATGTTGCATATGCAACAGGGAACCTGTGACTCCAAGTCACTCTATTCCCTCTCTTTAGTCTTAAAAGGATTCAAAGATTCATGGTTTCAGTGATTAAGACCTTTTTCGGTCTATGGTTCTATGACCATCTTATAACAGAGTTCTTGACAATTCAACAATGGATATAACATCTTTCCATTTTATTTGATAACATCAATAATGAACTATATATATAGTAGACTTAAAGTCTAGATGTTCAAGAGGGTTATTTCACCCAACATCCCTTTTCCAAAACATTATTGTTATAAGTAAAAGAAATATTCAAATAATGCACACTTAGTTGATAAATCAACTCTTTATCCAATCCCGATCAATAATCATTTGGGCTTTACAACATAATAACAAAGGTTTTCTGTTTCCAAACTATTCTTTCTCAGCCATATCAAAAAAGTATCTCGTAGAGATGGGTTTCCTCTAAACCACACTTAATGTAGTCCTTTATACGAGACTCCCATATTAATATCTTATCAACATAGGTTTGCAGACCTGAGAGATTTACATAAGGTTATGATTGAATGTAGGTAGTAATTATTCCATAATGTGCTACAACACAATCATAGACAAAAACAATACGTTATGATGTAAGCTAGAACACAATATCAAGTGTTTTTAACAGCTTAGGCTCAAACACATTGGCCAAATTCGTGGCCTCCAAGTGTATCCACACAGTATTAATTGTATATCACCTTGGCCGACATCGTGGCCTTTGAAAGAATCATCATAGCAGTCATTATTTCCCTCGGCCTTGTGGCCCGACGAGTTATTTAGCTAGCCTGTTACAACAGTGCATAGCTTGCTATCGGCCTTCGGCCCAATAGAAATAGTTTACACTACTGTAGCCTTGCATGATAACTATCGGCCTTACGGCCTGGTAAAGATACTTGCTACTACTATAGCAGTGCAAGATAGCTATCAGCCTTACGGCCTAGTATGATGAACTTCCACTGCTACAACAGTGTGATATAACTATCTCCCTTATGACCTAATATGATAAACTTCTACTGCTACAGTAGTGTGAAATAACTATCGGCCTTACGGCCTGTTAAAGATAGTTTAAAGTAATAGTGACATAAGAACTATCACAACCATCAACACTTAGAAGTATCATTTAACACTGATAAGAGTTTTACATGTAATCTACACGGATACCTGATAAAGCTTGAGTTCATCATAGAACGCTTAGAATAAACCATCGACTGGTCTTCCACAGACCTCACTGTGTTCTTCCCTCTCCTTTCCTGAGATCCTTTCTTTCGTATCCCTTTTCTTCGAATAATGCCTTACACTTCCTCTTCCATGAGGTTTTGCATGAGTAAGACAGTTATTCTCTTTCCTTAGTGGATAACAATCCACTCCCATCCCTATTGCCTTTGTGGCTCTTCGCAAGGCACAACACATGCAGTGTTGACATCGTGGAGCTGTCCACTCTTCCACTCTTCGTGGATTATGGCACGTTCCCACGACTGCATAACACTCATCAACTTAACAGAATTTGATTCCATGTTAAGTGGATATCATTTACAACTTCAAAGATATCATGGGGATCTATATGATATTATAAGGGTATTAAGATATTCAAAATATCATCAAGATGACATCATCAATCACATTAGTGATGATATTAATATGTGACTTGGGGTTGAGACTCACTCCCCCACATCACTATTTAGACTTTAAGGAAATAATTAACGTTAATAACAAAACTTAATATAATATAAAGCAATAACATAGGAAATCTCCAACACCGACAACACTCACAAGATTAAACTAATGTTCCAAGAACATCATGAAGTCAATCAACTTAAGTGGTGTTGAGAAAACGTAAAACAACATGACTTCTATAGTCCAACCGAGTTCGACTCAAACAAGGAAACTAGACCAATACTTACCCTAATGGGCATCGATTCATGAAGAATAATTTTGATACTCAAAGGCAACCTGACCTTTTTCCACAACATCTATCTCCTCCTCCCAGGTGATACTCTCCTTCCATCTTTGCAGGAAGATTCTTTTCCTGATTACACTCACAACCATATAACCATGATTAGTGTATCATTGTTTGATTCATAAAACATTATGATTAAAATAATCTTAACAATAAATAATCTCATGCTTAATAGAACATAATTCGATATCTATGTAATCAATGATTCTACTTGATATTTTCCACAAACATCAAATCATTAATCTAAGATTAATCATCATGTTTACCACATAAAAGTAAGGTTAGGCTAAATCATAAGTTGGGATGTAACATATCTCCCCCCATAAGAATCATCGTCCCTGATGAATTAATGTCTCTAAAACAAACCAACATAATGAAAAAGTGTTATCTCAACATAGTAAAAAGCTTTTAAAAGAGATGGGAAAATCTCGCATAAATATCCTCATAGTTTTCCCAGGTGGCATTTTCTTCTGCATATTGGTCCCACTGGACCTTGCATTGAGTTATCTCTTTTTTACGTAAGCGTACCTTATGTGTTTCAAGCACCTTAATGGGCTCGATCACTACCACCCATGGGTCCTTCACCTATATAGCATTCCAATCAAGAATAGGAATATGATTATCTCCTAAAATAAACTTTTTCAAATAGGAAACATGGAAAACATTATGCATCATGGCAAGAGTTGGCGGCAGAGCAATCTTGTATGCAATTGGGTTGACCTCTTCGAGAACTTCGAAGGGACCCACATATCTAGGAGCCAGTTTGGATGTCTTTCCAAACTTAATGGAGCTCTTTTGGGGTTTTACCCTTAAAAGGACTTTTTTTTCCCACTGAGAAATGCCTTGCGATGCATTTAACATCCACATAACTCTTCTGCCTATCATTGGCTTCCGCTAGCCTTTTCTTAATCAGATGGACTTGCTCTTCCATGTTTCTGACAACATTTCTAGACCAAGGCTAACCCTATCTTCTAGCTTGTCCCAGCTTATAGGGGTTTGGCACTTTCTTCCATATAATGCTTCAAATGGAGCCATCTTAATCACAGAATTATAGGAATAATTATAGGCAAATTCCACCAGAGGAAGATAATCTTCCCATTTGTATTGTTGATCCATGCAATACATTCTCAATAAATCTTCCAACACTTGGTTTACCCTTTCAATTTGGCCATCTGTCTCAGGATGATAAGCAGAGCTTATATTCAACTGGGTTCCAAGTGAGGAAAACAAGGTTTGCCAAAACCTTGATGTCATACGGGCATCCCTATTTGAGATAATCTTCTCAGGAATACCATGCAATCTAAAAATTTCTTGCATAAATCTGTGGGCTATGACAGGTGCCCCATCTGTCAAATTCCCAGGTATAAAATGTGTTGCCTTAGTGAGTCTATCCACCACAACCAAAATAGCATTGTGCTTATTCCTTAACATAGGAAGTCCTTGTACAAAGTCCATGCTAATGATTTGCCACTTCCATTTTGGAATTTCATGAGGGTATAAATGACCTACTAGGTGATGGTGTTCCGCCTTCACCCTTTGGCATTCTAGACATGCAACTACAAACCTTGCAGCATCCCTCTTCATTCCCTTCTAAGAGTATAAGGGTTTCACATAAACTAGTAACTTTGCTACTCCAAGATGTCCTGAATAAAGAGTGGAATGAACCTCTTTCCACACAATGTTCCTTAGCTCCTCGGATTTTAGAACATACATCCTTCCTTTATATCTTAATAACCTAGTTGGTTCGAGGTAAAATCCATCATTTCAAATTCTGGGGATTCTGCAAAAGGGCATGTTTTACTTGCTCGTAAAACTCATCTCCCTTAGACTTTTGTAATACCCAGTTCTTAAAATTAGAATGTATGGAGATCATTGAGGAGATATGTCTTCTCCTACTTAAGGCATCCGCCACTCAGTTTTCCTTGCCTTGGATATATTTGATCTCAAAATCATAATCTGAGATGAACTCTAACCATCTTCTTTGGTGAGCATTTAAATGTGGTTGAGTGAATAGATGTTTAAGCCCTTGGTGGTCTGTTTTTAGTTCAAAGGGTTTCCCAAGCAAGTAGTGTCTCCACATTTGCAATGCATGAATTACTGCTGCCAATCCCAAATCATAAGGGGCATAGTTTTGTTCATAAGTTTTCAGTTTCCTAGATTCATATGCAATAACTTGTCCATCATGGACTAGTACACCACCTAAGCCTTCCCCTGAGGCATCAATAATGACTACAAAATGACCTTCTGGGTCAGGTACTTTTAAGATAGGTGTTATGGTCAGCCTTTCCTTCAATTGGTCAAATACCTCCTGGCACTTGTTTGACCACTCAAACCTCTTGCCTTTTCTCTGCAAAGAAGTAATAGGATAAGCAAATTTTGAAATTTTTTTCATGAATTTCCTGTAATAACTTGCTAGGCCCATGAAACTTCGGACCTCATGTATATTCCTTGGTGCTGGCCATTCCAATATGGCTTTAATTTTGGTCGGGTACATAGCTATTCCTTTAGCTGAAATTATGTGACCCAAATACTGCACTTCCTTTTGAAAGAAAGTACACTTAGAGAGCTTTCCATACAATTTATGCTCTCTTAACCTCTGAAGAATAATCCTTAAATGCCAAAGGTGTTCTTCCTCATTTTTAGAGTAGATTAGGATATCATCAAGAAAAACTAGGACAAACTTGTCCAAACAGTCCCTAAACACACTGTTCATTAAATTCATAAACGTTGCAGGTGCGTTTGTTAATCCAAAGGGTAGACCAGTAAATTCGTAATGCTCATATCTTGTTCTAAATGCTGTTTTGTGAATATCCTCCTCTTTAACCGCAATTGATGGTACCCAGATCGAAGATCAATCTTAGAAAACACAGTTGCTCCTCTCATTTGATCAAAAAGATCATCAATGCGGGGCAAGGGGTATTTGTTCTTTATTGTTGCTTTATTTAACATTTAGTAATCTATGCATAAATGTAATGTACCATCCTTCTTTTTCACAAAAATAACTGGTGCTCCCCAAGGTGACACACTGAGTCTTTCAATCCTTTATCAAGCAATTCCTACAATTGAGACTTTAGCTCCATTAACTCAGTGGTGGTCATTTTGTATGGAGCTTTAGATATAGGTTCTGATCCTAGAAGTATATCTATAGAGAAATCAAAAGTTCTTTTGGGGGGTAATCCTGGTAGCTCATCTGGAAACACATCCTCAAAATCTCTAAGGGCATCTATCCATATCTGATCTTTCCTGATCTATGGACTCCCTCTTCTCAACTCCTTTGAGTTTCTGAGATTCATAAAACATTAAATCATCCTGGAAATTAGTTTCCTCAAAACTATTCAGTTTCTCCATTTTTAACAGCAAAAAGTTGGCACTCCTTTCTTTGAGCTCTTTTCATTTATAGGGCAAAAATCTGTCTTAATTTGACCTCTCTAGGGTTTCCTAGTAGAAAGAATTTATTTCCTAGGTCATCTAGGCATTCTATTGTTTTGGCATAGCAGTCTACCTTAGCCTGATGTCTCCATAACCAATTTATCCCAAGGATAACATCATATGAGCCTAATGGGGCTATATAAAGGTTTACTGTAGTGGAGAAACTTGGAAGTTCAACCTTAGCCTCAAACAAGCATTGCTCTACCTGAGATTTGGTTTGATTTGCATATTCAATTGACCAAGTGTTTGCCATGTATCCAACTTTTCTAGGAATTTTACTTAAAACTTTTGGGGATACAAAACATTATGTTGCACTAGTATCTATCAAAACTAAAATTGGGAAACTAGATAAGATACATGTAGTCTCAGTAGGAGTGATTTGATATTCAACTTGCCTATTATCTAGGGCTACATGTATGTGTTGTTGGAATGCTTCCTGCTGAGAGGGCAGAGGGTTTCCTCGAGGCTAAACTCCCTGCATCTTACTAGGACACTGGTTGGCATAATGATCACTGCCACATGTATAACATCTGCCCACGGGTCCTCATCTTTCATGAGGCTTTCCAGAATTATCTCCATTATTCTTGGAGTTATTATTGCCTTTCTTTTCCCCCTTGGATTCATTTTGCTTATTCTTGGACCCTTTATCATTTTTCTCCAAAAACTTCTGCTTTTAACCCTTTTTCTTAGAGGATTGGGAGGATTGAGACTAGTTATACCTTTTTCAATTCCTTTCCCTGTAATCAGACATAGATTTCAGCTTCTGCTCTTGTTTGATGGCTTTCTCATACACCTGGTTCATTGAAGTGGGACCATGCACATCAACTTCACCCCCAATTTGGATGTTCAATCCCATAATAAACTTTTAGATGCAAAATCTCTCATCCTACTGATATTGTAGTACATACTTTAGTAGGCGAGTGAACTTTTCCTAGTACTTGTTCACAGATAAATCACCCTGTCTTAGATTTTGGAAATCTATAAGCTTTTGATCATAGTACAGTGGAGGCAACCATCTCTGCCTAGAGAGTTCCACAAACCTGTCCCAGGTTAAACTCATAGACCTCAACCCTAACTCCATTTTCTTATTCATCCACCATGTGGATGCTTCACCTGCCAATTGATATGCTTCCCATACTGCTTTGGTGATTTTAGAGTAGTTTCTTATTTCAAAGTATTTTTCCATTTTTGTAAGCCATGCCTCCGCGACATCTCCATTTACAGACCCATCGAATTTGGGAGGCATAACCTTTTTCATATAACGAGATAATTCCAAAGCCAAGTGGCTTCTTCTATCCTATTCCTATCTTGCCTCGGAGTTATTCTCTCTACGTTCACTTTGGGTGGTGTCCTCATGACGTGCCTCGTCATCACCCCCATGATAGGATTCCTGCCTAGGTCCATGCTGACCCCTGACCTCCTGCTCGAGAGTTCCAATCCTTTCTCTTGTCTCTTGGAGCATAGCAAGGATCTGGTCGAGTTTGGATTCAGAGTGGCCTAAAGGTTGCCCTTCTTCTTTTCTATCTCCCATATTGGTTCTTATCTGAACCAGACTGCAATCTACTTATCCTGAAGTTTGCAGATTAATCATTCAATTAGTTTTTCAAACCATTGAATCCATTCATAAATGTAAATCCATTCTCATTCATGTAATCTTTAACAAGAAGGAAAAGATTTGCCATAATTTTCAAAGTGCATTAGAGTTTCCATGGATTACATATAATCCATCCATAGTTACAAAATTTTGTTTACATCTTGCTACTGCAAGTCATTATCAGATTGGGATATCTTCCCAAGTTCATTCCTCATCCTTGAGGTTTATTAGATCAGTTTTAGGAGGTGGACATACTCACAGGTACTCATCCACAACCTCCCAAGTAACATTAAGATCCTTAAGATCACTTTCCATGATTGGTTCATTAGGTGCAGAGCGCTTCACTGATTCATTTTCAAAGATAGGAGCAGTAACCCTAACTACTTTCCCCATCTCCTGCTTGATGCATTTAATAGCATCATAGAAAGTTTCATCATCAGCCAATCATGCACCTACCAAGCAACCAGTTTGTTTAAGGCATTTCATTCTTGAGGCTCTCTCCCTCAAGGCCTTAAAATAACATCCATTTCCTGTTACCTTCTTTTTGGGTGTCATTCTTATTCTTACCATTCTGGCATAAGAACATCCAAACATTAGCAACCATTAATGCTGGAGAAAATGTCATGTAGTGAGCTAATAGGTCCATGTATTGAACCTGGTAGCTCTAATACCATATGTAACAAGCTATATCTTGTTAACCCAAAAATTAACCAACTTAATTACCATTAAGTCTAAAGTGATGATTAGCATAATTAGAATTAATCAAGTAATAATCAAATATCAAATAAATCAAATCAATATGCATATCTTTTTTGTACATTTTCAAATAGAGATTTATAAGATTTCCAAGATATCATAATAGTGACTTGCTTTCAGTATACATTTACAATGTTTTGCTCATAACATCAACGATAAGTTACATATAATTTTGACAACACAAGTCATATAAAGGTAAGCACTATATCTGGAACTTTGACATCTGTCTTCATAAGCCTCGGCATGTCTTCTGCTTAGGAAGGAGAGCATCACCCAAGTGATTTTCCTCAAACCATAGACCGACGGTCCCCCACACAACTTCCTTCCTGGAAGCAACCTACCCTTCATGGAGGGTATAGATATAAGGAACCATTAGGCTTGCCATCTAAGTATCTAGTGTTGTGTCCTTCATAATACTTTAGGTCATACAACTATAGATCCACTCTAACTATGTATGACACTATCGAAAGCATTATGCCATCTGGAGCATAGTGAACTGACTAATGCATGCAGAGATGGATGCATTACTTTGGCCAAAGATTTATATACATAATGTTTCACAATGAATGTAGTCAAATGTTCACACACCTCGACTCGACTTAGAAGTTGTCTCATCCTACAGTGTTCATAGTTTAACCCCTCTAGGTCATAGTATGAATAGGTTCAAATCCCCATTAGTCCATCTAACTTGGACTTTTGACTCCTATCCTAGGAGTGCATTCAATATTTGTCATGTTGCCTGTGCAATAGGGAACCTGTGACTCCATGTCACTCTATTCCCTCTCTTTAGTCTTAAAAGAATTCAAAGATTCATGGTTTCAGTGATTAAGACCTTTTTCGGTCTATGGTTCTATGACCATCTTATAATAGAGTTCTTGACAATTCAACAATGGATATAACATCTTTCCATTTTATTTGATAACATCAATAATGAACTATATATATAGTAGACTTAAAGTCTAGATGTTCAAGAGGGTTATTTCACCCAACATCCCTTTTCCAAAACATTACCATTATAAGTAAAAGAAATATTCAAATAATACACACTTAGTTGATAAATAAACTCTTTATCCAATCCCAGTCAATAATCATTTGGGCTTTGCAACATAATAACAAAGTTTTTTGTTTCCAAACTATTCTTTCTCAGCCATATCAAAAAAGTATCTCGTAGAGATGGGTTTCCTCTAAACCACACTTAATGTAGTCCTTTATACAGGACTCACATATTAATATCTTATCAACATAGGTTTGCAAACCTAAGATATTTACATAAGGTTATGATTGAATGTAGGTAGTAATTATTCCATAGCATGCTACAACACAATCATAGACAAAAACAATATGTTATGATGCAAGCTAGAACACAATATCAAGTGTTTTTAACAGCTTAGGCTCAAACACATTGGCTAACTTCGTGGCCTACAAGTGTATCCATGCAATATTAATTGTATATCACCTTGGCCGACATCGTGGCCTTTGAAAGAATCATCATAGTAGTCATTATTTTCCCTCGGTCTTGCGGCCTGATGGGTTATTTAGCTAGCCTGTTACAACAGTTCATAGCTTGCTATCGACCTTCGGCCTAATAGAGATAGTTTACACTACTGTAGCCTTGCATGATAACTATCAACCTTATGGCCTGGTAAAGATACTTGCTACTGCTACAATAGTACAATATAGCTATCGGCCTTATGGCCTAGTATGATAAGTTTCCACTGCTACAATAGTGTGATATAACTATCGGCCTTACGACCTATTATGATAAACTTCTACTGCTACAACAATGTGAAATAACTATCGGCCTTACGGCTTGTTAAAATTAGTTTAAAGTAACAGTGACATAAGAACTATAATAGCCATCGACACTTAGAAGTATCATTTAACACTGATAAGAGTTTTACATGTAAGACACGGATACCTAATAAAGCTTGAGTTCGTCGTAGAACCCTTAGAATAAACTGTCGACTAGTCTTCCACATACCTCACTGTGTTCTTCCCTCTCCTTTCTTGAGAGCCTTTCTTTCATGTTCCTTTTCTTCAAATAATGCCTTACACTTCCTCTTCCATGAGGTTTTGCATGAGTAAGATCGTTATACTCTTTCCTTAGTGGATAACAATCCACTACCATCCCTATTGCCTTTGCGGCTCTTCGCAAGGCACAACACATGCAGTGTTGACATTGTGGAGCCATCCACTGTTCGTGGATTATGGCACATTCCCATGACTGCATAACACTCATCAACTTAACAGAATTTGATTCCACATTAAGTGGATATCATTTATAACTTCAAAGATATCATGGGGATCTATATGATATTATAAGGGTATTAGGATATTCAAAATATCATCAAGATGACATCATCAATCACATTAGTGATGATATTAATATGCAACTTGGGGTTGAGACTCACTCCCCCACATTGCTATTTAGACTTTAAGGAAATAATTAACGTTAATAACAAAACTTAATATAATATAAAGCAATAACATAGGAAATCTCTAACACTGACAACACTCACAAGATTAAACTAATGTTCTAAGAACATCATGAAGTCAATCGACTTAAGTGGTGTCGATAAAATGTAAAATGACATGACTTCTATAGTCCAACTGAGTTCGACTCAAACAAGGAAACAAGACCAATACTTACCCTAATGGGTGTTGGTTCACGAAGAATATTTTTGATACTCAAATGGCAACCTGACCCTTTTCCACAACATCTATCTCCTCCTCCCGGGTGATACTCTCCTTCCATCTTTGGAGGAAGATTATTTTCCTGATTAGACTCACAACCATATAACCATGATTAGTGTATCATCATTTGATTCATAAAACATTGTGATTAAAATAATCTTAACAATAAATAATCTCATGCTTAATAGAACATAATTTGATATCTATGTAATCAATGATTCTACTTGATATTTTCCACAAACATCAAATCATTAATCTAAGATTAATCATCCTGTTTACCACATAAAAGTAAGGTTAGGCTAAATCATAAGTTGGAGATGTAATAGGAATGAAGGTAGGTTCATGTTATTTCCCAACTTTTGTGCTAGATTATGCCACTTGTACACTAGTCATTACATTAAGGATAAACCTATCATAATGGGCCCAAAATGAAGAGGAAAAGTATAGGGTATGCATTTTTTTAACATTATAATCCTTGATCTAGTTTAGGGTTTGCTTGTTTTTAGTTTTTTAATATTAATTTTAGTTGAACCACACTTCAAATAAATTGCATGTTAGTACACTAGCTTTTTGCTTGGCTAGGTTTTTTTATGTATGAGATTTATATTTTTTATTTTTTTTAAGCCTTATAGCCATATTTTATTTTTGCAAGATTCTCTATACTAATTTATATTAAATAGTCACATTAACTCCCATCCATTGTGTAAATTTGCTTTAAATGCGTCTTCATCTTGCCTAATATAAAGTTCTTGATATGGAAGGCAACAAGAATAGTATTGAAGTGGCCACGAAAGTGTGTTCAGAAAGTTTATGGCAATTGCTAATAGTCAACCAACATGCTTGGTTGGTAATGTTTGTTGCACTTGTAAAATTAGAGAATGATAAAGGAGGTCTTTTGATGGAAGATCCCTTCATGTGAATCGACATCTATTTAAATTGAAGGCTCGTCTTGCATAATATTAAGGGAAGTAATTTGTATGGATTGCATGTTGATCACTTGAAGCCTTTAATGCTATTTGTTAAGAAATTAAAGTCTTTATGTTTCTCTATAGACTTTCTTAGAATGTATATGACCTAATACTCTTCAATTTGACATGCATGAACAAGGTCAAGATGGTGTTGTCATTCTCCTTTTTCCAACCTTTTCTTCTACAATTATTTTTGTGGGGAGTGGGGATCTTTCACACCATATCATGGATTTTGTTTGACAAATGTTTATTTGGTCTTGTCAACATTTATGCACCTAATGATGCCCTTTCAATTGCTTAGAGTTATGGCATTTGTTAGCCAATTATTTAATTTTCTAATTGGATTGTTTGTGGAGGCTTTAATATGATTGAATTTCTAGGTTACAAGGAAATGCTCATCTCATGCATTGGTGTGCTAGCAAATGTGAGGCTTGGATGTTTCAAAACCCATTTGGATTTTAAGTAACTTTTAATGGTGGTTTGGCTCCCTAGATAAATGATTCACATAATCAAAGTTTTATTGTGGGATAGATTCTATTCTTACAATATTATGTGTGATATGGGAAAATTAAATCTAACTTAGAATAATTTCCCATCACACATTAGGATACTAGCCAAAGAAGATGTATTTCTTGTTGTTATCCAATCTGGAAGAGAAAGCATATTTAGGCTATATCCCTTTGTTGCAATTGGAAATGAAATGAGCAAATTGTATTGATTAAAACTAACAAAGACAAGAGAAAACAGGGAAAATACAGAGATGAAATGATTTATAGAAATAAATGTAGAAACAGAAATAGCAGATCACAAGGAACCTGGCACTAGGCAGACAACTTCACTATCCAAGATGACAGTGCATTGCGTGGATGTTTGTGTGTCGCACTGTAGTCTATACGATGTAGAAAATCAAAATCCTAGATTTGTAGGGCTTCGTACAAATTTCAAGAGTTTCATGTTGACAACAAACATGATAATTATTACACAGAGATTGACAGATGAGGGAAATAGATGAAAATGATACTATGAGAATGAAATAAGAGAAACAACAAGAAAGGGGAAAGCAATATGCAAACGCTTGTGTGCTTGAAATATTTTCTCACACAATCTATAATCACAAACATAGAAGAAGGGTTCCGGGTTGTATAGGAGTTTGCCTTAGTCAAACCCCATCTTTGGTGTTGAAAGGAAGTAAGGTATGCAGAAACGCTTCCTACACTGATCTACTGAGGAAAGATTCATGCAATTTTTTACTTTTACAGTTATAGATTAAGATGCACATTAATAGAAATAGGTAATAACAACATCGAAATGCAAATACAGAACTCACAACACAAGATATACGTGGGGAAAACCCTTTCGGGTAAAAAACCCCACACTCCAAAGATGCCCAATATATTATTCAAGAATTAAGAAAATTACAATATACTTGCAGAGAAAGCTTTCATAGGAGTATAACCAACCAGAGATCTAGAGGTAACTAAACATCTATAAGACTCTTGCACAGAACCTCCATCTCAAGCTCCCGATATATAGGAGATACAATACAGTAATTGTCAATGGTAATTACAAAACCATGAGCCAAAACCACCCAAAAGTGGCACCCAAATTATCTCCAATCAAAGATGCCTTATGATGTACCAAATTACACACCAACATGTGTAACTCTGCCCTTTAAAGCTCTTTTAAGTATCCAACACGTTTTCACATTTCCCAAAAATAGGAGGTCCAACTTCCAGAGGCCATAACTTCTCATCTAGGTGTCTGATTAATGAACTATTTGATGCGTTAGAAATCTCATGAAGAGATCTAGATCAATATATAACCTGCTTTGTTAGTTATGACAACTTTTGGGGCGTTTAGGGACCTCTAAGTGCCTCAAAACTGAGTTTGAAACTTTTTCTGACAGTTTCAAAAAATAGAAACTTTAATATCTTGCAATCTAGGTATGATCTGGAGTCAAAACTCACCTGAGATGTTTACTTAGTAGTTCCGCACCTTTTGGGAAAATTTCAGGTCTATCCAAGCTCAAATGTAGAGTTACTAAATGTTTAGGAGTGAAAAGGGGGATTTTTATGTTTTGATGTTTTAATGTTGATAGGTTTAGATCCTCCTTTCACAACAAACATTCAAGGACATATTAATCGAGTTGAACCTCAATTTGTGCAAGAGGATTCACCTACAAGTTGGGTTGTCACTTGGAACGATGTGGAAACTCAAAAATTGCTAACTAATGCCTTAATGTAATCCTCAAATATGTAAGAAACCCTAATTATGCAAAACAATGATCAAATTGATAGATTCAGACAAATGCTTGCAGACTGAAATAGAAGATAGAGATTAATAATTGATCATTTTTCAAAGTTTGGGATTTAGAATATTCGAGGACAATGCCCTAGGCGCCCAAGTCCAAGGTATTGTTTTCTTTGCGGAATGCAGAACTCCTTCTGGCACTGATGATCATTGTTCCATCTGTTTCTGTTGAGGGATATGTGGAGGACACTATGACTAGTTAGAACCACTAGATATTACCTACAAACCCTAGCTAATGCAAAAACTAGGTTATACGAAAAATGCACAATTTCAAGTAATTTTTAACAATTTAAGCACGAAAATACAATGCAAATGAATGATTAATGATGAATTTCTGTAATTTAAATTAGATCTAATGAAAATAATATAAATTAAATGAAATTAAATGTAAATTAATTCAAATTATTTGAAAATGCAAGCCTAAAATGCCAATTTTTTCAAAATTTTCAAAAATTTCAATTTTTTTTGTAATTTTTCAAATGCAATAAGATGAATGAATGCAAATCTATCACACAATACTCAGCAAGGTGCAAAAATTTAAAAACACAGGTTCACCAAAATCTTTAGGAGTGAAAAGGGGGATTTTATGTTTTGATGTTTTAATGTTGATAGGTTTAGATCCTCCTTTCACAACAAACATTCAAGGACATATTAACCGAGTTGAACCTCAATTTGTGCAAGAGGATTCACCTACAGGTTGGGTTGTCACTTGGAACGATGTGGAAACTCAAAAATTGATAACTAATGCCTTAATGTAATCCTCAAATATGTAAGAAACCCTAATTATGCAAAACAATGATCAAATTGATAGATTCAGACAAATGCTTGCAGACTGAAATAGAAGATAGAGATTAATAACTGACCATTTTTTGAAGTTCAGGATTTGGAATATTCGAGGACAATGCCCTAGGTGCCCAAGTCCAAGGTATTATTTTCTTTGCAGAATGCAGAACACCTTCCAGCACTGATGATCACTGTTCTGTCTGTTTCTGTCGCGGGATATGTGGAGGACATTGTGACTAGTCCCCGTGTCCAAGGTAGGCTGATCTTTGAGATATCGGGGCTTCTTCAGATGTAGAATATCATTGTCACAAAGATTCTAATGTTTAAAACTCTGGAGGACATTGCCCTAGGTGCCCATGTCCTGAAAATGCTTTGTTCTGCTTCTTTCTTTTGGATCCTGAATCCTTGCCGTCTGCAACCTTCCTCTACAAAGATTGGTACTGGTAACCTACAATCACAAAGGAGTGTGGTTGGGGGTTGTGGTTGTTGAACTGCACTGGACAACTGAGAGGGGGGGGTGAATCAATTTCCTAAAACTTTTAACCAATTATGAACATCAACTTATCAATTACTTATATTTTGATATAACCATGAAAGCATAAAATGAGAAGCTCAACACAATAACGTAATCAACACAGAAGACACTAGATTTTTACATGGAAAAACCCTAAAAGGGAAAAACCATGGTGGATGTTATCCCATAGAAATATATAAGTTATATCAATACCAAAAAATAGAGGCTCATTGCCCAAATTGCTCACTGCCTATAGGGCTCATTGCAAAGAATGACTCACTACCAAAGGGGTAGCTTACTGCCAAAATGGTGAACTGATTAAGTAGCATCTACTCCATGCCTAGGTTCAGTTCCTTTGAAGCACAATAAAACTTCTTTGCTCTACTCTTTCACACCTTTGCACTTATCTCTTCATATTCACACCACACAACATTTTTTGCAACTTCATTACATGCTTTTATACAATTCATCAACCTTGGAATGTGCATCAAGGTTGGCATTACATTCATCAACCATTGGATCAATCTCCAAGGTCGGCATTACAATTATACATAAAATAGGTCTGGACCTAATACAAATTAAGCTAAGGAAAAGATATAAAGATGTATACGAATCATGCCCTGCCTTATCTGGGACTCAAACACAATCCTCCATGCCACAACACACTTCTACAATCTTCGATGTACCTCCGCAAATAATGAATTCAACTAGGTCGGCCAAGACTGATGATAACATTGGGTTTGCAAGAACATTCTTCATTCATGTTCCAATTTTCTCTTTGCGGACCAATCCAAAGGTAGGAACATGATCAGGAGACTTCTACAAGCACATTGTAATCACCAGGAACAACTACACAATCTCTAATCACTCTGTCAGTAAGATTCTTCAAATCAGAGCACAAGAACAACACTGTCAGCCACTGTCATGAGTAAAAGATAGCTTGCGGACCACCAAATCATGAACCATTGCAGTTGAAGGAACTTAACATCATCACAAACTTAATTCCAGAGCTACATACCAAAATACTTCAATGCGGAGGAATACGGAGCAAAACACTTCCTCCCTATCACCACCAAACATACAAAAAAAATAGTTTTCACACTGGTGAACACAACTTACTCAAATCTTCATTCTGGAGGCTCAACCTTGGAATATAACATCTTCATGCAGGCTGCTAAATAACTTCCAATCCGCAGACAAAGATATTCATTCTATAGGAAATGCAGAACATTCTTCTAGACTGTTCTTTTGCATGTAATGCACTGTTTCTACTGTAATTTACTGTTTTTACCGGATGAGCTAATTTTCTCAATATCCTCAACTTCTACAAGAAATTAACAAAAAGAGGGCACAATTGACACTAATAACAACACAGATATGTTGACATCAATGACAACACCGATTAGGCACATACTTGCAACAATCTCATCCTTTGTCATTGATGGCAACATTGTTAGAATCAAGGCAGACAACTGAGAGGGGGGGTGAATCAGTTGTCCCAAAACTTCCTCTTATTAATTACTTAAATCCTTCTTGTATTTCAGTAGCATAATCATAAATTAATCATGGAAACATAATGCAATCATTCAAGAGTAAAAACACATTAACACATATGACACCAAGGTTTTGACGTGGAAAACCCGGTTAAGGGAAAAACCACGAGGTGACTAACCCAAGATTGTATTCTCTGTTAGAAGAATAAAAGGAACAAAATGACACATGCCAATTGGGGCTCACTGCCCAAGCACACTGCTCACAAGAGGCCCACTGCCTACAGGAGACACATTGTCTACAGAATAATAAATATTACATACTTGAACTGAAGAATAGCATCTTCACCATGCTTGAGTCGGTTCCATTTAAGCCCAATACTTCTACTCTTCTTTTTGCACTTCTCCTCTCTACCACACTCTCATCTCCACCAAGATGCCTTTGAAATGACTTCACGACTTCTTATTTATACAAGACATTTGACTTTGGGATAATCATCCAAGTCGGCATACATTATAGAGCAAATACAACTTGACTAATTACAAAAGACTTCATGCAGATCAACAGACTGTCGGCTACACAGATCTAAAACTTCAATCTTCTTTTAGGAACACGCCATGCTTCACAGAACATTTTCAAGATCATCCGCAAGATGTGTAACTCATCCGGTTGGCCAGACTTAGGAAGAACAACATCATCCAGAAGTCATTCTTCAATTACGAGCTCAATCTTCAATGCGGACCACCAACACAAATTGGATACAATCCAAAGACCACAAGATTTCCTGAATCACCAAGAACATCCACACTACTTCTGCTTACTGAAATCTTTCTCTCCTTCATCCGAAAGCTCAAGAACACAGTCTGTCATTACTGTTATATTGGAATAGATGCTTGCGAACCTCTAGACCACGAACCAATTGAGTTGTCAATTCAAATTGACTTCTTAAACACTCCACCAAATCCGTAGAACAAGCTATTACATTTCTGGATCTCACCAGACCTTTCTGTGTCACTCTGTCACCTCTGAACATCTGCCAGAACTAGTTTTACTTAAGTGGCCATAACTTCTTCAGATCTTCATGCGGACCTCTCAAAACTTTACTAGATCATCTTAGGACACATATCTACAAACCCTTTGATGCGCATCCTCTGACCTTCACCTTAGCTGGGATCTTTACCTCACTGTCTTCACTATTCTTCTCTGTTCCTGATAGGACTAATTTTCTCAATATCCTCAACATATAACTCATCCAATCCTTGACATCAATGCAACAAGAGTATGTTGACATCAATGACAACACCCATTAGGCCCATACTTGCAACAATCTCCCCCTGTGTCATTGATGGCAACATATGATGTGAAAACTTATTTTAACCATCAAGACAAGAACTTCTCCTTACTGACTGTCATAACTCCCCCTATCAACAACAACCATTCACATGTCTTCTCTTCCTTTACTGCTCCCCCTTTGATCAGGAATCACTTTTGTTTTTCACATGTCTTCTCTCCCCCTTTGACATCAATGGCAAAGGGCACATACTTGCATCAATACCAACTTCCCCCCCTAAGTAGCAGCTTCCCATCATCAATCCAGACCACAAGATATGACTATGAGATCCACCAGACTGATGCACATCAGTGCACCTTAATGCAGAACTGGAGGGGTAATAACCCCTAACTTCTCCCTGAGATACTCAAAAGAGTCCTTAGGTAGAGGTTTAGTAAAAATGTCTACAATCTGATCCTTGGAGGGCACAAACTCCAATCTGACTTCATTCTTGTTCACTTGCTCTCTCAAAAAGTGAAACTTGATGGATATATGTTTTGTCTTTGAATGCAACACCAGATTTTTTGATATATTTATTGCACTTGAATTATCACAGAAGATTGTGATAGGTTCCTCATACTCCACTCTAATGTCCCTTAGCATTTTCTTCATCCACAATACTTGAGTGCAACTACCTGCTACTGCAATATATTCTGCTTCTACAGTGGATAGAGATATTGCCTCTTGTTTCTTGCTCAGCCAAGAAACCAATCTTTTCCCTAAAAAGAATGCTCCACCACTGGTACTCTTCCGGTCATCCACATCTCCTACCCAATCCGCATTTGTATATTAATGAAGTGAGAAATCATGATCTCTAGGATACCATAAACCATACTCAACTGTCCCTTTTAGATATCTAAGAATCCTCTTGATTGCCATGAGATGAGATTCTCTAGGTTCAGCTTGGAATCTAGCAACAAGACCAACATCATTCATAATGTTAGGTCTAGTTTGAGTAAGATACAATAGTCCTCCAATCATTAACCTGTACTTTTTTCTAATCAGCTTTGCTCAATTTACATCCAATTTCCATGGGAGTACTCATTGGTTTTGAGTCTTCCATCCCAAATTTCTTCAACAATTCTTTCACATATTTGGTTTGAGATATGAAGATTCCTTTCTTTGATTGGGTGATTTGTAGACCCAAGAATAAATTCATTTCCCCAAACATAGACATCTCAAATTCACTTTTCATTTGATTTGTAAAAGTCTTACACATACAATCTCTGTTCTGAAACTTTCAAAGATCTTACATTTTCCATTTTTGAATCAGAGATCATAGCCTTTGTCCACCAACTGTCCAACACTGAGAATATTGTGCTTCAGACCTTCAACATACAGTACATTACTAGTTTTGTTCTTTCAATCAAAAGAAATAGTTCCTCTACCTCTGATCTTGCCAGTAGAATTATCACCAAATTTTACAACTCCACCTTCATATCTTTCCAAATCTATAAAATTATTTCTGTCACCTGTCATATGGTGGGAGTATCCATTGTCAATGACCCAATCATCATTTTCTTCAACTTGGACAGCCAGAGCTCTTTCTACCATTTTATGATTGACAGATTTAGAGGGCATTGGATCTTCTTCCTTTGATGGCAATAAACACCTAGTCACTTCTGGATTTGTTTCTTATCTCTGATTCATCATATGTTACTCCTTCATCATCATCTTCATGAACATAGTAACACTTCTTTTGAAATCTTGGTCTGTTAGGGTTTGGCCTAGAAAATCTTTCTGGACACCTTGAGGCAAAATGAGCAATCTTATTGCAGTTAAAACATTTGAAAGGTAATTTTTCTTCATACTTAACGGATCCTCTTGGCAGTCTTTTTGCAATGAGAGCCTCAAGTTGTTCAGCTTCTAATTCATCCTCTTCCAGATCTTTTCTTGCTTTCTCATACCAAGAAGATTTTCTTGAGGAACTTTCTCCTGGATCATATCTTTGTTTGCCTTTTGTAGAGGCACTAGCTTTGAATGTTGATTCAGTCTTGGGAAGTGCATCACCAAACTCAACTAACTTGAATGCAAATATCTTACCAACCAATTGATCCCTTGTGATAGTTGTTAAGGATCTGATTTCCTCAATAGCAGTAACTTTGTGTTTATAAGTAGGAGGTAAGGATCTGAGAACCTTAGCAACAATTTCATCTTCATCCAGAACTCCACCAGCACATCTGATGCCACAAACAAGCTCATTAACTTTTGTCATGTCGGAGGTGATATTCTCATCTTCACTCATCTTCAAGTTTTCAAATTTTTCTTTCAGACTCTGTAGCTTGGCACATTTAACATACTTGTCTCCTTCATGTAGAAGTTCCAGTTTTTCCCAAATCTCATATGCAGTTTTTAGATCTATAACATTTGTCAGCTCTGAATCAGATAAGGCATTTAGTAGAGCTTCTTTAGCCCGAAGATTGTTTTTAGCATCTCTGATTTCATCTACAGTTCTTGGACCATTCTATGGAGGAACATACTTCTTTGAAGCCATGATCCAATATTGCATTCCCATATATTGCAAGTGACATTCCATGCAAATTTTCCAAAGAGTGAAATTGGATCCATCAAACCTTGGGCTATCCTTCTTATAGGAAGACATCCTGGATCTCCTCAAGCGGTTAAGCTCTTTTAGAGGAACTTAGCTCTGATACTAATTGTTAGAATCAAGGTAGACAACTGAGAGGGGGGGGTGAATCAGTTGTCCCAAAACTTCCTCTTATTAATTACTTAAATCGTTCTTGTAATTCAGCAGCATAATCATAAATTAATCATGGAAACATAATGCAATCATTTAAGAGTAAAAACACATTAACACATATGACACCAATATTTTGACGTGGAAAACCCGGTTAAGGGAAAAACCACAGGGTACTAACCCAATATTGTATTCTCTGTTAGAAGAATAAAAGGAACAAAATGGCACATGCCAATTGGGGTTCACTGCCTGAGCACACTTCTCATAAGAGGCCCACTGCCTATAGGAGACACACTGTCTATAGAATAATAAATATTACATACTTAAACTGAAGAATAGCATCTTCACCATGCTTGAGTCAGTTCTATTTAAGCCCAATACTTCTGCTCTGCTTTTCGCACTTCTCCTCTCTACCACACTCTCATCTCTGCCAAGATGCCTTTGAAATGACTTCACAACTTCTTATTTATACAAGACATTTGACTTTGGGATAATCATCCAAGTCAGCATACATTACAGAGCAAATACAACTTGACTAATTACAAAAGACTTCATGTGGATCAACACACTATCGGCTACACAGATTTGAGACTTCAATCTTCTTTTAGGAACACACCATGCTTCACAGAACATCTTCAAGATCATCTGCAGGATGTGTAACTCATCTGGTCGGCTAGACTTAGGAAGAACAACATCATCTAGAAGTAATTCTTCAATTACGAGCTTAGTCTTCAATGCAGACCATCAACACAAACTGGACACAATCCAAAGACCTCCACAAGATTTCTTGAATCACGAAGAACATCCACACTACTTTTGCTTACTGAAATCTTTCTCTCCTTCATCCGAAACCTCAAGAACATAGTCTGTCATTACTGTTATATTGGAATAGATGCTTGCAGACCTCCAGACCACGAACCAATTGAGTTGTCAATTCAAATTGACTTCTTAAACACTCCACCAAATCCGTAGAACAAGATATTGCATTTCTGGATCTCATCGAACCTTTCTGTGTCACTCTGTCACCTCTGAACATCTGCCAGAACCAGTTTTACTCAAGTGGCCATAACTTCTTCAGATCTTCATGCAAACCTCTCAAAACTTTACTGGATCATCTTAGGACACATATCTACAAACCCTTTGATGCGCATCCTTTGACCTTCATCTTAGCTGGGATCTTTACCTCACTGTCTTCACTATTCTTCTTTGTTCCTGATAGGACTAATTTTCTCAATATCCTCAGCATATAACTTATCCAATCCTTGATATCAATGCAACAGGAGTATGTTGGCATCAATGACAACACCGGTTAGGCCCATACTTGCAACAAACATATGATGTGAAAAACTAAAAAGACCATCAAGACAAGATTCTCCCCCTTTCTCTTTACACATCTGCATTCTTCCTCCTCCTGAGTTTTTCACATGATTTCTCTCCCCCTTTGACATTAGTGGCAAAGGGCACATACTTGCATGATGCTGCTCTAATCCACTTATTTTATTAGAAACATCTAGCTACTCCCTTTGAGAGGTAGCCCTTAAAACATCAATCCAGATCAAAGAATGACACTTTGAGCTCCACTAGATTGATGCATTACTATACATCTTAGTTCAGGGCAGAAAGGGTAATGACCCCTAAATTTTCTCTGAGATACTCAAAGGTATCTTTAGGCAGAGGCTTAGTGAAAATGTCTGCAATCTGGTCCTTTGTGGACACATATTCTAACTTAACTTCATTCTTTGTCACCTTTTCTCTTAAAAGGTGATACCTTATTGATATGTGCTTTGTTCTTAAGTGCATCACTGGATTCTTTGAAATGTTTATGGCACTTGTATTGTCACAAAAGATTTCAATTGGATCTTCATACACAACTCTTATATCCTTTAAAGTCTGCTTCATCCATAACACTTGAGTGCAGCAACATGTTGCTGCAATATACTCTGCTTCTGCAATTGACAAAGAGATTGAATCTTGTTTCTTGCTCAGCCATGAAACCAATCTATTACCCAAGAAGAAAGCACCTCCACTTGTACTCTTTTTGTAATCAACATCTCTGTCCCAATCTACATCTGTATAAGCATTGAGAGTGAAGTCATTGTCCTTTGGATACCATAAGCCATGATCCATAGTGCCTTTTAAATACCTCAGGATTCTCTTGACTGCCATCACATGTGATTCTTTTGGATCAACTTGAAACCTTGCAACAAGACAAATTGCATGCTTAATATCAGGTCTGGTTTGAGTTAGATAAAGCAATCCTCCAATCATGGATATGTATTTTTTCTGATCAACCTTAGGTGATTCATCAGTTTTTTTCAACTTGCAACCAGTCACCATGGGAGTACATACCAGTTTAGAGTCTTCCATCCCAAACTTCTTCAACAACTCTTTCACATACTTAGATTGAGATATGAAGATTCCTTTATCTGATTGATTTATTTGTAGACCTAGAAAGAAATTCATCTCACCAAACATGGACATCTCAAACTCTTTTTGCATTTCACCAGAAAATTTAATACACATACTTTCATTGCCTCCAAAGATGATATCATCAACAAAGACTTCAACAATCAAAAATTGATCATCATTAATTTTGAAGTAAAAATTACTGTTAGCAGTACCTTTATTGAACCCTAACTGCAATAAGTACTTATCCAACCTTGCATACCAGGCTCTAGGAGCTTGCTTGAGTCCATACAAATCTTTCTTCAACCTGCACACAAAATCACCTTGGTCTGATAACTTAAATCCTTTTGGTTGCTGAATGTAAACCTTCTCTTCCAACTCACCATTCAGAAATATAGACTTCACATCCATTTGATACACTTTGAAATCTTTGTGGGCTGATATTTTGATTGCCTCAATCCAAGCTACAGGAGCAAAAATCTCTTCAAAATCTATTCCTTCAATCTGAGAGTATCCTTTGCATACAAGCCTTGCCTTATTCCTACAACTTCTCCATTCTCATTCAAGTTATTCCTGAAAACCCATTTGGTTCCAATAACATTTTTATCAGCAGGTTTGGGAACTAATTCCCAAGTATCATTCTTTTCTATTTGCATTAGTTCTTCCTCCATGGCTTTTACCCAACTTTCATCATTGCATGCTTCATTCACAGTCTTTGGTTCAACCTTTGAAAGCAAACAATAATTCACTTGTTCTTCTGCAGCTCTTCTCCTTGTCAACACACCTTTGTTTTTCTCACCTATAAAATGATCTTTAGAATGATTGATCCTTACATACTTGGGAGTCTTGACAACACTTTCTGGAGCCTCTTCTTCATCCTGACTGTCTTCTTGCTCATCTTTTTCTTCATTCATTATAGTCATAGGTTCATCTGGTTCATAGTAGTTCAGGTCTGATATCTTTTCCTTGCCTTCATCCACCTTCACATTTGCACTTTCAACAATCTTTTTGAGCCTTTTTTTATAGCACCGGTAGGCTTTACTCTTGGTAGAGTAACCAAGGAAGATTCCTTCATCACACCTTGCATCAAACTTTCCTAGATCTTCATCTCTCCTGATATAGCATTTGCTTCCAAAGACTGAAATATTTTACTATAGGAATTCTTCCATACCACAATTCATAAGGAGTTTTAGTACCATTACCTTTCACTTGAATTATGTTTTGAATGTAGACAACAGTGTGTATAGCTTCTTTCCAAAAGACTTCCAGCAAACCTCCTTCCTTCATCATTGTCCTAGCAGCCTCCCAAACTATCCTGTTCTTCCTTTCCACAACTCCATTCTACTGGGGAGTTCTAGGTGCAAACAATTACCTCTTAATCCCTTGATCTTCACAGAAAATGTTGAACTCATTTGAAGTGAACTTACCTCCTCTATCTAACCTCAAGCATTTGATTTTCAACTCTATTTCATTCTCAACCATTGCCTTGAAAGATTTGAACTTCTCTACGGCTTTTGATTTGTCTCTTAGAAAAGAAACCCAAGTCATTCTAGAATAATCATCAATAAGCAACATGAAGTACTTGTCACCTTGTAGACTTCTCACCCTTGTAGGACCATAGAGATCTGTATGCACTAGATCTAGCAAACCAGCAGAAAATTGCTCTTTTCTCTTGAAACTTGTTTTTGTCTACTTCCCTAACTAACATTCCTTGCAAATTGTATTGGATGGTTTCACAAGTTTTGGTAAATCTCTCACAATCTGACTTGAACTTATCTTTACCAGATTATCAAAGCTTATATGACGCATCCTTCTATGCCACAACCAACTTTCATCTGCTTGGGCCAATAAACAGTAATCACTAGTTCCTCTTAATTGATAAATGTTACCTCTTGTCTTCTTACCGGTAGCAATCACAGTTCCAGAGCTTTCCATGATCTTGCACCCATTGTCTTTGAATCTCATATCATATCCCTTGTCACACATCTGACCAACACTCAAAAGATTATGCTTCAAACCCTTCACATATAGGACATTGTCAGTATTATGCTTTCCATCAAATGAAATAGATCATTTTCCACAAATCTTACCAGATGCATTATCTCCAAACCTAATCAGTCCTCCATCATACTTTTCCAAACTTACAAACTTACTTTTGTCGTCGGTCATGTGATGTGAGCATCCACTATCAATAATCCATTCATCCTTATCTTTAGCAACCTAAATAGCCAAAACACTTTCTTCCACTGGTTTTTCTTCCTTCACACTGCTAGCAAAATTAGTAGACATAGGATCTTCTTTAATAGCAATAAACAAGCATTCATTTGCACTAGTACTGGCATCATCAGATTCATCATCAATCACACCTTCATCATCAAAATACCTGACATAGTAGCATTTCTTTGGAACTCTAGGCTTGCTCTCATATTTTTTCTTGTTTCTTTCAATTCTTTCAGGACATCTAGAAGCATAATGACCTACTTTACCACAAGAGAAACATTTGAAAGATAATTTACCTTTGAACTTACTGGAACCTCTTTGCAACCTGTCAACAAAGTTAGCTTCAATTTCCTCAAAGTCATCATCCACTTTATATTTCTTAGCTCTAGAAATCTTTTCAGAAGTACTGGCTTTAAAAGATGATTCAACTTTCGGCAGGGTATCACCAAATTCTCTCATCTCAAAGGCTGTAAGCTTTCCAAGAAACTGATCTCTGTCAATAGTTTTCACAGTCCTAAATTCTTCAATGGTAGCTACCTTGTGACTATAGGACTTTGGTAGTGATCTAAGAATTTTCATCACAATTTCCTTATCATTGAGAGTTCCTCCCATACCTTTTATTCTAGTGACAAGTTCATCAACTCTTTGCATAAAGGCTGTTATGTTTTCATCTTCATTCATCTTCAAACCCTCATATTTCACTTTCAGGCTCTGTAGCTTAGCTTCTCTTATAGAATCATCTCCTTCATACAGATTTTTTAGCTTCTCCCATACCTCATTTGCAGATTCAAGATCCACAACTTTTGTCAACACTGAGTCACTTAAGGAAATTAACAGGGCACCCTTTGCTTTGACATCCAATTCATATTCTTTAATATCATCTTCAGTTGTCAAGCCATCTTTAGGCATGACAAATTTTGACTGTGTAGCTAACCATACTTTATAACCAAGATAGAGGAGATGGCTTTTCATGCGTACCTTCCAAAGAGCATAATTTGTCCCATCAAACTGTGGAGCTTCCTTCCTATTAGACAACCTAGATCTTCCTCAAGCTATTAGGCTTTCTTCTGAGGAACCTCGCTCTGATACCAATTGTTGAACTACACCGGACAACTGAGAGGGGGGGGTGAATCAGTTGTCCTAAAAAAATTAACCAATCATGAACATCAACTTATCAATTACTTATATTTTGATATAACCATGAAAGCATAAAATGAGAAGCTCAACACAATAACATAATCAACACAGAAGACACCAGATTTTTACATGGGAAAACCCTAAAGGGGAAAAACCATGGTGGGTGTTAGCCCACATAAATATATAAGTTATATCAATACCAAAAAATAGAGGCTCACTACCTACAGGGCTCACTACCTAAATTGCTCACTGCAAAGAACAGTTCACTGCCAAAGGGGTGGCTCACTGCCAAAATGGTGAACTAATTAGGTAGCATCTACTCCATGCCTAGGTTCAATTCCTTTGAAGCACAATAAAACTTCTCTGCTCTGCTCTTTCACACCTTCGCACTTATCTCTTCATATTCGCACCACAACATTTTTCGCAACATCATTACATGTTTTTATACAATTCATCAACCTTGGAATGTGCATCAAGGTCAGCATTACATTCATCAACCATTGGATCAATCTCCAATGTTGGCATTATAATTATATATAAAATAGGTCTGGACCTAATACAAATTAAGCTAAGGAAAAGATATAAAGATGTATGTAGATCACGCCACGCCTTAGCTGGGACTCAAACACAATTCTCCATGCCACAACATGCTTCTACAATCTTCGATGTATCTCTGTAAATAATAAATTCAACCAGGTCAGCCAAGACTGATGATAACACTGGGTCTGCACGAACATTCTTCATTCACGATCCAATTTTCTCTTTGCGAACCAATCCAAAGGTAGGAACATGATCAAGAGACTTCTACAAGCACATTGTAATCACCAGGAACAACTGCACAATCTCTAATCACTCTGTCAGTAAGATTCTTCAAACTAGAGCATAGGAACAACATTGTTAGCCATTGTCATAAGTAAAAGATAGCTTGTGGACCACCAAATCATGAACCATTGCAGTTGAAGGCACTTAACATCATCACAAATTTAATTCTAGAGCTGCATACCAAAATACTTCAATCCAGAGGAATGCAGAGCAAAACACTTTCTCCTTGTCACCACCAAACATACAGAAAAAGTAGTTTGCACACTGGTGAACACAACTTACTCAAATCTTCTTTCTGGAGGCTCAACCTTGGAATATAACATCTTCATATAGGCTTCTAAATAAATTAGGAAATGTGAAGCATTCTTTTGGACTATTCTTCTACATGTAATGCACTGTTTCTACTGCAATTTACTATTTTTTACCGAATGAGCTAATTTTCTCAATATCCTCAACTTCTACAAGCAATTAAAAAAAAGAGGGCATAGTTGACACTAATGACAACACAGATATGTTGACATCAATGACAACACCGATTAGGCACATACTTGCAACAGTGGTGTTTAGAGGCTTGCCTTAGTCAAGCCCCGAAGAGACATTCAAGTCTTTCAAACACCGTTGTCAGATAAGAGTGTGTATCCCTGCAAGATAGAGGCAAACTCCAAATGACAAATGATTCAAACATAAACAAATGTCACCTCGAAGGTGTATCTCTCACATAGATGAAGATCCTTCATACACATGAGAAGATGAAGCTAAATCTGCAATTACAAACATAATAACAATGCTATACTATGCAACAATGAATATCATGGATGCTCTAAAAATCATAACTATGCATAAAGTTCACAATCATCTTCTAGTTTACAAATGAAAACCTAAACATACTTATATATGCAACAACACACATTCCTGCTAAGAATTTCATAATTCAAACTTAAGATGTCAGCATAGGACCTAACAATGGTCATATAACTGACACTTAGATTTAGGGCCTGACCCAAAATAGGGCAGGACTAGGGCAGGAGTGCCCAAGTCCTTCCTCCCAATTTTGGTTAGGATTCATCAAAATATCACCCCCTAGGTCCTATTTGCCACAAGACTTCAGGGTTTTCTCATCAAGATTCAAAATTAACATGCAATATGATCTAAATGCATTCTAAGGACCCCGAGAGCTAAACCTTAAGAGGGAAAAGCCCCCAAGGGGACATTTTCTAACATAACACTAAAAATAGTAAGTCCTACCATTTTTAGCCCTTTTTGAAATTCTAAAAGTTCTAAACCATTCTTTAAGATTTAAAGGGTATTCGAAAAGACCAAAATTGGGAAGAATAGTAACCTTATGTAGTTAAAAGGTTGAGACACCTTTCCTAATAGGTGTTTCCACCTCAATGACAACCAAAGAGATTGATATATTGATAAACAATGTGTGCACTTAATTCTAAGTGCATCTAGAATTGTAATGAGCAGTGACAAAATGATAATGCAATATTTCCAAGTAAGGAAATGATACCCAAACCACAAAGATAAATATTAATCTAAATGGATTGACAAAGGTAAGGAAAGAAGTTACAAGGATCTCACTAGAAGACTATCACATCGAAGAACAAAATGAAGCTTTATTTGGAAGGATAGCGATCTCAAACAAGAACCTTTCGAAGAGTGTGAAGAAACCAAAGAAAATCACATTAACTGAATACTTTCAATAATCTACAATAAACAATGAGCATAGAATAGAAATAACACAAGTAAAATAAGAGTGAGTAGTAATTTTGGTAGAGTTTCGCTAGCATGTGAAATCAATCCTTTCAATGGAAAATTGATAGGGTTTTATAGAAGAGGTAAGGGGAAAAAATCTGGGAAAGGAGTCATTTAGGTACGGATAGACATCAAGTAAAGCTCGAAATGCCATGCAAGTAAAAACACACCTTCTAAAAATGGTTGACGAACACAGAAAGATGCTTTCGAGACATAAGCACGCCATGTAGATGTTCGTGCCTAGTGCTTTTGTCTATGCAACTTCAATTCTTAGAAATTCCAGATGACTTGGTACATTACCAAGGTTACGACACTTACGATTTTTAGATAGGATAAACAAAAAGGGTTAAAGAAACACTTAGAAAGCATCTTTGTGGGTTGAGGGTGGCGGCACCTGCCTAGGTTTAGGGTTTTGAGTCTAAAATTTGTAGGCCTTTTCATATAAACCCTTAAACCCCTTAGGTTTTAATCTTGTGGCTCGTCCCTTGCTTTACCTTTTAATCTTCTGTTGACCGTTTGTAGTGGGTTTCGGGTCATTTAAGTTATAACTTGAAGCCTTTATGATCGTGAGATGACCGGCCCCAAGTCTTAGCATTACCCTTTGTAGCCCATAAAAATCTTAAGTTTTATATTGTAAGTCTTCATAAGGGTCAAAAAATGCCATATGGTTGCATTTCGCAACGTCGCAAAGCCTTTAAGATGACGTCATCATCCTCCTGTGTGACCGTAAAATGAGGACATCTGTCAAGGAAGTTGGGCTTACAACCCCTTAATCGAGGATTCTAAATTGAGAAACTGCAAGCTACCAGGTATCACGGTGAGAAATGATCAGTAGAGGGGCTGTAATCCAGCGATAGCGCAAGCACGCAGAGGGATCCTGTCAGAGGCAGAAGTTTGTTGTGCAGTCCCGAAATGGTGACACGTGGCCATATTTCAAGGAAGGAGATACAAGTGAGTGCATGGAGGCTTATGTGGAGGCATTTTCGCACCCATGTAGAGCAAGTTGGTGGTGGGCCGTTTCTGGCTGCGATGTCGTGAAATGGTGCCACGTGTCCACATCAGACAAAAGGCAAAGGAGTCAGTGAAGGAAGTATATTTGACATGGAGTAACCTCATTGGTTGAAGAATTTTCAACAAAGGATACCTGGATTTTCAAATCCAATGGGAGGATGGTGATTGTAGATTTCAGAAGGAAGCCTAAATCAATGGCCGAGGATTAAACTTGAGGTAGCTATCTGTTAGTGCCATTCCCGCACACCTCGACTCTACAGTTAATGAAACTTCCATGTGAGCAAGGACATGATATCAAATCTATTAGTTTAATTGAAGTCTAGGTTGTTTTGTTAGCAGGTTTTCACCAAGAAGTCTGACTGCTTCATCTACTCTATTACTTGAGGATTTGATTATTTCATTAAAAAATATGTAAGGATCCGATTGTTTCATTAAAAGTTTGTCAGAATGTAGGTGGCCGGAGGCTTGTTGCTCCTTTAAAAGGGAATTCATGGCCATTCTAAGGGGATTCTTCTGGGCTTTGGATACAAGGTGTCCACATTTTTGGGAAGTAGTTTTCGGTAGGAGATGGTGAGTGGATTTTGGGTTGCAGAGGCATATCTTGTTGTATAAATGAATAAATTTCTGAATGACAACTTTCTTTCTAGGTTGAGTTATATGAGTAACACATTCTGTGTGGATTATTTATGACTGTCTCCTTGGGCATTTGCATTTTTCTCTTGAACAAAGTTGCTAATGGTTTATGAGTTCTTTAATATACATTTGCTATGTTGCATGTTTGATTTTCTGCATCTATTTAAGGAGTAGATTAAATTTGCTTTAGATCAGACATGGAGGAAAATGTGTAATATCAAGGGATTAGTGAAGCATATGGTCATAGATGATTCTCTTTCTTAGACAAAGTACTGTAAGACAGTAATTTCATTGTTTTCAGTCCTCTGGTTATGAGTTTCTATTGTCATAAGGAAACATTTACATTGTTGAGTATGACTTTGTTGTCCATATAAAGCACTGATGTGGAATCTATTTGCCCAAAAGTCCAAGAAATCCAACAATTTAAAAGACAAATCATACAAACCATTTTATGTTTTATTTTGTTTTAGTTTAGGTGCTGCATGTTCTCAGATTTAACCAGTGGAGATAATCTAAGAACATTGCCAGTCTAGGGTTAATCTTTTAAATCTTGGTACATATATGAGAACATTTTGCCTAGTATTGAAAAGCTATATTTATTGATGTGAACAAGGGAATACCCCCCTAGGTGCAGCAGAACCTGAAGTGAAGGGGAGATAAGAGATAATCTCCCACTCTGTTGGCCGAGTCTTCCATTGAACTTGAGCATAAGAAGTGGTAAATCTTTAGAGTTTGATGTGTGCATATTTGAGAACCAACAAAACTGGTGACTCTACTAGGGAACAATGATATATATATGAGCAAAGAGTCAAAGAATTTTATGGGTCTGAACATTTGGTTTAGATATTGAAGTTTTAGACCTGGATGGGGCTTTGTTGCAGCAAATTTAAAAGAATTTATGTGTGGCTCTGCTGTTGTAGAAAACCAAGAATGAAAGAATGCTTTAAAGAGATTTGTGTTGTTTAAAGTTTAGTCCTCTACGAAGAGAGGTGGTGACTCTATCAAAAGAACCTGATGAAGATGTGAAGAACATTTTAGATCAATAAAGATTTCCAGTCAGGGAGGAAAATTTGCAGCAGTTGCAACATATCTAGGTATTTTTCATATTTTGGTTTTCAAGAAGGACAGGCTTGTGTATGAAAATGATATTTGAAAGTCTTGAAAGATTTTGATTACCTATTGAGTGAAACTAAGCATTAAGGGAAATAGTAGTGATAGGCTTGCATACTTCTATATTACTAGATTGCAGCCTCTATTATGAAGTGAAGTATGCAATATTTTTGAAGAAACTCATTTAGAAGATCTTAAGCAAGATGAGATAGAAAATTTGTGTTGTAAAGGCTTAAGATCATGTTTTAAAAGGAGTTTGAGTTGCCTTGTGTAACTACAAAGTTAATATGAAAAGGCTTTTAAAGGTGTAGGAAAATGTATCACCAACCTATGCATCCTTGTATGGACCCAAATGTAACAATGCATAGTGTGCATCCCTTGTCCTGTCATCAAAGAAATTTCATCACTGAAAGGTACAAAGACATAAATTTTGATGGTATTTGTGGTTTCCCAAATGTCATACCATCTGAAATCAGAGATAAAATACCAAAATTCAATGGTGAGAAGTCCGAGTCAACTAATAAGCATCTACAAGAATTCAATAATTTAATGGATGATTATGAGGTAGATCATGAGGCTATTTGTTCAATCTCTAAAGGGAGATGCAAGAGACTGGTTCTCTTATTTACCAGCATGCTCTGTCTATTCTTGGAGTGAGTTTATGACAACATTCATAGAATAATTTGGTGAGAGAATTGACCCAAGTTTAGTGATACGAAAACTTATGAACATCCAGAAAGGGGAAGATGAGTTGGTTCTTGCATTCAATCTTAGATTTTCAAAGGCAATAAATGATATTCCAAAAAATATAAGACCAAATGATGCATTATACTTGTTTGTATACCTAGGTGCATTTGATGAAGAAATGAGCTACCTCTTAAGGGATAAGGAGCCTGAAACACTTCATTGGCATATCAGATTGCCATGGACATTGAAAACAACTAGAAGTATGGAATGCACAAGGGTTATTTGTCTACAAGTGTTTTCTGCCCTAAGGCACCCAATGTTAATGAAAGGTGTAATTCAAGTATTAAAAATTAATGTCAGAGCACTTACACCCCTGGTGTCCCAGTTTATACATTAGCCCAATGTGATTATACAAGAGGTGTGGTGTCTCAAAATGCAGATAGCAGTTGTCCTATTGAGAAAAATCAGAACATGATGCACCTAATTGAAAAGAGTATATCAGAAAATGAAGATTTATCTTGTGTAAATGAGGATAGCGATTACAATCAGCCCACAAGCAACATATATGCAGATCAATAT
Organism: Cunninghamia lanceolata; assembly: GCA_027924645.1. Lineage (NCBI taxonomy): Eukaryota > Viridiplantae > Streptophyta > Pinopsida > Cupressales > Cupressaceae > Cunninghamia > Cunninghamia lanceolata. Next base: position 199,721 of record BSBN01001164.1, on the reverse strand, counting down.
ATCAGTGATGAAGATAAAAATAAATGGCATGATGACAAAATAGGTATACATGAAATTTCTCCCTGTAATATCTTAGATGATGAGGAAGTAAAAGAGATGCAAGATGTCCTTCCATGTTATGTTTTAATCAGTGACAACAGTGCAAGTGTTGTAGATATTTCATTGCAAATCAGTGATCATGATTTTGAAAATGAAATTTTAAGCATTCCTTCTAAAGATTCTGAGCATGGTTTAAGTAGTGATGAATTTTCTTGTGATAAGAATCATGATGACAGTGAACCTGGTTATTTTTCTATGGATTATGAAAACTTCTATGAGGATGATCTAGAGGTGTTTTCTTCACATAAAGGATGCAGTGATTTGAAATTTGATGAAGTCACTTGTTCACAAGTAAATGAACAAAGTTCATTTGATGAACACATGGAATGTAGTTCAAGTTTGCTATTAATGGAGCATACTAACCCTGTGAATGATGATGACTTTGAAGATAAAAACTTGTGTGTTTAGTCTCCTAATCCTAAGCACGGTGTTAGAGATGATAAGGATGTTGATGATGTTGACTATGATAACTTTGTGTTTGATGTGCAACCACATCATGTTTTTGAATATATTGATGATGGGAGAGTTTTAGATCCTCAAGTTGAGAAAAGGGAAGACAAGGTTACTCATAAAATTTGTTGTAATTGTAACCCTATTATGACTCATTTAGATGAGGAATTAAGAATGGATGAACAATTTGAATTGTTTGTTCCTTCTTTTGAAACTTTTCATGTTGATGTGTATGATGGTTTGCAAGATGAATCAGGTTATATTCTCATAACAGAGATGGAGAAAATGTTTGACACATGTGATATTGATGCAAGCTGGCAACTTGGGGTTCATGGATTCAGTAAAAGTGTAAACGTGGTTGGAGATGCATGTTCTTATGAGAATCACGACATGACTAGTGAGGAAAATTTTATTGAGACAACTCAGTCTCCTTTGCATAGAATTAAAACACCAAGTGATACAAATGACTTACATTACCCAAGTGTAGGTGAATACATATGCCATATGGATCAGATAAAAAATAAGCCCAAGTATGAGCATTTTCAGTTTTCAATTTAGCTTGATAAAATTTTATTGGTGCAGGATAATGACTTTGTCAATACAAATCACTGCAGTGTCTTGCATGGTATGATGGATAAATTTGTTGTTTGCATGACATTTGAGGAGATGTTTCAGTTAGAGCTTGATTATAAAGATCATAAGAATGCAGAACACTTTGACAGTGGCAGGTCCAAGAGTTTTGTGAGAAAGGTAAGCATCCAGTTTGTAATCAGGTGGATTATGGCAATGTCTTCAGTTGTGGTCTGGGGCAGTCATTTGAAAATAGAATATTTGATAGAGGTAAATGTTGGGTTTTCATTTTTGAGGGCCTTGGGCAACCAAATAAATTTTGATGCTTGATGAAGCAACAACATAGTAGCCCAATGGATAAGGCACATGGTCTATGCCCCAGAGGTAACTGGAATCTCACCATGCTTGCAGGAGGCATGCGTCCTCGAGAAAGAGCCAGTGGTGGCACCTGCCTAGGTTTAGGGTTTTGAGTCTAAAATTTGTAGGCCTTTTCATATAAACCCTTAAACCCCTTAGGTTTTAATCCCGTGGCTCGTCCCTTGCTTTACCTTTTAATCTTCTATTGACCACTTGAAAGTGGGTTCCCGGTTGTTTAAGTTATAACTTGAAGCCTTTATGATCGTGATATGACTGGCCCCAAGTCTTAGCATTACCCTTTGTAGCCCTTAAAAATCTTAAGTTTTATATCCCAAGTCTTCATAAGGGTCAAAAAATGCCGTATGGTTGCATTTTGCAGCGTCGCAAAGCCTTTAAGATAATGTCATCATCCTCCTGCGCGGCTGTGAAATGAGGACATCTGTCAAGGAAGTTGGGCTTATAACCCCTTAATCAAGGATTCTAAATCGAGGAATCGTAAGCTACCAGGTGTCATGGCAAGAAATGATTGGTAGAGGGGCTGCAATCCAGTGATAGCGCAAGCACGCAGAAGGATCCTGTCAAAGGTAGAAGTTCATCGCGCAGTCTTGAAATGGTGACACATGGCCATCTTTCAAGGAAGGAGATACAAGTGTGTGCATGGAGGCTTACATGGAGGGTTTGTCACACCCGCACAAAGCAAGTTGGTGGTGGGCCATTTCCGGCTGCGACGTCATGAAATGGCGCCACGTGTCTACATTAGACAAAAGGCAAAGGAGTCAGTGAAGGAAGTATATCTGACATGGAGTAACCTCATTGGCTGAAGACATTTCAACAAAGGATGCCTGTATTTTCAAATCCAGTGAGAGGATGGTGATTGTAGATTTCAGAAGGAAGCCCGAATCAATGGCCGAGGATAAAACTTGAGGCAGCTGTCTGTCAGTGCCATTTCCGTGCACCTCCACTCTGTAGTTAATGAAACTTCAGTATGACCAAGGACAGGATATCAAATCTGCTAGTTTAATCAAAGTCCAGGTTGTTTTGTTGGTGGACATTCACCAAGAAGTCTAACTGCTTCATCTACTCTATTAGTTGAGGATCTGATTATTTCATAAAAAAATCTATAAGGATCCGATTGTTTCATTAAAAGTTTGTTAGAATGTAGGTGGCCGGAGGCTTGTTGCTCCTTTAAAAGGGAATTCATGGCCATTCTAAGGGGATTCTTCTGGGCTTTGGATACAAGGTGTCCACATTTTTGGGAAGTAGTTTTCTGTAGGAGAAGGTGACTGGATTTTGGATTGCATAGGCATATCTTGCTATGTAAATGAATAAATTTCTGAATGACAACTTTCTTTTCAGGTTGATTTATATGAGTAACACATTCTGTGTGGATTATTTATGACTATCTCCTTGGGCATTTGCATTTTTCTTTTGAACAAAGTTGTTAAGGGTTTATGAGTTCTTCAATATACATTTGCTATGTTACATGTTTGATTTTTTGCATCTATTCAAGGAGTAGATTAAATTTGCTTTAGATCAGACATGGAGGAAAATGTGTAATATCAAGGGATTAGTGAAGCTACATATGGTCATAGATGATTCTCTTTCTTGGACAAACTACTGTAAGACAATAATTTCATTGTTTTCAGTCCTCTGGTTATGAGTTTCTGCTGTCATAAGGAAACATTTACATTGTTGAGTCTGACTCTGTTGCCTAGATAAAGCACCAATCTGGAATCTATTTTCCCAAAAGTCTAGGAAATCCAACAATTTAAAAGACAAATCATACAAACCATTTTATGTTTTATTTTGTTTTAGTTTAGGTGCTGCATGTTCTCATATTTAACCAGTGGAGATAATCCAAGAACATTGCTAGTCTAGGGTTAATCTTATAAATCTTGGTACATATATGAGAACATTCTACTTGGTATTGAAAAACTATATTTATTGATGTGAACAAGGGAATACCCCTAGGTGCGGCAGAACTTGAAGCGAAGGGGAGATAAGAGATAATCTCCCACTCTATTGGCCAAGTCTTCCATTGAACTTGAGCATAAGAAGTGGCAAATCTTTAGAGTTTGATGTGTGCAGATTTGGGAACCAACAGAGGGTAAGGCTAAGGCTGGCAAGTGATCCTAAAAACACACCAGAGGAGTAGACACTAAAGTGAGTACCAAATAAAGTGTGAAATTGTGAGCAAGCACAATTTACAATGCTATATTTAGCCCCTACTTTAGTGGGCATATGACACTGCGTGCATATGCAAGCTATAGTAATAAAGAAAATAACATAATAGCAAACTTTTTACCGAAGGATACTGTAGAGGATGCAGAATGTCGCTGAGTGAGAGATATGAAGCCCCTAACTTAGGATTCTGTAAAATCACAATGTTAGGCCAAAAATCTGCACATGAAACAAATGTCAGAGGCCCACGTATATATAAAGTTGATGAAAAGGAGGATTAGACCAAATACGATTTGTCAATTTACCCTTGCGGTTAGCAAATAATATAGTCTAATACACATTAATATATTGAATAAGTAAACATATACAAACATATAGAAGGGTAAAATGAAGGGTATGGTTTTAGGGCTAGCACACTTGAGAGCTAGGAACCATACTGAAAAACCTCTATAAGTCACTAGGGCTAGAAAATTCTGTTGTTTTCTAGGTGGCTTATGAGAACTATTGATATGGTAGAAAATAAGCATCACAGACTAGCATTTCTTCACTAGGTGAGCTACATGTCAAATAGTATCAAAGATTACATGGCTAGCATGGATAGGTAATTTTGATAAAGGTGGTTAGTCTAAGCAAGTGCATCTTCTTAGATCACGAATGCTACAAAAAAGCTACAGGGAGCATACCATTGATGCGGTGTGTGATCAAGTGTGAAAGACAGAAAATATATGCCCCTACCTTAAAATAATTGCTTACATCATAGAGGAGCAATTAATTTTAAGGAAAAAAGAGGGAAAAAGGCATGAGAGCTTTCAAGAAGCATATGCCTAGAGGATATGTTCTAGAGAGCTATGCCGTGAAAGGGTTTCCCCCAAGAAGGACAACCAAGGTGATGTTGCAGGCATGATACATGATGGCTTGTGTAAGCATGGCATGCAATCTACCAATGCAACAAGGTGTCACATAAAGGCAAGAAACATCACAATAAGACACAAAGGGATCTACATGATTCGAAGTTAGTATATATACTAGAGGGGAATAATTAGGGAAATATAATTTTGGATCATCATCATCCCCCTAGGCACGTAGAACTACGAATACAAAGGAAGAAGGTCACATGAAGACAAAATAAAAAAAAATTGGTCAACATGGAAGGATGCTTTAAATCATTTGAAACTTTGCATTATCCCCAAAATGTGGAAAATTTAAGTACGACATATAGAAGAATGTAGAAACATATAAAGGAATGTCACAACCTTTCGTTCCCCCTGTATCCATGTGCCTACAAGGGCATCAAGGGTCCTTCAAGGAGAGCTAACAAACAAACATACATGCCATGTAGAAAGTATGGGGATTACAAACATATAGGCACATTACGAACAATAACAAATGAAATGAAAGTACCACACTTCAAGTTTCATGCTCTAGTAGGTCATCTGCTTCCCAATATTGTTCATCATATAGGGATGGAGGACATGCCACTAGAGGGACCATGTTGAGAGTAGTACTTGGTACTGTGTCTAGTTCATCACGCAGAGGATCAACATCTAAGGGAGGATCTTGGCGCAACTCACCAAAGGTTAGGTCCATCAATCTTGTAAAGATCGAGGGTAGATATTGTATCTCTTCCAAGGACTCAAATACATCTTCTTTTGGGGAAGAGTGATCTGAGTCACTATCTGAATAGATGACAATAGGGGGTCACCCAATGCTAACAACGAGAATGCAATCATTGATGACCATTGGTGGAGAAGAGGTCTCCACAACTAGAATAGATGATACAGAAGGACTCAGTGGCGGCGAGGGAGGCATGCACTTTGGCTTTTAGCAGGATGGGGTGGGATAATGTTCACATTTACACTTTGGAAATGGGCATGGAATGTCAATGTCAATGGTGGCAGGATGCAGGACATCAGGGAACACTTGATGTTAGGTACGCTGGGATGGAACTAACTTTGATAGAGTGGTACTAGATATGATGATGACATTAGGTAAGTCCAAGGATGTATCAAAGGGTGGAATGTTTGGGATGGATGGAAGGATGGGGCTCTCCATAGAGGGAGTGAAGACTACTTGAACCAGGTTAGTGTTGCTTTCATCGTGCTGAATCAGTGGAGAGACCGGAGTGGGTGATGAGAGAGAATCACTAAGAGGAGAGGGAGTAGAAAGCTGAGCAGGTGTAGCCAAGTCTGGGGTTGACTGCATAGGAGGAGGGTGCATGGGAAGGGGTTCGTCTCTTTCCTCATGCTCACAAGCTACAGCATGTCAATGACGCTTGTGATATCTCACACGTTGGTTACATCAAATGTGACTCAAAGCATGTATAGGAGGAACTGGGGAGTTTCCCAACATGAGCTCATTTTCTTCTATCACTCTAGGAGTGGGAGGAGGAACATAAGGAGCCACTGAAGGCTAGGGTACTACTAGGGGAGGGTCTCTCAATGTGGGTTTCCTTCCTCAAGATACTAGAGGGGCTGGAGGAATAGAGGTGGCCATTGTAGATGAGGGACCAAAGGGGAAGGGTCCTGCACCATGGCCTGCTTTCCTTGAGTCTTCGAAGAGGCAGAAGGAATAGGAGTAGCCGCTGAAGGCTAGGGAGGTTTGGATTGTGTGGGTCAGTGCCTCTAGGTCTTGGGTAAAATGCTAGAGGTGGGACTTACGCATAGATTCCAGATGCTCGGGGATGGGGAAGGTCAATCGATTTGAGTTGTCTTCCCTTCTCTACCTGTGGGGTAGGAGGAGGGACATCGGCATCCATCGAAGATTGAGGGACCTCAAGGGGAGCAACCGATTGGATTGAAGAGGAAGCACCGATGGATAACTAATCTATGTAGTTCACTTTGAATTTCTAATATGAGAGAAACAAGAAATCATTGCGTGGTCCCAATGGCTCAATCTGTATTGGCCAGAAGTAATCCAAGGAGAAATTTCCTCTTAAAATGAGAGGTTTAAACCCACTATGATAAATAGTGTGCACCTGACCGTCGTGAGGGAATTTTAGGCACTTATGGATTACAGAGGGGATCACTCTCATGGAGGAGAACCATGGATGGCCCAACTTCACACAAAATTGGTCTAAGGTGGGAATTGGAGAAGAGAATGTCTAGGACATTTGGTCCCACCCGGACAGGAAGGGTATGAGAACCCAAGGTGCAGTGAGAGGATTCATCATGCACTCATATTTGGACTTCTGATTGTTCATAATTGTCTTGATAGAGTTCATGTAGCATAGAAATTCCTTTGTGATTACATTCACCATGCACACATGGTCAATTAATATGCCCTTGGTGGGCTTTACATTGACTAGGCAGTGATGTACATAGGTCCACCATATACGTGCATGGGTGCATTAATGGGTGTGAAAGAGATGACTAGTTTGGGAACATAACATGCTTGACTAGGGTGAGGATGATCATTCACCATGGTAATCATCCTAGCTAAGGAGGTGGTAGGCTCGACAATAGACATAGTAGTAACCACAAGATCAAAAGGAAGTTTGACTAGATTTGTGGAGTGATGTGGCAACAATTTTTTGTAAATTTGGAGGTTTTGATTACGCGGAGCAACATATTTGTTTCCTTTGTTGTTCATCCTAGAGACTTGGATGAAATTTTGGTTAATAAGGTCTTGTACATTATGATTAAGATGCACGCATCACTCGGTGTCATGTCCAGACACTTTGTGGAACTGACAGAAGGCCTTTGGGTCATAAGAAGGTGGTAGGGGTTTGGTTGTGTTGATAGGACAAACTAGTGGCAGTTGGATGAGGTTATTATTTATAAGTTGTAGTATTATAGCACAGAGGGATTCAAAAAGTGGAGTGAATTTCCAAGTCATTGTTTATTTTGTGAGGAGAGGGCCATAGCACTTTGGGTTGGTGCAGTGGTCGCTACTTGTTGAATGTTATTAGAAGAATTTATTTTAATGTGATTTTTATTTATCTTATAATTTTGAAATGATGAAGGGGAATATGACTACCCAACAGGAGTCTGTGAGGAAGATCTCTCATACTAACTAACCGACTGATGGTAGTCATGGAGTGTTGTGCAAAGATGTGTAAATGAAGGATAACACATCGACAGAATCTTACCCCATATCTGAGGCTGCAAGTTTCCAATGAAAACCTATTGCACATCAAAATCTGGGATTGCATAAGGGATTTGAGAAAAAGGGCCTGATAGCGGCTGCTGAAATCAGTGACTTTCTCTTGTGCTCCCTGCCTATAGTGGACAAGATCAGTGAGTGACCTGCGGTCCAATTTTTCCTGGAAGTGTTGGAGAAACTGATTATGGAGTTGTTGAAAAGAATTGATGGAGTGATTAGGAAGAGAGCAGAACCAATCCAATGTGATGTCTCTAAGAGACCATGGGAAAATTTTTGCTAGCAGATAATCCTGGAAGATGAAAACACTACACAAGGTAGTGAATGCTGATACATGATTCTGTGGATCTCCTTTACTAGTATACTTCTCAAGGTGTGGAGCCTCGATGTTTTGGGGAAGGGGAGAGGTGAGAATGGACAAGGACAAAGGACTTCTAGTGTAGTATGAAGGGATTGTTGGTTGAGATGTGGATGTAGAGATGTTGGGTAATTGTTGATGGAGGGAATTGACATTTTGGAGCAATGGAGTGATGATAGGGTCGGTAGTATGAGTGGACTGAGCTTGGGTAATAGATGGAATAGAGTTAGTGGTTTGTTGGGAGGCTCTGAGGTTAGCTCCAGGAAAAGTAAATGATAATGAAGATGTAGGGGGAATAAACCTGTATATATTTATAGGGTTCCCACCCATTCCAATAGAATTTTATTTCCATTTACTGAATGAGTAGCGCTTGTAGAAATTTGGGAAGAAATGAATGTGGATGTAGAAGAAGTTAGAATTGACATTGATAACTAGGCTCTCGATGTGTTTGAATGTGACTCATTAATGATTTTTGTGCAGCTAGCTAGCATTGGGACATTGCTATTCACAATGTGAGCTAAAATATGTAGAAGATCCACACCATGCAGATCACTGGTTAACAATTTTCAGAGGTTCTCTATGAGAGGGACAACCTCTCCACCTAGGTTCTCCGTACAAAAAAAATCTTGAAAGTCAACCAAGTGATAGTCCAACATTTGGATATGGGCTTGGGGCACCCAAGCCATAGGCATGTCTATATCAAGAGGCTCTCTAAAAGATTGTAGTCCAAGGATTGCAACTATGTTAGAAAAAGAGAAGATAGGTGGTTGCACTCTAGAACTTCCCATCAAGAAGTTAAAGATGTCAGTTTCTGACTGAGTGGAGCTAGAGCTACCAAGAGAATGGGATGCCATGAGTAATCTTAAACTTCTACGAATGGTAAATTTTGAATTGGGCCATTGCGTTGTGAAGCTCATAAACTAGTAGGAGCTCCCCAATGCACAAGTACTCTAAGGTTTGAAGATCGGATAAAAGATAATTATTTTGAGAAATGAAAAGGATAATTTTTTTGTTAAGAAGAAGAGAAGTATGTTTTTTTTAACAGTTTTCAAGTGTTTTAGACATGTCGGGTTCACCAAAATGTGATATGGGAAAATTAACTCTATCTAAACTATATCTAATCAAAACAATTTCCTGTCACACATGAGGATACTAGCCAACAAAGATGTATATCTTGCTGCTATCCAATTTGGAAGAGCAAGAATATTTGGGCTACATCCCTTCGTTGCAATTGGAAATGAAATGATCAAATACTATTGATTAAACATAATAAAGACGGGAGAAAACAAGGAAAATATAGAGATTGATGAAATGATTTACATAAATAAATGCAAAAATAGAAATAGAAGATCACAAGGAATCTGGCACCAGGTGGACAACCTCACTATCCATGATGGCAGTGACAAGGTGTCATTGTACCTCATCATTTAATCATATTTTAGATGTCAAAATCCAGGGGCTGTGTCCATGGCTGTTTGCAATTAGGGATTCTACAGTTACTAGTTTTCCTAGCTAATCTTAATGACTTCTACCAATTTGAAGAGATTAATCTATCTACTTACTGAATAAATTTAAGGAATGCTGAAAATAGAATTAAATAGGAAGTTACTTAAAGCAATCTTAAAAACAGTAACATGCATCTATCTATCAAAATTAGTAAATACTTTTCATAGCAAAATATGAAGTAACAAAACAGTGGTACTAGCCTTCTGCCTTGGTGGTGAGAGTGGACCCTTGCTCCACACCCTTGGGGCTGAAGGCTATAGTAGAGAATCAACACAAAAGAAGAAGATCACAACTAAATCTGGTCCAATTCTATTCACTTTGCATTCATGAGAAAAATTGATATCAAAGAAAAACTGAGATTACCGAGAATCAGAATAATCTAATCAGAAAAAATGAGTGATGACATATCACTTATCTTATCTACCAGTTCTTCTATGAGATGACATCCATCTCTTTATTATACTAGCTGTCTAACTATGGAGAAATAATCATGCAATAAAAGTAGATTGAGTGGAACAGAAGTCCACTTAGAATTCTAAGTTTAAGTCTTAATACATTTGGGCAGCGAGGCCCTGAAAATATGGATATTGAATCAGTTCCATCCATAACTCATGCAAAAAATTTAAAAAGATTAAAACTCCAGCAGTTAACTAAAGATGACCCTTCACCACTTAGGTGATGATTTGAGTGAAATGAGGGGTATTACGATCACTATTGAGAGTGCGTGATCGACAGCTTATGCTAGAAATATGCCCTACTCTTAGGAGGTGCCAGAGATATCTATCCCTGTCTGCAGCTCCAGAGATATGTCTATAGCTCTAGAGATATGTCTGTAGCTTCAGAGATACCATTGTGACCTTTTTGTTCCACTCCAGAGATGCTCCAGACTCCCACCCAACTCCGGAGAGGCTTTTCTCTTTACTTCAAAACTTCTGGTGTCATGGTATTCTGGTATTGTCTCCGGAGATCATTGAAGACTACCTCCGGAGATGCACAAAATTGTTGTTCCGAGCATCTACACCTGTTGATTCAAAAAGAGAGAAGTTTTCTACATTTTTCTATCAATCCCATGCACATTAGTCCTTTAATCAGAAATTATGATCTTAAGTAATTTATCTCAATTAATCATTAACTAGAACTATCTTGCTAGCCTATTCGGGTGCAGACATTAGGAAAGATGGGATTAGGAAGGAGAAAAAGAGAGGTAAAAAGATGTATTTCATGGGTGCAACTTGGAACTCATCATCCCCCCATACCTAAAGTTTGGTAGGTCCTCTTGCTTCTCACAATCTGGATTTATTCTGGTGAAGTAGCTTGTCAGTCAAGCTATAATCTTGTGCATAGGTAGACCAAGTTGTGCAGTTGGTATTACCATTGCCTCTGTATTGATCAACCTACTTCAACTAGTCCTGGAATTTCTCTTCTTCCATCTGCTCAACCCAGATAGGGAGTGGCTCAATTATGAGAGGGGGCCTGAACCGTCGACCTATCCATTCCTGCTTATGCTTATCCATCATTTTGGATATTAACTTTGCTTTTCTCATAAATAATCTTAAGTTTGCAGGGGTGACCACCTCTCTCATTTTCTACTCTGAGGTCAAAACATTCCATCTTTTCTTTGCTATGTCAAGTATTGGATTTGCTGAACTATTCATGAAAAGACCAAAATCGATGGAGCACTCTTGCAAACTTTTTAGGTATAATGGAAAAATTTTGTTCTTACTCTTAGGATGAGAGATATAGGACCTAAATTGGGTCTTAAAAGCATTGGGATTGGGACATTCCTTCCTGATGAAGAGATCTGTTTCTATATCTTTCTTGAGATGATCTTCCATTCGTTCATTCCAGATCTGATGATTTCTTATTAGGGACATAAATACTTTAAGCTGGCATTCCCCCACAAAATAATTAAGAATGAAAGTTATATCATTAACACAGAAACCATGCAGATATAATTCACATAGGAAATTCTTGTCTTCATCATTACTCCTTGTATATGCTATCATGAATCCTTCTACTGTCTCTGTATTCTCAACCAGGTCAGACATGACTAAAGATAATTTCCTCTACAGGACTCTTTCTTGTAAGAACATAGAATAGCTGGCACTTGGAGGCCTACAGGATAGAATTTCTGAAGAAAGGGAGGCCATTTCAACAATTTTTCCTTCCAGAGTTTCTATTCTTTTTGTTTTGGCAGTAACTACCCTTTGTAATTGCAGCATAGGCTTGGAAGCCTCATATTCTCTACATTTCTTCTCCCAATGGAACAAGGCCTTAGGAATGTCAATGGGGATTGGACCCACATATGCATCTATTTGTATTTCCTGCTCATTGGTTGCTCTTGGGCCAGCCAACTCTTGAATATATTCCTCTTGGTCATCTAGTTTGTTGTTGGCCCAAGTTAACTGTCTATCTTGGCTATGTATTTTCTCAATCAATGCTGCCATTATTGTGAGGCTATTGTCTCTAGCCATGGTGAGCTTAGAAACACTCTGTGCTACCTCTATCTCCTTGATGATCTGGCTTCTTCTCTGGAGCTTTGTTTGTAGATTTTCAATGACTTGTTTTTTCTCCATTTCTACCTCCATTCTGACCTTCTTGAGGTTAGTAATAATCCGATTCTCCCCCCAGAGTAGTCTCTTTAGGTTTTCAATTTCTTCTAACATTTGCTGTTCTTTTGAAATTTCAACATCCTCTTGATCAGAGGGGTGAGGGAAAGTTTCTGCTTCTACTTCTGTTGCTGTTTGCTGATCAATAGGGTTTTCCATGGCCATCTACCCTACACTGTTAACTGTACCCATTTACCCTGTTTTATCTTTTTCTATAGGCTGCCTGTTCTGAGGGTCCTCTTGTGGTTCCTCTGCTTATGCTAGTACTGATGAAGGCCCAGCCTTATCCTCATATGTTCTAAAACCCAGGAGTACCTTAGCTAGGAGGGCAGTATCTTTCTCAGCCTGTGAGAGCTATCTTTTCCTTTTGCTTCTCCTTAGCAGAGGTGGGGCAGGTGCCTCTGGAGCAGGTCTCTCATCCTTAGAATCCAAGGAAATAGTAAGAGTTTATCTATGTTTTGTCTCTGGAGCATGTGATGGTTCTGAAATTGGACTTGACCCCAGATGGACAGATGGTGCTGGGGGAACTTCTCTTTGTTTTCTCTTCCTGACTAGAGGGATCTCATCTGAATCATGAGATGTTTCTTTAGCCCAAATTTTCTCTATTTTCTATCCTAACCTTTCCCCTATTAATTCCTTAGGGAAAGATTCCTCAGTTAGAGTCATCTTTCTCCTAACTGATCGAGTCATATATGGGGTTTGTTTAGGAGCAGACTCTCTAATTTCTTTGCCTTTCTTCTTTTTATCAGGAATAAGGGCTGCAGATGAAGTTGCCTCCTATGAGGACTTCTTTCCTCTTTGAACAACTATGGAGGAGGTTGAAGGCTCAGTTTCTTCTTCTTGGTGAGTAGGGGAACCCTCACCTCCTAGCTGTGCCATCTCTAGTTCTCTGTCCTAGGAATTTTGTTCAAGAAAGTTTTACCATAATTCTTCCCCATTGGCCTGAGACAGGAAGTGGTGTTTAACTACTAGAAAGATGAGGCCATGATGTTTCATAGGACCCTTGTTTTGCTGATATCTTTCTACAGTTTCCCTGATGGCAGAATATAGGAAATTGGGAATATTTATGCTAAATCCAGGGTGTCTATTCCCATGTCTTAGAAAAATCAGCATTTTTATTATTGTTCCTAAAACTAGAGAAAATTGACCATCACAAGTGAAATATTTCATTAGCCAGGTGGCAACAGATTACCAAGGGTTTGGAAGTGTGGACCTAAGAATTCCTTTTACTTCATTTTTATTTGAATGCAGTTGTATTGCAGGTTCACCTTGAACAGAGAAATTCTTAATTAAATCAGTGTATAAGGCTTTCAGGTGATAAAACCTCTCACCTTGTTCAGGCAGCCCAGAAATGTGACTGATAGTGGCTGAGGAGAGATTGATTCGGACTCCTCCAATAGCTGTCTGATTGTTCCTTAGATTTCTGAGGAATTCATTCACGACATCTTCTTGAAACCCTTCAATTTTTTCTAGAAAGTCCAACCATCCTGCAGTTCTTAGAATGTTTGTTGTAGCTTCATCTTGCAATAGACCCACAACACTCTCTGGTTCAGACTTCTTCTTTACCCCATTGCCAAATTCGTTCCACCTTCTATGCTTAATTCCTCACTTTTCTATTTGCAGTTTGTCCCTTCTTCTTAACTCCGTAGGCTCCGGAGGACTGTTTAATTTACTCTGTTCTTCAAGGTATTGTGGAAGTTTAAATGAGGATTGTGATGTCTCTCAACTTAGGCTTATGGAAGATTTGCAGATTAGTTAGAGTACCTAGGTAGTCATAAATGCAACAGAGTGATAGGACACTCCGGAGGTAAGGTGACAATACATCACAAATGACGGCATGCGTGAATTTGGAAAAGAAAATGATGGCAGGAGGACGTGTCATAGTGGCGGCACCCAAAAATAGAAAGACAAGATAATTGCTATTTAATGCTTAATTTAAGATAGAATTACCTGGATCATTTTTAATGATGAGGAGCGATGTACTCGGCAAAGATGCTGCATCATTTTATGAGACTACATGTGTCGTGGCACATGAGTAGCTTTTGGTGGCTTGAGATGACACCCACTACTCCATTGGTACGCGACCTGCAATCATTTCGCTGAGTGGTTTGAGAATCCATGTTCCTTGGGTGATGTCAGCACCGTCTTTGTAAATACCCTTGCAAATGATATGTGTGCTAATTTTATTTTATTCTTGTGATAAAGTAGAGGATGAGTCATGATGACCTCATCATGTGATGTTTCCACTTTATTGCCTAGAGAGGTGGGTCCCCTCCCCCATTGTTGTAAATGACTCTTTATTGATGGAGCACCAGAGGTGCTCCTAGTTTGTGAAGTGTCGAAGGTGCTCCTAGTTTGTGAAGTGCCAGAGGTGCATTTGACTAACTCCCGGCACCTGATCACCTCTGTAGCTCTGTTGTTTTCAACTGTCCTGAAGAAGGGAACCGCCATTTGCTAGTTTTTAATTCCCTTGATCGTGAAAGACAGCCATTTACTGGTTTTCCATCTCTCTCTTTTTTTTTTAGAAGGCCGCCACTGAGACAGAGGAGGTATCCCCTGTATCAAAACACAAATCATTAAGGAACTCTTCCTTAGTAGATGGTCTTTTATAGAGTCTGATTTGGTGACCATTTACTAAGAATGTGTCTGTGCTTCCATCAATAGGTTCCAATAATACTGTTCCATTTTCAAAAACTTCCTTTATTTGATAAGGACCCATCCAATGAGTTTGTAATTTCCCCTTGAACTCTTTGAATTTAGAATCATAAAGAAGAACCCAATCACCTTGCTCAAATGTCCTACTTTTGATGTGTTGGTCATGCCATTGCTTCCTTTGATACTAAACTAGTTCTGTTTGCTGAATGGCCTCTGTCCGAATTTCATCCAACTCATTGAGCTGAAGAATTCTGTTCTATTGAGTTATAGACAATGGTAGACCAATATCCAATACAGTTTTAAGTGTCTGGAGTTCAAATTCTATAGATAAAATAGGCTTTTTCCCATAAACCAATTCATATGGTGAGAACTTTGTTGTGGACTTCCAAGTGGTATTGTAAGCCCAAATTGCTTCAGGTAATCTATTAGCCCAATCTTTTCTATTCATTGCTACTGTCCTTGTCAGAATATTTTCAAGTTCCCTTTTAGTGACTTCTACTTGCCCATTCGCTTGAAGATGGTAAGGTGAAGATTTTCTGTGCTTGACTTGATATAAATCTGTGAATGCTTTGATTACTTGTGAAGTGAACTGAGGTCCTCTATCTGAAACTATTGATCTTGGGGCTCCAAACCTTAAGAAAATCTTATTATAAAGGAAATCAGCATTTTTTTCTTCTCTTGCAAATTGTAATGCTTGAACCTTAGCCCATTTAGTAACATAGTCTGTGCATACTAGAATGTACTCCTTGCCGGATGATGGTGGAGAAATTGGTCCCACAAAGTCTAGACCCCACTGCTCAAATGGTTCCATCATGACTTGAGGATGTAGTAACATCTCCTGGGTAAAGGTTGGCTGTCCCATCCTTTGGCACTGGTCACAGTGCTGCACATACTTCTTTGTATCTTTATGAAGAGAGGGCCAGTAGTAACCAGCTCCGAGGATCTTGTGGACTGTCCAGTGGAAGGAGTAATGGCCACCAGATGGTTCATCATGACATGCTCTCAACACATCAAAAATATCATCAGGTTTTAAACAAATGCGTAGAATGAAATCAGGACCACATTTAAATAGTAAACCATTCAACCATTTGTAAGATAAACTTTCTTTAACCAAACATTTTTTTTTTGTTTTGAGATAAAATGAGATGGATACAAGCCTGTAGCTAAAAGATTAGCTATGTCAGCAAACCAAGGTACAGTAGAGGAGATAGCAAAAAGATGTTCATATGGGAACTTGTCCTCCACTGGTTGGTTTTCTCCTCTTGTATGCAATCTTGACAAAAAATTAGCAACCAAATTAAACTTACCTGGATTATCAACTATGGTAATATCAAATTCCTACAATAGCAATAACCACTTGATGATCCTTGCACCCACTACTAGTTTATTCATTAGGTACTTGATGGCTGCATGATCAGTGTGTACAAATATTTTATATCCAGTGATATAATGCCTGAATTTATTCATAGCATAGATGACTGCCAAGAATTCTTTTTCAGTTGTGGTGTAATTTCTTTCTGCAGAGGTAAGGTTTTTGTTGATGTAATAAATGGCATGCATACTCTCTCCTTCCTCATTTTGTCCTAAAACTACCCCAATGGACTCATTTGAAGCATTAATCTATATGTGAAATGGTATAGTCCAATTAGGTCCTCTCAAAATTGGTGTGATAGTAAGCCTTTCTTTCAAGGTTTCAAATGCTAGTTGACAGTCCTTTGTCCATAGAAATTCTGTGTCTTTGTTAAGCAGGGTAAACAGGGGGGCAGCTATTCTGCTGAAATTTTTATGAATCTCCTATAGTAGCTTGCATGACCTAGAAAACTTCTAACATCTATCTGATTTTTGGGTGAAGGCAACTGTGTGATCACTTCTATCTTGTTTTGATCCACTTTGATCCCCTTTTTTGAAATGTGGTGTCCCAAAACAATTCCTTCCTCCACCATCATAAAGCACTTTTCATGGCTAAGGGATAATTGATTTTTCTCACAGCATTTCAATACTTTCTCAAGGTTTGTGAGAGCTTCTTCAAAATTATCCCCATACACAGTAAAGTCATCCATATAAACCTCCATGCATTCATTAGCTAGTTCAGCGAAAATAGCTAAAACAAGTCTCTGAAATGTAGCTGGGGCATTGCATAGTCCAAAGGGAAGAACTTTGTAAGCAAAAGTTTCCCAAGAGCAGGTGAAGGTGGTTTTGTCCTGATCTTTAGATGCTACTTGAATTTGATTACAGCCACTGAATCCATCTAGAAAAGAAAAATACTTTCTCCTAGCAAGGTTGTCCAGTACTTGGTCAATGAATGGTAAGGGAAAGGAGTCCTTTTTTGTGGCCTTGTTTAGTTCTCTATAATCAATACACACCCTCCATTTCCCATTCTTCTTAGGCACTATGACAAGGGGTGAGACCTATTGACTGTTTGAGATTGGATATATAAACCCTGCTTGAAGTAATTTTTCTATTTTAGTTTTGACAATGTCCTTTAAAGCAGGATTCAATCTCCTCTGGGTTGTCCGACATGTTTAATATCCTCAGTGTATATATGATGGGTATAGATCTCAGGAGGTATGCCTCTCATATCTTAGTATTCCCAAGAAAAAGATGCTGAATGAGAAATCAGAAGTTGGATAAGTTTTTCTTCCTGATTTGCTGTTAACTTAGTATTGATATTAAGTGTTTTCCCTGGTAAAATCATGACCTGCTTTGTGATTTGATTCATAGATGTAGTTAATCCATACATTGGAGTCATGGTATTGAGAGGACAAGAATGTGGAAGCAACATGTGGAAAGTGGCTAAGTCTCTGTAAAAAGTTTCCCCACAAGGAATGATATTGGCGAGGGTACAATGAGAAGAAGTAAGAAGTTCTCTCCTAGAATCTTGGGTGAGCTCCATCACATCCTTATTGATTAGGATGTGAGTAATGTCTTCTGTTGTATCATAGTATATTTCTTCTTCTAACTCTCCCAGATGTTCCTTGATGGTTACCATAGCTACTGAGGCATTGTTGTCATTGTTCTCTGGTTCATCCACCCATACTCTTCCTGTATAATGTATTGATGGTTTAGTTGGAGGATACAAAGATATTTTCTTCAAATCTATCCCATTAGAAATGACCATATCTCCAGTTTGACAATCAATAGATGCTGCTGCTATAGCCAGTCATGGTCTTCCTAAAATCTGTGGATAAGTATTTCTCTGGTTTCTAGGTTCTAATATCAGGAAGTCCACTAGAAATTCCCATGAATCTATCACAACTAGTACATCAGTAATTACTCCTTTTGGAACAGCTCCTAACTAGTCAGCAAGTTGAAGAATTGTAGTTGTGGATTGGATACCTAATAGAGCTAATTTGTTCATTGTGTGAATTGTCATCACATTAATTGCTGCTCCCAAATCAACCAGAACATTTGAAATTTCTACCCCTGAGATGAGAATAGTTATGACAAGATTTCCAGGGTCTCCATATTTTGGGAGGAGAATTTCTCCCATCAATAGATCTACTACTTTTCCTTCCACCTATATTGTGGAAGGAAAGTTTTTCTTCCTTCCTTGCATTTTGATACAATACTATTTAATGAACTGATTTAGTTCTGGTACATCTCTGATTGCTTGGAGAAGAGGAATTTTGATGTTTAGTTGCTTGATTTCTTGTAAAAGTTCTGATTCCAGGTTGGTTTGGACTTGTTTTTGTAAGATCTTTTTCTGGGGAACATATTGTTTAAGCCGTTTTGGGTATGGTGCTAGTTTTTCCATCTCCAGAGATTTTGTCAGAATCGTGTTTAGGAATGTTCTCTGGAGTCGGTCTTTTAGGAGCAACTCTGGAGTTGTCCAAGGATGATTCTTTTAGCACTTTTTCGTTAGTAATCTCCTCCGAGACTTGAGTGGATGAATTTTTAGGCTCCTCATCATTGGTTACTTCAACTATAGTTGGAGGAGATGGTCTCGCGAATGCTTTCCCAGAACGCAGCTGGAGATTATTTGAATAAATAACATTAATTCCAGCCAGATTTACTTGCTCTGTCATGTAAATAGCTGCTCCATGTTTATTCCGTGGGTTTGGTATAGGCTGAGCTGGTAAAGGTGGTTGGCTAACTGGTTCATTTTGTGATTGACCTTGTGTGTTGGAGGGTCCAGTTAGTAAAGCTTGTTGTTGAGGTTGGAAACATCTAGGTTGCCCCTGGTATTGTTGATTATATCCCTGTTGAGAACCCTATTGAGGTTGCATGTTTTGTGATCCAAATTGTGGTGGCCACTGTTGATTTCCCCAAGGTTGATTTTGCCAATTTTAGTTTTGCCAATGTTGACTTGGCCAATCCTGCTATCCCCAAGGAGGATTATTTTGAGGCCCATGCCAAGTTGGATTCCACTGATTATTTCCCCAATTAGAAGGACCCCTGTAAGAAGGCTAGTTTGGACACTGATTATAAGGAAAATTCCCAGCTTGTTTTTGTCCCACATAGTTCAATTCCTCTTCTATCACAGCATTCTTCTTACTCAACCTTTTCAAGGCTGGAAGTTGACTATATTGACTAGTAGGATGTTCCCTATCACAGATTTGACAAATCTCTGATTTGTCCAAAGGGTATTCTCTCAACAGATGCTTGTTTCTACACCTAGGACAATAGATGGAGAGTGGTTCAGTTGTTCTATTTTGATCAGCTGTTCTAGTTTTTGCTTGAATCCCATCCAATGTGGTATTTAATTGGACCAAAATGTCTATTTTTAGATTTGCAATCTCTTCCATTAACTGTCCTATTTCATTCTTCCCTTTAAAAGTTTTGGATGACCTCACTTCATCTTGGGTTCTAGAATAGTTCCTGCAGAGTTCTTCTATAGCAGGTATATCCTTTTTGTTGATATTTCCTTTTCCCATTAGATCCAGTGCCTGTTTTGATTCTTTATCCAATCCTTTTATGAATAGGGTTTTGGCCAAGGAGTGATCTACTGGGTTGCCATACCTTCTCCAGGTGAAATTAAACCTATCCACATAGTCCTCTAAGGTCTCTTCCTCCCCCTACCTAATTTTAAACAATTCTTCATTTTTATTACTGGATCTACAGTAATCTTGATACTTTCCCAAAAATTATGTTTCTATATGATCTTGGAAGAATGATTAGAATTCTGGGGTAAACCCATAAACCATCTCATCGCAGAATCTTTCAAGGTTGAAGGGAATAGTTTGAGTTTTTGGTTATCTGATCCATAATCATAAGTTTGGCAGACTACTTTGAATTCAAACAAAAACTGATCTGGATCCTCAAAAGAAAGTCCTCTAAAATTTGGCAAGTGTGTTGGCGAGATATTCTTCATAGGAGCATTGTCTCCAGCAGCCAAAACAATAGGATATGAGAAGGTTCTTGGAGCCTGATTTTCCTCTTCTTCATGATTATCATTGTCCATGTTTAGTACTGGTTCTTCTCCCTGAGGTTCTAGGAAATTAGGTTATATCAAAGGATCTGCCTCAAACTTTTGTTGTAATTCCTAGATATAATTGGCAAGTGGAAGATTTGGAGGATCTAAGGGATTATTGATTTGAGGCGCAGCTTCCAAAATAGGCTCTAGGTTTCTCGCTTCAACAAGATCTTGTGCCACCCCACTTCTTTCCCCTATGTCTTGTTGATGGGGTGTCTGTTTTATATATCTTCCTTTTGAATCTCTAGCTCTAACCATACAGATCTATCCTAAAAACTATTTTAACTAACTTTCCCTAATTAACACAATACATCCCCAGCAACGGCGCCAAAAATGATAAGGTGTCATTGTACCTCATCATTTAATCATATTTCAGATGTCAAAATCTAAGGGTTGTGCCCACGGCTGTCTACAATTAGGGATTCTATAGTTACCAGTTTTCCTAGCTAATCTTAATGACTTCTACCAATTTGAAGAGATTAATCTGTTTACTTACTGAATGAATTTAAGGAATGCTGAGAACGGAATTAAATAGGAAGTTACTTAAAGCAATCTTAAAAATAGTAACATGCATCTATCTATCAAAATCAATAAATACTTTTCATAGCAAAATCTGATGTAACAAAATAGTGGTACTAGCCTTCTGCCTTCGTGGTGAGAGTGGGCCCTTGCTCCACACCCTTGGGGCTAAAGTCTACAGTAGAGAATCAGCACAAAAGAAGATCACAACTAAATCCGGTCCAATTCCATTCACTTTGCATTCATGAGAAAAATTGATATCAAAGAAAAACTGAGATTACCAAGAATCAGAATAATCTAATCAGAAAAAATGAGTGATGACATCACTTATCTTATCTACCAGTTCTTCTATGAGATGACATCCATCTCTTTATTATACTAGCTGTCTAACTATGGAGAAATAATCATGCAATAAAAGTAGATTGAGTGGAACAGAAGTCCACTCAGAATTCTAAGTTTAAGTCTTAATACATTTGGGCAGCAAGGCCCTGAAAATATGGATATTGAATCAGTTCCATCCGTAACTCATGCAAAAACTTTAAAAAGATAAAAACTCCAGCAATTAACTAAAGATGACCCTTCACCACTCAGGTGATGATTTGAGTGAAATGAGGGGTATTACGATCACTGCTGAGAGTGCCTGATCGACAGCTTATGCTGGAAATATGCCCTACTCTCAGGAGGCGCCAGAGATATCTATCCCTGTTTGCAGCTCCAGAGATATGTCTATAGCTCTGGAGATATGCCTGTAGCTCTGGAGATACCATTGCGACCTTTTTGTTCCGCTCCGGAGATGCTCCAGACTCCTGCCCAGCTCCGGAGAGGCTTTTCTCTTTACTTCAAAACATCTGGTGTCATGGTATTCTGGTATTGTCTCTGGAGATCATTGAAGACTACCTCCGGAGATGCACAAAATTGTCATTCCGAGCATCTACACCTGTTGATTCAAAAAGAGAGAAGTTTTCTGCATTTTTCCATCAATCCCATGCACATTAGTCCTTTAATCAGAAATTATGATCTTAAGTAATTTATCTCAATTAATCATTAACTAGAATGATCTTTCTAGCCTATTCGGGTGCAGACATTAGGAAAGATGGGATCAGGAAGGAGAAAAAGAGAGGTTAAAAGATGTATTTCATGGGTGCAACTTGGCACTCATCAGGTAGTGCGCTGCATGGACATCTGCACATCACACTGTATTCTATACAATGTAGAAAATTAGAATCCTAGATTTGTACGGCTTCACATAGATTTCGAGAGTTTCCTGCTGACAGAAAATATAGAAATTATTATACAGAGATTGATAGATGAGAGAAATAGATGAAAATAATACTATGAGAATGAAATAAGAGAAATGACAAGAAAGGGGAAAGGAATATGTAAATGCTTGTGCGCTTCAAATCTTTTCTCACGTAATCTGCAATCACAAACAGAGAAGAAGGGTTGGGCTATATAAGTCAAACCCTGTCTTTGGTGTTTCCACCTCAACAACAACCAAAGAGATTGATATATTGATAAACAATGTGTGCTCTTAATTCTAAGTGCATCTAGAATTGTAATGAGCAGTGACAAAATGATAATAAGTATTGACAAGGAAATGATATCTGACCCACAAAGATAAATGTTAATCTAAATGGATTGACTAAGGTAAGGAAAAAAGTTATGAGGATCTTACTAGAAGACTATCGCATCAAAGAACAAAATGAAGCTTTGTTCAGAAGGATAGCGATCTCAAATAAGAACCTTTCGAAGAGTGTGAAGAAACCAAAGTAAATCACATTAACTGAATACTTTTAATAATTTGTAATAAACAATGAGCACATAATAGCAATAACACAAGTAAAATAAGAGTGAGCAGTAATTTTGGCAGAGCTTCACTAGCGTGTGAAATTGATCCTTTCAAATGGCAAATCGATAGGGTTTTATAGAAGAGGCAAGGAGCAAAAATTTGGGAAAGGAGCCATTTGGGCACGGATAGACATCAAGAAAATCTCAGAATGCCACCAAGTAAACACACAACTTCTAAAAATAGTTGACAAATGGAAAGATGCTTTTGAGATGTAAGCACATTGCATAAACATCCCTGCCTAGCACTTTTGTCTGTGCAACTTCAGTTCTTAGAAAGTCCAGATGACTTGGTGCATTGCCAAGGTTACGACACTTTTATGGTTTTCAGATAGGATAAGCAAAAAGGTTTAAAGCAACACTTAGAAAGCATCTTTGTGGGTTGAGGGTAAGGCTAAGGCTAGAAAGTGATTCTAAAAGCACACTAGGGGAGTGGACACTAAAGTGAGTTCCAAATAAAGGATGAGATTGTGAGTGAGCACAATTTATGATGCTACATTAGGTGATATCAAGATTCTAGATCAACATTTATTTAGCTTTTTGTTTGCTAGTGTTTAGGCTATGAAAGTCCTCTCAGAGAAATCTCTTTTTAACCCTTCTCCAATTACATTTTGTCATGCACACCCGTACACACACTACAAATGTGCATAAACACAATGTAATTGATTTTCTTATGCACAACCTTATAACTATTATTATTTCTACTTTCACTAATGAATGATGCACACTTGACATTGTTGCGCATGCAACGAATGAGGGCACACTACACAAGGTGAAGGGAAAATATACATATGCGGGTGATGGAACCCTATCACAACACCCTAGAATAATAGTGACGATGACCTACTTATTGGAAAAATCTGACTCAAATATTGCAAAATTAATCCATTACATACACAAATATTGCAATATTAAATCATTGCTGCTCATAAATAAAAATATATTAATAATGCTTTTACATGCTCAAGGTTTTACAATGACTCTCTTTCCCGTAACTTTCTTAAACTACCCCAAACTACCTAATAGGAAACTAACTCCCAACTAATTAATATTTTAAAACTAAAACTAAGTCACTAAGGTGACTTTATTACATGTAAACCTTAATTTTCTAAAACCCCCTTTAAGATTTACATTACAAAAAATAAAAAAAGGAAAAATAGAAATAATGCATCATGGACTGACTGCAACAGCTTAGCCAAAAATCCGCAGAAGCAGCATTTCCACCAAATCTCCTTACTCATCCAAAACACCCCAAACTGCTCCTGTCTAAGAAAATGTCCTAATTATCCAACTATACATGTGAATTGAGACATACTCAATTATTCACAAGTAAAACACCAACCGACTGTGAGTTGAGACTAACTCAATTATCCATAGTAACTCTCCTCCATTTATGGATCGAGACTAACTCCATTATCCACAAATACAAACCTGTAAAACTATGGATCGAGACATACTCAATTATCCATAGGTACCACTCACCAACTCTATGGATCGAGACATACTCAACTATCCACAAACCAACAAATCACTACCATGCCCCTTGCTCATGAAGGGACTCAAGATGAAACCGGTGCTTCTCATGCAAGGTATCATCTCTGAGTGAGAAACTAGCTCAAGATGAAAATAAACCTCTTGCCTATGGTGGCTCCTACCTCCAAGTTAAACAGCTTAATTCTTAAAAGAGATATTCCTTTTCTTTGTCATTATAGGAAGAATCTTGATCATGTACTACAAAATCACACCTTTCAATCTTGGTGTTAGTAGCAATCAAAGCATTATTTTTTTCAACTTGCCATTAATAAGATCCTTGGCATGTCGAACACAATTCACTAGAATATGTCCTCTTTGATTACAATAGAAACATTCAAAAATTTTATTCTTCCCAAATGAATTGTTAAACTTCTTTATAAACAAAGCAGTTTCTTCAGTAACTAAGTGATATTTAGCGACTCTATTCTCTTCCTTAATCAAAGAAGATATTATAGTTTATAAGATTGGATTAAGTTCGTTTAAAGTAAATATAATATTGTCAAAGCTCAAGAATGAATACTACTTAATAAAATAGATTTGGCATCATCATCATCATCATTTATAGAGTTTATGCCAGCAAGTTGATTAAGAAGAGAATGAAATGTACTAATATGTTGAACAATACTTTCACCCTCTTTCATCTTTAAGCCAAAAAGCTTTTGCTTAATTGACATTTTAGTTCTTGAAGGTTGTGAACCAAATAAAGAATTAAGACCATCCCATATTTGCTTTGATTTTTTAGTTAGATAAATATGATGCAAATATGCATCAAACAATCTAAGATCAATCAATTTTGTTTCTTTGCAATCTTTTGTTACCCATTTTATAGCTTCATCTGTATCTTGTGTTTTTTTTTATAATTTCACCAACAATATCCCAAACATCCTTTTTAATTAAAAGCAACTACACCTTAATTTTCCATGTATGAAAATCATGCCCCTCAAACTTAGCAAGAGACTATGATCTCTCCATTCAAACAAATATCCCCTTCTCATTCATATACATGTAATCACTAAATTTTTTAGAAAACACCACTTAAATTTTTTATGCAAAAAAATCCATTTAAAAAATATTTTCTTCCTAAAATAAATCAAACTCCATAGTCTCCTCCTCTAAACATGTGATCCATTCAAAAAATGGGGTTGCTGTATTCACCAAACCAAATGAGATATTTTTATCACAATACTTTTTAAAAAAAATTGGAAAACCTTTAAAAATCTCACCATCCTATGTTGCCTTCTTTCCTTCCACCATGCTATGCAAAATTTTTGGTATTGACAAACAAAAAAATTGCTTTTCTTACACTAGCAGCACCTCTGTTTAAATTTAGAACTAATAAAAATCACAATATTTCCTATTCATTGTTGTCCAATATTGCTTCTAATGATTGCATATGTAATTAATCACTACAATAAAAATTTAAATAAGAGGGAATGCACCTTCCTTCTAGAACAAAATATAGCAATATTTTATTTTGCGCATGCCTTCCACAAATTGAACGGGTTGGATTTTCAAACAGCGTATGCCTTCCACAAACTGAACAGGTTGGATTTTCAAATAAATCCTTCAAACATAGAATCATGTTTCAACACTTCTTCCTTGAGCGCTCTAGTACCATATTGAAAAATTAGACTCAGAAATATTGCAAAATTAATCCATTGCATACACAAATATTGCAATATTAAATCGTTGTTGCTCATAAATAAAAATATAATAATGATGCTTTTACATGCTCAGGGTTTTACAATGACTTGCTTTCCCATAACTTTCTAAAACTACCTTGGAAACTACCTAACATGAAACTAACTCCCAACTAATTAATCTTAAAACTAAAACTAAGTCACTAAGGTGACTTTATTACATGTAAACCTTAATTTTCTAACTCTACAAAGGTATCCACATCATTAGGTATGATGTCGTGAAGGGATAAACTCGCACGAGTAATTTCCCTTAGGTTTTCTATGTGGAGTCATAACCTTAAAGTGACTAGAACAATACACTAACATGCCAAATTAAATACCTAAATTTAACCATAAAACTAATCTTACATCTAACATTTGTTTAAATTGCAACCTAGCCATTTTACAATATAAAGAGAAAATAAATAGATGCTATGGTGTAAATCGATCACAAATAAATTTTAATAGGATAAGTCTAAATTATTAAATGTCTTATTATTTTACGATATAACTATTTGAAACACTAACTTAATTTAAAAAATAACAATTTATTAAACATATTTTTCTATGCCATTCCTGTTGATGTGAATAGGGTACATTACCTAACTAGTTCCACATTAAGTCCTATTTACACTTGTCTAGTTAAGTTTACTTAGGGTACACTTAGCATAATTATCACTTTATGTCTCATGTCATAAGATTAAAACACTTGTGATAATATTATGCCATCCTATCTTTCACTTTGGTCTATATAACCAAGGGCTTCTCATTGTATTATCTTATTGTTGTATCATATTGTGTATTTGCATCCTTTGATAGAATAGTATTATTGGTGTAGTCACGGTAGGAGGGTTCATAGAATGAACTTTTCAGACCATGCAACAAGAGTAAACACAACAGAAACAACTCAAAGATATGAAACAAATACAGATTCAATCATTCAGTATATCATAGAATTCAAATACAAATCAGTCGGCAACATGCAGGCTTACAATTAGGGCTCATAGGCTGGATTACAGAATAGCATAATATGCACAAGATATAGCTTTGAAGTCCCTTCATGCAAAATCCAAACTATGGACTTATGAATCTATTTCTAACTATCCAAATCTACTTTCCTACAGATCTATTACATCAATATATATCATCTCCAGAACAATAGATTCCTCCACGTCAACCAAGGAAGATCACAAACTCCAATGAAGAGCTGTAACGTGTGTACATGGATAGGTCAAACCTAAATGCCTAGAACACCTCAAAAAATGAATGGAATGATGTGCGGATCTCGGGGAAGGTTGGCCATGGACCAAAGATCATTGAATGATGTGTCATTAGACTCCATAAGTCGAGGAATGCTCCATAAGTCTTCTCCTTTAGCTGGTTGTCTGAGACTATCAGGATGCTCTGTTATGAGAAAACAGTCGATCTTCTGATAGTGATAACTTTCTAGTAATTGATCCAAATGCTCTGAGATTGGGATATGATGTAGATGAATGAATCTAGATGCTAAGTCCAGCTCTGTGAGATCTAAAATGCAACTGCGGTAGAATGCGGACCAAAATACAAAAACTGCTATTGACTGAATTGCTTGAACTGAACTAGAAAATGAAAAGAAACAAACTAAACTACAAACAAACTGAAATGCAAATGTTTTTTGGTTGATGCATGATTGCTCTTGAACCAGGGATGCTCCTGCATCAGACATCCAGGGTTATTGAAAAAAAGTG
Source organism: Cunninghamia lanceolata (assembly GCA_027924645.1). NCBI lineage: Eukaryota > Viridiplantae > Streptophyta > Pinopsida > Cupressales > Cupressaceae > Cunninghamia > Cunninghamia lanceolata. The sequence goes on along the minus strand of BSBN01001164.1, from coordinate 172,122 downwards.
AGTCCCTCACTTTGCCGGGGCTAAGGGAGAACCAAAACGGTCCACCTCAGCCTGAGAGATCCATGATGAATCTTCTTTCGGTCTACCTTTCCACTTCACAAGGTATTGTTTGTATTGTCTTCCTCTAGTGCCGTGTCCAACTCTGCTATCCAAAATGTCTTCAATCTGCTCCGGTGCTTCTTGTGGTAACTGCTTCTTCAAGTCCTTTGTCATGCTGTCACTGAACTCTGCCTCATGATACTGATATAGGTCTGCGATGTTGAAAATAGGTGATATGCCCAATGTCTTCGATAATTCCACTTCATATGCATTTCCTGAATCAAATTTCTTGGGTATCCTAGAAGGTCCAAATTTCTTCATCTTCAACTTGTTATATGTCTCAACTAGAAACCTTTCTTTTTGCAAGTATACCATCACTTCATCTCCAACTGCAAATTCCTTATGTCTTCTCTTATCATCTGCTTGCTTCTTATATTTGCTATTCATATCCTCCAAATGCTTCTTAACCTGATTATGCACTGCCCTCATATGTTTTACAAAGTCTTCTACTTCTACACTTCTCTTTTCCTCTACACTAATATCTCTCAATTCTACTACTCCTCTAGGATTTACTCCAGTAACAATCTCAAAAGATGTCCTTCCAATACTCCTATTTACTAAATTATTGTATGCAAACTCTACTTGTGAAAGAATCAAATCCCAACTTCTTGCCTTTTCTCCAACCAAACATCTCAACAAGTTTCCCAAATTCCTGTTCACTACTTTTGTCTATCCATCAGTCTGTGGATGAAAAGCTGAACTAAACTTCAAATTTGTCTTCATCTTCTTCCAAAGTGTCTTCCAAAAATATCCAAGAAATTTGGTGTCTCTGTCTAAAATTATGCTCTTAGGTATTCCATGCAATCTCACAATCTCCTTAAAAAATAGGTCAGCTACATGCACTGCATCAATTGTCTTCTTACAAGGTATGAAATGAGCCATCTTTGAAAATCTGTCTATCACTACACATATAGAATCATATCCTCTCTGTGTCTTAGGCAATCCTATTACAAAATCCATCCTTATGTCTTTCCAAGGTCTCTCTGGTATTTTCAAAGGTTTATACAATCCCGTATTCTAACTACTCACTTTTACAACTTGACAAACTCTACAACTCTAAACAAACTTCCTAACATCCTTATGTATCTAAGGCCAAAAGTAATTTTCACTCACAAAGCCACTGTCTTGTCAATGCCAAAATGTCCTGCCAATCCTCCACTGTGTTTCTCCTTGATCAGATTATCTCTCATTGAACTTCTAGGTATGCATAACTAACTTCCTTTGAACAACATATCTTCCTAAATGAAATAGTCCAACCACTTACTCCTATCTATCGCAACAGGTTCCTTACATGCTTTCCAACGTTCTACAAAATTAGTGTCTCCCTCATACATGTTCTTCATTTGATCAAAACCTAACACTTCAACTCTCATCTTTGTCAACAAGTTTCTTCTCCTACTCAATGCATCAGCAACTTTGTTTGATTTACCACTCCTATGCTTCGACACAAATGTATAACTTTGCATGAACTCTACCCATCTCATGTGTCTCTGATTCAATTTTCCTTGACTGTTCAAATACTGCAAAGCTTGATGATCTATATACAACACAAACTCCTTAGGCAACAAATAATGTCTCCACTTCTTCAAGGCTTGAATTATAGCATAGAACTCTTGATCATAATCTGAATATCTTCTCCTTGTATCATTCAACTTCTCATTGAAATATGCTACAAGTCTACCTTCTTGACTTAACACTGCTCCAATGGAGAGAGAGAGTTTGATTTATGGAAATGATTAAGACAAAATTTAAATTTGTATATATAGATGTATATGCACAGTGTTAAAATATGAGGATGATTAAAATTAGGAAACTATATGTGTGTGTAGTTTGCAATAAGGGAGGATAAATCTAAAACATTGAGTTTTTGAATAAATCTTGTTTGTTTATTATTAATTTGGATCACTCATATACAATTTTGAGGTACACAGAAATGAATGTCTATACAAAATTAATTCTACAAGCGTAATTTCCATGAAAAACATTCTTATAGGAATAGCCTATACACATAATTATATAAACAATACAAAGGTAAAAGTACATGCAACAATAAATAAAATTACAAAATCTTAAATGTATCATATAAAATCTTTTTTTATATAAGTATTTTCCATTATAATTATTCCTACAATAGACAAATTAATACATTTTGTGATTTGAAAATTTAGTAGATTCTCCATAGTGTACACAACATAAGCAATCAACAAATTTTAACATAGTGCTTAGTATGCATCTCAAGAACTATAAAGGAAGAAAGAAACATGAACATAAACTTCATAATTTTCTACACACTTTTATTCGCAACATTATGTACATTCTTTTCTCAATTCTATCTATAAATAAATTGACAATAACCAAAATAATCTATGATAGAACCTCCTTCTTAACACTTATACAACTCAAGAAAAATTACATGGAAACAACTCCTTCCAAAAATAGAAGAATGTAAACATATACAAATTTTAATTTAGATGGATACATAAAATACCTAATGGAACAACATCTTCCATTTTCATAACTCCCACTTAACATGACAAAATAAAATAAAACAAACCTTCTCAAATATTCACATAATACAACCCTTTTATAATAGGGGTTTTGAAAGACAAATGAAGTGAACAAGTCTTCTCCATGAAGTACTTCTTCATAAATAAGCTCAAATCTGCAACACAATAAAAAATGAAAGGCCTCACATGACCAAGACTAGCTCACCTCCCGATCATAGGACTTGCAAGCAAGTCCACTCTCGAGCTAAGAGGCTCTCGAGAAACTAGTTTGCACAATACAAAACATCTACAAACACTCACCAATCTACAACTACCCATTTAACTAACACAAACAAATGGATCTCCTCAAGATCCATAACAAGAGGGAGTTAAGGGGACTCACTAATCTCTTGGGAAAATAATTTAAATAAAATTTGCATCTCCACCAAATCAATAGCCACAACTCTCCATAACACCACAATGTTCTTCACCCAAAACACATAATCACCTTAACACAATAAACCATAAAATATATAACTCCATCTCCACAACCCAACCACCACACCCACATAGCCATTCATGCCAACACATACAATAGAAATTTTTTCTCAAGAGAGGCTCCACGCCTCTCTCAATCCCAACACATGGGTGGCTCTTAACCCATGGGAAGATCTACACCCAACACAACCCCATACTCAAAATGAACACTACAGATAATAGCAATACACAAGGGGTTCTCAACACACAAAAATAAGAGAATTCATAGAAAAAACCAACAACTATTTTTTTTCAAATTAACCACAAACAACACTACCACATTCTAAAAATGGATTAAAAGCCTACCTCAATGCTTCAACCACGTTAGATGAAGCCTTGATCCAAATTCTTCCAGCTCTCTTCTTCTCCAAGCTCCCAAGCTCTTTCTTCAATCTCTCCTTTTCCAAAACCCTTGATATTCAAAATAAAAATTCCAACAATAGAAAGGTCAACCCCAAACAAATTTTTCAAAAGAGTAAATAAAGAATGAATCTAGGGTCAGGTTTTGATTTGCAATTCAAAATTATATTTTTCTTCACAAAAACTCGTCACTTATTTTCCAAGGCACTTTTCAAGCCTCTAGATACTTTCAAAACATTTTTTAAACATTCAAACCTGGGCCCCACTCATAGATTATCACTATAGGGTTTAATTTTACATAAATAATAAGGAAAATAACACTTTATGACCCCAAAATCTCCATCTTAAGTTCAAATATGAGATTTGACACTTAAGAGAATTTAACCACACCTAACATAGAATAATAAAAATATAATCAAAAAATTAATTAACACAGTCACACCCTCAACACTTTTACACAAGAATATCTAAATCCGTTCTTAGTATAAGGCCTAGGTACATTGGGGAATCACAATAGTGGTTTCTTGAGAACCTCCATGATTTTTCATTGGTCATGGAATTTAACCTACACACTTGCACATAAATGTTAATATATCTGATATAATAGATGAAACAACATTCATAATTAAATTAATATGCACATCATAATTACTTCATAATTAATAATATTATCATAATTAAGTGAAAATCTAAAACACATTTAATACATCATCTTGGTCATATTAATATAAAATGGCATAACCACGTCACATTTAATCAAATACGATATAGATTAAACATACACAATTACATTCATTCAAATTCTATTACATAACTGTAATTAAAAATTTGTAAACTCTAATCTAGAACAACAAAAATAAATCCATAATCAATAATTAACTAAGTCATCAACAATAATCCATAAAATGCTACTCTAACATGATATCAGTAACAACATAGTCTATAATCATAATAACAGAAAATGTTAGGTCCATGAGTGTCATAAGCAAATAAGTCTATCAAACTAAAGATGATCATAAAGAGGAAATGTGGGCCTCACACCTTCTGATTGATCTAAGGTGGTGCATTGTAGAGAATTCCTTGAGCCCAATTTTTTATGAACACTTCATTTTTGCAACATGAAGGTACATCATCTTCATCGCACATGTCTAGGAATAACTCATACTACATATGCTTCTAGTGGGATTCAGTGGTAGAATAAAGCAATTTCCTACATGACTTATTTTTAGTGATAGTATTTTAAAAAAGTAGCCAACATCCACATAAGGGAAATCTTAGATCTTTTTAATTAATATTGTAGAGTCTCCTATTTTCTTGAATCTAGAAGGCGATGGGTGTAGTTTCTTAGAAGTAAATCTAGGGTCTTTATTTAGTTTGATAAGTTTAAGGCTGTCTTGGAAAATTGGATTGGTAGAAATATTAAGGTTTTGAGGACTAACAATGATGGTGAGTATTTTTCTATGCAGTTTGATAGATTCTATAAGGACAATAGTATTGAGAGACATGGGACAGCACCATACACCCCTCAAGAGAATGGAGTTGTAAAACACATAAACAAGACATTAATGGGGATGGTTAGGAGTATGCTTAGTGAGTCCATATTGGATCAAAAGTTTTTGGTAGAAGCAATTGCTATTACATGTTACCTAATCAATAGGTCTCCTAAATTATCTCCTATGGAGAAAAACCCCATGGAGGTTTGGATGGGAAAAACTCCCTCACTTTTGCATCTTCATATGTATTTGATTGTGAGGCATATGCTCATATGCCTAGGGATAAGTGGTAAAAGTTGGATAACAAGGTATTAAAGTATATCTTTATTAGATATGGTGTTGGTGTGAAGGGGTACAAGCTTTGGGATCTTGTGGTTGAGAGATTTTTGTATAGTCAAAATATGATATTTAAAGAGATCATGCCTTCTTCTATAGTTGTACAACCAAAGGAGGGTGAGAATTCATTTGTGTAGCTACAACCTAAGACCAAGAAGGCTATAGTAAAAGATGAACTAGAGGTTCATGATATACTTGATGAGAAGAAGATATTAGAGTGTTCAAAATAAGAAGTAGAATCTCCACTTCAACCTTGAGGAGGTCTAGTCATAAAAGGAGGTAACTAGAAAGGTATATCCCACCTAATTTGAAATATATTTTTATTTTTTGATTAACACTAATGACCCTAGAATAGTTGAAGAGGTAATAAAATATATGATTCTAAGTCCTAGAGATTAGCCATGGATGAGGAGGATATGGCTACACTTAAAAAGAATGACACATATGTCTTAGTTCAATTGCCTAAAGGATGCAAGCCCATTGGTTACAAATAGGTTCAAATGAGAAATACAAGGCAAGGTTGGTTACCAAAGACTATTCCTAGGTTGACGAAATATATTTCGGTGAGATTTTCTCCCCTCTTCCAAAGTTGTCATATTTATAATGCTTTTATCTTGTGTTGTTGATTTTTATCTTTAGGTTGAGCAAATAGACATGAAAATAACTTTCTTGCATGGTGATCTAAAGGAAGAGATCTACATGTTGTAGCTAGAGTACTACATTGAGATGGGTAAAGAAGAAATAGTTTATTGGTTGAAGAAATCCTTTTATAGTTTGAAGCAATCTCCTAGAATGTGGTATAAAAAATTTGATTCATATATTTAGGATTGGGATTTCTTAGGTCTAAGTCAAATAATTATGTTTATTATAAACATAGTGGTGGTCATTTTATCATTATCAATTTGTATGTCATGTGATAAGGTATTATTTAGTAAAGGTAAGGGAATGATTATGGACTTGAAATCTTAGCTTTCTTTACAATTTGAATGAAATAACTAGGGCTATTAAATAATCCTTGGGACAAAAATTGATGGGGTAGGGTTAATATGCGGACGTGGAAAAGTAAAAAATAAATCCACATGGGGTTGTTTAGTGAGATAAATATGGTTATAGAGAGATAATTTATTTTTTAGCCGCATTTTGAACCTGTGGAAGGGCTCTTCCACTCAATTTTTGTTCTCTCTTATACCAATAAATATGCATGGGCGTCACCCGCTAATGAAGTCGTGTTGGGCTTGGACCTAGTGAAGGAGTAGTATTTGGATTCACATATCATTCCTCTCCTCCAAAAAACTTTGGGTTGGATAGAGGAAGTATGTTGATTATGTTTTGTAGTGTTTTAGCATGGCCAACAACAAACTAGTGACTATTCTTATTTCTATGGGAACTAAGCTTTTAGTTGAGCAATGTTCTATGACACCCATAGAAATGGAGGAGATGAGTTGAATGATTTATGCTAGTGCAATTAGTAGTTTGATGTATGTTATGATCTACACTAGACTAGACATTGCCCAAGTCTTGAGTAATTTTATGGCTAATCCTATGAGGGATCATTGGGTAGTAGTGAAGAGAGTCTTCAAATACTTGCAGAGCACTATTGAGTATTAAATTTTTTACCAAGGTGGTACTTCAAGTGACTTGAAACCAACCTATAGAGGTTCCATGGGTCACTTGGAGCATGCCTATAGTCATGTTGGAGGTGCCTATGACTTGTATCCAACCTATAGATGTCCTACATGTGACTTGCAACCAACTTGTAGAAATCCTATAGGTCATTTATAACACTTAGTGGAGATCTAGGGATATGTGGATTTAAATTCGGTAGGCAATGTTGATATTAGAAGTTATACCAGTGGCTATGTGTTTAGTCTATTCAATAGTGTAGTGATTTGAATGAGAAAGTCATAGGATATGATTTCTTTATTCACAAGAGGTAGAGTATATAGAATCTATTGATGCTCGTAAGGAGGTCATTTACCTTCTAAGGTCGTGTCCAGGTGTTGGGATAAGTTAGAGAGTTATTTGAGCTCATTGTGATAGAGTGTTATTAGTTTTCCAAAGAACTTGACCATTCATGGGAAAACAAAGAATATTGATGTCTAGTACGATTTTGTTCGAGACATGGTAGAGGATGGAGAGTTGATTCTATAGAAAGTTGACACTTTGTAGAATATTGTAGATGTATTAATGAAGTCGATGAGCACAATGAAGTTCAAGTGGTGTTGTGAGTCTATGGGACTCTTGGCCCCTAATAGTTAGATGATAGTATTGGAGTTCCCCTTTTTTCTCTTGCAAGGCATTCAACAAGTGGGAGAATTTGGGAAGGTGTCTCAACCTTGCACCCCAATGTTTTGTATTTATTATTTATTTGTATTCATTTATTATTTTGTCCTCACATGGGAAAGAGGGAATCCCACTATGAGGTGAAATTAATGGCCATGTGCATATAACTTGGGATGTGTGTAAAAAGTTGTAAGAGCATCTAATGTCATTATGATGTGTAAGAGCATCTTATTACATTGTAAGATGTGGGAGTTGTGATGAATTCTATGACATGTAAGTGCATGCAAGAAGGGGTTTACATTAGAATCTTGACAAGTATTGTGATAGTCTATGACACATCATAAAACATATTTGAATAGATAATGGAGACAAAATGGGGCTCTTATGATGGGTGGTCAACTATGATAAGTTTTAAGAGAATCTTCTAAAATTAGTTGGAGACCCATCTTGGATTATGGCATTGGAATTTGTGCCATGAGATTTTGGATGGCATATCTCTTGCATGTTGGTAGATGGTTTCCTAAAACCATTGGATGGTTTCTTATTTGTGCTTCATCTATTTATTGGGTGGGTTGACTTGTATGTATAGTGAATTTGTAGGTATTGTTATACTATTGAAATTAATCTAGATTTACATGTTGCTGACTCTCCTATAAGGGCATGTGCTTAGATATTGTATTATAACCTTGGTTATTGATAATACAATTGGTTCATTCTTTGGAGTGTGGGATTTTTCTCTTGAAAGTGTTTTCCCTATGTATATTATCATGTTATGGTTGTTTTTTTTTATGTTAATATTCTTTCATAAAATGTTTTAGATCATATTTTATGTACATTTTCCTCTAATAAGTTAGCATAGGAAGTGTTTCCACACCTTATCTTCCTTTCACATGTCCTCCTAATTCAAATCTCATTTCCTACTTTCTTGTGCCGATCCTTCCTAATGTAGGAGCATCAAGAGGTATGAGAATAATTTTGGTTATTGGCTTTCACTGTGTTGTTTGTTTTCAAGTCATTAGGGAGTTGCAGAAGAATTTATTGCATTTCATCACAAATGCTTATTAGGTCTCACAGTTTGGAGGATATGTTGTGTAATGATAGGGTAAAATCATGTTCACATTTCAAAATATTTGGGACACTACAAGGGTGTAGTGTGGCCTCTGGGTGTTGAACGAGCTGATCGAATTACATGGTTTTCAATTGTGCCAGCTTTCTGGGAGTTTGTATTGTAATGCCCCCTTTAAATTTTTCTTATTTTTCCTTAAATATAATAAAATCTGACTCACAATTATAGCATCACAATTAATTATAAATATGGTATCAACTTTAGAAATTACAACTTTAATAATTTTTTAATTTGAATATAATATTTAGAATATATTTCAAAAAAGATGAGACTTATCCTTTGTATATGTTGTTAAATATTCCCAAATCTATAGTCTATCTTCACTAAAATTCCTTTAAAATGTCTTTAAATCTACCTAAATCAAGGGTTTTTATTCACTAACTCGGCAATAGAAATTAAGGGGGTTTTCGTCCTTTAATTTCAGACCTTGAGGGGTTTTATCCTTAGGTTGTTGAATCATGGTTCACACTCCACAAGGTGTAATAATTGGATATAAGATGTATTCACAAATTCATGCTTCCTTCTCCTTGATTGGTCTTCCTTATATACCTTATTCCTCCATTGGACATAACCCTTCACAATGCCTCTTGACTTTTGATAAAATTAAACTTTAATTTTATATTTTATATTTTATGTTTTATATTTTGATATTTTAATTTTTTATTATTATTTTAATGTCATTTTGAAAATGGGACATTACAGTCTTCCCTTACCAATATTTCTTGTCCTCAAGCGATTGTAGACTAGAATGCTCCATAATTTCTTCTCCATTTAACTGAGTATTTCTAAAGATTCTGGGATCCCAAATCAATCTTGGAAATACTCTAAATATCTTTAATGATACAGTGTATTTTGTTAAATATCTATCTGTTGCTAAGTCTTTTTGATGTGGTTTCTTAACAGCTTTGTCTTTCTTGTCTTCAAACAACTTTGCTTGACTATCCATATTGCCCTGCAAAGCTTCTCGAGTCATACCCAACTTTGCTAGTTTCTTTGTCTATGCAAATTCTAACTTTCCCAAGGGTTGTTCTTTATGAATAACCATTTCACCATTCAACTTTTGTTATGCTACTATGATGTTATCACAAGTTGCGAAACTTGAACTGGGAGATGTCTCTACCTCCATTTCAAAAAGTGGGTTATTCTAGTGGACAAACTTCTCTATATCTATCTCAAAAAGTGGGTTATTTGCAATGTAATGGAAAAGATGAAAATTATTCCTATTATCAATTTGGACATGAGTTTCCTATTCATACCATTCATATTGGCCTAATTCTTAACAATTATCTTTTGAAACCATTATTTCTAATTCTTCATCAAATTTCCCCGACTCTTTTTCTGATGTCATTGCTTCTTTGCTCCGATAATTATGGCTTAGCTCCCAAGATTCCTTGCATAAGAAGAAAATATTTTCTCTTCTAAGTTTGTTTCGGTTGTCATTAGTCTTTCTTGTAATAAGAAAAATCTTTTTTTGTTGATTAGAATGGATTTGGGTCCAAGACACCGACTGCTCAAGTGTTATAACCCTTTTGATGACTTCTTGGGGTTCTGGTTCTAAATGTTCTATTTTCTTCTACTCCACCTATTCTTTACTAAAAATTTGGAAATCCTTGTGAGATCTAGGCTCAAGTCTTGATCCATTTCTAGTTCTCTTCATATTCACGAAAATTGTGAAAGATAGTGCCGTTTGGATCTTCGTAGGAAGATTTTTATAATCTGCATAACTGACATTGATATCTTCTTGTATCAAAATTTGAAATTCTACCATAGGAATGTCTTCTTTATGAATCAAAGTGGGATGCAGATGTCTATCAACAAACTCAACAACTATTCTCTCTATGTGATTGTTTTGGTTATTGTCATTGGCTCCCAAAGTTCTTGCCTCACTATTCTAATTTTTAGAAGTATTCGTATTATTATGCATCATTTGGAACATCTGACCCAACATGCCTATCATTTTATTAATATTTTTTTCTTTATCAGCATCCATCACCTTTTAATAATTTCTGATGAGAAAAATCCTTAGTTTTTTCCATAAACTTCTCTCAAACAATTCATATAACCTCTAGATTTTAAATTTGGATCCAAAATATGAGACTTCTCCTTGATGTCCATCTCATCCTCTTCGCTTTCTTCTTGATCTGAATCATGAGTGGTGAGCTTGTCCCACTTGATAAAATAATCTCTTAGAGGTTCATCATCTGATGGAATATCATTGTCAATGGCATTTGTATAAAATTCCTCCTCTTCCTTATCAGGTGTAGATGGAGAGGGAGAGGTAGAGGTAGGAATGTCTTCTTCAAACAAGTTACTTTTGCTACGAGATGAAATAGAATTCGTGTGCTAAGCAATTTTATTTGATTGGATCTGTATGACTTATCTTTGGCAACTGACAACTTCTATAAAAACTAGAAATCTATTTCCTTTGCTTCTTTTGGTGGTAGCTATCTTCTTTATTTCCTTTAGTGACTTCACCACTTGCTTCAACTTTCATAAACCTGTGATCTTTTTCCTTTAGTGGTGACCATTATCTTTGGTGCCTAATTCCACAATCCTTCTTTATTCCATCATCCACAGTTCCTTCTTCCTTTATAGAGACGGTCGCTTTCTATGATCTATGGTGGCTTTGACTTTAGCAATTACACTTTTCCTTCTATGGATTATCCTTGGTGACAAATATACAAACCACTATATTTTTTCATGTGATTATCTCCTCTCAAACTTCTATTGCAGGAGGTGGCTTTACTTAGTCTGCTACAACTTTTCTCTCCTTTGGCGATGTCTAAAGACACACAATCTCCTTTTTCCTTTGGCATTTTTCACCTTGGTAGGTGACTAAAAAATATGTTTTCATTTTGACTTTTGGCCACATCTTTCAACTACAGTGTTTCTCCTTTAAGATTATTGTGGTTATTCAATTTGAGGTCTAATAGATTTCTTATCAAAACACCCTTTATCTTCTTCTGCGTATACTATCTGCAATGACTTATAGCATTGGCTTTAGTGACTTCAAATTCTATGAATGGCTCACCAAATTCTTGCAAACTAGTTGATTTCCTTTTATTTTTTCTATTTACGATTAAAAAAATGTTGTGGCTTCTATTTCCTTTTGGCTAAAAATTTGACTTTGGCATCATCACACAAGTCTTAATGATTTCTCTTTCATAGGATAGCAAGATCCAACTTTGATACTGTTGGGTCTCAAAAATGCAGGTTGTGGATTCTAAGGGGATGCCAAGCCCTATAGTCAAATCTACAACGTTTTTGAGCCAATGACTGGAGTTTGACCTTAACGATCAACTTCTCCCTGCGCTTTAGGTCCTGCTACAACCTAGGCGGGTGAACCTTTGATTATCAAAGCAGGTTGTATGATTAAATCTATGTTGGTTTGCTGCTAGTTTATCCAATTACAATGGCATGCTTGTAAATCAGATGAAATATTGTAAACTATTTCTAAAGAAAGCAAATGATTTAATCTAAATTCTAACAAAAATAAATAACATGAAATGAATCTAAACTATAACAATAAAACAATGTAAAGATTTTAATTATAAGATGAATCAATAGTTAGACTAGTGCTTTGTCCATTCGGGCAATGGAGTCAGGATATCAAAAACAAATAACTTGTATCAGGTAATAACTCGATCTGATTGGCACATATAACTATTTGCAACTTGTACAAACGTGTAAGGAAGAAATCATTAATTCATTCTTAATAATCCAGACGACATAATAGAATTAAATGCAAAATATTAAAAAGGATTTTAATCTTTCCGGAAAGAACCAATTTAAATTTGCAAATTAACAAATTAGATCAACTCTGGAGACAAATTAATAACCCTAATCAATTAATCGTACTTAATAATCCATTCAACATTCTAAGATTACTATAATTGATGAGAAAGGATTTAATTCTACTTGAGAAACCAATCAAATCAAATATACTGAATTAGCAACTGTAATCAGACAATTTGAACATATCCTTAACACATTCGAATTGAATAATCAGAAAATGAATGACATGGAGATAATTAAATTGATTGAATGAAAAACAACAAACAGATGATACCGTCACAGTGTATTTCGAATTTGAATCCTCAACAACGCTGCCTCAGAATGTATCATGCACCATAGCCTTTCTCAGAATGAAATTTGCATAGAAGGATCAAATTGGCCTCAGATTGCATCAATCTAACCTAATCTAACCCTAAAATATTTCAAATGTGTTTTTGTAAAATCTAATCCTAACCTAATTTCTAACCCTATTCTAACTCTTTTCTCCGGGTCCTGGGATCTCTATTTAAAGAGATGCAACAAGCCTCAGACCCGTTACATTCATTTTGGTGACGGTTAATAATTGGTTGAACCAACCATAAGAACCGACCTTATTCATTACATAAAATAAATGATTTGATTTTGAAAGACTTAACAATTCTCAGAAGTTGGGATGAAATATTTAATCTTCGATGAGATCATTTAATCGCCACTCAAGAACCACTTCATTGCATTCAACACAACCCTAATCCTGCAAAGGAAACAAATTAGTATATAAATAATATATTATTTCTATTGAGGTGAACCTTAGGACCTGTGGCGTGCGGTAATGTTTCCGTTGTATATTTTCTCACTTATATTTATATTTAGGGTTTTCATGTCCATGACAGACACCCAAATGTTAATAATAGTTTGCGTTGATATTTCCTTTTAAGGCTCTTAATAATTAAATCAAATCTTTTGTCGTGACTTTAGGTTTGATTAATTTTAACATAAATCTTTTACCAATCACAAAATATTCTCTTTGCTGCTCAGTTCTTTGGTATAACTCTTTATTTAATTCATTCTCGGTAAAATAAAATACTCGCCTTTGTCAAATTAAATATTTAAATTAACCTTCGTCATTAAAATATTTAATCTCATTCCTTATTAGTTTTTCTTCATTTCTTTATATTTACCATCATATATTTTCACTTAAGTTGGGCAAAATTCAGTCGAGTGAAAACAATTATAGCTCCTCAGTGAAAATATTTACCAATTGTTCTTCCAAAAATATTTTCTAGGTAAAATAATCACCTATTCAATCAATTCCTCTTTTAGGATGAAAATATTAAAAATCTTTCCTTGCATCAGGTTAAATTTTCCCAAAAGATGTTTCACCTCCGAGCATATGTAAATAAAATTAAACATGATGGTTGAAATATTATGATTTGGATTATTTATTTGTAATTTATAATTTTTTATCGAATTTGAATTTTACATTTGTGCTTAATACTGAATAAAATTTTTGTGGCCAAAATTGTATTTAATTTTGCAAATTTATCTCGAATCTCGTCTGTCACCAGAACTGTTCTTCTGTCATGTTTTCTGTTGTTGCAAATGCGTGATTTCTTAGAGGCTTAAAATTATCAGACTCTGAAGATTGTTCTCGGCATGTTGTTTTAAGTTTTTTCTCCACCTCCTTCTTTACATCAACCTGACTTTCCAGCACATGAGGTGAGAATGTCTGGGCCAAAGACGTCGATTTACTTCAGTCAAATAATGAAGCCTGCCCTCGAAGGATACACCTGAGGTGCTCCAGCAAATGAGAGAAGTCAAGCTCCTTGTGCGTTGCCGCAAATTCAATATCAAAAGGTGCAATCTGTTCTCGTAGTATTAATAGATGTTTTATAAGGAAAAGTTGTCCATCCAGTTGTGAGGCCTTTCTTGCTATCAGCTTACTTGCACGCTGAATTAACATTGAACATACTCCTACAGAATCCTGAGCTAGTCCTCATTCTCAATATTTCACAAACTTGTCTCAGTGAAAGAGAACAAAAGGAAGACCGTTATGGAGCAAAGGAATTGGACAAAGAAAGGCCACTGCAACATAAGCTGCACACCACACAAATCCTCCCAGAAATAAACTAAAAAGCCTCAGACAACTCATATTCACCTATAAGATCCCTCGGAAAACCAGAATGAATCTTCCCCATTGCCAGTCAGCTCATGTTTCAACTTTTCAATTAAAACTGTCAAGGTAGCTTCACACAATGATATGTTCACTGCAAACTTTTCAAAAAAGTGACCTAAAATCGCCGCGAATTGATTTAATGTGTATACAACAGATTTACTGCTTCGAAAAGCCCTTTGCGAAGCATTCTTGTCGAATATCTACACAAGCCTGAGAAGTATAATTTATTTGCTGTGTGCTATGGTATCGCATCCACCACTACTGGAAAAAAAGCTTATCTTCGAGGAATATTTGGGTAAGAAATTCAGCTTTACACTTGTCTATTGCATTTTTAAAGGTTTTTTTAAAATAAGTTCAACAAACCTATTTTGGATATCTTTTTGTGCATCTGAGGATACTTCAAGAAGCGGCTGAAAGCTTTGGCAAGAAATGTTGTTCCATGGCTTGTCCAAGACTTTTTGTCCATCTATGTAGACTCCATTTCTATGACCCGGATCAAAATTTGAGAAGAATGGCAATAATTCAGGATAATTTTGAGAAGAGGGCCAACTTTTTCCCACAAGACCCCACCAACGATTGTTTGCATCGTTAAAATTTGGATTTGGGTCAACCTCGTACACCCATCCTGGAGCAATTATTGCAACAGATACAGCAGCATTTTTTACAACTTCTATGCCAACATTTGTCGTCCATTGTCCTCCACCATATGTGCCTCTTCCAAATACATCAATTTCCATGTAAACATCAAATTGGCGTTTGCCCGCCACAAGAGCAAAATTTTTAGGCATATTTTCCATCCAGTATGAAAAATCGTTTGGAAAACTTTCTGGGCATGCAGAACCCACACAATTCAGAATATGGGTGATTCTGAAGTAGTGCAATGTTGAAAGCTTCTGAGCCACAGTCCTACTACCTAAAACGAATAAGGAAGAATCTCTGAACACTCTTTGTCACATCGTGCCATTCGATCCTCAGACTCTTCCAGCACCTCATTCTCTCCCAAAATATTCCTAACCTTGGTATGACATTCTTCACTACAAGAATCATCCTCAACAGAATTCAAATCAGTTTTCACCTTTATCCCATTTTGGCATCCATAGTTGGCTTTTCTAAGGTATCCATAGTTGTGTTTGCTGAGATGGGTTCCTTATCATGGCACTTTGAGTGCGATTTCAACACTTCTGAGGAATCTAAAGTTGTCTTTCCTGTAGTCTGTTCCTTATCATAACATTTTGAGAGCGAAAGAGCTCTCAATGGTGGGCGGAGAAGTTTCATTTTCCTGCCTTGTGAATCCAAGATGCAGGAGCTTAAGGCTTCATTCTCTATGCTTTCCTCTTCAGTATCATCATACAACCCAGACTTGTTACAAGTCACTCTACCAATATCATTGGTAGAACTTGTCTCTGGTAAAAGAGATGGAGGGGGACGAGTGGACATTTTGCACCAGGATGCCTATCTCCAATTAAGTCTCGGTGTTGAACGGTCAAGCACCAAGGGCCTTAACACATTCATCCTCAAAGTGGCATCCTCCAAATCATTCATTTTGTAGTCTGTATTCTTAACAAATTAATTTGCTCAGAAGATGAATCTATATAATTGCTATAGGCCTGAAGAAGGTTAGATATCTAGCATGGGAGTAGCATCCAAGTATTTGTCCTGAAGTCTTGCAAGTTTTAGACTTATCCACGCTACAAAAATCCCTTGAATAAGACATAGAATTATTCCATATAATCATGCCCGCCGGTAAACCATCTCAATCAAATACACAGATCAGTGTGACATTCTTGAAAATTTCCTAAGGGGTATGAAAGGCCTTTTTTGTTTAATCAAAGCTGTTATCAAGAAAGCAATATTTACAAAATTCCTTCTCTTTAGTAGCCAAGTCTTTAGGATATTTGTGATCCTTTTCTATCTTACATGATTAGCTTAGTTACACATCAATTAATATGATATTTAATTCTATCCAATGGTGTCACACAACGTCAGATGATATTTATGCAATGATGAATACTTTGGCGATTTTCATTTGATTTGTGAATGAATTATGAGGCAAGATCAAATGTAATGAATGGCACTTGAGCAACTACCTTTTCCGTTGATGTGGCACTAATGTTGTAAGGCATTAATCTTATAAGAGATGGCATGCTGATTCCGAGAGAAACCCTAAAATCC
This sequence comes from Cunninghamia lanceolata, assembly GCA_027924645.1. Lineage (NCBI taxonomy): Eukaryota > Viridiplantae > Streptophyta > Pinopsida > Cupressales > Cupressaceae > Cunninghamia > Cunninghamia lanceolata. Next base: position 155,283 of record BSBN01001164.1, on the reverse strand, counting down.
AATGGCCCACATAGGAGAGGTCGTTTTAAATATTCCGACCATATATAATTTGGTACTGTGTATGTAATTAAAATCATTTTATTTCATCATCTACAGGTAAACCTACATTAAATATTTGTTAATTTTTTTTTTTTTGAGTTACTATAGCGTGGGAAATGTGGGACAAGGGAAGCTTTTTGCAAGAAAATCTGGAATTGGATGATTCCAAATGATCCACATCATTACGTTAGACCGTTTGACAATCGACAGCTAAACTTGATAACAATTTTGACCAGTAGCCGTAATTCCCACTAGAGTGAAAATTTGTGATAGAATCTGCTGCAATTTGCAACCACATAGAGTGAGTTATTCCACGACCAATATTATATCATTTCAATGCAATACAGCGTCGCTTAAAAGAAGCGTCCATTTGCATTCCCATTACCTATTACAACAAAAATGGACGTTTTTCATTTTCCTTTGTTACATGTTGCACGGTATAAAAGCTTGTAAGCTACAGTTACCAGAGCCATATTCTATTGTCGCTCATGGTTTATAGTCACATCACTGATAATGGGACACGCAAGATATGATGCATGTAACAGAAGCTCTATAAGTAAGAATATTTTGTTTTCACATACCATGGACTGAAATGAAAGTTTTTAATGACCTCGGAAAATAGTTTATGGGATTCAAGAGTGAAACCAGCTGGCTAGATATCAAAAAAGTCAACAACTGTACTTCTGTTTATTTTCCATTTCTTTGCTGATCTTGGATCTTCTGTTATGGGTCTTAATCAAATAGTCTGCAGTTTTTGCTATCTTCTTCTCTTCAAACAGAGATGCTAAAGTTTAAAAATGCATGTGGTCAGGGGTATTTAAACATGATAAAAACATGTTGAGGTGACATTTTGAAAAAATTGACTGGAAATTTCTATTTCCAACAGATACCATTTGTAATGTCCCATTTAAAATTTTCTTATTTTTCCTTAAATATAATAAAATCTAACTCACAATTATAGCAACACAATTAATTATAAATATGGTATCAACTTCATAAATTACAGTTTTAATAGTTTATTAATTTGAATATAATATTTAGAATATATTTCAAAAAAGATGAGACTTATCCTTTGTATTTTCTGTTAAATGTTCCCAAATATGTAGTCTATATTCACTAAAATGCCTTAAAAATATCTTTAAATTTGCATGAATCAGGAGTTTTCATCCTCTAACTCAGTAATGGAAATTAAGGGGTTTTCATCCTTTAATTTTACACCTTGAGGGGTTTCGTCCTCAGGCTATTGAACCATAGTTCACGCTCCACAAGGAGTAATGATTGGATATAAGATGCATTCACAAATTCATGCTTCCTTCTCCTTGATTGGTCTTCCTTATATACCTTATTCCTTTATTAGACATAACCCTTCACAACGCCCCTTGACTTTTGATAAAATTAAACTTTAATTTTATATTTTATATTTTGATATTTTAATTTATTATTATTTTAATCTCATTTCAGAAAGGGGACATTACATGCACCAGTGAAGTTCATATGGAGGTAAATTGGGTCCAGGGGAACTAATGGTGAGCATTGCATGGGGATCTTTCTTTAGACCGTCATCAGTACATGTGATTTGGAGGTTCCTTACACCTAGCTGACTACATGTTTCATGTGGCCTAGAGCTATGTGCCATCTTGTAACTAATGTGGAGCATCTTGAGGCTTGAGATTTCTATATATACTTCTCTTATGATTTTTTGAGATGTGAGAAGAGAGTTGGAGAGTAGATCGTCAATAATTGAGTTCATGAGAAGGAAGAAAATCTAGAGAAGAGAGGTGCAAGCATGAAGATGAGCTCGAGGAGGAGCATGATGGGATAGCATGGCATATGGGAATAGCTCAGGGGTGGGTTTGAGATGAAGCCCATTGAGGTTGAATTCAAATCCTATGGTCAGGTGGAGAGCAATTCCTATATTGGTTGTTTGTGAGCATTATATTATTTGACAAAGGTTGTTTGATTAAGACCTCCATGTGAGTTTGGCCCAAGATAATTATTTCCAAGGAATATGTAGGAATGTATGTTATCTTGACTGTGAAATCAATAATAATGTGGATGCTTTTAGAGGATGGGTTTTCCCCAAGGTATATCTTGTGCCATCTCGATGTTTTTTTTATGAAATAATATAATGAATGTGGAAGATAAATAAATTTGCGGTATTATTGTGGTTACCTATTCTAGTTATTTGTATGTGAGGCTATAAGATTAGATTGCGGCAAGTTGCATAGTCATTCAATAGTGTGGAATCAATAGAGTTATGTGATAACAGTTTCAATGAGTTTTTCCATGCATGAGGCCTTGAGTTTGTTATGGGTGCATGGTTGGACAATCCTTCATTGGACCCTCCTACAGTGCCTACATTAGATGGTATCCGAGTTATTTGGATCATGGGAATAGTGTTGGTATGGGGAAATAGAAAAGATTGAATTTAAGGGAAAGGGTTCAAAGTTTATGTTTGCTGGTAAATTTGCAAATTAAGGTAGCTTATAAAGGGATATTTTGGACAAATCGTTGAATGTACAACAGTTGCAAGGGTTTGTAAGTAGATCGCTAAACCTAAGGCAATTTGAGGAGGTTTATGCTTGTTGATATATCACTAAATGGAGGTATCATGCAAGGTATCTTGTGGACATATTGTTGAGTGTGAGACAGTCACAAGAGCTTGCAAGTAGATCTCTGAACTTGAGGCAATCAACAATGGATTGTGAAGTTAAAGGGTTGAAGAGTGAGAAAAGGGGCTAGTAGACCTCTAGTTGTGGCAATTTGTGATTGAGGACAAAGGAAGTTGTCCTTCAGATACAGCATCAATAGTGAGGCAATCTAATAGTGGTATACATAAGGAGAAGTGAGCAAGGTGGATAGTTTGCTAGCTAGTGAGGCATTTTATCAAAGTATTTCAGTGGATGTACAAGGTGAGTAGATAGAGCACCAAAATTTGAGGAAATATGTGACAAGATAGAAGAAGAAATAGGTAAATGTGATAAATTATAAGACAAGATAAAAAATGAATTTGGTCACACAGAGGAGGAACTCAAAGTTGTAGTAAGTTATGAGGATTCTAGCACTAAGGAAGAAGAGATTGTAGAAGAACGAATGTAGATAGGGAGTACATATGAATTTTGTGATGAGCCACGAGACATGGTATAGAGTTGTGGAAGATTTAGTGTTGTGTGATGGAGCTAGATCAAACCAAAGAGTTGCAAAGAAGTCACCTCATTTCGTTGCAAATGATTGTCAAGTCTGATGGTTTGGAGGGTACATTGTGCAATGATGGGGTAACATCATGTTCACATTTTAGTATATTTGGGTCACTACAAGGGCATATCATGGCCTTTGAGTCTCTATCAGGTTAATCGACTTACATGGTTTTCACTTACACTAGCTTTCAAGGAGTTTTCTCCAATGAATGAGTTCATATGGAGGTACATTGGGTCCAGGGGAACCAATGGTGAGCATCGCATGAGGATCTTTCTTTTTTCCATCACTACATGTGATTTGGAGGTTGTTTACACTTGGTTGACAACACATTTCATGTGGCCTAAATCTTTGCATCATCTTGTACTTGACACATAATTTTTGAGGCTTGAGGTTGATATATATACACCACTTATGATTGTTTAATATGGGAGAAGGGAATTGTAGAGAAGATCATTGGCTACCAAGTTTATGAGTAGGGAATGAGGCTAAAGAAGAGAGGTGTGATCATGAGGATGAGCTCGAGGAGTATGATGGGATAGCACAATGTGTGGGGATAGCTTGGGGGTGGGTTTGAGATGAATCCCGTTACAATGGAATTCAAACCCTATGGTTGGGTGGAGAGTAATTCCAACATTGGCTATTTGTGAACATTATTTTATTTGACAAAGGTTGTTTGATTAATACCTCCATATGAGGTTGGCCTATGCTAGTTGTTGCCAAGGAACATGTAGGAATGTATGTAATCTTGATTGTGAAATCAATAAAAATGTGGATGCTTTTGGATGCTTAGTCTTTCCCTCATGGAGGGTTTTCCTAGGGTATATCTTGTGTCATCTTGATGGTTTGTTTTGTGGAATAATACACTGAGTGTGGAAGATAAATAAATTTGTGGTGCTATTGTGATTACTTGTTCTAGTTATTTGCATGTGAGGTAGCATGGTTGGATTGTGGCAAGGTATAATCATTCAATAGTATGGAATCAATAGAGTTTGGTGGCTATTTAAATGAGTTTCCATTGTGCATGAGGCTTTATGTTTATTATCATTGTGCAGTTGGACAATCCTTCATTAGAGCCTCCTACTGTGCTTGCATCACTTCCAAATAATTTAATTATTTAATCATTAGTTTACATGCCAAATACTTTGAATTGAGCACCAAGGATCTTGTATTTTAGGACAAACCCTAGGTTATTAGTCTATCCATCTTGGGAATAAAAAGAGAGAAATTCATTAGCAATATATTCATTGGATCATTGGAGTGTCTTGTTGCATTAGTGCTTGAATTAATTATGTTGAGAGGAATTCTATGATGGTAGCAGAGTATAGAATCTGATAACGTGATTGTGTACATAAAAACCAAAACATAACTAACATATATTTAAAATACTAAAGCTATAAAATTAAAAATATAGTTGACAAAATTAAACATAGATATAAAACATATAAATATAAAATAAAACAAATATATATTTTTATTTTACTATGTCAATAATAAAAAATAAATAAAATCTAGATTGAAGATGAGGGAGCAGAGCAAGGAGTGAAAGTTTGTTGCGGCCGCAAATCCAAGTGAATACCATAATGAGGAAGTGCATGACAGAAGTGACCACCAAAATTCAAATCTTTTCGCAAGGAAGAATGATGGGAGTACTCCGCTAAAACCCCTCTTACGCATTGATATCTCACAGGAGAGCAAAAAAAAGTGAAACCTTTGCAGAGACAACATTAATTTGCCGCTTCATTGGACCAAACCTTAGTAGAATCCAGATTAAGGCATGGACAAAAGAGATATGGCAAGTTCCATGCATTCTCAAATCCCTTCCCATAGGCTTTTTTATCACTGCTTCGTAACGGCAGCTGATAGGGATTTGATCCTTAGAGGGAAGAATTGGACAAGAAATGGTTCGCCTTTGTACATGAGGGAATGGGTGCCAAATTTTGATCCGACATTATGCGACCCATATGAGGAACCAAAGTGGATTCGACTATACAATCTCTTGCTAGAATGTTGGATGGAGGATTGTTTGCTCAAAATTGGGCGGTCTCTAGGCATGGTGCTAGCTATTGACGTAGATCTATTTAACAACGACTCGTTTCTATTCACTAGAATTCAAGTGGCGGCAATTTATAAAATCCCAGTCAAAATTATTTTACACACCCAAGAATATCAAAGAGTTCAAAAATTAGAGATCGAGGAAAGGCATTTCTTTTGCCTAAATTGCCATAGTTGTCGGCATTCTCAAGACATTTGCCCCAAGAAAAGGGACGCAGGTACAAATCCTGAACGAAACATAGAAGGGATGACTGAGCCACAACAAGGTACTCCCACGGACATTAAAGCGTGAGGTTCCCAGGGTCAAGAGGCTCATCCACCTTGGGAAGAAAAAGTAGAAGACGGTACCCAAGCCTTGGACCTACCAGGAGTATCAAACATGGAGGTCCCTTCCCAAACACAAAATGACATTTTTGATCCCGTCATGTCACTCGCTAACCCCCGGGCCAACACATTCAATCCAAAATCTGACAAGCATTCAGAACGATCAAGGGATAGGGCTACAAAGTGATCATCGAAGGGTCCTGGCACGCAAAATTTACCCACGACAATAGGGAAAATGTTAGAGATGGCTAATCACATTATAAACATGAAAATATTAGACTTTCTCAAGGGCACCTCAGGTGGGGTGCCGAAAGCATCCTCGACACTAAAGAGTTAAGGGGATGTTAGCCCCATCTTTGGCATTCTAGCACACCAAAGATACCGGCAGGACTCAACTCCTCCATTTTCTAGTCAGTCTTGTACTACTAATTATCCTAATCAAGATTAGCTACACATTCTAGACTAGTTCATTCAACAGAAGATCTAACTTAGAAGGACAACGCGATCTTCCCAGTTCTGAAAACAGAGAGTCACATGTATCATTCAAGATCCGAGTTCTTGGAAAATCAAAAAAGAAGGAACTTTGGGACTGTCAATTCTTGCAAACATTGTGGCATACATTATGACAGTCGGGCATGCCAAAGCTAAAGGACACAAGTAAGCTTCCAGTTTAGATATAAGGAATCACATATAAGATTTAGTGCGAGGGTCGAATCAATTGAACTTCATTACCAACCAAATATTGCTAAGGCTTCTCTTGACAACTGATTGTCTTAAACATGCAACTCATTCCCAAAGGAAAATTCATATCCTAATAAGATCAAGTGCCAGAACCTCACATGGGAGCGGCAGTATCAATTCCTTTCTTCTCTTTGTTTATTTATAGCAAAAGCTTTGGGTTAAACAAGCTAACTTGGAGCAATGGTGAATAGAACGAGTATCGAGTGTGTGTGTAAATGCCAAGAGAAGGAAGAAGGGAATGATTTAGAGGAAGAATTGGACCCAGAGGCTGAAGAAGAGGAAGGTGATAAGGGGAGCAAGGCCGAGGAGGAAGAGGAATCTCCAATCAATCATATCAAGCACTTATTCAAGGCTGAATTAGAAGAAATTGCGAATGTCATCTTTAAGGTCATTGGGTTTAAAGTCTTCACCGGAGGACATATTCATGATGGGGTTCTTTATGAAGAATTCCTGATGGATTCCATTCTTATTTTGGGGAGGAAGAATAACGATAAGGTGATGACAAACAGTTATGTTAATGATCACATGTACCAAGCTACGTCCATTGCTATCTCCAATTTTAACAAGTGTCCTAAATATGGGTCCATGGCAGGGGCGTTCGATGCGGCATCGGTCAATAGGGAGAACAGTGTGATGGGCCAGACATTGGCATTCTTCAACAAAGGCATCCGTAACAACAACATGGAGACATTCACCTATATAATCGACCAATCCAGAGACCTTCTTTCTCCCACCCAGTTGGAACGTACAATGGAACTGGCAGAAGGGTTGAGGACCCTCTAGCCCAGTAATTGAATTTCTTCCTCTCCATATGAAACTACTACGTAGCATGATATGTACTTGTTTTCCTTTACATTATAATATTTTAGTTGTCATACTGGCAGCTACTTATCCATAAAAAAATAATAAAAAATAAATATATATTATAGACTAATTTATTTTTATTTAGTAGAAGAGTTAATATTTATTTTTTAAATATAAAGACACCAAAATTTAATAATATATATTAATGCCTACATATGAAACTATTATAAAATAACATTTAAGTATATTATATTTACTATACTTTTCAAAGAAAAACAAAGCAACAAAGTTACCAAACTAATGAATGGTGCTTTCCAAAAGTAAAATTAAAAGTTACATACAAAATTAAAATAACTCTTCAAATAAAAATAAAGTAAACAATGTAGATAAAAAAAATCTTAATTAAAAATTAAAAATTATGTGTCCATGTATGTATGTAGTAAGTAAAATAGTTCTAAAGTAAAATAAAATAACTCTTAAGTAGATAAAATAGCTTGAAACTGACATTTCTCAACATTTTTTAGATAGATGCATTTAAAATATCCAATAGTAGATATTGCACTGTCATTATAGGCATTTTGTATCACTTGCTTGGTGTGCATTCAATCTTTGTACAACTGGCAACATGGCTTTACTTCTATCAATAAAGTTGAAAGGGTTTCCCTTTATCAATAGTAGTCCCCTAAAAGTGATCTTCAATATCACTAAGTTTTAAAAATATGTACAAATACAAGTGAACATGTTTCAAAAGTCAACAACAATATAGGACAAAGCCATGTTTACCAAGACCAAACAACGTCAAAAGGGCTTAACCGTGTGCATGAATCTATCTAGAACACAAGTCTATATCCATTTTCTAAGCACCATTCTATTATAAGATCTAGATTTTTTATCACATTAATTATAACATATCAACTAAAAAAAGAAAAATTAACAATCACAAAATAGAATAACTAAACCACTCCTAACTCTTTTATTTTATACTGAAGGCATTCCCTTTAGTGAGAGGGAGGGAGTTTCCTTTCAACATCAATGAATAATAATGGCCTAGAATGATGCATGATGGTTGAAAGGAAACTTGCAGTTCATGATTAAAAACTCAATTGCTACAGTCTAATTTCCAATCCCAAATCTAACGACAATAATAATTTAAAAAAACATTTAATAGCAAAAAACATGCCTTACATTCACTTAGAGGCTAACCTTTGGATGGCTGAAATTAGCACATATAAGTTCCTCATGTTTATCATGATTTCTAAAGATGAAAAGTCATAGATTTAGAGTAGAAGCATTTTGGGATGTACATGGTGCTTTGTTATTTATTTTTGGTCTATTATAGTTATCAAGTTAGTTGCTATCCTCCATAATTATGGTAGAAATTGGGTAGTAATTTGTTTTAGGTAATTATTTAATTTGTTTTAGGTTTTGTTAATTGATTTAACCATATGCTTAAAAAATTATATATTCAAATTAAATATTATATATTGTTATTTAATTATATATTTATTTTATAGATACAATCTATATTATAGTTATATTAATTATTATATATTATATTCTATGTAATATAATTTATTACATATATATATATATATATGATTTACATTAACCTATAATAAATCTAACTTAATTGGCCTTCCATGGGTTGGGAGGGAGGGGGAGCGAGGGGGAGAGAGAGGGGGGGTAAAGGGAAAGAAGAGGGAGTGACCTGACTTGAGGAGTCTAGGTTGACACAATGTCCGTAATGATGCAATAGGGCTAAACATATCCTAAAAATCTACGCATTGCGTACTCATTGGTCCATGTGTCAATTGATGCAAGAGCATCTAGGTTTCACTTGCAATCTTGTGTCACCAAAAATATGTTTTATTTTCTAAGTTAGTTTTTGGCTTTGTTTCTTTGTAGATTTGGTTTTAGTTTCAGGAGGCAATTTAGCCAAACTGTGTACATTATCTTGTTAAAAACCCAATTGGGTATCTCCAGTTCAAATTTGGTGAAGATTGGGTGAAAATTGGATAAGTTATAGCTAGTCAGCGATTTCCTCAGTTCATGAATTGCTTAGTTTGCTGACCTGGTAGTTTGCCAACAAATCGGAAGGAGGAGTTCATATTTTCATAGTTGACTGAAGGAATTTGTCAGAAAAATTTCTATTTCATGAACTGTTAAGTTTGTCGATGACTCAGTTTGCTGATAGCCTAGTTCACCGATGGACGATTTCACTGACAAGCTTGTATACAAGTTCACTTTTCAAGTTTTCCAAGGGAAGCCTTTTAGTCGGCAAAATCTTGAGTTCGTGAACTCTTAAGTTTGCTGATGGCTCAATTCACCGATGGGAACTTTCACCAACTAACCTTGAAGGAAAGTTCACATTTTTTCTCCCAGTTGCTGAAGGGAACCTTGGTTGGCAAAGTTTGAAGTTTAAGAACTTTGTCGACAAAATCACTAGTTCACGAACTCTTAAGTTCGCCAATGACTCATTTCGCTGATACAACTTGGAGTCAAAGTTCCTGAGTTTGTTGAAAGATGAAATCGCCGTTAAAAGAGAAAGTGTTGGTTCAACTGCTTTTGGTAGATTATTATAAATACATTCTTCTGGTTCTAAAAAGGGGGTTCAATTTTCCTAGTGAATGTAGATAGTGGAGAGCACTCTGTAAAGAGGTAGATGTCTTGGTTGTAAAACATGACTGTAGAAATTGAATTTGTACTCCTGTAATTCATTGTTGTTGCTGAATAAACAATACAAGTTATTGCATGTGTGGTGTTGTCTTTTGTGTTGATTTCCTTTTTGCTGCTAAATTCGGTAGTCTAATAAGACCCCTAAATTTAGACCTGCACCATCAAATATTTGTGAATGTAGTGGAATAGCGCATGGAGGATAAAAGGAATGACTATATTTGGAAGTCATTAATTTTCCACAGTCCATGATGTTGGATTGAATGCTTCTAGATTTGACTGTGTTAATTATTTTTCCTCAACGTTTCAGATCACATTCCGTGATCCATCATCAGGAGAAAGAGAGCAAGAGAAGAGAAACATAAATGATAAATTACATACCCAAAACTACTTAAAAAGAGGGAGTGAGGTGAAACAGAAACCAAGATATCTTTAGTGAGAAGAGAAACAACTTTTCAGACTAGATGAAACAAAAAAAAAAATAGAATAAGGTAAATAAGAAAACTCAAGAAAAGAAACAAGATATATATATATATATATATATATATATACAAGAATTAAAATATACAACAATTAAAAACAATCCTATCAAGGAGACTCAAAAAATAAAATACATAACAATACAACCAAGAAAAGGACCTTGATTAATGAAAAGAAACCAAATATTGTAATAAACAAATAAACCTTTACAATAGGCCTATCAATATACATGTATACATATATAAGGGGGAGAAATAGAATAAATAGGAGACCCAACAAGCAAAAACAATAGATAACCAACATGAAAAAGAAATTAAGAACACCAAAAAAAGAAAAAATTACCCTACAAGCCTAAAGGAGAGAAACCGAAGACAATACAAGAGAACTTTATTGATAAGAAAAACCAAGAGCGAAAATAAACCACCATAAAAAAGAAAAATAAAAACCTGTAAGTAAACTACAAAAAACACCTATCTATATGTGTGTGTGTGTGTGTGTGTGTGTGTGTGTGTGTGTGTGTGTGTGTGTGTGTGTATTGACAAATGTTGGTGCCATCGACATAGCGTTTGCAACATAATTACCTTCATCTCTTGTCAAACCACCCTTCTCCTTCCTCTACCTAGATAAACCTTTTTCCTCCTCTCCTCGCCTCTCCTTGTTAGTTCTCAGTTTTTGGTCCTTGGTTCCCTTCGTTGGATCTCTCCTCTGGTTCCTCTTCCGCTTTCTTCCTTTGGTGCTTTCTCCCTCTCCTTCACTCTCCTTGCTTGTTTTCTTTCTTAACCTCCCTTGCAGACACATTGATACACACACACAAAAAAAAAAACACACACACACTTTTCCTTGTATTCTCATTCTTGCTAGGCCATTCACGTCTTTTGCTCCTTCCTCCTCATTGTTGATTTGGTTTCGTGGTTCCTTCATATATATATATGTTATGTATATATACACATAAATACATACATATATATGTTATCTATATATATATATATATATATATATATATATATATATATATATATATATAATTGTATATTTATGTATAATATACATATATGTTTATATGTAAGTGCATATGTATTGTCTTCAATTTCTCTCCTTTAGGCTTGTAGGGTAAGTTTTCTTTTTTTGGTGTTCTTAATTTCTTTTTCGTGTTGGTTATCTGCTGTTTTTGCTTGTTGGGTCTCCTATTTTATTCTATTTCTCCCCCCTTATATATGTATACATATATATTGATAGGCCTATTGTAGAGGTTTATTTATTTTTTACAATATTTGGTTTCTTTTAATTAATTATTATATTTTCTTTGTATTTTGAGTTGGTCCTTTTCTTGGTTGTAGTGTTATGTATTTTATTTTTTGAGTCTCTTTGGTAGGATTGTTTCTAATTGTTGTATATATTAATTCTTGTCTATATATATATATATATAGTTTTTTCTTGTTTCTTTTCTTGAGTTTTCTTATTTACCTTATTCTATTCTATTCTTTTGTTTCATTTGGTTTGAAAGGATGTTTCGCTTCTCACTAAAGATCCCTTGGTTTCCATATCACCTCACTCCCTCCCTCTTTTTAAGTAGTTTTGGGTCTACAATTTATCATTTATTTTTCTCTTCTCTTGCGCTCTTTCTCCTGATGATGGATCAGGGAGTGTGATCCGAAACGTTGAGGAAAAATAATTAACATGGTCAAATCCAAAAGCATTCAATCCAATGACTATATTTTATTGACTTTTATTAAATGCACATTGAGACCTACAATTGTTACAATATTATAAAATACAATTATATAGAATTGTAGAATATTAAATATTAAATATTAAATATTAAATATTTCATATTTATATATATTTCTTATTTAATTTTGAGATAAGGGTTTCAACAAAGATATTGGGTCTTTGCAAGTAGGTTCAGGAGAAAATGTATTGTCTCTTCTTTCCATTTTGAAAATACAACCTCTTAAATGTGGCACCCATATGTAACTCTTTTGTTCTTGTACATGTAATATACAATGGATGAATTTTATGAATGAGAAAACAAATGTTACATTTGTAGTAAAGATGCAACTTCTCTTCAAAAGAACAAGTTGGATCTACTTTCTTGACCATTGTTTGCCTAAGATTTTCTTTAGTATTAGTAATTTGTAATTTGTGCAAATAATGTGTATCTTGAATAGATAACACTTCTTCCAATACATATCTAGCAAGACACCAATGAACCAAAATTTAGTATACTAAAAACTATGAACATTTAATTTTATTAGAAAATAAGGGCTTATTTTTACCATCACAAAATAATATCACTATTAAGCTCAAATGTATGGTGTAACATAGCTTAACACTAAATATGCTTTGAGAAAATAATGTCTCTCTAATGCCTTCCAATGTTATGTGAAGATTAGAATTTTCTTTCTTCCTTCTTATTAAATCTACTTCATCCATCAATGTCTGCTTCATTTTCCCACTAATTGGATGTATTTCATCATTTAAAGAAATCATGAATCAATCTTTTTTGCAAAAATGTTTTTCCCACATGATAAAATTGTTAGTGTAAATAGTTGCTTTATCTAACTAGTTAGTTTCTAGTCTACATAGTCAAAGTCCTATTCATACATAAACTTAAGTTTACTTAGCTTTTTAGAAAGTTGTCTCACCTCATGTCGTGAAGACACGTGTCCTCATATATATGAGACACCTCTTTCATTTTGGCTTGACACTTGCCCTCACACGTCATATAAGTTAGACAAGTGTTGCATACTTGTAGGGGTAGTTAGTAGTTGATTCCTACCTTCTTACCTCCTTTCCTATTTATGCAAAGCTTCTCTTTGTATTTTACACACTCTCATTGTATATGATAGATATGCTTATTGTGCTCCATTTTTCACTTGTGGAAGGTTATTCTATTTGTACTTGCTGATCTTGGCTGCTCCAACATGGTATCGGAGCCATGCATGCACATTTATTCCCAAATTGGTGACTCCACCGCTTAGCCCTATCATCGGAGTGTCATGGAGCCAAACGAACATTGTCATTGCATCTAGAAGGCCCGAGACAGTTAAGGTGATCCTTCAAACGGTGATTTTCGGTAAATTGATTTTTTTTCAAAAAAAATTACCCCTTGCCCTAGGGTACTGTACGAATGTATGGCCAAATCCGTACTTGTACATAATTTTTGTAAAGAAAGGAATTTTTTTTTTTGCAGAGGGCAAATTTGCCCCTTGCATTTTTTGTTCGGGTCAAATTTTTGGTTTGTGTACGGTTTTTAACAGGTTTTACGTCCATTCGGCTTGGTCTTTGGGCATTACTCGGCCCTGTACATTCTCTGCCCTACCTGTTGATTGCATACTCTATCTATTTTCATGGCTGACTCAGCCCTAGCGGTCTGTTCCCTGTCGGCATTCCAGATCCAGTCTCTCCTACTTGAACCCATAAGGCGTTCGACCTTAATTTTTTTGCTCCGTTTTGGCCTCTACTCGGCCCTAACGACCCACAAAGCCCTGTCCTGATGTTTTCCTGATGGAAAACTCAACATTTATTTTAGTTTTCTTCACAAAACCATCAGCCAAGTGGTAGGGATCTCATGTCAATAGATTTTGGAAGGACTTTTGATGATCACCGTTTGACATTTTGTTGTTAACGAGTCTGGTTTTTCTATCAACAGATTTGGGCTTCTTTGTTGTTTTGTTGAAGCTTTGGATTGGTATCCCTCCGACATATGTCTCTAATGCAGTGAGCCCCTGTCCATGTACTGAAGCACGAAGTAGATTTTTTTTGCAACCAAGCACTCTCAATCCGCCTTCTATTTTGTTTCTAGTCGACTTTCATCACTATCCAGGCTCTCTTGACCTGGATATCTATCCTCAACCGCTCCATTTTGGAGTCTTGGTCTCTTTCTTCTACACTTTGTGTTTCTCTATAGGGTTTCAGCTTCAAATAACATCCGTGGTTCTTTATTGAAGGTTGCTTCCATATAGTTGTGGTTTGTTTAAAACCATAAACCCCATCAACAACAATCAGCAGTCGCGGTAAGGGAGCCAAATCTTTCAATGGATTCTCAAAGCCTCACCACGGTTGAGGTTTTTTTACTACTACATTCTGCTTCAAATTCTAGTCGACTCCACTACTTGCAGGTCGTTGTTTAGTTGCCATTGAAGTCATAGTCAATAGCCTTCAAGATCCCTGTTCGGCCCTCATCACTAGCATTCCTATGAGGTCGCATATATTTGCTTGTGTGTTGCTTCTGCAGGTCAAGGTTGACTTCTAGGTTGCAGATTTTGGCTTCTAAAACTACTGCACTCAGTCAGGCTTATACCTAGAGTGCCAAATAGAGTGCCAAGCTTTCATCTTTGCTCGAAGTTTTTTTTTGCCATTTTTTTGGCTGATAAGTAGGAGGTGCATCACCTAGATGCAATGAGTGCTAAGTGAACCATTCATTAACATGAGAGATGGGTTCATGTGAACCACTACTTATGAAATATGGGTCATGTGTTTGACTCAAAAACTACGCAGTTAAACCCTGAAATATAATATCACATTTTTTTGGCTTGCAAGCCCCACCATTACACCAGTCATCTTTTGCCAATGGTAAACTACACGGATCAAACATAGATTCCTCTTTGGACTTCTTCTGGTCTTCTTGCCCTACACGGTCGCCTCTATGAAGTCATTATTGGGTGTTGTTTATTCCAGCAAGATCACTGTCAAAGATATCCTTCTTTTAAGGGTCACTGTTATCCATCACTAACACAATTTTTGTGGCCTGACAGTTATATGACTATTAGTGGTCATTAATATTGTAGTTTCTTTATCATTTGAAGTTACTTTAACATTGTTAGGGTATAAGCTTCTTTTGTAACAACTACATTAATTGCAATTTGCATTGTACTAGTAATTGTGAATTTGGACAGAGCCAAAAAGAAGCTTGAAAATTTTCATAAACAAATAATACCTGCTTCTTTCTTGTTTTAAACCATTACATTTATAAGATGAGTTATCTAACTCCTATAACAACTCCACTAATTTCTAACACTAAATCTAGGTGGGTTGTTCAACCACCTTTATTCTCTCCCTCCTATTTTCACTCCTAAATCTCTCTCTGAGTTGTATTAACAACTCACTTACATTATTATTCTCACACACAATTACACACTCATTATAATATAATATTAAGTTATTTCTCAAGAACTTAATATTAACTTACATAACTTCATTTTATAACACATACTAATAAAGTTAGCTCAAACACCCATGTGAACACTAACATTAATTCCTAACACTCCCCCTTAGTGCGAACATGGAGAGAAAGAACATCACACAAACTGGAAATATAATCGTATGCCTATGCATACTTTTAGGTCTGCATACTGCTATCTGGTTCTTGCTGCACATGATCACCTACATACGAGAACTCATCCTGCTTTCACTTCCAGTGAACTCATCACCGGCCGACCACACTTCTAAGAAGTCCGACAGTCAGAGGATCTCTGTAGCCAGCTGCTCTCCTATACTATCGATGATGTCCATATTCTCCTCTTTTGAAATTTTAACACTTTCAACTGCAGTAAGCCGAAGTCTTGTGGCTCATGATCTTGATTCAAAAAGAAAGACACCTCTCATCAACCTTTCATAGTTTTCACACATGTTTACCATAAACCTGGACATGAACAAGAACACACTCATCTATTCACCTCATATGATTTTTTGGGTCACCACTAACCGTTTCAAGATCCATGAACTGCATTACACTAGTGCTTTTGTTCACAACAATATTTTACACCAAGAGGAAGTACATCACATGAACTGCAAACACAAGTTTTAACACAATGCCAAATCACATTCTCTATTGAATTATTTAGGATTGGTGTATGGAGAATAGTGGCTGAGGAGTCAAATGAGTTCCTACGCCTAAGTCACCTTTCAAACTCGCTCACCTCAATGCAATTCTCACAGAGATTTCTTCCTGAGTTGCGGCAACTTAGACACCACAATATTCTCAACAAAACTAACTTGGCAAGCGGCATAAAGCTTGAACTCCTTCTAGTCAGTTGTGCTACAGATAGCTTTTTTGGATCTCATATGGTTATAGGCTCATAAATGCGACAAGAGATCACATGTGACTTTTTTTACAATATGAAACACTTCCACATTCATGAATATGATCTATGGCTGCATAAACATCCTTTGCCTGAACATCAAATCAACAAAAAGAAATGCCAAACTCCTCTAGATTCAAAATCTCATTTGCTCTGATACCAAATTGTGAATTTGGACAGAGCCAAAAAGAAGCCTAAAAATTTTCATAAACAAATAATATCGTGCTTCTTTCTTGTTTCAAACCATTACATATATAAGATGAGTTATCTAACTCCTATAACAACTCCACCAATTTCTAACACTAAATCTAGGTGGGTTGTTCAACCACCTTTATTCTCTCCCTCCTATTTTCACTCCTAAATCTCTACGTGAGTTGTATTAACAACTCACTTACAAATTATTATTCTCACACACAATTACACACTCATTATAATATAATATTAAGTTGTTTCTCAACAACTTAATATTAACTTACATAACTTTATTTTATAACACATGCTAATAAAGTTAGCTCAAACACCCATGTGAACACTAACATTAATTTCTAACACTAGTTAGGTTAACCACACAATCTTTTGTTAACCTAACATTTCCTGTTACAACAAATGTAACCTAAGCACTTCATGTTGACTACTAGTAATTAGAAAACTAGTAAAGTTCACAATTTACATTGGAGATACCATTTTCTGCCAGATGGAAATCATCAAGCACCTTCAAAAAGTCCTAATCTTGGCCTTTTTTCATTTTGTCCTAACTTTCTCCCATGGAGGTGTTTTTGACAAAGTTATAGTCAACGAAAAGGTGTTTCTATGCACTTCGCTTCGGGGAAATCAAACTAATTTTTTTTGCCTTTTTGATTGGTTTTTAAACACCAAAACTCATTGTAATCACAAATTTCAATAAGGCATAACTTTTGCCCACTACATCAAAAATTCACGAATTTTTTTGAAATTGCTCAAAATTTTGCAAGGAATTCATTAGTGTAGGTAAAATTCAGTTTTGGATAGCCATTGTTCAAAAAATTGTAAAAATCTCTGTGTGTTATAAATGGATGATTTGGCTTCCAAACTTGCAGAAATTGTAATTTTTCTCTTGCATATCTTTCTAGGGGGACTTCTAAAACAGTCATACTCATTTTGGGGGGGACTTTCATTTCTGATTTGATAGTGCTTAAAATTTGATCATGTATATTACTGTGGATGACACACATACTCCCTTCCATTTGAGTATTCTCAATAAAACTTGTAATAAATGGAAGATCAAATGCGGATATTGTGGGCTAAAACAACATACAATAGAAGAATGTCATCATCGTAAAATCAATGAACTAAGACAAAAACTTCTTCATGCATATCAAATTTCTATTGATCATTATAAAACACTAGCAGAAAAATCTCGTCTCACTAAACCAACTTGTGTGACACCACCATCAGTTGGGTATGTATATTGTAGTCAGATGACTTACATTGAGATCCCATCTACACCATCATCACCTATTGCTACATTTGAATCTAGAGTTGATATCTCCATGGCTTCTAGCGATTCTATGCATTAGGACTCTGATTTCATTTTTTTAGATTGACCACATTGGGATGCATATCTACCTGACATTTCATTTCTTTTCGTAGAGTCCCACATTGTAGATTTAGGAGATACCATTGAGGACATCGTCTTCTATTCCATAACAACTTTGATGAAGTTGCATCGCCATTGTCTTTGGTTATGATTGCTCTTTCTATGCCTACATCAGCTTCTATAGTGACAAATTATGTAGATAATTATGAGTCCACATATTCAACTCCGTCATCATGTATTTTGACATCCTCTGCAAAAGTATCAGATTCTCATTGGTCCAATTATCACCATACATCTATGGTCCCTATGGCCCTCATTCCTAAATCTCAACATTTGTCACATGTCATCATTGGCTTGGATATACTTGAGCATCCTTTGAAGATATCATTAGAGTCTTTGAATCATGTGCAAAATTTAGAGACCTTATACTTCTTCCTGTATAATCCTATTTGGAATGGGAAGATCACTTGCACACTTTTGTGGTTCAATTTCTTCCTAAGGGGAGAAATATTGTTCAATGTTCATGGATTGTCTTCAGCATCCAGTTTCAAGCTTCTATCTACACTATAGGAGGTATTTTGAGGGGAGACTACATGGTTAGTCTTTTCATATTGGTTTTGGGAGGATCCATCTCTTTGCATGGAGTTCTTTCCTTCACTTTTTCTAGGGGGTCACATTGACCTTCTCATATTTCTCTCCTATGGGGGGAACATATATTGTACTTTAGTGTTAGAAGAAGTTCTTAGGGTCATGTATAGTCCTCTTTCTTCACTTGTACAATTCATTCATGCATCACTTCTCTTTTGGAGGAAAGTTTTTTCCCACAGGGTTTTCTTTCTTTCTCCACTTTATGAGAAATTCATTTGTACATGGGTACCTAACATGGACTAGTATCCGCGACCCATCATCGTCTTTGTATTCTCCATAAGTTGCATTAAAGGGGGGGTGTTAGTGTAAATAGTGGCTTTATCTAACTAGTTAGTTTCTAGTCTACATAGTCAAAGTCCTATTCACACATAAGCTTAAGTTTACTTAGCTTTTTAGAAATTTGTCTCACCTCATATGGTGAAGACATGTATCCTCATACATATGAGAAACCTCTTTGATTTTGACTTGCCACTTTCCCTCACACATGTCATGTGAGTTAGACAAGTGTTACGTACTTGTAGGGGTAGTCAGTAGTTGATTCCTACCTTCCTACCTCCTTCTCCTTGCCTATTTATGCAAGGCTTCTCTTTGTATTTTACACACTCTTATTATATATGATAGATATGCTTATTGTGCTCCATTTTTCACTTATGGAAGGTTATTCTATTTGTGCTTTATGATCTTGGCTACTCCAACCAAAAATTACTTAGAGAGGCAAAGAGAGAGTGATGCAAGAGCATTGTAGGGTGTAAGGGAAATCTTGCATCAACCAAAAATATTTTCATGTTTGTTTGTATGTAGTTTTCAGTCATAATCATAGGAGAAGCCACCACTTCATTGCAAATTTAGATCGAGTCTCGCAATTTGGAGAGTATTTTGTATAACGATGCATCCACGTCATATATACATTCAAGAGATTTGGATGACTAAAAAGGCATAACTTGGTTTATGAACATCTTCCCAGTTGATAGGCTTACATAGTTTCAATTTTCTTCATTTGTGCTAGTTTTCTAGAAGTTCATGTTAGCAAAGGAATTCATGTAGAGATAATTTAGGCCTAGGGGAGCCTATGATGAGCATCACAAGAAGAAATTTCATTCTATGATCACCGCATTTGATTGGAAGGCTTATTTACACACTAGTTGACTACATGTTTCATGTGGCATAGAGATTTGTGCCACCTTGTAGCCAATGTAGATCATCTTTGAGGCTTGAGATTGCTATTTACATTATGTATGATCATTTGAAGACATCATCAAGAGAATGAGTGGGTGAGAGAATGAAGTCAGAGGGAAAGGGTGTGAGCAGGAGGAGAGGGTCTGAAATGGAGTATGCTATTGATAATGAAGATGATGATAGCATGACATGTAGGAATGTATTGAGTTTTATCTGAGTAGTAAAGTTACATCTTTAGTAATCAAATGGTCCTATGACCTACATGTAAGAAGCCCATTGCTATAGATTGTAATCATTTCAAGACTATGAAATCAATAAAGTTCATGTTGTTATTTTATTGAGTTATGTATGTTGTTTATGCATTTTTGTTACATGGTTGGACAATCCTTCATTGGATCCTCCATCCATGACTACATCAAGTGGTATCAGAGCAAAGGTTTAGAGTCTTGAGGGTGGAAGAGAGTGAAGGAGGAATTTTATGCTTACTAAATTGAGGTAGTCACAAGGGTTCATAAGATCATTGATACCTAAGGTAACCCAAGGAAGCTTGTAAATAGAGCACCAGTTGTGAGGCAATTTATAAGGTAATTATGGATAGACCACCAACCCTAGGTAGTTTATACTAGATCTAGGATGTCACCTAAGAGAGGGAATGGTACTATCAATGTCACCTAGAGAATGGAATAGATGTACAAGATGATGAAATCTATGTAGAATCGAATGGATGCCTTTGAATAAGACCATAAAAGAAGCCCTAACCCTAGAGATGAGGAAAGTGATGAAGAACAAGAAGCAAGCCCTATTGAGTATAGTGGAAATGAAGAAGGAGACAAGGAAGAAAATATGTTGAGAGTCATATTAGGTATTGGTAAGAGGACTAGAGTAGACATCCCTAATTATTCTAGTAATTTAAACCCTAAAGAGTTGATAGATTGGATAACTGATTTAGAGGAGCACTTTGAGTATGAGGATATATTGTTGATCTAGATAGGATGAAATATGCTAAAACTAAGTTGAAAGGCCATGTTTCCATTTAGTGTAAGGAAGATAAAATCTAAATTCTTTCTATGAATTATTATTTAGAGTAGTTGAAGGAATTGCACTAAAGGTAGAGAAATATGGCTGTGAAGTAATTTACTGAGGAGTACAATAGGTTGACAATCTAATCTAGACATCATGATGAAGGAGTTGAGAAAGTGGTGAAATACATCAATGGTTTGAGGGAATCTATTCAGGAAGAGTTGGGCATGTGAATCATCCAAATAGTGGAAGAAGCATATCAACTGGACCTCACCACTGAGAAGAAATTGAGTAGAAGGCTTGAAGATAGGTAGAGTTGCCCAAGAGAAAGAGAAGGGAGATTATAGATCAATAGGATGAGAAATGGAAATAGAGATTCACACATAAGTGACCATAGTCCATACCACAATGAAGGAGGAAGACAAAATACCCACTACAGAGATAAGGAAGATGGTGATTCTTACCACAATAATAGGGAAGATAACAATAATAACTACCACAAAGATAGAGATTTAGATCACAAAGGAAGATGGTGATGAGCACCATAGTGATGGATATTAGAGAGGTAGGGAAGATGTGAGAAAATTGAGGGAATAACTTTCAGAGGAGTGTGGTTCAAGTGTGGGGAGGAAGGACTGATGAACAAGTTTGTCATTGATGTCAAAAGTGGAGTAAAGTTGGAGTTGGACTTGGAGTTGAGGTTGTTGTTTAGATTGATTTGATCCTAGGTAATGATGTTTGGATTATTGGCCCCATGGCAGTTGGCATGTGATTATGTGGTGTTGGCATTGATGTCAACATGGGGTTAGCTTGGATTTCTTATCACAGATGAACTTGAGTGTTTGCACAGTTAGAACTGCAAGTCTCTCAGCATGGACAGGTTCATTCATGTATAATATTGATATCTCTTGTATATCTTTGTGTTTCTATAGAAAATCTATCTATTTCTATAGCCTCTGATAATGCTACCAAGCAATTACTCTGTTCTCCAATGTCTTCACTCACTAAACCCTAGGTTTCTTATATAAACCCTTAAATCATGTGGTTAAGTGGACTTCATAGCCCTAATGTTTTAGCTCTTACCTTGCAATTTACTATTCATATTCTTCTCTGGTATAGCTTTGTTCATGTCTCTGATCTACTCTAAAGTGACTTTATCTTTTAGGGTTGTAAAGATGTATTAAGGTCCTATTATTCCTAAAACCCTAGTTAGTTTTTATGCCCTAAGAAAACCTAATGCAAAGTCTATTATATCCTAATAACCCGTCACCACTATGTGCACTTTTTGTTTTATTCTATTGGTGACTGGAAGTAGTAGTTGTCAGGCAACTCAAGTTGCGACTTGATGTGGTCATTGCCATAGGGTGACCCCCCCTCTCCTAGGTAGCTCGGTTTGCTTGGTTGTGCCTTTAAGATTTAAGCGTATGTTGTTTTTTGTCATTTTGTAAAGAAGTGTTGGCAAGAGACACTATATGGCTTCATGAGTGTTGTCCTTGATGGCAACAAAGTTCATCCCACCATCTGTAGAACATGGTGTGCCTATACCGGAAGTCAGATTGAAGAATACTTTGGTCCGATAAGCAAGAACAGAGCATACAACAAGGTCCAACAGTCAAGTCCAGATCTCCTATAGGAAGTATATTTGTAAAGCGCAGACTTGGGGAAGTCAAGAGGAATACCGTGACTAATAGATTCCAATGATTGAGCCTCCAGTGATGAAAGAGTAAAGAGATATGAGCATCTAAGTATTGAGGTCCGGTTTGGCAGAATAGACAGAGGAAGAACTAACCAACAGAGCATCAGAATTATTCTGGATGAGATATTTATGGTGATCAAGGTTCTTAAGATATCATCAATGATTCGCTGACATGTTAGATGACTTCTATAAGTATCTCCTTGATTCACATCACTTGGTAAGAAAGGATTCAGCCAACAGACTAGAGTTTGGGAAAATATTGACTATTCCGGATGCCGACTAGAAAGAGGAGGAAATCCTTTGAGCAGATATATATACTAGATAGATTTGGATGTGAAGGCATGTGTTGTGTAATTATATAGTGCGAAGAAAAGCAGAAGAGCAGTGCAAAGATAGCAAGATAGGTCCGGAATGTAACAGGATAGCATCACCTAAGAGAGTAAGCATGAAGTGCAGCAGATCAGTATATTGAGCTTAACTGGAACTGAACCTTAGCATATGTGGATGCTTCTCATCAGTTCAAGTAACTAGCTTTCTTGTATAAACTATTGTAGGCAGTGAGCCTCTTGTGAGTAGTGTGCTCGAGCAGTGAGCCCTAATTGGCAAGTGCCATTTTGTACTAACTTATTCTTCTAACAGAGAATACATTCTTGGGTTAATCACCTCGTGGTTTTTCCCCTAACAGGGTTTTCCACGTCAAAATCATTATGTCATGTGTATTGATGTTATTTCCTTTTCAAGGTTATGTTTGCTTATTTGATTTGATACTGTACTAATTGATAAAGAAATTCAGAAAGCTGAAATAATTAAGATAACTGATTCACCCCCCTCTCAGTTATCAACAATTGGTATCAGAGCCAAGTTCCTCCAAACATAGCCTAACAACTTGAGGAAGATCTGGGAACTCAAATGGATGTGTATGGTATGAGGCAACAACTTCAGTCTGCCCTAGATGATCTTGAGCAATCAAACTCTAAAGTCAATGAATTGAAGGAAAGACTCAAACAGACTGATGATTTCATAAATGAACTAAAAGGGAAACTAAGTATCTCTATGAAAAAGAGAAAAGATCTACTTCAGCAATTGGCAAGTCAAAGTGAAGACAATGGTACAAATGAAGATCTGAAGGAGAAAACCAAGTTATGTGAAAAGTTATCAAAAGAGGTCATCATGGTAAGACATGAAATGGAATCAGGAGTTATGAAATTCACCCAAGAAATTGAAGAGAAAAGAAAAACTGAAGATGATCTAAGACAATCTCTCAAGGAGAAGTCAGAAGACTGCCACAAAATGGATAGAATAATCAAGCATCTAGAATCTGATCTTGAAGATGCTAGAGATAATGAAGAAAAACTTAAGGATCAAATTGACACTCTTAAAAAGGATCTTCAAACAACAAATGAATACAAAGAGAAATTCAAGATAAGTTCTGCTCAACTTGAAGTTCTTCTTGAAAGCCAAAAGAGGGTAGATGACAAGCGTGGCTTGGGATATGAGAAAGGTGAAAGCTCCGGATCCGGTTAGAAGAGTTTTGGATCAGGAAATCCAAGGGATAGGCCTAGAAGACCTCTGGTAAGGCAACCTAATGCTCAAAGATATCCATCCTTCAATGGATACTACCACAACTGCAATAACTTTGGTCATAAAGCTAATCAGTGTAGAAAGAGAATAAACCAAACAAATACATCCTTCTCCAGACAGCGTTTCAACTGCAAAAGGTATGGTCACAAATCTCATGAATGTAGAAATATGCAAATGAACAATTCATTCAATGGTAGATGCTTTGCATGCAATAGAATGGGACATATGGCTAATCAATGTAGATCAAGAGGATATCATTCAAATATGTAAAGAAATGTTGTTTGCCACAATTGCAATAGATCCGGTCATATTGCCAAATTCTGTAGAAGCAAGAATCAGAACAAAAGGGGTCTGGTACATTATAATCAGAATCAAGACAAAGGAAAAGGAATAGTGAATGCGGATGAAGTTAAAAGTGAGATGAACAAGATTTGGGTGAAGAGAAGTATAGAGAATGTAGTGGATGGATCCGCACCAGAATTTGGTGCTGATATTCCTTCCAGAAATTAAAAAGTGAGCTCTGGCTCAGGGGGAGACACAAGGAAAAATATTTTCCCCCAGCCAGTTAATTGGTGCCTGAAATTGGCACATGGGAAGTTGTGGAATAAAAGGTTTCTCAAAGAAACATCTAAAGAAAGATTGGTAAAGATATGGAAGATCCGCAGGAAGATTTGAAGAGTCTAATCTTCCAAGATTGATCCGGTTTAACAGTCATCCGGTAAAACATGATTATCACAGTTAAATCCGATATGATTCAAATTTGAGGCATTTTGTTCTATGGATAGATCAAGTGTTTGGTGAAAGTAAGATAATTTGTTATTATCCACCAAGAGTAACTCTAAGTGCATCTTAGTGATCCAGAAAAATCTCTTAGGACAAGGAGAACAGAGCAACCAGAATAACTTAAGTTGCACATTTATTGCAATGTGGAATTAGGGTTTGCTCAGAGATAAAAGGGTTCATTTGATCGTCATTTACACATTCACACTCAAGAAAAAGAGAAAAAGAGCTCTATAAACAAATTGTCTCAAGTCTCTCATAGATCAATCATAGAAGACAAGTCTTCCAACAATCTGATCCAGCTCATCCCGTGAAACCTAGAAGCGTAAAAAGGTATTTTTCACTCTTGATCAAACTTTCTTTGAATCTTTAAGATGACTATGCTGAATGTTGTAAAGATCTCTGATAGACCTCACCCCAAATTTAAGAAACATCCCTACAAATCTCTAGAAGTGGATCCCTTAGGGGCATTTTCCAGCATTCCGCATGGGGTTTTGCATGTAGAAGACGTTAGGGTTTACATTCATGCAAACATTGAAGACTTTGGTGAATCCAAGTTGATGGACATCTACCACAAAGAACTGATAGATGATTCATTTGAACTAAAACCTCAGTATAAGACCATCCGGGAAAAACATTTCGGTCAGTACATCCATTTCCCCTGTTTTGAAGAAGATGAGTGGGTTCGGCATGTGTTGAGTAGAGTGCATGATAACTTCTTATGGTTGAATAGACCATTCAAGATCACCAAGGATGCAATTAAGGTGGTAACCAAATTACACTCTTCCGGAGGGTTACCTGTTCTCAAATCTGTCAAAAACCAAACTGTGACTGAGGCCACCGGATCAAAATTTGATAAGAGAGCAATGACCATAGAAGATATCATTGATCCGGATATCAAGTTTACATCTATGATAATTGGCTATAAGATATATCACTCCAGCAGGGAGAATTCAGTATCCGGAACTGCTGTGTAAACTGCTTATGAGATGTTGAGAAAGAATGCAGATTATGATCTTTGTGAACTCCTTTTGAGCCAACTAATGGAAAACTTACAGAAGATAAAGAAGGACAAAAAGAACTCTTTTAAATATGGTGGACTGATATTGTGTTTGTTTTTCTACTTTATGAATGAGCTGCCTGGATCCAGTGGTTGGGTATGGCAGAATGACAGACCTGTTGCAATTTGAGTCAGAGATTACTTGCATGGGCTTGGGGATGCTAAGGCCAGAAATACAGCTCTATGGGGTTACTTCAAGAACTTTCAAAATATGATGCAAACTAGAGAAAGAATTCCCCAATCATTGGTTGAGAAGTACAAAGATACAGTATGTTTCATGGTTGACACTGATCAATGCCTAATGGAGGCAGTGGAGCCAAGGACAATCTAGATCATGCCAATGGGGTATGAAGTAGATGAGAAAATTGTAGAGTTGCATATCCAACATCTGCTGAGCTAGCCCAAAGACCCTAAGGCAGAAAGATTTGGAACCTTCCAAAAGCTGAGTGTAAAAGTTCATGTGGAACTTAGACAGCCTGAAATCAAAAGGAAAGTGAGAAGGGAAGTTCAAGAAGTTGCCAAGAGGCATGGAATCTCAAAGGAGGCACTCGATGCCCACAGAGAAAAGATGGAAAGAGCAGAAAAAGAAAAGGAAGAAGTAGAAAAAGAAAGTGCTCCAGCAAAAGCCCCCTCCTAGACCAGATCTTCTAAGAGCTCTGCACCTGCAACTGCTAAAAGCTCAAAATCATCTAAATCGGAAGCAAAATCATCCGGTAAAGCAGAGAAAAGAACTAAAACCAAGGCCACAAGGTCTTACATCAGTCAGAGGGATGATGAAGAGACAGAATCAGATGAGGAAGTAAAGAAAATGAAAAAGAAAAGGAAGACATCTGGTGAACCCTCTACTAAAGAAGTAACAGAAGAATTTGTTGAAAGGCCCACTCTGTCCTTAGATGATGTAGTTAAAGCAGTTACTATGGATGGGAACCTGCAACCAATAATAGAATTTTATGATGCATATAATGATACAGATAGAAAGATCTTGGAGGAAGCCACAGTTAAGTATTTGAACATATACAATAAGGCTTTTATTGAAATCATATCTCTCATTCCCAAAAGCCTAGAGAAGGAATTAGAGATGAGAAAGAATAATGCTAGGGAAAAGGATCTTGAGATCCGGGAACAGATAGCCATTTAGCTCTTTCCTTCAATCAATCAAAAGCAAATGAATATGATCTTCAAAGATTGCAAGGATGAGTTCCGGAGCAAAGCTAGAATGAATCAGCTTATGCTTGGCGAAACTGACAAAATAGAAAAAGAGACTAAAGAGATTCTCTGGAATGCATACAAAAGATTCGACATTCCTATTATAGAGGACTTAGGTGATAATCCCTCGGCCACAGATGTTGAAGAAAAATCTACTGAGACAGTGCTAGAAGAGGTAAAGGAGATAGGTGAACAAAAGGGTAAGGACTTAGATTCCTCTGCTCTGGAAGAGGAGGTCCATGATCAAGCAAACATCTCTCCTCCGGTTTCCCCTACAGACTCTGGATTCAAAGAAAAAGAAAGAGTACAAGAGAAGATCAGTCAAGAAGCAAAATAAAAAGAAGATGGCAGTAGCAAGGCTGCAGAAGGAGAGAAAACTCCAACAGAGAAGGCCACAGATGATAGTGGTAAGGCTGCAGAAGGGGAGAAAATTCTGTCTCCGGCAAGAGACATAGGAAAAGCAGTCAAAGAGTTCTTGACCAAAGAGATGATGGAATTTGATGAACCAGAATTGCTTCAAGGTCCATTCAATTTTGATTCCCTCTCTCCGGTCCAAACCATGAAAATAGCTTCCTTCACTCAAGCAAAGGCAAAAGAAAAAATGTTGAAGTCTCACATGGAAGACTGTGAGCTCATAGAAACTGCATCCGGTGTATTGGAAAAGATCATGCCATCCTTCCAAAAGGATCCTACAGCCTCCACATCCGGTAATCTAAAGTCTCTTGTAAATTCTGTTAATACACATTTTGATTCTTTAGAGAAAGCAACAGAAGAGAAAGTCAGGAAAGAATTTTTGGATAAGAGATTCTTTGAAGTATAGGGTCTAATCTCAAATGACAGGAGAGTTATGGATATTGGGATAAAGAGTTTAGAAAATGCTCTCAAAGATGGCGGAAATATTTATAAATTTTGTTTATCCTAGCCCAAAGTGACCAAAGATGTTGATAAGAAAGTAAAAGAGCAAGAAGATAAACTACTAAGTTTGTCTCAAAGTTTTGATCCTCTCTCATCTCCCGTAATCAATCAAGAATGTCAGACTATTGCAGTCTTGAATGAAATTAAGAAACTTGAGAAGGAGAAGAAAAATAGAATAAGTAGGTTGAGTGAACTTAGAGGGATCATTATTCCTAAGTTAAAGGCCATGCATGAGGCCCTAAGTGATGCTTAGACTATAGCCTGGACCAGTGATCCGATAGATCTAAAGAAGGCAGAAGCTTTTGCATTCTTGTTGAGTGGTCACATCTTAATTTTGGCTATGATGAAGAAGAGTTGGGCGACAGAAGTGGTACAGCTAAAGACCACTTTTTCAAATATATTTCAGTATATGTAGGTAAAACATGTATATATGTTTTATGCAGCTAAGTATAGATTATTTTTGGAAATTTTGGTGTGCGGACCCCACCCTTTGCCATTGATGTCAAAGGGGGAGTGAGGAGCAGTGAAAAATGAGGAATCCAACTAAGGGGGAGCTCTGGAAAATGTACATAAGAACAGAGCATCAGCCAAGGGGGAGTATAGTGTGACACTTAGTCATTTTTCATGAAGTGTTGCCATCGATGCCAAAGGGGGAGATTGTTGGCAAGAGGCACTATATGGCTTCATGAGTGTTGTCATTGATGGCAACAAAGTTCATCCCACCCATTTGCAGAACATAGTGTGCCTATACTGGAAGTCAGATTGAAGAATACTTTGGTCCGGTAAGCAAGAACAGAGCATACAGCAAGGTTTGACAGTCAGGTCCGGATCTCCTATAGGAGGTATCCTTGTAAAGCGCGGACTTGGCGAAGTCAAGAGGAATACCGTGACTAATAGATTCCAGGGATTGAGCCTCCAGTGATGAAAGAGTAAAGAGATATGAACATCTAAGTATTGAGGTCTGGTTTGGCAGAATAGATAGAGGAAGAACTGACCGACAGAGCATCAGAATTATTCTGGATGAGATATTAATGGTGATCAAGGTTCTTAAGATATCATCAATGATTAGCTAACATGTTAGATGACTCCTATAAGTATCTCCTTGATTCACATAACTTGGTAAGCAAGGATTCAGCCGACAGACTAGAGTTTGGGAAAATATTGACTATTCCGGATGCTGACTAGAAAGAGGAGGAAATCCTTTGAGTGGATATATATACCAGATAGATTTGGATGTGAAGGCGTGTGTTGTGTAATTATATAGTGCGAATAAAAGCAGAAGAGCAGTGCGAAGATAGCAAGACAGGTCCGGAATGTAACAGGACAACAACACCTAAGAGAGTAAGAATGAAGTGTAGCGGATCAGTATATTGAGCTTAACCGGAACTGAACCTTAGCATATGTGGATGCTTCTCATCAGTTCAAGTAACTAGCTTTCTTGTATAAACTATTGTAGGCAGTGAGCCTCTTGTGAGCAGTGTGCTCGGGCAATGAGCCCTAATTGGCAAGTGCCATTTTGTACTAACTTATTCTTCTAACAGAGAATACATTCTTGGGTTAATCACCCCGTGGTTTTTCCCCTAACAGGGTTTTCCACGTCAAAATCATTGTGTCATGTGTATTGATGTTATTTCCTTTTCAAGGTTATGTTTGCTTATTTGATTTGATACTGTACTAATTGATAAAGAAATTCAGAAAGCTGAAATAATTAAGATAACTGATTCACTCCCCCTCTCAGTTATCAACAAGAAGATGCCATATTTGTAATGGTGCAAATCAAATTGTCTTGCAATCATTACCTGCACAAACTTTTGTTGCATTGTTAAGGAGTTTTGGTGTCAAGTGTTTGGGGTTGGTGCCTCATTGAGTTGGTGTTAGTGTTTTGATGTGTTGAGATGGGTGCCTCATTGGTGTTTCTAGGTGTGGTTGATGGGAACTAGGTGTGCATTGTACCTATGTTGAAAAACAATGGTTGGGTGTCTTTTGTACCTTGGAGTTGGAGTTGCACAAACAATTGTACCTTTCTTTCTTTGGAGGCTGGATTTGGATAGTAGATCCAAGCAGCATTTCTCCAGTGGTTTTTTCCCTCATTGGGTTTCCACGCAAATCTTGGTGTTATGTGTGGATGATTTTATTGATGTGCATTTATATTCTTTCTTGTAATCAATTTTTAATATTATTGAATAAGTTTCTTGTATATCACTGATTCACCCCCCCTCTCAGTGATAGTGAGTATCCCAACAAGGACATCAAGCATTTGAGTGCCAAGGAAAGAGGACATAAGGTAGTACAAGAATTGCATTTGTGGGTGAAAGACCACCTAGCTCAGAGGATGAACCAAAACATGGAGATACACTTGTCTTGAGGAGAGCTTTGAAATGTAATGATTGAAGAGAATCGATACATAGAAAGAACTTGTTCAAGACTAGATGCAAGGTTGGAGGTAAATGTTACAAAGTTGTTGATAGTGACAACATAGATAACCTAGTATCTAAGGAAATGGTTGATAAATTAGGGCTGAAGAGGTTGAGAAATTTGTACCCATATAGGATTGGCTAGTTGTAATAGGGAGACAAGATACCGGTGGAAGAATAATGTTTGGTGAGATTTAGGATAGATCGTACTATGATGAGGTGTTGTGTGATATTGTACTGATGGATGTATATCATCTATTGTTGGGGAGAACATTGAAATTTGATAGGAATGTTGTATAATGATGGGAGAGATAACACCTACACTATATTGAAGAATGACAAGAGACACAAGTTGATTCCATTGAGTAAAATAGAAGAGCAATTATCTAGTAGTGTCCAAGTTTGTATAGGAGATGAATATTATACATTGATTCCAAGGACCTACAAAACCACAAGCATGTCAAATAACACTACATCTACAAAGGAGATACCATAGAAAGTTGAATGTGGGAACAATGACCATTGGAGCCAGCCAAAGAACAAGACTAATTAAGGATAGGGAAAGGAGCAATACAAAGGAGTGTGTAGAAATAGAGGCTAGGACAAGGGGTAGTGTAGAGGAGTGTGCAATGGTAGAGAGTCAACCAAAGAGGATGAATGATAGATGTGGAAAATAGATTGATAAAGAGTTTACAATTGGAAATAGGTTTAGAGGATGTGCCACAAAAGATTATTGGTGGAATAAGGTACCACAACCACAAAAAGAGGAAGTTTGAGGAGATATAAAACAATGAAGAGGAAGGAATCATGCAAAAAAGACCGCTTGAGGTGCACTTGAAGAGATGGAAGGAAAGGGATGAAGAAGACTCTAGATGGCTTTTCAAGGTTGAGGTAGACCATTTTGGTTCCTCTCTAGTCATTGGAAAGTGAGGGACTCACTTTTTAAATAACCCTGGGTGTCTAATGCAGGAGCATCATAGGGTGTAAGGGGAATCTTGCATCAACCAGAAATATCTACTTGTTTATTTGTTTGTAGTTTTCAATCATAGGAGAAGCCACCACACTTCACAAAAAATTTAGATCGGGTCTCACAGGTTTGGAGAGTATGTTGTACAATGATGCATCCATGTCATATCTACATTTTAAGAGATTTGGATCACTACAAAGGTGTAACTTGGTTTATGAACATCTTTTGGGCCAATAGACATACATAGTTTCACTTTTCTTCACTTGAATCATTTTTTTGAAAGTTTGTGCTAACAAAGGAATTCATGTAGAGATACTTTGGGCCTAGGGGAGCCTATAATGAGCACCGCATGAAGAAATTTCATTTCGTGATCACCGCATTTGATTCCAGATGGCTTACTTACTGGTGCAGGAGCACTTGGTTGAGTTCATGCTTCCATGAGGCAACTTTGACTTTTTTATTTAAGTTTGATGTTTTGTTCTTGTAATAAGGTCTTTAGACCATTTTGAACTTGTTCTAGTTTAAGTCCTAGGAGTTCATTTTGGAATCATATTGCAAATATTGTAAAAGTTGTCATTTTGTAAAATGCAAAAATGCAACAAAAGAAGTTGGTTTGTAACTATTGGAACTGGTTGGGAAAGGTTAAAAAGATTTGGTTCCATCATTGTTTTAGGGGGGTTGAAGGTTTGGAGGAGGTTTTGGAGCAATAAACATTTCATTTTAAGCATTTTTATTGTGTTCCTTACTATTCCTCTCAATTGCATGTGCTTGTACGAACAAATGAAGGTCTGAATCCTACTGTAGATGATAGAAGGTTAAATCTAGTTTTTGTGGCTTTTTGTTTCATCCCATTTCATTAAGAATTAAGAGAGATATTGCATTTTCTTGGTAGACCGTTAGAAACCCTGGCTGGGTTAACCAGTGGCATAGAAAAATAAGTTTCTCAATATATCACAAGTGAAAATCCACAAAACTTGGTGCATAGGTCTGTGTGGACATGCTCTTTGTGTTCTCCAAGTTGCAAGAGTCAGGAATAAGGTTTTGTGCAGGTATGATGATGCCCTAGGCTGGAAAAAGCATGTTTTTGAGCAAGAATGATGCATAGAAGTAGGGTTTTGAAGAAAAGATGATTGGAACCCATCCTAGTTGATGGAATTAGTATGTGTAGGTCCCATATGATGTGTTGGTGTCTTTAGAATGCAGAGTTGAGGTTGGGAGAGTGTAAAACCAATAAGTGCCTTGTTAAGTGAGCCTAATTAAGCCTTGTGAACAATGTATCAGTCAATTTTGGAGGGATTTGTTTCAAAACAATCACACCTTCACTCTTGATATGTTATCAAATACCCAAAAGGGTATCTTAAATGGTGGTTGGTTTCTGGGTTTGAGGCTTGGTTTGCAAATTAAGTCCAAAAAGGGGTGTTTGCTGTCGTACTAGGTTTGCAACCAGTTGGTGAAGGAAGTATATGAAGATTGAAGAGCCTGAGTTCTTGTGAGCCACCTTGGGTTTGAATATGTTATTTCCACTATGTTTAAGGTGTTCCATGTGTTGGGTAAGGAGTTTGTGAGGTTGGTGTCATATTTGTGTTTTGTAGCCTTGAGGAGCATGTGTCATTTGGGAAGAGGTTTGAATTTGTGAAAGGTGAGTGTGGATTCTTGTTGGAACTCACATTGGAGTGAGTCTATGTTTCATTTAAGCCTTGAAGGGAGTGTTGAGGGTTTGGTATTGCCCAATTGTCATGTTTTTTATCATGGTGGTTGTCCTATGCCTTGAAGTCCATGGTGCATCAATGGAGTCTATGAACATGAGGACCAAGATCACTGCCTTATTGTGTTGAAACCATTTGTGTTTACCTTACCTCTTCACTTACACATTGACTAACTACAGGTTTCATGTGGCATAGATCTTTACACCACCTTCTATCCAAAACAGATCATCTTTAAGGCTTGAGATTTCTAAATAGACATTACCTATGATCATTTGAAGACATCATCAAAAGGGTATGTGAGCGAGAGAATGAAGTCATAGGGAAAGGGTGCAATCATGAAGATGAGGGTCTAGAATGGAGTATGATATTGATAATTAAGATGTTGATAACACAACATGTAGGCATTATTGAGTTTTATTTTAGTATGTAATGACCAACCCCAATTTATAACCAATTTTTTTCAAACCCACAAATATTTCTAGCTTTCTACTGTGCAAACATTTTGTCAAACATTTGGCAGTATGTTGTCCCAACTGAGTTTTTTTTGAATATGGTGTCTATTATACATGCATTTTGTCAAATACTTGGAAAAATGCTTTTCAAGCTGCTATTTCTTTCAAAATGGCATCATACATTGTTCTTGGTTGCTGTTCATGTCTGAAATACACTTCCAAACTGTTGTTGTAGCTTCAATCTTCACAAATCAGTAATACCAATATTCCCCAACACCTTATAACTTCACAGTACTTTGTATTTGCCTTTGGAAATCCCTACGCATCCTCACAACTCCTTAATATCTCCAATGAGGAGCCCACACAACCTTCAACAATATTGGAACTTCAAGATGAGGTGCCTAGTTTTGTATGGGACCCAAGATCCCTTCCAAATCTAACTTAAATTCTCATGTGAGATCTCAAACTCAACAATTTAAACTCCTTAGTGTTGCGTTAGCCTTAGTGGGCCTTGCATAAGGTATTAAATCTTCTTTACAACCTTCCAAATTATGAATCATACCACTCCAAGAGTATTTGCTTCCTTTTGGATGGTACAACCATCTATGGGAAGCCTTCAATGAGGAACAACTAGGTCTTGAACCCACTCCACAATTAAATAAATATTTTAGTTTGTTATATTTGAAATATAATCAAATCACACACACAAAACTATCAAAAAACCCAAAATCTTTAATATAGTTCATCAACAATCCAAATTTATATTTTGTAAAATCTTCAATAAATTTGATATAAAGTGTTCTGAATGCAAACTCCCCAAATTGGAATAACTGTGAAATACAATGGTGATTCCTAAGTAGAACCACACCAAACTAGCTAGGAGTTATCTCTCAAATCTGAAGCTAGGAATTAAACAAGGGTTTCCATCCTCAAACAATGTTGGAGAACACACAGGTTCAATCTGACAGCATAACTTTGCAAAATAAAATCTTCCATATGTGAAAATGAAAGCTCAAACCTCCTTTTATATTTTTCTCTTGGAGGGAAAAGACATTAGAAATAATATTCAATAATCTCCATAGTAAGGACTTTTAAAATAATATTAAATAATCTCCATAGTCCCTTTTTTGAGAAATTAAATAATATTATTTATTTTTTCCTACTCACTTGCTAAGAGCCACTTAAGAGGTCATAACACCACTTTATAATTATAACACTTAAGTTAATAAAAAAATATTAACTATAGAAGTTAAGTGTATAATTATGATATTCTATCCTAGCTACGAAAAATCACCACCACGACACCTAAATCTGTAACTAGATATGCCACACCAAATGACAACTGGTACCGTCCAAAAACCCAAGAGTCTCCCTATCGCATCGATTAGCCTACTGGAAGTTGGTGAATAGGCTAACTATCCCCAAACTACCTAGGTATCAGAAGGTAACATTATAGTCCTCCCTCCCTAGAATTGCTTGTTCCCAAGCAATTGGAAATCTGGATGTTGTAATATCTGATCACTCTCCCAAGTAGCATTCTCCATTGGAAAATTCTTCCACTTCAATAAGTACTCCCTGATGGCCCTCCTCAAAGTATGCTCCCTGTAATCAATAACTATCTCTGGAATCAACACTAACTTCCCTTCCTCATCCAAAGGGGGTAACTCAGAAGAAGGAACACCATTATGCCAAAGTGCCTTCTTGAGGCGAGACACGTGAAAGACATTACACACCTTGCTACTCTCAGGTAGCTCCAATTCATATGCCACTTCTCCAATTCTCTTGGAGATCTTGAATGGGCCATAAAAATGTGGCTTAAGCTTCTCTGATCCACTCTTCATGAGATTGGATTGCCTCTAAGGCTGTAATCTCAAATAGACCATGTCAGCCACCTCAAATGCATGCTCTATGTGATGTTGATCTACATACAATTTTTACTAATTCTGAACATGTTGGAGCAATAAATCCTTAGCCTTGGGTACTCTACTATCATAAAAAAATAGATCTATGAAGCTAGGAGCCTCATATCCATACAATGCCATGAATAGAGACATCTTAATTGACATGTGGTAGGGAGAATTATAATAGTACTCACCCAAATGCAACCATCTCACCCATGCCTTCTGCTATCCCAAAACATAGTTCTTGAGGTACCCTTCCACCCACTTGTTTACAATTTTTGTTTGTCCATCAGTTTTTGGGTGATAACTAGTGCTAGGGGTGAGCTCGGTTCCACTCAATCAAAATAATTTTTGCCAAAACAAGCTCAAGAACTTATTGTCCCTGTCACTGAAAAATGTTTCTAGGCATCCCGTGCAACCTAAACACTTCTCTAAAAAACAAATTTGCCACATGTATTGCTGTAAACATCACTGAAATAGAATAGAAATGTGTAAATTGTGTTAATTTATCAACCACCACATATATACAATCCTTACCTTGCACTTTGGGAAGCCCTGTAATGAAATCCATCAAGATACTTTCCCATTTCTGATTGGGAATAGGGAGGGGCTACAACAAAAGTAGCAGGATATGTATGTTCACTTTTATTTTGTTGGCATGTAGGACACTCTCTTAACATACTTAAGGACTTCATTCTTAAGTCCTTTCTAAGAAAATCTTTCCCGGATTTGCTTGTAAGTCTTAAAAAACCTCGGGTGACCAGCCATGGGTGTATCATGAAATGTTTGCATAATCTTAATCTTAAGACCTGATTCAGGTACCAAAAAGATTCTTTCTTTGTAAAGTATGAGTTCACTCACCACTTTGTACCTGTCATCCTAAAAATTACCATCAATAACACTAGTGGAAAAGGGGTTTTTAGCACATTCTACAAATATTTGTTCTTTCCAATCAGTAGTGATTTCCATCATAGAGCATAAATGTGGCCTCCTTGATAATGCATCAGCCGCTATATTTCTTTTCCCTTTGACATACTAAATGTTAAAATTGTAAGCTTGTAGCTTACTAACCCACTTTTTCTACCTATCATTGAGCTCTTTCTGAATTAGGAAGTACTTAAGGCTATTGTGATCGATTTTGATAATAAAATTATAACCAACAAGATATTGCCTGATTTTTTCCAAAGCATGCATTATATCAAGCATCTCCTTATCATAAATGGAATACCCCTTTTTTGCACCACTCAATTTTCTACTTTCAAAGGCAATAGGATGCTTATTTTGCATGAGGACAACACCTATCCCTTCGTTGGATGCATCACACTCAAGTTCAAAAGGATTAGAGAAATTGGGTATATCTAAAACATGACATGTGCTCATGATTTGCTTGAACTGATCAAAACATTTTTGTGCTACATTAGACCATGTAAAGGCCCCCTTTTTGGTTAAATTTGTAAGTGAGGCAGTCACCTATGAAAATCCTTTCACAAACCTCTGATAGAAACCACAAAGGCCAAAAAATCCTTTAACTATGAGAGATTAGTGGGTGGAGGCCAATCAATTATTGCCTTGATCTTATTCTGGTCAATAGTAACACCTTTGGAGCTGATAATATGGCCAGGAGTTCTGTCATACCAAATTCACATTTTGATTCCTTTGCATACAAAGAATCCCTTTCAAGAACACTCAACACCTCATCAATATGTCTTATGTGCTCTTCCCACGTCTTTCTAAAGATCAAGATGTCATCAAAAAGTATTAATATAAACTTATGGAGCTACTTGTTAAACACCCGATTCATGCAAGAATAAAAAGTGGTGAGTGCATTGGTTAATCCAAAAGGCATAACTAAAAACTCATAGTGCCCAAAGTGACACCTGAAAATTATTTTCTCAATTTCCTCTTCTTAAACCCGTATCTGATGGTAACCAGACCTCAAGTCTATCTTAGAGAAGCGGACCGCTTCATGTAGCTCATCAATCCTTGGAATAAGATACCTATTTTTATCATCTTCCTATCCAAGGACCTGTAATCTATGCACGTACACATAGTCTCATCCTTCTTAACTAGAGCAATTGAGGATGCAAATGGGATCTTACTTGGGCAAATGTGACCCATATCTAGGAGCTCCTTTATTGCCTTTTCAATTTCATCCTTATGCCTCTTCGGATGCCTATATAGAGTGGCGATGACTAGTTTGGCACCCTCCTCTAACTCGATCACATGCTCCATACCCCTCTCAGGAGGCCTCCCAAGAGGTATGCCACCAAAAAATTTGCTATGCTTGGTTAGCAAAGATTCACATATGGATGATAACTTCTATTTTCCTATTCTATGATGGTAGGCATGATAATACACTTTGCTACCCACTCAACTTGGTCATGTCTAATCAAACTCTCCATCCTTTTGAAAATGACTACATGAGGCCCAGCATTAGACATTCCTCTTAACACTACCTTCTTGCTATCCGATTGGAACTTGCGCTCCATAGTCTAAAAATTCAATGTGATCTCACCCAAAGATCGCAACCTGAATGCCAAGTACTGCATCTGTATCTCCAATGATCACAAGATAAAAGTCATCTTTTGTTGAACACAACAAGATACTAAGAGGGGGGGTGAATCAGTATTTAAAAATTCTTCAATTCTAACAACTTCAACTTATCCCGAGTAGATTAAAACTTAAGCATCACAACATTAACATGAACATGAAAGATTAACACAATGCACATCAACACATAACACCAGATATACGTGGAAAACCCTAGAAGGGAAAAACCATGGTGAGGATTATCTCACAATGTATGAAGCTCAAATAACAACTTTGTTTTAGGGCTACAACCCAAGGAAGCTACTACTCCCTGAAGAACTTTGATTTAGGGTCACTCCCAAGGAAGCTACTACTCCCTAAAGACTTTGTTTTAGGGTCACTCCCAAGGAAGCTTCTACTCCCTGAATTGAGAACACACTTACAAAAGATTACAGTATGACAGTCCTACTGTCTGAAAACTAACATTGAAACTCACACTTTTGATGATTGCACTTCTGCCTCTCCACTCTTTCTTATGATGATCTGATTAGCTAGGCACACTCTACACTTGATTACTATCACAAATATGTCTTCAAGATGAACCAGGATAACATCGACAACTTCTGCTCTTTCTCCTTCAGTCACACATCAACAATGCATTCATTTTGCTCTTTATCTGCTTGTGAACCTTTTCATCAATTTACAATCACACTTCTCCTCACTCAATTTGATTCATGAGTCATACATGATATTACATTGATTACAT
This sequence comes from Cunninghamia lanceolata, assembly GCA_027924645.1. NCBI lineage: Eukaryota > Viridiplantae > Streptophyta > Pinopsida > Cupressales > Cupressaceae > Cunninghamia > Cunninghamia lanceolata. The sequence continues at coordinate 116,496 of BSBN01001164.1, read as the reverse complement.
TGCTTGTCGGCCAAACAACACACAATATGAAACGTGTAGAAAATAGGTCCTAAGTGAAACCACACATTACACCAGTAGAAGATTCATGCCTTGCAGACCCCAACACTTTCTTAACTAGGTCCAAAACACCCTTCATAGCTTTAAACACCAAGGAATTACATCCTCACACTCCGCTCATTTGGAAATAGGACAACTTTAAGAAAAACACATGAAGACTTGAAGTATAACAACCACATCAACTTGAAAACCTTGTGCGGTATTGGAAACAAGAAAGATCTTTGTGAAACTTTTCTTGATGAGTCCACATGACTCATACAACATCCCCAAACACTCCTTTGCCACCACACATCAAAGAATTATTCTGCACAACTTCATCATTAATTTTGAGAACAATCTATCATCAAGAACACACTGCAACATGCTGCCATTTGAAAAATTGAGTTGCAGACCACCAAGAACCTTGAAACTACAAGGAAGCATGCAATACATGTCCATAAACATGTCCTCAAAACCACAAGGGTAATCATTCATTTCTAGAGGAATGTGGAGCATTCCAGCAGGCCTTCAACACTAGCTTACTCTACCAGAACACATGCCGGTACTCTATCATGCATAACTTTCAGAGCAGAAGGACAAATGATTGGAGATCTTGGAATTATCACCTTCAATCCATCTTGAATACCATTACAAAACTGCATGGTCATATCTACAAATGTGGAGGAATGTGAAGCATTCCATTGTCCTACACATAACATCTTCACAAAGACAACATTGTCTTCACTAAGTCAATAACAAAACACTCTTCTAATAGTGTAATCATCATGGAAATTCCAAGGAACATACATACTTTAGGCCATCAGTAGAATCAACAATACCTTTGATCATCTTCATGCTTCTAATTCCCATATTAATATGAACTATATATTCTCCTTTCTCTTATTGGATGGGACATGTCATCCAACCATGAACTGTATCTTCTTCTCTTGTTGGATGGGACATGACATCCAACCATGAACACCATTACACCACTATGATAGTGTTGAAATCAATGATAACCTAGTGACAATGTTGACATCAATGACAACCCTAGGAACCATATGTGTAACAATCTCCCCCTTTGGAATTGATGGCAACTCATCTCTACTTCTCTCCCCCTTTGACATCAAGGACAAAGGGAAACCACTATCTTCTCATTATATACTTGCATATTCTTTCTTAGGGCATGACTTCTTCTTGCAGCAAACAAACTCCCCTTCATCAACAACCACTACTTGCTCCCCTTGAGAGGTAGCCATCATCAGTCCAAGAACAAGATATAACATGAACTCCCCCTAGACAGATGCACCATTATGCATCTAGCAAGAAGGAGGGTCAATTACCCCTAACCTCTACCAGAGATCCTCAAAAGTATGCTTTGTCAGAGCCTTTATGAAAATGTATGCTATTTGATCCTTTTTTGGAACATATTCCAACTTCACTTCCTTATTTGCAACCTTCTCTCTCAAAAAGTGATACCTGATTGCTATATACTTGGTTCTAGAATGCATCACTGGATTTTTCAAAATATTAATAGCACTTGTAATGTCACACAAGATAGGAATAGGTTCATCATACAATACCTTGATATCCTTCAGGGTTTGCTTCAACCATAACACTTGTGTAAAACAGGATGCTGCTGTAATGTACTCTACCTCTGCAGTATAGGGACACTGAATCTTTCTTCTTTCTCTACCATGAAACCAATCTATTTCCTAAAAAGAAAGCACCACCACTTGTACTTCTTCTATCATCAACACAACCGACCCAGTCAGCATCAGTGTAAGCACTCAAATCAAAGTCATTACCTCTTGGATACCATAGGCCATAGTCCAGAGTTCCTTTCAAGTATCTGAATATCCTTTTCACTACCTTCTCGTGTGTTTGCTTTGGATTGACTTGATATCTGGCAATCACACATACTGCATGCATGATATTTGGTCTAGAAGCAGTCAAGTACAACAATGCTCCAATCATAGACCTATAAACAGTCTGATCCACCTCTAGAGACTCATCATCTTTGCCCAAGTGACATCTAGTGACCATGGGAGTACTCACTAGTTTTGAATCCTCCATAACAAACTTTTTCAACAACACTTTGACATACTTAGCTTGAGAAATAAAGATACCACCATCTAGATGAGAAATTTGAAGTCCAAGGAAGAAAGACATTTCACCAATCATAGACATCTTAAACTCTTTTTGCATCTCCTCAACAAACCTCTTACACATATCATCATCACCACCAAAGATGATGTCATCAACATATACTACAACTATCAAATATCATGTCTCCTTCTTTCAAGTGATGTAAAGATTGCTATCTGTAGTACCTTTCTTGAAGCCCTGCTGAAGTAAGTATTTGTCCACCCTAGCATACCAAGCTCTAGGTGCTTGCTTAAGACCATACAGAGCCTTCTTGAGTCTGCACACCATGTCCAAATCTTCTAATATCTGGAAACCATTTGGTTGTTCAATATAAACCTCTTCCTCTAGGTCACCATTCAGAAATGTTGACTTAACATCCATCTAATATACCTTGAAGTTCTTATGAGAAATAAGAGCAAGGAACATTCTGATTGCCTCCATCCTTGGCACTAGAGCAAAAGTCTCCTCAAAATCAATACCTTCAACTTGTGTGTATCCTTTGCATACCAATCTTGCCTTGTTCCTTACAACTTCACCTTCTTCATTTAGTTTGTTCCGGAACACCCATTTTGTTCTTATAACATTCTTGTTTACTGGTTTGGGAACCAATTCCCATGTTTGTTTCTTTTCAATCTGATCCAATTCTTCTTCCATGGATTTTATCCATCCATTATCCTTGTTGGTATCAACAAAGTTTTTGGGGTTCCACTTTTGATAACAAACACAAGTTTACTTGCTCACATGCTTTTACAAAACTTCTCCTGGTTAGCACGCCCTTATTTTTGTCTCCAATGATTTGATCTTCTGAGTGATTCTTCTGAACATACTTTGCTGGAGTCTTAGGCATCTGCTTTGTTCTTGTTCCTTTTCTTCTTTCACTTCTTCTTCATCTATAATGCATGAAAAGATATCAGATTTAGAGTCCTCTGATTCATGTGAGATTTGATATATAGGTCTTCATCTACCTTGATATTTGTGGTTTCAATCATCTTCCCTGAAATCTTGTTGTAGCATCTATAAGCCTTGCTTTTGGTTGAGTATCCAAGAAAGATTCATTCATCACTTCTTGAATCAAACTTTCCTAGGTCTTCTTCATCTCCGCTGATATAGCATCTTCTGCTAAAGATCCTAAAGTATCTGACTGTGGGAGGTCTTCCATAACATAACTCATAAGGGGTTTTAGTGATGTTGACCCTCAATTGTACTATGTTAATTAGATAGAAAATAGTATGAACTACACCCTTCCAATACATATCAAGCATATCTGCATCTTTCAACATTTGCCTAGACATCTCTTGCACACTCCTATTCTTTCTTTCCACTACCCCATTTTGTTGAGGGGTCCTAGGAGTTGATAGATGTCTCCTAATACCATTATCTTCACAAAATTTTTCAAATTCATTTGAAGTAAACTCACCTCCTTTATCAGACCTTAAACATTTAATCCTGGCATCAACTTTATTCTCAACAATAGCTTTGAACACTTTAAATTTATCAAGGGCATATGATTTTTCTCTTAATAAAGTAACCCAAGACATTCTAGAATAATCATCAATAAGAAACATGAAATACCTCTCACCTTGTTGACTATTTGCTCTTGTAGGGCCACACAGATAAGTGTGAATCAACTCCAATGACTTTGAAGAAGAGTGCTCCTTGCATTTGAAGTTTGTCTTTGCCTGCTTTCCCATTTGACATTCCATGCACACTGCATTTGTAGGCTTGATTATCTTGGGCATATCTCTCATTGCATGAGTAGAACCGATTGTTACCTTATTGTCAAAATTCTTGTGTCCCATTCTCTTGTGCCACAATCAACACTCATTGGATTGAGCCAACACACATGTTCTTCCATTTACCTCCTTTAGATGATAGATGTCACCATATGTCTTGATACCTTCTGCAACTAGTTTTCTAGAACTTGCCTTCCTGATTTCATAGCCATTGGCATGAAAGGTGAGATTATACCCCTTGCTACACATCTGACTAACACTAAGAAGATTGTGTTTTAGTTCTTTGACATAGAGAACATCCTTAGTCCTATTCTTCCCATCAATATTTATAGCACCCTCACCACATATCTATGCTGACTCATCACCTCCAAACTGGATAGCACCACCATCCCACTTCTCAAGGCTGATGAACTTCTCCTTGTCACCAGTCATATGATTTGAGCATCCACTGTCAATTACCCAAGCCTTGGATTCTTCTCTTGCATGAAATGCAGTCCATACAACCATTGATCTTTCATTGTTTTGATTGTTTGCAAGGTATCTATCTTCTCACATATTCTAGCATCATCTTTTTTGTGACCAACACTCAAGGCCATGAAAACTGTTTCATCATTTGAATCATCATGATCCTCATCTTCTGAAGAATAATTGCTTTCTATGGAATACAAACTTCTATTGAACTTGTATCTTCTGTTGCTACCCCTTGATTCTCTGAAAGGACATTTAGAAGAAAAATGACTAATCTTTCCATAATTGAAACATTTGAAGGGTAACTTACCTTTGTATTTTCTAGTGCTTTTCTTCAGTCTTCTCACAAAATTTGATTCAACTTCAGCAGCTCTTTCATCTTCATCAACAACTTCTTCTTTTGTATTCATATTGGTTTTGAAAGAAGCTTCTTTCTTTGGAGCATCACTGCCAAACTCTCTCATTTCAAAGGCAGTAAGGGACCCAAATAATTTGTCTATAGTGTATGTATCCATGTCTACATTCTCCTCAATGGTAGATACCTTAGGACTGTAAGATTTGGGAAGAGATCTCAGAACCTTTTTCACAACCTCATCTTGTTTTACTTCTCCACCAAGACCTTTAATGCCATTGACCACTTCATTCACTTGGAGCATGTATCCAACAATGTATTCATCCTCTGACATTTTTAGGTTCTCAAACTCACTCTTGAAGATCTACATATTGGCTTGCTTTACTTTCTATCTCCTTCATAAATGGTTTTAAGTTTATCCCAAACTTCTTGAGCAAAACTGCAACTCATTACCTTTTAAAGTTCTAAATCAGCATAATTTGTTCCTTCAAACCTAGGTATCTTGATGGATCCATTCTATTCCATCCTAAACCTTCCTCAAGCTAATAAGCTTCCCTTAGAGGAACCTAACTCTGATACCAATTGTTGAACACAAGATACTAAGAGGGGGTGAATCAATATCTAAACAATATTCAATTCTAACAACTTCAACTTATCCAGACTAGATTAAAACTTAAGAATCACAACATTAACATGAACATGAAAGATTAACATAGTGCACATACCACGTAACACTAGATATACATTGAAAACCCTAGAAGGGAAATACCACGGTGAGGATTAACTCACAATATATGAAACTCAAATAACAACTTTGTTTTAGGGCTACAACCCAAGGAAGCTACTACTTCCTGAAGAACTTTGATTTAGGGTCACTCCCAAGGAAGCTACTACTCCTTGAAGAATTTTTTTAGGGTCACTTCCAAGGAAGCTACTACTCCCTGAATTAAGAACATACTTACAAAAGATTAGCGTATGACAGTCCTATTATCTAAAAACTGACATTGAAACTCACACTTTTGATAATTGTACTTCTACCTCTCCACTCTTTCTTCTGATGATTTGATTATCTAGGCACACTCTACACTTGATCACTATCACAAATATGTCTTCAAGATGAATCACTGGGACAACATCAACAACTTCTACTCTTTCTCCTTCAGTCACACATCAACAATGCATTCATTCTACTTTTTATCTGCTTGCAAACCTTTTCATCAATTTGCAATCATAGTTCTCCTCACTCAATTTGATTCACTATTTATACATGATATTACATTGATTACATTGCTTTTCGGCCATATACAATATGAAAAATACATTTACAAGTCGACCAGACAACACATAATATGAAACATGTAGAAGATAGGTCCTAAATGAAACCACACGTTACACCAGTAGAAGATTCATGCCTTGCAGACCCGAACACTTGCTTAACCAGGTCCAAAACATCCTTCACAGCTTCAAACACCAAGGAATTACATCCACACACTCTTCTCATTTAGAAATAGGACAACTTTAAGAAAAACACATGAAGACTTGAAGTATAATGGCCACATCAACTTGTGCAATACTGGAAACAAGAAAGATCTTTGTGAATCTTTTCCAGATGAGTCCACATGACTCATACAACATCCCCAAACACTCGTTTGCCACCACACATCAAAGAATTACACCGCATAGCTTCAATCATTAATTTTGAGAATAATTTGTCATTCGAAATACACTGTGCAACATGCTGCCATTTGAAAAACTAAGTTGCGGACCACCAAGAGCCTTGAAACTGCAAGGAATCATGTAATACACATCCATAAACATTTCCTCAAAACTGCAAGGGAAATCATTCATTTGTAGAGGAATACAGAGCATTCTAATAGGCCTTCAACACTAGCATACTCTTCTAGAACACATGTTGATACTCTATCATGCATAACTTTCATAGTAGAAGGACAAATGATCTGAAAACTTGGAATTATCACCTTCACTGCATCGTAAACACCATTACAAAACCACATGTACATATCTGTAAATGCGGAGGAATGCGGAGCATTCTATTTTCCTACACAACACATCTTCATACAGATAACACTGTCTTCACTCATTCAACAACAAAACACTTTTTTGGTAATGCAATCATCATGGAACTTGGAACATACATACTTTAGGCCATCGGTAGCATTAGTAATACCTCTGATCATCTTTGTGCTTCTAATTCCCATATTAATATGAACTATATCTTCTCCTTTCTCTTGTTGGATGTGACATGACATCCAACCATGAACTGTATCTTCTTCTCTTGTTGGATGGGACATGACATCCAACCATGAACACTATCACACCACCACAATAGTGTTGACATTAATTACTACCTAGTGACAGTGTTGACATCAATGAAAACCCTAGGAACCATATGTGTAGCATCCTTGACTCCATAATTTCCCAATTGGAGACTCAATTTGGGAATCATCCTGTTACATGTAATAGTAAATACATTAGCTACCATTACCTTAAACCCATCAACCTCTTCTATCTTGAGTCTTGTACGAGCCACTACTCCCTCATCGGTAAAATTATGTGTAGCTCTTGTATCAATCAAAGCCACTACTCGCTTCCCTCCAAGTACTCCACAGACCTCTAAAAGACTCATTCTTTTGGAAGCTAGAAAGTTGGACAAGTGCATCTTAATTTTGTCCCTCTTTTTTAGACTCTTATGACGACTCTTCCTCCTCCTTCTCCTCCAAATCAGACTATTGTTCTAAATTTTCTGATGTTGATTCATCAGCAAAATAGAACTCTATTTGATGTGCTTTTCCCTTAATAGAGCACTTATGACTTGGGGCCCACAACTCCTTATAATTGAAGCATAATTTATTCTTCCTTAAGTCATTTATGACCTCTTCATTCATTCTTGATGATGTATTCTTGGTCTGATTTGGATCATTTGAAAAGTGCCTCTTATCTTTCTTTTGTTGGAAGCTCCTTGACTGAAATTTATTTCTAGGGGCAGCCAACTCCATGCTTCTTGCCTTCTTCATTGCTTCTTATAAAGATGGTGGGTCAAATGCCTTCACCCATCCCCTGATTGGATCCATTGATGTAACATGCCACTTGTTCTACCAACTAAGATTTACCAAGTTTAACTTAGAAAGTAAATAGATCAAGATACTGATAGCAGAAGCAATGAATTTTTTCCTTATATTCCTTCGATTAAATGCACATTTCAAACATATTCCAAACTCCCATTACATAAATCAAATTTTATTTCCTCAATAAAAGAATTGAATAGTCATCTTTACAACTTTTTCATAATATACATACAAGCTCTAAGAGCTTAACTGAAAAATAGTAACACCTTATTGTATACTTGTCTGTTTTCAATATTCCCAGCCACCAACTGTATGAGGGGAAGCATCACTCAAGCAATTTACCTCCAACCATGGACTAACTGCGATCTCCCGCACATTTACCAAACTGGTAAACAACCCTACCCTTCAACGAAGGGATTGGTTTGGTAACCCCAAATAAAATAGGCCTAATTTGAGCAAGGTGTTGTGTCCTACATTAACTAGTACTATCATACTATGGCTACAACCATCAAAATATGAAATCCCTATTAGAAATACAAACCTAGATCACGGTGAACCTAGACAGTGTAAACGTTGGCAATTTACACCACTTTGGCCAAAGTTTTCTTGTCTCATATTCACCCACCCTTTCATCTCAATTGGGAAAGACAACAATCTCTATACAACAGATATTCCCTTACCCATGGATCAACAAATCCCAAGAATATTCTCGGTTAACAGTTACATCAAACTTTATTCTAGGTTATTCCCCCTCTTCCATGGATCACATATCCCAAGGTTAACCTATCCCAAGTTTCATCATGACAACTATGTCGAAATAACTCTACTTGCAAATTATAGTTTACTGTCTTTCCCCTTATATAATTAACTAGTCATACTCAAACTAAAAAATATACATAAAGTCCCATATAGACACAAATCTCTATTACTGAGATTAATTTCGCTTTCACAACACAATTTTTAGTTACTAGATATATATAAATATATAAGCAATTATATATTTAGCTAGACAATCACATTGATAAACAACAATGCATTTCCACAATAACAAATGACACCAACAACCTTCAAAATAGAAAAGCATAATAAGGAGAAATCCCCATGCCTGTGATATAAGCTCCCAAATGAATCTACGAGATCCCCTTGCTTAAGCTCCTTCCAATGAACTAAAACCTCCTCTCAATTAAAACAACTCTCCTTCTAAACTTCCAAAACCTCTCCTCACAACTTCAAGCAATAATGGAAAAACTCTCAATGCTAACTCAAAAGTGAAAATTGAAGAAATAGAATGCTCTTGGCAAAACTTGTGTGTATTCGAATGAGAGAGAGAGAACTCCTCTAAAACGAACAACTCACAAAAGCAATATGACAAACTTTCAATACTAACACAAAACTCAAAACGAAAAGAGAAGGCTCTTGATTTGAAGAATGTGCATGCAAAAATGAGGGAGAGCACCCCCTTTTATACTAAAACCTAAGGTGTGGTCTTGCCAAAAATAAGCAAAGAAATGTCGACACAATGGTGACATTCTTAACAAAAATCTAAAATTAGTTTCATAAAATTTAAAACAAACTTTCTAAAAATATAATAAAATTAGTTTAAAAAACAAAGTCAAAAAGCACGTTGAAATAAAGAAGGCTTCTTTCAAAACTAATTTTTACCTGTATAAGACAAAGTCAAAGTTGGTAAAGAAATTTGTTTGAAACTAACTAAGCATGGCTTAATGGTTTATGTGCTTCCCAAGCACTTTGGAAAACTGCTTTAAGAAGCTTTAAAGCTTCTAACCACCTCCCCCAACGGCCATACACATGGGCCAAACATTGAGTGCTTCCCATGCATTAAGATAGGCTTTCTCATAGCCTAAAACATAGGCCTACTTTATCGCTAACTTACTTCTTATCACCTATTAATATGTGCCCCTTATTTAAGCGCTTTAATAAACTATTTCTCCTTATTTATTTTTAAAACTTTAAAACTTTTAATAAAGTCTCCTTATTTATTTTTAAAACTTTATAACTTTTAATAAAGTTCCTCGGATACGTGACTTTTAACTTTTTATAAACTATAAAAATAATATATAATTATTTATATAAATATATATATTTATATAAATTAAATTCAATAAATGGATAATATTTAATAAAACAATATCATTTTTCCAAAGTATTATAATTATATATTTTTAAAAAACATAGGAGTATAATATATATATATATCACAAAAATTACTATAACATATTATTAGTAAATTTATTTATTGCAATAGCAATTTTATAGACAAAATATCATAACATGCATATACAGCAAAGGGATGATAAATCTCGCAACTCATAAATAACTATATATATATATATTAGCAATAGCCATCATATATATATATATGCATATATATGTATATCGACTTCACTCAAAACCAAATAAACTCATGACCCACATACCGATGACATAAATGAATGGAATCCACACATACATAGGTGACATGAACAACAACCACATAAACGCATACATAACATAAAATTGTTTCACGATAAACCTTGTCTACGCAATCACAAACTTATCAACATGTGAAATTAAATCACAGTTCTCACATGGTCATCCAAAATGCAATCAAGATTCATAACATAGATCACTTATTGCTACCCAACTGACTCAACATAACCTAGTTCAAGATAGGGTTGTGAGTATGTGATTGCTCAAACCTAAGGTTACCAGACCAAGTCCTTCTCCTGAGTGATACTTCCCTTCCCTTCCGGAGGAGCAAATCTGTTCCTGCATCCACTTAGACCACCATCACAGTAGTTAGCTGATAAAATATAACCATTTGCTTATACAATTTCAAACAATAATCAAATATAACACTAGACATTGCATTATTCCATTTCCAACATAAGATTCATAAACACAATAATGCAAAGATTTAACAATCACTCATTATTCAATCAAATTAACCAATCTAGGTAAATAGTAAATAGTAGAAACACATGGGGTGTGACATACTTCCCCCCTTGTGAATCATTGTCTCCGATGATTTTTAAGTATCAAGTATTATCACCACATAAATAAGTCATAATAAGTATCATACTTACAAAACATATTGATATTAAGAGCTTTCATAATTCATATTAACTTGAAGAAATTTTTGCTTCAATTCAGCATAATCTTCCCAAGTGGCAGAATCTTCTGCATATTAATCCCATTGGATCTTGTACTATATAATCTTTCTATTATGCAAGCTGAGCTTACGAACTCCAAGCTTTTCAAAAGCTCGATCAAAACCATTCCTAGGTTCTGTACTTGTAAACATTCTATGAATATAATAATCATTAGTTAAATATATAAATATATCAAATTTGAATAATTAAGAGCATTGTGCCTTCTGAAAATAGCTATTATTAGAATGATTCTAAAATCAATTGATTTGTTAACTTCGAGAACTTTGAAGAGCTCTTTAAATCTAGGAGCTGGTTTGAATACATTCCATACATAATGAAACTTTTTCTGGGGTTGGACCCTCAATAGAACTTTTATTCTCTAAATGAGAATTATCTCAGTATATAATTAACATCAACGTAACTTTTCTATTACTTATTAGTTTTCTGCCAATCTTTTCTGACCAACATGATCTGTTCATCCATTTCTGACAGTATTTCTAGACTAATGCTAATCCTATCTTCTAGCTTACTCAGCTTATAGGAGTTCAACATCTTCTTCTGTCCAATGTTCCAAGTAGAAAGATAGGAATTGTTTTTTAATAATCAAAACCCACCAATGGTAGATATTCTTCCCCACTTATAATGTTGATCCATACAATATATTCAAACAATTCTTCCAAAACCTAGTTAACTCTCACAGTTTAACCGTCTGTTCTCTGAATGATAAGTTATATTTACATTAAGTTACCCAAACCTTGTTATCACATGTGCATCTCTATCCAAGATATTCTCCTTAAGATCTCTATGTAAATTAAACACTTCCTACACAATTTTACGAGCTAACACTGGTGCTCCACCAAATAAATTCTTCGGTATAAAAGATGTTACCTTTATTCTTCAATAACCCATTGGGTTCAAAGAAAAAATCCTTCATACCTTTTATCTTGCAAATTATCCATTAGTACTTGCTTAACTTGTTCATAGAATTCATCACTCTTGGATCCTTTCAATGCTTAGCTTCTAAAGTTAGTTTGGATAGTTACCAATGAAGATATATTCCTTCCTTAATTTAAAGCATTAGCAACTCTATTCTCATTTCCCTTGACATAGTTAATGTTGAAATCTTAATCCAATATCAATTTTAACCACCTCTCTGTCTTGCATTCAGATTGGGTTGAATTAAATAAATACTTTAAACCATGATGGTCTGTTTTCAATTCAAAAGGTTTTTCCAATAGATAGTGTCTCCTTATCTATAATGCATGAACAACTGTTACTAACTTCAGATTACGTGAAGCATAATTTTGTTCATAAGATTTTTGCTTCCTTAAATCATAGGCTATGACTCACCCTTTCTACATCAATACTCTACCCAAACCTTCACTTGAGGCATCTGGTACTACCTTCAAACTTCAGAGGAGTAAATTTTTCTCATGTCCTAGAATAACTCTTTTGCCATTCTCCTCTTCTTAATCCTTTCATAACCTAATTGAGATTGAGATCCTTCATTCCCCATGTTTACTAGCTTGAGAATTTTCTCCTTCATTCATTACTGGAAACTTTTCCTTGATAGGTACTTTTATGCTTTAACCTTTCCTTGCTCTAATACTCTGACTCTCTCTCTTGTTTCTATCAACATTGCAAGGATTTAATCTATCTTAGTGCCCATACTCTCAACTCCATATCATACTTCTTCGCTTCCCCAAAGTTAATCCTTGTTCTAACCATCTTAACAAGATAGTTCACCCCATGGGTTTCCATAAAGATTTAAATTCTGCAAATGTTACCAAAACTTTTAACATTTCCAAATAGAATCTCTGATTCTTATTAGAAACTTTTGCCCAAGAAAGATTTCATATACATAAGCTTTTGATAAAACACTTTTCTTTCCTTTATATGAAAAGGATTTGAATACCCTCTCAACTACAACTGAGTGGAGTATATCCCTCAGATTCTAGTCCATGATTATCCTTGAATGGTTAATAACTCTCAACTTTATTCTCAGATACAAAATTTTGGGGACATATTCCTCCATTTTATCACTTAAAGAAATTACACTTTCTTCTGCCAAAGGAGGAACATCAAGATTCCTAAACAAAATGGTGGAGTTCACACTATACTCTGAGGACATATCCTTAGAAAGTGGTAAGGCTTCTGATTTGGTTGGAGAGACCAAAAGCAGATAGTTAAAGTTGATAGCCTCTCTCAGAGTGACAAGCCACTTCCACTCTTGGAACATCATATAGATACCAATTCCCAACAGGGTGCTTTTGATCATCCTTGACTCTCTCACCTTCTAGACAACTTACTATCACTCTTAATTCTCTTTCAGAAATAAAGGGATTTCACATCAACTAGAAATTTAGCTACTCCTAGAAGACCTGATTATGATTTAAAAAGAATTTCCTACCTCACAAAGTTTCAAAAATCTGTAGAGTTAGGAATATACCAAGTGCATTTTCTACAATTTACTCCCTTATACAATCCATCAAAGGCCCATCTAGGACATGATAGAGGTGAACATTGCACAAAACAACTAAAAAAATTCTAGTATAGCCACCTCATAATTTAAATCAATATCAAAGAATAAGAAATTTCATTTTCAACAATAAGTCAATAGTTTGAGCTCAATAAATCAAATTTTGACCAACTGGTCATAAATAAATAACCTTCAAAATTTGGTGGCTAGACCATTCTAGAATAAAGGAATAAAACAATGAAAACATAATTTCTTGCAAGTATTAAAAAGGAATTCCACCAAAAATTCAAGAAATGTCAAAAATCAAAAGATACACTGATTATGCACTGCGTGACTGACTAAGTCACTAACAAGGGAGTAGATTGTTGTATTACACTTGAGTTTTCTAAAAACTTACAGTGGTTTAGAGACCATGATACTAGCAAAATAAATAAAAAAGTCCTTTAAGACTTTTACTATACTCAAAATCAAAAGATTAAAACACATCCACAGTTACATCATGGAATATCTATTGTTCATCACATAGATAATATTCAAAGATGGTGATACAACGAGACACACGAACTTCAGTTGGAACACACACTTCTTCCCTTTGTTTACAAAACTCTTATTCCCTACCTCCTGGAATAGTTTAGTTAATCAAACTTTTCTAAATATCTTGGAGATAATCTCATTCTTCATTTTAATTATTCTTTCTATCTCCACCAAGAGACAAATACATAGCTCTCAACTTTTGTCCAAATGCTTATGAAATAACTAATAACTTCTCCTGCAACTGCTATGAATTATCTTGCAAACTTCATGCAAACTCTTAACAAAAGAATGATACTAATCCCAATCTTTTCATCAAAATATTGCCCGAGAGGATCTTCTTCATTTACATCCTTAACTACTCATTGTCACCTTTTTCAAATAGGCTTCATGAGTTAATAAGGGAACTCTTATTCTCCTTCAGTTATGCATGATTCTTTGAATATGGCAATTGGTTTTCTCATGAATCTTTAATAATCAAAAAGCATTTCCAAGTCATGTACTATTTTTCCAAGCATTTTATGCCAATACATCACTACTTGTCCTTTATTGATCCTTTTAGCTCTCTTGACTCATTCCAATCCATTCTAGCATTAGATAAGAACCCTAATTATCTATGTACCATTTGATACAACTTCTAAAATCTTCCAAACTCAGTTGCTTCTACACTTGGTTGGTTACTTCAGGATCTTCCCATCCTTAGTTCTTGAGATATAAAAGTGATCTTGAATTCATATAGACAATGCTCTTCCTAATCTCTTTAGTCTAATAACATTTGATCAAGGTTTTATCTTTTTAATCCAAGTCTTAGAATCTTTCTATTCTACATCCTCAATAGAGTTAAATTAACTCATGGATTCCTTAATTCCTCAGTTAGTTCTCTTCTAATCACTGGCTTGGTAAGTGTTGAATAATAGTCCTTCTGACAATCTTCTTGGTTAGTCTACTATGCCATCTCATATAAAACCAATTTCCACTTTAGACTCTCATAGCATAGTGAGCACATAGGTTCCAAAGCTGAACCTGGTTAGCTCTGATACCACGTGTAACATGCCACTTGTTCTACCAACTAAGATTTACCAAGTTTAGCTTAGAAATTAAATAGATCAAGATACTGATAGTGGAAGAAATAAAATTTTTCCGTATATTCCTTCGATTAAATGCACATTTAAAACATATTCTAAACTCCCATTGCATAAATCAAATTTTATTTCCTCAATAAAAGAATTGAATATTCATCTTTATAACTTTTTCATAATATACATACAAGCTCCAAGAGCTTAACTAAAAAATAGTAACACATGATTGTATACTTGTCTGTCTTCAATATTACCGGCCACCAATTGTATGAGGGGAAGCATCACTCAAGCGATTTACCTCCAACCATGGACTAACTGTGGTCCCCCACACATTTACCAAACTGGTAAATGGCCCTACCCTTCAACGAAGGGATTGGTTTGGTAGCCCCAAATAAAACAGGCCTAATTTGAGCAAGGTGTTGTGTCCTACATTAACTAGTACTATCATACTATGGCTACAACCATCAAAATATGAAATCCCTACTAGAAATGCAAACCTGGATCACGGTGAACCTAGACAGTGTAAACATTAGCAATTTACACCACTTTGGCCAAAGTTTTCTTGTCTCATATTCACCCACCCTTCCTTCTTGATTGGGAAAGGCAACAATCTCTATACAATAGATATTCCCTTACCCATGGATCAACAAATCTTAGGAATATTCTCGCTTAACAATTACATCAAACTCTATTCTAGCTTATTCCCCCTCTTCCATGGATCACATATCCCAAGGTTAACATATCCCAAGTTTCATCATGACACCTATGTCGAAATAACTCTACTTGAAAATTATAGTTTACTGTCTTTCCCCTTATATAATTAACTAATCCTCAAGAAAAGAATTGAATATTCATCTTTACAACTTTTTCATAATATACATACAAGCTCCAAGAGCTTAACTAAAAAATAGTAACACATGATTGTATACTTGTCTGTCTTCAATATTTTCGGACACCAACTGTATGAGGGGAAACATCACTCAGGCAATTTACATCCAACCATGGACTAACTGTGGTCCCCCGCACATTTACCAAACTGGTAAACAGCCCTACCCTTCAACGAAGGGATTGGTTTGGTAACCCCAAATAAAATAGGCCTAATTTGAGCAAGGTGTTGTGTCCTACATTTACTAGTATGACCATACTATGGCTACAACCATCAAAATATGAAATCCCTACTAGAAATACAAACTTAGATCACGATGAACCTAGACAGTGTAAACGTTGGCAATTTACACCACTTTGGCCAAAGTTTTCTTGTCTCATATTCACCCACCCTTCCATCTCGATTGGGAAAGACAACAATCTCTATACAACAGATATTCCCTTACCCATGGATCAACAAATCCTAGGAATATTCTCACTTAACAATTACATTAAACTCTATTCTAAGTTATTCCCCCTCTTCCATGGATCACATATCCCAAGATTAACCTATCCCAAGTTTCATCATGACACCTATGTCGAAATAACTCTACTTGCAAATTACAGTTTACTGTCTTTCCCCTTATATAATTAACTAATCATACTCAAACTGAAAAATATACATAAAGTCCCATATAGACACAAATCTCTATTACTGAGATTAATTTTACTTTCACAACACAATTTTCACTTACTAGATATATATAAATATATAATCAATTATATATTCAAGTAGACAATCACATTGATAAACAACAATGCATTTCCACAATAACAAATGACACCAACAACCTTCAAAATAGAAAATCATAATAAGGAGAAATCCCCATGCCTGTGATATAAGCTCCCAAATGAATCTACAAGATCCCCTCACTTAAGCTCCTTCCAATGAACTAAAATCTCCTCCCAATTAAAACAACTCTCCTTCTAAACTTCCAAAACATCTCCTCACAACTTGAAGCAATAATGGAAAAACTCTCAATTCTAACTCAAAAATGAAAATGGAAGAAATAGAATGCTCTTGGCAAAACTTGTGTGTATTCGAATGAGAGAGAGAGA
Organism: Cunninghamia lanceolata; assembly: GCA_027924645.1. Taxonomy (NCBI): domain Eukaryota; kingdom Viridiplantae; phylum Streptophyta; class Pinopsida; order Cupressales; family Cupressaceae; genus Cunninghamia; species Cunninghamia lanceolata. The sequence goes on along the minus strand of BSBN01001164.1, from coordinate 99,449 downwards.
GAGATCCTCTAAAAAGAACAACTCATAAAAGCAATATGACAAACTTTCGATACTAACGCAAAACTCAAAACAAAAAGAGAAGGCTCTTGATTTGAAGAATGTGCGTGCAAAAATGAGGGAGAGCACCCCCTTTTATACTAAAACTTAAGGTGCGGTCTTGCCAAAAATAAGCAAAGAAATGTCAACAGAATGGCGACATTCTTAACAAAAATCTAAAATTAGTTTCATAAAACTTAAAACAATCTTTCTAAAAATATAATAAAACTAGGTTAAAAACAAAGTCAAAAAGCACGTTGAAATAAAGAAGGCTTCTTTCAAAACTATTTTTTACCTGTATAAGACAAAGTCAAAGTTGGTAAAGAAATTTGTTTGAAAATAACTAAGCATGGTTTAACGGTTTATGTGCTTCCCAAGCACTTTGGAAAACTACTTTAAGAAGCTTTAAAGCTTCTAAATGCCTCCCCCAATGGCCATACACATGGGCAAATGTTGAGCGCTTCCCATGCATTAAGATAGGCTTTCTCATAGCCTAAAACATAGGCCTACTTTATCACTAACTTACCTCCTATCACCTATTAATATGTGCCCCTTATTTAAGCGCTTTAATAAACTATTTCTCCTTATTTATTTTTAAAACTTTAAAACTTTTAATAAAGTCTCCTTATTTATTTTTAAAACTTTATAGCTTTTAATAAAGTTCCTCCCCTTTTAAGGGATACATGACTTTTAACTTTTTATAAACTATATATATATATATATATATTAAATTTAATAAATGGATAATATTTAATAAAACAATATCATTTTTCCAAAGTATTTTAATTATATATTTTTAAAAAACATAGGAGTATTTTATATATATATATATATATATATATATATATATATCACAAAAATTACTATAACATATTATTCGTAAATTTATTTATTGCAATAGCAATTTTATAGACAAAATATCATAACATGTATATACAGCAAAGGGATGATAAATCTTGCAAATCATAAATAACTATATATACACATGTATATATATATCTATATGTTTATAATAGCAATAACTATCATATATATATATATGCATATATATGTATATCAACTTCACTCAAAACCAAATAAACTCATGACCCACATATTGATGACACAAATGAATGGAATCCACACATACATTGGTGACATGAACGACAACCACATAAACACATGCATAACATAAAATTGTTTCACGATAAACCTTGTCTATGCAATCACAAACTTATCAACATGCAAAATTAAATCACAGTTCTCACATGATCATCCAAAATGCAATCAAGATTCATAACATAGATCACTTACTGCTACCCAACTGACTCAACATAACCTAGGTCAAGATAGGGTTGTGAGTATGTGATTGTTCAATATAGGTTTTACTAAGGTTACCAGATGAAGTCCTTTTCCTGAGTGATACTTCCTCTCCCTTCTGGAGGAGAAAATCTATTCCTGCATCCACTTAGACCACCATCACAGTAGTTAGTTGATCAAAATATAACCATTTTCTTATACAATTTCAAACAATAATCAAATATAACACTAGACATTGCATTATTCTATTTCCAACATAAGATTCATAAACACAAAAATACAAAGATTTCACAACCACTTGTTATTCAATCAAATTAACCAATCTAGGTAAATAGTAAATAGTAGAAATACATGGGGTTTGACAATTGATCCCTCACTAAAAAGGAATACAAGTTTTCTCTCTAAGATGCTAGGAACCATAACTAAAAGTCTCTAAAACTTTGAAATGTAAGTATCTAATGAACCATACTGTTTTAACTATGCAAGCTCTCTAAAGTGTAACATATGATCTTTCTTGTCAAATATTTCAATGAGCTTTTTTGTAAGTTCATCATAGGTGGTGATCAAATTATGGCCTAAAGTAACCAAGCCATGATACCACCACTCATGGGATACTCCATCTAAGTGTAGTGTAGAAAAGTTAATTGCTTCATCCTCCAGTATGGGTCTGAGTGACAAATAATTGTATATCTTTTGCACCCATGATTTAGTTGAACACTTATCACTCCCATCAAAGTGTGCCAAAGATGCCTTTCCCAATGCTTGCTGGTAATTTCTTTGCATAAGTAGTCCTATGTTTTTATCTCTTCCACCCCTCTTCTTCTAGTTCATAAACTACTCTAATGTCAACAAATCACGGATTTCAGCTGGAAGAGTTATATAATCTGTGTAGCTAGAGTTTACTTTATTTGCCATTGGTATTTGGGCCTCTTGCATAGGTGGGGTCTCCTCCCTACGAGTGAAGGTAGGTTGGAACTCGGTCTAGAAACTAATCCAAAAGCTGATCTAATAGTGTGTCAAACATTATTCTGATGATTATTGATGTTAGAACCACTAGTTTCCCCATTATGAACTAGAGGTTCTTGAGGCACATTTTGGCTCATCTTTACCAATAACTAAGACATCATGTCTAACATAGTATCAAATTTCCTCTTTGCTCTGGAATTAGGACTATCTAGTTGTTCTTGTCTTTTATCTCCTAACATGTTCTTAGAAGAAATTTCACTGTCACCTGTATGTATTTGACAAACTCTTAAGACCTCAAAAAAGTTGCTTCTACCAGAGTTTGTGGTCTTTGGAATACCTAATTTTACTTTCACTCATAGAAATCACTTTAGCTGCATGCAATGTAAATGATCATAGGCTAGCAAGAAAAGCTACCTTTGATACCACTATAATGACCAACCCTAATTTATAACCAAAATTTTTTTGAACCCACAAATATTTTTGACTTTCTACTGTGTAGACATTTTGTCAAACATTTGGCAGTATGCTATCCCAACTAAGTTTTTTATGAATATGGTGTCTATTGTGCATGCATTTTGTTAAACACTTGGAAAAATGCTTTTCCAGCTAGTATTTCTTTTAAAATGACATCATACATTGTTCCTGGTTGTTATTCATGTCTGAAATACACTTCCAAACTATTGTTGTAGCTTCAATCTTTACATAATAGTAATACCAATATTCCCCAACACCTTATAACTACACAATACTTTGTATCTGCCTTTGGAAATCCCTATGTAGGCTCACAACTCCTTAATATCTCCAATGTGGAGCCCATGCAACCTTCAACAATATTGGAACTTCAAGATGAGGCACCTAGGTTTTTATGGGATCCATGATCCCTTCCAAATCTCACTTAAATTCTCATGTGAGACTTCAAACTCAACAATTTAACCCCCTTAGTGCTGCATCAACCTTCGTGGCCCACGCATAAGGTATTAAATCTTCTTTACAACCTTCCAAAATATGAATCATACCACTCCAAGAGCATTTGCATCCTTTTAGATGGTACAACCATCTATGGGAAGCCTTCAATGAGGTACAACTAGGTCTTGAACCCACTCCAAAATTAAACAAATATTTCAGTTTGTTATATTTGAAATATAATCAACTCACACACACAACACTATCAAAAAACCCAAAATCTTCAATACATTTCTTCATCAACACTCCAAATTTATATTTTGCAAAATCTTCAATAAATTTGATATAAATAAATCCTTCGGAATGCAAACTCCTGAAACTGGAAAAACTGTGAAATGCAATGGTGATTACCACATCGAACTAGTTAGGAATTATCTCTCAAATTCAAAGCTAGGAATTAAATGAGAGTTTTCATCCTCAAACGATTGTTGGATAACACATAGATTCAATCCAGCAAGATAACCTTGCAAAATAAAATCTTCTGTATGTGCAAATGAAAGCTCAAACATCCTTTTATATTTTTCTCTTGGAGGGAAAATACATTATAAATAATATTAAATAATCTCCATAGTAAGGACATTTAAGATAATATTAAATAATCTCCATAGTCCCTTTTGAGAAATTAAATAATATTATTTATTTTCCTGCTCACTTGCTAAGAGCCACTTGTGATTGATAATTTGGAAACAATTGTAAAAACCTAATAAGCTACCACAATACTCTAGATTTATACTTAAACCAAAATCACCAATGAAAGAAAGAAAAATATAGAATTTGTCATAAACATGATTTTATACCTTCAAACTCCAATTTCTCCTTCGTGTCCCATTGTGTCCTATCTTCTTGAGATCTTGATTCTATTGGTTATGATTATGCTCTTAGAATTGCACTTCTTTGTTTCAAGATGACTTTAAGATGAATGGACTTGTGGTTGATTTTTATGCAATGTAAATAATCCTACAATGCAAGACTATGATAATGATCTTGATGAAGCTAATGCAATACTAATGATAATGATGAGATGAGGATAATGCTATGAAATCTAAGATATTATGAAGCTAAAAGGTAATGCAACAATGGAGATTGATTGAGGATAATGATATGCAAATGGGGGCCAAAGGCATGCTTGGATACTTGATATGATTTCTGCAGCATGTAAGTATGATTGCTCTTGTGATGCAAAATGAGGGTGAGGAACTTCCTTTTATAGGCAAAGGATGGCTTAGATCCAAGTGGCAAAAGATCCATGGTTGAGAAATTGGTCTTGTGACATGTAGGGTCAAGATTGAATTGGTTGGATGAGGGGAGATATAGAAGGAGGAGGTTCCTACTACATTGACAAGGTGGAGATATATGTGGGACAAGGAGCCACATGACGAGATGATCACAAAGACCATGAGAGAAAGATGGAAGAACATGGGAGAAATATGTAAGACGGAGTCTTTGTTTGTTGGGATGTTGGAGGGAATATAGGATTCATGAGACAAGTGTCTCATAGTCAACTTTGACCATGATGATGTGGAAAGACCAACTTCTACAAAGTAGGGATCTGGTTGAGAGGAAATAGGACATGCATTGAGGATAAATGCTTAATTAAATATTATTCATATTTAATTTATGGTGCAACATGGAGGCGAGGTGTCAAATGATGTGTAGGGTGATGTGGATTTTAAGAATATGACTTTGTCTTAGAATAATAATTAAATAATTAGGATTATTTAATTAGAGATGACTTTGGAAGAATTAAGATACTTAATGAAATAAGTTAAACTTTATTTATTTATTGGAAGAATATGATAAATGTGAATCAAATAAATAAATTAGTATATTTATTTATTGATAGAGGAATAAGAATAAAATAAATATTAAAATATTTATTTAATTTATCTCGAGTCATTTTTAGGTGTATACATTTTGCCCCTCTTTGAGACAATGTGTTTTATCGCGTTATTTCAAAGAATAAAATTTTTATGAGTATGATATATGCCCCAGTTTGCCCCTGGTATAGGTTTGGTGTTGATAATATGCCCCCTTGAGAGATCGATCGGGAAAAATTTGGAAAAAGAATGGATGATCTCACAATGAAGAAGAATGAATGACATGATCATCAAGTTAAAAATGGAGGTGATGGAAAATTAAAAATGAGTGAATAGAAAAGCATGTGCATGTCAGCAATAGGTAAGGTCAAAACATCTCCAATTAGGGCTGATTAGGCTATAAATAGGGATGAGGGGAACCATTCTAATTCATTTGCACACTTGGCATTAGAAGAGTTATTATAGAGAGCCCTAGAGCATAGTAGAGCAAAGAAGTCCAAGCAAAGATGCAGATTCTAGTAGCTAGCCACAGGTTCAAGATGATCTGTTGATTTAGGCACCTAGAGGAGTATGGTCCCCCACTACATATGTATTTAATTTGACGTCAAGTGCATTTATTGTGGTCATAAATTAGGTCCAAATTAGGTTTCAATCCACTTAGTAAAATACTCGGTGGCGGTTATTTTGAATTTATAGCCATTGGATGAAGGAGGATGAATCTTGCCCACAAGGTCAAGTCCCCATTGGCAAAAAGGCCAAGGAATAGTTAAGGGTTATAGTTCTTGTGCCAGTGCATGTATGAGATTTCCATGGATCTGACATTTCTTGCACTTTTTGCCAAATGATAAGAATATGTTTCCATACTTGGCTAGTAGTATCCCATACACATAAGTTTCTTAGCCAAGGTGGGACCACTAGAGTGCATTCCACAAATACCTTCATGAACTTCCCTTAAGGCGGTTTGATATTCCTCATGCTCTAGACACCTTAGGAGAGTACCATCAAGACCTCATCGATAAAGGGTTTTGGCAATTATGGTATAATGAGCAGCTTGACGGATAAAGGTTCTATGTTGATTATTTGATGGGTCAGGTGGCAATATGTTTTCTTTTAGGTAGTTATAGATGTTTCCATACAAAGGGGAATTAGATCCTGCTATTTGACATATAATCCATGTTTTAGGGTTATCATAAGCAAGATTAGACAATGGCTCCACTAAGAACTCATAACGTGACTAATTTTCTGATATATCCAGGAGTGAGGCAATACTTGCCATGACATCTGTAGCTTTATTCTCTAGTCTAGGTATTTGTTCAAAAGAAATCACAACAAAATACTCTTTGAAGTCATCTACCATACGCTTGTAAGGTATTAACTTATCATCCTTGGTCTGATAATCATCATTTACCTGATTGATAACTAGTTGTGAATATCTGTAAACATGCAGCTCTCGAACTTTCCATTCTATAGCCATCTTGAGACCAATGACCAATGCTTCATATTACACCATGTTGTTGGTGCAAGGGAATAATATTCTATATGATTTTGGTATGGTATCTCCTTGTTGTGTCACCAATAAAATGCCCGCTCTTGACCCATGCTATGTATATGATCCATCAAAATAGAGCTTCCATGCTTGAGTTGTTATGTTGAAGATGGATTCATCTAGAAACTCAAAATTTAATCAATTTTCATCATTTAGTGGTGCATTTGCTAGCTAATTCACAATCACTTGTCCTTTTATTGTCTTTCTATCCACATATTCAATGTCAAATTCGCTTAGAATCATAATCCACTTTGCCAACCTGCCTGTCAGAGCTGCCTTACTAAGTAAATATTTCAATGGATCTATTTTGGCTAGACAAGCTTGATTGAATGAGTTAGCATATAATGTTGTAGCTTTTGAGATGCAAAGACTACAACAAGACATGCTCACTCAATAGGTGTATACTATAACTCATAGCCTACTAGGGTCCAACTGATGTAATATATAGCTTATTCTTTTCCTTCATAATCCTGTTTTGCTAGTAGAGCTCCTAGAGCGGTTGTTGTATCTGAAATATAAAGCAACAAATATGGTTTTCCTTGAATTGGTGGCATCAATATAGGTGGATTCATCAGATATTCTATCAAGAGTTGAAAATCTTGTTCACACATCTCATCCTATCTGAAAGGAACATTCTTGTGAAGTAGATGAGTGAAGGGATGACTTTTGTCAATAACTGTGAGATAAATCGGTGGATAGACTGCAACTTGCCTTATAATGATCTCAATTGACTGATATTTTTAGGAGGTGGCATTTCCATGATAGCTTTCACTTTTGCAGGATCCACCTCAATTCCCTTTGCTGACACTATGTATCCTAAAAGCTTGCCAGATGTGACTCTAAACACACACTTCTTTGGATTCAAACAAACATTGAATTGCTCTAGTCTCTGAAAGATCTTGTCTAATACATGCAGATGTTCTTCCCATGTGAGTGATTTTCCTAGAACATTGTCCACATAATCTTCCATAATAATGTGCATCATATCATGGAAAATGGTGTTCATTGCTCTTTGGTAAGTAGCTCCTACATTTTTCAACCCAAATGGCATGACATTCCAGCAATATGTACCTCACGGGCATGTGAAGGCAGTTTTGTGTTGGTCTTCTGGTGTAATTTTGATCTAATTATACCTAGAAAATCCATCCATTAGAGATAACATAGTATGTCCTACTGTTAAATCGACAATGATGTCTATATTTGGTAAAGGGAAATCATCCTTGGGACATGCTTTATTCAAATCTCTAAAATCTGTACAAAGTCTAATCCTCTTGTCTAGTTTAGAAATAGGAACAATGTTTGAGATCCATTCAGGATAATCAATTGATCTGATGAAACCTACATCCAACAACTTCTTCAACTCTTCTTTGACTAAAAGTGCTATATGCGGATGCATTTTTCTTAACTTTTGTTTCACTGGTTTAACTCCTAGAGCTACTAATAAATGATTCATGATGAGATCTGGATCAAGGTCGAGAATATCATCATAAGACCAAGCAAAATTAATCTGTCTCTCTTTAAAGAATTTGATGAATTCTTTCTTTTCTTGCTCTAATAAAGATTCTGCTAGATGAATTATCTTTAGGCTGTCCTCTATACCAATATTTACTAGTTCTACTGGTTCTATTAAAACTAAAGAGCTCTCTTGATGTGTAGGGTTGGGGAGAGTGTCAAGCCTTTCATTCTTTGGTGCCTCAAAGAGGTTTTCACCATCAGATGCGTCCTTTTTTTTTTATGATCTAATACTGTCGTAGAGCGGTTTTCACCATTAGATCCATTTTTATTTTTACATTTTTACGACTGTAAGGCTTGGCACTCTCTCCAAAATAAGCCACATTATTAAGTTCTATAGTGAAGCCAACTTTATGATCTCCTAAAGGTAGATGATCCCTAAGTTCTAGATAGTCGATAATAGCACCATCATTTTGAAAGGTATCCATTTTAGAGGCCTCTTGTTGTTCCCAATCTATAAGTTCAGAATGTACTAGTGGAAGAGGATCATCTAGTTGATCTGACTCAAGGGAAATAATGGTTAGAACGAAAGAGTTCTCTAGGTTTGTGGTGGTATCTACAAGGTCTAAAACAATACTCTCCTGAGGATTATCTATTACGTGGGATATCCAACCTTCCTCGTGGGACTCACTCTCAATATTATGTGAATCAAACTCTAGTAGTCTAGACCTTGAACTTTGTCTCTCATGGTATGTATTGGTGGAACTGTGTGATTGAACTACATCAATATGCTTATCTTCACAAGATAACTCGGAAAGACTTTCCCATTCCCATTCATTAGAATCTATTTCACTTCCCTCTTGTGATTTATGAAGTTGCTCCACTAGATTTGTAGTAGCCTTTTCGATGACCTTTCCTTTATATCCTAGCCTTTTAGTGTCAAGAAGTCAATGAAGAGGGTTTTATGGGTTCAATAATTCCTTCTTTACTTAAAGCTATGGGACTATGACCATCATATCCCATTCTCTTCATAATAGTGAAATCCGTGCCATATTGCTTAGTTGGTAATTGTGATTTTTGTTCTTCTGGCTTGAATTCACTTTCTTCTTCCTTGTATAGCCATTGGAGGATGTCTTTCTGTTCACTTTCTTCTGATAGATCACCCCATTTGACAAAAGGATCTTCAAGATGCTTCAATGACTGTTGTTTGGACACAAATGGTTTGCCATGGGATTTGGGTGAAAGAGGTAATTGTGCGATACAAAAAGATTGCTCAATGGAATACTCTCCAACTCCTTTGTCCTTGAGCTTGACTTTCATTTCAACAAATTTGGATGTAGAGGACAATGAGCTTATATCAATATAGGATGTAGATGATGAGGCTACACGGTTAGTGGGTATAATGATTTCAGGTTTAGTTTTGATGGTATTGTAATATTGAAAGGGATAGAGATCGCCTTGGATTGTAATCTCTTGACCATTATATGGGAATTTTATACATTGATGATAGGTAGATGGTACAACTTTCATTGCATGAATCCAGGGGAATCCAAGGAGAATATTATAGGCTAAATCCATGTCAAGGACTTGACAAACCACATCTTTTTCAATTGGTCCCACTCTTATCGGTAAGACAATAGTTCTTTTAGAAGCTCTTTCCTCTTCACCATATCCCTTGATAGTAATTTTCTTCTTTGAATCAACAACATTTTTAGAAAACCCCAATGCAAGGATTAATTTTAAGGTACATATATTTAAACTAGCTCCTCCATCTATAAGGACTCATTTGATTCTATGCTTGTTAATGAGTACTTCAATGTGGAGAGATGCATTATGAAGTTGGTGAATGGCCATATCATCATTTCGATGAAAGATAGGAAATGAGGCATGGTAAGATGTCCCACCATGGCTTGAAACTACTCTTGGTCTAGATTTGTGGGCACGATAGTTTCTAATAGAGCCTTTTCTAGGATAGCTTTGTGAGATGGTGAAAGATGCAAAAGCTCTAATATGGATATGTGTGCAGGTGTCTTTTTGAGTTTATCTAAGACATTGTATTCGTTTGATATGGAAGATGGCTTGGATGAAGCTCCTTGAAAAGTAATCTTTCCTCGACAGCTAGTAACATTACAATCAGGCTTGTTATTAATGGTAATCACATTGACATGTGAGTCACATTCAAATATATGATTAACAGTGTACTCATAAGATACTTTTGTGTAATTAGCATTATTACCACTGTTATTGTTTGTGTTTGAGGCCCTTCCCTTCTCATAGTTAGGAAGTGGATTCTTAGATGCCACATGTTCTTCATTAGATGTATGACCATCAATTGATATATCTCCTCTGTCTATTAAGTCTTGAATTGCATTTTTCAACCTTTGACAATCATTTGTTTTGTGACCTTTACTTCTATGAAACTCACAATAATCAGAATCTTTCCACCATGAAGGTTTAAATTTGGGTTCATATTCTCTTGCTATAGGAAGTGTTATGAGATTATTTGCAATGAGCTTCCTTAAGGTAGATTCAATGGATTCTCCCAATGGTGTAAATCTTCTGCGAGGAGAATTGAAGTTTGTTGGTCTAGGTTCATTATTGGTTGGTTTGTTTGAAGAAGTCTTGTTTTGTGGACTTGATAAATTTAAGATGGGTTGTGTTGGTTTAACATGTTTGGCATCTACAACCCCATCATTCACAATGTTCTTGTTCTTGGTCCAAAACCTAGATTTGTCCATGTTGATATTTGAACTAGTAACATCCTTATAGATCTTAATTTGTCCTTTGGCTATCAATGCTTTTTCTATGAGTAATCCCATCTCAATAACCTTCTAAAAGAAGTGGGACATTGGATTTGAAGTTGATAGATTAAGTCAGTGTTTAAATTATGGACAAACATTTCTATCATTTGTTTCTTGGGGATGTGATATGGACATTTGCTTGCAAGTTGTCTCCATCTTTGCAAGAAAGTAGCCAAGGATTCTCCACTCTTTTGTTTAGTGTTGCAAAGATCTAACGTTGATATATCATGCTCAATGTTATAGGAGAAGTGAGCTACAAATTTGTCTACTAGTTCGTTAAATGTTTGAATTCTGGGAGGTAAATGTGAGAACCATTCCATGGCTTGACCTCCTAGGTTATGTGGAAAGAGTCACATTAGATAAGTATCATTGTGAGCAACTTCTAAACATGCAGCACTAAATTATCTAATATGGTCACGTGGATCACCTTTTCCCCTATATTTTTCAAATTTGGGTACTTCAAAATTAGAAGGTAAAGATATCATAACCAAGCTTTTATCAAATGGATAAGGAGATAAGTCCCCTAATGAATATTGTTTTGTTGAGGATCCAATTTGTAAATCTACAAATTGTTGTTGCAAAGATTGGATTTGTTGAGTAAGTGCATCTAATGGATTTGTCACATCCTTAGCTTCTTTGTTCTTAGGAGCTTCAGTTTCCTTTGTTTGAATTGCTCTCAATTTGGTAATGTCAAAATCAGGAGGTAACTTTGCTCCTTGTTGTGCAAGCATAAGGAAATATTTGTGTGGATCTGTTGCTATGACTTTATCCATTACTTTTTGAAAATTTGGGTCTTGTAGAGCACTAACAATTTCTTCTTGGGGGATTTATTCTTCTTCGTCATCACTAGAATGACTTTGGCTACCATTGAAGGAACTCATTTCTTCTCATCTTTTCTTTTGAGATCTAGTCTCAACCATACAAAGTTTATATGAGTTGATGTTGAATGTAAGATGTGATGGCTTGGATGAAGTGTAGTTTTGATGAAGTATGCTAAGATTAGATTGAATGTGTTGATGGTAAGATTTTCTAAGTGTTGTTTTGATCTTGTTTTCAAACAATGATCTTGAGCTATGATAAATAGCTATCAAAGTGTGATCCAAAGTAAGTCAAATAGGGATGATGGATATCACTATGATGGAGACTAACTTTGTCAAGATTTTAGTATAGCTCCTAGATAAAGGATGCTAAATCCTGATAGGGAGAAACTAACTAAATTGTTGTTGGATGATAAGATCTCAAAGGCACTTTGTGAAAACCTTATTTGTCTGTTTTGGAAGGCTAAATGTGAGATGTAAGTGGAATGTTTGAAATGGATACAAGATGTCCCTATAGGGTTTGAATGACTTTGGAAATGAAATCTATGAGGAAATGGGTATCCAAATCTATTATGGTTATTTGCTCAAGACCTAGGTAAATGCTCTCTATTATGTATGCGTAGGTTTAAATGTGTAGAAACAATGCTTATATGTGCAGAAACAAGAATTATATATGCGCAGGTGTATATGCACAAGAACATAGATCAAATACACAGCAACAAAGTGTATATGCATAACAAGATTATATGCGTAGGAACAATTATTGAATGCACATTTAAATAGTGAGTGAATGTGCAGTTCTATGTAAATGACTGTGTTTGATCAATTTTGTTTATTTTTGGCTCATTATTTCTAGGTAACCTATTGTTTTTGGGCTGATTTTTCTTTGTTTCAGATAAGAAAACACAATAGACAATAAAATACAATGGCTATTTGTAACAATTAGTGTATGTTCAAGGCTCATAAAAAGCCCAAGTTTTCATAGGTATAACACAAGTTGAAAACAAATCAAGCACTTTCTATTCCTAAGGACACGGCTTCATTGCAATACATCAGCTCACACTTGGAATCTCCATTGACTCAAGTGTCATCACATATAATATGGATGTGTACACTTTTTCATCTTTGTGAGAGAGGATAAATAGGGACCTCCAGGATTGGAAGGATGACCCAATCACCCTTTCCCCAGAAAGCTACAAGTAGCTTATGCCAAGTTGGGGATTTCTGTCTCATCTCAAGGGATCCTTTTGGTGAGTAATCTTGGGGGCAAAGTACCCTTGCACTAAAAATTACTGCAATGTTTGGAGGTAGGTCAGGTGGTCTCTAACTATAAGGTTTTTAGTTGCTATTTGGGGGACCAACGCCTTGCAAGCATTCGGAAATCCACTAAAAGCTTTAACTAACTCTACTAAGAGTGTAATATACCTTACACAAATGCAAATTTCTTCACAAAGGTGTTGGTATGCCTCTTTTCAAATTAGCACCGTATGGCAAAGGCTAACGCTGGTTAGGACTTGGCTTTCACCTTGACTAATTTATATAGCGGTCCAAATAAAAAATCCACTTAGGGTCGTTCCCTCTTGGATGAAATGTAATCCAAAAGGTAGGCCCTTCTAAGAACAAGACCAAAAGATCATATCCATAATCCACAAAGTGAATAAAGGACACTTTCTAGTGATTCTGTTGGGGGATAAACAAGAAAATTAAAAGAGATGGTTCTAGCTTTTGATCACCCAAGTTTTTCACGAGGGGAGAGCATACACCTATCACCTTACAAACGCAGAAGACACTTGTTTATTTAACCATCTAGATTAATCTAAGTGTGACTAATCTAACAACACATGATGCAATATTTGTATGAGAAAAGAAAAGAAAAGATATGTCAAATTAACCCTCCTAAATTAGACTATGTTATGATTGTATGCAAGATTGGATGTGTAAAATTACTTCCCCCTACTTTAAACTAGATGCTACTAAATTATTAAAGTAAAAAGTAAATGAAACAATGATATCTTAATAAAAGCAATAAAACTACAAAATAATTGTTAGTGGTTTTTAACATACAATATTCGACATTCGACAACAATTATACCATAGGTTAGTAACCAGATTAGTCAAAAACATAAACCCAAAATGCTAGATACAAATGCATAGAAATAGAATATAAATGCATAGAAATATAGCTTATATGTACACATAAAGATCATATGCGTGGAAAGATTGATCATATGTGCAAGACTGGAACTCAAATGCACAGGAACACTCTGTTACGACTATAAACACACAAAAACTCAAATTTTTATGTTAAATTCAGGGCAAGGCCCCACGGTGGGTGCCAAAATATGATTGATAATTTGGAAACAATTGTAAAAACCTAATAAGCTACCACAATACTCTAGATTTATACAAACCAAAATCACCAATGAAACTAAGAAAAATATAGAATTTGACATAAACATGATTTTATACCTTCAAACTCCAATTTCTCCTTCATGTCCCATTATGTCCTATCTTCTTGAGATCTTGATTCTGCTGGTTATGATTATGCTTTTAGAATTGCACTTCTTTGTTTCAAGATGACTCTAAGATGAATGGACTTGTGGTTGATTTTTATGCAATGTAAATAATCCTACAATGCAAGACTATGATAATGATCTTGATGAAGCTAATGCAATACTAATGATAATAATGAGATGAGGATAATGCTATTAAATATAAGATACTATGAAGCTAAATGGTAATGCAACCGTGGAGATTGATTAAGGATAATGATATGCAAATGGGGGCCAAAGGCACGCTTGGATACTTGATATGATTTCTATTGGTTTCACTTGTCATTGAAGTCAAATGTTTGTTATTGCTATCCAAGGTTGTGATATTGTATGATGTTGTGCTTCATGCTTTGTGGAACAGGACCTCATAATCAATGTGTGTTTGAGTTGTTGGTGTTTGTTTAGGAGGGGTCTTTACCTTCATGAGATGTGTTGTTCAATAACTCTTATGATGCTCATGGTTTAGGAGGGGTCTTTACCTTCATGAGATGTGTTGTTCAATAACTCTTATGATGCTCATGTGGTTCACATATTTTTAGTAAAGGAGCTATTTGAAGGTGTTTGGTTGATGAGAATGAAGGGTCTGCCATAATTATAATGTTTTGTTGCAGTGTTGATTTAGGAGTTGGTTCACATGCTTCATGGTTCAGGAGTTGTTATTTATTCATGAGCTTATTCTTCAGTATGATGGTGGCAGTCTTGTTGATCATCTCATCTATCATGATACTTGTTAGGTGTGAGTGGTTTACATCCCATGTCATGGTGTTCACAGTGTTCATGATCAAGATCAAGCTTAGGTGTTGGGCCTATCAGATTTCATATGATGTTCAAATGGTATTGATGGTGAGTGATGTGTTGAAAGATTGTACCCCTAGTGGAGTAAAGGCCTTCTTCATCTCTTTTTTCTTTGCTTAAAATGTTCTCCTACAGAGTACATCAGAGTTGTGTGCTATGAATGTTTAAGGGTTTTTGGTTTCATTTTAAGACTATGCTTTCAAGTCACTAAAACCCTAGATTCATTTCTAAAACCCCATAGCCCATTCATTTTTTGGAGACCATCAATAAAGTGTAAGCTTTATGTTTTAATTTAAAGGTGACTTAGTATTCACGGTGACAAACCCAATTAAGTTACAAATTAAGGGGTTCCGAGTCATGTCTTGACTGGCCCTTTGACCTAAGGGAATTAGATCTTCAAGTTAAGTGACTATGCGATGGGCAGTAAAACAAGGTCTAAGGTTGCCATTTGATTCTTCAAGCCCATGAACAAAGAAATCAAAGGTCAAAGTTTAATCTTATTCAAACCCTAATGGTCATTCATTATGATTGCATATTGACAGGGAAATGGATGTTTCTTCAGTGTTTAACAATTGCAGTTAGTTTTGTTTGTAACTATTTTTTTGAAAAGATGAATTGTGGTTTTCATTCAAGCAAAGTATGATAATGAATTTTTTCTTACACAAAATATTTTTTTTGTATGCGTTGAGTGTGCTGAAAAATGAAAGGATCTGAATATGCAATGATCTTGAAATTAGGATAAACTTGGAGTGCAGAAAGTAGATAACATATGATAGAAGAATATACAGAGAACAAATATTGAAAGAAGGGTTGGATCCTAGAGTTGAAAAAGAATGTGATCTTCTTGAATGTATGATGCAGATAAAGGAAAAATGAAATGACTTCATGAATCTACCTGTGTGAAACAATCAGATGACAAGGACAAAAGGTGTAGAGGAGATTGAAGTGCAGATGAAGATTTTCAATATCACTGAAAGAAGGATATAATGATGATTGAGGCAAAAATGACATTAGGGTTTGATAACCTTATCCTTATTATAGAATCAGAGCTTTATTGATTGCATAGGTCTGTATATTATCTTCAAAGGCAAATGAATGTTAATGTACATGCATATTATATATCATTTTATTGTGAATATCATAATGCATACTTTGTGCAAGAAGGCATAAGGAAGATGTATGTGTCTAGGGGGTAGAGTATTTGAGTTCTTGATGTTTCTATAGGCTGAGTAGTACTCCTATTGTTTGTTGTCTTGGTTATTAGAGTTGATGCTCTTATTTTGTAAGGATTTGATGTGGAAATGTATCCAAAACATTATACTTTTGTGTTAGATGAATGATGAGTTGTTTGAAGAGTCATTTTGTGTAAAAGAAAATAGTTTCTTTGTGATATTCATGTTGATCTGGGGGAGATAAGGGTTTTGTATTTGAGTTATAGAAGTCATCTATAACCAGTGATATAAATGTAAACATAGTAGTACTCTGTGCTTTATTCTTTTGTATTCAGATTGGAGATGTTTTGCTAGTGAGGCTTGTGAGATTGCCAGTGAGGCTTGTGAGATTGTTAGTGAGGCTTGTGGGATTGCCAGTGAGGCTTTTATGTACTCAGTGAGACCTAAAAAAGTGTTGGTGAGGTTTGGACAGTGGTTTTTCCCTAGACAGGGTTTTCCACTTTACATCTTGTGTTATGGCTTCATTTGAGTGATTCTATCTTTTGTTGATGTCTTTATGATGTTAGAGATTATTTCTACAAGTTTGATGAATGAACAAGTTTTATTCAATCACTGATTCGCCCCCCCTCTCAGTGATCCTTAGTATTCCTACAATTTCTGCAGCATGTAAGTATGATTGCTCTTGTGATGCAAATGAGGGTGAGGAACTTCCTTTTATAGGCAAAGGATGGCTTAGATCCAAGTGGCAAAAGATCCATGGTTGAGGAATTGGTCTTATGACATATAGGGTCAAGATTGAATTGGTTGGATGAGGAGAGATATAGAAGGAGGATGTTCCTACTACATTGACAAGGTGGAGATATATGTGGGACAAGGAGCCACATGGAGAGATGCTCACAAAGACCATGAGAGAATTATGGAAGAACATGAGAGAAATATGTAAGAAGTCTTTGTTTGTTGGGATGTTGGAGGGAATATAGGATTCATGAGACAAGTGTCTCATAGTCAACTTTGACCATGATGATGTGGAAAGACCAACTTCTACAAAGTAGGGATTTGGTTGAGAGGAAATAAGACATGTATTGAGGATAAATGCTTAATTATATATTATTAGTATTTAATTTATGGTGCAACATGGAGGTGAGGTGTCAAATCATGTGTAGGGTGATGTGGATGAATGATGTGGATTTTAGGAATATGACTTTGTCTTAGAATAATAATTAAATAATTAGGATTATTTAATTAGAGATGGCTTTAGAAGAATTAAGATATTTAATTATTAAATAAGTTAAAATTTATTTAATTATTGGAAGAATAGGATAAATGTGAATCAAATAAATAAATTAGTATATTTATTTATTGATAGAGGAATAAGAATAAAATAAATATTAAAATATTTATTTAATTTATCTTGAGCCATTTTTAGGTGTATACACCACTTCATAATTATAACACTTAAGTTAATAATAAACTATTAACAATAGAACTTAAGTGTATAATACGATTCCTAGCTACGGAAAATCACCACCACGACACCAGAAACTGTAACTAGATATGCCACACCAAATGACAATCGATACTCTCCAAAAACCCAAGAGTTCCCCTACCACATCAATTAGCCTATGGGAATTCGATGAATATGCTAATTGTCGCCAAACTGCCTAGGTCTTAGAAGGGGACATTACAAAGTAGTATAGTTTCATGTTTAGTAAATAAATGGTTGCGGCCTAGCATGTAAGAAGCCCATTGTGATGGATTTTAATCATTCAAGACTATAAAGTGAATCAAGTCCACGTTGTTTTTTCATTGAGTTCTTGTTGTGTATCTTGTTTGTGTGTTTTTGCTACAAGGTTAGACAATACTTCATTGGATTGTTCGTCCATGATTACATCAGAGAGTGATGTGTTGAGAGATAGAGAGGAAGAAAGAGGGAGAGTAGAGATAGAGAGGGACAAAGAGACATTGATATCTAGAGAGAGGGAGGGAGAAAGAGCTAGAGAGAGATATATAGGAACACAGAGAGAGAGAGAGAGAGAGAGAGAGAGAGAGAGAGAGAGAGAGAGAGAGAGAGAGAGAGAGAGAGAGAGAGAGAGAGAGAGAGAGAGAGAGAGAGAGAGTAAACGAATGAGTAGGTTGTCTATTATTTTGGAGATCAAACTTTCTGTAACCTCCAAAATAACAAACATTGTAAAATGTACCCAACTCTTTAGTTTTATGTGTGATAGAAAGAGATATAGAGAGATGTGTAGTGAGATAGAGAGATAAAGAACAAGAGATAGAGATGTAGAGAAAGACGGAGATTGATAGAGAGAGAGGAATAAAGAAAGAGAGATGGAGATAAGAATCTATATAAAGAGAAAGTGAGATTAACTTTTGATCAACTATTTCCTGGCAACAATCCACAGAGAGAGAGATAGAGATTTGATCATTTGTTTTTTACCAACAATCCATAGAGATAAAAAAATATAAAGGGAAAGATAGATAGAGAAAAGAGAGACTGATTTTCAATTCATTTTTTTTATGTCCATGGGGAACTATGTTCAGGACAACATGTCATTTGCTTAAGGACTCAATAATTCATCTTTAAAACATCTTTAACATACCCATTGCACATTAAAATGTAATTGCTAATTAATTATTAATCTTAATTCTAAATATGATTACTAGATACTATTTAACAATAATTAATTATACCTAATAGAGTGTTTATTTCCCTAGGTAAGCCATCCTACAATCATATTTTAGAAGTGAGAGGGACCCTACTCCCAAGTTGTAAGTTGTCTCCTCGTACAATCATATTCTAACTATTTTTTAGAATGTTGTACAAAAGAACATATCAACAAAATTTTATTTAATAAAAATGCTGGCATCAATGAATTTTATAGAAAAAATTAATTTTATATTCAATATTGACAAGTTTTCCCTACGAACCCGGCTTGGCTTCGCCATCTTGGCATATAAAATCAAGATGAACAATAATTGATTGAATTGACGTCACACTACCCTCAACCACTGACTTCACGATTCCCGCCTCATCCGCTCCTTTCTTGTGCTCCAACAGATTCACAGATCGAATCCCGCTTTCTTGCAATCTCTATATCAATTCCAGGCAATGGTAGCAGCATTCATCCTCTGGAGCAGATTGAAGAAAATACCTGGAGTAATAGAGCTCGTCAGATGAGTATAATGGACGAGGCACAATTTGATTTTGAGCTTCCTCCTCTTACTCCTACAAAAAATTCCTGGTATTCGACTTCAAAGGAAGAATTTTCTCAAATACATCACCAGCACCCTGTTAATTCCTCCCCACCCTCTGCCGCATTTGAATTTTCTGGTGGTGGTCATATCTTGCATAAGAGAAAATAGATTATCATAACTTCATATATTAATTCTTTAAATCCATATACGTCTACAACTTAGAAAATGATAGGATCCCCAGACATATATATTAAGGCTTAATTCCAAGCTTAACAAACAAATAAAATATTGATTAAAGATTAGCAATCAAGGCCTTCTATTAAACATGAACCTAAAATGCTCTAATGTCTTGATACAATGAGCAAGAAGTTCTTATTTATACAAAAATGGGAGAGATAGAGAACTAAAACAATGGCAACTAATGCTCTGTCAATTACATTAGAGAATCTAGCTAATTGTAAGATACTAGAGATTTGGGACCTGAAAAGTATCCCCTATTGGGTGCATGCAACAATTGGTATTCATGACTAGCATCAAAGAAGTGGTTACATTCCTTAAATATGTAAGGAAATGAGTGATGCTTCAAATTTGACAAATTATTTAATCTTGGCTTCAATCCATATTCAATCCTCCTTGGCATGCTCTCTTGAAGATTCATAGATCATTGGGTTGAGTAAATGATGGTCACTGTCCTCCCTTCTCTATCACAATTATGCTTTGGCTTTAAAAGATCGTTATTGGTGTGTGTGTGTGTGTGTGTGTGTGTGTGAGAGAGAGAGAGAGAGAGAGAGAGAGAGAGAGAGAGAGAGAGAGAGAGAGAGAGAGAGCTAACAACAATTTGAATGAGTAGACATAGGAACAATATCATTGTTCAAAGGAGGAGGAAAATTAATATGGACTCCACCTCACAATACCAGTAATTAGTTATATAACAAATAGTGGGTATTGAAAATTACCTTGGACTTGTCAATCCCCCACTAACATTCATATATTTCTTATAGTTGTCTAACATATGAGGTGGAAAGACCTTAACTAGGTCCTTTGAATCCTCATCCTCACAATAATAAAAAATGGAATAGCATAAGTAGGTAGGGATACCTTGAGACCATTGGCAATCTCCTTGATAGCTTGTTGCATATGCACCTATTGTCACTTGATGGCATGGAGGTAGTCTAGAGTGCTATTGAAATAAACCTCTCCTTGGAGTTGAACATCATCAATATCATTGTGAAGAAGGAATGAGCTAGCCACTGTGGAAAACATGGAAGCATAGTTGAGAGATTGTACCATGTCAAAAATGTTCTTTCTACCCCTTGTGTGTCCCAAATCTAGAAAAAGGTTGGCCATATCCTCCTGCAACCCCACACAAGGCTCCTTGTCAACCTCCCAGCTTCTGAGAACCCACAATCTTATCTCTAGATTTTTTAAGTCTTGCTCAAGGAAGGAATCAAAATCATTGATCATAGCTTCACCAAAGACACTTTTATGCCGTTGTTTCTCCTTCCCTATGATGATCCTCTCCTTGCCCTTATCCTTATCAAAAGGTTTTAGAGTGTGCTTTTTACCATGCTTATTCCCCAAACTAGAACCCATGAGCTTCAAATGGACTAAATTTGTTTCCATAGAAAGAGATCAAAAAGCATTACCAATCCTACAACTATAGTTGTAAAAACACATACCATAACAATTGCCACCTTAAGCCATGAAGTATGCACATTCATATCATAATAACTCTCTCTCCCATTCTTCCTTGATAATGATTATATTCTTTATCGCAATCTCTTCCCTACCAACTCACATCCCATTATCAGGTTATTATTTATTATATTCTATCTAATATACATTATTACATAACTAAATACAATATAATTTATATTACTATTTAAGTTAGCCTATAAGAAATGTAATAGTTTAACTGATCTTTCATGCATTGAGAGAGAAATGATGTGAGAAATATAGACAGACTGAGAGAGATAAATAGGGGGAGAGAGAGAGAAGTAGAGAGTGCTAGAGACAAAGGGATAGAGAGAGGGAGAGATAGAGATAGGTAGATGTTGGTGTATATTAAGCTTTCTTAAGAATGCATATTTAGGAGTCTATATTTAGCCTTGAGCTATACTTGGCATGCCTATATTAGCTTTGTCTAAGTTAAGTGGTTGCTTTTCTTATTCTTGGAGCACCACTATTCTAAGTTAAGTGGTTGACGTCACACTACCCTCAACAACTGACGTCACGATTCCCGCCACATCCACCCCTTGTCTTGTGCTCCAACACAATCACAGATCAAATTCCAGGCAATGGTAGCAGCATTCATCCTTTGGGGCAGATTGAAGAAAATACCTCATCCGATGAGTATAATGGACAAGGCACAATTTGATTTTGAGCTTCCTCCTCTTACTCCTACACAAAATTCTTCGTATTCAACTTCAAAGGAAGATTTTTCTCAAATACATTACCACCACCTTGTTAATTCGTCCTCACCAAATATGTCCTCGGCCTCTGCCCAAACTCCGTTCACACACAAACACAGTGCCTTCACCGCATATATAAAAGCTGGTCCAATGGCCGCATTTGAATTTTCTGGTGGTGGTCATATCTTGCATAGGAGAAAATAGATTATCATAACTTCAAATATTAATTCTTTAAATCCATATACATCTACAACTTAGAAAATGATACCTCCCCAGACACATAGATTAAGGCTTGATTCCAACCTTAACAAATAAAGAAAATATTGATAAAAGATTATCAATCAAGGCCTTCTATTAAGCATGAACTTAAAATACTCTAATCTCTTGAAACAATGAGCAAGAAGTTCTTATTTATACAAAAATGGGAGAGATAGAGAACTAAAACAATGGCAACAACTAATGCCTTGCCAATTACATTAGAGAACTTAGCTAATTGTAAGATACTAGAGATTTGGACTTGAAAAGTATCCCCCATTGGGTGCATGCAACAAATTAAATTCATGACTAGCATCAAAGAAGTGGTTACATTCCTTAAATATGCAAGGAAGTGGGTGATGCTTCAAATTTGACAAATTATTTGTTCTTGGCTTCAATCCATATTCAATCCTTCTTAGCATGCCCTCTTGAAGGTTCATAGATCATTGGGTTGAGTAGATGATGGTCACTGTCCTCCCTTCTCTATCACAATTATGCTTTGGCTTCAAAAGATCATGAGTCATTAATCAAACTTTATTAGATAGCCAATGGGTGCTTCCACTATTTTCCCTTATTTCTTTTCTCCCTTTGGCTCTTGCAAGTTATTGATTTGAAGATGCACTAGTTGGCAGAGCGCTCACCAAATAATGCCTTTTACTTGCTATTGCTTTCTGTGAGCCACTAGAAATGCCATGTTGTCTCTTGACAACCTGAGACCTTGTCAATAAATGCCCCATGGACCAATAGAACTTGATAACCCATTGCATGAAACTAGCTAATAGTGGAGCTCAGAGCTGATGGGGATTTACTTTCCCTATGTCTTCCCATGGGCCCTTAGATCATTGAGATGGACCATCAATGATAGATCTTGAATCAAAAGAATGAAATGGCTTAAACAATCTGAGGATCATTACATAATGAGATCAATGAATCATAGGAGCTCAAACTTCATTAACAAGAACCTTTCACTTGTGCTAGCTTAGAGCATGGAAAATACAACAAAATCAAAGTCAAAATTTGTGTAATTTTGAAGTGTAATGATGAATCACTACAATTTCTAGTGACTCATGTTAGAAATCTTGAACAAGGTATAAAACTAGGAACTTTATGAGAGAGATTCTAAGATACATAAACTCAAAAATGCAAAGCAAAAGCAAACCAACTATTTTGAGAGATATGCAAATGTCAATGTGACAGAATTGCATTAAAATCTCAAAGCTTCATACAAGAGAATGATAGAGTAACTAGACAATGCATTCAAGATTTTGAAAATACAAGCTAGGTAGTGAGTTTATATAGGTCCCAGGGAGAGGGGAGAGGTGGCAAAATCGACGAATAGGGAGAGGCCACCATTCGAGCTAAAGATAGCAAGAGTATATTCCCAAGATAGCAAATGCCACCTCCCTTGTAGGATGCCGACACGTCAAATCACCCACTCACTAATTAAACTCACTTTATTTAACCTAAGCAAGATTAATAAAAGTGTAGGAAAACCCTAGGAAATAGGGAAAATAACTAACCCTCTAGGAAAATAAAAACCTACACTAACATGAAAGGAAGCTAGGTGTGCGAAAAACGCTTCCTACACTAATCTAATGAGGAGAGGGCTATGCAAATTCAAATTATTCCTTACAACTACAACAACATAGAAGATGCCGACACATGGTGAAATTCTCCTACCACAAAGTGGGACGCCTATCTCCTCATGTGAGGAAAAAGTTACAAGTTGTCATATTTCATGTAGGATTGACACATCACCATGCCACATCCCACAATATGACAATATGGAATTTACAAATATTTACAACATAGGCAATTAAATAATAAATACAAACATTAATAATGTAAGGAATTACCAAGGTTGAGACACCTTAATTCCCAATATTCTCCCACTTGTCGAACACCTTGTAACAACCAATAGAAAAACAAGATTTAACTGCTATAGGCTGAGAGGCCCATAGACTCTGAACACCATCTGAACTTCTCTGTACCCATTGGCTTCGTCAATGCATCTGTAACATTCTTCAAAGTATCTACCTTCTCCAAATTTACCTTTCCATCCTCAACCATGTCTCGCACGAAGTGAAACTGAACATCAATGTGCTTTGTTCTAGCATGGAAAGTTAGATTCTTCGCAAGGCAAATTGCACTCTGACTGTCACAACTGATCGTGATCTGACCTGCATCAACACCAATATCGGAACACAATCTCTTAAGCCAAATGACTTCCTTACAAGCATGAGTTGCTGCCATATACTCAGCTTCTGTCATGGACAAAGCAACAATAGGTTGTCGCTTACTCATCCAACTAATAGCACCACCAAATAGTGTAAACACATAAGCACTGGTGGATCTCCTGTTGTCAATGTCACCTACCCAATCTAAATCCACAAATCCATGAATATCAATAGAATGCGGAGGTCCTAAAACATTACCATGATAAAAAATGGAATACTCAGAAGTACCCCTCAAATATCTAAACACTTGCTTAACTGCATCCCAATGAACTCGTCCAGGATTAGCCATAAATTGACTAAGGACTCCCACTGCTTGGGCAATGTCTGGTCTTGTGCAGACCATAGCATACATCAAACTGCTAACAACATTAGCATTATAAGGTACTTTGCTCATGTCCTGCACCTCACTAGGATATTTTGGACAATCCTCAACAGACAACTTTGTCCCCAAAGAAACGGGAACACACAATGGTCTACAATCTGCCATGCTGAACCTGTCCAACACGGCCTTCACATACTTACTCTGGCTTAACCAAAGTTTTATGTTGGTTCTGTCTCTTTTGATTTCCATTCCTAGAATGTACCTGGCTGCCCCTAAATCTTTCATTTCAAACTGTGCTGACAATTGAGATTTAAAATTAGAAATCATATTCTTACCCTTCCCAATGAGCAACATATCATCAACATACAGTGCAACAATGAGAATACGATCATCATCAAACTTATAATACACACAATGATCTGATTTCGATCTCACAAATCCAATTGGCAACACAAAGGCATCAAAATTCAAGTACCATCTCCTAGGGGATTGCTTCAAACCATACAAAGACTTCTTAAGTTTGCAAACCAAATTTTCTTTACCTTTCACCATGTAATGCTCTGGCTGTGACATGCAGATTTCTTCCTCCAAATCACCATGAAGGAAAACTGTCTTCACATCCATCTATTCTACCTCCAAGTCATAAGATGCTGCGAGAGACAACAAGAATCGAATGGATGTTAGCTTTGCAACGGGAGAGAAGATCTCACCATAATCTATACCCTCCACTTGTGAATACCCCTTCGCAACCAATCTGGCCTTATACTTCTCAACACTACCATCTACACCAAATTTCTTCTTGAACACCCATTTGCATCCAATAGGTTTCCTTCCAGGAGGCAAAGGCACCAAGTTCCAAGTTTGATTCTTTTCCAAAGAAGCCATTTCATCCTCCATGGCCTCCTTCCAAGAACCTACATCTTTCATGTCCATAGCCTCTAATATAGTTCTAGGTTCATCACTATTAGTAAGCAAAGCAAAGCACAACTAGAATCAAGCAATGTAAAACCAAACCTTTCAGGTTGCTTTCTTATTTGTGTAGAACTCCTTAAGAGCTGAGGTTGAGGTTCAGCTTCTTCATTTGAGCTTTCATAGCTGCTAGAGCTCTCCTCATCATCAGGTCCAGCATTGTCTTTCTGTTCAGTCTTCTCAGGGGTGAGAGGAAACTGAACAACATCCTCTTTCTTTTCTTTTTCTTCTAGCTGTAAAACAATGGAAGAAGGTGTAAGCTCTTTGAAGATGACACTTCTTCTATACAACACTTTTTTAGCAACAGGGTCCCAAAGCTTGTATCCTTTCACACTGACACCATAGCCAATGAAGATACACTTAGCAACCTTGTTCTCCAATTTTGACCGCTTCTCCCTAGGGACATGTGCATATGCCTCACAACCAAAAACACGAAGATGCCTTATTGAAGGATTTCTACCAGACCACACCTCCATGGGTGTCTTTCCAACAAGAGCTGATGTAGGAGATCTATTAACAAGATAGAAAGCAGTGGCAACAACTTCAGCCCAAAATGTTTGTTCTAGGCCAGCTCCACTAAGCATACTCCTAGCCTTCTCCATCAGTGTCCTGTTCATCCTTTCTGCAACTCCATTTTGCTACGGAGTGTATGGAGTTGTCTTATGTCTTTCAATCCCAAGTTCCTTGCAATATTTATCAAATTCTATAGAACAGAACTCACCACCGTTGTCAGTTCTCAAACACTTAATCTTCTTACCAATATGATTTTCGGCAAAGGCCTTCAACTCCTTAAACTTACTATAGACTTTAGATTTGCTTCTGAGAAAATAAATCCATGTCCTTCTACTATAGTCATCTATAAAAGATACAAAATATATAGATTTTGATAATGAAGAAACATTAACAGGACCAAATACATTAGAATGAACAAGGTCCAACACACTGGAAGACTTGTGAGAACTCGAATAAAACTGAACATGGTTTTGCTTTCCATAAATGCAATGTTTACAAAATTCAAACTCAAGATTACAATCATCTAACCCCTCAACGAGGTTTTTATTTTTTAGGGTACGCAGACCCTTCTCACCAATGTGGCCAAATCTATTATGCCATTGTTGGCAAGAGACACTATGTGGCTTCATAAGTGTTGTCATTGATGGCAACAAAGTCTATCCCACACACCCGTAGTACATAATATGCCTATACTGGAAGTTAGATTGAAGATTGTTTTGGTCTGGTGAACAAGAACAGAGTATGTAACAAGGTCTGACAATCAGGTCTGGATCTCTCAGATGGTGTAACTTAGTAAGTTGCAGACTTGGACAAATCAAGAGGGGTATCATGACTATCGTATTCTAGAGATTTAGCCTTCGGTGATAAAGTAAGAAAAAGATATGAGCATCTGAGTGTTGGGTTCTAGTCAGGCAGAGTAGACAAAGGAAGATCAGACCGGCAGAGTATCAGACTTCAATCCGGATGTGTAAAATGTGCTGATCAAACAATCTGTGATATTATACATTGTTGGCGGACATGATTAATGACTTCTATGTCTAAGTTTTTGATGCGCATCACTAATCAAGCATGGATTTAGCCGACAGATCAATAACTTGCAAATATCTCAGGTGTTCTTGTTGTTGACTAAGAAGTTGTTGGAAATCCTTGATGCAGATATATATACTAATGGATTCAAGCTTGTGACTATGTGCAAGAAATAGAATGAAGGATTAAGTGTGAAGAAAAGCAGATTCAAGTGTGAAGGCAATAATTTAAGCCTGGAATGTGACAGGAAAGTCATATTAAGCAATGGAAGAATGAAATGTGTCAGATCAGTATATTGTACCTAACTGAAACTGAAATCCTGCATTCATAGATGTTGTTCATTAGTTCAAACACCTTGGTATCATCTATAAGCATTTGTTGACTATAAGTCTCTTGTAGGCAGTGGGCCTTTTGTGAGTAGTGTGCTCGGGCAGTGAGCCCTAATTGGCAAGTGCCAAATTTGTACTCTTTATTCTTTTAACAGAGAATACAATCTTGGGTTAGTCACCCCATAGTTTTTCCCTTAACAGGGTTTCCACGTAAAAATCCTTGTGTTATGTGTTAATTTCTTTTTCAGCTCTTATGATTACCTTGCTTTGGTATAACATTAAATGATAAGTTAAGAAAAGAAAAGAAAAATAGAAAAGTTATAAGATAATTGATTCACCCCCACTCTCAGTTATCTACATTGTTTCCAACAATTGGTATCAGAGCTAAGTTCCTCTGAACAAAGCCTAACAGCTTGAGGAAGATCTGGGAATCTCAATGGATGCATATAGTATGAAGGAACAACTTCATTCTGCCCTAGATGATCTTGAACAATCCCACTCTGAAGTCAATAATTTGAGAGAAAGACTCAAACAAGCTGATGATTTCATAAATGAGCTAAAAGAAAAACTTAGTATTTTTGTGAAAAAGAGAAAGGAACTACTCCAAAAATTAGCCAATCAGAGTGAAGTCAATGATATTGATGAATATCTAAATGAGAAAAATAAGCTATGTGAGAAGTTGTCAAAAGAAGTCATTATGGTAAGGCATGAAATGGAATCAGGGGTTATGAGATTCACCCAAGAAATTGAAGAAAAGAGAAAGATTGAAGATAATCTAAAACAATCCCTCAAGGAGAAAATAGAGGACTGCCACAAAATGGACAGAATAATCAGGCATCTTGAATCTGATCTTGAAGAAGCTAGAGACAATGAAGAACAACTTGAGAATCAGATAGACACTCTTAAACAAGATCTTCAAACTGCAAATGAATACAAAGAAAATTTCAAGATAAGCTCAGCCCAACTTGAAGTTCTTCTTGAAAGCCAAAAGAGGGTAGATGATAAGCGTGGCTTGGGATATGAGAAAGGTGAAAGCTCTGGATCTGGTCAGAAGAACTCTGGATTAGGAAATCAAAGAAACAGGCCTAGAAGACCTCTGGTAAGG
This sequence comes from Cunninghamia lanceolata, assembly GCA_027924645.1. NCBI lineage: Eukaryota > Viridiplantae > Streptophyta > Pinopsida > Cupressales > Cupressaceae > Cunninghamia > Cunninghamia lanceolata. Next base: position 70,867 of record BSBN01001164.1, on the reverse strand, counting down.
CAACCAAACGCTCAAAGATATCCATCCTTCAATGGATACTGCTTCAATTGTAACAAGTTCGATCACAAAGCAATCCAGTGCAAAAACAGAATGAATCAATTCAATCCATCCTTCTCTGGTCAATGTTTTAGTTGCAAAAGGTATGGTCACAAATCTCATGAATGCAGAAATATGCAAATGAACAATTCTTTCAATGTTAAATGCTTTGTATGCAATAAAATTGGACATATGGCTAATGAATGCAGATCAAGAGGATATCATTCAAATAAGCAAAGAAATGTTGTGTTATAATTGCAATAGATCCGGTCATATTGCCAAATTTTGCAGAAGCAGAAATTAGGATAAAAAGGGTCTGGTAGAACATGATCAGAAATAGGATAAAGGCAAAGGTAAAATAAATGCAGATGAAGTTCAAAATGAGATGAGCAAGATTTGGGTAAAAAGGAGTACAATGAATATTAGGGATGGATCCACACCGGAATTCGGTGCTGATATTCCTTCCAAAAACTAAAAAGCAAGCTCTGGCTCAGGGGGAGCTATAGAGAAAATCCCTTTCCCCCAGCCAGCCAATGAGTGCCTGAATTCGGCACTTTGATTCAAAATAAGAGGTTGGGGTTCAAAGGGTTTGAGGAGACTCACTTGAAGGTCATCCAATCAAAATTTGACAAATCCGCATGCAGATTTGAGCTAGTTATGAGGAGATCCTGTATCGACAGCTATCCGGTAAAACAAAATTTCACAGACAGATCTGGTATGATCCAGAATTGAAATATTTTAATCTGCGGACCAATGACATGTTTGAAAAAGGTGAAGATATGTTGTCAACCCTCATAAACAATGATTTGAAGATCCGCAAGACAATCCAAGAAAAGATCATTTGAGAAGCAGGGTAATCAGATGACTTAAAAACTTGTGCATTTATTACAAAAGGGAATTAGGGTTTACACAAGGATAAAAGGGTTCTTTCACTCATTATTTACACACTTGCACTCATGAAGAAGAAAAGAAGAGCTCTGCGAAGAAGATCCAACAATTCACTCAAGTTCAACTGAAGATTGAATTCAACTAGAGAATTGCTTTGGTTTCTGCTTCAAACCCTAAAGCGTGAAAAGGTACTTCCCTTTTGAAAACTCTCTCCGGATCTCTTGCAAAAATGGCTACTCCAATGGTTGTCAATATTTCTGATAGGTCGAGACCAAAATTTAAGAAACACCCTTACAAATCTCTAGAAGTTGATCCCTTGGGTGCGTTTTCTAGTATTTCGCACGGAGTCTTGCATGTAGAAGATGTTAGGGTTTATATCCATACAAACATTGAAGATTTTGGAGACTCAAAGTTTGTCGACATTTATCACAAATAGTTAATAGATGAGAATTTTGAACTCAAACCTTAATTCAAGACCCTCCGGGACAAACACTTTAGACATTGCATACATTTTCCATGTTTTGTAGAAGACGATTGGGTCCGATATGTTCTAAGTAGGATGCATGATAATTTTATGTCGCTAATGAGGCCATTCAAGATAACTAAAGATGCCATTAGGGCAATGACCAGACTGTATCCATCTAGTGGGGTACCCACACTTAAATCTGTGAAGAATCAAATGGTAATTGAAGCCATTTGGATCAAAATTTGACAAAAGAGCAATGACTATAGATGACATCATGGATCCAGATGTCAAGTTTGCTTCAATGATAATTGGCTACAAAATCTACCACTCAAGCAGGGAGAATTCTATGTCTGGAACAACAATCTATGCTGCATATCAGATGTTAAGGGAAGATGCAGATTATGATTTGTGTGAGCTTCTTCTAAATCAGCTGATGGAGAACTTGCAGAAGATCAAAAAGGATAAGAAAAACTCCTTTAAATATGGTAGTCTAATACTGCATCTATTTTTCTATTATATGAATGAGCTTCCTGGATCAAATGGTTGGGTCTGGCAAAATGATAAACCCATTGCAATTCAGATCAGAGATTACATGTATAGATTTGGTGATGCTTAAGTCCAAAACACAGTGCTCTGGGGTTACTTTAAGAATTTCCAAAGCATGATACATGCCTGAGAAAGAATACCACAAACAATAGTTGATAAATACAAAGATACAGTCTGCTTCATGGTTGACACTGATCAATGCCTAATGGAGGCAGTTGAGCCAAGAACTGTATGGATAATACCTATGGGTTATGAGGTCGATGGAAAAATCTTGGAGCTGCATATTCAACACCTACTGAGCCAGCCTAAGGACATTGAAGTAGAAAGGTTTGGCACCTTTGAAGAGCTAAGCATAAAAATCCATGTTGAGTTAAGACAATTGGAGATGAAGAGAAAAGTAAGAAAGGATGTTGAAGAAATTGCCAAAAGATCTAGCATATCAAAGGAGGCTCTAGATGCTAATAGAGAGAAAATGGAGAAGGCAAAGAAAGAAAGACAAGAAGCAAAGAAAGAAAGTGTTCCTGTACAAACCTCCTATCAGACTAGATCCTCCAAGAGCTCTGCTCCTATCGCCTCTAAAAGCTCAAAGTCTACTAAACCAGAAGTCAAGTCATCTGGAAAAGGAGAAAAGAGGATGAAGACCAAAGCAACAAGGATATTTACAAGCCATAAGGATGGTGAAGAAACAGAATCAGATGAGGAAATTAGGAAAATGAAGAAGAAGAGAACATCTAGGAAGTTCTCTGCTAGCAAAAATGAGGAAGAGAAGGTAGAGGATTTTGTTGAAAAGCCCACTCTTTCCATTGATGACATCATCAAGGCAATTACTGTGGATGGGAACCTACAACCAGCGACAGAGTTCTATGATGAATACAATGATGCTAATAAGAGAATTCTAGAGGAAGCTACTCTAAGGTATTTGAATATCTATAACAAAGCATTCATTGAAATAATTTCATTAATTCCAAAAAGCCTAGAAGAAGTATTGGAACAAAGAAAAGTGAATGCAAAGGCTAAAGACTTGGAGATCCGGGAGCAAATAATGATATAGCTATGCCCCTCCATCACTCCAAAACAAATGGACATGATTTTCAAGGAGTGTAAAGATGATTTCCGGAGAAAATCCAGAATGAACAAACTCATGCTTGGTGAGACTGAACAAATAGCCAATGAAACAAAAGAAATCCTCTGGAATGCCTTGAAGAGATTAAATCCTCACATTATAGAGGAAACAGATGAAGTGCCTTCTAACAAGGATGTTGAAGGATTAAAGAAAAATGATGAAGAGCCATCTGAGGCATTAGACTCCTCTGTTCTGGAAAAGGAAGGATTGGTAGAAGAAACAAAGATCAATAAGCAAGTTAGTCTAGATGTCCCCAAAAGGAAGGATGTAGAGTCTACAAGAGACACTGCATAGATAGTACAAAATTTCCCAGACAAAGAAATAATGGAGCTGGATGAACCTGAGCTAATTCAAGGGCCACTAAAATTTGACTCTCTATCTCCCGTTCAGATAATGAAGATAGCATCTTTTGCTCAGGCCAAAGCAAAAGAGAAACTTCTAAAATCTCACATGGAGGATTGTGAGCTGTTGGAGATTGCATCTGGGATGTTGGAGAAGATTATGCTAACCTATCAAAAAGATCCTTCTACCTCTCCATCTGGTAATCTAAAAAACTTAGTCAATTCTGTTAACACTCATTTTGAATCCTTAGAGAAATCGGTAGAAACTAAGGTCTGGAAGGAGTTCTTGGGAAAAAGGTTCAATGAAGTACAAGGGCTAATTACTAATGATAGAAAAACCTTAGGCATTGGCATAAAGAGCCTTGAAAATGCTCTTAAAGATAGTGGGGACATATACAAATTTTGTTTAACTTGGCCCAAAGTGCTAGAGGACATTGAGAAGAAAGTGAAAGAACAAGAAGGAAAATTGTCAAGTTTATCTCAGAATTTTGATCTCCTTACTACCTCTCTGGTGAATCATGAATGTCAATCTATTGCTATAAAAAATGAAATTAAAGAATTGGTTAAGGAGAAAAAGAACATAATGGATAGAATGGGTGAGCTCAGAGGGATAATCATCCCTAAGTTAGAGGCAATGCATGATGCCTTGACAGAGGCACAAAATACAGTCCGGACCAGCGATCCAATAGACTTAAAGAGCGCAGAAGCATATGCATTTTTGTTAAGTGGACACATCTCCATTTTGGACAGAATGAAGAGGAGTTGGGCCACATAAATCATCCAGTTGAAGACAACATTTGTGGATATACTTAAGTATATGTAAGTATAACATATGATTTGTATATACTTATGTGGCCATGTATAGACTAATTTTTGCAAAATTTTGGTATGCAGATTCCACCCTTTGCCATTGATGTCAAAGGGGGAGTGAAGAGTAGTGAAAAATGTAGAATCCAGCAAAGGGGGAGCTCCGGTAAAATAGTGCAAGAGACAGAGCACTAGCTAAGGGGGAGTTACTGCGACACTTAGCCATTTTTCACTAAGTGTTGCCATCAATGCCAAAGGGGGAGACTGTTGGCAAGAGACACTGTGTGGCTTCATAAGTGTTGTCATTGATGGCAACAAAGTCTATCCCACACATCCACAGTACATAATATGCCTATACCAGAAGTCAAATTGAAGATTATTTTGGTCTGGTGAACAAGAACAGAGTATGTAACAAGGTCCGACAATTAGGTCTGGATCTCTCAGATGGTGTAACTTCGTAAGTTGTGGACTTGGAAAAATCAAGAGGGGTATCATGACTATCATATTCTAGATATTTAGTCTCTAATGATAAAGCAAGAAAAAGTTATGAGCATCTGAGTGTTGGGTTCCAGTCAGGCAGAGCAGACAAAGGAAGATCTGACCGGCAAAGTATCAGACTTCAATCCGGATGTGTAAAAGGTGTTGATCAAACAATATGTGATATTATACATTATTGGCCGACATGATTAATGACTTCTATGTCTAAGTTTTTAATGCACATCACTAATCAAGCATGGATTCAGCCGATAGATCAATAACTTGCAAATATCTCAGGTGTTCTTGTTGCCGACTAAGAAGTTGTTGGAAATCCTTGATGTAGATATATATACCTGATGGATTCAAGCTTGTGAATGTGTGCAAGAAATGGAATGAAGGATTAAGTGTGAAGAAAAGCAGAGTCAAGTGCGAAGGCAGTAATTTAAGCCTGGAATGTGACAGGAAAGTCATATTGAGCAGAGGAAGAATGAAATGTGTCAAATCAGTATACTGTACCTAACCAGAACTGAAATCCTACATGCATAGATGTTGTTCATCAGTTCAAACACCTTGGTATCATCTGTAAGCATTTGTAGACTGCAAGTCTCTTGTAGGCAGTGGGCCTTTTGTGAGCAGTGTGCTTGGGCAGCGAGCCTTAATTGGAAAGTGCCAAATTTGTACTCTTTATTCTTTTAACAAAGAATACAATCTTGGGTTAGTCACCCTGTGGTTTTTCCCTTAGCAGGGTTTTCACGTAAAAATCCTTGTGTTATGTGTTAATTTCTTTATTAGCTCTTATGATTACCTTGCTTTGGTATAACATTAAATGATAAGTTAAGAAAAGAAAAGAAAAATAGAAAAGTTATAAGATAACTGATTCATCCCCCCTCTTAGTTATCTGCATTGTTTCCAATAGCCATAACATTATCTTTTCAGCAAGAAGTTTAACTTCCAAGGCATGATTACAAACATCAGAACTAGAGACAACAAATCTCTTAACTGCTTGTTCAGATGGTGGGGATGAAGTGACTGCTGCCCTCTTCTTTGAATCAAAAGAACTATTGCATTGTGAAATGCATGCCTCTAGCTAAAACAAAGTACCTCTCCTAGTACCCTTAGCAAGCACCATAGCTCCTCTAGTCATCTTGCATCCTTCTTTCAAAAAGACAACCTGCACACCTACATCATTCAAACTACTTATAGAAAGCAGGTTTCGTGCTAAGCCTGGGATATGCATAACCCCATAGATCCCCTTCACTTGACTATCAGGGAATCAGATAGAGACTCTTCCATGACCAACAATCTTCAGATGAGAGTCATCACCCAAGTACACCTTTCCACCATTGAACTCCTCATACTTAGTGAACCTATCTCAATGCGAAGTCTTGTGGAATGATGCACTAGAGTTAATCAGCCACACATCATCAGATGCATGGGTTGCAAGGGCTGCAATGAAAGCATCACCATCATCTTGTGATTTGTCAGAATCTGAATTAGGAGCTTTCTTATTCTTCTTCTCCTCTTTGCATTCCTTTTGGAAATGCCCAGATTTACCACAGTTCCAACATATAGCCTTGGACTTTCCAAGAGATTTGGATCTCCCACAGGATTTGGATCTACCCTTCTTAGCTTTCTTGTCCTTCTTTTTCCCTTTCTCCTTGGGTCTTCCATGAACTACAAGAGCCTCTTTGGCTGCATCAGAAGGCTTCCTCTGCATCTCTTTAGATAACAACGTAGATACCACATCTTCAATCTTGAATGTGTATGTGGTCCTTCCAATAGCCATGACAAGGTGATCCCATGAGTCTGTCAAAGAACAAAGCAAGGTCATACACCGATCCTCCTCCTCCATCTTTACACCAATAGATGTCAGCTGTGCAACCAGCATGCTACAAATATTCATATGTTTGGCAACGGATCCTTCATCCTCCATTCGAAGAGAATACAGCTTCTTTCTCAGAAAAAGTTTGTTAACCAGGGATTTGGCTTGATACACATCTCCCAACTTCTTTCAAAGCAAGGTTGCAGTATTCTCCTCATGGATATTTAACAACACAGAATCAACAAGACTAAGTATTATGAGACCCTTAGCCTTTTGATCCTTGAGATCCCAATAAGCTTGTTGCATTGCAACTAGTTTAGTTCTGGTAATGGTTTCCCAAAGGTCTCGGTCAACAAGCATGTCTTCCATCTTGAGCTTCCATAGCTTGAAATTAGTGCCATTGAATTTCTCCACTGCCATTCTTTCAGATGTGCTTGCCATCTCCTTGCTGTAATAGAAATTATAATACTCTGCACAGACTCCCACTCAACTTAAGATCAGCTCAAAAAACCCCTACCCAACAACTAGGACCAAAGGTGATCAAGCTCTGATACCAACTGAAAGGAAGCTAGGTGTGTGGAAAATGCTTCCTACACTAATCTAATGAGGAGAAGGCTATGCAAATTCAAATTATTCCTTACAACTACAACAACATAGAAGATGCTGACACATGGCAAAATGCTCCTACCACAAAGTGGAATGCCTATCTCCTCATGTGAGGACAAAATTACAAGTTATCATATTCCATGTAGGATTGACACATCACCATGCCACATCCCACAATATGACAATATGGAATTTACAAATATTTACAACATAGGCAATTAAATAATAAATACAAACATTAATAATGTAAGGAATTACCAAGGTTGAGACACCTTAATTCCCAACACAACAACCCCCTTAAGCATAGCTTATGTGGGTGAAAAGATGGGTCCCAACAAATCAAGCTTGATGAGGTACCCATGTACAATGAATTCCCCCCAAAGAGAAGAAGCCCTCCCAAACAAAGTAGAGAGAGTACCCCCAGAATAGAGAGAGAGAAGAGGACTAAAAGACACCCTTGAAGTGGACACCAACCGCACCCCAACAAAGTTCCCAATGAAGGAACTTGCTCTCAGTGAAGATGTCAGTGATCTGCTTTGATGTTAGATAGTACCTAAGATCAATGATCTTCTCTTGAATCAACTCCCAAATGTAGTGCATGTGGATCTCAATGTGTTTGGTCCGTTGATGATGGACTGTCATGTCTCATTTTTATGGACTATATTATTATTCTAGATTAATGAACATTTACCATGATTGTTTTTCTTTGAGTAAGTTTCACATGTGTGAAAGTAATTATTGTGAAGTTATATTTGAGTAAATTGGAAAATTGATTTACATGTTAAATATTATCGATGTGATTATAATGGTGCTTTAGCTATGTTTTGGAGATACTAACCTATTGACATTGAGTTGAGTGCGAATGAATGTAGGTACTCGTCGAAGATGAGAACATAGTTGAGGTAGAGGTGTTCTGGCCACTTGGCAAGAACTGATGGGATGGTTAACCTTGATGCAATCACACACACTCACATAGTTTCATGTTGCATTTTGAATGGTTATTATGCATCATTGTGTGGATGATAAATATGATTGATGGTTAGATAAGTTTAGAAAAATATTATGTTTTTAATTATTAATGAAAATCCTTTTTGAAAGCATGATTTGATTATAATAATTAAATGTCTTTTTGAATTCTATATTTTAATTGGTGTATTGTATTTTTAAAATAGTAAATATATATGGTTGTATTTTATAGATGTTTTAAATAAATAATAATAAAAGTTTTCTATAGATGTTTGGAAGACCATATGTAAAGTAGATTTAAATAATTATATTAAATATATATATATATATATATATATATATATATATATTTCACTTCTTGATTTATTTAAAGTGATTGTGTTTTTATAAAAAAAATAGTTAAATTATGTTAAAAATATCATTATTATATTTAGAATTTTTAGTAAAAAGAATTAAAATCAACTTTCCATCACTCATGCGACAGTAAGCTAACTAAATAGTTGTTATTTTAAATAAAATAGAAATTGTAAGATTTTTAATTGGTCAATTCTCATGCAAACTGAAGTATCGACCAGTTATCAATTATTTTCAGTCTTCAAACCTAAAATCCAAAGGCCAAATTAAGGGGGATGCTTTTTAATAAAAGGAAAAATGGGTAGAAGAATGGGCACCACGAAATTGGCAGCAGAGTGAAGTATATTTTCTTCTGAGCGCTGAAAGACAGAAAGGGGAAGTTTGTGGATTTAGAGCGACCAGAGATAGAAGAAGGTAACGATTGGGGTCGCAAGATCGACCTCCTCTCAGGAAAAACTATTCATGTATTTTCCTTTATATTCATGCAATATTTGATGACTATTATGGTTGTTTAGACATAGAATAGTCAGCCTATGTATCTCCTTGTTTGCTGGCCTGCATTTCAACCTTCCTAGGTGATTTGTTTATTTTTACTGATTGTTCAACCCACCTTTAATCTTCCTATCACCAACTTGTTCAACTGCAGCGTAGAAATCAGAATCGACCTACTTTAACTAATTGATATCACCAGTTTGTTACACCTTGACATATGCGTTTACCATATATTTTTCTTGCATGGTTTCTGCTCGAAATTGTTTCTCCTTTTGTGTTGTTGACCCGTGTTGGTTATTTAATCCTATCACTAGTTACTTCAACCTTAAACATAGTCATTTGACACTTTATCTTCCACAGTTTAAGACTTGAAATCGATTCCTCTTTTTATGTTGTCGACCTGCCATTTTTATCCTATCACTAGCACTCAAAACCTCTAAATTTACCTTTGGATCAGACTTTTGTCATCTGTGTAAATCTTATCTTTATCTTTGTCATGGTGTTAGCATAATTTTAGTGAAATTGGACAGCTTTGCCTATAGCCTGGGTCGCTGTCCATGAGCATATTAAAATGATTTAATTTTGTAGCAACTTGTTGATATTCCTGTAGCCGTATAAATTAGTCTTGTAGCAGTGTATTTATCAGCCATTCTTTATAGATGTTGTAGCTGTCTTTTTCCATTTTATTTGATGTCAGATCTGTAAAGTTACTGTTGGAAATATAGTTAAAAACTAAGACATGGTTATACTTACCTTCTATCAGACATAAAAACTGAGAAATGTTAAACTTCAGGTTGCTGTTAGAAATTAGATCTATATTAGAAATTGACCTCTTAATGAGTGAAAACCAAACTCTTAAACATAGATGGTCATAAGGACTTCATGTAGCTAACTGTTCCTTTATTGTTTGCTATTCAAAACACTATTTTTAAAACCTTATCTTGAATGACAGTAAAAGATTACAAACTCTATTTATTATTCATTTCAATTCTGCCACAGTTCCTATCACAGAAATGACAGGAAGGTTACTGAATGTTATATAAAAATTTAATGACTGGACTGAGATAGTTCCTATCACAGATATGATAGTAAGTTAGATTAATAACTTAGAATGACTATTATATGGTGAATTATGACTAAAATATGGATTAGAAATTATATAAATTTGACAACTTATGGATATATTGTATGAACAAAAGATGGATTATTGCTTGGAAAGTGAATTACCTGGATTGATGTTTTGGGGAAGGGATTTTTAAGGATTTATTGATGAACTTTGATTCTTTTATTTTATTATTTAATTTTTTATTGGGGAAAGAAGTAGTTTTTATCTAGGAATGTATTGGGTTACTTTTTGGGCTAGGATGCCGAATGTGGACTTTCAGAGATGGCTTTTCCTCTTTTTGGGAATTGAACTAGGTTACTATTTTAAAGGATTAGATCTAATCAAGCTGACATTGAAAAAGATGTTTATTTTGTCTAGCAAACTTCTTTATATAAATCTCTGCCACATCTTGTTGTGACATAATCTACTTTTCATTATTTAGAATTGCACATTCAGACATCAGGGTTGCATCGGGTGTTCCCTCCTCCCAGTTGTTTCCAGGTAGCTAGACATTTTGCACAGGGTTGGGTTTCCTTCAATTCATGAAGGGATCTGGGGAAGTATAATTACTTCATGGTTGGGTGGAAAAGCACCTAAGCCATGTTCCTGTCTCTCAGCTTGCAAGTGGTGGACCACTTGGTTCAGGCGACTGATGAGCGTAGTGATTTCTTGTTGTACATGATTATTGTAACTTGAAATTGGATGTATTATGGCATGAATGCCCATGGATTTTGTATATTATTTATAGTGCTTTTTACCTAGATTAAGCATGTGATTTTGTAAGATTTAATGACATTTGATTCATATTTATGAGATTGTTCATTTTACTTGTGATACTGTAATTAAGCGGATTAATTACACCCTTTTTATCTTTTATATTGTAATTAAGCAGATTAATTACATATTTTTACTTTGTAAATTGTGATACATTGTATTTAAGTGGATTATTTACTTCATTTACTTTTGAGATGAAATTGTGGGCTTTACATGGATTGGATTGCAAGAGATCTGTATCACACTCTAGTTGTCACAAAAGATTATTGTAGGCTTCAAGAAGGGAATACAAAACTTAGTGAGAATGTTTTGAATCCAAATGGCCTAAGTAGTAGCATTAATTGCTCCTTGATACTTAGCCTCTATAGATGAATGGTGCAGTCATGGTAGGAGGGTTCACAAAATGAACTGTCCAGATCGTGCAGCAAGAAACTCAATGGAAACAACTCAAAGATATGAAGCAAACATAGATTCAGTCATTCAGTATATAATAGAATTCAAATACAATTTGGTCAGCATCATGCAGGCTTACAAGTAGGGCTCAAAGGCCTGATTACAGAATATTAGAATATGCACAAGAATAGCTTTGAAGCTCCTTCGCACCAAATCTAAACTAAGGATTATGAATCAATTGCTAACTATTAGAATCTAATTTCCTAGGGATCTATTACATCCTTATATATCATCTCTGGTACAAAATATTCCTCCGCGTTGGCCAAGGAAGGTCGCAAACTCCAATGAAGAGTTGTAACCTATGTACATGGGTAGGTCAAACCTAATCATGTAGAACACCTCTGCAAATGAATGGAATGATGTACAGATCTCGGGGAAGGTTGGCCACGAACCAAAGATCATTGAATGATATGTCATTAAGCTCCAAAAGTCAAGGAATGCTCCACAAGTCTTCTCCTTTAGCTGATTATCAGAGACTGTCAGGATGCTCTGTTATGAGAAAACAGTCGATCTTCTGATAACGATATCTTTTCGGTACTTAATCCAAATGCTCTAAATTCTTGAAATGATGTACATGAATAAATCTAGATGCTAAGTCCAACTTTGCAAGATGTGAAATGTAACTACGGCAAAATGTGGACCAAAATACAGAAACTGCTACTGATTGAACTACCTAAACTGAATTGGAAAAATGAAAGGAAACAAACTGAACTACAAGCAAACTGAAATGCAAATGTTTTTGGTTGATGCAAGATTGCTCTTGAACCAGGGATGCTCTTGCATCAGACATCTGGGGTTATTGAAAAAGTGAGTCCCTCACTTTGATGGGGCTAGGGGAGAACCAAGACAGTCCACCTCAGCCTGAGAAATCCATGCTGAATCTTCTTCCAGTTTGCCTTTCCACTTCACAAGATATTCTTTGTATTGTCTTCCTCTAGTGCTGCTTCCAACTCTGTTGTCCAAAATGTCTTCAATCTGCTCCGGTGCTTTGTGCGGTAACTGCTTCTTCAAGTCTTCTTCTATGCTATCACTGAAATCTACTTCATGATACTAATAAAGGTCTGCAATGTTGAAAATAGGTGATAGACCCAATGTCTCCGATAACTCTACTTCATATGCATTTCTTGAATTAAATTTTTTGAGTATCTTACAAGGTCCAAACTTCTTCATCTTCAACTTGTTATATGTTCCAACTGGAAATCTCTCTTTTCTCAAGTATACCATTACTTCATCTCCTACTTCAAATTCCTTATGTCTTCTATTCTCATCTACCTTTTCCTTATATTTACTATTCATATCCTCCAAATGCTTCTTTACCTAATTATGTACTGTCTTCATGTGATCTACAAATTCCTCTGCTTCTTCACTTCGCTTTTCTTCCATACCAATGTCTCTCAATTCGGCAACTCCTCTAGGATTTACTTTGGTAACAACCTCAAATGGTGTTCTTCCAGTACTCCTATTTACTGAATTATTCTATGCAAACTCTACTTGTGAAAGAATCAAATCCCAACTTCCTGTCTTCTCTCCAAGCAAACATCTCAACAGGTTTCCCATACTCCTATTCACTACCCTTGTCTGTGCATTAGTCTGTGAATGAAATGCTGAACTGAACTTCAAATCTGTCTTCATCTTCTTCCAAAGTGTCTTCCAAAAGTATCCAACAAACTTTGTGTCTCTATCTAAAACTATACTCTTAGGTAATCCATGTAATCTCACAATCTCCTTGAAAAATAGGTCAGCTACATGCACTGCATCAGTTGTCTTCTTACAAGGTATGAAATGAGCCATCTTTGAAAATATGTCAACCACTAGAAATATTGAATCATGTCCTCTCTGTGTCTTTGGCAATCCCATTACAAAATCCATGCTTATCTCTTCCCAAGGTCTCTCTGGTGTTGTCAAAGGTTTATACAATCCAGTATTCTGACTACTCCCTTTTGTAACTTGACAAACTCGACAACTTTGCACAAATCTCCTAACATCCTTATGTATCTGAGGCCAAAAGTATTTTTCACTTACCAAAGCCACTGTCTTATCAATACCAAAGTGTCCTGCCAATCCACCACTATGTTTCTCCTTGATCAAATTATCCCTCATTGAACTCTTAGGTATGCACAACTGACTTCCTCTAAACAACATATCTTCCCAAATGAAATAATCCATCCACTTACTCCTATCTGTCACAACAGGTTCCTTACATGCTTTCCAAGGTTATGCAAAATCAATGTCTCCCTCATACATGTTCTTCAATTCATCAAAACCCATCACTTCAACTCTCATTTCTGTCAACAAGTTTCTTCTTCTACTCAATGCGTCAGCAACTTTGTTTGATTTTCCACTCCTATGCTTCAACACAAAAGTGTAACTCTGCATGAACTCTACCCATCTCATATGTCTTTGATTCAACTTACCTTGACTATTCAAATACTGCAAAGCTTGATGATCTGTATACAGTACAAACTCCTTAGACAACAAGTAATGTCTCCACTTCTTCAAGGCTTGAATTATGGCATAGAACTCTTGATCATAAAATGAATATCTTCTCCTTGTATCATTCAACTTTTCACTAAAATATGCTACAGGTCTACCTTCTTAACTTAATACTGCTCCATTCACATTTCCACTTGCATCACAATCAACTTGAAATACCTTATTGAAATCTGGTAATGCTAAAATAGGTTGCTCTATCACTTTCTGCTTCAACAATTCAAAACTTTTATTTGCTCCGGATGTCCACTTAAAGTCTTTCCTGTTACCTCTCATTGTCTCTGTCATAGGGTTACATACTGAACTGAAATTTCTGATGAACTTCTAGTAGAAACTAGCCAATCCATGAAATGATCTAACCTCTCCAATGCTCTCTGGTGTAGGCCAGTTGACAATTGATTTCACTTTCTTGAGGTCCATCTCTAATCCTTCCGTAGAAATCACAAATCCCAAATATACTAGTTCTTCCTTCATGAAACTACACTTCTTGATGTTAATTAGTAATTTCTCTTCTCTCAACCTCTGCAAAACTTGTCTAATATGCCACAAATGTTCCTCTTTTGTCTTACTAAAAATTAGAATATCATCCAAGTATACAATCACAAACTTACCCAAGAATTTCTTCAGAACTTCATTCATTAATCTCATGAAAGTACTTGGTGCATTTGTCAATCCAAAGGGCATCACTAACCACTCATGCAATCCTTCATTTGTCTTAAAAGAAGTTTTTGATTCATCTCCTTCTTTGATTCTGATCTGATGGTATCCACTCTTCAAGTCTATCTTTGAGAAATACCTTGCTCCACTCAAACAATCCATGATATCATCCATCCTAGGTAAAAGAAATCTATACTTAACTGTGATCTTGTTTATTTCTCTCGAGTCAGTACACATTCTCCATTCTCCATCTTTCTTAGTTGCTAATACTCTAGGTACTGTACAAGGACTCAAACTTTCTCTGATCAAACCTTTCCTCATCAACTCCTGTATCTGTCTATTCAATTCTTTATTTTCTGTCAGTGTCATTCTGTGTGCTTCTTTGTTAGGCAAACTTGCTCCCAGTATAAGATCCATGTGATGACTGATACTCCTTATAGGTGGCAATCCTTTAGGTACATTATCTGATATGATGTCTTCATACTCTATCAGCAACTCCTTTATCTCCTCCGATTGTGATTCTTCAATCTCCTTCTTCAATGTTTCAGGCTTCTTAGGAATCAAAGCATAACACATATTCTCATGTCTCAGACCATCTAGAAATTTTCTTCCATCTACCAAATAGATTCTAGTATTTCCACATACTTCACTCTTAGGATCATCTTCTAAATGAATCAAAGTAATTCTCTTTCCATTTTCTATTATAGTGTATGTATTCTTTCTTTCCTCATGTATAGATTTTCTATCATACTGCCAAGGTCTACCCAACAAGATATGACATACATCCATAGGCATAATATCACACAAGACTTCATCATGATAAGATCTAATATGAAATTTTACCAAACATTGTTCACTCACCAGTACATTATGATCATCCTGAATCCATGCTATCTGATAGGGTTTAGGGTGTTTCAATATTTCCAACTTCATCTTAGTCACCATCTCCTCTGAAACTAGGTTATCTAAACTACAACTATCAATCACAACTTTACAACACTTACCTCCTAATTTGCATCTTGTTCTGAACAAACTTTTCCTCTGCGATGGTTCCTCATTTTGAAATAGTGCTTTTCTCATCACAAGCGATTCTCCTTTCTCCGGCTTACCAATAGAACTCGGTGATCCAACATGTTCTTCAACATAGGCTGCCCTTCCACTGTTCTCTGTCTTCTTACTTGTACTACCCTAATTACATTCAAATACTCTATGTCCTTCACTTCCTCACTTGAAACAAGTACCTCTGAATGTTCGCTTATCAAATCCTCTTTCCTCTCTTATGTATCCTTCATTTCAGTATGCACTAGGGTTTCCTCTCTGGTAAAAAATTCTGTCATCTCTTCGGTAAGCATTATTATCTCTGTCCTCCTTCCTGAATGTGCTGTCAAACTTGTTCTGCTCTGAATGTGATCTATCTCCTCTGGAAAATATTCTACCTCTCTAAAATTTATGTCCTCTACCTTTTTGTCTCAGATTAGATTATTTTTTATTCATCTTCTCTTCAACTTTCAAGGCAAACTGATATGCTTCTTCCAAAGATGTCATCCTTACCAAACTTAGTTCTTCTTGAATGCTCAATCTTAGTCCATTGATATATCTAACCACTTTCTCCTTACTTGCTTCACTATGTCCTATCCTTATAATCATCCTACGAAATTCTTCAGTATACTCCTTCACAAATTTCTCCTTTTATCTCAGGTTTTGCAATCTTTTCAATAGCTCCAACTCATAGTCAGTAGGTATGAATTGATTCTTCAACTTTATCACCATCCTATCCCACTTTTTAATCTTTTCTTTTTCTCTTATGTTTCTTTCCAACTGTACTTCTTTCCACCATATAGCATCATGTCCTTTCAATTTTGTCTTTGCAAACTTCACCTTCTCTAGATCTTCAATCTCTTCATATTCAAAGTATTCTTCCATGTCATTTATCTAGTCAATCAACTCTTCATGGTTCAAATTACTAGTATAATTTGGCACATCAACTCTAGGTCTTTTTCCAAACTTCAAAATAGCTTGCAACATCTTTAATTGATCTGATTCTTCTTCTTCATCACCTCCTAGGGTTTCACTAGTTTATTCAACGGATTGAAATTCTTCTTCATCATCACTTTCAACATTAGGTCTTGTTGTCAACCCTCTTCGTGTATCTTCTTCAATAGCATCTAAACAAATTTGCATTTTTTTCATCATCTCCATCATCTCATCCATTCTATCAGCCATTGTTCCAACAACAACAACTCTCCTTGGCAGCATTCTTCCTAGGATCAAGTGCAAACTGCCTCAAGTTCGGCGATCGAGCTACAAGGTGACAACTGCCTCACAATCAGCAATCAGTTACGACACTAGTAACCTGTCTTGATTTGGTGATCTATCCACAACAAGATCTTACAGAATTCCCTTGCCAACTTTGCTCAACTCGCTCCCAAAGATCTAAACTTTTTCTTTGATACCACTTGGTGCAGTCACGGTAGGAGGGTTCACAGAATGAACTGTCCAGACCGTGCAACAAGAATAAACACAACGGAAACAACTCAAAGATATGAAGCAAACACATATTTAGTCATTTAGTATAGAATTGAATTCAAATACAATCTGGCCGGCATCATGCGGGCTTACAAGTAGGGCTCAAAGGCGTGATTACAGAATATCAGAATATGCCCAAGATATAGCTTTGAAGCTCCTTCGTACCAAATCTAAACTAAGGATTATGAATCAATTGCTAACTATTAGAATCTACTTTCCTAGGGGTATATTACATCCTTATATATCATCTCCAGTACAAAAGATTCCTTTGTGTCGGCTAAGGAAGGTCACAAACTCCAATGAAGAGCTGTAACATGTGTACACGAATAGGTCAGACCTAATCATGTAGAACACTTCCATAAATGAATGGAATGATGTACGGATATTGGGGAAGGTTGGCCATGAACCAAAGATCATTGAATGATGTGTCATTAAGCTCCAAAAGTTAAGGAATGCTCCACAAGTCTTCTCCTTTAGCTGATTATCAGAGACTGTCAGGATGCTCTGTTTTGAGAAAATAGTCGATCTTCTGATAATGATATCTTTTCGGTACTTAATCCAAATGCTCTGAATTCTTGAAATGATGTACATAAATAAATCTAGATGCTAAGTCTAGCTCCGCAAGATGTGAAATGCAACTGTGGCAGAATGCGAACCAAAATACATAAACCTCTATTGACTAAATTGCCTGAACTGAACTAGAAAAATGAAAGGAAACAAACTAAACTACAAGTAAACTAAAATGCAAATGTTTTTGGTTGATGCAAGATTGCTCTTGAACTAGGGATGCTCCTGCATCAATGAAAGAGCAATTGCAGACTACTTCTTGGTTGACCAAGAAACTAGACCAGAACCAAGTGAGAAGTAATACCCTGAAGTAGATGACTTGCAATCCTGAGAATCACCAGCCCAATCTAAATCTTTGTGTCCCACCAAGTCAATATCCACGCCTACTACATAGTGAATCCCATAATTGTGAGTGCCCTATACATAGTGAAGAATCCACTTAGCTACTTTCCAGTGCATCTCATGTGGATCCTGCATGGACCTGGAGACCAAGCCCACATATGACAAATCAAGCATCGTGTAAGTCAAGTAAATGAGAATCCCAACTAATTGGCAATACAAGGTAGCATCCACCAATGGTGATGAACAGTGAGCCTCAAGTTTGACCCTGGACAGAAATGGAGTCAGTGCAGGCTTACAATCAGCCATGCAAAATCTAGAGAGCATATCAAGTGCATGCTTGGGTTGTGCCATGAAAGTACCAGATGAAGACTGGGTGATCTCAATCACCAAGTAGTGCAGAAGGCCGAAGTCTGACATCAAGAAATGATCATGAAGGGTACTTTGTGCACTGCCTTGATGGTGGATGAGGAACTCCCTGTAATCAGCAAGTCATCAACATGGAGAACAAGGAACATGAGAGTATCATCCTACTGCTGAATATACACATTTACATCAAAATGGCACTGAGTGAACCCAACTGACACTGAGTGAACCCAACTGACAGAAGGAAGGAGTCCATCTTGGCATACCAAGCTCAAGGGGCCTATTTGAGGCTATAGAGAGACTTTCGAAGATGACAAACAAGTGAAGGATCCTCTACGAACCCTTGTGGCTGGTCCATGTAAATCTCCTCCTGAAGGTCATCATGAAGAAAGGCACTTTTCACATCCATTTGATGAACTTCCAAATGATGGGCTACAGAAAATGAAAGAATAAGTCAAATGGAGTTCATTTTGGCAACTGGCATGAAAGTCTTAGAGTAGTCAATCCCAGGAACCTAGGAGAATCCTTTCGCGACCAAGTGAACCTTATGCTTATCAACCGACCCACTTGCACAATAAATTTTGTCCGATAGATCTAATTGCATCAAACAAGTTTCCTTCCCTTAGGAAGGGGAACTAAATCCCAAGTATGGTTCCTCTTCAAGGAACTAAACTCTTCCTACATAATAGCATCCCACTCGGGGACACCATAAGCTTCTAGAAAGGACTATGGATCAGAAGTTGAGGCAATGAAGAGATGTGGAGCCTGCTCAAACTGTGACCTTGTTCTTCTAAATCTAAAAGATCACCAACCTAATCACATGCTAACTCCAATGTTTGACGATCCCAAAGAGGCCCACTAGGAGAATCTAGAGGAGAATCATCACCCTCTTAATGATGACTAGGAGTGGAGGAAGATGAATCCTCATCATCATAATCACCATTTAAAGTGGAGGAAGAAGACTCCTCATCAAGAGAAGGAGGATTAAGATCCTCAGAAGAACTGTCATCATGTCACAGTGGCTCCAAAGTGATGGTAGATGGAGAAGTGATAGGAGAAGAACTGGAAACATCCTTCTCAAAATGAACACTCCTCTAGATGAACAACTCATGAGTGGTTGGGTGGAGAAGCCTGTAGCCTTTGACACCATCTAGATACCCATCAAATATGCAAGGCTTGCTCTATGGATCCATAGCCTTGCGTTTCTCTACTGGAATGTGGGCCCATGTGGGAGAACCAAACACTCTGAAGTGTTTCACTATGGGTTTCCGACTGGTCCAAGCTTGAAAAGGAGTGACGCCCTTCACAACTTGATAAGGAACCCAATTTTGGATGTAACACACACAGTTGATGGCCTCCACCCAATGCTGAGGTGCCATAGACCTAGAATGAATCATACAGTTGGCCATCTCTTTCAAGGACTTATTCTTTCTCTCTATGACACCATTTTGCTATGGATTGTAGGGTACAATGTGTTGAAGATCAATGCCTTCAGAAGCACAAAATTTCTCATACCTTTGATTGACATACTCCCCCCATTGTCTATATGTAGAATCTTGATGGACTTCCCAGACTGTTTCTTTGCAAAAGATTTGAGGTCCTAAAAAGACTCAAAGACCTCAGACTTATGTTTGAGAAAATAAGCCCATGTATATCTAGAAAGATCATCAATGAATGTGAGAACATATCAAGTACTACTGAAAGAATGATGTGGAAATGGTCCTACCAAGTCACTATGGACCAACTCCAGAAGCTATGTGGCCCTCCATGCTTTGCCTTTATCAAATTTCTCTTTAGGAAGCTTACCAAGAATGCATCCTTGGAAAACACCACCAGAAAACAAAAATAGAAGGCAACCCTTAAACCATCTCCTATTGATTGAGCTGTTGCATGTAGTGGTAGTTCAAGTGGCCAAGTTGCTGATGCCACAAACAACTCACCTCATTTGAGTGAGTGAGAAATGCAAGTGAAGGAGAATCAAGAATAAAGTGAGAAAATTGATAGAATTTGGGCTGATGATCAACTTTTCCCACATCAACTATAGACCCATTGTGCATCTCACTGATTACCACTATGTTTGGAGTGAACTCAACCCTTTTTGCAGAGCCAGTGTGAGTGATCTGATAGACAGATAGGAGATTAGTTGACAAAGATGGAACACAAAGAACATCATGAAATGTTCCTTTTCCCATGTCAACATACCCTCTCCCATGCACTTTAGTAGGAGTGTCATCACCCATGAGTATAGATGACATAGAACATGGCTCCAAAGAGGCAAAACCATCTTGTGATGAAGCCATCTGGTGCAAAGCACCTGAGTCAATGATCCAGGTATCAGGTTGTGAAGCAATAGAAACTAGGGCCTTTCCCTTTCCTTTCCCCTTACTTTTATCTATGTCCTTTGAATATTCTTGAGATGAACACTGTTTGGATGAATCAGGCACCCTGATATTGTTCTTCTCAAGAAAATGTGTCAGGTGATCAATCTGATTCTTAAAATACTTATGTTCAACATGACCAGGTTTATTGCAATAGGCATACTTTTCCTTCTCCATCTTAGGCTTGTCACTTTTGGAAGAAGAGCCATGATTAGCTACTTTTGGAGAACCTAGTTTTTGATCCTTTCTCTTCTCTCCTTGATTCTATTTTTTCTTGTTCTACTTACTGAACCCTTTCTTATATTTAGTGCCCTAATTTGCAGCCAAGGTGTGAGATTTAGAGGGCTTAATTGTTCCCATTTGAACTAGTTTATCTTGCTCCTTTGTGAGTTCATTAGCAAAATCATCAAGAGAAGGCATTGTATAATTGGTTCCTAAGGCACTTTTAGTTGCATGAAATGTAGAAACAAATATAGAATAGTTGGGACCAAGCTTGGAAAGAATACTTAAGATCAATTGAGAATCTTTCTTCTCAATCCTACATTGTTTCAATTGCAATCTTATGGCCTTTAGCTTAGTGAAGAAGTCTTGAATAATATCAAAACTTATAGGACTTAACCCTATGAGTTCATTCTCCAGTAGATGTCCTCTGTAATGTCCCCTTCCTGTGATTGCCCTAAATATTTCCCTAGAATCAAAAGTTTAATATAATTAGGGTTATAACTTACCAATTGAATGCTTTAAGCAAGATAATTCTTGGTTTAGGTCTTTCAATTAGGTTAGACAATATTGGAAATATAATTCATATGATCAAAACATATATAACTAATGTCTTATCTATTTCATACATAACTATTTCCATATTATATAAACTACACAATATCTATAATGCATAATGGAAGTTTTAATGATGGTAGGATTTGGATGAGAAACATGATAGCTCTGCCCAAAGCTATCCATGCTAAGCCCAAGAGTAGATATACCATCCCTCTTGGCCCCAATTGGCAGCCACACAGAAAGT
This sequence comes from Cunninghamia lanceolata, assembly GCA_027924645.1. NCBI lineage: Eukaryota > Viridiplantae > Streptophyta > Pinopsida > Cupressales > Cupressaceae > Cunninghamia > Cunninghamia lanceolata. The sequence continues at coordinate 49,267 of BSBN01001164.1, read as the reverse complement.
CCACATGGAGTGGCATACTTAGTGGATACACTTGTATATGCTTTCCCTATCCATATTGTCTTATCCATCCCTCTTATGATTGAAAACTCCTTGAACCCGTCCCATAGCGAATCCATGTGGAGATTGGGGAAAAAGATACCGTAGGAGGCATGTAGATTCCTCTTTCTAAGCCTGAGGGCAGTCACTTACCCCCTGGCCCTAGTGGAAGCCACACAGAAAGCCCACATGGAGTGGCGTACTTAGAGAGTAATCTAGTATTTGTTCACCCTACTAGCATTTTTCTCACTCCTCATGGTTTCTTGATGAGAATTACAAGCATTAAATATTTCCAGATTCATAGAGATCATACAATTCATAAATATATCATTATACACCATAATCATGATAGAGCATACCAAAATATTTATTTAAACATAAGATTGCTATATTTTGAAACAAATGTGTTAACTGATCATTATGCCTTTGCCTGCTAAGTGTAGATGGATTTATGAATGTGATACGCTTTCGTATTCTAATAATTAGTGTTGATTGAATGATCCTCATTCCTCCTTTTATGATTCCCTTTTATATCTTCCTATATCTTTGCAAGGATGTGTCTCCAACAAACATGTACGAGTTTTTATTAATTAAACCCCTCCATAAACAAACCATGTTCTTGTCTTCTAACACCTCTTTAATCTTTCTTCATCGTACTATATAAAATATTCGCTGTTCCTTTAAGATGGTTGGCTAGCATTTAAGGTGGTCGGCCTTAGTTTATATTTTTATGAAGTTGGCCATATTCCATTTTAAGGAAGTTGGCTTCAAATCATTATTAAATTATTTTTCTTGTCCATCTGATAGGGGATATCATAGTCTGCCCTTCCCAAGATTGCTTTCCCTTAAGCAATTTTAGATTTGAATGATCGAAGGTTTCAACTCCTTCCCATGTAGTATCTTCCATGGGTAGTCCTTTCCACTTGACCAAGTACTCTTCAATAGTTTTATTTTTTAATCTCCTTTCTCGTATATTAAGGATGGTCTCTGGTTCCAAAATCAACTTGCCCTCATCATCTAATTGTGGCAACTCTAAACATGGAGTAATGTGTTGTCCCAATACCTTTTTGAGGCGAGACACATGAAATACAGTGTGAATCCTGCTACTTATGGGCAGCTCCAACTCATAGGCAACTTCTCCTATCTTTCTCAATATTTTGTATGGTCCATAGAATCAAGGTTTGAGTTTCTCAGGTCCACTGGCCTTGATGGAAGACTATTTGTATGGTTGTAACAGTAGGAAAACTAAATCCCCAATTTCAAATGTCCTCTTAGTTCTATTCTGGTTGACATAAATCTTTTGCTGATTCTGTGCATGATGTAGGTTATCCTTGAGTGTGTTCATAATATCCATGCTTTGTTGTACAAAATCTCTATCTCCTAGCACATGACTTTCTTGAAGGATCAAACTTTCGAATGAGGTTGCCTCATATCCACATAGGGCCTTGAAGGGATTCATCCCTATTGACATGTGGTTAGTTGTGTTATAGCAATATTCTCCAAGATGTAACCACTTGATCCATGCATTCTGTTGCCTTGTGACATAGTTTCTCAAGTATCCTTCCACCTATTTGTTCATAATTTTAGTTTTCCCATCTATTTGGGGATGATAGCTTGTGCTAGGTGTGAGCTCAGTTCTTGATAAATGAAAGAGTTCTTTCCAAAATAGGATAAGGAACTGGTTGTCTCTATCGCTGACTATGTTCTTGGGGAGGCCATGTAGTCTTAAAATTTCCTTGAAGAAGACCTTGGCCACTTGCAGAGCTCTATAATCAGTGGATACTTCCATAAAGTGTGCATATTTGGTAAGGCAATCCACTACTACATATATGTATTCTTTTCCTTGCACCTTTAGAAGTTCGGTTATGAAATCCATAGAGACACTTTCCCATTTTTGGTTAGGAATGGGTAGAGGTTGTAAGATGCCCCATGATGAGTTTGTTCAACTTTGTTCTTTTGGTAGGTTATACATTCTTGACCATGTCTAAGGCCATCTTTCTTGAGACCCTTCCAAGAGTATTTTTCCCTTATCTGTTTATACGTTTTGTAATACCCCTAATGGCCTGCTAAAGGATGGTCATGATATTCTCTAATGATATTACCTTTCACTTTTGAAGTTGGTACAAGGAACACCCTATTTTTGTATAGGATAAGTTCTTCTAGTACTACCTTGTATTCTTCATTTGGTATATTTCCTTCTAGGATGTTACTGGCTTGTGGATCTTTGGCATATTCGACAATGATGAAATTTTTTGATTCTGTGGAGATGCTTGTGATAGAGCGTAGATGGGGTCTTCATGATAGGGCATCTGCTACAACGTTGTTTTTCCTCTTCATGTATTCAATATCAAAATCATAGGCTTGTATTTTATTCACTCATTTTTGTTGTCTATCATTTAGATCCTTTTGGTTGATGAAGAAACTTAGGCTATTATGATTAGTTCTTACATTGAATCTTCCACATACTAGGTATTGTCTGAATTTAGCTAAGGCATGCATAATTTCTAGCATCTCCTTGTCATAAATGGAATAGTCTTTTTCAGTTTCTTTTAGTTTTGTACTTTCAAAGGTGATAGGATGTTTGTTTTTCATTAATACGACTCTAATGCCTTCACCCAAAGCATCACATTCTAACTCAAATGGTAATGAAAAGTCCAGAATTGCTAGAATAGGGCAGGAGCTCATTACTTCTTTAAGTTTCTCAAAAGCTTGTTGTGCCTTTTCATTCCAAGTGAAATCACCCTTCTTGGTTAATTTGGTCAATGGGGCCATCAACTTTGAGAAACCCTTGACAAATCTTTGGTAGTAGCTGCAAAGCCCTAGAAGAATCTTATTAGGTGCGTTAGGCTCCTGGTTTTGGCCAACTCCTTATGTCTTCAATCTTCTCTTCATCAACGCTTACACCTTAAGCACTAATTTTGTGTCCTAAGTACAAAATTTCCTCCATCCTGAATTCACACTTGGATAGTTTAGAAAATAAGGATTGTTGTTCAAGTATTCCCAGCACTTCATCTATATGTCTTAAGTGTTCTTCCCAAGTTCTTCTATAGATTAGAATATTATCAAATATGAGGAATTTCCTTAGTTATTTTCTAAAGATGTGATTCATGCATGATTGGAAGGTAGCAGTGGCATTGGTTAGTCTAAAAGGTAGGACAAGAAATTCAAAGTGTCCATAATGGCATCTAAAAGCTATCTTGAGAACATCTTCTGCTCTTACTCTTATTTGATGGTACCCTGAATGTAGATCAATTTTTGAAAAATATACTGCCCCATGAAGTTCATTGATTAGTTCATCAACCCTAGGGATGAGATATCGGTTTTTTATGGTTTTTTATTAAGTTCCCTATAGTTGATGCACATTCTCATGGTACCATATTTCTTTTTTACTATTACAATAGAGGAGGCAAAAGGACTAGAACTAGGTTGGATATGTCCTATTTCCAATAACTCCTTAATAGATTTCTCAATTTCCTCTTTATATCCTTGTGGGTGATAGTAAAGGGGTGGTAATAATGGTTTTGCCCCTTCCTCTAATTCAATGGTATGGTCAAAGCCTCTATTTGGAGGTAGTCCTTGCGGTATGTCTTGAAACACCCTTTTGTGCCTTTTTAATATAGGTTGAATGTCAATGTGTATAGTTTTCCCTTGGGAGGAGGAGTTGTCAAGAATCATGCATTGTGTAGCCCATTCTCCTTGTCTATGTCTAAAAATTCTTTCTATCCTATTGGATGAAACTACTTTTGGTGATCCATTGGGTAGCCCTCTTAAGAGGACTTATTGTCCTTTATGTTTAAAGCAAATCTCCAATTTTGGAAGGTCTAGGTAAAAACGCCCTAAAGAGTGTATCCATGGGGTTCCCAAGATTACATTAGTATCCCCTAAATTTACTACGTAGAAATATTCTTGGGTTGGATGGTTTCCCAAGATTATGCTTAGTTGAGGAATTTTTTTAGCACATAAGGAAGTGGATCCATCAGCCAAGGCTACTTTAAAGCCCTCAAAATATTTTGTTTAGATAATTTCATCTTTGCAACTAAACTTTTGTCAATAAAGTTGTGGGTTGCCCCACTATCCATAAGGGATATTAATTTTTGTCCCTTTATTATACTTTTGATTTGGAAAGGGTGATGCTTGGAGGCTCTAGAGATGGCTGCTAGAGTTCCTTGTTCTTCTTTGTTGTACCTTATTTTTTTGCTTGGACTTCCTTGTTCTTCTTCATTGAATATTGCCTCTATATTTTGTGCCTTCCTTTCTTTTCCACATATATGCCCTGGCCCCCATTTTTCCTTACATTTGAAGTAGAAACCTTTCTTTTTTAAGCCATCATGTTGTCCTTTAATGTTTCCTTGTTTACAAACATGCCCAGGTTACCAATTTTCCCTGCAATGGTAACATAGTATTCCCTTTCAAAATTTCCTTTTATTCCCATCCTTCTTATAGGGGGTTTGGTGTGTGTGTTTGATGACTTTTCCTTTGTGGATGTGTCTTCTAGTTTTAGAGCCTTATCAATGGCTTCATCAAGAGAGGTGGGATCAAAGGCACTTACCAATACTCGGATTGAATCTTTTAATGCCTCGATGAATAGGTAGGTGAGTTGATATTCGGTAACCCCTGACACTCTTACCAAATTTTTATGGAATTTAGTTATTTGATCCTCTATGGATCCTTGTTGCCTTAGTTACATTAGTTCCTTGAAGTCTTTTGGGGTTTTTTTTGTCAAATCTTTTTATGAGTTTGTGTGTGATTTCATCGTAGGAGGTTATGTTATTATGTCCTAAGGTGAGGATGTCATGATGCCACCATTCATGGCCAATCCTTCTAAATGCAAGATGGCAAATTGGACAATGTCTGCCTCTGTCATAGGACTAAGGGTTAAATAGGTGTTTAACTTTTGAATCCATGCATGCATTGTGATTTTCCCCGATCCATCAAAGTTTGGAATAGTTATTTTATTCATCTTTTGTTTCAAATCTTTACTAGGTTGCCTCCTATCTTTTTTTATATCTCTTGTTTCTTAGCTTAAAAAAATGCCTGAATGGGACATTCCTTCTAATTTTAGGGTCCAAACTTGAGTAGGCTCTGTCAATTCCCTCAATGCTATTTGGGATTGGGTTATTTTCTTCTTCTTCCATTGGTGTTTCTTCCCTAGGTAAGAATGATAGTCTTGGTATATTAGGGGTGGAAGATATGTTATTACTCTCTACTTGGTTAGAGTTTACATCTTTCCCATTTGTAGAGTGGAGTCTAAGGGTATTGATTGTATTACTCATGTTTTGTAAGGCTTGGAGGAGTGCTTGATTTGTTTTCTCATTTTATTCTATAAAAGCTTGGGTTATCTTTTCATTTTTTTCCATGAAGGCTCTAATTTCATTCCCCATTTGTTCACTCATTGTATTGTTTTGAGTAGAGTTGTTTCTTGTTGCGAATTTCTTTTTTTCTCTTTCTAGTACCCTTTGAGCTCTTTGACTATGTTGCATCAACTATCTTCCATCCCTCAAGCTGGCAAAAATGATGCTCTGATACCAATTGTAATACGCCCTTCCTGTGATTGCCCTAAATCTTGCCCTAGAATCACAAGTTTAATATAATTAGGGTTATAACTTACCAATTGAATGATTTAAACAAGATAATTCCTGGTTTAGGTCCTGTAATCAGGTTAGACAATATTGGAAATATAATTCATATGATCAAAAAATAATTAATATCTTATGTATTTAATACATAAATATTTCCATATTATATAAACTACACAATATCTATAATGCATAATGGAAGTTTTAATGATAGTAGGGTTTGGATGAGAAACATGATAGGTCTACCCGAAGCTATCCATGCTAAGCCCAAGAGCATATTTACCATCCCTCTTGGCCCCAAGTGGCAGCCACATAGAAAGCCCACATGGAGTAGCGTACTTAGTGGATACACTTGTATCTGCTTTCCCTATCCATGTTGTCTTATCCATCTATCTTATGACTGAAAACTCCTTGAATCTGTCCTACAACCAAGCCATGTGGAGATTAGGGAAAAAGATACCATAGGAGGCCTATAGATTCCTCTTTCTAAGCCCAAGGGCAGTCACTTACCCCTTGGCCCTTGGCCCCAGTGGCAGCCACACAGAAAGCCCACATGGAGTGGCATACTTAGAGAGTAATCTAGTATTTGCTCACCCTACTAGAATTTTTCCCACTTCTCCTTATGGTTGCTTGATGAGAATTACAAGCATTAAGTATTTCCAGATTCATAGAGATCATACAATTCATAAATATATGATTATACACCATAATCATGATAGAGCATACCACAATATTTATTTAACCATAAGACTGCTATATTCAGAAGCAAATGTGTTGATTGCTGATTCTGCCTTTGCCTACTGAGTATAGATGGATTTCTGAATGTGATTTGCTTTTGTATTCCAATAATCAGTCATGATCGAATGATCCTCATTCCTTCTTTTATGATTCCCTTTTATATCTTCCTATATCTTTGCAAGGATGTGTCTCCAACGAATATGTATGACTTTTTATTAATTAAACCCCTCCATAAACAAATCATGTTCTTATCTTCTAGTACCTCTTTATTCTTTCTTCATCGTACTATAAAATATTCGTTGTTCCTTTAAGATGGTTGGCCAACATTTAAGGTGGTTGGCCTTAGTTTATATTTTTATGAAGTTGGCCATATTCCATTTTAAGGAAGTCAGCTTCAAATCATTATTCAGTGATTTATCTTGTCTCTCTGACAAGGGATATCACATCCTCTTATTTCCTCCTACTTACCAAAGAGATTTTTCAAAGTGGTCCATACATCATTTGGTGTAGAAACAATTTCAATGTGAAAAAGTAAATCTGGAGATATAGACATACACAAGGTTCCAAAAGCTTCATCTAACTTATTAAACCATTTAAGTTTTTCTGCATCTATTGATGGTTCAGTTTAAAGACCCATTGTTACTCTATACAACCCCTACCTCTTTAGATAGATTGCCATTTTAGATTTCCAATCAATGTAGTTGTAGGGTGTGAGTATTGGTACTATTGTTTGATCCATTTTATGCAGAAAAGAAAATTATTCTTGTAGTTGTGTGGAAAAAGAGAATGCAAAAACTCAAAGAAAGCACACAACAAAGATCCCCCCAAGAAAATGTGATTTGACACTTTATATTTAGTGCATTTACAATTACCACTAGCAAGAAATGCTAAGTGGATTTGATCTCAATGCTTTACAAATTCTCAATCAAATGAGAGTATGCTGAAAGTACAATCCTGGAACCAAACCAAGTGAAACTAATATCACCAATTCAAAGTACTCAAAAAATCACACACTTTAAAAAAAAGAACCACCTCGATCTGAGCTCGCATGCCAAAGTTATGAGTCTTTGAAGTTCCCAAAACAAGAACTATGCAGTGTCACCTATGAGAATCTGCAATTTCTAGAAAATCCATGCACTAGAATCAAAAATTCTTTGCACCAACATGTACAGAACAAAAAATGAGCCCAAATAAAAAAAATTGCTTAGTGAAAGGAGGTCTTGACCCCAAGATATTAGTCTGCAAAGGTTTCCTTCAAAATTGTGATCATCAACAAAGAGGGGTCAAATTTGCTAAAGTTGACCTTCGCCATATTTAGTGAAACTGCCACTAGAATTAGATGTAGTGCTAAAAATAGAAGACAACTAGATGTTGATAGCTAGTGCTAAAAATGGAGTATGGCGAATTAAAAAATAGTCGTCACTAAATTTAGGAAAATTTGCCAAATATAGGAGAATTGTGGCACTACAGTTTGAAAAAATGGCACAAAGGCCAAAAAATAGACTAGGGAGTACCATTTTTGAGGCAAACTGAATTACATAGCTGGGGACAAACAAACTTGATGCAGGCCCTAAAGGCCAAATTCAAAGTAGAGGAGGGGGCCAGGGGTCGAAGCCACTCCTAGCCTGCCCCTAAAGGGTCTGCAGACCCAAGAAAGGTTCGCGACCTTTCAATAAGTCTGCGAGCTTTTTGAATGGGCCATTCCCTACAAAGGGTTGAGCCCTCTTTGAAAAACATTATAAGCGCTTCAAATTTTTTTATATTATTATTTTTTTAAATTTTGTTTTGAAACATTTAAATTTTAATAAAAAATTGCCTTGATCTGCGCGTTGTGAGGCCAAAAATGGCCTCTAACAAATTTTGTTTGGCCTTTTTGTCTCTCAGTAGTGAAACTGGGTAAATTCTATATCAAAATTTATCCACGAGGCCTCCTAGATGCAATGGCAAGGTCCTCTGGCCTGAAAACACTCCGATTGAAAGATAACTTTCAGATCTAAGCAAGAAACTCCCGTTCGTAACTTTATCACATGATCTCCAAATCTAATGAAACAAAAGCCATTTCTAACTTTCTCGAGCCTCCTGGATGCATTGGAACAACTAAAAATGCTACCAGTATAACCAAAATGCTACAACCAACCAAATCTCACAAAAAATGAATGCAAAATAAAGATGTTATTAGATCTTTATAATTCCTTTCTGATGCTCCAGATCATTTAAAAATGTAAGAGAAGAGCATATGTGATTTTACAAGATCTCTTACAAATAAGCTCAACTCTCAATTAGGAATCTATGAAATTAAACCTCTCAAAACAAAAGCTCTAATACCATGTTAGAAATCTTGAACAAGATAAAATTAGGAACATTATGAGTGAGATTCTAAGCTACAACTCATAGGGGACTTTGTGACTGATAAAAGAGATCAATCTAGTGATCTATTAGGCATAAAATTTCTTTATCAAATTTTGAAGAAAAACTTCCCAAAAATGGGAAAAATTCCTACAAATCATCCAAGGCAACTTTGATGTACCCCCACTCATCTCTTGAAGGAACCTCTAGCATCTTGAACATTGTGAACCTACATTCTTATTTGAACAATTCCTCATATGAGAAACCCTATACCTTTGTCACTACATTTTGCACTTTAACCTCTAACTTAGCTAACAGTTTGATTACCTTGTAAGCTTCTTTTGCAATTAGAGCCAAAAGACAATCATTAAAAGTAGTCTCATTCTTCTTTTCATCAATTAAATCTAGAAAAATTTGTATAGGCAATTTCCTCTTGTACTCATTAAATAGAGATGACAAACCTTGTTGCACCAACTAATTAATTTGACTCAACACACTAGAAACTATCATTTGAGTAATGTCAATTGGGCTCTAAACCTATGGTTTGGAGGATACATTGTGGAATGATGGGGTAACATCATGTTCACATTTTAGAAGATTTAGATCACTACAAGGGCATAGCATGGCCTCCGAGTCTTTATCGGGTTAATCAACTTACATGGTTTTCAATTACACCACCTTTCAAGGAGTTTTCTCCAATGAATGAGCTCATATGGAGGTACATTTGGTCTAGGGGAACCAATGGTGAGCATCAGATGAGGATATTGCTTTATACCATCACTACATGTGATTTGGAGGTTGTTTACACTTGGTTGACAACATATTTCATGTGGCCTAAATCTTTGCATCATCTTGAACTTGACACAAAGCATCTTTGAGGCTTGACCTATTGATATACATACATCACTTATGATTGTTCAAGATGGGAGAAGGGAGTTGGAGAGAAGATCATTGGCTACCAAGTTTATTAATAGGGAATGAAGCTAAAGAAGAGAAGTGTGATCATGAGGATGAGCTTGAGGAGTATGATGGGATAGCACAACATGTGGGGATAGCTTGGGGGTGGGTTTGAGATGAAGCCCATTGTAATGGAATTCAAACACTATGGTTGGGTGTAAAGTGATTCTAACATTGGTTATTTGTGAGCATTATTTTATTTGACAAAGGTTGTTTGATTAAGACCTCCATATGAGGTTGGTCCATGCTATTTGTTGCCAAGGAACATGTAGGAATGTATGCAATCTTTATTGTGAAATCAATAATAATCTAGATGCTTTTGGAGGCTTAGTTTTTCCCTCATAGAGGGTTTTCCTAGGGTATATCTTGTGTCATCTTGATGGTTTGTTTTTGTGGTTCATAGTACATTGAGTGTGGAAGATAAATAAATTTGTGGTGCTATTGTGGTTACTTGTTCTAGTTATTTTGTAAGTGAGGTAGCATGGCTGGATTGTAGCAAGTTGTAGTCATTCAATAGTATGGAATCACTAGAGTTTTGTGGCTATTTGAATGAGTTTCCACTATGCATGAGGCTTTATGTTTATTATGACTATGTAGTTGGGCAATCCTTCATTGGAGTCTCCTACCGTGCCTACATCACTTCCAAATAATTTAATCATTTACTCATTAGTTTACATGCCAAATACTTTGGATTGAGCACCAAGGATCTTGTATTTTAGGACAAGCCCTAGGTTATTAGTCCATCCATCTTGGGAATAAAAAGAGAGCAATTCATTAGCAATGCATTCAATGGAACATTGGAGTGTCTTGTTATATTGGTACTTGAATTAATTATGTTGCGAGGAATTCTATGATGGTAGCAGAGTATAGAATCTCATAATGTGATCGTGTACATAAAAACCAAAACATAACTGTGTTTACCTCATCTTTCTACCCAATTTTAAGACCTTTTGCAAATCAATCCTCTGTACTAAGTCATCTTTTTGGTTACAATTTTGTTGATGTCATGCTTCTTACGTCAGTCATGTTGATAATTTGTTATCATGACATCATTCTTTGTCTTATTTCTCTCCATTAAAGCTTTAACTAGCAATATTATGCCAAGGCAAAAATTCACGGCTTAGTAATATTATATTTCGCATCCACTTTCGTTTTATACTAAGCTCACATCAACTTTTGTTTTTCGCAAAGTCCACTATACGTCAGCTTTTATTCTTCACAAACCTTGTGTCAATTTTTGTCTTTCACTAAGTTCGCGTGACTTGTGAGTTTGGCTAAGTTGAACATTTTGGCTTTTTATTGATGGCATAATTTTACAAGTTCAGAAAGATGATTAAAAAAAGGAAATCCACTTTCACTTGCGGCAGTTGAGAGTTAAATAAATGATTTTTATTGTTTAAAAATCACAAATAACACATTATTCTCTTTTGAACAAGTGCAAGAAGAATCAAAAGGCATAAATTCACAATGGCGTCAAAAGCTTCAACTTCATTATTTACTCAGGTAAAAGCTTGTTATATTTACCCACGTTCATCTCCCGAAATTGAGGAAATATTTGTTGAGTCTTGTGGGAACGAAGGCATTTAGGTTGTCACACTCCTCTAAACTCATGCCACAAAAGCTGAATATTAAACAATGACTTACATTTATCATTGTTTTCGATACATGTAATGGATATTATGCCTTATTTCTCATCAACAAATTATATAAAGGAACTACATGCCAAGTATTCTATATTAATATTTACAAATTTACATTCACTAAGTGGTAAATTCTATCAAAGCGTGATGGAGAGCGGATCTTTATCTTAAAAACATCATAAACTTTCTACCAACTCCATTACAACTGAAAGACTGCATGGTTTACACGTAAACAGAACAAGAGTTAACCCGAATGAATGTCAGCATGCGGTGTAAATCTGGCAATTTACAAGTTGTTAGCTTTTCCACAACTTCTGTCAAGACGCAAAAGGGGTATTTTTTAGATGATGTGTTATTTTCAACAGCATCTATGTAAGAAATGAGAGAATAACAAAACAGATTGGAAAATGTAGACCAGTTGTTAAATAGACCTCTCTGTCATATTGCATGATGTATATATCAGTTTGAAATGCTATGGTGGATGTCGGTGCAGATGTTGGAACATGTGAAGAGCACACACAGCAAAACAGCTTAGAAGAATGAACGTGTGAATCCAACAAAATCCTGTCAACTTCCTCCTTGTTCATAATTGAAGCTTTCAAACTGATATATGGATGTTTCTCTCAAAGTTTAAGTGAAAGTAGGTTGCTGTGTTCACCACCTTCGAATCTCGGTTTCCCAGTAGCAAAGTATAAGGGAAAATGGAAGGTTTCAGAAACTTTTTCACAAATGCAAATTGCTGGTGCAAAACGTAACCATCGCCAACATCCCACCGCCAGCACTAAGAAAAGACTTAATAATATCATATGGATGTCCATGACTATGTGATAGAAATTGGTTTTTGTTAGATATAATACTGCGAAGGAATGTCGCTGTAGCACAAAACGTTTCTGTTTAAAAGACTTTAGGAAGTTTCAAAGAAATACAATTGTCGGCGGTTTAAAAACTTCATCTCTGTCCATTGAAGTATCATATCATGGAATGAGATGCTTATCAGATGTCATAGATGGAAATGCGGCTCATAAAATATGTTTTGGTATTTTCGACAGAGGCAAAGGTTACAGTTTGTATTTCTTGAAAGCAAGTGTCGACTATGCATGCTGAACGTGGTCTTGCTGCCTTACTACCATCGGTGTGTTAGAAATCATGGAGGTGTGGAATCCTTTAGAATATTGAAGTTTAAAGAAAGCTGCTAGAACCATTTGTTATATTGCATTACGTCCATCGTCAATCTCTTCTCTCAGCCTGTGACTGAATGGGAAACTTTAGATTATGATATGGACATCCATTGAGCATTGTGGAAAAAGAACTTTGTTTTCAGAAATTAAAAGCCTATAGATATATCTACAAAATGTGGATACATAGTCGAGATCCATGAACTGTTTGAGAGAATACCTCAAAGATTCAGTCGACGAGCTCTATATGTGAGTACTATATGCTCAAAAAATCGTTTCGTGTGGATTCACTCTGAAGAATTTTCTAAACTCTCCGGTTGATCCTATTGGCCTATTCACTGAACCTCCTATGAGTGCAACTACCAGTATAATTCAATATGATTTGGCAGACATAGATGGAAAATGTGGAATCATAGCCAATGCACATGAATTGTTTAACAGATTGGCTCAGTTTTGTTCAAAATATTATAAGTCTAAAATGCTTGGATAGATAATTATACTATGCATAGGGGTATATGAAAGGTATGTGAACCATTTGATAAAATGCCTTAGATAAATGTTGTTACATGGAATACAAGGAATGTAGGATATGCAGAAATATAGAAATATAGACACTAATAATTTCCTGAATAGCATACATAAGGCCTATGAACTTTTTGATTAAATATTGCAGACAAATATAGTTTTCATGAAAAGCAGTGATGGCTATTTTGAATGTAGCATGTATGCCAATTGTGGAAAGTAGAGACTAGACACACAAACTGTTTATAAACAACCTCAAGGGAATTTCATGCTCCAAGGATATTTATCATATGCAAATGCCCAGGTATGGACACCTGCTGCCTTTTTGTTTGAATGAAGTGTTTTTCAAATCTCCTCTCGAAATCCATTGCATACATATAGACAACAAACTACAAATTATCAAACAAAACCTCATAAAACACTGCAGAAAACTCTGAATAGAATAAATACAGGCAGATTTCACAACTTGTTGCAAATATCTAATCATGAAATACAGATATCAGGGGTTTGAGTTCCTCTCAGTCCTTGAATCCACGCTTCCAAAAATATCAGATACTTCTCTAGGACACATCAGTTTGGCAGATTTTTGGGAGACTATGGAACAAGGGAAAAGATCATCGATGGCTCAAAAGTTATTTGACAGTGGATTAACCCATGTAGCTGGTTTCCCCGTGGTAGTCCAATGCATAGATCTAGTTTTAGAATGTATGAAGCATTACAATCCAGAAACTAGAGAGATCAGAATCGTTGATGACAAACTAATTGTCAGGTTAGACAGTGTTTCGATTGGTATTACTTTCAGGTTACCTGTCAGAGATCAGTTTGTGAACATAGACAAAAGGCTTGCTCATCAATATTTTAACGAAAGGAAACATCAATGTCTCAACACTATAGCAAAACACTGGTTACATACACTGAAAGGAGGGAAATCATAGCTGCCTAAAGTCCTTCACAGATCATGCTTCATAGAGGATATTTCCAATATGATTGTTCTAGTCCATAGAGTGATGGGAGATGAAAAAGAAGCTAATTTTGAAATGTGGATGTTCCTTTTTGTAAATGTTATTTGTGCAGGAAATCAGTTTATTGATTGGGGAAGCATAATTAGTGACAATTTGCATTATCAGTTGACCAATTTTGAATTGAATGAACATTTCTACATGTCTTCTTACTTATTTTATGCAATTGCATGCATGAAATCATGGCCAGGTCTTACTACCAAAGGAACTTATGATAACATGACACAAATCTATGATTACTACCCTTAGTTACAGCTAGAACAAAGTTACAAGCACTACTGTAGGGTGAATGATGCTTTCACAATGTTGACAGTAAGAGAACTTCAAGGTAATACTGCACTCCGGATATCACCAGAAGCTGCCAGTCTAATCAAAATATATGGGAGCCACTTCATCCAATATCCTAGATTTACCTATCTGTGAGTTGGCGGGTTTGATGGATATCCATATAAGTTGCCTAGATATGTAGATGACAAGATGGTATTGATAGAACTAAGTAGGCAAATTGGTTTACTTAATAATAAATGCAAAGACAAGAGGAAACCTGGAGTTCCATTTCCCATTGACCTTAGTCATTACAACTACAAATCTTCCACAGATGCTCAAAACATAGAGAGATCTCTGGTAAAAATTAGCTTGTATGCCTATACTATGAGATTCCCTTTTGATAGCAAAGGATATGTCAGAGACAATCTACGACTTGGTGCAAGTTATTGTCACTTTCCAGAACTTGAAGACTTTTGGAAAGATTGTGAAAATGATTATGAGGTACGTAAACGAGACTGGATGAGGATGACCATTGGACAGATCAGAGAATTCAAGATAGATTGCAATACAGATGGAATTGAGGAAGATGGTTCAGAATTAATTGATCCTGTGTATTTTGGTACAATTGAAACACAGCCTTTACCACCCATCAATTGGGCTAATGAGGAGATCAAAGATTTGAGTATAAGAACTACTCATATCATTCAAAAGACTAAAGATTGGGTAAAGAAAAAGGCTATGGAGGCAACAGCTACTAAACCGACAAGTAATAATGCTTTATCATCAAGTAGAAAGGATAAGCATTCAAATTCTTCTTCTTCTTTTCGTTCTCATTCTCCATCTTTAAGCATTGGTTCACATAAGAGTACTCAAGGAGGAGATGACGGAGAAGATCCATCAAGGAGAAAGGGTCTTAAGAGCATTTGTGAAAATGATGAAAAATAGAAAAAGGGGAAGACAAAAATAAAGGATAATGCATTGCCTCCCATACAAGAAGTAGTTGAGAAAAACAAGTCAACAAGTCTTGAAATCATCCATTAAAATGATGAGCATTTAAATATCTCTCCTTTACTTCTTGTTGTTTCTCCTTCTCATGAAACACCTCATTCCCCTCATGCATTACAATCTATACTCCCGCCTCCTATGAACAAATTTAGTGAGCATGTTCTTCCCTCAAATATAGTACCTCTTTCCACAAATATTCCAGAATCCTCACATAATCCTTCCTCTTCCTAGTTGCAACAAAGTTTGTCAAGAAAAAGAAACATTGCTCAATTTATCATGCCTGATTTTGATACAGTCTCCAATTTGCTACAAAGGTCTCCCAAATCTAAAAAGATCAAGATTACATCAAGGATGGCAGTGGATTCTTCATCAGGCAATGTCTATGTTGAGGTTGCACAACCTGTTTCAGAAAAGAATTTGAATGAGGCTACAGAAAGTGATTTTAACATCACTAAGATAGATCTTGGTCCATCTACATATGAGGGTGACATGCAAAATTTTCAAGTATCAGCTGCCAAGTTAATAAAAAGAATAGAGAAAGAAAGGCACACGAAAGATGAACTAAAGCAACAGGTGCAAGTTTTGACATCCTATCTCAAAGCCATCATAGATACATTTGCTTTGCCTCTTGATACTTCTTCTACCCCCACTAGCTTCTTTCTTGAGAATAATGTTGAAAAAGAGATTATTGAAACTATCAGCAAATATCAGTTGTATGGAAAAGTGACTGAAAAATGGGTTGAACGTATGAAATTAAAAACATTTAGTTTCATCGAGCAAGCAAAGAGTCTATATGATGAAGCAGAAACAAAGATGGAAGAGGTTGATAAAGAAATAAGAAGTATCCAAAAGGAGGAATTGTTGTGGCAGGGAATATCCAAGGACCTCAGTGAGATGATCAAAACTGATAATGAGATATTATTTGCTGAAAAAGTCTTTTCAAGCATTGAAGAAAATCAATCTAGTTCTTGGCTTTGTTCAGTTGAATGGAAATTGTCAAATATAAGACAAGTGTTGGCTGCTCAAGAAAAGCTCCTGGAAACTTGTGAACATGTGAAGATGAAGATTCAGGCTGATTTATTAGCAATCAATTTTGATGTGATTGAAAAAGATAAATCTTCAGTTTTGGAAGCTCAAGCTATCAAAAGAAACTTTGACAACATGATTAATACAGAGTTGTTCATTAAACAGGTTTTCAATGAAGGACTTATGGATAAATTGAATCTCATCTTTGTTGCTGTCAATTCTGGCATTGATCATATATCAGATTATCGACATAATTTGAATGATGTCCATAAAGATCAATCAGAATGGAAGCTTCGTATGACAGGAGTGTTTGTTCCCAAAAATAAACTTATAGCCTCAACAGTTAGGGTGTTCAGAGCATACAGAACAAAGTCATCTCTTCTTTCACAACAGTTTGTAGCAGCAGAAATGTCTTCAGATGGTTCCAGAGGTGGCGAGGATAAAATCTAATGGTTTCTTGTGAGATCAATCATATTGGTCCACTTTTCAAAGTTTGCAAGATTATAGGTTTTAGTTCTTTTTCTATGAAAGTGACTTTATGTCACTCTTTTGTAATTAAGTTGTAAAGTGCACTTTATTTTGGGGAACTTTTGAAAAGACCATATAAAAATTAATTAAAGTGCACTTTTATTTTCCATAAAATATTTTGGGTAGTTAGGGAAGTAGTTATGAGGTAGTTATAAAGTTGGTTACTGGAGACAAGTCTATATATACAAGGCTTGGTGTTTGTAAAAAGGGGACTTTTTGGCTTTCACATTTGAAATGGTGTTATGAGAAATAGAGTTGTACAAATCAGTGTGAAGAAATAAGAGACATTTTGGATTGTGTGATCTAAAATATCTTTTTAACATTATTCATTCCTCTTATGTTGATGGATGATGTTTTCTTTACATAATCTTGCATCTGCAATGTGGAAAAACAACTAGTCTTGGAGGAATTGGTTACTAGATAATATTTCAATGTATGTTGAATATCTCCTAAATCATTTCTTCTTTTTAATACTATATATGCTCACCTTAACAGTTTTAAGAAGTGTTCTTATATTGTCTTGGTGGGATTGTCAAACTTTTTACATGTTGGTTGAGTCAATGTTCGTAAGCCCATTGTCTTAACCTTCTAGAATTTCTTTATTTTCATTTCTTTCTAAAATATCACAAAAATCCATAATTTATTGAACAAGGGAGCTGCCCCTCTACACGCAGAGGTAAGTTGATAGAAAAACTACAACTTTACCAATTGTTGGTGCTTATTTTCACTATATGTTTTCTGGGCAAAGAGTCAAGATAATAATTCATATGCTATAGTGTAAATCTGTTTACCAATAGATTTTTGGTGACTCTACTGGGGACTAAATTTGAACGTACCTCTTTTGTTTGGAAAAAGTCACCTTAATGTGTTCAAAGAAAATCTTTTTGATCAATAAACATGGTGCTGCAACGTAGAGCTGGACCTGTTTTACAACCTAATGTTAATTGGTTGGATTTTGAGCAAGAAGATATAATTACTAATTTGCGAGTATTGGGTTTGAGATATAGGAGGTCAAATTGCCAATATCAAGAAGTAGATGCGGTGCTTGACGATGAAGAAGACATAGGAATGGAGATTTGTGTTCATGCTCAGTTAATAGCTCAAGGTATTGTAGAAGAAGAATTGGAAATAGCTATCAGGTGTGCTCCTATTCAAGTAGCTCCAAGAAGAGTTAGACAAGTTGGTTCACCTATCTAACCTATCCAAGAATATCACCCTGTGAATCCTGCTCAAAATCAACCTGGCCGCCAAGAGATATACCAGAGGAGACCGTGAAAAGGGCATCCTAGATCCTAATTTTGAAAAACTAGCAAGTCTTGATTTTTCTCAATCTTTTATTCCCCCAAGAAGGAACATTAAATCTTTTAGTAGGCCTCCTTCACCCACAAGAAGTCCTACCAGAACCTCTGCCTCCTCTTCCACTTACCAAGCATTGACCCTGCATAGGATTGCAGTTCCTATTGTCATAAATAGTCAACCAATCCCACCACCGCTAATGGATCAACCTGTGCCTTGGGGAGTAGCTATTGGCCCCCTCACCTTAGGAAATCAGTTGCATGATTTACCACATGGATCCAGAAAAGTTTTACCCAAATTCACTAGAGATGGAAAAGTTTCTACAGACGAGCATATTAATGCCTTCTTTTCCACATGTGGTGTTCTAGGTGTTATGTACGAAGATGTTTCTATTCAGTTGTTTGTTGAATCTCTAACTGAAGGAGCAACAGAATGGTTTCAACATTTGCCTGCCGGAACTATAAACTCATGGGCGATTATGTGCCAAAAATTTGAAGACCATTTCAAAAGTGCTGAAGATGAACATGCATTGTTAGCACAACTTACTCAAATGAAGAAAGAGATTCATGAGCTGATGCGGGAGTTTGTGGCACGTTTTAACAAGTTGGTGAATAGAATCGAAACTACTACAAGGCCAACTGCGGAGAATAAAAAATGTTTCTTTCTAAATGTGCAACCTCCAGATATAAGTTTCCATTTGAGAAGAGCTTGAGTGGCTAATTTAGAAGTAGCACAGACCATGGCCATTGAGATCGAGGATGATTTGTTGACTACCAGAAAATGGAACAAGGACTTGTAGAAGGGGAAGGCACAGTCTTCTAATTCATCCACTACAGACCTGATGATTCAGAAGCTAGACAATGATTTACTCTTGCTTAAGAAACAACTTTTCCATAATCCACATCTGCTATATCAAGATATACCCAAGAGAAATTATGTACCATACCAGTAGAACAAGCCACCTAGGCTTCCTCCTCCAGTACAAAGACTAGCTATTGAACATCCTTCTTCCAGTCATAAGTAAACTGTAGCTACATGTGATTTTCATCTGACTACTGACCATGATGGCAGCACTTGTCCTGAAATGGAAAGGTTCATGCAGATGAATCTATCAAGCGAGAAGATAGAAGAATATGTCTCTCAAGAAGACAAGACAAATGAGACCTATGGCCAACCAACAATCAGCTTTCTTGAGTATGAGTCTGATAATGAAAAAGAAGAGGTTTAGGACATTAATAATCATTCTTGTAATATCTTCACAAGAAATCAGTATCAGAAGAATGAAGGAAAAGCCAAAGTTGAATTTGCCCATAAAATTCTAGAAAATGCCCCGAAGATTCTAACAAGAAAATATCCTCTAGGGAATCAACCTCTTACTGCCATGAAAGATAAAGGCACACAAGGTCCCTGTCTTGGTGATTCATCTCCCTCGCCTAATGATGCATTTGATTTCATAGAGCATTGCAAAAAAACAAAGGTACAAATTTCTCAACTTGATTACTTAAAGTCAAATCCTCATCAGTTGGAGAGATTATTGCATATTGTTAAAGGAAAACTAGATCCTTCTTTTTCAGTACATCAACAGTCAAATGACTCACAACCTGAAGAGCTTTCACATGATGATCTCCTCAGTGAATCTCCACAAAATGGTACCCTATTGGTAAATGTTATTCTCCCAGATAAACCTGACCCATTCTATGTTTCTTTGTATATAGCTGGCTGTAAACTTAGCAATTGCATAATAGATTCTGGTGCTTCTGACAATGGCATGCCAGTTAAGGTTGCTCATGCCCTCAGCTTGTCATTAAACAAACCCTCAGGCAAAGTCTACTCGATGGAGTCTAAATTAGTCCCATTAGTAGGTCAACTCAAAGACGCGCAAGTTGCTTTAGCTGCTTTCCCGAAAAAGAAACTAAAGCTCACCATCTTAATTGATGACATTCCCGCAAGCTATGGCATGCTACTTAGCAAACATTTTTATAAAGACCTAGGTGGAGAAATACAATTGGATTGGTCCCATACCTTAATCCCAATCCATGGAAAGAAAATTAGACTAAATCTAGAACCCAAAGCAAAGTATACAGTCTTGAAATCTGATGATCCAAGAGCAGAGATACTATATGAAGAAAATGGACTGGGTACGTATATGCTCATGCAGAAAAAAGAGGTAACCCCTAAAGTTATCTCTCCTGATGTATCTTCTGGCCTTTGGACTATGGAATTCGACGACAGTCATTCTTCTTCTGGTTCAAGGAATGGAATTGTTCTTATTTCACCTACAGGGGAGAAATTTCCTGTGGCTTTCAAATTAGTTTTTGACAACACTAATAATACGGTAGAGTATGAGGTGCTCCTTCTAGGTCTCGAAGTTGCCAAAGAGAAAGGAATCAAAATGTTGAGGGTTCTCGGAGATGCAGAATTGGTTGTCAAGCAAGTGAGAAATTAGTTTCAAACAAAGAACACCAAGTTGAGAAGATACCGAAACTTAGTATGGGATCAAATAGAGTTCTTTGATGCTTTCTCTATAGAGGCTATTCCTCAAACTCTTAATTCTAAAGCTGATTGCCTTGTAGTTTTTGCGGCTCTCTTGCTTCCAGATCCAGAGTTCAACAAAGATCAATATAAAATTGAATTAGTATACCGACCAAGCGTGCCTGATAATGATAAATATTGGCAAGTTTTTGATGATGACAGACATATTGTGTCTTGTTTGGAGAAGGCCGGTACTTTTGTCAATCTGTTATTTGAAGGAAGTGAGACTCCTGTAGAAGACGAAGTGTTACAATTAAAGGGGAACACCATCCCAAAAGGTTTGATTACTCTAGAGAAACTGTTTGATAAGCACGATTGCTATTTGAAGAATAAGGCCCAAGAGAAAAATCCCAATCCTTCTCAGTATGATAAAATAGAATAGGCACTAAAGATGATCCTAAAATTGTTTGCATTGGCAAAGCATGTTCACCAGAAGAAAGAAAGAAGCTCATTACCCTGTTGGTCAAATACAAGGACATGTTCGCATGGTGTTATGATGATTTGAAGAATTTCATGGGTGGAAAATTTCAGCATTGTATCACTCTTAAACCTGGGGCTACTCCTTTTAGGAAAAAACATAGGCATTTCAATCCTGTTGGTTAACAGATTTGCTCTTATTCTGAAAATTACTTGCTCTGACCCTATACCCTTTTTCCAAGAACAAATGAGTTAATCAACAAATGGGTGAACCTTTTGAATTAGTTCCCCTCTGAATTCAGGTACAGCTCCCTTTATGATTTTCAATGAATTTTAGCCTATTCAACTAACTAAATTGCATTTTTAACCAGAAAACGCCTAAGGCTGACTAACATCCATACATAGCCATGTCATGAATGCGATTAATTTATACAGCAGCAGGATAGAATGCACAGATTCTACTTTAGTACATTCGAATACATGAATATGTTTATACAAACTTGCTGAACTCGAAAGGAAAGATAATACATATGATGGGTTGTTCAAACAAAGAGCAATTACCAGGTAAAAGAAGATTTCTCACAGAAAATCAAATTTCACACATTTAGACGCACAGATCCAAATAAGCAGCAATCGTTCCTCTTTTCATTCACAGATGAAAATTTTTCAAACAATCATCATATATAAAAATAAAACACACTTTTTCTGAAATTCCCCTTTCCTCTTTTCTTTCCCTCACTTCCTCTCCTGCTTAAATTCTAAAAAAAAAAACAAATATATATCAAAGTCTTAACCAAGTCCTCGAGCAAATTAAACTCAGAGTTAACACCACTCTGACCCATACGGGATTTAGTTTTAACAACTGATCGTAAAAGATTAAAGTTGCCAGAAATAACATAAATTAAAGACTTGAAAAAGAAAGAGCTGATGCGGTTATGACTGGGGCGATGAATCAGCATCCCCTGATTTGCTGTCGAGAGCCTGGGAAGCATGCTGGGTTCTCCACTCCTGAAAGGCAGCCACGAACTCCTGAATTTTAGGAAAGTTTGGTATGCCTATATGCTTCATCCTCAATTTCCAGACCTCCTTTTCCCTTCGCATTTTCCCAAATTTTTCCTTGTGTTCAGGGAGTGCGTCGATACAGAGGTAGAGCAGGGATTCGACTTTAGAAATTCTGGAGAAATCCTCAATAAGAATATTATCATTCTCTTTAACAAAACGGATCTTATCCCTAAAGGATTGGGCTACTGCTTCAACATCTTCTTCAGGCTTTCCATCATCCTTCATGTATTTTACGTCGATACATTGTAAATCACGTTGCAATGACTGAGTGAAGTCCGTTATCTCCTTAATGAGCTTTGAGACTTCAAAGCGTGCTTGTCGGGATATGGAGTTCCTCCATTCGATATTCTTTTTGTTCACATACAATAAATCCTCATCCACACCAGTCAGTTTCATCTCTGCCAAAAACTTTTCCAGCCCATATTTCCGAACTTCCTCTATTTGGTTCGTCACACTGGTCCACTTGCCTTCGTCCTTAGCCCAGACAGCAACCTGTGCTTTAAGATCTTCAATGGTAGTAGCAGTCAGGTCATATATGCCTTTGAGTTCATGGATATACTCAGTTCCCCTTTGCTCAATGCTGTCTAACCAGCCATCAAATGTTTTTGAGACCATTTTGCTCCTATGAACTTGATCTAACATTTTCTGATTGACGGGTGACTTTGGGTCAAAAGACAAGGGAACTTGTGAGATTGGCTGCGGGTTAGGATTGTTGATGGCTTCAATATACTCTGCCATTGCACGCAGAGTTTGTTTTAATTCTCTTTTGTCCCTTTCATCTTTCATCGTTCGATTGACCATTCTTTTAGCTGAAGCTTCGAGATGGTGTACATCCGCAGCTCTGGAGGCAGTATCGAGGTCTATCTTTTCCACAGTGAAATCATGCACTGTAGGATCTTGAACCTCTTCCTCGGTCACTGGTTTGGCTATTTCTGCGCTCCAGTTACCAGTGCTTGGGTCAATATCTATCCTGGATACTGTTTTAAGTCTTTTGGACTTGGGGGTCTTCCCCAGACATTTACTTACCATATCTTCCAGAGGGAGAACGAAAGGAACCACCTTCTTTTTATCAGATATAGAGCTCTCTAGCCACTTTGGTGCCGGGGTTGTCTCCCTGAGTTTTTCTCCATCAGAAGGTTTATCTGAAATCATCAACATTTCCGGAGTACCCAAAACATCCTTTGACTGTGAACCAGTATCAACTGCTTCTGTTCTGGTTGGGCTTGCTTCTCTGTCCCCCATGGGGTCCTCTGCTTCTTCTTCTGAATTTAAGTCGACAATTATTGTCTCAGAAACTGGCTTCTTCCTTTTACCTTTGGTTCTCAGCCTGGTGACACGAGAAGGTAGAATATCTGTGAGGACCCTTCTGGATTTCTTGGTGACAAGGCTCTTTTCAGGTGATGGCTCAGAAGCACCTGCACCACAGATAGCAAGAGGTTGATTAGAAGGATCCAGGGGAAGTGGTGATGCAACCACTGAAGATAATTGTTGAACATTTTTATCTTGAGACCCCTGTTGCTTCTTTTCTCTCAACCATTTTTCAGTCCTCCTTATCACCGGGAGGGTCTTAATTTCAATCCTGTCCTCCTCCTTCTTGCTCCAGTCCACCTCTGGAATGGGTAAGTGCTCCACTTTCTCAAATTGTGGATCAACCACTTCTTCATCATCAACAAGAACTCCAGAAATGTCCATGTCTAAGTTAAAGGTAATTATTTGTCTTAAAGAAAACCTGCACCATAACCTTCTCCTAACTTCAAATTCATCTGGACAATCCATCCAATAATCCTCCAGCTTAGGAAGGTGCGAGTGCCCTGTTCCAGAATTTAAGTTATCTTTAACAAAACTTTTACTGTCGAATTTGGCTCTAGCAGTGAAGGATTGAAAATTGAACCTCTTGAGGTTCACCCCTAGATTTAAAGCATCAGAAGTTGACAGGCATGAATAATGCCCAAGTTCAACAGGAAAAGAAATACCACAACCCCTTTTTGATGGAAATTTTTTATGAACATGTGCCAATTGCCGACATACCTCTATTAGTACAAAACGATCAAATACATATCTGGGCAACTTCATTGGTTCGCCATCGAATCCCCCAACTCTGATATAGGTGAACTCAGAGAATTGGATGAAAAAGCTACCGTAGATACTGATTAGCTGCATTGCTTCACTGGTCATTCTCTTACCTGGGTTACCTGTCAATTCATAGGTCATCTTCCCAGTGAAGACATCATTGATCCTCTTGTAATTTTCATAACAATTTTTTCTTTGCAACTGTGAGTAATATTGATAAACTTTGCTGCTTTCATCTAAAGGCTCATGAGGCAGGTCAAACCAATCTCTTGTGGAGGCTAAACAGTAAAATAGATAAGAAGACATAAAGAAATCCCTGTTGCCCAGACGATTATTTAAGCTCTGATGCAGACAGTCAGCTATTATCTCGGCCCAATCCAAGTATTGTTCACCCTGGAGGACGACTTGTATAAAAAAGTACATCCAGTCTTCCCAGTAATAGGCATGTTGATTGCCTCTCAATCTGTTCAATAACACCACAATATCCCTTACTTCCTGTATTAAATGGTCTCTAGTGAGGGGTCTGGGCAGCCTTGAACCACCTTTCTGAAACTTTAGCAGCCAATTCCGTGCTATCACACTCTTGTAAGTTGGTTTCTTTTCTGAGAAATATCCATTGGAGGAGGTAATGTCGAGGTTGGAATATGCCCCCTTATGCGGTATCTTCATCACAGACATAAGGGTTTGTCTGTTGACAGAAAACAGCACATCCCCGTTGGCGTTTTTGACACATCTGTTCTGGGGGTCATATCTGTTTATACATTCTTGAACCAATTCAGGGCATAGAATGGCCTGAGGAAAGGCTGCAGCTTCCACTAAACCACTGTCTACAATCTTCTTCATTGTGGGGGTTTGGACAGGGTTCTTTGTTCTTTCTATGAATTCCTCCAAGTCATACTGAACTAATGCGGTGTCTCCAAACTCGGAGTGGGAATAAATAAGACTGGGGCCGTGTTCATCCCCCAAACATGTAGACTTCAAAGACATATTGGGAAGACTATGATATAGCAATTCGAATCTCAAAAATAACAGAAATTCTAGGGGTTCTTCTTTCCAGTAAAAGAACTCAGAATAGTACAGGGGGAAATAGGACTCACCTTCAGGAAATTTGAAAGCACTGCGAAAGCTTGAAAAACGAGAGCCTTACACTTTCAGCGCTATTCTCCTCCGCGTCGCACAATGTGAATACTTGCTAAAATTGGGTTGTTTTTGGCTAACAATGGCACTTACCAGAATGAATGTCTATCGCTTAGATCAATACGTGCCAAAAATATTTGAAGGGACGTGAACTCTGATTTTTCCATTAATAGCAAGTAATGTTGTCGCGCCATCATGAGGTATAATAATTATCCGTAGCTTCCGTTAAATTAGAGCTCTTGCTTTTATGATGAGTTCCTGACAAAATCTCCTCCAACTTTCCCGCTAAATTTGGCTTGGAAAACCGCGGGAGCAGATGGGACCAAACTTACCAAATCTTCGCACCATTGAACCTTTGAAACATGGTTCAACGCGATGGTTCAATATGAAGGTTCAACGACACATGGGCTATATAGACCAACAGAAGGTTACGCGGCTTCTAGTATAAGGTCCCAAATTATGAAATAGCGAACTCTTTGAACTTTGAACTATTTGAACCTTGAACCTTGAACCTTTGAACCCCGCGGAAGAGTTCAAGCGGGAAGTTCAAGTTCAACGACACATGACATAAGGCAACTGTGCGACCTGATGGATGAAAAGGCTATGAATATTGAACCTTGAACCTTGAACCATTGAACCCCGCGGAAGAGTTCAAGCGGGAAGTTCAAGTTCAACCCGAAAGTTCCAAGACGCTTGAGGCAAAGACAAAACAACTTGCTTTATACGACACTTCAGACACATTGAACCATTGAACTTTAGACTTTGAGAATGGTTAGGGTTCAAAGGTTCAAACCTTAAGTGACTTTGTTTACAAAGGCGACGCACGGGTAAAAATTAAAGGATCGAGAGCCGATTTACAAAAAAAAAGGATGATCGGGAATATAGCACGATAAACCGGCTTTTGTTCAAGAAATATTACCAATACATAAATAAACAAGGGCGACTCAAAAGGTAACACTGGCTCTGACTGGGGACTGCATTTCATGGCAAATTGCAGAGAACTCAGAAGCTCTGGTTTCGCAGAAAAGGAAAACAAAAGAAAGAAAGAAAGAAACAGGACGGGACCGAACAAAAACGGGAAAAGAAACACAGAAAGAAACAAAGGGAAGACTATGTACAAAACTGGGGAACCTGTTTACAGATGATACAGCTTGAGATCCTGTCCATTATAGGACAGGGGTAAAACAATTCCATCAGGATATTCCAGTTTGAAAGAATTTGGACCCAACGCCTGGTGAATCTTAAAAGGCCCTTTCCAGAGGGAATCAAATTTGCTGTGCGCACCCTTCGGTTCTCTCCTTTTGTCCCACAGTAGTATTTCATCACCTTCCATGAACTTCCTGGGTCTTGCTTTTCTATCAAAAATTTCCTTAACTTTAGCCTGATGTACAGTGATTCGGTCAACCAGTTCATTTCTCTCTTCCTCAATTTTGGTTAAATACATGATCCTCTTCTCCAGGGAATCTTGGAAATACTGATCCTCAATTACGTTTTGCAGTTTGGCTGTAGATAGCTCCAGTGGCAATGATAATTGGGCTCCTATCCCATAAACTAATTCAAATGGTGCCATCCCAATCGCTCTCTTTGGGGTTACTCTGTCAGCCCAGAGAGCTTCATATAACTTCTTATGCCAATCCCTGGGGCTGTCATTAACCAATTTCTTCATGATAGCAATCAGGTTTTTGTTACTGGACTCAGCTTGTCCATTCCCTTGGGGATAGTAATCCGATGAATGAGAAAGAGAAATACTATGTTCATAGCAGAAGGAGGTCATCTCACCTGAGGAGAAACTGGTAGCATTATCAGCTACAATCTTCTGGGGCACACCGAATCGAACTAAGATATTCTCCTTGAGAAAATCACAAACCACCTCGGAAGTTGTTCTTTTTACAGGGGCTGCCTCAACCCATTTCGTGAAATAATCTGTTGCTGTTAAGATATGGGTATGCCCTGCACTTGAGGGGGGTGAGATAGGTCCAATAAAATCCAATCCCCACTGTTTGAAGGGTTCTTCAACAACAACAGGCCTTAAAGGTAGAGCTGCAAGTTGTGGCCTTCCCGAGAACATTTTACACTTCTCACAATTAGCCACGAACCTATACGCATCCTTGAACATCCCTGGCCAGTAATAACAATTTCTGAGGATCTTGAAAGCTGTAACTGAAGAAGAAAAATGTCTGCCACAAGCTTCATTATGGAAAATTCCCAAGAGTTTATCCTGCTGTTCTTTATCCACACATCTCAGAAAGGTCCCATCTAACCCTTTCTTGTAAAGAACATCTCCCCAAATAACATATTTTGCAGCTTTCAGCTTCAAGTTTCTTTTCTCTTTAGGAGTCAGGTGATTAGGACAGTCACCATATGTAAGATAATGTGCTACATCCAGAAACCATGGATCCTGTAAACTTACCAATAAGACTGTGGGGAGCCCCTCCCCTTCTTGTTCTTTATTCTCAGCAATCAGCTTACATAAACCTTGACCCCTGATCAGCTTAGTAGGTCTAATTTCCAGATCATACTCCTGTATTTTAGCAACCCACGTTGCTCTATTATTTAATCCCACTTCCTGCTGAGTCAAAATACTTTTCACAGCTGAATTTGGAACAAATACAGCTGAATGGGAATGGAGTATATAATATCTGAATTGCTTGACAGCTTTGACCACAGCAAAGGCTTGCTTTTCGACTAGAGAATATTTTAGCTCATGCTTTTTTAGGGGAACACTCATAAAGGCTATGGGAGCCTCTTGATCTAATTCATTTTTCTGCAACAAAATTCCTGACATGGTGTGTTCCGAAGCATAACAATAAATAATAAAATCCTTCTGAAAATTAGGATTTACCAAAGTGGGAGTGTTCGCAATAGCCTCCTTGATATCCTCGAACGCCTTCCTAGCAGCTTCGTTCCATTTGAAAGGTTGTTTCTCACTCATCATCCCGACAATGTATTTTGTAATCTCAGCAAAGTCAGGGATGAACCTTCTGAGGAAATTGATTTGACCGAAGAAGGACTTGACTCCAGTCCTGTTTGAGGGGAGACTAAGCTGTTGAATTGCCCTGACTCTCTCTGGGTCGATCTTGATTCCGTCTTTTGAAACTAGGTGTCCCAACAATTTTCCCTCAGTCACACAGAAAACTGACTTCTTGGGGTTGAGTGAGATGCCGTGGCTCCGACACCTTTGCAAGACAGACTCCAGATCTCTCAAATGATCTTCTCTATTCTTGGAAAAGATAGTTAAATCATCAAGGTAGATAACGATGATTCTGTTCTTCAGGTCCCTGAAAGACGAATCCATTGCTCGCTGAAAAGTTGCTCCTGCATTGATCAAGCCAAAGGGCATTCGATTATAGGCAAAGGTTCCCCGAGGTGTGGTGAAAGCTGTTTTATGTTGATCCTCTGCAGCCACACCTATCTGATTGTAACCTGAAAAACCATCCAGCATAGACATCATTTCAGACCCAGCAACTGTCTGCAAGATGTGGTCCATCACAGGCAGAGGATAGTTATCTTTCAGGCTGGCTTGATTTAAGTTTCTGAAGTCAACACAGATCCTTATTTCTCCATTTTTCTTTCGGACCGGAACAATATTTGCCACCCAGGTGGAGTGATGGATTGGATAGATGATTCTGGCCTTCAACATCTTATCTATCTCTTTAAAGATGGCTTCAGCAACTTTTGGGTTGTAATTCCTCAGCTTCTGTCTGAATGGAGCTGCGTTTGCTTTCAGAGGGATATGGTGGTGAAACTGTCCATGTCTAAAATTTTTGAGATCATCATAGCACCAGGCGAAAACATCCTTATATCTGATTAGCAATTTAATCAATTTGTTTTTTTCCTCCGAAGAGCAGCATTTACCAATGGATATCCACTTAGGATCGGCTTTATCTCCAATATTTATTTTCTCATAATCCTCTGCTTTATCAGGAATAGAGGAAAGCTTGCCTTTAACATATTCATCTCTTCTAGAAAATAGATGTTCCAAAGAGACCAGCCCTTTAGGGATTTTGTTTCCCTTTAATTGAATCATATCATCTCTTGAATTAATCCCAGGGTCAGGACTGAATTCTTTGCACTCTGCTTCGGAACCTTCAAAATAGGTCCCCAGGAACATTTCAGCGTTTTCTAAGAATTTTCTAATTTGATTATCACTTTCAAAAACCTGCCAGTTCTCGGCATTGTCAGGGACATTTGGGCGATATATCATTTCTACCCTATAAGAATCTTTCTTGAAATCTGGATGTGGTAAAAGGAGAGAAGCTGACACTGCCAGAGAATCTGCTCGGGAATTCAGATCCCTGGGAATTGTTTCTATAGAGAAAGCATCAAAATATTCGATTTCATCCCATACCCTATTTCTATAATGCCTTAGTCTTTCATTCTTTACAGAAAAGATTCCCCTTACCTGCTTTACAATTAGTTCAGCATCACCCTTTACCTTAAGTACCTTCACACCTTTCTCTTTGGCTTCAAACAATCCGAGCAGTAGGGCTTCATACTCTGCAGTATTGTTGGTGTTTTTGAACTTTAACTTAAAAGAGTAAGAGAACAATTCACCTTCAGGTGAGATTAACACGACTCCAGCCCCTGAACCAGCGGTAGCACAGCTGCCATCAAATTCCATAACCCATAGATCATCAGAATGTACAGGTTTTTGCACTAATCCTTCCTTGGGTTCTGCCTCGAAACTTTGTTCAGAAGAGAAGAAATAATTACCGAATTCACATTCCTCAAACAAAATCTGTGCCTTGGGATCATCAGAGGGATAGACAGTGAACTTGCACTTGGGCTCAGGTTCCAACTTCATCTCTGCTTTCCTACTAGGATTGTGGCCTCTGACCAATCCAGCTTGATTTGTCCACCTAGATCCTTGCAAAATGTCCTGCTCAAAAGCATTCCATAACTGGCAGGGATATCTGCTACCAGAATAGTCAATTTCACCCTCTTATCAGGGTAAGCTGTAAGTGCGACTCGTGCATCTTTAATTTGCCCAAGCAAGGAAACCTGTTTTCCGTCCATAGAATAACATCTTCCAAATGTTTTCGTAAGTGATAATCCTAGGGCTTTAGCTACAGAGGAGGGCATAATATTATCAGAGGCTCCTGAATCTATAATGCAGTTGCTAAGTTTATGACCATTGATATACAGGGACACATAAAAAGGATTAGGTTTCAAATCATTATAGGGAATATTATTGGATGCATTGGGAGTTGTACTAGGGGCAGACAAAGGTGACTCAGATGAGGAAGTAAATAATCTAGCAATAGGGGATTCAGCATCGACTTCCAGTTGATTCGTAAATTCGGTTTGTGCAGGACTACCTTTAACATGTTTAACTAATTTGTCAAGTTCGGTAGGTTTCAACTTGAGATATTCAATAGGAGAAATTTGAATTTTTGCAGATTTACAAAAATCTACAATATCAAAGGAAGCATCAAGCTCATTTCTATGTAGCAATTTATTTTCTTGAGCTTTCAAATTAGCATCATGAGTTCTAGTTAAGGGCTCCTTACCTTTGCCAGGTATTTCTTGAGTATTAGAAGATTTCATATTCCTCTGACCCCTAGTTAGCACCGCGCATGAAGGGTCTTCAAGGGTTACCAATATTTCACCTCCCCTTTCTGAATCAGACTCATATTCAAGGAAGTGTATCTCAGAGCCGCCAGGTTCCTCGTAGTTCCTTTCATCTTCTGTGGCTTCCCCTAGCATATCTTGAGTAGCAGTCATCTGAGTGTACCTGAGCATTTCTGGGCAAGAATTCCCATCATGGTCAGTAGTCAAGTGAAAAATGCACATGTTTCCTCTTCCAGGAGCAGGTTCAATAGCCAGTCTTGGTTGTGCTGCCGTTAAGGGTAAAGTTCTACCAGTATTTGCTTGCTGATTCAAATTTCTTCTGCTCATATCTTGGTACGGTTGCTGGAAAGGGGCGCCAGCCTTAGGTAATTGCCTCTTTAAGGCAATCATATCATTAACCAACCTCTGTACTATAGGGTCCGTAGAAGATGAGGATTGGGCATTTGGCACCTGAACCTCTCTCTTCCATTTGCCGGCCATGATGAGATCATCCTCCAATCCAACTGCTAGGTTTTGTGCAGCTGTCAAATCGGCAATTGCACCTCTCCTGAGATGGAAGCTAATATTGGGAGGCATAGCATTAATAAAGAAACATTTCTGATTTTCGCCAGACGGTCTTTTTGTAGCAGAGATTTTATTCACAATTCTATTAAATTTGGCCACGAACTCCCTCATAGGTTCATGAATCTCCTTTTTAAGTTGAGTCAGCTGTGCAAGGAGGTAATGTTCGTCCTCTGCACTCTTGAACCTATTTTCAAAGGCAGTTTTCATTTCATTCCAATTCGTAATTGAGGCATCAGTCAGGTGGTAGAACCATTGTGCAGCAGTGTCGGTCAAAGTCTGTACAAAGAGTCTTATGGCAACGTCCTGGTGTTGAACACCCAGTACACTGCATGCTACTGCAAAGGCACATAAATGTTCTTCTGGTGATGTTTTACCGTCTCCATTGAACCTGGGCAAATTCTCTCTTGCATTTTTAGGTAATGGATTAAGGTTGGCCCCTAGGTTCAGAGGCCCTATGGCAGCTCCCCAAGGTTGAGCCATGGGTAGAAAATTTATAGCTAAGGGGATAGCAGTGCCTGAAAGGGTTAAAGCTTGGCAGAGAGGGGAAGTAGCAGGCCTAGAAGGACTAGGGGGTCTACTTCTTGCTTTTCTTGCACGGGTAGGGATATAAGGAAAATTAAGGTTTTGCAATATTTGAAAGGTAGGGTCTTCAACTCCCTCTCTTCTCGAAGACCTGGTGTAGGGCCTAGAATCCAGCTTAAAATAATATTGGAACTAGGTAGGTAGTTATTGATTTCTTTGTTGTTCTTGATTTCTTTGTACCTCAAGGGCTTGGTTTCTTGCAGCGTTTCTTGCCTGCCTTCTTCTTTGCCTGAGTAACAGTAATCTCAGGTTATCGGCCAACTCTTCTTCTTGTTCCAACACTCTGCTCGCTCTTCTGTAATCTTCACTATTTCGACGAGTACACCAAGCAAGAGTATTCAACTGACCGATGATATCTTCCTGTTCGTCCTGAAATCCAAGATTGGGTTGCAAAATAGGAATTATGTTTTCGTGTGGAAGCACCATTGTTGCTTCATATTCAGGCGATTAATAATTAATGATTTTGTCTAATTTTCCCCAGTAGAGTCGCCAAAAACTGTTGGTTAACAGATTTGCTCTTATTCTAAAAATTACTTGCTCTGACCCTATACCCTTTTTCCAAGAACAAATGAGTTAATCAACAAATGGGTGAACCTTTTGAATTAGTTCCCCTCTGAATTCAGGTACAGCTCCCTTTATGATTTTCAATGAATTTTAGCCTATTCAACTAACTAAATTGCATTTTTAACCAAAAAACGCCTAAGGCTGACTAACATCCATACATAGCCATGTCATGAATGCGATTAATTTATACAGCAGCAGGATAGAATGCACAGATTCTACTTTAGTACATTCGAATACATGAATATGTTTATACAAACTTGCTGAACTCGAAAGGAAAGATAATACATATGATGGGTTGTTCAAACAAAGAGCAATTACCAGGTAAAAGAAGATTTCTCACAGAAAATCAAATTTCACACATTTAGACGCACAGATCCAAATAAGCAGCAATCGTTCCTCTTTTCATTCACAGATGAAAATTTTTCAAACAATCATCATATATAAAAATAAAACACACTTTTTCTGAAATTCCCCTTTCCTCTTTTCTTTCCCTCACTTCCTCTCCTGCTTAAATTCTAAAAAAAAAAACAAATATATATCAAAGTCTTAACCAAGTCCTCGAGCAAATTAAACTCAGAGTTAACACCACTCTGACCCATACGGGATTTAGTTTTAACAACTGATCGTAAAAGATTAAAGTTGCCAGAAATAACATAAATTAAAGACTTGAAAAAGAAAGAGCTGATGCGGTTATGACTGGGGCGATGAATCAGCATCCCCTGATTTGCTGTCGAGAGCCTGGGAAGCATGCTGGGTTCTCCACTCCTGAAAGGCAGCCACGAACTCCTGAATTTTAGGAAAGTTTGGTATGCCTATATGCTTCATCCTCAATTTCTAGACCTCCTTTTCCCTTCGCATTTTCCCAAATTTTTCCTTGTGTTCAGGGAGTGCGTCGATACAGAGGTAGAGCAGGGATTCGACTTTAGAAATTCTGGAGAAATCCTCAATAAGAATATTATCATTCTCTTTAACAAAACGGATCTTATCCCTAAAGGATTGGGCTACTGCTTCAACATCTTCTTCAGGCTTTCCATCATCCTTCATGTATTTTACGTCGATACATTGTAAATCACGTTGCAATGACTGAGTGAAGTCCGTTATCTCCTTAATGAGCTTTGAGACTTCAAAGCGTGCTTGTCGGGATATGGAGTTCCTCCATTCGATATTCTTTTTGTTCACATACAATAAATCCTCATCCACACCAGTCAGTTTCATCTCTGCCAAAAACTTTTCCAGCCCATATTTCCGAACTTCCTCTATTTGGTTCGTCACACTGGTCCACTTGCCTTCGTCCTTAGCCCAGACAGCAACCTGTGCTTTAAGATCTTCAATGGTAGTAGCAGTCAGGTCATATATGCCTTTGAGTTCATGGATATACTCAGTTCCCCTTTGCTCAATGCTGTCTAACCAGCCATCAAATGTTTTTGAGACCATTTTGCTCCTATGAACTTGATCTAACATTTTCTGATTGACGGGTGACTTTGGGTCAAAAGACAAGGGAACTTGTGAGATTGGCTGCGGGTTAGGCTTGTTAATGGCTTCAATATACTCTGCCATTGCACGCAGAGTTTGTTTTAATTCTCTTTTGTCCCTTTCATCTTTCATCGTTCGATTGACCATTCTTTTAGCTGAAGCTTCGAGATGGTGTACATCCGCAGCTCTGGAGGCAGTACCGAGGTCTATCTTTTCCACAGTGAAATCATGCACTGTAGGATCTTGAACCTCTTCCTCGGTCACTGGTTTGGCTATTTCTGCGCTCCAGTTACCAGTGCTTGGGTCAATATCTATCCTGGATACTGTTTTAAGTCTTTTGGACTTGGGGGTCTTCCCCAGACATTTACTTACCATATCTTCCAGAGGGAGAACGAAAGGAACCACCTTCTTTTTATCAGATATAGAGCTCTCTAGCCACTTTGGTGCCGGGGTTGTCTCCCTGAGTTTTTCTCCATCAGAAGGTTTATCTGAAATCATCAACATTTCCGGAGTACCCAAAACATCCTTTGACTGTGAACCAGTATCAACTGCTTCTGTTCTGGTTGGGCTTGCTTCTCTGTCCCCCATGGGGTCCTCTGCTTCTTCTTCTGAATTTAAGTCGACAATTATTGTCTCAGAAACTGGCTTCTTCCTTTTACCTTTGGTTCTCAGCCTGGTGACACGAGAAGGTAGAATATCTGTGAGGACCCTTCTGGATTTCTTGGTGACAAGGCTCTTTTCAGGTGATGGCTCAGAAGCACCTGCACCACAGATAGCAAGAGGTTGATTAGAAGGATCCAGGGGAAGTGGTGATGCAACCACTGAAGATAATTGTTGAACATTTTTATCTTGAGACCCCTGTTGCTTCTTTTCTCTCAACCATTTTTCAGTCCTCCTTATCACCGGGAGGGTCTTAATTTCAATCCTGTCCTCCTCCTTCTTGCTCCAGTCCACCTCTGGAATGGGTAAGTGCTCCACTTTCTCAAATTGTGGATCAACCACTTCTTCATCATCAACAAGAACTCCAGAAATGTCCATGTCTAAGTTAAAGGTAATTATTTGTCTTAAAGAAAACCTGCACCATAACCTTCTCCTAACTTCAAATTCATCTGGACAATCCATCCAATAATCCTCCAGCTTAGGAAGGTGCGAGTGCCCTGTTCCAGAATTTAAGTTATCTTTAACAAAACTTTTACTGTCGAATTTGGCTCTAGCAGTGAAGGATTGAAAATTGAACCTCTTGAGGTTCACCCCTAGATTTAAAGCATCAGAAGTTGACAGGCATGAATAATGCCCAAGTTCAACAGGAAAAGAAATACCACAACCCCTTTTTGATGGAAATTTTTTATGAACATGTGCCAATTGCCGACATACCTCTATTAGTACAAAACGATCAAATACATATCTGGGCAACTTCATTGGTTCGCCATCGAATCCCCCAACTCTGATATAGGTGAACTCAGAGAATTGGATGAAAAAGCTACCGTAGATACTGATTAGCTGCATTGCTTCACTGGTCATTCTCTTACCTGGGTTACCTGTCAATTCATAGGTCATCTTCCCAGTGAAGACATCATTGATCCTCTTGTAATTTTCATAACAATTTTTTCTTTGCAACTGTGAGTAATATTGATAAACTTTGCTGCTTTCATCTAAAGGCTCATGAGGCAGGTCAAACCAATCTCTTGTGGAGGCTAAACAGTAAAATAGATAAGAAGACATAAAGAAATCCCTGTTGCCCAGACGATTATTTAAGCTCTGATGCAGACAGTCAGCTATTATCTCGGCCCAATCCAAGTATTGTTCACCCTGGAGGACGACTTGTATAAAAAAGTACATCCAGTCTTCCCAGTAATAGGCATGTTGATTGCCTCTCAATCTGTTCAATAACACCACAATATCCCTTACTTCCTGTATTAAATGGTCTCTAGTGAGGGGTCTGGGCAGCCTTGAACCACCTTTCTGAAACTTTAGCAGCCAATTCCGTGCTATCACACTCTTGTAAGTTGGTTTCTTTTCTGAGAAATATCCATTGGAGGAGGTAATGTCAAGGTTGGAATATGCCCCCTTATGCGGTATCTTCATCACAGACATAAGGGTTTGTCTGTTGACAGAAAACAGCACATCCCCGTTGGCGTTTTTGACACATCTGTTCTGGGGGTCATATCTGTTTATACATTCTTGAACCAATTCAGGGCATAGAATGGCCTGAGGAAAGGCTGCAGCTTCCACTAAACCACTGTCTACAATCTTCTTCATTGTGGGGGTTTGGACAGGGTTCTTTGTTCTTTCTATGAATTCCTCCAAGTCATACTGAACTAATGCGGTGTCTCCAAACTCGGAGTGGGAATAAATAAGACTGGGGCCGTGTTCATCCCCCAAACATGTAGACTTCAAAGACATATTGGGAAGACTATGATATAGCAATTCGAATCTCGAAAATAACAGAAATTCTAGGGGTTCTTCTTTCCAGTAAAAGAACTCGGAATAGTACAGGGGGAAATAGGACTCACCTTCAGGAAATTTGAAAGCACTGCGAAAGCTTGAAAAACGAGAGCCTTACACTTTCAGCGCTATTCTCCTCCGCGTCGCACAATGTGAATACTTGCTAAAATTGGGTTGTTTTTGGCTAACAATGGCACTTACCAGAATGAATGTCTATCGCTCAGATCAATACGTGCCAAAAATATTTGAAGGGACGTGAACTCTGATTTTTCCATTAATAGCAAGTAATGTTGTCGCGCCATCATGAGGTATAATAATTATCCGTAGCTTCCGTTAAATTAGAGCTCTTGCTTTTATGATGAGTTCCTGACAAAATCTCCTCCAACTTTCCCGCTAAATTTGGCTTGGAAAACCGCGGGAGCAGATGGGACCAAACTTACCAAATCTTCGCACCATTGAACCTTTGAAACATGGTTCAACGCGATGGTTCAATATGAAGGTTCAACGACACATGGGCTATATAGACCAACAGAAGGTTACGCGGCTTCTAGTATAAGGTCCCAAATTATGAAATAGCGAACTCTTTGAACTTTGAACTATTTGAACCTTGAACCTTGAACCTTTGAACCCCGCGGAAGAGTTCAAGCGGGAAGTTCAAGTTCAACGACACATGACATAAGGCAACTGCGCGACCTGATGGATGAAAAGGCTATGAATATTGAACCTTGAACCTTGAACCATTGAACCCCGCGGAAGAGTTCAAGCGGGAAGTTCAAGTTCAACCCGAAAGTTCCAAGATGCTTGAGGCAAAGACAAAACAACTTGCTTTATACGACACTTCAGACACATTGAACCATTGAACTTTAGACTTTGAGAATGGTTAGGGTTCAAAGGTTCAAACCTTAAGTGACTTTGTTTACAAAGGCGACGCACGGGTAAAAATTAAAGGATCGAGAGCCGATTTACAAAAAAAAAGGATGATCGGGAATATAGCACGATAAACCGGCTTTTGTTCAAGAAATATTACCAATACATAAATAAACAAGGGCGACACAAAAGGTAACAAATCCTAAAGTTGTTGGTGCTATCTTTGCGGAGATTGATAAGATGTTAAAGGCTAGAATTATATATCCTATTCATCATTCAACTTGGGTAGCAAATATAGTTCCTGTGAGGAAAAAGAATGGCGAAATAAGGATTTGTGTCGATTTCCACAATCTTAACCAAGCATCTTTAAAAGACAACTACCCTTTACCTGTGATGGATCATGTTTTGCAAACCATTGCTGGATCTGAAATGATGTCATTACTTGATGGGTTTTCCAGGTATAATCAGATAGAAGTTGCCTTAGAAGATCAACATAAAACTGCTTTTACAATGCCTTGGGGAACTCCGGCTTACAATTGAATGCCATTCAGGTTGATCAATGCCAGTGTAACATTTCAACGTGCTATGGACCTCTCCTTTGGAGATTTGAAAAACAAGATTATTGTGGTATACTTGGATGATCTCACTGTCTTTCCAAGAAAAAGAGAAGATCGTATTCAACATCTGGAGATAGTCCTATAGCGTTGCCATGAGCAAGAAATCTCTCTTAACCCCAAGAAGTCCATTTTCGGGGTTACTGAAGGAAAACTACTAGGGCACATTGTGTCTAAAGATGGGATTCGAATTGATCTTGAACGTGTTGAGGCTATCCAAAAATTGCCACTACCATCAAGCAAACCTGGAGTGAGGTCTTTCTTTGGTCAGATCAATTTCTTAAGGAGATTCATACCAGATTTCTCTGAATTAACTCACCACATTGTAGACATGATGAGAGATAAGGAGGTCTTCAAGTGGACTAAAAAAGGGAAACAAACATTTCAAGATATTAAAACAATGATCGTGGATGCTCCAGTTTTAATTCATCCAAATTTTTCCAAAGATTTCATTGTATATTGTTATGCTTCGGAGCATACTTTATCTACTATCCTGACTCAACAAAATGATGATTGTATATAAGCACCCATTGCATTTATGAGTGTTCCTCTAAAAAAGCATGAGTTGAATTATTCTTTGGCAGAGAAGCATGCTTATGCAGTTGTCAAAGCGGTAAAGCATTTTAGATTCTATATCCTCAATTCACATTCTAAGGTTTTTGTATCGGACACTTCGATCAAAACCATACTTACTCAACAAGAAATAGGTGTCAACAAAAGAGCCTCTTGGATTGCTAAAGTTCAAGAATATGATATTGATATTAATCCAACCAAATTGGTACGAGGAAGGGGCTTATGTAAACTCATAGCTGAAAATCACATAGTTGAAGAATCTCTAGAAAGGAATGTTGACCTGCCTCAAGTGTTGTTTGTAGGATTGACAGATGAATGGTTTTTAGATATTCCCTATTTCTTGACATATGGTGAATGTCCTCAACACTTAACTCTGAAGTAGAAAAGAGCGAACAAGTTGAAAGCTGCAAAATATATTATTTGGGAAGGTAGTTTATACAAGAAGGGGATCGATGGAAATTTTCTGAAATGCGTGGATAAAGAACAACAAGAAAAATTACTTCAATTCTTTCACAACAAAGCTTGTGGTGGTCATTTCTCTTCCAGTGTCACAGCCTATAAGATTCTAAGACATAATTATTACTGGCCTGGCTTATTCAAAGATGCAGACCAATGGGTGAAAAGGTGAGAATCGTGTCAGCAATTTAAAGGCAAGGTTAAGCTAGCCACGCAACCATTAAATCCCGTTGTTATTAAAGAACCTTTTCATCAATGGGGACTGGATTTCATTGGTCCACTTCATCCAACATCTAGCACTAGGCATACACACATCTTGGTGGCCACATATTATTTTACTAAATGGGTTGAAGCCATTCCAGTCCGACAAACTTCCTCCTAGATAGTGTGTGATTTTCTAAAGGAGAATATTCTTCTGAGATTTGGTGTACCTTAGAAAATTGTCATAGACAATGCTTCCAATTTCTCCTCTCATGAAATCTCTGATTTCTATTATCGACATGATATCTTACTTGCACATTCTTCTGATTATTATCTGCAAGGAAATGGATTGGCAAAGTCCACCAACAAAAACCTCATCTCTATCATGCGAAAGCTAGTAGAGGAAAAACAAAAGAATTGGCACAAGAGATTATTTGATGCATTATGGGCTGACAAGACCACATACAAAAGGATCATCGACACATCTCCCTTCCAACTAGTTCATGGAATTGATGCTCGCTTGCCAATCCCTCTAGAACTTACTGCTCTTTCTCTTCAAACAGTAATTGAAGGTAATGAATTTAAAGATTGTCTGGAGAAAAGACTCATGCATCTGACAAAACTTGAAGAACAAAGGAGTCAAGTAGTTAACAGAATAGCAGAACATCAGGCAAAAGTCAAGAAACTGTTTGATAAGAAGACCAGACAAAGGTAGTTTGTTGTAGGAGATCTTGTTCTACTGTTGGATAAGAGGAAAGAACCTAAAGGGATGCATGGAAAGTTTCAGTCTCTATGGAAAGGACCTTTCCAAATTAGAGAAGCTTGTGGTGATAATTCATTTTACTTGGTGTATCTCGATGGCACTCATCTGCCCTTGCACTACAATGGGCAGCACCAAAAAATTTACAATCAGTAAAAGTGGGATTTATTACCAACTCTTTGTACATAGGAAAGTTTTGTTGTGTCAGTGAGTTTCCTTTGTTTTGTTTCCTTGTTTTGTTCTGTCTTTATTGTGTTGTACATCTCTTTTCTAAACTGACTCTATCTGCCCAAAGATAAGATCACTAGTCTTGTCAAAGACATTGGGGTTCATTTACGTCCTTACAGTTCTTGTCCCCAAGTAGAGCCAGCTATTTACCCCATCTTTCTACCCAATTTTAAGATCTTTTGCAAATCAATCCTCTATACTAAGTCATCTTTTTGGTTACAATTTTGTTGATGTCATGCTTCTTACGTCAGTCATGTTGATAATTTGTTATCATGACATCATTCTTTGTCTTATTTCTCTCCATTAAAGCTTTAAATAGCAATATTATGCTAAGGCAAAAATTCACAACTTAGTAATATTATATTTCGCGTCCACTTTCATTTTATACTAAGCTCACATCAACTTTTGTTTTTCGCAAAGTCCACTATGCGTCGGCTTTTATTCTTCACAAACCTTGCGTCAATTTTCGTCTTTCACTAAGTTTGCGTGACTTGTGAGTTTGGCTAAGTTGAACATTTTGGCTTTTTACTGATGGCATAATTTTACAAGTTTGGAAAGATGATTAAAAAAAGGAAATCCACTTTCACTTGTGACAGCCAGGAGTTAAAAAATGATTTTTATTGTTTAAAAATCACAAATAACACATTATTCTCTTTTGAACAAGTGCAAGAAGAATCAAAAGGCATAAATTCACAATGGCGTCAAAAGCTTCAACTTCATTATTTACTTGGGTAAAAGCTTGTTATATTTACCCACGTTCATCTCCTGAAATTGAAAAAATATTTGTTGAGTCTTGTGGGAACGAAGGCATTTAGGTGGTCACACTCCTCTAAACTCATACCACAAAAGCTGACTATTGAACAATGACTTACATTTATCGTTGTTTTCGATACATGTAACGGATATTATGCCTTATTTCTCATCAACAAATTATATAAAGGAACCACATGCCAAGTATTCTGTATTAATATTTACAAATTTACATTCATTAAGTGGTAAATTCTATCAAAGCGTGATGGAGAGCGGATCTTTATCATAAAAACATCATAAACTTTCTACCAACTCCGTTACGATTGAAAGACTGCATGGTTTACACGTAAACAGAACAGGAGTTAACCCAAATGAATGTCGGCATGCGGTGTAAATCTAGCAATTTACAAGTTGTTAGCTTTTCCACAACTTCTATCAAGACGCAAAGGGGCTATTTTTTAGATGATGTGTTATTTTCGATGGCATCTATGCAAGAAACGAGAGAATAAACATAGTGGATTGGAAAATGCAGACTAGTTGTTAAATAAACCTCTCCGTCATATTACATGATGTATATCAGTTTGAAATGCTATGGTGGATGTCAGTGCAGATGTTGGAACATGTGAAGAGCACACATAGCAAAACGGCTCAGAAGAATGAACGTGTGAATCCAACAAATTCCTGTCAACTTCCTCCTTGCTCATAATTGAAGCTTTCAAATTGATATATGGACGTTTCTCTTGAAGTTTAAGCAAAAGTAGGTTGCTGTGTTCACCACCTTCGAATCTCTGTTTCCCAATAGCAAAGTATAAGGGAAAATGGAAGGTTTCAGAAACTTTTTATGAAATGCAAATTGCTAGTGTAAAACGTAACCATCGCCAACATCTCACCGCCAGCACTAAGAAAAGTTTTAAGAATATCATATAGACGTCCATGACTATGTGATAGAAATTAGTTTTTGTTAGATATAATACTACGAAGGAATGTCGCTACAGCACAAAACATTTTTGTTTAAAAGACTTTAGGAAGTTTTGAAGAAATACAATTGTCAGCAGTTTAAAAACTTCATCTCTGTCCATTTAAGTGTCATATCATGGGACGAGATGCTTATCAAATGTCATAGATGGAAATGCGGCTCATAGAATATGTTTTGGCATTTTCGACAGAGGCAAAGGTTACAGTTTGTAGTTCTTGAAAGCAAGTGTCGACTATGCATGCTGGACGT
This sequence comes from Cunninghamia lanceolata, assembly GCA_027924645.1. Classification (NCBI taxonomy): domain Eukaryota; kingdom Viridiplantae; phylum Streptophyta; class Pinopsida; order Cupressales; family Cupressaceae; genus Cunninghamia; species Cunninghamia lanceolata. Next base: position 7,045 of record BSBN01001164.1, on the reverse strand, counting down.
GGTCTTGCTACCTTACTGCCATCGGTGTGTTAGAAATCATGGAGGTGTGGAATCCTTTAGAATATTGAAGTTTAAAGAAAGCTGCTAGAACCATTTGTTATATTGCACTGTGTCCATCGTCAGTCTCTTCTCTCAGCCTATGACCGAATGGGAAACATTGGATTATGGTATGGACATCCATTGAGCATTGTGGAAAAAGAACTTTATTTTTAGAAATTAAAAGCCTGTCTAGATATATCTACAAAATGTGGATACATAGTTGAGATCCGTGAACTGTTTGAGAGAATACCTCAAAGATTCAGTTGATGAGCTCTATATGTGAGTATTATATGCTCAGAAAATCGTCTCGTGTGGATTCACTCTGAAGAATTTTCTAAACTCTCTGGTTTGTCCTATTGGCCTATTAACTGAACCTCCTATGAGTGCAACTGCCAGTATAATTCAATATGATTTGGCAGACATAGATGGAAAATGTGGAATCATAGCCAATGCACATGAATTGTTTAACAAATTGGCTCAGTTTTGTTCAAAATATTATAAGTCTGAAATGCTTGGACAAATAATTATACTATGCATAGGGGTATATGAAAGGTATGCGAACCATTTGATAAAATGCCTCAGATAAATGTTGTTACATGGAATACAAGGAATGCAGGATATGCAGAAATACATAAATATAGACACTAATAATTTCCTGAACAACATACAGAAGGCCTATGAACTTTTTGATTAAATATTGCCAACAAATATAGTTTTCATGAAAAGCAGTGATGGCTATTTTGAATGTAGCATGTATGCCAATTGTGGAAAGCAGAGACTAGACACACAAACGTTTATAAACAACCTCAACAGAATTTCATGCTCCAAGGATATTTATCATATGCAAATTCCCAGGTATGGACACCTACTACCTTTTTGTTTGAATGAAGTGTTTTTCAAATCTCCTCTCGAAATCCATTGCATACATATCGACAACAAACTACAAATTATCAAACAAAACCTCATAAAACACTGTAGAAAACTCTGAAATAGAATAAATACCGGCAGATTTCACAACTTGTTGCAAATATCTAATCATGAAATACAAATATCAGGGGTTTGAGTTCCTCTCAGTCCTTGAATCCATGCTTCTAGAAATATCAGATACTTCTATAGGACACATCAATTTGGTAGATTTCTGGGAGACTATGGAACAAGGGAAAAGATCACTAATGGCTCAGAAGTTATTTGACAGTGGATTAACCCATGTAGCTAGTTTCCCTGTGGCAGTCCAATGCAGAAATCTGGTTTTAGAATGTATGAAGCATTACAATCTGGAAACTAGAGAGATCAGAATCGTTGATGACAAACTAATTGTCAGGTTAGACAGTGTTTCGATTGGTATTACTTTTAGGCTACCTGTCAGAGATCAGTTTGTGAACATAGACAAAAGGCTTGCTCATCAATATTCGATGAAAGGAAACATTAATATCTCAACACTATAGCAAAGCACTGGTTACATACACCGAAAGGAGGAAAATCGCAGTTGCCTAAAGTCCTTCACAGATCATGCTTCATAGAGGATATTTCCAATATGATTGTTCTACTCCATAGAGTGATGGGAGATGAAAAAGTAGCTAATTTTGAAATGTGGATGTTCCTTTTTGTAAATGTTATTTGTGCAGGAAATTAGTTTATTGATTGGGGAAGCATTATTAGTGACAATTTGCATTATTAGTTGACCAATTTTGAATTGAATGAACATTTCTACATGTCTTCTTACTTATTTTATGCAATTGCATGTATGAAATCATGGCTAGGTCTTACTACCAAAGGAACTTATGATAACATGACACAGATCTATGATTACTACCCTCAGTTACAACTGGAACATAGTTACAAGCACTACCGTAGGGTGAATGATGCTTTCACAATGTTGATAGTAAGAGAACTTCAAGGTAATACTGCACTTTGGATATCACCAGAAGCTGCCAGTCTAATAAAAATATATGGGAGCTACTTCATCCAATATCCTAGATTTACCTATCTACGAGTTGGCGGGTTTGATGGATATCCATATAAGTTGCCTAGATATGTGGATGACAAGATGGTATTGATAGAACTATGCAGGCAAATTGGTTCACTTAATAATAAATGCAAAGATAAGAGGAAACCTGGAGTTCCATTTCCCATTGGCCTTAGTCATTATAACTACAAATCTTCCACAGATGCTCAAAACATAGAGAGATCTTTGATAAAAATCAGCTTGTATGCCTATACTATGAGATTCCCTTTTGATAGCAAAGGATATGTTAGAGACAATCTACAACTTGGTGCAGGTTATTGTCACTTTCCAGAACTTGAAGACTTTTGGGAAGATTGTGAAAATGATTATGAGGTATGTAAATGAGACTAGATGAGGATGACCATTGGACAGATTAGAGAATTCAAGCTAGATTGCAATATAGATGGAATTGAGGAAGATGGTTGAGAATTAATTGATCCTGTGTATTTTGATAAAATTGAAACATAGCCTTTATCACCCATCAATTGGGCTAATGAGGAGATCAAAGATTTGAGTATAAGAACTACTCATATCATTCAAAAGACTAAAGATTGGGTAAAGAAAAAGGCTATCGAGGCAATAGCTACTAAACTGACAAGTAATAATGCTTTATCATCAAGTAGAAAAGATAAGCATTCAAATTCTTCTTCTTCTTCTTTTTGTTCTGATTCTCCATCTTTAAGCATTGGTTCACATAAGAGTACTCAAGGAGGAGATGACGGAGAAGATCCATCAAGGAGAAAGGGTCTTAAGAGCATTTGTGAAAATGATGAAAAACAGAAAAAGGGGAAAACAAAAATAAAGGATAATGCATTGCCTCCCATACAAGAAGTAGTTGAGAAAAACAAGTCAACAAGTCCTGAAATCATCAATCAAAATGATGAGCATTTAAATATCTCTCCTTTACATCTTGTTGTTTCTCCTTCTCATGAAACACCTCATTCCCCTCATGCATTACAATCTATACTCCCGCCACCTATGAACATATTTAGTGAGCATGTTCTTCCCTCAAATATAGTACCTCTTTCCACAAATATTCCAGAATCCTCACATAATCCTTCCTCTTCCTAGTTGCAACAAAGTTTGTCAAGAAAAAGAAACAATGCTCAATTAATCATGCCTAATTTTGATACAGTCTCCAATTTGCTACAAATGTCTCCCAAATCTAAAAAGATCAAGATTACATCAAGGATGGCAGTGGATTCTTCATCAGGCAATGTCTATGTTGAGGTTGCACAACGTGTTTCAGAAAAGAATTTGAATGGGGCTACAGAAAGTGATTTTAACATCACTAAGATAGATCTTGGTCCATCTACATATGAGGGTGACATGCAAAATTTTCAAGTATCAGCTACCAAGTTAATAAAAAGAACAAAGAAAGAAAGGCATAGGAAAGATCAACTAAAGCAACAGGGGCAAGTTTTGACATCCTATCTCAAAGCCATCATAGATACATCTGCTTTGCCTCTTGATACTTGTTCTACCCCCATTAGCTTCTCTCTTGAGAATAATGTTGAAAAAGAGATTATTGAAACTATCAGCAAATATTAGTTGTATGGAAAAGTGATTGAAAAATGGGTTGAACGTATGAAATTAAAAACATTCAGTTTCATCAAGCAAGCAAAGAGTCTATATGATGAAGCAGAAACAAAGAGGGAAGATGTTGATAAAGAAATAAGAAGTATCCAAAAGGAGGAATTGTTGTGGCAGGGAATATCCAAGGACCTCAGTGAGATGATCAAAACTGATAATGAGATATTATTTGCTGAAAAAGTCTTTTCAAGCATTGAAGAAAATCAATCTAGTTCTTGGCTTTGTTCAGTTGAATGGAAATTGTCAAATATAAGACAAGTGTTGGCTGCTCAAGAAAAGCTCCTAGAAACTTGTGAACATGTGAAGATGAAGATTCAGGCTGATTTATTAGCAATCAATTTTGATGTGATTGAAAAAGATAAATCTTCAGTTTTGGAAGCTCAAGCTATCAAAAGAAACTTTGACAACATGATTAATACAGAGTTGTTCATTAAACAGGTTTTCAATGAAGGACTTATGGATAAATTGAATCTCATCTTTGTTGCTGTCAATTCTGGCATTGATCATATATCAGATTATCAACATAATTTGAATGATGTCCATAAAGATCAATCAGAATGGAAGCTTCGTATGACAGGAGTGTTTGTTCCCAAAAATAAACTTATAGCCTCAATAGCTAGGGTGTTCAGAGCATACAGAACAAAGTCATCTCTTCTTTCACAACAGTTTGTAGCAGCAGAAATGTCTTCAGATGGTTCTAGAGGTGGCGAGGATAAAATCTAATGGTTTCTTGTGAGATCAATCATATTGGTCCACTTTTCAAAGTTTGCAAGATTATAGGTTTTAGTTCTCTTTCTATGAAAGTGACTTTATGTCACTCTTTTGTAATTAAGTTGTAAAGTGCACTTTATTTTGGGGAACTTTTGAAAAGACCGTATAAAAATTAATTAAAGTACACTTTTATTTTCCATAAAATATTTTGGGTAGTTAGGGAAGTAGTTATGAGGTAGTTATAAAGTGGGTTACTGGAGACAAATCTATATATACAAGGCTTGGTGTTTGTAAAAAGGGGACTTTTTGGCTTTCACATTTCAAATGGTGTTATGAGAAATAGAGTTGTACAACTCAGTGTGAAGAAATATGAGACATTTTGGATTATGTGATCTTAAATATCTTTTTAACATTATTCAGTCCTCTTATGTTGATGGATGATGTTTTCTTTACATAATCTTGTATCTGCAATGTGGAATAACAACTAGTCTTGGAGAAATTGGTTACTAGATAATATTTCAATGTATGTTGAATATCTCCTAAATCATTTCTTCTTTTTAATACTATATATGCTCACCTTAACAGTTTAAGAAGTGTTCTTATATTGTCTTGGTGGGATTGTGAAACTTTTTACATGTTGGTTGAGTCAATGTTCGTAAGCCCGTTGTCTTAACCTTCCAGAATTTCTTTAATTTCATTTCTTTCTAAAATATCACAAAAATCCATAATTTATTGAACGAGGGAGCTGCCCCTCTACATGCAGAGGTAAGTTGATAGAAAAACTACAACTTTACCAATTGTTGGTACTTATTTTCACTATATGTTTTTTGGGCAAAGAGTCAAGATAATAATTCATATGTTATAGTGAAAATCTGTTTACCAACAAACTAACATATATTTAAAATACTATTAAAACTATAAAATTAAAAACATAGTTGACAAAATTAAACATAGAAATAAAACATAAATATAAAATAAAACAAATATATATTTTTATTTTACTTTGTCAATAATAAAAATAAATATATTATATAAACTAATTATTTTTATTTATTAGAAAAGTTATTATTTATTTTTTAAAATATAAAGACAACAAAATTTAAAAATATATATTAATTCCTACAAATAAAACTATTAGAAAATAATATTTAAGTATATAATAAATTTACCTCACTTTTCACTGTTAAGGGTGTGGTTTGGTGGTCACGTTGCTTGGTTGTAGTGGCGATCACTAGGGTTCAAACCCCAGCTGGGCCAAAGAGCTCGCAGGTTTGTGCCTTTGCTGGGCTAACGTGCTCATAGGTCTTGCACCTTCCCTAGGTTGTTGTGATCATAGGCTATGGGCCTTCATTGGGCCAACGAGCTCATAGGTTTGAACCTCCAGTGTTGATGCAGACATTCATGCCAAGTGTTAATTCCATAGGATGAGGTCCCCATGTTGTGGCCTCATCGATTCATAGCTCCAATCAAAAGCATTCACTGGTCAAAAGCATTCACCGATAAAAAAAATTACTACACTTTTTAAAGTAAAAACAAAGCAACAGATTTAAGAAACTAGTGAATGGTGCTTTCCAAAAGTAAAATTAAAAGTTACATACAAAACTAAAATAACTCTTCAAATAAAAATAAAGTAAACAATGTAGATAAAAATAATAATTATTAACTAAAAATTAAAATTTATCTGTCCATGTGTGTATGTAGTAAGTAAAATAGTTCTAAAGTAAAATAAAATAACTCTTAAGTAGATAAAATAGCTTGAAATTGACATTTCTCAACATTTTTTGGATATACGTATTTAAGATATCCAATAGTAGATATTGCATTATCATCACAGATATTTTGCATCACTTGCTTGGCATGCATTCATTCTTTGTACAATTAAGTTGAAAGGATTTCCCTTTATCAATAGTAGTCCCCTAAAAGTGATCTTCAATATCACCAAGTTTTAAAAATATGTACAAATACAAGTGAACATGTTTCAAAAGTCAACAGCAATATAGGACAAAGCCATGTTTACCAAGACCAAACAACATCAAAAGGACTTAACTGTGTGCATGAATCTATCTAGAACACAAGTCTATATCTATTTTCTAAGCGCTATTCTATTATAAGATCTAGATTTTATCACATTAATTATAACATATCAACTAAAAAAATTAACAATCACCAAATAAAATAACTAAACCACTGCTAACCCATTTATTTTATACTGAAGGCATTCCCTTTAGTGAGAGGGAGGGAGTTTCCTTTCAACACCAATGAATAATAATGGCCTAGAATGATGCAAGATGGTTGAAAGGAATATGGCAGTTCATGATTAAAAACTCAATCACTATCGTCTAATTGCCAATCCTAGATTTGACAATAATATTTTTTAAAATTTTGTGATGGCAAAAAAATGCCTTACATTCTCTTAGATGTTAACCATTGGATGGTTGAAATAAGCACATATAAGTTCCTCATGTTTATCATGATTTCTAAAGATGAAAAGTCATAGATTTAGAGTAGAAGCATTTTGGGATGTATGTGATGCTTTGTTATTTCTTTTTGGTCTATTATAGTTATCAAGTTAGTTTCTATCCTCCATAGTTATGCTTAGGTAGTAATTTTTTTTTACGTAATTAAATTTGTTTTAGATTTTGTTAATTGATTTAACCATATGCTTAAAAAATCATATATTTAAATTAAATATTATAT